>OU862934.1:28008733-32808733 GCA_917880885.1 Limnephilus marmoratus
TGTCGGTCATTTTAGCACTTGGTTTCGATCGTTTTAATACTTGGGGTCGGTCATTACTTCGGCCCATTAGCACGGAATTGACTGAAATTTTGGGTTCTTACTGAGAATCGTGGTCTGAACACGAATCAATCAAAAAATCTTCCAAAACATTTTTTTTTTAAATTCATCGATCTTCGGGCGCTTTGTAACAACGCTCGTCGTCAGTCATAACTTAGACCATATGGCACGGAGTCGACCCAAATTTTGTATTTATTCTAAGAATAATGGTCTGTACCCGAATCAGTCAAAAAATCTGCCAAAAGGTGAATTTAATATAAAATCATCAATTTACAACTTGGGGTCGGTCATTTAAGCACTTGGGTTCGATCGTTTTATTACTTGGGGTCGGTCATAACTTCGGCCCATTAGCACGGAATTGACTGAAATTTTGGAGTCTTACTGAGAATCGTGGTCTGAACACGAATCAATCAAAAAATCTTCCAAAACATTTTTTTTTAAATTCATCGATCTTCGGGCGCTTTGTAACAACGCTCGTCGTCAGTCATAACTTAGACCATATGGCACGGAGTCGACCCAAATTTTGTATTTATTCTTAGAATAATAGTCTGTACCCGAATGAGTCAAAAAATCTGCTAAAAGGTGAATTTAATATAAAATCATCAATTTACAACTTGGGGTCGGTCATTTAAGCACTTTGGTTCGACCGTTTTTATACTTGGGGTCGGTCATAACTTCGGCCCATTAGCACGGAATTGACTGAAATTTTGGATTCTTACTGAGATTCGTTGTTTGTACTCGTGTACAAGATCACATTTGATTGGTATCTATAAAAAAATCTGCCAAAAGATGAATTTAATATAAAATCATCAATTTTAAACTTGGGGTCGGTCATTTTAGCACTTGGGTTCGATCGTTTTAATACTTGGGGGTCGGTCATTACTTCGGCCCATTAGCACGGAATTGACTGAAATTTTGGATTCTTACTGAGAATCGTGGTCTGAACACGAATCAATAACAAAATCTTCGAAAATAATTTTTTTTTAAATTCCTTCGATCTTCGGGCGCTTTGTAACAACACTCGTTGTCAGTCATAACTTAGACCATATGGCACGGAGTCGACCCAAATTTTGTATTTATTCAAGAATAATGGTCTGTATCGGAATCAGTCAAAAAATCTGCCAAAAGGTGAATTTAAAATACAATCATCAATTTACAACTTGGGGTCGGTCATTTAAGCACTTGGGTTCGATCGTTTTAATACTTGGGGTCGGTCATAATTTCGGCCCATTAGCCCGGAATGGACTGAAATTTTGGATTCTTACTGAGAATCGTAATTTGTACTCGTTTACAAGGTCACATTTGATTCGTATCTATCATAAAATCTGCCAAAAGATGAATTTAATATAAAATCATCAATTTTAAACTTGGGGTCGGTCATTTAAGCACTTGGGTTCGATCGTTTTATTACTTGGGGTCGGTCATAACTTCGGCCCATTAGCACGGAATTGACTGAAATTTTGGAGTCTTACTGAGAATCGTGGTCTGAACACGAATCAATCAAAAAATCTTCCAAAACATTTTTTTTTAAATTCATCGATCTTCGGGCGCTTTGTAACAACGCTCGTCGTCAGTCATAACTTAGACCATATGGCACGGAGTCGACCCAAATTTTGTATTTATTCTTAGAATAATAGTCTGTACCCGAATGAGTCAAAAAATCTGCTAAAAGGTGAATTTAATATAAAATCATCAATTTACAACTTGGGGTCGGTCATTTAAGCACTTGGGTTCGACCGTTTTTATACTTGGGGTCGGTCATAACTTCGGTCCATTAGCACGGAATTGACTGAAATTTTGGATTCTTACTGAGATTCGTTGTTTGTACTCGTGTGCACGATCACATTTGATTGGTATCTATAAAAAAATCTGCCAAAAGATGAATTTAATATAAAATCATCAATTTTAAACTTGGGGTCGGTCATTTTAGCACTTGGGTTCGATCGTTTTAATACTTGGGGTCGGTCATTACTTCGGCCCATTAGCACGGAATTGACTGAAATTTTGGATTCTTACTGAGAATCGTGGTCTGAACACGAATCAATAACAAAAACTTCGAAAACATTTTTTTTTAAATTCATCGATCTTCGGGTGCTTTGTAACAACACTCGTTGTCAATCATAACTTAGACCATATGGCACGGAGTCGACCCAAATTTTGTATTTATTCTAAGAATAATGGTCTGTACCCGAATCAGTCAAAAAATCTGCCAAAAGGTGAATTTAATATAAAATCATCAATTTACAAATTGGGGTCGGTCATTTAAGCACTTGGGTTCGCTCGTTTTATTACTTGGGGTCGGTCATAACTTCGGCCCATTAGCACGGAATTGACTGAAATTTTGGATTCTTACTGAGAATCGTGGTCTGAACACGAATCAATCAAAAAATCTTCCAAAACATTTTTTTTTTAAATTCATCGATCTTCGGGCGCTTTGTAACAACGCTCGTCGTCAGTCATAACTTATACCATATGGCACGGAGTCGACCTAAATTTTGTATTTATTCTAAGAATAATGGTCTGTACCCGAATCAGTCAAAAAATCTGCCAAAAGGTGAATTTAATATAAAATCATCAATTTAAAACTTGGGGTCGGTCATTTTAGCACTTGGGTTCGATCGTTTTAATACTTGGGGTCGGTCATAACTTCGGCCCATTAGCACGGAATGGACTGAAATTTTGGATTCTTACTGAAAATCGTGGTTTGTACTCGTGTACAAGATCACATTTGATTCGTATCTATCAAAAATCTGCCAAAAGATGAATTTAATATAAAATAATTAATTTAAAACTTGGGGTCGGTCGTTTTAGCACTTGGGTTCAAACGTTTTAATACTTGGGGTCGTTCATAACTTCGGCCAATAACACGGAATTGACTGAAATTTTGGATTCTTACTAAGAATCGTGGTCTGAACACGAATCAATAACAAAATCTTCGAAAACATTTTTTTTTAAATTCATCGATCTTCGGGCGCCTTGTAACAACACTCGTTGTCAGTCATAACATAGACCATATGGCACGGAGTCGACCCAAATTTTGTATTTATATTAAGAATAATGGTCTGTACCCGAATCAGTCAAAAAATCTGCCAAAAGGTGAATTTAATATAAAATCATCAATTTAAAACTTGGGGTCAGTCATTTTAGCACTTGGGTTCGATCGTTTTAATACTTGGGGTCGGTCATAACTTCGGCCCATTAGCACGGAATGGACTGAAATTTTTCGATTCTTACTGAAAATCGTGGTTTGTACTCGTGTACAAGATCACATTTGATTGGTATCTACAACTTGGCGTCAGTCGTTCTAGCACTTGGGTTCGATCGTTTTAATACTTGGGGTCGGTCATAACTTCGGCCCATTAGCACGAAATTGACCGAAATTTTGGATTCTTACTGAGAATCGTGGTCTGAACACGAATAAATCAAAAAATCTTCCAAAACATTTTTTTTTTTTATTCAACGATCTTCGGGCGCTTTGTAACAACACTCGTCGTCAGTCATAACTTATACCATATGGCACGGAGTCGACCTAAATTTTGTATTTATTCTAAGAATAATGGTCTGTACCCGAATCAGTCAAAAAATCTGCCAAAAGGTGAATTTAATATAAAATCATCAATTTAAAACTTGGGGTCGGTCATTTTAGCACTTGGGTTTGATCGTTTTAATACTTGGGTTCGGTCATAACTTCGGCCCATTAGCACGGAATTGACTGAAATTTTGTTTTCTTACTGAGAATCGTGGTCTCAACACGAATCAATCAAAAAATCTTCCAAAACATTTTTTTTTTAAATTCATCGATCTTCGGGCGCTTTGTAACAACACTCGTCGTCAGTCATAACTTATACCATATGGCACGGAGTCGACCTAAATTTTGCATTTATTCTAAGAATAATGGTCTGTACCCGAATCAGTCAAAAAATCTGCCAAAAGGTGAATTTAATATAAAATCATCAATTTAAAACTTGGGGTCGGTCATTTTAGCACTTGGGTTCGATCGTTTTAATACTTGGGGTCGGTCATAACTTCGGCCCATTAGCACGGAATGGACTGAAATTTTGGATTCTTACTGAAAATCATGGTTTGTACTCGTGTACAAGATCACATTTGATTCGTATCTATCAAAAAATCTGCCAAAAGATGAATTTAATATAAAATCATTATTTTAAAACTTGGGGTCGGTCGTTTTAGCACTTGGGTTCGATCGTTTTAATACTTGGGGTCGGTCATAACTTCGGCCATTAGCACGGAATTGACTGAAATTTTGGATTCTTACTGAGAATCGTGGTCTGAACACGAATCAATCAAAAAATCTTCTAAAACATTTTTTTTTTAAATTCATCGATCTTCGGGCGCTTTGTAACAATACTCGTCGTCAGTCATAACTTCGACCATATGGCACGGAGTCGATCCAAATTTTGTATTTATTCTAAGAATAATGGTCTGTACCCGAATCAGTCAAAAAATTTGCCAAAAGGTGAATTTAATATAAAATCATCAATTTACAACTTGGGGTCGGTCATTTAAGCACTTGGGTTCGATCGTTTTATTACTTGGGGTCGGTCATAACTTCGGCCCATTAGCACGGAATTGACTGAAATTTTGGATTCTTACTGAGAATCGTGGTCTGAACACGAATCAATCAAAAAATCTTCTAAAACATTTTTTTCTTAAATTCATCGATCTTCGGGCGCTTTGTAACAACGCTCGTCGTCAGTCATAACTTAGACCATATGGCACGGAGTCGACCCAAATTTTGTATTTATTCTAAGAATAATAGTCTGTACCCGAATCAGTGAAAAAATCTGCCAAAAGGTGAATTTAATATAAAATCATCAATTTACAACTTGGGGTCGGTCATTTAAGCACTTGGGTTCAACCGTTTTAATACTTGGGGTCGGTCATAACTTCAGCCCATTAGCACGGAATTGACTGAAATTTTGGATTCTTACTGAGATTCGTTGTTTGTACTCGTGTACAAGATCACATTTGATTGGTATCTATAAAAAAATCTGCCAAAAGATGAATTTAATATAAAATCATTAATTTAAAACTTGGGGTCGGTCGTTTTAGCACTTGGGTTCGATCGTTTTAATACTTGGGGTCGGTCATAACTTCGGCCATTAGCACGGAATTGACTGCAATTTTGGATTCTTACTGAGAATCGTGGTCTGAACACGAATCAATAACAAAATCTTCTAAAACATTTTTTTTTAAATTCATCGATCTTCGGGCGCTTTGTAACAACACTCGTCGTCAGTCATAACTTCGACCATATGGCACGGAGTCGATCCAAATTTTGTATTTATTCTAAGAATAATGGTCTGTACCCGAATCAGTCAAAAAATCTGCCAAAAGGTGAATTTAATATAAAATCATCAATTTACAACTTGGGGTCGGTCATTTAAGCACTTGGGTTCGATCGTTTTAATACTTGGGGTCGGTCATAACTTCGGCCCATTAGCACGGAATGGACTGAAATTTTGGATTCTTACTGAGAATCGTGGTCTGAACACGAATCAATAACAAAATCTTCGAAAACATTTTTTTTTTTAAATTCATCGATCTTCGGGCGCTTTGTAACAACACTCGTCGTCAGTCATAACTTAGACCATATGGCACGGAGTCGACCCAAATTTTGTATTTATTCTAAGAATAATGGTCTGTACCCGAATCAGTCAAAAAATCTGCCAAAAGGTGAATTTAATATAAAATCATCAATTTACAACTTGGGGTCGGTCATTTAAGCACTTGGGTTCGATCGTTTTATTACTTGGGGTCGGTCATAACTTCGGCCCATTAGCACGGAATTGACTGAAATTTTGGATTCTTACTGAGAATCGTGGTCTGAACACGAATCAATCAAAAAATCTTCCAAAACATTTTTTTCTTAAATTCATCGATCTTCGGGCGCTTTGTAACAACGCTTGTCGTCAGTCATAACTTAGACCATATGGCACGGAGTCGACCCAAATTTTGTATTTATTCTTAGAATAATAGTCTGTACCCGAATCAGTGAAAAAATCTGCCAAAAGGTGAATTTAATATAAAATCATCAATTTACAACTTGGGGTCGGTCATTTAAGCACTTGGGTTCAACCGTTTTAATACTTGTGGTCGGTCATAACTTCAGCCCATTAGCACGGAATTGACTGAAATTTTGGATTCTTACTGAGATTCGTTGTTTGTACTCGTGTACAAGATCACATTTGATTGGTATCTATAAAAAAATCTGCCGAAAGATGAATTTAATATAAAATCATCAATTTTAAACTTGGGGTCGGTCATTTTTGCACTTGGGTTCGATCGTTTTAATACTTGGGGTCGGTCATAACTTTGGCCCATTAGCACGGAATTGACTGAAATTTTGGATTCTTACTGAGAATCGTGGTCTGAACACGAATCAATCACAAAATCGTCGAAAACATTTTTTTTTTTAATTCCATCGATCTTTGGCGCACTCGTCGTCAGTCATAAGTAGGTCCATATGGCACGGAGTCGACCTAAATTTTGTATTTATTCTAAGGATAATGGTCTGTACCCGAATCAGTCAAAAAAGCTGCTCAAAGATGAATTTAATGTAAAATCATCAATTTAAAACTTGGGGTCGGTTATTTTAGCACTTGGGTTCGATCGTTTTAATACTTGGGGTCGGTCATAACTTCGGCCCATTAGCACCGAATTGAATAAAATTTTGTATTCGTAAGAATTTTGGATCTCTAGTTATAGAGAATCGTCGTTTGTACACGAATCAATCAAAAAATCTTCAAAAATATATTTTTTTAAATTCATCGATCTTCGGTCGCATTGTAACAACACTCGTCGTCAGTCATAACTTCGACCCTATGGCACGGAATCGACCGAAATTTTGTATTCTTTCTAACAATCATGGTCTCTACATGAATCAGTCGAAAAATCTTACAAAAGATGAATTTAATATAAAATCATCGATTTCAAACTGGTCACAACTTCGGCCCATTAGCACCGAATTGAAAATCGTTGTTTGTACTCGTATACAAGATCACATTTGATTGGTATCTATAAAAAAATCTGCCAAAAGATGAATTTAATATAAAATCATCAATTTTAAACTTGGGGTCGGTCATTTTAGCACTTGGGTTCGATCGTTTTAATACTTGGGGTCGGTCATAACCTCGGCCCATTAGCACGGAATTGACTGAAATTTTGGATTCTTACTGAGAATCGTGGTCTGAACACGAATAAATCAATAAATCTTCCAAAACATTTTTTTTTTTTAATTCATCGATCTTCGGGCGCTTTGTAACAACAGTCGTCGTCAGTCATAACTTATACCATATGGCACGGAGTCGACCTAAACTTTGTATTTATTCTAAGAATAATGGTTTGTACACGAACCAATGAGAAAAATTTCTGAAAGAAGAATTCATTAAAAATCATCAATTTAAAACTTGGGGTCGGTCATTTTAGCACTTGGGTTCAATCGTTTTAAAACTTGGGGTCGGTCATAACTTCGGCCCATTAGCACGGAATTGACTGAAATTTTGGATTCTTACTGAGAATCGTGCCTTGTTCACGATTCAATCAAAAAATCATCCAAGAAAAAAAAATTTATATTCATCGATCTTCGGGCGCTTTGTAACAACACTCGTCGTCAGTCATAACTTAGACCATATGACACGGCGTCGACCTAAATTTTGTATTTATTCTAAGAATGATGGTCTGCACCCGAATCTGTCAAAAAATCTGCCAAAAGATGAATTTTATATAAAATCATTAATTTAAAACTTGCGGTCGGTCATTTTAGCACTTGGGTTCGATCGTTTAAATACTTGGGGTCGGTCATAACATTGTCCCATTACCACCGAATTGACTGAAATTTTGGATTCTTACTGAGAACCGTGGTCTGAACACGAATCAATCACAAAATCTTCCAAAACAAATTTGTTTTAAATTCCATCGATCTTCGGGCGCTTTGTAACAACACTCGTCGTCAGTCATAACTTATACCATATGGCACGGAGTCGACCTAAATTTTGTATTTATTCTAAGGATAATGGTCTGTACCCGAATCAGTCAAATAATCTGCCTAAAGATGAATTTAATGTAAAATCATCAATTTCAAACTTGGGGTCGGTCATTTTAGCACTTGGGTTCGATCGTTTTAATACTTGGGGTCGGTCCTAACTTCGGCCCATTAGCACCGAATTGAATGAAATTTCGGATTCTTACTGAGAATCGTGGTCTGAACACGAATCACTCAAAAAATCTTCCAAAACATTTTTTTTTTTAAATTCCATCGATCTTCGGGCACTTTGTAAAATAACACTCGTCGCCAGTCATAACTTAGACCATATTGCACGGAGTCGACCTAAATTTTGTATTTAATCTAAGAATGATGGTTTGTACACAAATCAATCAAAAAATCTGCCAAAAGAAGAAATTTTTAAATAACCATTATTTTAAAACTTGGGGTCGGTCTTTTCATTACTTGAGTTTGGTTGTTTTAATACTTGGGGTAGGTCATAACTTCGGTCCTATGGCACCGAGCCGACTGAAATTTTGGATTCTTACACGGTCTGTACACGAATCAATCAAAAAATCTTCAAATTTTTTTTTTTTAAATGCATCGTTTTTCAGGCTTTTTGTAAGAAGTCGGTGACGCCCGAGGAAGACATGGCACGATCAAGTGAATCAAATTCTTGAGACGGGCCATGTCAAAAGTCAGAATAATAGAAGAGTATGTTTGAGACGATGTATGAATGTGAGTGAGGCAAAGACCGTGTGCCAAGACCGAGTTGTTTGGCGGTCGGCCTCTCTGCCTACCCCTGCGGGGAAACGGCGTGATGGTTAGTTAGTTAGTTAGTTAGAGTCTCTGTGTATTTTTCAGGTTACTATTTTGTATTAATACATATCATGTTTTCTTAGGTACCATCTTCAATAACCTCTTTAACATCTAAAATTTGTCTATTACTTGTTTTTTCCTTTTTGTTTAACTAGATATTTTCAATAACCTTCGCGTATCTTAACTATACTTGCATTTTTCTATCAATCGTTTCCTAAATCTAAGATATATATTTATTTTAATTTTTATTTTTGCAGAAACAAACAGTACATTATTACATAATGGGAAATATTTTCAAAGTTATAGAGTTAATACAATAATTGGTACCAATGACATGTCGCTGTTATATACTTATATTTTTGTGTGATAAATAATACATTATACCTAAATTAAGTTAGTAACTTATTGAAGGAGAGGGGTGTGGGAGAGTGTTTGTATGTGTGTAAATGAGGGTGAGTTGGTATGCACCTTTATTCGAGGACCTTCACAGGCCTTTAGACCCAGAATCCGAGGACTCACACGAATCCGAGGACGTCCTCGGATTCGAAATGCGAAAAACTGAATATGTACCTATAATCTATGCGTTCTGATTGGTCAACTGTCGAAATTTTGAGACAAGGAATTCAGTTTTTGACAGTTGAAACAAAATTCAATATTGCGTTTAGTTCGTATTGAACTATGTTCTGTAATACTGTTTAATTCGCTGTACGGTATTGTAATATTTAATAAGTAATTAGGACACCTGCTCAAGTATTTGATTAATCCACGTCATATATTCTTCTTTCACTCCATTCTTCGTTAATCCGCTCTATGACCCTATTACCTACACCCAGGGCTGGGCAAAATACATGCTTTGCTGTAATTGAAATACAAATTACAAAATACGTTTTCGCATGTATTTAAAATACGAAATACAAAATACGTTCGAGTCGTGTATTTGAAATACAAAATACAGTATTTTAACCATTTTTTTTTATTTCAAATACAAAATACAAGTTACAAAATACAAAATACATTTGGTTTTGGTAGAACCTTTGTTTGCAATAAATTGACATAAGTGCCCTTATCTAAAGCCTACAATACACGACAACTTTTTTAAGCCCGATTTCCGTATACAGACCTAAGACAAAAATTTTCGCTTTGCGCGATCGCTATTTTCATATCTGCGATTTTAGTTGGCATCACAGCAACAATATGGTTCATGTGCTGTTTGCTGTGATGCCAATTGAAATCATAGATATGAAAATAGAGATGAAAATAGCGATCGCGAAAAGCGAAAAATTTTGTCTATGGTCTAGTCTCTATGCGGGAATCGGGCTGAAAAAAGGTGTCGTGTATTATAGGTATAAGAGTGCGTTTTCATAGAAGCAAAGCTGAGCAGAGTGAAACAGAGACTTGCAAAAATTGACCAATCATATTACTCAGAAGATGCAGCTCACCTCCGCTCCACTTGTAAAGGTATAGGACCCAGGTGTTAGATAATAATAATAATATGACATTTGTGCACAGTTTTGCATTATTCCACTACAAGTGCGCTCTACTGTGATTAACTTATTTTTTTTTTTTTTTAACTTTGTGAATAAAACTAAAAATATTCATCCTAGACTTGCAGAAAAGGTCAATAGATTTTTTTTTCTTTATATGAGTTCCGCACAAGAGGCCGTGAGGAAAATAATTCCCCTCAGGGCCTATGTCATCTTTGGGGATGCTGTGTGGAGGTTTTTTTAAGGAAAGGAAGGAGAGGAGAGTTCTTGGAAGGAAAAGGGTTTAAGGGGTGGGTAGGAATCTGGGGTTCGGTGTGTCCTGATCATCCGCCTCTAAGATCTAGACAAACCTCACCCCATGAACCCGGGAACCCCTGCTAAATCACCAAACGTAGCGAACCACTTGGGGTGACCTATGGCAGAGGTGTTGGTTATCCAATAAAGTTCCAAAATTGAGTATCATATGTAAAGATAGCAACCAATAATGCGCAATATGTGCGTTTAGAAAATGAAGATAATGTTGGTAATTCTTAGTCGAAGTACCTATGATACAATTAAAAGTGACCGAATTGGAAATGGGTTCCATAGCTCAGTTGATAGAGCACTTACTATGTAAGCAAAGGGCCCTGGGTTTGAGCCCCAGTGGAACCAATATCTTTTTCTGATTTTTCTGTCTCCAGATTTTCGATAGAGTTTCGCTAATATTGTCTTCATTTAATTAAATATTAAAAATAATCTTTTTCATCCATTATCAATAAACTCATGTATTCATGAATAAATACCGCGAACGATGAAAACGACAAATAAATATTAACATATCTTGCTCTGGATTCTAGCGTTTTTAGTCTATGTATTATCTATGTCAATTTATTTTTTTCATTATCATTATTGAGATCGCTAAATGTATTTTAAAATGTATTTTGAAGCCATAAGTATTTGAAATATAAATTACAAAATACCTCAGCATCAGGTAATTGAAATACCAATTACAAAATACATTTTTAGGAAGTAATTGAAATACAAATACAAAATACGTATTTGTATTTAAAATACTGCCCAGCCCTGCCTACACCTCACAAAAACGCCTCGTGCTGAATTAAGGACAAGGGAAGAATATCGCCATCTGGATGGGTGATGTTGTCAAGCGGGTTAAGGAGGAGCTGTAGGAAGGGTTTTATTAATGCGGATCTTGAAGAGTCGGAAAAAATTACTGAAAAAATTACTAAACGCAGAGTAACATTATCATCAAATAAAACATACAAAATCGTTAAAAAAAATTATGGTTTTTTGGGTAGTCTGACACAAAAATTAAGACAACAAAGTCGTTTATAATTAAAATTATTGAACCGTTCATTTTACGGATGAACGCAGCTCTTACAGCGACGGTGCGTTGGTTTTTCGAACTTTCAACCTACTATGGACTATTAGGCAATCTTAAAAGGACTATTAATTATTATTATAAATTTGTATAACAATATTGAAACGCGACAGCGGTGAGGGGCACCGCAGCAGGTTTCGTAAGTGATTTGGCGTCGAACGGCTCGCCCGACGGATGGGTACACTCGGAACTCTCAAATTATATATTTTTTTATCGTTGTCGCTTATTTTTTTAAAATATGGCAATCTAAGTTTTTAAAACTATAATGAAATAAAAATAATACTAAAGATAAACGAACAATTTAATTTTTTTTTTTAAATCTTTCACAAAAATTTGCCAGGCTGCTGGTCGGCAGACCGCGAAATTCTTATATGGAATGATCTGGACTATAGTTATTTATTGGTTTTATTCGTGTAGTCGATGACGTAAAAATTTCTATTTTTTACCTTACTTTGACGCCGGCTGCCTGCGAACTTGCCAGGCTGCCGGTTGGCAGACCTGCTTTTTTCTCATTTTCTAATCGACCTTTATCATATGAAACCATTCCCGTTCGTGTAGTCGATGACGTAATTTTTTCGAGAAAAATCGCTGACTATTTCCATGACTGCGCGGCTCTTGCCAAGAGGCGCACCGGCAGACCAGTTTTTAAAGGTTTTCTAAATGCCCATAATCACTTAAAAGTAGTTTCATCCGTGTAGTCTGTAGTCGATGACGTAGGGTTTACCTATATCGCCTCCTAGTCTATAAGTAAGAATACTATTTCGCTGGAGACCTGTCGTCGGAACAGTTCGGAAGTTTTCAGTACTTTCCGTATTACGAACGCCGATTACTAGCTGATCCGCTGTTGCACCGGGCGCGCGGGTGGAGGGGTGCACTGCTTGTCGGGTGTCATCCGTAATGATCTCTTACCAAATTCATATATTTAGATAGGCAATTCAATTTTATTTTGAACCTTTTTTTAAGTTTTGTGCAAATTTATATTTTAAATAAAATATTTAGGAATACGATGAGGCGTATAATTTTGTTGCCTGTTCACCGCACGAGTGAACGTTAGGAAGAGCCGCGCCTGCTTCCAAGATACGTGTAAGAAATTCGTTCCACACTATTTCGAGGACCCAAGACCTCCAAAAACTACAGACCACTAAAACGAGGACCTTCCGAGATCAGTGTATTTTACGTAAGTGTAATCCTGAATACGTGGACAGGCCTCGGATATGGGAAGTCCTCAGTTACCGGGTGTGTATTCCGATTTTTTGAGGACCGTTTTCTAGGTGCTTACCGGGTGTATGATGAAACCGAATAGACAGCAACGATCAAGATTAACTTGAGTATACGTATAAGTGTAGAATACATGTCTACTTTATATAATATAACAGGACCTCGAATTCGGGTAGCCAGTTGAAGTCCTCGAAATCGGGATTGGACAAACAAGGGTGTGTGCGTGTGTGGATGTGTGTGTTATGTGTGCGAGTTCAGTGTGCTAAAAATGTTTTTCTTAAATAGAGGGAGGGAATCAAAAAATATATCGGTATTTGTGGTTTTTTGAATAGAGTTGAAACTTTGAAGGATGCGGGAAATGGGGGAGTTGGCTGCAGCGTTCGTATTATTACTGGTTGTGTAAAAAAGGTTGGTGTGGCGAGTTCTTTTAGATGGGATGTTAAAATTTATTTGGAATAGAAGTTCTGGGCAGTCTATTTCGTTGTATATAATTTTATGGAGAAATGTCATGTCAGCTACCGTTCGCCTGGATTTCAGGGATTGGAGAGTGCAGATGTAATTATTGTTGTATTTATAACCGAGATACTTAATAAATTTATTTTGTATGCGCTCTATGTTATTGACGTATTGGGTGTATTTGGGATTCCAGACATGCGATGCAAATTCCAGTGTACTTCTGACTAGTGAGGAGTAAAGCATTACTAGAGTATGTGAATTTCTAAATAATTTACTCAGACGTAGTATAAAACCCAACATTTTGTAAGATTATCAACAAGTTTTTCGTGTCTTGACTGGTATCATTCAAGTATCATTCGGAACTGAACTACCATCTCATTTTTGTATTGTCCTACACCCCATCAAGGGGGTGGACTAGATCTATTCCGTGCAACTACCGAGAAGATGACTCCCAAGGTAGCCGCTGCATAACCCACCCGCGCCTCCCCCGTCGCCATGAGCGGGACAGAAGACCAACCCTAGCGGCCCTTCCGCCCTGCCTCCGGTGGCCCGATGCTCTCTTTTATCCCTAGTGTCTTCAGGTCTTTCTGCCCTTAATCCCAACACTTTCTTCGAGGGCCTACCGGGAAGCCGGCTTAGGGGCGCGGACACCGAGTCTCGCTTGCGACTGGACTGATGGCTCCGCTTATCCTCGGCGGGACTGCCGGGTGACTGTAGTTCAGCTGCTTTGGTTAAGTTAAACAATCTCATCATAATATTTATTTTTTTTATTCTGCATATTAACAAACTTTTATTTCAGGTATATCAGGTGGCGGAGATGAGACGTGATACTGTGAAATAAATAACTAACAACATGTTCGCACTCGCATACTGCCTGCTAACAATGTATGCCCGGACATTGGGGGTCTAGAGTCATTTAAATAAAAAGTAGCTTCTTTATAAAATAAAAAATAGAGTCCTGACGAGTACGGTGAAGGAGGAAACCATCTGTTTCCTTAGAACGCCGTGGGAAAGTGGTGGGCAACCTCCAATGACTATCTTGGACAGCGTCATCATAGATTATTCTATCTTCCTGCCTGTAGGACTAACCTACCAATGCAATGGTTCAATGGAGTATATTGCTCCTGAACTAAATCTCCTCCGAGATTAATACATTTGGCATCAGTGAGGAGAGATTCAAAAGGGAAATTCTTTTAATTCTTGAAAGAGTCTCTCCACATTGACAAAATCTTCACCACCACCTGAAATGATTTTTTTGAAATTGCCATATTTCTTGAAATTTCTTTTATGTATAAGAATTTGTAAACATTTTTTTTTAAATATTTATTTTTAATTTTTTAAACTTTATGAGTAAAATCTCAAATTATAATATTTAAATAAATGAAGACAATATTAGCGAAACTCAATCGAAATTCTGGAGACAGAAAAATCAGAAAAGATATTGACTCCGCTGGGACTCGAACCCAGGATTCCGAACTCGAACCATTGCATTTAGTTCGAGTTGAATCTTGCAATCATATTTAAAGATAGCAGCCAATAATATGTGCGTTAAGAAAATGAAGATAATGTTGGTAGTTCTTAGTCGTAGTATAATACAGTTACAAGTGACCGAATTGATATGGGTTCCGTAGCTCAATCGGTAGAGCTCTTGCCATGTAAGAAAAGGGTCCTGGGTTCGAGTCCCAGCGGAGCCAATATCTTTTCTGATTTTTCTGTCTCCAGATTTTCGATTGAGTTTCGCTAATATTGTCTTCATTTAATTAAATATAAAATATTTATTTACGTGGCGTTATTTCTGTAATAACACACAAATTTGTAATGGTGTAAGAAATTAATAAAAACATATCCTCCCCCCCCCCTCCCCCCCCCCCGTTGTGGTAAATATAATCGTGATGTGACGACAATTGATGTTGTTTAGATTCACGAGTTACGGGGCGCTAGAAAAAATAAAATTCTCAAAGCGGGTGGTGGGCAAAAAAAGGTTGAGAATCTATGGTCTAAACTCTTTCTTCATTAAAGCCTCGATGACGCACAGCTAGTTTACAAGCTACTATCTGGGAAATTCACTATCTGTTAGTAAACTCGCCCAGTGTCATCGTGTCACTTGCTAACTAGCAGCAACTAGCAGATTGTTGACAATCTACGAAAAAAAGTTGAAAGGTCGTCAACTTTACTCGCCTACACGCTTGCTCCACTTGCTCGTGATTAGTTTATTTATGTTTCCAACATGGCTTACGATAAACAGCTGATTTCGACTGTCAAACGTCTGAAGAATTAGTTCTCGCAGGCGTCGTTATTCTTGTTACTGGCGCTAGCAGTGGCCTCAGTTTCCTACGCTTCTGAGCGAGTGGACACTTTTGTGTGTCATCATGACAATCTCACTCGCCGATTTTCCTGCTTTTAAACTTAGTAGATAGTAGCTTGTAAACTCGCCGTGTGTCATCGAGCCTTTACGTCGTTAAGATTCCCACATTATTTTAGAGTTTTTGATAGTGCAAATTCGACAGTAGGTCCGTCCAATCGACCGAGTCGCGAGTCGCAATTTGTGCACACGGCTTCTTTACTTACGTCGTTAATATTCTGAATATATTTTGTGATATATTGTCGTCTTAGTGACTGTTCAAAGAGGTGTTGAGTTGTCCGGTCACCATAGTAAAGTGCGTATACCATAGTGATGGAATCTCTTCATGTGAATGCTATTAGAGTTATGAATAGCACACATTATATTCTCTGGAATAGGGATGTGCCAACACAACAATAAAAACTCAACCACCCTCCAAACCAGCAAATACAGTGGACCCGTGGTAATGCGGACCCCGTCTAATCCGACGCCCCCCGTAATCCGACACGCCTATGACTGTTGATATATATATATATTTTTTTTAATTATTCATCTTTATTAGTTTTGAGTATAATTTGTTTTATTCTATGCCTGTCTCACTAGGAGAACCTGTGTTGAGAGCAGGCGCTTAGCATGAGCAGTTTATAATAATAACACATACAAAGTACAAATAATAACACAATATTACAAGTAACAGTTAATCATCAACGTAAAATTGAAAAAATAAATACCTACTTATAAGTTAGTTTTGATATAATCTTTGATGTTGGATCTATTTTGGCTGGTAATCCAGGACTTGGTGTCAGATTTATATTTACGATACATTGTGTGTTGTCTAATTGCCAGTGGAAGTGTATTATATAGTTTTGTTGCAAAGTATCTAAAATTTCTTTGGCCAAAGGTTGTTTTAGCAAAAGGGATAAGTAGGAGATTATGCCCTTTGGTTCTAGTATCGCGAGCAGTTTGGACATTTTCAAAGATAGTTCTGTGTTTGAAGAGGTATGCTAATATGTTTTTGGCATAAATTTGCCTAATGTCCAAGACACAGATTCTCCTAAAGATTTCATCCGAACTGCTTGTGATCGGTAGTTTTAATATAATCTTAATAATTAGTTTCTGGGCTTTAAAGATCGGGTCAATGGCGGCATCGTTTGCTCCTCCCCAGGCTATAATACCGTATTCAATTAGAGATTGACATAGAGCATAGTAAATTCTTTTGAGTTGATTCAAGTTTAAAAAGTTGCGAGTATGTCTAAAGAAGTATATTGATTTTCTAAGTTTGTTTGCTGTAGTGATAATGTGTTTGTACCAGACGTATCAAGCCTGTACAAGACTGTAAAAAAAGGGTACCGGTTTCAGTACACGACCAGGATGAAATGGTTGAAATAATAAAATACTGACCTCCCTTGCACCCAGTGCCTGATGAGTTGAGGACACTGGATGTGCCTACTCCTCTGCCCAGTCCTGGTGCGTGGCGGTTGCCTGAAGTAGGGCCGGCTTTCTGGAGGAGACTGATGGCACCAGGAGCAAGTCTAGGCAGAGGTCGGCAGGAGGCAGCGGATGATAATAACTTTTCCCAGAAGGAAATAATAACACGAGTTTGACGTTGATGGAAGAACTGATTTATTAACTTTTGACTTTTGATTGATTTATTTTACAGAGTTCCTAAACATGCGTTTACTGACTCTAACATAATTATAAGGGATTATCTATAGATACTTTACTGTTAATTTATTATTATGGTTGGTTTGAAAGTGAGATTAAAACTATACTGCGACTGTATGCAGGTTTTTTATTCCTTCCGGAGGACTATCTTGGGTTTTTTGTATTTGAAATTTTCATTTTCGCTATATTTAGCGAGCGTATTAATCGTAGGGTTTACGTGGCCGGGTAGGCCGGCGTAAAATTTAGTTGCTTGTGAGAAAATGAAGTCTTTTATCAACGGAATGTTGGAGTCGTTATGGAGAGAAGAAATTCTGCTCCATTTTGGCGCATTTAAGGCAAGTCTAATGGCTTTGTTTTGAAATATTTGAATCTTCTCTAAGAGACTGGGGGCCGCGTGCCCCCAAACGGGGCAAGCATAGGTGAAGCCAGGCCTTATGGTTGTTTTATATAAAAGTAATTTGTTGCCCGTTGATAAACGACTTTTTTTTCCCATCATTGGATACAGTGAAGATAGACATTTATTAGCTGCTTTAATTTTTTCAGTTATGTGTTTCTTCCAGGTGAGCTTGGAGTCTAGCGTTACACCTAGGTATTTAATTGACTTTTCCCATGGAACATTTTCCCCAAACAGTCTAATGAATGGGGGCCGTTTTGGCCGTTTCTTTGAGAAAACGGTCGCGGCGCTTTTAGTCGGGTTAATAGATATTCTCCACTTTTTACACCACTTTTCAGTTAGAGTGGTTTGTATCTGTACGCGGCGTGTAGCAGTGGCCTCGTCAGTTGAACTGGACATGATGTTAGTGTCATCCGCAAATTGAGTGATTTTAACATTATGATCCACGGGTTTTGGGATATCGCTACAATAGATGTTATATAAGGATGGTGAGAGTTGACTGCCTTGTGGGACCCCAGCTGATATGGGGCGGGATGTGGAGAATACATTTTCTATTTTTACTTTAAAGGATCTATCTCTTAGATAGCTGGCTATTAGTTGAATGAGTCTTAATGGATAACCTAGAGAGTACATTTTATATAGAAGGCCGTTATGCCAGACTTTGTCGAAAGCCTTACTTACGTCGAGTGACAGAATTACCGTTTTTTTCTTAATATTGAATGCCTCCGTGATGTGTTCCACCACACGTAGGAGTTGGTGAGAGGTGGAATGACCTGCTCTGAAACCGTGTTGGAAGTCTGGCAAGAATTTACTTTTATTTGTGAATGCATTCAGTCGTGCTAGTATTACTTTTTCCAGGATTTTACCTAGGCATGGAAGGAGGCTAATTGGCCGATGATTCTCCGTTAATAATGGATCCTTGCCTGGTTTGGGAATTAAAATTACGTCAGCTTCTTTAAAATCCTTAGGAAAGCAACGCAGCCGAAGTGACGCGTTGCAGATGGCTGTGATGGCGCAGATGCCTTTAGTTGAGAGATGTTTTAAGATCTTATTTGAAATGCCATCGGGCCCGGCGGCCTTCTTCTTCTTTAATTTTCTAATTATATTCAAAATTTCCTTAGGAGTTGTGCACCTGATTGGAGGGTCTTCAGGGTCTAGATTTAAGATTGATTCTACTTTTGAATCCACTTTTGCTACGAACGCAGGATCGTCGTGATCGGTGTTTGGAGAGAATTGACTTTCGAGGCTATCTGCAAAGGCTTCTGCCTTGTCTGCAGCGGAGTAAACTTTTCCGTTGAGGCCTTGAATCGGGGAGATTTTAGTTTTCGGGCGTCTGAGTGCTTTAGAGAGCTTCCAGTAAGCTGCTCTATCGTCTTCTAAATTTGAAATGAATTCGTGCCAACGCTCGTTGCGAAATTCGCTGAGGGCATCACGCACTTCTCTATTTAATCGGTTGAGGTGTTGTTTCACTATCGGGTTGCAAGATCTTTGCCACTCCTTTCTAACAAGATTTTTTTCCCTAATAAGATCTTTGATCTCTTCGGGTATTCCGTGACGTGTTGTGACGTTGGGAATCTCATCGGACGCCTCGGTGATGCATGATTTTATTGTCTGGATAAAGTTGGAGGTAGCGGCATTTAGGGAGGCTTCGTCGGGAATTGACGTAGGTATGACTATGTTTTTAATTAGCAGCTCTGTTAATTTTTTCCATTTGATTTTAGTGCGTGGAGGATTATCGGGGACCAGAGGGTTGGAGCCTCCTGTTAAAGTTAGAAGGACTGGATCGTGGTCTGAGGTAAGTTCGTTTAGTACTCGGAGGGAGTGTAAGTGACTAGTATTTTTAAGTAAAACGATATCAATCACATCCGGATTACCGTTGTGATGATGAATCGTGGGTCTATCTGGGGCATCGACTACGATAGGATTGGTACTCGCGTACTTTGCGAGTACGTTTCCTTTTGTGTTACTCTGTATGGAGTGCCACGATCCGTGTTTTGCGTTCATATCCCCAGCTATTATAGTGGGGACATTTTCGGACAGGAGGCTGTCTAATTCGGATGGAATTATTTGACGGTTAGGGGCTACGTAGATTGAAATGAATTTAAGTGGTCCAGAAGAGGTATTTATTATTACCGATGTGGATTCAATATTAACACTAGAGAATGAATGGGCTAGACGGTGGTCAATGTTGTTCTTAACCAAGATGGCGGTTCCGCCTCCCTTGTTGGCTAGTCTGTCGTCACGATAGGTTATATAATTTGGAATTCTGAAGTTCCTAGACGGCTTGAGCCAGGTCTCATTAATGAGGAATACTTCGATGCTGTAATCTTGTAAGAATTGAATTATTTCTTCCTTGTGCGTTAGGACAGAGCCGTTGGCGTTCCAATAGGCCGTCTGCAAACTGATTAATTTAACATTTTGTCTAGACATTGTAATAGTTAAAAATTGATTGAATTCTTGCCATCTCTTTGAAGGCGTTTTGGACTTGCAATTCGATCGTCGCCATTTGCTCCTTAAGCGCTTGCTTGTGAACTGGGTCTAAAGTGGGCGGGGGAAGGTTTGGATCGGAGGCGCGTTGAGACGCTTGGGCGGGTTGGGGCTCTCGCTCCAACCTGTGTTGTTGACTGGGCCCTGGGTTCGTGGGAGCTCGTTTCTCCCTCTGGGAGGAACGGGGCTTGTAAAAATGTGGCTCAGGCCACTTACGGTGGGGGGGGGGAGGTGGAGCTGTCATGGCGGGGGTAGGGGGAGTGGGGAGAGGGGGGAGGGGGGGGGTATTCCGCCCAAGAGGCTGCAGGTGTGGCCTGGTTATTGATTTGAGGTCTATTTTCGGCTTGTCTTTGCGGTTGGCTATGCTGGTGATTTCTATTATTATTGTTATTGATTTTATTATTATTATAATTTTTGTAATAATTGGAATTTCTATTCCTATTGTAATTTAGGTTCCTTTGGGGCCTGGCAGGGCACCCTCCGTAGTTAGCTGTGTGCGGTCCATCACAGAGGGCACACTTGGGCGGTGTTTCTTTAGACTTTTTGCACTCGGAGGATCGGTGAAGACCCGCGCACTTCACGCAACGTTCGCTGCCATGGCAGCACGTTGCCGAATGTCCGTGCGCCTGGCAACGGAAGCATTGACCTACACGGGATTTGTTCCGCAGAGATTCCACTTGGATCCTCAGGCGGAAGATTGATGAAAGGCTATTGAAAATATCCTTTCCTGCCTCATTTTTCGTCAGCGTGACGAGAACTAATGGAATCGGTTGTTTGGTCCTCCCGTTTTTCATACGGTGGACCGCTTGGACTGGGTATTTCCGGATTAATTCCTCCTTAATTTCTTCTGAGGAGACATCCTCAGGTATGCCTCTCAGGACCACCCTCAGAGGTTTCTCCTCGGGCAGTCTGAAAGTGTGGAATTCCACTTTTTTTGCTAATAGAAAGCGCGTGACTGCATGATGGTCACGCGGTACTTTGGTGATGATATGGAGACCGTTCCCCATATTTTTTGCCATGAAATCGATACCTTTATCTTCTAAGGCACGAAGAAGTGCTGTAGTCTCATTTTTTTTGTGTAACACAATCGGAGGAATACGCGCGAACTTTCGTGGCGTATCATCGTTTGCTGAAGGCTCAACTTGGGCAGGGGACGTTGGGGTTGGGGACTGCGTCCTTAAAGGTGCAAATTTATTATCGCTGGTCGCGATTTTCTTTTTTAATAACGGAGACGAGCGCGGCGAATTTACTGGCGTCAACGATCCGTTGGAGCTGGTGCGCGTTCTTTTGCGCCTAGTTGAAACTAGCTCAAAGCCAGATTCCGATTCGGATGAGGATGGGCAATCCTCCATCTCTACATGGTTTTCCCAGCCGCGGGAACTACCGGGCTGGGTTTGAGGGGTTAATTGCCTCGGTGAATCTACTACGGATTCCTCCAAGTATGATTGCAGGACTATCCTTGCCAAGTGGTCTTTCTCCTCAGGAGAAAGGTCACGGCCAACCCGGTTGGCGATAAAAGTTCTAACGTCGGATTCAAATTCTCCCTTGTATTGGGACATTGTTAAATTGAAGTTTTTAACGGTTGCTGTGCCAGCTAAGTTAAGTGAGTCGCTAATGACCTGAGGGCGATGCTAATTGCCTGAAAATTCTGAGAAAGTTAGCCGCTCGGCGTTGCTAATTGCTTTTTAATGACTTCGGTCGCTGGGTACCGCGACGAAAACGGTAAATAAGTGAATTCACTAATTTTTGAACTGTTACTATGCGGGGAATTTGTTATTATGGCACGTTTTAAAATGCGACGGGAAAATGTAGAAAACAATATTTAGTATTTGATTATTTGAGACAAGATTTTACATGAATGAAACGGAGGCGATGAACTCTGTAATATAAATCAATCAATGTAGCGATAAATAGAAATGACTTACTGCTTTTTACTTGTGAGGAGACTCTCGATAATATTGAAGAACTAACACCATTCAATACGCGGTTTTATTTTTCACCAAAACACTAGAACAAATACCACAACACCGGATTCACTGATAAAACACGAAACACACACTGTTGGCAGGGTCCGTATAGACGGAACCACGAGTGGAAAATTCTCCCCGAGATAAAAACACCCGTATAGTTCCGATGACAAACAGCTTTTATTTAGGCAAAAAATGGTATACGCAATTATCACGATCACACGTGCAGAGCACAATGCAAAAGAAAAAAATTGAGTAGAGTATTGTAACTGTTTCAGCAGACGGGAGCGAGAAAAATACTGTATGGAACAGACGTCTTGTCGCTAGCGCAGGCAAAAGCAGAATGACTGATTTATTAAGAGAAATGGCCGGGTTTATATACCCGATTTCCGTGACAAAACCTGTCACGTGGTACATTTTTGTGGTGGGAGGTTTTACCTAGCCCTTTACCTATATAAGGTGCGCCTTTCTGTGGGCCACCCATTTTGGCAAACACTTGCTTGAAAGTGGTTGATTAAAATTGATTTCTTAAATTAATTATACAGGTCAGGTTAATGTATTTACAATGTTTTCCTTAAAACTAGAGTGGTTCTACGGATGTTCTACATTCGTAGATTTTTTGTTTGATAAGTTTGGGTTGATTTTAAGGAAGTTTGACTTTTTGTCGGTAGGTATTTGTTATTTAACAAAGTGTTTGAGTAGTTACAAAGAAGTTAATATTTTTCCCAGGTCCCCCGTAAGCTTGGCTATCGAAACCTTTTGGTTCCGTCGCTTTACGAGGTCCTGGGATTTTTAAAATGGAGAAAAAGTGAAATGATGCTAAAGTCTCGAAAATCTGCTCAAGTGCTGATAGCGCTGGCAGTTTAAGAGTTACAATGTTTATTTATGGCTCTATGGATGCCCCGTAGGACTCTGCACTGAAATGTCTTAGTTTCAGTGTCCTACGGGGTGTTTAAACGAAGTTATATTAAAATATGGTGTATTTTTGACGAATATGACGGCCCTTAATAGGGACACCCAAATTGGTGTTTTGGCTTTGTAGCCGGAAAAATAGCCCTGAAGGCGATGAAATAATAAGTTTAGGATGTCTCCTGGTGGCAACTTGGTAACCAAGTTTTTACTTGTGTCACCAGGGCATCTGTGTATTAAGAAAAAGACATTTAAAATTGAAAAAATGTGTTTTGAAAAAGATCGTTGCTGGCGGCACGGTATTATTGAACTTCGTGGCCAGGACGAAAAAAGGCCCTACAAAGGGCCATAATTAAAATAGAGAGCAGCCCGCTTGGCGGAGCTGCCGCCTCCTGCAGAGCCATAACAGCAGAGCGGCAAGGGAGGGAAGGCAAATGGCCCTTTTTAGGGCCTTAGCCTAAGGCTGGAAATTAAGGCCCTCAAAGGGGTCTTAATTAAAAATAAAAAGGAGGCTAGTCAGCCTGGTTGCCTTTGGAGGCGTAAATAAGCATAAATAAAGTATTAATTGTTAAAATTATAGGATTCTAGAATGTCTCCCGGTGCAAACTTGGCACACAAGCTTTATTTGGTTGCACCGGGGCATTGTACATGAGCAAAACATATAAGATTAAAAATTAAGAAATGAGGGAGAGCAACACGTCGGTTACACTCCCCCCGTGTAGCTACGCTGCACTAGTCTTCACGACGTGTTGAAGGTCGGTCAGTAGGGGTCGCATCAGTAGGCGGGGCCGGCAGGATCACAGCAAGCTTCACGGCAGGTCGAACGTAGACTCCGGTGCTCGTCTGGATGCGGGCGGTCCTCACCTCGCCGTCTGCAGCAGGGGTAGCGTCCAGGACTCGGCCGCGAGGCCAGCTGTTGCGGGGCATCGCGGGGTCCATGATGACCACCAGGTCGCCCTTCTTAATTGGGTTGACGGGGTGGTGCCACTTCTGTCGGGTGGCCAAGGTGGGGAGGTATTCGCGGAGCCAACGCCTCCAGAACATGTCAGCTAGCTGCTGACTGATGCGCCACTGGCGGCGGAGGCATACCTCCTCCTCCTGCTTGTCGTACAGCGAGAGCTGGGGCCGGTTGCCTGCTGCTCCCAGCAGAAAGTGGTTGGGAGTGAGGGGCTCCTCGTCTCTCGGGTCTACGGAGATGTGCGTGAGAGGACGGTTGTTGACGGTCCACTCAGCTTCAGCCAGTGCTGTCCTCAGGGTCTCTTCTTTGGGGGCCCTCTCCTTCAGTATGGCTTGCAGCGCGTGTTTGACTGACCGCACCAGGCGCTCCCATGCTCCCCCCATGTGAGGAGACATTGGCGGGATGAATTGCCAGTCGATCCCGTGCGATGTCAGATGATCCCTCATCCGGGCGTCATCTTTGAGCGAGTTCAGGGCGTCCCTTAACTCGTTGTCCGCTCCGTGGAAGTTGGTCCCGTTGTCCGAGAAGATTGTCTTTGGTTGACCTCGGCGTGCCGTCATGCGTTGGAGGGCCATGATAGCAGAGTCGGCAGACAGGGAAGTTGCCAGCTCGAGGTGAATGGCGCGCGTGGACAGGCAGGTGAAGAGGGCTCCGTATCGCTTCTCCCTTCGTCTGCCGACAGTGATGTCCATGGGCCCGAAGTAGTCCAACCCGCAGTTTGTGAAAGCGGGGACATGGTGGGCGAGCCGTGATGGTGGCAAGGGTCCCATTAGTGGTGGGGCAGGCTTGCTTCTACGCATCTTGCAGGTGGGGCAGTGGTGAGTGATGCGACGTATGTTTGTCCGCAGTCGCAGCACGAAGTAGCTGCCTCGTACCTCCGCCATTGTCCTCTCAGTGCTTGGGTGGTCCGCCTTCTGATGATGGTGGTTGACTAGGAGCCGTGTGTAGGCGTGGTCTCCATCTAAGATTATGGGCGTCCGCACATCTCGGGAGATTCTGCTGGTGGCTCGTATTCTGGAGTCCATTCGCAGCAGTCCATCGGGTCCCAGGAAGGGGTTCAGCGATCTGAGCCGGCTGTTGTTGGGTACGGGGGTTCCTTGGTGAAGAGCACTCAATTCACTGCTGAATGCGTCTTCTTGGGCTGCTTTCACCCACCGGAGTTCCGCTTCACGGGTCTCCTCGGGCCGCAGGTGTCCGTCCAATGGTTTGTGGGGTCCCGCACGGCATCGGCCTATGAAGCGGTGGACCCAGGCGGTGGCTCTGATGAGTCGGTGCCAAGAGGAGAAGCGGCTTATCTCTGGAAGCGCATCTGCCGTGGTTGAGGTGAGCCCGACATATTGGGCCTTCACTTCAAGGGTGTTGTCATCTGGCTGGGGAAGTCTGGACCTTTCGCGCGGCCATTCTGCCTCGGCCAGGGTGAGGAAGGCTGGGCCGCTGAACCAATGTCCCGCCGGTGATAGATCGGGAACCTCGACGTCGCGGGTGCCGATGTCAGCAGGGTTTAGTTTGGTGGGGACCCATCTCCAGTCGTCAATGCGAGAGAGCTCATCGATCTCGCCAAGCCGGTTGGCCACAAAGGTGGAGTAGGTACGTGGGTCCGTACGAAGCCAGCACAGCACCGTCGTGGAGTCTGTCCAGAACACCGTTCGCGCAATGTTGCTGCGACACTCCTTTTTTAGGGTTGCTGCTAGTCTGGCTGCCATGAGCGCTGATTGGAGCTCAAGGCGGGGTATGGAGAGCGGCTTCAGGGGGGCCACCTTGCATTTACTGGCCAAGAAGGTTGCCGTAGTTTCTCCGTTGACTTCCTCCGTGTGGTAGGCGACCGCGCAACATGCTTGTTCAGACGCGTCGCAAAACAGATGGAGCGTGACGCTGCTGTGTTTGCTTCGTAGGCAGCGCCTAGGTATGGCTACTCCGCAGCTTTGGAGGAGTCCCAGCCAGTCCAGCCATCTCACGTTGTGCTCGGGTTTGATGGTGTCGTCCCATCCGATGCTCGACCTCCAGACATCTTGGAGCAGCATCTTGGATCTGACTGTGAGGCATGCCACAAACCCCACAGGATCAAAAATTTTCATGACAATACTGAGCAGCTGACGTTTCGTAGGGCTGCTGACCAGTTCTGGCTCGGCGGTGTCCCTGAAGGCGTACAGGAAACAGTCAGTCACCGGGTCCCATAGTAGGCCGAGGATTCGTTCGGTCTCTGCTTCTCCGCTGCTGATGCGTATGGCTGATCGGGCGCGGTCTTCAGGCGGGATGGTGGCCATCACCGCTGGATTATTTGAGGCCCAGTTTGTGAGATGAAAACCTCCTGATGATAGGACTGTCGCCACGTCTTTTGCGAGGCTAGTGGCTTCACTGATGGAGTCCACCGCGTCCAAGTAGTCATCCATGTAAAATTTATGTTGGATGGCGTCTGCGGCAGTTGGGAAGCGCTCGGTATTTTCTAGGGCCACCCGGTTTCGCACGTACTGGGCACTGCTTGGAGAACAGGTAGCGCCGAACATCATAGACGTCATCATATAGGTGCGAGGCTCTTGTTGAGGCGTCGGTCGCCACAGGAACAGTTGTGACAGCTGGTCCTCAGTCTTTATTTTGACTTGCAGGAACATCTCCTTTATGTCGGCGGCGAGAGCTATTTTTCCCTCTCGAAACCGGAGGATGTTCCCAAGTAGGGACGTCAGCAGGTCGGGTCCCGTCAGCAGTTGATCGTTGAGGGAGGTTCCTCGGCAGCGGCTGGCAGCGTCAAACACGACGCGGATCTTCCCCGGCTTGTTGGGGTTCACCACGGCGAAGTGCGGCAAGTACCACTTGCGGGCGGAGTCTTTCGCCGCCTCTCGTGCTGTGAGTTCTCGCGCGTGGCCTTGTGATATTAGTCGGTTGATCTTGTCTCGATACGCCACTGCGAGGTCGTCCTCCTTCAGTAGTTTTCGTTCGAGGGACCACAGCCTCTTCAGCGCACATTGTCTGTTGTCGGGCAGCGTGATTTTGTCAGCCTTCCATAATAGGCCGGTCTCCCATCTGCCGGTAGTCATCTGCCGGGTGGTGTCCTCCATCAGCTGGTTGGCACGTACAACATGTGCGGTTTCACGGGAGGCTGAAGTGATTCCCAGTGAATCTATGGCGAAGTTCGCACGAATAAGGTCGCTCAGCAGGTCATCCTTGTGGCTCTCAGCGTGCAGGGCCAGAGTGGTGATGGGGCCTTCATTGGTAGAAGGAGTCCCTCCTCCATGAGTTATCCACCCCAGGGCAGTCCGTGACAATATTCGCGTAGAGTCGCGGGCTTCGTGCACCTCCCTCGATACAATGAGGTGTGCGTTGTCCTGCCCAATGAGAATGGTGGGGGTGATATACCCGCCAGGGATCCTCTGCTCAGGAAGGCTGAGGCCTTTCACCGTGCTCGCCTTGATGTGGTAGTCGGTGCTTATACCGGCGCCGCGCAGTGTGACCTGCACGCGGCGCGACAGGTGATCTGATGAGCACATGCCCTTGGCCCCGTGGAGTCGTAGTCCTTGTATGGGTCCATAAGCGCCAATCTGTTCTGCTGCTGAGGTGTCGATCAGTGTTATCGTTGATCCCTCGTCCAGCAGCGCGTAGGCGGTGATCTGCTCAGCGGGGCCTGTCAGCACCACTGGCACCACCTTGAGCACGGCGCCGTCGGCCTGGCGTCACATGTGGTGGACGTTGGCTGTTGCGGGGCTTCTCACGTACGTGGGGTCGTGAAGCAGCTTGTGATGGGGAGAACGGCAGTCTCCGATGCCGCACCAGTCGCGAGTTTTGCATGCTTTTGTTGCATGTCTCTCCAAGCACACGCGGCAGAGTCGGGAGCTTTTCACCGTTTCCCAGCGCAGCTTCACGTCCTTTCCGACGAACTCACGGCAGTCTCGTAGCAGATGGCCTCTTTCGCCACACTGTAGGCACCCGTCGCGATTTGTACTTTCGCTAGGGTTCGCGTTACGATTGTTCGAGTCATATTGTGGTGACTTTCGCGCACTTTCATTTTTTACTTTTTGTGAACGGTCATATTGTGGTGACTTTCGCGACAAACTTTCGGTAGGTACTTTTCGACTGTCATATTGTGGTGACTTTCGCGACAAACTTTCACTTCTGCGTCCGAATTGTTCAGTCGTGGCGAACGACTGTTCACGACGTGGTCTAGACCTCGCGGGGTCGACCATACCCGATTTGGTGATGGCGTTCGCGATGGCCTTCAGGAAGGCGGCGTACTGGCAGATCGTAGCTGGTGCGTTGTAGTGCCGCACCTCCATCAGCCACGCCAGCCGCATCGTGCACGGCATCTTCCCCGCGATGTCGCTGAGGAGCGCCGGGTTGGTCAGGTACCCATCGTTGTTGAGGGAGCGAAGTGATGCCACCAGGTTCTGCACCGTGCCCGAAAAGTCTGCTATGTCCTCCAGTGAGGCCTCTGCTGTCATCTGTGGGAGCCGCTTGGCCTTGTCCAACATCAGGGCAGCCAGCGAAGTCGTCCCTCCGTAGCGCTGCTCCAGCACGTCAAGGATCTCAGGTACCTGAGTGGGGTCCATCAGGAGGGGTCCCACGGCGTCTCGGGCCTTCCCTTTGAGGGCCCGCTGCAGTCGGATGAGGTTTTCTCTGCTAGTCATCCGGCAGGTAGCAGTTGATTGGTTGTACTGCGCCCTCCAGGTGGGCCACTCCAGGGGGTCCCCAGAGAATGGAGGCAGGTCCTTGGCCATCGACTGCCTGGCGATGAGAGCAGCCATCTGGGGGTCATCCTCAATTGTGGGATGAGGGCTGTCCTGAGCCCTTGAAGCTCTGATGGCCTCTGTGAGCGCGTTGGTGAACTGGGCCATCGGGTTGTCCGTTTGCTGGACCCAAGCTCTGGTTTGGCGGGCCGTCTCCTCCGCACTTGGTTGTGGTGGGAATAGCGGCAGGCCGGAGCTCGGACTGGCAGCGGATGGAATCTGGTCATCAGGCTGCGCCGGCTCATGATGCGCCCACTGGGCATATGCAGATGGTCCCTCAATGTGGTAGTAAGGGGGCGGCGGCGGAGGGCCTTCAGGCCCTGGCTGCGCCGGTGAGGCGTACCTCTGGTCCACCAGAGGCACAGGTTGGACAGGCATCTCGCGTACGGCGCTGCTCGGCCTCTGGTCCACCAGAGGTGCAGGCGGCACGGGGCCGGAAGGTCCAGGCTGCACCCATCCTTGACCCTCATGATGATGAGGGGGCGGCGGTGGAGGGCCTCCAGGCCCTGGCTGCGCCGGTGAGGAGTACCTCTGGTCCACCAGAGGCACAGGTCCGACAGGCATCTCGCGTACGGCGCTGCTCGGCCTCTGGTCCACCAGAGGTGCAGGCGGCACGGGGCCTGAAGGCCTAGGCTGCATCCATCCTTGACCCTCATTGTGATGAGGGGGCGGCGGCGGAGGGCCTCCAGGCCCTGGCTGCGCCGGTGAGGCGTACCTCTGGTCCACCAGAGGCACAGGTCCGACAGGCCTCTCGCGTACGGCGCTGCTCGGCCTCTGGTCCACCAGAGGTGCAGGTGGCACGGGGCCGGAAGGTCCAGGCGGCATCCATGATGGACATCCTTGGCTGCTTGGCTGCGGGGCTCGGCTATCTCGTGCCGGCTCAGGAGCGTTGTGTTGTGCCAGCCCTGAAGTACTGCGTTGTGGCAGCCCTGAAGTACTGGGTTGTGTCAGCCCTGGTGCAGCATGCTGAGGCGCGTTCAAGGCTGCCATCAGCTGTTGTATCTGCTTCCCTTGGTGGCGCAGCTGTCGTCGCAGCCGGCGCACCGTATCCTCCGTGGCTGTGGAGGGTGGAGGCCCCTCATCGCTGTCCTCTGCGGAGCTCGTCACCGGGGTAGTGCTGGATGAGGGCCGGGGCGTGGCGTCAGGGGAGACGTCAGGCACGCCCAGGGGCTCGTCTCCGGCGTCCGGAGCAGCAGCCGGGGGCTCAGCAGGGGGTGATGAAGGTCCATCGTCTTGCGCCGTCTTCTTCGATCGTAGGGCGGGCGGAGACATCCTGGAGTCGTGCAGCGGATCCGGCTCGAAGGACCACTTGTACCAGACGTATCAAGCCTGTACAAGACTGTAAAAAAAGGGTACCGGTTTCAGTACACGACCAGGATGAAATGGTTGAAATAATAAAATACTGACCTCCCTTGCACCCAGTGCCTGATGAGTTGAGGACACTGGATGTGCCTACTCCTCTGCCCAGTCCTGGTGCGTGGCGGTTGCCTGAAGTAGGGCCGGCTTTCTGGAGGAGACTGATGGCACCAGGAGCAAGTCTAGGCAGAGGTCGGCGGGAGGCAGCGGATGATAATAACTTTTCCCAGAAGGAAATAATAACACGAGTTTGACGTTGATGGAAGAACTGATTTATTAAGAGAAATGGCCGGGTTTATATACCCGATTTCCGTGACAAAACCTGTCACGTGGTACATTTTTGTGGTGGGAGGTTTTACCTAGCCCTTTACCTATATAAGGTGCGCCTTTCTGTGGGCCACCCATTTTGGCAAACACTTGCTTGAAAGTGGTTGATTAAAATTGATTTCTTAAATTAATTATACAGGTCAGGTTAATGTATTTACAATGTTTTCCTTAAAACTAGAGTGGTTCTACGGATGTTCTACATTCGTAGATTTTTTGTTTGATAAGTTTGGGTTGATTTTAAGGAAGTTTGACTTTTTGTCGGTAGGTATTTGTTATTTAACAAAGTGTTTGAGTAGTTACAAAGAAGTTAATATTTTTCCCAGGTCCCCCGTAAGCTTGGCTATCGAAACCTTTTGGTTCCGTCGCTTTACGAGGTCCTGGGATTTTTAAAATGGAGAAAAAGTGAAATGATGCTAAAGTCTCGAAAATCTGCTCAAGTGCTGATAGCGCTGGCAGTTTAAGAGTTACAATGTTTATTTATGGCTCTATGGATGCCCCGTAGGACTCTGCACTGAAATGTCTTAGTTTCAGTGTCCTACGGGGTGTTTAAACGAAGTTATATTAAAATATGGTGTATTTTTGACGAATATGACGGCCCTTAATAGGGACACCCAAATTGGTGTTTTGGCTTTGTAGCCGGAAAAATAGCCCTGAAGGCGATGAAATAATAAGTTTAGGATGTCTCCTGGTGGCAACTTGGTAACCAAGTTTTTACTTGTGTCACCAGGGCATCTGTGTATTAAGAAAAAGACATTTAAAATTGAAAAAATGTGTTTTGAAAAAGATCGTTGCTGGCGGCACGGTATTATTGAACTTCGTGGCCAGGACGAAAAAAGGCCCTACAAAGGGCCATAATTAAAATAGAGAGCAGCCCGCTTGGCGGAGCTGCCGCCTCCTGCAGAGCCATAACAGCAGAGCGGCAAGGGAGGGAAGGCAAATGGCCCTTTTTAGGGCCTTAGCCTAAGGCTGGAAATTAAGGCCCTCAAAGGGGTCTTAATTAAAAATAAAAAGGAGGCTAGTCAGCCTGGTTGCCTTTGGAGGCGTAAATAAGCATAAATAAAGTATTAATTGTTAAAATTATAGGATTCTAGAATGTCTCCCGGTGCAAACTTGGCACACAAGCTTTATTTGGTTGCACCGGGGCATTGTACATGAGCAAAACATATAAGATTAAAAATTAAGAAATGAGGGAGAGCAACACGTCGGTTACAGTGTTCTTTCCACTTTAAATTGCTGTCAAAGATAATACCTAAGTATTTGATTTTAGTCACCCGTTCTAAGTTAGGGCAATCACAAATATTAGCATTAGTCAGGGGGCAAGCACATATTTTAATTTGATTTACTGGGATACTTAAGGATTGTACATAAAAATTTCGGCAAATCTTCACTAAGTTAAACAAATTCCACATACATATTACAAACATAATTTGATAGTATGATTCGTAGTTTAAAAAATTCTTTGATTTGTAATTTGTCGGATTACAATGTACTCTTATAAAAAAAATTCCGGCCTATAGAGGGTCTTAGGCAGTACTCTATAATCCGACAAATTCGATAATCTAACATCGCCCTGCAAAACGTTTGTCGGATTACCGCGGGTCCACTGTAAACTCTGGAAAAATTATTTTCTATACCATCAAATTTCAAAGTTAAAGTTCTGTGAAAATATTATTATTTCATAAGTTTGCTTCATAGTTCAATTTTGTCTTTGAAATAAGAAACAACACGCTCTAAAACTATAGATTTTATAAAAGGTACTAGCAAACCCGGACATACATTGTTGTGGCTAACGAAACACAACGCAACGCAATTACACAATATTTATAACCAACGCCATCTGTTAAATCAAATCCACACCGCCCGCATGCCAGCCCGCTGCCCGCTGCCCGCTTGCCAGCCCGCTCCCTTTATTTATATATTTCAACCTATTCACACAAAACCTTGACAAGTTATTTGCCTAAAAACCTTCCTCATGAATCACTCTATCGATTGGTGAAAACCGCATGAAAATCCGTTGGGTAGTTTAAAAGATCTAAGCGCACATAAGCGTGAGCGACTTCATTTTATACTTTGTTAGGTACACCTACCTGAGGTGTCTACCTTCTGCCGACAAACTAGCTCAGAATGGTCAGCAGAGCGGAGGAGACTGTCATCACCTGGGTTGTAGGATCTCTGAGGCGTTTGTGTGGCATCCCTGATATAAGCTCAAATCCTACGGGCTGGGGGAGACAGTGAAACAAGTTGGCTACGGTAAATATCAGGTGTATTGGGTAGAATTCTTTCATAAACAACAATGATACATAATGCAGGCAATGTTAGTACAGGGTAGCATCAATAATCCTATCTAATTCGGGTGAATTTGGCCCTAAAATCTCTCTGGGGGCGGTCATTTATCTACGCGTTGAATTTAAAAGGAACACACGCAATAAAGAGGAATTAAATGGCTCAGGTTACTCACTGCAGCAGGTTGGTGGCTTGGAGATTGGTGAGGTGAAAGGAATTTAGCCGTACTTGGCATTCCCGCCAGTCACTATGGACGGGCACCGTCATGGCGGTCTTCTGGAATATTCCGGAACCGATCGGAATGGTTCACGCTACACGGGCACTCGCAGCGCTGTCTGGGGAAGAATGGCCGCCGGCGGCTGGCGTTCAACCGCCGTCAGCGCGCGGCGCGCTAGCGGAGAGAAAGCGAAACTGTTTGTCTCTATAGGGGAGTAGCCTAGTGATTTGCAGGGGTGGCGTCTTTGTGTATCATAACAACTTAGTAATAAAGATTTCAACCAATTCACACAAAATCTTAACAAATCATACCTAAAATCCTTCCTCATGAATCATTCTATCTATTGATGAAAACCGCATGAAAATCCGTTGAAAAAATAATACTTTGGAGGAAACAGACACACGTATTTTGTGTGTTTCACCATTATTTAATGTGTAAGAAAGAGCAGTAGCATTATAGCCAAAAGGAACTTATGTTTATTGACTATTTTGCCGTCACGGTGCCGTAAACGTGAATCGTCACGGTAAAAAAAAGCACTCGATAGGTTCTCGGATGAGAGCGATGTTCAATTAGAGGTTTTTCTCGAACAAAAAATTAGAATTAAAAAGTTAGAGACATTATAGAAAAAACGATTATGTTTCAAGCGATTTTCATTTGTTTGAGATTGACAGCTAAAATGTTCGATTATATTTCAGATGTTGTAACACACAGTCATCTTTGGGGTAGCTGTGTGGAGGATCTTTTTAGGAGGAAGTTCTGAGTAAGAAAAATATATGATGGTTGGGTAGGAATTTGGGAGTCGACGTATGAATCCATCCCTCCCACTGCGGTGCAAGGCGATGGGTCGAAAGAGTCCGACTGGAATCAAAGTGTCTCCCGATTAGGGTTGCCAACTTCTGAAATAAAAAAAAGCCTGACTCTGCGCTGTATTAGGCCGGACATTTTGCCCTAAAAGCCGGACATACGTACGTAATTTTGGACATAACTTTTATACATGATAATAAAAAATCTGTTACAGTTGTTTACTAATCACACATTAACCAGTTTAATAATAACAATCAATTACAATTTGGGAGGCGGGAATGGGTACCGCCGCCCCGGGAACCTTTATTGGATAACCACCACCTCTGCCATAGGTCACCCCAAGTGGTTCGCTACGTTTGGTGATTTAGCAGGGGTGCCCGGGTTCATGGGGTGAGGTTTGTCTAGGTCTTGGAGGCGGATGACCAAGACACACTGAACCCCAGATTCCTACCCACCCCTTAAACCCTTTTCCTTCCCAGAACTCTCCTCTCCTTCCTTTCCTTAAAAAAACCCTCCACACAGCATCCCCAAAGATGACATAGGCCCTGAGGGAAATTGTTTTCCTCAGGGCCTCCTGTGTGGAGCTCACGTAAAAAAAAAAAAAAAAAAACATTAATCAGTCTTATTCTTGTCATCATTTAGCATTTATATAGAATATGTCAATAACAAAATAAAGGATATTGAGTCTTCTGTCTGTAGACATAACATAATAAACTTATAAAATAAACAAACAAAACACAAATCTTTTTCTGAGTTGTTAAAAGTTGTTTAAACAGTTAACTAAAAATTTTCATATTTCGAAAAATTATTCAAAAATTACAAAATCTACAATTTTGTATATTTGGCCTTTTCACCTACCTACTTTATCCAAAATTTCGTTTTCTTTGGAAATCATTTCATAAAATTCTTGACATGTCATTTTTAAATTACACAATGTGTACATCATCTTAGCAATTGTTTCTATTTGCAATTTATTGCATTCCTTGGTCCACTGGGCGTTTATTAAAGAGAAAACTCTTTAAACATTGGCATTATGGCCTGGAATTGCAAAGTTCTGCCATTGGTCAAAAAGTTTACTGTCATCTAATTTTTTTTAAGACAGAATGTCTATCGTTTCTGCTACGTGCTCCCAGCTTGGTACCCCACTCCAATTAAAGTCATCCACTTAAAGTGTTCCAATTCGGCACTGAATTCACTTGTCCAAGAGTTTAAGTAGTATTTGGCAATTTTGTACGTATTATTCATATTTTCTTTGAATTCTTCCACGCAATCTGGGTGAGCCTCCGATCTCTCTCCCTGGTTTCAATCCTGGGATTGGTTTGCAGCAATTTCATCTATTCGTTTCTTCCACTCTTCTCTGTCTTGTGCGGCTCTTTTGAATTCTGCATATGATGAGCAGCGCACGTCCACCAGCAGGTCCTCCAGGTACTCTCGGCGTGGGCGTCCCCTAGCGTTTGTCCCCTCGGTCATACCCTCCATTATGGCATGCAAGAGGCCTTCTATTGCATGGCCGATCCATCTTGCGCGCCTTTCGGACAAGGTCCTGAGCAGATGCCTTCCTCCTTCGATTCTTTGGAGAACCTCCTCATTTGTGATGTGGTCTCTCCAGGAAATTCCTAGTAGTCTTCTACAGGACCACATCTCAAAAGCCTCTAGTCTCCGTTTATCTCTTTCGGATAGGCACCATGTTTCGTAGCCGTACATCAAGATACTCCATACTGAGAATACTCCTCATCAAGACCTATGTATGGAGCCTCCGATAAATGTCGTAAAATTGCGGTTAACTTGATTGGGCAGAAAATTTGTTCCAGTCTCTCATTTTTTATATTGTTCATTATTTGTGAACACTGGTCAATTATTACTTCGTTGACCGAAATATCTGAAGTTTCCGTACATTTGATTCGACTTTGATATATTGACATAAAAGAGCCACTAAAGAGCCGACTAAAGACAAAACCCTCTCGAGCCAAGAATATCCACTATCGCCCACCCCCGCCTCGTCCGTAACACGTTGCGCCTTGCGTAGCTTGCGTTGCGTTCGTTCTGCAGGCGCTGCGTGCACCGCGTTACACTAACAAAAAGCCTAACAAAAGCCGTACAGGCCGGACATAAAAATATTTAGCCGGACACGACCTAAAAAAGCCAAAAATGCCCGGCTAAAGCCGGACAGATGGCAACCCTACTCCCGATACGACCCTCCACGTAATAGGTGGGCAAACGCATCCGCCGCCAAGACCTAGACAAACATTACCCCATGAAGCCGGACACCCCTCGTAAGTCATCAAATGTATTCCCGTGGCGGCGGTACCCATATCCACCTACCGAATTTAGATTTAATAACGATAATAATGATTTTAAAATTATGTCTTTTATGCCTCAAAACGTTATTTTATATTAAATCCAACTTCACGTCAATCGTCACAAAAGAAACACCTGAATAATTCCAAGAAATTGATTCACGACAAACCTTTTATTACAAATAAAAATTATTTATTGCTTTTCAGATATTTACAGCGGAATTCTTGTATTTACCTATTGCCTCGTGTTTTCAAGGTAACCTATATTTATCAACAAGTCAACTAGGTATAGATAAGAATTGTGCCCATTATCACCAATCGGCGGCCGGCGTAGTCCAGCGGTAAGGCTCTCGATATGCACACCGAAGGTCGCGGGATCGAATCCCGGCGTTTAAGAGGAATATAAACGCTAGAAATATGTCGAATCTCATGCCTGCAAAATTTTAAAATCGAGCGTCTTTTTGCACGAGGCTAGTAAGCGAAAAAGTGGTTTTTATTTATTTTGTGCATAATTTTATAAGAACAAAAAAAAGTTAGAACATAGATAAAGTCAAAAATAGTCTTAGCCATAAAGGGGTATTTTTTTAAAATTGTTACTTACATTAATTACTTCATAGTTAAGTCATGAGAAAACATTTTTTTTAGTGGTTTACGCTTATATTTTTTGTTACGTAAATAATAATTTTATTGTAATTCCAATACATAGATAAAGTAGTTAAAGCTTCAATTTATCCGTAGCATATTTTTTGATGTTCATACTGTAAGCCGATTCGTCGTAAAGATTAATCAAAATAGTATCTAAATAGGATTTCACGTATATATTCATCTTAATTTGTGTTATTTCACAATTTATTCATTAAAAATAATATAAAGGGTGTCCGGGGGTAAAGTGCATTAACTTCGGGAGGTGATTCTACCTTTTGGGGGTAGTTTTGAGGTAAAAAGATAAAATTAGTCCGGCGTGTACGGCCAGATTTATTATTTTACGCTGTTATGATACGGGCCAATCACAATCGAGTCGGGCGCCCGGCAGCGTATTTACAATCCCTACCGCGTTTCAGTCGCTTTAAATTTTCAATATTAAAATTTAAATATTTAGAAATAAAATTATTAATTTCTAATATTCACTTTGGAAAGATTATTTTATCTAAATTTTAGAACAATTTTTGTTTTTGCAAAGTGATAAAAAATTATCAATATAGTGGTGTATTTACAATATATGGGAATAATATTATAATTTAAATATTTAGAAATAAAATTATTAATTTCTAATATACACATCGGAAAGATTATTTTATCTAGATTTTAGAACAATTTTTGTTTTTGCAATGTGATAAAAAATAACCAATATAGAGGTATATTTAAAATGTAAATTGTCGTTACCGCGACTGAATCGGTATAGGTTTTGTAAATACGCCGCCCGGCAGGCTCTCAGCAAGTAACATCTAGTCCTGGGTCGATCGATCATTTTACACGACCCGGGTCGCTCACGACACACTGGCGTCACGAGCGGGTCGCGAAGACCCGCTCTTTTTGCGACACAAAATACGAAACTCGATAATCGAGTTTCTCGCGCCAGTTTCCGCCCAGACCGGTCAAGTCATAAGCGACCCGAAAAACCTACAATAAAACAATAAAATTGCTTTAAAAGTTAGCCAAAAAGGGCACACCAATAAAGTTACAACTCAAACCTTGGGGATTAACACATATTGCAAAGTAAGATCGTACCTCACACTAAGGATTTTTAGTAGGTACGTCTTTTTGTATGGGAAAAAAAAGTTGGAATTTCGGACAAAGTTATTAATCTTTTTTACTCCTACCATCATGTAGAATCACCTCCCGAAGTTAATACACTTTACCCTCGGTATTGTATATTTGCGGCACGTTCCAGAGTGGAAGATTCTCACAGTATCGCCCTAGTGTAAGACCACCATTCAGAATTGAAACGTTGCTTGAAAAGGCATTAGCCGTGTTTGGTGATCAGATCTGAATAGCCAGGTACTTCCCCACCTTCTTCTTCCCTATTTCCTTCCCCTCCCCACTACCTTCAGCCTCACAACATACCCTAATTGGGGATGCCATAGTCTCACTGGCTTCAGATGGGAGCAGTTGGGACTCTTGTGCGTTATTCATATATAAAAAAATGAAACCTTAGCGAACGCTAAGTTATGAAAAACGATTACATGAAAGTTGATCCCCCGACAATTCCCCTCCCCGCGGCATACTTATATACAACTAGCAGACCCCGGCCACACGTTGCTGTGGCTAACGAAACACAACGCCATTACCCAATCTTTATAAAATCCACACCACCCGCTTGCCAGCTGCCCGCTGCCCGCTGCCTGAATTGAATATTTGAATTTATCGGCTTTTCTCTACTATAATAAGCATGTATTATACATATAAACTAATTAACTCGCCACTAATTATACAATGCTTGCAATGCAGCACTGGATATTTGAAAAGGGAAAATCAAATACCTACTTACTCTAGGACATCTATTTTCCAATTTCTTCCGTAGAACAAATTTCAAAAGTGACTACGTACGGCCTGAGAGCCGTTTTAAATCGCACAAAAATATGTTTTCTTTGAATTTCTCAGCTTTTCTCTAATATTATTTACATGTATTATACATATAAACATTCCTCTTCAATCACTCTATCTATTGGTGAAAACCGAATGAAAATCCGTTGCGTAGTTTAAAAGATTAACGCGCACATACATTTTGAGCGACTTCATTTTTTAAACTACGCAACGGATTTTCATTCGGTTTTCACCAATAGATAGAGTGATTGAAGAGTAATGTTTATATGTATAATACATGTAAATTATATTAGAGAAAAGCCGAGAAATTCAAAGAAAACATATTTTTGTGCGATTTAAAACGGCTGGCGGGCCGTACTATAGTCACTTTTGAAATTCGTTCTACGGAAGAAATTGGAAAATAGATGTCCTAGAGTAAGTAGGTATTTGATTTTCCCTTTTCAAATATCCAGTGCTGCATTGCAAGCATTGTATAATTAGTGGCGAGTTAATTAGTTTATATGTATAATACATGCTTATTATAGTAGAGAAAAGCCGATAAATTCAAATATTCAATTCAGGCAGCGGGCAGCGGGCAGCTGGCAAGCGGGTGGTGTGGATTTTATAAAGATTGGGTAACGGCGTTGTGTTTCGTTAGCCACAGCAACGTGTGGCCGGGTCTGCTAGTATTTGATAATTGACAAAAGATAGGTAAATTCATTGGCTGTATATAACTATAATCAATTCGGAGGATTGATTTTTTTAATGTGGGCCTAAAATATTCAAAACTAGCTGGTTCCCGGCATGCTTTGCTATGCCATTTAATAAAGAATGCCTGGAATGAAAGGACCCTGCGTGTCCTTTCCCATTCTTCCCGTCCCCCTTCCGCCTCCCCTTCCCCTCTCGCGTTCCCACTCCGCCTCCTCCACCTTCCCTCTCCCCACTCCACTCCCCCCCTTCCCCCTTATCCCCCTCACGAGTTCCCCTCCCCCTTCCCCCCTCCCGCGTTCCATACATTCATTCCCGGTACATTCAGCTTTCTAACAGCTCGCGTGCCACCCATTGCAATTTTTTTGAACAAATTTCATAATGCCAGAGCTCACCAGTAGTTTTATACAAATCTTGTCCCGACAATAACGAACACAGAAAAAAATAATTATCCAATTTGATGCAGTCGTTCGGAAGTTATGCGCGTACATACATTTCGGCGATTCATTTTTATTTATATAGAAGAAGAAGAAGAAGAAGAAGATAGATAGAAGATAGATAGATAGATATAGATAAATAGATAGATATCATCAAAAAATCTCGAGCAATCGGAGAAAAAAGGTTTAAATTGCGCTATCGATTGAGTGGTTAAAATATTTTTTCATTCAAATGCATCGAGGATAAAACTGCATATCTTATATACTGTATCTACTGACTAGTAATCCGAATGTCGTGGGATCGAATCCCGGCGTGGGCAAATAAATTTTATTTGATTAATTTGGGTCATTTAACAATTAGTTAAATACAAATTAATATATAGTACATTTGCGACACGTTCCAGAGTGGAAGATACTCTCAGTTTCGCCCTGCTGTAAGACCACCATTCAGAATTGAAATTAGCCGTGTTTTGTGACCGAATCTGAATAGACAGTTGCTTCCCCAGTTTTTTCTCCCCATCTCCTTCCCCTCCCCACTACCCGCCTCACAAATTACCCCAATTGAGGATGCCATTGTCTTGCTGGCTCTAGACGGGAGCAGTTGGACTCTTGTGCGTTATTCATATTTAAAAAAACCAGCATTTGTAAATAAATTCGTTTAATGTCCATACGAACTTATTATAAGGTATTTTTAAGTCGATTTTTGAATTTAAATTGTTACATAATGCGCTAAAAAGTATAGTTTTAAAATTATCATAATTTCGGAGGGCTAATTATCGGGAAATAAATTAGAAAAAAATATATACACAAATTTAATATTAAAATTACGAAAATATGTGATTAATTAATACAAAATATGTATTACGATTGTTTAAGGACATTAACTAACTATGTATCTATTTAAAATCCATAAATTTTCAATTTATAAATTTAAAGAAATTTTCAAAATTGGAATCGATGTTTTAAGAATTTAGGCTATCCCGAGATTTTTTTCCTGGTTGTGCATTAGCTCGTATTAAAATATGTACCTACCTATTTAATATGTGTATTGTGACGTAGGTAGGTAAGACATGTATCTATGTACTATTATAATTTGAAAACAATAAATAAAGTAACCATTAAGAGGGAGTAACCAGAAACCAGTACCAGACAAAACCGGGAAAAAATTCGGTTTACGGGAGATAGTCCTAGATAAAAAAAAAAATTATACTAATTATGGGCCGGAAAATCCGAATCTGAAAGAATTAGGCGTCGGCAAGCAATATTAACTGAATTACACGACTTTAAATTTTTCTATAAACACTAAGGAAAAAACGTCATTTTTAATGCATTGACACAACAAATCATAGAAAAACAAGAAAGATGTTACACCACATAAAATTAAGTGTTGCCATTATCAATAATATAAGCAGTACACCGGTCACCAATATCAATGTACATGGTTTGTGATAGAAAAGAAGCCCCCTTCATAGCGCCTACTCGCGTCACGGCAAAAAAACATCCCAGTTTTCAAGTAGTTTAGCGGCTACGCTAGGTTTGTGTAACATGGTTTGTGATAGAAAAGAAAGTGTTATTGATATTATTGCTTAATGGCAACACTTAATTTTATGTGGTGTAACATCTTTCTTGTTTTTCTATGACTTGTTATGTCAATACATTCAAAATGACGTGTTTTCCTTTGTGTTTATAGAAAATTTTAAAGTCGTGTAATTCAGTTAATATTGCTTACGCCTAATTCTTTCAGATTCGGATTTTCCGGCCCATAATTAGTATAAAAAAAGAAAAAAATATATCTAGGACTATCTCCCGTAAACCGAACTTTAGCCCAAAACCGGAAACACGTCATTTTTCAATCAAATTTAAGACGTCTTGACTCTTTTCCACAAAAAATTATAAATTGATTTCGAAAGATTGTTCTTTTATCTAGTAAGGCTATGTTTTAAATTTTGAGAAAATGCGTTGATTTTTAGTACAATAAGGTTTTACCGTAGGTCGTTGGCAGATTTGTTAAATTTTCAAACAAAATTTTGTATTATACAACACACAATTATCTGGGAGAGCTATGCTTCAGGATTTTAATTTTAGTTTAAATAAAATCATTTAAAAAAAGATCCGCTCACGTGTTTTCTAACGAAAATAATTTATTTACGGTCTTACAGACTAATTTGTTAAAGATTTTTTTACATTCTTATTTTGCTTAGACATTATTAAAAATGATAAATACTTATGATCAAAAAATAATAACCAAAAATTACATAATTTTAATAGTTTTATCATCACGCCTTTCAGCATTTTTGAATGTAGTTATAAATTAAAGCAAATTTTGAATGAAATAAAATCGATATTCAATAATTAATCTTTCTCATTGAAACCGACCTGTACGATCGTAACAACATCTTTCGACGAAATATGAATTCTCGGCCACTGGCTGGTTAATGGCCCTTAAAGCTTCAATCAGATCTCAGTGCATTCAGTTAAGGTAAAAAAAATCGTTTACGTGACTCAATACTCAATAAAAAAAGATTTTCACAAAATATTACATTTTGAAATCTGGGGCAAGGCAAAAAAATCTTTTTCAAGAAAGAAATAAGGCTGTGCATTTTTTTGTTGGCTATTTTATTTTACAAGAATCAAATTCTGTTCACCATTGTGTAAGTTTAATGTTGTTATTTGTGTTTGTGATGACCCTGTTTCTTTACGTTATATTATTCCGATGAACGAGTGCTGCTTGCGTAATGCAAAACTCTTTCCGACCGCGAACTAACAGCGGAGCAGGGTTGTACTGGGCTTGAGAAACTATTATTTATTTTTTTGTTTATTAACGTCTCTTAGTCTTTTACACATTATTATTGGTAGGTTGTTTAGGGGTATAATAATAAAAGTACAGTACATAACTTAATAATCTTAATATGAAATATAGAAGCAGGTGCAGTACAAGTAGTTTCATTATTATGTATTGTTTTACAAAGGATTTCAATAAGTGTAGGTATATTAAAGCTCCGCAACCGTGTCCGAAAAGAAGAAGATGGCAAGATACGAAATTCCGAATGTTAGAGGAGAGCGCTAACATTTACAGCGACAAAATCGATTCGAGCGATCGCCACTAATTATACAATGCTTGCAATGCAACACTGGATATTTGAAAAGGGAAAATCAAATACCTACTTACTCTAGGACATCTATTTTCCAATTTCTTCCGTAGAACGAATTTCAAAAGTGACTATCGCCTACCAGCCGTTTTAAATCGCACAAAAATAGGTTTTCTTTGAATTTCTCGGCTTTTCTCTATTTTAATTTACATGTATTATACATATAAACATTCCTCTTCAATCACTCTATCTATTGGTGAAAACCGCATGAAAATCCGTTGCGTAGTTTAAAAGATTAACGCGCACATACATTTTGAGCGACTTCATTTTATACTATGTAATGATAATGATGATGATGATTATTATAATTATTCCTTTGTACGGTGGTATTTAGGGACGTATTTCACTTACTTTAACCAATGATTCCTTTTATTTGGTCTTGAAAAAAATTAAAATATAAACATCAAAAATAATCTGCGGAGTCGAAAATTTCGTTTACTTTTTTTACTTAAAATAATATCAGGAATCTCTGGTTAAAGTGAGTCTAGCACGTCCCGTAACATCCTGAATATATTGTGTTATGTATGTAATGCTATTGTTATTAACGTGTACCTACTAATGGGTAGGTCCGAGAATAAAATAAAATAAAGAAAATTATTAAATAAATTTTATTACAAGCAAGTAACTCAACATAAACAATTTTACTGGACAATCAAGTTACCTCAAACACCAACCAAAATTCATTTCGATCTCCTAAAAAGATTTTATTAATAATTCGGCCTCCAGTTCCGCTCTAATTCGGCTCTGAACAACAAATCCGCCACTGCGGAACCACGTTCCTAGTTCTGCTTGCTGCGAGCAAAGTTCGGTTATATCGATCGCCGGCGATCCCCTCCCTACCTTACCGGCTGACGGCATCTAGCGGTGTTGTCATGCACAAAGATATTTTTCCCCCATCATTGCGTGCTAACTTCACGCGCAATTCCTCAGAACATTACGGCATTTTAAGATTATTATAAATTTACCAATTTACTGAGTATTGTGATCGAAATCTGCAGTTTGTTGTCAAGTAGAAGGAAGGGTGTTACGATTATGTACATATATAAATATTATTTAATATGGAAAAAACAATTGTGAAAGCGAAAATAGATAAACATGGTTATAAGGTGCGACTTGAACATTTTTTTCTTTTTTTAAAATCTGTTAGTACGTACTTAGTAGTTAATATAAAATGGTAACTAGCCAAAAAAATATACATTGAGAAATTTTGTTTATTCAAATATTTCTATTATTTACATCAGTTAAGAGGTATCTTAACAAATGCATTGCAATCTTTAGTGCACAAACGGGGGAGATGTTGTCCTTTCTCTACCGGTATTTCAATGGATGGGGCTTCGAGGAATTAGTGTCATTGACCCTTAAGCACAGTCGGGAAATACGCCAAAAGCGCGTTCTACTTTACTGCGCAGTTGACATTTGTCATATGAGAGCGGATCATTTCTACAACTCGTTCTTGAGTTTAATAGCTCAGCTGTGGAAAGATTGTCGGCATCTGTGTTTCTTCCTTCCTACAACACGGGTTTCTTCAAGACCCATATTTTCCCGAGAAAGACCCTCCTCACAGTATCCCCAAAGATGTCATAGGCCATGAGGTAAATTATTTTCATCATGCATCCTGTATGGAGTTAATGCAAAAAAATGTGAAGAACAATATTTATTTAGAAAGTTTTTTGGCAATTCAAAAAATAATTCATTCACGTGTTTCGAAAATAAAACTAAGTTTTCAAAAATCTCAAAATCTATGAGTAAAAATATTCCTGATATATATAAAAAAAAATCCCCACATATTGGGAAAATTTCCCCAAACATCGCAACACTATCCCCCTACCGTTGAGTCGCGTCACTACTTTTTGATCAGTCAAAACAAACGATCCGTGTGGAACGGCTGTCGCATCACTATCGCGAATTATTTTGACGCGGGAACACAAATAAAATAACCTTAAAATGGCATAAAGAGAAGATTCGTAAATATAAAAGATTAGTAAGTAATCGAAATGTAATAACGTTTTTTTAATACGATTTTACTCGTTTTTCAAGAATATCTTTGCTTTTGCTTACTTTATCGAAAGAACGTTCGGTGTTTTGTCGATCGATATTGTAGCCCAAAGTGTTTTGTGTGAATTCGTTCGTGTTTTTGTGAAGTAATATATTTATAAATCCAGATTTACACACTAAAAGTTATCAATATTTACAAAGAATGTCGTGAGTTGTGTAAATATAATTTCTTGTGCAAATAACACGAATTTAAGGTGAGTTTATTGATATCTGCGATTAGCGTGCATATTCTAGCAAAACCATTACACATAATAGCTTATACAAATGCAATATAGTATTTAAGTGATTGCATGTTATTATAAATATACTTTTATTATAAATAAATTGAAAGTTATTAATTTTATGACGGTTTAGACTGCAATATGATCAGCTGTTCGGGAATCTATGTTGTCGAAAAGCATTTTTTTTCATTAGCTCCACACAGGAGGCCCCGAGTAAAATATTCCCCCACAGCCTATGTCATCTTTTAGGATGCTGTGTGGAGGGTCTGTTTAGGATAGGGAAGGACAATAAGTTCTGGGAAGGAAAAGGGTATTAGGGGTGGATAGGAATCTGGGGTTAATGTGTCCAGGAGTAACGGACGTATGAATTTGCACACCTTTTTCCTTCCCAGAACTTCCTCTCCTTCTTTTTCTAAAAAGTCCCTCCACACTGCACCCACAAAGATGACACATGCCCTGAGATTGAGCCCTAGCTAATGCAAAATGCTTGGTTTAGTGACAATATCTGAATAGCCAGGTACATCCCAACCGTCCCCCTCCACATCTCTTCATTTTTGAGTGGTAAATATTCGGATTCCCTCACGCCAAAGACCACCATCAGGACGTTACTTGAAATGCATTAAGCAGCTTTTAGTGATCAGATCTGAATAGCCAGGCATTTCCCAACCCTCATCTTTACCATCTCTTTCCATTCCCACTCAGGCAGTCTCGCGACATTCCCCAAATTGTAGATACCATAGTTCTATTAATCTATCTATCTATTTGAAGAACCAACCTCACGGATAATACGGAACGTTCGTGTTGTCGAAGTTTGATGCACGGCAATTAATTGACAAATAGACAATCAAATATTATGACATTTTCGTCAAAAATAATAATAATCGTCAAAATAAAAATAAGAAGTACCTACTTCGAATTATTCGATTGAGTTTTTTGTTATTAGTTTTTGGGGTATTATGCCGTGTTGCGCTACCTCCTTCTTTAGACAACGTTTCGGACAGCGTTGCAGTGTCCATCATCAGGGCAGATGTGTAATAGTTGGGGGTGATGTTTGTACTTATCTACTTAGGAGCGATACCGTGTCGCCAGCTCCACTCCTCTACGAGCCGGCGCGCTACAATATACTAACTTCAACATGTTTGTTTTGCGTTTAGCCTTGATGTAACCGTCAATTATTACCGGATACCAAGAACTATTGAGCTTAGCTCCGTCGTCTCTATTAATATTTATAGGATTTTTATGAATTTCAATTGCCTTCATAATCAGGCGTGCTCTATGAGTTTTAGGTCTTCCCAGGACCTCAGGGACAAATCCAAAGTAATGGCCGGTTTTGATTAAGTGCTCGGCGATTGCCGATTTGTCAGGGTGGCCAAGTTTACAGGCACGAAAGTGTTGTGATATCCTTTTGGAGATCGTCCGCTCTGTTTGGCCTACATAAAACTTGTAACATCCAGAACAGCTGAGTTTGATTCTATTGGATTGAGGGAAAAAAATCTATTGGATTGAGGTTCAAACTACGAAAGCTGCATGTCATCATAATTTAGATATACATCCCAGGTTTTGAATGGTTTGTTTGGCAAAGCAGGGTATGTCTAGCGGGTATATGTAATTATTCTAATACATTTCTTTCCATGTTCTGCTGTTATAAATAGAGGCACAAACTCCTTTGTTCTATATGGCAGTAATATTTTTTCCATGATTGGCAGCATTGATTGATTGTCTATGAAATGTTAAATAAAAACAATGAATATAACAATGGCGTTATCGCGTAAGTGAATTAATTTTAACGAAATTAAAATGTTAAATGCATATTTTTGCATGTTTTTTGGTCTCCCCCGACATAAATACTCACTTTTCGTAATAATAAAGCTAAATCTAACTAGAAAAATGAAACAATTCAACTTTATATAAACCACTTATACGATGAGTAAATCCGACCGGTTTCGGAACAAACGTTCCTTCTTCAGGGCAAACGTATACTAATTTGACAGTTTCAAAATATGGATGGGAACAATGTTTTATTATGGTAGGGGTGGAGCCGTTGCTAGTTATTAAGAGGGCATTACCAGAGAAAACCGGAAATACGTCATTTTCAAAAAAGTTTTTAGACGTATTGACTCTTTTCCACAAAAAATTATAAATGGATTTCGAAAGATTGTTCTTTTATGTAATAAATTTTGAGAATTTTTTTAATTTTTAGTATAATAAGGTTATTCCATAGGTTATTCCATATAAACTAATATATTTCAGATTTTTTTAACATTCTTATTAAATTTAGACATTATTGAAAAATGATAAATACTTATAATCAAAAAATAACTACAAAAAGTACATTATTTTTAATAGTTTTATCATCACGCCTTTCAGCATTTTTGGATGAAGGTATAAATTAAAGCTAATTTGAATTGAAATAAATTCGATATTGAGTTATAATTTTAAAAAGCTGGTACGGAGAATAATTAATCTTTCTCATTGTAACCGCCCTGCACGATCGTAAGAACAACTTTCGACTAAATGTGGATTTTCGTCCGCTGGCTGGTTAAACGCTCTTAATGTAGAGTGGGTGGGTAGGGGAACAAATCCATGATTGGGCTATAAGATAATATTTTTTGTTAGTTGATAATAGATTCATTATTTTTAAGGGATATTTTAATTTCGGATTTTTTAATTTCGAAGTATCTAAACTTTTTCCTTTGTGATTAATATGAAGAATATTTATCCCTGTATTTTTTCAAAATTGGTTATTTTCAATGATATGGTTAGCAAACTCAGAAAAATTATTATTATTAAGACACCTTAAATGTTCTTTGATTCTGATTTCAAAATTACGAGTTGTTTTTCCAATATAAAATGAGGGACAATCATTGCATTTGAGTTTATATATTCCGGAATTAGTCAATTTATTTTTATTTTTCAGTTCAATGTTGCAAAAATCTCCCTTCTAATATAAAACCAGCTTTTTATACAAGAAATAATATAGGTAATTTTTTTGAGAAATACTAAAGATAAATACCATAAATTGACTAATTCCGGAATATATGAACTCAAATGCAATGATTGTCCTTCATTTTATATTGGAAAAACAACTCGTAATTTGAAACTGTCAAATTAGTATACGTTTGCCCTGAAGAAGGAACGTTTGTTCTGAAACCAGTCGAATTTACTCATTATATAAGTGGTCTATACAAAGTTGAATTGTTTCATTTTTCTATAATGGATAACCACAAAGTTATAGATAGCTACATTAAAAAAAAAAAATTAAAAAAATACTAAATCTAACTGTTTGAATAAAACATTTTCTGTATTAACGAGTAGCGGTTCAATGCATAACTAATAGAAGAATATATGAGGCGGGCGACGTAGATTTGTTTTTACAAAAATCCGCAATTTTATTTCGAGATTAATGGAATTTTGTACACTCGACCATCAAACCAATAACAAGATGACAACAACTGTCTACGTAAGATTTCAAAAAACTATCTCTTCTCCCTATCCCAACCTTTAAAGCAGAATTTTAATACTTCTTGATGAAATTTTGCATACTTGACGTTCAAAGTGATCGGTTTTGATCGGTCGGTGGCTGAGTTGGCATCTCGTTTGGATCACACCCACGCGTCCCGTGTTCGATTCCTCGGCTGGCTAAGTCTTCCATCACGACAACACAAGCAACGTTTTCCGCTTTCTGTGATGGTACCTAGTAGGAAATTTTCAAATATTGTCAGGTTATTCGTAACCCGAGAATGTTTGTCTTAAAAAAAAATGAATAAAAAGTAAGAGAAAAATTATTACTGTCTTCGTCTGATTTCGAAAAACTCTGTGTAAACTTCTCGGGAATGCCAGAGAATTCAGCTTAAAAATTCTAAGGTCAATCCTTCGAATTTCTCAAATTCTGTTATTATTTCAGTACGTCAAATAACCGACCCATAGATAACAATCCTAAATCTCTAAAATTATTATTTTTTTATATCCTATTAATTAATTACTTATTAATAATATTATAAAGGCGAAAGTTTGTATGGGTGTCTGGATGCATGGATGTATGTATGTTTGTTACTCTTTCACGCAAAAACTACTAAATGGATTTTAAAAATTCTTTCACTAATAGAAAGCTACGTTCTTTGCAAGTACTATAGGCTGTATATATTGGTAAGCTCTGGCGTTATGATATTATTTATTATACGTTTATTGTCCAGACGAAAAGCAAAGCGTTGCTAAGTGATTGTAGGACGTGCGCTGTTTTTACTGCGCGTATGTTTTAATAGGTGGCACGCGAGCTGTTTGAAAAATGAATGTAACTGGTATGGAGGGGGGGAGTGGCGCGTGCGAAGCCGGGGGCAAAAGCTAGTATTCAATAAATAATCTTCATAGCAACCCCCCTAAAGCCTCGATGATGCAGTTCTAGTTTACAAGCTATTATCTGGGAAATTCGCTATCTGTTAGTAAACTCGCTCAGTGTAATCGTGTTACTTGCTAACTAGCAGATTGTTGACAATCTACGAAAAAAAGTTGGAAGGTCGTCAACTTTACTCGCTACACGCTTGCTCGTGATTGGTTTATTTATGTTTTTCAAGATGGCTGCCAATTAACAGCTGATTTCGACTCTCAAACTTCACAGAATTAGTTCACGCAGGCGTCGTTATTCTTGTTACTGGCGCTAGGAGCGGCCTCAGTTTCCTACGCTACTAAGCGAGTGGACAGTTTTGTGGGTCATCATGACAATCTCACTCGCCGATTTATCCGCTTTTAATAGTAGCTTGTAAACTCGCCCTGTGTCATCGTGGCTTAAGAGGGCATTACCAGAGAAAACCGGAAATACGTCATTTTCAAAAAAGATTTTAGATGTATTGACTCTTTTCCACAAAAAATTATAAATGGATTTCGAAAGATTGTTCTTTTATCTAGCATTCGCATGTAATAAATTTTGAGAAATTTTTTTAATTTTTAGTATAATAAGGTTATTCCGGGGGTCGTTAGGAGATTTGTTAAATTTTCAAAAAAGTTTTTGTATTATACCACACCCATTTCAAATAATAAAATCATGCAGTAAAATAAATCAATACATTATCTAGCAAAGGTATGTTTTAGAATTTTAATTTTAGTTTTAATAAAATCATTAAAAAATATGTACGTACATGTGTTTCTTGGCGAAAATTGGTCCGTTTGTGTATTTATTTGCGCACTTACAAACTAAAATATTTCAGATTTTTTTAACATTCTTATTAAATTTAGACATTATTGAAAAATGATAAATACTTATAATAAAAAAATAATTACAAAAAGTACATTATTTTAATAGTTTTATCATCACGCCTTTCAGCATTTTTGGATGAAGGTATAAATTAAAGCTAATTTGGATTGGAATAACTTCGATATTGAGTTATAATTTTAAAAAGCTGGTACGGAGAATAATTAATCTTTCTCATTGTAACCGCCCTGCACGATCGTAAGAACAACTTTCGACGAAATGTGGATTTTCGTCCGCTGGCTGGTTAAACGCTCTTAACGCATACAACGCTTCTCCACACTATTCGACTTTAGGATCAACTCAAGCAGATTGGTACAACCGCTCAAGCAAATTGAGTCATCTGTAATGTTCATTATTTTCAACCGCTTTTACAACCACAGATTAAACATTTGTATTACTACTTGAACAACAAATTTACCAAGTGTGTATTCTAAAAATAAACATCTGGTGGTGTAATCTTGGCCATTGTGGTTATTTTAGTTGGTAAATTTACATTTTTTTTTTATAAAAACAACTCGATTTTTATAACCTTTGAAGGTTATTCTCATCAATGTAATATATCATTGACGAAGAAGATAACATTAATAATATAAACGAAAATATGTAAGAGAATAATACATAGAAAAAGATACGCAAAGAGTCTCAACTGGGACTCGAACCCAGAACCTCTCGTCTAACCGTTATCTTTTTTTTTGTGTGTTTTATTCTCTTTCATATTTTCGTTTAGATTATTATTGTTATCTTTTTCTTTAAGGCGATCCACTAGTTCACTACTGTGCCGTGGACAGTAGTTCTTCGGTGGACGCCATAGGGGTCACTTTTAATAACCGAATTCGTCGACTGGCGGCCGTATTGTAAAATATCAACGTGAAAATGCATATTTTATTTTATTTTGGGAAGATTGGGTGTAAATATCAACTTTTTTTGCGATTATTATAAAATATACTGAATTTGCCACATTACACAATAAAACCATATCCGAAAAGGGGTTTATAAATAGGAGAGTTTGGACTTGAAAGTGTGTTTTTCAAACCTCGTACTTTATTTTTTTATAGGCTTATTAAAAAACTTATAAAAAAAATGACCGATATTTTTAAGGTCCAAGGTATGTTCTACACGAAGTATTTAATTGAAGCATCTACAATACTTCTAAGCGATCAAATTTTCAAAACAAAAACATATGATTTTGCATTATTTACTATGACTTCATCTAATGGTAAATTTACAATTTATATATGGGGTCGTCCATTAATCACGTGAGGCTCTTAAGAGGGGGGGGGGGGTCGGAAAAAATCACGAAATATCACCAGGGGGGGGTATAATGAGATATCACGTGTATTTATTTTTCGTGATAATATTCTGAAAAATACAAAATACTTTGTACTAAAAAAAATACACGTGATTTTGGGGAGGGGGGGGGGGGGTTAGACTGAAACCTCACCACATAAAACCACGGGGGGGGGGGGGGTTAAAAGTTGCTAAAAACATCACGTGATTATTGGACGACCCCTATCATGTTTTGATACGATAAGTGCAAATGTCAATAATTTTACTAAAATATACCTACAAACATACGAATCTAATACTTACGTATTCAAATTATTATGAAACAAGCAAAGCATGATTACGTTGGAGTCTTTCGAGCCAATTATTGTTTCACAGAATTTGAACAATTCATAAAATTCAAATGTTAATTTTCAAGTTCTGTGAAATTTCTATTCAAGTTCTATTATTATTTGAGTTTTGTGAAGCAACTGGCACGTAGGTACTTATACAATAACAGAACTTGAAAATTAGTTTTGCGTATTAGAGAACCGTTGAAACAACTTCACTCAGTCTGCACTTGAACGAGTGTACCCTCAATCAATAAAAAAATCGAGTTCAGTTCATATGCGATAGAAGTGAAATCTTCACCCAAACAATCTCAACCAATAGGAGCTTGATAATTTCCGTTTCATATCTCAATCAATCTCTCTCTCTGGTTTCAATCCTGGGATTGATTTGCAGCAATTTCATCTATCTCAATCAATATGAGCCTTTAAAAGTAACATCATAATTAAAGCGGCCAATGAGCGCTGTTGATGCGGCGTCGGAGGTGCAATAATCGTCATTTCCGTTTCATCCGAAATCCAAATCACAGCGGAGCTTTAGAAGTTTCACTTCAAAAACATGAAATGTTTTCTCTCATCTTAAAATTACAAATTATTTTTCCATTTTATAAATATAGGCTGATATCGGTATGTAATAACTATTGTTATTATTGCTGGGACGTTAATCATACCATTGTGTATTGTTTGTCGCTCTGACTAAAGTTATAACAATGCAGACGGTGGTTACCTACATATATGCAATAATATTATTAACAATTACTATCGCAATAGATATGCTATGCCATTTGTAAAACGTTGTTCCTAGGGGTTCCGCCATTTTTAATCTCGCGATAAATATCCCCGACAAAATATCCCCCGACAAAATATCCCCCGACAAAATATGCTATGGACAAAACATCCCTTTTTGTTTCAAAGACCCAATTATATCTGATTACGTCTAAAACGGATCGAAATAAAAATATAGTCTCCTTCAACGGAAGCAATCTTCCGAACAGGCCCTCCATTGATATGCTTGGTGTAACTCTTAAGTGACCAGCTCAGATATGGGGGCTCCATCGAAGCCAGAGTTAAGTTAGCCTCTCCAAAACTAGGTGTACTGTGCAGATACTTTATTAGTACACGACTGCTAACCCTGTACAAATCACAAGTGCCCACCTCTGGTCTAGAGCCCCACAATACCTGAAAAAAAACCCCTCGACTCTGTGCAGAAGCAATTTGGGAGGCGGGAATGGGTACCACCGCCCCGGGAACCTTTATTGGATAACCAACACCTCTGCCATAGATCACCCCAAGTGGTTCGCTACGTTTGGTGATTTAGCAGGGGTGCCCGGGTTCATGAGGTGATGTTTGTCTAGGTCTTGGAGGCGGATGACCAGGACACACTGAACCCCAGATTCCTACCCACCCCTTAAACCTTTTCCTTCCCAGAACTCTCCTCTCCTTCCTTTCCTTAAACAAACCCCTTCACACAGCATCCCCAAAGATGAAATAGGCCCTGAAGGATATTATTTTTCTCAGGGCTTCCTGTGTGGAGCTCATGTAAAAAAAAAAAAAGAAACGTGCGGTCTCCTAAGGGAACGTACCCATACTACGTGACCTGTTGGGGGGGGTCTTCAAAATACTACTCTTGGTACAAATGAGCGGTGGGGGCCATAGGTTTTTGGTCACCGGGGGTGGGGGGGGTTAAAAATTGCAAAAAGTTGGTCACGTAGTTTGGGTACGTTCCCTAATTTAACAAACGGATTGCAATCTTTAGAACATAGGCGTCGGGTGGGAATGCTATCCTTGTTCTACCGGTATTACAATGGAAGATGCTCCGAGGAACTAGCGTCATTGATCCCTTGATGACGGTTGACATTTGTCACATGAGAACGGGTCGCTTCTTCGACTCGTTCTTGTGTTTAACAGCTTGACTGTAGAACGATTTGCTGGCCTTTGAGTGTCCTCCTTCCTACAACATGGGTCTCTTCAAGACCAATTTTCATTCCTTCCTTTCCTCAAAAAGGCCCTCCACACATCTCCTGGGTGGAGTTAATGTAAAAAAAAGCCCTTATCAAAATATTTACTAAAACCTAACCTAACAAAAAATGGGATAAAAATAATACCGATAACAATAATTTATTATCTTTACAGGATGTCTGTATTATTTGTGTCCCATTTTTTTGTTAGGTTAAGTGTTAGTAGATATTTTGTTGGGGGATGTTTTGTTCGTAGGATATTTTGCCGAAGGATATTTTGTGGGGGGTGAAAACTCGCATTACCGTTCCGCGTACGGTTAGTGTCAATGTGCTTACGTCATTGACAATGTGCAATTGACGGATCTCTTCAATCGACCCGCCAATTTTTTCGCACCAGTTGCTTTGTGAAACTTCTGAGGAAACATTATTACTTATTGTTATACAGAGACACTTTTGTTTTTACTTTACATAAATCTAGAAAATCGATATAATGCAATTTTAATAAGCACAGACGTGTGCAGTTTAAAGACGATAATATATCCTAAAATATATTCAGAATCTTAACGACGTAAGTAAAGAAGCCGTGTATACAAATTGTGACTCGCGACCCGTGTATTGGATGGAACTACTGTCGAATTTTCCCTATCAAAGAAAAGAAGAAGAAGAAAAAGAATGTGGGAATCTTAAAGACGTAAGTGAAGAAAGCGTGTGAACAAATATACGCCGCGGGGCACGGCGTATTGCACTAATGTACGGTCGAATTCACCCTAGCAGGCCTGGAGGTACGACCTTTCCGCCGCGTTCATTTTAATTAATTCTGAAGAACGTGTTACAAATATTTAAAATGTGTCTCCATGTTGTCCTCCCTAATTTATTAGTTCATCGTCTAGAAAAATAATATCTGGTGCTTACCGCTAACTTTAGTTGAAAAACGGGTTATAAAGTTTTAAAATCGTTGTACGTGAAATATATTAATGGTAAGGTACTGTTTTTATTAAACTAAAATATAAATAACTCGCATTTCTTGTGCGGCATGGAAATAAAAAAGCTATTATAGTTACGAATTCGCCGGAAATGATTAAAATGTGAGTTTTGAGCAAACAAAAATTATTAGGGTTGTGTACCACCTTAAACTCAAACAAATTCGCATTTTTTTCATCTCGATGGGTAATTTTTGTCTTAACCTTTTTTTTTATTTTTTAAGTGAAAACATCTTTAGCACCGTTGTGATTTGACACTCGATGAAACGAAAAATGAGATAAACACATACATCTATTTGATAGTGTAATCGGTCTTCTCTTTGTGCTGTGCTTCATAGCCTCCCTAATCTTGTCTACTTTATTTTTCTGAAGGTTTCATGTCTACCGCGTGTGAATTGCACATTGTTCTTTTTTATCTCAACACACGAGACCCTGAGGAAACAATTTCCCTCAGGGTCTATATCATCTTAGGGGATGCTGTGTGCAGAGTATTTTTAGGGAAAGGAAGGAGAGGATGTTCTAGTAAGGATTAAAGTATGAGAGGTAGGTAGGAATCCGAGGGTCCGTGTGTCAAGGAGTGACGGAAGTATGAATCCATGCCTCCCGCTGCGGCGCAAGGCTATGGGTCGAAGAGTTTGCTGGGGAGGTCAAAAGGTCTCCCTCAACCAATCTACGGATCTGGCTTGCCATGCAGCAGTTGGGCAGACACATCGGCCGTCGAGACCTTGACAAACCTTACACCGTGAACCCGGGCGCCGGTGTCAAGTTACCAAATGTAGCGAACCACTTGGGGTGACTTACGGCAGAGGCGTTGTTTATCCAATAAATTTAGGTTCCAGGGGCGGCGGTACCCATACCCGCCTCCCAAATGAATAAATTTGTATGACGCTTACTGAAGAACTACTTAGACGACTTGAGGCATTCGAGAAGTGAATCTACAGAACAATACTTAAAATAAGCTGGATGGACACATGGACAGGGTTACAATGAAGATGTTATGGTTCGGATGAATAAAGAAGAATAAGTTATTAAAACTATAAAAATCCGAAAACTTCAATATCTTGGACATGTGATGAGACATCCAGAGAAGTATGAGATCTTGCATCTCATAATGCAGGGAAAGATTGCCGGAAGACGGGGCCCTGGAAGAAGGAGAATATCATGACTGAAAAACCTGAGACAGTGGTTTGGCCAGTCTACTGTAGAGCTGTTCCGGGCCGCAGTAAACAAGTCCGCATAGCCAACATGATAGCCAACGTCCGTTGAACGGACATGACACAAGAAGAAGAAGATGATACATAATATTATGTGTATTTATATTTCGACCCTTTTGAATAACAAGGTTCCATCTGTTGCGGTAACGTCATGCGATAATGAACTCTAAAGTAGCTCACTGTAGATCCCATTATCGCAGGACGTTACCGCGACAGATGGAACCTTGTTATGTCAAAGAGTCGATTTGACATTATTCTATGGAGTCGTCTAGTTGATAATACTAAAATAATGGTAGACTTTTTTTATTTAATCACGCGCTATAACGGATGTGACTTCGCATTAATTTTTAATTCGTACCTTTTTCATTTCTTCCGGTGAGGAAGTCGGTACTCGGTACTTCCCACTTCGGTATGGCCCACTTTGTAAAGTTATTAATGCCTTCCTATTGATGAAGTTATTAATTATTACTGCAACTTAGATACAAGACTTTTTTATGAACATGCTAACTGTAGTTTCGAAATTTCGAAATTTTCGAAATCAGGTGTCGACTATTAGTAATTTTCCTTATTATTTGAGTTAATTTTCAAGTTCTGTGAAAGTTTTATTCAAGTTCTGTTATTGTATAATTATGTCCAAGTTGCTGCACAGAACTGAAGTAATAATTTAACTTGAATAGTGATCAGCTCAGAATCGGGAGCTGAATTGAAGCCAGAGTTAAGATAGCCTCTCATAAACTGGGCGTACTGTACAGATACTGCAGATAGTACACAACTGCTAATCCTGTACAAATGCACGCAAGTGCGCCCTGTGGTTGAATTTGGTTACCACCTCTCGTCTGAATCCCCATATTACTTCAAAAAAAACTCTAGACTCTGTACGGAAACGGGCGGTCCATTTGATGGATTCTCCTCTCTTAACAAACGGATTGCAATCTTTAGAAGCACAGTCGTCGGGTGGGAATGCTGTCCTTGTTCTACCAGTATTTCAATTCTTGTTCTTGTGCCCTGGCCGTTCAACGGACATTGGCTATCATGTTGGCTATGCAGACTTTGTTTACTGCGGCCCGGAGTAGCTTCACGGTAGACTGGCCACTGTCTCAGGTTTTTCAGCCATGAGGTTCCCCTTCTTCCAGGGCCCCGTCTTCCGGTAATCGTTCCCTGCATTATCAGATGCAAGATCTCATACTTCTCTGGATGTCTCATCACATGTCCAAGATATTGAAATTTTCGATTTTTTATAGTTTTAACTACTTCCTTTTCTTTATTCATCCGAACCATAACATCTTCATCGTAACCCTGTCCATCCAGCTTATTTTAAGTATTCTACTGTAGATCCACATCTCGAATGCCTCAAGTCGCCTAATTAGTTCTTCAGTAAGCGTCCATGCTTCCATTCCATATAATAATATGGAAAACACGTAGCATCTGACCATTCGCATTCGTAATCCAAGGTTGAGATCATGACTGCAGAACATTTTTTTCATGCGGATAAAGGTTGCACAAGCTTGCTCAATGCGGCATTTGATTTCAACTGAAGGATCCCATCTATCATTTACATTGCAGCCCAAGTATACAATACCCTGTACCTTCTCTAGTTTTGTTCCAGCAATATAAAGATTTTCATCCAATGCGTTATTTTTGCTTATGAGCATGTATTTTGTCTTACTTATATTCAGTTCTAGCCCAAAATTCTCACAAGTCTTCACTACTTGATTCAGCAACAGTTGTAAATCCTCAATGTTACTTTTTAGAAGTACTGTATCATCTGCATAACGCAGGTTGTTCGGAATCTTCCCATTTATAACAAGTCCTTGAGTAGCTCTTGCAGAGCTTGATTGACTATTTCTTCTGAATTTCAATAGAAGATGCTCTGATGTACCTACTAGCGTCATTGATTCCCGCGGCACCGGTGTACAGTCGGGAAATACGCCAAATGCGCGCCCTACATTTGTACACAGTCGAAAGTTGTCACATGAGAACAGGTCGACGGCCGGCGTAGTCCAGCAATTTGTGTTATTTCACAATTTATTCATTTAAAATAATACACGTTCCAGAGTGGAAGATACTCTTAGTATCGCCCTGGTATAAGACCACCATTCAGAATTGAAACGTTGCTTGAAATGGCATTAGCCGTGTTTGGTGTCCAGATCTGAATAGCCAGGTACTTCCCCACCTTCCTCTTCCCTATCTCCTTCCCCTCCCCACTACCTTCAGCCTCACAGCATACCCCAATTGGAGATGCCATAGTCTCACTGGCTTCAGACGGGAGCAGTTGGGACTCTTGTGCGGTATTCATATAAAAAAAAGAAAAAAGGTCGTTTCTACTACTCGTTCTTAAGTTTAACAGCTCGGTTGTGGTACGATTTGCCGGCCTCTATGTTTCCTTCTTCCTACAACATGGGACTTAAAGACCCAGGTTCACTCCTTCCATTCCACAGAAAGACCCTCCACACAGCATCCCCAAAGATGACATAGAATTAACTGAGGAAAATAATTTCCCTCAGGGGCCATCTGTGAAGAGATAATGTTAAAAAAGGCGAATAATAATATACATATTGTTAGAAGAAGGAACAAAAGACGCGACGGATCTCTGGTGAGTTCTTTTACGTCTTCGTATTTTGCCAATTTAATTTTGAATTCATCACGCATCACTCCCCGGCTATTAAAACTTAATTATTGCAAACGTTTTTGATTACTCAATTACCTTATGAGGTCATGCCATGAAAAATTCAATACCTAATGGTCAACTTGACATTCTAATACTTGACCTCTGAAATGTCGTAATTGAATTATTAATGTGACTGTCAAATATGGTTATTTATACAAAGTGGACAAAATATGCAAACTTCTAAAGTTGGGGTGATTCACGGAAATTCAATTTAAATAGTATTTCACCATCCCCTCGATAAGATCTTCAATAATTTAGGCACACTTATCATGTTATATAAAACCCCTCTCAGATGCCAACTAGAGAATAACTCTACGTTATGGTCTCCCTTTTACAATATTCATGAGTTCCTGAAGTATATAAACCATAAATTGCATGTTCCTGTACAAACAACTTCTTCTTTCAATATGCAAAAGCAAAGTCGCTACCACTGTCTGTACGCTTAGAACTTTTAAAATACGCAACGGATTTTCAAGTGGTTTTCACCAACTTCTAAAGTTAGGGTGATTCACGGAAATTCAATTTAAATGGCAATTCACATAAGATCTTCAATAATTTAGGCACATTTATCATGTTATATAAAACCATTGTCAGATGCCAACTAGAGTATAACTCTACGTTATGGTCTCCCTTTTACAATATTCATTCCGACAGCATTAAAAAGATTCAACTTAAGTTCCTGAGGTATATAAACTATAAATTGCATATTCCTGTACAAACAACTTCTTCTTTCAATACGCAAAAGCAAAGTCGCTCCCGCTGTCTGTGCGCTTAGAACTTTTAAAATACGCAACGGATTTTCAAGTGGTTTTCACCAACTTCTAAAGTTAGGGTGATTCACGGAAATTCAATTTAAATGGTATTTCACATAATATCTTCAATAATTTAAGCACATTTACCATGTTATATAAAACCCCTGTCAGATGCCAACTAGAGTATAACTCTACGTTATAGTCTCCCTTTTACAATATTCATTCCGTCAGCATTAAAAAGAATCAACTTAAGGCGATCCAATAGTTCAGGAAAAAATCGAAATCGAAATTCACGCCCTTTATGGGAGGAGTTTAAAAATACTTGAGAAAAAGCTTTTGGAAAGGTTGGAAAAGGTATTTGAGAATTTTTTTTAACAGGTTGATTTCGTAAAGGTCTGTAAAAAATAATAATTCCTTTTTTACGCACTGTTTATTGTAAGAAAACGGAAATTTAAGATTAATTTCACGAAACTAAGCGACGCGGAGTAACGCGTGCATCTCCCGCTAAGGCCGGAGCGTTACTGATATGAAATGGGTTGTGCCCAGTGCATGGTTCTTGTGCCCATGCCATAAGGGTCACTTCAAGAATCCGTATTGATTGATGTCAAAAATAACAACCAGAAAATGCATATTTTATTTTATTTTGTGAAGTTCGAGCGTAAATATTATTTTTTTTGCGATTATTATAAAAGAAACTAAATTTGCCACATTATACAATAAAACCAAATCCGAAAAGGGGTTTATAAATACGAGACTTTGGACTTGAAAGTGTTTCTTATAGACCTTATACTTTATTTTTTTATAGGCTTATTAAAAGACTTATTAAAAAAATTACCGATATTTTTAAGGGCCAAGGTGTGTTCTACACGCTTAGGGTTGCCATCTTCTAAAATAAAAAAGCCTGACTCTGCGCTCTGAAAGGCCGGACATTTTGCCCTAAAAGCCGGACGTACGTACATGATTTTGGACATAACTTTTATACATAATAATAAAAAATCTGTTACAAGTTACAGTTGTTTATTAATCACGCATTAACCAATTTAATAACAACAATCATTAATCCGTCTTATCCTTGTCATCAGTTGACATTTGTATAGAATATAATGTCAATAACAAAATAAAAAATATTGAGTCTTCTGTCTGAAGTACTAAATACTAAATTTATAAAAAATTATATTTACTGAATACTAAACTTATAAAACAAACAAACAAAACATTTTTTTTCTGGTTAAACAGTTGACTAAATTTTTTCGTTAAATAGATATAAAATGAAACATATTTATCTTTGAGGACAAAAAACGAAAAACATAAATTAAAATGAAATCTCGACTTCTTCAAATTATTAAAAAATTTACCAAAATCTACCATTTTGTACATTTAGCGTTTTCACATACTTTATCCAAAACGTCGTTTTCTTTGGAAATCATTTAATAAAATCCTTGACATGTCATTTTAAAATTATCCAATGTGTACACCATCTTAGCAATTGTTTGCAATTTATTGCGTTCCTTGGTCCACTGGGTGTTTATTAAAGAGAAAACTCTTTGAAAGTAATATTCCGCCAATTTCAGAAGTTCGGAAGACAAAACCCGCGCTAACCAAAAAAGCCTAACAAAATCCGGACAGGCCGGACATATAAATATTTAGCCGGACACGACCTAAAAAAGCCAAACATGTCCGGCTAAAGCCGGACAGATGGCAACCCTATACACGCTGTATTTAATTGAAGCATCTATAATACCTCTAAGCCATCAAATTTTCAAAACAAAAACATATGATTTTGCATTATTTAGTATGGCTTCATCTTAAGTTCCTGAGGTATATTAACTATATAAATTGCATATTCCTGTACAAAACATCTTTTTTACGCAAAAGCAAAGTCGCTCCCGCTGTCTGTACGCTTAGAACTTTTAAAATACGCAACGGATTTTCATGAATGCACCAATACATGAGGAAGGTTTAGTTATATAATTTGTCAAGGTTTTGTGTAAATTTGTTGAAATGTATGATTTGATATGTAAGCAATTAACACATGGCGTTGGTTATAAAGGTTGGGTGGCCGGGTCTGAAATTCTGACATCGGCCCATTGAAAAAGCAAATAACAGCAAAAGAAAATCACACAAACTTGACTGATCTCGCCCGAGATCTATCTCGATCTCACAAAACATGGAGAATCGCTCGGCAGGTGGGTGCTGTGTAGTATTTAGAAATGTATTGAAGGTATTTATAATTTAACGACAAAGCATGACTTATGTTCGTTAGTCATAACTCATAAGAACGTTGCTTCACGACGTGTAATAATGTATGGCGATATTGCCAATGTGTAGATAATAGGTGAGTTCTATCGTTTATGAAACGTCTTTGAAAATAGACATCTTACTCAATGATTTCCCAATAAATTAACATCCACGCCTCTTCTTCCTTGTCTATTGGTAATAAAATAATAATATTGACAAATTCCTAAGATGCTTCGTAATTATGACCGCTAGGCTTTGTCAATCATGTGTCAATGGATCTAATTATAATCATAAACAATCTGTTCACTGTTCATTATAAAGGCGTGGTATGACATTTTAAATGGATGGGCAAATGGATGGTAGAAGAAATCGGAGACGCCCCAGAAAGTCGAAAAAGATGGTCTACGAGATTGGTATTTCTGAAATTTAAATGAGATCTTTTAGGCGAATGTGCATAAAGATATTATTTTATAAAAACAGTAATACAATAGCCAATACATTGCAAAAGCGATTAAAATTATCTGAAAATCTTCTCCTTCTTCCTTGCACTGCCAACTCATCGCCTAGGTAGGCTGTTGTGGTCGGCTCTTCTCGTTCTCAGACTATATCTTCTTCGGTTCTGGGTATCGCGTTCATCCAGGCCGTTTCTCTGTAATATTCTGGAGCATTGAATCATCTAGGAGTTTTTTGGTCTTCCTCTGGATGACTGTCGATGAAGCTCCATAGACATTGCCTGCTTCACTGTGCGGTTGGGTGGTCTCTATCGTATGTGCCCATACCATCTCAATTGTCGTTCCTCCAGCTTACTGTTTATGTCCATGATACCCAGGCTACCACGATTGCGTGACTTTTAATCCTATATTTTATTGATATTTCTGTCGACAAATAAAATTATCAGGAAAATATAGGACAAAAATGCTTGATGTGGGTACATACATAATATAATCAAAAGTTAAAGGATATTTCGTACTTTAAGTTGTTGAAGGACATGTTGAAAATATCCACATTTCCTGCGAGGTTGTTAATTACCCTTGTAAGGCCATAGGTATTCAGGGACAGCTGCTATACAAATGGATGGGTAGTTACTTAGCTAAGAGATACTAAGAAGTTAAATTTAATGATACTATTTGTGTGAATTTTGGTGTACCCCAAGGGAGTACCTTAGGCCCTCTTTTATTTAGTATTTATATAAATGATCTGTGAAACAGCAATTTTTTCAATCACGTTATAATATTTGCAAGTAACTGTCTTAACATTTTAAGGAAAAACCTGGAATGATGTACACTGCAAAGCAGAAGATGGTATAACACAGCTAAAACTTTGGTTAGACTATAATCTACGACTGTAAAAAACGAAATTCATGCGTTTTAGTTATATTAAAGCGGGTCAAAGTAATAAATTATATTATATTTTTATACATCATTTAAATAAATAAAATAAAGTATTCGCTGGAGTTGTAGATCCTTACCCTCAGCCCTGTCCTCGTGATTCTTATTGGAATTGCATATTCAGGACTCGCCCTTCCGTAAACATTGAGGAGGCTCTCGCAGTATCTGGTAAATCCGAACATCCGATGCCTTTCCATGATTGTCTTTTTTAAATAGGCCCAGAGTTCGCATGTATACAAGGTTAAAACACTTGTTAAATTTACATTTTAACATATCTAAAGCCTCGATGACACACGGCGAGTTTACAAACTACTATCTGGGAAATTCACTATCTGTTAGTAAACTTGCCCGGTGTCATCGTGTTACTGGCTAACTAGCAGATTGTTGACAATCTACGAAAAAAAGTTGAAAGGTCGTCAACTTTACTCGCCTACACGCTTGCTCCGCTAGCTCGTGATTGGTTTATTTATGTTTCCAACATGGCTTCCGATAAACAGCTGATTTCGACTGCCAAACATCTGAAGAATTAGTTCACGCAGGCGTCGTGTTACGTTCCTACGCTTCTGAGCGAGTGGACAGTTTTGTGTGTCATCATGACAATCTCACTCGCCGATTTACCCGCTTTTAAATTTAGTAGATAGTAGCTTGTAAACTCGCCGTGTGTCATCGAGACTTAAATGTGAAAATTGAATATGTTTAATTATACTTTGGTCTGCTATTTAACCACATCTAGTGATATGTACCCAAAAACATCCCCGATCCAATATAAAATTAATCCAGAAGAAATTCCTCGGGTATGTTTATATGCGGAAGCATGGAACCTATCCAAGGTTCATGCACCGTATTGACTTACTTGAGGAAACTGATTCTGTGAGTCTAGAAACTAGAAGAAAAGCAAGTCTTTCAAAATTTGGAACAATTTCATCAATAGCCCATTTCTCGTGGGATGCTATGATTTATATGTACCAGACCACTACAGCCGAAGTCGACATCACGACTTATTTAAAGTACCGAACGGCAGAACAGACGTCTCGGCAAAGCATAGCATGACGAGGGGAGTGGTGCTGTTAAATGAAATTGCAAACCATTTGGATGTAAGTGACTGTTCTTTATATGCCTTAAAAACATTATTGAAGAGTCACTTGCCTAAATGCTGATAGGGTAACTAAATTGTGCTGTAATTGGAATTATTCTGTTGTACAATAATAATAAAAATAAAGTAAAATAAAATAAAATAAATTCCCCAAAGTGGAAATTCTTATTTTTTTATCAGGGATGTTATTCCTGAATGAGATTGTATTTTTTTTATTAAAATGGAGTCGCCAGTAATAATAGTTTTTCGTTAACTCCAAAAATGTCGAAGTTATGAGCTTCGAAAGTGAACTCGGATAAAAGGATTTCAATCGTGTCTCGTGACGTCACACGAGACAATTGATAATTCGAATGGCAGTGCTGCGGTCTGATGCATCATTCCTTGTATGTACCATGACATCACCCTCTTATCGGCCAGCCGTAAATTTATTATCAACATTTTGACGGCTTGTATATTTAATTCTATTTGATATTTTCCTTACATTCTACTCGTAAATAATGTTCTGTTCTCACCGTGATATAATTTAACATGATACAATGTAATAATAATAATAATATAATCTTTATTCAATGAAATTAGCAACATTACAACTAAAAAAGTACATGTTCAATGTAGATTACAAATAGATTACATCCTTACAAAAAAAATTAACAAGTAAGAAAGTAATGTTAGATCGGTTACACAGATGTAGCATAATTATACAATATTTTTAGTTGTGCATAGTCTGCCTCACTAGGTGAACCTGTATTGAGGCAGAATTTTTTGTAAATTGTTTCTTACAATTTTTTCTATGGTTTTTTATAAATGTATAATGTAAGTTTCTATACAGCAAAAACTTTATTTTAGATTACATTATTGTGTGTATATACACAAAACATAAACTGCAAGGTTATTTATTTATTTATTTTATTTATTTATTTATTTAAACGCCCATAGGGCTTTTACATACTATGAATGCAGTACATTTCTTTTAATTACGATTACAAAATACAATACACAATACAAGTAACATAATATTTGTTAAAAACAAAATATAGATTACATAAAATATTAGCGTTAACAAAATACAGGTATCATAAAATATAAGAAACAAAATATAGTCCATAAAATATATGAGTTGACATAAAGCAGGTAATGTTTAAAATTGTTGTTCACATTAGTTTATGGGATAGGTAGAAATAAATAGTTGGCACATATGGCGTTTGAAGTTTGCTAAGTTCAAATTATTGTCAAATACATCCAGATTGTTTAAGTATTTGTTACCAAGACTATGCAAACGTTGTATTGGAGAATGTAAATCATAGTTCGAATGAGATGTACGTGTATAAAATGTCAATGTTTGTCTAGTTGTTCGTGTAGGTACATGTAAATTTATTAATTGCAGGAGTTCACAACTGTCGAATGAGTTGTTGTTATTGACTGACAGTTGTTATTGTGTATTACCACAATAACAACTGTCAATGACAGGGCGTTTGGGTGAGAGCACCAGTATAGGCTCGATCATTAGACTATATCCAAATTTTAACATATTTTTTAAATTCTTTCTGTGTTTGACAGTTTGATGTTTTCTGGGAGAATGTTGAATATTTTCGTGGCAAAGTATCTAAAGCTACGTGATAAAGCTATACTCATAATGACATGACATTTCGTGTAGGAGAGGAAGTCGAGCAGTAAGGCTCTTGACTAGCAATCCGAAGGTCGCGGGATCGAATCCCTGCGTAGCAAATAAATTTAATTTGATTAATTTGTGTTATTTCACAATTTATTCATATCAAATAATATATAGTATATTTGCGGCACGTTCCATGGTGTAACACTACCGTTCAGAATTGAAATGTTTCTTGAAATGGCTTTAGCCGTGTTTGGTGACCAGATCTGAATAGCCAGGTACTTCCCCACCTTTCTCTTCCCTATCTACTTCGCCTCCCCACTACCTTCAGCCTCACAACATACCCCAATTGGGGATGCCAGTCTCACTGGCTCCACACGGGACTTGGGACTTTTGTGCGGTATTCATATAAAAAAGGAGACTCCTCAAGAGCATTTCACTATTTTTATGAAAATTCCCGCGATATTGCCTAAATTCTGGGAATTTACCCATCACTATTTGCACCCGAAGCTTTTTAAATACTTTTTTTATTTATTTGGCCCAGGAGTTTGTTTCTGTATATTTTGTATTATCTTTTCCGTTAAGTTTTTGGGATATTGGAAGGCGTCCGTCGTGGTTATCGTCTTTCAAATCTATGTGATTTTCTATGACTTCCAATGGCATTTCTATGCCTGACGTGTGTTAGATGGATTTATTGCCTACTTAAAAACACGAATTAATATTTTTTAATTATTAAAACGACTCCAGATACTCAGTGGCGGACTAAGCCTGTCAGAGGCCCGGGGCGGAAAAGCTGAATGAGGCCCCCCCCCCCCCAAAAAAGTTGATGTAATTTTACAAGATTTTTATTCAGTTCACACGGGCCTCTGGTCCTGGGGAGCCTCCATGCGCTTCCGTGTTCCCTTGATCAAATCCTAAACAAGGTTTTAAGGCACTAGGGCACTGTAAAAAAATTTCACTTTTTTGTATTTCATTTTCTAAGATAGTAAAAATAATATGAAGTGCAAAACGTAAGTGAAACAGGAACTAAAACTAAATTTTAAACTTAAAAATTAAACTTAAATAAATTAGAAAGATTAGTAGTAGTATTTTTATTTTAAAAGTTGTAAATTACCGGTTCAGGCTGTATTTATTAATTCCTACTTTATCTGTATGGGATGATGTTTGTATGGACCTCCCAACACCAAATCATCTCTTAGATAGGGACTAAGCATATTTTAAAGGCACCAGGACACAAAAAAAAATATGGTCACTTTTTTTTCTGAAAGATTTTGTTAATAATGGATTCATCAAATGTTGTAAGGAAATTCGTAAAATTGACGGAGATACAGCATCTTATATGAAACCGTTTTAAACAGTTTGTGCGTTGAATTATCCTCCAGCAAAACTTTGAACGCGTTTTTCTGAAAACTACGTTTTTCAACATCTGATTTGCATGCACCATGCACGAACATCCAGTCACTATAGCCAGGGCCGAATTATCCATAAGACGTATAGGCAACTGCCTAGGGGCCCCGCATAGGATAGGGCCCCCTAGGGTAAAGGGCCCCGAGACGTGCATTAACTAGGGCCCCCGACATATTTAAGTCGGTCCTGGAAGGGCCCTATTATTCATAAGGCAGTAATTGTTCATGAGGCCCCTAGGTTAAAGGGGCCCCGAGAAGTGAATTGCCTAGGGGCCCCAACATGTTTAATCCGGCCCTGGCAGGGCCGTAGAAGGCAGTGTAAACCACTATCTTCTAAAATCCAGTCACTGTAGCCACGGCCGTCTTATCCATTAAACGCCTAGGCAACTGCCTAGGTGCCCTGCATCAAGTAGGGGCCCCTAGAGTAAAGGGGGCCCGATACGTGTGTTATCCATAAGGTAGCGTAGGCCACTGCCTAGAGGCCCCTCCCCGGGTAGGGGCCCCTAGGGTAAAGGGGCCTCGCGACGTGCATTGCCTAGGGGCCCCGACATGTTTAAGTCGGCCCTGGCAGGGCCCTATTGTCCACAAGGCAGTGTAGGCCACTGCCTAGGGGCCACGCATCAGCTAGTGACCCCTATGGTAAAGGGGCGTTGCCTAGAGACGTGCATTGCCTAGGCGCCCCGACATGTTTAATCCAGCCCTAATTATGGCACTACGTAGGGATTCTTTTATAAAGGGCCCCTTCTATATTTTTTTTATGAACGATGCAAATTTACCATAAAATAAAATTCATTCAAAAATAAAACGCATTCAAAGTTTGGCTGAAGAATAATTTAACATACAAACTTTTTCAAACGGTTTCACATAAAATGTTGTATCTCCGTCAGTTTTTAAAATTTCTTTAAAAATTTGGTGATAGCATTTTTAACAAGTTAGTGCATCCATCAAAAAATGAAATAAAAAATTATAATTTTTTTTTTAGAGTGGTGCCTTAGACTTGCTTAGAATTTGATTAAGGGAACATGGAGGCGTTTGGGGGCCCCCCAGGACCGGGTGCCCGGGGCGGGCCGCCCCCCCCGCCCCCCCCTTAGTCCGCCACTGCAGATACTAAAATCTACAGCCTGTATGTCGGACGAATATCTGCAGCTCATTTGTTGGACTAATATCTACGAACTTCAGAGTGTTGACTAATATCTACAGAGCAAAGGTCGGACGAATATCTATGACGGTCCCAGTGGTGACTAATATCTATGGAGCGTAGGTTGGACTTCTTCTTTCGTATGGTGGGGGGTCAGAGGGGGTCTTCTAGGTCTGCGAGCTAGTCTAGGGCCTCAGGCGTTGCCCTGTGGACCTCATCAATCCCGCCGGGGAATGAATGGAGCGGGCATTCGTTGACCACAGGTTGGACTAATATCTACAGGGGGCAACTGGGCAAGAGGTTGTACGGAAAAGCATAAATTACTTCAATTACGTAATTAATAATTACGTAAAGGCTTAAACGTTTAAAGTACTTACATGAAGTTTTTGCATAATATTACGTATTTTGCTGTTTACGAGGACAATAATTTATTGAACAAATGGAGGTCATAATACAAAGATATTTATTTATTTCTAAATACACGGCACCACAACCTAACCTAACCTAACTGACATAGAAATGGTCATGGTAACAGACTAAATAATTTAGAAGCACTCGAAATAAAGAAAACTGTTAAAACAAAAACCCAAATCCTTAATAATCAGCTAAATGTGTCCAATAGTTTGATATTAGGGATTTTTACATACATACATACATAAATTAACGTTTTTAAACTGCATACGCAATATTACGTTATTCCAATATGCTATACATAATTGCAAATCCAACCTCTGCCAGTGCTGTAGATATCCGTCCACACTTTGGTTCTCATAGATATTAGTCAGCAGTTTGAGCTGTAGATATTCGTACGCACTTTGGTTCTCATAGATATTAGTCCGATTTTTTCAGTTTTTGGAATTCCTGTAGATATTAGTAGACGCCTCCATTAAAACTACTTACATACAAGCCCAATAATAATAGGCATACGAGAATTACGTGGCAAACGCGCCGACATCTCTGGAGTTAGCCTTAACACCTGTTGGGTCTTAGCCGCCACTACCCGAATTTCTACCGATTTATTACATGTCTCCCTTAACCCTTTAGCGCACACCTAAACTTTTTTTTGAAATCACGATATTTTTAAGTGACTATGTATTCTGTAGTGTTATTTATAACAACATGTATCGATAAATTTTTCAAAAACGTGTTATTTTCCGAGAAAATCCAAAAAATGTACTGGCCAGTATACTGACCACTGACCGTTCTGCCCTAGTAACTATCCTTGTATAAACACTGGCCTGTAAACTGGACACCTATAAAACTCTGTTATTTTTGGTGTAAATAACATAATAAAATAAAACCATTGTGTATTCCGTAATCAGTCTTTAATTAGTCTTAAAGTGTAACAAAATTATAGCATCAATTCAAACCAAATCATTGAACTTACTTCCGTAAATTCCGTGATTTGAAACATAGCCTAAAAAATAAAAAAACAAACAAAATAAACAACGTTTCTTCGCTAATTATCATTGAATTATTATTTAATCAAAAAACAATTAAAGTGTTGGCAATAATTAAACTTTTTTCTTTTGTCCTGATCTGTGGAAGGGAACAAAACATTCAAGGCATAAGGCCACATCACACGAAACGCATTCATATTCACTGCGTTTGGGTTTTGATGCAGCGTTACAATACCTACATCTACGTAATTTTTTGATTTTATGAGCCTATGATCATCATCTTCTTGAACAGAATACAAAGTTTTGGGCTCGCCTATAAGCTCGTTGGCTAATTTACTCCTAAAAAGCAAATGTGTCATAGGTTTTGTTCCTCTTGGGTTGGCCTTTTTCCAGGTGTCCTTATAAATTATGAAGGAGTTGACTCGGTCGTCGGAATCGCCACCAATATCAGAATCGATAGCTTGGTCATCAGTAATGGCCATACTTTCTTCCCATTGGTCATCATCCATCCCCTCCAGATCCTGATAACTGAATTTATTTCTAAAAAAAACAGAAAAACAACACTGAAAACCACATAAACTCAGGATTATTATAAGTTATAACTTATAACTCCCGAACCCGTTTATATGTGCTTATTTTGTTATTATTCCATAAAAATAGACTATGTATTTCGTATAAAATGATATAATTTATATGTATTAATCAAAATATGCACTTAGGAGAACATTGCAAACTCACATGTGTAATTTCTAACCCACCTTTTTTTCAACACACCGGTCGTTTTGAATTGCAGAAATAACAAGTTTGTTTTACAGTATTCGATTATATTTCCACATAATAATAAAGTATATACTACAACATAATCGTTTTACTCACCTTTTATTCGAAGACATATTAAATTTAATGTAATCACTCGGAGAAATACCTAACGTCTGCTTGCGTTGACAACAAATACTAGTGCGGGATGCGCAGTGGCCAGTTGACAGGCCACGGCAAAAAAGGGCGCGAATTTTTGATTGCGCGCCACTTCCTGGAACGCTGACCAGTTAATAGGCCACTGTGCTTTATCGGCTATCATATATAATCATAAGGTTCGACATTTTTAGAAAAATCATTGAATTATCGACTTTAAGGTGACTGTCCAGTTTACAGGCCACTTTGTATGGGCCGTCCTATAAAGGGTTAAATACGTTAAGTTTTAAAGCTCTTAAAAAAATATATTATGTTATTCTTGAAGATAATATCTAGACATTGCCCGCGCCGAAACGTAAATTATATAAAATTCCCTCAATGGAAAAAAATCGCAAAGTATGCTCCAAAAAATATTATAAACACGTTTGTTTCAGTTATTTTACAAGTTATATGTATGAAAAAATTCATCGTATAAATTAAATGCCGTTTAAGACAACCCCCGCGAGATTTTTGCTCTATTTTAAACGAGTCGTATTTTATTAAACATTTTCACAATTTTCGCATTGATTTTGTCACTTTAAATGCTAGCGCGCTTCTCTAACATACGTAATTTCATATCTCTCCATCTTCTTCTTTTTGAGCCCGGTTGCGGCGCCTTAACACAAGCGCAGTATTTATAATTAATTAACTCATGAACTAAATATTTAAGAAAACTGTCAAAATGTGTCGTATACTGCTGATTTAACACGCGTTACGATGTCGTAAAAGATAAATAATCACCCTTCAGAGCTCGCACATATAAAAGGATAAAAATACAGACACATTGAAATGTGCGAATGTAAACAGTGAATACGTTCGATTATACTTTGGTCTGCCATTAGCCACAATGCTTCTGACCTTTACAAATAGTGGCTACACCCACATTACACACAAGTATATAGCCGCTAATAGCGGTGTGTTTAGAGTTTATTTGCAAGCCCGTTAACGTCTTATTATTGGCGCATCCAATATCCATTACACCTTTGGACTCCAAAGGGTAAACACTCTAGGAATTAAATTTCTATGGGAGATTAGATACGTCATCCATTTGAAATAGAAATGAGAAGGATTCTCAATATTTATTTATTTATCGTAATATAGTCTATAACCAGTCGAGCGGACTTCAGATACTAATATCTACAGCCTGTATGTCGGACGAATATCTACAGCTCATATGTTGGACAAATATCTTTGAACTTCAGAGTGAGGACTAATATCCTAGAGCTCTAAGGTCGGACGAATATCTATGACGATCCCAGTGGTGACTAATATCTATGGAGCGTAGGTGGGACTAATATCTACTGAGCAAGAAGTTGTACGGAAAACCTAACCTAACCTAACCCACGCAATATTACGTTATTCCAATATGCTATACATAATTGCAAATCCAACCTCTGCCAGTGCTGTAGATATTCGTCCTCACTTTGATTCTTTTTTTTATTTTTTATTCGTATCTATAGCAAAATTTGTACATAATGTATTTATAAATTATATTATATTAAGGTATTATAAAGTACATTATTTTTTTTTCACAGTCCTCCTCACTAGGGTTTCCTGTTCTGAGGCGGCCTGTAGTTTTTCCACATTTGTATTTAGTATCCAGTTGTCTTTACATGGTCTTCCGTATGTTTGATAGTTCATTTTCACTTTGTTCTCTCAACCATATTTTTACTTTTGTTTTAAATTTATTTATTTGTTATTTTTTTTGTTTGAGTTAGTAGAGCGTTGTATAGTTTTGTCGCATTGAATTTCATATTTCTTTGTCCAAAAGGTGTTTTCAAACTGGCTGTAGCTAGAATATTTTGGTTTATTGCCCTGGTTGTGTATCTATGTTGGACAGTGGAGTATTCTGATATGTTTTTTTTTTAATTTTAAATAAAATATTTTTTGCATAAAGTTTTTGTATGCTGTAGACTTGAATGCTTTGAAACAATTCTTGTGTCGGAGTTCTGACCGGTAATTTCAAAGTTGTCTTTAGTACTCCGGAGGCGTCTACTAATATCTACAGGAATTCCAAAAACTGAAAAAACCGAACTAATATCTATGAGAATCAAATTGTTGACGAATATCTACAGCTCAAACTGTTGACTAATATCTATGAGAACCAAAGTGTTGACGAATATCTACAGCACTGGCAGAGGTTGGATTTGCAATTATGTATAGTAGACTTGAATGCTTTGAAACAATTCTTCTGTCGGAGTTCTGACCGGTAATTTCAAAGTTGTCTTTAGTACTCCGGAGGCGTCTACTAATATCTACAGGAATTCCAAAAACTGAAAAAACCGAACTAATATCTATGAGAATCAAATTGTTGACGAATATCTACAGCTCAAACTGCTGACTAATATCTATGAGAACCAAAGTGTTGACGAATATCTACAGCACTGGCAGAGGTTGGATTTGCAATTATGTATAGTAGACTTGAATGCTTTGAAACAATTCTTCTGTCGGAGTTCTGACCGGTAATTTCAAAGTTGTCTTTAGTACTCCGGAGGCGTCTACTAATATCTACAGGAATTCCAAAAACTGAAAAAACCGAACTAATATCTATGAGAATCAAATTGTTGACGACTATCTACAGCTCAAACTGTTGACTAATATCTATGAGAACCAAAGTGTTGACGAATATCTACAGCACTGGCAGAGGTTGGATTTGCAATTATGTATAGTAGACTTGAATGCTTTGAAACAATTCTTGTGTCGGAGTTCTGACCGGTAATTTCAAAGTTGTCTTTAGTACTCCGGAGGCGTCTACTAATATCTACAGGAATTCCAAAAACTGAAAAAACCGAACTAATATCTATGAGAATCAAATTGTTGACGAATATCTACAGCTCAAACTGTTGACTAATATCTATGAGAACCAAAGTGTTGACGAATATCTACAGCACTGGCAGAGGTTGGATTTGCAATTATGTATAGCATATTGGAATAACGTAATATTGCGCATGCAGTTTAAAAAACTTAATTTATGTAAGTATGTATGTAAAAATCCCTAATATCGGACTATTGGACACATTTAGCTGATTAGTCCAACCTACGCTCTGTAGATATTAGTTCAACCTACGCTCTGTAGATATTAGTCAACACTCTGAAGTTCGTAGATATTAGTTCAACATATGAGCTGTAGATATTCGTCCTCACTTTGGTTCTCATATTCCTGTTGATATAAGTAGATATAAGAATTCCTGTAGATATAAGTAGACGCCTCCTTTTCGGCTCACATTTAAAAAATCTTACCTCCGAATTTTATAATATGGAGACATACTACTTATCTTTTGTCGATTATCACATATTCGTAGGATTTATGGAAAAAATATTATAAAATCGTAAACTTCTACTTAATTACTTACAAATAAGGGAAAATTTGCCAAAATTGGTAGCAAAGCAATCCGAGGTATTTTGAATAGCGCCATATTGTGGCAAAAAGCGCTCCAGTGGATAAGGGCTTTTACAAACATGTAATATGTTGTGTACATAATAATTTTGTGGAACGGTAATCGTGGCTTTGTTTTTATTGAGGTCTGTTAAGAGCGTTTAACCAGCCAGCGGACGAAAATCCACATTTCGTCGAAAGTTGTTCTTCCGATCGTGCAGGGCGGTTACAATGAGAAAGATTGATTATTCTCCGTACCAGCTTTTTTAAATTATAACTCAATATCGAAATTATTTCAATCCAAATTAGCTTTAATTTATACCTTCATCCAAAAATGCTGAAAGGCGTGATGATAAAACTATTAAAATAGTGTACTTTTTGTAGTTATTTTTTGATTATAAGTATTTATCATTTTTCAATAATGTCTAAATTTAATAAGAATGTTAAAAAAATCTGAAATATATTAGTTTGTAAGTGCGCAAATAAATACACAAACGGACCAATTTTCGCCAAGAAACACATGTACGTACATATTTTTAATGATTTTATTGAAACTAAAATTAAAATTCTAATACATAACTTTGCTAGATAATGTATTGATTTATTTTACTGCATGATTATATTATTTGAAATGGGTGTGGTATAATACAAAAACTTTTTTGAAAATTTAACAAATCTGCCAACGACCTATGGAATAACCTTATTATACTAAAAAATTTAAAAAAAATCTAAAAATTTATTACATAACTATGCTAGATAAAAGAACAATCTTTCGAAATCCATTTATAATTTTTTGCGGAAAAGAGTCAATACGTCTAAAAACTTTTTTGAAAATGACGTATTTCCGGCTTTCTCTGGTAATGCCCTCTTAATACAGTTTGCAACTATACTTCGTGCTGTTGAATACATCTACCACTTCTGAGAAAGTATTGCCATTTTTTTTAAATGAAAACTTCTTTAGTACCATTGCGATTTGAAACTCGATGAAACGAAAGAGCGACACTAAAAAGAGACAAACATATAAATCTATACATATATTCCTGCGAGAGAATGAGATAGTATAATCGATCTCATCTTTGTGCGGTGCTTCGAAGCCTATCGGTTTCCTCTTCGTGTGGTGCTTTGTAGCATTCCAACTCTTGTCTACTTTAGTTTTATGAAGGTTTCACTTCTACCGCGTGTGAATTGCACACTCTGATTTTTTCCACGCAGGAGGCCCTGAGTTAGGTTATTTTTACATGAGCTCCACACAGGAGGCCCTGAGGAAAATAATTTCCCTCAGGGCCTATGTCATCTTAGGGGATGCTGCGTAGAGGGTTTTTAAGGAAAGGAAGGAGATGAGAGTTCTGGGAAGGAAAAGGGTTTAAGGGGTGGGTAGAATCTGGGGTTCAGTGTATCCTGGTCATCTGCCTCCAAGACCTAGACAAACCTCTCCCTATGAACCCGGGCACACCTCCTAAATAACCAAACGTAGCGAACCACTTGGGATGACATATGGCAGAGTTGGTTATCCAATAAAGGTTCTCGGGGCGGTGGTACCCATTCCCGCCTCCCAAATTAGTAATTTCCCTCAGGGCCTATGTCATCTTTGTGGATACTGTGTGAAGGGTCTTTTAAAGGAGAGGAAGGAGTGAACATAGGTCTTGAAGAGACCCATTTTACAGGAGGGAGGAAACACAGTCCGGCATATCGTTCCACAGCTAAGGTGTTAAACTCAATAACCCGTTCTCATGTGACAAACGTTAACCGTATACGCATGTGTTGGGCGCGTGTTTGGCGTGTTTCCCGACTATGTAATCTTGGTACAAGCGAGTATCTAAATGACTCAGTGCTGATATTGTTGTTGCAATTAAAAATAATATGAATAATAATAATAAAAATTGCATACGTAATAAATATGCGGAATCAAAATAAAAACTCGAGAAATTAAATATGCACATATTTTCTTGTTCACCCAACTATATCATCATTACGACGACATTAAAATTCAAAGATAAATCTAGATATAAGTCGTCCCGGACAGGAACTTATATAAAATTTATAACGATAATATCACATTATCTTTGTGATAAAATTATTGGCGAGTGAGTTTGTAATTCCTTATAGATTACTTTTATAACTGACAATACCATAATCGTTAGAGGAATCGGAAGAAATTTTTATATACTTTCGCGAAATGACATAAGTAGGAATAAGACTCCGCTACCCGAATTTCTACCGATTTCTTACATATCTCCATGGACATATGGATATATCTGGACGTGCCCTAAGTGATAAAAGCGTATTATTTCTCACTCCTATTTCACCGGTTCCATGGAGCCAGCTCGGCTTACGAGGCCTCGCTTGAATCTAAAAAATGTGACGTCATCATTCTTGTCGTGACCAGCGCCGAGGTCACATCGTACATTTTACGAACAAAAGTGAGAGCTTGTGCTATACATTATACCCTAATATATGTGAACGTAGCGAATGTGGGCGTTTCTCCAGTGAGCTCGTCGCTGGTTACAGGGGTAAGTAAATTATGAAACATTTGTAAAAGTGTATTAACTAAATACGGCAACAAAATATTCCTGTGTGAAAAAGGGCGAACCTTTCCTTTGCCGCATTTGGACTACGCAAATATGTTAATAACGTGGCGGGCAATTCGCGCTCCCATGTAAAAAGGTTTATTCATTCAAAAGCAGATTTTGCTTTTAAGAACTAAATGGTGATATTATAATGCGAGATTCCTATATACTGTCAGATTGATTTTTTAAAGAATCACAGTCATCTTTCCACTCTTCACCCTCCATAGTTTGGTTTTACCCCTCATCTGTGTCTTCTGGTCTATTAAATTTGGATGTCTATGCATATCTCCCTTAAACGTCATGTTTTAAAGCTCTTAAAAAAATGTTATTCTTGAAGATAATATGTAGATATTCCCCGCGCCGAAACGTAAATTATATAAAATTCCCTCGATAGAAAAAATCGCTAAGTATGCTCCAAAAATTATTATGAATACGTTTGTTACAGTTATTTTACATTTTACAAGTCATATGCATGAAAAAAATCACAGTGTTTCTTTAAATGCTGTTTAAGACAACCCCCGCGAGATTTTTGCTCAACATTTTCACAATTTTCACATAGATTTTGTCGCTTTAAATACTAGCTCGCTCCTCTAACATTCGTAATTTTATATCTCTCCATCTTCTTCTTTTTGAGCCCTAGTATATTTTGACTTTTTCGTATTCATACTAGACGTGAGAAGGAAGATTTTTTTGGGCGGATTTTATGACGATCTACGATGACGTACCTACATACGACGGCCGGCGTGGTCTAGCGGTAAGGCTCTTGACTCTCAATCCGAAGATCGCGTGATCGAATGCCGGCGTGGAAAATAAATTTTATTTGATTAATTTGTGTTATTTCACAATTAAATCATTAAAAAAAATATATAGTATATTTGCGGCGCGTTCCAGAGTGGAAGATACTCTCAGTATCGCCCTGGTGTAAGACCACCATTCAGAATTAAAACGTTGCTTTAAATGGCTTTTAGCCGTGTTTGGTGTCCAGATCTGAATAGCCAGGTACTTCCCCATCTTCCTTCCCCTCCCCACCACTTTCAGCCTCACAACATACCCCAATCGGTGATGGCATAGTCTCACTGGCTCCAGACGTAAGGCGTATTTCCTAAATCTATACCGGTTCTGCGGTGGCGACAATTTACATTTTCAATATCAAAATTTAAATATTTAGAAATAAAATTATTGATTTCTAATATACATATTGAAAAGATTATTTTATCTAGATTTTAGAACAATTTTTGTTTTTGCAAAGTGATAAAAAATAACCAAAATAGAGGTGTACAGGGTGTCCCAAAAGAAAGTTTATATTTAGTGGATCGATTTTTAAAAAAGTAAGGGTTCTATCGAAAAAATGTTTGTTAAATACTAAAATACAGGAATTTATGGGAATTTATTTCTTAAAAATAATATCGTCCAAATGTAAACCCTCGCGTTCGCGGCATTAATTTAATCGAAGAGTAAAATTTCTCATGACGGCTCACCAGGTAGGCTTCGTGATGGCTGCCATTTCGTGACGGATATTTTATTTTAATTGCATCAGGGAAGTCGGATTTTTGGCGTTCACTTTAGATTTGAGATAACCCCTCAGGAAAAAGCCCATAGGGGTTATGTCAGGACCATGAGGAGGCCAATTTATGTCACCTCTCGTGGAGATCAATTTGCCAGAGAAAATTTTACGAACTTGTGGCCGAGACATATTGGACGCATTAAATGTTGCTCCGTCTTGCTGGAACCATGTTCTTTGGTTATAGCCAGTAAGTTTGGAGGGGTCTAGCATTAGGTATTTGTGCAAAATGCTGTGTAATGCATTTAAAGCACTTGCGCGCTTCTGAATCGCAAAGTTTAAGTCGTCACAAAAAGACTGATACACATTCTCTACGTTTTCTACCGTTCTCGATGACCTTGGTCGCCCGGATTTTGGTTTTGCCAGTGTTGTACCGATCTCTTCAAACTTTTTGACCCATTTTCGAATGTGAAGAATGCTTGACGCATCATTGAATTGACGAAAACCTCAAATATTGCAGAATCTTCTACGAGCTACAGTCTCCGAATCACCATTTTTGTAAAACTCACACACGCACAACATACGGTCGCTTCCGAGAAATGCTTTATAGCGCCTAAATTCCCAAGAGCCAGACTACTGATTGACATACCCCCCGCGCTTCTCGGAAAAGTTCTAAAAAAAAAACGATCTCTCCCTGGGACTAGTATATTCTAGAACAATATTGTTGACTGATTGATTGTTGATTTGAAGAATCGGTTGATTTTGAAGTACTTGCCGGCTGTCATATAATCAGGATAAATAATTAAATAGAAATAAACTTATTTTTGAGAACGTTAATCCGATAGCTATTTAAAGAAATTCTCACATTGATAATATAATCGTGTTATCACAAAAGAATAAGCGATATTTGTGCACTGTGCATACACAAGTGATAAAAAATACTGATAAGGATTTAGGTGTGGTATTTTCATTCATTTTTATTATCAGATTTTTTTGTATTACTTTTATCAACAAGTGATTCATACCAAAGCGCTCACCAATACAATTACATTTGACTTATTTTATTTATTTATTTTTATTAGGAACATTTACAGGTTAATAACTTTAGGTACATGCATTAAAGAAAGCAATACATTATAATAATTAGGTTACAACCCAATAACAAATGTTCACATCATGCCCAAATAATAAATAAAAAGTCAATAATTATTAACTTTTTTTCCCTAATATTACAGAGATAGGAACTAGATAAACAATCTAAACATAGTGTGTATATTTACCTACTGTCTAATACTGTGTGATTCATAAAAGATAAGATAAAAAACAATGAAAGTAGAAAACATAATTATATAATAATAATGATGAAAACTGAAATTAAAAGTATGAAAGGGGATGAGGTTTATAAATATTTAGGATACCCGCAATCAAATAGATTAGATCACACTAGTATTAAAAATGATATTAGGATTAAATTTCAAACTAGGATCAGAAAATTTTTAAAATGCAATCTATCTGCTAAAAATTTAGTAAAAGCAATAAATACTTGGGCAATACCTCTATTAACGTACTCATTTGGCATAATTAAATGGTCCAATACAGATTTAGATAGTTTAGAACGATTAATTAGAACTACGTTAACAAAGTTTAATCGCCATCATCCAAATTCAGCTATAGAACGAATTAATTTACCTAGAAATTTAGGAGGTAGAGGTGTAGTCAAAATAACATATTTGAAACACAATCAGGTAGAAATGCACAAAATAATTTGCAAGGCAGATATAAACATTACACCTTTAAATTTATATGACGAGAATGCCAACATTCTTATAAATACTAACCAGGAATTATTAGATTCCTGGTCAAATAAAATTATTCATGCAAAACACTTCAATTATCTCAACCAAACGTATGTTGACAAAATTTCGTCAAACAAATGGTTGAGTATTGGAGAGTTGAGCGCAGAAATAGAAGGATTTATGCTTGCCATTCAAGATAGAATCATTAATACTAAAATTATAGAAAGCATATAATCAAAGATATAAATCAAATTGATGATTTATGTAGAAAATGTTTGGCTTTTCCCGAAACTATAGAACATATTATATCGGGATGTTAGCGAGTATACATTTAGGCACAATCAGGTTTTAAAAATAATTCACCAAAGTTTGGTAATTACACATAACTTGATTGACTGCCGTAATATAGTACCATATTATGAATATGAACCAAATTCATTTTTAGAAAATGAATTTTATAAAATGTATTATGATAAAACTATACTAACAGACAGAACAATTAGTCATAATAGACCTGATATAGTTTTACATGACAAAATTAAAAAAAAATAACTTATATCATTGATGTAGCTATTCCAAATTCCTGTAATATTCAAAAAACTGTTTCTGAAAAAATAAGAAAATACAAAGATTTAGGAAACGAGATTAAAAGAATTTGGCATTCTCGGACTAAAAAAATATTACCATTTGTTATTTCGGCCACTGGCATAATACCTAGGAATCTGATTCAAAATTTAAGCATATTAGATTTGTCAAAGAATTTGTATATAAAAATGCAAAATTAGTAATTTTAAATACATGTAGGATTACAAAAGATTTTTTAAATATTTATATTGAGGGATCAGTAAGATTTATAGGTTCAATTAGAAATGCCACAGAGCCGAACCCTCTGATATGAAAATATCTGGAGTCGGTTAATTATATTCCCATTTGGTCTCTAGTAGGTTGACATGTTGTTCTTGTATTATTTTGTATTTATAATACTTATATAGTGCAATTGCATAGCGTGGGTTGACTAGATGATCATTTGGGGAAGTGTGTGAAAGGGTTTAGTTTTTCCTGTGGGGAAATTTTAACCCGGACATTTAAATCTGGTGCGAAAAATACCAGATGTAGGATCGAGAAATAATATACATTAATAAAAAAACAAGTAAAAGTAAGATAAAAGTAAAGTGATAGTACTCACAAAAATAGTAAAATATAGTGTGCCAGTTTTGTTGCTATTTAAAAAAAATTAAAAATAAATATTTATAAAACAACAACAAAAAAAATTGGAGCTAGATATATATAATTTAAAACTTTAGTTTAGTAATAAAAAGTAAATGCGAACTGCCAACGCATATTTAGGTTAGTATTCCAATTCAACATTGCCAAATTATTAATATTTTTTTGCAATTGATTGGCATTTGGCGTTTCGGGATGTGAATGCGTATACAACTAACTAACTAACTAACTAACCATCACGCCGTTTCCCCGCAGGGGTAGGCAGAGAGGACGGACCGCCAAACATCCCGGTCTTGGCACACATTCCTTGCCTCGTTTACATTCATACAACGTCTCATACATTCTCTTCTATTATTCTGACTCTTGACATGGCCCGACTCAAGTATCTGATTCACTTGGTCGTGCCATGTCTTTCTTGGGCGTCCTCGACTTCTTCTACCATTCACATTTGCTTCATATATTCTCCTTACACTCCTTTCCTCGTTCATTCGCTCTACATGCCCAAACCATCGGAGCGTTCCTTTCTTGATCTTACTCATCACGCTTACATCAGCCTTGCATTCTTTGCGGATTTCCACATTTCTCACACGATCATACATGGTTTTACCACACATACGCCTCAGGGATCTCATTTCTACAGCGTTCAGTCTACTTTCATCCTTCCTCTGCCAGTTCCATGCCTCACTGCCATACATCAGGGTAGGTACCAGTACTCCATTATGGACGGCTAGTTTCGCGTCTTTGGACAGTTTTTTGTTGCTGCCAACGGCGTTCAGTCCTCCATTAATAGAGTTACCTGCATTCACCCTTCTTTCAATATCTCTATCAGCCTTCCCATCTCTCGTAGGTCAGCGTATATTGATTTTTTTATATATTCCCTGTCAATATCGGTTCGGCCGTCATCGGTGAAACTGTGCTGGGTATACCGATATAAAATCATTGGAATACCCCTTTTGTACGTACATGCATCATACGCCTATCGTTCCGATAGTAAAGTTCCTCCAGGAGCACAGAAATGTCGTTGGGTAATTTCCACAGTTGAGATCACGGACATATGAATATATCTGGACCTGCCCAAAGTGATAAAAACGTATTATTTCCCCCTCCACATGGCGCCGGCTGGAGCTCCTCCTTGGAACCAGCTCGCTCCATGGGGAGGGGATAGAGCCTCGCTTGAATCTAAAATGTGTGACGTCATCATTCTTGCCGTGAACAGCGCGAAGCTAACATCCATACATTTAACGAAATAACACGCCAAAACGGTAGCTTGTGCTATACAATATATCTACATATATCTATGTGCACATAGCGAATGTGGGCGTTTCTCCAATGTGCTCGTCGCTGGTTACAGGGGTAAGTAAATTATGAAACATTTGTAAAAGTGTTTTAACTAAACACGGCAACAAAATATTGCTATGTGTTTTGGGGCGAGTCTTTTTGGGGCGAGCATTTGGCCTTAGCAAATATGTTATTAACGTGGCAAGCAATTCGCGCTCCCATGTAAAAAGGTCTATTCATTCAAAGCAGATTTTGCTTTTAAGAACTAAATGGTGATATTGTAATGCGAGATGCCTATATACTGTCAGATTGATTGTATAACGAATCACAGTCATCTTTCCCCTCTTCGCCCTCCATAGTTTGGTTTTACCCCTCATCTGTAACTTCTTGTCTATCCATTTGGATGTCTATGGTTGAGATAATGTCACAATTATATACATACTCGTATCTTCAACCTGCCGATAAGGACACAATACCAGGAGCACAGACATGTGATTGGGTTTGTCCATTTGGTTATTATTATGAACATTTATTGCACGGTGACTAATTTCTATAGCATTCAGTATATTATCATCCTTCCTCTGCCAGTCCCATGCCTCACTGCCACACATCAGGATAGGTACCAGCACTTCATCGTGGACTCCTAACTACGCTTATTATTATTAAATTTATTCCTCTACTAACGGCCAGCGTAGTGCAGCGGTAAGGCGCTTGACTCGCATTCCGAAGGTCGCGGGATCGAATCCCGGCGTGGCAAATAAATTTTATTTAATTAATTTGTGTATTTCACAATTTATTCATTTAAAATAATATATAGTATATTTGCGGTACGTTCCAGAGTGGAAGATAATCTCAGTATCGCCCTGGTGTAAGACCACCATTCAGAATTGAAACGTTGCCTGAAATGGCTTCAGCCGTGTTTGGTGACCAGATCTGAATAACCAGGTACTTCCCCACCTTCCTCTTCCCTATCTCCTTCCCTCCCCACTACCTTTAGTCTCACAAAATACCCCAATTGGGGATGCCATAGTCTCACTGGCTCCAGACGGGAGCAGTTGGGACTTGGGACTCTTGTGCGGTATTCATCTAAAATAAGAACGAGTTTCCGGTATTCTTTGCAATGTCACTTAATAAATAAATTGTTTCTCCCTGCGTGTCCTTTCCCATTCGTCTGTTTCCCCTTCCGCCATCCATTTCCCTCCCATGTCCCTTTCCCCTCAAGCGTTCCCCCTCCATCTTCCTCTTTTCCCACTCCCCTTTCCCGCTTCACCGTCCCACCCTCCTCCCGCGTTCCATATATTCAGTCCCAGTACATTCAGTTTTCAAATAATTCGCGTGCCACGTATTGCAACTTTTTTATTAAAATTTTCATTTTTCATATATTAAAAACGTTTATTTTTGTGTATTATAAGAACAATTAATCAAATTTGGTAGCTATTAAAGATACCCATAATTAATTAGTACTTTATAATTAATAAGTAAATTCATTAATTTAAAAAGTTTATTCGAAAATAGAATTTTGATTGAACAATTAACAATCGATGGTTTGCAAAATATCATTCTAAAACAGTGGCATTTTTGACAGTTTCGTAAGAGTTTTTGGAATGATTAAAAAACTTTTCAGATGTATTTTCAGGTTGTAATAATACAGAAACCTTTGCGAGGGTGGAAAGAAGGTATTTTGAAAGTTTCAAACATTTTGCTTAACATAGAAATACGTAAACAACAGACATACGTGCAAGCTAGCAAACATACACTCATTTTTATAAATTCCTCTATGTTGGAGAGCCTCTGCCGTCAGACACTCCATGACATCACCGCTTACAAAAGGAATCGGCTAACAATAAAATATTATACATTCAAAAAGTAACAGTCTAATGCAGGGAAGTCCAACCTGCGGCCCAATTAAAGTTTTTTTGCAGTCTAAAATGAAGTTTTCAGTTTTCTATGTTTTGGATTTTACAGTGGCGGTTCTTCACAGGGGAACAATGGGGACCGTCCCCGCCAGTTACACTCAAAACCTACTAAAGGAAAAGGAAATAACAGTCGATGCGTTGTCTTCACCAAAATGAATGAATTCTTTAAACATAAAAGTAATTAACATTTGCAGAAATAAAATACAAATAATTATTCCGGATGATTTTAATAAGACCCTACGCGCGTACAGCGAACAATGTACGGAGCACAAAACAGCGGGTCAATTTCTCAGTGCGCAGAATCTAATGCGCACTTGGGGGACGATCCGAAGTATCCCCATACTTTCCTTGTGTTGTTTCGCGATCGTATGCAACTGCGCATGCGCAGTCGTATGTGAATTCAAATACCCGCGGGGACAATTCTTTGGATCCCCACAGAAACATTTGTTTGCGAAGTTTCGGGTTTGATAATAATTTTGCAAGATAAAGCTTTATTTTTATTATACTATATTGTAAATTGGCATATATCTTTGGATATTTTATATTATTTTGTGTTTAGATATCCGACTAGCATGATTAGTCCATAAAATATTTTTTTGAGAAATTTTATATTATATTCTACGGGTGGTGAGATTGCGGTATAGTACGTAAAAAAAATATCGATCCCCACCACTAAAAAAGTGCTCGAGCCGCCACTGGGATTTTGGTTTACATTATATTTTGTGAAATTAGAACATTCTTGTTATTAGATCTAGGACTATCTAGGGTTTTCGATTTATTGCTTGAAAAGCGCATAACAATTTGGGAGGCGGGAATGGGTACCTTTATTGGTTAACCAACGCCTCTGCCATAGGTCACCCCAAGCGGTTAGTTTAGGTTTGGTGGTACGTTTGGTGATTTAACAGGGGTGCCCGTGTTCAAGAGATGAGGTTTGTCTAGGTCTTGGAGGTGGATGACCAGGACAGACTGAACCCCAGATTCCTACCCACCCCTTTTCCTTCCCAGAACTCTCTTCTCCTTCCTTTCCCTAAAAAAACCCTCCATACGGCATCCCAAAAGATGACATAGGTCCTCAGGGAAATTATTTTCCACAGGGCCTCCTGTGTGGAGCTCATTTAAAAAAAAATCACCGTTATATGAATTTATTTTCGCAATAATTCCAACCAGTATGTTTTTTTCGCACATTTATCGGAAGATCGATTTTTTTTACGTTAGCTGCACTCAGGAGGAGGCCTTGAGGAAAATATCTTCCCTCAAGGCCTATGTCGTTATTGTGGATGCTGTGTTGAGGTTATTTATTATTTTTTTTACATGAGCTCCACACAGGAGGCCCTGAGGAAAAATATTTCCCTCATGCCCTATGTCATCTTTGGGGATGCTGTGTGAGATTTTTTTTAGGGAAAGGAAGGAGTGGAGAGTTCTGGGAAGGAAAAGGGTTTAACGGATGGGTAGGAATCTAGGGTTCAGTGTGTGCTGGTCATCTGAATCACCAAACGTAGCGAATCACTTGGGGTGACCTATGGCAGAGGTGTCGGTTATCCAATAAAGGTTCCCGGGGCGGCGGTACCCATTCCCGCCTCCCAAATTGAAAGTAAAGGAAGGAGAGGAAGTTCTAAGAAGGATAAGGTATGATGGGTAGATAGGAATTTGGGGGTCAGTCGGTCAAGGAGTGACGGACGTGTGAATCTATCCTTCCCACTGCGGTGCAAGGCTATGTTCCGAAATAGTTCTGCTTGAGAGGTCACAAGGTATCCATCAACCTGTCACTCCCGATCCGGCTTGCCACACAGCTGGTGAGTGGACAAATCTCACCCCATGAACCCGGGCACTGCTGCTAAGTCACCAAACGTAGCGCACCACCTGGGGTGACCCATGGCAGAGGTGTTGGTTATTCAACAAATAGTTTCCAGGGCGGCGGTACCCACACCCGCCTCCCAAATTGCATTGCAATGAATGCAACTGACCTAATTTTAATAAGTGGAGGGTGAGTGCAAAGGACACACATGGGAGCATGTATAGTTAGTTGATACCTTCTAGCATTGAAGGTCGCGGTTTCACCACAATAGCATTTTGGACACCGAATTACCGGTAAAAATTAACGGTAATATTGTCCATTTATCTGTATTCGTGGACGGATATTTTTTTGGACCATCAAACGATTTGGGTTGGGCGCCCATGGTCTAATGGGCAATGTTGTTTGTACCGAGTCGGGTCAGTAAAGATAAACGATCCGAGTCTTTTAAAAACAGACATTTATCTCGTAATTAATTAATGGACACTATTTTAAATGGGTTAATTATCTGTGTACTATTTGCAATATTTATTATCTTTTATTTATTTATATTTTGTGTCCGTTTTATCTTTTTTTTAATGATTTATTTTATTGAATGTTTTTGTCTGGGTCGTAATGTGTTTTGAATGCTTTTATTTCTTCATTATCAGTTGTAATTTGTTGAAGAAGGCTTCTCAGAGTTGTCTCTATTGTGAAAATTGAAAGGAAATGGGAAGAGGAAGGTTTGGAAGTGTCTGCCTATTCATATTTAATCACTAAAAACACTTACCTTCAGTTCAAGGGGTTTCGGTGAGGCTCACCAAAATATTATTTTTAAAAATCAGAGTGTGCAATTCACACGCGGTAGAAGTGAAACCTTCAGAAAACTAAAGTAGACAAGAGTGGGTAGGTTACGAAGCACCGCACAAAGAAGAGGCCGATTATACTATCTCATTCTCTCGCAGGCTAAAATCCTATAGATGTATGCTTTGTCTCTTTTTGGTGTCGCTATTTTTCGTTTCATCGAGTTTCTATTCACAACGGTGCTAAAGAATTTTTCACTTCAAAAATTCTTACGGTAAGGCTTTTCCTATTTATTCATTTCCCCGACTTTACGCAGAGTTTTTCGGAAAGGGGCCATTCATTTATTACGTAAGACGATTTCGGGGGGAGTGGGGTCGACCATGTCTTCTTTTTTCTTACATGGGGGTGGGAGGGAGTCTCGATAGTTCTTACGTAAAATCACAAAAATGCGCAAAGTTAAAATTATACTTTGAAAAAGCGCGGGGAACCGCGCGAGTGCCGAGGTTCGCTCGGATGCGTATAGGTAAACGATTTCCATTTCCATGGCAACGAACCCGCGCAAATAAATATTAAAACAAACCAAACGTGTATTTATTTTTTCCTTTAGATTCTTACGTAATAAATATTAAACAGGGGGGAGGGGGTCGAAAACTAGCAAAATTCGTCTTACGTAATAAATGAATGGCCCAAAATCAGATGCAGATAATTAGTAATTTTCCGCTTATTTTGAAGTGTGCAAAATTTCATCAAGAAGTATCAACATTCTGCTTTAAGTGGTGCGAAAAGGGAATGGGAGGTTTCGAAATTTTGTATAATCATTTGGTATAGTCGCCTAACTCTTGTTGTTTTGAAAATCAAGTGTGCAAAATTTCATCAATCTCGGAATAAAACTGTAGATTTACATAAAAAACAAAAGAAGCGCCGCCATACTTTATATTGTATACGTTTGTTTACATTAACTCCACACAGAAGGCCCTGAAGAAAATAATTCCCCTTAGGGCCTATGTCATCTTTGGTGATGCTTTGTCTTTTTAGAAAAGTAAGCAGAATAATCTGGGGTCAATGTGTCCAGGAGTAACGGATGTTCCAACCCTCCCACTGCGGTGCAAAGCAATGTTCCGAAAGAGTATCTACTGCTGGAGATATCAAAATGTCTCCAAGTGGTTCGCTACGTTTGTTGATTTAGCAAGGGGTGCCCGGGTTCATGGGGTGAGGTTTGTCTAGGTCTTGGAGGCGGATGACCGAGATACACTGAACCCCAGATTCCTACCCACCCCCCAAACCCTTTTCCTTCCCAGAATTCTCCTCTCCTTGCTTTCCTTAAAAAACCTCCACACAGCATCCCCGAAGATGACATAGGCCCTGAGGGAAATTATTTTTCTCGGGGTCTACTGTGTGGAGCTCATGTAATAAAAAAAATAAAAAAATCAACCTTTCCCGATTCTGGGCCGACGCATCCGCCGCCAAGACCCGGACAAACCTCACCCCATGAACCGGGCATCTCTGCTAAATCACCAAATTTAGCGAATCGCTTGGAATGACCTATGACAGAGATGTTGGTTCCTATAAATGGCACCCATACCCGCTTCCCAAATTTAAAATAAAAGATATACCATAGATATATTAATATGTTTGTATGTATCAATTATCTATATTGCTTTTAATAACGACATGTCCTCCGTAGTCCAGTGGGTAAGACTCTTGACTCACAATCCGGAGGTCGCGGGTTCGAACCCGGCATGCGCAAATAAATTTTATTTGATTAATTTGTGTTATTTCACAATTAATTCATTTAAAATAATATATAGTATATTTGCGGCATGTTCCAGAGTGGAAGATACTATCAGTATCGCCCTGGTGTAAGACCACCATTCAGAATTGAAACGTTGCTTGAAAATGGCTTTAGCCGTGATTAGTGACCAGATCTGAATAGCCAGGTACTTCCCAACCTTCTTCTTCCCCACCTCCTTCCCCTCCCCACTACCTTCAGCCTCACAACATACCCCAATTGGGGATGCCATAGTCTCACTGGCTCCAGACGGGAGGCAGTTGAGATTCTTGTGCGGTATTCACTGTAAAAAAAAAAATGTCCAGTCACAAGAGTAAAAACAGCGTTTAATTTTTTTTAAATGTATTTGTTTAATATGAACATATTTAAAATCCACTGAAATTAAAAACCATGTTTTATTTGTACAAGGTGACGCAAAAGTCATCACCCTATCGGAAGATGCCATAATTTTTGCAAATGGCGGCAAATGTCAGTTCTGCTTTGACATTTGTGAAGTAAACAGACACGTCAACAAGACATGAATCGCTATACTCCTCAAGAACGTGGAAATTTTTTTGAAAAAACGCATTTCCGTGTCGCCTTATTTCTCGTTTTGGTGATTTGCATTGGCCGGCAAGATCTCCCGATTTTGTGGGGTTTCTTGAAGTCACCAAGCCTCAGACTCTTGAAGTCTTCAAAGAGAATATCCGTCAAGAACGCGAGAACCTATAGCCGGAACCTATGGCCGATATCATTTTGTCGACTTAATGAAAAAAAAATAAGATATCAAATAAACACAATCCAAAAACAAAACCAAAATTTTTCATTTTAAAAAAAAAAATACAGCCAAAGAACATCAGGTGACAACTTTTGCGCCACCTTGTATTATAATAATATAATTAATATTTTTGAACTGTAAATGTTCGCTTACTTAATTTTAATAAATTATTAAATTTTATAAACTGTTTTAATTGGCAACGTGGTATGATAACCAGAATTTTAAAAGTTGGTTCAATGACATTAATTTTTTACTGTAAAATTCACATAAAGATCCGGAAAATTCGCTTGTATGAAATATTATGCGTATTACAACCAAGTGTCCCGATTGCCCAGAGTCAAAAGAAACGACCCTTTCTCATGTAACAAATGTCAACCGTGTACAAATGTTGGAAGCGTATCCCAACTATTTAAGTTGACGCCAGTTAATCAGAGTATCTTCCGTTGAAATCATCATCATCTTCACTACTGGCTCTACAACCCCTGGTGGGTCTTGGCCTCCTCAAGAGTCTTCCTCCACTCATCTCGATTTTGTGCCAGCTCTCTCCAGTTTAGAAGCTCCAAGATAGATTTGTCTTTGAGGACGTTGTCGCTCCATCTTAATCTTGGTCTTCCCAAGCTCCTTCGCCCTATTGGTCTTGAGTTCAGCAGGGAGTTGGTCTTGGTGCTTGATGCTCGGTCATTCTCTCCACATGACCCAGCCACCGAAGTCTTCCCAGTTTTATAAATTTTGCGACGTTTAGCTCCTTAAATAAAGTATAGAGTTCATTGTTGTACTTTCATAGAAATACCAGTATAATAAGGACAACGTTCACACCTTCTAGTCCTCGTTCTACCGGCATTTTAATGGAAGATGCTATTTCTACGTTAGGTCCACACAGAAGACCCTGAGGAAAGGGCCTATGTCATTTTAGAGGATATCGTGTAAAGAGTCTTTTTAGGTAAAGGATGGAGAGAAAATTCTAGGAAGGATAAAGGTATGATGGGACAAACGATTCCATCCCTCCCACTGCGGTGCAAGCCGATATTCAGACAGAGCCCTGCTGAAGAGGTCGATGGGTCTCCCTCAAACAATCTCCCGATCTGGCCTGCCACGCAGTTGTCTGGCCTGCCATGCAGACGTATCCGCCACTAAGACCCGGACAAACCTCACCCCATTAACCCGGGTACCCCTGCTAATTCACCAACATGGCAGAGGTCTTGTTTCTCCAATAAATGGTTTCCGGAGCGGCGGTACCCATATCTGCCTCCAAAATTGATTCCTAAATAAACAAAAAATTCAAACGCGTGTTTTTAAATTCGGGCGAAACCGGGTAGCAACTAGTGCGCTATTCTTGTATTCAACAGTTGTTTAAAAGATTTTTGGTTTTCGTTATTTCGTATAAAACCATTAACTACACAAATAATGAAGTTCTGGTAGACAGAACAAGAATATATTTAATGCTTTATAAATCTTGGTTTTTTTGGCTTTGTTCATTATCTGATCAACGACCTTTGTCTTGTCTTCAAATTTATGAAGATCGGTTGCTTCGAGGCGAAGAGTAATTATTGTAAAAAATTGGTTTTTAGCTTGTATTCAACAAGGCGTACTATTTTTTTAAATTCATACAATGAAAAATTGTTTTTATGTGAATTGAGATACTTAATAACTCCAAGTAGAGTGCTGTTTGTTTCTAATTTCAGATTATCTTCTTTCTATCCATCTATTTATCTAACTACTATTACCTTACTTGACGGCCTCCGTGGTCGAGGGGTAAGACTCTCGACTCACAATGAGAAAGTCGCGAGTTCGAACCCGGCATGCGCAAATAAATTTTATTTGATGAATTTGTGGTATTTCGCAATTAATTAATGAAAAATAATACATAGTATATTTGCGGCATGTTCCAGAGTGGAAGATACTCTCAGTATCGCACTGGTGTAAGACCACCATTCAGAATCAAAACGTTGCTTTAAATGGCTTTAGGCGAGTTTGGTGATCAGATCTCAATAGTAACGTCCCCATCTCATTCCCCTCTCTAATACCTTCAGCCTCATAACATACCCCAATTGGGGATGCCATAGTCTCACTGGCTCCTGACGAAACAATTGGGACTCTTGTGCAAGAAAGACGTATTCCATGAAATATTTTCCGATTTTTTATCTGTGAACATTATGAATTTAATCTTTCCTTAAAATGTATAATGATTTATCGTTCATGAGTGTTAAAAATAAAAGTGGACCCAATTGGCAGCCCTGTGAGACGCCACATATAATTTTTACGACGTTCTTTAAGGCAATGTATGGCTACTGCTTCAGATCTTTAGTTTGTATAAGATGGAAGCTAACTTAATAAATCGGCGTTGACACAAATTGATAGTAATTTGTTTGGATAGTTGGAGTGGTTAACTTTTTTGAAAGCTTTTAATAAATCAATATCAGTTTTATCTTTACTGGGGTTCGTTTATCCATTGCAGCTTGAATGTAAAAAAACTGAATTTAATTCAGCTAACAAGTTAAAATAATAGTTATTGATTCTGGGGCGGTACGAAGTTCGCCGGGTCAGCTAGTAATAATAATAATAATATGATCAAGATGTCGATCTAGTTTTCCGTTTGTAGATACCAATGGCTTTCCAGACACAGTGTATTTTGTTGCAGCCCTATCTGTTGAACCAATCAAACCAATAATAAAATTATTGCCGATTTCGCGAAATCTTGACATTTCGCTTCAGTCGCTTTTTCGTATATTTATTACCTAGCGTAAAAAACTTGTTTTTGCATAATTTCCTAAAATACCATTTAAAGATTTAGGTGTGACCTGAATGATCCACGGAGGCTTATCAAAGTGTTGATAAAGTGTATTAAGATATGAGATAAAGCTTTGGTATATTTGGGTTGTTTAAATATTATATGTTTCTTGTACATAGTGCTTGAACAAGGAGAGGAAATCTAAATTGGTTATTTTGTTTGTTTTGTCAGATGTTACAATCATAGACAATCGAAGCAAGGGATGGGTCATAAATCATAAACCATTATAAGTATTGCACCGCGCGCAATTCGACATACATCCACAAATATTCGTAAACATCTTAAAACATTCACGAAATTCCAAAAACGTCCACAAATATTGTGGATATAGGATTATACGTGTAGTTTCAACATCCTTCAACAGATGTCGTTGGTATATTTAATTTTTAGATGTCCCAAGAGATATCAGTTAAGTAGGACTTCAGAAGAGTGTCGACTATCGTAGTTCGTGCCTAATGCACCAACCGTTATGAAAATAGCTAGATCAATTTCGTCAAATCAAACCATGGATAACACATGGACTTGTTGTGTCTATTAGACATAAAGAATGGCTCTATAAAGAAACTAAAAAAAAACCATTAGACATAAATTTAAGTAATCATTTTAAAGAATACAAAATTAGCTCCTCTTATAAAAAACACTAAAGAAAAATATTATAAAAATAAACTTGATGACTCTGGACACGACAGTAAGCGAGTTTGGTCAATAATAAATGAAATCTTAGAAAATAAACAGAAAACAAAAAATAATACCATAAAGAGTATAATGCTAAACAATAATATAATAAATTGTCTTGAGGAACCTGAAAAAGGAGCAAATGCATTCAATGATTTCTTCGCAAACGTAGGAAAGAATCTAGCTGAAAAAATTTCCGCAAAAGAAAATAAAATAAAATTTGAAAAAACTCCGAACACAGAAAATAAACTAGAACTTTTCGAACCAACCAATCCCTCTGAAATTACACAAACTATATCAAAAATGCGGAGCGGTTCTGCTTCGGGATTTGACGGCCTTTCCGTAAAAATACTAAAAAACATTAAAAATTTTATTTCTACACCAATCTCTCATATAATCAATAATAGCTTCAAGACAGGAGTTTTCCCGAACACGTATAAAAAAGCAATAATCACGCCAGTATTTAAATCCGGTAGTCCGGAGGACGTTTCTAATTATAGACCCATTTCACTATTATCTAATATATCGAAAATTTTTGAAAAAATTGCTAAAAAAAGATTAACTGTATTCATTAAAAAAAATTCAACAATCAATAAAAATCAATTTGGATTCACAGAGGGAAAAAGCACACAAGACGCTATCGCTAAAATTTCATCTAGTATTCAGAGTAACCTGGACAAATCAAATAAATGTTTAGGAATTTTTATCGACTTAAAGAAAGCATTTGACAGCATTTCCCATGAAAAACTTGCTATTAAATTAAAAGAAAACGGCATTGACCGCATAGCCCTCAAATGGATAGTAAGCTACCTAACAGAGAGACCTCAAGTAGTAAAATTAAATCAATCATTTAGTTCATCTCTCACAAGTAAATTTGGCATCCCTCAAGGTACCGTCCTCGGACCATTATTATTTCTAATATATGTGAACGACATTTTCCAACAGGAAATTAAAGGTGAATTAATCTCTTATGCTGATGACACTGTATTGTTAATAAAAGGTCAAACATGGGAAATAGTCAATAAATTGGCAAATGAAGATATTAATATCTTAAAATCGTGGTTTGATAATAACTTACTCACACTTAATGCTAAAAAAACAACATATGTCTTATTTTCCTTACAGAAAATACCTGCTCATACAGTGAATATTGTAATCCACCACGAAAAATGTGATCATGTACTCTGTAAACAACATAATCCTATTTGTACCGTCATTAACTCTTCTTCTGAAATTAAATATCTAGGTGTAATCATTGATCAAAACCTGAAGTGGAATAGTCACATTTCAGAGTTAGTGAAGAGAATAAGGAAAGGTTTTAAGTTATAATATGAATTATAAAATATAATATAAAATATAACATAAAATATTTACTTTTTACTGTAATTTTTTTTTGAAAAATTGTTTAATTTTATTGATTTGTTCTGATTCGGTGGTGATACTGCGTAATTCATAAGGGAGGTTATTATAGTTTTTTATGGCTTGGAAAATATAATGATGTTGCATTTGAGTTGTTTTAAAATTAGGTGTAATAAATTGGTTTCCATTTCTCATTAGTTTGTAAAACTCTTGATATTCTTTGTTATTTTTTTCTTTACACATTTTTATAATAGAAGCTTGTTTGAATATGTCATCGACATTTGGTACTGGAAACAATTTGAAAAGTGATTCTGTTGAGAAGGTAGACTTTTTTTTTAATATTACTTTAATGATGATTCTTTGTGAAACTTTTACTGAGTTTAGATGGTTTTCGTAAGATCCTCCCCACCCTATAATTCCGTAGATAAGTAAAGAATGAACAAGAGCATAGTACACGTTTTTGATAATTTTTACATTTAAAATATTTCTTAACCTAACAAATATATGCAATAATTATTAGCCTGAAACACTCATCTACTTTGAAAAAATCTCCCGAGAAAAGATATATGCCGCCGACGGGACTCGAACCCGCGTCCTTCTGATATACGTTCAACTGCTCTTAATCAATGAGCTACGTCGGCTTATCTCCTACCCGCCAAATAATTCAATATATACTAGTGTTTCATTCAACAATGACTGCTTATTACATTTTTCTGCCTACAACCAACTTTATTTTTATATGGGAAAGGCATTGTTAGTGCTAAATCTCCCACTAGGTGGCGTCGAGACAAATTGTCTATATTTTTTGGTGAAATACTTTTAACTCGTCAAACGCTCGTCAAAAAATGTACATTTTTTGACGAGTGTTTGAAATTCTTTAACTCGTTTCGATTTCAATGTCAAATTTGGCGCCGAAAGGTTTTATTGGGTTAGGCTAGGTTAAAATTTTAAATTTGCGCCGAAAGGTTTTGTTGGGTTAGGTTTAAATTTAAGTTTTGTTGGGTTAGGTTAGGTTTAAATTTTAAATTTGGCGCCGAACGGTTTTGTTGGGTTAGGCTAGGTTTAAATTTTACATTTGGCACCGAAATGTTTTGTTGGGTTAGGTTAGTTTTAAATTTGGTGCCGAAAGGTTTTGTTGGGTTAGGTTAGGTTTAATTTGGTGCCGAAAGGTTTTGTTGGGTTAGGTTAGGTTTAATTTTTAAATTTGGTGCCGAGAGGTTTTGTTGGATTAGGTTAGGTTTAAATTTTAAATTTGGCGCCGAAAGGCTTTGTTAGGTTAGGATATTTTTTTGTCCGTAAAATATTTTGTGAAAAGTTGCCAATTGTCGGCGGATCAACTGTCATGGAAACCTCTTAAACTACAATAATGCTACACATAAGACGGCTATCAATTCGTCCGTATCTTCCCAAGTAACGAGTTCATGATATAAATGGTATAACATTCACTTTCTGTGCAAGCAAGTATAGTCATGTAATACAGGTTTACTGAGAGAATGGACGGTTATGGAGATTACGTCAGGTTTCTCTGGGGTGATGCAGTCAGCAGACAACAGTGCTGCACCTACTGTAGAAAGGTCGGGAAATGGTTCTACAATTAATATAATTATTGTTGAAGAAGAAGATAACACTAATAATCTAAATGAAAATATAAAAGAGAACAAGACACAGAAAAAGGAAAAAAATAACGGTTATGTAGAATACTTTGATGGAAATAACCTTCAAAAGTTATAAAATAGAGTTGTTCTTTTAAAAAATTGAATAAAATAATTGTTTTATTATTTTGCTGGTAGATAAATATCTACTAGCAAAATACTTTTTATTTGGTAAAATAAAGAAATTTTAATTTAAATTAATAAATTACTTCGTTTTTACCACTTTTATTGTTTACAAAACCAACATGTTTCGTGAGCAATGCTCACTTCTTCAGGGTTTTTTTATTGATACTAATTATAAATAATAGACGTAGACAATGGTGTCAATTGAAAAAGAATGGACATAGACAATGGTATCAATGAAAATATGAGAGTGGGTAGAGGAGAGAGGGGCAATGGGAGACAATTTACAAAGGGAACAGGTTTAATATTGGTCATTTAAGAACAATTTTTGGTTATTAATAATATTCAAATTCGCATTAACACTCTTTCGGATTTCTAAAATTTCTAGTTTATCCAACTGAATGCCATTGACATTACAATGCATTAATTCTATTCCACTATTGAAGTCAAAGATGTGACTGGTTTCCACCAAATGGTTGGCAAACTCCGAGAAACTGTTATTGCTTAAAGCTTTGATATGTTCTTTAATCCTTATTTCGAAGTTTCTCGAAGTTTTACCTACGTAGAAGAAACCACAATCGTTATACTTCAATTTATAGATTCCAGATTTTTTCATTTTTGAATCTCTATCTTTATTATTTACAATGTAATTTTTGAGTTTGTTATTTGCATAAAATACAGGAAAATTTTTAATTATTTAATTAAAGTTTCCAAATTTTCGATTGAGTTTCCCTAACATTGTCTTCATATAATTAAATATTACAATTTGAGGTTTTGCTCATAAAGTTAAAAAGAAGAAAAAAATAACTAAATGAAACAGTGTTACACATGCTTTTGATGTAAAAACTTCTTTAAACTCGATGAAACGAAAAATAGCGACATAAGAAAGAGATAAACTCGTCGATAAGATTTAGCCTGCGAGAGAATGAGATAGAATAATCGGTCTCCTCTTTGTGCGGTGCTCCGTAGCCTTCCCACTCTTGCCTACTTTAGTTTTATGAAGGTTTCACTTCTTCCGCGTGTGAATTGCACACAAATATTTTTTTTAAAGTAAAGAAATATTCTCATTTTTTTATTTATTTTATTAATCAGTTTATACAATTTTTTATGACATCAGATTTGAGTCCATATCGTAATAATTGTACCGTTTATAGAAAATTCATATGCAATGCCAATTTGGGAGGCGGGTTTGGGTACCGCCGCCCCGAGAATTATTTATTGCATAAACAACACCTTTTTCATAGGTCACCCCATGTGATTCACTTCGTTGGTGACTTAGCAAGGGTGCTCGGGTTCATGGGGTGAGGTTTGTCCGGGTCTTGGCGGCGAACGGCGGCGGCTGCCATCAGTTGCGTGGCAGGCCAGATTGGGAGACACTGGTTGAGGGAAAACTTTTGACTTTTCCGGCAAGGCTCTCTCGGAACATCACCTATCATTACTGTGGGAGGGATGGAATCATTCGTCCGTCACTCCTGGACACACTGACACCCAGATTTAGTATAAAAAGGTTATACCATAGGTCGTTGGCAGATTTGTTAAATTTTCAAACGAAAAATCTTATTCTACAAGACATATTTCTTACGATGTAATCATACATTATTGTAAATCAATACATATTAACTAGGATAGGGGGGTTGATGGGGGGAGTGGAGTGGGGAGAGGGAAGGTGGAGGAGGCGGAGTGGGAATCCCCCTTACACCATGCGAGCGAAGCCGCGGGAAAAAGCTAGTTTTTAATAAATATGTAGTGAATTTTTACGGGTCCGTGCTAATCTGATATCGTATTACGTGATTTCCTATCCAAGCTGATAAAGTGACATCACTTTTACGAAAACCTGTTTTTATAAATAACATCATTGACAATTGACATTGAGGTATTTTTTACAAGTATTTTAATCCATGTTTTACCTCATTTTATAAATAGATTCATTTTATGACGTCATGGCCAAATGACTTCTAAAATAACATTTATTCGATGTTGAAACGATCACGACAATTGTAAATATTTGTTGTGAATTAGAAATACTAGTGAATTTACTTTTGAAAAAAAAAACGCATACTTTATTAGGCAAATATATTACAGACTCTTATAAAGGAAGGGAGACACAACGATTTCTGTGAGACCTATTTGAGTTTTTTTTAAGTAAAACTTCTTTAAGCACGCTTGACTTGGGAAGTAAGCTGGTGAATGCGTGACGAGAGCGTTACGAAAAGCGAGGCAAACGGTAGTTGAGAGGGAGATATAAGATAGTGAAGATAGAAAGAGAGAGAGTTACGTTTAATTTATTACTGTAGGGGCAAGAGAGAGAGGTGCGAGCACACGTTTTATTTCTCTCTTTCTCAGTGCAGGTCTATTGTCTGTATCACACTGTAGAAGCAAGAGAGAGCAGTGCGCGTGCACATTTTCTTTCTCTCTTCCTAACGTATAGATGGAGCTAAAGAAGTTTTACTTCAGTCGTGTGGTCTAAAGGGAGGCGTCTACTAATATCTACAGGAATTCCAAAAACTGAAACGAACTAATATCTATGAGAACCAAAGTGTTGACGAATATCTACAGCTCAAACTGTTGACTAATATCTATGAGAACCAAAGTGTTGACGAATATCTACAGCTCAAACTGCTGACTAATATCTATGAGAACCAAAGTGTTGACGAATATCTTTCAGCACTGGCAGAGGCTGGATTTGCCATTATGTATAGCATATTGGAATAACGTAATATTGCGTATGCAGTTTAAAAAACTTAATTTATGTAAGTATGTATGTAAAAATCCCTAATATCGGACTATTGGACACATTTAAGTGATAAGTCAACCAACGCTCTGTAGATATTAGTTCAACCTACGCTCTGTAGATATTAGTCAACACTGGGACCGTCATAAATATTCGTCCGACCTTAGCTCTGTAGATATTAGTCAACACTCTGAAGTTCGTAGATATTAGTTCAACACATGAGCTGTAGATATTCGTCCGACATACAGGCTGTAGATATTAGTATCTGAAGTCGTCTAAAGCACACTCGTTTTTTATGTAAAGGGAGGAGAGGAAGTTATGGGAAGAAAAAAGATACGAGGGGTGGGTAGGAGGGTGCTGGGAGTCAATGTGTTTAGGAGTGATCTACGTTAATGACTTACGAATTCATCGCTCCCACTGCAATGCAAGACGATTGGACGAGAGAGTCCGGCTGGAGAGACGTAGCTTAGGTCTCCCTCAACCAAACTCCCGATCCGACCCGCCATGCAGTGGTCAAACGCATTGGCCGCCAAGACCTAGACAAACCTCGCTCCATGAACCCGGACACCTCTGCTAAGTCACTAAACGTAATGAACCACTTGGGATGACCCATGGCACGGGTGTTGGTTATCCAATAAATGGTTCCCGGGGCGACGAAACACACTTTTATATATTGTTAGTTAGTAATGAAACAAATTGCTTTTATTTTCTTTTAACATTAATATTCAACCATTATAAACTCGCCAATGTAATAAAAACCGTTGCATCACTAGAGACACATGTTTGCCATTACTCCACCGATAGCTATATTTTACTATAGTATAGCATATATATGTAAAAGTGTCTGACATCAGACGTTGTACGGTGAACACTTACACTAGGTCAGCAGTCAGCATGAATAACTGGTTTGCAGTCAGGTAACTTCTTCTGCCGCGTGTATACCTACTGTATACACTGTCTATACCGGTGACAAGCAATCCGCGGTACGCGAGCCTTTTCGTACTTCCCACTGGGTTAAATAAAATATCAAAAAAATTGCGGTATAAAATATTCAGTTTTATTAAGACTCGACTAGCGTTCCGGAGGTCGTGGATTCAAATCCCAGCGTGCGCAAGTAAATTTTATTTGATTGATTTGTGTTTGACAATTTAATCATTTAAATCTAATTGTTAATCAAATCGTATCAAATCAAATCAAATCACAACGGTGCTAAATAAGTTTTCACTTTAAAAAAATCGTAAGTGTGCTGTTCATACGCGGTAGAAGTGAAACCTTCAGAAAACTAAAGTAGACTGGAGTGGGGAGGCTACACATTTGCCCAAATTTGTAAGTGCCTAGGTATTTTTTTACATACATCTATTTGTATTTCAAATAGATGTATGCAAAAAAATATAATGAATGTTTGAAGTGGAAATTAACGCACTTCCCGACATCCGATCGAGCTGAATTTCGGCAGATAGACTCTGTTGATGACAATGCATTCTATTATTACTATTTGGGAGGCGGGAATGGGTACCGCCGCCCCGGGAACCTTTATTGGATAACCAACACCTCTGCCATAGGTCACCCCAAGTGGTTCTCTACGTTTGGTGATTTAGCAGGGGTGCCCGGGTTCATGGGGTAAGGTTTGTCTAGGTCTTGGAGGCGGATGACCAGGACATACTGAACCCCAGGTTCCTACCCACCCCTTAAACCCTTTTCCTTTCCAGAACTCTCCTCTCCTTCATTTCCTTAAAAAAACCCTCCACACAGCATCCCCAAAGATGACGTAGGCCCTGAGGGAAATTATTTTCCTCAGGGCCTCCGTGTGGAGCTCATGTAAAAAAAAAAATTACTTTTGGTGGCAATTATGCACATACGCATTTCTCTGATATTCGATGTCATTTCACCGGTGGATTTTGCTCAGTTGGCAGCATGCTTGACTCCAGTTCCTGAGTAGGAAGGTTCAATCTTCTTTTTTTATGTTTTAAGATATTTGAAAATTTATGTATTATTATAAAAAAACTTAGTTTTTTTGCTGGTTGATTTTTCTGAACGATAAAATGGTCAGAATTTGTTGGTTTGGTCTTGTTATTAGAATTCTATAATTATTTTATTAAAAACTACCAGTTTCTAAAAATTGACTGCAAATTAAACATTGTCAAGCTGTATATGTGTCTACCCTATCCCATGAGTACCGCGATCAAAGTTAAAAGGCTCCTGCTAAAAAGGTTGACCATCACTGATCTATGTTGTCTGGGCAAAGTATCATGCAATATATCCTACAAGACAGTGGCGTGCGGTTACAATCATTATCGATCATTCTAGGAGACACTTTTTTACGTTGTAATTGTATAATAGATAGCTCAGTGGCGTACCTCTCAAAGTAGAGGATGATGTTATTGGTTTTAAAAGTTTAAAAAAATTCTATTCTAAAATTTTTTAAAGTTGACATAATTGCACTTTTTGTCCAATATTTTTTGTATATTCGATTTTTTTCGTAACTTTATCTACATTTTAAGATAGGGGCCACTCATTAGGGGGGAGGGGGGGAGGCCATGTCTTATTTTTTCTTACAAGGGGGTGGGAGAGAGTCTCGATAGTTCTTACGTAAGATCACAAAAATGCGCAAAGTTAAAATTATACTTTCAAAAAGTAAAATTTGAAAAAGTATAATTTTAACTTTGTTAACAAAGTTAAAATTATTAGTACCTTTGTAAGTACAAATAAACATTTCTAAAAATTGAAAAATAAACATTAAAACAAACTAAACGTGTCCTCATTTTTTCTTTTAGATTCTTACTTATTTATTTATTTATTATTTAAACGCCCGTACATAGGGCTATTACATACATAATACAGGTGTATCGAACATTTACAAACATTATATATATATAGAATAACATACAGTACATACATACGATGCATATTAGTACAACGAATATTAGTACGCAATAAATTAATATAGGGGGTTCGACTTATTCTTATTTTCTTATAATAGGGAGGAGGGGGTCAAAAACTAGCAAAATTCGTCTTACGTAATAAATGATTGGCCCCTAAGCAGTATGTATTATTATTTCTAAATATGTTTAAGTAAATAGAGAAGCTCCCCAGTTAGACCCGAGATTATTTCTCTATTAATTGGGTAATTAAAATGGTTAATGAATTTTATTTAACATATTATTATTCTGTATATTTACTTTATAGTATGTATTTTTTTGAAGTGAAAACTTCTTTAGTACCGTTGTGATTTGAAACTCCATGAAACGGAAACGAACGACACTAAAAAGAGACAAACATATACATACATAGGATTTAGCCTACCAGAGAATGAGATAGCAATAAAATATTTATTTAATTCATCGATACTCGTGTAGTAGTATAAAGCACCTGACGAACCTCTGCAGACTTCTAGCAGACCAGAATCCTAGAAAATCCAAAAAAAAAATATATATATATATCTATATACTTTAAAAAAAATCAATATCCAACCTTCAAACGACTCCAAAATGAACAGGCAAAAGAAAACAAAGAAAGCGACATTTAGCGACTCCGAAGAAGAAATCACAAATACTTATAAGATGACCAAATGTATAGGAAAAAGTACACTTGAATTCGGTGACAAATATGGAGAAAATCATCCTTCACATTGATGAAAAAAGTGCTTCGTAGTCTCTCCAATCTTATCTCCTTTAGTTTTCTGAAGGTTACACTTCTTCCGCGTGTGAACTGCATACTCAGATTTGTTAGGTCTCAAAATGACATATATTCGTATTTAATAAACCCTATACATATTTGATAAAATTACTACGTCAAACGATAATTTTTCTAATTGTTTTGTATGTATTCAATAAAAGTTATTATTTATTGGGAAACTAGCCGGTACCCGGCATGCGTTGATGTGCCATTTAATAAAGAAATCGTTTCTCCCTGCGTGTCCTTTCCCATTCGTCCCGTTCCCCTTCTGCCTCCCCTTCCTCTTCCGCATCCCCTTCCCCTCTTGCGTTACCACTCCGCCTCTCCACCTTCCCTATCATCACTCTATTCCCCCCCATTCCCCGTCCCGTGAACCCCCCTCACGAGTTCTCCTCCCCCCTCCCGCATTCCATACATTCAGTCCGGTATATTCAGTTTTCAAACGTGTAAGCTCGCGTGCCACCAATTGTTTTATATAAATTTCATAATGCCAGAGCTCACCAGTGGTTTTATTCAAACCTTGTCCTGTCAATAACGAACACAAAAAAAAATCCAATTTAAAGCAGTCGTTCGGAAGTTATGCGCGTACAAACATTTCGGCGATTCATTTTTATTTATACAGATTATTACTATGGATAGCACGCCACTGTAATTAGATTAAGTTGCGAGAATCGAGTAAGGGCCTCAGACTTGGAGGTTATGTTGTGTCGTATCTGCCAAACCGGTTTTACTGGCAGTTAATTCCTAATATTATTATAGGTACATAAATTTGCTGTATTAAAACGGAAGGAAGCCTGTGGTAAGATAATAAAAGCATACGAACATTGTTTTATGCAGTACTGCTGTTTTCATACCGCGACAAAATACCCCCGACAAAATATCCGCGACAAAATATCCTACGGACAAAACGGTTCCATGACAGTTCATCCTGCGACAATTTATCCGGCGACAGTTCATCCTGCCGACAGTTCATCCCGCCGACAATTCATCCGGCGACAATTCATCCTGCCTGATCATTTAGAAGATTTTTTCTTCAAGTAAGTATGCAAAGAGGATATACGGCCGTACAACCTAACCTAACCTAACCTAACCTAACCTGACCTAACCTAACCTAACCTAATCTAACCTAACCTAGACGTGTTTGGTGACTAGATCTGAATAGCCAGGAAGATACGTTTTCCACATCTCCTTCCCCTCGCCACTACCTTCAGCATCACACCATACCAAAATTGGGGATGCCATTGGAACTCACTGGCTCGAGACGGTTGGGACTCTTGTGTTTTTATTTTAAATCAGTCAATTCATCCTAAAAAGATGGTGTTAATTTCAGATAAAAAGTTATATTAGATGCAAGTAGGAGTCTTTACCGTTCTTTGCTAAGCCGACTGCACGTATAAGTATGTCGTATTTTGTTATTCACGCATGCTTCTTCGGAGAGTCGAAATTATTGTTAGTAAAAATATTTTTACAGCGGATTTCCACTCAAGATGCCTTCAGATATAAGTATATCGATTTTGGTTGTACGGCCGTATATCCTCTTTGCATACTTACTTAATAAAAATCTGAGTGATGAATACTTGGAGCAGGTGGATGAGTTTGTGTATCTGGGTAGTATGTTTACGAGAGATGGGAAGGCTGAAAGAGATATTGAAAGAAGGGTGAATGCCGGTAACTCCATTAATGGTGGACTGAATGCCGTTGGCGCTAATAAAAATCTGTCAAAAAAAGCGAAGCTAGCAGTCCACAATGGAGTCCTGGTACCTACCCTGATGTATGGCAGTGAGGCATGGAACTGGCAAAGGAAGGATGAAAGTAAACTGAATGCTGTTGAAATGAGATCCCTGAGACGTATGTGTGGTAAAACAATGTATGATCGTGTGAGAAATGTGGATATCCGCAAAGAATGTAAGGCTGATGTAAGCATAATGAGTAAGATTAAGAAAGGGACCCTCAGATGGTTTGGGCATGTAGAGCGAATGAACGAAGGAAGTAGTGTAAGAAGAATATACGACGCGAATGTGAATGGTAGAAGAAGTCGGGGACGCCCGAGGAAGACATGGCACGATCAAGTGAATCAGATACTTGAGTCGGGTCATGTCAAAAGCCAGAATAATAGAAGAGAATGTATGAGACGATGTATGAATGTGAGTGAGGCAAAGAGTGTGTGCCAAGACCGAGTTGTTTGGCGGTCCGTCCTCTCTGCCTACCCCTGCGGGGAAACGGCGTGATGGTTAGTTAGTTAGTTAGTCTAAATGATCAGGCAGGATGAATTGTCGCCGGATGAATTGTCGGCGGGATGAACTGTCGGCAGGATGAACTGTCGGCAGGATGAACTGTCGGCCGGATGAACTGTCGCAGGATGAACTGTCGGCCGGATGAACTGTCGGCAGGATGAACTGTCGGCCGGATGAACTGTCGCAGGATGAACTGTCGGCGGGATGAACTGTCGGCAGGATGAACTGTCGGCAGGATGAACTGTCGGCCGGATGAACTGTCGCAGGATGAACTGTCGCCGGATGAATTGTCGGGTCACCGGACAAAACATCCTCCAACCAAATATCTACTAAAACCTAACCTAACCTAACCTTATTTTACATTTAACTATTTTTGAAGTGAAACTTCTTTACGCACGCTCGACTTGGGGGGTAAGCTGGTGAATGCGTTTCGAAAGTTTTTTTTTTTTTTTTTACAGTGAATACCGCACAAGAATCTCAACTGCTCCCGTCTGGAGCCAGTGAGACTATGGCATCCCCAATTGGGGTATGTTGTGAGGCTGAAGGTAGTGGGGAGGGGAAGGAGGTGGGGAAGGGGAAGGTTGGGAAGTACCTGGCTATTCAGATCTGGTCACCAAACACGGCTAAAGCCATTTTCAAGCAACGTTTCAATTCTGAATGGTGGTCTTACACCAGGACGATACTGATAGTATCTTCCACTCTAAGTAACGGTGATGTGTTGCGAAAATTGTAATGCGAACGGTAATCGATGCGAACGGTGATCGATGGCGAGGCGAACGGTCGGGCCTTTACGCAAGCTTTACTTGGGGAGTGATAAGGATAAGGGTGGTCACCCCAAGGTCGTGGGCCACTCCAAGGTCGTAGGTCACCCGATGATCATAATTAACCCCATGGTCATATTTCACCCCAATGTCATATGTCACCCTTAGGCCCTTAGGTCATAGGTCACCCCTTTCGCTACGTTTGGTAACTTAGAAGGGATACCTGGGTTCATTGGGCGAGGTTTGTTTTGTAGTTTTACTTCAGTCGTGTGGTCTAAAGCACACTCGTTTTTTTTAATAATAGATTTTAGTCTTTACAGGATGTCTGTGTTATTTTTGTCCTATTGTACTATTTTTAAACAATAATTTGTTGTTTTAGTTATTTGTTTTTGGGGTGTTATGCCGTGTTGCGCTACCTCCTTCTTTAGCCAACGTTTCGGACAGCGTTGCAGTGTCCATCATCAAGGGCAGATCCGGCAGATGTGTGAGGTAGCACAACACGGCATAACACCCCAAAAACAAATAACGAAAATACTTTTGGCCGTAAAAATCCATCATCAGGGCAGATCCGGTAGATGTGTGAGGTAGCGCAACACGGCATAACACCCCAAACACAAATAACGAAAATACTTTTGGCCGTAAAAATCTAAAAAAAATAATTTGTTGTATTTGATGACTGTATTATTGTTGTCCCATTTTTTTGTTATGTTAAGTTTTAGTAGATATTTTGATGGGGGTTGTTTTGTCCGTAGTATATTTTGTCGGAGAATATTTTATCGGTGGATATTTTGTCGTAGGATATTTTGTCGTAGGATATTTTGCGTAGGATATTTTGTCGGGGATATTTTGTCGGGGATGACAACGACTATATAAGTCGGATGGTATTTTGTCGTAGGATATTTTGTCGTAGGATATTTTGCGTAGGATATTTTGTCGGGGATATTTTGTCGGGGATGACAACGACTATATAAGTCGGATGGTATTTTGTCGTAGGATATTTTGTCGAGGGATGACAACGACTATATAAGTCGGGGGGTATTTTGTCGTAGGATATTTTGTCGGGGGGTGACAACGACTATATAAGTCGGTGAATATTTTGTCGTAGGATATTTTATCGTAGAATATTTTGTCGGGGATATTTAGTCGCGGGATGAAAACGACGATATAGTCGGAGGATATTTGTCGGCGATATTTTGAAGCGGAATGAAATGAAATGGAGTGACCAAATACTCCAATTTCACCCTTTTTATCGAACCAAATGTGTCGACTATATAATAAGATAGGGTGTGCTGAAGTAGACCTAATATATATTTATATATATGGATTTAGAAATTAAAAATATGAATTTATTTTTAGGCCCTGAGGAAAAACATTTCTCGAGGCCTATGTTAGCTTTGGGGATGCCGTGTGAAGGGTATTTTAATGGAAAAGAAGGAGAGGAAGTTCTCGGAAGGAAAAAGGTACGAGGTCTGTGTCCAGGAGTGCAGACTTTTTAATCCATCTCTCCCACTGCGGTGCAAAGAGACGGTCGAAAGAGTCAGGCGGGAGAGATCAAAAGGTCTATCTCACCCAGTTTTTCAAGCATGAAGTAAGCGGGCAAATGCATCCGCTGCCAAGACCCTGAGGTTTAGGTTAGGTCTCCCTCAACCAGTCTCTCCCGATCCGGCCCGCCATACAGTAGGTGGGCAGACACATCGGCCGCCAAGACCTTGACAAGCCTCACCCCATGAACCAGGGCACTCTTTCCAAGTCACCCAACGTAACGAAGCAATTGGGTGTGTCCTATGGCAGAGATGTTGGTTATCCAATATATGGTTCCCCTGAAAAACTGTTATCTTAATGAACGGATTGCAATCAGGGTACAAGCGTCGGGTGGGTATGCTGTTCTTGTTCTACCGGTATTTTAACGGAAGATGCATAATCTGGAAACACGCGCTCAACATTTGAACACAGTTATCATTTATCACGTAAAAACGGTTAGTTTCTAGTTTCTAGGACTTATTCTATTGGATTCAACAGCTCGGCATTTGGTTGTTATAATACATGAATCACCGTAATACAAAAGTGCCATTTCTTATCTCAAATAATAGACAATACGGGCCGACAGTGATATAATACCGTTACTACAGGCGGTAGGTACTAGACCAGCACCTTCTATAGGCAATTCATGAACAAAAACTAGGTTAATTTGTCCATTTAACGTTTAGATATTTCTGTAACTGTAACTGTATATATGCTAAAAGGCGTTTTGTTTCATAACAATACTTTTACAGTGTAGCGTTTAGTTGGTTCATTATCAAAGACAATAGAAATGACTGGCTTTTTGGCTTTTTTTTTTAAAGAAAGACAAACATTCCCGGGTTACGAATAACCTGACTATGTTTAAAAATCTCGTACTATCCCCACAGTTAAACAAAATTGTTGCTCGTGTCGTGATGGAGGACAGCCGAGGAATCGTACGCGACGCCCGGGTGGAACCCAAACGCGATGTCAACTCAGTCATTTACCCAACCGGTCATTTTTGAAGTGAAAACTTCTGTAGCACCGTTGTGATTTTAAACTCGATGAAACGAAAAATAGCGACAGTAGAAAGAAACAAACACACACATCTTTAGGATTTACCTGCGAGAGAATGAGATAGAATAAATGGTGTCCTCTTTGTGCGGTGCTTCGTAGCTTCCCCCCCACTCTTGTCTACTTTAGAGTTTTCTGAAGGTTTCACTTCTACCGAGTGCGAACTGCACACATTTTTTTAAATGTAAAATTTCGTGGTTATTTGGATTTTCTGCCTGAAGAAAATTTGAAAAATTAATTAATTTATCTGTGTTATTTCACAACGTATTTTTTAAAAATGATAGTATTTTGTTAATAATATTCTTTCAAAATGTTACAGTGTGTAATACACTCATTATCGTCCTGGTGTAAGACCACCATTCAGAATTGAAAAGTTGCTTGAAATGGCTTTAGCCATGTGTAGTAACCAGATCTGAATGGCCAGGTACTTCCCCATTTATCTTCCCCATCTCCTTCCCTTCCACTATCTTTAACCTCACAACATACCCAAATTGGGGATGCCATAGTCTCACTAGCTCTAGACGGGAGCAGAAAAACATTTTACATATAGACGTAATGAGAATTGGTCGAGTTAAAACGGGACTATGCTACGGTCAGTCAATTACACAGTGTTTTTCCCAACAAGCATTAAATGCGTCTATAATTTCAACTTACATACTTCATTATAAAGCAGCTTATAAATATATAGCAGCATATTTTTTGTTCTAACTTATTTACAAATAGCTTTTCATGTTGTAAACACTTCCCTAATTAAGTCATAACATAATCAAAGCAAGTAGTGTGCATTACAGCAAAAGCCAGTAAAAAGTAAATAAGTGCAACATGCGACAGTTAAGTTTAAATTTAGTTAAGTCACTTCTGTATGTTAACTATAAACGTCGTTAAACTCGCCGCTATAACTAGGTCACAAACACAGCTTGCGTCAGCTGTTTTTGCCATAGTGTAAAACTGTTACGATAAAAGAGCTATGAAGAATTTGTTCGTTATAATTTTTATAGGTTACTTGACTTAGACATTTTTTAATTCTCTTAGTAAAAATTTTATGCCATTTTTTTAAAGTTTTTTTTCTTCTTTTTTTGTTATGTGAATTCCGCTCAAGAATCAATCAAATAAATGGAATGGCAAATAACTGGAAAGGATTCACAGCAATAACATGATAACTTGCAAAAGGGTATTTAAAATTATTTAATGCTAGCTGGGATACCCGCCTTCGCTCAGGACAATCCTCTAGATTCTCTAGAACTTTCCGGAACCTTCCTAGACTCACCGACGCACTCCGCCACTGAAAAATCTAGAACTTTCTCCTTCCATAACTTCCTAGAGCATAAGCGAACCTTCCAGAACGTTTTGGAACCTTCCAGAACTTTCTACCTCTTTGTAGAACCTTCTAGAACTTTCCGGAAGACTGTTCTTGAAATTTCAAGGGGGCAAAACTTCCAGCCCTTATATCTTCAAAAGCACGCCCTTTATGCAAAAACGGAAGAGATCTACTACACCATATAACTCCCTTGATCGTACTGGGACTCGTTTTCGAGTTTTAGCGTCATGCACACTTTCATACACTTTCTTTTATAATATATTTTGATTAGTTATGGCATATTTTTTAAGGTTCTTAAATTACACGCGAATATGTCTACATCATTAAAATTCTTATATTGCATGCACTGAATATAAAAGCATTTTGTCTGAGATTGGTAGAACATTTTTGAAGATGTATTTTCTCTAGTTCTAACTCCTGGGAAAATTAATCTTAGACAAAAGAGGCGAATAATCAATAAAGCCATTGATAATTTTATGAAGATATACAGGGTGCAGCAGCATAACTTCCTTTTTTCAAAACTTAATCAAATCCATTGTATGAGTCAGATTTTTTTAATTTCTTTTTTATAATGTAGGCACATACCTAAAGTTTTGTTTTACTTAGTTTTGAAGATCAAATCATTTAGGTGACGTCCCCCATTTTCCATACACTGAGTAAACCGATTTCTGGCGTTTATCATGACTCTTGCCAGCATATCAGGCGTTATCCTGGCAAATTCTTTCTGGAAGTTGTCTTCAAATCTTGTAGGGTCCTTGGAAGGTTCACATAAATACGGGATTTCAAAAAACCCATTAAAAAAATCACAAGGGGACAAATCGGGAGAGCAGGCCGGCCACTCCAAGTCGCCCCTAATTGAGACGAGGTGCTATGGGAAGTGTTCCCTCAAAACAGTCATCAATGCTCGGTGATCTAATGGGAAAAGGGACTCCAGTACTTATTCTTGTCGCACTTGCAGTTTGTATGAATGTAGTGACCCATATAACAATTGATTTCCAGTCCGGGACAGAGGCTAAATTAAAGCGATTCCGAAAGGAGCGCTGGGTTGCGATCACAGAACATCCGTTCAAAAAGTTCGCCTCATCGGCAAACATACGTTCCTCACTATTCCAACGCACGATGGCAACTAAACAGTATCTGGAATTCTGGACAAAACTTTAAATTTCCGCCTCTCGAACGAGAAAATTAGCGCTCCGCTACGACATCAACCGACTGAATGGAGCGCTTTTAAAAAAAGGAAGTTATTCTGCCGCACCCTGTATTATATCTGCGGAGTCTCTTATAATTTTTACTGATTTAATTCCGTAAAGGTCCATCGAGCTGTAAAACGTCTCTCTCTCTCTCTCTCTGGTTTCAATCGCGGGATTGGTTTGCAGCAATTTCATCTATTCGTTTCTTCCACTCTTCCCTGTCTTGTGCGGCTCTTTTGAAGTCTGCATATGATGAGCAGCGCACGTCCAACAGCAGGTCCTCCAGGTACTCTCGGCGTGGGCGTCCTCTAGCGTTTGTCCCCTCGATCATACCCTCCATTATGGCATGCAAGAGGCCTTCTTGTCATATTACATGGCCGATCCATCTTGCACGCCTTTCGGACAAGGTCCTGAGCAGGTGCCTTCCTCCTTCGATTCTTTGAAGAACCTCATCATTTGTAATGTGGTCTCTCCAGGAAATTCCTAATAGTCTTCTATAGGACCACATCTCAAAAGCCTCTAGTAAAACGTCATGGTAACCAATATTAAACTTGAAATTTAAATGATGGACAAATTTTCTTTGAATGGCTTCAATGCGTTTAATGTAAATATTATATTGGGGATTCCATAGTTGATGATGAAAGTTGGAGAGGGGAAGGAGATGGGGAAGTTATTGAGTAGTCCGGTCACCATTTTACACAGCGTCCTCTACGGTTATAATATAAGCGTATTATTAAAAAAAAAATCACGTGTGAATTTAGATTTATGCATGTATCTAATTTTCTTTGATATAATAAACATATTGCTGAATTTCACCGTATTTGGTTATACATGCTTTATGCTTGAAACTGTTCCTGACGAAATCTAAACTTTTAATTTATTATACCGTACTACCTGTAATTATCATTTAAATAATTTAATTGAACACACCTTTTAAAGCCATGTTTTTATAACGGCCTCCGTGTTATGCCCGGTGCTCTCGAGGCTAGTGTTTCAAGCCAGGGTAGCAAGCTATTACTAGTAAGCTAGTAACACTGTCTAGCCACGTGTAGACTGAACTAGCTTTGTTTTTCTGCTTAAGGGCCCGCAACCCGGATTTGTACCAATTGATTACATATTTCCCTTAAACACGGTAAGTTTTAAAGCTCTTAAAAAAAATGTTATTCTTGAAGATAATTAAATATCTAGACTTTGCCCGCGCCGAAACGCAAATTATATAAAATTCCCTCGATAGAAAAAAATCGCAAAGTATGCTCCAAAAATTATTATTAACACGTTTGTTTCAGTTATTTTACAAGTTATATGCAAGTTATAATGCTGTTTAAGATAACGCCCGCGAGATTTTTGCTCTATTTTAAACGAGTCGTGTTTTATTAAACATTTTCGCAATTTTCGCATCGATTTTGTCGCTGTAAATGTTAGCGGTCTCCTCTAACATTCGTAATTTCGTATCTCTCCATCTTCTTCTTTTCGGGCCCGGTTGCAGAGCCTTAAAGCATCCTGTGTGGAACTTATTTAAAACATGGGTTTAGCCGAGTTTGATGACCAGATCCAAATAGCCAGGTACTTCTCCATGACCATCAGCCTGACAACGTACCCCATTTACAGATGTCACAATCTTACTGGCTCTAATTTGGGAAGCGGGTACCGCCGCCCCGGGAACCGTTTATGGGGTATCAGACACCCCTGCCATAGATCATCCGAATTGTTTTTTTTGCTAAGTTCAATGAGAAGGGGAGGCCGGTTTCATGGGGTGACGTTTGTCTAGGTGTTGGCGGTGAATGCGTTTGCCCATCTACAGCATGGCCGGCCAGATCGGGAGAGACTTGTTGAGTGGGACTTAACCTAGACCTCTGACTTAAGGCGGTACACAATCCTAATAATTTTTGTACGCTCAAAACTCACATCTTAATAATTTCCGGCGAATCCGTAACTATAATAACTTTTTATTTCCATGCCGCACAAGAAATGCGAGTTATTTATATATTAGATTAATAAAAACAGTACCTTATCATTGATATATTTTACGTACAACGATTACAAAACTATAAAACCCGTTTTTCAACTATAAACTTAGCGGTAAGCACCAGATTTTATTTTTCTAGACGATGAATTAATAATTTCGGGAGGACAACATGGAGACACGTTTTAAATATTTGTAGCACGTTCTTCAGAAATAATTAAAGTGAACGCGGCAGAAAGGTCGAATCTCCAGCCCTGCTGGGGTGAATTCGACCGTGCGTTCGTAGAATACTCCGTGCCGCGGCGTATATTTGTTTACACGCTTTCTTCACTTACGTCGTTAAGATTCCCACATTATTTATCTTCTTCTTCTTTTCTTTGATACGGCAAATTCGACAGTAGGTCCGTCCAGTGCATGGGTCGCGAGTCGCAATTTGTATACACGGCTTCTTTACTTACGTCGTTAAGATTCTGAATATTTTTTAGGGTATATTGTCGTCTTAAGCTCGACTATCTCAACCCATCGCCTTGCACCGCTGCGGGAGGGTTGGATTAACACTCTGTCACTCCTGTGCACACTGATCCAGATTCCTACCACCTCTCAAAACTTTTTCCTTCCCAGAATTTCCCCTACTTCCTTTCTCTAAAAAGACCCTCCGAACAACATCTCTGAGGTAATTCTTTTCCTCATAGCCTCCTGTGTGGTGCTAATGTAAAAAAAGTCGGTTGTCAGCAGTTGGGACTCTCATGCTGTATTCACATTTAAATTAAAATATGTATGCATACCTAGATACCTACAAGATTTAAGAGTATATCTATTTGTATAGAAGAAAAGTGTTCCTGCGTGGATTTTGTTTTTTAAACAAATCTACAGTTTTCTTCTGAGATTGATGGAATTTAAAAAACTTGAATTTCAAAACAAGAGGAAGGTCACAGTGTACAGCAGATTTCGGAAGATAATCATATGTTCCCGCCGCACCCAGCAGAATTTAGATACTTCTTGACGAAATTTTGCATACTGACGTTCCAAAATAAGAGAAAAATTTATTACTGTCTAAATCAGATTTCGAAAAACTCTGCAAGGCTCTGCAACCGGGCCCGAAAAGAAGAAGATAGAGAGATACGAAATTAAGAATGTTAGAGGAGAGCGCTAACATTTGCAGTGACTAAATCGATGCGAAAATTGCGAAAATGTTTATTAAAACACGACTCGTTTAAAATAGAGCAAAAATCTCGCAAACACTCTTAATTTTTTCATACATATAACTTGTAAAATAACTGAAACAAACGTGTTAATAATAATTTTTGGAGTATACTTTGCGATTTTTTCTATCGAGGGAATTTTAATATATAATTTGCGTTTCGGCGCGGGCAAAGTCTAGATATTATCTTCAAGAATAACATATATTTTTAAGAGCTTTAAAACTTGCTGTGTTTAATGGAAATATGTAATAAATCAGTACAAATCTCGGTTGCGGGCCCTCATAATTTGAACTGTTCATCTAATTTCAAAGTTAATTGTCAAATTCTATTAAAATTCTGTTATTGAAGCGAAAACTTATGTGTGATTTAAAACTCGATAAAACAAAAAAGTCGCGACACTAAAAAGAAGCAAACACATACATCTATACATCTCTTTGTGAGGTGCTCCGTTGCCTCCCCACTCTTGCCTACTTTAGTTTTCTGAAGGTTTCACTTTTACCGCGTGTGAATTGCACACTCTGAGTTTTACTAAATTAGGGCCAGTAGTTTGATAGAATTGAAACAATAGAACTTTCACACGAAAATTAACTTTGAAATTTGATTAATTTTTAAATTTCTGTGAAACAACTCCCCCTTATATTATAATATTCTGCATTTCAGATTAATATATTAATCCTGAATAATTGAACGGTCAAAATATTGATTTTAGAAACAATACCATCATAAACAGAAAATGTTGGCCTTCGAATCAGCTGGAATGGAATCCATGACATTCATAATATTGGTAATATTCAACTTGAATACAATTCTGCCATCTGGAATCCACAATATAATATTCATGTACAAGCTACTGAAAGAATACAAAATAAATTCTTACGTTTCATAAATTTTAAAATTGGTATTCCAGCAATTATGCTGAACTACAATGGTAATTCGCGTTTTCACCCCGCGACAAAATATCTACTAAAACCTAACCTAACCTTACTTAACTTTACAGGATGTCTGTATTATTTTTGTCCCATTTTATTATTTTTTAACAATACTTTATTGTTGACTAATTCCGGAATATATAAACTCAAATGTAATGATTGTCCCTCATTTTATATTGGAAAAACAACTCGTAATTTTGAAATCAGAATCAAAGAACGTTTAAGGTGTCTTAATAATAATAATTTTTCTGAGTTCGCTAACCATATCATCGAAAATAATCATAGTTTTGAAAAAAAATACAGGGATAAATATTCTTCGTATTAATCATAGAGAAAAACGCTTAGATAACTTAGAAGCCTTCGAAATAAAAAAAATACCTAAAAAATAATGAATCTATTATCAACAAACAAAAAATATTGTCTTATAGCCCAATCATGGATTTGTTCCCCTACCCACCCACTATACATTAATACCTAGCAACGCCTCCACCACTATAATAATAATATATTGTTCCCATCCACTAATTTGTAACTGTCAAATCAGTATACGTTTGCCCTGAAGATGAAACGGTCGTTCTGAAACCGGTCGGCTTTACTCAAATATATAAGTGGTTCAAACTAAGTAACGTTGTTTTATTAATTTATAATTTATTGTCTTTAAAGGATGACTGTATTATTTTTGTCCCATTTAAGTATTTTTTAACAATAAAATTTATTGTCTTTACAGAATGTCTGTATTGTTTTGTCCCAGTTTTTTGTTTGATGTTTTGTCGGGGATATTTTGTCCCGGGATGAAAAGACGTGGAACCAACTACAAACACAACAAAAAAAATTCATCGGACAGCAAAATGACATGTGCATTTTTTAATCCGAATATGCTCAGGAATCGCTGGTTAAAATCCCTCGGGTACGTCCTGTTACACCCTGTATAGTTTTGTCCATAAACAATCTCAAATCTTCCCAGAAAGGCTAACAAACACAATATCGTATTTGTTCTTCCTCTTCCTTGCGCTGTCTCAACTCATTGCCTGGGTAGGCTGTTGGGGTCGGCTCTTCTCGTCTTCAGGTTGTAGTTTCTTCGGTTCTGAGTATCGCCTTCATCCAGGCCGTTTCTCTGGAGCATTGAGTCATCCAGGAGTTCTTTGGTCTTCCTCTGGATGACTGTTGATGAAGCTCCATAGACATTGCCTGCTTCACTGTGTGGTCTGATGGTTTCCGTCTTACGTGCCCATACCATCTTAACTGTTGTTCCTCCAGCTTACTGTTTATGTCCCTGACAACCAGGCTCCCACGAATGCGTGAACTTTTAATTTTATCTTTTAGTGACACTCCTGATGACCATCTAAGCATTCGCATTTCTGCTGTTTCAAGTTTCCTAGAGTAGGAGTTGTACATTATCGCGGGTCTAACAAAATAGTCTGGTATATCTTTCCTTAAGTTTTATAGGCATTTTGAAGTCACACAATATTCCTGTTACGGATCTGAATTTAATCCATCCCACACCTATTCTATGGATGACATCCGCTGCACATCCTCCGTCTCTGTGGATAAGTGAGCCCAGATACTTAAATGTGTCTTAAAGTTGGCTAGAAAAAACTTGTAAAAAGCGTTTTTCCCTAAAATAATTAAATCCACACCATCTTCGAAAGAGTGGATTATGAATTCTTTTAAGTATCACTAATGTAAAAAAAATTAGAACATTTTAAAAACAAAATCAAAATTTCATTCGTTTGTTTTAGGCCTAGAATTCGAAATCTCTTGCAAAAACTGACGACATCGGTTTTCTTTCTAATCGTTTTAGATTACACTTCTAGACAAATTCTGTTCTGTGGTGTTATTTCACCAAGAACAAGCGATAGACGAAAAGCAGATATACATTTTTGAAAGATAAATTATTTCAACAATCGGTCTAAATATTTACATTCCTAAAATAATCGATTAAAAGTTCAGACGAAACTTCTGTACAATCTTCATAACAAGATATTTTGATGTTATGAGGAATGAAAAATTAATTTTGAGTTTTTGATGTGAGTTTTTGAAGTTTTTAAAAAATTTTTGAAGCTGTGCTGGTCATTCAGACCTGGTCACCAAACACGGCTGATGCCATTATCGTGATTAATTTTTAGGTTGTTATGCCGTGTTGTGCTTTCTCCTTCTTTAGCCAACGTTTCGTACATTGGAGGGGGCCCCACCACTTTCCCAACGGCGCTATAAGGAAACATATGGTTTTCTCCTTCACCGCACACGTCAAGACTCTACTTTTTTTAGCGAAGCTACATTTATTTGAACGACTCTAGACCCTCCAGTGTCCATGTTCCAACGTTTCGTACAGTCTTACAGTGTCCATCATCAGAGCAGATGTGTTGACTGTAGTGAAGTGTGTGTTTTTGTACGTAGGGGTGATACCGTGTTGTGCGCCAGTATTTCCGTATAATAATTGATTAAATTAATGAGACTTTTGGCGTTTAGTTTTGGTGTAGCCTTTTAATACGGGACATAAACAACTATTAAGTTAAATCCCATCGTTTTTATTAATATTAATCTTTTTTTTGGATTCATAATTGCCTCCATAATTAGACGTGCTCGATGCGTTTTGGGATTTCAATTAATCCTTCGAGCAAATTAGTCGCTTTTCGGAACAACTTATATAAGTCTGATAGAAATCGTTGTGTCTTTCTTACTAGCATAGTAAGAATATGATATAAACGTTTTAGAAAGAGAAAACACCACGCTTTATATAAAAATCTAAAAGTTAACCACAAAGGAAGTAAAATGAACACCTTTATGAAAACAAATTTCGGATCACAATTAGGCGTGCTCGATGCGTTTTGGGTCTTCAATTAAGCACATATTATATACCACCACCCTGTAATGCTTGAGGCTGAATTTAGTCTCACGCTCACCGTCAGCGCTCATAGATCAGCGCGTAGTTCGTCAGCGCTGAGGCTCAGCGTGGCTCGTTTCAGTATCGTACTGACCGCCTTACTGTACAGACGAAGACTTAAAATGCGGAGTGTATTAGTTATTGCTGCTTTGTACTACGTATCCCAAAAAAATAAAAACGATTCGCCGTAACTGTACACGCTGACGACGTCCGCTCCGCTCGACACTAGAACGCTCACTGAAAGCAGAGGCGCTCGTGCGATCGTCAGCGCCGACAGCTACGCGGCGGCGACGCGCGACGCATACGGCCGCGTAGCCATCAGCGCTGACCACCTTGCGCGCTGATAGTGCTGAAGTTCGTATATCTCGACCATCAGCGCCGACGGTGCGCGTGCGGTCAGCGTGAGACTAAATTCAGACTGAAGTCAACAAAATAAAGCCATTTTTTCAATACCCATAGCAATATTCAAACCAAGATACCTAAAGCCTTATACACACAGATAAAATATATTTTCATTAATTTAGTTAAACATATTAAATACATTCTTTGCAGAGGGTTTAAAAGGTGTTTGTTTCAGCTTACCTATATGAAATAGATAAAACCAAACGCAAATCTCATACCTACATAATTTTCATTCCGTATTGAAGTGAAAACTTTTTTAGCACCGTTGTGATTTGAAACTCGATGAAACGAAAAGAGGCGACACTAAAAAGAGACAAACACATACATATATAGGACTTGGCGAGAAAGTGATCGGCCTCCTCTTTGTGCAGTGCTTCATAGCCTATCAGTCTCCTCTTTGTGGAGTGCTTCGTAGCCTCCCGCTCTGTCTACTTTAGTTTTTTTTAAGGTTTCACTTCTACCGCGTGTGAATTTCACACTCTGTAAAAATGTGAAATGAAAAATAGCGACACTAAAAAGAGACAGACAAATACAACCATAGGATTTTTAGTCTGCGATAGAATGAATTTGACGGCCGGCGTAGTGCAGCGTTAAGGCGCTTGACTAGCATTCCGAAGGTCGCGGGATCGAATCCCGGCGTGGCAAATAAATTTTATTTGATTAATTTGTGTATTTCACAATTTATTCATTTAAAATAATATATAGTATATTTGTGGCACGTTCCAGAGTGGAAGATACTCTCAGTATCGCCCTGGTGTAAGACCACCATTCAGAATTGAAACGTTGCTTGAAATGGCTTCTGCCGTGTTTGGTGACCAGATCTGAATAGCCGGGTACTTCCCCACCTTTCTCTTCCCTATCTCCTTCCCCCACCCCCACTACCTTCAGCCTCACAACATACCCCAATTGGGGATGCCATAGTCCCACTGGCTCCAGACGGGAGCAGTTGGGACTCTTGTGCGGTATATATCTAAAAAAAAAAAAAAATTAGCCTCTCAGACAATTTGTTCGCTTTTCCACCATTCAGAATTGAAACGTTGCTTGAAATGGCTTTAGCCGTGTTTGGTGACCAGATCTGAATAGCCAGGTACTTCCCCAACTTCCTCTTCCCTATCTCCTTCCCCTCCCCATCACCTTCAGCCTCACAACATACCCCAATCCATTGGCTCCAGACGGGAGCAGTTGGGACTCTTGTGCGGTATTCATGTAAAAAAAAAATCTATTGGATTTAGCGAGAGGGTGAGATAGAATTATCGGTCTCCTCTTTGTGCAGTGCTTCATAGCCTATCGGTCTCCTCTTTGTGCGGTACTTCGTAGCCTCCCCACTCTTGTCTACATTAGTTTTCTGAAAGTTTCACTTCTACCGCGTGTGAATTGCACACTCTGTTTTTTGTTAATACATCTTAGTAATTAACGCTGAGTTTTTCGACGGAATCTGGGAATCGTGGATTTTAAAGAGAGGAGACCAAATAAGAGAATTATATTCAACGTGACTTCGAACAAGAGCAAAATATAAGATTTTTAATGTTGATGTATTTTGATAGTCTCTGCATTACGGAGAATGAAGCCAAGCATTATTCAATAAGTACCCTTCTAGTAGTTTCTTTATTAGTATTTTAGCCTGGTAACAAGGATTTATAAACCTACTGCAGCCCCTACAAAAATGCGGCACAGTTTTCCTCGGTTCCTTTACAGGTTTTATCCCCAACTTCGTGCCAAGCTGGCGCCTGGAAAGTAAATATCCGCAACCTACTTAGCATATAAGCTATGCGGGCTGCAGAAAACAGGCGCAATCGATTTAAACTAAATTACATGTTACAGGAACAACGTCGCCTGGCGTTTGTAAGGGAGGCGTCTACTAATATCTGCAGGAATTCCAAAAACTGAACAAATCGGATTAATATCTATGAGAACCAAAGTGCGTACGAATATCTACAGCTCAAACTGCTGACTAATATCTATGAGAACCAAAGTGTGGACCACCTTTCCTCCGTGGTGTGGACGAATATCTACAGCACTGGCAGAGGTTGGATTTGCAATTATGTATAGCTTATCGGAATAACGTAATATTGTGTATGCAGTTTAAAAAACTTAATTTATGTATGTATGTATGTAAAAATCCCTAATATCGGACTATTGGACACATTTAGCTGATTATTAAGGACTTGGGGTTTTGTTTTAACAGCTTTCTTTATTTTGAGTGCTTCTAAATAATTTAGTCTGTTACCATGACCATTTCTACGTCAGTTAGGTTAGGTTAGGTTGTGGTGCCGTGTATTTCGAAATAAATAAATATCTTTGTATTGTGACTTCCATGTTTGTTCAATAAATTATTGTCCTCGCAAACAGCAAAATACGTAATATTACGCAAAAACTTCATGTACGTACTTTAAACGTTGCCTTTACGTAATTAGTAATTAAGTAATTGAAGTAATTTATGCTTTTCCGTACAACCTCTTGCTCAGCTGCCCTCTGTAGGTATTAGTCCAATCTACGCTCCATAGATATTAGTCACCACTGGGACCGTCATAGACATTCGTCCGACCTTAGCTCTGTAGATATTAGTCCACATTCTGAAGTTCGTAGATATTAGTCCAACATATGAGCTGTAGATATTCGTCCGACATACAGGCTGTAGATATTAGTATCTGGAGTCTTTGTAAGTTTGTATGGGTGTTGAGTATGAGATGATTGGTTTGCAGCCATTTTTCTTCTTCTTTTGGTTTTGTCTCCTATCGGAGGATAGGTATCATTAGGCCTGTGTCATTAACCCTGAAAACATTAATCATGAAACAATTTTGACGACCGGCGTATGGCTCTTGACTCGCAATCCGAAGGTCGCGGGATCGAATATATATATAATTTTTGTCATTAAAAATAATGTATAGTATATTTGCGGCACGTTCCAGAGTGGAAGATACTCTCAGTATCGCCCTGGTGTAAGATTACCAATCAGAATTGAAACGTTGCTTTAAATGGCATTAGCCGTGTTTAGTGACCAGATCTGAATAGCCAGGTACTTCCCCACCTTCCTCTTCCCCATCTCCTTTCCCTCCCCACCATGCCTCACAACATTCCCTAATTGGGGATGCATAGTCTCACTGGCTCCAGACGGGAGCAGTTGAGACGCTTGTGAGGTATTACTATAAGATTTCAAAGTTATGAAGTGCGGCGTCTTACTTTGTGTGTAGATGTTTGTTGAAATGTTTCTTATTCTTGCTCTGGATGGTACATATGTCGTAGGCCGACCGTAAAATCAGGCAGATCATGATGTGCCTAGCCACATCGTGAAGTGACTGATGCGATATGCGGTTGAACAAGGTTAAGGCAAAAAAATTTATTATGTTAATGTTTGTTAGAGAGTTTGAGATAGGAAAAAGGAGTGTAGGATAAGGATAGGTTATGCTCTCGATAGTTCTATACTGATGCATTAATTTGTGATCGTACGGATTATTTCGAGTCGATAGAATATTTATTTTTTTTACATTAGCTCCACATAGAAGACGCTGAGGAAAGTGGGCCTGTGTCATCCTTGGGGTTGCTGTGTGGAGGGTCTTTTAGGGAAAGGGAGGAGAGGATATTTTGGGAAGGATAAAGATATAAGGGATAGATAGGAATTCTCCCGCTGCGGTGCAAGGCGTCAAGGATGATGGTTTAAGAGAGTCCTGCTGAAGAGGTCTAGATTAGGTGTCCCTCAACCAGTGTCGACCCGGCCCGCCACGCAGTAGATAGGCAAACGCATTCGTCACCAAGATCTAGAACCTTGACAAACCACACCCCTTGATCACTAGGCATCCCTGATAAGTCACCAAACGTAGCGAACCACTTGGGGTGCCTTATGGCAGAAGTGTTGATTTTCCAATAATACGATACCAGTACACGCCTTCTAATTGATATTTTTAAATTGTGTGTTTTACGCGCGCGCATTCCGGAAATAATTAAAAATGTCGGTTGTTTGTTGTTTATTTGTTGTCCAGGTCTAGAAGGTATGTGGATTTTAATAAAATTTGTGACCCTAGACGAGTCCTGGCCTTATTTCAAATTTTTTAATAATATTTTTTTATGTGAATACCGCACAAGAGTCCCAATTGCTCCCAACCGTCTGGAGCCATTAAGGTTACGGCATCTTCAATTGGGGTATGTTACGGCTAAAGCCATTTCAAGCAACGTTTCAATTCTGAATGGTGGTCTTACGCCAGGGCGATACTGAGAGTATCTTCCATACTCTAGAACGTGCCGCAAATATACTATGTTTCATTTTAAATGAATTAATTGTGAAATAACACAAATTAATCAAATAAAGTTTATTTGTCCACGCCGGGATTCGATCCCGCGGCCTTCGGATTGCGAGTCAAAAGCCTTACCGCTAGACCACACCGGCCGTCAAGAATGCCGACATGCGAATAATGCAAAACTGATATGCATAATAATGAACGAGATGAAAAAATGGACGTTTAGTGTTTTTTTTATATTAGCTGCACACAGGAGGCCCTGAGGAAAATAATTCCCATCAGGGCCATGTCATCTTTGAGGATGCTGTGTGGTGGAGAGTCTTTTTAGGAAAGGAAGGAGAGAAAGTTCTGGGAAGGAAAAAGATATGAGGGGTGGGTAGGATTCTGGGGGTCAGTGTGTCTAGGAGTGACGGATGTATAAATCCATCCCTCCCACTGCTGTGCAAGGCGATATTAGAGACGGTACGGCTGGAGAAGTCAAAGGAGCTCCCTCAACCATTCCCTCTCGATCCGGCCTGCCGTGCAGCTGGTGGACCGACGCCCGGACAAACCTCACCCCATAAACGCGGGCACCCCTGCTAAGTCACCAAAGGTAGCGAACCACTTGAGGTGACCTACGGCAGAGGTGTTGGTTATCCAATTAAAGGTTCCCGGGCTGGCGGTACCCCATCAGGTGTCCTGAGGAAAATAATTCCCCTCAGGGACTATATCATCTTTGGGGATGCTGTGTTGAGGGTCTTTTTATGAAAGGAAGTTTTGGGAAGGAAAAGGTAAAAAAATGGGTAGGAATCTAAGGGTTAGTGTGTGCAGGAGTGACGTACATATGAATCCATCCCTCCCACTGCGGTGCAAGGCAATTTTCGAGAGGGTATGGCTGTGGAAGTCAAAGAGACTCCCTCAACCATTCTCTCTCGATCCAGCCTGCCTTGCAGCTGGTGGCAGACGCATCCGGACAAACCTCACACACCACCCTGTTAAGTCACCAAACGTAATTATGACCTATGGCAGAGGTTTTTTGTTATTTGTTTTTGGGGTGTTATACCGTGTTGCGCTACCTCCTCCTTTAGCCAACGTTTCGGACAGCGTTACAGTGTCCATCATCAGGGCATATGTGTAAGTGTTAGTGTTGAAATGTGTGCTTAAGTGTGAATTCCTTCAGTTTCTCTGTTCCATGAGGCCAAATGGCGAAGACATCATCGACATAACGCCACCATACCTTTGGAACAGCCGAAGCTGTGTCAAGTGCCACTTCTTCAAACTTCTCCATAAAGAAGTTGGCTAGAACTGGCGACAACGGACTGCCCATGGCAAATCCTTCCACTTGCTCAAAAAGTTCACCCTGAAATGCAAAATATCCTGTTTTGAGACAGTGTTCAAAAAGTTTGCAAATGTCTTCCTCATATATCTCCCTGAGCATTGTCATGGAGTCTTCTAGAGGCACATTCGTAAAAAGAGAAATTACGTCAAAGCTGACAAGAATATCCCTTTCATCAGTCTTAACCTTCTTAAGTTTACTGATCAGATCTGTGGAATCCTTAATCCAGAAACGTTGGCCAAAGGAGGAGGTAGCGCCACACGGCATAACACCCCAAAAACAAATAACAAAAATACTTTTGGCCGTGAAAACCTAAAATCATATCTATGACAGAGGTGTTGGTTATCCAATAAATGGTTCCCGGGGCGGCGGTACCCATTGTTGACACGAATGCACAAATCAAGACAATCCGATGACAGAAAATCGACATTAAAATCATAATAATTATAAATAGGTACCTACCTACATACCAACATTATACCGAGTATTCTTTTTTTATGGTGCGCACACAGCTTTATGTTTTGGTTGTGTGGGTTCAAATCCGAGCTAGGGTATTTTGGGAAGTTGCGCGGTGGTTTGCTTCAAGACTGAACGCATAGAAATATATCGCGCTGTGTTCTTAAATTAGTAGCAACTCTGTGTACGGTGGTCAAAAAGTGCAAATCATTAAATATCTCACATATTTTGTCTAAATAACCATTCTTTCAGTCATTTTGGGAGGCGGGAATGGGTACCGCCGCCCCGGGAACCTTTGTTGGATAACCAACACCTCTGCCATAAGTCACCCCAAGTGGTTCGCTACGTTTGGTGATTTAGCTGAGGTGCCTGGGTTCTTGACGTGAGGTTTGTCTAGGTCTTGGAGGCGGATGACCAGGACACACTGAACCCCAGATTTCTACCCACCGCTTAAACCCTTTTCCTTCCCAGAACTCTCCTCTCCTTCCTTTCCTTAAAAAACCCTCCACACAGTATCCCCAAAGATGACATAGGCCCTGAGGGAAATTATTTTGTGTGGAGCTCATGTAAAAAAAAAAAAATTGAGGTCCTCTGTGGTCGAGGGTTAAGGCTTTAGTCTCGCTACCTGAATGGTCGCGGGTTGGATCCCGGCGTGCGCAAATAAATTTTATGTGTTTTTTCACAATTCATTCATTAATCCCACCTTCCTCTTCTCCATCTCCATAAATTGATGCAATTCTGCACAAAATTTACCCACTTTCCGACATCCGATCGAGCTGAAACTCGGCAGATAGACTCGTTATCGATGACAGCACTTTCTGTCATTTACGTCACAACCATTTATTGTATACACACGCGGATACATTCGTATTTCTCTGAAATTGGATGACATTATATTTCAAAGGCGCCTAAAATGGCTTTAACCCCTTTGGTGACCAGATATGAATAGCCAGGTACTTCCCCACCTTCCTCTGCCCCATCTCCTTCCCATCCACGCTATCTTCAGCCTCGCAGCATATCACAATTAGGGATGCCGTAGTCTCACTGTCTTCAGATAGGAGCAGCTGGGACTCTTGCAAGGTATTTCTGTAATAGAAAAAATTACGCTTCAAGGTGTGGGAGATTGGGGATGGGCGTGGTTTTTTGTAAACTCGTGTAAAATTCACCTTCCTCTTGTTTTTTAGGTAAAGTATGCAAGATTTCATCATTCGAGGATAGGTATACAAAAAAAGTTTCAAGGTTTTGTTAGAGTAGTAATATAGATCTACCATTTTAGAAAGAGCACCATTCGTCTTGTAATTCTATGCTGTGCTAGAGCACTGTGCTGCCGTGTGGTATCTTGACCAAGTTGTTGTGACGACAACTGCTAAAGTTTTCATTCCAACAGGAATGGATTATCAATTAGATTTATGCACTATATTAGAACTAAGTATTGTATTGTTCTCCGCAATGGTAGGGAGAGAGGATGGGCCTCCACGCATTTATCTCTTAGCGCATTAGACTCTTTGTCGATGACAATACATTCTGTCATATTTTCGTATTAATCACGCACATACACGCGGACATATTCACATTTCTCTGAAAGTGGATTACATTATAGTTATAGTTCAAATAAGGTACTTCCCCACCTTCCTCTTCCCCATCTCGTTCCACTCCCAACTACCTTCAGCTTCACAACATACCCCATTTGGGGATGCCATAGTCTCGCTGGCTCCAGACGGTTGGGAGCAGTTGGAACTCTTCTGTATTCACTATTCAAAAATGTGCCTCCTCATGTCTCGAATTTAAAACAAAATATTTGGTTATTAGATGTGTTTAATTTTTTTCTTAGCATCCCAGTACAATACAAGCTGTTCCAAAAATACCTCAACTTATAAAGATTCTCTTTGCTCCCCAGGTGGTGCGTTTCTCCCGCTGCACGCCAGGAGCGCCGCAGTCGCTTGTAGAAAGAGACAACCACATTTTAATAACCTCCAGCCTCTCCCTCTCCCTGCAAAATGGGTGGGGGCCGGTCTCCCGGTCACAGCCGAGATGAGCGGACGTCTACTGACAGCTATTTCGGCCAACCATGGAAAGTGATGGCAGATCTTGCAGAAGCTGTCGATGATCTGATCTGCAGCTTTGACTACTCATACGCCGACGCAGCCATGGATACCCTCGTCATGTTCGCCTTCTTTTGGCTTATATTTGCCCTGGCTCTCGCTTGGCTCATAAAGTTCAGCTATCGCAAATACCAGGAAAGAAAAAACGCCAAACCCGTAACCGAGGATGCCACAGCTGCGAAAAAAATCGAAACAGACGACAAAAAGGTGCTGAAAACGACTGATGACCTCAATCCTTCTATTAAAGATGTTTCAAAAACGAAAAATAGTGCTGTGGTTCCCGCGAAACCTGTTGTGAAAAGTTCTGGTTTAGTGTCAGCGACGCCGCCATTAAAAAAGCGGCTTTCTCGTATGTCTCCAGGGCCGGATATCCAAAAGAAGGGTGTTGCTGGGATCGTTGCAGGACATCATCATCCACCCCCTACTTGTGCTGGACCTGACCAAGCTGCCACAAGGTGGACCAATTCCTTGCTGACTTGGTTGTACAGTGATTTGGTGGTGGTCAATGATCTGCTTCAGCTTTGGATCCTGTCGATGAACGAATACTCGAAGAAGTCTGTTGAAGAAGTGAGTCCAAACTTTTATTATTATCAATATTATGCCACAATTGAACCTTGATGCCAACCTTGATAGTGTAATATGGCAGCTAAAGTGTGAAAGCAATTAGGTAAGGTTGTGCAATTGGGATGTACATATGTTGAACTGAAAACTTCTTTAGCACCGTTGTGATTTGAAACTCGATAAAACGAAAAATAGCGACACTAAAAAGAGACAAACACGTACATCTGTTTGATTTAGTCTGCTAGAGAATGAGATAGAATAATCGGTCTCCACTTTGTGCAGTGCTTCGTAGCGTCCCCACTCTTGTCTACTTAAGTTTTTTGAAGATGTTACTTCTACCGCGTGTGAACTGCACACATGTTTTCGTTATTTGTTTGTGAGATGTTATGCCGTGTTGCGCTACCTGCTTCTTTAGCCAACGTTTCGGGCAGCGTTGCAGTGTCCATTATCAGGGAGGATCCGGGATCCGGCAGAACGAAAATATATCATATATTTACAAAGCAAAGTTTTATGATTGGCGGTACAATAATAGTACAAGGATTTGATCAGAATATTCGTATACCCAAATGCGATTAGTCCCACGATAATAGACAGATTGATGTGTAAGGCTTCGAATAATGTTAATCCAATAAGAAAAATGTGATTAAAATATATTTTAGGCAATTAAAAAATGATACTCTCAGGTAGGTAGGCCTCCGTGGTCGAGGGGTGAGGCTCTTGACTCGCAATCCGGAGATCGCGGGATCGAATCCCGACGTCGCTAAGACGCGTCGGCAAATAAATTGTGTTGGATTAATTTGTCTTATTTCATAATTAATGCATTTAAAATAATATGTAGTATATTTGAGGCACGTTCGTGAGTGGAAGATACTTTCAGTATCGCCCTGGTGTAAGACCAACATTCAGAATTATTTCATTATGAAACGTGGCTTAAAATGGCTTTTGCCATGTTTGGTGACCAGATCTGAATAGCCAGGTATTTTCCCACCTTCCTGTTCCCCATCTCCTTCCCCTCCCCACTACTTTCTTAGCCTCACAACATACCTTAATTGGGGATGTCGGGGTGGCATAGTGTCACTGGCTCCAGTCGGGAACAGCCGGGACTCTTGTGAGGTATTCACATAAAAAAAGGTACAATTAATTTAAGGGGTACATTTAATTTTTTTATTTTTAATTACAGCCTAAAAAGGTAAGTTTTCAGATTTTTTTTACTTTAGCCTGAGATGTACAATATTGAAAATTTAAAAAAAATTGACAAAAGACAAACAAGTGTAGACGAAAACGACCAAAAAACATGTGCAATTTGCTTAAGTGAAAACTAAAGTAGACAAGAGTGGGGACACTACGAAGCATCGCACAAAGAGATGACCGATTATTCTATTTCATTCTCTCGCAGGCTAAATCCTATTTCCATACAAATCCTATATGTTTGTGTCTTTTTAGTGTCGCTTTTTCGTTTTATCGAGTTTCAAATCACAACGGTGCTAAAAAATTCTCACTTCATAAAAATAAAAATGTTTCTTTTTTCGCTTTATTTCTACCACAGTAATTACATTACGCCTCCTAGGCCCGAGACAGGTTATTAAAATTGACTGCTCAGGTCGAGAAATAATTTCAATATTTGAAAATGTTCGTTCAATATCACAAAAGTAATTAATAACATAATTATTATCCTACTAATATTATAAAGGTGAAAGTTTGTATGGATGTATGTTTGGTACTCTTTCACGCAAAAACTACTGAATAGATTTTAAAAATTTCACTAATAGAAAGCTACATTATTTGCGAGATCTATAGGCTATTTGTTTATTTATTTGTTTGTTTGTTTACGCCTTGATGGCTTTTACATATAAAATAAATTGTACAGGAGCATTATAACAAGTATGCAGTATCATAAGTATATGGTACATAAAATGATAAACAGAGCTAGAAAGATATAAGTAGGCCTAACATAAGTAGGTATCAACATTCGAGTAATTGTTTACAAAGGAGTTCAACCAGCGGATTCGTATTTGGGCTCACGCTACATTATATTCAATAATTATTGTCACAATATCACACAAAATGTGATTCCAAATATACTCGAAGCATACCGGTATTGCAGTGGTGTAAAACATTTTTAACAATTAATATAAAAGTAGGTAATTTTCTTGTAATTAATTATTTTTATTTTTTTAATTATAATTTTTTTTTTGCTATCATAAATGTACGTATGTTTGTTATTATTATGAAAAAGAGAAAAAGAAAAGAAAAGGTACACAGTAATTACATATGTAAATAAGTAAGTAGGTACTATGAATGTAGTTATCATGAATGTAGTTACAGAGCAGTGGGTATTAAGTTTGTTACTGTTAACAATGTGAAACATTTAAGGATTTTTACATTAGTTTGTTATTATCAGGAAAAAAATAAAATAAAAGGTACACAGCAATTACATATATGTATAAAGAAGTAAGTAGATACTATGAAAGTAGTTACAGAGCAATGGGTATTAAATTTGTTACTTTTAACAATCTGGTACATTTAAGGATTTTTGCATCTGCATACATATACGCTTTTTGAAGGAAGCGATGTTTTTATAAAAAAATATATCGACAGAGCAAGTTTCATTCCCCACACGATGCAATCTCTGAAGACAAGAGTTGAACATAAAATTAGTGCGAGAAGCAACTACGTTAAATGGAGCATGGAGTCTGGTGTTGTAATTGTTAGGTACTTGATAATTTATCAAGTTCACAAGTTCAGGGCTATCCAAATATCCGTTGATAATTTTAAATAATAATAAAACATCACAGATTTTTATGTATTTTTATATTATATGTATATATATATATATTTTTTTTTACATGAATACCGCACAAGAGTCCCAACTGCTCCCGTCTGGAGCCAGTGGGACTATGGCATCCCCAATTGGGGTATGTTGTGAGGCTGAAGGTAGTGGGGAGGGGAAGGAGATAGGTAAGAGGAAGGTGGGGAAGTACCTGGCTATTCAGATCTGGTCACTAAACACAACTATAGCCATTTCAAACAACGTTTCAATTCTGAATGGTGGTCTTACACCAGGGCGGTACTGAGGGTATCTTCCACTCTGGAACGTGCCGCAAATATACTATATATTATTTTAAATGAATAAATTGTGAAATAACACAAATTAATCAAATTAATTTTATTTGCCATGCCGGGATTCGATCCCGCGACCTTCGGAGTGCTAGTAAGCAATAATTATCAGCCTGAGACACTCATCTACATTGAAAAAATCTTCCGAGAAAAGATACTTGCCGCCAACGGGACTTGAACCTGTGTCCTTCTGATTACCGGTCAGGTGCTCTACCACTGAGCCATGTCGGCTTATCTAATACCCGCCAAATAATTCAATATATACCAGTGTTTCATTGGACAATTACTGCTTATTACATTTTTCCACCTGAAAACAACCAACTTTATTTTTGTGAGAGGCATTGTTAGTGCTAAATCTCTCACTAGGTGGCGTCGAGACAAATTATGTCTACATTTTTTGGTGAAATACTTTAACTTGTCAAATATTAATTATTATTTTTATTTGATAAACTAATGTTTAAGACAAGATTTTTATGCATAGCACAAAGGGTAACAATTATTATAAGCAATAATCGTCAGCCTGAAATACTCATCTACGAGGCATATCCAGAAAGTAAGTGTACTGTGACCACAACGGGCGGAGGTTTTTAGTTTTTTGAGGGTTGGCAACACTTAGTGGTACAGGGGGGTCTCCTGACCAGAAAGAGCATCGCAGAAACATTGTTGTACGTAAATTCACGTTTAAGTGTCCAGTTGCGTGAAAGTTGTCGGCACAAAATCCCGCCAAGTGCTGTGATCTGCTTTTTACTCACGGAAGAAATAACACCTACAAGAAAAAAAGGTGAGGATTTCTGAGCTCTATTGTTACTGGAGATGAAAGTGGGTGACTCATTACATGCCTGGGAAAAAAAAACAGTCGTCAAAGTGGCGTCACACCAATTCCCCATCTATGAAAAAATTGAAAACCACAATTTCGGGCAAAAAAAATCATGGCCTCAGTGTTTTAGGACCGAAAAGGCATCATTTTGTTCAAATTTCGGCCTCAGATTGAGATCATCAATGCACAACAATATTGTGTACCCTAAAAAAACTCAAAAGGAGCATTCAAAATAAAAGGAGGGGAATGCTGACCAGAGAAGTTTGCCTTTTTCACGAAAACGTCCGACTGCACAAAGCCTTAGCCACCATCAAGATCATGGACGCATTTGATTGGGATGTTTTGAACCACTCCCCGTAATCCCCTGACTTTGCGTCTTCAGATTATCATCTTTACACCTTCCTAAAGGCATGTATGGATGAAAATAAATTTTCAACCGACGAGCAGGTGCAGAAAGTGGCCCTGAAGAGGGGGAAGGAGCTGGCGGGAGAATTCTTTGAGAAGGGCAAAATAAACTTGTGCCACGGCTCACCACATGCATTGAACGGGTTAGCAATTATTTGGAAAAATAGTCAACAAGTGTATCAACAGTATCCTGTATTTTTTTTTCTATTACACTTTTTCAAAAAAAAAAATAAAAAATCAGTACACTTACTTTCTGGAGAAGCCTCGTACATCTATATTGCTTATAATAATTGTTACCCTTTGTAATATACATAAAAATCTTGTCTTTAACGTTAGTTTATCAATTAAAAATAATAAAAAAAATAATTTATTTTTAATTTTATGAGTAAAACCTCAAATTGTATTATCACAAAGTACTCTTTTTAGGGTGAGTTGCCTATTTAAAAAAAAAATTAAATGAAGAGAATTAATTAAAAAAAGTGCGTTAAAAAAATGATGTTCTTAGTCGAAGTATGATACAGTTAAAAATGACCGAATCTGATAGGAACACATTAGTCAAGTGGTAGAGTTGCTGTCCGGAAAGCCGAAGGTCCTGGGTTCGAGTCCCAGAGGTTCCAATATCTTTTTCTGATTTCTCTCTTTCCAGATTTTCGATTGAGTTTCGCTAATTATTGTCTTCATTTAATTTTTAAAACATATTGTGTTTCTCTCTATCACGGTGACTGCATCGGAGTGAGTAATGCATCCATTTGTTTTTATAAACTGTCACGAACACTAATTTATTAAAGTGCCATTATGGCGATGACTTAATCATTGTAATTTATAATTTACCTCAGACACGTTAAGGTGTGCATTTGTACATGCTAATAGTTTATTGACTCCAGAAATACCTGCATAAATCAAACAATAATTCAAAATAACTAATGACCGGTCAGTGGCTGAAATGGCATCGCGTTTGGGTCTCACCTGGGCTTCGCGTGCTAAATTCCTCGGCTGGCTAAGTCCTCTATCACGACACAAGAAACATTTTCGGGCCTACTGTGCTCGTTGTTGGAGATTTTCAAACTTTGTCAGGTTTTTTTTTTACATTAACTCCACACAGGAGGCTCTGAGGAAAATAATTTCCCTCAGGGCCTATGTCATCTGGGATGCTGTGTGGAGGGTCTTTTTGAGGAGAGGATGGAATGAACATTGGTCTTGAAGAGACCTATGTTGTAGGAAGGAGGAAACACAGAGGCCGGCAAATCATTCCACAGCCGAGCTGTTGAACACTAGAACGAGTCGAAGAAACGACCCGTTCTCATGTGGAAAATGTCAACCGTGTACAAATGTTGGGCACGCGTTTGGCGTGTTTCCCGACTACGCACCACTATAAGTTATTCGTAACCCGGAAATGTTTGTCTGTCTATACATAAAAAAAATTAATTAAAACTAACCAGCACGCCGTTTCCCCGCAGGGGTGGGCAGAGAGGGTGACCGGACAACTCAGATTATGGGCTATTTTTCAATTTATTTTTTTCATAGCTTTTAATGACTTTTCAAAGAGGTGTTGAGTTGACTTGATTCCGAGTTGTCATGGAACCGGCAAAGAGGACGGACAGCCAAACAACTCAGTCTTGACACACTCTCCTTGCCTGATTCACATTCATACATGATCTCATACATACTTTTCTATTATTCTGACTCTTGACATGGCCCGACTCAAGTATCTGATTCACTTGATCATGCCATGTTTTCCTCAGGCGTCCCCGACTTCGTTAGTTCTAAAATAAACCATAATCTAACCCATTATTTCATCATGTTCTGTTTTATCACTGTTCTGTTTTAACCGGTTACTATTTTTTTATAAAAAAATATTGTTCCGAAACAAGGTTATCATTTTATAGAGAGTTTCAATTTTAGAGGCGGGAATGGGTACCGCCGCCCCGGGAACCTTTATTGGATAACCAACACCTCTGCCGTAGATCACCTCAAGCGGTTCGCTACGTTTGGTGATTTAACACCGGTGCCTGGGTTCATGGGGTGAGGTTTGTCTAGGTCTTGGAGGCGGATGACTAGGATACACTGAACCCCAGATTCCTACCCACCCTTTAAACCCTTTTCCTTCCCAGAACTCTCCTCTCCTTCCTTTCCCTAAAAAACCCTCCACACAGCATCCCCAAAGATGACATAGGCCCGTAGGGAAATTATTTTCCTCAAGGCCTCCTGTGTGGAGCTCGTGTAGAGAAAAAAAAAGTTAGATAATAACTGCATTTAATTTTTTTGTATTTTATTATACTCTTCATTTTACTCGATCTAAAATTGACAGAGTCATTTATTTACTCGCTTGTACCTAGATTGCATGCATTTGGCAATACTTTCCCACAAGTGTTGATGTGTTCAACTGAACGCAATAAAATAATACGAATGCTATAATAACATACCATAATGGGAGGCGTCTACTAATATCTACAGGAATTCCAAAAAATGAAAAAATCGAACTAATATCTATGAGAACAAAAGTGTTGACGAATATCTACAGCTCAAACTGCTGACTAATATCTATGAAAACCAAAGTGTTGACGAATATCTACAGCACTGGCAGAGGTTGGATTTGCAATTATGTACAGCATATTGGAATAACCTAATATTGCGTATGCAGTTTAAAAAACTTAATTTATGTAAGTATGTATGTAAAAATCCCTAATATCGGACTATTGGACACTTTTAGCTGATTAGTCCAACCTACGCTCTGTAGATATTAGTTCAACCTACGCTCCGTAGATATTAGTCAACACTGGGACCGTCATAGATATTCGTCCGGCCTTAGCTCTGTAGATATTAGTCAATACTTTGAAGTTCGTAGATATTAGTTCAACATATGAGCTGTAGATATTCGTCCGACATACAGGCTGTAGATATTAGTATCTGGAGTCACCATAATGTAATAATAAGCAATGTTAGCATAATACTATTATTTTTAATATATTCTTCATGATTACTGTTCCGCAAAATTATTATTTACGAGTATATTACAAATTTGTAAAAGCTTCTACAGAGGCGAGTACTCATAAATATGATGAAACTAGCTGGTTCCCGGCATGCGTTGCTATGCCATTTAATAAAGAAATTGTTTCTCTCTGGGTGTCTTTTCCCATTCGTCCCGTTCCCCTTTCGCCTCCCATTCCTCCCCCGCGTCCCCTTCCCCTCTCGCGTTCCCACTCCGATTTCTCCACCTTCCCTCTCCCCACTTCACTCCCCCCTTCCCCTATCCCGTGAATCCCCCTCCCGAGTTACCCTCCCCTCCCCCCCTCCCTCGAACCACCTACCCGAGTTCCCCTCCCCCTCCTGCATTCCATACATTCAGTTTTCAAACAGCTCGCGTGCCTCCTACTAATTCTCTGATCTAATTTGCGTAATGACTCTGATCTAATTTGCGTATTTAAAATTATCAACATACTGATACACACCTGCTTTGTTACAACTCATCCAGTTCAACATCCCTTCCCGTAGACTCCAAAATAATGAATTGCTGTTCCTCAATCAACATTCTACTAATTATGGATACCATTCTCCCTTATCCAGAATGTCGAGACTTGTCAACGCATTGTTTTTTTTGGTATAAAACTAAATGACTTTCGGCAGTCGATACGCAATATTTAAATGCTTCTTCATGCTTTGACTTGTAGTGTCTTCTATATGTACTTTTTATATTTTATATTGTCGTTGCTATTAATTTATATGTACTCTCCCTTCACTGTCATCTCTGTTTTTTTTAATTCGTGTTATTATTACGTTTTTAACCTGTGATAAGCCAGGAAAAACACGGAAATTCCCTAACAAAGCACGAATTTGAATTTTGAATTGAATGTTTTGAGGATTAATTTTGAGTTATCGTATATTTTACTGACCGAAACACATTCTCCTAGAACAATAAACTATGTACCAAAACAACATTACTTGCGTTAATTACGTAAATTGATAGGTTTTACGATGTTTTCGTCAAGTAACACGCGTCAACTTTGATAGAATACAGATAAAAATCATTTAAAAATATTCTGGGGTTGCAAGGTGAATGAAATTTTTGCTCATCTTATGGGGGTTGGCGCAAGCTATTCTGACCTTGTTCTTCATACAAATTCTGTACATATAAGGGTCAAAATCTCAGACAAACATATTTTTTTCGAAATTTTTTCCGCGCGTCTCCGGCCGATTACAAGTGGACTGTTGTCCGTAAATTAATAAATAAATACGGGCGTGTAATAATATTAATAAATTACAAATAAAATTATGTGCAAGATTCAATCTTAAGGTCTTGCGAGGTTGAGTGGTTACGATTCTCGGCTATGAATTCGGAGGTCGCGGGTTCAAACTCCGACGTGCGCAAATACGTTTTTTGATTAATTATTTCACAATAACTTTATTTTATTGTAGAAAGCAATCACTTTGCAGTTTGACATATTTATTAAAAAAATAAAACGCTTATTTTGTAAAAAACACCACGAGTTTTAATTAATTTATTTAACGATCTTTTTCGCTTTGCTAAAGCATCATCACATCATCAGGGTATAAATTAATACTGATCAAGAAAGACGTATTTAATTAAATGAAGATAATATTAGCGAAACTCAATCGAAAATCTGGATACAGAAAAATCAGAAAAAGATATTGGCTCCGCTGGGACTCGAACCCAAGACCCTTTGCTTACATGGCAAGTGCTCTACCAACTGAGCTACGGAACCCATATCAAATTCGGTCACTTTTAACTAGTCATACTTCTACTAAGAACTACCAACATTATCTTCATTTTCTTAACGCACATATTATTGGCTGCTATCTTTTTATATGAGTGCAAGATTCAACTCGAACTAAATGTTATCTAGATAGTATCTGGATAAATTTCTCAGTTGATATTTCACCGGTGCTTTTTATATGCGACCTCCGGATTCGTAGCCGAGGATCGTAACCACTCAACGACGGAGGCCGTCAAAGACAACATTTTCAGTATCGACAGACTTTCTCGAGTAGAAAATCAGTTTCGTTGAACTGTCTGGGACCTAGGAGTTGCAGATAATGTAATATTATTTAAATTACACTGCCGTTAGTTTTCTTTCAAAACGAACCACATGTCTAGTGATGTCTGTTCATTGGATACAGCAGTGTGAATTTTTCGTCATCGAGTCTAACAGGATTGTATTTATGACCTCACGTCTGACATCATTGGCTATATTTATTTTAGGATTTCTTATTCATACTAATGTTGAAATCCTGTCAATAATGACGGAGAAAAATAACAATTTTAAAAGCCACGAGGTTCCTTTCTCTACCACGATTAAAAAAAATACACAAAAGTCTCCGGAGAACATAATTTCATTTTTATTTTTTACTCAAAATCACTGGTTAAAAAGTCAAGTGCGTTCTGATATATGTAATAATAATAATAATAATAATAATAACATTATATTCAGTTTTGTGACATTTCACTTCAAGTGCGCTTAACTATAATAAATTTTAAAATAATTCTACAGTGCTCCTTATAATATTAAGAAAATAATAAATGAATAAACAGTATTTACAAAATAATGACAGAAGAACAAAATTAACTAAAGAATGTACAGTATTTACAAAGCAATGACAGAAGAACAAAATTAACTAAAGAATATACAGTATTTACAAAACAATGACAGAAGAACAAAATTAACAAAGATAGTGCTGTTATAGCACACACGGGACAATAATAATAATAGACAATAGCGGTGCTATTGTAACACAGGACAAAACACAAACTTTAAAACTAAAATATAATATACTAACAGAAAGGCAGTTTGCGTTTAGAAATGAGAGATATTCTGCCATAAATTCGGATACGAAACATAAAATAAAAATAAAATTATGAGGAAACCGAAACCAAACAATTACGGGAAACTTGAGAACATGGCTTATTATAATTACGTTGGTAAAGATGTTAGGATTCATGAATGGTATGATTTTTTAAATAATTTTGTTTTTAAAGCCCGGGCACTTTATCGCTTCTCCGAATTCTTCAGTCAATTCCAATTTTGAAGTGTCACTTAAGGCGGTACACAATCCTAATAATTTTTGTACGCTCAAAACTCACATTTTAATCATTTGCGGCGAATCCGTAACTATAATAACTTTTTTATTTCCATGTCGCACAAGAAATGTGAGTTATTTATATATTAGATTAATAAAAACAGTACCTTACCATTTATATATTTTACGTACAACGATTTCAAAACTTTATAACCCGTTTTTCAACTATAAAGTTAGCGGTAAACACCAGATTTTATTTTTCTAGACGATGAATTAATAATTTCGGGAGGACAACATGGAGACACATTTTAAATATTTGTAGCACGTTCTTCAGAATTAATTAAAATGAACGCAGCCGAAAGGTCGAATCTCCAGGCCTGCTTGGGTGAATTCGACCGTACGTTCGAACAATACGCCGTGGCGCGGCGTATAATTGTTTACACGCTTTCTTCACTTACGTCGTTAAGATTCCCACATTATTTGTCTTCTTCTTCTTTTCTTTGATACGGCAAATTCCGTAGTAGGTGCGTCCAGTGCACGGGTCGCGAGTAGCAATTTGTATATACGGTTTCTTTACTTACGTCGTTAAGATTCTAAGTATATTTTAGGGTATATTGTCATCTTAAACTCATTGAACCATTGTTACAAACAGACACACATTTGAAATTAGTATTTTTGAGAATGATAAAAATAACCAGACACAACCGGCAATATGTCATTTTTAAAGAAAATTTTAGACGTATTGACTTTTTTTCTATAAAAAAGTATAAATCGATTCCGAAAGATTGTTCTTTTTCTAGTAAATGTAGGTTTTAAATTTTGAGAAAAAAAAAATATTTTTAGTGTAATAAGGTTATACCGCAGGACGTTGGCAGGTTTGTTAAATTTTCAAACAAAATTTTGTATTACACAAAACACATTTCAAATTGAACAAGCATGCAATAAAATAAATCAGTAAATTATCTAGAAAAGCTACTTTTCAGAATTTTAATTTTAGTTTGAATAAAATCATTTTAAAAAATATCCGCGCACATTAGTGACGAAAATACTTCAGTTTGTCTATTTATTTGAAATAAATAATTGTCCAAACTCGTAAAACATTAAAAATATTAGTGGCTCATTTATATCTTATAATTTAAAGCAAACATGCCAAAAATAAATAAAATAGCTCACATCATAACTAGATATTTGATATACGTTTTGATTACAAAAATAAATTTTCAGTTTTGTTGAATCCAAATCTAAGATTTGTATGAAACGGGCAGAAATGGGCCGCGCATACGTTCCCCTTAATAAAATAATCCCAAAGTTTCATAATTTTTTTTTCAAATTGCGAGTTGGATCTTTGGATTCATAAAGATGTAGATACATTTTTATTATTTTGTGGTCAACTTTTAGATTTGAATATAAAGCATTTTGTTTTATCTTTATAACACCGTTTATGTCATATTCTTACTAATGTTTCTTTAAATGATACTTAAGACGCCTTCCACGAGATTTTTGCTCTTTTTAAACGAGTCGTGTTTTATTAAACATTTTCACAATTTTCGCATTGATTTTATCGCTTCAAATATTATCGCGCTCCTCTAACATTCGTAATTACATATCTCTCCATCTTCTTCTTTTTCAGCGCAGATGTGGCGCTTTTTAATAACGAAAATAATAAAACTTAAACATTTTCTAACTTTAAAACTGCAACATCGTTAAAATTCTTTCATTCTGTTCGCTGTTTACGAATAATATTGACTGTGCCACGAATATCTCCCTCATTATCAAGAACATAAATAGACATTCTTCTTTCTACAACGCTCTTGTATAATATCTAATCTCGTACTTTATCTTCTACTGGCTGCTCTGCTACCTGCCGATGCAGTAATACCACGAGTAGTAGATTCTTCAGTTTACTTATGTCTGTCGGTAATGTAGGGATCTTAGGTGTCAAAACTAACTTGTAGATTTTCTTGGCATTTTGACAAAAGATGACCAACATTTTTCAATGTTTTTCTAAAGCTTGACAAAACATGATATTCATTTATTATTATGTAAAAACTTAGAGAATTTTTGAAGTAGAACTTCTTTACGCACGCTTGACTTGGGGAGTGAGTTGGCGAATGCGTGACGAGAGCGTTAAGGAAAGCGAGGCGAACGGTAGCAGGCGCATGCCTATTGTCTGTATCACACTGTAGGAGCAAGAGAGAGCAGTGCGCGCACATTCTCATTCTTCGTCTCTTCCTATCATATAGATGCAGCAGAAGTTTTACTTCAGTTGTGTGGTCTAAAGCACACTCGTTTTTTTATATTTTTTTTGTTTCTAGCTTTAATTCAGTCCGTAGAGTCGTCCCCTATAACGAAACTTCATTTTTTTACATTAACTCCACCCAGGAGGCCCTGAGCAAAATAATTTCCCTCAGGACCTATGTCATCATTTTTTTTCCTTTGTAGGAAACAGAAATATCTTATTACGACTCGGCTACAGCGATGGGAATTGGATTTCATTTTCTTTATACGTGTGAGAGATATGTATGATAATGATTGTATGTTTGCCTTGGGGGGGTGCAGACATACGTTCACCGTTTGTATCATTTTTGATTATTGTTATGTAGTGTGTAAGAAAGAGCTGCAGCATTGTATGATTAAGAACAAAAGCAAAACCATCTGCCCATTGACATTTGAGGTTTTTTGAATTTTTGGAATACACTCACACTTCAATATTATCGCATTAACTATATTCCATACTCGTAAACCATATTCCCCTGTCTGATATTTTTTCCATCCTCAAAAATAGATCCCGCAACATTTGGACAGAGTATTGGAACGTTGCTAGTCAATCTACGATGCTAGCTCACTACGCCTCAATACAAAGGACTATCCCATCAAAACCGTGGTTTCAAAAATTCCCCCATTTTTCCAAAAAAGAAATTTCCTCCCTTATTCGAATGAGAATCGGACATTCTTCCGTTTCTTCTCGCCTTTTTAAAATTCATGTGCTTGTCTCCCCAGATTGTACATTCTGTGGTCTAGATGTGGGAACTTTAGATCACATATTTTTTAGTTGTCCCTCTCTAAATAAATATCATCTCTTCTACCAAGCGTTATCCAAAATTGCCTCTCCTCCATTCAACATCTCATCTCTTCTAAGTCTGAACTCGACTCCAATCTTCCATAAAATTCTGAAATTTGCACATTTAAATAAAATTAATATATACATTCACCTTTCCCTTCTCTGTAATTATAAATAATGACCTAGAACACCCTTGAAGGGTGAAAGTCAGAAATAATTGAAAAAAAAACTATATTCCATACTTTCAAAATTATCGTCACGACTAGTAGCATTGTAGGGATCTACGGAGACATCACGGTGCGATGTGTGAGAGATATGCAAAAAAATTATGACTTTTACATTTGGAGGAAAAAGGCCTGCGTACATTGTGTATCTCATCTTTTGAAAGAGTTGCACCATTATTGTGTTAAAGAACGTATGTTTATCGCCTTTTTAATGCCGGCACGGTAATTATAAAATCGCACATTGTGTCGCTCAAGATCACTTAGATAGCTCAAAACTTCTTAATTTTTGGAAATATCGAAAAACTAATTTTACCCTCGTTAACTCTTTAAATATTATAAAACATTTTCATAAAAATAAAGGTAAAGTTTATTTATTTATTGATTAACACCCTTTTTCTGGACTCTTCCTATGAATGGTAAGAAATAAACAGTATTTATTGTACTGCCTCAGTAACGATATTTTATATTTGTTTAAAGATAAATTGAAGATGTCCACTGACTCGGTATAATTGTTTCCCCCCATTAGTATTCTGGGCAAAGAGGAATAGGCTTGTTGGAAAAATATCGATATATCGATATTTTTAATTCAAAATATCGATATTTTTAGCCGATATATTTTGATCCGATATCCAATATCGAAAAATGTATCAAAAACGATATTTTTTTATATTTATGTATTTAAAGTCACTAGAATCCAAAACCGTATAGAAACGAACGGAAAAAAGTAACTGAATTGGGTTATGATATCTGGCGGTTGAAATTTTAACTATTAATGTCATCACACTTGAAGCTGGTCTCGATTCTCAATTTTTGCAAGCGATTCACATGTCCAAACATTTATCTATTGTTAAACAAGCATTCGATACTAGATCTGTACTTTAAGACATTGTTTTTTTCTCTTCGCTTATTCTTTTTTTTATGAGTTCAAAATTGTAGTTATTAACTAAAGCTTCTACGAGGAATTTAATCGTAACACTTGTTTCATTCAATAAATAATATGTTTATATAATTTATCAATGTAATATGAAATTATGATATGAACTAAATTTGTCAATTTGACTGGCCTAAAACAGGATCCATTCCTAGTTGGCTAGTCAAAGTTTCCACATATGTTTCATTGTATAAATTTTATGCGAAATAAATATTATTATTATTATTATTATTAATAGCTTACAAATCTATTGTCTTTGCATCAGTATTTGTGATCACTAATACTATCTCATGTGTGTAGGTACATACATAGAAATGTATGCTATTTTTCGCCATTTTTTTCTAAGCCACTCCTATGTGTTGGTTCCCAATTGTCTATGATTATTGACTATAACCTTGTTCCAAACACGAAGTCCTTTTTGACAGATTAATACGCCAATAGAATGTTACTGAGACTGAAACGCATACAAACTTTGTATGCATCTCAGTTTACATATAAGTTAGAAGACAGCTTTTTATTTTTTTATATTTCTTGTAATTATTACGTAATGAACATGAATAGTGATAAAAATACCTTCATTTTTATTGAGATTTTGTACATTAAAAAAAGCAAATTGTGTACAAAAATTACTATTAATATTGAGCTGAATACACTATTATTTTAAAAACGCAAAATCTCTTGAAAATTTGACCGATATATCGATATTTTTTCCTCGATATATCGACGTCGATATTGATATTTTAATAAATATCGATATGTCGATATTTTTTTTCACTTTCGACATCCCTAAAGAGGAATACATGTCCCAGAATTTCTGCACTGAAATAAATCCGACTTCTAGTATTACGTAGTGGAATCCGGAAGCTTATTAATTCTAGCAATACCAGACTATCAGTTAGTGAAAATTCTTCTGTCTGACAATTTGAGCATATTCATATTATTTAACAGAGGGTTGTAGTTCAACATAAATGCTAGAATACCCATTTTAAAATTTAGAAAACGTAAGCATTTTTTTGTATTCTTTCAACAACATGTATATTATAGTGTGGGTTCCAGACGGGAGAATTGTACTCAAGTTGACTTCTAACATATGCAAAATATGACAGTTTAATCCACTTTATATTGTTAAAATTTCTAGTTAGCCTAGTTATAAATGCCAACATTTTTAAGTCCTTATTAGAGATTTACGTTATGTTGTTAACAAATGAAAGATTTGATTGAAAAGTGATACCTAAGTCTTTAATTTGTGTTAATGTCTCAAGAGCTTTTTTATCAATGTAGTAATTAAAAATCACGATTTTTCATTCGGTAAAATCTAACTAACCGAGGTTGGGAGAATTTGATAGAGAATATTTGGAAGTTGGGAAATATCCTCAAATATTTCCCGACTTTGGGGAATAATTTGTTAGGTTGGGAATATTCCCGCGTGCACATCACTAGCCTCGGGTATTATTGACTTATAAATGAGTTTATTTTTAACTCTTGGAATGCCGGGGGTAAATCGCCAATCGCCCGCGGTACTTTCATTATTACTTAAAATTTACATAAACATGTTTTTTAGCAAATGATGTTAAGAGGGAATAACCAGACACAACCGAATATATGTCCTTTTTAAACGACTTCGAAAAGGAGGAGGTTCTCAATTCGACTGTATTTTTTTTATTTTTATTTTTTTATTTTTTTTTTATGTTTGTTACCTCAGAACTTTCGACTGGGTGAACCGATATTGATGATTCTTTTTTTATTTGAAAGCTGGTGCTTCCCGTGTGGTCCCATTTTAATTTGGTCCAGTTCTGACAATGGCATCCATGAGAAAATCATATAAGTCTTAAATTTGCATCAAGTATGTGCGCGACAAATGGACGAATAAATCAATATCACGCCAACCGATTTCGATGATTCTTTTTTTATTGGAAAGGATGTACTTCAAGGGTAGTTTGATGAGAGTTTGGTTAGGTTCTGATTATGGGATCCATGACAAAGTAACGGAACTCTCCAATTCTGAAGAACAAATTTACGATACTCGGCCGAATCTTAATCGAATTAGTTAGTGTACTTCAAATTCACTAAAAATCAAAAAATAAACAAAAATTTAACAAAACAAAAAAACGACTTCAAAAAATGCACTAAAAAGTAAAAAAATAATTTCGTATTCTTCTACAACTTTATAATCAACTTACCTTTTCTACTCATCAATATTTTATTTTTTTTATTTTATTTTATTTTATTTATTAGCGTTATAAACAGTCTGTACAAAATTCATAAATGACAGTGATAAAAATAAGTATGTCATAGACCAATAAAATAACGACAAATAATTTAGAACCGTAATGCAAAAATACACAATACCTATACCTGATATAAATTATTCTGATAAAGTGTATCTTCTTACTTATATCTACAAAAAGTAAATAACTGAGGTTTTTCAAGGGTTTACATTTAAATTTTGATTGATAAAAATAATATATTTCAGGAAGTGATTTTATTTGAATTCCAACTGCAAAAAGTTGGAGAGAAAATGTGGTGATACTAAAAATAAGAAAAGAGAAATACAGAAATCAATGAAATATTAAGTTATTAGTTAAACATGTGGCATCAATAGTGTTATTTTTTATGCATGCTGTGAATTTATCAAGGTTTGTATTAAACACATCGATATTTGGGCATAATCTGTTAAATGTGCTACAGTTTCTTCTTACAAATACATTTTCAAGATAATTTGTCTTGCTCTTAGGGATATAAAAGGTGTCTGGAGATCGAGTAACTCTTAATGGACATCGGAAATGAATATTTTGTAGTAAGTACGGGCTATCAATGAAGTTATGAATAATCTTATAGAGCATTAATAGGTCTCTGATATCTCGGCGTTGATCAAGAGATTTAAGGTTTACGGGGACATAGTTTTCATCATTTCGCACGCGATAAGAGACATATTTCATAAACTTTTTCTGAACTCTTTCTATATTTGCTTTATATGTAGAACAATGAGGGTTCCACACTGTAGAAGCATACTCCAGGTGGCTTCTAACATAGGATATGTAGAGAGTCTTAAATGTTTGTGGATTTTTGAAAGCTGAACTTACTCTAAGAATAAATCCCAACATTTTCAAAGCCTTCGACGTGATATGCTCGACGTGAGATTGAAAAAGAAGCTTACTATCTAATAGAACTCCAAGATCTCTTATTACATTTACTCTGTTTAAAATATTGTTCTTAGTAATTTAGGGATATAATATTGTGTGTTTCTTTCGAGAATAAGATATAACACTACATTTATCTGCATTCAAAAGAAGGCGATTTTCTATACAATATACATTAACCAGAGAGTCAAGGTCATTCTGGAGCTCTAGGCAATCCATCTCGGACCTAATGATTTTGACAATCTTTTTGTCATCCGCATATAGGTACAGTTGAGAGTTACGGATAGTTTTGTTAACGTCATTCAAAAAAATATTGAATAAGAGGGGGCCAAGGTGAGATCCTTGGGGAACTCCTGAGGTTACGGGGACGAAACTAGAGCAGAATCCTTGTACAGTTACAGCTTGCGTACGATTGTCGAGATAAGAGGCTAACCAACGAAGGAGGTCACCATGTATACCCATTGCTTCGACTTTCTCAAATCTGTGTGGGATTTTATCAAAGGCTTTGGAGTAGTCTGTGTAGACTACATCGACTTGATATCCGTTATCCATAGCAACAAGGACTGTGTGAACAAACTCACATAGATTAGTTTCTGTTGATTTTTTGGTGACAAAACCGTGTTGATTTGAAATTATGTGTGGTCGTATGCAAGGAAAAATGATATCAAAAACTATTTTTTCAAAAAGTTTACCCATTACATTTAACTTAGAGATTGGTCTGTAATTTTCAGTATTATGCTTGTCTCCTTTTTTGAATATAGGCACAACGTATGAACTTTTCCATTCCTGCGGAAAAATTCCAGAAGATAATGAAGCTTTGAATATTAGACATAGCGGATAACATAGAACACTAGCGCAATTCTTTAAGAATACAGGGTGTATACCATCAGGCCCACTGCGTTTAGTAGGGTCTAATGATTTAAGATATTTACAAACTAATTCAGTGTTTATATTAACATTATTAAGATTGAGAACTGAGGTGTTTGGATTATATATTCGAGTTGTAGACGAGGTGCACAGGGCGGGGGATTCGAAGGAGGATTGGAAATGCATGTTAAATAAGTTACTTATATCTTCCCCACCCGATACACGCTGAGAGCGAAGAAACATATTGTTAGGAATTTCAGAGTTTTTTTGCTTAGATTTAACAAAGGTCCAAAAGTGTTTGGGATCGGTATTAATATTAATTTCAGCAATATTAATAAAATTATTGTAGCACACTTTTTCCATACACTTTTGTCGTTCTCGGAGAAGAGAGAAAGTTTGATAGTCAGAGTTACGGTTATAAATTTTGTATTTTTTATGAAATTTAAGTTTATCTTTAATTACTTTTTTTTAATGCGGGACTGTACCATGGAGGATACCTGGAGTCTATGTTAATTGATCTAGATGGTACATGCGCAGTATGTAGGTACGATTGTTATTTTTGGAGTCGGTGTCAACCAAGGTACCCGCGGCCCGGCGTGTTCACTTGACAGCTCCTCTCCCGCCGACACCGACTCCAAAAATAACAATCGTACGTACATATTGATGAGTAGAAAAGGTAAGTTGATTATAAAGTTGTAGAAGAATACGAAATTATTTTTTTACTTTTTAGTGCATTTTTTGAAGTCGTTTTTTTGTTTTGTTAAAACTTTTGTTAAACGTGTTGACTTTTTTCCACAAAATAGTATAAATCGATTTCGAATGATCGTTCTTTTATCTAGTAAAGATATGTTTTAAATTTTAAGAAAAAATATTTATTTTTAGTATAATAAGGTTATACCGTACGTCGTTGGCAGATATTTTAAATTCTCAAACAAAATTTTGTATTATACAGCACACATTTCAAATCATATAATCATGCAGTAAAATAAATCATTAAATCAAGTAGGAAAGCCAATATTCAGAATTTTAATTTTGGTACAAATAAAATCTTTAAAAAAAAATCCGCGCACGTGTTTTGTGTTTGTGCCAATTCTTAGAATGATTGTTTCCAATAAAAAGGGTAGTTGCCCATAATATGGAAAAACATTTAGTTGAAAATGATATTTTTTTTTTTAAACAAATTTTAAATATGAGATTGACAATAAGGAACTCCAGTGAAAAATATTATGGCTTTAAAAAAATATGTTCATATAGACCAATGAACGCTGATTCCGAATATATAAGTTTTATTTCATAATATTAAACCTAGGGTTCTTAAAAAATTATTAAAAAGTGCATTTTTAAACCTCTCGTGAAAACACACTGTAAAGTTGGTATTACTGAAAATGGTTAGTGCTGACGTCACGCGTCACCAGTCATTGTATTGAAACTTTGATTAGTAATGCTATTTCTAGGGAGAATACTTCGAACAACGGGATTCAAAATGGCCGCAGTAGATCAGCTGATTGCCCTATCCTATACCAATTTTTCAGGAGTGGTGACGTCACACGATTCGATGGTTTTCGGGGGGTCTCGATAAATTAAAACTTTGACAATTATTTTATCTATTAAAACTAACTCTAAAAATAAAAATAAAAATGCAGTTATTTAAGTTAGGAGGTCTGTATTCATAAAAAAAAAATAAAAAAAATTGGACTGGAGTTCTCTATTATGACGGTTTCAAAGAAGGTGGCAATAGCGTACTTCGTAATTGGTTAACGCACACGTCCTGGTTAGACGAAAGGTCTGGGTTCGAGTCCCAGTTGCGACCATTGTATTTTTTCTGTTTTTCTGTGTCTTGTTCTCTTTCATATTTTAGTTTAGAGTATTATTGTTATCTTCTTCAATGATCGCGAACTTTCTCTTCTCTTTCTCTAGAACGACAGTGACAGGAACTGTTTGGTAAAATACTTATTGTTCAAATTTCTCGGCGACCGGGCTTCCTCTTAATGGAGAAGTTAGTAGATTTCATCATACAGCTTCTAATAGCCCATTCACATGATTTATTTATCGTTCATTTCGTGATTTCATTCCGCCTCTTTCCCTCGAAATGAACCGTGTGAACACGAAAGTGAATAGAGACAGTGCCGAGTGAAGCATTCCAACAATGTTGGAATGCTTCCTTCGGCACTGTTCACTCGCAACCGGAATTTAACATCACGTGACGCGAATGATGTGTGTGAACACTCAAGTGAACAGTCTTTCACTCGCAAATCAGCCGGCCGAAATGTTCTGGCGTGAGGACGAGTAGCCGGAGCGGCTTAAACGTCAAAATGCTCCGTTTAGTTCGCTTTTCGAAATAACTCCGACACGTCTCATAGAAATCGTTGTTTCTCCCTTACTATCATAGTGAAAAATATGATCTAAACGGTATTGGAAAGAGAAAATAATGCTCTATATATTCAATATAACAATTAACCACAAAATAATACGAATGTACACTTCTATGGAACCAAAGCTTCTGATCGAATTTGAAAAAAAAAAATTATGAAACATTGTGAATTTTTTATGAATTATTTTTATATGAAACGACAAAAAAGTGAGGTGACAGAAACGTTTATAATTTATTTGTATAACAAAATAAGTGTGTGTTTTTATTTTTTTTGTTATCAGTAATTTTAGTTAGAATAAAAGCAAGTAGACCCATCTTTTAAACTTTTAAAAGTTTACATTAAAAATTATTCTATTTAAAAAATTACGTGGTTATTTCTAATAATAAATTTTGAAAGCATATTTCATCTCCTTTCCAAAACAGTTTTTAGTTTTTGAATACGTTAATAAATATTTCATTTATATGGATTTTATTGCAAGCCGAGGCCTATTTTGGAATAAAAATATTTTCATGGTGCAAAAATACTGGTAGATATCAGTTTTCAGGTTATTATTTAACCATATGTTCATTTTATGGTGCTGAAATTTATTTACTGTTTACAAGAATCGCCAATTTCTCGTAATTTAGTTCGACGTTATCGGAAATGTCAATTGAAATCGTAAATATTCCCGAACTTAGCCGTCAGCGCCGGACGAATTCCAATGCGGCCGCGACTACTCTCGACGAATTCTTAGCGAGAATGTCGAGTGAACTCTTCCTTCGAAGGAACCGTGTGAACACTCGGTGAAACGAGAATGGAACATTTCATCGAGTAAACCTTCATCCGAGTGAACCTTGTGACTTCAGCATTACTACTGGCGCAGTTTTTCTTCTTCTTTTGTCTGGTTTGATATTGACAAACCGTCAATGCGAGGAACCAGCTTAAAGCACACCAGACAATATTTACCCAACTTTTTGGACTTTGGCCAAATAATTGAACTAAGCAATGAACTATTGATTCGATACGACTGTACTATTTGTACGCCTTGACGAATAACACTTTGAAAAATAATTTCATTCTCATTATTTGAGAATCGTTTTTAATGTGATAGGTACGCATGTTATTAATATTTAAATTGTTTTTACTTACATCACTCTCATCACTCTTGGCTCTACAAGCCCTGGTGGGTGTTGGCCTCTTCGAGAGTCTTCCTCCACTCATTTCGGTTTTGTGCCAGCTCTCTCCAGTTTAGAAGCTCCAAGGTAGATCTATCTTTGAGGACGTTGTCGCTCCATCTTAATCTTGGTCTTCCCAGGCTCCTCCGCCCTATTAGTCTTGAGTTCAGCAGGGACTTTGGTGCTTGATGCTCGGTCATTCTCTCCACATGATCCAGCTACCGAAGTCTTCACAGTTTTATAAATTTTGTGACATTCAGCTCCTTAAACAGAATATATAGTATAGACGATATTTGACGGCTGGCGAAGTCCAGCGGTAAGGCTCTTGACTCGCATCCCGAAGGTCGAAGGATCGAATCCCGGCGTGGCAATAAATTTTATTGGATTAATTTGTATTATTTCACAATTTATTTATTTAAAATAATATGTAGTATATTTGCGGCACGTTCCAGAGTGGAAGATACTCTCAGTATCGCCCTGGTGTAAGACCACCATTCAGAATTGAAACGTTGCTTGAAATGGCTTTAGCCGTGTTTAGTGACCAGATCTGAATAGCCAGGTACTTTCCCACCTTCCTCTTCGCTATCTCCATCCCTTCCCCACTACGGGAGCAGTTGGGACTCTTGTGCGGTATTCGTATAAAAAAAATACCATTTATTTATTTATGAACTTCGTGAATCTTTTTGAAGTGAAAATTTCTTTAGTGCCGTCATACATCTACGAGTATATGAAGGATTTAGATTGCGAGAATATGAGATAGTATAATCGGTCTCCTCTTTGTGCGTTGCTTCACAGTTTTTTTTTTATTTCTATTTATTTTCTTGTTTCTTTACTGTGTAAATATATAAATATGTAAAACTATATGGGACGTGTGGGATTGCACTATCCTCCCCACATCCTGGAATAAATTATTATTATTTTTATAGCCTTTCCACTCTTGTTTACTTTAGTTTTCTGAAGGTTTCACTTCTACCGCATGAGAATTGCACACTCTGTTTTTTTTATCTATTTTCGGCTCAGCTGCTATACGCACATTTCACGTAGTTACCCCTTTCTCAACACTACGTTGTTAATTCGTCGTTGCAACATTGTTACTAAATTGTTACAACATTGTTACTACGTTATTGAAGTGAAAACTTCTTTAGCACCGTTGTGATTTGAAACTCGATGAAACGAAAAATAGCGACACTAAAAACAGACAAACACATACATACATCTACCCCATACTCACAAGCCCTGCTTATTTATGGGGGTAAATCGAATACATATATTATGCAATTAATTATTGTATCAAATTTATAGTAATTTATGTATCTTTTTTTGAATAAAGAAAAAAAATCTATAGGATTTAGCCTGCGAGAGACTGAGATAATCGGTCTTCTCTTTGTGCGGTGCTTCGTAGCCTATCGGTATCCTCTTTGTGCGGTGCTTCATAGTCTCCCAATTCTTGTCTACTTTTGTTTTCTGAAGGTTTCACTTCTACCGCCTGTGAATTACACATTTTTTTTATTACATTACGCTACATTTTTACAAAAATGTTTTCAATATTGTTATTGTATTGTTACTACATTGTTACCACACTTTTTACTAAATTGTTACTACATTTGTTCCTACATTTGTTGCTACATTATTATTACATAGATACTACATTCTTACTACATTGTTACTACATTGTTACTACATCGTTACTTCATTCGACCACCATAACACGGTCATCAGCCTAGCATGGTGGTCGAAAAATCCACAAATGAATAAATTAAAAAATGAAAATTGTTACTACATTCTAAATAGGTATTACGTTAAGGGCCCGCAACCCGGATTTCTACCGATTTATTACATATTTCCCTTAAACAGGTAAGTTTTAAAGCTCTTAAAAAAATGGATGTTATTCTTGAAGATAATATCTAGACTTTGCCCGCGCCGAAACGCAAATTATGTAAAATTCCCTCGATAGAAAAAAATCGCAAAGTATGCTCCAAAAATTATTATTAACACGTTTGTTTCAGTTATTTTACGAGTTATATGTATGAAAAAAATTACAGTGTTTCTTTAAATGCTGTTGAAGATAATGCCCGCGAGATTTTTGCTCTATTTTAAACGAGTCGTGTTTTATTAAACATTTTCGCAATTTTCGCATCGATTTTGTCGCTGTAAATGTTAGCGCTCTCCTCTAACATTCGTAATTTCGTATCTCTCCATCTTCTTCTTTTCGAACCCGGTTGCAGAGCCTTAACTGCTACTAAACTAAAATACGACAACCGTTTATCTAAACATACAAACACCTCTGCACCGGGTCTCCTAGTTTACTCAGAAACAATAAGGGCATAAAAAAAAATAAAAGTTAATTTTTCATTATAAGCACCTATATAGAAATAATGTAGAATCGTCTGTAAGTGGCCGAACCACAGTTTGATAATGCCTTCAAAAGGCGAAACACCTGCTACGCGTAATAATAATTACACAGTAGAACTTATTTATAAATAAAAAGTTTTTATAAATTGAATATGTAAAAGAAAAAAAATATAACATTTATTTATTATTTATTTATTTATTTTTCATGTTCTCCGTAAAACGGTTATTCACCAATACATTATGGAGAAGATTACAAATTAGACAAAAAGTATAGCAAAACACATAAAAAGGTCAGTTTCACTACTTTGTGACATACGTCAAAAGATAATTGTTAAACTGCCTGTAGGTTACTTTAAAAATGTCAATGGTCAATGCAGACTCGTTGAGCAGTTCAGTCGCTCTGTTGACTGGCGCGTTCTGATAGGCAGAAGTCCTCGCTTTTGGAGCATAAAAAAGGGTATGGGACCTCCACGAGTATACTTGTCTGGGACATATAAGTTAATCTCTTTCAAAATAGGTGGTTTACGTATAGTTCCAGAGATTATCTTAAAAAAATGTTTTCCTAAAAATATTTTTCGGCGGGCTTCTAATGTATTAAGATCGAGCATTCCTGCTAAGAATAAGGATGGATACAGGAAAGGGTAGTACATATATTCCCTCATATATAGGTAACGCATGAATCTCTTTTGTACTTTTTCTATTTCAAGAATATGGTTTTGCTCAGAAGGGGCCCAAATAATGGAGATATATTCCAAGATACTGCGAACAAGTGCTTCATACGTTCTTCGGATTGCGATTCCGTTGGTAAATGATCTTGAATTACGAAGAACAAATCCAAGCATTTTGTTGGCACGGGAGACAATATCAGATATATGGGATTTGAAAGAGAGATTTCTAAAGAACATCTCATCAATTAAAAGCATTCTCTACTCATCAATCCATTATTATACCATCTTGTCTAGAACCATTCTAATAATTACTTGAACCTACTTTTTTTACGTCAAAATTTATGAAAGAATGACTCGTAATTCTCATTATCTATTTGTGTATGACTCACAGACGTTTTGCAGTCTCAACTGTACTTCAATTTTTTATAAATGATTTTAACAATAAACGGAACTTTTGAACTTTGACAATACGTAGAAAAAATACAAAAGAAATCGTCGGATATCATCTGGCTACCGATCGCATGGATTATAGAGCTTTAAAGGATGCTATAACATCGATGAAAATAGATAAAAATCTAAGCGATGAAGATAATATTAGTCGCATTAAAACAAAATAAACAATCTAACTTTCAAAAACAAATAAAAAACTGAATCATAAAAAAAAAAACAACTGAAAAATCAAGGTACTATAAACACAACACAATTAAGAGAAGCGACACACTAAGATTTCCTCTGTTTATTTTTATATTAGAGAATCTAATCACCATAGAAGACCCCAGAATAGATATAAAAATGCATAGTGAGTTATATACAAGGTGTCCAGAAACTCGTAGTACAAGCGGGAAACTGGAGAATCCGCATCACATTTGGAGTCGATTTTGTGGTTTAACTTTTTTTGATTTGAGCTTTCGTTTTCGAGTAAATCGGGTCCGAAGTTGGAATTTTTTTGGTTAAATTTGAAAAAAAAATTCACTAGGGGGTTGATTTCAGCTGTGTAATGTCTTATAAAATGCAACGAAGGGTAAACCGGGCTCAAAAATTTTTTTAACCCTTTAGTTGCTGAAAAAATGGAAAAATAGAAAAAAAATAATATTAAAATCGAAATGCTCAGATCGAAAAAAATAAGTTTTTTGGGTTCTCTACGTGATGTAGATTCACCAGTTTCCTGCTTGTACTACGAGTTTCCGGACACGTTGTATAACTAAAATAAACATTTTTATACTTTCTATTTTTTTTCTGAAGGAAGCAAATACTTTGGGGTGTGACATTATAGGGGGTGCCTTATTGGTTTTCAGAGGAGATTAACGGAATTAATTCAATATTGGACTTTTCAGAGGAGATTAACGGATAAATTAAATATGGTACTTTCAGTAAAATTTATTTGATTATTAATTATGTTTGAATTATTATTCACGACTTTTTTTTTTAATTTCGAGGGCTTCTATGTATTTTTTTTTACATTAGCTCCACACAGGAGGCACCAACAATTTCCCTAGGGGCCTATGTCATCTTTGAGGATGCTGTGTGGAGGGTTTTTTAAGGGAAAGGAAGGAGAAGAAGATATGGGGAGGAAAAAGGTATGAGGGGTGGGTAGGAATCTGGGGGTCAGTGTGGCCAGGAGTGATGGACGTATGAATCTATTCCTCACACTGCGGTGAAAGGCGAAGGGTCGGGAGAATCCGGCTGGAGAGGTCAAAAGGCCTCCCTCAATCAGTCTCCTCCGATCCAGCCCGCCACGCAGTGGTTGGGAAAACGAATCCGCCCCCAAGACCTAGACAAACCTCATCCCATGAACCCAGGCACCCCTGCTAAGTCACCAAACGTAGCGAACCACTTGGGGTGACCTGTGGCAGGGGTGTTGGTTGTCCAATAAATGGTTCCCGGGGCGGCGGTACCCATACCCACTTCCCAAATTGATGCATATGAGGATTTGAGGATTTCAAGGATTGTAAATAAGCATACCGGGGGGCCAAGTGTCGAGAGATCAACTGTCATGAAATCGTTACAGACGAACATTGATTTTGGCTAAGTCGCAAAATATAAAAAAAACCTAAATGCTACTAAAATTTCCCCTTGTTATAAATTGAATAGTCGCGCAATTAGACGTAAAGTCATAAGTACCAAAACTGCTATCCAATGGAATAATGACAAGGACGACATATCCTCTGCAATTATTTCATCGTCGTTCAATAACAAAATTCATCATTATCGTCCAAATTAGACGTCGAAAAAAACTTTAAGTAAAAAAGCATGGCGGTTGAACGAACGGTCAAAATTCACGATTCATCGAACCGAAAGATTGACAAAACGAGATGTATTTAAGTTTACCGCATAAAAAGGTTGTTTCAAACTATTTTATGGTGTTATTCTTGTGAATCTCTGTCGATGGCTTTTGTTTTTCAGTTCCGGTAACCGTTATAAGATCGTCACTTTGGTTGGACATGGTTCTAACTTCATTTTACCTTGTTTTGAGATATGGGGTGTCAAAGTTTGCGAAGACGATTTCTACTAACATTTATCGATTTCTGATTTTGAGGTTGAATCTTGTGTAAAATATTTTGGTTTAACATTTTTTAATGGAAAATATTTAAATAGGACGTAAACTTACCATTTTACAATATGCCTAAACGTGCAAATAGAGCCATATGCTACTAGCAAGGCATGATAATTTTTTGCATAAGAAACGTTCTTATGTTAAGTATTGTAGTTTAATATATTATACAGGGTTTCCGAAAAGAAAGTTTATATTTGTTTTGCTTTCGTGTGAACGCATTTTTTCCGAGGGGCGCGGGGGGTATGCCAATCAGTAGTCTGGCTCTTGAGAATTTAGTCGCTATGAAGCATTTCTCGGGAGCGACGGCGCGTTGTGCATGCGTGAGTTTTACAAAAGTGGTGATTCGGCGACTGTAGCGCGTAGAAGATTCGGCATTATTTGAGGTTTTCGTCAATTCAATGATGCGCCAAGCATTCCTCTCATTCGAAAATGGGTCAAAAACTATGAAGAGATCGGTACAACGCTGGCAAAACCAAAATCCGGGCGACCAAGGTCTTCTTATCAGTCTTTACGTGACGACTTAAACTTTTCGATTCGGAAGCGCGCAAGTGCTTTAAATGTGCATAGATCATCGTTACACAGCATTTTGCACAAATACCTAATGCTGCACCCCTAAAAACTTACTGGTATAACCAAAGAACATGGTTCCAGCAAGACGGAGCAACATTACATACGTCCAATACGTCTCTGCCACGAGTTCATGAAATTTTCCCTGGCAAATTGATCTCCAGGAGAGGTGACATAAATTGGCCTCCTTGTGGTCCTGACATAACCCCTATGGACTTTTCCTGTGGGGTTATCTCAAATCTAAAGTGTACGCCAAAAATCCGACTTCCCCTGATGCAATTAAAAGAAAATATCCGTCACGAAATGGCGGCTATCACGAAGCCTACCTGCCGAGCCGTCACGAGAAATTTTACTCTTCGATTAAATTAATGCCGCGAACGCGAGGGTTTACATTTGGACAATATTATTTTTAAGAAATAAATTCCCAAATTGTGTATTTTAGTATTTAACAAACATTTTTTCGATAGAACCCTTACTTTTTTTTAAATCGATCCACAAAATATATGCTTTCTTTTGGGACACCCTGTATATGATAGGGAGAGAGAAAATATATGATATGAAGAGAGAAAGAAAATGTGCGCGCGCACTGCTCTATCTTGCTCCTACAGTGTGATACAAACAATAGGCCTGCACTGTGTCTTAGATATACGAAACGTAACTGGCGATGAGAGAAAGAGTGAAATAAAATATGTGCTCGCACCTCTCTCTCTTGCCCCTACAGTAATATACGAAACGTAACTCTCTCTTTCTCTTTCTATCTTCACTAACTTATAAATATCTCCCTCTCAACTACCGTTCGCCTCGCTTTTCGTAACGCTTTCGTCACGCATTCACCAGCTTACTCCCCAAATCAAGCGTGCGTAAAGAAGTTTTACTTAAAAATCGAGTGTGCTTTAGACCACACGACTGAAGTAAAACTTCACTAAATTATATCTCCCTCTTAACTTCCGTTCGCCTCACCCGATCACACTTTTTATAACGCTCACGTCACGCATTCACCAGTTTACTCCCCAAGTCAAGCGTGCGTAAAGACCCGACCGTTCTCCTCGCCCGATCACACTTTTCATAACGCTCTCGACACGCATTCACATATGAACAGTCTACCTGATGGCCTTTATCTAAAGATTTTGATACGTAATCAATCAGTAAACACTAATAAGTTGGTTTCTGTAGATCGACCTTTTCTAAATCCCTGCTGTTCTGAAATTAAGTACGGCTCCACTTGTGGCAGTGTGTATTTATGAATAATCATTCGAACAGTTTGGCCGGTGCAGATAGTATTGCTACAGGCCTAAACTTTTCTACAGAGATCTTTGTACCGCTTTTATAAATCGGACAAATCTTCGTAATTTTCCAGGAATCAGGAAATACACCGGTTTCCAGGGAAAGATTAAATAAGAAACTAAGTGGCTTTTTTTAAAAACTCGGCACAAAGGCCCGACCGTTCGCCTCGCCCGATCACACTTTTCGTAACGCTCTCGTCACGCATTCACCAGCTTACTCCCCAATTCAAGCGTGCGTAAAGAATTTTTACTTCAAAAAAAGTTTACGAGAATTCACCTTTGCAAACTTTAAAACACCTCAGAACACGGTAAGGTGACGTTATAATATCGTTTTGAAGTAGACTTTCTCAGGTTACGAATGATCTCACAATGTTTGAATCCCTTCTATTAGAACATTTCTCGTGGGAAAATATTGCTTGTGCAGTGATTAAGGACTTAACTAGCAGAGAATTGCGCCCACGACGTCACAGAGGGAACCAGTGGCACTTGTAAACCTAGCTACTAGCCAGTCGATCTAAAACGTAGTTCAGTTTCTAGAAGTGTTGTGTGAGTTCATGTTCTGGTCTTCTATTATCTGTCTTGACAATGGAAGATCAAGACAAGGTCGCAAAACCTAAATGAGGTCATCATTTTGTTCACTGGACCTCGAATTATTACTTAACAATATTAAGCACAATAGTGCAGCGGTCCTCAACCCCGGGTCGCTACCGCACATAGGTTCGCCAAAATGTTAAAAAGATTTTTTACTAATTACTTACTTAAAATTATTAATTAATTTTAAACTATTATATCTGAAGTCTCAGCGTTGCTCAAGCTCAACACAGATTTTTTCAAAAGTGAAAACTTCTTTAGCACCGTTGTGATTTTTTGAAACTTGATGAAACGAAAAAGCGACACTGAAAAGAGACAAACACATAAATCTATAGAATTTAGCCTGCGAGAGAATGAGATAGAATAATCGGTCTCCTCTTTGTGCGGTGCTTCGCAGCCTCCCCACTCTTGTCTACTTTAGTTCTCTGAAGGTTTCACTTCTCCCGCGTGTGAACTCCACACTTGTATTTTTTTTTAGGGAAGTAAGTTATGAAAAGAAAAAAGGTATCAGGGGTGAGTAGGAATCTGGTGGTCAACGTGTCCAACGAACATATGAATCAATCCCTCCTACTGCGGTGCAAGGCGATGGGCCGAGAGAGTCAAATCAAACCTCCATCAACAATTCTCTCAAGATCCAGCCCGCCGCGCATTAGGTAGGCAAACCTTTCGTGGCTGAGTTGGCATCGCATTTGGGGCCCACCCAGGTGTCGTAAGTTCGATTCCTCGACTGGCTAAGTTCTCCATCACGACACAAGCCACATTCTCCGCTTTCAGTGGTGGTAGTAGGAGATTTTCAAATATTGTCAGATTATTCGTAACCCGGGAGCGTATTTCCAAAATCTTCACCGGTTCAGTCGCGGTAGCGGCAATTTACAATATATTTTTTTATATGAATACCGCACAGAGTCCCAACTGCTCCCATCTGAAGCCAGTGAGACTATGGTATCATTGGGGTATGTTGTGATGCTGAAGGTAGTGGGAGGGGAAGGATATAGGGAATAGGAAGGTGATGAAGTACCTGGCTATTCAGTTCTGGTCACCAAATACGGCTAAAGCCATTTCAAGCAACGTTTCAATTCTGAATGGTGGTTTTACACCAGGGCGATGCCGACAGTATCTTCCACTCTGGAACCTGCCGCAAATATACTATACATTATTTTTAATTAATGCATTGTGAAGTAACACAAATTAATCAAATAAAATTTATTTGCACAAGCCGGCATTCGATCCCGTGACCTTTGGATTGCCAATGAAGAGCCTTAACCATCGACTACGGAGGCAGTCAGAAGTTATTTCTCCCTCAACAAATCTCTCGAGATCCACCCCGCCACGCAGTAGGTGGACAAAAGCATTCGCTGTCAAGACCTAAACAAACCTCACCCCATTTAACCGCGCATCCCTGCTAAGTCACCAAACTTATCAAACCACTTTAGGTGACCTACGGCAGGGGTGTTGGTTATCCAATAAATAGTTCTCAGGTACCCGTACCCGCATCCCAAATTAAAAATGGTTCCATGCCAACTAAGAATGAAACCAACTCAGAAACACCGCAGAAAGGTAATTAATAGCTATGAAAAAATAATTTTAAAATAGCCGGTAACCCCAACCTAACTTAACCTATTTAACCATTTTTTTAAATATTTTTATCATCACTTTTAATGACCTTTCTGAGGTGTTTCTGAGTTGTCTGGTCACCATTAAAAATATGGATGTATCCTGTATACAGCAAGATATTACTTATTGGTTCGCAGACCTTGTTTGAGCTCCCCTGTCGTAGATAAATCGATTGATTGTTATCGGTTCACTGCCGCAACTAATTTGACAAACATTCTGAATTGCATCTCCGACTATTTTGCAACCAATGAACCGAATCCTCCTTGATCTAAAGATTGCTGTAAATATCATTTAGTTTATGTATTTATACTTCCTAGTACCAACTGAGTAACTGATTATTGTAATTTTACTAACAACCAATGTCTTATTAGCAAATATATACTTAAATTAGAAATTAATACGTGATTAAGTCAAAAAGTATGGTTTTGTGATATCAGCGTTTAAAGTTACAAATTTCTTTATCAAATTGATTTTCAATAAGGGAACGTACCCATACTTCGTGACCCACTTTTTGCAATTTTTAACCCCTCCCTCCCTCGGTGACCACGTGTAGTAATCAAGACCCCCCCCCCCTAACACTTTTCTTACTAACAAAAAGTTTAAAAATAATTATTTGGCTTATATTTGTCTTTATTAATACGGCGCTTGCTGCGATTAACAACGTGATAAAAACCTAAACCCCCCGTCCCTCATTGTGACCAAGCGTGGTATTTTAAAGATCCCCCTCCCCCCCTGAACGGGTCACGTGGTATGGGTACGTTCCCTAAATTGTTTTAGCTTTTTTTGTACACCACAGGGATTTGGATTGTCTCACACCGGAATAATATTAAATATATGATTTTTGCATTATTTTTGTTTTTGACTTAATATTATGGTATTAAAATAACAATAATGGTTTTAGATTAACCATGTTAGTCAGCACATGCTTTACAATAGAATCTAATTAAATGGAATATTTCTAAACCTTACCGAACACTGAAAACTGTTTTTGAAAGGTTTAAAGTTTTATAAATCGCTGTTAATGTTAATGTCACCCGATTGCGACGAAACTTTGGGGATTTGTTGAGGGCATGCCCGCGATGGTTTGAATGCACAATAGTGAGCTCTGGCTTTATGAAATTATTTATCCATTGAGCCAGGTGTATTGAGCCATTAAGACTCTGCTACCCGAATTTCTACCGATTTCTTACATATCTCCCTTAAACACGTTAAGTTTTAAAGCTCTTAAAAATATATATCTTATTCTTAAAGATAATATCTAGACTTTGTCCGCGCCGAAACGCAAATTATATAAAACTAGCAGACCCGGCAACACGTTGCTGTGGCTAACGAAACACAACGCCATTACCCAACCTTTATCAAATCCACACCACCCGCTTGCCAGATGCCCGCTGCCTGAATTGAATATTTGAATTTCTCCGCTTTTCTCTACTATAATTAGCATGTATTATACATATAAACCTTCCTCTTGAATCACTCTATCTATTGGTGAAAACCGCATGAAAATCCGTTGCGTAGTTTAAAAGATCTACGCGCACATACATTTTGAGTAATAATGATTCCCTCGATGGAAAAAAATCGCAAAGTATGCTCCAAAAATTATTATAAACACGTTTGTTTCAGTTATTTTACAAGTTATATGTATGAAAAAATTCACAGTGTTTCTTTAAATGCTGTTTAAGACAGCCCCCGCGAGACTTCTGCTATATTTTAAACAAGTCATGTTTTATTAAACATTTTCACAATTTTCGCATCGATTTTGTCGCTTTAAATACTAGTGCGCTCCTCTAACATTCGTAATTTCATATCTCTCCATCTTCTTCCGGTTGCGGCGCCTTAACTAATTTGTATAAATGTAAAAAATCGCTCATGGATGGCTCATTGCGTAGGTATGTGCATTATAGTCCCATTTGTAAAATATTTCGCATCAACTCCCAAGCACCCCCTACAAAAAAAAACGGAGATTGTCACGGAAGGTACTGAAAATACACCAATGACTGAAGCAGTCTTTGGTTGATATTATTTCCGTTTGGGCACCAAAGTATAATGGTCGATGTCGCGTGTCCATACACCATAAAACTTTATTATGTACCGGATCCCGGTAGCGGGTAGAACCTCCCAAACACAGCCATGGCGTGACTTGATTTTCAAAATTTTCCGATTTCCTAGAACAAACTAGGAAAAAAAATATTTTATTTTTTTTAATTTTTTTTTTTATTTTTTTATTTTTTTTATTTATTGTACAACAGATTTTTATCCAATTACTGTACAATTTTCTCATTTTGACAGTCTTAACACCTAGAAAGATGATTATTATACAAAAAAATCTTAAGGCTATCTAAAGAAGAGTTATATATATCTAGTGTTTCCGATATTTCGTTCATCAGCACCATTCCTCTTGTCATGCTATGCTGTGCTAGAACATCTGTTCTGCCGTATGGTATTTTGAACAAGTCGTGTCGACGACTACGGCTGAAATTTTCAGGCACGTATAAGCCATAACATTCCAAGAGGAATGGGCTGTCAATACGGTTATGGATTATGTTAAAACTAAGAATTGCAAGATTTGCATGACGTCTAGTTTCCAAGCTAAATCTATTTGTTGCCTCAAGTAATTCCATATGGTGCATGAATCTCGGGTACGTTCCATGCATCCGCATATAGACATACCTAAGGAATTTTTTCTGAATTTGTTCTAGCATATTAATATATTTCGCTTGGTGCGGAGTCCACACACCACTGGCATACTCCAGCTTACTTCTTATGACTCCATCAAACATGGCTATCATTGCATCTGGGTCATCAAATTGCTTACATATTCTGATGATGAAACCCAGGAGTTTGTAGCATGCTGGAGTGAGCCGTGATATATGATCCGAGAATGTCAGTTTGGGATCAAAGACGATACCGAGATCTTTAAAGCTGTTGACTCGTGTTTGCCCTTTAATGTTGTATTCAAAAACTATGGGCTTCTCGGAGCGGGTATATGTCATAGTTACACATTTTTTTATATTGAATTCTACTAGTTATTACTAGTTTCCTTTTGATAAATCGCACCACTTTTACACTACACTGTCATTAGTAAAAAATATCAGAGTGTGCAGTTCACACGCGGTAGAAGTGAAATAACTAAGGAAAAAAAACTTCAGAAAACTAAAGTAGACATTTATCAATGTGAAGGATGATATTTTCCATATTTTTATCGTCGAATTCCAGTGCACCTTTTCCTATACATTTGGTCATCTTATTAGTATTTGTTTTCTTTTTCGGAGTCGCTAGATGTCGCTTTCTTTTGCCTATTCATTTTGGAGTGGTTTGAAGAATAAATACTGATTTTACAAAAATCCTTTGTCTGCTGATTGTTTGGCCGCTAAGGTGAGTCACGCGCTTTTCAAAGGGATACTTGCGTGGGACTATATTTTATTGCTATCTCATTCTCCCGCAGACTAAATCCTATAGATGAATGTGTTTGTCTATTTTTAGTGTCGCTTTTTCGTTTCATAGAGTTTGAAATCACAACGGTGATAAAGACTTTTCACTTCAAAAATCGTCTGTGATGGTATACCTTTGAAACTACCGAACAAATTGTTCCTTGAATTGTAAAATTGATTATCTGTTGAAAGAATTTAAAAAAAAACTTTGATAATTTGTTGTGCGCACGCCTGCGAAGATTTTTGTATACAATTGTGAGCTCTAGCGTTCTGAAATTTGTATATTTTTTTTACAATAGGTGGCGCGCGAGTTGTATGATAATGTGTGTATTTCATATAATTTAGAAGTAGGAAAGATAGGTGAGGGGGTTTGCGGGAGGTGTTTGAGGGAGCGGGGAAGGTGGAATTGTGATTATTGACGGCGTGATTGCAGAAGATTTTTTTATTAATAAATCTAAACGAAGCATGAAACAGAACAAGACACATAAAGTAACTACTAATTATGCCAGCCCGCTCCCTTTATTTATATATTTTAACCAATTTACACAAAACCTTAACAAATTATATACCTAAACACCTTACTCATGAATCACTCTACCTATTGGTGAAAACCCCACGAAAATGCGTTGCGTAAAAGTTTAACAGATCTAAGCGCACAGACTGCGGGAGTGACTTCATTTTATAATAATAATAATAATAATAATGTTTATTCCAGGATGTGGGGAGGATAGTGCAATTCCACACGTCCCATAAAGTTGTACATATTTACACAACAGATAAAGTAAAAAAGTAAATAGAACAAACAAATATAAAAGACATAAGCGATAATAGAAATAAAATAAATAATCAATTATAATGTAGGACGTGGCCTGGAGTGAGCTCGGGCCCAGCGCTCGCTCAGGAGTGGCGCTTGGTGCTGGAAGGCTGCGATCACCACTGTGTTATCGGAAGCCATTAGCCGCATCCTGGCTCCAGTGACCCGGTGTCTCATCAGTTTATACTATGTAAAGATTTCTTTTGAACATTTTAAGTATTAAAAAAATATATGTTATTTTTGAAACTGTATTTATATGTATAAAATTCCCTCGATAGGCAAACGCTCGCAAGTTATGCTCCGAAAATTATTAAAAACATATTTTGTTCTGTTATTAGTGTTATTATATCGGGCTTTCAATGATTAGTAAGTATTAACCTTCTTCGGAATCTTCGAGCACACAGACACGCCCGTATACACTTCTATTGATTTTTTTAATTCAGTGTTTTTTAACATCTTGATAGTGGATAGAACATTAGAACCACCGGAATACAGCCATCGCGTGACTAGGATTTACGAAATTTCCAGATTTTCTAAAACAAATAGTTTTCGGTTTGTTGTATTTGGTGAACAAACAGTAAGTCGAGGTTTTTTGTGAGCGTGGAAGCCCAAATACAAAGGGTCTCCGCAACCAGTGGCTGGGCAGAAGCATCCGCTACCAAGACCTAGACAAAACTCGCCACATGAACCCGGGCACCCCTACTAAGCCACCAAACGTAGAGAACCACTTGGGAGAGGTGTAGGTTATCCAATAAATGGTTCCCGTGGCGGTGGTACTCGTATCTACACCTCATAAATGATTTTTTTGTAAATTTAATAAAACATGGTTTGGTATGCGGTGTACAGTTTGTAATTTTATGTGAAACACGGCCTCTGAGAAAGACAATAAACATACATTCCTTATCGTTATAATGCTGCAGCTCTTTCTTACACATTAAATAATGGTGAGACAAAAGATGAAACTCACCAAATACATGTGTCAGTTTCCTCCAAAGTATTACTTTTTTCCTTCGGAGGAAACAGATATTATCTTATTACGGTTCAGCCCCGGTGACGGGAATTGCGTTTCATTTTCTTTATGTGAGAGAGATGTATGATAATGATTGAATGAAACCTTTGGGGGGGTGCAGACATACGTTCACCGTTTGTCTCATTTTCGACTGTTGTTATTTAGTGTGTAAGAAAGAGCTTCACACTTATATGTGAGCAAAATCAAAACCGAATATAACTCAGTAGTTTGGTCTCCATCTTACAAAATTTACGTTAATAATATTGAGCGAATTAAAAAAAAATTTCTGCATTTTATAAATTTTAAATTAAATATCCCACTAGAAGACTTAAAATATAATCTTTTACTAAATATTCTAAAAATACACACGCACTAGAAGACAGACGTAAAATAAACGACTTAACATTTTTATTCAAAATACTTTACTCTAAATTCGACTGTTGCGAACTCCTGCAACTCATAAACTTACGATTACTGACAGTAACCACAAGATAAAATACACTAATCTACTGCAGCATTTATAAGCGGAACTACATTGCCCAATCTCCGATACAACGATTTCACACTATGGGAAATCAGTACTTAGGTGATGTTGACATATTTAACATAAACTTGGCTAATTTTGTTGATCTTGTAAAAAAACTTATACCAAAACTATTCCTAAACATATCTGTGTTTTTGTAAACTTATCAAATCGCTGAATTTTTGTATTTTTTTAGTATTTTTGTGACTTGTGTGCATTTTTTTTTATCTAATTTCACTTTTATTTTTTCTTTGTCTATTTAAAAATCATCTGTCATGAATTAATTGTACTACCAAACATGTATAAGGGAACGTACCCATACTGCGTGAACAACTTTTTGCAATTTTTAACCCCCCCCCCCGGTTACCAAAAACCTATGGCCCCCGCCGCTCATTTGTACCAAGCGTAGTATTTTGAAGACCCCCCCCCCCCCCGAACAGGTCACGTAGTTATGGGTACGTTCCATAAGCCCTCTGGGCGTTGAATAAATAAATAAAAAAAATCAGCGCATTGACATTTAACGTTTTTGAATTTTTCGAATTCATTCGCACTTTAATATTATCCTTGTAACTATATTTCATATTTTCAAAATTATCGTCACGGCAAGTAGTATTGTAGAGGTCTACGGAGACGTCACGGTGCGATGTGTGAGAGAGATGCAAGAAAAAATCCATTGTAGGAAACAGTCCTACGTCATAGACCTGTGATTTCCGAAGGTCCTACGTACATTGTGTATCCCATCTTTTTTTAAATAGCTGCAGCATTACAGCGATAAGGAACGTATGTTTATTTCCTTTTTTGCCGTCACGGTACCGCAAACGTGAATCGTCACGGTAATAATAAAAGCTCTCATTGCCAGTCTTAATGCGGGTCTAGTAATAGCTGTCGAAAGGACATTGTGAAATAAAAAATAAACAATACAGTACCACGTGGTCCTACGGATCGACCAATCAATCTTGTCAAGGGGCGATTTTGATTTTTTGGCAACTGTCCTATTTATACAAATGATCAACTTTTTGGCTTTGGTCAGAGCTAGTGATGTCCATAATCCAAATATTAATAAATTGCCAAATTAATGTTCGATTATTTAAAAACAAATAAACTCGAAACAATTACCTGTTACATTTTGTACGTCTAACGTCTCTCCACACGAATAATATTATACTATAGGGTGTTGAGGGGTGGGTGAGGTTTTAAAGGCGAAAAAATGTCATATTTTAATATTTTTTTGGAGGTATAAATAATGTAAGTTATTTATTTTATATACACGTTATAGTTATAACATCTGAAGTATCTTTGAAAAAAAAATCAATTAAAAATATCAATAAATAAGTCCGTGACAGCGAATCTCCGGAGGCGCCTCGAAAAAAAATTCGTTACCGAATCATTTGAAACCATAAAATCGAAATGCGTTTAAAAGGTGATATGTTTTCCCAGACAGTCAGGAAGAGTTTTTTTTTTGCAGCTTGTTGAAGTCAAAAATGCGATTTTTGCTAAAAAAAATTCGGTGAATTTTTTTGTTGAAGTAAAAAATTCTTTCTGACTACCTGTTGATTTATGTGTAGAAATAGTGTACAAAATTTCAGGAGGATTTTGAGTTACGATGTTCACGAACTTCAAAAATTTGTTTGCGAGATTATCGATCAAAGTTTTTTTTTATATTCGAAATATACTTGAATCGAGCATGAGGACCGGTCGCTTGAAACACTGTATCTTCTTTAGATTTGTTCCGATGTACTTAAAAAAATTTTAAGTACATCGGAATTTTAATTTTAATGATTTTTCTTTTCATGTCTTCGAAAAAGTCACTTAACACCGAAATTTCATTTACATTTTTTACTCCAAAAATCTCAGGAAAAACCGGAAATCAAGAACGTCCCTTAACACCCTGTATATGTAGATACTTGAGCAGATCAGTAAAAAATCGCGGGATAGTCTGAATTCTTCACGAATCGGATCCAATTTTTTTTTTTATTCATTTATTTTTATTTATTTATTACATAAGATACATTTATGCAGCAAAATAACATAATAATAATATAATTTTTAAAATGACAATTTAAATAATTTACTTTAATATAATGGTTTTTTTTTCTGAATTCTTCACACAATCAGTTCCAATTTGACTCAAATTCAAATCAAATATTTATATTTGTGGTACTATGCCGTGTTGCGCCGGAAGAAGGAAGCGCCTACACCAAAAATAAATCACGTAAAAAATTGAGTTCATGTGAACTCGAGTTACGCAGGACCACGTACAACCGAAATGAGTATTTTTGATTATATCATCACACTTTCCAATAACATACCATTCAAACTAACTTACCATCACGCCGTTTCACCGCAGAGGTAGGCGAGAGCCTAAATTAAAAATAAATGAATGGATATTAAGGCTCTGCAACCGGGCTCGAAAAGAAGATACGAAGATAGAGATACGAAATTACGAATGTTAAGGAGAGCGCTAACATTTACAGCGACAAAATCGATGCGAAAATTGCGAAAATGTTTAATGAAACACGACTCGTTTAAAATAGAGCAAAAATCTCGCGGGCATTATCTTAAACAGCATTTAAAGAAACACTGTGAATTCTTTCATACATATAACTTGTAAAATAACTGAAACAAACGTGTTTATAATAATTTTTGGAACATACTTTGCGATTTTTTTTCTATTGAGGGAATCTATCTATCTATCTATATAAATCTTCTTCTTCTATCTATCTATCTTCTATATAAATAAAAAATGAATCGCCGAAATGTATGTACGCGCATAACTTCCGAACGACTGCACCAAATTGGATAATTCTTTTTTTGTTGTGTTCGTTATGGTCAGGACAAGGTTTGTATAAAACTACTGGTGAGCTCTGGCATTATGAAATTTGTATAAAAAAATTGCAATAGGTGGCTAAGCTGTTTGAAAACTGAATGCACCGGGACTGAATGAATGGAATGCGGGAGGAGGGAACTCGGGAGGAGGGTTCGCGGGACTGGGGAAGCGGGCGAGGGGAGTGGGTGCGGGAAGGCGGTGTGGAAACGCGAGAGGGGAAAGGGTATGCGGGAGAGGAAGGGGAGGCGGAAGGAGAACGGGACGAATGGGAAAGGACACGCAGGGAGAAACAATTTCTTTATTTAATGGCTTAGCAACGCATGCCGAGAACCAGCTGGTTTTATATAATTTGCGTTTCGGCGCGGGCAAAGTCTAGATATTATCTTCAAGAATAACATATATTTTTTTAAGATCTTGAAAACTTACCGTGTTTAAGGGAAATATGTAATAAATCGGTAGAAATCCGGGTTGCGGACCCTTAATTTGAAAGTCTATGGTTATACTAGTACCTACGTGACATGTTCGTATTTAGTTAGAAATTTATTTAAAACCAAAAAAAAAATCGATTTTTTCTCTGGTATTATCTTTTTTTATGTTTCGAATATGCCCATCACTAGTGATGAGTGTCTGAGAATCTTGACTTCGAAGTCATCATTCTACATTCACAGACATCTTTAGGGTCAAAGCTAGACGGATTAGTTCCCAAGGTTGATGAACGCAATACTTTGACCAATCGGTATTAAAATTTAATTCGAATCGGCTTTCGAGAGATTCGACCGGCCCTAATTTGGCTTATTTGCACTATTTTATTTTTTTTACTTTAAAACCACATTTCATGGGAAATAGATGCCTCAAAACACTGTTTTGCATATTTTTTTATTTATACAATAATAATTTTTAAGTAAAAACTTATTTAGCACCGTTGTGATTAGAAACTCAATGAAATGAAAAATAGCGACACTAAAAATAGACATACATCTGTAGGATTTATCCTGCGAGATAAAGAGATCTGTCAGATAATAATCGGTCTCCTCTTTGTGCGGTGCTTCGTAGCCCGTCTACTTTAGTTTGTCCACTTTTGTCTACTTTAGTTTTCTGAATGTTTCTTTTCTACCGTGTGTTTTTTTTTATATAAATACCTCAAAAGCTACCCAGCTGCTCCTATCTGGCGCCAGTGAGACTATGGCATCCCCAATTGGGGTATGTTGTGAGGCTGAAGGTCAAGGGCGGATCCAGGATTTTTTTTGGGGGGGGGCACAATGGGCGGACGGGCAAAAAAAACAACAATTACTGTTAGGATTTTTTTCTGGGGGGGGGGGCACAAGGGGCGTACGTGTAAAAAAAACAACAATTACTGTTAGGATTTTTTTCTGGGGGGGGGCACAAGGGGCGTACGTGCAAAAAAAACAACAATTACTGTTAGGATTTTTTTCTAGGCGGGCACAAGGGGCGGACGGGCAAAAAAAAATCAACAAATACTATCATAGTTCAAGTTTATTTCTACAAGTTCAAGTATGCATAGGAAGGTTTATGAGTGTCAAAACAATAGAAAAATTAAATGTTTAATAAAGACAGTTTTCTGTACTGTGATGAAATCTCCACAGTACACAAAAATATCGTCTGGGGGGGGGCACGTGCCCCCGTGCCCCCCCCCCCCCCTAAATCCGCCCTTGCTGAAGGTAGTGGGAAAGGGATGGAAATGGGGAAGAGAAAAGTGGGGAAATACCTGGCTATTCATATCTGGTCACAAAACACGGCTAAAGTCATTTCAAGCAACGTTTCAATTCTGCATGGTGGCAAACATAAACTTATGTTTTTTCTAACTAAAATACTGATAACAAAAAAAATATAAACACATAAATATTTTATTATAGGTACAGATAAACGTTATTATCATCTCACTTTTTTATCGTTGTTCCATATGAAAAAAATTTATACAAAAATCCCAAAGTTTCAAAAATTTTTTTTTTCAAATTGTGATTCATAACTTTGGCTTTGGTTTCATGAAGGTGTACAATTAACTTTTTTGGTGTTTTTTTTTAATATTTGAACATAAGGGTATTGTTTTCTCTTTCCAATGCCGTTTAGATCATACTTCTAACTATGATATTAAGGGAGACACGACGATTTCTATGAGACCTATGTGAGCTGGGACAAATAATATGTTCTCCTCTGATTAAACGGGTTAACGTTTCGTTTGTAATTATTTCATATCACAAAGTGCTTTCGCTTTCTGTGAAAACATAAAATAACTCATGTTTTTTATGTCTTAGTTTAATGGCTGTAAAATCGATAAACCTCTCGACCTATTGAGTCACGTTTTATTCTAGTAGATTCGTAATGCGAACTCTGACTGCTAATTGCTCCAGAACTAATTAATTCTTAAATATGTCGGCGACTTTGTTACTAGCATTGCCCGGACTTTATTCTGCTTTAAAATGCCTCTACTCGAATTTCTACCGATTTCTTACAAATCTCACTTAAACTTTTAAAGTTTTTAAGCTCTTAAAAATATATATGTTATTTTTTAAGATAATATCTATACGTTCCCCACGCCGAAACTCAAATTATATGAAACTAGCTGGTACCCGGCATGCGTTGCTATGCCATTTAATAAAGAAATTGTTTCTCCCTGCGTGTCCTTTCCCATTTGTCCCGTTCTCCTTCCGCGTCCCCTTCCCCTCTCGCTTTCCCACTCAGCCTCCTCCACTTTCCCTCGCCCCACACCACTCTCCCCTTCCCCCGTCCCGCGAACCCCTCTCAAGAGTTCCCCTCCCAGGTTCCCCTCCACCCGCCCCCTCCTGCATTCCATACATTCATTCCCGATTCAGTTTTCAAACAGCTCGCTTACATCTATTGCATTTTTTATACAAATTTCATAATGCCAGAGCTCACCAGTAGTTTTATACAAACCTTTTCCTGACAATAACGAACACAAGAAAAAAAGAATTATTCAATTTGGTGTAGTCGTTCGGAAGTTATGCGCGTACATACATTTCAGCGATTCATTTTATTTATATAGATTTCCTCGACAGAAAAAAATCGCAAAGTATGCTCCGAAAATTATTATAAACACGTTTGTTTCAGTTATTTTACTGGTTACATGTACGAAAAAATTCACAGTGTTTCTTTAAATGCTGAAGCCTCCCAGAGATTTTTGCTCTATTTTAAACGAGTCGTGTTTTATTAAACATTTTCACAATTTTCGCTTAAATATTATCCCGAACAACAATGTCGGATGTGAGATTTTGCAGTTTTACTGTTTTTGAGATCAAGAAATATGGCATTTAAGAAATATAAAACGTTTCTAACTTGCCACATTTTATCTTGAATTTGTGAGACAATAGCAAATCCAGATGGATTATGACGTCATTTTTTTTTTTACATGAATACCACACTAGAGTCCCAACTGCTCCCGTCTGGAGCCAGTGGGATTATGGCATCCCCGATTGGGGTATGTTGTGAGGCTGAAGGCAGTGGGGAGGGGAAGAAGATAGGAAAGAGGAAGGTGGGGAAGTACCTGGCTATTCAGATCTAGTCACCAAACACGGCAGAAGCCATTTCAAGCAACTTTTCAATTCTGTATGGTGGTCTTACACCAGGGCGATACTGAGAATGAACGGTCGGTGGGACATGGGACGGTCGGTCTAAGAGCGAGGTCGACAGCCGTATACACCAGGCTAGGCTTGCATTCAATAAAAGGTCGAAAATAATAGAATCGAATAATATAGACCTAAAACTGAGAATACTCCTCATCAAGACCTATGTATGGAGTATCTTGATGTACGGCTGCGAAACATGGTGCCTATCCGAAAGAGATAAACGGAGACTAGAGGCTTTTGAGATGTGGTCCTATAGAAGACTATTAGGAATTTCCTGGAGAGACCACATCACAAATGAGGAGGTTCTCCAAAGAATCGAAGGAGGAAGGCACCTGCTCAGGACCTTGTCCGAAAGGCGCGCAAGATGGATCGGCCATGTAATAAGACAAGAAGGCCTCTTGCATGCCATAATGGAGGGTATGACCGAGGGGACAAACTCTAGAGTACCTGGAAGACCTGCTGGTGGACGTGCGCTGCTCATCATACGCAGACTTCAAAAGAGCCGCACAAGACAGGGAAGAGTGGAATAAACGTATAGATGAAATTTGCTGCAAACCAATCCCACGATTGAAACCAGAGAGAGAGAATGAATAAATTGTGTAATACACAAATTAATCAAATAAAATTTATTTGCCACGCCGGGATTCGATCCCGTGACCTTCGGAATGCGAGTCAAGCGCCTTACCGCTGCACTACGCCGGCCGTCATTGATTTTGGCGAAACCTTGGTCCACTAGATCCCGTATTTATGATCCCAAAAAATTGATGTACACGTATGTATAATTAATGTTGACCCCAATTGTAACATCATCATCATCATCTGTGGCTCTACAACCCAGGTCGGGTCTTGGCCTCCAGCAGAGCCTGCCTCCATCACTGTCGGTGTTGTGCTGCGTTACGCCAGTTTCGGATGCCGATGGTGCTTGCATCCTTCACCACTCCATCCAGCCATCCAAGCTTTGGTCTTCCAACTCTTCTCCGACCCCCAGGTGCACCATCCATAATTCGCTTTGGGATATCTCCTTCGCTCATTCTCTGGATATGTCCAGCCCACCTGAGTCTTCCAGTTTTGATTTCCTTGGAGATATTAGGGTCCTCGTAAAGATCGTATAGCTCCTGGTTGTATCTGATACGCCATTCTCCATTATCACAGACTGGGCCGTAAATCCTTCGCAGCACCTTCCTTTCAAAACTTTCTAGGGCTCCTTCATCACCCTTACTGATTGTCCAGCATTCCGAACCATACATAAGAACAGGTCTGTAACGGACGTGTTGCTCTCCCTCATTGTTAAATTATAAAATGTCTAGCTATGTACAATGCCCCGGTGCAACCAATAAAGCTTGTGTGCCAAGTTTGCACCGGGAGCCATTCTAGCCTCCTATATTTCTCTATGTTATATGTTATACCCCTGAGAAGGGCCATTTTTTCCTGCTCCAAAGGATCAAAGGATCGGTTCCCGCTCCAAAGGATCGGTTCCTGCTCCAAAGGATCGGTTCCTGCTCCAAAGGAAGGGCCCTTGTGACGGCCCTTTTCAGGGCCTTTTCGTTCTGACCACGGTTCATGAATACCGTGCCGCCAGCAACTACTCTTTGCCACACACATTTTTACCATTGCTAAAATGTTATTTTCTTTACACAACAAATGCCCCGGTGCAACAAGTAAAAATTGTTTACCAGGTTGCCACCGGGAGACATATTAAAATCATTGTCATTTCGCCCTCAGGGCTATTTCTCCGGCTACAAAGCCAAAAAACCAGTTTGGGCGTCCCTATTAAGGGCCTTTATATTGGTCAAAAATACACCATATTTTAATATAACTTCGTTTAAACACCCCGTAGGACGCTGAAACTAAGACGTTTCAGTGCAGAGTCCTACGGGGCATCCATAGAGCCATAAATAAACATTGCAACTCTTAAACTGCCAGCGCTATCAGCACTTGAGCAGATTTTCGAGACTTTAGCATCATTTCACTTTTTCTCCATTTTAAAAATCCCAGGACCTCGTAAAGCGACGGAACCAAAAGGTTTCGATAGCCAAGCTTACGGGGGACCTGGGAAAAATATTAACTTCTTTGTAACTATTCAAACACTTTGTTAAATAACAAATACCTACCGACAAAAAGTCAAACTTCCTTAAAATCAACCCAAACTCGTCAAACAAAAAATCTACGAATGTAGAACATCCGTAGAAACACTGTAGTATTAAGGAAAACATTGTAAATACATTAACCTGACCTGTATAATTATTGTAAAAACCTAATTTTAATCGACCACTTTCAAGGAAATGGTCGGCAAAACCAGCGGCAACAGAAAACCGCCCCTTATATGCAAAACGGGATAGGTAAAATCCCCCACTCTAAAATTGTACCACGTGACCGTTTTTTCACCCGAAAACGGGTATAAAAGGCGTGATTTTTTGGGTAATAAATCAGTTATTCTTCAACATTCAAACAAGTCTTGTTATTTACTCTACAAGTGGTCCTTTCTACCTACCTCTGGGAGTCTGCAACCTGCTGCCAGCTGCTGCCTCCTGCCGAAGTTCTGCCTGAACGGGAACTCGGTGCCTACTGCTGCAGTCAGCCCTGACTTTGGGCACTGCAAGGCACCGCTCAGGCAGAAACAAGGCGCATCCAGGGCCATACCACTGGATGTAGGGAGGCCAGCCAGCTACTATCACCACCATCAGCGTGAGCCAGTGGAAGGCGTGCACAAAACCGGTGCTTCTATTTTACAGTCTTGTAAAGACTTGATACGTCTGTTACAAGTGGTCCTTCGAGCCGGATCCGCTGCACGCCTGACACGCCACGCCTGATGCCACGTCACGCCTGAGATACCACGCCTGACGCTACGGCTGACGCTACGCCTGACGCTACGCCTGACGCTACGCCAGACGCCACGCCCGATGCCATGCCTCATGCCAGGACTGACGCCACGCCTCATGCCAGGACTGACGCCACGCCCCATGTCAGGGCTGATGCCACGCCTGATGCCACATCACGCCTGATGCCATGCATACCCACGCCCGTGACACGCATGGTGCGACAACTACAACGAGAGCTGCGCCGTCAGCAGCAACTTATTGACATGCTGACGGAAACCCTGCAACCACAACAGCATGGAGCAAAAGGGCCGGCACAAAAAAGTGCGACGGGGCCCGCTCTACCTCATCCTACAGGACTGACGCCGCGTGGAGCAAAAGGGCCGGCACAAAAAAGTGCGACGGGGCCCGCTCTACCTCATCCTGCAGGACTGACACCGCGTGGAGCAAAAGGGCCGGCACAAAAAAGTGCGACAGGGCCCGCTCTACCGCATGCTGCTACAGGGTTGCCACAACACGACGCTTCAGGGTTGGCACGCGATAGCCAAGCCCCGCAGCCAAGCAGCCATGACTCAACATGGATGCAGCCTCGTCATGCTTCAGGGTTGGCACGTGATAGCCAAGCCCCGCAGCCAAGCAGCCATGACTCAACATGGATGCAGCCTCATCATGCTTCAGGGCCGGCACGAGATAGCCGAGCCCCGCAGCCAAGCAACCAAGGCAGTCCAAGATGGATGCCACCTGGACCTTCCGGCCCGGTACCGCCCGTACCTCTGCTCGACCAGAGGCAACGTGAAGCCGTACGTGAGATGCCCGTTGGACCTGTGCCTCTGGTGGACCAGAGGTACGCCTCACTGGCGCAGCTAGGGCCTGAAGACCCTCCGCCGCCGCCCCCTCACTACAAAGGGGATCCAACATGGATACAACCTGGTCCTGCCGGCCCCGTACCGCCCGCACCTCTGGTGGACCAGAGGCCGCGTACCGCCGTACGAGAGATGCCTGTCGGACCTGTGCCTCTGGTGAACCAGAGGTACGCCTCGCCGGCGCAGCTAGGACCTGAAGGCCCTCCGCCGCCGCCCCTCAACTATGGCAGCAGTCCCCGACGGATGCCGCCTGGACCTTCCGTCCCCGTACCGCCCGCACCTCTGGTGGACCAGAGGCCGCGTACCGCCGTACGAGAGACGCCCGTTGGACCTGTACCTCTGGTGGACCAGAGGTACGCCTTGCCGGCGCAGCCAGGGCCTGGAGGCCCCCTGCCGCCGCCCCCTTACTACAACGTTGAGGGACCATCATCACACGCCCAGTGGACACCACCTGGGCCATCACAGCCAGTACCGCGGCACGAACAGCAGTACCGACTACCAGCAGCAGCAGCAGCTCCTGCCCAACCTGGTCCTGCCGGCCCCGTACCGCCCGTACCTCCGCTCAATCAGAGGTACCGAGAAGCCGTACGTGAAGAGCCTGCCGAACCTGTACCTCTGGTGGACCAGAGGTATGCACCACCAGCAGCAGCAGAGCCTGCCCAAGCTGGTGCAGTCCTTGAGCCAACCGAACGCTCAGTTCCGGACCAAGGAGAACCTTGGCGACTCCAGGAAATTTGGATGCAGCCTGGACCATCCGGCCCCGTGCCGCCCGTACCTCTGCTCGACAAGAGGCAACGTGAAGCCGCACCGGAGAAGCCCGTTGGACCATTTGCATCACTGGCGCAGCTAGGGCCTGAAGACCCTCCGCCGCCGCCCCCTTCCTACAACCCAGGAAGAGCCAGTTTTGCGGCCCCATTAAGGGCCAGTTTTGCGGCCCCGAGAAGGGCCAGTTTCGTGACACCGGACCCTGCCGGATCCGCACCACTGCCGGAGCAGTTGTACTCATTGCCGTCTGGACCTTCTGGCCCCGGACCGCCCCTACCCCTGCTCTATCAGAGGCAGCCAGCCGACCAGCAGAGAGCACCTGCCGGATCCGCACCGCTGCCGGAGCAGTGGGATTTGTTGCCACCTGGACCTTCTGGCCCCGGGCCGCCCTCACCCGGGCTCCACCGGACAGCCAGCTCTGCACAGTCAGCCGATCAGCAGAGAGCATCTGCTGGATCCGTACCTCTGCGCGAACAGAGATACCAAGCACTGGCCCAGATGGATGACCAACCACATTCCGCTGTCATAACAGTGGTTTTCGTCATCGGCGCAGCGAAGACGAGCCCGCCCTGCCCCAGCAGTATCACTACCACATTCGTGATACCTGTTATCGGCGCAGCGAAGACGAGCCCGCCCTGCCCCAGCAGTATCACTACCACATTCGTGATACCTGTTATCGGCGCAGCGAAGACGAGCCCGCCCTGCCCCAGCAATGCCACCATCAAAGAAGTGGCGCTCTTCACACGGGGGGAGCCAATCAACCCCAGCAAAAGGAAAAATTTGCTGGCTGTCATGGACCCCGTGATGCTCCACATCAGCCGACCACACGGCCGAGTCCTGGACGACACCCCCGCCGCAGATGGCCGAGAGAGGACAGCCCGAATCCAGACGAGCCCCGCAGTCTACACCCGACCTGCCGTGAAGCCCGCTGGGATCCTGCCGTTCCCGCCTATGCAGCTTCGCCTACTCATCGTTCGACACGTCCTGATGACTAGTGCAGACAAGCAGCACGGGGGGAGTGTAACGGACGTGTTGCTCTCCCTCATTGTTAAATTATAAAATGTCTAGCTATGTACAATGCCCCGGTGCAACCAATAAAGCTTGTGTGCCAAGTTTGCACCGGGAGCCATTCTAGCCTCCTATATTTCTCTATGTTATATGTTATACCCCTGAGAAGGGCCATTTTTTCCTGCTCCAAAGGATCAAAGGATCGTTTCCTGCTCCAAAGGATCGTTTCCTGCTCCAAAGGATCGGTTCCTGCTCCAAAGGATCGGTTCCCGCTCCAAAGGATCGGTTCCTGCTCCAAAGGATCGGTTCCTGCTCCAAAGGATCGGTTCCTGCTCCAAAGGATCGGTTCCTGCTCCAAAGGAAGGGCCCTTGTGACGGCCCTTTTCAGGGCCTTTTCGTTCTGACCACGGTTCATGAATACCGTGCCGCCAGCAACTACTCTTTGCCACACACATTTTTACCATTGCTAAAATGTTATTTTCTTTACACAACAAATGCCCCGGTGCAACAAGTAAAAATTGTTTACCAGGTTGCCACCGGGAGACATATTAAAATCATTGTCATTTCGCCCTCAGGGCTATTTCTCCGGCTACAAAGCCAAAAAACCAGTTTGGGCGTCCCTAATAAGGGCCTTTATATTGGTCAAAAATACACCATATTTTAATATAACTTCGTTTAAACACCCCGTAGGACGCTGAAACTAAGACGTTTCAGTGCAGAGTCCTACGGGGCATCCATAGAGCCATAAATAAACATTGCAACTCTTAAACTGCCAGCGCTATCAGCACTTGAGCAGATTTTCGAGACTTTAGCATCATTTCACTTTTTCTCCATTTTAAAAATCCCAGGACCTCGTAAAGCGACGGAACCAAAAGGTTTCGATAGCCAAGCTTACGGGGGACCTGGGAAAAATATTAACTTCTTTGTAACTATTCAAACACTTTGTTAAATAACAAATACCTACCGACAAAAAGTCAAACTTCCTTAAAATCAACCCAAACTCGTCAAACAAAAAATCTACGAATGTAGAACATCCGTAGAAACACTGTAGTATTAAGGAAAACATTGTAAATACATTAACCTGACCTGTATAATTATTGTAAAAACCTAATTTTAATCGACCACTTTCAAGGAAATGGTCGGCAAAACCAGCGGCAACAGAAAACCGCCCCTTATATGCAAAACGGGATAGGTAAAATCCCCCACTCTAAAATTGTACCACGTGACCGTTTTTTCACCCGAAAACGGGTATAAAAGGCGTGATTTTTTGGGTAATAAATCAGTTATTCTTCAACATTCAAACAAGTCTTGTTATTTACTCTACAAGTGGTCCTTTCTACCTACCTCTGGGAGTCTGCAACCTGCTGCCAGCTGCTGCCTCCTGCCGAAGTTCTGCCTGAACGGGAACTCGGTGCCTACCGCTGCAGTCGGCCCTGACTTTGGGCACTGCAAGGCACCGCTCAGGCAGAAACAAGGCGCATCCAGGGCCATACCACTGGATGTAGGGAGGCCAGCCAGCTACTATCACCACCATCAGCGTGAGCCAGTGGAAGGCGTGCACAAAACCGGTGCTTCTATTTTACAGTCTTGTAAAGACTTGATACGTCTGTTACAAGGTCGTATAAGGGTCTTGTAAAGCAGGACTTTAGTTCTTCTGGTAAGGTGGCGAGATTTCATATGCTTCTGTAGCCCAAAGTAGTATCGATTTGCAGCTACTATTCTTCTTTTGATTTCGCTGGATACATTGTTGTCATTTGTCACCATAGTACCGAGATATACAAACTCGTTGACAGTTTCAAATGTATAATTATCTATCTGTATACTTGGTGGTTTCTGGCGTCCATGTACGGGCATATATTTTGTCTTCCCCTCGTTGATGACCAATCCCATGTTCCTTGCTGACGTAGCTAAGCTTTTAAACGCCGATTTTAGTTCATATTCTGAGCGTGCGATGATATCTATATCGTCAGTATAAGCAAGGAGCTGAACAGACTTGTTAAAAATATGGCCTGTGGTTTGTATACCTGCATTTCGGATGGCCTTTTCCAGCGCTAAATTGAATAAAATGCAGGCAAGTGCATCTCCTTGTCTTAGTCCATTGAAGGTCTTTAGGGTGTCTGACAGATCCCAATTGTAACAGGATTATAAAATTTTATATATTTATTCTCAAATTCTTAGTTCATTAAAACGACTTCCCGGATTCCCCAGATTGTGATCTGAAATATTATTGTTAATTAATGTGTATGTTTTTTCTTCTTTTCAGCATGGCGTCGGTATCGAATTGGTTCGCGTCCTCACTGAAAGCCCTGCCCCCAAAATCTCTAATGTTTTCTGCGAATGTGACACCAAAGATGATGTTGTAAGTATTATTCTAACTTTATAATATATATTACTAACGCAGACCATTTGACCCTTTAAAGTCACTAGATAATCTGAAATCAGTTCCAATTACAATTTGGGAGGCGGGAATGGGTACCGCCGCCCCGGGAACCTTTATTGGATAACCAACACCTCTGCCATAGGTCACCCCAAGTGGCTCGCTACGTTTGGTGATTTAGCAGGGGTGCCCGGGTTCATGGGGTGAGGTTTGTCTAGGTCTTGGAGGCGGATGACCAAGACACACTGATCCCCGGATTCCTACCCACCCCTTAAACCCTTTTCCTTCCCAGAATTCTCCTCTCCTTTCTTTCCTTAAAAAAACCCTCCACACAGCATCCCCAAAGATGACATAGGCCCTGAGGGAAATTTTTCCTCAGGGCCTTCTGTGTGGAGCTCGTGTAAAAAAAAAAAATCCAAAATGTGTTTAAAATATTATATTATAGTTAAAGGTACCTACTTTATGGTTTGTCTGAATTCTTCACTCAACGAAAATGTGTTGAAAATATTATATTACAGGTAGGTAGGCTATGTATGATCACGGACCCTATAGAAATACCGTCGCCCCTACCTACACATTTGCCATAGTTCATCCCAATGTTTTGCCAAGTTTAATTTACCAGGAGAGCTCGAGTTAGGTGTGTCCAGGTCTTGGCGGCTGACGCCTGTCTATCGGCTGCGTGGCGGGCCGGTTCATACATCCGTCACTTCTGACACATTACCCCCAGATCCCTTCCTATCCTTCATACCTTCTTCCTTCACACTACATCCCAATTCACACTACATCCCTATCCCCATACGGGGGTGTGCTGGACCTCGTCCCTGCTTCATCTTTAGATACATTACTAATTTTGCAGATCCTTCTCAAATCTATCTGCGCCTCCCCCAATGACATGTGCAGGCTTGAGGCTTGATCAGACGACCTTGACTATCCTTTGTCCTGCCTCTGACTACCCAACGCTGAATTTTCTTTTAGTCTTCGGGTATTTTACCCCAAATATTCAGTTAACATTCTTTGAGGCTTCACTGAGTGGTTAGCTAAGGGACACGGAAGCTAAGTGTAGTTTATGATCAGACCGAAAGCCATTCATATTTTTTGTTGGTACTTGCAAATTGATTTGAGATTTATTGTATTACTTATGTTCTCTATTTTATGCAGGTGCTTGCAGGTTTTTACAGATGCAATGCCGTCTCATGGGAGCCTCATGAATGAGTTTTTCTTTTGCCCTGTTTAATTTATCTTTATCTTACTAACCTATTTTATGCATTTTGTTTTTCCTGTTAAGCACTTGCATACTGCTTACTAACAACGTATGCATGGACACTGGAGGTCTAGATTCGTTCAAAATAAATAAATGTAGCTTCGTTTAACAAAAAAAAATAGAATCTTGCGAGAGCCTTGAAGGAGTAACCATCAGTTACTTATACCAGGGCGGGTAAGAGGTGGATTACCTCCACTACATCTCAAAAGATGGCATAGGTCTTGAGGGAAATTATTTTCCTCAGCACCTCCTGTGTCGGGTTAACCTGTCAGTGGCTGAGTGAGCATCGCGTTTGGGTCCTACCCGGGCATCGCCTGTTCGATTCCTCGGCTGGTTAAATCCTCCGTCACGACACAAGCAACATTTTCGGCTTTCTGTGGTGGTAGTAGGAGATTTACAAACATTGTTGGGTTACTCGTACACCAGGAATGTTTGTCTTTCTTTTTAAAAAAATGTTTAAAAAATTTAGTGGAGAATTTTTGACTGACCAGGTATTTTTCAACTCGGTTTCTTACAATCTGTCCCCATTTTTGCATTGCATTCATTTACACAACAGTTATGACTTCACCAGATGCCGTTTAATGTTGTCCACGTTTTCTGAGAGACAGAACTGGCAACTTTATTTCCCATAATTAGATCCATATATTTTTACGTGGGAAGTTTGCCACTGGATTCTCCGCGTTTCTTCAGGGGGGCATCTTTACTGAAGTCATTCTTAAATCACCAAAATACCTTACACTTTCGAGCATGTAAACTCGGTCATCCTAGCAAATCGACAATTTTTATTTTAATGTTTTTTTACATTAGCTCCATACAGGAGGCCCTGGGATGAAAGTAGACTGAACGCTGTAGAAATGAGATCCCTGAGGCGTATGTGTGGTAAAACCATGTATGATCGTGTGAGAAATGTGGAAATCCGCAAAGAATGCAATGCTGATGTAAGCGTAATGAGTAAGATCAAGAAAGGAACGCTCCGATGGTTTGGGCATGTAGAGCGAATGAACGAGGAAAGGAGTGTAAGGAGAATATATGACGCAAATGTGAATGGTAGTAGAAGTCGAGGACGCCCAAGAAAGACATGGCACGACCAAGTGAATCAGATACTTGAGTCGGGCCATGTCAAGAGTCAGAATAATAGAAGAGAATGTATGAGACGTTGTATGAATGTAAACGAGGCAAGGAATGTGTGCCAAGACCGGGATGTTTGGCGGTCCGTCCTCTCTGCCTACCCCTGCGGGGAAACGGCGTGATGGTTAGTTAGTTAGTTAGGAGGCCTTGAGAAAAATAATTCCCTTCAGGGCCTATATCATCTTTTGGGATGCTGTGTGGAGGGTCTTTTTAGGAAAGGAAGGAGAAGAAGTTCTGGGAAGGAAAAGGGTATTAGGAGTGAGTAGGAATCTGGGGGTCAGTGTGTCCAGGAGTAACGGACGTATGAATCCATCCTTGCTGCAGTGAAAGACGATAGGTCAAGTAAGTTCGTCTGGAAAGGTCAAAAGGTCTCCCTCAACCAGTCTATCTCGATCCAGCCCCGCAGCAGGTGGCAGACTCATCCACCGATAAGATTTGGACAAACCTTATCCCGTGATATTTTCATAACGCCAGAGCTCGTGTATGTTATTCTGATGTACGAACCATATTAATGTGTAATTTCATTTAAATCCTATCTGTAGTTTTTGCATGAAAGAGTAACAAACACACGTACATCCATGCAAACTTTCGAGTTTATAATATCACTAAAAAAAATTCAACCACCATGTTAGGCACATGCCGCGTAGTCGTGGTCAATTATTTATTTATTTATTTATTTACGGACAAATAGTCCAATTAACAATATAACAATAACACGAATAGAAAAAAAAGGAGATACAATGAAAGGAGATTACATATAGATGAAGAGCATTGACAAAATACATATAATATAAAAGTACATAGAGAAGATAACTACAAGTAGCTTGAAGATGGATTTAAAAAGACTTTAAAAAACCACATTGCGTAACGACTGCCGAAAGTCATTTAGGCTTACACCAAAAAATTCAATGCTTTGATTTGCGTTGACTAGTCTCGACATCCTGGATAAAGGAGAATGATATTCATAATTAGTAGAATGTTGATTGAGGAACAGCAATTCATTATTTCGGAGTCTACGGGAAGGAATGTTGAACTGGATGAGTTGTAACAAAGCAGGTGTGTCAGTAATACTGTTGATAATTTTGAAAATGCATATTAGATCAGAGTCCTTTCTACGTTTTTCTAAAGAGGAAATGTTTAAAGTTTGTTCAATTTCATCATACGAGTATTCTCCTCTTTCAAGTCCTAACCTCCAAGCAATTCCTCGTAGGAAGCGATGTTGTACAGATTCGATGTAACAAATGTGGATAGCATAAAAAGGAGACCAAATGACACTAGCATATTCAAGGTGAGGGCGGACCAGCGTACAGTAAAGAGTTTTAAGTGTATTTATTTGTTTAAAGTCAGAGGTAATTCTATGAATGAAGCCGAGTAGTTTAAGTGATTTGTTTACGATGTTATTAATGTGATCCCGGAAAGAAAGTTTACAATCCAGAGTGACCCCAAGGTCCTTGATAGATGTGATAGTAGAGAGACAAACATTATTTAGTTTATAATCAAACTGAATAGGTTATATAGGTAAACAATGCATTAAGAGGCTATAACCAGACACAACCGGAAATATGGCATTTTAAAATCAAATTCTATGACTAACAACTCTTTTCTACAAAAAATATATAAATTGATTTCGACAGATTGTTATTTTATCTGGTAAAGTTATGTTTTAAATTTTGAAAAAATATGCTTATTTTTATTTTAATAAGTTTATACCGTTGGTCTTTGGAAGATTTGTTATATTTTCAAACAAAATGTTGTATTATACTAATACAACACACATTTTAAATTATATAATCATAAATTAATTCAACAAATTATCTTGAAAAACTACTTTTCAGAATTTTAATTTTAGTTCAAGTAAAGACCTTCAATAAAATCATGAAACACAAAAGAATATAAAAATATACAGACTGTAAGAAATATATAATTTTAAAATATGTAAAATCAAAGTAATTACTTCTAAGTAAGCAAATAAGAAAAATGTTATTTAACCTCTCAGACTAATTTGTTCGCTTTTGTGAACGCCTCATATACATAGATATCATAGAAATCTTTGTATCTGTCTTACTTATCATGGTGATAAGTATGATCTAAACGCTATTAGAAAAAAGCTGCTTTAGACCACACGACCGAAGTAAAACTACAAGACAAACCTCGCCCAATGAACCCAGGGTGACCTATGACCTAGGGGTGACATTGGGGTGAAATATGACCATGGGGTGATCTACGACCTTGGGGTGACCTACGACCTTGGGGTGACCTACGACCTTGGGGTGACCTACGAACTTGGGGTGACCTACGACCTTGGGGTGACCTACGACCTTGGGGTGACCATGCTTATCCTTATCCTTATCACTCCCCAAGTCAAGCGTGCGTAAAGGCCCGACCGTTCGCCTAGCAATCGTTCACCGTTCGCGCCGATTACCGCTCGTATGACATTTTTCGTAACAATCACCACTTTTCGTAACGCATTCACCAGCTTACCCACCAAGTGCGTAAAGAAGTTTTACTTCAAAAACACCACGCTTTATAATCGTATCTAGAAGTTAACCACAGAAACATTTAAATGTGCACCTTTATGAAACCAATTTTTCCGACCGCAATTTGTGATAAATTTATAAAACTTCTTTTTTTAATCATTTTTTTATAAAACAACATAAAAGTGAGGTGAGATTTGTCTAGTAAAATATTTGTGCGGTTTTCCTTTTCCGTTATCAATAATTTTAGTAAGAAAGACGTAAGGTTAGCCATTTTAAAATCTTTTTTTATGTTTGCAATCTTCTTCTTCTTCAATGGCGCTACAGCCCATTTTGAGCCTTGGCCTCCTTCAAAATAAGCCTCCACCGCCCTCTGTCCTCGGCCATCGTCTTCCAATCTGCAACATGGAGTAATCCTTTTGCATCCTTCCTGACATCATCCTCCCGTCTCAATCTAGGTCTGCCCGCCTTTCGTTTACCTCCCGGATGTCCTGTCAGAACCTTCTTCGGTACTCGTGTGCTTGGCATTCGGTGCACATGTCTGGCCCATCTCAATCTTTGGAGTCTTAAATGGGTGGAGAGTCTGGGAGCTTGGTAAATATCATAGAGCTCATTATTGTGGCGGATTCCCCATGCCTCTCCCTCTCGCACCGCTGCTAAGATTCTTCGAAGTACCTTTCTTTCGAAGATGTCCAGCTGTTCCGCTGACTTTGCTGTCAGTGTTCCCACCTCACATCCATAGATAACCAAGTGTTGTGTCGATAAATTAACTCACTTAGAAACTTGTGGAACTTACAAATAATTACAAAGCATTTTCCTATAACAAACATTTAATGGACATTTAATTTGCAATTATAAATATTAAGGTCAATAATCGCGATAAAAAAAACTATCCTATCTTTTACGAGGGTATAACCAGAGAAAATCAGAAATATGTCATTTTTAAATCAGATTTTAGACGTATTGATTCTTTTCCACAAAAAAATAAAAATTGATTTCGAAAGATTGTTCTTTTATCTAGTAAACGTATGTTTTAAATTTTTAGAAAAAATGTTTGTTTTTAGTATAATAAGGTTATTCCGTAGGTCGGTGGCAGATTTGTTAAATTTTCAAAAAAGATTTTGTGCTATACCACACCCATTTTAAATCATAAATATAACCATGCAGTAAAATAAATCAATACATTATCTGGTAAACGTATGTTTCAGAATTTTAATTTTACTTTAAATAAAATCATTAAAAAATATGCGTAGTTGTGTTTCTTGACGAAAATTGGTCCGTTTGTGTATTTATTTGCGCACTTACAAACTAACATATTTCAGATTTCTTTACATTCTTATTTTGCTTAGACATTATTGAAAAATGATAAATACTTAAGATCAAAAAATAATTACAAAATGTACAAAATTTTGATAGTTTTATCATCACGCCTTTCAGCATTTGTGGATTTAGGTATACCTAAATTAAAGCAAATTTGGAATGAAATAAAATTGATATTGAGTTGTAATTTTAAAAAGCTGGACAATAATTAATCTTTCTCATTGTAACCGCCCTGCACGATCGTAAGAACATCTTTCGACGAAATGTTGATTTTCGGCCGCTGGCTGGTTAAACGCCCTTAAGCTGGACCAAATTACACACAGTAAGCCAAATTTCATCAAAATCGTTTAAGTAGTTTCAGAGTTTATCTCGAACAAACATCGTGACTCGAGATTTTTATATATAAAGAAGAAAAGAAGATGTCATTTCGGGGGGCCAATTGCCGACGGATCAACTGTGGTGTCACCTAACATACCCCAATTGGGGATATCATAGTCACACTAACTCAAGACAGTTGAAAGCAGTTGGGTCTTTTGTGCGTTATTCATACATTATTTCTTAATCTTTGCAATTCAGAACGCGAAAAGCAACAGAAACAAAGTCTGAGCTGTCATTACAGACGGCTGTTTTGGAACGGTTCCAACACTGACAGATGACATCATCCAAGGACAAAGTTGTGTTACATAGCTTCAGCAATACATCACTTTTACATGCGTTCCCTAAAATAAAATAAAAATCTCTATTATTTAACTTTTTTTTATAATAGAACTAGACTGTTTTATTTTTAAATCATTACCTGTTATGTTATGTTATCATATCTAGTAGTGCATACCCGTGAAAAATCACTGAATAATATATATTTATTTTATTAACCTCTCATTTCTCTAAATTGTTCGCTTTTGGGAACAGCTCATATAGGTCTCATGGAAATCATTGTCAATCAAATCCTTACTATCTATCATAGTGATAAATATGATCTAAGCAGTGTTAGAAAGAGAAATCACCACAATTTATATTAAAATTTTAAAAAATTAACCATAAAATAATTAAAGTATTAATTAGGAAATTTTGAGATTTTTTTTACTAGCGAGTTCCCGGCATGCGTCGCAAACAGAGGCGGACTAACGGGGGGGCGGAAGGTGAGGCGCGCCCCGGGCCTCTGGTCCTGGGGGCCTCCAAACGCATCCATGTTCCCTTGATCAAATCCTAAACAAGTTTTAAGGCACCAGCCTAGTCAGGGCCGGATCTACGAAATCTAGCGCCCTGTGCAGTAGGTACCGATGGCGCCCCCCCCCCCCCCTACATTTTTATTTTGATTAAAAATTCGTTTACCCCAATTTTTTTTTTTTTTATTTAATTTTTTTTTTTACACTAATTTATCAAATAAAATCAAGACATATAAAGGGTGTAACCCTATCTAAAGTTTTCGAATAAATAAGCCACGATCTATGTAATTCTTCTCCATTCGGCAGTTTCTTGTAATAATACTCAGTATTAAATTTACGCTTGTTCGTAATAGGAAAATCAAAACCTTTCAATTGTACAGGACCTTCCTGAACTAATAAACTAATGGAATTTTGAGTTTTGAAACGAGTTTTTTTATGTCATTATGCTCTTTAATTCTAAGTTTTAGATTCTGCGAGCCTGAAAGTTTTTTTTTAATTATTGTTCTATTCATTGTAATCCACAATCCACAACCTCTAACAACCAATAGAAATTTAGTTATTAATTAAAAAATCTAAACTAATCTAACCTCAAATTTGTACCTTGCATTTCCATTTCCCCTGTGTTCTGTGTTGAGCGAACAAACACGAACGTATCTATGGTATCAACGGCTTACGAAAGACGCTTACACTGATTATTACTGACTGTAAAATAATAAATCTAATAGAAATTAATTATAGGTACATTTAACGAACTTCAACTGTCAAATCAATGATGAAACTGTCAACAAGTTGCAAACTTGCAAACCGTGCGATGTTTATGCTAATGAAATTTTGAATTTACTGAAGATTTCATAAGAAAATGGTCTTTAAGTCCCTTCTCCTAGAGATTTAAATCGTACAAAAGCATTTTGAAAGGCGCCGTCTGTTTGTTTGTTCTCTTGAATAAAAGTACGGCGCTGTGATTGGTTAATGAATTTGGATCGCACTCATTCGTCGTAAAAGACGGTAAAAGATATATGGAAAAATAGATCTTACGTTTAAACTAAATATATGGAATTTATAAAAAAAATTCTGTAACTGACTATAAATTCGTAAATCGTTGAATTTCGTTGAATTCAAACCAGATGCGTGCTCAGTCTGTATCTTTGGAAAGTGTTGCTAGAGCGTAATAATTATTTCGTACTATGGGTAATTTTTAAACGATTCAGGGAATATTATAACAAATTTTTAATACAATATTTATTTTCTCACGGCGCCCCTTCGGAGTTGGCGCCAGGTTTTTTGCACGTTTTTGAACGTATGGCAGATCCGGCGCTGAGCCTAGTGATTCCGTATTTTTTGTGGGATCGTTATTGGATGACGGAAGTTATCTCCTGTCAGATTTGTGTGATTTTTACATATATACTGTTACGTATTTTAGTTTAGATCGTTTTAAACACGAATTTCTGCAAGTACGCATGATTATTTATTCATTTAATGTACGTTGTACATAGAAAAAGCAAATAACAGCCATAAAAATCACACAAATCTGACAGGAGATAACGCCCGTTATCCAATAACGATCTCACAAAAAATGGAGGCATCTACTAATATCTACAGGAATTCCAAAAACTGAAAAAATCGAACTAATATCTATGAGAACCAAAGTGTTGACGAATATCTACAGCTCAAACTGTTGACTAATATCTATGAGAACCAAAGTGTTGACGAATATCTACAGCTCAAATTGCTGACTAATATCTATGAGAATCAAAATGTTGACGAATATCTACAGCACTGGCAGAGGTTGGATTTGCAATTATGTATAGCATATTGGAATAACGTAATATTGCGTATGCAGTTTAAAAAACTTAATTTATGTAAGTATGTATGTAAAAATCCCTAATATCGGACTATTGGACACATTTAGCTGATTAGTCCAGCCTACGCTCTGTAGATAATAGTTCAACCTACGCTCTGTAGATATTAGTCAACACTGGGACCGTCATAGATATTCGTGCGACCTTAGCTCTGTAGATATTAGTCAGCACTCTGAAGTTCGTAGATATTAGTTCAACATAGCTGTAGATATTCGTCCGACATACAGGCTGTAGATATTAGTATCTGGAGTCCAAAAAATACGGAATCGCTAGGTAGGACTGTGTAAAAAAAATGGTTTCATTCTGAGTTGTCCGGTCACCAGTTTTTCTAATATGTTTTCAACCAGGTTGAAAAACGTAGTTGATAATTTAACATACAAACTGTATAAAACAGTTTCATATTAAATGCTGTATCTCCGCCAATTAGGGGACACCCATAAATTACGTCACACGAATTTTATGATTTTTTTACCACTCTCGACCCCCCCCCCCCCCCCCGTCCCTGTCACTCATCGTCACATTTGTGAGACCCCCTCCCCACTAGTGTGATGTCACATATTATGAAATTTTACATCTAAAAATAATCAAAACACTAGTTCTAAATTTTTTTCATGTGATGTCACAGAGCTGATGACCCCCCCATATCCCTTGTCACACAATGTCACCATTTTCTACTCTTCTCCCCCCCCCCCCCCCCTAAAGGTGTGACGTAATTTATGGATGGCCCCTTATACGAATTTCCTTTTAAAATTTTGTGAGAGCATTATTAACATTATTAACAATTGCATCTTTCCGAAAATGGAATAAAAAAAAATATACTTTTTTTACAATGTCCTGGTGTTTAGCTTTGTTTAGGATTTGATCAAGGGAACATGGAGGCATTTGGACCCCCCCCCAGAACCATAGGCCCGCGTGAACTGAATAAAAAGCTTGTAAAATTACATAATCTTCTTAAACTAGGGGGGAGGTGGGGGGGCACATTCAGCTTTGCTGCCTAGGGTCTATGGTGGGCTTAGTCAAAATTCCTAGCTCACAAGGCCGGGACACTCATTAAGGCTCCGCAACCGGGCCCGAAAAGAAGGGAGAGATACGAAATTACGAGTGTTAGAGGAGAGCGCTAACATTAACAGCGACAAAATCGATGCGAAAATGTTTAATAAAACACGACTCGTTTAAAAAAGAGCAAAAATCTCACAGGAATTATCTTAAACAGATTTTTTCGTACATATAACTTGTAAAATAACTGAAATAAACGTGTTTATAATAATTTTTGGAGCATACTTTGAGATTTTTTCTATCGAGGGAATTAATTTGCGTTTCGGCGCCGGCAATGTCTAGATATTATCTTCAAGAATAACGTATATTTTTTTAAGAGCTTTAAAACTTACCGTGTTTAAGGGAAATATGTAATAAATCGGTACAAATCCGGGTTGCGGGCCCTTATAATCAGCCTCCTAACTTGTACGGGATCCCACAAAAATTCTCATTTTACTTTATTATTTATTTATTCTTATTTATTAAATTAATTTTTTTGGAGGTTCTCATACAAGTTAGAAGGCTGATTGGATTCAGTGTCCCCCGTCCTTGTGATCTAGGAGGTTTTTCTTAATCCGCCACTGGTAAAACAGAATGTCCCTTTGCTTGTATCGCATTGCACATCATATTATGAAATTCAATAAAACCATTTGTTCATGAGTCGCCTTGAACTGCAGACTTCTTTAGTCCAAGAATTCAGGAAAATATTGATTATTTCTATAATATGAATATAATGATAGGCAATTAACTTCCCTAGTGTCTACTATTATATTATCTTATTGACAATATATAATTATAATGGCATTGAGTTTTGGACTTTGAATTATACTTGCATTAACGATAAAAATTATGAAATTAATTTTTTTTAGATACTTGTCCAACAGTAGCTGCTTTTAGTATTCTCATGTTTACAGAACAGCAACGGTACAAAAAGGTAATAACGTAATCAATACATATTATAAAAGAAAGTGTGTGTCCCGCTAAAACTTAGAAACGAGTTCTGTGATGATCAAGGGAGTTATATGGTGTGGTAGCCCTCTATGGAGAAGCTTTCCGTTTTTACCTGAAGGGCTTGCTTTTAAAGATATAAGGGCTGGAAGTTTCGCCCTCTAGAAATTTCTAGAAGAGTCCAGAGCATTCGAGAGTATTCGAAGAGGGTATAACAACAGTCAAAGTATATTACGAAAATAATGAATTTACGTTATGTGGAAGACAATGAACATGATCGAGCGCCAGAGTTTTTAAACTACAAAACCCAAGTAAAATTACGTACAACAAATGGTAACCTTGAATATACTAAGATGAATAATATGTTACGAGACAAAACTACATTAGGGAACGTACCCATACTACGTGACACGTTTGGGGGGGGGGGGGGGGTCTTCAAAATGTCACGCTCCATACAAATGAGCGGCGGGTTGCTTAGGATTTTGGTCACCGGGGGGGGGGGGGGGGGGGTTAAAAATTGCAAAAAGTTGGTCACGTAGTATGGGTACGTTCCCTTACGAAATCGGGACGCCATGGTGTGCTGTAATGTCCTTTCCTTGGGTTGGGCTTGCCTATTTGAAACCGACGCACGGTAGACGCAGATCGTTTCAGGAACATCTATGCTCCAGTGATGGGGCCAATGCTCTCCGATATTCGTGCTGTATTATCGCATTCGGGGTTGGAAGGTAACGATGTAAACAATCATTACAAACTAAAATTACTGATAATGAAAAAAAAATCAAATCACATACATATATTATTAGACAAATTTGTTATTAACTTTGCTGTCACCTCACCTTTTGCCGTTCCATGTAAAAATAATTTGTAAAAAATTCCCAAATTTCAATTGTTTTTTCAAATTGAAACTTTGGTTTCATAAAGGTGTAAATTTTACTTCTATCGAGGTTATCTTTTAGATTTAAATACAGAGCGTGGTATTTTCTCTTTTCAACCCTCTCTCTCTCTGGTTTCAATCCTGGGATTGGTTTGCAGCAATTTTCTTTAGTTTCCTCTTCCATTCTTCCCTGTCTTGTGCGGCTCTTTTGAGGTCTGCATATGATAAGCAGCGCACATCCACCAGCAGGTCCTCCAGGTACTCTCGGCGTGGGCGTCCCCTAGAGTTTGTCCCCTCGGTCATACCCTCCATTATGGAATGCAAGAGGCCTTCTTGTCGTATTACATGGCCAATCCATCTTGCACGCCTTTCGGACAAGGTCCTGAGCAGGTGCCTTCCTCCTTCGATTCTTTGGACCCTGTTTAAATCATATTTCACACTATGATAGTAAGAGAGACACAAAAATTTCTATGAGACCTATTTGAGTTGTTCCAAAAAGTTAACAAATTAGCCTGTAGTACCTAAAGCCTCGATGACACATGGCGAGTTTACAAGCTACTTACTATCTGGGAAATTCACTATCTGTTAGTAAACTCGCCCATCGTCATCGTCAGTGTCATCGTTTTACTTGCTAACTAGCAGCGACTAGCAGATTGTTGACAATCTACGAAAAAAAGTTGAAAGGTCGTCAACTTTACTCGCCTACACGCTTGCTCGTGATTGGTTTATTTATGTTTCCAACATGGCTTCCGATAAACAGCTAATTTCGACTGTCAAACATCTGAAGAATTAGTTCACGCAGGAGTCGTTATTCTTGTTACTGGCGCTAGTAGCGGCCTCAGTTTCCTACGCTACTGAGCGAGTGGACAGTTTTGTGTGTCATCATGACAATCTCACTCGCCGATTTACCCGCTTTTAAATTTAGTAGATAGTAGCTTGTAAACTCGCCGTGTGTCATCGAGCCTTAAGAGTACCGTCACCACTTCTTAAACGTGGTAATATTAAAAGAGCCTTAAAGGGTATTTTTAAAAACTATGAATGCCGTTAAAAATGTGTAGAAGATTTTAAGTCTATTTTTATGATTCTGATCATTATACTAAAAATGTGTAAAAGCCCAGCTGGGTGTGAAAATCAAAATAAATAATGAAATTGATTTTCTAAGTAACTAATGGTTTTTTTCTCTTTCTTTTCAGACAATTACCTGTGACTGTGAGGCCACCCCTGCGCTACAGCTGAAGGCATTCAGGCAGAAAGGAGACAAAGTGGAGGTAGCTCATTACCGGGTCAATGTCAACAAGTGAGTCATCATTCTTTGTCATTAAACATCAATATTCTATTCTTTTTCACAAGCCTTCCGGTGTCCATCTTAGAACATAGGCCTGCCTTTCAGTGAAAAAAATTATTTTTAATATTTAATTAAATGAAGACTATATAAGCGAAACTCAATCAAAAATCTGGAAACAGAAAAATCAGAAAAAGATATTGAAAATAAAAATAATATATTCATCCTAGCCTTGCAGAAAAGTCAATAATAGATGTCGCATGTTAAATAAAATGGATAAAGATGTAACCAGACACTATCTAGAAAGCATTTAGTTAGGGTTTGAATTTTGCAATCATACATAAAGATAGTAAGTAGCCAATAATATTAGGTCCTTACATATGAAATTGGCGTTTTGCCGTACTGGCAACTTTGATCTCAAATATCTTCTCTTTGGTTAGGAATTCCAAATTCAAATTTATACAGCTATTTACTCATGTATTTGAGTTTCGAAAATTATAATTCATTTGTTTTTTCCTTAATTGTTTTTTTTTCTTTGCGTCATTTAGTTTACAAAATGGAAAACTTGAAATATCGCTCGAAGGATTAATGATGTGTATGGCGACGGTGCCGCAAAAGAAAACACTGTGCGTTTTTGGTTCCAACGTTTTCGTTCTGGAAATTTCGACCTGCAGAACAAGCCCCGTGGACGGCCGGAGACCAAAGTTGATAATGAAGAATTGAAGGCTATTGTGGAAGCGGATCCATCGCAAACCACGTCCGAGTTAGCTGCAGGCTGCGGTGTTAGTGATAACTGTTTTAATCCACTTCAAGCAAATTGGGAAGGTAAAAAAGCTTGAAAGGTGGGTACCTCACGAATTGAGTGAAGCAAATCAACAAACGCGCTTTAGAACGCTAGACCACACACTGCACAACAGACGGCTACCAAATTAGAGGAGCTTCAATTGGAAAGTCTAAGACATCCACCGTACTCTCCGGACCTTGCCCCAACAGATTACCATTTTTTTCTAAATTTGGTTAACTTCTTGCAAGGGAAAAAATTCAACTCCGATGGGGCAGTCCAAACCGCCTTCAAAGATTTTATTGATTCCCGTCCGAATGGTTTTTTTAGTAAAGGAATCGATGAACTACCTATGAGATAGCAAAAGTGCATAGACAGCAATGGTACATACTTTGATTAAATAAATATATTATATTTAAAAAAAATCGACTTTATGTTCCTCCCATACAAAATGCCAATTTCATAAATAAGGATCTAATATACAGGGTGTCCGGGGGTAAAGTGCATTAACTTCGGCAGGTAATTCTACATGATATTGTAAGTAAAAAAGATAAATAACTTTTTTCGAAATTCCAACATTTAGGGGTAGTTTTATGGTAAAAACGTAAAATTTGACCGGCGTGCGCGGCCAGCTTTATTATTTTCCACTGTTACGATACGGGCCAGTCACCACCATTTATTGTTGCCACGATCGCGCCCGGCAGGCTCCCGGCAAGTAAGATCGTACCTCACACTAAGGATTTTTAGTAGGTAGATCTTTTTGTATGGGAAAAAAAATGTTGGAATTTCGAAAAAAGTTATTAATCTTTTTTACTCCTACCATCATGTAGAATCACCTCCCGAAGTTAATGCACTTTACCCCCGGACACCCTGTATGCGTTAAGAAAATGAAGATAATGTGGGTGGTTCTTAGTCGAAGTACGATACAGTTAAAAATGACCAAATTTGATATCGACACCGTGGCGCAGTGGTTAGCGCGTTTGCCCAAAAAGCAAGAGGTCCTGGGTTCGAGTCCCAGAGGTGTCAATATCTTTTTCTGATTTTTCTGTTTCCAGATTTTCGATTGAGTTTCGCTATTATTGTCTTCAATTAATTAAATATTACAATTTGAGGTTTTACTCATAAAGTAAAAATAAAAATTATTTTTATTTTATTTTATTGATTATTGGACTTAAAGCAATACAATACAAATGTACCTCACCATCCAGGAGCACTCCTGTCCCGCTTAAGACCGGTACACAAGGGGGGCACTGATTTGTTAGGACTTGGATCACGTGCTTGGAGATTGGTGTTTAATCGACTGGTATACATGGCAGTCTAATAAGCCATTGCCTTCAAGCCCAAGCCTTCTTCTGGGTTCCTCTTTATTCTTCATGTTTCTTCTCGACTCTTCTTGACTCTCATAGTCCCTTGTCACTTCTTGTCTCTCCTTGACTCTTCGCATCTTTTTTTGCTTCTACTGGCTTCCTTCCGCTTTTTCTTGACTCTTCTTGGCTCTCCTAGATTCTACCTGCATATTTTCGCGTCATCTTGCCTATTTTTTACTACCTCTGGTCCCTTCTTGCTTCTCCTAGAACCTCCTTGTTTCTTCTTGGCTCTTATGTCTCTTGTCTCTTTTTGACTCTTTCTGCCTCTTATGACTTTTCTCGGCTCTCATCTTCTTGATTTTTTTGGTCTTCTAGATTTAAACCTACTTATAAATAACTTAAACCGATCTTATAAATAATTGGATAAGTTTTAAGATTTTCACGGGCAAAAGCATTTTCGTTATTTGTTTTTGGGGTGTTATGCCGTGTTGCGCTACCCCCTTCTTTAGCCTCCTCCTTTTTTATAAATAATTGTTTGATTCCTATGTATTATAAAATAAAATAGATCACAAATAGTAAAGGCCCTAGAACACTTTCTTGAGGAATACCGGAAGAGGAATTCTGGTACAATAACATTATTACAGTTGGATTTAATTACTTTTTGTCTTTATGTAATATATTAGATGGTTTACGTGTAGTTACCGTGAGCACTTAGGCCATAGGCCCATTGTGCTAACTCCTATTTTACCTCATTCCTTTAACAGTAACCCGGCCCCTTTTATAAAGTTCACCAGGGTCATCATTGGATATATGGCTATGTCTTCTGGTTCCACAATATGTCTTCTCAGATATCCGAGCCTTGTTTCCACCAGGGTGAGACATTGGCAGCATGGGTGAATTGGAGTCTTTTCATCCTCTTCACATTTCCTGCATCTATTGGTGCTTTCCACTCTCAACAACTGCATATCTCTTAAAATGGCAGTGTTCTGTTAGTATTCCTACCAGTTCCCTCACTGAGTTTCTGTCCATATTGCGTAGTTGTTTTTCATATGTTTACTTCAACACAAAATACATCTTTTGCATTGCATTTTAGATTCCGAGCTCGTCTCAATATCCTTTGCGTGACGGACAAGCTGAACGGAGAGCTGCGCTGTGACGGGTGGCCAGATGTAAAGGTGGCCCTTGCCCCCGTGGGGCCCCTGAGGAATAATCCCGATGAACCACAGCTTCAGGAGGTTATAAGGTAATGAGTAATGAGGTTTTTTAACCTAATTCAAATTTGATGTCATTTTATGTAAATGTGGTACATTCAGTCCTCCATTAAATTTCTGCTCTGTGTTATTTTGGAGCGAAGTGTGCATTAAAAGAACTCGACTTTCGTATGGAAGCAAATCCGTTTGGAAAATTTTTATGACACCATATCTAGTATTTGAAGGATCCTTTGCCAAACTGTTAAATGTCCACGGAAAGTGATTTTGAGATTTCTGCATTTTGGGTTTTAAAACTGTAGAAGAAAGTGTAGAAAAAAACACTTCATTTACTTCTCAACACTTGAGAAGTAAATGAAGTATAAATTTTTATATAGTATACGTGTTATACCAAAAATTGTATGTATAAAATATGGTTAAATTTATAATCAATTTATAAATTTTTAAAAATGATATAAACCCCAAAGTTTCCATTGCAAAAATGATCATTGTCCATGTTGACGCACATTTAAAAATGATGATTGTCCGTTTGCTGTTGAAAATAGATTATTGTTCACGTTAACACACATTCAAGAATGACAATTTTCCAGTATTCAAGAACGATGATTGTCCAATTTATTATTCAAGAACGATGAGTGTCACTCATTTATTTGTGATAATCAGCATTCTAGCCATGTCTTCTTTAGAAAAGGTTATTTTTCATAGGACTGTGGTGATATTGATTTTTTTAGAAACATACAAAGTTGCTCTGCAAACTAAACTATTGAATGGCATTCATAACTAAAAAAAATGTGACATTCAACGGTCTTTAAATCAATGTGACGACAAGTGCAGTTCTGCTGAGTTGTTTGGGTTTGAGTGAAGTTTTCCTAATGAGCTTCCCTCTTACCAAAAGGATCAAATCAAAACCCAAGTGCTCCGCAAGTCTTTTGGAAAATGTAAATTATTTTTTTATTTCCAGTGAAATAGTTGTGAACGCCCTGCGCAGTACCATGGTGCAGTACAGTCTGGCACATTACCCCACCTGCCCAAGGCTTAGGAGATTCTCTGAGACACCATCACGGACATTACCATTACATTATGATTCTATGGTAAGGAAACTATTTGACTAGACAGTATTCCAGTCCCTTTAATAAAGTTTTCCAGGTAATTTCATTGGTTGTTTTACCATGACTCCTGGACCTACAACGTATTATTCAACTCCCCTGGCATCTAACCCTTCTTCACATCAAGAAGAGACATTAACGCAATAAGGCAAGACCCAATACGGTGCCTTGTGTTACTCCAATTTTTATGTAAATATTTCAAATCTTGAAAATAGCTTCCACAAGTACTCAGTCCGTAGTGCTACCTCCCATGATTTGCCTTATTCTCTTGACAGTAGCCTAAGTCCTTTTGATAAAGTTCAGCAAGGTTGCCATTGAGTGTTTAGCCATGCCATCTGTTTCCATAGCATGGTATTCAACTCCCACATCTCTGAGTCTTCTTCATATATGATGGGTATTTCTTCATTCTCTTCACATTTTGCTATAACTATTTTTGCACTCTCAACAGCTGCACATATCAAGTATATGTCTACTAACTCCCTTAGTGAGTTTCTATCCGCATTGAGTAGTTTCCAGTCTCACTTGGATTTTGAACCTTCTATGAGAACTTTCTACTGTCTCATTTATGGTCCTCTTGGCTTCCTCAGTGTTTTCTACCCATATTGCACAGTTTCCTAGCTCATGCGAGGTTTGAAATCTTTTTCTCCTTCCAGAACCCGATGTTTGCCCAGCACGGAGGTCACAACGAGCAGCTCCTGTCCGGGGACAAGCGACTCTTGGTGAAGGTGGTGTCTGCAAGCCAGCTCGGCGCATGCACCGGCCCCTTCTGCGTGCTAGAGATGGATGAACCTGCCCAGAGGAACCAGACCAGCATGAAGAAAGATACAGGGGATCCGCATTGGGATGAACACTTCTTGTTGTAAGTGAAAAGATTAATTTATTTTATTTTTGATTTTCCCGTTATGATGCCTTGTGGTTAAGGGCTATTCCATACTTCTAGTCAATGAACTGGTTCATACTGGAAATCGCCGATCCTTTGGGAAGCGAATTTGGGTACCACCACTCCGGGAACCATTTATTGGATAACCAACACCTCTGCCATAGGTCACCCTAAGTGGTTCACTACTTTTGTTAACTTAGTGCTCTGGTTCATCGGGTGAGGTGTTTTCAGGTCTTGGCGGCGGATGCGCCTGCCCACCAACAGCAGATCAGGCGAGGCCGGTTTGGGAAGACTCTTTGACCTCTCCAGCCGAACTCTATCTACCCATCGTCTTGCACCACAGGAGGGATAGATTCATATGTCCATCACTCCTGGACATACTGACCTCAGATTCCTGACCTCCACCCCTCATACCTTTTTCCTTGCCAGAACTTCCTCTCCTTCTTTTCCTTCAAAGACCGCATAACATCTCCAAAGATGACGTGGCCCTGAGGGAAATTATTACATGATGATGTTTTTACCATGCATGCTACCTAAAGTTGCAAAATCTTCTGGATGGAAGAAGAGAAGCTCCTCTGATTATCTCGGTGGAAACTTGAGTGGCAATTGGCTGATGTGAGAAATACCCCAGACCCCACTGAGAGACAGCCCGGGTTCTCACTGCCTCATAAACTTTGGTTCTCCATCAATAGGATAAGGAGCTTCCACTGCCGTTGTACCCACATGATGCATAGATGGAGTCTTTAAGAGTTGGCGATGTGTGAATGCGGTGCGGTGCAGACCACTGGACATATGCTCCATTCATTCCCCGGCAGGATTGACAAAGTCCACAGGTCGACGCCTTAAGAAACCGGGGCTTATTACAGTTGTGATATGTCCCATTCCAAATAAAAACATTCTTATATTTGATTCTCTCTTCCAGCGAGCTCTCCCCACACACTGCAGAAATCCTGCTGGAGGTCTTCGACAAGGGCCAAGGGCAACAGGCACCCCGGTTCCTGGGTCTCGGGATAGTGGGAATTGAAGAGCTGCTGATCAGCCCCTCTCAGAGGCAGGTCATCCGACTTCAGGGCAGACCTCTACAAGATGACCCTGTCACCGGAACTCTTACTGTTGAGGTAATACATCACAGAAATTCAAATGTAACAAGGTCATCAAATGGCCAATCAACGTTGTTATGTTTTTTTGACATTTAAACGAGCCCGTTAAACGCTGATTTTAGATCCGTTTCAGCTTTTGAACAAATTGTGGTGAGCAGAAAAGCACAACTGTCATGTTTTGCTTGTCAATTGATCACAATTTGATACGAACTTAGAATCGCCATTTAACAGGGACCTTTCAAATGTCAATAATACAAAAATGGCACTGATTGGCAATTTGATGATAATATTACATTTTAAATTCTGTGAAACACTCCAATCTAAAGGTACATAAGGTCCTGTGTTGATAGTGAAATTTATTTCATAGACAGTTTTAGACTACGTTGAATTTCGGAAATAATGAAACCCTTTATCTGTTTACATAAACATTTATTTTTTCGATTGAAACAAGGACTTTGTTTAAAACCACTTATTTTTATTTATATTCGTCGACCGGTTTCGGTTGAACTCAACCTTCTTCAGGACAATAAACTTGTAAACTAACGTTTATAAAACTAACTACAATAAACGTTAGTTTATAAGTTTATTGTCCTGAAGAAGGTTGAGTTCAACCGAAACCGGTCGACGAATATAAATAAAAATAAGTGGTTTTAAACAAAGTACTTGTTTCATTCTATATAATGTCAAGCCACAAAGTGTTTGCTATCTACGATAATTTATTTTTTCATTATTCTTTCATTCACTAATAATATCTAACAAAATAAAAACAGAACAGGGCCCAACAAGGTTCCTTGTGGTACTCCATTTTTCAATAATTATTTTTGAAGAAATATTATTATTTTTGATATTATGTGGATGGTCTGCTTAGCTTTTGTAATCACTGAGCTGAACTTATTCCTTTGACAGGAGTAAAAACCCCTTAATAAATGGTGGTCAGAGTTACTGCAGGGTTGTCATTGTGTATTTGTCCATGTCTCCTGGTTCTACAACATGGTATTCAACGCTCCAGGTATCCAGGTTCCCATCATGGCAGCACATTACCACAATCCTTTAATAAGTGTTTCGTCATCCACAACATAAGTCATACATACAAACATCCATCAACATTTCTCGTATAAATAATTATCTTTCAACGATACTGTTATTAATTTTGTTTTTGGCTTTTTTCATTCCAGTTCCTCTTCATTGAAGGTGCAGATATTCCCCTAACTGAAGGCAGGCCCTTCAAGCTGAAGGAAACCCTAAAGACAGTGTCGCCAACAGGACAGACCATTACTACCACGAGAACCATGTTTAAACAAGGTACCAACCTTACTTTATTACTTCTAGTTATTTTCTTTTTCTTGAGGATCGTGATCACCACTCCAATTACCCCAGTGAAATATTTCTCCTTAACAGATCGATTGCTACCCAAATGTGGGTAACACCGCTAATACCCTTGTGCAATAACTACCAAAATTTGGGTAACTGTAGATAAGTGATTTTTATGAATTAAAATTAATTTATTTTGAACTTTCTGCAATCAGCTAATATGTTTAGTCGCTAGCTTGTTTAAGCTTCTATCGAATACCAAACGGCATTTGTAATATTCCCTTCATGGAATATTCTAGATAATGTTTTTCATCTGCATGTAGATGTCATTTTAAATTGATTCCTAAGAATTAAACATCTGTTTATGTATTAAAAATGTATTTTTTTAATACTAGACATTTCATGTAACCAAACTTTTGTTTTCTAGGTCCAGTAGAAAATTATTGATGTCTTCAGAATTATTTTGTTTTCGTGTAAAAAATGAATTCCTTAACATTGTTAAGTTTTTATGTGGTGCAAAATAATTGTCAAACTTTTCCTTGACTTGTTTTAGCGTGATAGATTCCATATTCATGTTGAACGACTTGAAAATTTCCATACCTTTGGAGCCAATGGAATGAAGTAGAATTGCTATTTTTCGTTTTTCTGGGGCTTCTTCCAAACCTGATGCCACTAAATATATTTCATAATTTTGCCACCAATTTTTCCATATTCCATCGTTATTTATGTTATTTGATGATACGTGCAGATTTGACAACGCATTAAAATCATGTTGTACGTACTTTGGCGCATCCTTCGACATCTTGTTTTTTTTTTACCACTAATTTTTAATATATTATATTATTAATATTAACACCCCACATCTGACACCATGTTTAGTTATATATTTAATATGGAAAACACTGTTATTATTTTATAAAAGACTTTTTATTGAAGACGTGTTTACACCATTGACATTGATCGACATTAGTTCCCAATAGACCACAGATGACAAACATTATATAAGTAGTTCCTCACTAGTGATGTGCAACATACAATAGTGATGTGACAGACAACATGCGTTTAACAGTAGTAAACTACAATATTGCCCCGAAAAAGTACAAGGCAGAGCAATTTCAATAACAAACAAAATCTATAAATTTATAAAAATACATTCACATGGTATGATTTTAGATTTTCACGGCCAAAGGTATTTTCGTTTCTAATTTTTGGGGTGTTATACCGTGTTGGGCTACCTTCTTTAGTCAACGTTTCGGATAGAGTTAAATATATGCTTTGATGATGGACACTGTAACGCTGTCCGAAACGTTGGCTAAAGAAGGAGGTAGCGCAACACAGCGTAACACCCCAAAAATTAATATCGGAAATACATTCACATGTTTATAAATTTATAGATTTAAAAAATAAATAAATTATATGCCTAAAAATATGGGATAAAGCTCTATGCCCACTACACCGTTCCATACCATGACCGTAACCGTAGCGGCGCATTCAAAAAAGTATTCTTTGTATCGATCAGTATGAAACGCTGCCCACAAGACCGTTCCGTAACCGACCAAGACCGTCGCATACCATGACCGGACTGACGGCGAATTCTTGATGACAATATTTTGCAGGTGCCGGTCCGCTCTGTGCCTGGCACGCGACGGAACGGAACGGTCTAGTGGGCAGCGTTTCATACTGATCGATACAAAGAATACTTTTTTGTATGCGCCGCTACGGTTACGGTCATGGTATGGAACGGTGTGGGCAGAGTACCTTTACGCATATTACGGGTATAATACGGTGTTAGCACGTTCTAGTGGGCATAGTAGAGCGTAGCGTGTTTATTTCGTGTCTGATACGTTCATAGTACGGTCATGGTATGGAACGGTGTAATGGGCATAGACCTTTAATGGCGAAATATAGGTGGACTCTTACACTAAGCAGTTAAAATGTTTCCGTATTAATATTCGGAGGTTTGACGCCAAATCCAAAACCGAACACCTGGAAATCTCTATCGCTCAAGGGGTATTTTTTTTAAATATGCTATCACTCGAGTTGTTAAGTAATTTTTGTCAATTCTCACAAAAACAAAAAACTCTCGAATGGTGAGCTCTGATGTATTAAATGAACAGCTTGTTTTGTCTAGAATTTTTAGGTTACCACAACTTTTTTGGCAGGCAACTTTAGTCATTCTCCAAAGGTTGCTTCAGGTGAAGAAAAAGATGCAAATCATGTCATTAATTGCCTTTTTGATTCCGGGGTTTGGTTGGAAAAAATGCTTTGAAGAGATCCATACGCTTTCCATATGATTTTGCTCTTCATCCCTTCGAGAACCAACGAGCACGCAATTTGCAAACGCCATTTTTTTCTCAAAATCATTTGTGTGGTAGACTTATTGATGTCTGGGATTAAAATTGTGATCTTACGAACTTCAACAGGGCTCTTAGTTGAGAAAGCGAATAACTGAGCGCACCTCGCAGGCGGCGTTATTCAACAGCGGAGCGTCGATCGCAAACGGACACAAAGATTGCACTGAAGCAGCTACCAAGCCGGATCACCGCTTGTTTTTCAGGGGAAAGTTTGATCTACACGCTAGTGCCGCCATATTTTGAGAAAAAATGTCCACGTCGCAGTGAGTGTCATCGTGAGTGGAGCTGTAGAAATATTTAATGACATAATTTCGTTTTTCCAGATGGATCAATGAACGGAAATGCCCAAATAACACAATCAGCTCTTAGAGAGTTGGAGAGGAGCCCTGTTTCTCAGGCCAACAAGTCTACCCTTATAATTCATAGCGTCCAGAGGGTAAAAACAAAGCCGTTATATAATTATTCAAAGTGTTGTTTTTTTGCGATCGTCTATATTATAATATTGCATTTTTGTGTAATTAAATTTAATAATATTTTTAAATAAGTAACTGTGTGACGTAATATAATATATAACAAAGTCGATGAAGCATAAGATGGTTTGGCCATGTAGAGCAAATGAAGGGAGAAAGGAAGTTAGCAGAAAATAGAAACCAGGGATATGTATTTAATTAAATTATACTTGGGTGTACTGCAGCAAAAATGATTACTTTGACTGAATAGCCAGGTGCTTCCCAACCTTCTTCTTCCCCACCTTCTTCATCTCCATACTTCTCCAAATTGAGGATGCTAGAGTCCCCGTACCTCTGGGAAGACCTCACTGACTGGAATTTTTATGTTGTAAAAACATTTTTAAAAATTCTATAAGAATTAATGTCACATTATGTATGTATGTAGAAGAATTTATATTATGAAATTTTTTTAGTTTGAGATTACATATCGGCAAATATAAAAATGAAGAATGAGTTAGAATACAGTTTGCAAGAAGTAAAAAGAGTAGAGGTCCCAAGTTAGATCCTTGTGGAATTGAATGTCACATTGAAGTATGTATGTATGTAGATGAATTTATATTATGATATTTTTTAGTCTGGAATTACATATCGGCAAATATAAAAATAAGGAATGATTTAGAGTACAGCCAATATTGTTTGTAAGAAGTAAAAACAGGAGAGGTCCCAAGTTAGTCCCTTGTGGGATTCCTGAAAAAACTATAAATGTACAGATCTACAAAGCTTGTAAATATTATGTACCACACTGCTTACAATTTCTGAAATAGACAGCAAATTTATGTATGGAATTCAAAGAAGCTATGGTATATTTGGAGATATGTATGGAGGCTGTTTACTGTTTAAGAATAAAAAAAGAGGAGAGGTCCCAAGTTAGATCCTTGTTGAATTCCTGAAAACAACTGAACTAGACACTGGAATTCAAAGAAGCTATGTTATTTGTGGAGGTATGTTTGGTGACTGCTTGCTTCCACATATCTCTAGAGAATAGCAGAATGACTCAAACCATAGATAATAGAAACAAAGGAAGATGTGACTTGAAAACTTGCCGACTGTCACCAAGATAGACCAAGCATGGACAAAGCGGAAGAGTCACTGAAAGTAATGCATTTGGTGTGTAGATAAAAATAAAGGCGGGACGCCACTATGCATAAATGTTAGTAGCAAATATGGGTGAACAATTTTGACGACGTACCTTGTGTACGCAGTTTCATTGCTAATAAGGTTTCAAGAATCAACAATCTCCCTTGTTTCCATTATCTATGACTCAAACTTGCTTGTTTTGATGTGTTTTCTTAATGTTTTCTGTTGTGTTTTTAACTAATCAATGTGTTTTTATTTCATGTTTTTCATTGTTGGATTTTTAAAATAGACTCCGAAACAAACTAAGGTGAGAACATTTTGACTTGAAAATTTTCATAATATTTAATTATTTTAATATTTGTTATGGTAAAAATAGTTTACTAAAGTCGTTTTTGGGTTAGGTAAATAATATGCATAAACTTATAAGCTTTATGATTATTTAATATATATTACATATATTATTATTTTTACACTAACCAATAATGCGGATAGTGTTTCAAAAAGAGTAATAGTTTTAAACTGATTTTTGTTGTTGTACTTATGGTCTACTGTAATTATTATATTATTTATTAATATTTACACTGAAATCTGTATTAAATAGATTTAGGTTGTCACATTTCATAGAATTTCAATGTAACATTGTTATCAACCTGTCCCTGGCCGTTAATGCGCCGGCGCACACGGTAAAAATTTTCAAATAATTTTTTTTTAATGCGATTTTAATCCTTATGTATAAAGAAACTGTATGAAGGACAAGGTCAGAATCGCTTGGGCCATTCTCGTTCTTGACGTAACAGGTACTCAAAATACTTCTAGCCACTCGGAATAATTTGTAATAAGTTATCTACGTGATCTCGGCGTCATTTTTTACCGCGATTTGAACTGTCAAACTCCGAGTGTGGTAGGTAACAATTCAAAACATCGAAAAACCTATCAATTTATCAAATAAACGCAAGTAATGTTGTTTTGATACATAGTTGTTCAAGGAATGTGTTACGGTAAATATAATACACAATTTCAAAATACCTCCACAAAATATTACCTCAAAGTGATGCTTTCCGAGATTTCATATGAAATACGGCAAAGATGCATAAGACGCAAAATTTCTTCACTGGCTAATCCAACTGATTTATTAAATTATAAGCACATTTTACAATAACACTTTTTCCCGACCTGACAAAACACTAAAAAAGGCCTACAGACCATAACTTAGTTGATTCTAGCTGTTTTCAAGAGATAAGAAACATTTTATTCAACAGAACATAATATTTGTAACCAAAAAACTAATACTAACTGTTATGTCTGCCCTTTCCTCGGCAGATAGTAATTATTAAATAAGGTTCTTTGAATATAAAAGTGTTTATTTACTGGAATAACCTAGCTGGTTAGCTACGTCTGTTTACTATTCGGGGGTAGGTAAATCTCTGGAGCCTTGCCACGGGAGCTCGCAAAGTATATCTCTGAGACTGCTTCTTGTACGCCAATGCCATCTGGCGAGCTATGGTGCAAGCTACATGCTTACCGCCATCTATCGTATTCTTTCCATATGAAATACTTAATTACTCTACATCACACCCTCCCCCACCTAACCTCAAGCCCTGGCTACAATAAATACAAGACATGTTCTTTTCAAAGAAGTTATACAATTTGACAAAAAAAATAGGATTTTAAATATTTCATTTATACATGATTTTATACTCTAAATTCAACCAAACATAGTCATGATTTTAAATATTTCAACTTAAATATTTCTGTTTCTCTGGGAGGGACCTTTATGAACGCCTTGAACGGAGCCTTCCTTCCCAAGGTCTTAGTTGAGTAGTTTGCTCTCGATCATCCGCTGGTAATCTGAAATCAAGAGAACTCCACGTTAGCCCCTTCAACAAAGCTGAGGTCCCCAACTCGTCTGAAGCGCATTTCGTGACCTCAGACTCTTCACTCTCCTCTTCCCATCTCACAGATAAACTCTTTAACTGATCAATATGCCTCTTCCAAGTCAACGGAGTACCACAGATCCTAACGATGTAAACTTTTTTACCCACTTTCCTTTCTACAATACCTCTAACCCAACCAACTTTATTCACCTGACGGAAGTCCTTGACCAGACACTTTTGACCAACATGTAAATTCCTAATTTTTACGCCCCCATAATTCCTTATTTGATTATCTTGACTCCTTTTTATATTATCGTTAGCTATTTTTCTCTGTTCTGACACATCTTCCTGAGTGGTTTTAGGAATTAAACTACTGAAAGTTGATTTCAGTCTCCTACCAAACATCAAGACTGCCGGTTCTAATCCCGTTGTGCAATGTGGCGAATTTCGATAATCAGATAAAAAATCACATAATCTACTTCCATAATTTACTGGAAAATTATTCCTAACCATAATTTTTTTTAAAAAATTTTTTACCGTTCTAACTGAATTTTCAGCTTGTCCATTACACTGAGGGAATTTTACCGGTGAATTTAAAAATTCTATGTTATTCTCTTTAAGAAATTCTTTAAACTCTACACTAGAAAATGCTGTTCCATTATCCGAAACTATGCAATCAGGGTTACCAAAATTAGAGAAAATTCTTCTCAATTCCTTAATCGTGTTAAACGAATCCGCCCTTGGAACCTCTAAGCAATCGATCCACTTGGAAAAAGCGTCACAAATTACAAGAAACATTTTTCCTGCTACCGGTCCGCAGTAGTCTACATGCACCCTACTCCAAGTTGCCCCAGGGTTCGGCCACACTGACAAATGACTCTTAGAAGGTGCCGGCCTCATAGCCGCGCAATCATCACATTTTAGAACCATTTTTTCAATGTCATTGTTCAGTGATGGCCACCAAAAATAAGCTTTTGCTAGGCCCTTCATTTTAACTATTCCTAAATGAGATCTGTGTAATAACTCTAGCACATGTTCTTGTAAGGAACTCGGAATGACAATTCTATGTTGCCAGAAAAGGCAATCCTTGACTATGGACATTTCGTTTCTCTTAACCCAGAATCTCCACAGTACATCGTCTCGACCAACTCGTTTTGGCCAGCCCTTACGCAAACCCGTTAAAACTTCCTGAATAACCGTGTCTGTCTCTATAGCTGTGGAAATGAGCTTGATATCTATGTGCTCGCATTTATCTACATAACACACAAAATCTGATCCATAATCATCTTCAAATTCTTCTTGAGAATTTTCTACCGGAAGCCGAGATAGAAAATCCGCATGATTATGACATGACTTAACAAATTCTACCTTATACGCAAATCCTGCTAATATAATTCCATAACGCTGCAATCTGTTAGCCGCTAAAACCGGAATATTTTTGTTTTCCCCTAAAATCCTCATCAATGACAAAATGTCTACCCATAATGTCATTCTCTTCCGTACCAAACCGAAAAAATTTGTTCAACCCCAATCCTATAGCTAAAGCTCGAAGGTATCGCCATGTACCAACGTAAGCTACGGGTATCTTGAAATTATCACTTAAGTAACGCCATGTACAAAAAGCTAAAATTTCCAAAATAAAAAAAAAAATGAACGCATAATTTGTGAGTAACGCCATGTACTACAAATTCTAATACGAACGAGATCGGGTAGCTTGTAAGTATCGTCATGTACAAACAAATTCTACAAACAAATCTGATCGGTGAAGTTGTTAAGTAACGCCATGTACAAACAACTCTAATATCAAAATGATATCACCCTTCCTCCTACTTAATGGTACTCTCGGGGAAGCAAACTCCCCACTAATTAATCGAAGAATTTATTCCGTCTTTTACTATTGACTTTAATTCAGACTCAACTTACTTTTATTGTTAATAGGATCGGCCTAGCATTGAAAAAAAAAAAAAAAAAATTTGGACCCGCGTCTTTATTCACTATAAAAGACACCTAAAAATTTACAAAACCCAAGAAAAAAAATACAACAAAAAAAACCTAATTTTTTTTTTTTTTTAAATTTACCCAACTAGTCAGAAAAAACTTCCGGGTAATCTTGAATAAACCTTTCTCCATTCCTCATTTGCGGCGTCACTAAATTAATTGTCTCCTGAGAAGTTATCCCAAATCGAAACATTCCATAAAATCTCTCCCCACAATTAATTCTGTTCCTTTTATTACTACAATAAAATTAATATTTTTGTTCCTACCCTTAAATTTCACATCAAAAATCGCCTTTCCTACGACTTTTAAACGATTATTTCCATAACCTGAAATAATCCGCTTGTCTTGTGACAAAATGATTGAACTAAAATGTCGTTTAAACATACCCTCCGGCATCACACATAAAGATGAACCGGAATCAATCATTGCCGTAAACTTCTTGTTATTAATTTCAATTTCAGCAGTAATCGGACTAATTGACGCAACTAAAACTTTACTATCCCTGTGATTTTCAAAAATGGGATTTATAGGATTATTCTTGCAGAATTTCTGTAAATGCCCAACGCCCTTACATTTAAAACATTTCGCATTACGAAATTTACAATCAAACGATAGATGATCATTCCTTTTGCAAATAAAACACTGTTTTTTAAAACTACCCACGGGTGATCTAAAATTCGTACCTGAATTTGATCCTAACCTATAAGCTGGTTTCGTGTTAAAACTACCCTTGGGGCTCGACGATCGTTCCCTACGCTGATCTCGCTTGACCCCATCGCTAGTAACTCGTTTTTTTACTAGGTTTACTTCTGATTTTACTGTATTAGCACTATCCAAAGTTGACATACTAACTGCAAGTCCTTCTATTTCATTAAACGACAACGTTTGCCCTTCTACGAAAATTTTCTCCTTCGCGCGTCCCGGTAACAACCCGATTGCAAACATGTCTATGAGGTTTTTTTCAAGCCTCGTTTCGAATTGACAATACGTTGCTAAAGAACGAAGTCTAACCGCGAAATCTCTTATCGTCTCGCCTTGTTGTTGCCTCGCTAAAAAAAAATTCTCCCGTTCTTTAAAAACTGAACGATTTTTGTTACAATGTTTGTCGAGAAGCGCTAAAAGTTTATCAAAAGATAAGTCCGTTACTTTACTTGGAAAACACAGATTAATTAGTAAGGTCAACGTTTCTGATTCTAGGAGATTCAATAAAAAAGCCCGTTTTTTCTCCACAGACGCTTTGTCATCATGGATCACGAAAAATTGCTCTATCCGAAGTCGAAACAACCCCCAGTCTCCGGAGAGATGGCAAAACGGTGGTATTCTACCCGATTCCATAACTCCCAACAAATAAATCGGCAAAGAAAAATCAACAAGAAAACAATAACAAATAATCCCTCTCAAAGAATCAAAAATACTTATCTCAGGAACTCTTCTGGTCTCCCTCTGGGTTTTATCCTTGTCTTCTGATTAATTGATTAATCCAATGATCCACAGATTCGTCCTTGAAACTATTAATCCAATGATCCGTTTTGACCTTGAAACTTCTGATTAATCCAATGATCCACAACCAGATCGCCTCCTTGCGGTATTTCACTTCTGTTCCTAAAACAAAAATCTTCTTATTCAGCCCGTAGCCACGGAACCAAATGCTCCTTAATCTCGAGCAGAATCTCTTCCGATTCCTTGCCAAAACTGCAAGTCACTCCAGCAGTGACTTAGTCCTCCGTGTCCAGCACCAATTGTTATTCGCACGCGTAACTTTCACACAATTATACTTATACGGCTGCGCCAATTGTTATGTCTGCCCTTTCCTCGGCAGATAGTAATTATTAAATAAGGTTCTTTGAATATAAAAGTGTTTATTTACTGGAATAACCTAGCTGGTTAGCTACGTCTGTTTACTATTCGGGGGTAGGTAAATCTCTGGAGCCTTGCCACGGGAGCTCGCAAAGTATATCTCTGAGACTGCTTCTTGTACGCCAATGCCATCTGGCGAGCTATGGTGCAAGCTACATGCTTACCGCCATCTATCGTATTCTTTCCATATGAAATACTTAATTACTCTACATCACACATCATATAAACAATGACACACATATGTCAGACTGTGATATACAGAAATCTGTTTTATCAACTATCACTACAACTAGCTTCGAAATTATATAGGCCGATGCAGGTAGGAATCTGCACTAATAACTAGCTTCGAAATGGTACGCTAGAGGTTAGTGACTATCACTTTTTAAGCAATAACGATGTGACGATTGTGCTTTTCTGCTCAAAATTGCTCAAAATCTGAAAAGGATCTGGAATCGGAGACCTTTAAAATGCCTTAAAACCAAAATGGTACTGATTGAACATTTTATGACAATGTTACGTTTGAATTTCTGTGAAATATTCCAACCAAAATATTATTTATTAGTTTCTATCAAAGGTTTGTTTAGTTAGATTTGCTAATATATTAATAAATATTTTATATTGTGTGATTTATTTGAAATATTTTTGAGTGTGATTGTATAACTATTGTAGACTAACATATTTTTGTGTTTTTTTTCTTTCTTTTTCTAACGCCGCATGCTTGAAAATGGAATATAACTACATGGCTGCCATCTGTTGAAATTCAAATTATACGTATACGTCCTAAATTTAAAAATTTTCATGGTCCAAAAAATTTTCATAATTTTTGAAAAATTATAATGATTTTAAATGATGATATAAAAAAGGTTGAAATAACTGAATCTGGTGAATTTATCGAAGTAGAACAGGAACAAGTTAAAAAAGAAGAAGAAAAAGTTCCACAGGAGAATGGAGACGTCAAAGAAGTCATTGATGATGTTGTAGAACAAGTTGAAAAAATCGAGAACATTGAAAATGTGGAAAAGTTTGAAAAGATAGATGAACCTGGTTTGACTTCAACACCAATTAAAAAGGTGACTGTGGATGTCAGTAAAAACATAGTGGAAGAAGCTAATGGACTTTCCAATGATGATTTCGATGGGAATGGTGTTTTGAAAGAGGTTTGTTGTATTTTTGAAATTTTAGGTAGATTTGTCATTGCTTGCTGAAGGAGGTACTAATCTTGCAATGTCACAATATAAGAGATCACAACAATGGCAGAAGTTAGCTCTTTGATAGATGACAGCTTTATTAAAGTTGCACTTCAAATACACCCTTTTATGCAGGTATATTTTAACCTTTATTTTATATCCCAAATGGCGCCTGGTGCCCGTAAAAATAGCAAGGGTGCTGCCATGATTTTAGATTTTCACAGCCAAAAGTATTTTCACTATTTGTTTTTGGGGTGTTGCGCTACCCCCTTCTTTAGCCAACGTTTCGGAGAGTATTACAGTGTCCATCATCAACACATCTGCCCTGATTATGGACACTGTAACACTATCTGAAATGTTGGCTAAAGAAGGAGGTAGCGCAACACGGCATAACACCCCAAAAATAAATTACGAAAATCAAGGGTGCTACATACACAAGAGATATACACACAAGACTGGCCATATTACTGACACTTATAGCAACAATTGATGATTCAAATAATTTTCAGTGGAGCCTTAGCAAAAGACCGTGATTCAGGAATGACATCTTTCACAAATTTTCACTTGGCTTAGAAAATTTCATGTTGACAGATGTTTATACTAGACTTCTAAGCCCTGGAGCGATTTTTGCCATATATTGGCGCCATTTTAAATGTCTCCGATTGCTTTTCGTTTAAAAAAGCCCTTATCTCTTGATTCGGCAATTTTTTAATATTTGTAGCTCCCACGTTTGTCATTTTGGACTTAAAACGAAACTATTGAAATGCTTTATCTTTTATAACCATAGATGTTGCCAATCCGAACTTCGTAGACTATTTTAGAACGATATTAAAAATAAATTTTTCAAATATTTTTTCCTGCCGAATATTTGATCAGCTGTTTACGGATAAAATTAAGTCCTTTTGCCATAGACATGCACCTTTAATTATAAAGTATACCACAGACAACATACAGAAATCGAAAATATTCTATGTTGACTCGAATAAGTACCTCTCACGGCAGTTTCAAAGTAACAAACACGCAGGATTCGCGCAGTTATAAATGTTACTTTTTTTTTTTATAAATCCTACAAATATGAGATAAACTGTAAAATACAGGTTCATTCATTGGCTATATAGCACTATGATAAGTTTTTATGTCTCCATCTTAAAATTTGAAGATATGATTTTTTTTATCTTAGCGAAAAATTTAAAAAATGATCTTGTGGAAATCTCGGGCAATCGAGGCAAATTTATTTATTTCGCATGGTCGCTCCAGTAGTTATGGTTGGTGAACTCCATTTTTAGAACTCGATTCCAGCTTCGTAATATTGACAGCTGTAGACCATGTGAGTTTATCAATTGGTTTTTATTTCATATTGAATGTATGACTGAATGATGCGTTTAATTGCAGGCTGGAGATCTCAGACCCAACATGATCCCTGAGACCAACGGCCAGCCTCCGGACAGAGCCCCCAGACAGAAGAAGAGGAGAGACTTCTTCGGGACTATTAAACGAAGGTAAAATATAATATTCTATACTTTCAATTGTTTTACACATCAACTGTGACCAAAAGGTTGTCTCGTACAGTATTTTTTTGTTTAATTTCATGTAGTTAATTGCAGCAGTGGTTGAGTGGGCATCGCGTTTGGGTCCCACCCAGGCGTTCCGTGTTCGATTCCTCGGCTGGCTAAGTCCTCCGTCATGACTCAAGCAACATTTTCGGCTTACTGTGGTGGTAGTAAGAGATTTTCTAATATTGTCGGGTTATTCATAACCAGTGGCGGCCGCTGCCCAGAAAATGTGGTGGTTCGCTGATAATCCGTACCTATGAGATAACGATTACTAAGCAACATTAGGTAAAAATAATTCCACCAATCTTATTTGGAGAGAAGGTCTATTCTAAGCTGTTTTCGAAGGGCGAAAACTTCTACATATCGCTTTTTAATTAAAATTTTAATTTTTTTGTTCAGATCTTTTTCTGTACTAAGAAAATAAAAACACCACACTAATTTTTCGTAAATAAATCTTAAATTTAAACCCAAATAACTCTTTTTTTTACAACGTTTAATTTATTTCATTTTATATTTCATAAAATAAAATAAATTTGAAAATAGTGTAAGAAGAATATACGAAACAAATGTGAATGGTAGAAGAAGTTGGGGACGCCCAAGGAAGACAAGGCACGATCAAGTGAATCAGATACTTGAGTCGGGCCATGTCAAAAGTCGGAATAATAGAAGAGAATGTATGAATGTGAGTGCGGCAAAGAGTGTGTGCCAAGACCGAGTTGTTTGGCTGTCCGTCCTCTCTGCCTACCCTTGAGGGGAAATGGCGTGATGGTTAGTTACTTAGTTTTATATTTCATTATAAACAGTATACAAACAGCATTTATAAACAATGTATAAACAGCACATGGACAAAATTGTCAAGGTTACCTATAAAAAAATTGAATTCCTTAATGATCTGCGTTTTATATTTTAAATCACAAATCAATAAAAAAGCAAATATATGTAAAATTTTGATATTTGCTGTACCTTTTGATTAAAAAAAGAATTATTCAGTTTGGTTAAGTATTTTTGCCTCAAATCCAAATCTAAGTTTGTATGATAAAGGCCGCCGGGTGGCACACCAATATAGCTTAATTTTTCATACATATGGCTGGCTTTGCGTGCTGGCGATGTTTGGGATATTCGATACAAAAACATAATTCGCTCCGCTTGCAATCGGCCTGCACACCCGACAAGGCAACTTCGCGCGGAACTTTGAGAATTTGCTCTCCCTGATTCATATTATTTAGGCATTATGTTGGTAGGTGATATTTTTAATGAGATTCATAGATTTTATATTTTTCGTTAAAATATTATAAAGTAATTTTAGGCCATATAATTTACCAGTGCTGCACACAAACACACTGTGCAACCAGCCGCCCTTGTTCATAACCCGGAAATGTTTGTCTTTCTTTTAAAAAATGTTGTACCAAAGATATGAGCCATGAAAATGTTGATATTTGCGGCCTGCCGATAAGCATTTGTGTCACAGTACATACAATGACTGGTGCAGCAGTACTGTACCAGTGCCATTCGAATAATGAATTGAACTGAATAGTACCTCGTGTGATGTCACAAGACACAATTGTATATGTTTTACCCAAGTTCACTTTGAAAGCTCATAACTTTGTCAATTTTAGAGATATTGAAGAGAACACAGTTAACAGACTAGCATTTTCACCCCATTTAACTGAAGCCCTTAGTCATTTGACCATCCTTTCCTTAATTTCATGCATTCTTTCATTGTTTACACCCTTTCCACACATTTTCTTAAAATCGACTGGAAATTGAATATATGTGAAGCCCCTAACAGCTTCTTGGGGGAGTTCCTCAAGAATCTCATTTAGGGTCATTTCTATATACAATTATGCTATTATGTTACACTAAAACTAAATGCCGAAAACCACGTTAATTCAATTATTCGTAGTATCGCTTCTACATATGTAAACACACATTTCACCACAATCTACACATCTGCCTTGATGATTGACATTATAACGCTGTCCGAAACGTTAGCCAAAGGAGAAGGAAGCGCAACAAGGCACAACCACCCAAAAAATAATCATGATAATATAATATATATGTTATTTGTTGTCTTCAGATTAGGGAGGTCAAGAACCCGAGCAAGATCCGTGGATATCCCCGACAGTGAGAACGAAGACAGACCCAATGGAAGGAGTATTAGTGCTGATAGGAATCACTTAGCAGGTAAATACTAACTATTGATAGCATTATGAGAAGCAATCTGGAGTATGATAGTGATGTATGGATTCCACACCAAATTAAATACATACGCTGGAACAAATTCCGAGAAAAGTCCTCAGATATATCTAAATGCGGACGCATGGAACGTATCCAAGGTTCATGCACAATATGGGCTTACTTAAGGCACCAGACCACGTTAAAAAAATTTTTTTGGCCCAAAATCAATATTTTTTTTCTAACAATAAATTTTTATTTTTTTATATGAATACCTCACAAGAGTCTCAACTGTACCTGGCTATTCAGATCTGGTCACCAAACACGGCTAAAGCCATTTCAAGCAATGTTTCAATTCTAAATGGTGGATTTTTTTTTCTTCTTTTTTTTCTTTGTTTTACAGTTTTTTAAGAGAAAAATGTGACCTTACTGGGGTACCCCGTTCTAAAGACACATTGTACAAGTTTTCTTATTTGAAATTTAAGTAAATACCTATGTTAAAATATTACAGAGGAAAATTATAAAGTTAAACCTAAAAGAAAGTACAATACAATAATAGCATTAATATTTGTTAGGTTGCAAAATTGTATCTATACTCTTCCTTCCCATGTCCACAATCCATATCTTTATGCTTCTTTTGGAGTCGGTTATTTTTTTAATGGTTTTTATTGCAAGAGGGAGTAAATAAGGGAACGTACCCATACTACGTGACCAATTTTTTGCAATTCTTAACCCCCCCCCCCCCCCCCCCGGTGACCAAAATCCTAAGCAAACCACCGCTCATTTGTACCAAGCGTGACATTTTGAAGACCCCCCCCCCCTCCCCGAAGAGGTCACGTGGTATGGGTACGTTCCCTAAGCCAATGATAATAATTATAAGCCAATGAAATAGTGAAATAATTTTCAGATCCCATACAGTAACACTGCGTTACAAGAAGGTTTGCCGAGGGTGTTTTTAGCATGGTATGGGGTGGGTTAAAATGATCGGATATTTCACGATCGACCCAGAACTATTTAATTTACTACCCAATTCAATTTTCAAACGTAACCTAAATTTTGTTTTCAGATAATTCCCTGGTGGTTCCTTCACCCTCCAGGAACTACCACTCTGGACCCTCCTCTACTAACTCTCCCCTTCAATCGGGAGATGAGTCCAGGAATTCTCGAAGGTTCGTTTCCCCTCCATCACTCATTAAAAACAATAATATACTCTACGTGCCTACTCGCACCTAATGCTGTCCTAATTTATTTATTATTTAGTATTAAATACTTTAAAATACTATAATATAAATATATAACAAACTAATGTCTTGATTGCTTCAAAATGCTTATAAAACAAAATACATAAGTTCTGTCGTTATTCATCTAGTAATTGCTTATATAAATAATATGTAACACTATATTTTATCAACTACTTCAAAATGCTTATAAAACACTGTAACTTACAAAATTATGACTAGATGTATCTATTAATTACTTCAATATGCTGTAACTTGATAGGTAATATTTTGATGTATCTAAAAAATATATAATAATCCATATTACTATAAAACATTGTAATTCACAAAGCAATATCTTAAATTACACCATTTACAAAGTACTATCTTATTTTTGTATTAATTTTGGTAGCAAGATCTGCCTACTAATGGGTGCACCCCCCCATATAACAAAAATATATAATAATACATATTACTTTAAAACATTGTAATTCACAAAGCAATATCTTAAATTACACTATTTACAAAGTACTATCTTATTTTTGTATTAATTTTGGTAGCAAGATCTGCCTACTAATGGGTGCACCCCCCATATAAAAAATATATAATAATACATATTACTATAAAACATTGTAATTCACAAAGCAATATCTTAAATTACACTATTTACAAAGTACTCTCTTATTTTTGTATTAATTTTGGTAGCAAGATCTGCCTACTAATGGGTGCACCCCCCCATATAAAAAATATATAATAATACATATTACTATAAAACATTGTAATTCACAAAGCAATATCTTAAATTACACTATTTACAAAGTACTATCTTATTTTTGTATTAATTTTGGTAGCAAGATCTGCCTACTAATGGGTGCACCCCCCCATATAAAAAATATATAATAATACATATTACTATAAAACATTGTAATTCACAAAGCAATATCTTAAATTACACTATTTACAAAGTACTATCTTATTTTTGTATTAATTTTGGTAGCAAGATCTGCCTACTAATGGGTGCACCCCCCCATATAAAAAATATATAATAATACATATTACTATAAAACATTGTAATTCACAAAGCAATATCTTAAATTACACTATTTACAAAGTACTATCTTATTTTTGTATTAATTTTGGTAGCAAGATCTGCCTACTAATGGGTGCACCCCCCCATATAAAAAAGGCTTCGAATGGTCCAAAATATTCCAGAACATTCCACAACATTCGAGAGTGTTCTATTCCTGAACATTCCAGAATGTTCAGAACATTCCAGAATGTTCAGAACATTCCAGAATGTTCAGAACATTCCACAACATTCTGGAGTGTTCTGGAATGTTCCACAATGATCTGGGACGTTCCAGGATGTTCCCGAATGGTGCAGAGTTTTCCTTAACATTCCAGAATGTTCAGAACATTCCACAACATTCTGGAGTGTTCTGGAATGTCCCACAATGATCTGGGATGTTCCAGGATGTTGTGGAATGCTCTCGAATACTCCTGAATGTTCTGGGCTGCTCTAGAAAATCCTAGAGGGCGAAACTTACAGCCCCTATATCTTCAGGTAAAAACGGAACCTTTTTTATGGATGGGGGATAGAAGGCTACCACACCATATAACTCCCTTGATCGTACCGGGACTCGTTTCTGAGTTTTAGCAGCACGCACATTGTACACTTTCTTTTATAATATGTATTGATTACATCACAAAGTAATATCTTAATTTATGTATATATTTCAAATCAATAATACACTGAACGTGCCAACTTATTTATAAAACTCTGTAATTTATTCACAATGTTTTGTATAAGAATTATTACAAAATGTGTTTATTATTAATAAAGATTTATTTTATTTATTAACTTTTTATATACCTACTCAAATACACTGAATGCTGTTGAAATGAGATCCCTGAGGCTGTCTGCTAAAACAAAGTTTTATTTTGTGAGAAATGTGGAGATATGCAAAGAATGTTAAGAATTAGTAAGGGACACTCAGATGGTTTGGGCATGTAGAGCAAATTAATGAGTAAAGGAGTGTAAGAAGAATATATCATGCAAATTTAAATGGTAGAAGAAGTCAGGGACGCCTGAAAAAACATGGTACAATTAAGTGAATCAGATACTTCAATCGGGCTATGTCAAAAATCAGAACAACAGAAGAGCATGTATGTGACAGTGTATCAATGTGAATGAGGTAAGGAGTGTGTGCCAAGACCTCTCTACCTGATGCTTAGTTAGTTAATTAACTTTTTAAATGTCTACATATTTCATAACATAATACATTGTGTAAAGCTGGTCTTAATGTCAAGCGACAATTTTTTTCAACATACTCAAGATATACACACACCTGTTGAACGTTGGATGGCATTTCGAAAAAATGACTGTAAATTTCATAGAAAATTCTTTAAAAATAATTCAGAGTAGCTACAATAGTCAAATACTAGGTCCTAGATTGATATTGGCGCAAGCGTTTCTTACCTTGTCCTTTATACGGTTTCTTAATACATAAGGGTTAAAATCGCATTTAAAAAAAACAAATATGTTTTTGGGCCCGCCGGCGGGCTTGTGACAAATGAGCGGTTAAAGGCTGACACAGGCTGAGAATTGGTAGTTAACGGAAGCAGTTATTTGAGACGGCAAATGTCACAAAGTTTAAAAAGTCGCTGACGTTTGATCTTTTGCAACGGCCTAAAGCATTTTAAATCGGCCATATACAATACATTTTGACAGTTTTCTTTTTCAAATGAGCTAATATTGCGCTTGTGTTGAGACACCAACTCTTCAAAATAGTTATGCTAATGCTTGATAATAATTAAGGATTAACACAAGAGATACAGAATCACCCTTCTGGTTGGTGATTTTACATAAAGTCGAATTTGACAGAATTTTAAACCACTGGACCTTTGTTTCTTTTTTATTTTGTTTCTAGTGCTTTTCTAATGTTTTCTGTATCAATATAAAAATTTTTAGATCACTAATGCACTTTTATAAAATTATACTTTCTTCTTTTTGCCGCCTTGCCAAAAACTTTTGTCAAAAAGTTCTCTGAGGTAAGCTAATCTTTTTAGATATTATTTCATTTTGATTTATTTTCAAAACATTTACTGACAACTGTTTATTATTTCATTGTAGGTTGCAAAATCACAAAAAATCATGAAAAATGTTATTCTTTGTAGTGTAATGTGCATTTCAATTTTATTATTTATTTATTACTAGCGAGTACCCGGCACAAGTTGCAATGCCACATAAAGAAAGAAATTATTTCTCCCTGCGTGTCCTTTCCCATACGTCCCCGTTCCAGCCCCCATTCTCCTCCGCCGTCCCCTTTTCCTCCCGCACTCCCCTTCCACCTTCCCCGTCTTTCACCCTCTTCTACACACCTTTCTTCCATCCTTGCCGCAAAACTATATATTATAACTAACTAACCATCACGCCGTTTCTCCGCAGGGGTAGGCAGAGAGGATGGACCGCCAAACAACTCCCTCTTGGCACACACTCTTTGCCTCACTCACATTCATACATCATCTCATACATACTCATATATTATTATGAAATTTGACATGGCCGGACTGTCTTCCTTGGGCGTCCCCGACTTTTTCTTCCTTTCACATTTGCGTCATATATTCTTATCACACTATTTTCTTCTATCGTTCGCTCTACATGCCCAAACAATCTGAGGGTCCCTTTCTTAGTCGTACTCATTATGCTTACATCAGCCTTAAATTCTTTGCGGATATCCACATTTCTCACATGATCATACATGGTTTTACCACACATCCGCCTTAGGGATCTCATTTCAACAGCATTCAATTTACTTTCATCCTTCCTCTGCCAGTTCCATCAGGGTAGGTACCAAGACTCCATTGTGGAGTGCCAGCTTTGCTTCTTTTCACAGTTTTTTATTAGCACCAACGGCATTCAGTCCTCCATTAACTGAAATACTCATTTTTCAAACAACTCGCGCGACACCTGTTGCGAAATTGGTATACAAATTTCATAATATCAAATCTCACCAGTATTTATAGAAAGCTTCGCGGGCGAGTGCACAACAACTCGCCAAAGTTTCATTGCAATCGGATGAATAGTGTAGAAAATAATTTCATTACGCCAGAGCTCACTATTATATATTGAAACCATCGCGGGCATGCACTCATCAAATCACCAAAGTTTCACCGCAATCTGTTGGACATAAGGGACAAACAAAGAAACATTCATTTTTATATATATATAAGACTAGCGAGTCCCCGGCATGCGTTACTATGCCACTTAATAAAGAAATTGTTTCTCCCTGCGTGTCCTTTCCCATTCGTCCCGTTCCCCTTCTGCCTCTCCTTCCTCTCTCGCGTCCCTTTCCCCTCACACGTTCCCACTCCGCCTTCCCTCTCCCCACTCCCCTCTCCCGATTCCACCATCCCGCAAATCCTCCCGAGTTCCCCTCCCCCCTCCTGCATTCCATACATTCAGTCCCGGTACATTCAGTTTTCAAACAGCTCGCGTGCCACCTATTACAATTTTTTAATACAAATTTCATAATGCCAGAGCTCACCAGTATATATACAAACCTTCGCAGGCGTGCTCATATCAAATCCCCAAAGTTTCATCACAATTGGGAATGCTATCCTCATTCTACCGGTATTACAAAGGAAGATGCTCTGAGGAACTAGCGCCATTGATCCCTTCAGCACCGGTGCATAGTCGGGAAACATGCCAAACGCATGCCCAACAACTGATATGGTTGACATTTAACTGTACATGGTTGACATTTGTCACACGAGAACGGGTCGCTTCTTCGACTCGTTCTTGTGTTCAACAGCTCGGCTGTGGAACGATTTGCCGGCCTTTGTGTTTCCTCCTTCCTACAACATGGGCCTCTTCAAGACCAATGTTAATTTCTTCCTCTCCTCAAAAGACCCTCCACACAGCATTTCAGATGACATAGGCCCTGAGGGAAATTGTTTTCCTGTGTGAAGTTAATGTAAAAAAAAAAATTGGATGAACGGTTAGCAACGCATAATTTCATGATGCCAGAACTCACTATTGTATATAGAAACCATCGCAGGCATGCGCACATCAAATCCCCAAAGTTTCATTGCAATCGGATGAATGGTTTAGCAATGCATAACATACATAGACAGAAACAAACATATTTTCATTTTTATATATATATATATATATAGAAGAAGTAAGATTTAAGAATTTCGAAAATGGTAAGAAATTATGTCTTTTTAACAACTAGAGACAATAATTGTATATGTTTTACTCAAGGTAACTTTGATTGCTCATAATTTCGTAGTTTTTGAAGATATCGAAAAACTAACTTTACTGTTGTTATTAACTAAGCAATATACTCATTTTCATAAAAATAAAAAAAATAGGAAATAACCTCATTGAAGAAAATTGTTTAAAACAAAACATCCAATTACATCATTTTTTGTTTCCAGATCGTCGATAAGTGAGATGTCTGCAGTGTCGGGTGCGTCCACGCGAACTTACCTCCACGAAGCCTCCACGCTGGTCCTGGAGACCACGGATAACGGAGTGCGCAAACACTTCCTCGTGCCGCTGGCCATAGCGCAAAGATCACGCTGGCGTCGTAAAGGCACCAAACTGCACATCTTCAACGATCACACCTTTGTGGCTAAACATCTTTCTGGGTAAGTCTACATACAACTAATAAATATCCCAATTTTGTCAACATACACTTAACCTTGAATATGATGAACCATAAAATCTGTTCATTTATCCAACTAAATACTGAGCTAGTAAACTAGTGAGTTCTAGCATCATGGAATTTGCACAGACTTTTTTGCTCAAAATTTCTACTCAACTCACTGTTTTTTAGCGTCGCTACGCAACCCGATTTGAAGGCGATACGGTTTTTTAACCGGTTTTAACGAACTTTCAGATCCTACGCAGAAAAGTTCCACAACATTTCGTCGATGCTACTAATATAAACCAATTTAGAGCCGTATTGGATTCATATTTGGACAGAAGAAAGTGATAACTTATTTTCAAATTTAAAACAACTTACTTACAATTACTGTTAAACTTATTGTATAAGGTGGGCCATAAACATTTGCACTTTTGAAATAATCATTGATAAGAACCAAAATGGCAGCCGGCATGGTCTAGCGGTAAGGCTTTTGACTCGCAATCCGATGGTCTGGGCAAATAAATTTTATTCGATTAATTTGTGTTATTTCACAATTGATTCATTAAAAATAATATATAGTATATTTGTGGCACGTACCAAAGTGGAAGATACTCCCAGTATTGCCCTGGTGTAAGACCACCATTCGGAATTGAAACGTTGCTTGAAATGGCTTTAGCCGTGTTTGGTGACCAGATCTGAATAGCCAGGTACTTCCCACCTTCCTCTTCCCCATCTCCTTCCCCTCCCCACCACCTTTAGCCTCACAACATACCCCAATCGGGGATGCTATAGTCTCACTGGCTCCAGACGGGAGCAGCGGAGACTCTTGAGAGGTATTCATATAAAAATAAAATAAAAAAATATGCTGGAAAATTCTCAAATCAGGCCTTTCGTATTTCGAAAACTTTTCTTCACTTTAAATCTCTGGGTATATTGACCATTTCTTGATGTATGTTCTCCTTTAATTGGAGTATAGTCGCTGGTTTATTTACGTAAACTAAAATGACTTATAAGATTAAATATATACATTCACAAATATGTATATCCCATTAAAAAAAAATCAGCTGGGGTTAGATCCGGGCTGCGGGAAGGTCATGGAATATCTCTTCTGCGCGAGATCAGTTAGGGAAAATTTCTTTAACCAATTTCTGTTTGTTTTCCTGCCAGTTTCTTCGAATTTTTTTATCCATGATTTAATTAAATTTACACTTGGGCACAGATAAATAACTCTGTAATTGTTGATGTGAACGAAATAGTCGGTGTGCTTCATTGTTTTGTAAAACAGAATACTCATTGTTAAACAAAAAGAACAAAATCATTGCTTTTGTAAAAATGTTTTACCCAGAAAGCGTGTTGCTCTCCCGTAAAGTGATCCATTGTGACTAAATTTCCAAAAAGCGAGGAGCCACAAGTGACCCCGCTCTCCTCCCCCATTCGGAATCCCCGCTAGCACGATTACAAAAGTACAAATGTTTGTGGCCCACCTTCTATAACAGATATGAGCACATCAGCAGAATACTGCCTGCTCATTATATAATAATAATAATTTTTTTTTTTTTTTTTTATTTATCAAAAGTATACAATACAGAATATAGTATATTATATAAAGCATTGTACTCCCAGGAGTTAATAAACTCATTGCGGGAATGATACGCATTACATGAAACATATAGCTGTATGTATTAAATGGACATATGATGGGGACATACACAACATTATTATTTCAGAAAGTCATTAATAAGATGAAGTTTGAGCATGTTAGTTTGGGTCTTTTTACATTGACTTGCACATTTGATCTCGTTGGGTAGTTGATTATGTTTTGTGTGAGCTATGTATTCTAGGGATCTTAGTCCATATTTTGTTGATTTGATTTTTGGTATATGAAGTTTGTTGTGATTTCTTGTGTTGTGTTGGTGTACGTCGCAATTGTAATAGAGTGTAGTGTTGGAATGTGCCGAGTGTTGAATTACTTGTAATATAGTTTTCGTTATTTCAAAAGTGGGAATGGTATTAAAAGGAAGTATTTGGGTGTTTCTGTAGATGTCTTTGACATGTGTGTCCCAAGGTAAACTGAAAATATTTCGCAGGGCTCTATTTTGGACGACTTGGACTTCTGAAATCATTTTTTTGGTAGCAAATCCCCAGATTCCGGCGAGATATATTAGATGTGAGTGAATCATAGCATGGTAAATCGATTTTAATAGAGAGGGAGTAAAACCAAACTTTACTCTTCTGCGGAGGGTTTTGATTATTTGAATGTGCGACTGATGTTATGGTTTATTCAAAGCATTTGTTCCGGACGGGACGACGAGGAAGAAGACGATTTCCCTTCAGGACGTCTTCTTTCTCTAATCCAAAATGAAATACCTGCCTTTGCCAACGAAGAAGAGGATGAGTTCCCTCATAGGCCGTCCTCGTCTTCTTAAATAATTTAGATTTGAGAGCTGGAAATGGAGGCGATATTATGTTTATTTGTGTTGTATGTTATAATGTACCTTTTGTCTCAATAAAAGAAACATACTATGTGAGTGGCGGACACGTCGCTTACAGCATTCTCGAACCATCCTGGTGCCAAAAATATGGTCACATGGTTTGTCTCCAGCTCGTCGAAATGATGCCTAGATTTCATTTAAGGCAAATCATGTCATTTTGAATGTCTATGGTTGCAACATGGAATATTACACTCATAAACATTTAATTTTCTTTTTTATATTCCAGGAGCGTGGTTTGCCAAGTCTGTATGAAAAACATTGCCAGGCGAATCGGGAAGCAGGTAAGCCAACTACTTCTATCCAACAAAATCATATCTTTCCTATCTGACCATAAATACGTCCTAAAGTCGGGATAAAACCGATAAATCTAAACGAAACGTGAAACAGAACTAGACACAGAAAAAAAAAAAAACGGTCTCAACTAGGAATTGAATCCACTGCCTTACCGGGACAATGCAATGCCTCAATCCACTTGGTCATTGGGCCTAATTATTTTAAGTCTTTTCAAGAAATTCAAATTTAAAAATAGCACTATTATTTTCGACAATTTTTCCACATTTTGGGCTGCTATCTTTTTAAATGATAACAAATTTAATTAAAAAAACAAAATAATACTCTTTTTTTTAAATTGACATCGTTTAGGTACATTACTTCAGTGTAATGTCGTATGGTACATGCCAAACTTTAATGCCGGCCTGAATATTGTACGATTCAATCTTGCGCAGTTACTGACTTTACAATGAAAGTAAGCGAAAGATAAAGATGCGTAAAAACATATGTGTGACAGAGAAAGGCGTGGGCAGGGAGGCATGCCACTTTTTTTTACCTTAAACTCGGCTATTGCGACGATTTCTGTATCAACATCAGGCCAGCATTAAAGTTTAGCGTGTACTGTACGTCAGTGTAATATTTCTATTTCACTGCAATGTCTTTACTTCAGTGTAATATCTATACTTCTGTACTGTAATAATGATAACTTATTGAAGTGAAAACTTCTTTAGCACCGTTGTGATTTGAAACTCGATGAAACGGAAGCAAGTGACACTAAAAAGAGACAAACACATACATCTATAGGATTTAGCCTACGAGAGAATGAAATAGCAATAAAATATTTATTTATTTTGCGGTTGCTCGGCTCCAATATAATACGATAAGTCCCACGCAAGTCTTCTTTGGTCTAGTGGTATAAAGTGCCTGACGAACCTTACCGGTCAGACATTCAGCAGACTAAGGATTGAATGTTACGAAATTAAATAAAAAATGTTTATTTGTTATTTGTTTTTGGTTGTTATGCCGTGTTGCGCTACCTCCTTCTTTAGCCAACGTTTCGGACATCGTTGCAGTGTTCATCATCAGGGCAGATCCGGCAGATATGCCCTGATGATGGACGTGCAACGCTGCAACGATGTCCGAAACGTTGGCTAAAGAAGGAGGTAGCGCAACACGGCATAACACCCCAAAAATAAATAACGAAAATGCTTTTGGCCGTGAAAATCTTAAAACCAAAAATGCATACATTTTTATTTTTGTAAAATCAATATCAAATCTTCAAACCACTCCAAAATGACTCCGAAGAAGAAAACAAATACTAATAAAATGACCGGAATGTATGGGAAAAGGTGCACTTGAATTCAACGACAAAAATATGGAAAAAATCATCCTTCTCATTGATAAAAAAAGTATTTTGTAGTCTCCCCACTCTTGTCTACTTTAATTTTTTGAAGGTTTCACTTCTACCTACTCTGATCTTTTTATGTTTCCAGGGATACGAATGCCGAGACTGCCTCATGCAATGCCACAAGCACTGTCACGTGCGAGTGCTCCACAACTGCGCCCAGTCCACTATTCAGACCATAGAACTGTAAGTCCAACAAGCACTTATCACTTATATTGTACCACTTAAACGTCATCCCTACCAAAAAGTCGAAATTCGTGTAGTTTTGCGCAATCCATGATTCAATTGAAGATTTATACTTTAAATTGCCGAAAAATCGACAATATGCCTCTTCTACTCTTACTTAAATTCATTTTTTTAGCAATGTTCATGGTTCAGTTTCTAATTTATACATGCTAAATGAAATCTTGTAATGATTAATCTTAATTTACTGAATTAGGTTAATATAAATATATTCTTTTTTTTACGTTATCTCCAGACAATTTCGTAGGCAGATATGGGTACCGCCGCCCCGGGAACCATTTATTGGATAAGGGGCCGTTCAAGTATTACGTAACGTACTTGGGGAGGTGGGGGGTCTTGTGAAACGTTCTTGTGGGGAGGGGGGGTTCGAACAATGCGTTACGTAAAATGTTTTTCTTTATTTAGATAAAAAAAACTAGCGAATTAAAATCTTCCAAGTTGGCAATCCTTTTCGTTCTCGAAATCTCTCGTTTTATTTATTACCGCAGACGATGCGATTAAAACAATAGAAAAGGTATTTAAGCGACTTTCCAGTACTTTGCCCAACTTAATTGTCACTTTCAGGTAAAAATTGTCATTTGGGCTTTACGTAACGTTTAGGGGGGGGAGGGTACAGAAAAACGTTACAGCGGGTTACATATGGGAGGAGGGGGGGTCAATAATCTTCAAATATTGCGTTACGTAATACTTGAACGCCCCCTAACCATTTGGTGACTTAGCAGGTGTGCCCGGGTTCATGGGGTGAGGTTTGTTCAGGTCTTTCAATTCAATTCAATTCAATTCAATTTATTTATTCTTTCAAAAACATTACAAAATTTAAAATTTTAATGCGTTTTTAAAATACATTTGTAACAGTATTACATTAAACATAAATATAAATGGTAAGCAAAAAAAAAACTATATGAGCATCAATTGAGCTTGCCTTTTAAAGGCAGCTTCACTGACGCTAAATATGTCGATATCCGAATTAATTTTGTTCAACAGCAAAATTGCTCTCCCGATCGGCATGACCATTGGCAAGTTAGTCCTGCAGGCCGGAAGATAGAACAGCCTATGCTGTCGATGGCGAAGATAACCATCGGGAATATAAAAATGAATATTCTCCAAGATAGCTGAGTTCTCAAGCCATCCACGAATCAATCTGAAGAAATGCGTAGCAATGTGTACATCCCTTCTGACACGTAGATGGTTCATTCCGAGCATACCCAAAAGAAAGTCGGTAGGATAGAGCCACGGGTAATAGCCGTACTCCCTCATGTACAGAAATCTCAGAAATTTTTTCTGAACTCTCTCCAACATGAGGGAATATTTTGCTTGGTGCGGACTCCAAATTATCGACCCACTTTCAAGTCTACTCCTTACTAAGGAATTGAATAGAATTATGAGAACCCGGGTGTCTTTAAAATTCCTTGCAGTACGCAGAACAAAGCCCAGCATTCTCAATGAAGTGCTACAAGCCATCTGAATGTGAGTATGAAATGTCAGCCTACTATCAAACATGATTCCAAGGTCCTTCATGGTGGAGACACGTTTTAGACTTCGGGCGTCCATCGTATACCGGTAATACCAGGTATGACACGCCCTAGTGAATGACAAAATTAAACATTTAGATATATTGAACTCAATCCGATTTCTTTTACTCCAGTCAATAATTCTATCAATATCTGACTGGAGTCGATTGCAGTCCTCTAGGGTTAATATTTCTAAGAATAGTTTCAGGTCATCAGCAAAAAGAAGAAACCTGGAGTGCAGAATTACTTCTGAAATATCATTAATAAATATGGAAAAAAGGAGTGGGCCTAAATTAGAACCTTGGGGTACTCCTGATCGTACAAAAAATAGAATAGACTGGAATAGTCCATAAGATACAAACTGTTTCCTGTCTGCAAGATAGCTAGCAAAAAAGGTGAGTAGTCTCATTGAGAATCCTATTTCAGCCAGCTTATTGAGTAAGACGTCGTGATTAACAGTATCGAAGGCCTTTGAAAAGTCGTTATACGAACAATCTACCTGATGGCCTTTATCTAAAGATTTTGATACGTAATCAGTAAACACCAATAAGTTGGTTTCTGTAGATCGACCTTTTCTAAATCCGTGCTGTTCTGAAATTAAGTACGGCTCCACTTGTGGCAGTGTGTATTTATGAATAATCGATTCGAACAGTTTGGCCGGTGCAGATAGTATTGCTACTGGCCTAAAATTTTCTACAGAGGTCTTTGTACCGCTTTTATAAATCGGACAAATCTTCGAAATTTTCCAGGAATCAGGAAATACACCGGTTTCCAGGGAAAGATTAAATAAGAAACTAAGTGGCTTTTTTAAAAACTCGGCACAACCTTTAAGGAAGAATACTGGAAGAAAATCTGGACCAAGTGAATATGTATTTTTCATTTTTCTAATGGAAGTTTCTATATCTGATTCATCAATTTGATTAATATCGATATTCTGGGCTCCCTTTATATTCAACTTGGCAGCAATATTTGTATTTAGTAATGGAGACTCATTACTATACACGGATTGGAAGTGTGTTGCAAAAGCGTTAGCTACGTCTACGCCACGAACTTCCCGATCACAATGCGTCATGGTGTCTTGAATACCACCATCTTTTCTCAGTGATTTGACGTAGTCCCAAAACATGTTTGGATCATGCTTGATTTCGTGTTCAATAGAATTTACATATAATTGGAAAGCAGTGCGTATATTGCGCTTAACCACGGCTCTATGCACACTGAACAAATCATAGTCACCTCGACAGCCGGTAGCCTTCCATTTTTTATGGAGAGCATGTTTCTTCCTAATGCTCGCGATGGTATCTTGACAGAACCACTTCGGATATCGACGACCACCTCTACTGGGAGGTTTCCTAGAGAAACAGGCATCAAAAATATTGTAAATACAAGCATAAAAATGATGTACCGCCTCATTTATAGTGCTAAAATTGTACAGTTCTTGCCAATCTAGTTGGCTCATCATATTGTACAGTTCATAAGCATCGCCCTGCCCAAAATTCCATCCACGCAAAGCATTCTTGTCATTTTTTGGTATGTTTGTAGTTTTAATGTTTTTTTTTGCATGAAAAAATAAATTCTAGCGCAGGGTGATGTTTATCTTCGATAACAAGGGGAGAATCGGAATGAATAACATTTATGGATATGTTGCATAAAATTAAATCTATAACTCTTAAATTTATGTTTTGAACGTTATTATATTGGGAGAGACCAAAAACGGCGCATAGAAAATTAAGGTCGTTTTCCGTTTCTACGGAACCGCTTGCGGAGTGCATATTGAAATCTCCGAGAACAATTACATTCTTTCCACCAATAACATCTACATTACGTTGTATTGTATCAAAAAATAATTTATATGTTTCAAAGTGAGATGCAGGTGGAAAATAAACTATACATATAAAAGTTACACACGATTTAAATGTAATTTTGACCCACAAGTCCTCGTTGACAGTTTCCAGAGCAGGTAAGTGCTCTACCTTAATAAGGCCATTCGCACTCTTTACGGCTAATAGACAGCCTCCTCCCTGTCTACGGCCACTTCCACTGTCTCTGTCTTTTCTAAATACTTTGAAGCTGTCATCGAAGAGCTCTGGATTGAACACACTTGAGTTTAGCCACGTCTCAGTGAGTCCAATTACATGATAATTGTTTATCAAAACATTAGAGTAAAATGAGGCACATTTACTCTTTAGTCCTCTAACATTTTGGTAAAAGAAATGTAAATTATCCGCAAGTCAACTGGGTTTTAAACCCGGAAGCCGCGGTGCATTTATTTTATTTTTCCATTCTTTAAGATATGAATATTTAGGCCAATGTTCCGGTTTTAGAACTTCGGTTTTCACGGAATTTGGGATCCCTAACTTGAATGAGGCATATTCTCCCTTTGATTTAATTTTAGAGACTTTAAATGAGGCGGTACTTACAATCGACTGAAGATACGACGTTAAATCGTTGATCGAGGTTTCAGGATGTAGCGGGTACAGGTGGAAATAAGTATGGGTACCTTGCTCCTTTAAGTTACCTATTACAGTAGCGGGTCGTTTTTTACGACCAACAACAGTCCACTGTTGGTCGCGATCCGCTAGGCGTGATGGCCCTGTCGAGGTCGGTTTGTTCGAGGGCTGCGACTCCTTTGCTGGTGTAGGTGTATGGCCGTCAGAGGTTCCAGTCGAAGACGTGGATGTTTCTGGTTGCTGGACGTCCCTTTGGCTAGCAGGAATTTTTGTCCCTTTCTCCTTGCTCTTTGGGGCAGTATGGATTTTGTTAGAATTTGACCCTTTAGTCTGCGAGCGGGTAATTCTGCCTGATGTTGTGTCTGTTGGGCCGGGCGCGGGGGACGCGGAGGGCTCGGGGGGCACTACGGGCGGCTGCACGCATGCATCGCTATACAGCAGTTCCTTGCTGGGCCGGCGGGGGGAGCGCGGGGTTTGGGCGGCGAGCGCACCGTCACCGTCGGGCGCAGTAGGCGGGTCTTTAGCGCAATCGGCTAGTTTCGGGAATTCCGAGGGCGATTCGTTGACACTTTGTGCATTGTCATCTTGAGTTTGATTAAATACACTTTTTTCAACACGTTTTATACGCCGTAGAACATCCTTTATTAGAACGGTCTGTTCGTTAATGATGTTCATCAAATCACGGAGCGTAGGTTCTGTCATTTTAAAACACTGTTAGGTTAATAATGACTTGAAAACAGATTTTACGTTTGCACGGAAAAAAAACACATCCGTACATCAATTAGCGGTACATACTCTTGGCCGCGGATACGTCTGCCCATCAGCTACATGGCAGGAAGAGAATAGTTGAGGGACTCTCTTTGACTCCTTCAGACGTACTCTCTCGAAACATCGCCTTGCACCGCAATGGGAGGGATGGATTCATGCGTCTGTCTCTGGACACATCGACCCCCAAATTCCTACCCACCCCTCATACCTTTTTCCTTCACACAACTTCCTCTCCTTCCTTTCCTTAAAAAGACCCCCAAAGATGACGAAGGCTCCAGGGAAATTGTTTTCCTCAGGACCACCTGTGTGGAGTCATCTTAGGGGATGCAGTGTGGAGGGTCGTTTTAGGGAAAGGAAGAAGAGGAAGTTCTGGGAAAGAAAAAGATATGAGGGGTGGGTAGGAATCTGGAGGTCAATGTGTTCAGGAGTGACGAACGTATGAATCCATCCTTCCCACTGCGGTGCAAGGCGATGGGTCAAGAGATTCTGGCTGGAGAAGTCAAACGGTCTACCTCAACCAGTTTCTCCCGATCCGGTCTGCCACGCAGTAGGTGGGCAAAACATCCGCCCCCAAGACCTGGACATACCTCACCCCATAAATCTGGGCACTTCTGCCAAGTCACCAAAGTAACAAACCATTTGGGGTGACCTATGGCACGGGTGTTGGTTATTTAATAAATGATTACCTGGGCGGCGGTACCCATACCCGCCTCCCAAATTGAAATAAAGTTATGTTTAGCGAATATAAGTTATTACCTATATATTTGGACGTGGAAATAAATGAATCTAAAAAATGTGACATCATCATTCTTGTCCTGACCAGCGCCGAGCTCACATTTTACGAAATAACATTTTACGAAATAACATTCATTTTACGAAATAACATACATTTTACGAAATAACACGGCAAAAATGAGAGCTTGTGCTATACATGCTATACCGTAAAATATGTGGACATAGCGAATGTGGGCGGTGCTCCAGTGAGCTCATCGCTGGTTACAGGGGTAAGGAAATTATGAAACATTTGTAAAAGTGTCTTAACTAAATACTTCGCAAACTACTTAGGACTTCGCAAATATGTTAATAACGTGGCGAGCAATTAGCGCTCCCATGTAAAAAGGTCTATTCATTCAAAAGCAGATTTTGCTTTTAAGAACTAAATGGTGATATTATAATGCGAGATGCCTATATACTGTCAGATTGATTTTTTAACGAATCACAGTCATCTTTCCCCTCTTCGCCCGCCATAGTTTGGTTTTACCCCTCATCTGTATCTTCTCGTCTATTAAATTTGGATGTCTATGGAATCATCGAATATTTGGTTATTTATACCTTAAATGTTCTATTGAATGATGGATTGGGCAATATTTTTACGTGAATTTTGTTACTTACTTGTGGAGAGAACCGTTAACACTTATATTATACCACTTAACACTTATATATATATGTATATCACTTACCACTTATACTTATATTTTTATTGTGTTTTCAGTCAAGATGAACTTATTTTTGATTGATTTATGACCTATGGATCATAGATATTATTTATGTGGTCTTAGGTCAAGTCTTCTTAGAAATGTTACTTTTACACTAATCATAATATTTTGATATAAAACCATAGATACATATATGTTTTACTTATTATTTATGACTTTATTTGTTTATTATGTTACATTATTGGAATGTGTTTTATATTTTGGTTATTGGGTGCTTTTTATATATGGAATAAGTCCTCCATGATTGTAACCTTCAATCTAAAAAAGGTTATGCTAGATTGGGAGGGAGTAATGATTGAAATATCACAAAGTTCGCCAAATGCATCTTGAGAATGGTCTAAAATTGGAACGATGGTGATTGGTAATCATTATATTGCAAAATTTAATCAATTGGAAGTTCCTCAAAGTTGCTTTCACCAAACAAAACTGAGCAATTGCTAAGTTAAGTCAAAATTTCACTTAGCAAAGTATTGCTCTAATTTATTTAACCTTTCAGCGGTCGCGCGCGGTCTGTGAGTCCGCAGCGAACTTATTTTATTGATTATGCGCTAACTATAAACAATTGCGCTTCCCTGATATCCTCAGGGGGGTGAAGTAAGTCCCCTCAGTACCCCAGTGACATTTGTCGCAAGCGCACGTGTTATTTTTTTGTTTATATTTGCGGTCTCAGATTCCGCATGCGACTGGTTGTATACTTGAAAAATCTTTTGAATAATATTGAGAGCTGGGTGAGTATTTCATGATATTTGTATCATATTATTTAGAACTTAGATTTATTTTACATAAATACGCTGTGCGCAAATAAGTTATCGTAAATTTTTATCTTGTTTCGTTATTATGTTGATTTATTGCGTTGTTTTGATGTCAGATGTCTAAAAATTGAGATTTCACAGACTTAGTGCCTCCGTTCACGGATATACTTACAAGCTACTCAATCCTCGTGCGCTTATCATACGCGCCGATCGTAAGTACCCCCCATACGATTTAGCTGGTTCCCGTTCATGGCGCTACGCGGTGGCCGTCGGCTTCCAATCAGTATCACAATACCGACAGTGCTGATCGCACGCGACGCGTCGCATCATTTTTGTCTGATACTTATTCGTTTGACGTTTGACAGATAATGGCATCAGAACATGAAAGTAATGTTAGATTTGTTCTGGAAGTGGAAAAAATGCATGTTTACATAACTATACTTTACCAGAATACGTAACAAATGACTTAGTGGAGAAGACATGGATTGATGTTGGAAAAAAGTCATATGACATCGCATGACAGCGTGTTTACTCCACGGCTGCACATGAAAAATGATCAAGTTCAGTATAGATATGATTTTAGATTTTCAAGGCCAAAAGTATTTTTGTTATTTGTTTTTGGGGTGTCATGCCGTGTTGCGCTACCTCCTCCTTTAGCCAACGTTTCGGACAGCGTTACAGTGTCCATCATCATGTCACACTGTAACGCTGTCCGAAACGCTGGCTAAAGGAGGAGGTAGTGCAACACGGCATAACACCCCAAAAACAAATAACAAAAAAAAGTTCAGTATATTTCGGATAGCGCCGTGTACAGAGACTAGCAATGAAAAGTGGTATATCAGCAGGGTACTTGTGGCTTTGTCAATTACATAGATTGTAAGTATCTCCATGAACGGAGGGCCTTAAACTATTACATACAAATTTAAAAGTGATTACCAAATAATGTTTTTTTTTTAATTTATTTATTATTTATAAAGATAAATGACTTTTTTATTATATGCTATATATACAATATCATGAAATATTCAGTCGTCTTCTAAAACCAGCTGCCTAAAGTTGCAGAATCACCGACCGCGCACGACTGTTTATGTTTGGCGCAAGGGTGCGACTACTGGAAGGTTAAACATAATTTTTTTAATGATTGTTTGCCCAATATGCGTGTGGTGATTTAACATTAAATTACTAAGTGAAAACCATGCTCAGCTTGATCGGTGAAAGCCAATGTTTTATCATGGTACTTATTTTGTTCAATCCACAAAATGAACGCCATGTTTTTTTTCTAGTTTTAAGTTCAAAATGTTTGTATTTATATTTTTTAATTATATTGTAGGTATAATATATAATTATTTTTTGGTTGATCATATCAAATAATGTATGATTGTCTTCTTTCTCTTCTATTATGTTTTCTAGATTCACTTCAAAACTATTCCGTGAATGTTTATTCCACAAATCACAATTATTCAAGGATCTTCTTCATTGTGTGTTGCACTGTTTTCAGTATGTAACTTTAACATTAACAACTCTGGTAATCCTATACATAACCTATGCCTCTTCAACATATCCCCAGTATATCCGCCACAACATAACCTATTCATTTTCAACATATCCTTAGTTAACCTGTTACATCACAACATATATTTAGTATAATCTATGCCACCTCAACATATTTGCAGTATAACCTATGCTATCTCAACATATCCTTAGTATAACCTATACAACCTCAACAAATCCTCAGTATAATATTTGCTATCTCAACATGTATTTAGTATAACCTATCCATCACAACATATTATCTTCGATTAAACATATAAAAGCTAAACATAAGTTTCATTATTTTTTTTACATCCTCACAGCTTTCTGAATATAATTCCGATGTCATTTAAACATATAAGTATTCATTATGTGATCAATAAACCTCTTAATCTCAGTTTCGTATTTATAACCTGTGTGATCCCAACATACGCTCAATCTAACCTTTGTAGTTATAATCTAGGCCATCTCAACATATTCTCAGTGTAATCTATGATATATCAACATACCCTTAGTATAATCTATGCCATCTCAACATATCTTTAGTACAATCTCTGCCACCCAACATCTTTAGTATAATATCTGCCAGCCACAACAAAATTATTCTCACCTCAACATATTTGCAGTATAATCTATGCTATCTCAACATATCCCCAGTATATCCGCCACAACGTACCCTTAGTATAACCTATTCAGTTTCAACATATCCTTAGTTTAACCAATTATATCACAACATATCTCTTGTATAATCTATGCCATCTCAACATGTCCTGAGTATCACCTATGCCATCCCAACATATCCTTAGTATAATCTTTACCATCTCAACATATCCTTAGTATAATCTACGCCATCTCCACACATCCTTAGTATAATCTACGCCTTCTCAACATATCCTTAGTATAACCTATGCCATCTCGACATGTCCTTAGTATAACCTATGCCATCCCAACATATACTTAGTATAATCTTTACCATCTCAACATATCCTTAGTATAATCTATGCCATTCCAACATACCTTAGTATAACCTATCCCATCCCAACATGTACTTAGTATAATCTATGCCATATCAACATATCCATTGTATAATCATGCTATCTCAACGTATTTATAGTATTATTTTTGCCATTTCAACATATCCTTAATATAACCTATGCCATCCCAACATATCTCAAATACAACATATGCCACCGCAACATATTATACCCAATATTCTATGTATTCACAACATTTTATCACGTAATTTAAACATTTATTTAACCTTTTTACATACATAATTAATCCGCTAATATCGCTTCACTATAACCAATGCAGCTACAAAATTACATTTACTCGACAATAGCACAAAATATTTAAATAAATTCAGAAATATTCACACCTACATAGCCAAATTATTTGTAATTTTTTATTACTTTGTAAATTACATTTGTATTTATTTTATTGCTTCTTATGCAAATAACGTGTTTACAAAAGTACCTTTTTATTCCTTGTTATTAAAATGTATTTATCATCTTTGTCTTAAGCCCAATTTAAATGAGTCAATATACTACTTGCAATCTGTGTTTAAATACTTCGCTACTGAAATGTCGGGACCCGCGTCGCCGCCAATCATTGTTGATTTCTCTAAATGTCAAAACGTCGCCTCAGTTCTTATTTGTCCAACAGACCATTTTAGTTTTTGTTCAATCTCCACTTTAAAATTAAAAACAAAGTATAAAAAATGATAGTTAATAGTTTAACAAAGAATTATTTAAACGAATTGGACCTTTACCTTTACGGAAATAACTTTATCTTAAACACATATCATAATGTTTTATTGAAATAATTAAAGAAAACCATCTCCTCCTGAAAAAATTTCTAATGGTCTGTTGGACAAATACGAACTAAAGCGACGAAAACTTGAATGAAACAAACAGTTGCTGCAGCTGTCAATTTTATATCCTGTCATTCTTTGATGACTGTTTTGTTTCTGGCATTGATCTAAAGCACACGCATTGCTACAAAATATCTGATAAGTTTTTATTATTTTATATTTATGTGACACCTCGTAAGAGTGCCACTATCTGTACAGATGTAAAGACAGGGGGACTATATCGCCACGCGGTTGGGTAGCGTTGTAAGGCGGGTTAAAGTAGGGGCTATAGGAAGGGATTCATTTATGTGAGTCTTGAAGAGGCCTGGATTGTATGAAGGAGGAAAAACAGATGCCAGCAGCTCGTTCCACATATGAGCCGACTTACACAAAAACGAGTCACCACTCGTGTGCGTCGAGTTTCATGCATGTGCACCGGTGATCATTGCTGCTAGCTCCTTAGAGCAGGCTCCAATAAAATACCTGTAGAACAGACTCAGCATACCTACATTGCATCTGTGCATTTGAGATGATAATCGGTCTATTAACAACGGATCGTCAATCAGACGAACCGACCTCCTTTGCACAGAATCAAGTATTTTAGGGCTCTAGCCCAGAGGTGGCTCCCAAATTCAATTAAGTCGAGTATCGGATACTTGCCGATAAAAGCCTAAGACGTTGTTTATATTTGACAGATTTAAAACAGTATATTGGCTCAATAAAGTATTGTATATTGGATTTATTTTGTATACAACATGTCCGGAAACTCGTAGTACAAGCGGGAAACTGGTGAATCTACATCACGTAGAGAACCCAAAAAACTTATTTTTTTCGATCTCAGCATTTCGATTTTAATATTATTTTTTTTCTATTTTTCCATTTTTTCGGCAACTAAAGGGTTAAAAAAACTTTTGAGCCTGGTTTACCCTTCGATGCATTTTATAAGACATTACATAGCTGAAATCAACCCCCCAGTGAACAATTTTTTCAAATTTAACCAAAAAAAATCCAACTTCGGACCCGATTTACTCGAAAACGAAAGCTCAAATCAAAAAAAGTTATACCACAAAATCGACTCCAAATGTGATGTGGAGTCTCCAGTTTTCCGCTTGTACTACGAGTTTCCGGACACCTTGTATAGCACACCATCTCATATTTTTTTTAAATAATCAATTTATAATCTATTTCTAAAAAAGGTCTCTGTATTTGAATACTTTTTTTATTTATTTTTTTTTTTATATGAATACTACACAAGAGTCCCAACTGTTCCCAGCCGCCTGGAGCCAGTGAGACTATGGCATCCCCAATTTCGGTACTTTGTTTATATCTGGTCACTTAACTTAGCCTAAAGCCATTTCAAACAATTTAACATCATTTATGATTATTTTTTTTTTGTATGAATACCTCTCAAGAGTCTCAACTAAGACCATGGCATCCCCAATTGGGGTATGTTGTGAGGCTGAAGGCACTTGAGATGGGAAGGAGATGGGGAAGAGGAAGGCGGGGAAGTAACTGGCTATTCAGATCTGGTCATCAAACCAGAATGTGGTCATCTAGCCACGGCTAAAGCCATTTCAAGCAATCTTTCAATTCTGAACGGTGGTTTTACACCAGAGCGATACTGAGAGTATCTTCCACTCCGAACATAGATTCACTCCGAACATCTGATGGTGGTCATCACATAGCAGTAATTTCAGTTTCATCATCAAACATACTGATTTCGGTTGTCTATGATGTGCGTTATTCAAGTGTGAAATTATTCTTATTCAATGAACTCAAATTTGCTTTGAATTTAAGTGTTATTTTAAAAATTTGTGTGAAGACTAATTCAGGTGTGCCTACACATAATATATAATTTTAATTTGACTCTTTCCAAATTGAAATAATTATAATATCCCGTGATTTTTCTATTTATAAAAGTATTCAAGTAATAGAGACCTTTTTAATTTTTTTCATCAAACACATAAAATGAATTAATTACCAAAGATAAAATGTTTAAAAAATTCTGTTTAATGTCAGTGACCTTTATTTTCGAAAGGAAAATTGACTTAGGCCATCCGCTTGTGGAGAAACTGAAAAAAAAACACTTGGCGACACAAACGCAATCAACCTCTGAACAAATTTGATACTTTCCTCACCTGATATGTCAAAACATGATAAACCTTGATAGGGCGTGAGCCGCTACCATGGCAACCATGTTAACAAGGCAACTGAAACCCGACTGCACTTCTGGTCGCCGTGACAGTCGCATTTCAGTTGACAGATTGCCATGGTAGCGGCTCACGACCTGTCAAGTTTTCGAGTAATCTGCGATCAACCTCTTGAACAAAATCGATATTTTTCTGATCTGATATGTCAAAACATGACAAAACTTGATAAAACTTGCAACTGAAACGCGACTGCGCTTTTAGTCGCCTTTCTGTTACCTTGTTGACAAGTTGCCATGGTAGCGGCTCACAACCCGTCAAGTTTTCGAGTAATCTGCGATAAGTCAGATCAGAAAAATATCAATTTTGTTCAGGAATTTGATTGCGGTTGCGTCGCCAACTGTTTTTTTTTCAGTTTCTCCATAAGCAGATGGCTTTAGAGTTCTTCAATTTATTTGTTTGGTGTTTTAAGTCTGTATTTACTATTGCTTGAATTTGTTGCCATTGTAAGCCTGAAAATTCGGTGAGAGTTGTTGCCGCATCGTTTATTAATTAACTGTATTCCATTAATTTCGGTTGCCAGGTCTTATTCCAACAATTTTTTCGGGACAAACAGGTACTTTCAGTTGTTTATTTCTAATTTTTTATGTGGTAATTAAGGTAAGAACACACTGGGTCCACGTACACTACGTCAGCAACAAATTACGATATCTGCCATGTATAAGTGGTATTATCTGTGCATCTCAGGTTAAGTTCGGTATATCTGTGGTTATGTTTATTTTGACGTATTGTTTTGACAGTAAAGTTGGTTTGAAATTTACCCAAGCATTTGTCGCTTATTCAATAAAACTCTTCAAACATATTTTCTTTTTTTTTTCATTTATTTTGTGAATCTCTTTATTCACTTTTTTTTATTTTTCTGTTTGCGAAAATATTCATTTAAAAATAATAATCTTAGTAAGGGGGCGTTCAAGTATTATGTAATGCAATTTTTAAAGATTTTTGACCCTCCTTCCCCCCATGTAACGTGCCGTAACGTTTTTCTGTACCCGCCCCCCCCTCTCCCCCTACACGTTACGTAACACCCAAGTGACTATTTTTACTTAATAGTCACAATTAAGTTGTGCAAAGTACTGGAAAGTCACTTATATACCTTTGTTCTTGTTTTCATCGCGTTTGCGGTAATAAATAAAACAAGAGATGTCTAACTCGCAATACATGCGTATATTGTTTATTTTATTTTTTCTTTTGCTGTTTTCCAAATTTCGTTGGCATTTTTTGGCATAGCTGCGCTGGCAAGTCAGCATGAGAGCCTTTATAGGCCAAGAACAGCTGATGATTTAAATCTCCCGCTTTAGAGGACTACCTACAAACTCACTTTAACAACACTGACTACAGCAAGCAGTGTTTATGCGTATTTCGTGTAAAACACCAACGAATACTGACAACGAAAATAAAATAAAAATGACGTACAATACACAGTCGAGGGATTCCCTGTAAAACATAAACGTAAATGGTTGCCAACTTGGCAGAACAAAATAAAAATGACGTACAGTACAATCAAGGGAATCCCTGTAAAATATAAACTAAAAGGGTGGCCAAATTGGAAGATATTAATTCCCTAGTTTTTTATTTTAATAAAAAAAAATGTTACGTAACGCATTGTTCGAACCCCCCTCCCGCCCCGGTAACGCAAAGTAACATTTTACAAGACCCCCTCCCTCCTCCCAAATTGCGTTGTGTAATACTTGAACGGCCCCTAAGTCATCCTCAAATTCGCTTTCAGAATCATAAGAATTGACAAAGCTATGAATTACGTCTGCTGAGGACTTAATAACGTAAACATAACCTAAAAAATAAATGTCAAATCAACTGATGCGCATGTGTGCAATACGCCACCCATGCAATAATGCGCGTATCACGTGCGTGGACCCAGTGTGTCTTAACCTTCAATGTCTGCTTCTTTCTAGAAATGCATAATATGTAGTAGTATTATTATTATTTTTAAGTTATTATTTATAAACAAGAAAAATCCATTTTAGGAGATATTTTTTTAAAATTCAAATGTAACTTTGTAACAAATTGGGCAAACAGCGCCATTTTGTTTTTTTTGACATTTTTAGGTCCTCGTCAAACACTGATTCTAGGTCCATTTCAGCATTTGAACAAATTGTGATGAGCACAAAAGCACAACTGTAATGCTGTTATGCTTGTTAGTCAGTCACAATTTGATTTAAAACTCTAACAGACCTAGAGTCATCGTTTAAAAGGGATCTTACAAATGTCAACAAAAAAAACAAAATGGTGGTTATCGGTCAATATATGTGAATTTCTGTATAACTTAACCCAACCTAGGGATGGGTTGTTTCAAAAAAATTTGAAGTATTCATCAAATATTTTAAGTTAATTTTCACATTCTGTGAAAGTTCTATTCAAGTTCTGTGATTATTTCAGTATTAACTGTCTTATATTGATACAATAACTAATATTGGTATAGAATTTATACAAAACGTGAAAATTAACTTAAAATATTTTGTGAATTTTTTGTCTCCTAAACCACAAAATCAGTCACTCCAATAATGATCCTGTTAACCACCCACTCTCGGCCTGTCAGCTTTTGATAAAATTTTCAGTTGGATCTTTTGACCAAACGACAAGCATAACGGTTTTCAAAAATAGCTTCAACACTGACACTTCGAAATAGTATCTCGGCCCGTCTGCGTTTAATCAATTTTCTGGTTGGGCTATTTAATCAGCTATCAAGCGTAACGTAAAAATATATAAAACTTCCAAATGGCGCTATTTGCTGATTTGTTGACAACTGGAACTTAGTTTTTTTTTAATTATTTCATGTTAAATGCTTTGCCTAAATTTTTCTCTTTACTTAGTTCAATGAGAAGGAATCTTTTTATAAAACAAAAATAAATAAATAAAAGCGAAGATTTTGATGAAGGGAATATACACCTTACGAAAGCATATCACAATTGAAACAAATCTATATTAGTCTGCATTAATGTTGTCACTTACATCCTAATGAAACTGAATGTGTTAAATCATTATAAGTTTCAAATTGGGAGGAGGTTATGATTACCGCCGCCCCGGGATTAGCTCCACACAGGAAGCCCATCTTTGGGGATGCGGTGTGGAGGGTCTTTTTAGGAAAGGAAGGAGAATAAGTTCTGGGAATGAAAAGGGTATTACGATGGATAGGAATCGGGGGGGTCAGTGTGTCTAGGAGTGACAGATGTATGAATCCATGCGGTGCAAGGCGATGTTCCAAGAGAGTACCGCTGGAGAAGTCAAAGGGATTCCCTCAACCACCTTTCCCAATCAAGACATATCCGCCTCCAGACACAGACAAACCTCACCCTACGAACCCAGGCACCCGGGCACTCCAGCTAAGTCACCAAACGAAGCGAACCACTTGGGGTAACCTTAGACAGAAGTGTTGGTTATCCGATAAATGGTTCCCGGGGCGGCGGTACCCGTACCCTCCTCCCAAATTGAAACCAACAATATAACCAACATCCCTGCCATAGGTCACCCGAAGTGGTTCGCTACGTTTGGTGACTTAACAGGGGTGCCCGGGTTCATGAGGTGAGGTTTGTCCGGGTCTTTGCGGCACATGTGTTACACGTACTGCGTGGCGGGCCGGATCGGGAGAGACTGGTTGAGTTAGACATTTTACCTCTATAGCCAGACTCTCTCGACCCATCACCTTGTACACCCAAGTAGGAGGGATGGATTCATACGTCCATCACTCCTGGATACACTGACCCCCAGATTCCTACCCATCTCATACCTTTTTCCTTCTAAGAACTTCGTCTCTTTCCTTGCCTAAAAAGACCCTCCACACAGCATCCCCAAAGATGACGTAGGCCCTGAGGGAAATTGTTTTCTTCAGGGGCTCCTGTGTGGAGCTAATGTAAAAAACGTCTCAATCTAAGGTGTACAGTAAAATGAACCTTAATAAGTACTAGACTCTTTGAAATAAAACCCAAAATTGCGTACATGTTGTATTTCGTTAGTTTCTTAACGAAATTTATTTATTTGGTTTAAAATGATTCCATTTCGTCGATCAAATGTCAAATATTTTCTTTTTTACATACTGTTTTTATTTATTATTTTTTGTAATTCTCACAGATGACATAGATACCAGGGGACAGGTAAAATTCTCCCCTGTAGTGTAAATACATAATTCATACGATTCCATGACAACTCGCACAGTGGCACTTCAACACACCACTGAAAAGTAATATATAAAATTGTTAAAAGTGATGAAAACAAACAAAAAAAATAGCCCTAACCTAACCTAACATAGTTTTTTTTTTTTCTAACTTTTCAAAGATGTGTTGAAGTGCCACTGTGTTGAGTCCGGTCACCAAATCACACATACATTTCATTCAGTCACTGGTACAGCTGTAGTGAGCTCCAGCCAGGAGGTGGCTTCCAAATTCAACTGTTATATTTACTCAATATTTGTGTGGGGTTATGATTATATGAAGGAGGAAAACAGGTGTGACGAAAACGACCGGTGCTCTGGGAATCAATGCTGCTAGCTTCTTAGAGCAGGCTCCATTGAAATACCTGTAGAACAGACTCAGCATGCCTACAATGTGTCTGTTGTTAACAGAGAGATGGCCATCTGTCTGTTAACAACAGATTTTCAATCGGACAGACCGCCCTCCTTTGCACAGAATCAAGTATTTTGGGGCTCCAGCCCAGAGGTGACTCCATTTAAAAACATGTAGAACAGACTCAGCGTGCTTACATTGCATCTGTTCAAAAGAGATGGCAATTGGTTTGTTAACAATGGATTGTCAATCAGACAGAATACACAGAATCAAGTATTTTGGGGCTCCAGCCCAGAGGTGGCTTCCAAATAAATTTTTGGGCATACTTGAGATTTGTGCAGTTTGTACAGATAGTTTAATTCATTTCACTGTAAAGAAGATTGCGTGTTCATATCATGTCGGGGTCACCAATATGGAAGTGTCAATCTTACCAAATCAACACATTCATATGTGTCACGGGAGTTAAATGATACGATGGACACTTTGAACGAGAATGATTTTGGTGGTAGAAATTGGAACTAAAGTATTGCTTGTCCGGTGTGACCAGCATTCAAAATTGCCAGTACATAAAATATATTGGACATTAAACAGTACCTTGCCATAATATTTATGATGCTTTGAAGGGATGGAACCTTAATGGCGCACCCCAACCCGTATATATCCTGGTGTTCCACCGTTGTGGAACCAATGACCAAGCTGGAGGACATTGTGGAAGAACAACCCATGCACTAACCCCACACTCCACAGTATACTGTATTTAGTATTGTCGCCATTGTAAGTCTTTAGCTTGGGATTGTTTTCAGGTGACAGAGAAGCTGGTGTAACGCTTTCTACTCTAATGTGACATTATATCAATATTTTATACTAATTCTTAATAATTGATTCTAATATTTGTTAAAACTCTTCAAATTATCCTTCCTCTTCGTCTAATCTTTACCCTTCAAGTTACCCTTCGTCTTTCCCTAAAACTTACCCTTCAAGTTACCCATCGTCTTACCCTGAACCGTGTCCATAAGTTACCCTTCGTCTTACCCTAAACATTACCCTTCCAAGTTATCCTTCGTCTTACTCGTCAAGTTACCTTAGTAAGTTTTGGCAGCTTCTCCTGAAACATTTTATATAAGATGCGTATGTAATATTGGTGTTAAAAGTTGCGGAATCTTTCCGGCTAAAATATTTTTCAAAAACATCTTACCCAGGCTCGGTTTTTCGGCCGGAAATCTGTTTTCCGTAAAAGACAACGGAAAACTCTGAAAAATCTCTTTTATTTAGGCTAAAAATGTGACACTTCAGATCCTGACCTATCTCAACATTCTCTAACTGACCGTCAAGCCAAAATGAACCTTGAAACGTTCCAAACTCGAAGAAGCAACCTTCGATTATCGCCTGCGAGGCCGAGGCGGGGCTGGAAAATAAAAGGACTTAAGCGTCTTTGCTTTTTTAAGCAAAAATACGCCGTAAGATAGTAAGCAATGCAGGGAGAAGAGTTCGTTATGGCGTCTTTGAAACTGGAAAGATCACCGTTCGCATCGATCACCGTTTGCATCGATTACCATTCGCATGACATTTTTCGTAACAATCACCACTTTTCGCAACACATTCACCAGCTTACCCCCCAAGTCGAGCATGCGTAAAGAAGTTTTACATCAAAAAAATAATATCTTGGTCGTAGGATAAATTGATTTTGTGAGATTCGTGCTTGTCATCTGTTTTAAATGGATTAATAGTTACAGTAAATGATCCTTTTGACGTGAAAACTTCTTTAAAATTGATGTCGGAAATGGGAAGGTAATAGCGTCCGAATGAGTGACAGTTTTGGTGAAACTAATTTCAAACATATTGACTGTCTAACGATAGCTAATATCAGAACCGGCCATAGGCATAGAATGATCGAGTTAAATAGTACAAAAAGTGCATACTTTAAACAATTTATAACTATGTATAACGGTAAATGCATAGAGGATCAATCGATGAAATCTATTTTTGTTAGTTTTGTATGGAGTCATTTCGGGAAACCATTGATCGAGACTTCACTGCGTCTCACTCTTACCTGAAACCTAACTATTGTCCATTTCCCTTTTACCTTTCACTTAACCTCCTTGTCTCTTTATACAACACCTCTACCATTCCCTTTACCAGGGAAACACACTACAAACATGCAAGGTTGAATTGGACTTGAAGAATTGGCACATATTATAACTGACAATATCGAAGTTGGAAAGGAAAAATGGCTAAAGCGCCATACAGCTGTTATATTAAAGATTGTGGTATATCTAAAAGCTTCCGAGCTTGTCACATAGAGGGCAGTGCTAAGAGCTGTCCCAAAATTCCGCTAGATGGCAGTTAGTTTAGTTCGGAGTTTGGGCACCAGGGGGGCCAAGGGCCTGGGCGCAGTTACAGGAGCTCATTCGATTTAGATTCCATTTAGCCAGTTTCCAGATAGGACAACTATCGTGGTCACCACTTGTACACGTGAAGGATTAAATAAATCCCAAATTAACATAAAAGAATTTTATTCTTTCCAAAGAAGTAATCTCCTCCCAAGACGAGTTGGAGAACTGTTTGTCTAAACACTATAGAGATGAACCTACACAATAAGCTATAGAATTTTCCAGAACATGTGGAAACTCTAGAAAACTTGATATGATAAACACAAGCAAAAACAAACAATGTAGCTGATTGTGTAGGTTCATCTTTAATGTCACAGCTGTATGCCGCTTTAGCCATTTTTCCTTTCAGACGTCGAAATGTTTTATTGGTTTGAGTATAATGACCCATTTTCAGAACACACATAACTACATGTCATTGTGTAATAAACAACTGGTGTCATTAACACGGGTATTATAAACAAATTGTGTAATTTAACAAATGATATTTTATAAACAAATTGTGTAATTTCCACAGGTCTTTATTGCCAGTACTGAATGAATGATAATAGGCCAGTTTCTGCAGTTTCTTTGGTGGAGGTATTGTGAATGTCAATGTGTTGTTATTGTTATTGTCTGGCTTGTTTTTGTCAATGTTATCTTCTTGTTGTGGTTATGCTTATGTTATTGTGTTGTGTGTGTGATTTGTTTTGTATTTCTTTTGTCATTGTTATGTTCTTGTTGTTGTTATGCTTGTGTTGTCTGTGTGATTTGTTTTTGTCTTTCTTGGTGTTATTGTTATGTTGATGATATTTTAGTTTGATTAATAGCAGAATTATATTATATACAGTTTTTCAGCAACTTTTGTAATCACCTTTTTACGGATTTTGTATAGCAGTTATTTAGCATCCATTTTTTTTAAACACAAATGTTTTCAAATTAGAATCGCAACAATTTTTTTGTGCATTGCTTTTTTTTACATTAACTCCACACAGGAGGAAAATAATTTCCTTCAGGGATATCTTTGGGATGCTGTGTGGAGGATCTTTTTGAGGAGAGCCCAGAAAATCGTTCCTCAGCCGAGCTGTTGAACTCACGAACAAGTCGTAGAAGCGACCAGTTCTCATGTAATAAATGTCAACCGTGTACGTATGTTCCCGACTACGCACCGATGCCGAAAGGAACAATGACGCTAGTTCCTCAGAGCATCTTCCATTATAATACTGGTAGAACAATAACAGCATACCTACCTGATGTGTGCTCTAAAGATTGCAATCCGTTTGTTATTATAGAGAAATCTATTAAACGGACTGCCCATTTCTGCACAGGGTCAAGGGTTTTTCAGGTATTTTGGAGCTCCAGACCAGAGGTAGCTGCCGAATTCGGCGGGGGCACTTGCGATTTGTATAGAGTCAACAGTTTTGCATGTATAATACAGAACGATTTTAAACATTTTATTTATACGAAAATGATTTTAAAACACATTTTTAGTAGTCACCTAATGTAGCCAACCACTTAGGGTGACCTGTGGAAGAGGTGTTGGTTATCCAATAAATGGTTCCCGGGGCGGCGGTACCCATACCCACCTCCCAAATTGATAATGGTTTAAAACTAAGTATTTTTACAAACATTTTCTTTATTTATAAGTTTTAGGGTGCGTCTCCATAGAAGCGGAGCTGTGCGGAGCTGAGCTGAGACTTACAAAAATTGACCAATGATATTGCTCAAATCACACATCTCTGTGATTTGAGCAATATCATTGGTCAATTTTTGTAAGTCTCAGCTCAGCTCCGCGCAGCTCTGCGCAGTTCCGCGCAGCTCTGCCCAGCTCCGCTTCTATGGAAACGCAGCCTTAGGTATGATAGTTAACTTGGTCAAATAGCTCTATTCTGTTTCTAAGTATATTGACAAGCATGTTTAGATTTTTTGGTGTACTTATTTATCTTTCTAATACATTCTTATTTTTTTCTACAAACTTATTTAATTCTCTTTTTTCTTAATCTGTTTGTATATGTATAATATTTATATTATGTACAAAATTGTACATAACTTTAATCTTTTCATAATACTTGAATATATTTTTCTTAATTTGTGTTTTTTAATATAATATATCGTTGATGCAAATCCATTTTATCAAATGTCAAATTTTTTTAAAGTATTTTCACAAGTTTTTTAATTCAAAGGGATTTGTTTTAAGAAAACGGTCGGCGATACCTCTCTTCAAAATTTGTATGACACAATCGCATCTAGGAATCGAACCCAGGACCTTATCCTTGCTGGGGCTCTGCTCTAATCACTAAGCTAATTCGATTCTATCCCTTTCGGACATAACTGTATCACACTTCGACTAAGAGCTACCAACATTATCTTTTTTTTATGTGAATTCCCTCACAAGAGCCCCAGCTGCTCCCGTCTGGAGCCAGTGAGACTATGGCATCCCCAATTGGGGTATGTTGTGAGGCTGAAGGTAGTGGGGAGGGGAAGGAGACAGGAAAGGTGGGGAAGTACCTGAATATTCAGATCTGGTCATTGTACATGGCTAAATCCATTTCAAGCAACGTTTCAATTCTGAATGGTGGTATTATCTGGGAGTATCTTCTACTCAGGATTCCATTCAATCTTCATTTTCTTAACCCATTTTATTTGGGTGCTATCTTTATGTTTGATTGCAAGATTTTCTCCGAACTAAATGCAACCTAGATAGTGTATTGGATTAATATATCCATTTTTATTTTAATGTGTGACATCTGTTGACTTTTCTGCAAGTCTAGGATGAATATTTTTTTTATTTTTTTGAATAATTTAAAGTCGAAGTATGATACGGTTAAATATGATCGAAAGAGATTGGGTCCAATTAAGTCAGTGATTAGAGCAAATCCCCAGCAAGGCTATGGTTCTGGATCCAATTCCTAGAAGTGACCAAATCTTTCTCTTTTTCATATTTTCGTTTGAGAGTCGCTAATATTAGTAACGATGGATTTAAGACAACGATATTATAATAAAATATTATTTGTGCATCAGTGTGATTACTTATTTTACCAAATTCTACATTATTATGTTGACAATCTAACTCTGAATGTTTTTTTTTACTAATTTAAACCATTGCGTACTGCAAAGTGTCGAAAAACCATTTTTAATACAATGCATCGGCGCTCGGCAAAAAAGCAAACTTTATATCCTAAGAAAAACCAGCCGGTAAAATATAACAGTACTCTCTTAGTAATTTGACGCCCTATTATCCGGTAACGACTAAAACTCTATAATTCCCTGGTATTCGTATATCAAATTCATTAAGCTGCCATGTGCTTACACTCGAGTGCCAAACTTTGTACACCGACTGGTTGTACGCTTTTAAAATTACCTTGACGGCATAAAAACGGCAATAAACATATATTCCTTATCACGATAGTGCTACAGTTCTTTCAAAAGATGAGATACACAATGTACGCAGGTCTGTTTCTTCTAAAAGAAAAAAGTTTTTTTTTTTTTTTTACAGTGAATACCGCACAAGAATCTCAACTGCTCCCGTCTGGAGCCAGTGAGACTATGGCATCCCCAATTGGGGTATGTTGTGAGGCTGAAGGTAGGGGGGAGGGGAAGGAGGTGGGGAAGAGGAAGGTTGGCAAGTACCTGGCTATTCAGATCTGGTCACCAAACATGGCTAAAGCCATTTTCAAGCAACGTTTCAATTCTGAATGGTGGTCTTACACCAGGGCGATACCGATAGTATCTTCCACTCTGGAACGTGCCGCAAATCTACTATATATTATTTTAAATGAATTAATTGTGAAATAACACAAATTAATCAAATAAAATTTATTTGCGCAAGCCGGGTTCGAACCCGCGACCTCCGGATTGTGAGTCAAGAGTCTTACCCACTGGACTACGGAGGTCGTAATCATTTTCTTGCAACTCTCTCATACACCGCACCGTGACATCTCCGTAGACCCTACAATACTACTAGCCGTGACGATAATTTTAAATGTATAGAACATAGTTACAAGATAATATTGAAGTGTGAGCGAATTCCGAAAATTCAAAAATGTCCAAACTTCAATGGTGCTCATGGTTTTTCTTTAGTTCTTAAACATATAATGCTTGGCATCTTTCTTACACACTAAATAATAACATTCGAAAATGAGACAAATGGTAAACGTATGTCTGCACCCCCCCAAAGGAAACATACAATCATTATCATACATCTTCCTCACGTGTGTAAAGAAAATTAAACGCAATTCCCATCACTGTAATAAGATATATATCTGTTTTCTCTAAAAAGGAACAAACAGACACATGTATTTAATGTATCTCATCTTTTGTCTTACCATTATTTAATGTGTAAGAAAGAGCTGCAGCATTATAACGATAACAAACGTGTGTTTTTTGCCGTCACATTACCATAACAATGTAATCGTCACGCTAAATATAAAAGCGTCTAATGGAACACATGCCCGATTTTAGGGCGGGCGTATTATTGAGAGAATACTGTATGTTCGTTTTTTAATCAATTTTCAATGTGATTTGATATTTTCACGGCCAAAAGTATTATCGTGATTTATTTTTGGGGTACTATGCAGTGTTGCGCTACCTCCTTCTTTGGCCAACATTTCAGACAGTATTGCAGTGTCCACCATCACGGCAGATGTGTGATCGAAAATGGTGGTGAAATGTGTGCTTATGTATAATACTGTTATACCAGCTCGTAGAGTATTGGAGCTGGCAACACGGTATCACATCTACAAGCACTCACTTCACCACAATCTTCGACTACACTCCAATATGGGATGCAGGTACGGATACCGCCGCCCCGGGATCCATTTATTGGATAACCAAAACCTCTGCCACATGTCACCCCAAGTGGTTCACTACGTTTGGTGACTTAGCAGGGATGCCTAGGTATATAAGGTGAAGTTTGTCTAGGCTTTGGGGCGGAATGCATCTGCCCACCAACTGCGTGGCAGGCTGGATCGGGAGAGACTGATTGAGGGAGACCTTTTGATCTCTCCAGCAGGACTCTCTCGGAACATCGTCTTGCACCGCAGTTGGATGGATGGATTCATTCTTCGATCATTTTTGGACACATGACCCGCAGATTCCTACCCACCCCTCATTCCTTTTTCCTTCCCAGAATTTCCTCCCTTTGCTAAAAAAGACCCTCCACACAGCATCCCCAAAGATGACATAAGCCCTGAGGGGAGCTTTTTTTTTACATTACCTACATGCAGGAGGCTCTGAGGAAAATAATTCCTCTCAGGGCCTATGTAATCTTTGGGGATGTTGTGTGGAAGGACTTTTTAGGGAAAGGAAGGAGAGGAAGTTCTGGGAAGGAAAAAGGGGTTGAGGGGTGGGTAGGAATCTGGGGATTAATGAGAGAGTCCTGCTGGAGAGGTCAAAGGATCTCCCTCAATCACTATCTCCCGATCCGGCCTGTTACACTGTTGGTGGGCAGACACATCTGCCGCCAAGATCCAAACAAACCTGACCCCATGAACCCGGGCACCCCTGCTAAGTCACCGAACGTAGCGAACCGCTTGGAGTGACCTATGGCAGTGCTCCCCAACCTTTATGTCGCCGCGGCCCAGTTATTGTTTGACAATTTTACCACGGCCCACTGGGGATTATATAGTTGAAAATATCTTCGTTACTTGGTCAGCTAGCAACAGATAATTAAAGAATTTTCTTACATTCATTAATAACCTTCACCCGAATTTTACATTTACATAAGAACAACGATAATAACAGCTTAAATTTTTTTTTTTCAAATTATTTTGATTTTATGCATGCCCTTGCGCGGCCCATAACCATTTGGTCCATGGCCCATTACTGGGCCGCGGCCCATAGGTTGGGGACCACTGACCTATGGAACTAAATTAAAAGAAAAAACACATCTGCCCTGATGATGGACACTGTAACGCTGTCCGAAACGTTGGCTAAAGAAGGAGATAGCGCAACACGGCAAATACCCCAAAAATAATTCACTATAATTTTCCATGCAATAAATCTATGTTTACCTATTGATAACTAATTTATTAATTTTCTACCATTTCTAATATGTTTTTTTGTATTTTCAGCCAGTACATAACCTCTCCTTTCACTGACAAGAATATAAGAATGCTGTAAAGAAAGAAAAAAAACTCTAAAACTGCTGATATTCGATAAAAAAAAAGTTGTTTTTGGACATTTACTGTAACAGTTTTTTACACTTTATAATTATTATTACCATACTATTATATATTTAATATTAAACTTACTGTATATTTATTTTGATTGTGGTATGAATTATTGTAACTTAAGCGAACTTAGAAAGAAATCGCCTGGAATTTTATATATGAATTTTTGGTTTAAAATTGTATCGGAAAATAACACAATTTTTGTCTGCCCTGCGTATGAAGAGAGATTTTCTTTTCAAGAGTCCCAGCTCTCGCCTGGAGCAATGAGACTATTGTATCCCCATTTGGAGTATGTTGTGAGGCTGAAGATCGTGGGTAGGGGAAGGAGATGGGGAAGAGGAAGGTGGGGAATACCTGGCTATTCTGATCTGGTCACCAAACACAACTAAAGCCATTTTAAGCAATGTTTAAATTCTGAATGGTGGTATGATACTGAGAGTATCTTCCACTCTGGAACGTGCCACAAATATACTATATATCATTTTAAATGAATTAATTGTGATATAACTCAAATTAATCAAATAAAATTAATTTGCGCACGCCGGTATTCAATACCGCTACCTTTGGATTGCCAGTCAAGAGCCTCACCCCTCGACCACGGAAGCACGGATAAACCGATAGCAATGTATTGTGGGAGTCTGTGTGCCAAGTAAGGGCAATTTTAACTTACTTTTGGTGAAATTGATCAAATTGAACATATAATCAATTTTATTGGCCCGTCTCCTGTCTAGGAGTTGAAAGGACTTGCTTAAAATTGGCAATAACAGTTTTCTTTCGAATCTGTATGCTTATGTCGCCCTTCTAGGATTATATTATGTTCAGTGTCTGAATGTAGGTATTCTACGCTAATTGGAACTGTTCTATCTCTTCTTGCTTGCACAAACATTCTTAATATTTCACGGTCTTTTTGTGTTGAATTTTTAAAGTTGACGAAACCATTTTTTAAATTTTATGATATATTGGGCGCTTTGACGATTCACGGTAAAGGTACCGTGGCGGCATTAAAAAGGCAATAAACATACGTTCCTTATCACAATAACGCTGCAGCTTTTTCAAAAGATGAGATACACAATGTACGTAGGTCTGTTTCCTCCAAAGGAAAAAGTCATCATTTTCTTGCATCTCTCTCATATATTGCACCTTGACGTCTCTGTAGACCCCTACAATACTACTAGCCGTGATGATAATTTTAAAAGTATGGAATACAGTTACAAAGATAGTATTGAAGTGGGAGTGAATTCCGAAAATTTAAAAACGTCAAAATGTCAATGCGCTGATGGTTTTGCTTTTGTTCTTAAACGTATAATGCTGCAGTTCTTTCTTACACACTAAATAACAAATCGAAGATGTGACAAGCCGTGAACATATGTCTGCACCCCCCCAAAGGAAACTACAATCAATATCTTTTTTTTTGTATGAATACCCCACAAGAGTCTCAACTGCACCTGTCTGGAGACAGTGAGACTATGGCATCCCAGATTGGGGTATGTTGTGAGGCTGAAGGTAGTGGGAGTGGGGAAGAGGAAGGTAAGGAAATACCAGTCTATTCAGATCTGGTCACCAAACACGGATAAAAGCCATTTCAAGCAACATTTCAATTCTGAATAGTAGTCTTACACCAGGATGATTTTGAGAGTATCTTCCACTCTGGAACGTGCCGCAAATATACTATATATTATTTTTAATTAATTAATTGTGAAAAATAATGAATTAATCAAATAAAATTTATTTTCCACGCCGGGATTTGATATAAAGAAAATTCCACAAACCCGTCGCAAAAAAGTAGTACTTTGACGGAAACAGTCAAACAGTATTTCTCACCATTATATATTGTGTAAGAAAGAGCTGCAGCATTACAGCGATAAGAAATGTATGTTTATTGCCTTTTTTGCCATCACGATAAATATAAAATCGCACATTAGGTACATGAAATCTTTTTGACATTTTTACTGAGATATTTTGATTGATAGCAATAAATATTTATGATATTTTCAACAATTTCTACCTTATTAGCACAAATTCTCATCAAAAACACACAATATTTATATTTTTATGCACTTTTAAATCAGGTTAATTTTTTTATTACGGTCAAAACAACGATAAGCATCATTTTCAATATTTGATCTTTAAACGGTCTTTGTTAAATGTCGATTCTTGGCCCATTTCAGCTTTTGATCAAATCAACAGCAATTTAATCGATATTTAATGGGTTCCTTTTAAATGTCAAAAATTCAAAATGGCGCTAACCAACAATCAAATATGACAAAAGTTGAAACAACCCAAACTAAGGCCTAAACTACACGAGCGGTTCTCCCGCTGCGGGAAACCGCAGCAGACACAATTTACTATGAGCGTTGTATGGCGCAAACTACACGAGCGGTTCTCCCGCCGCGGGAGCTCGCGGGAGAAATTCGCCCGCAACATGCAGCGGGTCTCCCGCCGCGGGAAACCGCAAGTTCAAACTACACGGGCGGTTTCCCACGATTGCATCATTTCGTGCGAGAGAATGTTGTTGATCGGTAGGATCGGGCGGTTTCCCGCGGCGGTAGAACCGCTCGTGTAGCTTGGCAGAAAACCGCCACCCGTGTAGTTTGATATGTGCTGCCAGCTTTCTCGAGCGGTTTCCCGCAGCGGGAGAACCGCTCGTGTAGCTTAGGCCTTAGACTTTAAATCTTTTCGCAATCTCAAATCCAATCAATAAATTAAAATTATTCATATTCCCTCTTAAGGCAAAAAAATGGTATTTTCTTATTTTGAAAGCCCTGCTAAATTATATATTGACAGATTTTATATTTAATATTCTATTACGATAAATGACTTCAAATATGATAATCAAAAAAGTTAATTAAAAAAAATGTTTCGGCTACTGTTATGAATTCTATAAAAAAAAACTATGTACTTCTTTATATCAAAAAGCATATTTATAGAAAAATAAAAATATGATATTTTATTAATATTATTAATTAATAAATGTAATATTTAATAATGGTTCTTTGTGTATTCAATTTTACAGAATATTGGAGAACATTTTTGAAACAAAATTGGAAAAATCTTTTAAATGGCTGCTATATTTTAACTATAATTAACTTTAATGTCTTAAAATTAGTGCTTCATATAATGTTACTTCTTTATGGAATTTTTTCTATAATTCATTATTACCTACCATGACTATATTTATAAAACATTTTACGCTAAAACAATCGTTGAAGTAATCCTAACCTAACCTTACATTTGAAACTTCGGTTCTTGTATATAATGCTGTAGCTATTTGTTACGGCTGAATCTCACGAAAATCTCGCGCAAATGCTGACATTTTCACATCTTTACAATATAATAATATTAAGTATAGTACACGCCAAACTTTAAGACTAGTCTGAACATGGTTAGATCCATTCTCGCGCAGTTAGAATGAATGTAAGCGGAAGAAAAAATACGCAAAAATATTTGTGTGATAGAGAAAGGCGTGGATGGGAGGGCAAGCCATTAACTCTATTGACCATAAACTCGCCTATTGTGACGATTTCTGATCAACATCAGGCCGATCTTAATATTTGGGGTGTACTATAACATGACTTAAGCATAGTTTTTTTTTTTAAATCTTTTCTGTCATATTATAAACCCATCTTTTATGATTTTTTCTAAGTCTTTGTAAATGGAAGTGCTCTCTGTTGAAAGAAAAATCAATACGGTGACTCGTTTCTTGTTACCGGGTTAGTTGATCCTATTTAAGAATCTGGCTTCCAACGCATTTCTGCCGCCGCGCCTTACCCGTCGCACCATATAAACATCCGTGTACGTGGATTTTCAGACAAAGCTACCGTTGTAATTCGGTATCTAATTCAAGAATTCGTCACAAGATAACACCACTTCCGTAGGTAAAATGCAAAGGGACGTGCCCTTCCCTGGTTTAAGTTCTACGATTTTGTGAACCTGGAGTATCTCCCGGATTTCAAAAGATTGACGGTAATACTCAGTTGTATTACATATGACGACATCGCCCATCTCGGTTACTTTTTGCGGTGACTAGCCATCACTTGTTGACACGTTGACAGTGGGTACGAGGAACGGGCTAATTTTGGAACCAGTTCCTATTGGATTTACAAAATGATCACCAATATTAACTGGGTGAAGCCGCACGCAGGGCCTAGCAGTAAAAACCTGCGGAGCGGGTAACTGCTAGAGAAGATATATTGTCGAATATATACTTATATGTGCAGTCAGCTAAGGGGAAATACCTGGTTATTTAGATCTGGTCACAAAACATTCTAGAGCCTCTTCAATAATAATGTCCTAAAACATTTCACATCTAGTAGCAATCTTTCCGAATAATGTTGAACCACGAAGTGATTGCTTGAAAATATAACAGTTTTTTGGGCCTGTGCCGAATGTAGTGAATTTGTAAAAATAAAAAGTGCCTTTGAAGCTTAGCGGTGAGAGCAGTTTCCCAGCTAGCATTGTAATACTTCAAATCACCCATAGCACAATTCAAATTCAACCCAACAGACATAACAAAACTTATTTTTAACATTTTGATAAAATGTATATTATTTGACTGTGGATCGTTCTTAATTATAAGGTGTACAGTCCTGCCACTGAGAGCTCTGTTAAAACCTCTCTTTCTGTTACATACTTCAATTTATATGAAAGAGAGAGAGGTAATAATAGATTTTCAATGGTACGCCTATATTTGATTTTTATTTATTTATTCATTAATTTTTTAAGATGGTTTATTTAGGTTGGGATGTTTTACAGAAATTCAAATGTAACATTGTCATCAAAAAGCGCAATTCATTTGATAGATTCCATTCTATTTTAACAAGCGGATTGCAATCTTTAGAGCACAGGCGTCAGGTAAGTGTGCTGTCCTTGTTCTACCGGTATTACAATGGAAGATGCCCCGAGGAATTAGCATCATTGATCCCTTCGGCACCGCTGCATAGTTGAGAAATACGCCAAAAGCGCGCCCAACTATGTAAATGGTTGACATTTGTTACATGAGAACAGGTCGCTTTTGCGACTCGTTCTTGAGTTCAACAGCTCGGCTGTGGATCGATTTGCTGGCCTCTGTGTTTCCTCACTCCTTCTTCTTAAAAGACTCTCCACGCAGCATCCTCAAAGATGACATGAGCCCTGAGGGAAATTATTTTCTGTGTTCAGTTAAAAAATTATTTTTTTTATATTTGAAAGGTGACCTTCCAATTGCAAAAAAAAACAAAATGGTTGATTGGCCATTTGATGACAATGTTATATTTGAATTTCTGTGAAGCAACCAATCAATGTATTAATTTTACAAAAAGTGGTATGTGTTATTTTCTAATCAGAATATTTATACTTTGTTGTTAGTTTTTACAAATTTATCATTATTTTTTGTTGATTTTGCTATCATACAAAACATGTGCACTTAATTTATATGAAATAACAAATTATTTTTAATAAAACATGATTGAAAATGTACTAAATCATTCTATATTGTCGATAATAATGTATCGATCCCTTGAATATGTGAATACTGCACGAGAAATGAAAATCCCAACTGCTACCTTCTGGAGTCATCCTTACTTATGGCATCACCACCTGGGGTATTTGTAAGACTGAAGGTAACTGGAAGGGGTAGGAGATGGAGAAGTGCCTGGCTATTCAGTTCTGGCCATCAGACACAGCGTGTAAGTCGTGTTAAACAACGTTTCAATTTTGAATGATGATCTTACACAAAGGCGATAATAATAATAATAATAATAAGTTATTTATTTGAGCCGAACAGAGCGGTGGGTGCAATACTCTGTCTGCAATAAAAAAGTATACATTACATAAAATGGATTTACATACTATAAAAAGAAAAAATAAAATAATATAAAAAGATTTAAAAAGAAACATATACAGGGTGTCCGGGGGTAAAGTGCATTAACTTCCGGAGGTAATTCTACATGATATTGTAAGTAAAAAAGATAAATAACTTTTTTCGAAATTCTAATTTTTTAGGGGTTTGTGGTAAAAACGTAAAATTTGACCGGCGTGCGCGGCCAGCTTTATTATTTTCCACTGTTAAGATACGGGCCAGTCACCACCATTTATTGTTGCCACGATCGCGCCGGGCAGGCTCCCGGCAAGTAAGATCGTACCTCACACTAAGGATTTTTAGTAGGTAGATCTTTTTGTATGGGAAAAAAAATGTTGGAATTTCGAAAAAAGTTATTAATCTTTTTTACTCCTACCATCATGTAGAATCACCTCCCGAAGTTAATGCACTTTACCCCCGGACACCCTGTATACACATATTTAGTATATATGTATTTTATGCTGAGAGTATCTTCCACTCCTGTTGAAGTGTCGTGAATACACTTATATATTGTATATTATTTTTAATAAATTGTGAAATAACACAAATTAATCAAATAAAGCATGCCGGGAGTTGAACCAGTGACCTTTGGTTTGGCTAGTCTAGAGCCTTGCCCCTCGATCACGGAGGGCTATAACGCAAGCATTGGGACTGCCTAAACATGTATATATAGTGGCGTAGCTAGCATGGGTGGCACCCGGGGCGAAATAGGCTATTTTCGTCCATAAAAAGAACGGGGAGCCACAGAGCTACGAAAATATAAATATAACACCGCATTCAATATTTTTGCGACAATACCCTTTGTAATTTTTTAAGTCAGGTCAGGTGGCACCCGGGGCGGTCCGCCCCCCCCCCTCGCTGCGCTACTGCGTATACATACCTATGTTTCTCCAAGACCCAAGTTCACTCCTTCCTTTCCTCAAAAAGACTCTCCACACAGCATCCCCAAATATGACAAATGGCCTGAGGAAAATTTTTGGCCTCCAGTTGGTACATAAAAAAAATTGTAATAAAAGAGGAATTAAAATAGAATATTCATTTATTAACATGTTAAAACGTCACACAGAAATGTTGCAAATTCATTGACTCATTTCCTGATCGGAGCCTTTCGAAGATCCGTCTCCGTCATCATCATCGTCTTCCTCATTCCAGGATCCTGAGTCGTCTACGACTGTGTTCATGATGGCGTCATCCATCTCATCTTCGGAGCCGTCTTCCGAGGAAGTGTCTGGTGGAAGAAAATGGAAATTGTCAAAATTTTTCAAGAGAAGGTGATATTTGAAAGAGACAGTACAGAAAGATGTGGGCTTGGGTGCGAAAATGAGCAATCTGAAGATATGTTGCTTGTTGTATACTGATGGAAGTATGGAAGATCTACAGTCTCTTGTATTTAGGATGACCTATGTATGTATAGAAAATGATGAAGGTAAGTTTTTTTTTGTTTAAATCTTAGTTTACGAATAACTTGACAATAATTGAAAATCTCCTATTGCTACGATGTTGAGTGAAAAATGTTGCTTGTGTTAATGCAACCAAGGAATTGAACTTTCGACGCCTGGGATGCCAGACGCGATGCCAACTCAGCCGGTAAGTCCAAGATAGTCATGAATGGGGGACACTTGAAACAGACTCATGCATTTGTTTCAAGTGTCCACCATTCATAATAAAAATGCCTTCAGATAATCGGGAACAAGTCCTTTCTATTAGGTCCTCAAAATCTCTCTGATGCTGGAAACCCACCTCGGTTTTGAAGGGGCAAACCTATACACTAGAGACATCTCTTGTAGAACTCTATAAACTATATGAGCACTAGAGCAGGGGTGTCAAAGATACGGCCCGCGGGCCGCATGCGGCCCTCGGAACCTATCAGTACGGCCCGCGAGCCGTATGCGGCACTCAGGTCGGACGCGGTGCGCCGTGCACCGAGCGTGAGCGTAACCTTTTCTCTTACGCCGGCTGGTGGCGCTGGTCTGGTGCACGACTCGTACTCACGACGCCCCCTCCCCCCCGACCCCGCACCACAAGGGTCGCAGTTGCCGGTCGCCGGTAACGCGTCGCGTGAGGTTGTGTGCTACTCTAACCACGTTACTTAAATGAGTGCCTTTGTGTGTGATGAGAAAGTGTTTCCATTACATGACAAACACTTGTAAAAGCCAAGGAATAACATTTCAATCATAAATACAAGCAAATTACTTATCTAATTAAAATAAAAATCAAAATAATGCTTGCTTATATGTATATATGTGAGTTGTTTGTAATTAAATACACTCAAATGCAAGGTACAGATGTATTTTATTGTCAGGTAAACAATACTCAAGTTGACTCAATTTCAAACAGAAGAAAAAACAAAAGAATACGGAACTGTCGGTGTTGCCAGCATAGGGTATCAAATATTCCAACAATAGGAAATGTTTTAAACTTTCAAAATACCTTCTTTCCACCCTAGCGAAGGTATCTGGACTATTACAACAACTTGACAATACCTACATCTGAAATGTTTTTAAAAACTCTACAAATCTGTCAAAAATGTTACAATTTGAGAATGACATTTTGCAAACCATCGATTTTTCAATCAAAATTCAGTTTTCGAATAAACTTTTTAAATTAATGAATTTACTTAAAGTACATACTTAGTAAGGATTATGGGTATTTTAAATAGGTAGCTGTGTTAGGTACCAAATTTGATTAAATGTTCTTATAATGTACAAAAACGAATGTTTGTAATATATGAAAAATGAAAATTTTAATAAAAAAATTGTAATAGCTGGCACACAAGAGTTTGAATAACTATCCAAGTATAAGAAATCATGCGGCACGTATCCTGTGTATGTTTGGTAGTACGTATTTATGCGAGCAGATGTTTTCCGTTATGAAAATAAATAAAAACAAACATCGCTCACGGCTTACGGATGAAAATCTCCAATCGATTCTAAAAGTAACTACTACGAATATGACACCCGACATCAATGAACTTGTCAAAAACAAGAGAAGTCAGGTGTCCGGCTCAAGATAATTTACCTTGTTACCCTTCTTTTTAACTTACTGAATTTATAATAAATAGGTATCTAACTAAATAAAGATTTTAACAATTAAGTATGGGTTATATTTTTTAAATATTGAGTCCGGCCCGCTTACACACGCCAAATGTTATAAACGGCCCTTAAGAATATCCAGTTTGACACCCCTGCACTAGAGCCATCTATGCTACATAACTTGAACTATCACAGGTCATACTTTAAGGAGAGTTGTATGTGTCAGAAGTGTGTAATGTGACAGTACTCTGTTCATATAGTCCTACAACTCCATCAGTGAGTTTCCATCCGTACTGAGTTGAGTACCTTATTACTAAAATATGTAACTATGGCATTGATTAGTTAAAAGATCTATAGAAAGATTATGGTATAAAAGGTTTGAATGGTATCAAGATTTTCCTCACAAAAATAATGCAACAAATGCAACACATCAATAGATGTCTCTATTGTCATTTTGATTTACACATTATCAATAGAACAATAGTAGTAATTACATATAACAGAAATTATTGAAGGCAGTGCACGTTACCTCTGTACTCCAGTGTAGGTTTCTCCTGACAGTCCTGGCTCCGGGAAGTGAGCATGCCCAGTCTGGCCCTGAGTGCCAGGAGGCGGGGGAGTGCCGGGGTGCGGGCGGCGAATGCGGAGAGCAGCGGACGCGTGTTGGTCAGCTGTTGGTTGAGCAGGGAAGAAGAGCGAGCACGGCACAAGGCAGACGCCCACACACAAGCAGATTTACACCTGGAAGAATTGGAAAGGTTGTTATTTGAGAAGAGGAAAATCATTGATGGGACAAATTCTCTTTACATTTAAAATTTTACCATAATCTGGCTACCAAATTCTACATCCAGGGCATTGATTAATTAATTAATTTGGGAGGCGGGAATGGGTACCGCCGCCCCGGGAACCTTTATTGGATAACCAACACCTCTGCCATAGGTCACCCCAAGTGGTTCGCTACGTTTGGTGATTTAGCAGGGGTGCCCGGGTGCATGGGGTGAGGTTTGTCTAGGTCTTGGAGGCGGATGACCAGGACATACTGAACCCCAGATTCCTACCCACCCCTTAAACCCTTTTCCTTCCCAGAACTCTCCTCTCCTTCCTTTCCTTAAAAAAACCCTCCACACAGCATCCCCAAAGATGACATAGGCCCTGAGGGAAATTATTTTCCTCAGGGCCTCCTGTGTGGAGCTCATGTAAAAAAAAAAAAAAAAAAATTGAAAACTTTTGAAGATTGAGCTAAGACTGTGGTGGCTTCATTTTCACTGTCTTCTTCTTAGGTGGCTTCGGTTTCTTGGCCCTGAGGGCACAGGCAATTATGTTGATAAAGTTAGCTTCCCCTAGTGGATATTTCTTCAACGAGGACGATAATGTCTTCCGCGAGCTGAACTCAAATACCACTTTTTCAGAAGCAATTTGTAATGGGTATTTGTGTCACTGACTGCTATACCGCACGCAGTGCTTTGCATTCCAACGCGGACCCTTTTCGGAGGTTTTCAGATGTTGAACTATCAAAATAAAGAGTTTAAATACAACACAAAAAATACAACACATATGGTCCTGAAAATTATTGTTATAGAAATGAGCTAAATAAACAGTTTTACATTCAAAGGTCATTTTTGAAAAAAATATCAGTTAGAACCTTCTCTGACTGGGGTGATGATCTGTTATTCGGTTTACATTAGGGATACAGAAAATAACAAATAAATATATATACTAACTTGCTTGTCTTTCCAGCCAGCATGGTGGTAAGGTGTTCCAGAAGCGCGGGTAAGTACTGGATGGGAAGTCGGTTCATGGTGTTGAAGGCTACTTCTGGGTCAACACACTCGAACACCGTTTGGAGCAATCTGAAAAAGGAATAACATTGTCAGTTGAATACTGTGGAAGGACTATTTGTCAAAAATTTCAAATTTTTGATGATTTGTTGACGTAAACAGCAAAGGCAAATAGCAGATGATTTCATGTGATTTATGTTTTCACAAAACAACTCACATAGTGACACGCAACTTTCTCAGTTAGCAGAGAAATTCCGATTGCATGAGCTCTCATCATCATCTCAGGGTCCTGCGTGGGATAAAAAGAAAGCTACTATCTGATGTAAATAAAAGAACTCACATTAAATAAAATGTACTTGTTATTATTGACAAGCAAAAACACAATCTACATAAATACCTTTGTAAACTCAAAAAAATGTAGAGAGAGAGAGAGAGGGGGATAATTCAGTTATTTTAGTAGAATCCACTCCAAATGATCATTCGTAGCTTGCCATAGTTAAAATGGCGCACCTCTTCTAACCTCAGCGACAAGGGCTCCAGATAGCTGGAGAAGAGCCCCAGAGCTGCCGCTTCGCATGTCCATGACACAGTGAAGGAGCCGAGATTCCAATCCATCCACAAAGGCGTCACAATGCGTCCGATGGCCATCTCTGAGCATTGAAAGGATATAAACCGCAGTTCTAGACTGTAAATGTGATTTAAGAAGTGCCTGCAGTCTTCACCAAAGTTGTCCTCGGTGATATTGGATTGTACGTGGCACAAGAATCTCAGTTCTAAGCACAAGAACACCAACCTTAGGTACCAGGCACACAGACATCATAAACACTTCCATTAGATTGTAATATTACATAGGTAACTTGATATCTCGTGATCATCACAATAAAAGTTTTCCTCGCCTCGAAAAAACAATCAACATCCTGCGTGTACCGCGACCCGGTACTATTTAACAGTCTCGTAAAGGCATCACGTCTGTTACACGCATAATATTGCAAATTTACACAATCATTTAGGAGTATCAAAACTCCTTACAAAATAAAACTTCCGACCAATCCATCGTTATGTCATGACGTCGCCCTTCTAACCAGTTTCTTTTTTTCTAAAACAAAAAACAATCGAACAATGTTCCGGCAATTTGAATTTGTTATCAATCGTTCCAACGGCACCCGAAATTAATAAAACTCCTTCTGAGCAAGTAGGTACCGATTGAGTAACTACCATGAAAATAATTACGTTACAATAGGTCTCATAGAAATCTCCCTATCTATATGTCCAGAATCGTAGTGAGAAATATGACCTAAACGGTGTTAGAAAGAGAAAACAACACGCTTTGCATTCAAATCTAAAAATTACCCACAGAAAAAGTTAAATGTACACCTCGGGGAAACCAATTTGAAAAAAAGAAAACTTTAATTATCTTTATTATTATTTCAATTTTATGAAGTAACTGGCCTGTAATGATATAATAACAGAACTTGAATAGAACTTACACAGAATGTGAAAATTAGGCTCAAATATTTGATGTATTGTTCAAATTTTTTGAAACAAGTTGTCCTTAGAGTTACACCAAGCATATCAATGGAGGGCTTGTTGGGAAGATTGCTTGGTAGATCAATATAATGTTTCTGCTTGAAAAATAATGGCAGTACTATAGTAAAAAGTCTTCCAGTGGAATTATCCACTCAGGTATTTTGCGATTGTCTTAAACGAAATGTCAGATTTATAAAAACTTTGTGTTATTTCCTCTTCGCAATTAAAGCTCAATAAATTAAACATTTCTGTACGTAGCCAAATACTAAAAACTGTTTTAGAAAGGTTACAAAATAAGCTTTCAAATTGTTATGTTACAAATAAATATGTTACAATTAAAATTTAGAATGGAATGCAAACATAAAAAAATAGTAAAAATGACTCACGTGATATTTTTGTGTGAAAACGGTACTAAAATCAGATTATGTAAAAAAAAAAAAAAATCACTTATTCTATTGTATAAATGTATAATAAACAATTTTGTCACCACAATTTTTTACGATTTCATACAATAATATTTAATAAAAAAATTGGGTGAAATGCAGATCCTGCCAATGTCAGGAAATTTAATAAAAAGGCACTTTCTAGATGAGAAAAGTGTGGAGAAGTTGAATAAAAAAAAAATTAAGGCGCGCTCGGCAAAATTGAGGGAGATACAGCCGTTTAAAGTATAAATAAAATTTCACTTCGCAAACCGATACTACTACAGTCCGCCCGCCATTTTGTCACTGTTATGTTGGTATCCCAGACCTGATACAAACAAGGGGAGGAATGCAGATCCGGGCACAGCTTGTTTTTGGCAAAAAACCATGTTTTCACCGCGTTTTAAGTTGAGAACTTTAATCTGGAAGGTGAAAAAAAGTGCGGAAAGCAATAATAAAAAAATTTGAATAAGTAATTAATTTTCAATTACGTTAAGTAAAATTTCACTTCGCGAACGAACACTATGACAACGGCCATTTTGTTACTGATATATTGGTATCCCTGATACAAGGATGAGCAAGATAGGATTGTAGCGGATTTCGTGGGATACATGGATAAAGCGCCGTTTACACGCACACTTCAGAGCGATCGAGTCCCGCGCCACTTCAGGCAATGGTTTGTCTAGCGGGATAGTGTAAATTATCTTTACTTTAAAAAACAGCCTACGTTTATAAATGGTTTGTCTAACGGGATTGTGTATGTTAACTTTACTTTAAAGAATAGCCTACGTTTTTGAATGGTTTGTTTGGCTACGCAGGGTTTGTGTAGCGGGCTTGTGTATGTTATCTTTACTTTAAAAAACAGCCTACGTTTTTGAATGGTTTGTTTGGCTATGCAGGGTTTGTGTAGCGGGCTTGTGTATGTTATCTTTACTTTAAAAAACAGCCTACGTTTTTGAATGGTTTGTTTGGCTATGCAGGGTTTGTGTAGCGGGCTTGTGTATGTTATCTTTACTTTAAAAAACAGCCTACGTTTTTGAATGGTTTGTTTGGCTACGCAGGGTTTGTGTAGCGGGCTTGTGTTTGTTATCTTTACTTTAAAAAACAGCTTACGTTTTTGAATGGTTTGTTTGGCTACGCAGGGTTTGTGTAGCGGGCTTGTGTATATTATCTTTATTTTAAAAAACATCCCAGGATTTGAATGGTTTGTCTCCATTCCAGTACCTACGCGCCTTATTATTTATCCCATGAAGTCGGCTACAATCGTATCTAGGCTCTTGTTTTTATCAGGTCAGGGATACCAACATATTAGTGTCAAATGGCGGACAGTATCGGTTCATGAAGTGACATTTTATTCATACTTTAAACGGCTGTATCTCCCTCAATTTTGCCGAGCGCACCTTAATTTCTTTTTTATTCAACTTCTCCACACTTTTCTCATCTAGAAAGTGCTTTTTTATTAAATTTCCAAACTGTGCCCGGATCTGCATTTCACCCCAAACAAGAGCTAGATATGATTATAGCCGACTTCGTGGGATAAATGATAAGGCGCGTAATTATGAAAAACAGAATTAATAATATAATGTAAACGAACCTCTAATCAGGCACTGGAATGGAGACAAACCATTCAAATCCTGGAATGTTTTTTAAAATAAAGATAATATACACAAGCCTGCTACACAAACCCTGCTTTGCCAGACAAACCATTCAAAAACGTAGGCTGTTTTTTTTAAGTAAAGATAACATACACAATCCCGCTAGACCAGGGTTTCCCAACCAGTGGTCCGCAAGAGGCTAGATGATGGTCCACGGTGGACCGCCTCCCGGTCAATAAACAATAAACGAGCCAGCTCTCGGGCGGTCCCTGGTCGAGAAGTCTGAATTAAAAAAATCGGGCCAATATTCAGTTTATCATTACTGTACCTTGTGGTCAGTGGCCATTATTGTATTCTGTTTCGCCCCACCGCATCCTACCCCTTTCTACCCGCTCCGTTGTGGTAAATATTCTGCTAGAATCCGTCCCACCCTATCCCATTCCGCCCCCTCCGTTGTAGTAAATATTCTGCTAGAACCCGTCCTACCCTATACCATTACGCCCCTCCCGTTATTCTACCGTCCCGGGTGCCACCCATGCTAGCCTACGCCACTAACCACAAGCAGTGGTTATAGGGCGGATAACGTGGTGTCATCACTCCCCCACCCCATTAAAGTTGACAAACACAAATTTTGACTTCATGAAAAATTGGTCTGTCCTGGGGGGGGGGGGGGTGGTCCCTGTCGAAAAAATAAACGTACAAGTGGTCCCTGGACAGAAAAAGGTTGGGAACCACTGCGCTAGACAAACCCTGCTTTGCCAGACAAACCATTTAAAAACGTAGGCTGTTTTTTAAAGTAAAGATAACATACACAAGCCCGCTAGAAAAATTTCATAATTACGCGTCTCGTCATGTATCCCACGAAGTCGGCTACAATTGTATCTAGCTCTTGTTTGTATCAGGTCAGGGATACCAACATATCAGTGACAAAATGGCGGGCGGGTTGTCGTAGTAGTATGCTTTACGGTGAAAAAAAGTTCAAAAATCGTTGAAAAATTTTTTTTGTTTTTTAAGTTCAAAAATTTTTTCTATTGCTTTCCGCACTTTTTTTCACCTTCCAAATTAAAGTGCCCAACTTAAAACGCGGTAAAAACATGGTTTTTGGCAAAAAACAAACATTGGCAGGATCTGCATTCTTCCCAAAAAATTAACAATGTCTAACGGCACGTAGGCGATTTGGCGGGTAAAATAAGTCTTTTATTTACTTCTATGGACAACTTTGAATAGAAATGTGAAGTTTGGTTCAATATGGATCTTTTAGTTTTAGAGTTGTCACTAAAACAATAACAGAGTTATAACGATTTCTGTGGGAACACATGCGTTAGCGTGAAAACACGCTTATTGTACTTGACTGTTATTGTTATATTGTCGTGTGTGTGATGGTTAAACTCACTTGGGATCCTTGGAATGTAATGCCTGTACTAGTAATTGTGCCATGTTCTTGATTTCTGGTCCGTTTTTGAGGCCAGTTCCAGATTGGGTGAGGCTGAGGTTTGCCAGTCGCATCTCCATTGGGATATCAACCTGCCAACAGACAATACAAAAATTATTATATTCAATTAAATGAAGACTATATTAACGAAACTCAATCCAAAATCTGAAAACAGAAAAATCAGGAAAAGATACCGTCGCATCTAGGATTCGAACCCAGGACCTTCGCCTTGCCGGGGCGGAGCTCTACCAACTGAGCTAATGTGTCTATCGGATTCGGTCATATCTAACTGTATCATACTTCGACTAAGAACTACCAACATTATCTTCATATTTATTGGCTGCTATCTTTATGTGTGATTGCAAGATTCAAACCCAAAGTAAAATGAATAAAATTTATCCAAGACACTATCTAACTATCTAGATAGCATTTTTCGGCACCTGTGCACAGTCGTCCAATACAATAAAAATATTTGTTACACAAGAACGGGTTGTTTCTACGATTCGTTCTTGAGTTCAAAAGCTCAGTTGTGGAACAATTCGCCGACTTCTGTGTTTCCTCCCTCCTACACTTCTTCCTCTTCTCAAACAGACTCTGCACCCAAAGATGACAAGGGAAATTATTTTCTGCGGGGGCCTTGTGTGGAGTAAATGCAAATATATTGAAATATAAGAGATGCTATCTGCAGTTTTTACTGGGTGGGATTGTGTTTCCTGGCGTTGCCGTTATTGTTAACCAACACTACTGCACACCTTAAAAAAATCAACTAAATGAATGAATTCTTTCTGTATTCAAACTATATTGTTACTAAACTACTGCACACCTATTGTCCAACACTACTGCACACCTTAAAAAAAATCAACTAAATGAACGAATTCTTTCTGTATTCAAACTATATTGTTACTAAACTACTGCACACCTATTGTCCAACACTACTGCACACCTTTAAAAAAATCCACTAAATGAATCATTTCTTCCCGTATTCAAATTTATTCCGTATTGGAGGCCACCTCTGGTCTGGAGCCCCAAAATACCTGAAAACAAACCCTTGACTCTGTGCAGAAAGAAACGGGTGGTCCGTCTGATAGATTCTCCTAATTTAACAAACGGATTGCAATCTTTAGAGCACAGGCGTCGGGTGGGAATGCTATCCTTGTTCTACCAATATTTCAATGGAAGATGCTCCGAGGAACTAGTGTCATTGATCCCTTCGGCACCGGTGCATAGTCGGGAAACACGCAAAACGACATTTGTCACATGATAACGGATCACTTTTTCGACTCGTTCTTGTGTTCAACAGCTCGGCTGTGGAACAATTTGCCGGCCATTGTGTTTCCTCCTTCCTAAAACATGGGTCTCATCAAGACCAATGTTCATTCCTTCCTCTCCTCAAAAAGACCCTCCACACAGAATCTCAGATGACACAGGCCCTGAAGGAAATCATTTAAAAAATAAAAAAAAATTATGCCCATTAGGTAGAAGTCTGCCGACGGTCGGGCGGCCATCATAGCATATTTCTTATATTTCAATATTTTTGAGTAAATATTAAAAAATATATAAAAATCAAAGTCGTAATGGCTGTCACTGAAAACCTACCAAACATAATAATTAATCTTACCTTTTTAGATCCGATGGGTCTCTTCAGATCACTGTCACCCCGGCCCATGGCTGAGGTCAGATAGACCACAGAGTTGTCTTTACTGTCTCCGTCTCGTATTTTGGTAATGTCTTCGCTGCGCATCTTCTGGTTTTCTTTCTTGCCTTCTTTTTCTTTGAATGTCCGGATTAAGACTTGTGTTTTTTCTGACGTGTCGGCTGTCTACAAATTAAAAGATAAAATTACTACATATTAGGGGAATTTTTAAGCTCTTAGGTCTCTTTGGGCCTTTTACTACTTCGGTAGCAGCGGAGAATTTTTGTGTACTCTACTTGACACAAACTGATCTCATAAAAGTTGTTCTATCTCCTTTTATGACACATTCTACACGAGCAGTTATCCCGCCGCGGCTGTTCGCGGTTCACAGGCAGGAGAAATTCAACCGCCGCATGCAGCGGTTATTCCGCAGCGGATAACCACCACGTTCATACAACTCGAGCGGTTTCCCACGATTGCATCATTTCGTGTGAGAGAGTGTTGTTGATCGTTGTTGAGCGGTTTCCCGCGGCGGGAGAACCGCTCATGTAGCCTGGGCGGGAAACCGCCACCCGTGTACTACACGGGTAGTCTGCGACAGCTCTCTCGGGCGGTTTCCCACGGCGGGAGAAGCGCTCATGTAGCCTGGGCGTTAGATATATGATTTAACCCCTCCAAAGCCAGTAAAACACGGAACTTTCCTAAACAAGCCCACTTTGAATTGAATGTTTTGTGGATTAATTTTGAGCTATTGTATATTTTATCGACCGAAACACATTCCTAGAGCAATAAACTATGTACCAAAACAACATTACTTGCGTAACTACGTAAATTGATAGGTTTTTACAATGTTTTCGTCTCGTCAAATAACATGCATCGACTTTGACCGAAAGAACCGTGGCAAATGTGACATTTCGAAGTCATAGATAAAAATTATTTTAAAATATTCTGGAGTTGCAAGGTGAATGAAATCTTTACCCATCCCATTGGTAATGTTTTTATACAAATTTTGTACATAGAAGGGTCAAAATTGAAGAAAAACATATTTTTTCCCCGCGCCGCACAAACTGCACACATCCCCGCACTCCGGCAAATTAAATATAAATTATTCCGAGTGACTAGGCGCATTGCAGGTTTCCCTATGGTAAAGGGCGATAATAGAGCAAGCGATTCTGACCGTGTTCTTCATACACTTTCTTTATACATAAAAGTCGAAATCGCGTAAAAAATGTTTTTTTTGTTAATGTACACCGGTGCACTATCGGCAAGGGGCGGGTTAAGCGATGTTAGAAAATGGTAACATCACGTTTTATATTTGCATTTCAAAATTTACCATAGACGTTATCAAATAATTGTAAAATATTTCAAAAGCCATTAACTGCTTACATGTTTGCAAAAAACATCATTATAGTTTGTGAATTTTTTTTTTATATTACATAAATGAAAAAAGGTGAAGTGTCATTAACATTTACAAAATGTTGAAGTATTTAAATATGTTTTAATGTTTCGTATAAAGTGGTATTTTTACAGTTTCAAGAAAGGGTAAATGACTAAACAATCGTAAAGATATTGCTATATTTTTTAAATCAAAATTTTAATATTACGTCCGTTTGTAGCAATAAAATCTGAAAGACTCTTTCGTCTGCTTTCCAAATAATAATTTAATTTTGGTATGCATTCAAAATAAGGCGTGTAAGTTTGTAAATATAATAAAAATAACACCATTTATTCTATGACGTTACATACTATTAGACGAGGGGTAGAAATCTCAAAGTGGGAAGACAAGAACAAGACAATTGTAACGATCTCGATATCTAGTACTTTAGTACTAAACTGCTACGCTTCGAGTAAGGTTGCGTCTTAAGGCGATCCACTAGTTCACTACTGTGCCGTGGACAGTAGTTCTTCGGTGGACGCCATAGGGGTCACTTTGAATAACCGAATCGTCGACTAGCGGCCGTTTTATTTTATTTTGGGAAGATTGGGTGTAAATATCAACTTTTTTTGCGATTATTATAAAATAAACTGAATTTGCCACATAACACAATAAAACCATATCCGAAAAGGGGTTTATAAATAGGAGAGTTTGGACTTGAAAGTGTGTTTTTTAGACCTCATACTTTATTTTTTTATAGGCTTATTAAAAAACTTATAAAAAAAATGACCGACATTTTTAAGGGCCAAGGTATGTTCTACACGCAGTATTTAATTGAAGCCTACAATACTTCTAAGCGATCAAATTTTCAAAACAAAAACATATGATTTTGCATTATTTACTATGACTTCATCTTAAGGAGCACTTACCAGTAAGTAAATTGCATTTTAAAAAGTGTCAAAATGCCCTCCTGTGTGATGAGAAAATGTTTCAATTACACGGCAAATAATAGTATAGGCGAATGAATAACATTTCATTTGTAAGTACACGCAAATTACTTAATATTATTGATTATTATAAATATTACAATTAATTTTCATGTTTCCCGCTCGCGGTTTTACACGTCATTAGAGAAAATTCAAGTCCTACTAAAGTAAAGGGTCTGGTCGCGCACCAAATTTCTGTTGCTAAGTAAACTTCACTGTTTTAAAGTAGACTAATCAACCTAAACACTCTGTTTATTTGTTTGCTTGCGGTAAAACAACACATAAATGACAATCGCCACCATTTGAAAACTGTGTTGCCCTATTGTAATTATTGTATAACTCGACATATGAAACTCCGACAGGCAGCCGGACCTTTTATTCTAGTGGGCCTCAAGAAAAGGAGACAGCGAACATTCCATCAAAAAGTGACAAGCAATACGCCGCCGCCCGCTCATGTATCCATGTCATTCATACACACACATTATTTGATTGTCTATCTTTATCACACAGGAATAAACTTTTGAATTAAGAAATAATACTGAAAATCGCTGAAAACAAAAGAGTGTTCCTTACTTTCCACATTATATTGTGAGTACATGAGACTATGGCGAGTCTATTTATTTATATAACGTCATTGCATTTATTCTACAGTCTTTATAATCATTACTAATTTTTATTATAATGTAGGAACTGTGATCTGACCTTTTTTTTCACCAAACCTCAAGCTGGTCAAGAAAAACATATTCAATTAAAAAAAAAGAACCTTTAAATATTCTAATATTTGAATAACCTGGAGCAGTAGCCGACCAGTAGGTGGCTGAGTACCTACCCGCACAGACCCCACAAAGATATTGTTTTTACATAAAAACACACTTCACTATAATCTGCCCTGATGACAGACACTACGTTCGTGTTTAATGCAGCGGCAAGACTCATAACCGAGGTCTCTAAATATTGGCACATTTCAGAACACCTTCGTAAGCTTCACTGGCTCAAGTGCCTTGAAAGAATCCAATTGAAATTGTGCTGGATGGTGTTTAAATCAATCAATGAAATGGCCCCACCTTACATCTCTGAATTATGCGTCCCGGAAAATACTGGTCCGAAGCAATTAACCCATAGATCAGCAATTTCATCGGCTATAAGCATACTAATAGAACCTAAACGAAAGCCAAATAATAAGTTTGGAGATCGTGCTTTTGGAGCATCTGGGCCTAAGGCTTGGAATAGACTCCCTCCGGAATTAAGATGCATAACAAGCCCAAAAGAAATTAGGTCCAAACTAAAAACCTACCTTTTCGGGCTCTCATACCCTTAATTTAAATATACCTATCTGAGAGTACCATACTTGTATTGCCTATGATGTCTTAATCACACTTTTCTTACTGAATTAAAATTACTCGAATCCTTACACATCAATCTGTCTCTTGACGAAGCACATTTAGGAAGATCAAATCCTTGTACTACTGTACTGCCCACCATAAAATGTTGCTTTTACTTTCCAAAATACAGTCAAGAATATATTATATATTAATATTAAAATGTTTTTCAGGATTAAATAACATGTGTTCACAATTATGTCCACTGCGTGCAAACTCTATCTAAATTCCTTTAAATAAACAATAAACAATGTTAATTTCAAGCGACCTCCCACGTAAGTATGGTCCTGTATTAATTCGTTTTTAAGCAGCATCGCGTTCATTGGTCAAAACAATGTACATATATTTTCGTATCAGTGATCAATGAACTGGTGGATGCAATTTTTAGCCATAAGTTGTTTTTAATTATTCGTCTAGTTTGTAGTTTTTCTAGATTTCAGAAATAGATTATAAGTTTGTACAGCGCCCTTGAGGTGATTTTTCACAAAAACGGCGCTATATAAACCATCCAAATATATTATTATTATTACAATGCTGTCTGAAACGTTACCTAAAGAAGGAGTAAGTGCAACGTGGCATAATACTCCAAAAATAAATCAAGAGAACTCTTCATTTAATTTGCAGCATATAAATATTATCACAACTGATTGATAACTCTAAAGCCAAAGATAAAAACTTACGATTCTTTCAAATTTCAGTCCGCCGCAGGAAGAGTACCCCACCAGCACGGCGTCCCCCTGCAACGTGCCGCAGACGGCCGCGGCCAGCTTCACCTGACTCTTTTCCTCGCTGACCACCTGAATAGTGGTGTCTGGCTTTATCGGCTTGGTGGAAACTCTAGAAAGGTAAGGAATACATTGTTATGTGGGGTCCAATTCTTAAGTGAGGCAAGTGGACAGCAATTTACTTAATAATAGGAATACCACAAGGCACCGTGTTGGGTCCTGCTATGTTAGTGCCCCGCCTTGATGAGAAGAAGGCTCAGATACCTGGAGTGTTGAATACCATGGGTCCTAGCATGGTCGATCGATATAACCCTATATCAATACGATATCGGTAAAATCCGTCATTTATGGTCAGTTATCAATATGTGCTAGCACGCTCAACAATTGTTAAGGGATATTCCGCCCGACGATTGACAAAAGCCTGCCAAATCGTATGCATTCTTGGTTGATAAAACCCCAATATTAATACGAAATGTAATAAATCCGTCGTCTATGGTCAGTTAGCGATATTTGCGAGCACAGTGAACATACGATTCCGACAGTCGGTTGACAAAAGACGCCGTTTTTACCGTGGCTTCCGGAGTGACAGATAAGCTGTCAATGTACAGATTTTTTTTAATAATGTCGTTTGTTACGCAAAATAACTGGCTAATTAATGAGTAGAGGTGAACTAAAAAAACTCTCAGAATTTAAAGAAATCGTATACGAGACCCATCGACTCAGTTATTTCATGAGGCGATCAATTAATTGCTTTCAAATTCGAGAAACGAAATTTGTTAAAATGTCGTTTAGTCTCAAAAAGTATCTACATGCGAAACGCCAATATTTATTTGAGTTCGAATTTCAATTCGAAATTGTCAATTTATTGGTATTTTTCATTTTTACGCAGCACATTTCAAATTAAGAAACGAAAATTCATTAAAAGATCGCCAGTGTTGCCATCGTGTGAGATCGTATGTCGATTCCTTATTTATTTCCCTTCGACGTCGGTCTGCCTATCGATGGCGCAAGCGTGCTAGGGTAATCGGTTCGTTATCGATACGAGATTGTAAATCACCCTGTCGTTTGTTTGACTGGCGATATACCTACGCAACTTTATTAATAATGACATTCTTTCTGCATAATTACTGGTTTATTAATGAACGGAGGCAGATTATCGAAGATTGCAGGATTGAATTAAATCGGAATTCAGACGTTTTCGTTTGACAGTTTCGTACTTACGAATATATCTCGTATTATGGCAAATGATCTCATTGTCCAATTAACTCCTTTTTATTGTCAAAAAATACATGCGGACTTCCTACGTACATTAAAGTGTGTGTATTTAATATTATTATGATATCTCAGCAAAAATCTCGGTGTAAATGGATCTTTAAATGTTCAAAAGAAAAGATTTTTAGTTAGTTGTCATATTATTACATTAATGGACTAAGATGTTTTTGACAGGTATTATAGACCGGGAGCCTGGCTACACAAACACACGTCATCGAGTACACAGATGAAACTACTTTGTAGTGATAATGTACATTTAGTAAGCCTTAAACAAGCTAGTCTGCCGGTGCACATCTTGGAAGGTTCCACGCAGTCATGGAAATAGTGAGCGATTTTTGAAGTAAAACTTCTTTATGCACGCTCGACTTGGGGGGTAGGCTGGTGAATGCGTTACGAAAAAGGATATTATATACATTTTATGCGAACGGTGGGCGAACGGTTGGGCCTTTGGGGGGATGGGAATGGGAATGGGAATGGGGATGGGGATTGGGATGGGGATGGGTACCCGGCACGCGTTGCAAGGACACTGTAACCTTGGGATCAACTTAACTGTAATGGTTCCATCCTATATAACATTATATACAACGGGTACCCGGCATAAGTTAGTGAAGTTTTACTTCAGTCGTGTGGTCTAAAGCACACTCGTTTTTATTCGAAAAAATTACGTCATCGGGTGCACGAACGGGAATGGTTTCATATGATAAAGGTCGATTAGTAGATGAGAAAATTAGCAGGTCTGCCAACCGGCAGCCTGGCACGTTCGCAGGCAGCCGGTGTTAAATTGGGATAGAAATTAGTAAATTTTACGTCATCGAGTACACGAATGAAACCAACGAATAACTGTATTCTAGATTCTAAACCATCCCATTGAAGAATTTCTCTAGTTCCATGACTGCGTGGAATATGCCAAGAGGCGCGGCGCACCAGCTTTTTTAAGGCTTACTAAATGTCCATTATCACTTCAAAGTAGTTTCATCCGTGTACTCGTAAGGTTTGTGTACCGGCTCCCGGTCTAAAACTCCGATTCCATAGACATTGTGACAGCTACATAGAAAGTACCTCAAGTGTTGCCAGCGTATATCATATAATATCGGTTCGGTACAAAATCGTCGGTTGTTATGCCATGTCGATTCGATATTGTAAAGATAACGATTTCAGTGTGCTAGGACCCCATGTCAGGAACCAGGAGACATTGACACAATGATAACCCAGATAAACTGCATAATATCCGGTCCTACCACATCCGTAGTGTGCAAGAATGCAAGCTGCACCCTCACATCTGACATATGCAGCTCTTGGGAGTGGAAAGCAAACCCTAATAGCTGAAGAAAATGTCAACAGGATGAAGAAACACCCGTTCATCTAGTAAAATAATAGGAATACCACAAGGCACCATGTTGGGTCCTGCTATAATGTGTTAATGTTCTGCCTTGATGGGAAGAAGGCTCAGATATCTGGGGAGTTGAATACCATCTTGTGGAACCATTAGACATGGACAAACACCCAATGACAACCTTGAAAAACTTTATGAAAGGGACTGACTGATTGTCAAGGGAATAAAGTTGCACTTGGGAGATGGTTTTGAGTTCTTATGGAAGTTAAGTAGACCATGTCCTAATAAATAATAAAAGAGTAATATTCCTTTCCAAGATTAAAAATATTTACTTCAAAATAGGAATACCACAAGGCACCATGTTGGGTCCATCTTTATTGTGTTAATGTCCCGCCTTGATGGGAAGAAGGCTCAGATACCTGGAGTGTTGAATAACCATGTTGTGGACTAGGAGACATGGACAAATACAAATACCAGATAAACTGCATAACATCTGGTCTTACTACATATATAGTGTGCCAAGGGTAAATTCGCAAGCGACTCGCCGTTCATCGGCTGAGTCCATTTTCATAATAACTTACTGTTTTTTTATTAAAATGGACTAATTAATTGTAACTGGACTACTGTCAGGAGAATTAGTTGAAACACAGTTTTGATAACATACCCATTCAAAGTGTGTTCATAATAGTGAACAACTCCTCTTCTCGTAACAGCGATCATTTTAATTTCAGAAGTTCCTTCATCTGAGGCTCTGACGCAGACCTGCCTCGCAATGTCCTCCATGAGGAAGTTGCATGAGGGTCTGGTGGAGATTGCACTACTGCTGCTGATCTCTGTGCTGGTAGTGTCCTCATTGGAGCCGGACTTGGTTCGGCTTCTCCGCTTGGCCAATTTGGACTTGGATTCGATGGAGGTGTCTGCTTCCGAGGTCTTGTTCAGGTCTTCTGAGGTTAGGGATACGCTCCAGAAGCTAAGGATTCTGTCTGCCCTAGAAGGAAAAATAAATTGTGAAACCATGGTTTTTATTTTATTTATTAAAGCGGGGAGCACTCAGACCATGGGCCCGTTGTGCTATCTCCCATCTGACCTCATTCTTTTGAGTGTCACCTGAATTTACCCTTCTTTCAATATCTCTATAAGCCAACCCATTTCTCGTAAACATATTTCCCAATACACAAACCCATCCACCTGCTCCAAGTATTCATCATTCACAACTGTATTACACACTGTTTACGTATTTTCACTTTCAAACCCCTTGACTTTAGGCTTGAGGGAAGGCTATGTATTCATATTAAAAAAATATTAAAAAATCCAAAATTGGATGACAGAAAGCTTACAAGGAAGTTAGAACTTGAGGAGTGTATGGATGTGGACTTACTTGCTCCCCGAGATGATGTAGAACCGTCCATCTTGAGAGAAGGACACCGCCTCCAGGTGGCACACTTCTCCCGCATGGCCCACCATGGATCTGAGGATAGTCTTGGAGTCCAGGCACCAGAGCTTGAGGGTGCAGGCTGCTGTGATGAGGAGTTTTCGGACTGGACCTTGTGCCTGTAAGATAATATAAGATCGGTTAGGCATGGCAGTCACTCCTTAATCCTCCAATAGCTAGCAAAAGGAAATGCAAGCTGAAACAACTGCATATCGCAGATCTCATATCGAAACAGCAAATTCAATATCGGCCTCAATGGTCAAGGGGTAAGGCTCTCGACTAGCAATCCAAAGGTCACGGGTTCAAATCAAAGCGTGCGTATATACATTTTATTTGATCGATTTGTGTTATTTCACAATTTATTGATATAAGGTATATTTGCGGTGCGTTCCAGATTGGAAGATACTCTCAGTATCACCCAAGTGTAAGACCACTATTCAGAATTGAAACATTGCTTAAAATGGCTTAAGCCTTGTTTGGTGACCACATCTGAATAGCCAGTAACTCCCCCACTTGCCTCTTGCCCATCTCCTTCGCAGCTTCCAACTACCTTCAGCCTCACACTAATTTCATAATACCAGAGCTCACCAGAATATACAGAAAACATCGCAGGCGTGCGCAAAACAAATCACCAAAGTTCCATCGCAATCGGGTGAATGGTTTAGGAATGCAAAAGGGACAAACAAACATTAATTTTTGATATAAAGATAATCCTCCATCACTGCACAAGCAACATTTTCCCATTATAACGATGGTAGTAAGAAGAGTTCAAATATTGTCAAATATTCCTAACCCGGGAATGTAGGTCATTCTTTTTTTTTAGTATGTATTTTGATTTAGTACGTAGATGCCATAGACAAGTGCCGTTGACGCAGCAGAATGATTGTTGGGAAACTTTTGAGATGATTGGAAACACTTAAAGCTGCGTATACATTTGCGAACCAAGACATGAACCATGAATTATGTGAAAAAAACAAAGCAAGCGGTGTTTCGTGCATAGAAGGCCCTGAGGAAAATAATTTCCCTCAGGGTCTATGTCATCTTTGGGGATGCTGTGTGGAGGGTCTTTTTAGGAAAGAAAGGAGAAGATGTTCTGGGAAGAAAAATGTATGAGGGGTGGGTAGGAATCTGGGGGTCAAAGAGTCGAGTGATGGACGTACGAATCTGTTCCTCCCAATGCTCCAATAGAGTTCTGCCAGAGAGATTAAAAGGTCTCCCTCAACCAGTCTCTCCCAACCCGGCCTGCAGCGCAGCTGGTGGATAGACATAAAAGCCATCAAGATCCAGACAAACCTCACTCTTTGGACCCAGGCACCGGAACTAAGTCATCAAACATAGCGAACCACTTGGCAGAAGTATAGGGTGTCTAATAAATAGTTTCCAATGTAGAAAAAACGTAAAATTACAATTTTTATAAAAGTTATACAAAGTTCTTACCTGATAATTAGGAATTTTAATGGCTGTTGTCTTTGTAGACTGTGTTCCTTTTTCAAATTTGCTCATTCTGAATTTTGTCTTCACTGACCCATCTTCTATACTCCACTGACGAATGGTAGAATCACTTGAACACGTGAACAAACCATGTTTTTTATTCCAATCCATACAGTTGATGTCCTGTTCCCCAGGGGTGGGATTTGGGTCCTCTAATACAGACTCAACTTTTGCGTGCGTAATGGAATAAATTAAAACTTTTCCCGTGGTCGAACCAAATGCTACGCAATGCGCAACTGCTCTCGTTTCATTTTCTTCTTCAGGGCGGGAAGATTTGCGTTTTCTGCTTTTCCATTTTGGATTTGACTGAAATAGGAATAAAATCAATGTTTTATTGTATTTACACATAAGCTTTTATTTTAAGTTTGTGTATGTTGTATCTATAAATATAATACAAAGAATTTAAAGGTAGGGTGAATAAATCTAGCACTCAAATAATGGATGATAGGTACCTAATAATGTTGTTAAAAGCTACTAAAACAATGTAAACAAACTGTTAAGTAACAATGGCTCTTTCATACTGTTTTAGAGCAACTAGAAAAATTCTCATACTGAAGATATGTGTTTATTATCATGCTTTTTAGGGGAGTAATCAAATATTTTTAGGTTAAGTTGACAAGTCAAAATATCAATTAAAAACAAAGTGGAACACGTATGAAACTCTAATAATCTACTCGAAGCCAATGAACAGTAGACTCATTAACGATTTTCAAGTGTTTAAAAACAAATACGTATGCATTATTTATCATGATTTATGAGAAAACGTGTTCATACCGTTCCCGAGTCGAGTTGTATCCAATATAGACATGACAGCGGAGCACTGAGATGGAGGTCTGGCGTGAATTCTTGCTTAAGGACATTGGTTTCCGTGTCCCATATCCTGCAGCGTCCGTCATTGCCAATTTGCGAGTAATATTTACCGTCTTGTGAAAAGGCCGAGGGCCCCATGCTCGCGGATACAGACATTTTATTTTTGAGACAGTTCTTCCCGCGGCGGACTTCACGCCGGACTTGTCTCTGTCATCTTGTTCAAAAAAATATTGCCTATGGTTTGGGAATAAATGTTCCAGGTTGGCCAACATAACGGAGCTTCAAAAAAGATAACGGATTCATCCTGAAAAAAAAACATTAAAAATAAATAATGGGTAGTACCGATTTTCATAATTTTCTCTCTATTTAGTCAAAACACGTCAATCCAAAATTGTCCAAGACGTTGGTTCATGGAGGGATTGGAACACGTCAATACCCCAAAGGTTAAAACAATTTTATATTGTTTCTCCGTAATTTCGCCAGCAGAGAAGTGTGGCGGGTAGACATAAAGGGCGTAAATTTATATTATGAATGTAGTGGAAGACACTAATAAAAAATTTTGAAGGCGAGGATATAAAGTCGGCATTTAACAAATGCAACACATCACTACTGCCATCCTACAAATAATTCAACACTCCTCACACATTAACACTAAACCAGCCTATACACCAGCAAAAAACACGATCTCAAATTCAAATAAACTTATCGTCATTTACCCACACGACTAAATTTGGAATTAACTCCTTACAATACATCGCACATACGCAATACAACGCAATTTTGCCAAGCGCGCCTTAATTTCTTTTTTATTCAACTTTTCCACACTTTTCTCATCTAGAAAGTGCATTTTTATTAAAATCCCCCACATTGGCGGGATCTGCATTTCACCCCGCATTACCTATAACTTCCAGCAAAAAAACAAAACATATTGGCAAAAGTTCTGAAGGGATAGTTTTTCGGCAATTTTATTAACCAGTGACATATTTAGCAACTCTTTTTATATTTCTCTAATTGTATTTATGAAATATTCCTCAACTAACTGTATCAAGTGTTTGTCTGTTTTAAAATCTATGTACTTTTCATTGAACTCCCCTTTTTCGTGTTCTTGTATAAAAATATATTTTTAGTTTATAATGTTGTCCTTCCCGAAATGAGTTTTATTAAACTAATTCGGAATAATGTATATGATAGTATTAATACCATAGCGTCTGTACGGTGGAAATTTATGAACTCGACCTTGAGTACCTACATTTCTGAAGCCGCGCCTCATGCAAAATCATTCTGTGCGTGAAATTTGTTACAAAGCCACTCTTGGCCACTCTCGTGTCGCCCGCCACCCGCGGGGCCTGGCTGCAAAAACACGCGGAGCGTGTTTTGAACAGTCAATTATAAATATTGTTATTATTTTGTAATATAAGCAATAAAAAAAATCTCGCATTAGTAAATGAACATCAATTTGACAAAATTTTAATGCATTTTTAAGATAAAAGGCACATTTTTCTATTTCAATGAAGGTCTGACGTTTCCATGAAAATTCGATCTTCTAACAATTAATTGTCTTTTAGCGCAATTTAGAAAAAAAATGAATTTACGAAATAAGTACTTTTTTAATTTGTTGAAAAAATCAGGGTTTGTTGTTACAGTTATTTTTATTTAATTTAATGTTGTTTAGGGCCGCCATGTTTTGCATCCTGTCAATGTCGAAAGTGAAAACTTGAAAACTGTCATTATTGGTCCCGAATATGGTCTCGAAACAAAGTCTCGCAAATTCAGCCTTTTCTCTCTCGCGATCTTACATATTCTCGTATTTCTCTCGCCGTCTCAATTATCAACCTTCTGTTTAATTCGCTGTTCAGTGTCTGTTTTTGTTAAGATCGTAATAGTGCAATAATGAACGTGGACATTCCGATGAATAATAATATGTGGAAATGATGTCACCATAATAGTGTTGTGGGTTGTGTCAAATGTCTGGCTGAACCATGAATGTGCGATGTTTTAGGGATGATGTGGATCCTCCGAGGCCCCGTCAGCCTCCGGTGGAGCTGGAGAAACTCAATGTCGCCGAGGAACAGAAGAAAAATACGACAGAGGAAATCAAGGCGGATAAGACAGGCGAGGGCGTTGTGGATGTCGCCCCTGAGTCTCCTAAACCCCAACCCTTAGCTTTTTCGATTGATTTCAACGATGGCAAGTCAGTTGATAAATCCAAATATGAGAATTTCATGAAAAGATCTCAGGCAAGGCATCAGAGAGTGCAATCAATGTCAGCTAGTTGGACAAGGTCTTCGCCTGGGAACCCTCCGCAACAGAGACCTCCAATGAGCGCTAAACTACCAAGAAAAGCTCACGGATATCACTCTGAAGGTTACTTCTCATCAGATCAGGAAGATACCACCATCGGAGCTACAAAAAACAGACAAATTGCTAATGAAAACAAACAAATCTACTCAAATTGTAATAATAATTTCTCGCCTAGCGGAAACGAGCGAGATTCCTTCCGGAATAAACATTTGAAATTGGAACATTACAGCTCGTCGAATAATTCTCCAACAGCAGAAAAACGGAATCCTTTTGAACGCTCCCCGGATTCTCTAAACAGCTCTCTAAATAGAAAATCTAAAAGTCCAATGGTTGACGGAATAATGTCTAGAAGTGATATATTACCGTCTAGACAAGGTTTGAATTTACCGATTAAACATCCTTATACAACTGCGCTCAATCGCACAAACTCTGAAATGATGAATAATCCTATATACGGAAACGTTCCATCGAACTACGCGTTAAGAAGTCCATACATCATCGAACAGAGTCCTAACGATGCTCCAATGTTGGCAGATACATCAAGCCCAGAGTTGGACTTATTAACACCGGATACGGTTGCGTTAACTCCAGGAACTCCTCTACGCAATTCTTTACGAAGAGATTCATCAGGACATTTTAGAAGTTGCAGCCCCGCGCCGCGAAGCTCAATTAAAACCAGTTCAGGTACAGTTAGTCTGGAACAAATCACACGGTCGCCGAGCGTTACTAGAAACATTGCTACAAAAACTGTTCAAATGCTCAACAGTGAAAATGATGGTAATATTTCGCCGTCTTCGACTGTTAGCGAAGCCGGAACGTACACGATTGAAGCGGATCATTACACCGAAGAACAAAAAGCGATGATGAACATTGACGAGATGTTCGGAACTGACGAGTTTAAACAACCGATAATGGAAGCATTGGGCATGTTAAACAAACCAACCGAAATACAAATGCAAATATTAGAATCTAAACGAGATTACGTCATTACAAAAGAGCCAAGATTTGCCAGTGGCATACGAGAAGAGTTACTTCTGGCGAAGAACATACCGGATCCTATTCGGAAAGTATCAACGGATAAAAACGTATTAGAAATCTCGTGTTGTTATGAATCCCCTACTGAATCTCACAATGAACCACCCCAGATTGTTAAACCTCCTAAAACGGCTAAAAGTTATTTAGACAAGATCAAATCTAGAGTCAAAAACATCAGCGAAAAGACTTTTCAAAAAGTCCCTAAAACCCACGATTCTCAAGACGTTGGTAGCTTCACATCGGTAACCGCTTCCGGCATTTTGAGCTCTAATCAAAAATCAACAAAACCGTACGATAACCGCGAAAAGTTGTACCGCAAAAACAGTTTAACGAAATCGCAGATTGATGCTACGGAATATATCCATCACATGCCGAGAGATAATCTTGTTTTACAAGCGGTATCCAATGAAAGCTTCGTTCCGAAGAGTTCTATCGGGTGTTCGATAATCTCTAATACTATTCTTACAAACACTCCGCAAATGGATGAAGGAATCTCGATGAAAACTCCTGAACAGATCCTGGTTGGAAAGCTGTCGCATATCAGTTTGAATCGGTGTCAAGGAGACAAGAGTTGGATTCAAGACTGGGCGGACAGCGTGAAGAAACACAATAAGGAGATAGTTATGGCTCCTAAACCGGATTTGGCATTGACTGGATTGCCGCCTGTTAGTCCCAGACATTCTGTCATACTAAAAGGTAAGGCGAACCTTTTTTTAAATACTTTATTTACAATATTTTTATACTAATCCATGCAGGAGTATCTGAGGAAGACCTTCAGATGTTATCATAACGAGTAAGTCTGTTAAATTGTCCAGATTTTAGTTTGTTGGGTTCTTCTGCAGCGTTGAGGGTTCCTTCAGTTCGTCTGCTGGGCTAAGTTTTTCATAAGCAACATTTTCCCACTATAATTTTGGTAGTCTTCTTCTTAAGTCGGTTCCTCATTGCTGAGGATCTTGAACTCCACTCTAATTTTCATGGAGAACAAGGCTTTCCAGTTCGCGCAGTCCTGCGCTGCGTGGAGAGCCAATGAACACGCTAGTACTGGACGCCAGTGATACTTGGTTATTACAGTGCATTGGTGACCTTTTTCTGCCTTACACTTTGCCAGTGTCTATGAATTTATCCAAGTCGGAGTCCCCAGTTTGGCAAGCAATGTGTCCAAAGTATCTTAAAGTACGATGTAGGCAGATAGTTGAAAGCCTATTGTGGATGCCTAACTTTCCAGAATGGACACATTTGTGCGTCTAGTTGTCCATGTAATCCTGAGCATTTTTCTCCAGCACCACTTTTCGAGGGCTATCCGTTTTCTTTTGCTGGCTCTAAGTCTCCGTGTTTCCTCACCGTATAGAAATATGGGGATAATCAACACACAGACGAATCTCATCGTGGTGGTCTTCATTGTACCTCTGTTAAAATATTGTCAGTTCATTTACAATCAATAATCAGGGTATGATTGTCTTTCTTTTGAAAACACTATTATCAATATATTTTTTTTTTTTACATGAGCTCCACACAGGAGGCCCTGAGGAAAATAATTTCCCTCAGGGCCTATGTCATCTTTGAGGATGCTGTGTGGAGGGTTTTTTTTAAGGAAAGGAAGGAGAGGAGTGTTCTGGGAAGGAAAGGGGTTTAAGGGGTGGGTAGGAATCTGGGGTTCAGTATGTCCTGGTCATCCGCCTCCAAGACCTAGACAAACCTCACCCCATGAATCTGGGTACCCCTGCTAAATCACCAAACGTAGCGAACCACTTGGGGTGACTTATGGCAGAGGTGTTGGTTATCCAATAAAGGTTCCCGGGGCGGCGGTACCAATTCCCGCCTCCCAAATATGTTTCTCATTTGGGAATATGGGTCTTGAAGAGACTCGTAGGAGGGAGGAAACACAGCAGCGGAAATTCGTTCCATAGTCACACTAGTTGAACACTGGAATGAGTTGTAACAGTAACCTTGTGTTACTAAATGTCAACAGTGTGAAAATTTTGGGCATGGTTTGTCTCCTGTTTTTTTATGATCCAATTCAATTTATTTATTGTTTTAAAAACATCACAAAACTACACTTTTTAGTGCGTGTTTAAAATACACTTGTAAAAGAGAATTACATAAATCATGAGCAGTAGGCATATCAACTATATTAGCATTAATAGAGTTTGCCTTTTAAAGGCAGCTTCACTGACGCAAATTAATTTACTCGACCAGCAAGTTAGTCCTGCAGGCTGGGAGATAGAACAGTCTACGCTGTCGGTTGCAGAGATAACCCTCAGGAACGTAGAAATGGATGCTCTCCATGATGGCCGAGTTTTTAACCATCCACGAATCAGTCTGAAGAAGTGTATAGCAATGTGTACATCCAGGTTGTGTAATCAATGTGTACATCCATAGAAGGTTCACTCCGAGCATACCCAAAAGAAAGTAAATTTAATATAGCCACGGATAGTAGCCATATTCCCTCATGCAGAGATATCTCAGAAATTATACTGCTTAAGTCAATGAAATTTTGGCTTCCCCAATGATGGGAATGTGAGGTTGAATGAATGAAGAGGGAGGAGAAAGAGGATGATCGGGAAATACTGGCTATTATGATTTGGTCACTGAACATAGTTAAAACAGGGTGGCCACAGACCTGGAATACCTGGAAAACCTGGAATTATCAGGGAATTTTACCGAACCTGGAATTATCAGGGAAATGTCAGGGAATTTCGAAAAAATTTTATAATATCAGGGAATTCCAAAAATAAAACTATATTCGTTATTTTGCGATTTGTGAAATCCCAAAGTTGAGTTTTATTACTTTTACTTGCGACTTGTGTAACAAAAGATATGCCGACAGAGACAAACTAGATAGGTATTTTTTATTATTATTTTTATTAATTCCCTTGCAACACAATCATGTCATCTAGTTGATGTGTGTGTGTGTGCTTAGGTATTTTAACATTTAAATTAAGGTTTTTAGTATTTATAAAATTACATTGCATCACTATTTATACCATAGCTTCGTGTAAATACATAATAAACCTCTTTCTAAACTTTAGTCGAATGCTTATGGTTCAGATATGGTTTCTTCTTTTCTGTTCTTCTACCCAAAGGGTATATTATTTTAATTATTAATATTCTAAATCTAAACTGTTCCCTAGTATTGTTGCTCGTTTCGTGTGATTTTTTTTGTCTCTCCTCTAATGTTAATGTTTTTTTTTGTTTATTTTTCTATTTTCGTCTGGTCTTTTCATTTCTTCACAAATTGTCTTCAGGCGAAATATCATAAATTTGTATTAAGTGTATTTTGTGTTATATAGATTATTGTAATGCAAAGAAATAATTTATGCTATAGATGACGGAATTCCCTTTTTGCACTTTTTAACAACACCCCCCCCCCCCCGGTGACCAAAAACGCCCCCCGCCGCTCATTTGTACCAAGCGTGGTATTTTGAAGACCCCCCCCCCCCCTGAACAGGTCACGTAATATGGGTACGTTCCCTTATATCAAATTAAACTTATCATGGAAAAATGTAGAAACTGCCCTGGAAAACCTGGAATTATCAGGGAATTTTGAAATCAGTTTTTTGTGGCCACCCTGTAAAACCATTTCGAGGCAAGGTTTCGATTCTGAATGATGGTCTCTCACTGCGGGGTGGAATTTGTTGGACGTAGGAACCATGTTTTGCCGTGAAAATTTTCATTTCTATCATGAGCTGTAGAGCTTTGAAATATCTATTTTACAGTGTACAAAATAATGTAAAACACATTTTATTGAATGGAGGATACTCTTAAGTATCGCCCTGGTATAAGACCACCATTCACAATTGAAATGTCGCTTGAAACGTTTTTAGCCAAGTTTGGTGACTTGATCTGAATTGCCAGGCATTTCCACACCTTCCTCTTTCACATCTCCTTCCCTTCCTCACTACATTCAGCATAACAACATACCCCAATTGGGGATGCCATAGTCATCCATGGCTTCAGGCGGTTGGGAACAGTTTGGACTCATGTGCGGTATTCACATATAAAAAAAGTTCTAAAAATAGTTATTACTTATATAAGACATACTTTAATTTATGTAAGTACTTTACAAGATAAAAACTGAAAAATCTTGTCTTTACAGAATCACAAAGTTTTACACATAAAAATATAGGTTCTTTATCGCTTTTCTGGATTGAAAAGATTGATAGTATAACACAGATCAGTTCCAATTTTGATGCACAAGGAAATTATATCTATATGTATATGTAAAAATCAAATATGCTTGCTTGGGTGTATACGTATACAATATGAGTAGGGTCAGTGGGCCGGTTGTGGCCATTGGGCCGGTTCTGGCCATTTTCAACTTTACAAGTCGAAATATAAGCTAAATAAAATCGAATCTTTTTTTACTCTATGGCAAAATGCATATTTGTCTATGGTCTTCGTTGACAAGTGACACAATAAATCTTATTGTTAACAGTTTGTGTTTGGTCGATGCAAATAAGTGTTGCGGAATTTTTTATTGAGATTGTTATCCAAAACCTTAAGGAACCCACTGTAAGTAATCTCAATATATATTTGTAATCCTTTTGATGTTTTATTTGAAAACAAGTTGTACCCATTATAAAAGGGTAAAGTAATATGTTTTTGAGGTTATTTTTAGAAAATTGGTTGTTTAAACATGATTTTTCGATGTGGCCATTACTGACACAAGAATTTATACAAATGTATGGGTTGTGGCCACGTTGGTGGCCACAAGTGGCTCCCATACAGTACTAGTTTTGGCCATTATCTAAAAAAATGAACATATCCGCTAATTTTGATATTTTAACTTAATAAATTATTATGTTTCTTCTTCAGAACTGTGAAAATGACTCCGGCAAATAAGAAGAAAGATGCTATTGAGCACTCAAAACGCAAACTTTTTTGTTATTCACCATCGAAAGTGATTTTGGCCCTCGATGCTATAAAAGGAGGTATGAAGGTATCTACTGCTAGTAAAAACTACAAAGTCCCCCGTAGTACTTTGCGTAACAAAATATGTGGACGTGCACCAGCGGCCTCAGGTCACGTAGGACCACAAGCTGTACTTGGTATAGAAATAGAGATGTCACTAGTCAGGTGGATTAAAGATTGTGCCCGGGCAGGTTTTCCAATTAACAGGGAATGTTTATTAGATTCCGTAAAGAAGATTGTTGTTACTGGCAACATCAATACTCCTTTCATCAATAATCGCCCTGGGAGGACATGGTTTGAGTCATTTATGACGAGACATCCTGATTTAAGCAAAAAACATGCAGAGTACATAAACAAGGCACGCGCATTGATAACCGAAGAAAAAATCAGAAACTGGTTTGAAGAAGTCATTACTTTGTTAGGACCTGATGGATGTAAGATTTTTGAAGATCCTGCTCGAGTATGGAACTGCGATGAAACTTCATTCTTCTTAGCCCCCAAAGGTGGACTTGTCTTAGCGACGAAAGGCGAACATGTTTACGACACTTCAAAAAACAGTGATAAAGAAAATATCACTACTCTGTTTACAGTAAATGCTCTTGGAGAACTGGCTCCACCTTTGACACTTTACAAATACAAAAGAATGAATTCAGATGTAGTTCAAAATGCACCTAATCGTTGGTCTATTGGTAAGACAGACAAAGGGTGGATGACTGCTGAGTCTTTCTATGAATTTATTGGTAATGTGTTCCTGCCTTATCTCAAAGAAAAGGGTACAATATTTCCAATCGTATTATTTTTAGACGGACATAAATCCCATCTGACTCTTCACCTGAGTTCACTTTGCAGAGACAACGGAATTATCGTCATAGCCTTGGTTCCAAACACAACACATATGCTGCAGCCACTGGACGTGGCTGTATTTTTTCCTTTAAAGCAACGTTGGTTGAAGTACATTCGTAAGTGGAGAATTGATAACGAAGGACAAGAAATAACTAAATTTAATCTCCCTTCTGCTTTGAACAACATTCTGATAAATGATACAAATTTTTCTAATAATGTGAAAGCTGGATTCAAGTCTTGCGGACTTTATCCATTTGGTCCTGATTTTGTAAACTATAAAAGAATTATAACTGCACCAAAACATACTGAAACTAATGTAAACATGCGCCTAGTGGAATCGACTCATCTACAGTATTTGGAGAGTAAAATTGAACCAAATATGCTTAAAGATTTCAAAGTCACTTACAGCACTGGTATGGATTGGACAGGTTGTACTGAAGGGTTGTTCCTGTATAAAGTATGGCTGGCCTTCAAAGACGATAATACTGCATTGCCAAATACAGATCTTACTTGTATTAATCTAGATCGAGTTACAACGCCTCCAGAAACTCCTGTTATTGAACCTTCATTTCCAATAGCGGTAAACGAAGAAATCCTGGACGTATCAGCATCAACATCTAAAGATATTGTATCCTCTTCTGAGATTGTAGAATTGAATATGCCGACTAATGCCGCAGAATTAGTGAAAAATTGCGTCATATGGCCTGAAAAGAAGACAAATACTACCAGTCGAAAGAGAGAGTATATTCCTTCGGTGTTAACATCAGATAAATGGAAAGATATTATGATGGCTAAGGAAAAGGAGAAAGACAGAAAAGAAGAACAAAAACAGATAAAACTAGCTAAAAAAATAAATAGGAACATTAAAAAAAAGAAACCGACTATTGAAATTTTAGAGACGTCAGAGGAAGAAAATTTGCATGATACGTCTCATTCGGACTGCGAAGACTGGATTCCACAGGTAAAGCCGTCGGGTTTCGAAGAACTAGATCGAACACCCCTGGAAGGAGATTATGTCCTGGTTGAATTCAAGAATCCCAAAGCCACTTTTTATTATGTCGGCAAAATATTGCGTTCAAAAGACGAAGACAATGAGTTCGAGATAAGCTACCTGAGAAAACATAATAACACTGGTAGCCAATTCACAATGCCACAAATTCCTGATTTGGCATCTGTTGCTGAGATTGATATTAAAATGATATTGCCACCACCATTGTTTACAGGTACAACCAAAAGGCAAAATTCTTTTTATACTTTCGAAATCGAACTCTCAGGTCTAAATATGCGCTAAATCTTATTTTTTTATAAGTTTATTGTATAACTTGAATAATAAACATCGATTTATAATCATTACTGTGTTTAATTTAGATAAAAAAATATAAGTTCCCTACATAGATTCATGTGGCCAAAACCGGCACACGGGTGTGGCCAGAACTGATTAAATTGTGGCCACAACTAATGCATGGGTCCAGTTCAATGAAAAAAAATTATTTAAAAATAATTAAAGAACTGTTATTCGATATATTTACATATATTAAAGACAGGCATTTTTATTGTACATTAATGTTGTTGTCTCATACATTCTCTTCTATTATTCTGACTTTTGACATGACCCGACTCAAGTATCTGATTCACTTGATCGTGCCATGTCTCCCTCGGGCGTCCACGACTTCTTCTACCATTCACATTCGCGTCGTATATTCTTCTTACACTACTTCCTTCGTTCATTCGCTCTACATGCCCAAACCATCTGAGGGTCCCTTTCTTAATTTTTATCTTTGCGTTGCTAAACCATTCATCCGATTACAATGAAACTTTGGGGATTTGATGTAAGCGATTTCTATATATAATAGTGAGTTCTGGCATCATGAAATTGTGCGTTGCTAACTGTTCATCCGATTGCGATGAAACTTTGGGGATTTGATGCGTGCATGCCCGCGATGGTCTATATATAATACTGAGCTCTGGCGTCAGGAAAATGTGTTCACCTGCTTGCGAGGAAACTTTGTGAGTTGTGAGCACGCCCGCGTAAAGGTTTCTATACATATATATACTGGTGAGCTCTGGCGTTATGAAATTTTAAAAAAATTGCAATATGTGGCACGTGACAATTTGGGAGGCGGGAATGGGTACCGCCGCCCCGGGAACCTTTATTGGATAACCAACACCTCTGCCATAGGTCACCCCAAGTGGTTCGCTACGTTTGGTGATTTAGCAGGGGTGCCCGGGTTCATGGGGTGAGGTTTGTCTATGTCTTGGGGGCGGATGACCAGGATATACTGAACCCCAGATTCCTACCCACCCCTTAAACCCTTTTCCTTCCCAGAACTCTCCTCTCCTTTCTTTCCTTAAAAAAAAACCCCCACACAGCATCCCCAAAGATGACATAGGTTCTGAGGGAAATTATTTTCCTCAGGGCCTCCTGTGTGAAGCTCATGTAAAAAAAACGTGAGCTTTTTGGAAACTGAATGTACCGGGACTGAATGAACTCGGGAGGGGGGGTTTGCGGGATGGGGGAAGCGGGAGAAGGAAGGAGGAGTGGGAACGCATGAGGGGAAGGGGACGAATGGAAAGTACACGCAAGGGAGAAACAATTTCTCTATTAAGAGGAATATAAACGCTAGAAATATTTCGAATCTCATGCCTGCAAAATTTTAAAATTGAGCGTCTTTTTGCACGAGGCTAGTAAGCGAAAAAGTGGTTTTTATTTATTTTGTGCATAATTTTATAAGAACGAAAAAAAGTTAGAACATGGAAAACTTCAAAAATAGTCTTAGCCATAAAGGAGCATTTTTTTAAATTGTTTCTTGTATTACTTCATAGTTAAGTCATGAAAAAACATTTTTTTTGGTGGTTTACGCTTATATTTTTTGTTACGTAAATAATAATTTTATTGTAATTCCAATACATAGAAAAGCTAGTTAAAGCTTCGATTTATCCGTAGCATATTTTTTGATGTTCATACTGTAAGCCGATTCGTCGTAAAGATTAATCTAAATAGTATTTAAATAGGATTTCACGTATATATTCATCTTAAGTGGCGTAGCAATGCATGCCGGGAACTCGCTACTTGTTTATATGAATTTAATTCATATTCTGTGTTGTTTTTATCTGAATTATAAACATACATTCTCAATACAGCTGTAGTTCTAATGCAATTATTTTGAACACCTGTCCAATATTTTTACATATAGAGTGATCAATGTTACATTTTATTCAACATTCATACGTTAATAAAATAATATTATTTAATTTAATGCAAAAATAAGTCATGCACTGAAATTTTGCATGTATTTTACTTTCAGTTTTGCCATGTTGCAAGGTCAATAATAATAATAATAATTGTCTTCATTTCTTACTAACAGTAGGGATAGTGATATCCTCACTGGGATCTCCCGTGCTGAGGATTTCATTTACATATTATAATTTAATTATAAGAAATTAATATGAATTAGACATAACATATATCATGTAGTATTTTTTTTTAAATAATCATAAAGTAAATAAGATAGTGGTTTTTTATAATTCAGTTCACTAGATTTGGTTTTAGTCTGTATTTGATATCAGTATATTTTCTATTTCTGATCTCCCTATATTTAGTATCCTGCTTTTTATTTGAAAATTTAAATGTTATAATGTTGAGGTTTTTGAGTGAGAGTGGTATTTTATTGTAGAGTTTAATGCCATAATATAAGAAGCTTTTTTGCCCAAATGTTGTGTTAGTAGTTACTTGTTGGATAAGTTTTTGACCATGAGATCTAGTGTTTCTAATGTACGTATTAGTTGTTATTTCTTGGGTTTCAATGTGTAGGTTTATTAATTAAACATAATATTGTAGTTTTTCAAGGGTAAGCAGAGAGGTTGCAATTTCGCACACTCTTTGCTTCATTTACGTTCATCCACCCACTTCTGTTATTGATTCGTATCGTGCTGTATCTTGACATGATATCTCCAATTTCCACTCGCCAATAATATTATATTAACTGACTCCTAATTGTATTAATAGTACATAACTGCTGACCCTGTCGAACTCGGCAGGCACCTTTGGTCTGGAGCCCCAAAATACATGAGGAAAAACCCTTGATTCTCTGCAAAAACAGTCCGTTTGATAGATTCCCCTAACTTAAGGCGGTACACAATCCTAATAATTTTTGTTTGCTCAAAACTCACATATTAATCATTTCCGGCGAGTTCGTAACTATAATAACTTTTTTATTTCCATGCCGCACGAGGAATGTAAGTTATTTATATTTTATATTAATAAAAACAGTACCTTACCATTAATATATTTTACGTAGAACGATTTTAAAACTTTATAACCCGTTTTTCAACTATAAAGTTAGCGGTAAGCACCAGATTTTATTTTTCTAGACGATGAATTAATAACTTCGGAAGGACAACATGGAGACACATTTTAAATATTTGTAACACGTTCTTCAGAATTAATTAAAATGAACGCGGTGAAAAGGTCGTATTTCCAGGCCTGCTAGGGTGAATTCGACCGTACGTTCGTCCAACACGCTTTCTTCACTTACGTCGTTAAGATTCCCACATTATTTTATCTTCTTCTTCTTTTTTTGATAAGGCAAATTCGACAGTAGGTCCGTCCAATACACGGGTCGCGAGTCGCAATTTGTATACACGGCGTCTTTACTTAAGTCGTTTAGATTCTGAATATATTTTAGGGTATATTGTCGTCTTAACAAACAGATTGCAATCTTTAGAACACAGGCGTCAGGTAGGTATGATGCTGTCCTTGTTCTACCGGAATTACAATGGAAGATGCTCTGAGGAATTAGCGTCGTTGATCCCTCGGCACCGGTGCATAGTCGGGAAACACGCCAAACGCGCGCCTAACATATATGTACGCTTTTGACATTTATTACATGAGAACGGTACGTTCAACAGCTCGGCTGTGGAACGATTGTGTTTCCTCCCTCCTACGACACGTTCACTCCTTCCTCTCCTCAAAAAGACCCTCCACACAGCATACCCAAAGATGACCTAGGCCCTGAGGGAAATTATTTTTCTCAGGGCCTCCAGTGTGGAGTTAATGTTAAAAAAAATCCATTTCACTGCACGGATAGACTTACACAGATAGATTTACAGCGCTCTTGAGGCGATTTTTCGCAAAAACAGCGCTATATAAGTTGTCCAAATTTATTATTATTATTATAGACAGATAAATTAACATAACACAACTCTGTGTCAGCGTACACACCTTGCTTCATCTACATTCTCTTCCGTAATATGAACCTTTGCCAGGACTCAACTCAAGAATTTGGTTCACCTCACACACATACGAGTCGACTTACGCAAAAACGAGTCGAAGAAACTACCCGTTCTCATGAAGCCAACTTAAATCAATCATTTAGGGATCAATGCTGCTAGCTCCTTAGAGCACGCTCCGTTAAAATACCTGTAGAATTCCCCATGTTACGTCTATGCATTAGAGACGGCAATGGTTCTCATAACGGAAGCGTCTACTAATATCTACAGGAATTCCAAAAACTGAAAAAATCGAGCTAATATCTATGAGAACCAAAGTGTTGACGAATATCTACAGCTCAAACTGCTGACGAATATCTATGAGAACCAAAGTATTGACGAATATCTACAGCTCAAACTGCTGACTAATATCTATGAGAACCAAAGTGTTGACGAATATCTACAGCACTGGCAGAGGTTGGATTTGCAATTATGTATAGCATATTGGAATAACGTAATATTGCGTATGCAGTTTAAAAACTTAATTTATGTTAAGTATGTATGTAGAAATCCCTATTATCGGACTATTGGACACATTTAGCTGATTAGTCCAACCTACGCTCTGTAGATATTAGTTCAACCTACGCTCTGTAGATATTAGTCAACACTGGAACCGTCATAGATATTCGTCCGACTGTAGCTCTGTAGATATTAGTCAACACTCTGAAGTTCATAGATATTAGTTCAACATATGAGCTGTAGATATTCGTCCGACATAGAGGCTGTAGATATTAGTATCTGGAGTCCTCATAACAATGGTTTGTCAATCAGACGGACCGCCCTTGTTTGCACAGAATCAAGTACCCTTAAAAATGTACCCTCCTCATGTACCATCCAGGAAAAATATCTTGGGCTGTGCATTGATCAGCATTTGACATTTAAACAACACATACAAGGTATTAAAGATAAAATCATCCCCTTAATTAGCGTATTTAGCCCGATATCATATCTGTTGCCAAATAAATTAAAAATAGGTTTATATTATAGTCTCGTACACTCACATTTAAATTATTTGATTGAAATCTGGAGAAACGCATGTGAAACACACATAAATGAATTACAGGTAATACAAAACAAGGTAATCAAAAAACCATTTAATTACAAGCCCAGAACATCCACAAAAAAATTATATATGGAAACAAAACTATTAACATTAAGAAAACTATATGAATACAATACATGTCTCCTTATATACAAAATACAAAATAATCTCGTACACACAAACACCGAATTCATTAAAACGTCCCAAGTACATAAACACTTTACACGACAACGCGATAACATACATTTAAACACCATCCACACTAACTATGGTAAACAATCCATTGGTTACGAGGGGGGCAACTTATATAATTGTCTCCCAAATGACATTAAAAACGAAAAGAAGCTGGGTAAATTTAAAAAAAAATTATTTATATTTATTCTTGATAAACAAAATAATGAATTAGAATAGCGCTGTATTGAAATATTTATTTATCTTAATGTGTATAATTATTTCTAGTTAAATGAGTGAAAATGTAATTTTCTTTTAACTGGAATAAAAAAAAAAAGTAGGGATATTTTGACGTCAGCCAGACACTTCCCAACCTTCCTCTGTCCCGTCTCTTTTCTCTCCCCACTGGCTCTGGCCAATTGGAGCTCTTGTGAGGGATCTCACATAAAATAAAAAATATTTCTTAGACAGTGCCCTTCTGATAATTTTGGTAGCCACCTTTAGTCTATAGCCCCTCGATGATTTCCCAACCTTTTCGTTAGCTGCGTTCGTTTTTCGGAACAACTCATATAGGTCTCATAGAAACCGTTAGAAGTTTTAATAGGGTAGTGATAAATATGATATAAACGGCGTTAGAAAGAGAAAACATCACTCTTTATATTCAAATGTAAAACAAGTAAAATGTTCCGAATGTTACGAATCCAAAGTTTCGGATAGCAATTTGGAAAAAAATGAAATTTTGTAATTTTTTTATTAATTATCTTGGAACGACAAAAAATTGAAGTGACAATAAAGTTTATAATATATTTATGTGTTTTTATTTTTTTCGCTATCAGCACGGACATATGAATATATCTGGACCTGCCCTAAGTGATAAAAACGTATTATTTTCCCCTCCCCATCTTGCTCCATGGGGAGGGGAGAGAACCTCGCTTGAATCTAAAATATGTGACGTCATCATTCTTGTCCTGAACAGCGCGGAAGTAACATCCATACATTTTTCGAAATAACACGCCAAAAACGGTAGCTTGTGCTATACATTTTACCCACATATTATATGAACATAGCGAATGTGGGCGGTTCTCCAGTGTGCTCGTCGCTGGTTACAGGGGTAAGTAAATTATGAAACATTTGTAAAAGTGTCTTAACTAAACACGGCAACAAAATATTGCTATGTGAATTGGGGCGAATCTTTTCGGGGCGAGCATTTGGCCTTAGCAAATATGTTATTAACGTGGCAAGCAATTCGCGCACCTATGTAAAAAGGTCTATTCATTCAAAGCAGATTTTGCTTTTAAGAACTAAATGGTGATATTATAATGCGAGATGTCTATATACTGTCAGATTGATTTTTTGACAAATCACAGTCATTTTTCCTCTCTTCGCTCCCCATTGTTTGGTTTTACCCCTCATCTGTATGTTCTGGTCTATTTTTTTTTTTTTTTTTTCATAAGTTTTTTATTCCAGTAAAAAAGAAAATAACATTTTCACTTACTTAACTAGAATATTGAATTATGTACTTTTTACATTGTATTACATAGTTTTTACATTACATGGTTTTTACATTTCATAACCTTAGATTACATTAGATTGCAATACTAACATTTACATGATATTATATTACCATACGATATTATTCACTATCACTACTTTGTTTTTTGTGAATAAACATGAACAATTTTTTTTTGAATTTGCACACACTTTTTTCGTTTTTGATATCATCTGGAAGGCAATTATATAAATTGCCCCCCTCGTAACTAATTGATTGCTTACCGTAGTTAGTATGAATGTTGTTTAAACGTATGTTATCGTGTTGTCGTGTAAAATGTTTGTGTACTTGGACGTTTTAATGAATTCTGTGTTTGTATGTATGAGTTTATTATTTATTTTATTGAATTCTGATGTCTATGGTTATCAGTAATTTTAGATAGAAAAAAACGTAAGGGGAGCCATTTTATTTTTTTTTTATGTTTTCATGCAAAAATTTTATGTTTGAAATATTATGTGTTTATTTCGAAATATAAAATTTGAAAGTTTATTTTATCACCTTTGAAAAACATTTTTTAGTTTTCGGATACGTTCATTTATTTTATTGTAAAGCGGAAATGTTTTAACCCTCTTACAAAATATGGTCGAGGTCTGAGAGGTTAAAGATTGGTCTTTCGATGGTATTCATTCATTTTGACTCGCTCAATATAATTTCAGCTCTTTATTCTACGAAGAGTGGTCATTGCAAAAAATATTGAAATTCGATGCAAGTCGAAGTAAAAAGCTACAGTTTGAATTGATTTTCTCTCGGGAAAACCACTCGAAATCATAATATTGAAAGGCGATCATAATTGGTTGCGACCAAAAAAAAATTATACGTTCGAACAGTCACAGTATAAGCATTTGTAAAAATATTACTGGTTTGCCATGTAAATCAGAGATTATAAATTTGTGTTGAATCACTGAAGAGATCAGCTGACAGAAGCGTTTGTTGGGTTCGCCCGAGATAAAATCAAATTTTCCTTGGGGTTAAATATATCTACATATTATTAATTAACTTGCTGACCAGGCCACCCGTTGCTGTGGCTGACGAAACACAACGCCATCTACTATCATCGCCATTACCCAATCTTTATAATTTATAACGCCATCTGTTAATTTGCATACATGTTAAATCCACACCGCCCATTTACCTGCGCGCTCCCTTTATATATTATACATTTCAACCAATTTACACAAAACCTTAACAAATTATATACCAAAACCTTCCTCATGAATCACTCTATCTATTGGTGAAAACCGCATGAAAATCCGTTGCGTAGTTTAAAAGATCTAAGCTTAAAGACAGCGAGAGCGACTTTGCTTAATACTATGTAATAGAAGTCCTCAGCCGCGTCTGTTTGTTCGAGATAAACTCAAAAACTACTGAACGGATTTTCATGCGGTTTTCACCAATAGATAGAGTGATTCATGAGGAAGGTTTGGGTATATAATTTGTCAAGGTTTTGTGTAAATTGGTTGAAATATACAACATAGAAAGGAGAATGTCTGTATGTGGTGGATGAACGGGCTGGCAAGCGGAAGGTGTGGACTTGATTTGTATGCAAATTAACAGATTATAAAGGTTGGGTAACCATCCAGTAGATGGCGTTGTGTTTCATTAGCCACAGCAACGGGTGGCTGGGTCAGCTAGTATTTTTTAAATTTATGGGAGATTGTGATGTTTGAGTTATTTACAATCAAACACTATTTGTTCTGTGTGGGTACTTCTTAATAATAATAGGACCTTGATACGAACTGATTTAAGTGTTATGAGTACGTACTACCGGTCGCACTACCTGACTAAACTGGCTGCTAATTGAATCTGCTCTGCTGGGAGTGCTGGGTAGCTGGCGATTGAACGCTCTCGACAGCCACTGCTACCCCTACTGGCATCTGTCGGCAACCGATAGAAGCTCTTTCCCTCTGGCCTCTGTCGACATGTTATAGAAGCTCTTTCTCTACACTACAGGGACGAATGTGTATTGCGCGTGTAAATAAATAAGCAAGACTTACAGGTTTATTAAGCCGCCGCTACCCGAATTTCTACCGATTTCTTACATATCTCCCTTAAACACATAGTTTTAAATCTCTTAAAAAATATATGTTATTCTTGAAGATAATATCTTGACATTCCCCGCGCCGAAACGCAAATTACATAAAATTCCCTCGATAGAAAAAAATCCCAAAGCATGCTCCAAAAATTATTATAAAAACGTTTGTTTAAGTTATATATATGAAAAAATACACTGTGTTTCTTAAATGCTGTTTAAGACAACTCCCGCGAGATTTTTGCTCTATTTTAAACGAGTCGTGTTTTATTAAATAATTTCACAATTTTCGCATCGATTTTGTCGTTTTAAATACTAGCGCGCTCCTCTAACATTCGTAATTTCATATCTCTCCATCTTCTTCTTTTTGAGCCCGGTTGCGGCGCCTTAAAAATATTTCAACACAATAATTTACATTTGTACAAGATTATTAATCAGAAAATGGGGAGCGAACACGGATCTATTCGCGAACAGTTGGATCGGCGGCAATCGGAAACAGAATGATTTCTCTTTTTGTTTGGCGCCCGTCGCTGGGGTAAAAAGGTCCATTATCCGCTATTGGAGTGTTAGTAGCCGATTGAAAAAGCTGAAACTATATGGATATGGATAATCAACCTTGAAGGTTTCGAGGGTCATTTTAGACAAGACATTATGTATTGATTATTCTGGTGATTTTTCACCAGGGCGATACTAAAAGTATCTTGGCCAGGTCTTCAATAGTTATTTCATCTTTTATGAAATATTTGGCATCATAAATCACAAGTTAGTTAATTTAATTAAATCAATTTACTTTGCCTAAATACTTTCTTTTCTTAGGGTAATTAGTGAATTTAAAATTTAAAACATTAATTAATTTACACTATTTACACGTTTATGAATAATGAAATATGATTAGATGTCATAATTTAATTTAATTTAATTAATTAATAATCAAATGTGTAAATGAAAGAATTATCTGTCCTATAAATATTTATAATGTAAAAATATTACAAATTTCTTGTGAAAATGTGTTAAAATTTTTACACTATTTTTTCCATTTCTACAATGATTTGCAATGTGGGAGGCGGATGTGGGTACTGCTGCCCCGGGAACCATTTATTGGATAACCAACACCTCTGCCATAGGTCACCCCAAGTAGTTCGCTACGTTTGGTGACCTAGCGAGGGGTGGCCGTGTTCAAGGGGCGAGGTTTGTCCGGGTATTATTACTCTCCCAGAATATCGTCTTGCACCGCTGTGGGAGGGATGGATTCATACGTCCGTCACTCCTGGACACGCTTACCCCCAGATTCCTACCCACCCCTCATACCCCTTTCCTTCCCAGAACACCCTCCACATAGCATCCCCAAAGATGATATAGGCCCTGAGGTGAATTGTTTTCCTCGGGGCCTCCCGTGGGGAGCTAATGTAAAAAAAAATCGTTGCATATCCAATTTTGGCATCTTATTTTGTTTTGTGGTCAAGTATATATTTCAATGTTTCATGGCTCACGAGAGAAATGACGCTCGGAGCTGATATATATTTTTTTAATGTGAATACAGAATTAAAGTGGTAGATACTCTCAGTATCGATCTGGTGAAATACCACAATTCAGAATTGAAATATTGCTTGAAATGGCTTTACCCGATCTGATCTGAATATCTGATATGACCAGATTTGAATAGCCAGGTGTTATCTTTCTCTTCACCGTCTAATTCACCTTTCCGCTACCTTCGACCTAACAATATACCCCAATTGGGGATGCCATAGTCTCCATGGCTCCAGACAGTTGGGACTCGTGTGCGGTACATACAAAAACACTAGTGTCTCAATTGCCCCGAGTTAATGTTGATTGGAACTAAGGCTTCTCCAATTAGGGTATGTTGTGAGGCTTAAGTTAGCGGAGAGGGGAAGGAGATGGGAAAATAACGGTGGGTGGTCATCAAATAGTTGAATTTGGCAGCCACCTCTGGTCTGGAGCTCCAAAATATCTAAAAAAAAAAAAAACCCTTGACTCTGTTCAGAAACGGGCGGTCCATTTGATAGATTCTCCCGTCTTAACAGACGGATTGCAATCTTTAGAGCACAAGTCAGGTGGGAATGCTGTCCTTGTTCTACCGGTATTCAATGGAAAATACTCCGAGGAACTCGCGTCATTGATCCCTTCGGCACCGGTGCATAGTCGAGAAACACGCGCCCAACATTTGCACACAGTTGACATTTTTCAAATGAGAACGGGAACATTGTCGATGAACTGCTATATCTTCTGTATCCAGATATAATTCTGCACGCGTTATTACTATTATATTGGATCCGGCGGCGTATTTGCAATCCCTACCGCGTTTCAGTCGCTTTAAATTTTCAATATCAAAATTTAAATATCTTCTTCTTCTATCTTCTATCTATCTATCTTCTTATATATATACAAATAAAAATGAATCGCCGAAATGTATGTACGCGCATAACTTCCGAACGACTGCACCAAATCGGATAATTCTTTTTTTTGTGTGTTCGTTATTGTCAGGACAAGGTTTGTATAAAACTACTGATGAGCTCTGGCATTATGAAATTTGTATAAAAAATACAATAGGAGCACGCGAGCTTGAAAACTGAATGTACCGGGACTGAATGTATGGAATGCGGGAGGTTGGAGGGTGGAGGGGGGTTCGCGGGACGGGGGAAGGGGGAGAGTGGAGTGGGGAGAGGAAAGGTGGAGGAGACGAAGTGTGATCGCAAGAGGGGAAGGGGAACGGAAACGGGACGAATGGGAAAGGACACGTAGGGAGAAACAATTTCTTTATTAAATGGCATAGCAACGCATGCCGGGAACCAGCTAGTTTAGAAATAAAATTATTAATTTCTAATATATAATTGGAAAGATTATTTTATCTAGATTTTAGAACAATTTTTGTTTTTGCAAAGTGATAAAAAATTATCAATTTAGAGGTGTATTTACAATATATGGGAATAATATTAAAATTTAAATATTTAGAAATAAAATTATTAATTTCTAATATACACATCAGAAAGATTATTTTATCTAGATTTTAGAAAAAAAATTGTTTTTGCAATGTGATAAAAAATAACCAATATAGAGGTATATTTAAAATGTAAATTGTCGTTACCGCGACTGAATCGGTATAGGTTTTGTAAATACGCGATCGGGCGTCGTTCCATCGAGTTGATTCCGTAGTGACACCATGTTTCACATGTGTATAGGCTAGTGAAAATTGCATAGAAAAAAAAATTTTTTACATTGATAATGCATTTGAAGAATTTTCGGGCAATCATATTAGACAGTATACTGATACTTTCCTCTACATATACTTAAATGTTCCGTTCAGAATTCGACCTAGCTATGTCCGTCACTGTCCATATATAGAAGGTTGTTATGCGACCAAAATCATTGCCGTTACTTTCAAGTGACGTTGCTGCCAATTTTATTGGAGTCTCGCGCTTTTTTACATTAACTCCACACAGAAGGCCATGAGAAAATAATTTCCTTCGGCGCCCATGTCTATTTGGGGATGCTGTGTGGAGGGTATTTTCGTGGAAATGAAGGAGTGAACTTGGGTCTTAAAGATCGTTCCACAGCCGAGCTGTTGAACACAAGGATGAGTCGTAGAATCGACCCGATCTCATGTTACAAATTTCAATTGTGTACAGACGTTAGGCGCTCGTTTGGCGTGTTTCCGGACTATGCAGCGGTTCCGAAGGGATCAATAACGCTATTTCCTCAGAGCATTTTCCATTGAAATACCGGTAGAACATGGACAGCATTCCCATCCGACCTATGCTCTAAAAATTGCAACAGAAGGTTAGTGTATAATGCAAATATTAAGTAAATACATTTGGGAACCATTTATTGGGTAACCAACACCTCTGCCATATTTTCATTATTTGTTTTTGGGGTGTTATGCCGTGTTGCGCTACCTCCTTCTTTAGCCAACGTTTCGGACAGTATTACAGTGTCCATCACCAGGGCAGATGTGTTCACCGGACCTGCCCTGTTGATGGACATTGTAACACCGTCCGAAACGTTGGCTAAAGAAGGAGGTAGCGCAACACGGCATAACACCCCAAAAACAAATAAACGAAAATACATTTGACCATGAAAATCTAAAAAGGTATCTGACTAACCTCTGCCATAGGTCACCCCAAGTCGTTCGCTACGTTTGGTGACTTACCAGGAGTGCCCGAGTTCATGGGGTGAGGTTTGTCTAGGACTTTGCGGCGGATGCGTCTGCCCACCAGCTGCATGGAGGCCGGATCGGGAGAGAATGGTTAAAGGAGTCCCTTTGACTTCTCCAACTGTGCTCACTTGGAACATCGCCTGGCACCGCAGTGGGAGGGATGTATTCATACATCCGTCACTCCTGATCTCTCTCCGTCCGTAATCACTGACTCCCAGATTCCTACCTATCCTTAATACCTTTTTCCTCGCTAGAACTTCCTCTTCTTCCTTTCATAAAAAAAGACCCTCCACCCGGCATCCCCAAAGATGACAGAGGTCCTTAGGGGAAATATTTATAAGTGGAGCTAATAACGATTTCTGAAACTGTCAACTTTATTGACAATGAATCAACGACATATGTTATTAAACATTTGCTCCAAATAAAACTTTTTTTCCCACATTTTACATTGTTACCACGTGTTACAATTGTTTTACGTCATATCCCGACGCTGTGAATCATCACAAAAGATTTCCCATTGTTCTGCGAGTAAAGCAGGGCTCGCCAATCTACGGCCCGCTGCCCACGTGTGGCCCGCATTCATCAATCATTGCATAATGCTATCTACAAAATAAAACTTATCGATTGGTAGTTTGCAATCACTTTTAATGTGACAGTGATTTTGTTGGCACAGACGTTGATTTTATCATAATAGCGAAAAGTTACTTCACTCAATGGGCGCTTTTATTATTATCGTGACGATTCACGATTACGGTACCATGACGACATAAAAAAGCCAATAAACATACAGTCCTTATCACAATAATGCTGCAGCTCTTTCAAAAGATGAGATACACAATGTACGTAGGTTTGTTTCCTCCGAAGGAAAAAGGTAATCATTTTCTTGCATCTCTCTCACACACCGCACCGTGACGTCTCCGTAGACCCCTACAATATTAATAGCCGTAACGATAATTTTGAAAGTATGGTATGCAGTTACAAGGATAATATTGAAGTGTTAGTGAATTCCAAAAATTCAAAAACGTCTAATGTCAATGCTCTGATGGTTTTGCTTTTGTTCTTAAACATGTAATGCTGCAGCTCTTTCTAATACACTAAATAATAGTGAGGCAAACGATGTGTCTGTATCCTCCAAAGGAAAAAAGTCACCATTTTCTTGCATCGCCCTCACTCTTATTAAAAAAATTCAGATGTTACGTGTCGTTGCCGTGGGAATTATAAAAGCTGCATGCTAATTTTACCGTATTTCTGTAGATCTACCGATTATTGACGAAATTCAGACAAAATTCAATTAAACCTACCGAATTTCATTGGAATCTACTTAAATTCTTTGAAATCCACCGAAATTCAGTGGAACTTACCGAAATTAAGTGGAATCTACCGAAATTAAGTGGAATCTACCGAAATTAAGTGGAATATACCGAAATCCGTGGAATCTACCGAAATTCGTTTAAATCTACCGAAATTCAGTGAAATCTACCGAAATTTAGTGGAATCTATTGAAATTCAATAAAATCTACCGAAGTTCAGTGAAATCTACCAAAATTCGATGAAATCTACCGAAATTCAATGAAATATATCCAAGTTTGTTAAAAGTTTTGTAGATTAGAAAAACACTATATTATTATTAATATTTTTTATGACACGAGGCTTCCTCCAGAGCTGTTCTTTGTTTATCCGTCTAAAACTAACTATTTCATTAACTCTCCAATCCAAAGACAACATAGGCTTGGAAATAAATTCAGTTCCTTTGATATTTTCATTTATTCCTTACCTAAATTTATATCACAATTTTCTAAAATTCTGATGTACATTTTATTATTCTAATATTGTTTTTGTTTTTATTTCTTTTTAATTTTCCTTCCTTTCTATTAATGTAAAGGAAGAGAAATAATACTATTGTTTTTATTACTACTATGTTACACGATTGATGTAAATGCTCCAATGGCACGGACATATGAATATATCTGGACCTGCCCTAAGTGATAAAAACGTATTATTTCCCCCTCCACATGGCGCCGGCTGTAGCTCCTCCTTGGAACCGGCTCGCTCCATGGGGAGGGGATATAGCCTCGCTTGAATCTAAAATGTGTGACGTCATCATTCTTGCCGTGAACAGCGAGAAGCTGACATCCATACATTTAACGAAATAACGGCAGCTTGTGCTATACAATATATCTACGTATCAATGTACACATAGGGAATGTGGGCGGTACTCCAATGTGCTCGTCGCTGGTTACAGGGGTAAGTAAATTATGAAACATTTGTAAAAGTGTTTTAACTAAACACGGAAACAAAATATTGATATGTGTATTGGCGCGAGTCTTTTTTGGGGCGAGCATTTGGCCCTAGCAAATATGTTTTGAACGTGGCAAGCAATTCGCGCTCCCATGTAAAAAGGTCTATTCATTCAAAGCAGATTTTGCTTTTAAGAACTAAATGGTGATATTGTAATGCGAGATGCCTATATACTGTCAGATTGATTTTCAACGAATGACAGTCATCTTTCCCCTCTCCGCTCTCCATAGTTTGGTTTTACCCCTCATCTGTAACTGCTTGTCTATCCATTTGGATGTCTATGTCCAAGGGCGTAAATAAATAAATTAAATTAAAATGTTTACCAGCCCTGGTTCAATACAGATTTCCGTTTCGAAATGGCCACAAAAATCAACGTAAATAAAGAAATATTGACCAATGAATGTCGAGCGATTATTGTAATTTGCTGTGTGCTGTGCTTACCGACCAATGTGCGGTTGGTGTAGACAAAAAATGGAAAGTGTGCGTTAGTTTAGTACCTAGTTATTATATATTACGAACCGCGATTGTACAGCGTGGAAAATGACCAATTAGGTAACGGAATAAGAAATGATAAGCTAATATTATATATTTATTTTTTAATTGCAGTGAAAATTGCTTTGGAAGGTGTATTTGTAATATTTTGATTTTTATTTAGATGGTGGAATTTGTTGCAAATATTATTGTCTCAAACAACGCTAACTTAGGGTTGTGTGTATTCATTTGTTTTGTTTACGTCTGCTTGTTGTTTTTTGTCCGGAGCCAGAATTTTTTTTATTTTAGTTTATTAAGGAAACAAACAGTTATACATATTTTCATAATAGAGTAACATATTACATGGTTACCTTTTTTTTTTTTTTTTTTTTTTTTTTTTTTTTTTTTTTTTTTTTTTTTTTTTTTTTTACAGTGAATACCGCACAAGAATCTCAACTGCTCCCGTTTGGAGCCAGTGAGACTATGGCATCCCCAATTGGGTTATGTTGTGAGGCTGAAGGTAGTGGGGAGGGGAAGGAGGTGGGGAAGAGGAAGGTTGGGAAGTACCTGGCTATTCAGATCTGGTCACCAAACACGGCTAAAGCCATTTTCAAGCAACGTTTCAATTCTGAATGGTGGTCTTACACCAGGGCGATACTAATAGTATCTTCCACTCTGGAACATGCCGCAAATATACTATATATTATTTTAAATGAATTAATTGTGAAATAACACAAATTAATCAAATAAAATTAACATATTACAGCGAAGTTTCCGCAAAAATTTATAATATATATTTATAAACATAGATTAAAACATAAAAGAAAACATAAAGTGGTAGAAAAAAAGAAAAAATATATATATGTACAACAGAAATGAAAAAAAAATAAACAAATTAAAGCATGTGGGATATGTAAATCATCCAAATATTATTATTATTATAAAAAGAAGGAAAACATGCAGCAGGGGTGGAGAGTTCATAATTAACAATTTGTTTTGATTTTTTCTATTATGAATTTAATAAATTGGCCTGAGGACAAATGGAAAATATCAGCGTCGTAAAAGATATCATTGTATTTTGTGCACGTCCTTCGGAGAAATGAATGTTGTGTGTAATTTGTTTTTGAGTGTGGGATGTGGAATAGTTGGTTTGACCTTGCGTTTCTTATTGGACAGTGGAAATTAATGTGTTCCAGAAGATAGTTGTTGTCAACAACGTTGTTAATAATTTTGAATAGAAATTTCTGGTCGGATATATTTCTTCTATCTTCTAAGGTTGATAAATTATGGAATGTTAATGAGTCTTTTAGGCTTTCTGATGTTCGAAAGGATTTAAAGTCTAGGTGTTTCAGTATCTTTTTTTGAATTCTTTCTAACCTTTCAATATTAACTTTGTATTGGGGATTCCATATGACTGATCCGAATTCTAATATTGAGCGAACAAAAGAGACATACAGTATTTTGATTACGTGTGGTGACCTGAATGGAATCTGTGGCATCTCTCATTGGGTATGTTGTGACGCTGAAAACAGTGGGAAAGAGTAAGGTTAGGATTAGCCTGGCTGTTCAGATTTGTTCACCAAACATGGCTGATGCCATTTTAACCAAGTTTTCGATTCTGAATGGTGTTTTTCACTGGGCGATACTGAGAGTCTCTACTATTCTAATACTTGCAGAGTTGTGTAGCGGTCCATCCTCTCTGCATATCCCTCTGGGGGGAGGCGTGGTGGTGGTTAGTTGTTTTTTTTTGTTTGATAAGTACCTGTACAACGTTTTTATTCCAAACTTCAATGAAATCTGTCGAAATTTCTTGAAATCTACCGAAATTCAGTGTTTTCTACCGAAATTCAGTGAAATTTACCAAAATTCGATGAAATCTACCAAAATTCCGTGAAATTTGTAGATTGGAAAACACTATTTTATTATTAATATTTTTTATCTGAGTAGCGCACAAGAGTTCCAACTGCTCCTAACCATCTGGAGCCAGTGAGACTATGGCAACCCCAATTGGAATATGTTGTGAGGCCGAAGGTGGAGGGGAAGGGAAATAGATGGATAAGTACCTAGCTATTCAGATCTGGCCATCAAACACGACAAATGTCATTTTAAGGAACGCTTTGATTCTGGATGGTAGTCTTTCACCAGGGTGATACTGAAAGTATCTACCGATTTTATTTTATATATGTTTTTTTATGTGAATCTCGCACAAGAATCCAAACTTCTCCCAACCGCCTAGTGCCAGTGTGATTACGGCATTGTAAGGTTGTAGGAAGAGGTGAGAGAAAGGATATTGGGAAGAAGAAGGTTTGGAAGTACCTGGCTATTCAGATCCGGTCACCAAACACAGCTATAAAAAAGCCATTTCAAGCAACGTTTCAATACTGATTGACAGTTAAACCGAGGCGATACTGAGAGTATCTTCCAGTCTGGAACCTGCCGAAATTATGCCTTATACTAGCTGATTCCCGGCATGCGTTGCGATGCCATTTAATAAAGAAATTGTTTCTCCCTTCGTGTCCTTTCCCATTCGTCCCGTTCCCCTTCCTCTCCTGCGTCCCCTTCCCCTCTCGCATTCCCTTCCGTCTCCTCCACCGCCCCTCTCCCCACTCCACTCCCCCCTTCCAGGCTTGCGAACCCCTCTCCCGAGTTCCCCTCCCCCCTGCCAGGTTCCCTTCCCTCCTCCCGCATTCCATGTAAACATTCCAGGTACATTCAGTTTTCAAACAGCTCGCATGCTACCTATTGCAATTTTTATACAAATTTCATAATGCCAGAGTTGTGACAAACAGTAGTACACAAACCTTAACCTGACAATAACGAACACAAAACAAAGAATTATCCGATTTGGTGCAGTCATCGATTTTTATTTATATAGAAGATAGATAGATAGATAGAAAAGAAGGTAGAAGATAGATAGATAGAAGATTATTTTTAATGCACACAAGCACCCCCCTTGCACACAAGCCCTCCTTATTTATGGGGTAAATCAAATACATATATTATGTAATTAATTATTGTATAAAATTTATTGTAATTTATGTATCTTTTTGTAAAAAAAAGAAAGATTATTTTATTTCTTTTAAAAGACAGACAAACATTTCCGGGTCACGAATAAATGACCCTACATTTGAACATTTGAAAATCCCTACTACCATCACAGTAAGCTGGATGGAGGACTTAGCCATTCTAGGAATCGAACACGGGAGGCCAGGGTGGGACCCAAACGCGATACCAACTCAGCCACTGACCGGTCAAATTGTGAAACTGCACAATTCGATCAAATGAAGATTATGCACGCCGGATTTGAACCCGCAACATTTTGATTGCTAGTGGAGAGCCTTACCTCTCGACCACAGGGGCCTACTATTTATTTTTATTCGTCTATTAATGCTCTAGAAAGTTCAGCAAGGTGTTATGAATTTAAAAAATCAACACCTGTAGATGTATCATAACGATTGATCAAATTCTAGAGTGAAATCTGTGACATGAGTGTTAATTACAATTTCTTATAACTTCCTCATTACGGGCGATGATTTTGCATTTTTGATTTTGGTTTCTATATTTTGATCAATACGAGTATAAGTTCAGGACCCATATTCAACACTATACATTACCATCCTACTAATATTATAAAGGCGAAAGTTTGTATGGATGTATGTATGTTTGTTATGGATGTATGCAAAAACTGCTGAATCGATTTTAATGAAACTTTACAATAATATAGCTCATACATCACAATAACATATAGGCTATAGCTCAGAGCTCTGGCATTATGAAATTTGTATTAAAAAAATTGCAATAGGTGGCACAATTAGTAAGATATCTATAATTCTTGATTCGATTCAAATTATTAGGGGAGTACTTCAAATAAATGCGGTAGGGGGAGGGGTTAGAGGGGGGAGGGAGCGGTTAGAGGGGGGAGGAGAGTGGTGGGGAGGGGGCGGGAGAAGGGGGAGGGAGGAGGCGGAGTGGGAACCTCCCTAATACCATGCGAGCGAAGCCGCGGGAAAAAGGGTTCCATGGCAAATCAGAATGAAACCAACTCAGAAACACCTCAGAAAGGTCATTAAAAGCTATGAAAAAATAATTTTAAAATAGCCCGTAACCCTAACCTAACTTAACCTATTTAACCATATTTTTTATTTTTTTTTTATCATCCCTCTTCATGACCTTTCTGAGGTGCTTCTGAGTTGGTTTCATTCTGAGTTGTCTGGTCACCGGGAAAAAGATAGTTATTAAAAATACAAAGAGAGAGTACGAAAACATTGTGCAATATAGTTGTCAATGATGAATACTTGGAGCAGGTGGTTGATTTTGTGTATCTTGGTAGTGTGTTTACAAACTGGCGACCGGCTAACTATTTTTTTATCATCACTCTGACCTTTCTGAGGTGTTTCTGAGTTGGTTTCATTCTGAGTTGGCGTGGTACCGCCCAAACCATCTGAGAGTCCCTTTCTTAATCTTACTCATTATGCTTACATCGCCTTTTAGATATTATTTGCGAATCTCCACATTTCTCACACGATCATACATGGTTTTACCACACATACGCCACAGGGATCTCATTTCAACAGCATTCAGTTTATTTTCATCCTTCCTCTGCCAGTTCCATGCCTCACTGCCATACATCAGGGTAGGTACTAGAAATCCATTGTGGACTGCTACCTTGACTTCTTTTGACAGTTTTTTTATTAGCGCCAACGGCATTCGGTCCTCCATTAATGGAGTTAGGGAACGTACCCATACTACGTGACCAACTTTTTGCAATTTTTAACCCCCCCCCCCCCGGTGACCAAAATCCTAAGCAACCCGCCGCTCATTTGTATGGAGCGTGACATTTTGAAGACCCCCCCCCCCCTAAACGTGTCACGTAGTATGGGTACGTTCCCTTACCTGCATTTACCCTTCTTTTAATATCTTATAACATTTGAATAGGTTTAATATGCAGAAGTTGTCTTTAGCAACATAGAAAATAACGGTCTTTAGAAAATAAACAATACGTCAGATGAAAATGCCGTGTTTGTTCTTCCGGTATTTCAAAGGAGAGTGCTCCAAAGAACTATCGCCATTGACGCATTCGTCACAGATGCACAGCTGCAAGTCAAAGTCGTGACCAACATTTGTACATGGTTAACATTTCCGCTTGAGAACGGCTCGTTTTTATAGATAGGCAATCCAAGTTGACCGGAACGCATGACCTACTCACAGCAATAAATGTTTTTATAAGGTATCGGTACGAAAAATTTCAATAAAATTAATTAAAATCATTATTATTTTAAAAAACAAGCGAAAAATCACGAATGAATACTTTACACATCAGTTCCAATTTTAAAAAATGACAGTTAAAATAATTTTCTGTTAAAATAGGTATTACATTTTTATAGGTGTACTTTGTCGCTTTTTTTATCAGAATACCTAACAAGAGTCCCAGCTGCTCCCGTCTGGAGCCAGTGAGACTATAGCATACCCAATTGGGGTAAATTGTGAGGCTGGATGTAGAGATGAGGAAAAGGAAGGTGGGGAAGTACCTGGCTATTCAGATCTGGTCACCAAACACGGCTAAAGCCATTTTAAGCAACGTTTCAATTCTGAATGGTTGTCTTACACCAGGGCGATACTGAGAGTATCTTCCAGTTTGGAACGTGGTGCAACGCGCATTTTGAATGAATCAATTGTGAAAAATTAACGCAAATTAATCAATAAAATGCTTTTTTCTAATAAAATTCTTGAATCAGTTCCATTTTTTTAATAATAATAATAATAATATTTATTTCGCATAAAATTATACAATGAAACATATGTGGAAACTTTGACTAGCCAACTAGGAATGGATCCTGTTTTAGGCCAGTCAAATTGACAAATTTAGTTATATCATAATTTCATATTACATTGATTAATTATATAAACATATTATTTATTGAATGAAACAAGTGTTACGATTGAATTCCTCGTAGAAGCTTTAATTAATAACTACAATTTTGAACTCATAAAAAAAGAATAAGCGAAGAGAAAAAAACAATGTCTTAAAGTACAGATTTAGAATCGAATGCTTGTTTAACAATAGATAAATGTTTGAACATGTGAATCGCTTGCAAAAATTGAGAATCGAGACCAGCTTCAAGCGTGATGACAAAATCCATATTATAATTAACGTGGATGTTTAAACATGATTACAAAAAATAATTATAATTAACGTGAGTGACGTATCCCTCAACTTTACGAGCGGCTAAAGAAACTCAAAAAGAATGTGACTCGAAAAGGATGCAGCAAATGAATAAAAACAATTTGTATATAAATACAAATTGTTTTTATTGAAAAATGAAATGGTACTTTAATTCAAAACAAATCTGAGTTCATTGAACCAGAGTTACACACATACAGACAACCGTAATTAGTATTTTGATGACCACTTTGGAAACTTTTCAAATAAATATTGCTCCCTTGTGATTGTGATTTTTCCCTGATAATTTTATTTTTTATTACAGAACTGACATAGTTAGTGGCTGAGTTGACAAATGCGTCTGGTTCCCAACCAGGTGTCAAGAGTTCAATTCCTCAGCTAGCTAAGTCCTCCATCACTGCACAATCAACTATTTCCGTTTCGTAGTAGTTTCAAATATTGTCGGGTTGTTTCGTAATCCGTCTTTAAAAAAAATTTATCAATATTAATTTTCTTTTTTTTCAGGTTTAAGCAGTCCAGTAAGGAGTATATCTTCGAGCTGCAGCAGTCCATCTAAAATTCCAAGTCCAGTCGGCACCATGGTCAGGGAGCGACCTCCTATACCGGTAAGTCTTTTTTAACATTAGCTCCATTCAATTATTACGATACATTTTTCATTTGATATTTTAATGTATTCTTTATATTGTAATATTTGGTAAAATAATGGCTACTAGAAATATTATTGATTTTTTTATTGCACCTAAAAAAATACCTACAATTCATGCTTCTTGACTAGAATACCCCCTTAAAGAAAGCTATTTTGGAAAAAGTTGTAATGAAATTGTCATATAATATATATATGAATAATAATATACACTAGCAGTTAAAAACCCGCTCTGCAGGTTTTTATTGCTAGGTTCACTGTCATCCAGTGTAACTAGTCACCGGGACAAAGTAACCGAGTCAGGCGATGACGTCATATTATGTAATACACAGCCACTCAATATAACTATGTATTACCGTCAATCTTTGCATATCCGGAGAGATATTACGTATTCACAAATTCATAGCAGTTATATCTAGGTGGTGCAAGTCCCCATCCGACCTGCTGACGGAAGTAGCGACACCTTGTGACGAATTCTTGAATTCGAAACCGAATTACAACGGTAGCTTTGTTTGAAATTCCACGTAAACCGTTGTCATTTATGGCGTGGCGTCAGACATGCACTCGAAGTCGGGTTCTGAAATTCAACCACGCGGATGCAAGCCTATTAATTTAATACACATGTCATTTGTTAAACAGAAAATAATTCGCAAAAAAAAAATCTTTGTTTTTATATCGATATTTGACTAGTTTCATCAAGGCAATTTTCTAGCGGTTTTCGAAATACCATATGAACGAAATACCGCAATGAAAGTGAGATATTTCCTGATGGTATCATAACACCATGAATACATTACGTTAGTCCATGGTTCTGGTCGGTAGACATCTTCTGTTGTGTGACAAAATAAATAACTAATGTGTATTTTATGTAAATTTTCTTTGTTTGTTTTTTTTTTACGTTTTTAAATGCCCGCATTACGCTAATTAATACCTTTGTCTACGTAAATATATCAGCTTTATGGTTTTGTCAGAGTACTAAAGTATCCAACTCCAAAGTAACTAAAAATATAAACAATTAATGTCGGGTATGGAATATTTTTAATTACTAGCTGATCCGGCGAACTTCGTACCGCCTCAGAATCAAAAACTGTTGTCAACTTATTAGCTGAATTGATCTAAATTGTTTCTCCCTGCATATACCATACCTTGATCTAAATTGTTTCTCCCTGCGTATCCTTTCCCCTCTCGCGTTCCCTCTCCCTCTCCCCACTCCACTTCTCCCCTTCCCCCGTCCCGCTCACCCCCTTCCTGAGTTCCTTTCCCCCCTCCCCCTCCCCCCTCCCCCTCGCCCCTCCCCCCCCTCCCCCCTCCCCCTCGCCCCTCCCCCCCTCCCCCCTCCCCCTCGCCCCTCCCCCCCCTCGCCCCTCCCCTCCCCCCTCCCCCTCACCCCTCCTCCTCCTCCCCCCTTCCCCCCTCCCCCCTCCTGGTTCACAGTTCAATATTACACCCCTTACAATATTGCTGCAGTTCTTTCAAAATAGGAGAATTCGTTCCATACAAAATGTATGGGAAAATAATTTTTCTTCGGAGTGGAACACCCTTTACTTTTAGGGGTATGAAAAATAGATGTTAGTCGATTATCAGACCTAACATATAAGCATAAAAAATTTCATCAAAATTGGTCCAGCCGTTTCGGAGGAGTATGGCAACAAACACCGTGACACGAGAATTTTATATATTAGATTTATAAAAAAATCAATTATGGGGACCTTGTGACAGCCAGTTATAAAATTTGAGTTTTGCAATGTTACCGAGCTAAAATTCTGTTATAAATTTTATACAGACGGCCTCCGTGGTCGAGGGGTAAGGGTCTCGACTTGCAATTCGGAGGATGCGAGTCAAAATCTCAGCGTGCGCATATAAATTTTATGTGATTGATTTGTGATATTTCACAAACGTTTTTTGGGTTGTCTGTGTGATTTTAAATTCCCAGACAGTTTCTCACTTGTATCGCTAGTTTCTGAACACCGTATATTATAAAATATTTATCACTGGCTGAACTGGCCACGCGTTGTTGTGGCTAATAAAACACTTTGTAAAATCCAACCTTTGTATCCACCGCCGTCTTTGAGTTTATCGCGAAGAGACAGACAGATGCCGCGGAGGACTTTAATTTATAATACGTAGAGATGGTGTGAAGGATTATAATAATGTGAATGAAATGCTTGGGGTAACTAACGTATTTAAGTTAATAAGGATTAATACTGTATTTGTCTAAATAACTTTCCAATTATCCCATTGTACGTGACTCCAGATACTAATATCTACAGCCTGTATGTCGGACGAATATCTACAGCTCATATGTTGAACTAATATCTACGAACTTCAGAGTGTTGACTAATATCTACAGAGCGTAGGTTGAACTAATATCTACAGAGCGTAGTTTGGACTAATCAGCTAAATGTGTCCAATAGTCCGATATTAGGGATTTTTACATACATACTTACATAAATTAAGTTTTTTAAACTGCATACGCAATATTACGTTATTCCAATATGCTATACATAATTGCAAATTCAACCTCTGCCAGTGCTGTAGATATTCGTCAACACTTTGGTTCTCATAGATATTAATCAATAGTTTGAGCTGTAGATATTCGTCAACACTTTGATTCTCATAGATATTAGTTCGATTTTTTCAGTTTTTGGAATTCCTGTAGATATTAGTAGACGCCTCCTTGTACGTAACCATTTTTTTAGAAGATAGAATGGGGATAGTAAGCTATCCGTAAAAGATTGATGTATGCCATCGCAGTCTTTTTTGTAGATCTATAAAAGAGGAATATCCCAGCATGCATTGTTTTGTTATATCTCAAAGGGATTAGGCAGTGTTTTTGATGAAATCTCCCAAGCGGCTTGACTTTTTCCGACACTTCTAACAATTATCGTTACCTATGTTTCAACCAATTTACGCAAACTACATAACTAAACCTTCCTCACGAAACACTCTATCTATTGGTGATAACCGTATGAAAATCCGTTCAGTAGTTTTCGAGTTTATCGCGAACAGACAGACAGACAGACGGCGCGGGGGACTTTAATTTATAATACTCGTATGTAGAGATTTTTCGCATAAAATTCAACACAAGTACTCAATGACTCATTACATTTTTATTATTTTGAAGTAAATGTGATGGCGTTGCATCAAACAATTGTGCATTATTGTCTACTCTGCCTCAAGTGCAACTAATTCATTGTTAATTAATCCGTCTATAAATGCTGTCGTCATTAGCAAATAAATTGTATTGAAATAAAATTTTAACGTAATGTTGGCATTGTTAGTATTATTGGCTAATTTCCTTCCAGCGAAACCGTCAAATTTATCCATTATTTGTTTTTATCTACAAGAATGTGCATAATTGGAATGGTCATTGTTTCCAAATATTTCCTATTTCGTAAAATAAATATTTTATATTTCTTTTTTTATTTTTTTTTTTTTTTATTTTTATTTGTTTATCTTAAAATTTCTACATATTATAATTTTACTGGTCTTCCATTAAAAGCCTTAGCTTGTGGATGGAAGAAGAGTCGACATTTCATATATTATGTACAAATACAGTCACGTGTACAGTTAATACAGTTAATACATTTCATATAAGTACAATTACTATTTACTATAGTCATGTATTTCAATATATATGTAGGTGCAGTTAATACACAGTTAATGCAGTTTTAAAGTGAAAACTTCTTTAGCACCGTTGTGATTTTAAACTCGATGAAACTAAATATAGCGACACTGAAAAGAGACGAACACATAATAAGTCTATAGAGTTTAGCCAGTGAGAGAATGAGATTAAATACAGGGTGTCCCAAAAGAAAGTTGATATTTGTTTTGCTTTCTGTGTGAACGCGACTTTTCTGAGGGGCGCGGGGGTATGTCAATTAGTAGTCTGGCTCTTGGGAACTTAGTAGCTATGAAGCATTTCTCGGGAGAGACCGCGCATTGTGCGTGCGTGAGTTTTACAAAAATGGTGATTCGGCGACTGTAGCGCGTAGAAGATTCTGTAATATTTTAGATTTTCGTCAATTCAATGATGCACCAAGCATTCCCCTCATTCGAAAATGGGTAAAAAAAGTTTGAAGAGATCGGTACAACGCTGGCAAGACCAAAATCCGGGCGACCAAGGTCATCGAGAACGGTAGAAAACGTAGAAAGTGTTTATCGGTCTTTTCGTGACGTCCCAAACTTTTCGATTCGGAAGCGCGCAAGTGCTTTAAATGTGCATAGATCATAGTGCATTACACAGCATTTTGCACCAAGATCTAATGCTGCACCCCTACAAACTTATTGGCTATAACCAAAGAAGATGGTTCCAGCAAGACGGAGCAATATTACATACGTCCAATAGGTACGTCTCTGCCATGAGTTCGTGAAATTTTCCCTGGCAAATTGATCTCCAGGAGAGGTGACATAAATTGGCCTCCTCTTGGTCCTGACTAACCCCTATGGACTTTTTCCTGTGGGGTTATCTCAAATTTAAAGTGTACGCCAAAAATCCGACTTCCCTGATGCAATTAAAAGAAAATATCCGTCACGAAATGGCAGCCATCACGAAGCCTACCTGGCGAGCCGTCATAAGAAATTTTACTCTTCGAATAAATGAATGCCGCGAACGTGAGGGTTTACATTTGGACGATATTATTTTTCAGAAATAAATTCCCAAATTGTATATTTTAGTATTTAACAAACATTTTTTCTATAGAACCCTAACTTTTTTTTAAATCGATCCACTAAATATCAACTTTCTTTTGGGACACCCTGTTTATTTTTTTATTAATGACTATTAAAAATATTCTAAGTATAGTTTACTCACAGTCCTTCTCACTAGGGATTCCTATTCCGAGGCTTATATACTTAGCTTTGCAAACCGGTTTCGGCCGTGATTTTATTGAAAAGTATATATCACATAATTCTTCCAGTATCGCCCTGGTGTAAGACCACCATTTAGAATTGAAACATCTTTAGCCGTGTTTTTTTTTTTTTTACTATAGCTCCACACAGGAGGCCCTGAGGAAAATATTTTCCCTCAGGGCCTATGTCATCTTTGGAGATGCTGTATGGAAGGTCTTTTGAAGGAAAGGGAGTTCTGGAAAGGATAAGATATGAGGGGTGGGTAGGAATCTGGGGGTCAGTGTGTCCAGGAGTGACGGACGTATGAATCCGTCCCTCCAACTACGGTGAAAGGCGATGTTCCAAAAGAGTTCTGCCAAGGCACATCTGCCGTTCTTTACAATGTCTCCCTCAATCATTCTTTCCCGATCCGGCCTGCCACTCAGCTGGTGGGCAGTCACATTCGCCACCAAGACCCGTATAAACCTCACCCCATGAACCCGGGCACTCCCGCTAAGTCACCAAACGTAGCGAACCACTTATGGACAGACGAAATGCAAAATCGCTAATACGCTCAGTCAGTAACGCTCGTTGCGATATTATTTAAAGAAATCGTGCACATATCATAGAAAAAAGATATTTTTAAATAATTGATTTTCCTCTAGCAAATTTATCAGTCTAGACTAGATTTAAAGGACGAAAAGGGCTTTGTAAGTTTTTCCCATCCTCTCTAGACAAGGTCAAGGGTGTGAACCTCTACCTCCACGGAGGTCGTTCGGCCTGACCTCACCGATCAAACAATCCCTAGAAGGGCGATCTACACATATTTGAAAGAAATCTGATGTCGCCAATTCACTAAATATCTTTCGATTGTAGGCACCAGAAGGGCCAACGAAATTAACGATAACCTACTCAAAAAAAGAATTTCGATATTTGAAAATCTTTGATCAATTTCTGCAATTTTTATACACTGGAAGAATTTGGATATTAGAAAATGTTTGATCAAATTCAGCAATTTCAACAATTTTTATACATTTTTACTTGGAAGAATTTCGATCTTTGAAAATGTTTGATCAATTTCGATCAAGAGCGAAAGAAGTATACAAGGGATGCAAGAAAAGAGTAAGTGTTGGAGTGAAAGAACGAAAGAAACGCCTGGAAGATGAAGAGGGAATAAAAATGACAAAACACTTCCAAGAAAACATTAAACTGTTTTGGAAGGAAGTCAAAAGGTCCCGGAGTGGCCCAGAGAACGGAAGAATGAAAGTGATAAAATCGAATGATGGAAGAATGTTGACGAATGAAGAAGAAATAAAAGAAAGATGGATGAAATATTTTGAGGAAGTCTTCGAAAGCAACTCGGGTGATAGTGAGTCCAGCGTCGAATCGGGAATGAACGATGACGGAGTGAATGTTATCAAAATCAGTATGGATGAAATAAAAAAAATCGATTAAATACATGAAGAATGGTAAGGCTGTTGGTTTCGACAATATTGCTGCCGAATATTTTAAAGGAGATAGCCATATTATTCTCACGTGGTTGTGCAAACTTTTTAATCAATGTTTAGAGGAGGGTTACACGCCATTAGATTGGAGGAGGGCTGTAATCATGCCGTTGTACAAAGGTAAAGGGTCACGCATGGAATGTGGGAATCATAGGGCTATTAGCCTGCTAAGTTCTGTCGGCAAGCTGTATGGAAGAATATTGATTGAAAGGGTAAGAACGGAAACAAAGGATAAAATATGGGATGTGCAAGGTGCCTTTATGAGTGGAAGGGGATGCATGGACCAGATTTCCTCCTTGCGTATGCTCACTGAGAAGTTTCTGGCGAAAAACCAGAAACTTTTCTGCGCCTTTGTAGATCTTCAAAAAGCGTACGACCGAGTCGACAGGAAAAAGCTATGGAAGGTGTTGTCCAAGTATGGAGTGAATGCAAATCTCATAAAGGCAATTGCGTCTCTGTACGAGGGAAGCGTTGCATGTGTTAGGGTGAACGGTGATTTTAAGGGGTGGTTTGACATCACAAAAGGTGTTAAGCAAGGCTGCGTAATGTCACCATGGTTATTCAATCTATACATGGATAATTGTATGCAAGAATTGAAAGATGTGGGATTGGGCGCGAAATTGAATAGTCTGAAAGTATGTTGCCTGTTGTATGCTGATGATGCGGTGCTGATCTCTAACACTATGGAAGATCTACAGTCTCTAGTATCTAGGATGAACGAAGTATGTATGAAGAATGAGTTAATGATGAATGTAAGTAAGTCTAAAGTCATGGTGTTTGAAAGAGAGAGTACGAAAACAGTGTGCGATATATTTGTGAATGATGAATACTTGGAGCAGGTGGATGAGTTTGTTTATCTGGGTAGTATGTTTACGAGAGATGGGAAGGCTGATAGAGATATCGAAAGAAGGGTAAATGCCGGTAACTCCATTAATGGAGGACTGAATGCTGTTGGCGCTAATAAAAAACTGTCAAAAAAAGCGAAGCTAGCAGTCCACAATGGAGTCCTGGTACCTACCCTGATGTATGGCAGTGAGGCATAGAACTGGCAGAGGAAGGATGAAAGTAAACTGAATGCTGTTGAAATGAGATCCCTGAGACGTATGTGTGGTAAAACCATGTATGATCGTGTTAGAAATGTGGATATCCGCAAAGAATGTAAGGCTGATGTAAGTATAATGAGCAAAATTAAGAAAGGGACCCTCAGATGGTTTGGGCACGTAGAGCGAATGAGCGAAGAAAGTAGTGTAAAAAGAATATATGATGCAAATGTGAATGGTAGAAGAAGTCGGGGACGCCCGAGGAAGACATGGCACGATCAAGTGAATCAGATACTTGAGACGGGCCATGTCAAAAGTCAGAATAATAGAAGAGTATGTATGAGACGATGTATGAATGTGAGTGAGGCAAAGAGTGTGTGCCAAGACCGAGTTGTTTGGCGGTCCGTCCTCTCTGCCTACCCCTGCGGGGAAACGGCGTGATGGTTAGTTAGTTACTTGGAAGAATTTCGATATTTGAAAATGTTTAATCAATTTCAGAAATTTCATCAATTTTTATATATTTTTACTTGGAAGAATTTCGATATTTGAAAATGTTTGATCAATTTCAGCAATTTCATCAATTTTTATATATTTTTACTTGGAAGAATTTCGATATTTGAAAATATTTGATCAATTTCAGCAATTTCATCAATTTTTATATATTTTTACTTGGAAGAATTTCGATATTTGAAAATGTTTGATCAATTTCAGCAATTTCATCAATTTTTATATATTTTTACTTGGAAGAATTTCGATATTTGAAAATGTTTGATCAATTTCATCAATTTTTATACATTTTTTACTTGTAAGAATTTCGATATTTGAAAATGTTCGATCAAAATTAGCAATTTTTCGTTATTTGTTTTTGGGATGTTATGCCGTAATGCGCTACCTCCTTCTTTAGCCAATGTTTCGGACAGCGTCACAAATGGAGGAGGTAGCGCAACACGGCATCTTCTTCTTCTTCGATGGCGCCACAGCCCATATCGAGCTTTGGCCTCCTGCAACAGTTGCCTCCAACTCCTCCTGTCCTCAGCGGCTGACTTACAATTTGGTACCTGGAGAAGCTGTGCTGCATCCCCTCTTACTTCGTCTTCCCACCTCAGTCTAGGTCTTCCCACTTTTCTCTTTCCACCTGGGTGTCCAGTCAAAATTCTTTTTGGGACATTCTTTTACAGCGCCCTTGAGGTGATTTTTCACAAAAACGGCGCTTTATAAATTATCCAATTATTATTATTATTATGTATCGCGCAACACGGCATAACACCCCAAAAACAAATAACGAAAGCTTTTGGCCGTTAAAATATAAAAAACGTAATATTAGCAATGTTTACATATCGTACTTTCTACTATGAACAATTTTGATATTTGAAAATTATCGATCAGCTTCAGCAATTTTTTCATATTATTTTTCTTTCTACTTGGAATAATTTCGCTATTACAAAATGTTCTTTTTTTTATTTATTTATATAAATTATGTTTACGTAGAATTTACAACAGAACGGGGTACCAGTAAGGACACATTTTTCTCTAAAAAACTGTAAAAAAAAAGTTTTTCAATTCCTGTCTCACTAGGGTATACCTGTGTCGAGACAGGCTTCATAAGTCGGCGTAAGCCAGACGAAAAGCTGTTTCTCACTGATTTTTCGCAAAGACATCACTGTCGGAAATGTGTACATACACAGGACACAGTCCTACGCCTATGTATTATTTACATATCACGGTCATTGGCCATTTGATGTGAGTTTATTTTTAGAAGTCTAGTAATGACTATTAAAAAGCCCATCTCATGTGAACTCTGCCTACAATAAAATTGATAAAGACCAACTCATATGAACGAGTGGCGATATCGCAGTATTTGCCTATTATCAGAGCGGAACCGGTTTCTTTGCAAAGCGGAGAAGTGAAAGAGAAAGATCTCTTCCAAAAGCGTCTCTCTTTCTTTCTCTTGTCCGTTCTCCTCTCCGATGACGCTCGCAAATTGCTTCAGGTGCACAGTTACACAATATCTCCGTATGAGTAAGCAGTGAGGAAAACTTACGCACCACAGTAATGTTTAATTATTTTTACTGATGCAATTATTCTGGTCTACAATTGTATCGTAAACTCGGGCATTATCCCATAGAACCGGTTTGTCCTCACTGTTTACCGACCATAAAAAAAGGCGTAGATAATTTCAAATTATTACAAAAATTAACAACGAGTTATTTCAAAGAATTTGAACAATCCATCAAATTTTATTAATATTCAACTTTTGTTTTTATCTAAGTATGTTTTGTTAAACAACCGGCCCATGATGAGATAGTAATAGAATTTTAATAGAACTTTCACGAAACTTGAATTTTAACTTTGAACTTTGAAGAATTGTTCAGTCCCGTCCTAAATTAAATGGAGGCGTCTACCAATATCTACAGGAATTCCAAAAACTGAAAAAATCGAACTAATATCTATGAGAACCAAAGTGTTGACGAATATCTACAGCTCAAACTGCTGACGAATATCTATGAGAACCAAAGTGTTGACGAATATCTACAGCTCAAACTGCTGACTAATATCTATGAGAACCAAAGTGTTAACGAATATCTACAGCTCAAACTGCTTACTAATATCTATGAGAACCAAAGTGTTGACAAATATCTACAGCACTGGCAGAGGTTGGATTTGCAATTATGTATAGCGTGTTGGAATAACGTAATATTGCGTATGCAGTTTAAAAAACTTAATTTATGTAAGTATGTATGTAAAAATCCCTAATATCGGACTATTGGACTCATTTAGCTGATTAGTCCAACCTACGCTCTGTAGATATTAGTCAACACTGGGACCGTCATAGAAATTCGTCCGACCTTAGCTCTGTAGACATTAGTCAACACCTGAAGTTTGTAGATATTAATTCAACATATGAGCTGTAGATATTCGTCCAACATACAGGCTGTAGATATTAGTATCTGGAGTCAATTAAATCCCGTCATCAAGATCACATCAAATTTATTATCAAAATTTAAATAACCATATTATGTAATCTTTAATTAAATGAAGACAATATTAGCGAAACTCAATCGAAAATCTCGAAACAGAAAAATCAGAAAAAGATATGGCACCTCTGGGACTCGAACCCAGGGCCCATCCGATATTCCTATCAGATTCGGTCATTTTTAACTGTATCATGTTGATAGTTCTGAGTCGAAGTATGATAATATCCTTACCTTCCCCTCCTTAAAATGACCCTCCACTCAGCATCCCCTAAGATGACATAGGCCCTGACGGAAATTATTTTCCTCAGGGCCTCCTGTGTGGAGCTAATGTAAAAAAAAGTTAAAATTAGAGAAATAATATTTAGGAACGGTAGGTACTAAATCGTTAAAAATGGCAACACCTTGAATACAACCATAGATCACACGAAAGCATCTGTCATTTACCGTAAAAAACATTAAAAAAATGCTCGCGAATTTCATAATACCGAATACACTCGTTAACAATCAGTGATAAACATGTGTGTTATAGTATTTTTATAACTATAAAACCAAATAAAATATGCAACATGAAAGAGAAAGTACGAAAACAACGTGCAATATAGTTGTGAACGATGAATACTTCGAGAAGGTGGATGCGTTTTTGTATTTGGGAAGTATGCTTACGAGAGATGGGAAGGCTGATAGAGATATTGAAAGAAGGTTAAACGCAGGTAACTCCATTAATGGAGGTCTGAACGCTGTTGTCGCCAACAAAAAACTGTTCAAAGAACTGGCAGTGAGGCATAGAACTGGCAGAGGAAGGATGAAAGTTGACTGAATTCTGTGGAAATGAGATCCCTGAGGCGCATGTGTATAAAACCACGTAAGATCGTGTGAGAAACGTGGAGATCCGCAAAGAATGCAAGGCTGATGTAAGCGTATCAGATGGTTTGGGCATGTAAAGCGAATGAACATGAAAGGAGTGCAAGGATGAGCAATATGACGCAAATGTGAATGGTAGAAGTCGGGGACGCCCGAGAAACACACGGCACGACCAAGTGAATCAGTTACTTAAGTTGGGCCATGTCAAGAGTCAGAATCATAGAAGAGCATGTATGAGACGTTGTATGAATGTAAACGAGGCAAGGAGTGTGTGCCAAAACTGAGTTGTTTAGCGGTCCTTCCTCTCTGCCTACCCCTGCGGGGAAACGGCTGTTAGTTAGTTTATTTTTTTTTATTTATTAATTTTATTTTAGTAATTTGTACATTTAAGTTTACAAATTTCTAATTAATTATAATATTTCAAATTGCAAACTAAATTTTATGTAGCTCCTACGATACGTCTTGAACTTTCCAATTGGTGTGGACTTTAAAGTTTCTGGTAGCTTGTTATATAACTTCATCCCTTTGTACAGTAAACTGTTCTGCGTATTCGCCTTGTCCTTTTTTTGAAGCCTGATTTCCTTGCACGTCCTTGTGTTATGTCTGTGAATGTCCTTGTTGAATATAATTTTATTTGAGAAGTATTTTGGTAAACTGTTGTTAATTATTTTATGTATAAATATCATCGTATTCAAGGTCAGCATCTGTTTCACGGTTAGCCAATTCAGTTCCTTTAACATTTTTTTTTTTTTTTACATGAGCTCCACACAGGAGGCCCTGAGGAAAATTATTTCCCTTAGGGCCTATGTCATCTTTGGGGATGCTGTGTGGAGGTTTTTTTTAAGGAAAGGAAGGAGAGGAGAGTTCTGGGAAGGAAAAGGGTTTAAGGGGTGGGTAGGAATCTGGGGTTCAGTATGTCCTGGTCACCCACCTCCAAGAAAAACCTCACCCCATGAACCCGGGCACCCCTGCTAAATCACCAAACGTAGCGAACCACTTGGGGTGACCTATGGCAGAGGTGTTGGTTATCCAATAAAGGTTCCCGGGGCGGCGGTACCCATTCCCGCCTCCCAAATTTTACTTTTGAAAATCTATTTCGTTAACATTTCCACATAATTAACATTAATTATTTTAATTAACATTTCCACACAATACATATAGTTACGTAAAGCAATGACAGACGTCAAATAATGTCCGCCATTTTAAACTGTAGGAATATCGGTACCTGTTCTAAATAAGTTCATTTTTTTCCACCACGAATCCATACCAAAAGACGACCCATATAGAGAAACTGAACGAATAAAACATCACCGTGTAAATCGCTCATCAAGCAAGCAAAATACGAATATCTATTGTTATTCTACCAAAATGGGTAACAATCAATGATTGTTGATTGCAATTCGCGACAATACAACTCCATACAAAACTATGCATAATGTTATGAATAAATACGTCCACGGCCAAAGATTGAATCAGTGAATCACCGCGATGTATGCATGTTGAAGAAGGTCAAACTTGGTTGAGTCATCGTTGAATCATTTGGCGGAATTGGCGTTAGGTCACCAGGAGATGAAAATAAAACTTTATTTGTGATTTCTAAATTATCGCGCTTTAAGGAAACGGTATTTTTTCAGCTATCTTTAAACAGATGTCGTGTGGAGTAAATTATCGTAGTCCAGTTATTTAAATGTGGAAATCATTCTATTTAAATGTGGCACTAATTATGATCCTTGAGGTATTCTGATTTTTTAATGTGAATACCTCACAAGGCCTCCCCGGTTGGAATATTTCGTCGGAATGTAAGGAGTGGAACGGAAGGAGACACTAAGAGAAAGGTTGGAGAGTGCCTGGCTATTCAGACCTGGTCACCAAAAGCGGCTGAAGCCATTTTAAGCAACGTTTCGATTCTGAGTGGTGGTATTTCACCAGCGTGATATTGAGAGCACCTCTGATGAATGAATTTAAGAAAAATTAAAATAACCTTGTAATATCGAAAAAGCGGCCAAATTTTTCAAGTTGCGGAATTTCATCAGATTCTTGAATTTATTTTTTGTACATTTATCAATCAGTATCTATGCCTTATGATCGTATTAATAGATACTAACCGACCTTCCCGGCGTTGCCTGCTTTTTACAGAGATTTTCGAAATCAGATTCAATTTGGGAGGAGGGCATGGGTACCGTCGCCCCGGGAACTCCAAGTGGTTCGCTATGTTTGGTGACTTAGCAGGGGTGCCCGGGTTCATGGGGTGAGGTTTGTCCAGGTTTTGACGGCGGATGCGTTTGCCCACCTGCTGCGTGGCATGCCGAATAGAGAGAGACTGGTTGAGGGAGGCCTTTTGACCTTTCCAGCCGGACTCTCTCGATCCATCCATCGCCTTGCATCGCAGTTGGAGGGTCGGATTCATACATCAATTTGGGAGGCGGGTATGGGTACCGCCGCCCCGGGAACCTTTATTGGATAACCAACACCTCTGCAATAGGTCACCCCAAGTGGTTCGCTACGTTTGGTGATTTTGCATGGGTGCCCGGGTTCATGGGGTGAGGTTTGTCTAGGTCTTGGAGACGGATGACCAGGACACACTGAACCCCAGATTCCTACCCGCCCCTTAAACCTTTTTCCTTCCCAGAACTCTCCTCTCCTTCCTTTCCTCAAACAAACCCCTCCACACAGCATCCTCAAAGATGACATAGGCCCTGAAGGAAATTATTTTTCTCAGGGCCTCCTGTGCGGAGCAGAAGAAAATTGTTTCTGCTTGTGTGTCCTTTCCCATGCGACCCCGTTCCCGCCCCATTATCCTCTCGCGTCCTCTTCCCCTCCCGCGTTCCCCTTCCACCTCCCTCCCTCCCGTGTCCCCTCCCTTACTTCGACTTTCCCCTGCTCCCCTCCCGGATTCCTCTACCTCTTCCTCCTTCCCTCCAGAATTCCCATACCTCTCCCTCCTTCTCTCCCTGCCGCTAAACTATATGAAACAAACTCATTTTTCAAACAAGTCGCACGCCACCTTTTGCAATTTTCAATACAAATTTCATAACGCAAGAGCTCACCAGTATACATAGAAACCTTCGTGGGCGTGCGCACTACAAATCATTAAAGTTTTATTGCAATCGGATGAATAATATAGGAAATAATTTCATAACGCCAGAGCTCGCTATTGTATATAGAAACCATCGCGGGTGTGCGCACATCAAATCGCAAAAGTTACATAGCAATTGGATCAATGGTTTAGGAACGCAAACAAAGAAACATTTTTTTTTTATATATTAAGATTATTGTGACTAGTATTTAAACTATCTCATTTATTTCCACATCCGAATCTATAATGACTGGATACTTTCTGCTTCAAAGCCCTCAGAGCTATTATTGGCGTTTCTATGACCTTGAAGGATTTCAAATAAGCTATCAATTCTGTAATATCAGCCGCGTAACATTCTATCAACACAAACACGAAGGAAGGTCATTATTTTTCAAAGGAATCGAATGTGATCCCTGTGGGACGCCAGCATTACTTATAAAATACATTATTAACAATAACTAGAATTTTTCTTTGGATTCTATCTATGATCATGATATTTCCCTTTTAGTAGCTGAGTGGACAAATGCGTTGGGTTCCGTTCGGAAATGTTTGTCTTAAAGGCAGAATATCTGAGTCCGCAAGGTCATTATTTTACAAAGGAACCGAATTTGATCCCTGTGGAATGCCAGCATTATTTTAAAAATACATTATTTACAATAAGAAGAATTTATATTTTGCTTCTATGATAATATTGATAATGAATAACGATACTTATCGTTTAGCAGCTGAGTGAACAAATGCGTTGGATTCCGTTCGGTAATGTTTGTCTTTAAGGCTCTGCAACCGGGCCCGAAAAGAAGAAGATGGAGAGATACGAAATTACGAATGTTAGAGGAGAGCGCTAACATTCGCAGTGACAAAATCGATGCAAAAATTGCGAAAATGTTTAGTAAAACACGACTCGTTTAAAATAGAGCAAAAATCTCGCGGGCATTATCTTAAACAGCATTTAAAGAAACACTGTGAATTTTTTCATACATATAACTTGTAAAATAATTGAAACAAACGTGTTTATAATAATTTTTGGAGTATACTTTGCGATTTTTTTGTATCGGGGTAATTTTATATAATTTGCGTTTCGGCGCGGGCAAAGTCTAGATATTATCTTCAAGAATAACATATATTTTTTTAACACTTACCGTGTTTCAGGGAAATATGTAATAAATCGGTACAAATACGGGTTGCGGGCCCTTAAGAGGGCATTACCAGAGAAACCCGGAAATACGTCATTTTCAAAAAAGATTTTAGACGTATTGACTCTTTTCCACAAAAAATTATAAATGGATTTCGAAAGATTGTTCTTTTATCTTTCGTATGTAATAAATTTTGAGAATTTTTTTAAATTTTTAGTATAGTAAGGTTATTCCGTAGGTCGTTGGCAGATTTGTTAAATTTTCAAAAAAGTTTTTGTATTATATCACACCCATTTCAAATAATATAATCATGCAGTAAAATAGTTTTAGAATTTTAATTTTAGTTTCAATAAAATCATTAAAAAATATGTACGTACATGTGTTTCTTGACGTAAATTGGTCCATTTGTGTATTTATTTGCGCACTTACTAACTAATATATTTCAGATTTTTTTAACATTCTTATTAAATTTAGACATTATTGAAAAATGATAAATACTTGTAATCAAAAAATAACTACAAAAAGTACACTATTTTAATAGTTTTATCATCACGCCTTTCAGCATTTTTGGATGAAGGTATAAATTAAAGCTAATTTGGATTGAAATAAATTCGATATTGAGTTATAATTTAAAAAAGCTGGTACGGAGAATAATTAATCTTTCTCATTGTAACCGCCCTGCACGATCGGAAGAACAACTTTCGACGAAATGTGGATTTTCGTCCGCTGGCTGGTTAAACGCTCTTAAGGCAGAATATCTTATTTTTCGAAGGAAACGAATGCGATCCCTGCAGTAGAATTTTTGCTTTGCTTCTATCTGTGATTATGATATTTATCGTTTACTAGCTGAGTGGACAAATGTGTTGGGTTCTGCTTGGTATCTAACGCACTAAAGTCTCTTGAACAGTGAGCTATGCTGTTGTGAAATTTAGCATGTACATTTCTGTCGGGATTCAGAGGTAGTGCAAGTATTTTCAGCTTACGAAGTTATTTACATTGTGAGCTACGTAGCTTTGAAATTCCTAAGTAAACATTAAGAAATAATACAAGACTGATTATTTGCTCCAAATAATGTTGAAATTCCGCCGAAACCGGACAGTAAAGCTTTCGTGTGTAGAATAAAGCAGACGATCTGTATATGTCATACAGATACTGGTGAATTTTTACTGATTATCGGTAAGCTTTGGCTTTTTGAAATTTGAAAGATGTTTTGATTGTTCAAACGATCGATTACTTCTGAATCGACATCTAGATTAAATCCAACACTGCTTTTTTTTATCTATACCAAACGTAACGCCGTATCGAGCACCGAACCGTAATGTATTTTTTACCGTTATTCAAACCGATAGTGGTAATACAATGATGTACATTGTTATTAGTGTGTACGCATTGCATGAACTGCTTTTTATAGAAAACTATTGTCGAATTAGGCGTGTTCCAAATTACATCATCGTAAAGACATTTCTGTGATGCATATGAAATGGGTGTGGGTGTGTTTTTTTTTAAAATATTTTTGGGGAAAGCAATAGTCATTTTGTGGTTTGACGTATTTATAAAATGAAACAATTAATTTGTTTAAAACCACGAAATTAATTTAATTTATTATGACTAGACATCGGATTATATGCACTAACAAAGTGCCAAAATATGCATGCAAATATGCACTAAAAAAAGCCGAAATATGCACTAAAAACTCTTGATTTGCCCAAAATATGCACAATGCAAAATCAAAAAACCATTTATATTTTTATATATTTAAATTAAAGACCGTACAAAAACAGCGAAATATCCTTAATATTCGAAATATTCTTAATTATGCATAGTTTTTGTGATAATATACAACTAACTATTTTTCCAAATTTTCGAGTTCAAATTTGTGACGTTTGTCACCCAATATTAATTTGTACGCCGAAAACCTCTGTACGTCAACTGACGTCATTGGACAAAATTTAAAATTTGGCGCCATTTCTGGAGATACCTGTTTAGGCAGTTGCAGTTTAGGCTCTTTAGACAATTTGGGAGGCGGGAATGGGTACCGCCGCCCCGGGAACCTTTATTGGATAACCAACACCTCTGCCATAGGTCACCCCAAGTGGTTCGCTACGTTTGGTGATTTAGCAAGGATGCCCGGGTTCATCTGGTAACTTGTGGAAATGTGTTGAGATGAGGGCGATATTCTGTTTAATGGATGCGTCTTCAAATGCTAGCTTGCTTGAATGAATTGCAATGGCCTCAGAACTGTCAAATTGCCCAACTACTTGTTTTACGGCCTCAAAATTTTCAGCATAGAATAATACTGGCTTTAGACAAGTACCCCATCGAGTAATTATGGGTTCTGGCGGCAATGCTAGATTTGGCAATTGCTCTTTATAAGACTGCACACGTGACGGTGCTTTTAAAACCCCTTTTTTTGTAGAGGAAATCAATTTATTAACATTCCCATACTCTTGCCGTATCTCTTCTGCAAGGCGATGAAACCCGTGAGCTCAGCAGGTATTGTGTAGTAAATTTGGATAAAAAGTTTGCAAGGCTTGGCCAGCTTTCACCATGTATGGCGCAGCATCAGAAACAAACATGCAGAATTTTTCATCCATAGAAGAATCGGGAAACAAAGATCTTATGGAATCATTTACAAAACGAGCAACAGTTGAATGATTTGTTTTTTCTAGGATTTTACACCTAGCTCCCTTTACGTAGATGATACCTCCCGCTAACGAAATATGCACGATTTGGGAAAAAAGGCTGAAATATGCATTAACGTCGTAATTAGAGAATTATATGCATTTGCATATGCAAATATGCAAATGCATATAATCCGATGTCTAATTATGACTGACCGGTTTCGCTAACACAAGCGTGAATTTTTAATCAATTCAAATGATAAAGACGACAAATTAGTCACTTGGGAATTTATAAATTAGATTGTGGTTAGCGATTGTTCAGCATTACACAGGGTGTCCGGAGTAAAGTGCACAAACTTCGGAAGGTGATTAATCCTAAGTGATGGTAGAAGTAAAAAAGATAAATAACTTTTTTAGAAATTCCAAGTTTTTTCCCCATTCAAAATATTTATCCATAGAAGAGTTTTTCATACATTTTTCATACAAACAATTTTTTTTTTACTTGTACTATCATGAACAATCGATTTGGGATACGGGGACAGCGCCCTTGAGGTGATTTTTCACAAAAACTGCGCTATATAAATCATCCAAATATTATTATTTTAGGTACCCCGGAAACCATTTATTGGATAACCAACACCCCTGCCATAAATCACCCCAAGCGGTTCGCTACGTTTGTGATTTAACAGGGTGTCCGGGTTCATGGGGTGAGGTTTGTCCAGATATTGGCGGCGAATGAGTCTGCCCACCACCTGCATGGCAGGCTGGATTGGGAGAGAACGGTTGAGGGAGTCCCTACTCCAACCGTACTCTTTCGGAACATCGCCTTGCACCGCAGTGAGGGGGATGGATTCATACGTCCGTCACTTCTGGACACACTGACCCCCAGATTCCTATCCACCCCTTTTACTCGTTTTCTTCCCAGAACCTCTCCTTCCTTTCCTAAAAAGACCCTCCACACAGCATTCCCACAGATGATAAAAGCCCTGAGGGGAATTACTCTCCTCAGGGCCTCATGTGTGGAGCTACTGTAAAATAAAAATTAATATTATTGTACAAACAATAATTTCGCAAATTTTTAACCTGGGAAAAAGACAACAAACTTTATTAGTCTCTCGGGAATTTATAAATTATATTGTAATAAATTAGATTGTTCACCATTATATTGGTGAAACAGAACGCAACGTCATTAACCCTAGAAAGATAATCTAATTTTGACGTACGTTAAAGAGACGTCCTGAAGTTTAAAAGTGTATATTTGACATAGTATCATACTTCAGTTTAAAGATTTTTTTGTATTTCTTGGGCACTGACTATGTAACAATTTCTAGACATTTTTGTTTTGAAGAGTTTTAATTTTCAATGTACATTTGTTACTTTAATTTTAAATTTTTTTGCGACCGGTTTCGACACGTCCGTATCATTAACGAGCAAACTTAAAACTAACAGTTAAAACAGTTTTAAGTTTGCTCGTTAATGATACGAACGTGTCGAAACCGGTCGCAAAAAAATTTTAAATTAATTTAACAAAATGTACATTGAAAATTAAAACTCTTCAAAACAGTTTAAAGATAGTTGAACAATTAGTTTAGGGTTTTGTACTTTAAATGAAACCAAAATAATTATAAAAAATATATTGTAATTTAAAAAATAACGAAATGCTCTAAACCTCTTACAAATCAACTATAAATTATTAAGTCTTTTTTTAAATGAAAAATAATATTTTATTTTATGTCTAAATCATATTTTTATGTGCTATGCAAGGTTAAATGCTATTCAGTCATTATACTTAAAAATATTTTTTTTTTCGCTAAATCACATTTATAAGAAGTCCGAAAGTTACACAAAAGATAATCATACGTCTTTCGAACGTATATGGTGTATGCATTTCTTCGTAATTATTGTACTCACTGTAGTGACAAAGCCGCCCCGCGCAAGCTCTGTTCGGCAACTGAACTAACTGAGGTAGACAGCGCGCTACGTTGCGAAATAAATAAAAAGATAGCAATACTTGTGTATTGCTTACGTCGCAAAGACGTAGATTATCTTTTTTGGGTTAATGTCAATTAACATGAGAATTAAAGAGCGTCTGTTGTTGTTATTATTTATTGAAAATTCTATAACTCACCGACCCACATAACAAAACACGCATTGTTTTTTTTAACTTTATATAAATTATTATTTGAAATTACCAAAATCGCATCCCACAAATCACATACGTGGCCTTTGTTATGGAGACTATTTAAAATAAATAAAATATTAGCATAATATTTTGTATTATAATTAGTTGTTATGGTTTTTCCGGCTTAGAAAAACACTTCGTAATTCTAAATTCATGACATATAATTTCTGGTTCGATGATAAATCATAATCTGGGAGAGAATTTATGCGGGTTGCGTACCGCCGCCCCTGGGAACCATTTATTGTATAACCAACACTCCTGTCATAGTCACCCCAAGTGGTTCGCTACGTTTGGTAACTTAGTAGAGGTGCCCGAGTTAATGGGGTGAGGTTTGGTCTTAGCGGCCTTTGTGTCTGCCCACCTGCTGCGTGGCGGGTCGATCGGGAGAGTTTGTTTGAGGGAGACCTAATCTATATCTCTCCAGCCGGACTCTCTCGACCCATCGCTTTGCAATGCAGTGGGAGAGATGAATTCACGCGTCCATTACTCCTAGACACATCGACCCCCAGATTCCTACCCACTCCTCATACCTTTTTCCTTCCGAGAAATTCCTTTCCTTCCTTTCCTTAAATTAAACCTCCACAAAGATGACATAGGCCCTGAGGGAAATGATTTTTCTCAGGGTCTCCTGTGTGGATCTAATGTTAAAAAAATATTAACTCAATTCAACAACGACCGGTCAGTGGTTGAGTAGGCATCGCATTTGGGTCCCACCCAGGCGTTCCGACTCAAGCAAAATTTTCGGCTTACTGTCGTGGTAGTAGGAGATTTTCAAATATTGTCGAGTTATTCGTAACCCGGGAATAATTTGTCTTTCTTTTTAAAATTATTATAAAAACCTCTTTTAAAAAAAATTGTTGAAAAATAGCTCAATAACCTAACCTAACGTACCCCATTTAACCATTTTTAAACGACTTCAAAAAGGAGGAGGTTCTCAATTCGACTGTATTTTTTTTTTATGTTTGTTACCTCAGAACTTTCGTCTGGGTGAACCGATATTAATTATTCTTTTTTATATGAAAGCTGATGCTTCCCGTGTGGTCCCATTTTAATTTGGTCCAGTTCCGACAATGGCATCCATGCGAAAACCATATAAGACTTGAATTTGCAATAAGTATGTGCGCGACAAATGGACGAATAACTCAATATCACGCCAACCGATTTCGATGATTCTTTTTTTATTGGAAAGGATGTACTTTAAGGGTAGTTTGATGAGAGTTTGGTTAGGTTCTGATTATGGGATCCATGACAAAGTAACGGAACTCTTCAATTCTTAGGAGCAAATCAACGATACTCGTCCGAATCTCTTAATTTGACCCTAACGTCGTTATGGTCAAATTAGGACTTTCTCATATGATCAGCACGTTTAGTAGGTCTACCCATATTCAAACAAATTAGTGAGTGTACTTCAGATTCACTAAAAATAAAAAAAATAAACAAAAATTTTAACAAAACAAAAAAACGACTTCAAAAAATTCACTAAAAAGTAAAAAATAATTTCGTATTCTTCTACAACTTCATAATCAACTTACTTTTTCTACTCATCAATATGTAGGTACGATTTTTATTTTTGGAGTCGTTGTCAGCAAAGGTACCCGGCCCGGCGTGTTTACTTGACAGCTCCCCTCACACACTCTCGCCTCGTCAAGTCGCTCGTGCGACAAAAGCACATCTCACCTATAACTATGTATGTAGTTACAAACCTACCTTGACTGATACCGACTCCAAAAATAACAATCGTACCTACATATTGATGAGTAGAAAAAGTAAGTTGATTATGAAGTTGTAGAAGAATACGAAATTATTTTTTACTTTTTAGTGCATTTTTTGAAGTCGTTTTTTTGTTTTGTTAAAATTTTTAACATATATATATTTTTTCAATACTTCTAATGACTTTTCAAAGGAGGTGTTGAGTTGAATTAGTTCTGAGTTGTCCGGTCAACATAATTTCTATGTCAAAATTCTGTACCTTACTGTTTTTGTGTTTAACATACGAGAACAAATAGCAGTCAATGTGCTTATTAAAACGAGGGTAACGTTGGTAGTTCTTAGTCGAAGTATTTGTAGCAGGTAAATATGACCGAAGGGGTTAGGGTCCCATTAGCTCAGTGGTAGAGCAGCGCCCCTGTAAGGCGGAGGTCCTGGGTTTAATTCCTAGTCGTGGCCGTACCCTTTTCTCATTTTTTGTTTAAAATTTTCGATTGAGAATCGCTAATATTGTCCTTAATGATTAAAAATGATGCCTTGTTTTTACATTGATTCCACACAGGAGGTCCTGATCAAAATAATTCCCCTCAGGGCCCATGTCATCTTTGGGGATGCTGTGGGGAGGTTCTTTTTAAGGGAGGAGAGGGAGTTCTGGGAAGGAAATAGGTATGGGGGTGGGTAGGAGTCTGTGGGTCGGTGTGTCCAGGAGTGACGGACGTATGAATCCATCCGTCCAACTGCGGTGCGATGGGTTGAGATATTCTGGCTGGAGAGGTCAAAATACCTCCTCAAACAGTCTCTCGATCCGGCCTGCCACGTAGTTGGTGGACAGACGCATAAGCCACCAAAATTCGGACAAACCTCACCATATGAACCCGGGCACCGGTGCTAAGTCACCAAACGTTGCAATTCACCTACGGAAGAGGTGTTGGGTATCCAATAAATGGTTTCCAATGTAGAGAAAATATGAAATTACAATTTTTATAAGTTTAAAAAGTTCTCAACTGATAATTAAGAATTTTGGGCAGACACGTCACCCCAATAACCCGGGCATCCCTGCTAGGTCACCGAACGTAGCTAACCACTTGGGCTGACCTATGACAGAGTTGTTGGTTATCCAATAAATGGTTACCGGGGCGGCGGTACCCATACCTGCCTCCCAAAATTATAGTAGCTGATTAACAACCAATTCTCCACTTTATTTATTTATTTATCGTTTAAAATATTTTTAGTGTATAAAATTTTACATAACATAACCTAATATTAGGTCCTTACATATGAAATTGGCGTTTTGTATGGGAGGAACATAAAGTCGATTTTTTTAAATATAGTATATTTATTTAATCAAAGTATGTACCATTGTTATCTATGCACTTTTGCCAACTCATAGGTAGTTCATCGATCCCTTTACTAAAAAAACCATTCGGACGGGAATCAATAAAATCTTTGAAGGCGGTGTGGACTGCCCCATCGGAGTTGAATTTTTTCCCTTGCAAGAAGTTATCCAAATTTCGAAAAAAATGGTAATCTCTTGGGGCAAGGTCCGGAGAGTACGGTGGATGTCTTAGACATTCCAATTGAAGCTCCTCTAATTTGGTAGCCGTCTGTTGTGCAGTGTGTGGTCTAGCGTTCTAACGCGCGTTTGTTGATTTGCTTCACTCAATTCGTGAGGTACCCACCTTTCAAGCTTTTTCACCTTCCCAATTTGCTTCAAGTGGATTAAAACAGTTTTATCACTAACACCGCAGCCTGCAGCTAACTCGGACGTGGTTTGCGATGGATCCGCTTCCACAATAGCCTTCAATTCTTTATTATCAACTTTGGTCTCCGGCCGTCCACGGGGCTTGTTCTGCAGGTCGAAATTTCCAGAACGAAAACGTTGGAACCAAAAACGCACTGTGTTTTCTTTTGCGGCTCCGTCGCCATACACATCATTAATCCTCCGAGCCGTTTCTGCAGCACTGGTGCCACGGTGGAACTCGTACTCGTAAATAACGCGATATTTCAAGTTTTACATTTTGTGAACTAAGTGACGCAAAGAAAAAAACAATTAAGGAAAAAACAAATGAATTATAATTTTCGGAACACAAACACACGAGTAAATAGCTGTATAAATTTGAATTTGGAATTCCTAACCAAAGAGAAGATATTTGAGATTAAAGTTGCCAGTAAGGCAAAACGCCAATTTCATAATATGTAAGGACCTAATATTTAATGCACTCTCCTAATAAAGAAGATACTTGTGCTTAGGAGAGGACAAATATATATTTTTACATCAATTTTTTAATTATTTTATTTATTAGTGATAATGTATTACAAAATTATGGCATAACATTTATAATACATTACTTCTAATGAGTTTAACCACTCCGACCCGTAAGCGTGTTCACAATAGCAGTCATGTACAATAAGCGTGTTTTAAAGCTAACGCGTGTGTTCCCACAGAAATCGTTGTAACTCTGTTACTGTTCTAGTGACAATCCTAAAACCAAAAAGTACAAGATCCATATTGAATCAAACTTGACATCTCTATTCAAATTTGTCCATATAAGTACATAAAAAAGACTTATTTTGTAGAAACAGTTTTCACCAGCCAAATCGCCTATTTTATGTTTTATTGACTTTGCACCTGCAAGGGGTTGTAATATGGTTATATCCCGTCTCTCCCCTATTATATATACAGCCCTATTTTATCGGTTTAGGGTAGGTTCAATTGCCTGAACGTATCGACCTGCCCGCCGCTCCCCGAGGGGTTTGGCAAATCCACCAACACGTACAGAATACAGAATACCTCCCACATACGTTATAATAAAAATTATTACTACCCTACCTTGTAAAATATACACACAGGGGCGGGCCACGAACCGTGACTGTTTCATTATTTTTTTAAAAGATATTTATTGTGTTTATTAGTTTGTCCATTCAACCATCTGTCTGACTTTTAAATGAGTTTATATTATCTTAATTAACTATTATAATAAAAGCTAATATTGTAATAAGAGTTGCAACAAGGAAAAGTAAATATTGTGCAACTGAACGTAAGGCACTCTTAACATCTATTTTAATACCTGCTGGAAACATAATATACATAGAGACACTGATACATAGCATTAACGATATTTTCGCGAATTAAAGCGATAAATGGTGTTTTTAAACGACTTCGAAAAGGAGGAGGTTCTCAATTCGACTGTATTTTTTTTTTTTTTATGTTTGTTACCTCAGAACTTTCGACTGGGTGAACCGATATTGATGATTCTTTTTTTATTTGAAAGCTGGTGCTTCCCGTGTGGTCCCATTTTAATTTGGTCCAGTTCTGAAAATGGCATCCATGAGAAAATCATATAAGTCTTAAATTTGCATCAAGTATGTGCGCGACAAATGGACGAATAACTCAATATCACGCCAACCGATTTCGATAATTCTTTTTTTATTGGAAAGGATGTACTTCAAGGGTAGTTTGATGAGAGTTTGGTTAGGTTCTGATTATGGGATCCATGACAAAGTAACGGAACTCTCCAATTCTGAAGAACAAATTAACGATACTCGGCCGAATCTTAATCGAATTAGTTAGTGTACTTCAGATTCACTAAAAATCAAAAAATAAACAAAAATTTTAACAAAATAAAAAAACGACTTCAAAAAATGCACTAAAAAGTAAAAAAATAATTTCGTATTCTTCTACAACTTTATAATCAACTTACCTTTTCAGACGTCATTATTTTAGCAAGTAAAAGTAGGCTTGCACCAACATTCAGTTGATGACAGTAAATTCCTGGAAGGTAACAGGTATTTTCAAAGACAGCTTGTAGAGCAAGTGAGGGATGAAGTCACTGTAGACATAATTCAGCTACTCTTAGCTGTAAAAATTGTTCACAGAGAATTTGTTGAGGCAGCTCTGATGACTGTGTGGGCCCCTGTGAATAGTGTCGACGCAGAAAGATTTTTAGTCGCTATAATCTTATATTGACAGATCGTAGAACGAACATGATACACTCTACTGTAGAAACATGTGCCATGTTTAGTTCAATCAATAGTACAATAAGCGTCTTTCAAGTGATTTTGCTAATTTAATTGTTTTTCCCCTCTTGCCGACTCCCATTCCTTGACGTTACCCTATTTTGCTATAAACGCTATGAAAACGCAAAATTAAGCCATAAAAGCTATTTTTTCAATAATGCTACTTTTCTTAAAAATTAAAGCTATGAATCAGTGTCTCTACATATACATATTTATGTTATGTGAATCAGCTATAAGCAACATCTGCAAACGCCTTTATATGCGTTTGCAGATTATGCTAGTAAGTTAAAAATAATCTATTTGTCACTAGCAAAATCTCCTATCAGATACGGAATAACGTCTTGGGGAAACTTGTCACATTCAAACAATTCAAAACTCTGTGATTAAGCTTTTGGTAAGCAAGAGTATTTACGCACAAAAAAAGAGACTTAAAATTATTAATTATTATTTTTTAATTGATAAACTAACGTTTTAGACAAGATTTTTATGCATAACACATAAGGTAACAATTATTATAAGTAATAATTATCAGCCTGAAAAACTCATCTGCATTGAAAAAATCTTCCGAGAAAAGATACATGCCGCCAACGGGACTTGAACCCGTGTCCTTCTGATTGCCGGTCAGGTGCTCTACCACTGAGCTATGTTGGCTTATCTAATACCTGCCAAATAATTCAATATATCCTAGTGTTTCATTCAACAATTACTGCTTATTACATTTTTCCACCTGCAAACAACCAACCAACTCTCACAAAAATAAAGTCTCTAATTGGAATCGGGCTGAAAAAAGACAAGGTGTATTGTCAAGACTTTTCTGCAAGTAATAATTATTTTTATTATAACTTAACCTTTCATAATTTGTTCGCTTTTCGGAAAAACTCGTATAGGTCTCATAAAAATGTTTGTTTCACCTTTACTTTCATCATTAGAAATCTGATCTTTTTTTTTTTATTAGCAAAATTTTTTGATACATGGGAATAAGTACAAACATAATAACATAAAATATAAGAGAGTAACAAAAAATATCCCACAAAGGCGAAGCCTGTGCGTGGGTATTATATTATGTGGATATTAAACAGTGGTGGTTAAAATAGAATTTAAAAATGTATATATATATAGTGTCTTTAGAGATCAACATGATCGTTTTTACAGGAGTTACTGTGAGATTTCTTAAAATTAAAGATATATGTACATATAATAACGTATGTATACACCCAATAAGTACATACACACATTCATAAATATGTGTACATATAATACACATATATTTCCTTTTATTAATCTAAAATACAGAAAGACATGGAATATTTTAGGAATTTAGAAAACATATTATCCAATTTAAAGAAAAAAAATTCTCACTTCCAAATTATTTTTTACCCAGCTTTTAATATTTTTTTATATACGTTCAGATTTTGACACGTATTGATTGAATTGGGTACGGAATTGAACAGTTTTGGGGCAATACAGTTAATGTGCCTTTGGGCCAGTCTGGTTTTGCAGTGAGGCACTGTGTACACGCACGTGGTATGTCTCTGGCTAGAACGATTTGTGTTTTTAGTAAAATTATTAGGACGAGAAAATATAAATTTAAGACAATGGATACAGTAGATCTGCCTTAGTTCCTTAATTTCAGTTTCCTGAAATAACTGATTGGTGGATTACGTCTTGGCCTTCTGGTACATTACCTTAATGATGGACTTCTGTGCAATTTCTAATGGTTTTACATGGTTATTGTATGTTCCTCCCCACACGATTATTCCATAGGAAATGGATGAAAGCACCAATGCGTTATAGACAAGTTTCATGGTTCTTATATTGACAATGTTGCTCATGCGTTTGTATATGTAATTGAGGTATCTCAGTTTATTAACAATTTTTTCTATATGCTAAGTCCATTTGAGTCGGCAGTCTATAGTTACACCTAAGTATTTGATATTATTTCACATTTTCGCAGTTTGAGCATGTCGCAAAGTTACAATTAACGTTATGGAACTTCAAGTTAAGATTGTTTTTAGGGGATGACTTTTGGGAATTATAGAAGGGAATAAAAATGGTTTTATCAAGATTTAGACTGAGAAGATTTCTATCTAGCCAATCTTTGACTATTGCAATGCATTTGTTAGCCTTACTGGTTGTATCTTCCCACGTTTTACCATGTAGGTACTGTTATTGCATCTAAACGGTGATAAAAATGATTGTTATCTAAACGGTGATAAAAAGAGAAAACACCACGCTTTATATTAAAACCTCAAAATTAATCACAAAATAATTAAAATATACACCTTTATTAAACCAAAGTTTCCGACCGCAATTTGGAAAAAAATTTCGGAAATTTTTTATTAATAATTTTTACACAAAACGACATAAAGTGAGTTGACGAAAACTTTAATATACATTTGTCTGGTTGTAAATGTATATGTTTTTTTTTTCGTTTTCAATAATTTTAATTGAAAAAACTTGAGGTGGAGCCATTTTTAAAGCTTTTTATGTTTGCTTTAAAAAAATATATACCTGTATAAATATTTCAAAAAATTATGTTTATTTCGATTATTAATTTTGAAACTGGGTTTCATCACCTTTCAGAAACAGTTTTTAGTTTTCGCATGCGTTTAGAAATATTTAATTTATTTGGAATTTATTGCAAAGCGAAAATATTTTGACCCTCCAACGTGTAATATTTAATCTAAAATAGAAACGCCGTGATGGTAGTTAGTTCTGATGTTCAGGTGCTAAAACACCTTGTCCCGGCTCTGCCAGGTAGGTATTCGGGTACACAATGATACGTACGATATATTACAATCGTTTCACGGTTGAGAGACAACACATAGACAAAGGACACACCTGTGTTTTCAGCTGTTAGTAATATCACCTGTCACCTGTTTATTGTATATGTAGCAGTGATCACACTAGGCAAATTAAATCTATGAATTTTTTTATAATACGCTATTATGAAATGTGACAAAAACTAAATACATTGAGTTTAGCATAAATCCTTCCGTAAGTATCCCAGTAAATCAAATTAAAATATGTGCTTGCCCCCTGACTAATGCTAATATTAATATATGTGATTGCCCTAAATTATAATGCGTGACTAATATCAAATACTTAGGTATTATTTTTGACAGCTATTTAAAGTGGAAAGAACATATTATCACTACAGCAAACAAACTTAGAAAATCAATATACTTCTTTGGACATATCGCCATTTTCTTAACTTGAATCGACTCAAAACAATTTACTACGCGCTATGTCAATATTTAATCGAGTACGGTATTATAGCCTGGGGAGGAACTCACGCTGCCGCCATTGGTCAACTAATTATAAAGATTAAAGCAGTTCGGGTGAAATCTTCAGGAGAATCTGTGTCTTTGACATTAGGCAAGTTTATGTCAAAAACATACTAGCATACCTCTAACTACCTTTGAAATTGTCCAAACTGCTCAAGATAATAGAACCAAAGGGCATAATCTCCTACTTATCCGTTTTGCTAAAACAACTTTCAGCCAAAGAAATTTTAGATACTTTGCAACAAACTATGTGCACTTCCACTGGCCATTAATTAAAACACAATGTATCTTAAATATAAATCTGACACCAAGTCCTGGATTACCAGCCAAGACAGATCCAACTTAAAAGATATTACCAAAACGTACTTATAAGTATGTATTTTTTCAATGGTACGATGATGATTGGCTTGTTACTTCAAATGTAATATTTTGTTATTATTTGTATTTTTACCATACCTATGTATTTTTGGCTTTATTGTACTTTATTTTTATAATATTAAAAATGGTTCAGTTTCAAAAGTTATAAAAATGTAATATTTTCATAAATTTGTTGCGGTTTTAAAAATACGTTTTTTTTAATTCTGTAAGTCTTAGGAATCTGTCCTGCTCTGAACAAAAAAAAATCAGAGTGCAATTCACACGAGGTAGAAGTGAAACCTTCAGAAAACTAACGTAGACAGAGTGGGGAGACTGCGAAGCACTTTTTTATCAATGTGAAGGATGATTTTATCCATATTTTTGTTGACGAATTCCAGGGCACCTTTTCCTATACATTTGGTCATCTTATTAGTATTTGTGTTTTATTCTTCGGAGTCGCTAGATGTCGCTTTCTTTTGCCTATTCATTTTAGAGTGGTTTTAAGATTGGATATTGATTTTACAAAAATTAAAATACTTGTCTTTCTTTGGATTTCGTAGGATTCGAACACCGGTCGACTGAATGTCTGCAAAGATTCGTCAGGCACTTTATACCACTAGACTAAAGGGGACCTGCGTGGGACCGTGGATTTATCGTATTATATTGTAACCTGGTAAGGGAACGTACCCATACTACGTAACCAACTTTTTGCAATTTTTAACCCCCCCCCCCCTCCCCCCGGTGACCAAAATCCTAAGCAACCCGCCGCTCATTTGTATGGAGCGTGACATTTTGAAGACCCCCCCCCCCTAAACGTGTCACGTAGTATGGGCACGTTCCCTAACCGTGAATAAAATAAATATTTTATTGCTATCTTATTCTTGCAGGATAAATCCTATAGATGTATGTGTTTGTCTCTGTTTAGTGTCGCTCGCTTCCGTTTCATCGAGTTTCAAATCACAGCGGTGTTTAAGAAGTTTTCACTTCAAAAATCATAATTGCAAATTACAATACAGTACCTGCCCAGTTTATCGACATCCGCCACTCCAACCGGTATTAACAAAACGCCTAGGCCAATTTGTATGAGCGATTTACGTTTGGCCCGTCCCTAAATAATTGTACCGTGACGAGGCGCTTGCACTTTACATGATTATACCTGTGAGCTGTGAGGTGTACTGTAATCTACAGTGGGCTCACTGTTAAATGAGACGGCCGGATAAATTAATAATTTATTTCTTCAAACATAGCAAACTTATTTTGTGTTACTGCTCGTTTTAAGAGGAGCGCGGGCACAGAGAAATTTAATTAAGGCGGTACGCAACTCTAATAATTTTTGTTTGCTCAAAATTCACATTTTAATCATTTCCGGCGAATTCGTAACTAAAATAACTTTTTTTTCAAACCGACACCTGGGGATCTTTATATTTAAGATTAATAAAAATACGAGTGTGCTTTAGACCACACGACTGAAGTAAAACTTCTTTAGCTCCATCTATATGATAGGAAGAGAGAAAGAAAATGTTCGCACTGCTCTCTCTCTTGCTCCTACAGTGTGATACATACAATAGGCCTGCACTGTGTCTTAGATATATGAAACGTAACTGGCTATGAGAGAAAGAAAATGTGCGCCGCATCTCTCTCTCTTGCCCCTACAGTAATATACGAAACGTAACTCTCTCCCTTTTTATCTTCACTAATTTATATCTCCCTCTCAACTACCGTTCACCTTGCTTTTCGTAACGCTCTCGTCACGCATTCACCAGCTTACTCCCCAAGTCAAGCGGGCGTAAAGAAGTTTTACTTAAAAAACAATACCATACCATTAATTTATTTAACGTACAACGATTTTAAAACTTTATAACCCGTTTTTCAACTATTAAGTTTAGCGGTGAGCACCAGATTTTATTTTTCTAGACCATGAATTAATAATTTTGGGAGATATTTATTTAGAAACATCTTAAATATTAGTAACACGTTCATCAGAATTAATTAAAACGAACCCGGCGGAAAGGTCGAATCTTCAGGCCTGCTAGGGTGAATTCGACCATACGTCCGTCCAATACGCCGTGCCGCGGGTGCATATTTGTTTACACGCTTTCTTCACTTACGTCGTTAGGATTCCCACATTATTTTTCTTCTTCTTCTTTTCTTTGATAGGGCAAATTCGACAGTAGGTCCGTCCAATACACAGGTCGCGAGTCGAAATTTGTGTACACGACTTCTTTACTTATGTCGTTAAGATTTTGAATATATTTTAGGGTATATTGTCGTCTTGATATTATATATATTACAAAACTATTGCTCTCACTGTCGCCGTTAATCCATCGAATACTGAGCAAAAGGGACAACTGCACATCAGCCTGACTATCCCTACCTAAATAAAATCATCAAAATCTAGGTTTTGTAATCCCTCGTTTTTTCCTCCAAGACTTGACCGATTTTTTATCGTTTCAATTTTTAAACAAACGTGTGAACAGGGCGTCCGACATCCGATTTTTTATCGTTTAATATTTTAAACGGAGGTGTGAACGGGCCCTAAATTGGGTCAGAAGTTCGAATTTTAAGGTCAAATTTGAAATGAAATCGGTCGGTAGGAGGTTATCATCAGCTGTTTGATGCCTTTTAAAATGCTTCGAAGCATATACCTGGCGCCAAAAGTTTTTTTTAACCTTTTAGTTTTCCGGAAAAAATGTAAAAAAATAAAAGTATTGTCTCTGCCTACCCCTGCGAAGAAACGGCTTTATGTTTAGTTATTTGGTTATTCTCTTCTGCCTCTCAACAATTCCCAATTTGATTGATGGCGCCGTATCCCCGCTCAAAGATATGTAATTACGAATGTTGGAGAGAGTATAATAGAGTCAGATATTTGCTGAAAACATGGCTACTAGGTAGAAATAATTTGTATTAGGCGATTTAGTTTTACTATTAATGTGTAAGTTTATTGTTATTGTATAAATTAAGGTCTAAGTTGTAATCTGTAAAAAGTTGTAATAAAAATCCTGTTGACAAACTACTTAACTGTAGTTTAACGGGATATAAACGAAAAAAAAAAAAAAAAAAAAAAGTGCGCTAATATTTAAAACGGTAAAATTGAAGCGAAAATTGTGAAAATGTTTAATAAATCACGACTCGTTTAAAATAGAGCAAAAATCACCTGGGGGCTGTCTAAAACAGCATTTAAACAAACACTGGGATTTTTTTAATACATATAACTTGTAAAGTAACTGAATCTAATAATTTAATAAGACGTGAAAATAATAATTTTCGGAGCATACTTTGCGATTTTTTTCTACAGAGGGAATTGCATATAATTTGCGTTTCGGCGTGTGGAGTGTATAAATATTATCTTCAAAAATAACATATTTTTTTTTAAGAACTTAAAATACTTCACAACGATATGTAAGAAATCGGTAGAAATTCGGGTAGCGGCGGCTTGAGACCCGGTAGTAAGCGCTCAAAAAGAAGAAGAAGAGGATATATGTTTTTTTTGTTTTTTTATTTTATTTTTTATTTATTTAACGAAAAGAACATGATTTAATGAATTTCTACGCCAATGAAGAGTACTAGCTCTTGAGCTTGGCGTAGGAGTTATTTTACAACTATTTCATTTTTATAACATACATTTTACTTACAGTATACAATAAATATAAACTATATATAAATATAATATATAAACTACTATTTTTCATTTATAACATACATTTTACTTAGTATATACAATAAATATAAACTATGTTGTGATGTTAATTTTTGATATGCTATGAATTGAAGTTATAACATTTTGATTGGTGTTGTTATGGTTGTTGATTTTTTTTAAAGATTAATTTGACCTTTTTCTTGAATGACACGAAATCTGTTATTTTTTTAATTTCTTCGGGAAGACTATTAAAATATTTTATGCCTTTGTAAATATAATTGTTGTGCATTTGTTGTGTTGAAAATAGAGGAATTTGGATGTTAAATTTATGCCTTAATGATGAGTTTTTACATTATCTTTGAATATTTGTAGTTTTGAATCTTTTTTATAGACGTCTTCAATTTTTGGTACTTCGAAAATTTTGAACAATGATGCTGACGGGAATGTTAATACGAATGTTAGAAGGAGCGCGCTAATATTAAAAACAATAATTTTTTAACGTATCTATAACTTGTAAAATAACATAAAAAAACGTGTTTATAATAATTTTCGGAGTATACTTTGCGATTTTTCTTCTATCAAGGGAATTTCATATAATTATCGTTTCAGCGAGACAAATGTTTAGGTATTATCTTAAAAAAATATATTTTTAAGATAATACCTAAAAACTTAAAAGTGTTCAAGAGAAATATGTTATAAAAAGGTAGAAATTCAGAAAAATGCCGCGGCTTAAAAAAAAATCCGATTTTGTTTTTCCTTTTTATTGGGAGCTTAGTGTAGGTATTCATCTTTTTTAATCATCGTTTTCCTCTCAGGTCAGGGTCAATCAATATAACACGAAACTCTACGGCAATTGTTGCCGATTTCTCTAATACGTATTTGATGGCTCATCGCAGTGGTCCGCAACCAGCCTGCCACGAAACTATTAGTCTAAAAGATCCCTAGAACATCGACCTTCACCGAGATGTTTATTTGATGAAACGTATTTAATATTTAATTTAATATGTCAATAAATATATTGCATATGGGTTGCCTAACAAATTTTAGTCCAGGGTATGATTAATTAATAATTTAAAAAAATATTTTTTTTAAACATTTCACCGGTTTGATTATTAGACAAATTCTATACCAATCGAAAGTATGAAGCCCATAGAATATGCAAACGATAGGTTGCCTATTATTTTCCGGTCACTACTCTCGGGTAGCCAGGTATAAACAGGTAATCGATATTAGCATTTTGCACCGGTCTGCTTATTGAATTAAAATTAAATTAAATTAAAGGTTATTTCATTATAAACACGGTGGTATAGGGTTGCCTGCGAAAAATCAGTCCTGAATTCCGGTTGTCGAATTTTGAAAAGTAAGATTATTGTTTTTTATTTAACAATTTTGCTTCTCAATGTATGATTAAAGTCTTGAGTACCAAAGACAAGAACAAGAAAGTATTATTGACAATGGAACGAGACGTATTTGGGCGACTTTTGGCAATTAGTCTAAACAAAAAAATTAATCTCGAATTTTGCCTGACTTTTCCACTAGCTCCATTGCCCCTGCTCTTTTTTCGTGTACTGGAGAGATGCTAAAAACTTCAAAATCAACGTTAGCAAAGATTTTGAAATCCAAAACTGAAATGGTTGAGCCACCACACATCAACGTTGAAATAATAGATGGTTTGACTGGCCAGGTCCACAGGTCCGAGATCGCGGAGGGCCCCCGGCGCGAGGGGGCACCGAAGGGGCCCCACAAAACGTACAAAAAAAAGTTTTTGTCTTGTTAGTAGTTATTTTGTGTTCTTGGTAATGTTTGTTTACATTTTCAAAAAAAAAATTACATTTTCCAAAAGTACATGTCCAACAACTGTTTATATCTCGCCGTGTATACGAAAGCTTTATACGATCTACTGTCATCCGCATCGTCTGCGCATGACGTGTGTCGTGTGTCCACTGTCCACTGCAGAAACTGCACCGCGATGTCCCATCAGATCAGCTGATCACTCGGGCCACGCAAGCGCATCCCTTCCCTTCTTTCCTACATTTATAATAACATCCACCCCACACTATTGTTTTCAAGCGGAGGCGTCTACTAATATCTACAGGAATTTCAAAAACTGAAAAAATTGAACTAATATCTATGAGAATCAAAGTGTTGACGAATATCTACAGCTCAAACTGTTGACTAATATCTATGAGAACCAAAGTGTTGACGAATATCTACAGTACTGGCAGAAGTTGGATTTGCAATTATGTATAGCATATTGGAATAACGTAATATTGCGTATGCAGTTTAAAAAACTTAATTTATGTAAGTATGTATGTAAAAATCCCTGATATCGGACTATTGGACACATTTATCTGATTAGTCCAACCTACGCTCTGTAGATATTAGTCACTCTGAAGTTCGTAGATATTAGTTCAACATATGAGCTGTAGATATTCGTCCGACATACAGGCTGTAGATATTAGTAACTGGAGTCTTTTCAAGCCACTACAAGTCGATTTTATGCGATGGGGTTTGCTAAATTTACAGCGCAGTTTTTTTTAGTTAAATTGTTAAATTAAATTTTTTGTTTAGAGTTGAGTTGTGGTACATTATTTGATTAATTAATATTACGAACGGAACAAAACAATGAAGAGAACTTACAAGAGTGGTTTCCAAAAAAGAGAGGAAAATAAGAAACAGAAACCAGAAGATTTCCAGTGTGCCAGTTCAATGTTTACGTGGTTAAAACCATCAAGCACCTCAGAGATAAACGATGACACGACTGTAGTAGGTCATCGAAATTTTAGATTATTATTTTTATTATGGGTTGTAATTTTTTGATATTTTGTTTTATTTATTATTCGAATATTGTTCGTATTTCTTCTTCTTTATAGGTGCCAATATAGCATAGAAACGCGTTTTCATTGTTTTCAAGCACCTAATTTTCAAAAATTATCCGGGGGAGGCCCCCGGACCCCCCGTTTTCTGAACCCCGACCCCCCCCCGCCAACACACGTCAGGGGGTCCCTTTACAGGTTTTAGCGGAGGGCCCCAAATGGTCCCAGTCCGGGCCTGTGATGCACCTAATCGGATCTTCTATAGCTCAAACTTTTGATAAAATTGCCGAGTCAATACTCATAAAAATATGTTCAACAAACAAAACAGAAATACATTTAATTTTTGATCGTTACTTATCACCGTCAATCAAAGATTCCGAACGTGAAAGCAGAAAAGAATTCGATATTCCGTAAAAAATTTCGGGACCTCAACAAACTAGACCAAAAATTTTTTTGCAAAGCCTTAAAAATTATCGTTTTAAAGAGGCTCTGGTGCTGTTTCTGGCTGATTATTGGGAAAAAGACAATTTGGTAACAATAATCCAACATAAAAAATCTTTTTAACCTATCAAGTTCAGGAAAATTCCGTAAAAAAAACTGAAGAAACTAATTATGAATGTCATCACGAAGAGGCAGATACAAGGATTATTTTTCATGCTTCTAAAGCGGAACCAGGCTCAAGAATTTTAATTAAAGCCTCTGATACTGACGTTTTGATTATTTTGTTACGAAATAAGCACAAACTATCAAATCAGAATTTTGGCTTGCCAGTTCAGCAACTAGAAAGACTAATAATCAAACTGTTGATTGCATTAATTGCACCGATTTAGCGTTGAAGTTAGGAATCAAATTATGCCAAAGTCTTCCCGCCTTCCATGCATTTACACGGCAGCATTTTATAATAAAGGAAAAGTAAAACCATTTCAGCTATTTTCGAAAAATGAAAAATATCAAACAGTTTTTGCATCATAAACAGATGCTGCCGATACAAAAATTAATGTTACGTTTGTTGAACATATTTTTATGAGTATTGACTCGGCAATTTGAGCTATAGAAGATCCGATTAGGTGCATGTAATAAAAACCATCTATTATTTCAACGTTGATATGTGGTGGCTCAACCATTTCAGTTTTGGATTTCAAAATCTTTGCTAACGTTGATTTTGAAGTTTTTAGCATCTCTCCAGTACACGAAAAAAGAGCAGGGGCAATGGAGCTAGTGGAAAAGTCAGGCAAAATTCGAGATTAATTTTTTTGTTTAGACTAATTGCCAAAAGTCGCCCAAATACGTCTCGTTCCATTGTCAATAATACTTTCTTGTTCTTGTCTTTGGTACTCAAGACTTTAATCATACATTGAGAAGCAAAATTGTTAAATAAAAAACAATAATCTTACTTTTCAAAATTCGACAACCGGAATTCAGGACTGATTTTTCGCAGGCAACCCTATACCACCGTGTTTATAATGAAATAACCTTTAATTTAATTTAATTTTAATTCAATAAGCAGACCGGTGCAAAATGCTAATATCGATTACCTGTTTATACCTGGCTACCCGAGAGTTGTGACCGGAAAATAATAGGCAACCTATCGTTTGCATATTCTATGGGCTTCATACTTTCGATTGGTATAGAATTTGTCTAATAATCAAACCGGTGAAATGTTTAAAAAAAATATTTTTTTAAATTATTAATTAATCATACCCTGGACTAAAATTTGTTAGGCAACCCATATGCAATATATTTATTGACATATTAAATTAAATATTAAATACGTTTCATCAAATAAACATCTCGGTGAAGGTCGATGTTCTAGGGATCCTATACTATATGTGTTTAATTTATTTATTCAAAAAAAAAATTTAATACATAAAAAACATAAACTGCACTAGGGCTTTCCTATAAAACATATCACTAGGGCATTCCTGTATCGAGATCTGCAGCTTTACAATTATGGAAAAAATACATATAAACTTAATATCACTAGCCGACCCGGCCACGCGTTGTTGCGGCTAACTAACACAACGCCATCTACTGGATGGTTACCCAACCTTTATAACCACCGCCATCTGTTAATTTGCATACAAATCAAATCCACACCGCCCGCTTGCCAGCCCGCTCGTCCACCACGTACAGAAATTCTCCTTTATATATTATATATTTCAACCAATTTATACAAAACCTTGATAAATTTTATACCTAAACCTTTCTCAAGAATCACCCTATCTATTGGAGAAAACCGCATGAAAATCCGTTCAGTAGTTTTGAATTTATGGCTAACAGATAGGCAGATGCGGAGGACTTTAATTTATAATATGTAGAGATACCCCCCATACACACAAGCCTTGCTTAATTATGGGGGTACATCAAATATATCTACTATGTAATTAATTACTGTATAAAATTTATTTGTAATTTATGTACCTTCTATTACTAATAAAAAAAAAAATAAAAAAAAAAAAAATACGCAGTCGGTTTAGGAAAAATACTATATATTTTTATTTTTTTACAAGAGCTCCACACAGGACGCTCTGAGGAAAATGATTTCCCCTATGGCCTATGTCATCTTTGGGGATGCTGTGTGGAGGTTTTTTTTAAGGGAAGGAGAGGAGAGTTCTAGGAAGGAAAGGGGTTTAAGGGGTTGGTAGGAATCTGGGGTTCAGTGTGTCCTAATCATCCGCCTTCAAGACCTAGACAAACCTCACCCCATGAACCCGGGCACCCCTGCTAAATCACCAAATGTATCGAACCACTTGGAGTGACCTATGGCAGAGGAGTTGGTTATCCAATAAAGGTCCCCGGGGCGGCGGTACCTATTCCCGCCTCCCAAATTGTAAATTGATATACTTAATTACACCAAGTATAACGAGAATGGATGTGCAGAGAGGATATACCGCCGAATAACAAAATTATAAAACATATTTTCATTCAAATGTATCAAGGAAAAAATTTTAAAATTTAACTATATACTGTGTATACCAGTGCATATGTACAAAAAATTGACACTATATAAAATCGTTTGACATTCATACCAACTTATTATTAAAGGTATTTTTGAAGTCGATTTGTAGACAAAATAAAATACTATCCAACCAAACTGGATAATTATTATTTTTTTTAACAAATATCGAGTACGTATATGTACTTGTGTTTTAAACTATAAAAAATAGGACATAATAGAATTAATTTTTTCATGATTTTAAGGACAACTTTGGCAATTTGTCTGTTCATTACAATTATTTATTATTTAAATCTTAATATATAAAAATGAATATTTCTTTCTTTGTCCCTTATGCGTTCCTAAATCATTCATCCGATTGCGATGAAACTATGGGGATTTAATGTTCGCATGCCCGCGATGGTTTCTTTATGTAACAGTGAGCTCTGGCGTTATGAAATTATTTCTTATACTATTCATCCGATTGTGATGAAACTTTGGTGAGTTGTTGTGCGCAGGTCCGCGAAAGTTTCTATGTATATTGATGAGCTCTGACTTTGTGTAAAATTTTGCAATAGGTGGCGCGCTTTTTTAATTTTTTTTTATTGTCATATAAATAATATGGAGTTATTTATACATAAATATTTTACGAAATATTATATTTAAGGTCATTACTGGTCACGTATACCGTTTTTACTATTTGGTATTTTCCAAAAATTGCACAAGTTCTGACCTCAGCGTGCTCTAAGGCTGGGGTTAGACTCGTAATTAAAATTTACGGATTACGTAAGATTTTGACAGGTCACTCACAGGAGCGTTTACATATGCATCCGACTTGTGGTAATTAATGATCACGGAAGTTGTTCGGAAGTTCGACCTGTGTAAATGCTCATGCGACCGTTTACATCTGTTAATTTATTAGTGGTAAGATGGCTTCCTGTCAACAACGACCTGCTGTTGTCAAATTTACGCGATTTTGTCAATAAAGACAAAAAAGTGTTGAAATAGATTTTGGCTTTAATTAAACAATTATCCACGCGTTTTTATGTCGTCAAAGGTGGTCAAAGGCGGCAATTAATTTCGTTTTAAATCCGAATGACAGCTACCTGACATCTGCTGACAGCAACCGACTTCGAATTCAAAATTTTAAATACGTAAATGTTAAAAACAAAAACATTAAGGTTGGAAAGGATTGGACCGATAATTGAATAGAAGGATGCTCATTTTCCAGAAAACTTAAATAAGTGGAAATAAATACAAGTTTTGTAAGAAAAAATCCTATGAAAACAATTGTCTTTTAATTTTTGACATTTCGTAATGGTGCGCGGCGCATTTCGGAACTATTTCTTGCGGTAAGTCTCTTAGCTTATCAAACTGATTTTATAAGCTGTAAGAAGGCTGGCAATTCGCGCGGGCGCGATTAGACCCGTCAAAAAACTTCCGAAAGAATAAGTTCTGTAACTTGATATAAATTACGTTAAGTGACTTCTGGTGTCGTTTACTTTGGTAATTTGGCCATAAATCGCTTACAAGAGCGATTTACAGGAAAAAACTTACGAGTCTAACCCTAGCCTAATTCATACGATACATTTGTAAATAACATGAAATTTCGCCTTGGGAAACGACCTCAAAGATATTTCACAGTTTAGATGAAAATTCCCTGAATTTTCCCTGTTTCGGCAATATTCCCTATAACTAAATTCCCGGGAATTTACCAATTAAGTGAGAAAAGGTTGCGGATCACTGCTCCATCGCATCCGAAAATGATGTTTAGAATTTTCTATTAAATTAGCCTTGAAATTTAACGTGAAAACCTACAATAAATAATATAATGATGTTATCTGGAAGGTGCGCCGCGGTCTAGTGGCAAAGCGTTTAATTTCGGAGGTCGCGGGTACAATTTCCGCCCTACAATTTAAATACCTTTGATTTTAATTGAAAAAATGTGTTTTATTTTTATGTTGGGTGTCAGATAACGAAATATGACAATTGCCTACGAAATTATCTAGTTTTGAGTTAGTGGGTGTATTTAGTTGAACACTGAAATAAATTAACATCTGTAAAGAATGATTAATTCTGTTTGATACACGAAAAACTCTCGAACTATGGAACTCTAGCGTCACAAAATTTGCGTTGCTTTTTCTGTCTTGAATTTGAAATTTCTCTGTTAATAATAATAATAATATTTGGATGATTTGTATAGCGCCGCTTTTGTGAAAAATTCAAGGGTGCCGTACAAACTTATAATATATTTCTACAATCTTACTTCCAACTAACGAAAGTGGGACGAACGCACTTTAAAGAATTCATGAGTTCTAACACTACATTTTAATTATTAATTTTTGCATTTCAAAATTTTAATTTCCATTTGTATTTCTATTTTACTTTAAAATGTTGTTATTTTTTTCTCTTAGTTTTTCACTAAATTTATATATGTTTTTAATTTTGATTTATATAATTATATGTTTTAATTTATACAGAACACTTGAGTTCTTAACATTTAATTTTTATTATTAATTTTTGTATTTCAAAATTTGAATTTGAATTTTCATTTTTACTTTTCTTTAAAATATGGTCTTTTTTTTTCTCTTTAGTTTTAAGTATTTCTTAATATTTTTTGAAATGTTAAAATATTAAATGTATGACTACCACAACACGGGCTTAGCCTAGTGTGGTAGCCAAAAAAAACCCAAATATCTGTTACTAATAAAAAATATATGAAATAAAAAAAAATAAAAAAAAAAAAAACTACAAACTAGACAAACCATTATAACAACTTATGACTAAAAATTGCATCCACCGGTTCATTGATCACTGATGCAAAACTATATGTATAATAAATATAACAATGAATGTGATGCTGCTAAAAAAAATTGAATTTCATATTGTAACGCCATTTCCATCATGAGCTTATGGAACTTTAAAATATTCATTTAGCTGCCAAAAAATAAGACTAATATTATAATTAGTAAGAAAAGAGTGTTGAAATTCGAATAAAGCAGGATATCAAAGCTAGTTAAAAGCAAAATTACATTTTAATGAGAAAGATACTTTCAGCATCGCCCTGGTGTAAGATTTCAGAATTGGATTATGCAATGGATTTAGCTAATTTTTTTTAACATTAGCTCCACACAATTTCCCTCGGGGCCCATGTCATCTTTGGGGATGCTGTGTGGAGGGTCTTTTTAGGAGAAGGAAGTTCTGAGGAGGAAAAAGGTATGAGGGCTGGGTAGGAATCTGAGAGTTAGTGTGTCCAGGAGTGACGGACGAATGAATCCATTCCTCCCATTGCTGCGCAAAGCGATGAGTTCGACTGGAGAGGTCAAAAGGACTCTCAACCAATCGCTACCGATCTGGCCCGCCACGCAATAGGTGGGCAAACGCATTTGCCGCCAAGACCTAGACAATTTGGGAGGCGGGAATGGGTACCGCCGCCCCGGGAACCTTTATTGGATAACCAACCCATCTGCCATAGGTCACACCAAGTGGTTCGCTACTTTTGGTGTTTTAGAAGGGGTGCCCGGGTTCACGGGGTGAGGTTTGTCTTGGTCTTAGAGGTGGATGTCCAGGACACACTGAACCCCAGATTCCTACCCACCCCTTAAACCCTTTTCCTTCCCAGAACTCTCATCTCCTTCCTTTCCTAAAAAAAACCCTCCACACAGCATCCCCAAAGATGACATGGGCCCCAAGGGAAATTGTGTGGAGCTAATGTTAAAAAAAAAAAGTCTCTTTAGGGAAAGGAAGTTCTGGGGAGGAAAAATGTTTACCATTACTGTGTAAGGCGATGAGTTTGGCTGGAGAGGTTAAAAGGACTCTCTCAATCTGGCCCGCCACACAATAGGTGGGCAAAGGCATCCGCCGCCAAGACCTAGACACACCTCACCCCATGAACCTAGGCAACCCTGCTAAGTGACCAAATGTAACGAACGGCTTTTTGTTTGATCTGAAAAGCCTGGTACTTCCTAACCTTTCTCTTCCCATCTCTGTCCCATCCCCACTCTCTTCAGCCATACAACAACTGGGTATGCCACAGTCCCACTGACTTCGGAGATTTGGGAAAATTGTGCAGTGTTCTCAAAAAATATTTTTGTAAAGAAATAAATGTTTTTATCTCACCCTTTATTAATGTATTTTTTTTCTCTTCTTTCCAGGACATTTTATCTTCTACGCCGGACACTGAATCCTACCTCGCCAGCACGCAAAGCGTCATTTCCAACTTGCAAGCCAAACTGCAAAAAGGCAACAACAACAAATCATCGCCACACCCGGACAACTCAAATGTCAACCGCGGTGAATACAACAATCACAATATATCGCCAACGGACAAGTGCAACAACTTCACCAAACTACCCGTCTCGCAATTAAGCCGATCCAATTCTCTAAACTACAGACTACATAGAAGAAATAACAACACTTGCGACAGTAGCGAAACTAGCCCATTACGAAACCCCGGACGCTATTTCATAACCGGCAATCAAAGCGCAACGGCAAATACAAGATTGCTGCTGTCCAATCTAGGTGCTTCTAAATCGCTGGATACCGATACAGGATTAATCAAAAGCGATCAAAGTTCGCCTGTGCATCGATATAACAGAACCAGAGGACCCGACGTCGTAACAGGAAGGTTAGAAGTATCGGAAAGTGTTAGAAACGCAGATAGAACTCACGTTAGAAACCGCAGTTTCGACGCACGAAACACTCGCGATTTCATCGACACACTGCACAATGTTATGGGATATTATAAAACCGCCAACATCATGACACAAAGCCTCAATGCTGAATACGATAAGAAGCACGATATTGCAAATACAAGGGGTCGAAATATTGATCAAATAATCGCTAGAAACACATTGCCAAGCAACAATAAAGTGTTGAATGCTTTGCGTAGTAACCACACGAGGGGAGGCAGTGATACAGCCTCCCAAATCAACACAAAGTTACATAATAAACATATTAACGCAGCACATACAACAGCTGTTTCAAATTCCCCAATCAGAAGATCGAGTTCGTTCAACGTCGTCAATAAAAACAATAATGTTTACAGTAACAACGATGTTAAAAATAATCCAATGGGATCGCCGATTGCAAGAAACACCCGTTCGAATAAGAACTTTTCGCAGATCAACAATGATCTGCAGGCCAGAAATAATACGCCGGAAGTTGACTATCTTTCCGAGGATTCGGATAATATTTCCACGGGAGGGTTCTACTCTGACTATGACAGGCGCAGTTTGAGGAGAGGGGATCCGGGAGGTGGTGAAGTGTTGGGTGGGACGAGGTATAACCGGGCTTTCGCTCTGAGGAGGGCGAGATTGGATTCGCCGGATTTGAGATCGCAGAATTCGGCGCCGGCAAACTCTCCCAGATGTCCAGGTAAAGATTTTTAAACTTAATTTAAATCAATTTTAAGTCTAATTATTGCAATGGACTGGAGGAGAACAGAAGAAAGTAAACTGACTGTTGTGGTATTGAGATTCATGTATGTTGTCTAACAAACCTTGCACTATCATATTATCAGCGAGCAGATTCCAAACGAATATTGACTTGATCAATGCTAGCGTATTTAATAAAACTAGTAGTTTTTCAAACGGTAGACCTCGTGTCCGACAAAGTATGTTTCTGATTTTCTCTTATTCATTAAATGAAAAAGTAGATTCTTAAAGGAAACGCGTTCACGGAGCAATTTGAATAATAGGTATTTTGCCAAGTTATTGTTTTATTTTAAATTATGATGTCACATAGCAAAATTTCTGCTTCGTATGAACAAAAGAAATAATAAATGTTTATGCAAAATATTAAAACACGCTACGTATGTTTCTTGCTTTTAAAAGCAATAAAAAATTGACACAAAATTTTAAACAGTGCTTACGTTTGCATAGTTATTAATTTTCACATCCAACATTGTTCATTGGGACAGTCAGTTTATGAGATGTTATAAATTGTGTTTGAATTTTCGACCAAGTTATCTAGACAAGGCATATGGGTCTCAAAAATGACACCGGAACCAAAAATATTGGTTGACGAAAACATTTATCACAAAGAAAATGCATTATCTCACGGTTAAAAGATCACAAGAAGCTTTGGTTTTTACCGTTTGTTGGTCTGCGTGGAGCTAATTTGTTTTCCAGTAAGTTCACGGCAATTGAATCACTAGCTTTTTAAAGATCATTTTTAAAACACAAAATTGAGGCAGTTACAGATATTTTATCTATCTATCATGGACTTTATCATTAACAATTTAATCAGTTATATGAATACTTAAAAAAAAGTATATGTAACATACAGATTCGAGGCAGTGTATCGAGAAAAGTAACATTTGATAAAAAATGATTCATTTTATCCTAGCAAAACAACTATGTCACGTAAGAGATGCAACGGAATTCGATGGGTATTTGAACGAGGGTTGTCCAAGAGTTAAAGACCTTTCCTCATTTTCAGCGACGCGGACATTATTTCTCAAAATATGACGGCACTAGTGTGTAGCTCCGACTTTCCCTTAAAAAACGAGCGCTTATCCGGCTTGGTAGCTGCTTCAGTGCAATCTTTGCGAGTCCACCTTGTTAAAATTCGTTAGCTTGCAATTTTGATCCCAGACATCAGTAAGTCAAACGATTTTGAGGGAAAAATTGCGTGCTCGCTGGGTTCCCTAAATTCCGATTGCAAAATCGTGTGGAAAGCGCTCGGGTCTTTTCGAACCGATTTTCCAACCAAGGCAAGGCTTTTGCAAACATGGATTCATCACATAACCTCGGATCAAAAAGGCAATCAATGACACGATTTGCATCATTTTCTCCACCTGACGCAACATTTGGCTGGAAACCTTTGGAGATCGACTAGGATGCATAGGGAGAGGTGATAGCATTTTTGGTGGCGAAGTTCAACGATAAGGGAATTAAGGACCTTGTGCCATGACTCACCAAATGCATGGATCGTAACGGGGAGTATGTCGAAAAATAATGGGATATGTACCTAAAATGTCATGTGATTTTTTTTGTAATATAAATTTTTCCTGATTTTTTAAATTAGAACGGTTTTTAATTCTTGGACAATAATAATTGGATAATTTGTACAGCGCCGTTTTTGTGAAAAATCACCTCAAGGGCGCTATCCCGACAACCCTCTTATTATGAAATTACTCATATGTGGTGTTACTTTTAGATTGAAATTAGGTATAGGAAGGCTAATGTATAGTTATTATATCCGTTGTGTGGATGAAACAAGGAATGCAAGTCAAAACAGATTTTCTTGAGTATTCACATAAACAACTTCTAATTCTTTCCCAGGTACCCCGGAAATGCGGCGCAAATTCAACACGGAACGCGGCACGAGCCAAACCCGCCCTCGAGCCACCTCCCGCGACGCACGCAGACCTGATCTCAGCAATAACAGTAACAACAACAGCAACAATAACAGCAATAACAATCCCAGCAACACCGCCGGCCTGAAGAAGAAGGTTGAACCCATCGCCAAACTGCAGACTTCTACCAACAGACTGACCAGATCTTGTTCTACTGCAAAGGACTTCCAACCAAGAGGCAATGAAAGGAGTGAGTATATTTTGGTTTTGTTTGTTTTTGTTTCTACTGTTTTCTTTATTAGTTTCAATGGCAAGGTTTGTACATGATGTAGTTCAAGACCTGGACAAACCTCACCTCATGAACCCGGGCACTCTGCTAAGTCACCAAACGTAGCGAACCACTTGGGGTGACCTACGGCAGAGGTGTTGGTTATCTAATAAATGGTTCCCGGGGTGGCGGTACCCCATACCCACCAGCCAAACTGTATATGATAACTGATGATGCGGTGCTGATTTCTAACAGTATGGAAGATCTACAGTCTCTCATGTCTAGGATGAACTAAGTATGTGTAATGAATGAGTTAATTATGAATGTAAGTAAGTCTAAAGTCATGGTGTTTGAAAGAGAGAGTACAAAAACAGTGTGCAATATAGTTGTGAATGATGAATCTGACAGTTCGTTTAAAACAAAAAACTTGTACAATGGCAAAATACCTGAGTAAAACATCAAATTATGATTTATAATCATTGAAAACAATACTAACGACTCTCAAACAAAATATGTGTAACATGGACAGAAAGTGAAACAGTAAAGACAGAAAAAGATTCAGTCGCTTCTAGAAAATAAATCCCGAACCGATTCTTTGCCGAGGAAGTGCTCCGACTGCTGAGCTACTTCAATCATATCAACTTGCGTTATTTTTAACTGTGTCGTAGTACTTCGACTGAGAGCTGCCAACATTATCTTCAATTTCTTAACGCATATTTTTAATTGAAAAGATGTCATCAGACAGCAAAATAACATTTACCCTAACCGGTCCGCAACTTAAGCAGATATATGCGGTAAAAATACGATAACAGTCAAGTACAATAAGCGTGTTTATACGTCAATGCGTGTGTCTCCATAGAAATCGTTCTAACTCCGTTATTCTTTTAGTGACATCCCTAAAACAAAAAGTAAAAGGTCGATAGTGGATCAAGCTGTACATCCCTATCAAGTTGTCCATAGAAATACATAACAAGAATATGCTGTCAGTCGCGCAGTTGACACAAATTTTTACCTGCCAAATTTCCTACGGGCGGCTCGACCGCGCTCGTCATTGTTAATTTTTATTAAATATTTTTATGTGAAATGATAAAAAAGTAAGGCGACAAAAGTGTTTATTACACATTTATACAATAGAATAAGTATTGTTGTTTACATAATCTGTGATTTTGGTACCGTTTTCACATAAAAACATCACGTGAGTCATTTTTATCTATTTTTAATGTTTGCATTCTAAATTTTAATATTTACAAATGTTAATATGTATCATCATTACATTACATGGTATAAAATGAAGTCGCTCAAAATGTATGTGCGCGTTAATCTGTTAAACTACCCAACGGATTTTCATACGGTTTTCACCAATAGATAGAGTGATTGAAGAGGAATGTTTATATGTATAATACATGTAAATTATATTAGAGAAAAGCTGAGAAATTCAAAGAAAACATATTTTTGTGCGATTTAAAACGGCTGGCGGGCCGTACTATAGTCACTTTTGAAATTTGTTCTACGGAAGAAATTGGAAAATAGATGTCCTAGAGTAAGTAGGTATTTGATTTTCCCTTTTCAAATATCCAGTGTTGCATTGCAAGCATTGTATAATTAGTGGCGAGTTAATTAGTTTATATGTATAATACATGCTTATTATAGTAGAGAAAAGCCGATAAATTCAAATATTCAATTCAGGCAGCGGGCGCTGGCAAGCGGGTGGTGTGGATTTTATAAAGATTGGGTAATGGCGTTGTGTTTCGTTAGCCACAGCAACGTGTGGCCGGGTCTGCTAGTTTATAATATACCAATTTGAAAGCTTATTTTGTAACCTTTCTAAAACAGTTTTTACTATTCGACTACGTTCAGAAATGTTTCATTTATAGAGCTTTAATTGTGAAGCGGTAATAACACAAAGTTTTCGTAAAATGTCATTTCGTTTGAGACATTATAAGTGCATATTGGCGTTTTTCGGAGGGGTTAAATCTAAATACATTTTTGAGAAAAATCTTTTATCAGGTGTTATCTAAAATATTCAGGTGCTTTAGTGTCTTATCTAAAGCATAGTTATTTTAATTGTGAAAATATGCAAAAAAAACACATTTCACTACTAGAAAAACCCACTTATGTAATAATAATTAAGTTTTAAATTATTATAAGATTAGATAATAAAAAACACTACTTCTGTAAGATAGCCACTGGAGCGACAGTGCAATTTAAACCTTTTTTCACCGATTGCTCGACATTTTTTGGAAATCATTTTGAATATTTTCTGCCCACAAAAAAAATAATATTCCGAATTTTAATATGGAAACTTGCAAACTGATTATAGTTCCATATAGCCAATGAATTCACCATCTATTGTCGATTATCACATATTCGTAGGATTTATAAAAAAAATATTATAAAATCGTTAACTTCTATCTTAATTTTTTTTTTTTTATCTTAACTACACTCAGGAGGCCGTGAGTAAAATAATTTCCCTCAGGACCTATGTCATCTGAGATGCTGTGTGAAGGGTCTTTTTGAGGAGAGGAAGGAATGAACATTGATCTTGAAGAGAACCATATTGTAAGAAAGAGAAAACAGAGGTCGGCAAATCGTTCCACAGCCGAGCTGTTGAACACAAGAACGAGTCGAAGAAGTGATCCGTTCTCATGCGATAAACGTCAGCCGTGTACATATGTTGGGCGCGCGTTTGACATGTTTCCCGACGCTTGTTCCTTCGGAGCATCTTTCATGTAAATACCGGAGAACAAGGATAGCATTCCCACCCGACGCCTGTGCTCTAAAGATTGCAATTCGGTTGCTAAGTTAGGAGAATCTATCAAACAGGCTGCCCGCTTCAGAATAGGTTTTTTCCAGGTATTTTGGGGCTCCAGACCAGAGCTGGCTGCCAAATACAACCAAATTCAAGCAATGAATTTAATATTCAATGATTTTGATTTGTTACATGCACGGATGATGTTATTTTTGAAATGATAGCATGTATGAATTTAATTTCAGATTCTGGTAAGAAGCAGTCCAACACTAAAGAAGTAGAATTTACCAATTGGAAGAAGCGCGCTTCTTATGACCCCCTGAAGGCGGCTCAAGAGGGAAAAAAGAAACCCGCCAATACTTCCACAAGAAATGCAGTCGGGAAGACAACGCAAGAGAATTTGGAAGAAGTTGTCTCTCCAACGTATGTATTATTTTCCTCATTTTCATTTAACCCCTCCGCAACGTAAGCAGATATATGCGTTAAAAATACGACAGCAGTCAAGTATAATAAGCGTGTTTACACGTCAGCGCGTGTGTCTCCATAGAAACTGTTATAACTCCATTATTGTTTTAGTTACATCCGTAAAATAAAAAGTGAAAGGTCGATAGTGAATCATGCTGCACATCTCTATTCAAGTTGTCCATAGAAATAGATAAAAAGAACATTCTGTCAGACGCGCAGTCTGACACATAATTTATCCCGCCAAATTTCCTACGGGCGCCCGACATCGTTAATTTTTATTAAATATTTTTATATGAAATGATAAAAAAGTGAGGTGACAAAAGTGTTTATTATACATTTATACAATAGAATAAGTATTGTTGTTTACATAATCTGTGATTTTAGTACCGTTTTCACATAAAAACATCACGTGAGTCATTTTCACATTTTTTAATGTTTGCATTCTATATTTTAATATTTACAAATATTAATATTTATTTGTAATATAATAATTCGAAAGCTTATTTTGTAACCTGTCTAAAACAGTTTTTACTATTCGGCTACGTTCAGAAATGTTTCATTTATAGAGCTTTAATTGTGAAGTGGTAATAATACAAAGTTTTCGTAAAATGCCATTTCGTTAAAGGCATTAAAAGTGCATATTGGCGATTTTCTGAGGGGTTAAATTTGTAATAAGGAACTTCAGTGAAAACATTATGGCTTAACGAGTCAAATGCCGTAACATTTCGCGGAATTTCGCGGAACTTCGCGAAAAAACACTAAAAAACCAGCACTTTGAATTTTGAATTGAATGTGTTGTTGATAAATTTTGAGCTATTGTATATTTTATTGACTGAAACACGTTCACAACACAATAAACTATCCACTAAAATCACATTACTTGCATTTATTACATAAATTAATAGGTTTTACGACATTTTAATCGCGATACAAATACATCGCGATAATGATAATGACCGTTAATTTCGCGATAAAATCTGACAGCGCATTGTCATGGAAGAAATCGTTTTAAAAATAATCCAGTGTGGCAATTCGAGTGAAATCTTTAACACTACCTAGAGTAATGATGGCGCAAGCGATTTTGACACTGTTCTTCATACAAATGTCGTACATATAAGGGTCAAAATCGCAGACCTAAAGTTTTTCAAAGACAATATTATTCAAATATTTGAATTATTTTCTGCGCCTGCGCATTAGGACCCGCGCGCCGGCACGTCTCCGGCATTTGACCGGTTAAACAATGTATATTCATATAGATCAACAAATGCTTATTCTGAATTTATAAGTTTTAAAATATATAGTTACACATAGAATTAATTTTAAGTGCATTAAATTGTTATGTTTTGCCTTTGTTAGAAGTCATCTTGAGTACAATTCTCCGTCTGGAACCCATTTTATATTATTCATAGAATACAAAATAAATTCTATCATTTTCTATATTTTAAAATGGGTATTCCAGCAATTGTGTTAACCGGTTGAGAAAACTTGACACATTTATGGGTCAAACAGCTGATTATCGTTAGAGTAAATTTGACCATTTTAGGGGTCAGCTCGTCAGGTCTCATAAAAATCGTTGTGTCTCCCTTACTATCATGACGAGAAATGTGATCTAAGCAGTGTTAGAAAGAGAAAACACTACCCTGCGATTTCAGTTCCATAGATATCCGCAAAAATAATTATTCGGATTTATGACGTCTAACTTCCGCCAGAACTATGTAAGATGAAAATTTTTAATGTTTGCGTTCAAAATTTTAATATTTCAAAAATAACATGCTTACTTCTAATAATACAATTTGAAAGCGTATTTAATTGCCTTTCAAAAACTGTTTTTAATTTTTGGATACGTTCAGAAATATGCAAATTATTTTGATTTTATTGAAATGCGGAAATACTCAAGAATTCGCCGGCCAAAGACGAGCAGTATCAGTTATGTAATCTCAAATCTACAGGGGTTAAACTACATCACTCTTTTGAATGATATGAATATGCCTAAATTGTCAGACAGAAGGACTTTCACCGACTTGGTATTTCTGTATAAAATTCTAAATGATGCATTAGATAGTACAGAATTGCTTGCATTGAAAAGCTTTCAGATTTCACTACAATATTTGAAGTCAGAATTTATTTCAGTGCAGAAATTCTAGGACTAACTACAATATTGATTGCCCAGTTGATTGGTCACATATCCGAAAATTCGAAATTTTAGTTGAGTTATTAGTAAAAGTGTACCCTTTATCTGGTACAATACTCAGATTACTCGTAAACACCACCAAATCAAGTACAATGCAGAAAAACTTGTAGTGAAATAAACAAAAAATTATATTTTCAGTGTTACTAATAGGAAATTTCCAAATGTCGTAACAAATGTACCGGACCGTTATGCTTCCCGATGTTATTTTATAACATGTTTAATAGGTGAAACAGACATATGTAAACAGTGGCGTAGCTAAGGGGGGGCAAGGAGGGGCGGCCAGCCCCGGGTGCCACCCGACGAGGGGGTGACAAACGACCGTGGAAAAACAATTACCAAGTAATAACAGGCATCGCGCTGAGTCAGGCTATATACAGGAACGCAGTAGAACCGATACCTGCATCAACTAGTCCATGGTGGTATCCATAGACATCCAAATTCAATAGACCAGAAATAACAGGTGAGGGGAAAAATCAACTATGGCGGTACGAAGAGGGGAAGATGACTGTGATTGGTTGAACAATTAATCTGACAGTATATAGGCATCTCGCATTATAATATCACCATTTAGTTCTTAAAAAATAACATCTGCTTTTTAATGAATAGACCTTTTTACGTGGGAGGGCGAATTGCTCGCTACGTTATTAAAATATTTGCGAAGTCTGAATAGTCAAAGTAAAGTTCGCATCTTTTCACAGACAACTATTTTGTTGCCATATTTAGTTAAGACACTTTTACAAATGTTTCATAATTTACTTACCCCTGTAACCAGCGACGAGCACATTCGAGAACCGCCCACATTCGTAATGATCGACATATTTTAGGGTTATCACAACCGCTCTGTTATATTATAATATATATAGTATAATATGAAGGCACTCAAAATGTATGTGCGCATTGATCTTTTAAAATACGCAACGGATTTTCATGCGGTTTTCACCAATAGATAGAATGATTCAAGAGAAAGGTTTATATGTATATTACATGCTTATTATAGTAGAGAAAAGCCGAGAAATTCAAATATTCAATTCAGGCAGCGGGCAGCAGGCAAGCGGGTGGTGAGGATTTTATAAAGGTTGGGTAATGGCGTTGTGTTTCGTTAGCCACGGCAACGTGTGGCCGGGTCTGCTAGTTAATAAAAATAATGTAATTATCTCTTTTAATTAAAATTATTTTACTTGAATTATTTCACACGTTATTTAATTACAATAATACGTAGCACGTAGCAGTTACATTTATTTGCTCCTTTTTGTAGATACTCTTAGTATCGCCCCAACTGCTTGAAATGGCTTTATTATATATAGCGTATTTAGTGACCAGATTTACATAGATAGGTACTTCTCACCACCACATCGACGCATTGTGTATAAGCAACAACTTCCCCCCTCCCCCCTAAACCTCCCAACTTATCTGGGTTCTGCAAATCGGATCGTGCGTAGCTAGGAGTGGGGTATTAATTGGAATATTTTGACGACGAAGGTGCTTTTTATTTATTTTTTGGGTACAATATTTTTTGTTTAGGTACATTTAAGCATATATCAGCAGAAACTTAGTAAAACAGTATTATATACCTACACCGACACAGTAACAGTATTCTCAGATTATGCATAATATTGTTTAAAGAAATAATATTTTTATAATATATATAACTTCCATTAAATTATTTCTTACATTGTCTATGGACAATGGAAGAAGTGAAAAGAAAAAGACAAAAAGGGTTAAGGATAACATTATATTTGTGAGAACAGCATTCAATAAACAACTTACAGAGGTTTAAATAACGTACCAAAATAACAGCACAGCTTAAGAGAAAACAACATAACATGTACATGAGTTATATTATCGATGCTAAAAACAGTACAATAATAACAGCTGAATAAAAATATATTAAAAAGATGAGCCAACATAGTAAGAAGGTATTAATCTGTTGACTGTGATGACGGCCGTGACCTTGAGAAAAAATTACACGCCGAAAAATCATAGATACGAAGGTTTCCGTAGTCGAGGGGTAACGTTCTCAACTAGCAAGCGGAAGGTCACGGGTTCGAAACCCAAAGGGCAAATTAAAAATTTAATTATTTCACAATTTTATAATTAAAAATAATTTTTAAATGTTTGCCGCACGTTCTAGAGTGGAAAATACTATCATTGATCAGATCTGAATAGCCAGATTTCCCCACCGTCCTCTTCACAATCTCCTACCACTCCCCACTACCTTCAACCTCACAACATACCCCAATTGGGGATGCCATAGTCTCATTTGCTTCAGACAGTTGAGGGCAGTGGGGACTCTTGTACGGTTTCATTTATAAAAAAAGAAGATTAAAAAAGATAATTTATTCCAACACCGTCGGAGAAGCTGTGTTTATCAAATAAAAAAATATTTTCTAAAGAAATATTTTACGTTTATAAACAACGTTAATTTTTTTTAAATTTTGTAATTAGTAACTTACTTTCTAATAATAAGTTTTCTATTTTTTTGTAATTGACTTCAATTGGTTTATTTTTTTGAGTGGTTTTTGATATAATAAGTGGTTCTTCCATAAAGACGGGTTGGGGTTCCTGAATCTGGGGAATAGAGACATAATATTATATTTTTAGGTATAAAAACATTTAGTCAGTTACTAGAGTGGTCCGCACACTACATAATAGTACAATGTGTTTTTGAAGTCATCAAAGGTCAATAATCAATTGGTACTCACAAAGCTTTCTGGAATAGTAGTGGGTACCATACAACTGTGAGTCACATAGTCATAGGTTCTGGTTCGCATTCCTTTTCGAAACGAGACAAAGTTGACAATATTAGGTATATAATCATTATTGCAATTCGATAATTTACATATTTATTACAAATTTGTGACATGCACTATCAACAAAATATTAATTTAAAGGATAATTAAATATAAGAATGAACTCACGACGTGTGTGCTGTGTAGAGCAGGTGCGCAAGAAACGAGAGAAAATTCAGAATCCTCTTGAGGGTTCATCCATCCATAAGTATTATTGATCGTTTCATCAGCTAGAGAAAGACATACATATGATTTCTCAGAGAAGTTGTCGCTTAATTTCTGAAATGGATAGATAATAAAATTAAAATAATTACATGTAATGAATAACTACAAAAAAGAATTATTAGTCATTAAAGAATTTATATACTAACGATAATTCTTTCTGTAACAGGTGACAAAGAGACCGATGGAATCGCACCTACACGTAGCACACGTGTGCCCTGTTTGTTTATTATAAAATCTGTCTCTTTGAAATGTTCTGAGCAGATACGAAGGCTACGAACACTTGTCTGCTCACTTTTACCGGATGAAAGTCGCCACATTGTCTTCAAGTCTTCTTTTTTGGGAAATCTTTAAGAAAATACATAACATTTCACTTTTCAGAAGATAATAGAAAAGAAAAACAAATTAATTTTTATACACACAGCTTTTACCAGCGATTCCTAAGAGTATTTGGAGTCAAAATTTAGATGTAATTTTGTCGTCCGATGACACTTTTTCAATTAAAAACAAAAAACGTGTTTTCCATACATATACATACTCGGAATAACCTAGAGCATTACGCGATATACACTCGTTCTCATTCCAGCAGTACCGTACATACGAAACAACGCGCTTACCTAACACGTGGTCCGCTGAGACGTGACTGTGCGATCCAAAGATAATATAATCGGTGGCGACGTGCGATAGAAAAATATTTTATTTTAAATTTTGATTGATAAAAAATATCATCGGACAGCAAAATGACACATACATTTTTCATTCCAAACATGCTCACTGTATCTACATTTTACTTCTAAACATACCACGAAGGAGTACATAATTAAGAAAGCAAAATATACAATAACGCTTAATAAATAAAACCATACTTTATTCCACTTTTAACCCCTTACTAATAACGTGTTTTAAATTTTATACAACTGATAACCAACTATTTATCTTATATTAATCGGTTGTTTATGAGTTGCGTAAAATTCAAAACTCGTTTAGTAATAAGGCCCTTAAAGTGTGATAAATTTAAAAGTTATTGGTTTATTATCCTTTATTAATACGACGGATTTCCAGCAAGAAATAACACATGAAAAGATAGACGTTCCAAATGATATGATTAGATATTTTAGCAGAGCGCAAAAGGCGAAGGCACACCCCTGATTCTTTTGCAAATGGCTGTGTGTTTTACGTCGCAGCTGTGTGTGAACACGCCCTCTGAGCGTTAACACGTGTTCACACACACAACTGTAATATGCGTGGGATGGCGTATTTCGGCATATCGCTCGCCGTACATTCCCAATCGGAATATATGGCGAGCGATATGCTGAAATACGCCATCCCACGCATATTACGGCTGTGTGTAAATACGTTCATGATAGTATATGTTACAAATCTGATAATATAATAATATAATTCGAATAAGCTTAAAATAAAGTAAAATAATGCTTACCTATGGAATGTAATACGACAATTTGGTTTATTCTCCTTTTCACTTCTATTTTTACACGTTTTCATAGCACAAGCTACCGTTTTTGCCTTGTTATTTCGTAAAATGTACTATGTGACTTCGGCGCTGGTCAGAACAAGAATGATGACGTCACGTTTTTAGATTCAAGGGAGGCGGCTCTCGTAAGCCCAGGCGGTTCCATGGAACCGTTATGGGGAGGGGGAAACAATACGCTTTTATCACTTAGGGCAGGTCCATATATTCCTATGTCCGTGGTGGTATCCCATTTCGCCCCATCCCATCCCATATACCTCACAGATGTTAGAACCCATTACGCCCCCCCACGTTGTGGTGTCCGCCCCGGGTACCACCCATGCCTAGCTATGCCACTGTATGTAAATAATATATGGTTTGCGGTGAGCATTTGAATATTGCTTTCTTCATTATCTCAAAACTTAATATTTGGAGGAGATGTCCAATCATCTAGACCAGTGGTTCCCAAAGGGGTCTCTGCTATTCATCCCCTGGGTCCGTGGGCCAAAACAGTTTGGGAACCGCTGAACTAGACGATCAATATAATATATTTAGCAAAAAAATAAAAAATGTGTATGGTAACTTTATTTAATTCCTTTTTAATTTTGTTCACTAGTGGATCCTCTCCTTCCCACCGCACTCGCTCCCTCCACAGCCCGTCCGCCGATCCAGCTCTAGTCACTTCAATGGAGATGGCAGCTTCGGACACAGAGGACAATGTGTTGGAGGATAGAATGGAATGCTCCATGCCAGAATCTCCTACTCGCACCGCAATGAGAATGTAACAATCTTACTAATATTTCATACTTTAACCCATAATTTATTTTTAATACAGTTAGTTCTCTTTCACTAATCTGCGACCCCAAAATTCAGGCATGTGTCCAATTAGTGAAAACGGCAGATTATAGAGCGTACATACCTAATATCAATTTGTGAGGCGGGTATGAGATCCAATTACAGGATAACCAACACCTCTGCCGTAGGTCACCCCAAGTGGTTCGCTACATTTTTTGACTTAGCAGGGGTGCCCGGGTTCATGGAGGGAGGTTTGTCTGGGGTCTTGGCAGCGGATGAGTCTGCCCACCAGCTGCAGTGGGAGGGATGGATTCATATGTCCGTCACTCCTGGACACACTAACCCCCAGATTCCTACCCACACCTCAGTACCGGTAACAGTCAATTAAAAAGTAATATATCTGAAATAACCTCACTTTTTCAAGACGGGAATTTCATGAGTCAGGTTGCTGAAAAATGCAACGTTGCCAGTACCTATTTGTTGGTCACCGGCCCGGGGCGGCGGTACCCACATCCGCCTTCCAAATTAATTTTTTTGAATATTTATTAGTACAGCCGAACAATTCTATATCTTTTGTGGGATCGTTATTAGATAACGGACGTGATCTCCTGTCAGATTTGTGTGATATTATGGCTGTTATTTGCTTTTTCTATGTACAACATACATTAAATGAATAAATAATCATGCATACTTGCAGGAATTCATGTTTAAAATGATCTAAACTAAAAGATGTGACAGTAAATATGTAAAAATCACACAAATCTGACAGGAGATAACGTCCGTTATCTAATAACGGTCCCACAAAAGATATAGAATCACTCGGCAGAATTGCCATGATCTGTGCTCTGATGTATTTAAATTGGGTACAGAATTTCTCTCACTGAATTTTTGTCATTGGTATGTTTTGCCGATTTTGTATTTTGTTGATTGTGACCTCGGTAAAAGCAAAAATTAAAATATTTTTGTTATTGCTTTTAGGGAGGAAGATCTATCTTCTGGAGGTAACATCACCTGCCTTCAAGACCCGAGCAACAGGTCACGGAGGCAAGCTCAAAGCAACAATGTCACCCTGTCCAGTGATTACGTAACCAAATTCAAGGTAAATAGAATAATTGTTTGAATACAACTCCATAGTCTGGTCGCCCTTCTACAAAATTCATGTTCATAATTATTAAAATCAATAACTAACTATCGTGTCCCAGAGGTGCCACCATCAATTTGGGAGGTGGGTGTGGGTACCGCCGCCCCGGGAACCATTTATTGGATAACCAACGCCTCTGCCGTAGGTCACCCCAAGTGGTTCGCTAAATTTGGTGACTTAGCAGGGGTGACCGGGTTTGTTCAGGTCTTGGTGGCGGATGCGTCCATCCACCAGCTGCATCGCATGGCAGGCCGGATCGGGGAGAGTGGTTGAGGCGGTCCCTTTGACTTCTCTAGCCGTACTCTCTCAGAACATTGCCTTGCACCACAGTGGGAGGGATGAATTCATACATCCGTCACTACTGGACACACTGACCCCAGATTCCTACCCACCCCTAATACCGTCTTCCTTTCCAGATCTTCCTCTCCTTTTCTTAAAAAGACCCTCCACACAGCATCCCCAAAGATGACATAGGCCCTGAGGGGTATTTTTTTTCTCAAGGTATCCTGTTTGTAAACAACAACAAAAAAGTGAATTTGTCCCAATTAAATGGAATGGTGTCCCAGATAACCGTCTGTCCCTATAAACCGGTGTATCAATTAATCGAAATTGGCTACGAGTATATACGTATATATATAAATCTCACGTCATGTTTGTTCGAGATAAACTGCGAAACTACTGAACCGATTTTGATGAAATTTGGCTTACTGTGTATAATTTGGTCCAACTTAAAAGATAGGATAGTTTTTATCTCGATTATTGACCTCAATATTTATTATTGCAAATTAAATGTTTGTTATAGGACAATGCTTTGTAATTATTTGTGAGTTCTACAAGTTTCTAACAGATGATGGTGTGAGTTAATTTATCGATACAACACTTGGTTATATAGGTTGGATAACCATCCAGTAGATGACGTCATGTTTCGATTTCACGTCACAGCAACGCGTCCGCCGGGTCAGCTAGTATACGTATATAAATATATTTGTATTATAAAATGTTTTCGTTTTTTGCTTATAAATAATTAAAAATGTATTTCAGGTGAACCCTACAGAACCGATAAAGCGCCCGTCCGACCCAAAACTCCGCTTGATCTCTTTGGAATCGGAGTCCTGCTGCGAGCGCTCCCGCTCCGCCGGCCACCACCATCATCAGCCCGCGCAGCACCAGCAGGCGGAGAGCGACACCGCTACGACCACCACCACCACTAACAGCGGGGGCAGTGATCAGGAGCTGGAACCGGAGTGGGAGACGAGACCCACCAACGTCACCATGCGGGGGAAAAGCGCTTCCGTCCCTCCTCAGCACAGGTAATGATCACAAAGTTATTTATTAACCTGTCATTTTTTTAGGACAAGGTCAGAATCGCTTGTGCCAATAACATTCTTGATGTAACCGATGGTTTCATTAATCTAGCTACTCTAGAATATTTTTAACCTTTCCGGGAGTAGGTTCCGTAACGCTGGCCGTGCTTTGGGGAGTGAGTTTTTTTTGTATTTGAAAAAAAGAAATTTTTTCTTTTAAACATATGCTTTATGATAGAATCATTTACCCAAAAATGGTTAAAAAAATCGTACTTACCATTTTCAGCTTTTATCGCGAAAAATCCGGAATTATTTTTCAGGGGTCACAAACCATTGGCACATGAACAAAACGGTAAAAAATGTAAATAACACAATTGTTTTCACTTAACACTTGGCACATGATCAAAACGGTAAAAAATATATATAACACAATTATTTTCACTTATAACTTGGCTCATGAACAAAACGGTAAAAAATGTTTAAAACACAATTATTTTCACTTCACACTATCATTGAAACGTATATGGAGAAAACTTTATACTATGTAAATAAAATGAATACTTATTCAATTAATAATGTTTTTTTGTATGAAAATCCATGAAACACGGATGTACACAAAGAGCAACATCACACTCGTAGCACATGTATCTGGTTTCTTTCCTTTGGGGTTTCCTTAACGATGTATGTGTACACACAAAACAACGACGTTGTGCTTTGCTGCCTTTGCCCTCTGTTTGTGGAACTGGCTGTGGAAAATGCCTTCTGTAGGTCTGATGGGATTGTCATTTCCTCGCCTACCGCCTGATGATGGTGCCCGCGAAGTATGATATTTTTCCACCATCTGCGTAACCAGCTTCTCTTTGAATTCTTCAAACGTCGTTTCTCTGGTTTTCACAGTACGGTACATGAAAAATGAATTAATTATTGAGACTTCCAGTAGTCTAAAAAATATTTTTTTGTACCATTTTATCGTCTTGCGGCTAACTGCTCCTAATCCTAAAATTCGGTCCACATTGTCAACACTTCCCATGTTCTTTGTGTAGTCCACAACAGCTTCAGGTTTATGTTTTTTAGCTCCTGTAGTATAGTCTATTTTTTTTGTTTCTATAATATTATTGGCGTGAATATTTGTCAGCATCACAATATCACGTTTATCTCGCCATTTCAAGGCCATCAAGTTTTCTGAATTAAACGTTACTACATCTCCTTTTTTAATTTTTTTGTCCAATTTAGGCATCTGCTTTCGGCTGGTTCTTGCTGTTCCACAAGCATTGGTTTTATTTTCAAAAAGACAGTCAAATAAAGCAGGTGATGTATACCAGTTGTCCACATACAAACGATGCCCACAGCCAAGATAATCTTTTAGCAAAGTCATGACCACAGACCCCGATATTCCAACATTGGGATGGCTTTCAATGTCTGTTTCACCACCGGTATAAATGATTAGATCTAAAACGTATCCCGTTTTCACGTCACAGCAAACAAAAATTTTTATACCAAACCTCTGCCTTTTTGAGGGTATATAAATTTTAAAGGAAAGCCTTCCTTTCCACAATAATAAACTTTCATCAATACACAAATTTTGATAAGGATAAAAGGTTTCCTTCATTATTCTCCTCAATGGGTCTAAAATGCTCCTAATCTTGAAAAGTCTGTCACTGTTGGAGCATTGACTTGCAAAATGGAGATTTCTCAAGATAAGTAGAAAACGATCTTGAGAAAATAGTTTTTTAAAAAACGGAGTCTCTATTACGGGGTTATTGGTCCAATATTTCTTTATGTAATTTTTTCCGACAAGACTCATCAAAATTATGGTGGATAGAAAAACGTATATTTCTTCCTCTGTAGTGTCGATCCATTTTTTAATTTTTGACGATGCGGATACATTCCGGGATGCGGATTTGGCGTAAATATTCGTTTCTGAAACAATTGTGCCTATAATCTCTTTCGTAAAAAACAGCTGGAAAAGACTCATTTCTAGATAGTCGTCCTCCAAATTCACTTGCGTTTTTATTCCGGACTGGAAATCATCGAAGTTGTGAAGTGTTGGAACAAAATTAGTATCATCCCATATCCTGGCTTCTTCTCGTCTCCGTTTAGCACTTGGTTGGGATTCTACTGCCACCGGTTCCTCATCATCAGAAGAGGAATCATCGGAGAATATTGTCAGGTCATCGATGGTTTCAATATTTTCTTCTTCATCATCACTGTTCATCAAAATATCAGCGATTTCATCATCACCTAAATCCATTTTGTTAGTGTTTTTTTTAAGTTTTCAATCAGAAAAATCACCAAAAGGTAATATAATTTCTCACTTACAAACACAAATCACAAATAATAATGAAAAAAGGTTAAACACGTCTATCAAAATGCTTTAGATTTCATAAAACCACAAAAAAATATTTTTATACTGTTTTACACGCGGTTGGGTCAAAGGTTAAATGTTTAAAAACTAAGGAAATTATATGTTGACACAATGTTATGCACTTTGCTACGAACTTATAAACACACTAAAAACATCAAATTCAAACATTTACGCTCAGATATACAGCACAAAAATTATGTTTTTACCGTTTGACACGTGGTTGGGTCGCAAGAAAGGTTAAAGGTTTAAAAACTCCGCAAATTATATGTTGACACAATGTTATGCACTTTGCTACGAACTTATAAACACACTAAAAACATCAAATTCAAACACTTATGCTCAGATATACCACACCAAAATTATTTTTTACCGTTTGACACGTGGTTGGGTCGCAAGAAAGGTTAAAGGTTTAAAAACTCCGCAAATTATATGTTGACACAATGTTATGCACTTTGCTACGAACTTATAAACACACTAAAAACATCAAATTCAAACACTTATGCTCAGATATACCACACCAAAATTATTTTTTACCGTTTGACACGTGGTTGGGTCGCAAGAAAGGTTAAAAGTTTAAAAACTCCGCAAATTATATGTTGACACAATGTTATGCTCTTTGCTACGAACTTATAATCACACAAAATCAACAAATTCAATCACTAATGCTCACTTATAGCACAAAAAAGTTATTTTTTACCGTTTGACACGTGGTTGGGTGGCAAGAAATTTTAAAAGTTTAAAAACTACTCAAATTATGTGTTGACACAATGTTATGCACTTTGCTATGAGCTTATAATCACACTAAACACACAAAAAACATCAAATACCAGCACGAATGCTAAGATATATCACAAAAAAGTTCCTTTTTTAACGGTTTGACACGTGGTTGGGTCGCAAGAAAGGTTTAAAGTTTAAAAACTACGCAAATTATACGTTGACACAATGTTTTACACCTTTCTACAAACTTATATTCACATTAAAAACACATAAAACATCAAATTCAATCTCTAATGCTCAGATATACCAACAAATTATTAAAAATCGGCGAGAAAAACGTCAAAATGCGTGGGCGCCGAAATCGACAGTTGGAGATTTCTGTTTAAGTTCGAACTTGTACGTGTGACGTCATCAAAAATAAATAACTACCCATATCTCTGTCGATAATGAAGTTAAACTTATAAAAATGGTGTCAAGTTAGAGGAATAGGTCAACAGATGGCAGTACGATGCATATTTACAGCATATAGGCGCCAAATTTAAGTTTGCGATGCTTGACGGCTATGGACGTCCATACTCCTTTGCCGAAAGCGCGCGTTGATGTTTAAGTCCGTCCATACTCCCGGAAAGGTTAAATGAATTTTCTATGACTTTGCAGGCAACTGTCAAATCTAAGTTTTTTGTTTTGAAATGCGTATAAAGGTCTTTATTTATTTGCAAACTCATTTGAATTGTGTTTTTTTATGTTGGGTATGTATTCAGATTTGTGTAGAAAAAATAAAATCAGTTTATATTTGTGTGATTATATTTTTTGACGATTATTTCCAAAATGGGAGATTTAAAAATTATTTTTTTTAGTTAGTTGGCTATTCTGGAAAAACCTCTTACGATATTAACACGTAATATACATGAATAATAAGATGCGTTATCTGGAAAACAAAAGGCAATCTCAAAAAAAGCATTTCCTTTGTTTTATTTGGATATTTGACCAGAAAGCAATAAAGTAAAATTCGCACGGTTTTTCGAAATAAGCCTGACATTCAACAGGTTAAACAATGTCCAGTACTTTTTGTCAGCTGGTTAGATGACTAAATCCCTTTCATCTCTCTTCTCCCAGGCACAGTGGCGACTTCTCCGTATCCTCGTCGACCACCTCTGCCTCCAAGGAGGTGGGCGGCAAGCCACAGTCGCAGTCGCAGGCTAGGATCCAGCCACGCTACATGGACATCAGCCGCTTCAAGAGTGCGGAGCCGTCTCCGGCCAGGAACTTCCTCCGCCGGGATCCCAGCAAGACCTATGTGGCGGTGCTGCCCTCGCAGGAGCACAGACAGCAGGCGCGCAGGAACACTGCCAGACAGGAACAAGGTGGACTATTTTACATATACTTATGCTCAGATTCATTCATATCTTCTTTTTTGTGTTCATATTCTCTGCTTTGACATTGTTTTTTAAATCTTCTCTGTAATAATTTGCATATTTTTAACTAAATCTTTTTCTTTTCCTTATTTTCTTTAAACTTTTTTTTCTCTTGGATTTTCCTTTTTTCATGTTTTTCATCATCTTCATTTTCTTCTTTGTTTCTTTTTCCATCTTCATTTTTTCCTTCAACTTCTTCTTTGAATTTTATGTCTTTGTTTCTGTTCTTCACTTTTTTCTTCTAGTTTGATTTCTTTAATATCTTTAATGTCTTCATTTATTCTTTCTACTTCTTCTTTGATTTCTTTAACTTCTTTGTCATCTTTATTTATTACTTCTACTTCTTCTTTGATTTCTTGAAACATCTTTGTCATCTTCATTATTTAATTCTACTTCTTCTTTGATTTCTTTAACTTCTTTGTCATCTTTATTTATTACTTCTACTTCTTCTTTGATTTCTTGAAACATCTTTGTCATCTTCATTATTTAATTCTACTTCTTCTTTGATTTCTTTAACTTCTTTTTCATCTTTATTTTTTCCTTCTACTTCTTCTTTGATTTCTTTAACTTCTTTTTCATCTTTATTTATTCCTTCTACTTCTTCTTTGATCTTTTTAACTTCTATTCGTCTTTATTTATTCCTTCTACTACTTCTTTGATTTTTTAATTTTTTGATATTTTCATTTATTCTTTCTGCTTCTTCTTTGGTTTCCTTTACATCTTTAATGTCTTCATTTATTCTTTCTACTCCTTCTTTCATTTCTTTAACTTCTTTTTCATCTTTATTTTTTCCTTCTACTTCTTTGATTTCTTTAACTTCTTTGAAAATAACTTCATTTATTCCCTCTACTGTAGCTTCTTTGCCGTTGTCATATTTTCTTTTGTTGACTTCTTTGTCATCTCCACCTTTTTGCTATATTTATTTTGTGGCTTCTCTAATTTCATGGTCTTTTTCACATTTTACTTTGGCTTCTTTGATTTTTTGTCTGGTTTATCATCTTCGATTTTTTTTCTATTTCTTTTTTGATCAATTTCACCCTTTTACCATCTTCATTTCTTCCTTTTACCTACTTTAAATTTCTTCTCGATCATCACCATTTTTTCCATTAGTATGAACCTTTGTAAGTTTTGTTTGCAGAAATGAAGATAAAAGAATTGGAGAAATGGAAGAGAAGGGCTTCCTATGACCCTCGGAAGGCGGCGGCTCAGGCTAAAGCAAAGCCCTCCAATAAAAGTCCAAGGTATATCTTAAACCCAACATATTCATATTCTGTACTTGACCCATTATTATTATTTTGACTACTAACCCCATATCAAATGTAAGAATAACTATTTGTATCAGGGATATGATAACATTTGGTAATTAATTACAGTCATACACTGTTATTTACACTAAAAAGTTGCTCACTCTTTTGCAAAAATTGACAGTGAAACATAAAAGAAATAATTTAATAAAATCTGAAATTTAAGTCTTTTTCAGCCGCTAAGTTACTAATAATATTCCCGCCAAATCTTTTAGCGCCATTTTTACCTTGAGTGGCGATAAGTGGAATTTTTTTAGTTTATTGTATTTGCAAAACTTTAGACACTAGAACCATTTTTCATCTCGAGTGGCGACACGGGGAACTAATTTTTCTACACCATTGATTTTCATAAAGTTTTTGGACACTAGCGTCATTTTTTACCTTGAGTGGTGACACATGGAACTAATTTTTCTATGTCATTGATTTTAATAAAGTTTTTAGACTAGCGCCATTTTTACCTTGAGTGGTGACACACAGAACTAATTTTTCTGTGTCATCGAATTTCATGAAGTTTTTAGACACTAATGCCATTTTTCACCTTTAGTGGTGATACATGGAACTAATTTTACTACGTCATTGATTTCCAATTTTATGGGCGTGTCCGTGTGCCCAAAGTAAGCTCAATTTTTCCTTACTTCCAGTGAAATTGATAAAAGATTTTCAAATATCGAAATATCACATCTGTCATTTGGCGACATCAGTTCTCTTTCAAATCAGAACAGATCACACTTCTATGGTAACAATCTGTTCGGTGGGTAGTAAACACGGTAAATAGAACAGTGTATGACTGTAAATTTGATTAAAATAACATCCAATAATTCCCAGTAGAAAATTAAATAATTTTGACTAACCTGATCAAATTTTTGTTGTTTTTTTTTCAACATTAATAATGGTTGTAGTTTGCTGATATTTTCAAAATATATCAAACATATTTTATATTATCATGGTGTTATTATGGTTCATAATGATTCGTCAGCGTATTTCACCACCTCTGTTGAGTTACTACTCGTCAAGTAACTTTAATCTAATAAGTTGAACATGACTGTAAATACAGATATTTACTTGACCTCGATTATCACGGTGTCCGGAAATTCGTAGTGCAAGCAGGAAATTGGTGAATCTACGTCATATTTGCATTTAAACATTTTTGGTTTGTGCTTTGGATTTCGACATAGACATTCAAATTAATAGACAAGACAATCAGGGAGAGATGAAAAAACCAAGTTGCATGGAAGGCAGCGTGACCATTTCCCTTTTTGTTATTTGTCAATAAATGAATCTGACTGAGTATACAGGCAAATCGCATTATAACCAGTGGCGGCTCGTGACTTTTGGGTGTGCTAGAATGCTGATATTAAAATATTTAAAAAATTATTATTGATGTTGTTGTAGCCGAAAATAAAAAAAAAATTCTTTTGAAAATCAGTTTTTTGTATGAAAAATTTCAGGAAGTTTCAGTTTGGCCGTGCGCCGCACGGAGTTCCTGTAAAATCTTCATACAAAACACCAATTTTAAAAAAATATTTTTTTTTTTTGCATATGACAACATCCACGATGCCATTTTTTTAATATTAACACCCTAGCACACCAAAAAGTCACAAGCCGCCACTGATTATAATATCACTATTCAGTCCTCGAAAATAAAATCTGCTTACAAATCACTAGTCCTTTTTACAATAGTGCGCAAATATCTGGCTACGTAAAAAACAATTACTACAAATCCCAAATCGAGTAAATAAATGTTCGGGATGGTTCCCAAAATTCAATATTTTTTTATACCATTTAGTTTGACATTTTTACAAAGCGTCATAATTTACCAACCTCACTCAATTTTAGAGTCGCTACCCCAGATGGTTCGACTAAAGTTCCTGCACAGAAAAATTCCACAATGAACTGCGCTGCAATCGTTTGCCGCACTTTAGCGAACTTTACTTTTCAGCGCAGGGTCTGGTTACAGTGAAACCCTCTTAACCTGTTAAAGGCCAGGCCCTTTCAGGAAAATTCACGAAAAAAGCACCACTTTGAATTTTGAATTGAATGTTTTGTGGATTAATTTTGAGCTATTCCTAGACAATAAACTATGTACCAAAACAACATTACTTGCGTAAATTGATAGGTTTTACGATGCTTTCTTCAAGTAACACGCATCGACTTTGACAGAAAGAATCGCGGCAAATTTGACATTTTGATGCCACAGATAAAATCATTTAAAAATATTCTGGAGTTGCAAGGTGAATGAAATTTTTACCCATCTTATGGGGAAATGTTGGCGCAAGCGATTCTGACCTTGTTCTTCATACAAATTCTGTACATAGAAGGGTCAAAATCGCAGACAAACATATTTTTTTCGAAATATTTTTTTCGCGCATGCGCACAATTCGCTTCTCCGGCCAATAAGAGGTTAAGAAGTTTTCCAAGGGACCGGATAAAACAAACTTCTTAAGCAGGAAAACCTTATATGTGGGAAAAATTGGGCCACCTATGGGCCGAGGGACTGAAATAACCAAACTTCTTCATGCGCGAGAAAATAATTCAAATATTTGAATAATATTGTCGACGAAAAACTTTTGGTCTGCGATTTTGACCCTTCTATGTACAGAATTTGTATGAAGAACAGTGTCAGAATCGCTTGCGCCATCATTACTCTAGGTGGTGCTAAAAGTTTCATTCACCTTGCCACTCTGGCCGCGAATTTAACCGTCGCAATAAATGCGTGTATCGCGAATAAAACATCGTAAATATTAATTTACGTAATAAATGCAAGTAATGTTGTTTTGGTAGATAGTTTATTGTGTTGTGAACGTGTTTCAGTCAATAAAATATACAATAGCTCAAAATTTATCAACAAAACATTCAATTCAAAATTCAAAGTGGTGGTTTCTTAGTGTTTTTTTTGTGAATTTTGGTGGAATGGCGTGGCCTTTGACCGGTTAATCCACAAAACTTCTTAAGAGGGTTTCACTGTATTTCAATGTGCACTCTTTGGCGGTCAATATACGACTGATCTCGTAGTTTATTCAAATCATTCTGGTGCCTCCAATTCGTCAAAATGATACCCAGATTTCATGTTAGGACAAGTCTATCAGTTTGGATGTCTATCGTTTTCGAATATATTGATGATTCCAAAGTTGGAATTCGCCACGGATAGACAAACACATGCCACCAAGACCTAGTCAAATCTCACCCCATGAACCCGGGCACCCCTGGTAAGTCACCAAATGTAGCTAACCACTTGGGGTGACCTGTGAATGGTAGGGATGTTTGTGGCTCCCTAAATTGAAAATGTGATGTAGATTCACCGATTTTTCACCTGGTTGCACTAATGGACAGATTACTCAGAGGTAGTGAAATACATGCACATTATAATAAAACTTATCATTTCATATTGTATTTATGGTTTTTATTTTATGTCTTTTTTCCAACAAAGACTGTGAAGACACTACTAACACGAGGTCTAGATTTGATTCTCCCGATTTAAACACATCCGTTACCATCCAAGCAGTAAGTCCCATTGAAACTTCAACCGAAACTAAACCGCTAATACATTTATCTTCAATCTGTTTTAACTTAACTTTTTCAGTATGCTTCTAATCATCACCATCTTGTTACATCTCACTTCACTTTGAATAATCACTTCAAACAATCACTTAGTGTAATATATCAGAATATTAGCTATGATCAGTTCTATCATCGTTCTGTTGTTTATGCTATGCTCGGGTCACATGGTGTAGGTTACGACGTGTGCCGAACATAGCCGATCAGAGAAGCCAAGGCATTCCTTTTGCGAGAGCTCGCCAGACAACATCAACTAGCGAGTTGTAAGGACGTGTGTCCTTTTAAACCATATTTGTATTTTGCGTAATAACATTTAACAGTTACTGTGATTTCAAAGAACCAAACGTTACATGCGCGTACGGGGATAAGGTTGAAATTCTCACTTAATATCTAAATTCCCCTTAGACGGCCTCTGTGGTCGAGGGGTAAGGCTCTTGACTAGCAAGCCAGATGTCGCGGTTCAAATCTTGGCATGTGCAAGTAAATTGTATTTAAAATAATATTTAGTATATTTGTTGCACGTTCCAGAGTTCAAGATAATAGTCTCAGTATCGCTTTGGTGTAAGAACACCATTCAGAATTGAAACGTTGCTTGAAATGGCTTTAGCCGGGTTTGGTGACCAGATCTGAATAGCATCCCCATCTTCCTCTTTCCCATCTCCTTCCCCTACTCAATACCTTCTCCCTCACAACATACCCCAATTGGGGATGCCATAGTCTCACTGGCTCCAGACAGGAGCAGCTGGGACTCTTGTGAGGTATCCATATAAAAAAAAAACATGATTCTTCGATTGAATTTTAGAATTTGTAACAATTTTACAAAAATTTCTCTGCTATAGTGAAGGGTTGTTAAAATGATCACTGATCACTAAAAAATGTCGCTTATCACTTCTGGTGTCAGTTTCATCTCTTATCTCTTCTCATTACTCTTTCCATCCAACTTGCATTTTCACGTTTGTGCAATTTCTTTTGTAACTTGCACTTTTGTTGATCACTGAATATATTTTTCACTTTGAATGATCACTAAACCCACTTCTAATGATTACAAATCTCATATTAATACACATGGAATGATAAAATAAAGCATTTCAAATAACTTCTTATACTTCGGATGATTACTAACCCCGCTTCAAATACTCACAAAATCTCTACACTTTCAATTTATTACAAATTATCTTATTACACTTTGAACAATCACTAACCACACCAATCTCTTAGTACACTTAACAAACTCTTTTTACACTTTGAACGACACAATATACCCCACTTTCACTTCTAATAGTGTGAAATTGCCTCAAAATATCATATTTCACTTTGAATTATCACAAAGCCCAGTGGAATGAAGTGTCAACTTGCCACAAAATATCATATTTCACTTTCAATTATCACAAAACCCAGTGGAATGAAGTGTCAAATTACCACAAAACATCATATTTCACTTTGAATTATCCCAAAACCCAGTGGAATGAAGTGTCAAATTGCCAAGAAATATATTTAAATTTGAATTATCACAAAACCCAGTGGAATGAAGTGTCAAATTGCCACGAAATATCATATTTCAATTTGAATTATCACAAAACCCAGTTAAATGAAGTGTCAAATTGCCACAAAATATCATATTTCACTTTGAATTATCACAAAACCCAGTGGAATGAAGTGTCAAATTGCCAAGAAATATATTTAAATTTGAATTATCACAAAACCCAGTGGAATGAAGTGTCAAATTGCCACGAAATATCATATTTCAATTTGAATTATCACAAAACCCAGTTAAATGAAGTGTCAAATTGCCACAAAATATCATATTTCACTTTGAATTATCACAAAACCCAGTGGAATGAAGTGTCAAATTGCCACAAAATATCATATTTCACTTTGAATTATCACAAAACCCAGTGGAATGAAGTGTCGAATTGCTACAAAATATCATAATTCACTTTAAATTTTCACAAAACCCAGTGGAAAGAAATGTCAAATTGCTCAAAATATCATATTTCACTTTCAATTATCACAAAGCCCAGTGGAATGAAGTGTCAAATTGCCACAAAATATCACAATACCCAGTTGAATAAAGTTTCAAATTGTCACCAAATATCATTTTTCACTTTAATTTACCACAAAACCCAGTGGAATGAAGCATCAAATTGCCACAAAATATCATATTTCACCTGAATTATCACAAAACCCAGTGGAGTGTCCAAACCAAGTGTCAAATTGCCACAAAATATATTATTACACTTAGAATGATTTTAACACCTTTCACACTGTGTACGTGCTCACTACTGTTATTACTAGGAATAACTTCATTCACTGGTGCAACTTCACTTTTAACTTGTTCTTCACTACACTTCACTTCATTAGCCGTCCAGGTGTTAGATTCACAAAACATTGCAATATTTTTTATATATTATTATTATTATGAAATTTTTGCTTTTGTGTATCTAATATTACAATTTTAATGTGTGTATCCTTTTTTTCTATTGATGTTAAGGTATTTCTAAATAATGTATACTCCATTATGTAATTCGATTGCTATAAATTGTTTTTTCTAGTAAATTAGGAAATAGTCATACTACATAATTTAATAATAGGCTTATAAAAGTGATCTACATAATTCAACACCAAAAGCTATGTTGATTTTCTTAGCTAAAATGTAAAACTAGTGCCTAGATCTGAATTTTATTTATACGCCGTCATCCTTTTTTCCGACTTCCCAACCTAATTGATTGAATGAATATATATACAGCAAAACCAAAACCCTATCGTTTTTGAAGGGTCCTGTTGAAATAACTAATCATGGGAAAATTAACGATTTAAAAAAAATAATTACGTGAGCTCCACACTCCAGCCCTGGGGCCCTTAGGGCTTATGTCATCTTTGAGAATACTGTGTGGGGGATGTTTTTAGAAAAGAAAGGAGAGGAAGTTCTGGGAAGGAAAAAGATATGAGGGCTGAGTATGATGGTAGCAGGGGTGCCCGGATTCATGTTTGTCCAGGTCTTGGCGACCGAAGCGTCTTCCTATCTATTGCGGCGGGCCGGATCGAGAGAGACTGATTGAGGAGGTCTTTTAACCTCCCCAGCTAGAATCCCTTGACCTATCGCCTTGCACCGCAGTTAAAAGGATGGATTCATACGTCTGTCACTCCTGGACACACTGACCCCAGATTCCTACCCGCCCCTCATACCTATTTTTTCCCAGAACTTCTTTTCCTTAAAAAAACCCTCCACACAGCATCCCCTAAGATGATATAAGCCCTGAGGGAAATTGTTTTCCTCAGGACCTCCTGTGTGGAGCTAATGTAAAAACAAAAAAAGTGATCTTTGCGACAGCAGTGCGGAGGATCTTTTTAGAAAAGGAAGAAGAGGAAGTTCTGAGAAAGATAAATGTATGAGGTCTTGGTAGGAATCTGATGGTCAGTGTGTCCAGGAGTAACGGACGTATGAATCTATCTCTCCCACTGTGGTGTAAGGCGATATTCCGAGAAAGCCCTGCTGGAGAGATCAAAAGATCTCCCTCAACCAGTCTCGCGAACCACTTGAGGCAACCTGTGGCAGAGGTGTTTGTTATCCAATAAATGGTTCCCGGGACGGCAGCACCTATAACTGCCTCCCAAATTGAAGATTGGCAAGAGGAAGGGGAGAAGTGGGGAAGGGATGAGTGATTATATGATGTGTGACATCCATCCTCTATTCCAACCCTTTCAGCGTGATGTATAGCTATAGCTAGTTAATATTATACGAGGGTGGTCTGAAAAGTTTCCGACGTGAACATGAAGATGGCAGCACTCGTCAATAAAAGCTAGTGAATGTAGTTGTGCATCTTTTAACAGTTACTCACCAAAGTTTCGGCCATTTTGAACGCGCAGTTTTTAGTTGACAGACGTTTGAGTGAGTCGATGTGTCTGTTTTTGTGACAATGGAAAAAATTGAGTATCGAGCTGTTATTAAATTTTTGTTTTTTGCGCAGTTTTTAGATAAGGGAACAAAAGAAGTCGCTTGGGGCTAGATCTGGTGAGTAAGGCGGATGGTCAAGCAGTTCAAACCGTAATTCGTGGATTTTTGCCATGGCAACCGCTGAGGTGTGAGACAGCGTGTTGTCTTGGTGAAACAGGATTTTTGGTCTAACGTGAGCAAACGTGGCACCCAACGCGCGGACAGCTTTCTCATGTCTAAATCTTGATTTAACCTGTCAAAGGCCGGCAAATTCAAGGAAAAATACGGAAATTTCGTAACAAAACACGATTTTGAATTTTGAATTGAATGTTTTGTGGATTAATTTTGAGTTATCGTATATTTTATTAACCGAAACACATTCCTAGAACAATAAACTATGTACCAAAACAACATTACTTGCGTTAATTACGTAAATAATAGGTTTTACGATGTTTTAGTCGAGGAACATGCATCAACTTTGACAGTTAAAATTTGCGGCAAATCTGACATTCTTATACCACAGATAAAATCGTTAAAAAATATTCTGGGGTTGCAAGGTGAATGAAATCTTATGGGGTAATGTTGGCACAAGCGATTCTGACCGTGTTCTTCATACAAATTCTGTACAGAGAAGGGTCAAAATCGCAGACAAACGTATTTATTTCCAAATATTTTTTTCGCGCATGCGCACAAGCATATGAGCGGCTCCGGCCGATTAGAGGTTAATATGTGAGAGACACGTTCTTTGGACATTTTCATAACCTCTGCTATCTCTCTCACTTTGAGCAATGTTATCGTCAGTAGTTGCAGTTTTTGGACGTCCCGAACGTTCATCGTCTCCCAAGCTCTTACGGCCACGTTTAAACTCAGCTGCCCAAAATTTCACTGTGGTAAATGATGGTGCAGAGTCCCACTCAGAGTCCAACTCATCATTGATTTGCGTAGGAGTATTGCCTTTCAAAAATAAAAATTTAATAACAGCTCGATACTTAATTTTTTCCATTTTCACAAAAACACACACATCGACGCACTCAAACGACTATCAACTAAAAACCGTGCGTCCAAAATAGCCGAAACTTTGGTGAGTAACTGTCAAAAGATGCACAACTACATTCACTAGCTTTTATTGACGAGTGCTGCCATCTTCATGTTCAGGTCGGAAACTTTTCAGACCACCCTCGTATATTACGATCTTTGATATTTTATTAATATTCAATAATTATTATTGTAGAATTTTTACTTCTAAATTGTTTACAAATTCTTTCATATTTTATTATAATAATAAATAATTTATCGCCATATTTTTCTAATATTTCTTAGCAGGTTTTTTTGCTATGGTGTTTTATAACATTTTATTTACAATATAGCATATATATATATAAAGCTTACAATTTCTAACAAAAGCTTTTTGGTGATGTTTTACTATTTAATAAGGTATAATATTACACAGTGTCAGGTACTTGATGTGAAATATATTTCAGTTGAACTTTATAATATTAACTCTCGACAGTATTGAGATATTATCATAACAAGAAAGTAGAATCAATTAAAAATTACACAGGCCTGCAAATTGACACTTTTTGATTTTTTTTTCACCGTAATGGGTGAATCGCATGTATTTTGGTGCGCTGAGTGCAAATATGCCCTTAGTGTTTTTTCAGCACGTAGGGATTTTTCGCAAAATGAAAATGAAAGTTATGCAAAACCCGCAGTACATATAGGTAAAAATGCATTTTGAAATGAAAAAAATACTATTATTAGTGGTTTATTTACATTTTTAAATACAATTTGATAAAAATAATTTGTATATACAATAAGAATTTATAATTCTTTATAATATCTACATCTTTTTCCCTCAAAACTCCGTTTTGAGCTTTTCCGTTTGTGTGGGATGTCTGGAAGTTCTCTATGGAGCATCACAGGTCTGCAAATTGACTTTTTTTTTTTTTTTTAATGGTAATGGGTGAATTATATGTATTTCGGTATGCTGAATCCGAGTACGCTATCCATTTCAACCCATCACGAAAGGATTTTCCGCAAAGTGGAAGTTAAAATATAGGCAAAACCCGCCTTACACTACTTCTGTAGGGAATGTTCAAAAGAAAACAAAAAACATAAAATATGCAAATTTAATTAATTTTAAGTCATAAAATATTTTATTTACATTATATACAATTATAATTAAGCCTTTGGGCCCAAGATTTTTCCTGGTCCTCTTATCTTTACACCGAATACGCAAAATACACTTTTTTAACAAAATCTATAATATTTCATTGTTGTTTTTTCACTACAAATTCACCACAAATATAGCAAAAACTCTCAGAAGAATTTACACAACCTCTTGAAGACATTTTTGAAACGTACTTTAGGAAAGTTGGAACAGAAATAATAAATAAAAGGGCATGGAAGGTAGTGGGCAACTTGGGAATTTCGGCATTCTCTCATCATACTTACTATGGAAAATCCAGATATATGTGATTCAACGCTGACTAATTTTATCGTCATGAGTTACTAAATGTTTTGTTTCAGTCTATAAAACATAACATTATCTTATAATAAGTTGGAATTAATAAAAAAAATATATTTCTGCAATAAACTCCGTTTTGCGCCTTAAGATAGGCAATCCCACAGCATTTTGAGTTTTCCGGAAAAACCTACGTATAGGAATTTTTTTGATAATTTTCCCGAATTCAGCAACCAAAAATACATGGGAATTACCTCTTATTTCAAAGAAAAAAAAACAGTCGCAGGCCTGTGTTATTATATATTTTGCATCAAGTACCAAACTTGTAAAAATTGTGTTTTAAATATGTGTTAATTTGTATTTAAATCAATTTCTCAGTTGATGTTGGCATCATGACAATTTTGTGGAACAAGCTACTGGCATCTGTTTTTCCTCCTTCGTATAATCCAGGCCTCTTCAAGACCTGCATTAATAAATCCCTTCCTACAGCCCCCCTTACCAGGGATGCCCTGGTTCATGGGGTGAGATTTGTCCAGGTCTTGGCGATGGATGCGTCTGCCCACCTGCTGCGTGGCGGGCCGGATCGAGAGAGACCATTGAGGAGGTCTTTTGACCTCTCCAGCCAGAATCCCTCGACCGCCTTGCACCGCAGTTGAAGGGATGGATTCATTCGTCCGTCACTCCTGGACACACTGACCCCCAGATTCCTATCCACCCCTCATACCAATTTCCTTCCCAGTACTTCCTCTCCTTCTTTCATCCTCTAAGAAGACATAGGCCCTAAAAGAAATTATTTTCCTCAGGGCCTCCTGTGTGGAGCTAATGTAAAAAAAAAACTCCATTTATTGTCGATTTTAAATCTAACCATCTCTAAAAGATAAAAAGAACTGTGCGTTAATATTTACGTGATATGTTTTCAGCAGTTCCGTGCTACGTTCGCAATCCTTCCACGGTCCCATGACACAAAACTCTAAATTCTCCCTGGAGTCGATGGACCGAAGCACTGGAGACCCTTACCATCAGGACGCCAGCAGTGACAACGAATTCTAAACACCATGTGCGCAACGTCTGAATGTGGAACCACCAATGTCTAAACGCCCTGTAACATCTACTACAAAATACATCGAAGCATTTTTAATCTTTGGACATGTTAAACAAACAAAAAATTTTGTTTTGCATCATAAATGAATATAAATAAAACAATTTCTTAAGCTTTATGTGATTTCAGTTAAGAGGCCGTTCAAGTACTACGTAACGCATTTAGGGGGGGGGGAGTCTTGTGAAACGTTACTGTGCATTACGAGGGGGAGTTCGAACAATGCGTTACGTAACATGTTTTTCTTTATTTAGATTAAAAAAAACTAAGGAATTAAAATCTTCCAAGTTGGCAATCCTTTTCGTTCTCGAAATTACTTGTTTTATTTATTACCGCAAAAGCGATTAAAACAAGAAAAAAGAGAATTTAAGCGACTTTCCAGTACTTTGCGCAACTTAATTGTGACTTTCAGGTAAAAATTGGGCGTTACGTAACGTTTAGTGGGGGGGGGGGGGGGTGGTACGGAAAAATGTTACGGCGCATTACATGGGGGGGAGGGGGGGTCAAAAATCTTCCAAAATTGCATTACGTAATACTTGAACGCCCCCTAAGTTGATTTTGACTATAGTTGATTTGACTCCAGTTGATTTAGGCTTTTGTTGATTTTGATTGCGGTCGATTGTAACTTTGGTTAATTTTTACTTCCGTCAATTTTGCTTTAGTCGATTTTTACTTCAATTATGACTTCAATCGATTATGACTTCAGTTGATTTTGACTTTAGTTGGTTATGATTTTAGTCAGTTATAACTCAGTTGACTTTCACTTTAGTCGATTGTGACTTCAGTTGATTTTGACATTAGTCGATTATGACTTCAATTAATTTTGAATTTAGTCTATTATGACTTCAGTTGATTTTGACTTCAATCGATTATGACTTCAGTTGATTTTGATTTACGTGTCCAAAGATTTAAAGGTAGGAGAGCATTGCGTTAATGTTTAAAACGTTATTTTTAATTTGGGTCTGAAAATGAATGGTTACCGAGAAACAAGCATTCTGAATTATTTTTATTTTTGCATTAAAATTTGAGCAGTCAAAAATTATCAAAGCGTTAGAATGCATATTCCATTGAAATTTTGTTGAATTAATATTTATTTTTTTGACATTTGAAAGATCCCAGTAAAACTCTGATTCTAGAGGTCCGTTCCGTTTCAAATTGTGATCACCAAAAGGTTCAACTGTCATGTTGTTATGATTAACCTAACCTAACCTAACCTAACACTTTGTTTCAATTTCTCACTACTTACTGAAATTACTTTTATAAAACTACTTATCATAAAAAACTCTCTATTTTGGATGAATTCTCTCCGTTCTTGAAAACATTATCAAATAATGTTTTATAAATAATTTTTTCGTACTATACAGCAATACTCATTTTATTTTTAAAATATTTCTTAAAGAATTGTGCTATTTAAATGTTGCTTTATTATATTGTACAGCTTTAAAATTCCCTATAGTTAAATTTTATTAATTTTTAATTAAATTGAATTCTTTAAAATTAAATTTTGGTTGCTTATTAGTGACATTCCAAAATTAGTAAATCTGTTTTATGATGGTATAATAAAAAGATCTGTGACAATGTTAAAGTTTTAGAAACACTTGATTCTTTAGGGCAGTGATTCTCAAAATGGGTGATATTATTGTCCGTTTTTCCGGTTTGTCGTTACTCGGCGATTAAAGTACAGGGTCATCGAAAAATAATGACAACATATAAAATAATTGTTATAAAAAAACTATTAGAGGTAATTCAATGGTTTTGATCTTAAAATGTGCGGAAAAAGGTTGTTTTTTTTTCGTACCTTAGTATGTTTCGATATGTGCACCGTTCGTCACTCTGCAGATGTCTAGTCCAGTCAATCCAGCCGTTGAGAAAGCGTGCATTCCAATATTTAAAAAAATTATAGCACAGAAACCCTTTATGTTAAATGTGTAATTCTGTCATTGAACGCTAACTGGTGAATGTAAGTTTTGTTTTGGAGGTGGCGTGACCTTTCTATGCGCACACTAGATGCGCAGTAGCCAAGGTCGGCCGCAGGTGCGCCAACGACTGCCATTCAATATCGTTGGTAGAGGAGCCCCCATTGCCTGGCCTCCAAGAAGTCCTGACCTTACCCCTTTAGATTTCTTTTTCTGGGGGTACATTAAAAACATCTGCAGAGCGACGAACGGTGCACACATCGAAACATACGAAGGTATGAAAAAAAAAATTATCTTTTTCCGCACATTTTAAGATCAAAACCATTGAACTGCCTTTAATAGTTTCTTTATAGCAGTTATTTTAAATGTTGTCGTTATTTTTCGATGACCCTTTCTATATACAAGTGTGCGGAGGTTCGTAGTTCGTGTAACGCATGCCCACGTTGCCGACATTTTGTAAACTCGTTGCCGTTGCCTATACGGACTGTGCGCGAAAAGTTGTTTATGATCTGAGTTCATAACATGGGTGTGTTCTGTTCTATTCATCTATTATCAGTCATGTTTATTATTGTCTTATTTACAGTATATATGTGATAATTTGTAGCAGGGGAAATGCTCAATGAAAGTGATATGCCTGAGAATCTGATATGATTGACTATCTTTGTAAATGTTTGGGTATTAGACTCGAACGGGCGACAGTTGTCTCTCTCATATAGTGCAACTTACTGAGCTCTGTTGAGTCACATTAAAACTACGTATCGTCCGTGCAACTGTAATATGTCGTAAGTCGTATTTTACCAGTTTTGGAGGCGGGTATGGGTACCGCCGCCCCGGGAACCATTTATTGGATAACAACACCTTTGCCATAGGTCACCCATTTGGTTCGCTATGTTTGGTGACTTGGCAAGGGTGCCCGGGTTCATGGGGTGGGGTTTGTTCGGGTCTCAGCTGCATGGCAGGCCGGATCGGGAGAGAATGGTGTAGGGAGTCTCTTTGACTTCTCCAGCCGTACTCTCTCCGAACATCGCCTTGCACCTCAGTGGGAGGGATGGATTAATACGTCCATCACTCCTGGACACATTGACCCCAAGATTCCTACCCACCCCAATACCCTTTTCTTTCCCAGAACTTCCTCTACTTCCTTTCCTAAAAAGACCCTCCACACAGCATCCCCAAAGATGACATAGGCCCTGAGGGGAATTACTTTCCTCAGAGCCTACTATGTGGAGCTAATGTAAAAAAAAATGGGGGTAACACATCGTCAGGCCAAAACCGTAGAAAAATCATTTCACCTCTGTTTTTACAATTATTAACGTACATGTCTTAACCCACTTCAGTTAAAATATCTTATAATATGTTGTAAGCGACATTATGCGTAATGTGACATATTACATCAACAAGATTTAAATTCTAATTAATATTTTCTAAGGTTTTATGTCAGAAGCACAAATATTTGTGTTACGACATATAACAATTGCACAAATGATATAACTACCTATACTAATGACATCTGTTGAGAGACATTGAAACAACATACACTTTAATGGGTAATGAAGAAGGGTCATTAGCCGGCAGCTCAGACTTTCAGCCCACCTCGTCTGCGGGCGAACTCTGTTTCTTTCTCAACCAACAATGCAATCTGATGATATTGAATTTCCAACAGTAGTTAGTTTTGCTACATGCCCAAAATGGTCTCACTAGTATTAGACCATCCGGTTAGAAACAATATGCAGAATGAAATATAATCATAACAATTATTGTAATAATTAGAACAATTGGTGTGTTAGTAGTTGAGTAGTGGTAAACTGACGATATAAACAAATAAAGTGTGCTATGGAAGTAAGCTTATTTTTTCCTTACTTCGGACAACTCAGAATCATGCACATTCAATACTTCTTTTGAAAAGTCATTAAAAGTGATTAAAAAAAATATATTAACCATTGAAAAATTAGGCGTTTTTCTCAGGAGGTAAAAATATTTCCCATTTGCAATCAAATCAAAATAAATGGATGGTTTGTGAACGTATCTAAAAACTAAAAACCGTTTTAGAAAGGTGATGAAATATGTTATCAAATTTTATTATTAGAAATAAGCATGTAATTTTTTAAATATAATTTTTTTTAATGCAGACAAATGAATTATAGACGTTACTGTCACCTCACTTTTTTGTCATTTCATGTAAAAATATTTCTTAAAAAAAATTCACAGTTTCATAATTTTTTTTTTCAATTTGTGGTCGGAAACTTTGGTTTCATAAAGGTGTACATTTTAATTATTTTGTGGCAAATTCTTAGATTTGAATATAAAGCGTGGTGTTTTCTCTTTCTAATACCGTTTGGATCATATTTCTCACTATAATGGTAAGGGATTAGACAATGACTTCTATAAGACCTATGCTAGCTGGGACAAATATGGCCTCCTGTGATTAAACAGGTTAAAAATTGAGGTTACGTTAGGTTATTTTTCAACAATTTTTTTTATAACTTTTAATGACTTTTTAAAGGGGTGTTGAAATTGCATCATTCCGAGTTGTTATGGAACCGAAATTTCTGATATAAACTAGCTGTAAAAGGTTTCTTTGCAATCTGTACAGTGGGCCTAGTCACTAATTTTTGTAAACCTCCGTTTCATGAAGTTACGGGTTTAGCTACGTCACATACCCGTTGTTGTTGTTATTTAAGTTGGCGAATCTGTCAAAATGCGGGTATGTGACGTAGCTAAACCCGTAACTTCATGAAACGGAGGTTTACAAAAATTAGTGACTAGGCCCCCAGATCACATTCTAGGAATTATTTGTTGGGTGGAGTAGTATAATTGGTGCTTGAATTGTCCACAAGACTTTTATATACTATAATTAATTCCTAAAAATATATATTATTGCACATATAAAATATCATTGCTATATATTCATGTTTCATATATGGTTGGAGGTATGTTATAATTTAGTCAAATCATTGTGTATAGTCAATATATGTATTGTATTCCATTGTTTAATTTTTATATCATATAATATACAATCAATACATTAAATTAAAAAATCACTTAATAATGCATAAAAAAATATCGATTACATGAAATGAAAGAGCATTCTGAGATATTGGCTCTTAACCCCTCAGACCTCGGGCCAATTTTGTCGAATGGTCAAAATATTTCCGCTTCGCTATAAAATCCAATTAAATGGAATATTTCTGAACGCATCGTAATACTAAAACCTGTTTTTGAAAGGTGATAAAATACGCTTTCAATTTTTATAATTCGAAACAAACATAATTTTTTAAATATAAGAATTTTGACTGCAAACATAAAAAAAAATTAAAATGGCTCATCTTACATTTTTTCTAACTAAAATTACTATTATTATTAAATGTATTATAAACGTTATCGTCAATTCATTTTTTTGTCGTTTCATGTAAAAATAATTAATTAAAAATTCATAAAGGTGTACATTTAATTTTTTTTGGGTAAAGTTTTAGATTTGAATATAAAGCATGTTTTTTTCTCTTTCTAACACTGTTTCGATCATATTGCTAACCATGATGGTAAGAGAGACAACGATTTCTATGAGAACTGTATGAGTTGTTCTGAAATCGAACAAATAGACTTGACGGGTTAAATATGCTTTAACCTCTTAAAGGCCAGGACCTTTCACGAAAATTTCCTAACAAAGCACCACTTTGAATTTTGAATTGAATGTTTTGTGGATTAATTTTGAGCTATTGTATATTTTATTGACCGAAACACATTCCTAGAACAATAAACTATGTACCAAAACAACATTACTTGCGTTAATTACGTAAATTGATAGATTTTACAATGTTTTCGTCAAGTAACATGCATCGGACTTTGACAGAAAGAATCGCAGCAAATTTGACATTTTGATGCCACAGATAAAATCATTTAAAAATATTCTGGGGTTGCCAGGTGAATGAAATTTTTGCCTAGATCCTGGGTAAATTTTGGCGCAAGCGATTCTGACCTTGTCCTTCATACAAATTCTGTACATAGAAGGGTCAAAATCGCAGACAAACATATTTTTTTACGAAATTTTATCCGCGTGTATGCGCACAAACCGCGCGCATCTGCGCGTCTCCGGCCAATAAGAGGTTAAAATAACACTGGGAGGCATAACAGCCCGGTACATTAGTATGACATTTTGAAATATCCTGCTAGTGACCCAGAAAACATTTCATTTAATTCACTACAAGTATTTCTGCAGTATTATAAATGATTTGGTGGTATTTATGAGTAATCTGAGTATTGCACCAGATAGATGGTTCACTTTTACATATAACTACACACTCAACTCTAATTTCGATTTTTCTGAGATGTCTGACTAATCAACTGGACGATCGGACAGGCTCAAATTATGATTTAATACAATGGAGATGTAACTTAGTGTAATGATTGTATTTTTTTTTTCATTTTACGTAATCATTCTATCACATTTTAAAACCATTATCACTTTGTATAAAAATTATTTAGCATTGTATAATCATTGAAATTCATTAATCATTTGCAAAACTCATTTATAAATATCTCAATTGCTAAATTATATATCAAAATTCCTGCAAATCAACATTAAAATTTAAATTAATAATATGTGTAGAAAGATCTCTAATGTATATTGTATTATTGTAAAGAAAGAATGTAGCGGGTGATTGTTAGGAGTGGAGTTTGATACCCACAGCGGGTACCGTCTTACTTGGGTTTCAGAACGAGTTATGCTAACTGAAAATTCTTCAAGTATGCACTAAATTATATATATGTATAGCATTTTGTTTTTCCTTTTTTAATACAAAAATGAAATACAGAAACTTCTTTTTAAATATTCAAGTCATTCAAGTATTATTTAAGCATTTGAAATTATTAAACATAATAAAATATTAATTACTTATTAATTGCATTAAACAAAATTTATTTTTGTACTTTTTGGATTTTTAAACATATTATATTAATATATTATTCTTTAAGCCTCTTGTGATTAAAAAAAATTATTAAAGTCTAGATCTTTTTCATTGTGATTTTTCCGAGGTAAAAATTATTCTATAAAAATATAACTCGAAATTTTCGTGCAATATCAATATTGTATTTGCTCAATTTTTGCAAAATTTGGCTTCTTTTTTAATATTTTAGTATTAGTTTGCAAAAGATTATGAAATTTAAAAAACCCTCCTTATTTTAGAAATAATTTTAATTCACTTTTTTCAACATTTTATTATTAAAATAAGTATTGCATATTTATCAATATAAAATCAGATGTTCCCACAAAAATGACATCTCAGCTATTCATAAACAATAGAAACAAGGGAGATGGCCCCTGAATCGAAGCCCTCTTTTGTTTCTACCCACACACCAAACGCTTGACTTTTATTGCAAACTTGCATAGTCACATTGATGGTCTTGTAATCGTAACTCTACCATCATGCCATCTTTCCCCCTGTTTCTATTATCTTCAAATTTTTAAGTTTCAAACTAGGCAATACTTCCCTCATACATTGACGCAATTGCCTGTATGTGATTCGTATTCACTTCATACTTGGACAACACCTTCCATAGCTTTTTCCTATCGACTCGGTCGTTTGCCTTTTATAGATCTACGAAGACAAGGAAGAGTTTCTGTTTTTTTTTTTACAAGAAACTCATTATTGTTGTTATAGGACATTTCGGTTAGTTCTCTGTGTGTTCTAGCAACTGTCGCGTGTGTTTCTGCTCATTTCACGTTGTGACATTTTTTGTTTTAATAAGTTTTCAAAATGGAGTCATCTTGCAAGAGTAAACATGACACTACTTTAAATGATAAAATGGATATTTATGAAAGATTGATTGTGGAGTTTGTTTGTTTTTACTAAATGCCTGTTTAATGTTTAGCGTATTTCCTGAACGCGTTGCAACTGGATCACGAGATACACGCACTATTTTGTGTTTACAGTAAAGCTTGGATGAGTGTAAATTAGACTCATCCACATTGGTAACACTGAAATTGTTCATTTTTGATAAATTTCAACTTTAAGCGGACATTCAGTTTAATTGGTGTTACTTTAGGCACTAAAGTATCAAATAAGGTATTATTGTACATTTTAACCTAAAATTATTGTTTTATTTTCACTACATAGTATTCTTTATAATTTTATCATAATATACCTATATATTTTCATTCTCTTTATAAAGTTAGCATAATATAAATAATTTTTGTACAGTATTATTTTGACTTACTGCTTTATTCACTTCATTCTATAAAATAGCATAGATCTTTGTATAATAATTATTATAAATTTAATAAATAGTAAATCATTGCTTTAATTCTTATTTTTATAAAACGTTTCTCAAAGAAGCAAAAATGAAACCAAACGAACTAGGATATTTTGTACTAATCTTTTCAATGCGGAAATATTTAATTAAAAAAATGTCAAACATTGCATGTTAAACGCATTATACTTATCTCTGTTCATGGAGATTTTTTTGCTATGTTTATTTATCAGATTTGAATGATTCCAAGCATTTCCCAACCTTCCTCTTCCCCACCTCCTTTAAGGGCCCGCAACCCGAATTTCTACCGATTTCTTACATAATTCCCTTAAACACGGTAAGTTTTAAAGCTCTTAAAAAAATATATGTTATTTTTGAAGATAATATCTACACATTGCCCGCGCCGAAACGCAAATTATATAAAATTCCCTGGACAGAAAAAATCTCAAAGTATGCTCCAAAAATTATTATGAACACGTTTGTTTCAGTTATTTTACAAGTTAGGGAACGTACCCATACTACGTGACCAACTTTTTGCAATTTTTAACCCCTCCCCCCCCCCCGGTGACCAAAATCCTAAGCAACCCGCCGCTCATTTGTATGGAGCGTGACATTTTGAAGACACCCCTCCCCCCCTAAACGTGTCACATAGTATGGGTACGTTCCCTTATATGTATGAAAAAATTCACAGTGTTTCTTTAAATGCTGTTTAAGACAATGCCTGCGAGATTTTTGCTCTATTTTAAATGAGTCGCGTTTTATCAAACATTTTCGCAATTTTCACATCGATTTTGTCGCTGTAAATGTTAGCGCTCTCCTCTAACATTCGTAACTTCGTATCTCTCCATCTTCTTCTTTTCGAGCCCGGTTGCAGAGCTTTAATTATAGATGCCATAATATTTAGTTCACATACAAAAAAATATCAGAATTGAAATTTGCTTGAAACTTTAGCTATGTTTTGTAACCAATTCTGATAATCCAGGTATTTCCCAACCTTCCTCTTTTACTTCTCCTTCCCCTCCCCAACATTCCCTCAGCCTCGCTTATTATCCGTATTAAAAATAAAAATCAAATTTGAACAGATTTTTGAAAATTATTTTCTCTCCATGAACAACAGAGTAACAACGATTTGGTATAATGTACGCAATTCACTATAAATATTACGTCAAAATTAACAGGACAAAAAAATAACTGCAATATTTTTACTAACTAAAAAATACATTTAAAAAATCTCAGTCATATAAAATGATTTCCTTACAAATTAAAAAAAAATGTTTTAAATAATTTTTATTCTCCGGATTAAAGATTTGTTTATTATTACTTTAATATTACATTATCTCACTTGTAAATAATATTAGATTGTATAAAAGTTCATTATCATCACATTAAATTAGTTTTTATTTTAAGGTTATGTTTGATTCTGCATACATAATAATAGAAAATTATTGTCATGTTACTTTACGCAAATGTATATTTTTTTCTTCTAAGTGTTCACAATTTCTCAAGCAAATTTGTATGTACAAATTTTAAATTACAACAGTTGCGTATTTTAGAAAAGTCTGTTTAATGTTATCGTTTTTGATATACGTTTTCTAAACCGTCCTCAAATGTTTTATAATTCACAATTAATGCAATTCAATAGGACTTAAATTTTAATCTTATGTGATATTGAAAACTTTAGTTTATTAGAATTGATTCATGTCAAAAACAGAAGTAATAAATCTAGTTGTTTTTATTAAAATTCCATGTGCATATTCCTTTCCTGTTATATTTGTTTCTCCAAATTGTGCTTTAACACAGCAAAATTGTTAATTTTTCACATGTTTCCATCACCCCTAAAATTGGGTTTCCACAAATACAGATTTCCACAAACTGGTTTCCACAAATACTTGTTTCCACAAACACTGGTTTCCACAAATACTGGTTTTTGTCACCTGTAAAATTGGGTTTCCACAAATACAGGTTTTTATAAATGCAGGTTTCCACACACCTGATTTCCACACAACTGATTTCCACAAATACTGGTTTCTGCAAATACTGATTTCCGTCACCATTTTTAGAATAAATACGCCTTTAACCCATAAAATTGACTTAACTAACTAACCATCACGCCGTTTGCCACAGGGGTAGGCAGAGAGGACGGACCGCCAAACAACTCGATCTTGGCACACACTCTTTGCCTCACTCACATTCGTACATCATCTCATACATACTGTTCTATTATTCTGACTTTTGACATAGCCCGTCTTAAGTATCTGATTCACTTGATCATGCCATGTCTTCCTCAGGCATCCCAGACTTTTTCTACCATTCACATTTGCGTTATATATTCTTTTTACACTACTTTCTTCGTTCATTCGCTCTACGTGCCCAAACCATTTGAGGGTCCCTTTCTTAATCTTGCTCATTATACTTACATCAGCCTTACATTATTTGCGGATATCCACATTTCTAACACGATCATATTGTTGGATGTTGTGTGTTGTGATTGTCCTATTTTATATTTAAATTCATGTAGCACTGAACATTTCCTTCTCATTCATTTTAATCTCGATGTGTAGAGCCCTTTATATTAAACTTTCGCGTCTATGCCACCTTTTACTCACAGATCGCCATAAAAGTTTTGTCTATTACCCTCTGTTGTCTGTGGCACATAAACTTTCACTTTTGTGTTTATAAAATGGCGTGTTTTGACGCTTGTCATTATTCTTCTCTTGAAAACATTCTAAATCTTACAAACAGTCTCTCTCTATCCTCGTCTAAACTCTGCTTGTTTAGCAAACCGTCGTTCACTTCTGTAAATTAATTAGTCTAAATTATTGTCACAGTCAAGTGTTCAGACAAAATCACTCTGTAAAATTTATTCTTCAGAATAAACAGTTGCAAACATCCAGTATCACAACACAAGTGTTTTTTACTACAAAGGATTACCTCAAAATACCAACTCTATCACTCTTGTACGGTTCCCTGGTGTGGAACTGAAGGAAGCAAACAAAGGCAGCTCAGCCTTACAAACTGACTGCAGCTATCTGGAGAGAACCACACCTGGATCTGCGCACATAAATGGTTTTACTACACATGCGCCTCAGGGATCTCATTTCAACCGCATACAGGTTTCCATAAATACAGGTTTCCACAAAACTGGTTTTTGCAAATACTGGTTTTCCACAAAAACAGGTTTCCTTTAATACTAGTTTCTGTAACATTGGGTTTCCTAAAATATTTAGTTTCTCATAAACTCGGTTTCCCAGTTTTATTACATTATGTATTAATTTGACATGGATCTTTTCACTGAATAAAATGTATTTAAGTTACAGTATTTTGATCTGAATGTAGTATTGATGATTGTAAAGTTTTATGGCTTACAGCTGATGTAAGGAGATTGCCAAATAATTTCTCAGTTAATTTCGAAAATATTAAGTTATGGAAATCACTTTATACAACGTCTTTACTTTTCGACAAACCGATTTCCGACTGTGTTACAATATTTAAAATACATGAAAAGCAAATTGCTGCACTGCCATTTTTTATAGAAATCTAATAATTATAGTCCGATAATATAGTTACTGATTTTCGTCAAAAGCGGAAATCGCAGGTATCAAAATTAATAATAAACTGCTAAAAAACCTATGATCTGGATGAAGCTTTTTTTTGTGAACATGGCTTCAATTTTTATTTATAGTTGGGGTGTTTTAAACTCCATCAAATCGGCAATCAGCACTACATATAATGTATAAGTTTTGACATTAAATAGTTCTAATCGAACGCCAATTCTCGGCCCGTTTTAGCTTTTGGTCAAAAATAATTTGTTATACTTGAAAGCTGATCACAATTTGAGTAAAAGCTGAAACGGGGCTGAGAATCGGCATTTAATTACTTCCATTTTATTGGTCTCAGTTAAATGCTGTTTCTCAGCCTGTTTCAGCCACTGACGAGCGTGACAACAAGTCCGCTGATTGAAAATTTGATCAAACGCTGAAATGGGCCGATTATCAGCGTTTAACAGGGACAATTAAAATGGCACTGATTGTTGATTTGATGGTAATCAAACATGATAGTTTGAAATGCAAAATTAACTTACAGAATAGAGAATTATTATATGTTCAACACCAAGGAAGGGTTTGGTAGTTCTGTACAGAACTGAATTGTATATTATACTATTATTGTAAACAATAGTTGTATATTTGGGAATGTTGTTTGTATATTAGAATTCTGCTCGAAAAGCAATTAGTTCCCGTGTTTTTTTGTTGTTGCAAATGTTTAACTTTAACAATTTTGAATCTGTTAATTTAATTACACATTAAGCCTAAGAAAATTGGATTTGAACCTTTGCTAATATTATTAGTGAAATGAATCTTCAAAAATAAAATGCGTGTATATAAAATAATATGAAGGAAAAAAGTGAGGTTATGTGTCGTTTCAAAACTGTATAAAAGACGCACTTAAATTTGCAGTTTTGGCGTCGCAATTGTAGATATTTTGGATATATAAAAAAATTGTTAGTTCCCCTTTTGACTGCCTGCAAACCTTAGTATGTCAAGCTGTTTCTAATATGTGACGCTCAATTCTATCTGCCTGCCCTTTCGGAGTTAGTAAAAATGGTGTGTAACAAATAATTTGTTAATGTAATATAGTTAAATATTTGCTAATGTACAACAGCAGGGTTTTCGATTATTTTTAAAGCGTTTTTTGAGTGTCGCTAAGAAGTTATGATATTAAAACGAAATGGTATTTGAAATACCAAATGACAATTCTTTTACTCGTTTAAAAAGATATAAGATACATGTAATAATTCTTATAATCATTATTTGTACGTTAATTGCTCCCTTTTTCCAACGAACGATTTGCAATCTGATAAGTTTTAAGATTTTCACGGCCAGAAGCATTTTCGTTATATGTTTTTGGGGTGTTGTGCCGTGTTGCGCTACCTCCTTCTTTAGCCAACGTTTCGGACATCGTTGCAGTGTCCATCATCAGGGCAGATCCGGCAGATCCGGTAGATGTCTACCGGATCTGCCGGATCTGCCCTGATGATGGACACTGCAACGATGTCCGAAACGTTGGCTAAAGAAGGAGGTAGCGCAACACGGCACAACACCCCAAAAACATATAACGAAGATTTGCAATCTGTTTAAAACAAGATTGTTGATTTTTATTTTTAATAATATAATTAATTGTTTGGTTAACTTTATTGGATTGATATTATTACGCTGTGTTAAGATTTGTAATAAAAATAATATAATATTGTCTAGGTGCGTAATATGTAAACTTGACGGATGGCGATTTTTGATGTTTTCAAAATAAATATTGAATTTATGAGATGGACGTGTTTTATTATATATCAAATTGTTTGATCATATATTTTCAAATGTTGAAATTGAATTTTACATGTCTCCAGGGGTTTCATTTATGGGTATCGCCGCCCCGAGAACCAGGGATGCCCAGGGTCATGAGGTGAGGTTTGTCTAGGTGGCAGACGTGTCAATCAGGAGAGACTGGTTGAGGGAGACCTTTCGACCTCTCCAGTCAGACTCGACCCGCCTTGCCTCAGCGGGAGGAATAGATTCACGCGTCAGTTGAACCTAGACAAGTTGACCCACCTCTCATACCTTTTTCCTTCCCAGAACTTCCGCTCCTTATAAAGACCCTCCAAAAGGCGTCCCCAAAAACGGCATAGGCCCGAAGGAAATTATTGTTGGCTCATAGTTTAAAATTTCAAAGTGCTAGAGCTCAAAGCTTGAAAGTTTAAAGCTCGAAAGCTCATAGTTTGAAAGTTCAAAGCGCGAAAGCTCAAAATAGAAAGCTAATAATTTGAAAGTTCAAAGCTCGAAAGCACAAAGCTGATAGTTCAAAGCTTGAAAGCTCATAATTTGCAAGTTTAAACTGCAAAAGCTCAAACTAAAATCTCCAAAGCTTGTGAGCTCACCTTTCAATGATAGATTTCGCAATCTTCATAACAAAGTTGCGCAGTTTGCGTACATTTCATTAATTACCAAGACGCAAATTGGACACCACCGGTTTCTGGTTCGACAACTTCAAAGTTGTGAGGATTGCATACAAAAGGCGCATTTTCAAAAGTATTTGACCTCATCAATCTCTTGTGCTCCTGGTAGATTAACTGTAAAAAATGTTTTTTGTGGTTGGGAAGGCTGGATAAAATATATTATGGTTTTGAAACCACCACCTATTTCTGATTCTTCCGTGTACATGACGACTTTAAAGTTGTGAGGATTGCATACAACAGGCGCATTTTCAAAATGTTTGACCTCTTTAATCTCTAGTGCTCCTGGTAGATTGTCTGCAAAAATTGTGGTTTTTGTAATAGTTGGGACACTGGAGAAAATTTATGGTTATCACCTATTTCTGATTCTACCATGTACATGACAACTTCAAAGTTGTGAGGATTGCATACAAAAGGCGTATTTTTAATAATTTTTGACCTCTTCAACCTCCTGTGCTCCTGGTAGATGGTCTGTAAAAAATGTTGTTTTCGTAGGCCACTAGAGAAAAATTATGGTTTGAAACCACCCGGTTTCTATATGTACATGACAACTTCAAAGTTGTTAGAATTGCATACAGCAGGCGCATTTAAAAAAATGTTTGACCTCTTCAACCTCTTGTGCTCCTGGTAGATTTTCGGTAAAACATGTTGTTTTCGTAGTTGGGACGGACACTGGAGAAAAATAATCGTTTTGAAACTGCCACCTATTTCTGATTCTACCAGTACGTGACAACTTCAAAGTTGTGAAGATTGCATACGAAAGGCGAATTTTTAATAATTTTTGACCTCTTCAACCTCCTGTGCTCCTGGTAGATTTTCTGTAAACTATGTTGTTTTTGTAGTTGGGACAGACACTGGAGAAAATTAATCGTTTTGAAACCGCCACCTATTTCTGATTCTACCATGTAGGTACATGAAACTTCAAAGTTGTGAGGATTGCATACAAAAGGCGTATTTTTAATAATTTTTGACCCCTTCAATCTTCTGTGCTCCTGGTAGATTTGTCTGAAAATTAATGTTGTTTTTCCAAGGCCCAAATTGGACACCACCTGTTCCTGTTTCTACCATGTACATGACAACTTCAAAGTTGCGAGGATTGCATACAACAGGCGTATTTTTAATAATGTTTGACCCCTTCAACCTCTTGTGCTCCTGGTAGATTTATCTGTAAAAAGTGTTGTTTTTGTAGTGACATTTGAGAAAATGTATGGTTACCACCACCTGCTTCTGATTCTAATGTACATGACAACTTCAAAGTTGTGAGGATTGCATACAAAAGGCGCATTTTCAAGAGTGATTGACCTCTTCAATCTCTTGTAAAAAATGTTGTTTTTGTAGGTCACTAGAGAAAATGTATGGTTTGAAACCACCACCTGTTTCCGATTCTACCATTAAAAAAATACCACTAATAACTTAAAAGTTGTGAGAATTGCACAACAGGCGCATTGTCAATGATGCAATGGCGCATGTCAATGATGTTTTGACCTCTTCAACCTCCTGTGCTCCTAGTAGATGTAAATTTTGTTTTTCCAAGGCCCAAATTGGACATCACCTTTTTTTGTTTCTACCGTGTATTTGACAACTTAAAAGTTGTGAGAATTGCATACAATAGGCGTATTTTCAAAAATGTTTGACCTCTTCAACCTTTGTGCTCCCGGATTTTCTGTAAAAAAAATATTGTTTTGTAGTTGGGAAATAATTCAGAGTCTACTTCTAATTCATGGGGTTGTCATCACAGGTTTCCAACTTCACTTTACCTTATTCTGAGATATGAGGTGTCAAAGTTTGCAAAGATGATTTCTTATTATCTATTTACCAATTTCTGATTTTGAGGTTGGTGGCGTGTGTAATATATTAATTATGGTTAAATCCGCATAGTTGGCGGTAAGAACTGCTTCATAGCTTTGAGTGATTATTGTTTATAGAATTAACGACAGTTGTCTCAGACTCTTTTGTTTTAGGGAGATTGTAAAAATGGAGACCGGTGAACTATTGTGAATTTCATGATTCTAAGTATTAATGAAAGATAAGTGCTTGTAAGTCATTGGTGTATTTATTAACCAAGTGAAGACATTACAGCATGTTGTGTTCTTTTTCCAATTCCGTTTAGATCATATTTCTCGCTACGATAGTAAGGGAGACACAACGATGTCTATGAGACCTATTTGAGTTGTTCCGAAAAGCGAACAAATTACCCTGAGGGGTTTAAATAAAAAAGCAAGTTCATTTCGTTATTTTTTATTTATTTACAACATGGAGGAAGCAATTTTAAAATAATACAAAACTGACGATCTTTATCTTACACTTCTCGACACAAACAATCAACAATATCTTTACTATTGGTTATTGGTGTCCATTGGATTTTATTTTACTTTATAATACAAGAAGACTTTGAAAAAACTATTCAAAAGTAGTTTAATAATAAATTATATAAAAATAACACAGAAAAAAAAATAAAGCAAATATTTTTATTAATTTACCCAAAAAATAATTAATTCATACTGTTGGTTTGTAAAGAAAAAATATACAAAATAATTATCACAATATTATTAAAAATATATCACCGAAGAATGTAAAACATAAAAAAAATCGTAAATTTATAAATTTTTATCTTCAGAAGTAAAACCAATTTGACTTAATTTAATTTAATGTTGTTGTGCATTCAAATTTAGCATTTTGGTTTTGATTTTATAAGTTTTTAAATTTCTTAAGATATTTTTTTTTAAGAATGATATAAGTAGCACAATTAATACACTGAAAAAGGAATGCTTAACAAAAGCAAAAATAAAAATTACAACTTTTTGGACCAGTGGTTCCCAAAGTGATCCCAGGGGTCCCCAGAATCATGCAGGGGTTCTGTGGAAAATTAAAATTGAGTTGGGGTCCCTGAACAATGTCAGGAGGTCCGCGCTAGATTCTCAACCTTTTTTTGCCCACTGCCCACTCCACAACGGGGGGCACAATGGGATGGGATGGGGCAGGATGGGATGGGATGAGATGGGTTTCTCCGGGTCTCCTACCGCCCCCCTGAAAGTCTGAAATGCCTGCCCGCAAAAGGGGTCCGTGGGCCAAAAGAGTTTGGGAACCACTCTTTCAGATAAAACATAATAATGTTTAAAACAGAAATTAAGGCCTCATTCTCACAAGAAGTAAAATGAAATAAACATAATGCTGGTGTTTTTATCATGGACTAGTGCTTATGAACCGATTTCGCCTTAGTTTAAGAATGCTCTAATTTAAGAATATGGCCTTTTTCTTTTTTTGGATAATTTAATGTATATTGTATTGCATGGAAATCATGTCACTTGCTGAAGACAGTAAAGTTTGTGCAGATTTCATGACGCCAGAGATCACCGTTTTAGATATTTTGCTGCTTCATACACAATCAGATTTAACAATTTGGGAGGCGGGAATGGGTATCGCCGCCCCGGGAACCTTTATCGGATGACCAACACCTCAAGTGGTTCGCTACGTTTGGTGATTTAGCAGGGGTGCCCGGGTTCGCGGGGAGAGGTTTGTCTAGGTCTTGGAGGCGGATAACCAGGACACATTGAACCCCAGATTCCTACCCACCCCTTAAACCCTTTTTCTTCTAAAAACTCTCCTTTCCTTCCTTTCCTATAAAAAACCCTCCACACAGCATTCCCAAAGATGACATAGGCCCTGAGGGCAATTTTTTCCTCAGGGTCTCCTGCGTGGAGCTCATGTAAAAAAAAAAAAAAGATTTTACTTTCGTCAAATTTGCAAAATTACAATGTCCTAAAGCTATGAATGGTGAGTTCCGGGCATCATGAAATTTACACAGCACATTCTGATTGGAATTTCTAGGTCAACAGAACTACTTTCAAACTGTAGCGACATTTCCATCATGAGCTATGGCTGAAAATTGCCGATAAACCATTAAAAAATGCCAGGAGAAGATATATTTTGTTTCAAAGAAAAATTAAGATAATAAAAATTGCAATGTTTTAAGATACTTCTTGTGTGAAAAGGGTTTTTTAAAATTTTGCATTGTAAAAAATTTAAAATTTAAAGTTTAATATGTTTTTTTTTTCTATTACATTTGGAAGAATAATAAATACTACATTGAAAAGGAATTTCTTTAGTGAATATACGCACAACGTTATGTACGCTTACATATTAAATATATTATTCATGTTCAAAACGCGTCGTTCCCTTCCGTATAAACAATTATTACAAAAGTGTCAAATTTCCCGTCAATTCTAGCAAAAATGTTACAACTTATGCACGTGCGCGCCACCGAAAAAAAATTGCACCTCGATGTGCCGTAACATATTAAGTTAATATTAATTAATATGCGTTCATCGTATATAAAAATTCTTAATAGCTAAACTGGTTACAAATATTCACACCTTTATATAAATACTATTACTAATACAATAATTATTTTTAAATTAAATAATAAATTTTAAATCAAAATCAATTAAGATTTGTTTATTAAAAATGCTGTCTTTTCTATAATATTTTATTTTTTTAATAATTTCTAGTAAGTAGGTACTATTTTTTGGCTGTTTTTATGATTTTTAAAGAGATCAGAAACAAAAACAAAAATAGCATTTAAATTAAATAAATCCAACCCATCGAAAAATTTATGGTTATTATTATAATAGACTTGGCTCAAAACTGTCCTGTATAAATAAAACTTGAACACTTAATTTTAAATTTCCAAAATCTTTCCGCATTATCACAATCTTACAAGATTCACAGCATTTTGTGCTGTTGTCCATTCATTTTACTTTTTTTTGGATTTTGAAAAAAAAAGTTTTTAACAAACAAGTTAAAATTTATGTAAAAGTTGTAAATATTTTTTTGTAGGAATTGATCAAGTAATCTAATTTTAACTTCAATTGCAGAATATAACACACAAAGTTTAATGGAAAATTTAATATCACGGCTTAAGTTCAACGAAATAAGATTGTTACAGCTTAAGTTCAAATGGAACAATATTGTTACAGCTTAAGTTCAAATGAAACAATATTGTTACAGCTTAAGTTCAAATGAATCAATATTGTTACAGCTTAAGTTCAAATGAAAAAACATTGTTACAGTTTACGTTCAAATGAAACAAGAATGTTACAGGTTAAGTTCAAATGAATCAATATTGTTACAGCTTAAGTTCAAATGAAACAACATTGTTACAGTTTAAGTTCAAATGAAACAACATTGTTACAGGTTAAGTTCAAATGAATCAATATTGTTACAGCTTAAGTTCAAATGAAACAACATTGTTACAGTTTAAGTTCAAATGAAACAAGAATGTTACAGGTTAAGTTCAAATTAATCAAGAATGTTACAGGTTAAGTTTAAATGAATCAAGAATGTTACAGATTGAGTTCAAATGAAACAATATTGTTACAGATTGAGTTCAAATGAAACAATATTGTTACAGCTTAAGTTCAACTGACAATGTTAATACAAATTAAGTTCAAATGATATAAAATAATGTTACAGCATAAGTTCAAATAATACAAGAATTACAGTTCAACTGAAAAGGATGTTATAAGTTCAATGACACAGGAATGTTAAGGCTTATGCTCAAAAGACATAAGAATGTTACAAAATTAAGATCAAGTGATATAAGAATGTTACAGCTTAAGTTCAAAAGACACAATAATGTTACAAAAAAATTGAATTACAACAAAAACAATGTAAATTAAATATATTTATCAAAATCAGTGTAAAATTAGACCAATTTTTTATTTTGTTGATATATTACGTGTAGCTATGTTTTGTTAATACATAAAGTTATATAAAAATCCAAACAACTCGTCCACTTCTCTATAAATACTTTAAATAGTACCATATTCTAGAGGAAATTAATGACTTAGTGGTATATTTAGATTATATACCAAATAAAGGCAGTCGTAAATTCACACAATATACGATATTTCTTTAAAAAAAAAAACTTAATACGTTAGTATCTTAAAATCTAGAATAAATACTTAGTGAGATACAATAGTTTAATTTATAACTTATACGGATAATATTTTTATTATATATTTTACCTACAAAGCCTAAATTCAAATATTTCAAATTCGTCCATTTTTATTTCTCATGTTCGTCGCCAATGTTGCGATAATTTTTTGTTTTGGCAGTTTTTTTTTTGTCTAATGAAAGATTTAAATATAAGGATATCCTGGCTAAAGATTTTTTTTAAATGCGAATACTGCGCAAGAGCAACCACTCTAAAATGTTTGGAGACAGTGGCATATCCAATGGGAATTTGTTTGTCTGAAGGGAGTGGGGAGGGGGAGATGAGGCAGAGGAAGATTGGGAAGTACCTGACTAATTAGATCCAGTCACCAAACATGGCTAAAGACATTTCAAGCAACATTTCGATTCTGAATGGTGGTTTTTGAAATGAAGTATATCATACCAAAATCTGCAGTGTTTACAAATCAAATAAATATGTAATAATATATGTACTTAAGTAGGCAAAAATAATTAATAATACATAAGCATGAAAAACATTTCGTAGATATAAATTTTGCACTAAGAATATCACACAAAAAGAAAAGTAAAAAGTTCACATTTTGCATAGTCCCAATTAACAGCTGTTTTATTTCATATTATACAAGGTGTAAGGGACTTACTTATTCTGACTTATTTTAATCAGTGATATCTGACATTATTTGGAGTAAAAAATTGTAAATGGGTATTTTTTTTATTTTTCTTCAAAACCAAACAAAAAAAATTCTTCCTCATGTCACTCACTCAAATTCCGCTGAAATCCTCACCCGACCCTATTCAATACAAACTGATTTTTTATGTTTGAAATTAAAAAAAAGAAAAAAAATTACAAGTGTGCAGTTCACATGCAGTAGAAGTGAAACCTTCAGAAAACTAGAGTGAAATCAAGTTTGTCCCTTAACATCCTTTATATGTAAATTATAAAAAAATCAAGTTAATGCTACTAATATATTGAAAAATCTGTAAAAATAAGTAGTGTCTTAAAAAGTGTGGTAAATAATCTAAATTCTGTTTAAATCGGAAGTCATTTGTTTCTCGTAATCATAATTGTTTATAAAATTTCTTCGTCGACATTACGTATTGTATAAATAATGGTTATGTTATTAAATATTTATTATTTAAATTTTTACTTAACACGAGGAAAGACAGTAATAATAATAATAATTTTACAAGTTAACACAGCTTTATGATAAATATTACCAGTTATGTGTAATATTATGCCAGGATGTTCGAAGTTTACTTTTTCAATGGTTTTAAATTAATATTTTTGCATAAGGACATTTTGATGGTAGTAGATTTTCAAATATTGCCAGGTTATTTATCCATGAATGTTTCGGTCTTTAAAAAAAAATAGACCCCTAGTTCAAACACAATCATCCTTAAATTACTCAAAATGATCCAATATCACAAGCAATGATCCTCATATCACACAAATCAAGCACAGTGATCTTTTATCACACACTTCTTAAATCACACGCATTGATCTTTATCAAATGCAATGATCCTTAAATCAAACAAATTGATCCTAAAATCATACACAATGATCCGTAAATAACACAAAATGATACCAAAATCATACACACAATGACCTCAAAATCACTTACATTGATCCTTATCACATGAAATGATTCTTAACCCGGCGTCAGTACAGTTGGGTCAATTTGACCCGCGCCATTTTAAAATTAGCTTATTTCTTAGAATTTTTGTGCGACGTTGCCACACTTCTCAGTAGCTGGAGCTAACAATCTCCCCTCCTCGCTGGCCATCGCTGTTTAGTGTTGTAGCGGCCGCGACGGTGGATAGACGTGGCTAAACCCGAAAAAGGTAAATATGACCCAACCATACATTTCGTGTCGTAATTTCGCGCCAATCAATAACTAAACATTACATTCGATAATTGGTTCACCAGCTACGAATTAGTAAACCACTTGCTTCAAGAACACAAACTGACATCTGTAGGCACTATTCGCAAAAATAAAAAACTAATACCCGAAAAATTTACGAAAACAAGGGGAAAAGAAATAAACTCGTCGACTATTGGTTTTCAGAAAGATATCACGATCGTTTCATATATTCCGAAAAAAATAAAGTGGTTTTACTTATGTCGAGCTTGCATCATTGCTTGATGACAGTATTGATACATCTACCGGCGACAAAAAAAAATCTGAGATAAATAAATTTTATAATGTGACAATAGGTGGAGTATATTAGAGTATATTATTCGTAGTCCTACTTTAGATCTCGTTCATATATATGATATTAGTTCACATTTTGAGAAAAAAAATTATGTTTTATTTAAATTTTATAACTTTAAGACAGAGGCTGTCTATTTTGTTAAAATTTTACTATACTTTTATAAAAATGTCATTAAAAGATTGTTTTATATGAAGTTGTTTTATTTTACCCAAAATCTCGTAAACAAAATAGTTTTTAATCAAATTATTGCAATATGTTACTAAATTTCTTTTAAATATTGACATCAAAGCCAGTTTTTAATTCGGGTCTCCTAGACCCAAACCTACTATCGTTGTTACATATTTTAACTGTACTGACGCCGGGTTAAATCAAACAAAATGATCCTAAAACCATGATCGTAATGATCCGTAAATAACACAAAATCATGCAGAATGACCTCAAAAATCACATGCATTGATCACCTGAAATAATCATTAAATAAAAAATCAAACATATTGACCCTAAAATCATGTGCAATGATCCTCAAGTCACACAAAATGATTCCTAAATCACTGTTCGCAACTGTCGTCAGACGACATTATCTTTCTACCACCCAAAATGATCCTTGCATCAGACAAAATGATCCTAAAACCATACACAATGATCCCAAAATCACAGGCAATAATCTGAAAATCACACAATGATTCTTAAAACCGAAATTGTTTGTTTTCACCCGCCTGAAGTGTGTTGAGATGAAATTTTTTATTTAACTACTGAAAATAATTATTCTAAAACCATTGACTAAATAAATCATTGACATATCCACATTTCAACATATTCGAGCACGCTGTAAGTATATTTATATAAGAATAATGTCCTAGATATTATTTATAAAAGTTTATAATATTTTACATTAGGTTATTAAATAGACAAGCGCCAAATTGTTCTAAAAATAACAATTTAACGTCATCAGTGTTAAGTTATTTATAAAATTATTTCATAATTAAAATATTTGTTGAAACGCATTGATAAACAACAAACATGACAATTTTGTAATTAAATCTCATCATACGTTGTGTAATTTTTTTGTTTTATGGTATCGAGAATCTAATTACATTTATTGTTGTGGTACCCCTGGTTCTTAATGGAGCGTAGAGCTCAGAATTGAATTAAGTATATTGTCTATGATTCTATGATGTCATGGAACAAATGGCTATTGGATTTTCTGTAATCACAATTACTATATCGTGTTCAATTCAATCAAAACCAGTGGGTTGTTGTTTTTTTTACGTAACACTTTGATCAAAAAGTTTTAGGACCATATTAATAAAATCGAAAATACAAGGTTATTCATCAAAATCGATATGGTTCCCTTCAAAGTACTCCCCTCCAACTGCAGCGCACTTATGCCGCGCTTGATCTAATTCTCGAAACACCACTGGTACTCAATTTTCAGTATCTCAATCAGTGCTCATAACATTCTCCCGGGTGTTGTAACGCGAGTCGAAAAAGAAAAAGTCGCAGGGAGCCAGATCAGGTGAATTCGAAGGCTGCTGGATAGTGTTAGTAGCCGCCATAGCTCAGTTGGGAGAGCACCTGACCAGCAATCAGAAGGACACGGGTTCAAGTCCCGTTGGCGTCATGTATCTTTTCTCGGAAGATTTTTTCATTGTAGATGAGTGTTTCAGGCTGATAATTATCGCTTATAATAAGTGTTAGTATTGTTTTTGGTCAAAAACTCACGGATGCACTGTGAGACGGTGCGTTATCATGGTGCAAAATTGATGTCGTTTTCAGACTTTAAAAAATCGAAAACACGCACAAAGGTAGAGATACTCAGTACAGCGTAACTTTAACAAAAGTCAAGCCATTACGCTGAAATTTGGAGGGAAGTGTCAATGACAGTTGTGGTAACCTAACAAAAAAAAAAAGAATTCAAATCGGGTGACTGGCAGCTTCACAGGGTGGCCAGTCCTAAAACTTTTTGATCAAGCTGGTGTGGCCAGTCTGTCTGTTCTATACCGATGCGTTGGCAACACCTAGACCTAATTACAATGATAATATATATTATTGTGTATAATAATTTAATTGCCGTAGAAAAGAATTGTCGCCATGCTATAAAAAAAACTTGATTCAGTCGCCAACTTTATAAATATCTTTCATTATAAAAACCTTACCCAACATTTCAATAAGCAGACTATCCACTTCTTCGAGACATTTAATTTTACCGTCAGATTCAATATTGTTTCAATCTAGCTTCTCCGTTTTCCATAAAATTTTCAAAATAGAGTAGTTTTTTCACAATACAGATGAGGTGGTAAGAAAGTGCCGTTCGTTTAGCCATGTTCAGGACTCGATCTGAATAGCCAGGTACTTCCCAACCGTTTTCTTCCCCTCACAAGTGTGCAGTTCACACGCAGTAGACGTGAAACCTTCAGAAAACTAAAGTAGACCAGAGTGGGGAGGCTATGAAGCGCCGTACAAAGAGGAGCCCGATTATACAATCTCATTCTCACACAGGCTAAATCCTATAGATGTATTTCTATTTTTGAGACTGACAATTCATGGTGGAATTCCATTATAATATATTATAATAAAATTAATATAAAACTTTATTTCACTTAATATAATTAAAAAAAATACCATACATCATAAATATAATAATGATTTGACAATAAAATTAGGTCATTAGTAATTCATATTAGTTGTAAGGATTTTCCCTAATCAACATTGAAGTGAGCTACAAACCCAAGGTAATTAGCCTACTGAAGTTACCAAAATATTTAGAAATTCGACAGTCTAAAACGACTTATCAACAAATATAATTAATTAATAATTGATTAAAATTCTTGTAGACCACCCCTCTCCCCCTCCCCAGTATGTTATGTGTATAAACCGTAGACTAAGAATTATTTGTACCAGTCTGAAGATGGCTCTAACGAGCTGAAACCGGTTACGTTCAAATAAAATTAAGTGGAATAAAGTTTTATATTCGTTTTATTATAATATCCTATAGATGTGTTTGTCTCTTTTTAGTGTCGCTTTTTCGTTTTATTGAGTTTCAAATCCCAACGGTGCTAAAGAAGTTTTCACTTCAAAAAGAGATAAACTTTTGAAGTTGCACTGTCACTGGGATTAAATCTGATGATTTCAAGTTCTAGTTAGTAGCAGATTGTACAAATACCTCTGGTTACTACTAGCTAACACTTTACCATTTGTTATTTGTAACCAAGAACGTATGTCTTTGTAATTTTAAATGTCTCGTGTAAGTGATTGAATGCATTCACAAGCCAACTTTCATTTTGATTATCTATGGGGAAAATTAATTTTAACATTACAAAAGCGATATTAAGAAAAATTCTATTAAAAAAATAGAAAAATATAAAATTCTAAATAGCAAATTTGTAAATGAAATACAAAATATACTTCATAAGAATGAAATTAAATGCAGTGTTTTCGTTTATAAGTGCATTACTGAAAAATTTTACAGTAAAACATTTTAAATTGTGTTATGTTTGAAATAAGATGCGTAAATTAAAAACATAGTACTTTTTGAAAACTGCAATACATAGTGTTTCAATTCGGATTGCTCGAAATGCAAAAGTGAAAAATTTGGTAGCTCAGAGGGTAGAGCTCTTACCGCTGAACAGATAAATCAGTGGAAGTGTGTCGTGGGTCTGAAAGTAAGCATAATTTTCGCTTAATTTTGCCAAAAAATTTTCCAATATCTAAATTTTTTTCTAGCAGGTAATCAATTCATTAACCCGTTTGGGGCCTAGGAGTCGAAAGGTCTAAGAAACTCCTCCACTCCTGCCATCTCCCTTCAGTTTGGTATTCCCTTACGATGCTGTATGGATCCATGACCCTTCCAGTTAACTAAGTTCAACCGTCACCTTAAGAGGATCGACTTAGCAGAGATCCCATGTTCATGGAGTGAGGTTTGTTTAGGTCTTGGCGGCGGATGTTGCGTCTGCCCTCCTGCTGCGTGGCGGCCCGACCAGGAGAGATTCTTTCACCTCTACAATCGGATCTCTCGATCCAATGCTTTGCACCGCAGTGGGAGGAACAGATTCAACCACGATTCCCTTCTCGGAATTTCCTCTCCTTTCTTTACTTGAAAAGACCCTCCACACAGCATCCCCCAAAGTTGACCTAGTCTCCTGTGATTCTGTATCTTTTACGACAGCCTAAAGCGTGTTAATTCGGCCGTATACGACACATTTTGACAGTTTTCTTAAATGCGGTATTCCATATCGCGTTAACGACATAAATACTGCGCTTGTGTTAAGACTTCAACTCTTAAAAGTAGTTACACTAATGCCAGAGATGACAGCGTGTTCTGCCGCGCATTCCTCGTTAAGAGATGTCAGTCTGGGATAAGATTTGTGAATCGAATTATCATCGCGTACAAACATAAAAATAATACGACAAACGGATAGTCATTTATGAACGCCTATTCAGCTTGTATGTAAGTAGTTATAATAATGAATAAACAGCAATTCCTGTTTTTAAATAGGTAATTAATCCATACCAACTGACATCAACACACGACAGGCATAGACAAGCCATTGAAAGCCATAGAAAATCACAGAAATTTGACAGCCGATAACACACGCATTTTGCTGTTTGTCCCGCCTTCCTGGAAATTTTATTACATTATTATAGATTTGCAAATGTCAATAAACGAGTACCAGTACGCAAGCACCATAGTTGCTTGTTTGTACCGAATTCATCAAACTCAAGAAGCCAGTGTCCACTGGCTGATGACCATATCAGCGGGATGGACGAATTTGTCAAAACCGATGAAAAAGCCAACGAGTTCAACAGAGGGTGATGGAATTTGGACTAGTTATCTTGTAACGTTGACTTAACACAAAGGATACAGAACCACCCTTCCGAATTATTACTGTCTTTAAAATTATGGAGTTTTGGTACCAACACTGAATATACAAATTCATAAAAATTTTCTCACTTTTGCATTTTTTCGCAAGTTCACTCACTGCTCACATATAAAAAAATTGTAACAGCAAAATTTTAAAAAAAGAAGATGAAAACATAAAGAAATAAATGCGTGGGATGGTATGTTTAAATGCAGGATTATACAAATGCAGAGGATCGGCGGGCGGGGTGGCGGTGTCTGCATGCATCCTCTTCCTGTCGCTAAGTCTTTGCTCTTTCGTCTTTACTCTTTGATAATTATTGGCCGCGGGTAGCGAATAGTGGTGATAACGCTAACTGTTGTCCGCCCGTCGCAATTACCTTCTCGCCAGTTCCATTTTGACAGCTGCAAAACAAAAATAAACAATTGTTAATAAAAGAAAATATAACATACAATTTTTTTTACATTAGCTCCACACAGGAGGCCCTGAGGGATACAATTGCCTTGTCATCATGGGGGATGCTGTATGGAGGGTTTTTTAAGGAAAGAAAGAAGAAGTTCTGGGAAGGAAATAGGTACGTGGGGTGGGTAGTAACTTGGGGGTTAGTGTGTCCAGGAGTGACGAACGTATGAATCCATCCCTAGAGTGCAAGGCGATGGGTCGAGGGATTTTGGTTGGAGAAGTCAAAAGACCTCCTCAACCAGTCTCTCTCGATCCGCCCCGCCACGCAGCAGTTGGGCAGACACATCGGCTGCCAAGACCTTGACAAACCTCACGCCATGAACCTGGGCACCCCTGCTAAGTCACCAGACCTATGGCAGAGGTGTTGATTATCCAATAAATGGTTCCTGGGGGGGCAGTACCCATACCCGCCTCCCAAAATTAAATTATTCAAGTCAAATGAACTATTATATTTCAAAATTGGAACTGATAATAAGTATTACATCAAACATCATATCATATCAGACAAGTAGCTATAAAAATTGTATTTCTGTTGTTTAAATTTTCGACAGATCTAAATCTGAATAACGATTTTTAAATTTTATATACTAATGGTGTTCATTCGAAAGGTAAATTTCTGATTGTCTCTAATAATTTTTGTTGATAGGGCTTGACCCCATATGTTATAAATCCTAGGTCACTTCAAGTAGTCCACTATGTTTGGTGACTCAGCAGGAATGCGCGGGTTCATGGGGTGAGGTTTGTCCAGGTCTTGGTGGCGGATGCATCTGCCCACAAACTGCTGCCCTCAGATTCCTACCCACCCACCTCATATATTTTTCCTTCCTGGAACGTCCTCTCCTTTCTTTAAAAAGACCCTCCACACAGAATTCTTAAAGATGGCATAGAAAAAATAATTCCCCGTTAAATTAATATTTAAAAAAAAATCTACTTTTGGTCGCTATTACATCTCAGAAAGGGCAAGTGCTAAAAGGCTGAGATTTGGAGTGATTCAGGAACCATAATAGTTAGAGGACTGAGAGACGGAGGCAACGCACCTGTGATAATCTCCTGTTTAATGGAGCTGACCTGGGCTCGCACTTCTCGGAGCACCTCCTGCTTGAAGGCCTCCCACTCTACGGGGCCCACGCACATGCCCTCGCCCGAGCCGTTCACCTGCAACAAATAATAACAATTAAAATTAACATGTACCCGAATAAACACTTCTCACTAGAAATGCCTTCCATGTAGATTTGAAAGGAAACCAACATCGCCACTAACTTGGTACCTTTGTGGATCTAGTCCATTTAGCACGTGCTCTGTCTCTCTTAACCCCTCAGGTCTCGATCGTATTTTATCAGAGGGTCAAAATAAATCCAATAAAATTCAAATAAATGCTATTTTTCTGAATGAATCCGAAAACTAACAACTGTTTTAGAAAGGTGACGAAAAATGCTTTCAAATTTTATATCATCAATATCAACAAATAATTTTTGAAATATAAAATTTTTCCATGCAAACCGAAAAAAGTTTTAAAAATGCCTCACCTTACGTTATTTCAACTAAAATTACTGATAACTAGGGCCCGGATTAATATGTAAATACATATTTTTAATTTGCACGATTTTCGGTCTCGTGTGTGTTCTCTACCCAGATTATCATATATAGATTGTGAAAAACTAATTTTTATTTTCCATATTTTTCCATATTTCATGGTTAAGTCCATATTTTACAAAAAATATCACAATCATCCATATTTTCGATTTTTATATCATAAAACATGAGTTAGTTCACAAAAATTGATATAATTTTACGTGTTTGCATTCTCGTCACCACACGGCCGCGTGTGTTTAATTTTTCTAGCGTATTATTCGTCGTAATTTGATTTTTGATTCTCTTCCTCTACTTGCTTGCTGTTGCTTGCGCATCTTTTTATTTTTACGTACTCAAGTCACCTACTACTACTGTCTAGGTACCTATCAGTTTAATTTCAAAATGCCCAAGGATAAACAACCTTTGCATATCAAGTAAGTCATATTTTAGACAAAAATAAAGGATTTGACACCCTAAAAACAATTAATAAAGTTCTGAGCGGAAGCTTTGAGGGTATTGCAGACGTGCCTTACACAATTTCGGAAGTAGGCGTCTTTAAGTACGCTCCCATTAAATCATGTGACGTGGAAAGATCTTTCAGCCAATATAAGGATATTTTTAGACCAAAAAGACAAGGTTTTAATTTTGGTAATTTAAAAAAAGCATGTGATTGTGTACTGCAATCAATTTAATAAGACAGATTTAGAGGAAGATGAATAAAACTTAATATTTTTATTTGAATTACCTGAACATTTCGCTATCTTTTTATAATTTTTTTAATGTAACTGTTACTGCATAGTGATTTTTCACAATGAAATTTTTTTAATATGAAAGATATTATTATTTTATACTCCATATTTTTTCCATATTTTAGATTTTTTAGTCCATATTATACAGGGTGTCCGGGGGTAAAGTGCATTAACTTCGGGAGGTGATTCTACATGATAGTGTAAGTAAAAAAGATAAATAACTTTTTTCGAAATTCCAACTTTTAGGGGTAGTTTTGTGGTAAAAACGTAAAATTTGACCGGCGTGCTCGGCCAGCTTTATTATTTTCCGCTGTTACGATACGGGCCAGTCACCACCATTTATTGTTGCCACGATCGCGCCCGGCAGGCTCCCGGCAAGTTAGAGCGTACCTCACACTAAGGATTTTTAGTAGGTAGATCTTTTTGTATGGGAAAAAAAAGTTGGAATTTCGAAAAAAGTTATTTATCTTTTTTACTCCTACCATCGTGTAGAATCACCTCCCGAAGTTAATGCACTTTACCCCCGGACACCCTGTATGTACATATTTTGAATTTTTTAATACATATTTATCCGAGCCCTACTGATAACGAAACAAAATAAAAAACCAAAACATAATTTATTAGGCAAACGTTATCGTCAACTCACTTTATTGGCATTTCATATAAAAATAATTCACAAAAAATTCTCAAACTTTCATAATTTTGTTCAAATTGCGGTCGAAAAAGTTTGTTTTTATAAAGGTGCACATTTTAATTATTTTGTGGTTAACTAATAGATTTGAATCTAAAGCGTGTTATTTTCTCTTTCTAACACTGTTTAGATCATAGTTCTAACCGTGATAGTAAGGGAGACTTGACGATTTCCATGACACCCATATGAGTTAGATACGTTTTTAGATTTTCACAGCCAAAAGTAATATCGTTATTTGTTTTTGGGTTGTTATGCCTTGTTGCGCTACCTCCTTCTTTAGCCAACGTTTCGGACAGCGTTATGGTGTCCATCATTAGGGCAGATGAGTTGTTCTGAAAACCGAACAAATTAACCTGATGTTTTAAGTTTTATTCATTCCTCAACGCTTTGCAACTGAGCTATTCATTGTTGTTCGTGCAACGTGTTCAGTTGAGCATCACATCTTCGCTAATCAACCATCTCTTCATGTCCTTACCTTATTGTCCAGGTCGTTGCCGGTGGGCGGCGGGGGGGGCGCCGGCGCTCCATTTGTGGCCGCCCCGTTCCCGTTGTTGTTGCCGGCGGCGATTGCCATCAAGGCGGCGGCGTTATTGCCGTTGTTGATGGAAATGCCGTTGCCATTGCCCAGACGATGCGGCAGAGTGGCGGACTTCTCCCACGTCTTGAGAGGTTCCTGTCCGCCTTCCTAAAAATTTAACAACAATTATTTTAGGCTTGCAAAGGAATAAAATCGTAACAGTGCACATGCACCTTTGCTGCTACGTTTGTACAAAATTCATCAAATTCAAGAAGCCAGTGTACACTGGCTGATGACCATAATCACATGGATGGAGGAATTTGTCAATACCGATGAAAAAGCCAACGAGTTTAACAGAGGGCAATGGAATTTGGACTAGATTTTAAGACACAATATTAGAGTTCAGAACAAAACTCATCAGCAGTAGTGGCGAGATGAAGGATTTCTACCATATAAGGCCTAATTTTAGTTGATATTTTACATTCAATAAATACACTTTATGCAATCGATGTGTTGTCCTTTCTCTATGCCTCGAAAAACTGACGCAGTAGCCAGCCGTCATAATTTTTCAGCAAAGTACGGAGAGGTCTGACTCCAATTGACAGAAATGAGATACTTGAGGCGTTAGCGTTAGATTAGCAATAAAAGCAGTGAGAAAGATTATAAAAGAAAATGATTTGGACATATATAGAGTGGATAATGGTGACAGGAGTGGTATCCGAAGCTTCTTCCCGTCAAGGTGGAACATTAACACATTAAAGTAGGACCCAACATGGTGCCTTGTGGTATTCCTATTATTATACTAGATGAATGGGTGTTTCTTCATCCTGTTGACATTTCCTCCAGCTATTAGTGTTTGAGACATAATGAAGACTACCAAGATGGAACTCGTCCAGGTGTTGATTTTTACCCATATTTCTATACGGTGTGAAAATTGATGAAAAAAAATTGTCTCAATTTTGCAATAACTTTGTCCTATCATAATAATTTAAGTCGAGATTCTTCCGCAATTTAATTTAATTTAAACTTTAAATGAAGTGAATCGGATGAAAATTCTACGAGCTACGATTTCTTGAAAAACACGTTTTAAGTTTTCGCTTGTAACCAGGCAGCTTTTTGGAGAAGTTTTCCGGTCTACCTGCTTGGCGCGCACCACTCCTAACTATATTTAAAGGTCGAAATTGATGCTATAACTTTGGGAATGTATTCTCCACAAGGAAGACTTTTAGGCAACAAAAAAGGCGATTTTTTGGATCGGCTGGACCAGACAAATTCGCTCAGTGAGATTCCAGTTTCTATCCGTTTTGAGTAATCTGTTGGCATTACTTGGATGTTGCTTACCTCGCTGCGGTCGACCTGCGCCCGGCGTCTTGCCAGTGTTCTCGCCATCTCGTTCATCATGGAGTGCATTGGCGTGGCGGGCGCTGGAGTGGGCGTCGTGGCCTTGCCGCCGCTCCCGCCAGATGACGTTGAAGAACCGCTGTTCTCCTGGGGCATCTGTTGCTGCAAGAAGACAATATGAAACGTGTTAGAAGCAATCAATAAGTAAGCAAAGTGAAGAAATGTCCAGTCCAAAACGTATTTTGGCTACAATCTTTTTAAAAATAAGGGAAAAAAATTATAATATATTGTTAATTCTGAATTTGAACTACCAGATTGACAAAAATGACATAAATTTAATGACATAGTTCCCAATGGCCTAGTGGTGTAACTCCTCAGGCGTCAGCCATAATTTGTTAAAGTTATTGAATAAAAAATTTTTCAGATTGTAATCTGAGATGTTGGTTTCATAAATAGGTCTATTTTACTTCTTTGGTGGTTATATTACAATTTGTATGATTGACCACAAAATTGTATAATTTTAATAACTATTATTTTCAACCTATTATTATTTTTCAAGGAGACTCATTGAGCCCTCTTTGGTTTTGCTTAGCATTGAATCCCCTTTCTAAAATGTTAATTAAAAGCAAGTTTGGAATAAAAATTAAGGGTAATACAAGAGAGAGTAGTATAGTTTCACATCTATTATATATGGATGATATAAAATTATTTTCAAATTCTGAATCAAATTTAGAGAAAATGATTAAGGTAGTTAAAATTTTTTCAGATGATATTAAAATGACTTTTGGTTTAGATAAATGTAAAACTATCCATATAGAGAAAGGCAAAATTGTAGATGGAGACGAGGGTATATTTAGAAATTTCAAAATTCAAAGTATGAAAGGGGATGAGGTTTATAAATATTTAGGATACCCGCAATCGAATAGATTAGATCACACTAGTATTAAAAATGATATTAGGATTAAATTTCAAACTAGGATCAGAAAAATTTAAAAATGCAATCTATCTGCTAAAAATTTAGTAAAAGCAATAAATACTTGGGCAATACCTCTACTAACGTACTCATTTGGCATAATTAAATGGTCCAATACAGATTTAGATAGTTTAGAACGATTGATTAGAACTACGTTAACAAAATTTAATTGCCATCATCCAAATTCAGCTATAGAACGAATTAATTTACCTAGAAATTTAGGAGGTAGAGGTATAGTCAAAATAACATCTTTGAAACACAATCAGGTAGAAATGCTTAGAAATTTTTTCCATAGGAAAGCTAATAGCTCAGAAATGCACAAAATAATTTGCAAGGCAGATAGAAATATTACACCTTTAAATTTATATGACGAGAATGCCAACATTCTTATAAATACTAACCAGGAATTATTAGATTCCTGGTCAAATAAAATTATTCACGCAAAACACTTCAATTATCTCAACCAAACGTATGTTGACAAACTTTCGTCAAACAAATGGTTGAGTATTGGAGAGTTGAGCGCAGAAATAGAAGGATTTATGCTTGCCATTCAAGATAGAGTCATTAATACTAAAAATTATAGAAAGCATATAATCAAAGATATAAATCAAATTGATGATTTATGTAGAAAATGTTTGGCTTTTCCCGAAACTATAGAACATATTATATCGGGATGTTCTATATTAGCGCCTTCCGAGTATACATTTAGGCACAATCAGGTTTTAAAAATAATTCACCAAAGTTTGATAATTAAACATAACTTGATTGACTGCCGTAATATAGTACCATATTATGAATATGAACCAAATTCATTTTTAGAAAATGAATTTTATAAAATATATTATGATAAAACTATACTAACAGACAGAACAATTAGTCATAATAGACCTGATATAGTTTTACATGACAAAATTAAAAAAATAACTTATATCATTGATGGTAGCTATTCCAAATTCCTGTAATATTCAAAAAACTACACAGATTTAGGAAATGAGATTAAAAGAATTTGGCATTCTCGGACTATAAAAATATTGCCATTTGTTATTTCGGCCACTGGCATAATACCTAGGAATCTGATTCAAAATTTAAGCATATTAGATTTGTCAAAGAATTTGTATATAAAAATGTAAAAATCAGTAATTTTAAATACATGTAGGATTACAAAGGATTTTTTAAATATTTATATTGAGGGATCGGTAGGATTTATAGGTTCAATTAGAAATGCCACATAGCCGAACCCTCTGATATGAAAATATCTGGAGTCGGTGAATTATATTCCCATTTGGTCTCTAGTAGGTTGACATGTTGTTCTTGTATTTATAATACTTATATAGTGCAATTGCATAGCGTGGGTTGACTAGATGATCATTTGGGGAAGTGTGTGAAAGGGTTTAGTTTTTCCTTCTTTTTTTCCTTTTTTTTTTTTTTTTTTTGGGGAAAATTTAACCCGGACATTTAAATCTGGTGCATAAAAATACTAGCTGTTTCCCGGCATGCGTTGCAATGCCATATTCAAAGAAATACATTGTTTCTCTGTGAATCACCTTTCCAGTGCGTCCCCGTTCCCCTCCAGCCTCCCCTTCCTAGTTAGCTTTATAAATTATAGTCTATATGTTATTCTGATGTATGAGCTATATTATTGTGAAGTTTCATTCAAATCCATTCAGTAGTTGTTGCGTGAAAGAGTAACAAACACACATACATCCGTACAAACTTTCGCCCTTATAATTTACTAGCTGACCCAGCCACGCGTTGCTGTGGCTAATAAAACACAACATCATCTACTGGATGGTTATCCAACCTTTATAACCACCGCCGTCTTTGAGTTTATCGCGAAGAGACAGACATACGCCGCGGAGGACTTTAATTTATAATACATAGAGATGGTGTGAAAGATTATAATAATTTGAATGAAATGCTTGGGGTAACTAACGCATTTAAGTTAATAAGGATTAATACTGTATCCGTCTAAATAACTTTTCAATTACCGCAATGTACGTGACCATTTTTTTAGAAGATAGAATGGGTATAGTAAGCTATCCGTAAATGATATATATATGCCTTCGTGGACTTTTTTGTAGATCTATAAAAGAGGAATATCCCACCATGCATTGTTTTGTTATATCCCAAAAGGATTAGGCAGCGTTTTCGATGAAAGCTACCAGGCGGCTTGACTTTTTCAGACACTTCTAACAATTATCGTTATGTTTCAACCAATTTACATAAATCCTTGACAAATTACATACCTAAAGCTTCCTCACGAAACACTCTATGAAAATCCGTTCAGTAGTTTTCGAGTTTATCGCGAACAGACAGACAGATAGACAGACGACGCGGGGGACTTTAATTTATAATATGTAGAGATTTATTAATTTTATTAATTTTCAACACCCTGATGGGCTTTTACATGACAAGTTTATAATACAGAGACAGTTTTTAAATACAAAAGAAAATTCGTAAGGTAAAATAATATTAGTAAGGTAAGATAAAGCGTGGTGTTACCGCTTATTCCACATTTCTCGCTATGATGGTAAGGGAGACACAACGATTTCTATGAAATCTGTATGAGCTGTTCTGAAAACCAAACAAATAGACTTGATGGAATAAAATTTGCATTCTGTAATAAATATCAGTTCTGTAATAAGTAAAAAATAACTAACCTTATTATTAATAGGCGGCGTGGCCTTCTTAAGCCTGGCATGCTGCAACTGTGCGGCCAGAGAGGTGGCGGGGGGCCCGGCCGGGCTGTTGGAGGCCATGGGCGGGGGGGGAGGCGGCGGGGGCCCGCCTGACCCAACTGCCGCCGGCTGCAGGGCGGGGGCGCCTGGGGGCGGGGGCGGCGGGGGAGCTCCGCACTGGAAAGACAAATCATCATCGCATCAGAAATCAGAGAATATTCTCGTCCAGGCTGACACCCAGTGGCTAAAGCCCCTTTAGATGAAGATTTTTCTCAAACAATATATTTTATTGTGAACAACAGCCACCTCTGGTAAGCCCCAAAATAACAGAAAAAAAAAACCTTCGACTCTGTGCAAAACGGACGACCCGTTTGATAGATTCTCTTATCTTAACAAACGGATTGCAATCTTTAGAACTCGGGAGTCGGGTGGGTACGCTGTTCTTGTTCTACCGGTATTTCAAAGGAAGATGCTCCGAGGAACTAGTGTCATTATTGATCCCCTCGGAATCGATGCAAGGTCTGGAAACGCCACGCCAAACACGCACCCAAAATATGTACACAGTTGACATTTGTCAAACGAGAATGGGTCATTTCTACGACTCGTCCTTCAGTTTAAAAACTCGGCTGTGGAACGATTCGCCGGCCTCCTCAAAAAGACCCTCCACAGAACATCTTCAAAGATGACAGGCCCTGAGGGAAATTATTTTACTTGGGGCCTCCTTTGTGGAGTTAATGTAAAAAAAAAACACCGCACAAGATTCCCAACTGCTCCCAACCGTCTGGTGCCAATGAGACAATGGCCTCCCCAATTGGGGTACATCGTGAGGCTGAAGGTAATGAGGAGGTGAAGGAGATGGGAAAGAGGAAGGTGGGAAAGTACCTGGCTATTCAGATCTTATCACCAAACACGGCCAAAGCCATTTCAATCTAAACTCTTGGAATTTCTTTTTTTTTAATAACTCTACCAATTGTTTTCAAACATCAAATATCGATAATCCGGTTGATTAGTCAGATATCTCCCAATACTAAGTTTGGAGATAACGTGGAAAGCAATATTCTAATACTCGCCATAAATAAAAGATTATTTACACATGTTAGTGTTTTACATATTAAACATGCTATAAAATAAAACCGGGTTCGATATACTAATATGAAATTTTTAAATATACTACTAGTGACCCAGAAAATATGTATAATTCAATACAAGTTTTTGTGAATTGCAATTGATTTTTTTTTTTTTTTTACAGAGAATACCGCACAAGAATCTCAACTGCTCCCGTCTGGAGCCAGTGAGACTATGGCATCCCCAATTGGGGTATGTTGTGAGGCTGAAGGTAGTGGGGAGGGGAAGGAGGTGGGGAAGAGGAAGGTTTGGAAGTACCTGGCTATTCAGATCTGGTCACTAAACACGGCTAAAGCCATTTTCAAGCAATGTTTCAATTCTGAATGGTGGTCTTACACCAGGGCGATACTAATAGTATCTTCCACTCTGGAACATACTATATATTATCGCAAATATACTATATATTATTTTAAATGAATTAATTGTGAAATAACACAAATTAATCAAATAAAATTTATTTGCGCATGCCGGGTTCGAACCCGCGACCTCCGGAATGTGAGTCAAGAGTCTTAGCCATTGGACTACGGAGGTCATCATTTGGTGGTGTTTATGAGTAATCTGAGTATTGCACCAGATAGAGCCGTGGTCGTCAAACTGCGGCCCGCGGCGGATATTTGTGCAGCCCGCACAAATATCTGTCGTTTTCTTTTTAACTATATTTTTTTTCATGTAAAATTATACTATCCGTTTTTTTGTGGCTTGCACAAATATCTGCCGTTTTCTTTTTAAATATATTTTTTTCATGTACAATTAAATATATTATTCGGTTTGTTATACACGGTGTCCGGAAACTCGTAGTACAAGCGGGAAACTGGTAAATCTACATCACATTCGGAGTTGATTTGTGATATAACTTTTTTGATTTGAGCTTTCGTTTCCAAGTAAATCGGGTCCGAAGTTGGAATTTTTTTTTTAGGGGGTTGATTTCGGCTGTGTAAAATGCATCGAAGGGTAAACCGGGCTCAAATTTTTTTTAACCCTTTAGTTGCCGAAAAAATGGAAAAATAGAAAAAAAAAATAATATTAAAATCGAAATGCTCAGATCGAAAAAAATAGGGTTTTTGGGTTATCTGCGTGATGTAGATTCACCAGTTTCCCGCTTGTACTACGAGTTTCCGGACACGTTGTATATTGTTATTGTTATATATTGCCGTTTGAGACTTTCAGGGGGAGCAGTAGTAAACCCAGAGAAAATTAGAGGGCGTAGAGATGGCACAGTGAGGGTGTAGGTGGGTAAAAAAAAAAATGGTCTAAAAAAGATTAAAAAAACACGCTTATCACGTACTAATAAAGCAAAATGAACTTTAATATTGGTTAATTTTTTTATTGCATGTATTTTAATCAAAATTCACATATTTCGATAGTACGGGGAAGTGGACGAAAATTGAACTGAAAGGTTCCATTACAGATACACACACAATTCGTTTTTTAATATAATATTATAATTTTACGTGTATTAAATACAAAATAATTGCTTTTTTAACTTGCTAAACAAAAAAGTACAACACACCCCCCCTCCCCCGATGCGATTTGCGGCCCGCGGTGATACCTCACATTGTCCTATGTGGCCCTTGACCAGAAAAGTGTGACGACCGCTGAGATAGAGGGTACACTTTTACATACAACAGCATACTCTACTCAAATTTCAACTTTTCAGAGATGTCTGACTAATCAACTGGATGATCGATATGCTTTACGACTGCCAGTTTAATTCAGGTCTTAAAGGGTTAAACCACACTAAGCAGTTGGTATGATTTTTGAAATGTGAGCAGTCGAATCCCAAAACAAACGCCTAGAAAATACGCGGCCACACGTTGTTGTGGCTAACGAAACACAACGCCATCTACTGGATGGTTACCCAACCTGGATAACTAAGTGTCGATAAATTAAGAGGGTATTACCAGAGAAAACCAGAAATATGTCATTTTTAAGTAAGAAATAAGTCATTCATTACGTATTGACTCTTTTCCACAAAAAATTATTAAGCTGGGTACAGATTGCTGTAACGTAACATGCAATGTAACATGAAAGGAACATTTCATAAGTGTGGACGCAGCGCGCGCACGAAACGAGCATGTACCTACTCGCATCTGTTTAGCCAAATAGTAAAAACTGTTTTAGAAAGGTTACAAAATAAGCTTTCGAATTATTATATTATAAATAAATATTAATATTTATAAATATTTAAATTTAGAATGCAAACATTAAAAAAATGTGAAAATGACTCACGTGATGTTTTTATGTGAAAACGGTACTAAAATCACAGATTATGTAAACAACAATACTTATTCTATTGTATATATGTGTAATAAACACTTTTGTCACCTCACTTTTTTATCATTTCATTTAAAAATAATTAATAAAAATTAACAACGTCGGGCGCCCGTAGGAAATTTTGCGGGATAAATTATGTGTCAGACTGCGCGTCTGACAGAATGTTCTTTTCATGTATTTCTATGGACAACTTGAATAGAGGCAGCGTGATTCACTATCGACATTTCACTTTTTATTTTACGGATGTAACTAAAACAATAACGGAGTTATAACGGTTTCTATGGAGACACACGCGCTGACGTGTAAACACGCTTATTGTACTTGACTGCTGTCGTATTTTTAACGCATATATCTGCTTACGTTGCGGAGGGGTTAAGAAAAAAAAAATATTAAAAACAAAAAAGGTTAAATAAAAATTATGGAATTGTAAAGTTACAGCAGGTAGGATGTTATAGCAGGTATGTATTTGTGTCATTTGTAGTTATCCAAGTCTTTATTAATTTTTTGTATATGCTGTAAGAGGATATGTTTTTAGATTTAATTTCTATAGTCTGATACAGTGCATTATAAATTTTTGGTGCAATGAAAAAAGCATGTCTCTGCGCAAGCCTAGTTTTGCATAGGGAAGCCTTAAATGCATTATTTAGTCTACTGCTGGAGCGATTTTCGTTTTTTGCAAAATATGCATTTAGTGAAAATATATATTTCAGACATTGCATACAGTAGATTTTTCTTATATCTAAGAGTTCAGCTTCTTGGAATAATTGCAAGGAGGGGTAGGTAACATATATAAAGATATAATGAAATTACCTGTAAGGTGAGTGGGGGCGCAGCAGGGGGGGTGGGTGGGGGTGGTACTGGCCCCTACAATAAACAAATAACATTAGCATAATGAAAAATTTAAATAAATTTTTAAATTTCATAAATTTTGTTTCGGTAAACAAAAAAAAATTATGTACGGAAATTTCCTAACAAAGCACCACTTCGAATTTTGAATCGAATGTTTTGTGGATTAATTTTGAACTATTGTATATTTTATTGACCGAAACACATTCCTAGAAAAATAAACTATCTACCAAAACAACATTACTTGCGTTAATTACACAAATTGATAGGTTTTACCATGTTTTCGTCAAGTAACACGCATCGACAGAAAGAATCGCGGCAAATTTGACATTTTGATGCCACAGATAAAATCGTTTAAAAATATTCTGGGGTTGCCAGGTAAATGAAATTTTCGCCTACAAAATGGCTAAGTGTTGGCGCAAGGGATTCTGACCTTGTCTGTCATACAAATTCTGTACATAGAAGGGTCAAAATCGCAGATAAACATTATTTTTTTCGAAATATTTTTTCCGCGCATGCGAAACAAACCGCGCGTCTCCGGCAAATAAGAGGTTTATTCGCCAGAGACGCGCGCCAGCCTTCCCATCTCTCGTAAACATACTTCCCAAGTACACAAACTGATCCACCTGCTCCAAGTATTCATCATTCACTGATATTTCACATCTATTCATAATTAGGTAAATATCCAAATTTTTATATCCAGCAAGAAAAAATGCAGAAAAAAATATTGCCATACTAATATTGATGGATTTTAAAGAAAAAAATTTTGACTTCATTTGTACTCACCGAATTGTGAAGGTTTTGGTGGGGAGGGACTGGGGGAGGCGCGGGGGGTAACGACATGGCAGCCGACATTGGAGCACTGAAACATAAACACAAACAACTATTACAAATATGTACTTCACTTTTTCAGTGTTAGTTGAGTAAAAGTCAAGCAAAAATATCAAGCAAGTAAATTATGTAGAAAGAGGCTTATAAAAAAATCTTAGTTGGTTTTATATTTCATGTTTCCACTATGTGTACGGAAAATATAACCCTAAACTTGCGTTCAAACTTAAAGCATGTATTCAAGAAATCTTCATCAAATTTCCGTGGGAACTCAAATAAAATTAACAAAACACCTTTTGCATCCAATCCCAGGAAACACTCCCTTGCAAATAGAGTAGTGGAAGCATGGAACAAACTTCCACAACATGTCATCAATGCTACAAACAGAAATCAATTTAAAGCTCAACGGCAGACAATTTGGGAGGCATGAAGCAGATGGCGCTGGTGTAGTTGCTTGATATGACAGCTGTTACAATTTAAAAGATAATGTTTTAAGGATTTAAATGCATTTTTTTAAAATGGTTCGTAAATATGGTGGTTGGAGTATCAAGGAGTAATTATTAAATAATGAATTGTGAAATATAAATGTAATTGAGAAAAGGGAGGACTTGCGCTCCAATGGACAGTAGGGTGTTGTATTGGAGTAAAATATGGTTTACAACCGGGGTCCCATCGGCGTACCTGCTAGTCCTGTGGTGCGTGTGGTTGTGGGTGCCCTGCTGCAGGGGCAGGGAGTGGTTGAGACTGGGTCCGTGGGGCGGGGGCTGGGGCGGGGTCTGCACCGTCGCTATCGGCTGTTGTTGTTGTGGCTGTTGTTGCTGTTGTTGTTGCATCTGTTGTTGTTGTTGTTGTTGCTGCTGGCTGAGGGTGACGGCGGCCATCTGGCTGTGCAGGGCCTGGGAAAGCAATATTATATTACAAATTTTTTAAATTAACAACATCAGAAGAAAGAAGAGAAAACGTTAACTCGATTGAGACTTCTTCACCTCACCTTCACAAGTCTTCACAAGCCCCCTATAAGTCTACACCATCAACATAAATTTAAATCTCCATGAATGTCGCCTTTTGTATGCTGATGACGCGGTGTTGATTTCTAACAGTACGGAAGTTCTACAGTCTCTCGTGTCTAGGATGGACGAAGTACATATGCAGAATAAGTTAACCTCTCATTTGCCGCTCGTGCGCCGGCGTGTCCTGATTTTGACACGCGATTTTGACCCTTATGTATAAAGAAAGTGTATGAAGAACACGGTCAGAATCGCTTGCTCTATTATCGCTCTTTACCATAGAGAAAACCGCAATTAGATTGGTGACGCCATATAATTTATATTAATGATTTACCGGAGCGCGGGAACGTGCGCAGTTCTTGCGCATGCGCGGGAAAAATTCTTTGGTCTTCAACTTTGACCTTTCTATGTACGAAATTTCTCAAGGACGCTGTCAGAATCGCCGGACATTGGGTGTCATGGCTGCCGCTTTTTGCGAACGCTAATTGGTTACAACCAACCCCATTTACTCGCGGCATTCAACGAGTTAATGATGAAAGTAAGTGAATCCAAAGTCATGACGTTTGAAGAGAGAGTACGAAAACAGTGTGCAATTTAGTTATGAACGATGAATACTTGGAGCAAGTGGATAAATTTGTGTATTTGGGAAGAACGTTTTCAATAGACAGAAGGCTGAGATATTGTAGGAATGGGTAATTATAGCAAACTCCATTAATGGAGGACTTAGTACTGTTGACGCTAATAAAACAATTGTCCAAAGAAGCTAAGCAAGACAGATAGCCTCCATTGTGGTACGCTAGCTTTGCTTCTTTGGACAACTTAGTTGGATCATGAATGAATTTACCTGTTGCTGTTGCAAGGCCTGTTGTTGCAACGCCTGTTGCTGTATCTGTTGTTGCAGCGCCTGTTGTTGTATCTGTTGCTGGAGTTGTTGCTGTAATTGATTCTGTTGCTGTTGTTGTTGTTGATTGTGGTGCTGCTGTTGGATAATTGCCGCATCTTCTCTCGTCATTGTTCTGGAAAAAAACAAATAATTTATTAAATAATGCTTATATGGTAATTATAGAAAACTGTTCATACGAATTGAGGACCTAAGTGGATGAAGGTATTAAGTTACAAAATCAAAGTCAGGAATTATATAAGTTATATGTTTGATTAATTGTAACATCTCACCTTCATTGTTTACAATAATTGAAATAAATTTTAAAAGAGGACTTAACTGGGTGACTTGTGGAACCCCTGAATTTTTTTTTCTTGGCCCAGTTAATTTTAGAGGAATTACTGTACAAAACAATATAATATTGGGTTACCTTTTGAGGTGGGTTGATTTCAAGACTTTCAACACATTAACGTGCAACACTTTAGTTTCAGAAAAAAAATTCAGGGTTCAAGAAAAAAATACTTTGAGGTGTCGCTTTTGGTTGTGAGTTCCCTAACTGACTGATTGAATTAATTCACTATGACAAATTTCTGAGTTTGGCCACACACTAGCTAATGGAAGTGAAGGCATTATGGTATACCATGTGGAGACCGTTGTGTCGTATAGTGGAAGATTTAAATATTTGTGATGAAAACTAACCTATCAAGAATTCACTAAATGAAAGATTGCATCACGCATTATAACATTAGAATATACAATTCCATGAAGAACTGACTACAGAATATCAATTGCTACAAATAATTGATTGTGGAAAGATAAAATCAGCATTGACACATTTTCAAAGACTGCAAAATTTTATTATACTAGTTCCAGCAAGAGTTCCAACACACGTTATTCTCTTCCTTCTCACACATCTTGTATGAAAACGAAAAAGATGTAAGATACCAGGACAGGCATGCCTGTGGCCCAATTGAAGGTATTTTACCCCAAAATGAAGTTTTCAGGTTTCTATGTTTTGGATTTCAGTATTCATACAAAAAAGAAAAAAATCGTTCCCGTAAATTTATTACATTTATATTATATTTTGTGAAATTAAAAGTTTCTTGTTAGTAGACCTCGAACTCTCGGTAGGGTTTTTGATTTATTGCTTGAAAAGTGCCAGGACGCACTAGGAATTTAATTTCACAATAATATCCACCATTTACCTGTATTCATGGACGGATCTAACGGTTAGTATTTCAGCAAATGCTATCGCACCCATACATACCAATTTCGATTATCTGTGCGTGCGTTAGTAATTCCTGCATGAAATTTTTCACATGAAATGAAAGAATTCAAATTTGTTTCCAAAATTGGAACCGATTGTGTGCTGAATAATGATTCAGACAAGCGATAAAGCGTGTACCTACTCATAATACAATATTTAAAAAAAAAGAAGAATTTAATTGGCATTTAAAAATTAGAATAAAAATAATATCCCGTGATTTTTAATGGGTCTCCGCTAGTATTAAATAATTGATCCTCCACACGGTATAACAATGCCAGGATGCCTAGAGGTGTGTTTAGGACAGTGTGTGGAGGGGAGTTGCGTGTTTAGGACACTGGGGGGGAGGTGCGTAGAGGGAGATGTGCGGGGTATTGGCTGGTGATGGGTTGGACTCTGGGAGGGGTGGGTGGCTGATAGATATATCTCGAACCTGTACCCCATATCCTCATCGAAGTGAACGGCGGGCGGGTGATGACCGTTGAGCGCAGGCGCTGCTACCGGGGGGGCTCCGGTTCTGTTGGCCAGCACCTGGTGACGAGAAAAAATACATTATTATTTACTAGCTGGTGGGGGGAAATGTCACTTCCACATTCCATCAGAAATAAAACTCAGCCGATAAGACTCCTTGTCGATGACAATGCATTCTATCAACTTTTGGTGGCAATCTCTCACAAACACACAGACATATACGCATATACAAAATAAATGTCAGTTTTAAAAATCAAAATTTAGCATGGTTGGTACGGCGCGGTTGATTCCGATCACCGGAAAGAAAGGTTCAAACTCAGTCAAACCAATTTTCTTTTTGGTTGTAGCACTAACCACCTGAAATTCCGGTAAAACAGACACAAGAACCCACCTCCAAGGAGTGCATCATGGCGCGGGCGAAGCAGTCTGCGTCCTCGCGACACGAGAAGTTGAGACCGTAAACCTGGCGTGAGTCCCGCCACTGGTGGAAGGTGGCCGTCGCCTGATTGTACTTGAGGCCGCGTACAATGCCGCAGTTAATAACCACCTGAAATTATTAAAAAAATTATGTTAAGTGCCATTGAAGAATCACAAAAATAAAAACAAAACAAACAGCAAACAAATGTGCAATTCAAATGCGGTAGAAGTGAACCCTTCAGAAAACTAAAATAGACAAGAGTAGGGAGAATACGAAGCAATTTTTTTAACCTATCCGCGAGTGAGTTTTGGCAACAAAACTGTCCCTGAGGATCAAAAAAAACTCACTCGAGTTTTTTTTTATTTATTTTCTAAATATTTTTTTATAAATTATCTTAGATTAACTAAAAATAATATTTTATTTTGAATTGAAACATCATCGATATCAATCCACGAAAATAAACCAACATTGAAAAAAAATATGTCCATACAAAAAGCTGCTTCCTTCCTCTGACGAATGACGCAAAAAGATTTTTGAACTAAATCTGTGAAGTCGGTATTGTAGATATGTATTCTAAAACTTCGACAAACTACGCGCAGATGTCGATAGATGCAGCTACAGGTCAAATATTTTCATTAACCCTAGATCACAAGCCTTCGCCGAATCGACGACGCAGGATTAAAAAAACCGCGATAACTTTCGCGCGCGCGACCGTAATTCTTTCATACTCTGGCTAATCTCAATCGGCCCGTTACTTCTGCTATTGACGGTAGTGCGGACGATGGGGGGAGTCCACGAGCGCCAATTCAGCAAACATGGCTCATCGCATCAACGAAGGTTAGTGATAACGTGACTTTTTACTTTTGCTAGATTTTCACCAAATTTGTTGGGGCCGAAGGTAGACCCCAAAATAACTATCCTTCTTATATCTACATGAAATATATTTTTAGTATTTGAGGTATTCCTGCGCAAAGGATTAATACATAATATGCCATTTAAAAAAAAATGTGAAAAAATCGTTGATCGCAGGAAAAAATATTTTGTCAAATACATATAGGTAGGTAATATTCCTTGCAAAAACATAAATAATAATAAAAATATATATATCATAAAAAGAAAAAGTGTTTTCTTTGGTTTAAAAGTTTAGAAAAAAAAAAATGGGGTCATCAGCCGACCCCCACGGTTACGGACGTCACGTTTGGCATCTTGGCCTGTCGAGAGTTAATCAAGTCTTTAATTTTGATATTTGAAGTTTTTTTTTTTCAAAATTTAGTTATAAAACTAATTCAAATACCAACTTTAAAAATGTTACAATTGTTGATTTTGCATGAAAACTATGGTTTAATTCTTAAGGCTGTTGATTAATAAATTAGATATTTTTGTTTTTCTAAATATGAGAAATAATACAAACAAACACTGTTCATTAATAATTAAAAAAAAATATGTACATATTTTGTTTTAATAAAACCCTTAAACCCCCTTTATTTAGTACCGTAGTCGAAACGACGAAGGTTTGTAATAAGCGTCGAAAAATAAGGTTAGTGATCTAGGGTTAAATATGATGGCGTTTGAATAATAAACGTTTCGCCCATACTCTTCTGGCATTTTCTTCGTTCGCCGAACCGTTTCGGCCATACTCGTGGAGAGGTTAATCAAAAACAAAACTTCACATCAAAGCTGCAATAGAAACTAGATTAGTGGATCCAGCTCAAAGGACCGACTCATAATAGAAAGAACGGTGGAGATAGTCACAATCAATCAATATGGAAGGCTATATAGATTATTTATACACGGTAACGAGGGGTATGCTGGTAGATGAGATCAAAGAAGAAAGGTATTATTACCTCATGGTCGTGCAGCTTCCTCCCCACCACCCGGAAGGTGTTGAGCTGCGTGTGGTGATAGATGTGCACCTTGGACAGGCCGGAGCTGCTGCCCGAGGGCACCCACTTCTTCAGCGCGTCGTCGTAGACCATCACCGAGGCCCGGGCGCTGCTTATCGACTGCTCGCTGGGGAAGAAACAACAAACATCGTTAATAATGTACTTTTTAATCGGCCAAACGTTGGACTCCAAATTGGTCAAGACAAAATACTTGTCTAGCAGCTTACCATTATCACAAGAAGAATTTGCAGAAAAAAATATTATCACGAAAGAAACACAGTTAATATTTCGACCCCTTTTAGTAAGGTTTTATCTGAAACAGCAATTTTTTTTTTGGCCCTGAAAAAAAAACGAATGCAGTTCACACACGGTAGAAGTGAAACCTCACCCACACAATCTAAACCAAAAAGTGAGCTCATAATCAAAGCGGCCAATGCGGCAAGGTTTTATTCTATCTCATTCTCTCTCAGGCTAAATCCTATAGATGTCTCTTTTTAGTGTCGTTTCCGTTTCATCGAGTTTCAAATCACAAAGCTGCTAAATTTTCACTTCAATAAGCCTCTCATCTTTGGGGATGACTATATTATTTTTTAAATTTAATTTATTATAAGTGGTCGATTTATAGATTTGAATCGGCCATCAAGTTTGGACATAATATAATAAAAATAATACAGATTACAATAATTGTTAGCTGTATAAAGAATGTTTAAAAAAAAACATGAATATTTTCGAAGATATTAATCGGCCACAGGTTGGGCGCCATTTAATTAAAAAAAAATTAAAAAAACACCAAAAGCATTGTTAAAATTGCATCATTCAATCAGCTCCACGTAAAAACGAAACAAAAATGCAATTATTGCAAACCAATTTAATGGGAAAATGCATTAAAACACGGAATTCAAAAGTGAAAGGATATCAACGCTGAAGAATTGAAAGATTAACAAATAGACAAACTGAAAATCTCTGATAAACGCAGACAAGAAATGTTTTTCAAATAATCCATTCATAATAGAAAATAATAATATTACGATACATATATCAAATTCCTACTATAAAAAGAACAGAAAATTCCTTACGATTTCTTTCAATAAATAAAGTTGACAAGATGAAATTACGAAATACCTACAGATGAAAACAGACTAACTAACTAACGCCGTTTCCCCGGACGACGGACCGCCAAACACTCGGTCTTTTAATTTTTTTTTATTTATGAATTTTTATTTTAGTAATTTGTACATTTAAGTTTAAAAATTTCTAATTAATTATAATATTTCATATTGCAAACTAAATTTTATGTAGTTTTATGTAGCTCCTACAATACATCTTGAACTTTCCAATTGGTGCACTTTAAAGCTTCTGGTAGCGAGTTATATAACTTCATCCCTTTGTACAGTAAACTGTTCTGTGTAGGTATTCGCCCTGTCCTCTTTTTGAAGTCTGATTTCCTTGCACGTCCTTGTGTTATATCTGTGAATGTCCTTGTTGAACATAATTTTATTTGAGAAGTATTTTGGTAAAATGTTGTTAATTATTTTATGTATAAATATCATCGTATTCAAGGTCAGCATCTGTTTCACGGTTAGCCAATTCAGTTCCTTTAACATTTTGTTTACTTTTGAAAATCTATTTCGTCTTGGCACACACTCCTTGCCTCGTTCACATCTACACATCGTCTCATACATGCTCTTCTATTATTCTGACTCTTGACATGACCCTACTCAAGTATCTGATTCACTTGGTCGTGCCATGTCTTCCTCAGGTGTCCCGACTTCTTCTACCATTCACATTTGCGTCATATATTCTCCTAACACTCCTTTCCTCGTTCATTCACGCGTCCCTTTATTAATTTTACTCATTACGCTTACATCAGCCTTGCATTATTTGCGGATCTCCACGTTTCTCACATGATCGTGCATGATTTTACCACACATACATCTAAGAGATCTCATTTCTACAGCATTCAGTCTACTTTTATCCTTTCTCTGCCAGTTCCACGCCTTACTGCCATAAATCAGGGTAGGTACCAGCACTCCATTATGGAAGGCTAGCTTCGCTTCTTTGGACAGTTTTTTGTTGGCGCCAACGGAGTTCAGTCGGAGGCGTCTACTAATATCTACAGGAATTCAAAAAACTGAACAAATCGGACTAATATCTATGAGAACCTAAGTGAGGACGAATATCTACAGCTCAAACTGCTGACTATTATCTATGAGAACCAAAGTGAGGACGAATACCTACAGCTCAAACTGCTGACTAATATCAATGAGAACCAAAGTGTTGACGAATATCTACAGCACTGGCAGAGGTTGGGTTAGGTTAGGTTAGGTTAGGTTAGGTAAGGTTAGTTATTACGTAATTGAAGTAATGTATGCTTTTCCGTACAACCTCTTGCTCAGCTACCCTCTGTAGATATTAGTCCATTATATTCCAGTCATAGATATCCGTCCGACCGTAGCTCTGTAGATATTAGTCCTCACCCTGAAGTTCATAGATATTAGTACAACATACGAGCTGTAGATATTCGTCCGACATATAGGCTGTAGATATTAGTATCTGGAGTCGTTCAGTCCTCCATTAATGGAGTTACCTGCATTTATCCTTCTTTCAATATCTTTATCAGCCTTCCCATCTCTCATAGAAAATAATAATATTATTATGTATCAAATTTCTACTATAACGAGAAAATTCTTTACGATTTCTATCAATAACTAAAGTTGACAAATTGACATTACGAAATGCAGATGAATTCAGACAGTTTTGAAAATAACGGCATATTTGTATGACAAACTTGTTGCGTCACCAATGCTACTGGTCTGGAAAGTGTTTTGATGCTAATGACATAATATAAATAAAATAAAAAACAAATTCATTCAACATTTTTGGAAATCGTCAAAATGGTGTCGTTGACATTTGAGTCATCAAATCTCTCTCAACAACATTACGAAATAACCACATAATCGGTTAATGAATAAGATTGTATGAGTTTTTGATTTCTATTGAAACAGTTTCCAATGGAAAGAATCCTTTTTAGGCATAATGTAAATATCAAAGCCTTATTTGTTGCTTGACTTTTTATCAAAATACATATATGTATAGGGAGGGTTAAGAGACGTACTTGACTTACTTTGATCAGTGATTCCTGACATTATTTGAATTAAAAATTGTAAATGAAATTTTGGTCTCCGGGAACATTTTGATGTTGTTTTGATTTTTCTACAAAAACATTAAAAAAAATAGTAGGTGTTGGGCAGTTGGGGGCGGGGTAAGAGGTTTTGCGGTTACTCGGCTGAGTGACCAGTGACGACAAGTGGAAGATTTTTTGTTTGTTTGATTTTGAAGAAAAAAAAATGAAAAGAAAAGTATCGAAAAAGTCAGAAGAAAAACCACAGACCAAATTTTTATTAATGTCAGGAATCACTGGTTAAAGTAAGTCAAGTACGTCCCTTAAGGGCCCGAAACCCGCATTTCTACCGATTTATTACATATTTCCCTTAAACACGGTAAGTTTTACAGCTCTTAAAAAAATATACGTTATTCTTGAAGATAATATCTAGACTTTGCCCGCGCCGAAACGCAAATTATATAAAATTCCCTCGATAGAAAAAAATCGCAAAGTATGCTCCAAAAATTATTATAAACACGTTTGTTTCAGTTATTTTATAAGTTATATGTATGAAAAAAATCACAGTGTTTCTTTAAATGCTGTTTAAGACAATGCCCGCGAGATTTTTGCTCTATTTTAAACGAGTCGTGTTTTACTAAACATTTTCTCAATTTTCGCATCGATTTTGTTGCTGTAAATGTTAGCGCTCTCCTCTAACATTCGTAATTTCGTATCTATCCATCTTCTTCTTTTCGAGCCCGGTTGCACCCTGCATATCGTGTAAAAAGTTTATTTAAAAAGTATTATTAGTATATTTTCTTTATAGTTTTTTTTGTAAAGTTTTCTTTCTCAGGTCTCTTGTATATTCTATCAGAAATTGATTTCTGAATGTATCCAGAAATTAAAAACTGTTTTTGAAAATTACGTGATGAATTACGCTTTCAAATTTTATTATATAAAGTTTTAAAAATGGTTCACTTTACATTTTTACTAACTAAAATTACTGGTAAGTAACGAAAAAATAAAAACACATTTATTTTATTAGACAAATGTATTATAAACGTTGTCATTACCTCACTTTTTTGTCGTTTCATGTAAAAATAATTAATAAAGAATTATATTTTTGAATGTAGCTATAACTTTGTGGTAATCCATTATAGAAAAATGAAACAATTCAACTTTGTATAAACCACTTATATAATGCGTAAATCCGACCGGTTTCGGAACAAACGTTCCTTCTTCAGGGAAAGCTTATACTAATTTGACAGTTTCGAACAATGTTATAAGTACTTTCCCTGAAGAAGGAACGTTTGTTCCGAAACCGGTCGGATTTGCGCATTATATAAGTGGTTTATACAAAATTGAATTGTTTCATTTTTCTATAATAAAGAATTCATTTTTTTTTTTTAAATTGCGGTCGGAAACTTTGGTTTCATAAAGGTGTACATTTTAATTATTTTGTGGTCAACTTTTAGATTTAAATATAAAGCGAGGTGTTTTCTCTTTCGAAAACCGTTATAATTAGATCATATTTCTCACTATTATAGTGAGGGAGACACAATGATTTCTCTGAGACCTATATGAGTTGTTCCGAAAAAAGAACAAATTAGCCTGTTGGTTTAATAATAATCATTGGATAATTTGTAGAGCGCCGTTTGTATTAAAAATCACCTTAAGCACTGGACCATTTGCTACCCTCCACGACTGTTGATATTACGTTTATGAGAAGATTAGTGGTAAAAGTATAATTGATCTTTATTTTGAAAAGACTGGAGAATTTAAGACTCTTTGGAACTGAATATTTTTTTATGAAATGACCTTAAGACTTTGTTATTAGAATGAACATTTTTTGTTTTAATTTCAAATCTTGAATGCAAACACAAAGTTTCGAATTCTCTATTTTCAAATGTCATTTAAAACTTCTTTTTTGGTTTGACTTTCGTTTGAACCTTCCTACCCAGTATTCGGAATCAACCGCGCTACAAACCTGACCAAATCCGGAGTTGGTAAGGCCGATATTTATTTCGTGCTATAATTTCTTAAAATTTAAAAAAAAAATGCGAGCATAGCGTAAATTAAGAGCGTTTAACCAGCCAGCGGACGAAAATCCACATTTCGTCGAAAGTTGTTCTTACGATCGTGCAGGGCGGTTACAATGAGAAAAATTAATTATTCTCCGTCCCAGCTTTTTAAAATTATAACTCAATATCGAATTTATTTCAATTCAAATTGATATAAAACTGTGATGATAAAACTATTAAAATAATGTACTTTTTGTAGTTATTTTTTGATTATAAGTATTTGTCATTTTTCAATAATGTCTAAATTTAATAAGAATGTTAAAAAATCTGAAATATATTAGTTTGTAAGTGCGCAAATAAATACACAAATGGACCAATTTTTCGTCAAGAATCACATGTACGTACATATTTTTTAATGATTTTATTGAAACTAAAATTAAAATTCTAAAACATGCGTTTGCTAGATAATGTATTGATTTATTTTACTGCATGATTATATTATTTGAAATGGGTGTGGTATAATACAAAATCTTTTTGGAAAATTTAACAAATCTGCCAACGACCTATGGAATAACCTTATTATACTAAAATTTTTAAAAATTTCTCAAAATTTATTACAGGCGAATGCTAGATAAAAGAACAATCTTTCGAAATCCATTTATAATTTTTTGTGGAAAAGATTCAATTCGTCTAAAATCTGATTTGAAAATGACATATTTCTGGTTTTCTCTGGTAATGCCCTCTTAATATCAAATCTTGAATGCAAACACAAAGTTTCGAATTCTCTATTTTCAAATGTCATTTAAAACTTCTTTTTTTGTTTGACTTTTGAACCTTCCTACTCAGTGATCGGAATCAACCGCCTTACAAACCGGACCAAATCCGGAGTTGGTAAAGCCGACGTTTATTTCGTGCTTTAATTTCTTAGAATTTCAAAAAAATGCGAGCATAGCGTCAATTAAAATAATACAACTAATACAGGATATAGTTATTTAATTGTCAAATTTTATGAATTTTGCGTCAGCGTATGTATAAAAAGGATTCAACAGGATGTAGCTGACAGATTTTCCAATGATTCGTAAGCTTATTTGTAGTATATACGAAAACACTAAGCATAATTTTTCAGAATTACACAAATCCATCATAATCTAATACTTCCTTGAAAAAATGCGTTACACATTATTTTTTCCACTAGCTTCGAATGATGTTGCACAAAATCAGTATATTACGAGTATATTAGTAATGCAACGAGTATCCACAACACTTAATGGCTGTCTTGTGTGACGACTCAATTAACGGGGAGCGGTGCACGGCAAATGTTAATAATAATTTAGTATAAATAATAATACGTTAGTTAATTTATTATAAGTTGTTCTGAATGCAACCATTATCCAATAACGACGACGACGACGTTGACGACCTCCGTAGTCCAGTGGCTAAGACTCTTGACTCACATTCCGGAGGTCGCGGGTTCGAACCCGGCATGCGCAAATAAATTTTATTTGATTAATTTGTGTTATTTCACAATTAATTCATTTAAAATAATATATAGTATATTTGCGGCATGTTCCAGAGTGGAAGATACTATTAGTATCGCCCTGGTGTAAGACCACCATTCAGAATTGAAACGTTGCTTGAAAATGGCTTTAGCCGTGTTTAGTGACCAGATCTGAATAGCCAGGTACTTCCCAACCTTCCTCTTCCCCACCTCCTTCCCCTCCCCACTACCTTCAGCCTCACAACATACCCCAATTGGGGATGCCATAGTCTCACTGGCTCCAGACGGGAGCAGTTGAGATTCTTGTGCGGTATTCACTGTAAAAAAAAAAAAAAAAAAAATTGCGAGAAGCGTTCGTGTGTGCGTGATAAAGAAGTTACTACAGGTGTTCAGGGCAGGACCTTATTTTCGTTAAAATGACGCCGCAGTTGAAAAACAAAATAAAATATAATTAAAAATTATTTTTAATAACAAAAAAATATTATAAATTTTAAAAAGAAATACATGACGATCTTACTCTTCATAGAAAAATCGCAACTGAGGTGGCTTGGGCACGTACCAAGAATGTCCGATGGCCAAATTAAGATACATATCTCTTCTCTATAAATAAATAAATAAATAAACTATAAATAAAAACGAATCCCCGAAATGTATGTACGCGCATAACTTCCGAACGACTGCACCAAATTGTATAATTCTTTTGTTTTTGTGTTCGTTATTGTCAGGACAAGGTTTGTATAAAACTACTGGTGAGCTCTGGCATTATAAAATTTGTATAAAAAATCTATAAATAAAAACGAATCCCCGAAATGTATGTACGCACATAACTTTCGAACGACTGCACCAAATTGTATAATTCTTTTGTTTTTGTGTTCGTTATTGTCAGGACAAGGTTTGTATAAAACTACTGGTGAGCTCTGGCATTATAAAATTTGTAAAAAAAAATGCGATAGGTGGCAAGCGAGCTGTTTGAAAACTGAATGTATGGAATGCGGGAGCGGGGAGGGGGGAGGGGGAACTCGGGAGGGTGGTTCACGGGAAAGGGGGAGCGGAGTAGGGAGAGGGACGGTTGAGGAGGCGGAGTGGGAACACGTGAGGGGAAGGGGACGCGGGAGAGGAAAGGGAGGCGGAAGGGGAACGGGACGAATGGGAAAGGACACGCAGGGAGAAACAATTTCTTTATTAAATGGCATAGCAACGCATGCCGGGAACCAGCTAGTCTTGTTATAAATTAATGTTACAACAGTGATTATGAATCTATATTATAAATACGCTACCGTCTGTCGTACGCACTCGCTCCACGTACCAGATATAAACAGCTTAGCGATTCCGTATTTTTCGTGAGATCGTTATTGGATAACGGACGTAATCTCCTGTCAGATTTGTGTGATTTTTATGGCTGTTATTTGCGTTTTCTATGTACAACGTACAGTAAATGAGTAAATAACCACGCGTACTTGCAGGAATTCGTGTTTAAATCGATCTAAACTATAATGTGTGACGTAAAAATCACACAAATCTGACAGAAGATAACGTCTGTTATCCAATAACGATCTCACAAAAAATACGGAATCGCTAGCTGAAGTGCTGCCATCTCTAATATTCAAATAGAACTATTGAAGTTATTTGTTTTGGGGGTGTTACGCCGTGTTGCGCTACCTCCTTCTTTAGCCAACATTACGGACATCGTTGCAGTGTCCATCATCAGGACAGATCCGGTAGATAGGGGTAGCGCAACACGGCATAACACCCCAAAAACAAATATGCTTTTGGCCGTGAAAATCTTAAAACGTATCAAAACTATTGAAGTCTTCATACTATTGTTTTCCCGCGGAAGCAGGTTTTTACGTGCTAGTTATAAATTAATGTTACAATAGTGATTATGAAATGCCACAAAAATTCTTAGCAATGTATTTTTGTGGTTTTTCGTAATATAGGAAGGGGGATGCACACAAACAAGTATGTCGGCCTTCCCGTGACCACGAAATCACTGGAATCGCGTGTTAACCTAATTTTAGGAGCTTCCTAATAAATTAGTAAACCGCAGAACCTCGGAAAATTGAGTAAGTCTCAAAATGCATTTATAATAATATGATGTCCAGCCTAGTAAGTTTCTGTATCTATCTGTAAATAATAAAGTTAGATAAAGCCTTAAAATCTATTTATCTATCTATCTATCTATATCTATATGTATAAATAAAAATTAATCGCCGAACTGTATGTACGCGCATAACTTCCGAACGACGGCACCAAATTGGATAATTCTTTTTTTTTTGTGTTTGTTATTGTCAGGACAAAGTTTGTACAAAACTACTGATGAGCTCTGGCATTATGAAATTTGTATAAAAGAGATGCAATAGGTAGCACGCGAGCTGTTTGAAAACTGAATATATCGGGACTGAATTTTTTAAGGGGGGAGGGGGAAGGGGAACTCTGGTGGGGGGTTTTACGGGAGGGGGGAGGGGAACCTGGAAAGGGGGAGGGGATATCGGGAGGGGGGTTCATGGGACGGGGGGAAGGGAGAATGGAGTGGGGAGAGGGAAGGTGGAGGAGGCGGAGTGGGAACGTGAGAGGGGAAGGTGACGCAGGAGAGGAAGGGGAGAGGCGAAAGGGGAGCGGGCCGAATGGGAAAGGACACGCAGGAAGAAACAATTTATTTATTAAATGGCATTGCAACGCATGCCGGGAACAAGCTAGTTCATAATAAATTGTACAGCGCCCTTGCGGTGATTTTTAACGAAAACGGCGCTCTAGAAATTATCCAATTATTATTAATATACGATACACCGATATGATAAGGATTTTATCATAGAATAGTAATGTCATCGTAAAAATGTGAGAACTTGTTATCTCTGAATGACACGAAACACATTTGAGTCATCAGTCTCATCACGTCCGATATAACATCTATTCAGGATATAAACTGTGCTTTAACAGGGTGGCCACAAAAAACGGATATCAAAATTCCCTGATAATTCCAGGTTTTCCAGGGCAGTTTCTACATTTTTCCCTGATATATATGTTTAATTTGATGTAAGGGGATATCGTTCGTTAGATAAATAATAAAGGGAATTCCGTCATCTATAGCATTTAGTATTTCTTTGCATTACAATAATCTATTAAAAACAAAATACACTTGTTACAAATTTATGATATTTTTTAAGATTTTGAAACGATAGAGATATAATCATTAAAAAACTATCTAAAAATGGAATAAAAGGAAAGGCATTGAAATGGTTCAAGGATTATTTAACTAATAGATATTAAACCACAAAAGTGGGTGAGACAATCTCCAAACCAATGAAAATTACATTGGGAGTACCACAAGGGTCTGTTCTCGGACCTATTCTTTTTATAATGTACATTAATGATATGGTAAAAGTATGGCAGACGACGCATTGATATATATAGCTGGAGAATATTATGAACTCATAATGAATCATTTAAATGAAGACCTACATAATATATCAATATGGCTGAAGAAAAATAAACTAAAATTGAATGTAAACAAAACTAAATCTATGAACATTGAAAAACGAGTAACGCAAACAAAAAAAGACCTATTGATAGACGGTGAAGTTTGTGACTTTCGCTCAAAATACAAAACCAATTATTAAAAAGATTGCCAAAAAAATTTCGCTGTTGGGAAGAATAAGAAGATTCCTTGACACAGTCTCCAGTAAAATGTGTACAACGCAATCTTTGTACCACACATAAATTACTGTAGCAGCATTCTATTCTTAGCCAACGACGGATTAATGAAACAAATGACAATTCTACAAAACAGAGCTATGAGAACTATATTGAAGAAAAATAGGTACACTTCAGTCAAGAAAATGTAGAAAGAGTTAAATATCTTGTTATTCAAACAAATTATTTACTTCAATACTATATTGTTAATCTACAAAATAATCAATGGCCATACGTCTATTGAATTCCTAAGAAAATTGATAAACTACAAAGCAACATGAGACGAGGAAAAGAAATGAACTAAGACTTCCCTTCAGGAAAAAAACACAGAGTCAAAAGTCATTGATGTACGCAGCATTGAAGATATTTGGAGAATTACCAGAAGAAATAAAATTGGAAGAGAGCATAAAGGCATTTAAAATTAAATTGCGAAGATATGTGATTGATTTGGTATAGATGTGTTATTTTAAGTGTATGTATATATAAGGATTGTATTAGGACATAGATAACTATGTACCTATTTAAAATACCGCAATAAAATTATAATAAAACAACTTTGGGATTTCACAAATCGCAAAATAACGAATTTTATTTTATTTTTGGAATTCCCTGATATTCTAAATAAATTTTGAAATTCCCTGACATTTCCCTGATAATTCCAGGTTCGGTAAAATTCCCTGACAATTCCAGGTATTCCAGGTTTTCCAGGTCTGTGGCCACCCTGTTTAACCACTCCGACCCCAAAGCTTGTGTACAATATAACAATTGCAGTCAAGTCCGTTTTCAAGCTAACTTTCAAGCAAGCTTGTTTTCAAGCTAACGCGTGTGTTGTAACTCAGTTTTTGTATTAGTTACAACCCTAAAATAAAAAGGAGAATATCAATAATAAAATACGCTACACATCTCTATTCAACGTAATCCATAGATATGAGTAATAAAATATTTATTTTGTAGAAACAGTTTTCACCCGCCAAATCGCATACGTAAGACAGTGTTAATTTTTTATTAAATATTTTTGAATGAAATGGTAACCAGATGAGATGACAAAATTGTTTATTACACATTTGTACGATAAAATAAATGTTTTTTTTTACACAATCCGTGATTTTAGTAGATACCGTTTTCACATAAAAACATCAAGTGAGTCATTTTTACAATTTTTTTATGTATGCATTCTAAATTTTAATATTTATTTGTAATTAGCTGGTACCCGGCATGCGTTGCTATGCCATTTAATAAAGAAATTGTTTCTCCCTGCGTGTCCTTTCCCATTCATCCCGTTCCCTTTCCGCCTCCCCTTCTTCTCCTGTTCCTTCCTTCCACTCCGTCTCCTCCACCTTCCATATCCCCACTCCACTCCCCCCTTCCCCCGTCCCGCGAACCCCCTACGCCAGTTCCCCTCCCCCCATCCCATCCCGCATTCCATACATTCAGTTTTCAAACAGCTCGCGTGCGACCTATAGCACTATTTTTATACAAATTTCATAATGCCAGAGCTCACCAGAAGTTTTATACAAACCTTGTCCTGACAATAACGAACACACAAAAAAAATAATTATCCAATTTGGTGTAGTTGTTCGAAAGTTATGCGCGTACATACATTTCGGCGATTCATTTTTATTTATATAGATAGATAGATAGATAGATAGATAGATAGATAGAAGATAGATAGATAATAGATAATACTTATTTCACACTCTTTCAAAAACAGTTTTTAGTATTCGGCTACGTTCAGAAATATTAAATTAATTGAGCTTTAATTACGATGCGGAAATAACACATTTTTTTTTAATATAAATCTGACAGTTCGTTTACGACAAAAAAACTTTCACAAAGGCGATAGACCGGAGTGGTTAAATGGTTTTAACCACGTTTGGTGGCAGAAAAGAAACAAAACACCAAAAAAAGATGGCAAACCAAAATATGGATAGATAAATGAATAATTGAAGAAAATAATTCCGCCCTGGTTACAGATTCAATCTGTGTCTCAGGCAGATCCGGCCCTGGCCAGTGAGCAAAGCGAGGAATGTGAAATGAATGCAGTTCCGAGTTATTTCAATATCAACAAAGCAGACTAACGCGACGTGATGATGAATTGACATCACCACAGCACAACACACAGCATAGTTGCAGCAGCGAGACAGTTTTACTCAAACAACACAATAATAATATCTCGCTGTATGCTGAAGGAAGATGTGGCACAATCAAGTGAATCTATAATTTAGGTCAGACCATGTCAAGATTCAGAATAACAGAAGAGTATATTATCAATCAATAAAAAAACACGCTACCTAAGTATGAACCAATACTTGAACATATAATAAAAAAACAGCTTGTTGATTTTATAGAAAAATGGGATATATTGTGTGAAGAACAGTGTGGATTTAGAAATAACAAAGCATGTGAAATGGCTCTCAATCTGGTTCTGGAGGACTGGAAACAAAATTCAGATAAAAATAAATATGTGATCGCGGTTTTCCTTGTCTTTCAGAGAGCTTTTGAAACGAAAGATAGGAGATATAATCATTAAAAAACCATCTAAAAATGGAATAAAAGGAAAGGCATTGAAATGGTTCAAGGATTATTTTACTAATTAATAGATATCAAACCACAAAAGTGGGTGAGACAATCTCCGAACCAATGAAGATTACATTGGGAATACCACAAGGGTCTGTTCTCGAACCTATTCTTTTTATAATTTGCATTAATGATATGGTAAAATTATTGAAACATTGTAAAATAAGATTATTTGCAGATGACGCATTGATATACAGGGTGTCCGGGGGTAAAGTGTATTAACTTCGGGAGGTGATCCTACGTGATAGAACAAGTAAAAAATATAAATAACTTTTTTCGAAATTCCAACTTTTATGGGTAGTTTTCTGGTAAAAAGATAAAATTAGACCGGCGTGTGCAAGCGGCTTTATTATTTTACACTGTTGCCGAATGCCGAATCCCCGCTCCAAGCGCTCAGTGTCAGTGTTGAATTCGAATGTAACAATTTTATTCGCGTAGTAGTGTTTCACTTTAAAAACTTTATTGTTGTTAGTCAAAACTTGTTGATTTAATGTGTCTGTATCTAGTGCGTATTTATTAAGACTGACTTAAAAGGAACAACTACATTCAGTGCGTGTTTTTTCAGACTTACTTTTGTTTACTTAGTTATAAATGTGCCTAACCTGCCTAGCTGTAAAAATGGTGTTTATTTGTGCGTAATTTTATCATTGAATTATTGTGCCAATACCGCGTAATTTTGTTATTGAATTATTAAATAAATGCCTTACTTTACCAACAAAGAACGGGCAGACATTCATTAATGAAATACGCCACAAAGTAAGAATTGATAATATTACTTTACGTTTACATGCTTGCCTTGCTTACAAGCTTAAGGTGGACATTTTGAAAATTTGTTAAACTAGTTAAAAGCGATGACATTAGTTAAGTGTTCAATTAGTTTATAACAATTTAATTGTTAAAAGCGTGTCTTCAATTGTTATTAAGTGCAGTTATCTTTTTACATTGGTTTAAAACATACGATCCGTATAAACGTCAAATTCTCGGTCTTGTTATGTATACAAACGGTTTCCATGGATACAGGCCAAATCACACCAAGCAACGTTGCAACAAATGCGCCCGGCAAGCTAACTTGGGTAAGTGCTACCTTACACTAAGGATTTTTAGTGGAGGCGTCTACTAATATCTACAGGAATTCCAAAAACTGAAAAAATCGAACTAATATCTATGAGAATCAAAGTGTTGACGAATATCTACAGCTCAAACTGTTGATTAATATCTATGAGAACCAAAGTGTTGACGAATATCTACAGCACTGGCAGAGGTTGGATTTGCAATTGTGTATAGCATATTGGAATAACGTAATATTGCGTATGCAGTTTAAAAAACTTAATTTATGAAAGAATGTATGTAAAAATCCCTAATATCGGACTATTGGACACATTTAGCTGATTAGTCCGACCTATGCTCTGTAGATATTAGTTCAACCTAAGCTCTGTAGATATTAATCAACACTCTGAAGTTCGTAGATATTAGTTCAACATATAAGCTGTAGATATTTGTCAGACATACAGGCTGTAGATATTAGTATCTGGAGTCTTTTTAGTAGGTTGTCACGTAAATAATTATCAATTTGTGATATAATTATTTACCTGACCACTAACCTGATAATTTGAACAGCACGGAATGGATTGGCAACACTTTTTTTTCTCTCTGGTTTTCACTTTTTGAATTCGCACCGTACGGGAAGCCGGTGTTGATTCGACTTGTCACTTTAGTGATAGTTTTGGATTTAAAAATGGGATAATCTCTTCGTTACAAATTGTTTTAAACGATTTTAATCGCGAGCCGGGCGATGTACATTTTGCGAACGCTTCTTTCTGATGTGATCGGAACGCTGTTTCTAATGTGATTGGTCGCCGCCTTTGGGACCGATATTTGTCCGCCACATAACGGTATTGTTAATTACCTACATAATCGCGACTGGCATATTGAAAAGCTTTGCGAGGGAGAGTCCTTATGACCTGGTACGGTCATTGCTGCTCATATTTGTGACGGATGGTTACTCGGCGTTCATTTCCTGATGAGGTGTGCTGACGGAAATCGTGTTTCATCCGGTGGGCTCAACCGGAGCACTGGTGCTGATCTTGGATACTACTCCCTAGCGGGGAGTCCTCATTCTCTGGCCTTCCTGGGGGTCTTTCCTGGTTCCCATCCTGGAGATTGCGAGAGAATATGGCCCGCGGTTCATCAACGCGCTATATTCAAGTAAATTAAGAGTTCGTGTCAGTGTAGAATTAGATAAAGATCCATGGTCCGCAGGTACGATATTTCTTTCTGCTTAATTATATTCCTGTCAAATCTGTTATGAATCTGTTATGTTTCAGAATCTGTTATGTTTTTGGGGATGTGAAACCCGGCCCCTCAAAAGGGCAACATTGTTATGTTCTTTATAAAATTATACTGGGCTTTGGTTGTTTTGGAAATGAACTCTTTTATTACTGAAACCAATTTAACCTCACAAGTAGAAACCTGTTTTCGTTTATTCCCAAACAATCTTGTTCCTTTTTTTTTATTCTGGAAAAAAAAAGCAGAACCTTCCTACATTACGGATCGCTAGGTCCCACATAACCTGAGAGAGAGAGAGATAACCTTATAAGGTATCTCTTTTTGGAAGGGTAAAAAAAAAGTTGGAATTTCAGAAAAAGTTATTTATCTTTTTTACTCCTACCATAATGTAGAATCACCTCCCGAAGTTAATGCACTTAACCCCCGGACACCCTGTATATAGCAGGAGAAGATTATGAACTCATGCGATTATTATGGGGGGCGAATATGCGAGCGAAGCCGGGGGCAAAAGTTAGTCATAAATATAATAACGATATGACAACAATAAAATTAGGTCATTAATAATTCATATCAATTGTAAAGTATTCCCTGAACAACATTGAATTAAGCTACAAACCCAAGGTAATTAATCCCACTGGGAATATCCAAAATAATTATATATTCGACAGTCAAAGACGACTTAGTGACAATTGTAAGAAAACCCATATAATTTAATAAAATCCTTGTAGACCACCCAATCCCACACCCTCGGAGTTTTTATGTAAACGGTTTATATATTTTCAATTTGGGAGGCGGGTATGGGTACCGCCGCCCTGGGAACCATTTATTAGATAACCAACACCTCTGCCATAGGTCAACCCAAGTGGTTCACTACGTTTAATGACTCACCAGGGGTGCCCGGGTTCATGGGTGAGGTTTGTTCAGGTCTTGGCGGCGGATGCGTCTGTTTACCAGCTGCGTGGCAGACCGAATCTGGAGAGAATGGTTGAGGGAGTCCCTTTGACTTTTCCAGCTGTACTCTCTCCGACATCGACGTGCACCGCAGTGGGACGGATGGATTTATACGTCCGTCACTCCTAGACACACTGACCCTCCGGATTCCTTCCTACCCACCCCTCATACCCTATTCCTTCCTAGAACTTCCTCCCCTTCCTTTACTAAAAATACCCTCCAGACAGCATCCCCAAAGATAACATAGGCCCTGAGGGGAATTATTTTCCTCAGGGCCTACTGATGGGAGCTTATGTAAAAAAATATATCCATTTCCTTTCTTTATGGGAGTACCGCACAAGAGTCCCAACTGCTCCCAACCGTCTAAAACCAGTGAGACTATGGCATCCAAATTGGGATATAATGTGAGGTGTAGAGGGTAGGGGAAGGAGATTGTAAAGAGGAAGTAGGAAATAATCTGGCTATTATTCAGAACTGGTTATCAAACACGGCTAAAGGCATTTAATGGTGGTCTTTCACCAGGGCGATACTGCAAGTATCTACTACCACTTTGGAACGCGTGGAATTAAATCCGTAACTTGTGTTTGAGGTCTGACACATATCCCTAGTCATGTAAAAGAGTTAAAATAAAAACCAAAAATAATTAAGACCATAGGAATTAAACCCCTAACAGATGTTTGAGGTGTGGCAGAGATCCCTAGATATGTAAAATAGTAAAAATAAAAACCAAAAATAATTAAGACCATAGGAATTAAACCCCTAACAGATGTTTGAGGTGTGGCGGAGATCCCTAGACATGTAAAATAGTAAAAATAAAAAAATAAAATAATGAAGACCATACCAAGACCAATAGTTCTTCCATGCTTCTGGCACCGAATCCATGGACTTCCTCTGATTGCTGACATTCTGAACATCTTTAACTTCCGCTTCCACCGGCTGCAACTGCTTATTGGGATCTTCAAACTTCTTATTCCTCGGAAGAGTCCAAGACGCCGCTGTCCTATCGTCTTCCAGCTTGTTCTGCATCTGATGCAAGAAGCTGCCAGAAATTGGCAGAGCAGCGCTTGACCTGGACAGATTTGCCAAAGATCCGTCAGTCAGATTAGATTTCTGCTGTTGGATCTGGTTTAGACTGCGCGTGGATCCTGATTGCAAACTCGAAATCGTCGGCTCGAATTGTCCAATATTTTGATTCTGATTCTTGACGCGAAGATCTTGCGTGCTTTGATTCGTTCTTGCTCTAAACTCAGTCTCAAATTCGTCTTGGTTCAAAAGACGAGACGGAGATATTCCAGAATTCTGCTGTCTTTGCATGTCTTCCGAATTCATTGAGCTCATACTGGCACGAGGATCGTTTCGCATTTGACTCTGGTGTTGTTGATTTGCCACGTGTCCATCTGTCATTCTTTGATTGGCAACTAGGCTTCTCTGACTGCTGACACTGCTTCTGACGGCAGTGTTGACTGCTTCTGTCAAATCTGAACTGTCAATTTCTTCTTGTATCTGCCTTTGAACACTGGCTAGCATTGCTTCCAAATCTACGAGCTCTGGGGCCGATTCGGACTTGAGAGAGTGACGCATTTTTACTGCTGTTTATTTTGCGCCAATCGCAAGGCTTGTTATCATTGGCCAATCAGAGCATTGTAAAACAAGCCAATGAGATTTATTTTAACTTTCAGCAGAGAACAATATTATTATATTTAATAATATAAATACACTAATGTTTTAAAATAGTTTTTAATCACTTTATTATTTGATAAACACACTAGATTGGAAGAACAATAGTTTGTTTAGGTTACAAAAAAATATTTAATGCCAGTATAACTAACTAGAAATGCACAACAAAGAACTGACATATATCTGGCCCCTAGCATCTCAGCCCATATGAGACTCCTCAGGTTGAGATGAGCTTGGCATGTACAGAGAATGCCGGACACACGCGTCCCAAAAATAAATAATGACTGGACACCCAGGTGGAAGGAGAAAAGTGGGAAGACCCAGACTGGGGTGGGAAGACGAGGTAAGAGAGGATTCAGCACAGCTTCTCCAGGTAACAAACTGGAAGTCAGCAGCTGAGGACAGGAGGGGTTGGAGGCGAATGTTGCGGGAGACCAAGGCTCGATATGGGCTGTAGCGCCATCGGAGAGAGCGAGATAACTGACTAGAATATATGACGTGTTGTATGTCACATACGTGATTTTATAAAATGTGCATTTTGCAATAAAGGATTAGAGTAGAGGATATAGATAAAATTATTGTTATCAAATGCCATGAGTATGAGTAATGTTTAAAAGAAGACAATTTTGTCGGATGTGACATGACGGTAGCTTTATCGCAAACCTAACATAATAATAAATATTTTTATCGTCCTGCTTTGTTGGAGGGTATGAATCATACATAAAACGATTATAAAATATTTACAACAGTGAGCTCTAGCGTCATGAAATTTTTACGTCTTGTTCTGACTGAAATTTACAGATCAACGCGACTGTTTTCAGCTCGTAAAGTTATAGAGGAACGTTAGCGCGGCGCTTTTCGGCTCGTTTCATACAAATCTTAATTTTGGAATTGCCATCAAAATACCCAACTAAACTAAAAAAATATTTTTGTAATCAAAAGGTTTATTAAATATCGAGTACGGATATGAGCTACTTTATTTATTCTTGCTTTAAATTTTAATTTCAATTTGGGAGGCGGGAATGGGTACCGCCGCCCCGGGAACCTTTATTGGATAAACAACACCTCTGCCATAGGTCACCCCAAGTGGTTCGCTACGTTTGGTGATTTAGCAGGGGTGCCCGGGTTCGTGGGGTGAGGTTTGTCTAGGTCTTGGAGGCGGATGACCAGGACATACTGAACCCCCATATTACCCACCCTTTAAACCCTTTTCCCTCCCAGAACTCTCCTCTCCTTCTCCTTCTCCTCCCTCCAGAACCCTCCACACAGCATCCTCAAAGATGACATAGGCCCTGAGCGAAATTATTTTCCTCAGGGCCTCCTGTGTGGAGCTCAAGTAAAAAAAAAAAGATATAGGGGATTAAAGATTTTTAAGTTTCATGATTTTGTTTTAAAGGCAGCTTGGGCAATTATTTGTGAGTAGATAAAAATACATTAAAAAAATAATTTTAAGACATATATTATAAAAATATAAAATAACACAAAATAAATAAAAAACTATTTATTTATTTTATATATTTATTTTATATATATGTCGCAACAAAAATTTGTCGTTTATATGTATAATGAAATCACTACCCAAAAATAGCATTTTAACGATTTTTTTATTTTATTTTTCATCATATTTATAAATTAAAAATAGCAAAATTATCGTTTTTAATATTTTTCATTACATAACAAATAATTGCCGGATTGGCCTCTAAAATCGTGAAACTTTAAAATCTTCAATGGCCTACATTTTATAATTTAAAGCAAAAAGTAGCCCACATCCGTACTAAGTATTTAATATACCTTTTGATTACAAAAAATAATTATTCGGTTTGGTTGGGTATTTTGACTTGGAAATCCAAAATTAAGTTTAGTATGAAATAAGCTGAAACGGGGCGCGCATCCGTTCATCTTGAAGTATACATCCTATTAATATTATAAAGGCGAAAGTTTGTATGGATATATGTTTGTTACTCTTTCACGCAAAAAATACTGAATGGACTTTAAAAATTCTTTAACTAATAGAAAGCTACATTATTTGCGAGTAATATTGGCTGTATACATATATTGGTAAGCTCTGGCGTTATGAAATTATTTATTATACGTTTATTGTCCAGACGAAAAGCAAAGCGTTGTTTGGTAACTATAAGTAATTATTTGACGTGCGCTGTCATTTTGTTATTTGTTTTGGTTACTATGGAGATCCATTTGATAGTCAAAATTATACTAATATTATAAATGCGAAACTGTGTGTTTGATTGTTACGCTTTAATAGGTGGCACGCGAGCTGTTTGAAAAATGAATGTAAACTGAATGTGTGAACTGGTATGGAGGGGTGGTGGTAGAGGAGGAGAAGGGGGTCGGGGGGGAGTGGGGATAGGGACGGTGGAGGAGGCGGAGTGGGACCCCTCTAATACTATGCGAGCGAAGCCGTGGGCAAAAGCTAGTTACTTAGTAATTGTTAAAACCAACCTAATCTAACAACGTTCCTCTTATTTTTTATTGCCTCATTTGACCTATCCCCACACACGCTCTATTTATTGAGTTAGGTTAGGTTGGGTGAAAAGAGGCATGCACAATACAATTGTGAAATACTTTCTGCATAACATAACAGTCGTGTACCGTAATTTAATGATAAAAAATATAGAGAATCCAGATCATTAGCGAAGATTATAAAACAGACAAATTAACAGATAATAAATAACAAGGCAAAAGTGGTTCTCACGATGAAAGTGAAAATGATAGTTCTTTAGATGCGAGAGTTCGTTATTTTCATAACGGAAGTTAATTACATTGACGATTAAAACAGTGTACTCTACCCACATAAGACATGCGTAAGGTGTTTCCAACTGATTACGATATCGTAGAGATTCCACAGTTACCGGTTTATGACTAATGATGTAAAAATTGCAAATGAGAGAAACCGCTAGAACTGCTGTACCGATTTTAAAGTTTTTTTTTAGCAACTGTATTAGAAGAAAATTCTCAGGATTCCATGGACAGCCAGAAGCGCAAATGTGTCCTTCCTGGAAGAGTTAGGCATCCACAAAAAGCTTTCAACTATCTGCCTACAACGTGTCTTAAGATACTTTGGTCACGTTGCTCGCCAAACTGAGGACTTCATCTTGGAGAAAATCATTGTCACTGGCAAAGTGTTTAGCAGAAGAAGTAGAGGAAGGTCACCAATGCGCTGGAGTGACCAAGTATCACTGGCGTCCGATACTAGGGTGTCCTTGGCTCTCTAGGCAGCGCAGAACCGCGAGAAGTGGAGGAGTCTTGTCCACCATGGAAATTGGAGTAGAGTCACAATTTTCAGCAATGAGAAACCGACTTAAGAAGAAGATTAGAAGAAAATATTTTATTTTATTTTATTTATTTGGGAGACCAACAGTTTACATTAACAACAAAGTATATAATAATTGAGTACAATAATTGAACCAATTAGAGGTTTCCACATGGGTATTGTATACAAGTGTGTAGTTATTTCAGAGATATTTACTCATAAAAAATTACATTTCAAGAGACGAATTACGAGTTATTTAGGTGGGGATAGGAAAGGGGTAGGATGGGGGGGATCGGTTAAGTTGAGGTATAGTAATAAAAATATGCGTGACAAAAAATTAAAAGAGAGAGAAAAAAAAGGAAGTTTATAGAGTGGTGGTTGTATTAGAGGGTATCTATAAGTATTGTTATTGTAGAGTATCGAGAGAGTGTCTGTGTGATTTTAAGGAGTGTGGTGCAGAGTTAAAAATGTCAAATTGTGTATAGTGTGTGTTGAAAGTGTTGGATGCACGATAGATGAAAGAGTTCTGTTTAGAATTAGTGTTCACCGAGGGAGGCTAAGAATCATGTCTGATCTAGTTCGTCTGTTTGGAACTCGTATCTGTATTCGTTCTAGGAGTGCTGGACAATCTACGACGGATCTGGCTATTTTTTGAAGAAAAAGTACATCGGCCGAGCTTCTTCGAGCTTCTAATGGTAGTATATTGAAGTACGCGGCTGAATCTTGGTGACTTAGGTGTGGACGGAAGCTGCGGAAATCTAAGTATCTTATAAAACGATTTTGAACACGTTCTAGATTTTCCACATATGATTTGTATTGCGGATTCCAAACTTGTGATGCGTATTCTAGTAAGGCTACGGACATAAGCAAAATATAGGATTTTCATTGTTCTAAAGTTATTGAATTTTTTACATGTCCTAAGAATGAATCCTAACATTTTCGAAGCTTTTGATGTGACTGAGTCTATATGAATATCAAAAATAAGCTTAGAGTCCAATGTCACTCCCAAATCTTTGACTTCTGTTTTGTTGATTATTATTGAGCCGTTCAGATTATATTCATAGGTAACATATTGTAGAATGTGTAGAATCCGATTTACATATCGTCAGTTATCCACTATTTCCAGACATTTACTTGTACAATGGTGATTTTCACATGAAATAAATCTATTTATACAATATGTATAAATAAAAATGAATCGCTGAAATGTACGTACGCGCATAACTTCCGAACGACTGCACCAAATTCGATAATTCTTTATGAAATAAAACGTCTTTACGCACGCTTGACTTGGAGAGTAAGCTGGCGAATGCGTGACGAGAGCGTTACGAAAAGTGTGATCGAGCGAGACGAACGGTTGAGAGGGAGATATAAGTTAGTGAAGATAGAAAGAGAGAGAGTTATGTTTCGTATATTACTGTAGGGGCAAGAGAGAGAGGTGCGATCTCACATTTTCTTTCTCTCATAGCCAGTTACGTTTCGTATATCTAAGACACAGTGCAGGTCTATTGTCTGTACATATAGATGGAGCTAAAGAAGTTTTACTTCAGTCATGTGGTCTAAAGGACACTCGTTTTTTTGTGTTCGTTATTGTCAGGACAAGGTTTGTACAAAACTACTGGTCAGCTCTGGCATCTTAAATTTGTATAAAAAATGGCAGTAGGGGGCACGCGAGCTGTTTGATAACTGAATTTACCGGGACTGAATATATGGAATGCGTTAGGGGGAGGGGAATTTGGGTAGGGGGTTCGCGGGAGGGGGAGAGGAACCTGGGATCGGGAGGGAAATTCGGGAGGGGGGTTCGCGGGACGGGGGAAGGGGGGGAGTGGAGTGGGGAGAGGGAAGATGGAGGAATCGGAGTGGAAACGCGAGAGGGTAAGTGGACGCGGGAGAGAAAGGGGAGGCGGGAGAGAAAGGGGAGGCGGAAGGGGAACGGGACGAATGGGAAAGGACACGCAGAGAGAAACAATTTCTTTATTAAATAAGATAGCAACGCATGCCGGGAACCATCTAGTAAATAATATAAATCAAATTATGTCGCTTAGAAATCGCACGTTATCTCTTGAAGTGCGAAAACCCTGATTATCTTCCCAAGATAACAGTGAAAAATGATAAAACTATTGAGCGTACTTGCGAAACAATACTACACTTAACTAGCAGCTGCTAGGCCCTGCAGCTGGCGGGCGACACGACAGTAGCTTTGTAACAAACGACGTTCGAAGATGTTTTTGAAGGCGCGGCGTCAGAGATGTAATCGAAGTCGGGATCTTAAATTTCCAACATACAGACTCTAGCGCATGGGTGGCCAACCTTTTCAGCAGCCGGGCCAGATTTTAGAAATTAGATTTCCTACCGGGCCGCACAACAAAATTTCTTAGATTAAAATTACAAATTTCAAAGATAACAAGAAATATATTGTTTTTTTAAGAAGATATAACCAAAATGAGAATCAAACATATTTATTAGATTAGAGTTGGGCAATACAAAAAAAATAATAATAAAAATAAACAAAATATAATAAATTTTAGTGAGACGTGTGATTTTGTTTGTCAGAACTAAGTGCATCAATGTTGATAACGATTGATGTTATTGCTACAGGACGCAAACAGTTTTCCAAATGCTCATCAGTGATCGTGTTCTCATTTGAGATTTAATATGCTTCATTCGACTAAAAATCTGTTCACACGTTAAGTCTTCAAATAGCGAAATCATCGATAGAGAGCATGTTAGTAAAATGCAGGATATTTCTCCTTGTCCAAATATGTTTTGAATCACTCTTCCAAACCAACCTGGTTGAATCTCCTTTAACTGTGATTATTTGTTAACACATATATACCATAGAAGAACTTGTCACGATAGTCGAATCAACGTACTGAGATACTTCCATATATTAGATATGATACGAACTATGCATGTTGGAATGTTCTTGTGGTGGTTTTATGTACACTAAAAGAAAAAAAAGTTTGCATATGCTCCGCGGGCCACAAGTAGACACCCAGCGGGCCGCATGTGGCCCGCGGGCCGCGGTTTGGCCACCCTTGCTCTAGCGTATTAACCCCAGTCTAATTTGTTAGCTTTTGGGAATAGCTCACATGGATTTTAGAAATCTTTGTATCTCTCTTACTGTCATGGTGAGAAACATGATGGTGTTCGAAAAAGAAAACACTACGCTTTATATTAAAATCTACTTTATGGCTACTATATTCCGTACTATCGGTGAAGAGGACACATTTTTACCGAGATCTTCCTCACACTGAAGGCAGAAAATTTGCTTACGCAGATGACTTCGCCATCACAGTCCAAGCCAAAACCCTCAATGCAGCAGAAGAGATCCTTAATTCTGACCTCAAGGCTATGGAAGAATTTTTTCTCAATTGGCGACTAAAGCCAAATGGGTCGAAAACAGTTGTGACAGCTTTCCATCTCAGTAATTCACAGGCAAACGCAAAACTCTGTGTTCAGTTTGATGGAAAAAATATTTACCATGACCCCCATCCCCGCTATCTTGGAATAACTTTGGACAGGAGCCTGAATTACCGGAAACACATGGAAACAGTGGGCAAAAAAACCAGGACAAGACTAAACTTAGTCAATAAGCTGGCTGGTACTAGCTGGGGATGCGACGCCAACACGCTCAGAACGGCATCCATTGCCCTGGTTTTCTCAGCAGCTGAATACTGTGCTCCAGTATGGGCCAGAAGCGCCCACACTTCCACGGTCGACGTTCAGCTTAATGCCACAATGCGAACCATCAGCGGAACCTTAAAATCGACTCCTCTTCCTTGGCTCCCAGTACTTGCAAATATAACCCCGCCAAATATCAGGCGAGAGATTGCAACACTGAGGGAATACAAGAAGGCGCTGCAAAAAAGCGAAATACCCTTGCACGATGATGTCGTTTCTCACCCGGCATGCCGCTTAAAGTCTCGAAAACCCTTCTGGGCGGAAGGAGAAAGACTCCTTCGAACACCTCTCACCCCAGAAGATAGGTGGAAACTTGAGTGGCAATCAGCCAACGTCAAAAACGCCGATCTCGTGCAAGACCCCACTGAGAGACAGCCTGGGTTCTCATTGCCTCGCAAACTCTGGACTGCCATCAATAGAATAAGGTGCTCCCATAGCCGTTGTGCTCACATGATGCATAGATGGGGCCTTAAAGAGTCGGCGACGTGTGAATGCGGTGCGGTGCAGACCACCGAACATGTGGTCAACGAATGCCCGCTCCATTCACTCCCCGGCGGGATTTATGAGGGCCACAGGGCAACGCCTGAGGCCCTAGACTGGCTCGCAGACCTAGATGTCCCCCTCTGACCCCCCACCATACGAAAGAAGTGATGAGTTGCACATTGTCGAGTTGTCCGGTCACCGTTTAAAACGTGCAAAATTCCATAACACAGAAAAGTGATTCATAATATTACTTTAGTTACACTGGGAAAACGTTTCAACATGATTCACACAACAGAAAAAAACACACGTGCAAACTTCGCGGGGGCATAAGCTAAACCGTTTATGGAATGAGAAATATTAAAATAATATTTATGTGGAATTTTTGCAAATTGTCCGTCTGATCGGCATAACAATAAAACCAGAGTTTCGGTGAAACAGATGGTGTCAAAAATGCGAAATGTCGGAATTTGCCGAAAATTGGCGGAGATCCCCGAAGTGAAAATGTGGTGGGATTTCTTTAATCATTTTTAGAGTATCTTATTGTTTATCAGGTAATATTTTAGTTGTGAAGGTATAAGGACGCCCTCGACTGGCAATGCGAAGGTCGTGGGTTCGAATCCCCCGGCGTGGGCAAATAAATTTTTAGTGTCCGACCGAAACAGGATTTTCTACCGAAATCGAAACCGAATCTTCGGTAGCTGTCTCAGTTTCGGCCGAAACCAAAATCGAAACCAAAACTTTTTTAGACATGCTAAAAATCTATTGTTTACTGAAATTTGGCTTATTTTTTAAAACGTCTATACACACAGTTAACATGTGTTAAATGAAATAAAAAAAAAACAATAATTGAAGTACCTGTGTGAATTTTTTTTTTTATATTACTAAAAATTAACAACTACTTCTTGGAACAGAAATTTGTCAATAATCAACTCTTATGTACATTATAAAGGAAGGGCATTATTAATCGAGTATTTTAATTTAAATTGGGTTTATATCACAACATTCTTAAGACTAAATTTACCATTTATTGAGATCTTTTGCAGAGTTTCGGTGCGGCCGGAGGTTCGGCAGATTTTCTGCCGAAACCGAAGCTGATGTCGAAACTAGATTTTTTTTCTGAAACTTGACGAAACCGAAACCGAACCTTCGGTCGGTCACTATAAATTTTATTTGATTGATTTCGGTTATTTCACTATTTAATAATTTCAAAATAATATAAGGCATATTTATTTTATTTTAATTTTTTTTTTACATTAACTCCACACAGGAGGCCCTGAGGAAAATAACTTCCCTCAGGGCCTATGTCATCTTTGAAGATGCTGTGTGGAGGGTCTTTTTGAGGAAAGGAAGGAGTGAACACGGGTCTTGAAGATACCCATGTTGTAGGAGGGAGGAAACACAGAGGCCGGCAAATAGTTCCACAGTCGAGCCGTTGAACTCAAGAACGAGTCATATAAACTACCAATTCTCGACTAATGTCAACCGTGTACAAAAGTTGGGCGCGTGTTTGGCGTGTTTCCCGACTATGCACCGGTGCCGAGGGGATCAATGATGCTAGTTCCTCGGAGCATCTTCCATGTAATACCGGTAGAACAAGGACAGCATTCCCACCTGACGCCTGTGCTCTAAAGATTGCAGTCCGTCTGTTAAGATGGGAGAATCTATCAAACGGACCGCCCGTTTCTGCACAGAGTCAAGGGTTTTTTTTTTTTTTTTTTTAGGTATTTTGGAGCTCCAGACCAGAGGTGGCTGCCAAATTCAAATGTGGGGCGCACTTGCGATTTGTACAGGGTTAGCAGTTGTGTACTATTTATATTTGCGGCAAGATACTCTCAGTATCGCCCTGATGTAAGACAACCGTTCAACATTGAAACGTTGCTTGAAATGGCTTTAGTCGTGTTTGATGATCAGATCTGAGCTAGGTACTTCCCCACCTTCATATTTCCCAACTCTCTACATTGTCTTTAGCCTCACGATACACCCCAATTGGGGATGCCATAGTCTCACTGGCTCCAGACGGAAGCAGTATTAACTCTTGTGAGGTATTCACATTAAAAAAACCTACTAACATCGGTTCTGTGAGTTATTCTTGCGAGAACATTTTCACGTTCAACGAACTCAAATTAGCTTTGAATTTAAGCGGTCATTTTATAAATAGGAATTGATTGGGCGATGAAGTACATACAACATAATGTTTTAAAAAACACTTCCAATTTTGAACATCAAACTTAAATTCAAAGCTTAGGTTCTAGAGTTTATTGAACTGGAGTTACGGAGAGTCAAAACTATGTGGCAGGCTGGCTGACACTATCGGGCGGCGTGAATTCGATTTTTATACGAAACAACAGTTTTATTCCGAGGTTGGTGAAATTTTGCACACTTGATCTTCAAAATAGCACACTTGAGCTTCAAATAGCGTTAGATTTCGAAAAAACTCTGCGTAAAGCCCGGGCAACGTCGGGGAATTTAACTAGTTATCTATACAAAACTGCAAGAAGTGTTTCGAAACAAATTTGAACACAGTTACCACAGCCGATAACAATTACTAATTTAGTATAAGTAATTACTTTTAATTAATTGGGGCCTTGAAGTCTGTACTGGAAATAATTATGCGAAATATACATCACTAATTACAAATTACAATTAACTTTGTAAAAACACTAGTGGTTGTAATTTGTAATAATAGCCAGCCAGTAGTTGTCGGCAACGATTGTTGAAAATGGCGGGCTTGGCAATATCCTGACGTTGTTAAATTAAAAATAAATAAATTGAGGTAATTAATTAGTACAAAACTAGAGCAGACCTGTCGAAAAACACGGTATATTAAAATTATAGGATTAGAAATAGCATGTTGGCTAAAAAGCGTAACAGCGATATTCCGAATTTCTACCGTTTTATAACATATTTATCTTGAACACTTTTAAGTTTCTAAAAATATAAGTTTTTTTAAAGATAATATGAGATAATGAAAAAATCAGTGTTTCTTTAAATGCTTTAATTTTGTAGACATTTCCCACGAGATTTTAGCTCTATTTTAGAAGAGTTGTGTTTTAAAACATTTTCAGAATTTTCGCTTAAATATTATCGTTTTTAACATTAGCGCGCTCCTTCTAATATTTGTATTTTCATATCTCACCTATTTCTTTTTGAACAATGAAATACACATTTCATTTATAGAAATTAAAAAAAACTAGGTACCTATGTACTTTATCGCTTGTCTGAAAACTTGAGACTTCTTCTTCTTCGTGTACCCTAACGGGTCCCCCCGGCGTTGGCGATCACTCTGGAAAACGTCTCTCTATCTTGCGCTGCCCGGAATAGCTCCTCCACACTTCTAATGCCGGCCCATTCTCGTACATCTCGTAGCCAAGACATTTAGGCACTCGGCGACCCTTTATCTTGCCTTTCAATATTAATTGGAGCAAGTGATATTTCTCCCCTCGAAGTATGTGACCCAGATATGAAATTTTCCTGACTTTTATTAATGTGAGCAGTTCTCTATCTGCTCTAGCCCGCCTGAGAATTTCTGTGTTGGTGATCATGTCGGTCCATGGGACAATCTTGACACAATCAATTGAAAATGACACTTATTGTTTCTTTTTAAAACCAATACGAGTCCATTGAACGAGAGTTACAATCACAGACAGACCCACAACCTAAATTCGCACTTTTGATGTTTGCGGATGTAGAATACAAACACAAACAGAGTGTGTAATTCACACGCAAAAGAAGTGAAACCTTTAGAAAACTAAAGTAAACAAGAGTGGGAAGGCTACGAAGCACCGCACAAAGAGGAGAACGATTATTCTATATCATTCTCTCGCAGGATAAATCCTAAAGATGTATGTGTTTGTCTCTTTTAGTTTCATCGAGTTTCAAGTCACAAGGGTGCTAAAGAAGTTTTCACAAAAAATCAAGTGCAGTTCACACGCGGTAGAAGTGAAACTTGACCCACCCACACAATCTCAACCAATAGGAGCCTTGAAAAGTGAGCTCATAATCAAAGCAAGCAATGCGGTAAGGTTTTATTCTCTCACAGGCTAAATCCTAAAGATGTATGTGGTTTCTCTCTTTTTAGTGTCATTTCCGTTTCATCGAGTTTCATATCACAACGGTGCTAAAGAAGTTTCACGTAAAAAAGAGTGTGCAATTCACACGCGGCCGAAGTGAAATCTTCAGAAAACTTAAGTAAACAAGAGTGGGAAGGCTACGAGCACCGCACAAAGAGGAGACTGATTATACTATCTCATTCTCTCGCAGACGAAATCCTATAGATTTATGTGTTTGTCTCGAAATCACAACGGTGCTAAAGAAGTTTTATAAGAGATGGCAACATAATATAAGTCATGTTCTGAAATGTTTTAAGACTACTGTAGAACTTAGCTAATGTTTTCAGCATTACCAGGTTATTTATCGGGTCGACACACAACACAGAGTCATTCTTATGATTAGTTGACATTTTTGGCGCATATGTCACATTTAGTTTACAACCTTTTGACGTGACGCGTTCATTCAACTTGGAAAATCGCACACCCAGAAAATAGGCACGAACTTAAATTGACAATAGATAGAATGGGGTTAAAAAAATCAAGCCGTAAAAAATAAAGTTTTTGAAGTGGAAACTTCTTTAGCACCGTTGTGATTTTAAACTAGATGAAACGGAAACGAGCGACACTGAAAAGAGACAAAAACATACATCTATAGGATTTATCTAAGAGAGATAAGGGGTCATTCGTTTATTACACAAGACGATTTAGGGGGGGAGGGGGGTCGACCATGTCTTATTTTTTCTTACAAGGGGGTGGGAGGGTGTCTCGGTAGTTCTTACGTAAGGTGTTGTCCATTAATCGCTTGAGGCTAGAAAGGGTGGGGGGGTTCGGAAAAAATCACGAAATATCACCGGGGGGGGGTATAATGAGATATCACGTGTATTTATTTTTCGTGATAATATTCTGAAAATTTCAAAAAACTTTGTACTAAAAAAAATACACGTATACACGTGATTTTGGTGGGGGGGGGTTAGTCTAAAACCTCACCACATAACACCACAGGAGGGGGGGGGGGGTTAAAAAGTTGCTAAAAAACATCATGGATGTGATTAATGGACGACCCCTATGAAGGTTCGCTCGGATGCGTATAGGTAAACGATTTCCATTTCCATGGCAACGGAACCGCGCAAACAAACATTAAAACAAACCAAACGTGTATTCATTTTTTCATTTAGATTCTTACGTAATAAATATTAAACAGGGGGAGGGGGTCGGCCTATTCTTATTTTTTCTTATAATAGGGGGGGAGGGGGTCGAAAACTAGCAAAATTCGTCTTACGTAATAATTGTATGGCCCCCAAATTTAACGAATTTCATTAAAAAAATCTGAACGAATTGGAATTTCAGATTAGAAATTTATAAATTAAAAAAATGAAACGTCAAAATGACCGCCGGAGAAAACAATCGACCATCACGATTTGCGTGTCCCTAATTGGTTGGTTTATTCTTCATACTGACATAATTTCCGCCAATCAGGGCATCGCGTTGCGGACGCAAATAATTGACCGATAATAATTCGAATTCCTGACAACAAGCAAATTGTTATTAAACTTATGTACAGAATTTAGAATTGAGCAGAATGCTGAAGAAATGAAATCCGTGGGGCGTATACTAACACTAACCATCACGCCGTTTCCCGCAAAGGCAGGCAGAGAGGACGGACCGCCAAACAACTCGGTCCTGGAACACACTCCCTGCCTCATTCACATTCATACATCGTCTCATACATACTCTTTGACGACCCCAAACAATCATTTTCTTGGTTAATTCAAACCCCCTGAAGTTATTTTGATGAAGACGTTCTCAATCTAGGAACTAGCAATCCTAAGGTCGCGGGTTGAAATGCCGTCATGCGCAAATAAATTTTATTTGATTGATTTGTGTTATTACACGATTTAATCATTTAAAAATAATTTAAGGTACATTTGCGGCACTTCCAGAATGAAAGATACTCTCAGTATCGCCCTGGTGTACCACCATTCAGAATTGAAACGTTGCTTGAAATGGGTTTGGCCGTGTTTAGTGACCAGATCTGAATAGCCAGGTGCTATCCCACCTTCCTCTTCCCCATCTTTTCCCCCTCCCAACTACCTTCACCCCAAATGGGGATGCCATAGTCTCACTGGCTCCAGAAGGGAGCAGCTGAGACTTGTGTGAAAATTTTTTTTTTAAAAAACTATTAAAAATTAATTAATTGTGAAATAACACAAATTAATCAATTAAAATTTGTTTTCCCACGCCGGGATTCGATCCCGCGACCTTCGGATTGCGAGTCAAGAACATTACCCCTAGACCACGCCGCTCGTCAAAAATTTGTTAAAAGTAGTCACGTTTTGTTATTTTTCTAGCATAGATTAAAAAACAAACGTTATGACTGACCTTCTCAATCTAGGAAAGTGACATTAATTTGGTATCGGCTATTTTATGAGTGATTTGTTTCTTTGAAAGTTCAACAGCATTCTGTCATGCTGTAATATTCAGCGCGTTGACATTATAACAATAACAATGACCAATCAATATCCAGTCCCCGTGGCGTAATATCTAGGACATAAACGTAGCTAAAGTACTTTATTATTTCTAATTTTGCCAATAATTCGTGGTGGAATTCTATTTCGACAAGAATCTTTATAATCTATACTAATATTATAAACTAACTGGCACCCGGCATGCGTTGCGATGCCATTTAATAAAGAAATTGTTTCTCTCTGCGTGTCCTTTCCCATTCGTCCCGTTCGCCTTCCGCCTTCCCTTCCTCTCCCGCGTCTTCTTCCCCTCTCACGTTCCCATTCCGCATCCTCCACCTTCCCTATACCCACTCCACTCCCCCCCCTCTCGAGTTCCCCCCCCCCTCCCGGGTTTCCCTCCCTTCCTCCCGTGAACCCCCTACCCGAGTTCCCCTCCCCCCTCCAGCATTCCATACATTCATTCCCGGTACATTCAGTTTTCAAACAGCTCGCGTGCCACCTACTGCAATATTTTTATACAAATTTCGTAATGCCAGAAGCTCACCAGTAGTTTTATACAAACCTTGTCCTGACAATAACGAACACAAAAATAAAAGAATTATCCAATTTGGTGCAGTCGTTCGGAAGTTATGCGCGTACATACATTTCGGCGATTCATTTTTATTTATATAGATTATATAGATAGATAGATAGAAGATAGATAGATAGATAGATAGATAGAAGAAAGATAGAAGAAGAAGAAGAAGACAGAAGAAGAAGATAGAAGATAGAAGATAGAAGAAGAAGATAGAAAAAGAAGATAGAAGATGCGAAAGTGCGCGAGTTTGTTTGTTACGCAATCACGCCTAAACCACTAATCCGGTTTTAAAAATTCTTTCACCAATAGAAAGCTACGTTATCAGCGAGTGACATAGGCTGTATACAGTCGTTTTACCACCTGAAGTCGCCGAAGTTACTGATGAAGAGGATTTTGATGACAATGATTTACATGAAGACGGTGCATTTAGCCATACGTTCGGGGATACGGCAGGAAGTCCACTCCAAGAGGCTGATGAGTGAACCTTCAACAACTCCATCGTGACTCCAACTATGTATAATGGTAAGCTCTAGCGTTATGATTTTTTGTAAATGAAAATGTGTGTATTTCATATATTTTAGCGGCACGGAGGAAAGGCATGGGGGAGGTGGGGTTCGCGGAGAGGGAAGAGACGAGGGAGGGGGAAGGCGGGAAAGGTGTAAGGGAACGGGGACGCACGGGAAAGGACATGCAGATTTATTTGAATGGCATTGCAACGCATGCTAGGTAGCAGCTAGTAATATATAAAGAAGAGTGTCTGTTGCGGCGTAGATTTTTAAAACAAATCTACAGTTTTATTCGAAGCGAACAGGACGGATGCGTGTAAGCTCGAAACAAGCAAGTTCAAAGCGAGTAAGATCGTGCAAGCAAGATCAAAGCGAGCAAGACCGTTGCGAGCAGGATCGATGCGAACAAGACCAAGAGCGAATCGACCAAGAGCGAATCGACCAAGATCGATGCGAGCAAGATCAAACTCAAAAGCGAGCAAACTTGAAGCGAGAGAGATCGAAGCGAGCAAGCTCGTGCGAGCAAGACCAAAGCGAACAAGCTCAACACGAGCAAGATCGAAGCGAGCAAGTTGGAAGCTCGAAACTGAAAACTTCTAAATTAAGTGCTAAAAATTTGCGTTTTGTTTTGGGTTCAACGTCAACCAACGATATTGTTATGGTCCAACGGTTCACTCTATGAGCGATGGATGCAGGACGATGCAGCGACTACCCCGAGGGGCGATCCGTTAATTTTAAATAACACATTAATGTAAAAAAAGGAAAAAAAAGTGGAATTTCGCTATCTAAGCCTGATTTTGAAAAAAAACTACGTATAAAGCTCGAGCAATGCCGGGAGCTCAGGAATTAGTAGCAAATAAAAATTACTTGAGTACGAAGGGATTTGATTCCCCGACTTTTGGACTTCGTTTATTCGTAGGTATTGATTGTAACAGTAACCACTCAACGAAGGAGGCCGTCGAACCTGATAATGTTTGAGGCGTCTAGCACAGTACTAGAGCTAGTTTTCATACAATAGTCGTTAAACCGAATGCCTAACGGAACCATAATCGTTATCTGATGCATCCATCAACCAATCCATCAATCCATTAGAGTTGAAGATAATCGTTGAATGCTCAGCTAACAGAAAAAACCTAAATGTGTGTGAACACCATGGGGTGATAAGATGTATGGTTCTGTATAAATCAAATAAGCAATAACACTGTACTTACAATCTAATATATAAAATTCTCGTGTCACGGTGTTTGTTACCATACTCCTCCGAAACGGCTGGACCAATTTTGATGAAATTTTGTGTGCTTATCTGGTAGGTCTGAGAATCGACCAACATCTATTTTTCATACCCCTAAAAGTAAAGGGTGTTCCACTCCGAAGAAAATTATTTTCCCCATACATTTTGTATGGAACGAATTCTCCTATTTTGAAAGAACTGCAGCAATATCGTAAGGGGTATAATATTGAACTGTGAACCGGGGGAGGGGGGAAAGGAACTCAGGAAGGGGGGTTAGCGGGACGGGGGAAGGGGAGAAGTGGAGTGGGGAGAGGGAGAGGGAACGCGAGAGGGGAAAGGATACGCAGGGAGAAACAATTTAGATCAAGGTATGGTATACGCAGGGAGAAACAATTTAGATCAATTCAGCTAATAAGTTGATAACAGTTTTTGATTCTGAGGCGGTACGAAGTTCGCCGGATCATCTAGTATTATTATAACAATTTTCATCCATTTTCGTTATTTGTTTATGGGGTGTTATGACGTGTTGCGCTACCTCCTTATTTAGCCAACATTTCGGACAGCGTCGCAGTGTCCATCATCAGGGCAGATCCGGTAGATGTGACGGCGCAACATGGCATAACACCCCAAAAACAAATAACGAAAATACTTTCGGCCGCGAAAATCTAAAAACGTATCTTAAGGCTCCGCAACCGGGCTCGAAAAGAAGATGGAGAGATACGAAATTACGAATGTTAGAGGAGAGCGCTAACATTTACAGCGCCAAAATCGATGCGAAAATGTTTAATAAAACACGACTCGTTTAAAATAGAGCAAAAATCTCGTGGGGGCTGTGTCAAGTACAATTTAAAGAAACATTGTGAATTTTTTTATATATATAACTTTTAAAATAACCGAAACAGACTTGAATAAAATAATTTTTTGAGCATACTTAGCGAATTTTTCTCAATCGAGGGAATTTTATACAATTTGTGTTTCGGTGCGGGGAATGTATAGATATTATCTTCGAAAATAACATATATATTTTTAAAGAGCTTAAAAACTTCATTCAAATATTTAAGGGGATATGCAAGAAATCGGTAGAAATTCGGGTAGCGGACCCAAAACGTATCCAATTTTCATCCATCTTATGTATAAAAATCTAGTGTCACGGTATTTGTGGTCGCACTCCTCCGAAACGGCTTGACCAATTTTTATAATTTTTTTTATATATATTTGGTAGATATGAGAATAGGTTTTAAAGTATATTTAAAATCCTAGGTGATTAGAGAGTCCCTATTAAAAAATACCTATAACCCCAAATTTAAACCCTCCCATTTTTAAACGCGTTTTTTGTATGAACAAATTAAACCGTCTTTCGTATTTCAAACAGAAAATTATTTATGTTGTTGAATGACAGATGGCGCTACATCCGCCTCATCGAACCTTCATCCACACATGCGCAAGACATTCACGAGAAGCGTCGTGTCATTTTGATATTTCATTCGACATCATGTTCTCGAGTGGGCAAACCATCGAGCTTATTTGTATTGGTTAAAGACGGACTGAATAAAAATATCGTACACTCTTTGCTCTTGAAATTCATATTGATTTTCTTTATTTCATTTTTCTACTTAGTTGGCGTTTAGTTAGTTGGTTGTCTAGTTGGCGTTTTATTTGATTTTATCGGCGGCCATCGTCTACAGCTCTCCTTTTCTCTTTCTGTCATAGATACCATCCCCACTCACTTACAATTTATTCGTTATTTTTTATTTAACAACCAAAATATTCACTAGAAATAATTTTTATGGCAGAACAACGTTTGACGGGTCAGCTAGTAATTTATATTTACAAACTATTCTTAAGAAACAGTGAACCACGTAGGGTGACCTGTGACAGAGAAGTTGGTTATCCAATAAATGGTACCACTACCCGCCTCCCAAATTGCCCTGTAAAAGACGCCCAGTTTCATTGAAGATTTCTTACACAGATACGTCCAATATTTCACATCCATCACTAGTCGCCATGTAATGTTGTGTTTATACTATGGGAAGTTCGCAAGTTAATAAGTAATGTGTTGTCTAGCAAAGGTAATTGCAGAGTAATTAGTGTACATATACTGTATACTTGGGAAGTATACTTACGGAGAAATGTCGCTACTGTAAAGTCTATTAGTGGACAATTACTTTATTAAATTACGCATATTACACAGGTATGGTTTTTCTCCTTGAAGGCTTAAGGCGATCCACTAGTTCACTACTGTGCCGTGGACAGTAGTCCTTCGGTGGACGCCATAGGGGTCACTTTGAATAACCGAATTCGTCGACTAGCGGCCGTATTATAAAATATCAACGCGAAAATGCATATTTTATTTTATTTTGGGAAGATTGGGTGTAAATATCAACTTTTTTTGCGATTATTATAAAATAAACTGAATTTGCCACATTACACAATAAAACCATATCCGAAAAGGGGTTTATAAATAGGAGAGTTTGGACTTGAAAGTGTGTTTTTTAGACCTTATACTTTATTTTTTTAAAGGCTTATTAAAAAACTTATAAAAAAAATGACCGATATTTTTAAGGGCCAAGGTATGTTCTGCACGCAGTATTTAATTGAAGCATCTACAATACTTCTAAGCGATCAAATTTTCAAAACAAAAACATATGATTTTGCATTATTTACTATGACTTCATCTTAACGGCACTCTATTTATTTATAGTGATGGGCATAATCGAGACAACGATTTCGAAATGTTAAAATAATTGATTACTTTGATTATCTAAGAATTTCGAATACTAAAAGATCGACTAATCCATTGAGAAGAAATTTCAATACAAAGAATATCTGAATATCACTTTGAACACAATTGTTATTATTTTTTTCGTACAATCAATTTGCAAGAAAAACACTTTTTTTTTAACGTATCTTCACATTGGCCCCGAGGAAAATAATTTCCCTCAGGACCTATGTCATCTTAGGGAATGCTGTGTTGAGTCTTTTCAAGGAAGGGAAGGAAAAAGGTATGAGGGGTGGGTACGAAACTGGAGGTCAGTGGGTTGTGTGAATCCATCCCTCCCACTGCGGTGCAAGGCGATGGGTCGAGAGTCTGGCTGGAGAGGTCTGGGTTAGGTTTCAAACTTCACTCCTTGAACCCGGGCATCCCTGCTAAATCACCAAACGTAGCGAACCAGTTGGGAAGACCTATGGCAGAGGTGTTGTTTATCCAATAAATGGTTCCCGGGGCGGAGGTACCCATACCCGCCTTCCAAATTGTTGTTTTATGAATTTACAAAACGCATTTAAGTAATAAGAGAACATTATAATTACTAAAATTTAATATTACCAACTTTTGTGGGTTCACTAAGAAATAGGTCACATCTGTGTCGCTCCTCCCAAAGGAAACCAAATTGTTCCCTTAACTTTCGTTTTTCCAAAAGGGTTTCAACGAGTATTTTCTGCCTCTGGGTTAGCTGAACTCCGAAGCAGGCGGTTTTGGGTCAGTTCCGCCATGGCAAATAACAGTTCACGTCAAATAAATTAGGAAGTCGTTGTGAACAGTTGTTTTTCGTTAGCTGCCTGCAGTCGTGCTCGAGAGCTACGACAAGTTACCAACAATTTCGATAAAACCTATGCTAGGCCTGCAGGGATCACTTCTTTAAGCCGGGAATGATAAAGTATACGAGATCAAAGAACTAACCAATATATGTACCAACAGAAATTTTCGAAACCTTTAGAAGACTTGCTGCAAATAAACGATCACCATTTTATGTTGAAAAGTAATTGATAATTCAACATGGAATTTTTTTGTAGATCCAAAAATATATTTACTTTTAATAACAGAAATATTTGGATTTCTATTTTCAATCTCACTACTAGAATGATCTGGATAAATTGTGAATCATATTCAATTATTTATTTTGACAAATTTATTCGTACATAAATAATATACTTGCTGTTTTATTTCGGTTTTTATTTATTAAACACGTTTGTTTGCCAATTGCAGACTGTTTACATAGCCTGAACTCAATATTTAACCAAACAAATTTAATCTATTGATTAAGCGTTATCGGGCCGGAAGAATATTTGCTCAGGTGATTTGAAATTATGCATAAAATTTAAAAAATATTTATTTTTTCGTAGTCTTGGTCATATTTTATGAAATTGGACAAAAAATGATAATAAGAAATATTCATAAGAGATTTAGGCCATAGTCACCCCAAGTGGTTTGCTACGTTTGGTGACTACAGCAGGGATGCCAGGGTTCTCGGGGTGAGGATTGTCTAGGTATTGGCTGCGGATTCGTCCGCCCATCTTCTGTGTGGCAGGCCAGGTTTGGAGATACTGGTTGAGGGAAACCCGTTTACCTCTCCGGCAGGACTCTTTCGCCTTGTACCGCAATGGGAGGGATAGATTCATATGTTCGTCACTCCAGACATATTGATCCCCAGATTTCTACCTACCCCTCATACCGCTTTCCTTCCCAGATCTTCCTCTCCTTCCTTTTATTAAAAAAAACCCTCCACACAGCATCCCCCAATATGACACAGGGAAATTATTTTCCTCAGAGCCTTGCGAGGCTAATGTAAAAAAGTATCCAAATTTCCCTCAGGGCCAATGTCATCTTTGCGAAATGCTGTGAGGAGGGTCTTTGTGAGGAAACGAAGGGGTGAACCTGGATCTGTCGTGTTATAAGAGGGAGGAAACACTCAGGGACTTAGAAAGAGTCGTAGAGACGACCCGTTCTCATGCGACAAATTTCAACCGTGTACAAATGTTATGCGTATTTGTTTGGCGTGTTTGTGGCTATGCACCGGTGCCGAGGGGTTTAATGACGCTAGTTCTTCGGAGCATCTTCCATTGTAATACCGGTAGATCAAAAACAGCATTCCCACCTGACGCCCATGCTCTAAAGCTGAAGATTGCAATTAGTTTATTAAGATAATCTATCAAACGGACCGACCGTTTCTGCACTGAGTCGAGGGTCTCTTTTCAGGATATTTTCCATATTATATTTCCACATTATATAAAGAAAAATGACAATATTTGTTTTTGAAAGGTGATCCCGACGCAAATTTCAGCTTTACAAATCCTACAATAATTATAATATCCCGTGATTATTCACTGGTATGTTTTAATGCTTATTATTACAGAGGGAATACAATTTGGGAGGCGGGTAGGTATGGGTACCGCCGCCCAGGGAACCATTTAATGGACAACCAACACCCCTGCCACAGGTTACCCCAAGTGGTTCGTTACGTTTGGTGACTTAGCAGGAGTGCACGGGTTCATGGGATGAGGTTTGTCTAGATCTTGGTGGCGGATACGTTTGCCCAACCACTGCGTGGCGGGCTGGATCGGAGGAGACTGATTGAGGGAGGCCGTTTGACCTCTCCAGCCAGATTCTCCTGACCCTTCGCCTTGCACCGCAGAGTGAGGAATAGATTCATACGTCCGTCACTCCTGGCCACACTGACCCCAAATTCCTACCCACCCCTCGTACCTTGTTCCTTCCCATAACTTCTTATCCTTCCTTTCCCTTAAAAAAACCATCCACACAGCATCCTCAAAGATAACATAGGCCCCTAGGAAAATTGTTTTCCTCGGTGCCTCCTGTGTGGAGCTAATGTAAAAAAAAAAACAGAAACATAAAACAGCATAAACTTAACATTTAAGCATCCTTTAAGAGCGTTTAACCAGCCAGCGGACGAAAATCCACATTTCGTCGAAAGTTGTTCTTACGATCGTGCAGGGCGGTTACAATGAGAAAGATTAATTATTCTCCGTACCAGCTTTTTAAAATTATAACTCAATATCGAATTTATTTCAATTCAAATTAGCTTTAATTTATACCTTCATCCAAAAATGCTGAAAGGCGTGATGGTAAAACTATTAAAATAATGTACTTTTTATAGTTATTTTTTGATTATAAGTATTTATCATTTTTCAATAATGTCTAAATTTAATAAGAATGTTAAAAAAATCTGAAATATATTAGTTTGTAAGTGCGCAAATAAATACACAAACGGACCAGTTTTCGCCAAGAAACACACGTTCCTTCCTTTTTTTTTAATGATTTTATTGAAACTAAAATTAAAATTCTAAAACATACGTTTGCTAGATAATGTATTGATTTATTTTACTGCATGATTTTATTATTTGAAACGGGTGTGGTATAATACAAAAACTTTTTTGAAAATTGAACAAATCTGCCAACGACCTATGGAATAACCTTATTATACTAAAAATTAAAAAAAAATCTCAAAATTTATTACATACGAATGCTAGATAAAAGAACAATCTTTCGAAAGCCATTTATAATTTTTTGTGGAAAAGAGTCAATACGTCTAAAAACTTTTTTGAAAATGACGTATTTACGGTTTTCTCTGGTAATGCCCTCTTAAGTGACATTTAATATAAATGACGCTATAAAAATCACTCAACTATTAAGCATCATTATAGATAATTTAATTCCATATTATAAACTCTTGTTTACATGTCTGCCGTTCTCTGCAATATTACAATAATAATATATGATGAAGTCTTAACTATGTAATTTATTGATTTTGATATAGTTTATCACTTTTCCTTATCTTCCTCGTGGAAATATATTATTATATTTATTACTTGTAAATAATTATTTGATAATATTTTGTCATTGACGAATGAAAATCATTTGCTGACAAATCGTTTCTGCACAACCACCTTATCTGTTTCAAAAGAAATCGAATCAAATTCATTGGAATTGATTATGTACGTAATCGAGAGATAATGTTTCGAAATACAGTCGATTCCGCTTAATTGGGACATACCGGGACGCGTATTTACAAAACCTATACCGATTCAGTCGCGGTAACGACAATTTACATTTTAAATATACTTTATATTGGTTATTTTTTATCACTTTGCAAAAACAAAAATTGTTCTAAAATCTAGATAAAATAATCTTTCCAATGTGTATATTAGAAATTAATAATTTTATTTCTAAATATTTAAATTTTGATATTGAAAATTTAAAGCGACTGAAACGCGGTAGGGATTGTAAATACGCTTCCGGGACACAAAATTTTTGTCCCAAATAAGCGGCTGTCCCAAATAAGCGAAGTTCAAGGGAGGCCATTTTTGAAGTGACAACTTTTTTAGCACCGTTGTGATTTGAAACTTGATGAAACGAAAAATAGCGACACTAAAAAGAGACAAGCACATACATCTATAGGATTTAGCCTGCGAGAGAATGAGATAGTATAATCGGTTTCCTCTTTGAGGGGTGCTTTGTAGCCAATCGGTCTCCTCTTTGTGGCGTGCTTCGTAGCCAATCGGCCTCGTCTTTGTGCGGTGCTTTGCAGCGTGCCAACTCTTATCTACTTTAGTTTTCTGATGGTTTCAATTTTACTGCCTGTGAATTGCACACTCTGATTTTATTGATATGTATGTTTTACATTAGGGGTCATCCAATAATCACGTGATGTTTTTTAGCGACTTTTTAACTCCCCCCCCCCCCTCCTGGTGATATGTGGTGAGGTTTTAGACTAACCCCTCCCCTACCCAAAATCACGTGTATTTTTTTAGTAAAAAGTATTTTGAAATATTCAGAATATTATCACGAAAAATAAATACACGTGATATCTCATTATATACCCCCCCCCCCCGTGATATTTGGTGTTTTTCCGAACCTCCCCCCCCCCTTTCGAGCCTCACGTGATTAACGGACGAACCCTTATTGGAGTACTCTCGAATGTGTTTTTAAATTTTATTAAATAAAAATAATTACGTATAAATATAGGTAGAAATTTAGTCGCTAGACGCGAAATGTGAAAAACGTAAATATTCCGCTAACCGCCGCACTTTTATTAGGCACAGATTTTTGAAATTTGACTATATTTCTATTTAATTACTACAAGAAACAACTAATTACGTTTAAGTAGATGGAAAAAGTTGCATTAAATTCAATTTTCATTAAATCAAAGTACAAAATTTTCCGGATAAAACGATGACTTTAACGCCATTTTGGATATTTTCTTTGTATGCATTACCTGAATTTCATTTCAATCTAAATATTCAAGAATTAATTAACCCAAACTAAGATACTAAAAACCTATTTTGTGCATGTAGATAGTTGTCTTTTGAAAGTACCTAATTGTTGAAACGAAGTGTAATTTCCATAATCTGTACCTAAGAGTGCGGCGGTTAGAGGAATAATTAGTAAAAAATATTACGTGAGAGTGAAAAAAGACATTTTTTAGCAGGAACATCATGAAGGGATTTCATTTATTTTTATTTATTATGTACATATATTAATATAAATTAATATTATTTGGAGGTCCATCGTTTTACATTCTCTTCTAAAATATTATTTGTTTCACTTTAAAATTACTTGTAACCCAAACTCGAAAAAATTGTCATCCCCCATCCTCACCGCGCCTCTTACCGAACACCCGCCCTTCTCGTTCACTGAGATACGTTTTGTATCGACTACACACCGGAATTTATCCCAATTAAACGAAATTGTGTCCCAGTAAATCAGTAGGTATAAGTTTCTTAATTTGGTTTCTGTTCCTTCGGTTATGTCCCGGCTATCCCGATAAACCGGTGTACCAATTAAGCGAAATCGACTGTACTTGAAACTGGCACAACTAATAGTTGTTGAGTCAAAATTATCTAAGAATTTTAATGAACTTACGATTTCTCGAATAAATTACGTTCGGATGTACAACACGACACAGGCGAGAAACTGGTAAATCAACATCACATCTGAAGTCCATTTTGCAGTATAACTTTTATGAATTCGAGCGTTCGTTTTCGAATAAATCGAGTGCAAAGTTGGAATTTTTAAAGGAAAAATTTGAAAATAAATCGATCGGTCCGAGGTTATTTACCAGCCTTTTTTAAGAAAACATTGTTTTTTCAAAACCATCGTGGTCGTAATATATTATTTTAAAACGTCAAAATCGAGGTTGTCGTATTTTAGAGATCAAAAAATCACAGTAATTTCTAAGAGACATTAAAAATTAATCTAATACGTCGTTTTCAATAGACGTAAAATATCGCAATTTTAATCGACATTTTCAGTGCATTAATCGTATATTTCGAATATGCACATCACTAGTAGAACATTCCTCGGAAGAAAATATTTGCGCTTGGAGCGTTCTTGAATGTTAAAAATCAACAACAAAACATGCAGTCATAAAACGCCATCCTTTTGGATGGAGTTTCTAAAAAAAACTACCTAAAATAACAAGAACATCGACACATACTGGATGCCCCGAGGGAAATAATTTCTAAGTCAACCCTGAAGAAGTGAGCATTACTCACGAAACGTGTTGGTTTTTTATAAACAATAAAAGTGGTTAAAACTAATTAATCTGTTAATTTTTAATTAAAATGGTGCAACAAAATAAGTTTGCTGTGTTTGAAGAAATAATTTTTCTCAGGGAAATGCCGTGTGATGGGGGGGAGTGATCCATTTGCCTTTCAAAAAGCAATTTTTTTTTTTTTACAGTGAATACCGCACAAGAATCTCAACTGCTCCCGTCTGGAGCCAGTGAGACTATGGCATCCCCAATTGGGGTATGTTGTGAGGCTGAAGGTAGTGGGGAGGGGAAGGAGGTGGGGAAGGGGAAGGTTGGGAAGTACCTGGCTATTCAGATCTGGTCACTAAACACGGCTAAAGCCATTTTCAAGCAACGTTTCAATTCTGAATGGTGGTCTTAGACCAGGGCGATACTAATAGTATCTTCCACTCTGGAACATGCCGCAAATATACTATATATTATTTTAAATGAATTAATTGTGAAATAACACAAATTAATCAAATAAAATTTATTTGCGCATGCCGGGTTCGAACCCGCGACCTCCGGAATGTGAGTCAAGAGTCTTAGCCACTGGACTACGGAGGTCGTCAATTATTTGCGAATGCTCAAAAAATGTTCAAAACAGCAACGGGAACCTTTATTGGATAACCAACACCTCTGCCATAGGTCACCAAGTGATTCGCTACGTTTGGTGATTTAGCACGGGTGCCCTGGTTCATGGGATGAGGTTTTTCTAGGTCTGATGACCAGGACACACTGAACCCCAGATTCCTACCCACCCCTTAAACCCTTTTCATTCCCAGAACTCTCCTCTCCTTCCTTTCCCTAAATAAATTATTTTCCTCAGGGCCTCCTGTGTGAGGCTCAAAAAAAAGAGACAGAACAAAAGAACTAAATAACCATCACGCCGTTTCCCGCAGGGGTAAGCAGAGAGAACGGACCGCCAAACAACTCGGTCTTGGCACACACTATTTGCATCATTCACATTCATACATCGTCTCAACAAAAGAACGAATTTTAAAATTATTTGAAATAATTCTGAAGATTTTTAAACTTTTTTTCAGTATTTAACAATAATTAATAAAAAGTAATTTTTTTTTTAAAGATCCTCAACCGATAAAGCTCATGATGGAAATGACGTTGTCCGTTGCAAATAGTTGCTGTGATCTAGAAATTTCAAAGAGCTGTGCAAATTTATCACGCCAGAGCTCACCGTTGGAAATTTTTAACTAATTCAGAAACATATTTAAAAAGAATTAAAATAAAGAAATAAAAAAATGATGATAAATAAATACGAAAAAATGTTGACATAAATTCTAGAGCCGCGGTAAAACATTACAAAATTTATGTAATTCTTAACAAACCATTGTTTTTTTTTCACTGTTCACACAAAAACACAATTATTTTAATATTAAAAATACAAAACTTCTCACAAAACCACAAGAATATTTTTTTTAATACCACAAACTTTTGTAAATATTTCTGTTGTCCTATATTAATAAATTCCAACCACAATAGGTTCCACGCCACTTATCAGCGCAGCACAAAAGACCGGGAAAAAGATAACACAAACCTAACCGCTAGCGAAGAATGACAATGGAAAATTATAAATATTAATAACAATAATTGCATTAGAAAGGGCAATTACGCGGAGCGAAAAGAAACACGTCCGCGCGCGACGATCGATCTACTTCGACTGAATTTCAAACGGTGGCATTCGTTATTCGTTCGAATTTCGAATGGATGAGTCCAAGAACGAATCGGGGTAACTTTGCCCAATGTGAAATTTTATTGACATTGAAATTAAAACGGGGCAGGTTATTGCTTCATTGTTGGCTGGAAAATATATTGATTGATTGATTAATTTGACACTTGCACCCGTAGCTCTCAATTCATTGGGGGCGATTGATATGAATGATAATACAAATAAATAAATTGAACGTTGGTTTTACGTTATCTCTGTCACATATACCCAGCATTTTTAAATGGAGTAGTGCTTACAACACTTGGTTTTATGTCGAAGTTTGCTGGTTAGATTCGCTTCGAAGAACACGATACACTTTTAGTTAATTGTCCTTCACTCGTTGTAAAAACATTATAATTTACGATTATAAAATAAAAGGCGAAACGTTATCACGTGTAAAATCCGTGAAAGATCTCGGTCTTTGATCCCGAACTGACATTCTCTTGCCATATATCGCAGCTCACTCAGTCTTGCTACAAACTTCTTGGATTCATCATCAGGACTTGTAAGCAATTTGATAACCAAGAAGCTATGCTAGCGTTATTCGATGGCATACTGAGAAGCAAACTGGAGTACGCGAGCTATGTTTGGATACCGTACCACCAGAAGTACATTGATATGTTAGAGCAAATCCAGAAGAAATTCCTCAGGTATGTTTATATGCGGAAGCATGGAACCTATCCAAGGTTCATGCACCATATTGACTTACTTGAGGAAACTGATTCTGTGAGCCTAGAAACTAGAAGGAAAGCAAGTCTTGCTATTCTGTCTTTCAAAATTTGGAACAATTTCATCAATAGCCCATTTCTCTTGGGATGCTATGATTTATATGTACCAGACCACTACAGCCGAAGTCGACATCATGACTTATTTAAAGTACCGAACGGCAGAACAGACATCTTGGCAAAGCATAGCATGACGAGGGGAGTGGTGCTGTTAAATGAAATTGCAAACCATTTGGATGTAAGTGACTGTTCTTTATATGCCTTAAAAACAATATTGAAGAGTCACTTGCCTAAATGCTGATAGGGTAACTAAATTGTACTGTAATTGGAATTATTCTGTTGTACAATAATAATAAAAAATAAAAATAAAATAAAAATTTCGAACAGAGCTAGAGTAACGGACCTCTGAGACGATGACCTTTCAAGTGTCAACAAAACAAAGGGTGTTGATTGTCGTTTTGATGACAATGTTACATTTACGTACCGTCGAAACACCCTAACATAAGAAGTGTCGACATTAAATTAAAGTAATAGGGTAAAAAAGAACAAGGAAGGATTTTTTTTCATCAATTTTCTCTTTTGGCACTATTAATATTGTCACTGTTTTGTCTTGTCAATGTTATTTTTTGTCAAAGTTCGTTTTTTGACACTGTTCTGTTTTGTCATTGGTCTTTTTTGTCATTGTCTAGTTTTGTCGCTGTTCTATTTTGTCAATGTTCTTTTTTCTTGATGGTCGTTTTTTGACACTGTTCTCTTTCGTCACTATTCTATTTTGTCACTTTCTGTTTCGTCTGTTATTTTTGCCACTTTTCTGTTGTGCTAATGTTAATTTTTCTTATTGTTCGTTTTTGATACTGTTCTGTTTCGTCTCTGTTCTTTTTGGTCAATGTTATTTTTTCTTAATATTCGTTTTTTGACACTGCTCTGTTTCGTTACTGTTCTTATCTGTTTGGTGGCTGTTCTGTTTCTCTCTGTTCTCTTTTGTCACTATTCTGTTTTAAAGATGTTCTTTTTTGTCAATGTTCGTTTTTTGATACTCTTCTGTTTCGACGTTGTTTTTTGTCACGGTTCTGTTTCACCTCCGTTTATTTTTGTTACTGTTGGTTTTGAAAATGTCCCTTTTTCTTAATGTTCATTTTTTAACACTGATCTGTTTCGTCTCTGTTCTTTTATGTCTTTCTTCTTTTTTGTCACTTTTCTGTTTTGTCAATGTTCTTCTTTTTTAATTCATTTTTTGACACTGATCTGTTTCGTCTCTGTTCTTTTTTGTCACTATTCTGCCTTGTCGCTGTTTTGTTTTGCACTGCTCTTTTTCGTGGTGGAATTAAAATTTTTAACCTGACGTTGGTTGTTTGACACGGTTCCACGCCAACTGAGAATAAGGTGAACTCAACACCTACTTGAAAAGTCATTAAAAGCTATGAAAAATATAATTTTAAATTAGCCAATAACCCTAACCTAACGTAACCTATATAACCAATTTTTTAAAGTATTTCTTTTTATCACTCTAATTGACTTATCTGAGATGGTTCCGAGTTGGTTTCATTCCGAGTTGTCCGGTCACCGTTTGACACATGTATCATTGTGTCAAATCCGGCCCTGCGGTCACCTTGGCAATATGACTGACACACACACACAGAACCGAGCCCTGTGTCAACACGGCGAGCAACGAATGACGTCACAAGCGCTAATGATAACGAGAGGCTACCGGCATGGCAGGCCTCGCATATAATAATATGGACCGCCGATAGCTCCGTTGCGACCTCTCCCTCTTTCTCATTAGCGAGACGTAAAACAGAAAGAGAGGTTAGAATGGAGTTGTCCATGGTGTCTATTAGGGTGGGTCCTTTTTTGAGTATTTTTTAAGACGTCATTCTCTGAGTGATCTCAAAGGATGTCTCCAATGGGACCTCTGCGGGAAAATGGGACATATGGATATTTTAATGATGTATTTTTTTCATACCGATCCCCACAAATAAACTATTCCAGAGGACCGATTCTGTATCTTCTGTGGATACGGAAAAGATTCCATACGGAATCGGCTGTCTGTGTGATTTTCTACGACTTTCAATTGCTTTTTCTATGGGTGATGTTTGAAACACGAAATACTGTTAGTATACACATGATTATTTATTAATTTAATGTACGTTTAAAGTTGTATACCATGGATTTGACATTTGTGCAATGCAGTTTCTTAGTTTTGGCAAAGTTAGTAATTCATGTTTATACAGGGTGTTAAGGGACGTACTTGACTTACTTTAACCAGTGATTCCTGACATTATTTGGATTACAAAATGTAAATAAAATTTTAATCTCGGTCGACATTTATGTTATTTTTTCTACAAAAATAAAAAGAATGTAAGATGTTGGACAATTGGAGGCAGGGTTAGGGGTTGGTCGGTTACTCCAGTGGTCCCCAACCTATGGGCCGTGGACCAAATGGTAATGGGTCGCGCAAGGGCTTGCATAAAATCAAAATACTTTTGAAAAAAAAAAATAAGCTGTTATTATCGTTGTTCTTATGTAAATGTTAAATTCGGGTGAAGGTTATTAATGAATGTAAGAAAATTCTTTAATTATCTGTTGCTAACTGACCAAGTGTGCAGTTAGCAGGGGTGCCCGGGTTCATGGGGTGAGGTTTGTCTAGGTCTTGGAGGCGGATGACCAGGACATACTGAACCCTAGATTCCTACCCACCCCTTAAACCCTTTTCCTTCCCAGAACTCTCCTCTCCTTCCTTTCCTTAAAAAAAACCCTCCACACAGCATCCTCAAAGATGACATAGGCCCTGAGGGAAATTATTTTCCTCAGGGCCTCCTGTATGGAGCTCATGTAAAAAAAAAAAAAGTAACGAAGATATTTTCAACTGTGTGGGTGTGTGTATCCCCCCCCCCCAGTGCGCCGCGGTAAAATTATCAAACAATAACTGGGCCGCGGCGACAAAAAAGTTGGGGCCCACTGGGTTACTCGGCTGAGTGACCAGTAACGACATGCAGAAGAATTTTTATTGTTTGATTTTGAAGAAAAAAAATTTGAAAAAAAGTCACCGGAGATCAAAATTTCATTAACGTTTTTTACTCTTAATAATGTCAGGAATCACTGGTTAATAAAGTAAGTCAAGTTGAACACCCTGCATAGATTGAAACGGAACTTCGCAAATGTCAAATTCATGGTATACAACTTAAAACATATATTAAATGAATAAAAAATTTTTTTTCGTTATTAGTTTTTGGGGTGTTATGCCGTGTTGCGCTACCTCCCTCTTTAGCCAAAGTTTCGGACATCGTAGTATCCGAAACGTTGGCTAAAGGAGGTAGCGTAACTCCAAAAACTAATAACGAAAATACTTTTGGCTGTGAAAATCTGAAAACATATGTGAATAAATAATCGTATATACTCGTACTTACAGTAATTCGTGTTTTCAACGCTCTAAACTAAAATATGCGACAGCTGACATATGGTTAAAAAATTATAAAGAGTTAAAATAAATAAAAAATTATGATTTCAGAGAAAATTTTGGTTTTGATTTATTAAAAAAGAAAATTAGAAACGTTCTCTCTTCGAGGCAAGGTTTCCTGTTGACAGAACCAATACTTTATTTTTTTTAATTGTCGGTCCACCCTAATGGATATAGCACAATGCATAGCATTTAGTTATAACAGGATGATCGCTGCGTACCTTGCCCTTTAGAAGGCAGAGTACGGCGTACGTTTCAGCCGTATCGATCCGTACGCAAATAAATAAATAGGTGAAGCTAGCAGTAACAGGTGATAACAAATGGAACATGGGCGTTCAAACAAAATGAACTACCCCGTTTGTCAAAGGGTAGAATATTGTCAGTTGTCAGAAAATTTTCTGTACGTAATAATTATAAGTAGTAGTTAAAAAACCGCTCCGCAGTTTTTTGCTGCTAGACCCTGCGGGAGTAGGGTTGCCATCTGTCCGGCTTTAGCCGGACATGTTTGGCTTTTTTAGGTCGTGTCCGGCTAAATATTTATATGTCCGGCCTGTCCGGCTTTTGTTAGGCTTTTTTGGTTCCCGCCGGTTTTGTCTTCCGAACTTCTGAAATTGGCGGAATATTATTTTCAAAGAGTTTTCTCTTTAATAAACACCTAGTGGACCAAAGAACGCAATAAATTGCAAATAATTGCTAAGATGGTGTCCACTGACACTGTACAGTGAACACATTGTATAAATTTAAAAATAACATGTCAAGGATTTTATTAAATGATTTCCAAAGAAAACGACGTTTTGGATAAAGTAGATAAAAACGTCAAATATACAAAATGGTAGATTTTTGTAATTTTTGAATAATTTGGAGAAGTCGAGATTTCATTTTAATTTATGTTTTTCGTTTTTTGTGCACAAAGATAAATATGGTTCATTTTATATCTATTTAATGAAAAATTTTAGTCAACTGTTTAACCAGAAAAAAAGTTATGTTTTGTTTGTTTGTTTTATAAGTTTAGTATGTTACGGGTACCTATGTCTACAGACAGAAGACTCAATATTTTTTATTTTGTTATTGACATATTCTATACAAGTGTCAACTGATGACAAGGATAAGACTGATTAATGATTGTTGTTATTAAAATGGTTAATGCGTGATTAATAAACAACTGTAACTTAAAACAGATTTTTTATTATTATGTACGTACGTCCGGCTTTTAGGGCAAAATGTCCGGCCTTACAGAGCGCAGAGTCAGGCTTTTTTATTTTAGAAGATGGCAACCCTATGCGGGAGGCTTTTGGTTCGACTTCGCCCAGTTTAAGTGTGAGTCATCATTTTATAAATCCGATAGGAACTGGTTCCTCGGATCTAGTGACAGCTAGTCACTGGGATAAAGTAACTTACAGATGCTTCCCCATGCGATTATGCCGTACTGCAATACTGACTGTACAAGAGCAAAGTAAACCATTTTAATATTTGAAAGATTTAGGATATTTCTTAATCGTATAAAAATGTAAGTAAGTTTTCTAATTCTTTTGACACAGTTTTCGACATGTTTCTTAAATTTCATGTTACTTTCTATAGTGATCCCTAGATATTTGACATCTGGGGTTTTCCTCAGGATTTTACATTTATCGTTACATTCTCCTCCTTTACACAAAGTGCTGTGCACTATCACTCCAATATTGGAGTCAGTCAGATCTTTAAGGTAAAAAGGTACTCGTATATATGATGTTTTTTTCTACATTAAGACTAAGTAAGTTATCACCAAACCATTCCTTCAATATTTTAATGGCAGCATTCGCAACTATATTCACTTCTGTCCATGTTATTACTTCGATTATGATGACTGTGTCATCCGCATATGAGATGACACCTCCATTAAGAGGAAGACTGAACATGACGTCGTATATAATATAATAGACGCGTGATATTATTATTCACAAATGCCAGTTACAATAATCATCACATCATCGTCAATCTCTCCATTTCTGATTCACGAAATTACAAATCCAATAGTACTTAAGGGGAATACATTAATTACGTGAGTTCAAAGGGGGGGGGTGGTCCAGCAAAATCTAACATTACTTGAAAAGAATATACGAAGTGGCCCAAATTTATCTCACCAAGGGGGGGGGGGTGGTCTAGATTGGAAGAAAAACTGCTGACATAATTAATGATTGCCCCCTTACGACTGCTAGGTGATGCTCCTCACGCCAAGCTGCCAACGTAAGTGACGCCATCTTTTGACATTGCTTTAATTCGATTTTTTTTTTAATTAGGCAATTCAACCTACAAAGAGTGCTTTGTAATTTGGTTCTTTTACAAAAGTAGATTTGTATTAACTCCACGTACGAAAACAGTTTTGCGTAAGGCGCGGCATCAGAGTTGTATTCTTAGCCGGGTTCTTAAATTTCAACCGTACAGTGGCTAGGCTATTAATACTGTTTCATGATGATGATGTGTGGAAGAAGCAAAATAAAATAAAAACTTTTTGGTACAATGTTGTGAAGCTTCAAGGTAAGTGGGGAGGGGAAGGAGATGGGAAAGAGGAAGGTGGGGAAGTACCGCTTCTACCTTTCCATTGCTTTGCGAGAATGTGTTTTCGTTTATAGAAGTCGACACTCGACACCGGATGGAAGATTGCATTTTAGCAGCGCAGGATGCATTTGCATTTGTCGCTTGTGTGTTTTGCTATCGACAGAAATTCGCCCAGAGAAAATTAAGAGATAGTATTTTGTCCGTCGGAAAACCCATATTTGTTATGAATCATCCACACATTTCTGTCTTGACTGTAGATTATGTAATTATTACACACCGGTTACATTATCGGGTCCAACATAAAAAATGATTTGGTTTTTCTAGCTACTCTCCCCTGATATTTATTTAAATTTGTGAGTTTGCACATAGATGGTAGATTTTTATGAAAATAACAAAAACAAGTGTGTAGGTATGTACACAGATTATGAGACTTTGCACAACAATAGAGACATAGGAATGGCTTTGCATAAAATGGGTGTAGGCATAGACATCCAAATGGATAGACGAGAAGATACAGATGAGGGGTAAAACCAAACTATGAAGGGCGAAGGGGGGAAAGATGACTGTGATTCGTTAAAAAATCAATCTGACAGTATATAGGCATCTCGCATTATAATATTAGTTTATTAAAAGCAAAGTTCTTAAAAGCATTTAGTTCTTAAAAGCAAAATCTGCTTTTGAATGAATAGACCTTTTTACATGGGAGCGCGAATTGCCCGCCACGTTATTAACATATTTGCGTAGTCCAAATGCGCAAAGTAAACTTCGACCTTTTTCACAGAGGAATATTTTGTTGCCGTACTTAGTTAAGACACTTTTACAAATGTTTCATAATTTACTTACCCCTGTAACCAGCGACGAGCTCACTGGAGAAACGCCCACATTCGCTATACACATAATATACTAGGCTATAATGTATAGCACAAGCTCTCATATTTGTTCGTAAAATGTACGGTACGAACTCCGCGCTGGTCACGACAAGATTGATGACGTCACATTTTTTAGATTCAAGCGAGGTTCTCAGGTGGGTGTAGGTATGTACACAGATGGCTATGCACAAATTGATTTGTGCAACGGTAAAAAGAGTAAGGTTTCGTACCACTTTGCATAAAGCACAGTTTTATGCAAAGTGAACAAAGTAAGTAAAAAAAATAGTGTGTAGGTGTGGTGTATCGTAAAAGCTTCCGCCTTGTAGATACAGATGGCGGTGATTATCAGCTATCGGTAGATTCCGCTAGATGGCAGGCCGCGTAGTGCTTAAGTTCTCCGGCAGGGGATCAGGGGGCTCAGAGGCTGTGTTTCAGTTATCACTCGCCAGAACCATTCTAGCTAGCTTCTAGTTAGGTAGACTACCGCAGTCCCAATTGTATACGCGAAGTATAAATAAATCCAGATAACAACAAGAATCTATTCATTCCTACAAAGTAATCTCCATCCAAGTATTTGGAGAGTCTGTTAGTGTGTCCACTAAATAACAGAACACTACAGTAGGTATGTACAGAGAGGGGAAAAAAGGGGTGAAGAAGGGGTGAAGGGATCAAGCTTTGTTTTTTATCCCTTTGGATCTGCTTGATCCCGACAGTCGATTTATTCATTAATTATTCAGAAATCATCATTCAAATTCACGTCCGGTACAACAGTCAATATTATCCCTTAAGGGTTTTGAGAGGCCACAATAATAATAATATTGGATGATTTGTACAGCGCCGTTTTTGTGAAAAATCTCCTCAAGAGCGTTGTCAGTCACCTCATATCATGGTGGATCCGATTGTCATTATTACTTTAGTAAAATGTCCTCATAATAGTTTTCGCGATGATGGCACTTTTATGAAATTCATGAAAATCGACACCTTAATGAGCGCTTTTATTATTATCGTGACGGGACAAATAGAGCATGTCCTACAATGATTCTTGGCTTCCTTTGTAGAACCTAACTGATTTTAAGTCCTTGGATTGCATGAAAACACTCTACATTTCATTAGTTAGAAGTCGAGTGGAATATAATTCACCAATTTGGTCCCCTTTCTATAAAGTACACTCTAACAAAGTAGAACGGATTTCTAACAAAATTTCTTAGGTACTTAAACTTCAAGCTCAAAATTTCAATAGAAAACATTAATTATTTAAGTTTGATGAATCGATTTAATTTAATTACGCTGTCTGACGGAAGAATCATTTTAGGCTGAATTTAGTCTCACGCTCACCGTCAGCGCTCATAGATCAGCGCGTAGTTCGTCAGCGCTGAGGCTCAGCGTGGCTCGTTTCAGTATCGTACTGACCGCCTTACTGTACAGACGAAGACTTAAAATGCGGACTGTATTAGTTATTGCTGCTTTGTACAACCTATCCCAAAAAAATTTAAACGATTCGCCACGACTGTACACGCTGACGACGTCCGCTCCGCTTGACACTAGAAGTACTAGAACGCTCACTGAAAGCAGAGGCGCTCGTGCATTCGTCAGCGCCTACAGCTACGCGGCGCCGACGCACGACGCGTACGGCCGCGTAGCCATCAGCGCTGACCACCTTGCGCGCTGATAGCTACGCGTCTTTCAAAAACGCTTCCTAGAAGTTCATATATCTCGACCATCAGCGCCGAAGGTGCGCGTGCGGTTAGCGTAAGACTAAATTCAGCCTTAGACCTAATTTTATTATATATGTTCCTCTCATACAAAACGCCAATTTCATATGTAAGGACCTAATATTATTTTATAATCTATGTAAAAGCCCCTATGGGCTTATAACAACAATACATAAATAAATAAAGTACTTACATCACCTGATACTAAATTACTTAATAGACATACCACAAATAAGACACTACAAATAAAAATATCATAAGTACCCCACTATGAAATATTACTTAATTTCTGTAAATTTGTTTAATCACTGTAACCAATGTACTGATTGTTTCAATAATATGAAATTGATTTCAATATTTGATATACAAAAAAAATATGTATATAAGTACAATCTGCGTGCTGCTAAAGCCTCGATGACACACGGCGAGTTACAAGCTACTATCTAAAAGCGGGTAAATCGGCGAGTGAGATTGTCATGATAAAACAAAACTGTCCACTCGCTCAGAAGCTTAGGAAACTGAGGCCGCTGCTAGCGCCAGTAACAAGAATAACGACGCCTGCGTGAACTAATTCTTCAGATGTTTGACAGTCGAAATCAGCTGTTTATCGGAAGCCATGTTGGAAACATAAATAAACCAATCACGAGCAAGCGTGTAGGCGAGTAAAGTTGACGACCTTTCAACTTTTTTTCGTAGATTGTCAACAATCTGCTAGTTAGCAAGTAACACGATGACACTGGGCGAGTTTACTAACAGATAGTGAATTTCCCAGATAGTAGCTTGTAAACTAGCCGTGTGTCATCGAGGCTTAAAACTCAGAAACGAGTCCCGGTACTATCAAGTGAGTTATAGTTTTTACCTAATAAAGGGCGTGCTTTTGAATACTTATCTAAGGGCAGGAAGTTTCGCACTCTAGAACTTTCTAGAATAGTCCAGAACATTCGAGAGCATACCACAACATTCTGCAATGTTCGGTAATATCCCGAAACATCCCAGATCTTCGTGGAACAGTCCGAACACTCTCGAGTGTTGTGGAACATTGTGGACCATTCGAAGTATTTTTTGTATGGGTGGGCTACCCAATTGTAGGGATATATAAGGCAAGATCCGTCGTGGGTTTGAACGTCAGTTCAATCTCATATCAACTCCCTAAGCGAAGCCGGGTTAACCCAGCTAGTATATCTTATATATAAAAATGAATCGCTGAATGTGTTGCTAAAGCGCAAACCTCGAGATCAGCTGAACCGATTTCGCTAATTCTTTTTTTAGAATATTCCTTAAAATACGAGGATGGTTCTTACGGAGAGAAAAAATAAGAAAATTGCGCTGAAAATTGGATAATTTCAGAAAACCTAACGACTATCGCACGTTTGACAGTTCACGTGTTTGAGAATGACGTTTTGCAAAACAATGATTGTTAAATCAGGATTCTATTTTTGAAAATCTTTAAGTTGATAAACTTATTTAAAGTAGGTACTCACCTAATAGTTTGAATCGAATCAAGAATTTTAGTTATTTTAAATAGGTCCCTATGTTAGGTACCAAATTTAATATACATGCAAAATGGAATAAAAATTGTAAAAGGTGGCACGCGGCTGTTTAAAAACTGAATGTACTGGGATTGAACGTACGGAACGCGGGAGGAGGGTTGGCGGGACGAGGGAGCGGAAAAGAGAAGAGGGAAGGCGGGGAAGGAGGAAGGGGAACGCGGGAGGGGAAGGGGACGTTTGAGGGTGGAGGGGAACTCGGGAGGTGGGTTCGCGGGACGGGGGAAGGGGGGGAGTGGAGTGTGGAGAGCGAAGGTGGAGGTGACGGAGTGGGAACGCGAGAGGGGAAGAGGACGCATGAGAAGAAGAGGAGGCGGAAGGGGAACGGGACGAATGGGAAAGGAAACTCAGGGAGAAACAATTTCTTGCCGGAACCAGCTGGTAATAAATAAAAATAAACCAAATAGTGACCACCCTATGAATCGAACCTTCGATAGTGTAATCCGTAATCGAAATGCCTTATCGTTATTGAATACGGAGATAAACTATTTTCTAATAATGTTAACATTTTAACTAAACCAGTTTTTCTTCGAGGTATTCTACTGTGACTAATTTAATCGATACAACGTAATTTTGTTACTCACACGTTAGCGCGTAAATCTAATTATTGTAGGTATCACAGGAGAATAGGCCACTTGCATCAAATTTTTTTAAATTTTTTCCGGTATAGGCAAATATTCAAAGACATTCTGTATTTTTTTTTTTTTAATCGTATTTTTGAAACCCTGGGGATTTTTTGAAAATTTCAATCCGATAAATCAGACCATTTTTTATAAACCGGAAAGACGGGACATAATTTTATAGGTGTGAAAAAACGATAATTACACAGCCGAAAATCATTTTTAAAAAAAAGAACGTTTTCCACACGAATGGCACAGGAGAATAGCAAGGCATACCAAAAATATTACATCTCATAAATATTTTTTTTCCTTCATCCATCTTATTGATCATAAATCATTATAATGAACAGCGTCTATATTACTACATTCAATGTAATATACTTGTACTTGTAAATTATAATAATAATAAGAATATTATAAAATTTAATTTTGTTAAAATCAGCACCATAATCATTATACCTCTAAAACATGTACCGACATCCTCTTCACGTTCTGAAGAGAACCCCGTACCCATTAATTGTACGGGGTTCTCTTCAGAACATCTGTCAAAAAATCAAACCAAATGATAAGTTCGCAGAGAATAAACAATAAATCTAGTGAACGAATTCAAAAATTCGCCTGAAATCAAAGTGATGCCATATAAAAAAATAAATCAGTGTGGAATTTTATAAAATTAATAGGAACATTTTCGGCGACGGGACATTTTCATGTAGTGACGTCACGAGCCCAAATAATGGATTTATTTATTTAAAAATAAAAAAAACTGTACATTTCTAAAACTTTTTACTAACATTTTCGTAATCTTAGTAAAAAACTCTATCCACACGATTTTTTCCAAGTCGTTATGAAGTCCATGCAAGTGGCCTATTGGACTGATATAAATGGGTTTTTGGCATGTCCGTACACCCGAAGTAAGGTAATTTTTTCCTTACTTCTTGTGAAGTTGATCAGTATGTGGACATGATAAATTTAATTTAGTTCAAAATGTACGATATTCCGTAGTCAAATTGTAGTGTGTATGAATATGCACGTGGTTTCCATGTCTTTCAACAGATGTCGTTAGTATAGATGGTTATATGTAATTTTGATGTAAAGAACCCGCTGACAAACTGCTATCTGGCCGTTCAAAGGGACTTCACTATAAATATGTAACATTAATAAAAAAAAATATATTTTTTGGATTTTAACATAGACACATGAATATTACTAGACCAGAACATAAAGGTGAGGGGTAGACAACAACTACAGCGGGGCGCAGAGCGGGACGATGACTTTGGAGAATGTGATTCGTCAATCACTCAATATGACAGTATATAGGCATCTCGCATTATAATATCACCATTTAGTTCTTAAAAGTAAACTCTGCTTTTGAATGAATAGATATTTTTACACGGGAGTGCAAATGGCTTGCCGCGTAATGAACAAATTTGCGGCGTCTAAATACGGCAAAGTAAAGTTCGCCTATTTGCAGACTCCAATATTTAGTTGTCGTATTTAGTTAGGACACTTTTACAAATGTTTCATAATTTACTTACCCCGGTTAACATCGACGAGCACACGCCATGTATCTCGAGTGATGGTATATATTTACACGTTTTCAAAACACAAACCATGTTTTTTGCGGTGTTATTTCGTAAAATGAACCGATGAGCGCTCGACGCTGGCTCGCAGAAGAATGATGACGTCACATTTTTTAGATTCACGCAAAGCCATACTCAACCCCAGCCGGTTCCAATGGAACCGGTATGGGGAGGGGGAAATAATACGCTTTTATCACTTAGGGCAGGTCTACTAACATTCATATGTATATGCGTTTAAACAAAAACAGCGTTATGTATTTATAATTTCTAGGCATTTAGTTTTGAAGAGTTTTATTCACATGTACATTTTTTGTTACTTATTTTTTTAATTTATCTGCTGCCGGTTCATTCACCAGCAATTTTAAAACTAACTTTAAAATAATACAAGTACAGAAATGATTAGATTTTATTAGGTCGGGGTTGGTGATTGTGGGATTAGTGATTTTGGGGGAGGGGGACCGGTGGGAGGAGTCAACATAACAAGGAAACATTGTCAATAATGGTGATTTACAGGGTGCTATTATTTTGTATACTAAATTTATTTTTTTGTTTATTTCTAAGGTTTCTAAGGCGGACAAATTAAAATATGTATGAATATTTGAATTGCTGAAGATAATTATTAATTATTAAATGAAACTAGCTGACACCCGGCATGCGTTGCAATACTATTTAAAGAAATAAATTGATTTCCAATGCATGTCCTTTCCCGTGCGTCCCCGTTCACCTCCTTTGTCCCCTACCCCTCCCGCGTTCCCCTTTCACCTTCCCAGCTTTCCCCCTCCTTCGTCAACCCAACCCACCTCCCCCGTTCCCCTCCCCTCCCTGCCTTTCATCCCTGCCGCTAAAATATATGAAATACACACATTTTCAACATACAAATTTCATAACGCCAGAGCTTACCATTATATATAGCCTATAACCTTCGCGGGCGTGCGCACAACATATCACCAAAGTTTCAATGCAATCGGATGAACGGTATGGCAGGGCATAAAATGCGAATAAACAAACAGTAGCAGATAAATAAAAAAGTGTGAAATAAAAAAAAGTATAATAATACATTTTTTAAATTTAAAATACTTTATTGAACAGACAATAAATTTTATTAATTGGAGCCTAGAGTCACCATAATAATGCGAAATTACATCAGCCTAATTTTCTTTCAAATCGTCACAGAACGCACTTCTAAGAATTTTCTGTTCGGTGGATCCAACGATTTTTTATCGCTCTTATTAATTTTAGCGCGAAATGCAGATTGCAGGCATTATGATTATACGAGGGAGCAAACACCGTAACTGTTTTATCTCGATCTTATTATTAGCTGATAAGATTAATATATTAGACAAAACAAATAAAGTTGTAAACGGCATGTTTGCTAAATTCCATAGAAAATAAAGCAAGCAAAATTTTTATTGCAGTAGTGATGGGGATAAACGAGATATTATTCGAATAATCGAAAGTTTCCGATTTGAACAAAAAAAACGAGTGTGCTTTAGACCACACGACTGAAGTAAAACCACAAGAAAACCTCGCCCAATGAACCCAGGTATCCCTGCTAAGTTACCAAACGTACCGAACAAGGTGACCTATGACCTAGGGGTTACATATATTATACATGTGAAACATGGTGTCACTACCGTACCAGCTCAATAGAACGACTCCGGATCCAATATAATGATGCTTGCAGAATTATATTTGGATACAGAAGATACAGCAGCGCATCTTCAATGTTTACGGAGCTAGGACTACACGGATTCGCCGGTCTGATGAGACACCGGGTCACTGGAGCCAGGATGCGGCTAATGGCTTCCGATAACACAGTGGTGATCGCAGCCTTCCAGCACCAAGCGCCACTCCTGGGCGAGCGCTGGGCCCGAGCTCACTCCAGACCACGTCCTACATTATAATTGATTATTTATTTTATTTCTATTATCGCTTATGTCTTTTATATTTGTTTGTTCTATTTACTTTTTTTTTTAACTTTATCTGTTGTGTAAATATGTACAACTTTATGGGACGTGTGGGATTGCACTATCCTCCCTACATCCTGGAATAAACATTATTATTATTATATGACCATGGGGTGACCTAGGACCTTGGGGTGACCTACGACCTTGGAGCGACCTACGAACTTGGGGTGACCTACGACCTTGGGGTGACCATCCTCATACTTATCACCCAGGTCAAGCGTGCGTAAAGTTCAACGGCCCGACCGTTCGCCTAGCAATCGATCACCGTTCGCATCGATTACCGTTTGCATGACATTTTTCGTAACAATCACCACTTTTCGTAACGCATTCACCAGCTTACCCCCAAGTCGAGCGTGCGTAAAGAAGTTTTACTTAAAAATAGATGATTTTTACAGTGACCGGACAACTCAGAATGAACTGAACACCTTCTTTGAAAAGTCATTAAAGGTGATGAAAAATAGTTTTTTTACATGAGCTCCACACAGGAGGCCCTGAGCAAAATAATTTCCCTCAGGGCCTATGTCATCTTTGGGGATGTTGTGTGGAGGGTTTTTTTAGGAAAGGAAGGAGAGGAGAGATCTGGGAAGGAAAAGGGTTTAAGGGGTGGGTAGGAATCTGGGGTTCAGTGTGTGTTGGTCTTCCGCCTCCAAGACCTGGACAAACCTCACCCCATGAACCCGGGCACCCCTGCTAAATCACCAAACGTAGCGAACCACTTGGGGTGACCTATGGCAGAGGTGTTGGTTATCCAATAAAGGTTCCCTGGGCGGCGGTACCCATTCCCGCCTCCCAAATTAAAAGCATATTAGGGGTGGGTAGGAATCTGGGGGTCAGCGCGTCCAGGAGTGACGGACGTATGAATCCATCCCTCCCACAGCGGTCCGAGGCAATGTTCCGGGAGAGTACGGCTGGGGAACTCAATGGAACTCCCTCAACCGCTCTCTCCTAATCCGACCATGCAGCTGGTGGGCAGACGCCAGCCGCCAAGACCCGGACAAACCTCATCCCATGAACCCGGGCACCTTTGCTAAGTCACCAAAAGTAGCGAACCACATGGGATGACCTATGGCAGAGGTGATGGTTATCCGATAAATGGTTCCCGGGGCGGCGGTACCCGTACCCGCCTAATTGCTTGAAATTGGTCACGTTAAGTTAGGTTAGGTTATGGGCAATTTATCACATATACTTAACACTTACCCTAATATATAAATGCATCGCGATGTTTTAAATGATCAGGAACTTACCTGGAAATAAAGGAAAAAAACATTTATGAAAAAAAGTTATTACAATAAAAATATCACAGATGTCGCTGGTAGGTAGTAGGTACCTAAATAGAATTATATAAAAAAATGTAAGGAGAATAGATAATATGTCGCAAGTGTGAATGGTAGAAGAAGTCGGTAATGCCTGAGAAAGACGCAGCACGATCAGGGAAACCAATTTCTTAAAATCTGGTAATTTAAAAATAAAATTACATTATGTCCACATAGGAGGCACTGTCATCTTTGGGGGTGCTCTGTGGAGGGGCTCTTCACGGAAAGGAAGGAGAAGAAGTTCTGGGAAGGAAAAAAGTATGACTTTGGTGGGTAGGAATCTGGGAATCAATGCGTTCAGGAGTGACGAAACACGTAAATCCATCACTCTCATTGCGGTGTAAGGCGATGAGCAGCCCCGGATCTAATGGGGGGCAAGCCGGGGCCCATGCCCCGGGCGGCAAGTTCAGAGGGCGGCCAAACTCAACTTTGACCACGGAATAAATAATAGTACAAGTAGAGAAATTTCACGGCCATATTAACTCGACTGATACCCAGAGCCCTGAGTGAGACGTGCTGCACGAACATTTATTATTCGCGAGGCGCGTAGGCATAGTTCAAAATACGCACCCGACCCGCTCGCCCGCAGGAACCACAGATCGCGGCAGCACGCGTCTGCTCTGGTTACCGTGCGTGCGAAAGAGATGAAGCTATATTCGAAAACTCCCTCGTCGATCTCTCTCCACGACAGTGTTTTGTTTTAAAAATGTGTCAAAAGTGTGTTGTTTATTTTTACTCTTTAGTACTTGTTGATCAACCGAAGGTACAATACTGATGTCATTAGTGTCGCATCAATAAATCTATCACAGTTCATCGATCGCTTTTCTGGGTAAGTATTTTATATAACTATCTTATGCTTTTTAAGTTAGTATATTTATTTTTTAAACTCAATTTAATACGTGCAATCACTTACGTCGTCAATTCGTCATTATTCAAACTTACTTAAAATTTTTACGTCGTTATGCGTGTCATGATTTGTTTATTACACGATGGCAGCCATCATATGACTGAGAAGAAAACAGCCTTTTTATTTCAGCTTTTATTTAAATACAATGCAATGTAGCAGTTTAAAACGAATAAGCACCCAGCAAGATAAATTTCAGTTGTGATTTCATCTGCTGAAGCATTTTGATGGAAACCATTCTCGTGTTCAAAGTGCAGTTTTAAAATTCTGGTTGCAGACTATATGCAGCCAGAATTTAAGGAAAACCATTTGCATGTTCTGGGTGTAGCTATAATTAAATTTCTTAATTAGTTACAGTAAAACCAGTTCTTTGATTCGAATCCCCCCCCCCCCACCCCCCCTCCCAGCAAGGTTAAAATAAATATAGATACCTAAGTGGGCGGGGGCGGCATTTTTCAGTTTTTGCCCCGCCTAAAAAAAAACGAAGATCCGGGGCTGGCGATGAGTCGAAAGTTCGGCTGATCTCACGCAACCGGTGGGCAAAAGCATCCACCGCCATGACCTAGACAAACCTTACCTCATGAACCTGGGAACCCTTGCTAAGTGACCAAATGTAGGGGTGATCTATGGCAGGGATGTTGGTTATCCAATAAATTGTTCCCGGGGCGGGGGTACCCCCACACGCCTACTGACGTAAATTCAGAAATCAGAAAAACAGAAGTTTATGTATGAGACGATGCAATGTAAGAATGTGAATGAACCAAGCAGTATGTGCCGAGACCGCGTTGCTGTTTGACAGTCTTTCCTCTCTGCGGGGAAACAGCGCGATGGTTGATTAGTTAGTATGTAATTGTGCGGTTATTTCTGTCCACCGGATTTTGAACCCAGACCTTCAACTTTACGCACGAGCGCCTCTCGTTTGTTAAATAGATTCTCACGAGATGACTAAATACTTATTGTATAAAAAAAATAGACTGAAATAATTTTAACTACAATTGTCTTCGTTAAATGATTGAAAATGACAACACAGCATAATTGTAAAAACAATTGCTTCAATGCAAATTTGTTGAAAATTATGCCGAACGACAATCAAGTGGCAAGAGTGTTAGATCGTAACTCTGGTTCAATTAACTCGAATTTGTTTTGTATGTCGCCGCTACCCGAATTTCCACTGATTTCTTGCATTCATAGCCAGGTACTTCCCCACCTTCCTCTTTCCTATCTCTTTCCCCTCCCTACCTTCAGCCTCATAACGTACCCCAATTGGGGATGCCATAGTCTCACTGGCTCCAGACGGGAGCAGTTGTGACTCTTGTGCGGTATTCATGTAAAAAAAAATCTTCTTTAAACATTTGAAGTTTTTAAGCTCTTAAAAAATTTATGTTATTTTTGAAGATAATATCTAGACATACCCCATGCCAAAACGCAAATTATATGAAATTCCCTCGATAGAAAAAAATTGCAAAGTATACTCCGAAAATTATTATTTTCAAGTCTATTTCAGTTATTTTACAAGTTATGTGTACGAAAAATTCACAGTGTTTCTTTAAATGCTGTTTTAGACAGTCCCCAAGAGATTTTTGCACTATTTTAAACGAGTCGTGTTTTATTAAACATTTTCATAATTTTTGCAGCGATTTTATCGCTTTAAATATTAGCGCTCTCCTCCATTCCTAATAATAATAATAAGTTGTTTATTTCAGTCGAACAGAGCGGTGAGTGCAATACTCTGTCAGCCATATTATGTAAAAGTATACATTACATAAAATGGATTTACCAGATAAAAAATGAAAAAAAAAAATATATTAAAAAGATTTAAAAAAATATATATATATTCACATATTTAGAACTCGTATATCTACTACGGGGGCTTCAGATGAATTCTCCATGTTTGGTGAAGAGGCGCGCCCTGTCACTGGGCCACGGCCTGGACGAGAGTGTTCTCCGATCTTTGGTAGCGCTGTCTCACCCCGGCTATTCTGTGGCGCATCAAAGCGGCGAACCCATGTACACCCTTCCTTCTGCGAACATCTGCGAGGCACTGCATCGTCAAGGTAGGCCGAATAGCGCCCTATATGCGTTGTTGTATTGTACTCGAAGTGTGTTCATTGACGCCTTGTGAGTATCTTGTCCATAGTTCGCCGGTGTAAAAGCTCATGCAGTAGCTCTGGAATATTTGCTTCTTCACCGAAGAACTGCACCTGTTGAAACTCCTGGCGAGCATGTTGGCTCGCACGCTTTAATACTCTTCTTTGGCGTTCTATGTCATTTTTATCATTTAGGTCATCAGTGACGACATGCCCCAAATATTTTATTTCCCTGCAGATTTTGACTTTGTCTCCGCCGAGGAGAACGGGTGGAACGACAGTAGCACCAGTATTTGCTTTAAACACCAGCAATGATGACTTTTTGGCATTGTACATCAAACCATGACTATCGACGTATGCTTGGCATATGGCCAGAAGTTTTCTCATTGCCCTTACTGATGGGGCTAGTATGGTAGTATGACCATGTCATCAGCATAACCTAATTACATATCTCTCCGTCTTCTTCTTTTTGAGCGCGGTTACGGCGCCTTAAGTATCATTTTGCCAAGGCAAAGAAAACCTTTGAAAGGTGATGGTCAGAAATATATTTAAAAAATATAATATTACGCAGTACGGAGACATCTATCGGTTTAATGAAACAACAGTTAACAAACTCTAAGTAAAGAAATTATAGATTATTTATATAAACAAATGGTAAAAATCCTTGCTTACTGAATCGTCACTTTATTTCGATGGGTTTCCGAGATATGAGGTGTCAAAATTTGCAAAGACGATTTCTCATAATCTATTTAAAAATTTCAGATTTTGAGGCTGAATCTTGTGTAAAGTATTTTAATTGAACATATTTTAAAGGGAAATATTTAAATAGGTCGTATACTTACCATTATAGAGCATACCTAAAAACATGCAAATAGAACCATATGAAACCAGCTAGGGCATTATAATTAATTACACAAGGTTCTAATTACATTTCCCGAATGCGATTCTAAAAGCTAGGGCCACAAATATGTTCTATCAAAATATGATAAACTAAAATACTTTACATAATATTGAACCTGAAAAAAAATATTTAGATTAAGAAAATTCGTTTTTGAAAACTTTGAAATCTTAAAACATGGTAAGACGAAGTTAGAACCCTATCCGACCAAAGTGACGAACCATAATGCGCCTTGTAATAACTATCAACTGGCAGATACAAACAAAATAGAGAGTTTGTGATGAAATGTGAGTAAGTGATGATAGAACCTTGTAAAATAAATGATTATTTAAAATTCTTAAATTATAGAACTTTGTCATACACATCTACAAAAATACAATACAGATGCATCTGAAAATAATTTTGGGTACAGAAATGAGCGTAAGAAATGAGCGTAAGAAATGCTTTGACACTCAAGGGTCATTTTTGAAAAAATTGTCAGTTAGAACCCTATCCAAATGAGGAGACGATATGGTGAACTAAAATACTTTACACAAGTATTGTTAAATAGATTACTTTGTAAACTTTGACAACTCTGAACATGGTAAAGCGAAGATAGAATCCTGTCCAACTAAAGTTCTGTGAAGGATAAGGTGTGAGGGGTGGGTAGGAATCTGGTGGTCATTGGTTCCAGGTGATGGACGTATGAATCCATCCCTCTCAGTGCGGTGCAAGACGATGTTCCAAAAGAGTTCTGCTTGAGGGTTACAAGGTCTCTGTTAACCAGTCTCTCCCGGCCTGCTACGCAGCTGGTATGCAGACACCCCCGCAGCCAAGACCCGGACAAATCTCACCCCATGAACCCGGGAACATCTGCTAAGTCACCAAACGTAGCGAACCACTTGGGGTGACCTGTTGCAGAGGTGTTGGTTATCCGATAAATGATTCCCGGGCGGTGGTAACCACACCCACCTCCCAAATTGTAAATTGTTTTTTTTTTTAGATGAATACAGTACAAGAGTCCCAAGTGCTCCCGTCTGGAGCCAATGGGACTATGGAATCCCCAATTGGGGTATGTTGTGAGGCTGAAGGTAGTGGGGAGGGGAAGGAGATAGGGAAGAGGAAGGTGGGGAAGAACCTGGTTATTCAGATCTGGTCACCAAAACGGCTTAAGCCATTTCAAGCAACGTTTCATTTCTGAATTGTGGTCTTACACCAGAGCGATACTGAGAGTATCTTCCACTCTGGAACGTGCCGCAAATATACTATATATTATTTTTAATGAATAAATTGTGAAATAACACAAATTAATCAAATAAAATTTATTTGCCAAGCTGGGATTCGATTCGGAGTGCTAGTCAAGAGCTGGACTATGCCAGCCGTCGTAAAAAAAAATAATATCCTTATATATATTTTTGCTATCCTGAACAATTAAATTAAAATTTTGTCCTTAACAGCATTTCAATTTTCCGCGATCGATTTTGTTGTAAAAAATAATCACTGAAAACTCGGACGAAATCGGATAGTAACACGACTTAGTCGATTATAATCGTAGATTATCAGACACCAATCGACTAATATGCTAATCAGTATCACTTACAATAGATAATAACTGCAAATTTATTAATTATTAACAATTAATTATTGGCTTAATTTACATCCGCGTTTCCATACCGAGAAGTGTAGTGGATTGAAGTATTCGCGGAAACCATTAAGGTAAGTAATAAAAATCGTTTGCTGGTGAAAATAATAAATTAGTCACGCATGTTTGGCCGGCTAATTGCTGGCTGCTCTGATGCAAATTGCGGACTGGACCGACAGGTGGATGACCAAGCAAATCGGTCTGCCATTTAACTGCCCTACTCACTAGCCATCAAAATCACGTAAAAGTGTTGCAAAACCTATGATTCAATCCAAGATTTAAAATATAAATTGCAAAAATTTTAAATGGCCATCCTAACAAACATTTGAACTTCAATACCACATAAATAAATAAATGTTCCCGTTCCTTTCCCTTCCTGGTAAACTAAATGAAATACACACATTTTTCAAACAAATTTCTCTTGGGCAGTGTTTTTCAACCTGTGGGTCGCGACCCCCTGGGGGGTCGCGAAGCCTCTACAAGGGGGTCGCAGGGGGTCCAAAGTAAAATATAAAAAAAAACAATAAAGCTCAAAAATATTTTTATTATGAAAATATTAATTATAGGACATTGTGAAGTTAACATGAAATTTAAATTATAAATTTTCTATGGGTCAAAAATCCGTTAAGTCTCATACATATGTGAAGGTTGCGCCTGTTTTTCGTCGATCAATTTCTGCCATCGCGGATCTGTTTTTGCAACATTTAGAATTAAGTCGTTTTCTAAATTTAATCGATTCCTCTGTTTGTTTTTTATTTGAGCCATTGACGAAAACGTCAACTCGCACAAGTAAGAGGTGGCAAATGGAATCAAGCACTTCAAAGCTTCTGTGGTCAATTCTGGGTATTCTAATTTTCTTTTTAACCAAAAGTTACCGATTGACAGGGTCACGTTATTCCCGCCGTCCGACGTCAGTCATAGCCCGCGTCGCCCTGTACCCCTGTACCCTTGGACAACCCCGCAACGCTCATTGTGTCTCGCTCTTTAACTCAACCACATTCGTCGGCACGGCGCGGCCTCGCTCGCCTTATAGTCCAGTCAAGTTAAACATGAAAAGGGGGTTGTGCTTGCAAAAGGTCCGGTCATTCTGAATTTTTTATATGTTGTTAGGATCTAAACCAGTATTAAAAAAAAAATTTTGCAACTTCGAAAGTGCTGTGCGAGCGGCGGTGGACCCAAAAAACCAGGAAATTTTCGGATTTTTTCAGTTTTTCCTCAATATCTCAGTGAAGGAAGGGTCTGACCGGTATAATCAGTATGCACACTTTTAAAGTAGACTAAATTTGCTACAATTTGAGATCAAAGCAAGCTATATACAGTCATTGGTTTCCAAGATACAGTTCTTCGAAAATAGGCCATTTTTTCCAAAAAATTAAATTTTTTCAAAATGGTCACATATTTTGTAAAATATTTTCTAAAACACGCATCCTACGTCAAATATTATATGAAATAGAGTTGTAGTAAATTTAATTTGCTTTCATTTAAGACTAGATTGATATCTGTAGACCTAACGGTTCTCTCAAGAACACCAGATAACCAAAAACCGTCATAAGTGAGTTTTGGGGAGAAATGCAAATACACTGTTCTCACGTCTTTTTATGGTTTTATTTATCAAATAGTTACAATTTTTTTTTGTTTTTGTTAACAAATTTTTGATGAAAAAAAGAAAAGATAATAAATCTATCGGGAATTACGTCATCTTCAAACATTGTTTTATATATCTACATACTAAAATGCTTGTACAAACATCATGGTACCTACTATAAGGACAAATTACATGTACACAAAAAATTAAACTAATATAAATCATGTAGGTATTGTGTCTTGGTTGCCAAATCATGTCTTTCTTTTTATCTTAGATGGCCCGGGCTTAGGCTCGCACGAAGAAGGTGTCTTGATATATGTGATGGACGCTGGGAGAGGCGCCCAGTCTGTAGTTGGGTCATCTTCATCGTCCGAGCATTTCAGCTCCACATCCGGGATTTTAATGCACAATTTGTCACCGCATGACTGACAGAGGACTGAGCAATGGAGCCCAGCCTTTCTGCACGAGCAGCTCCCAGAGCATCCTTTCTTGCATTTACATGAAATTTTTCGCAGAAGGGCAGGAGGTGCGGGATCCATCGTGGTGAGGATGGGGGTGAGTCCTTGAGAAGACAGCTTCTACCCCCATTCAGTGGGATTTAAGTTGACTCCCCGCCACTTCTGCACTTGGAGGTAGCACCTTGCTGCATGGTGGCCTGCGGCATCTTCCGTCGGTGGCAAATAGGCGAGGTTTATGTTTGTTGAAGTGACAATCGTCGTATACCTCAGGAAATCCAAAGTATCCCTCGCGATCTCACCCCCATATAGAGCCACAAAGCACTTGATGCCCGCTTCACTCACGGCTTGTGGGGTGGAGTCTGGCTGAAGGAATGCCTCCAGTTGCTCAGCAAGTGGTTCTTTCTTGCTCAGAAGTGTGGTGATTTTGGCCTTTCCTTGGCCAAACGGTGCTGAGGTGGTATCGCACCCGGTAAACACGTGGGTGAATAGTGCCATTCCTGGTAATCGCCGGGAGCCCTGGTGGTTGTAGGAGGTCGTAGAGTAGTGACAGCAACCAGCTTCACCCTTCGTGCTCTTCTGAAGATAGACATTTGTCTCTTCAGCGCCTAAACCATTGAGAGAAGAACGAGCAGGTCGACGTCTTCTCACACTATGACGACCCGATCGGCTACTGCTGTTTTTGAAAGCGCCATCATGACGATCTCTCGATTCGCATCTTCTTCGGCAACAGCCACTTCTGGGAGTAGAAACTCCTTCTGAAAGGCGTCACAGAGAAGAGTTATAAGCTGGAATGAGCTGCGTAGCGCCGGAGTCGTTCCGCTGTTTTAGTGTTTTTTTGTAACATCTTCGGGGTGGCCATCAAAAACGATGGAGATGTTCTTCCCAAAGTGGTTTTGGACGTAGGTGGTATAACGCGCCAAAAGTGCTCGAACCGTGCTCTTCCGCTGCCACACGACCTTGTGCAAGAGGTAGCCACCATCCAAAATGACGTGAGTGCTGGCACCAATCTATCGGCGTGTGGCTGGAAAGAGGAGTGAAAGCAGAGTACGGAGTAGATTTTGTGCCCTTGCGCATCCCTTGTTCATTGACCAGAGACATCGGGAACAGGGCCAATTCAAACTTGAAGTCATCCTATAAATCCTGTTCAGATTGCTTTGCAATTCGAGCCACTCGCTGGAAAATTGTGAGCGGATCCACAGCCACTCTTCTATTTTTGTCCAGCAGTTTAACGGTTGAGGTGATCGATGCCAGCGTGGTAACTTTATTTTTCCGTTTTATTACTCCCTTGTCATACATTTGCCCAACAATTTTCATCACTCCCTCCGTTCCAACTCTCTGGGCTGTGTGGCAATTAATTTCAGGACCTGCCAGTAAGCCACTACTGATAGAAATCAAACTATCAGTTTTGGGAAATGGAGGGTGGAGAGCAAACCAGTTTTTTTAGTTTTTCCACATCACTATTATCTTGGATGATTCGAGAAGGTCTCATGTTTACATGCTGCTCTCCAGTAGGACATGAGATGCTGCAAAAACTTTCCAGTTCTTCACAAATGTTCAACATAAACACCATTCCTGCAGTCCACCTTGCTAGAACACTGTCGGAGATTCCCCTTTCTTGGGTCAACCCACCATAGGTTTTCATGGATCGCATCATGGATTTACTTCACAACACAATAAATGGTCTCATGGATTTACTTCACAGCACAATAAAACCATAAAAAGACGTGAGAACAATTTATTTGCATTTCCCCCAAAACCCACTTATGACTGTTTTTGGTTATATGGCGTTCTTGAGAGAACCGTTAGGTCTACGGATATCAATTTAGTCTTAAAAGAAAGCAAATTAAATTTACTACAACTTTATTTCATATAATATTTGACCAGGGATGCGTGTTTTAGAAAATATTTTACAAAATAAGTGAACATTTTGAAAAAATTTCACCTTTTGGAAAAAATGGCCTATTTTCGAAGAACTGTATCTTGGAAACCAATAACTGTATATAGCTTGCTTTGGTCTCAAATTGTAGCAAATTTAGTCTACTTTAAAAGTGTGTATACTGATTATACCGGTCAGACCCTTCCTTCACTGAGATATTGAGCAAAAACTGAAAAAAATCCGAAAATTTCCTGGTTTTATGGGTCCACCGCCGCTCGCACAGCACTTTCGAAGTTGCAAAATTTTTTTTTTATTACTGGTTTAGGTCCTAACAACATATAAAAAATTCAGAATGACCGGACCTTTTGCAAGCACGGATGTACATCTTGACTGGAGTATTAGGCGGCCTCAGCTTGAGTCGACATCGGCCCGGCCTGTACGTTGTACGAATGGGCGATAGCTCTACCTACTATTCCTTGGAGACGTTTGGCGAATTAGTTTGACAGCAATTTCCCTGATATGTCCGAAAATTTAGCGGTCTGTCAGAGAAATTGGAAATAGTCAGGAATTTTGAAAAATATAAAAAAAAAATTATAGAATTTTGTGGGCAACGGAATTTACAGGATTACGGATTTCCTGGCAGAATCAAATAGAATGCCAAAACATGATTATACAGGCGAAATTGCCCTGAAAAATTCACAACCTGAAATTCTCTACCCACCCTCCTGTTGGTGTACACTGGGTGTCATTCTTTTTTCATGTCATTCAATTTGTGATTCCTGAATTTCTCTAGCCACCCCCCCCCCCCCCCGCCAGGAACCATAGTCGTCAAAGGTAGGCGAAGGGTAGGGGGTCGCGAAATATTTTTTACATAATAAGGGGGTCGTGCCATGAAAAAGGTTGAAAAACGCTGCTCTTGGGCATCCGTATGCTCCGTATGAACCATCTAGGGTTTAGAAGGGATGTGCTAATTGTAACACATTTCTTCGGACGGATTGATGGATGGTCAACTATCATGGAGAGCGTTAGTTTCTATGTTCCCGATGGTTATCTCCGTCACCGACAGCATAGACTGTTTTATCTCCAGGCTTGCCACTAGTCATTCCAGTAGGGAGAGCTATCTTGTTGTTAAATAGAATCACTTCGAATATCGATATGTTTAACATCAATGAAGCAAAATTCAAAAGGCAAGCGTAGTTGTCAGGCTAAATCTGTTTTTCTTATTTTTAAATATTTATTTCTTTTAAAAACGCTTTAAAATTGTAATTGTTTTTAAAATGAAAAATCTGAATTGAATTTAGTTGGATAGGGTTCTAACTAGTCCTGGGTCGATCGATCGTTTTACACGACCTGGGTCACTCACGACACACTGGCGTCACGAGCGGGACGCGAAGACCCGCTCTTTTCGCCACACAAAATATGAAACTCAATTACGCTTCACCCAGCTACTTTCTACTGCCTGAGTCGAGAGAGCGGGTGGTGAAATCCGGGTGTTGACAACCCGTTCGCTCTCCATCGTCCGTTCGCTCTCTACCTATCTATCGTCGCTTGCCCCGCCACATCCGCACCCGAAACCCAGGTTGCAGTAGTAGAGCGGTTGCAAGAAATGGGTCGCGAGACCCGGGTGCTGACGAAAAAATGACCCGCTCGCTCTTTGGTGGTACGTGAGCGGGTTTCAATGAGCGGGTTATTCAGGACCGACCTAGGACTAGTTCTAACTTAGCCTTGCCACGTTCTGAGGAGTCAAAGTTCGCAAAAAATGAATTCTCACAAACTATATAACAATTTCCGATTTTAAGGGTCAATTTTGAGTAAAGTATTTTTACATATTTTAAAGGAAAATATTTTATTAGAATGTGGCCCTAGCTTGGAAGACATTAGGGAAATATAGTTAGAACCTTATGCAATGCATTATTATGCCCTAGCTGGTTACACAGAGTTCTATTTTTTTTTTTTTTTTATTAGTAATAGAAGGTACATAAATTACAAATAAATTTTATACAGTAATTAATTACATAGTAGAATATTTGATGTACCCCCATAATTAAGCAAGGCTTGTGTGTATGGGGGGGGGGTATTATTGTATTGCTTTTTTAATATCATTCAGTTTAAGTTTTCAGTATAATTTTTTAGGTGAGTTTTAAAACTTTTTATATTGGTATTCATGTTTCTAATTCTTTCTGGTAATGAATTAAAAAATTTTGCTCCGAGATATTTATGACTCAATTGTCCAATTTTTTTTTACATTTTGGAGTGGGAAGTATTGATGTTTGTCTAAGACTTCTGTTATTTTTAAAGGGTGCAACTTGATTTTTAATATTATCTTTATAAATTTGTAATGTTGCATGATAAAAGTATAATGCATTTAATTTTCTGACCTTAAATTGTTTGAATAAAAGTTCTGACGAATATGAGTAGGGTTTTTTTAAAATTGTTTTTATTATTAGTTTTTGTGATATGTAAATTGTTTGTGTTTGATTTGTATATGTACCGCCCCATCCTATAATGCCGTATTGTATAATTGATTGACAGAAAGCGAAGTATGTGGTTCTAAGTAATTTTTCGTTTAAAATATCTCTTAAACATCTAAATATATATGTTAGTTTCCTTATTCTGTTGTTCAGAATATTTATGTGTGGAGACCATTTTAATTTGCATGTTTAGGTGTGTTCTAAAATGTTAAGTATATGTCCTATTTAAATATTCTCTTTTCAAATATGCTAAACTAAAATACTTTACACAAGATTGAACCTAAAATCAAAAATCGTTAAATAGAATTTGACAAATCGTCTTGGCAATCTTTAAAACCTCAGAACACGGTAAGGCGAAGTTGAAACCCTATCCAACTAAATTTATTTATTTATTAATTTTATTTTAGTAATTTGTACATTTAAGTTTACAAATTTCTAATTAATTATAATATTTCATATTGCAAACTAAATTTTATGTAATTTTATGCAGCTCCTACAATACGTCTTGAACTTTCCAATTGGTGTGGACTTCAAAGTCTCTGGTAGCTTGTTATACAACTTCATCCCCTTGTACAGCAAACTGTTCTGCGTATTCGCCTTATCCTTTTTTTGAAGCCTGATTTCTTTGCATGTTCCTGTGTTATGTCTGTGAATGTCCTTGTTGAATACAATTTTATTTGAAAAGTATTTTGGTAAAATGTTGTTAATTATTTTATGTATAAATATCATCGTATTCAAGGTCAGCATCTGTTTCACGGTTAGCCAATTCAGTTCCTTTAACATTTTTTTTACTTTTGAAAATCTATTCCGCCGTAATATTATTCTCATTGCCCTGTTTTGGAGAATTTGAAACTTATTTTGTTCTCGTTCGTTACATAGGAAAAGGATAGTTGAGCAATAGTTAAAATGTGGTGCAATAATCGAATTGTAGATAAATGACGAACTATACTCGAGTATAACTATACGGTTACCTCGAGAGTGTTTTCTCTTGGGGTAAAAATAATCTCATTGAATTTAATGTTTCAAAGACCCAATCTTGTCTGATTACGTCTAAAAGGGATCGAAATGAAAATCTAGTATCTTTCAACGGAAGCAATCTTCCGAACAGGCCCTCCATTGATATGCTTGGTGTAACCCTAAGTGACCAGCTCAGTTATGGGGGCTCCATCGAAGCCAGAGTAAAGTTAGCCTCCCAGAAACTGGGCGTACTGTATAGGGCCCGCAGATACTTTAATAGTGCACAACTGCTAACCCTGTACAAATCGCAAGTGCGCCCCACGGTTGAATTTGGCAGCCACCTCTGGTCTGGAGCTCCAAAATACCTGAAAAATACCCTCGACTCTGTGCAGAAACGGGCGGTCCGTTTGATAGATTCTCCCATCTTAACAGACGGATTACAATCTTTAGAGCACAAGCGTCGGGTGGGAATGCTATCCTTGTTCTACCGGTGTTACAATGGAAGATGCTCCGAGGAACTAGCATCATTGATCCCTTTGGCACCGGTGCATAGTCGGGAAACACGCCAAACGCGTGTCCAACATTTGTACACGGTTGACATTTGTCACATGAGAACGGGTCGTTTCTTCAACTCGTTCTTATGTTCAACAGCTCGGCTGTGGAATGATTTGCCGGCCTCTGTGTTTCCTCCTTCCTACAACATAGGTCTCTTCAAGACCAATGTTAATTCCTTCCTCTCCTCAAAAAGACCCTCCACACAGCATCCCAGATGACATAGGCCCTGAGGGAAATTATTTTCCTCAAGGCCTCCTGTGAGGAGTTAATGTAAAAAAAAATAAAAAAAATACTGCGCCTCGTAAAAACGATCAACTGTCAGATAACAAAATGGCAATTTCTAAAGGTTCAACGTGAAGTTAGAACCTTGTAAAATAAATGGAAGTTTTGAAAACTTGATGTTAGAACTTCGCCATACAAGTATATACGGAAAAAAACGCAGATTACTGTGAAAATTTGTTTACAGAAATGAGCAAAAGAAAAAATGTCAGTTAGAACATAAACATATATATGTATATAATATATAACCTTTACAAGAGTGTAACTACTCGTGTGTAAAGGGAAGAGAAAATATATATATATATTGTTTTTTTAATTAAAAAAATTAAATTAATTAAAATTAAAAATTATAACACATACATTATATTTACGTACTCACATAAATCAAATGTGTAAAAAAAAAAAAATTATATAAAATAAATTTTTGAAAAAGTATTGTTAATTTAAGGTTAATGCGGTTCTAAGTGGCTAAATTATTTAAGATATTATTGTTTAATTTATTTTTGAATTTATTGTAGTCAGGTTCTAATCTCAGCTCTATTGCTAGTTGATTAAACCACACCACTCCATTGTACGTGTAGTAGTGTTGTGCAAAACTGGTATGCATTAATGGCGTACACAAGCGACCCACTGTGTTTTGCCTATTGCTCTCAACGCGGACCATGGCGTGGTGCGACTTCTTAGAATAGTCTTTGTGTATTTGAAGCAGTGTATTTTTTATATATGTATTTCTTAGAGGTGGGACTTGAAAGTCTTGAAAAAGTTGAGAGGTTGAATAATCTGATGGTTTCTTAGTAATAATTTTGATTATTAATCTTTGAGTAAATTCCAACGGTAAAATTGAGGTTTTGTAAGCTCCTCCCCATGCAACGATACCGTATTGTATTATCGAATGGGCTAGAGCATAGTATATATTTTTAAGAATTTTTAAGTTAAGTATATTTCTTAAATTAATAAATATGTATATAAGTTTTCTTAATCTATTTATAGTATTGGTAATTTGAGTCTTCCACTTAAGGTTACTATCTATTATTACACCCAAATATTTTATTTCTTTTTTATTTGCTATAATTAGTAGAAACTTGTCAAAATAAGGTGCGATCTCAAATATCAGAACAAAACAAAGTCAAGTTAGAACCCTGTTAAAAAGTGACGTTTTAAAAATATTTAACCAATAATTAATTGTTTTTTTTTTATTTTACGTTTAATTTACGTAAAAAAAAAACGAGTCGAGTAAACGTAAAATACGACGTAAATTTTAACGTTACGTTACGACTAGTAACGTAAATTTTTTACGTTTACTCGACGAGAAAAATTGTGATATTTAATTAAATGAAGACAATATTAGCGAAACTCAATCGAAAATCATTCGATTATCTTCATTTTCTTAACGCATATTTTATTGGCTGCTTATTCATTTTCTTAATTCGATTATCTTCATTTTCACGCATATGTTATTGGCTGCTATCTTTATGTATGATTGCACGATTCAAACCCGAACTAAATGCTCTCTAGATAGTGTCTGAATAAATTAAATTTAAAATGGATAAAAATTATCTAGATAGCATTTAGTTCGGGTTTGAAACGTGCAATCATACATAAAGATAGCAGCCAATAAAATATGCGTTAAGAAAATGAAGATAATATCGGTAATTCTTAGTCGAAGTACAATACAGTTAAAAATGACTGAATCGGATGGAGACACCTTAGCTCAGTTGGTAGAGCTGTGGCCCGGAAAGCCGAAGTTCCTGGGTTCGAGTCCCAGAGGTGCCAATATCTTTGTCTGATTATTCTGTCTCCAGATTGTCGATAAATTATTACAACTCAGAAAGGGGCAAAATTGACCTCACACGGCACATCTACAACATTCTTGTTTTTTTTTAACTCCACACAGGAGGCCCTGAGGAAAATAATTTCCCTCAGGGCCTATGTCATCTGGGATGCTGTGTGGAGGATCTTTTTGAGGAGAGGAAGGAATGAACATTGGTCTTGAAGAGACCCATGTTGTAGGAAGGAGGAAACACAGAGGCCGGCAAATCATTCCACAGCCGAGCTGTTGAACACAAGAACGGGTCGAAGAAACGACCCGTTCTCGTGTGACAAATGTCAACCGTGTACAAATGTTGGGCACGCGTTTGGCGTGTTTCCCGACTATGCACCAGTGCCGAAGGGATCAATGACGCTAGTTCCTCGGTGCATCTTCCTTGTAATGCCGGTAGAACAAGGATAGCATTCCCACCCGACGCCTGTGCTCTAAATATTGCAATCCCTCTGTTAAGATGGGAGAATCTATTGAACGGACCGCCCCTTTCTGCAGAGTCGAGGGTATTTTTCAGGTATTTTGGAGCTCCAGACCAGAGATGGTGTACGAGTATGTAGGTAAGTGTAGCTATGCGAGATGGCTGCCAAATTCAACCGTGGGGCGTACTTGTGATTTGTACAAGATTAGCTGTTGTGTACTATTATAAGCAGTTGTGTACTATTCTTAACCGACAAAACGGAAATGATATATTTATGTTTTTTAAAACATGTTTATTTTTTAATTGCGTCGAAATTTATAACCGCAACCGCAAAATACAGGCAAATAATGACCCGTTAAAACTTACTTGGAGGTCTGAATCTCTGAATTAAGTTTGAACGTAAACAAATAATTTAATGTGATTAGGTACTATTAGTAATATAACTGTAATTAATTAATTAAATATAAATAATTCAGGTAAGATAAATGTTTTGAGATAGGTTTGTTATGATCATAACTTACATTTTCGTAACATAGATGTCGCACTGAAGTCAAATAATATTGATTCATTGAAGACATTGCGACTCTCTAAATGAAAATTTGAAGCAGAAAAATCAGAAAAAGATTCGGTTGTTTCTAGGAATTGAACCCAGGATCATCGTTTTGCCTTCAAATCATCTGGAATCAAAATTGCGAGCTTACGAACTTAAACAGGGCGGACTCTCTCTTAGGCGATCAATTATATTGCTCAATATTACGAATTGTGCAATATTATTGACCGTTAAGGGTTAATATTGAAGATTGCTAAATGATTGAACAAAAGTTTGAGCGAGTTTAATTTTTATTGCACCATATTTTTCCATTGCATCGTGTAGGGTTAGAGAATTGCACAATATTTTTTCAATTTTTAATTTTATCAACTCGAAAACATTGAGCAGTTCGTTTATTGTGCAATATAATTGATCGTTTGGATTCTAAGCGCCTTTCAATCTTATTGAGCAATAAAATATATTGTACAATGTTATTGTAGCGTCTAGGAGCCGCCTTAGTTGAGAAAGCGAATAATTGAGCGCACCTTGAAGGCGGCGGGATGCGACCATCTCAAACGAACGCAAAGATCGCACTGAAGCAGCTACCAAGCCGGATCACCGCTCGTTTTTTAGGTAAAGTACTACACGTTAGTGCCGTTATATTTTGAGAAATGATGTCCGCGTCGCGTCTTTAATACTTGGATAAATATATAACAAATAAATAGTGTTGGATAAATATATCCATTTTTACGTTAATGTGCGACATCTATTGACTTTCCTGCAAACCTAGGATGGATATTTTTTAAAAGAATAATAGAAAAATAATTGCCCTCAGAGCATTCGTCATCTTTGGTGATGCTGTTTGGAGAATATTTTTTGAAAAAAAAGGAGAGGAAGTTCCGGGAAAGAAAAATATGAGAGGTGGGTAGGAATCTGGGGATCAGTGTGTCCAGGAGTGACGGAGAAATCCATTCCCCCCGTAGCGGTGCAAGGCGCTGAGTAGAGTTCTGCTGGAGAGGTCAAAAGGTCTTACTCAACCGTTCTCTCCCGATCCGGCCTGCCACGCAGACTTTAACTGCGTGGCAGGACGCATCCGCCGCCAAGACTCGTACAAAACGCGAACCAATTGGGGTTATCTACGGCAGAGGTGTTGGTTACGCAATTTTAAAAGATTAGGTTAGGTGTGTGTTTATTTATTTTACTGAACTTTTCTTCAATGTCATGGAATCGTTATAATATCTAAATGTAAATAAACCTCGGTGAGGCCGGGTACGAAAGCTCGTTATAGATAAAATCTGACTTATACCGTTCAGGTAATAATCGAGTCTAATCGGACTTATCTCGCCTTATCGGTATGAGAGATTGGTATGAATTGCGTTCATTATAAAGGTATCGATTCAACTCAAGTACCTTCCTACTACCTGACGATGAAATAAATATGGTGGATGTGTTATATTATTAAACCAACGGTGTAACAGTTTTAACATGTTACCCCGATTATTTAATGTTGACTCGCATTAGGGATCCTAGCACACTTTGGTTTCTTGCGTTGCTCACACTGGAGATGGTAGCGACGCCTAGCAGGGAACGGAAGGAAGCGAGACTCAACGGATTTCACGGGAGGAAGATGGTGATTGGAATTTTGCTCCGGTGACATTGTGGAGGCGTTAGTTATTTTTTACCGATACTGGTTTCTTTAGATGTAAAGCTGAGGAATTATTTTAAGATGGTCATGTTCTTCTGACAGACCTGGCGCCCGACTATCCCGAAGTTACTCTCATGAATAAGGTTAGTGCTCGTTGTTTCAAGCAAATGTCACATGTCACAGGATATAAATTATTTCTAACACATTTATTTAACTAGTTTCATTATTCAAGAGATTCCTCCTCAAGGAACCTTGGACCACTACCTGAGTATTATTAATTTAATTTTATAAGAGTCTCTATTTAAGCAAACTGCACAATTCATGTGATTACCCAATAAATTGATAATTTGTTTGAAGAATTATTGGTTTCATTTCTGATATAAATTAGCAAATAGAAATAGCTAAAACAATAAGTTACAACGGTTGACGCAACTACATGCATCACCTTCTCCCATCCAACCTTATATCAAAGTACCGTCCCTATCTGACAGTGTGTGAACAATGTTCCTACGTGTGTGACATTTAAAACCTTTTATCAAAGATGATACAAAAGTAAGATGAAATAATGAAAATAGCTGGCCCCTGCTGGCCGCAAATAGCTTAAGAGAAAGATAAATGGAATTCTTTAGAGGAGGCCTCCACCTTCGCCTGAGAGAAGGGTTCTTGCTTATGAATAATTTAAGATACCCATAATATATTTTCAACAAGATTGTAAATAACATCAATTATACTTTTTCTAACTCTGTAACATACCTTTTTTTTAATTACAAAAAGAAAGGCCAACATTCCCGGGTTACGAATAACCCGACAATATTTGAAAATCTCCTACTACCACCACAGTAAGCCGAAAATGTTGCTTGAGTCGTTATGGAGGACTTAGCCAGTCGAGGAATCCAACACGGAACGCCTAGGTGGGACCCAAACGCGATGCCCACTCAACCACTGACCAGTCCTACACTTCCTATTTGCAATAAATAAAAGGCTTCTTTATTTTTATATTTTTATTTATTTTTATTCAAGTACCGTCCTTATCTGACAGTGTGTGACCAATATACCTACGTGTACGACATATAAAATCTTTTATCCAAGTACCGTCCCTATCTGACAGTGTGTGACCAATATACCTACGTATGTGACATTTACAACAATATATCATTCTATTAATGAAGCCTGTGCAATGAACAAATCTGTTACGCTACGTTTGCTGACTTAGCAGGGATGCCCAGGTTTTTGAGTTGAGGTTTGTCTAGGTCTTGGCGGCGGATGCGTTTGCTCATGTACTGCATGGCGGACCGGATTGGGAGACCGGTTGACCTTCCAGCCGGATCCTTTCGACAGTTGGGGGGGATAGATTCATACGTCCTTCACTCCTGGAACATAGACCCACAGATTCATCCTACCCACCCCTCATACCATTTTCCTTCCTCTCGTTCCTTTCAATAAAAACAGACCCTCCCCACAGCATCCCCAAAGATGACATAGGCCTTACGGTTTTTATTCCTCAGGCTCCCCCCCCTGCGTGGAGCTAATGTAAAAAAAATCAGAGTGTGCAATTCACACGCGGTAGAAGAACCACACCCTCAGAAAACTAAAGTAGACAAGAGTGGGGTGACTACGAAGCACCGCACAAAGACGAGGCCGATTATATTCTGTCACAGGCTAAATCCTATAAATGTATTTGTCCCTTTTTAGTGTACGGTGCTATTTCACTTCAATATAAGTGTGCAGTTTACACGTGGTAGAAGTGAAACCTTCAGTGAAAACTAAAGTAGACAAGAGTGGGGAGGCTACGAAGCACCGCACAAAGAGGAGACCGATAATACTATATCATTATCTATCAGGTTCCTATACATTTATGTCTTTGCCTCTTTTTAGTGTCGCTATTTTCCGTTTCATCGAGTTTCAAGTCACAATGGTGCTAAAGAAGATTTCACTTCAAAAAGAAATATTAAATTATGTAAACTAAATATAACGTTCTTTCCACACCTCGACAGTTGTACAATCCCAGTTGAAACGTAGAAGGTGAACAGCAAAGCATGACTCAACGAAAAGGGGGCCATTTTAGTGACGAATCATTACTAAACTTATTCTGGGGAAAGGGCCGCGTTTCATTTCCCTAAAACTGGAGAAAACTCCCCTCCACACAATGGGCAGTACGGGCACTCCTACCAACCTACGTAAAGATGGTATTTCCCAGGGAAATATACGTCAGCCGTTCACATTGAATTGGGCAAGTATTTTAGTCGAGTAGCGAGTGTATTAGTAACTAAACGAGTCCGAACACCACAATTTTAGTAGAATAGTTTAGTCAGTTCTTTAGTAGAGTCTATCCAATTCGGCCCTCCGTTCATGGAGATACTTACAAACTACGTAATTGTGACGCAACCACAAGTACCCTGCAGATATACTACTCTTTAATGCTGGTTTCCGTACACGGCGCTACCCGAAATATACTGAAGCTGATCATTTTTCACGTGCAGCCGTGGAGTTAACACGATGTCAAGCGATGTCAAATGACTTTTTTTCCAACATCAATCCATTCCTTCTCCACTAAATCCTTTCTTACATATTCTGGTAAAGTATAGTTATATAAACACGCTTTTTTTCCACTTCCAGAACAAATCTAACATTAATTTCATGTTCCGACGCCATTTCTGCCAAACGTAAAACAAATAAGTAGCAGACACAAATGATGCGACGCGTCGCGTGGGATCAGCACCGTCGCGTCGTAGCGCGCAACAGATTTGAAACCGATAGCCGTCGCATAGCGCCGTGTACGAGCACCAGAAAAATCGTACGGGGGGTACTTACGATCGGCGCGCATGATACGCGCAAAACGAAAATTTCATTTTTTACTCAAAATAATGTTAGGAATAATCAATTACTGCTAAAAAAATCCAGTACGTCCCTAAACACCCTGTATAATATATCTATTGTATTCTTTACACTATAAATCCTGATACTGATAACCTAATCTCGTCCTACTTTAACTTACAATTTCTCACACCACTCCATATTAGCCCTATCTGTATCGACTTAAACTGTAAATATCCGAATGCGCCTATTTAAATCTAAAGTTAACATCCTTAGCTATCAATTATCACATCACTGTTTATTCCGGCTGAAACATGGGTCGGCAACCTGTGCTATTTTTCGTTTTTTTTTTTAAATTTAATATATTTACTTATTTACGCCATAGACATATGAATATTAGTCGACTTGCCCTAAGTGATAAAAGCGTATTATTTCCCCCTCTCCATAACGGTTCCATTGTAACCGGCTGGGATTGAGTATGGCTTCGCGTGAATCTAAAAAATGTGACGTCATCATTCTTCTGCGAGCCAGCGTCGAGCGCTCATCGGTGAGAAATAACACCGCAAAAAACATGGTTTGTGTTTTGAAAACGTGTAAATATACATATACTATCACTCGAGATACATGGCGTGTGCTCGTCGATGTTTATTGGGGTAAGTAAATTATGAAACATTTGTAAAAGTGTCCCAATTAAATACGGCAACAAAATATTGGAGTCTGAAAATAAGGGAACTTTACTTTGCCGTATTTAGACTTCGCAAATTTATTCATTACGCTGCTTTTGAATGAATATTTTATGTATATTCATTCAAAGGCAGAGTTTACTTTTTTACTAAATGGTGATATTATAATGCGAGTTGCCTATATGCTGTCATATTGAGTTATCGACGAATCACATGTCTCCAAAGTCATCTTCTCGCTCTGCCCCCCGCTGTAGTTGTTGTCTACCCCTCACCTTTATGTTCTGGTCTAGTAATATTCATATGTCTATGATTTACGCCCTTTTTAGAGGCTTTCACATACGAATAGTAAAAAATATACAGTATTTATTGTACATAACTGAACTGCCTCAGTAACAACATTTTGTAATTGTTGAAGCGGCCTACACACGACACTGCATTTAGTGACTGCGGCAGTGACTGCAGAGAGCGTGGAGTTGAGCGAACTAGCGCTGACTCGTTCTAGCGGCCCTTTAACCCTTAACGGTTTTGTGGTATCCCTGTGAGCACACATAGAAAATAATTATTTCCAAGAGGAGCAGTGCGCTTTTTAAAATAACACATATTTATTGAAGTAACTGATCCTGCCATCTATTAACCGCTGCCAAAAACTTTCTTCAAAATTTGAATATCATTGAGTTTACCAACATTTTTGTCATTCAGTTAGAGATTTTTTGACTGTTGGATTTTGGAGGAGATCAGTGTCACAAAAAACCTCTTTTCTGTGAAAATATTATGGTAAGAATCTAATTTTCTATTCAAATACAATGTTCTTTTGTGATTATTTTGAGAATTATATCGAAATACATAAATTACCACTCGTGAGTTGAATTTTTCATGTGTTACTTCAAGTGTACCACAGCTCCACTAGCGAAATCTGCACTGACCCTAATTTTTTTGTTTTATGTTACTGCATTTTGCTAATAAATGTTATTTTGATGTTTTTCCAAATGGAAAGGCTGAGCGATTTAGAAATAAATGCATATGTCATAGATTTGCCGTCAGAACCCGAATCTGAAGTTGACGATTTGAGTGAAGATGAAATAAATCCAGAAGAAATCTTTAATCTTACAGAAATCGAAGATTCAGATGACGATTTCTGTGAAAATGATAATGCACCTTTGTTGTCATTAGGGAACGGACACATACTACGTGACACGTTTAGGGGGGGGGGGTCTTCAAAATGTCACGCTCCATATAAATGAGCGGCGGGTTGCTTAGGATTTTGGTCACCGGGGGGGGGGGGGGGGGGTTAAAAATTGCAAAAAGTTGGTCACGTAGTATGGGTACGTTCCCTTACTTACGGTTCAAACAAAGACATCTGAAAATATACCCGAGAAGTATGAATGGGTGAGGAATATTGACAAAATTAAGAACATTGAACCATTTACGGAGGAAACAGGTGTAAAATTTCAAGACTTGTTGGAAAATCCCCAGTAGAGATTTTTACGACTACCATAAAAAATAATGTACATATATGCAACAGGTTTCACATTGTTATTCACCATTATTAATTATTTTAAACCATTATTTTTATTTTTCAAAATTAACAAAACAAAATGCTACTGGAGCAGTGGTACTCTGGAATAACCACATCAATTTTTTGAATAAATCTTTCAAATAATAACAAATATTTGTTTTATTATTTTTCTTAATTTATTAACATCCAAATGAACCTAAATATGCAAAAAAAAAATGGAATTGAAAGAAAAGGTCAAATGTTCCGCTAAGGGTTAACAAACGAGACAGCGCTAGTTCGCTCAACTCCACGCTCTCTGCAGTTACTAGAAATTGGATGGTGAGGAGGGCGCTTTAGTGATAAATTGAAGTTATTTTCTGACTTGGTATAATTATTTCCCTCCATTAATGTTCTGGGCAAAGAGGAATTCATATGGTAGTTAGTCCCCGACTTCTTTATTACGTAGTGGAATCCGAAAGCTTATCAATGTGAGCAATTCTGGACAATCTACTACATCATTTAAAATTTTACATAGAAATACCAAGTCAGTGAAAGTCCTTCTGTCTGACACTTTAAGCATATTAATAATTAAGCATCATCAATCAAACAGTATTAATAGGCTTGCGCCTGCGTGGTTGAATTTCAGAACCCAGCTACGAATGCATGTCGGACGCCACCCATACGCGTCGCGCCACAAATAACATCTGTGGAATTTCGCACAAAGCTACTGTCATAATTTGGTTTCGAATTCAAGAATTTGACAGTAACGACGTAAACAGCTCGCATGTGTACGTTTCTTCCCTAGGTATAAGTACTACGGAAACACAGAATTTAAGTTTCTTTCCGGATATGGAGAGATTACATATGGCGGCATTGCCTGTCACGGTTACTTTAAATCTGTGACTAGCTGTCACTCAGTAACTGGATCACAGTTCACAGGGGATCCGAAAAACTGGCTATTTTTGGAACCAGTTCTTATCGGATTTATGAAATGGTTACCTACACTCAAAATTGGCGAAACCGAAGCAAAAGCCGCCCGCAGGGCCTAGCAGCAAAAACCTGCGGAGCGGGTTTTTAACTGCGAGTCGTAATAATTGTTCAAAAGCATTGTACATAATATAGTTTTGTATTATTAGCGATCGACGAACCGGTGGATGCAATCTGTTAGCCATAAGCTGTTTATACATATAGCTGGTCTAATCTGTAGTTAGAAGTAAGATTGTAGAAATGAGGCGATTTTTCACGAAAGCGGCGCTATACAAATCATGCAAATATTATAATGATTATTTATTGAAGTAAAACTTCTTAACGCACGCTTGCCTTGGGGAGTAAGCTGGTGAATGCGTGACGAGAGCTTTACGAAAAGCGAGGCGAACGGTAGTTGAGAGGGAGATACAAATTAGTGAAGATAGAAAGAGAGACAGTTACGTTTCGTATATTACTGCAGGGGCAAGAGAGAGAGGTGCGAGCACACATTTTCTTTCTCTCATAGCCAGTTACGTTTCGTATATCTAAGACACAGTGCAGGCCTATTATCTGTATCACACTGTAGGAGCAAGAGAGAGCAGTGCGCGCGCACATTTTCTTTCTCTCTTCCTATCATACAGATGGAGCTAAAGAAGTTTTACTTCAGTTGTGTGGTCTAAAGCACACTCGTTTTATTTATTACCTTTAAGGGGTTGTCGACCTATGCCAAATGCATAATACATACAAAGTAGTAAAATTGTTATGAATGTATCGACAGGATGCGATGCTCCCACGCCGGCCCGTGGCACACTGGCACCGCCCACGGCTGGCGATATTGAAGTTACGTGTTCACTGTTCATTTCCTGATTGACCAGATAGCTTTGTCGACTTGTTTTTTTTATTGTCGTCTATCTCGGAAACGCTGCCATTTTGTACTATATCTGTTTCACGCCATTGATGATAGTGCTAAATTTTAATCAGGGTAAACTTAACATAATATACAATCTGCTCGTTCATAGATGGCGTTCCTTACACTTCTTTCTTCGTTCAATGTTCATTCGCTTTTTTTTTCTTTTTTACATTAGTAAAATATATTATACTATACTTTATGTAATATGGCAGACTGGGATTGCACTACCCTCCCAGCCCTGCTGGAATAAAAACTTACTTTTTTTTTTTTTTTACATGAGCTCCACACAGGAGGCCCAGAGGAAAATAATTTCCCTCAGGGCCAATGTCATCTTTGAGGATGCTGTGTGGAGGGGTTTTTTTTAAAGGAAAGGAAGGAGAGGAGAGTTCTGGAAAGGAAAAGGGTTTTTAGGGTGGGTAGGAATATGGGGTTCAGTGTGTCCAGGTCATCCGCCTCCAAGACCTAGACAAACCTCACCCCATGGAGCCGGGCACCCCTGCTAAATCACCAAACGTAGCGAACCACTTGGGGTGACCTGTGGCAGAGGTGTTGGTTATCCAATAAAGGTTCCCGGGGCGGCGGTACCCATTCCCGCCTCCCAAATTGCAAAATAGATAAAAAAAATTTGCTCCACACGAGAGGCCCTGAGGAAAAGAATTCCCTTCAGAGCCTATGTCATCTTTGGGGAAGCTGTATGGAGGGACTTTTTGGGGAAAGGAAGGAGTTAAAGTTCTGGAAAGGAAAACATACGAGTGGTGGGTAGGAATCTGGGGTCAATGGGTTCAAAAATGACGACCGTGTGAATCCACCCCTCAAAGTGCGATGCAAGGCGATGGATCAAGAGAGTCCGGCTGGAGCCAAAAGGTCTCCCTCAACCAGTTCCTCCCGATCCGACCCGCTACGCAGTAGGTGAGAAAAAACATCCGCCGCCAAGACCTAGACAAACCTCACCCCGTGAAATCTACCAAACGTAGCGAACCACTTGAGGTGAACCACCTAAGGAAGAGGTGTTAGTAATCCAATAAATTGTTCCCGGAGCGGCAGTACCCATACCCGCCGTCCAAATTGAATGGATGTTAGCGAGCCACTTGGGGTGACGCATGGCAGGGTGCTGGTAATCTAATAAAATCCGGGGCGGCGATATCCATAACCGCCTCCGAGTCTGTGGATTTTTTTAAGCGTAATAAATTTAAAAAATCAGAGTGTGCAATTTATTCACACGGGGTAGAAGTGAAACCTTCAGAAAACTAAAGTAAACAAGAGTGGGGAGACTACGAAGCACTTTTTCTATCAATGCGAAGGATGATTTTTTTCCATATTTTGGTCGTCGAATTCCAGTGCACCTTTTTCTATACATCATCTTAGGGAACGTACCCATACTACGTGACCAACTTTTTGCAATTTAAAAACCTAAGCACTCCACCGCACATTTGTACCAAGCGTGGTATTTTGAAGACCCCCCCCCCCCTAAACGTGTCACGTAGTATGGGTACGTTCCCTTATTAGTATTTATGTTTTCATCTTCAGAGTCGCTAGATGTCTCTTTCTTTTGTGTTTTCTTTGCCTATTCATTTAAGATTGGATTTGGATTTTACATACATATTTTTTTTTTTGGATTTCATAGGATTCGATCCTTGGTCCGCTGAAAGACTGGCACTAAGGTTCGTCAAGCGCTCCATACCACTACTGGACCATAGGAGGCTTGCGTGGGACCGTGGATTTATCGTATTATATTGGAACCGAGTACCAGTGAAATAAATAAATATTTTATTGCTAGCCCATTCTCTAACAGGATAAATCCTATAGATTTACTTGTTTGTCTATTTAGTGTCGCCATTTTTCGATTCATCGAGTTTAAAATCACAACGGTGCTAAAGAAGTTTTCACTTTAAAAAAATAACATAATATCGGAGCAAAAACATCACCAGTTTAGTCAACTTGGCAATCTGCAACAAGCTGGATCGAAGCTTGACCGCACTTATTTATAATAAACGTCGTTACCTAAAAAGGGGGTAAGCAGTAAACAGTAAGCAGTACAAATACCCGACGTAGCGCCTCTCCATATAAGGTTGCACGTCACTACAATCACCGGATGATGCGATCCACAAGCAACTCAAAGAAAGAATCCTTCTAAAGTTTAAAAGAATTCTGCACGCGCCTTACAGGATCACAGTCACCATTCTTTAAAGATAAACGATTAAGTATTTTAAATGTAATTGTATTTTAATTATTGGGATTGCGATGATAACTGATTTTGCATACTTCGATTTGAATTTGTCTAAGATGAAAGCGGGATTGGTGACGAATACGGCACGATCTAAATGAAAACAGCTGTTGTGTACGTGTTATATTCAACGTTGTTGCTGCAATAATTGATTTGCAGTGTTTCAATTACATATGCTAAGTGTGTTGTTGCAAGCAGCAACGTTTAGTTTATAATAATACCCTTGTAGTATATATTTATTTATTTTTTATTATTATTGTACAACAGAATAATTCCAATCACAGTACAATTTAGTTACCCTATCAGCATTTAGCCAAGTGACTCTTCAATAATATTTTTAAAGCATATATAAAGAACAATCACATACATCCAAATGGTTTGCAATTTCATTTAACAGCACCACTCCTCCCCTAGTCATGCTGTGCTTTGCCAAGACGTCTGTTCTGCCGTTCGGTACTTTAAATAAGTCATGATGTCGACTTCAGCTGTAGTGGTCTGGTACATATAAATCATAGCATCCCAAGAGAAATGGGCTGTCGATGAAATTGTTCCAAATTTTGAAAGACAGAATAGCAAGACTTGCTTTCCGTCTAGTTTCTAGACTCACAGAATCAGTTTCCTCAAGTAAGTCAATATGGTGCATGAACCTTGGATAGGTTCCATGCTTCCGCATATAAACATACCTGAGGAATTTCTTCTGGATTTGCTCTAACATATCAATGTACTTCTGGTGGTACGGTGGCCAAACATCGCTCGCGTACTCTAGCTTGCTTCTCAGTATGCCATCGAATAACGCTAGCATAGCTTCTTGGTTATCAAACCCTTTACAAGTCCTGATGATGAACCCAAGAAGTTTGTAGCAAGACTGAGTGAGCTGCGATATATGGCAAGAGAATGTCAGTTCGGGATCAAAGACGACACCGAGATCCTTCACGGATTTTACACGTGATAACGTTTCGCCTTTTATTTTATAATCGTAAACTGTAATGTTTTTACAACGAGTGAAGGACATTGTGACACATTTCTTTGTGTTAAAATCTAATTTGTTTTTAATATTTGCATAGACATGAATTGGATGTCCATGAATATTTGTATGATTTTTACAATAAGTATACATTTTTTACTTGTTATACAGTAATATAAAAACAGCCTTTCCTCACAATAAAGAGACAAGGTGTTTGGTGAGGCAATTCATGCTCAATTACATTACAACTATTTGCAGACGATACCTTAATCTATATTACGTGTGAAGATTACGTAGATGAAATTAACAAAATAAACGAAGACCTACAGAATATAGCAAAATGGCTGAAATTAAACCAGTTGAAACTGAACGTAAACAAAACAAAATATATGGAAATCTGTATAAATAAAAATGAATCGCCGAAATGTATGTACGCGCATAACTTCCGAACGACTGAACCAAATTTGAAAATTCTTTTTTTAAAAGAAAACATGGATTGCATAAAATTATTGGTGAGAACTGACATTATAAAATTTGTATTAAAAAATTGCAGTAGGTGGACGCGAGCTGTTTGAAAACTTAATGTACCGGGACTGAATGTATCGAATGAGGGAAGGGGGAGGGGAACTCAGGTAATGGGTTCGCGGGGAGGGGGGGGGGGGGGGGCGGGAACCCGTGAGGGAGTAGGGGAACTCGGAGGGGGGAGGGGAACTCGGGAGGGGGTGCGAGTGAGAACGCGATAGGGGAAAGGGACGCGGGAGAGGAAAGGGAGGCGGAAGGGGAACGGGTCGAATGGGAAAGGAGACGCAGGGAGAAACAATTTCTTTATTAAATGGCATAACAACGCATGCCGGGATCCAGCTAGTAGGCAATAAAACGAATAACACAGTGTTAAATTTGACAATTAATGGTGAAAAAATTGGAAAAGTAAATGAAATCAAATACCTGGGTGTAATACTCGATTTAAAACTGACTTTCACAGCAAACTTTGAATATGTGCTAAAAAGGGTATCAATAAACAAAAATTTTAACAAAACAAAAAAACGACTTAAAAAAATGCACTAAAAGTAAAAAAATAATTTCGTATTCTTCTACAACTTTATAATCAACTTACCTTTTCTACTCATCAATATGTAGGTACGATTGTTATTTTTGGAGTCGGTGTCGGCGGGAGAGGAGCTATCAAGTGAACACGCCGGGCCGCGGGTACCTTGGTTGACACCGACTCCAAAAATAACAATCGTACCTACATATTGATGAGTAGAAAAGGTAAGTTGATTATAAAGTTGTAGAAGAATACGAAATTATTTTTTTACTTTTTAGTGCATTTTTTGAAGTCGTTTTTTTGTTTTGTTAAAATTTTTGTTTATTTTTTGATTTTTAGTGAATCTGAAGAACACTAACTAATTCGATTAAGATTCGGCCGAGTATCGTAAATTTGTTCTTCAGAATTGGAGAGTTCCGTTACTTTGTCATGGATCCCATAATCAGAACCTAACCAAACTCTCATCAAACTACCCTTGAAGTACATCCTTTCCAATAAAAAAAGAATCATCGAAATCGGTTGGCGTGATATTGAGTTATTCGTCCATTTGTCGCGCACATACTTGATGCAAATTTAAGACTTTATGATTTTCTCATGGATGCCATTGTCAGAACTGGACCAAATTAAAATGGGACCACACGGGAAGCACCATCTTTCAAATAAAAAAAAGAATCATCAATATCGGTTCACCCAGTCAAAAGTTCTGAGGTAACAAACAAAAAAAAAAAATAAAAAAAATACAGTTGAATTGAGAACCTCCTCCTTTTCGAAGTCGTTTAAAAAAAGGTTAATTTTCTTAGAAGACTAAGTCATAAATTAAATAGAAACACTACGGAGCTCATTTATAAAACTATCGTTGCTCCACATTTGGACTACTGCTCCTAGATGTTATATTTGGCCAATGAAGGAAATTTGAACAAACTAGAAGTTATACAGAATATGAGATGTATACTGGGGAAAGGCAAATACGCAAGGGTTAATTAAATGAGAGAGGGGCTAAATTGGATTCCAATAAAAAAGAGACTACTATTTAATGTGTTAATTTTTGTGCATAAAATTATGAAAAACCAAATGCCAAAATACTTTTAAGGATGAAATTGTTTTTAATAGAGACGTTCATAATTACGAAACAAGAAATATAAACAGAGTTCGATTGCCACAAATGAAGAAATCAAAATCACAGAACTGCCTAATGTATAGAGGACTAAAGATGTATGATGAAATGCCTGAAAGTATGAAGAATGAAGAAAGAATGAATGTATTTAAAAAGAAATGTTATGCTTACTGTAAAAATATTTAAATTTATCAAATGAAATGTTACATTGTGCTTATTAGTTTATATTCATGTAAGTAGTATAAACTAACTCAGTAATAAAAAATAAAAATAAACTGATTGACAAATTTCAATCAAAATGTTGTCAGGGTTGAAAATCGATGTTTAGCGGGAACGTGACGGAATTTGAAACGTCCAAACCATAAATTTTTTCTATTTGTTTTAATAACAATTAGTGTCGATTGAGTGAGTGGTCGCCAGTGGCCGGTCACCCATCCGAAGTAAACAGGAAATACCTAGTTGTTGTTAGCCCGGGAAACTGGCAACTGGCGAGGCTTCCAACCAACCAACATCTGACCGTGGGCAATGGCTCTACCAACTGGCAACTGGCAGTATGGTCAATTCGTTCTGCTGTCGAGCGGTAATATATAACTGTAGAGCGCTCTAACTTAGGTGGGAAATTGCCTTCGGAGTCTGCGCAAAAAAATTACAATTGTGCAGGTCAGACCCGGTAGAAGTGAAACCTTCATAAAACTAAAGTTGACAAGAATGGGGAGGCTACGAAGCACCGCACAAAGAGGAGATCAATAGGCTACGAAGCACCCACCAAGAGAAGACCGATTAAACTATTTCATTCTCTCGCAGTCTCTTTTTAGTGTCGCTATTTTTCGTTTCATCGAGTTTCAAATCACAACGGTGCAAGAGAAGTTTTCACTTCAATAAAGGCTTGAAAAGATTTATTTCGAAATGAAAAGGTGTCGTTTTTGTTCGGTCCTTCGTAGCCTGCGCTCTTGTCTACTTTAGTTTTCTGAGGGTTTTACTTCTATCGTGTGTGAATTGCACACTCTGATTTTTGAAGTGAAAACTTCTTTAGCACCGTTGTGATTTGAAAACCGTTGAAACGAAAGCGAGCGACACAAGCTTGCTGCAGGTTGCCGAGTTGGCAGAAATGATGATATTTTTGAAGTGAAAACTTTTTAGCACCGTTGTGATTTGAAACTGGATGAAACGAAAAATAGCGACACTAAAAAGAGAAAAACAAATATCATAGGATTTAACCCGTGAGAGAATGAGATAGTATAATCGGTCTCCTCTTAGGGCGGTGCTTTGTAGCCTCCCCACTATTGTCTACTTTAGTTTTCTGAAAATTTCACTTCTACCGCGTGTGAATTCCACACTCTGATTTTTTTCATCTTAGCTCCACACATGAGACCCAGAGGAATATAGTTTCCCCAAGGGCCTATGTCATCTTAAGGGATGTTGTGTGGAGGGTCTTTTTAAGGAAAGGAAGTTCTGGGAAGGAAAAAGGTGTGACGGGTGTGTGGGAATACGGAAATCAATGTCCAGGAGTGACAGACATATGAATCCATCCCCCCAATAGCGGTACAAGGCGATGGGGTGAGAGTCCTGCTGGAGAAGTCAAAAAGCTTCCCTCAACCTGCCTCTCTCGATCCGGCACGCCACGTAGCAGGTGGGCAAGCGCAAGCCGCCAAGACCTAGACAAACCTCACCCCGTGAACCCAGGCACCCCCGCTAAGTCACCAAACATAGTGAACCACTTGGGATAACCCATGGCAAGGGTGTTGGTTACCCAATAAATGGTTACCGGAACGGCGGTACCCATACAAGCCTTCCAAATTGGTATCTTTAAGGCACAGGTTCCTTCCTTTCTTAAAAAAGATTCTCCACACAGCATCCCTAAAAATGTGGAGCTAAGATTTAAAATAAAGCTAAGATAATAAGACCCACTGGAGCGATCACGCGAAATAAATAAATTTGCTTCGATTGCTTGAGATTTCCCAGATGGTCATTTTTTTAATTTTTCGTTAACATTAAAAAAATCATACCTTCGAATTTTGACATTGAGATATAAAAACTTATTGTAGTGGTATATAGCCAATAAATTAACCTGTATTTTACCGTTTATTTCATATTTGTAGGATTTATGAAAAAATTATAAAAAAATCCTAAAGTTTATAATCGCGCGAATCCTGGGTGTTTTTTACTTGAAACTGCCGCGAGGGATACTTATTCGAGTCAACATAGAATATTTTCGGTTTCTGTATGTTGTCTGTGGTATACTTGATAATTAAAGGTGCATGTCTATGGAAAAAATACATAATTTTGTCCGTAAACAGCTGTTCAAAAATTCAGCGGGAAAAAAATATTTCAAAAAATTATTTTTAACATTGTTCTAAAATAGTATACGAGGTTCGGATTTGCAATATCTATGGTCATAATAGATAAAGCATTTCAATAGCTTCGTGTTAAAATAAATGGCTGGCCCAGGAAATGTTTGAAAAAATTACAATAAATGTTTTACGAATGGTAGGAAAATATGGTCCATTTTTGGACCGAAATCAATCGCAGAAAAATAAAAGTGGTCCATTTTTCGACCGAAATCGCTTCAGTGTGTAGGGCGTTCTCCTTATTTTTTTCTTCATTGACGGCTGTTTTTACAATGAACAGCCGTCAATTTCGTAACGCCGAGTTGAGAGTATTTCGTAAACATTGCCTCTCTCATTCGGGCAATCAATTTCAAGATTAGCCCAAAACCATAGTCATTCAAATTAGTAGACGAGCCCATCAAGGAAAGGAGAACAAACCAAGAAGAGCGGTCAATAAACGAATCTGACAGTAAAGACAATTCGCATTGTAACATCATCATTTAGCCCTCGAAAATAAAACTGCTTAAGAATTACTAGTTATTTTTACAATGGGGCGCAATTTGCTGGCTTAGTAAAAAAACACTTACCAACAAATCCCAAAACGGATGAACAAAAGTTCGGACCTGTTTCTTAATTTTTTGAAGTGAAAACTTCTTTAGTGCCGTTGTGATTTGAAACTCGATGAAACGAAAAAGCGACACTATAAATAGACACACACATCTATAGGATTTAGCCTGCGATAATGAGATAGTATAATCGGTTTCCTCTTTATGCGGTGCTTCGTAGCCTCCCCACTCTTGTCTACTTCAGTTTTTTGAAAGTTTCACTTCCACCGCACGTGAATTGGACACTCTGATATTTTTATTTTGAAGTGATAACGCCGTTGTGATTTTAAACTCGATGAAACCAAAAATAGCAACACTAAAAAGGGACAAACACATACATCTATGTGATTTAGCCTGCGAGAGAATGAGATAATATAATCGGTCTCCTCTTTGTGCGGTGCTTCATAGCCTATCGCTCTCCTCTTTGTGCGGTGCTTCTCCCGACTGTCTACTTTAGTTTTCTGAAAGTTTTGATTCTACCGCGAGTGAATTGAACACTCTAGATTTATTTTTAATTTTGTTACACTATTTAGTTAGACACTTTTACAAACGTGCTACGATTTACCCACCTCAATCAATTTTAGGCGATACGTTTAAAAACGAACATTTGCAAAGAAAACCACAATGCCACTACACTGCAAACCTTTGCCTTACTTCAGCAAACTTTACTTTTCTGCGCAGGGTGTTCCATGTGCGCTCTTAGGTGGTCAATGCACCACTGATGTCATAGTCCATTCAAAGCATTCTCGAACCCCCCTGGCGCCAAAAATACCGTTAGTAGAAATTTTAAATACCAAATAAATAAGATAACTACGTAATTTTTCTACGTTTTTCTTTCGATCTGGGTCGTGGAAATATTTCTAGGAAAATAAGTGCGTCTTTTGCGAGAATTTTAAAAGGATTATTTTCTAATGAAAAATTAAATCCCGTTAATAAATAAATCTATAAAATATGTACATATGTTAGTATTCTGAAAGATCTATTCAATGTTGTTTTATAATTAAAAAATTGAATTAATTAATTATAGGTTTACAAAAACAGAAGATATGAATTTTTTTAACAAAAAACTTTCTTTTCGCTCTCGTGAACAGTCAACATTTTGTCATTTACAGCATTTAAAAACTTCGTGATTGATATGGTCACATGGTTTGCCAGAGATTTCATGTTAGGGTGCAAGTCTATCAATTTGGATGTCTATGGTTCAAACGAACTGGAGCGTTTTTTGGATTATCTCGGTGATTATACTTCGAAACCGAACATAATGTAACTTTGTTAATTCCTAAATAAATAAAATACTATAATAACTAACTAACTAACTCAACATCACGCCGTTTCCCCGCAGGGGTAGGCAGAGAGGATGGACCGCCAAACAACTCGGTCTTGGCACACACTCTTTGCCTCACTCACATTCATACATCGTCTCATACATTCTCTTCTATTGTTCTGACTTTTGACATGGCCCGACTCAAGTATTTGATTCATTTGATCGTGCCACAAACAGTATATTAGCCAAGGTACAGCAAAATTGGAAATCATTTTATTTACTCTATACCCTTACAATGCCAGGGTAAATGCCAATATGTTGACACTATTTTCGTAATAACTTAAATGTTTTTACAAAATTATGTATTTGAGATGCGGGTACTAAGAGGAATGAGCAAGCACTGGATGTTTTAAAAAGAAAATTTTGAGGCGTGTCTTCGGACCGGTCCTAGAAAAGAAAATTTTTAACAAAACAAAAAAACGACTTCAAAAAATGCACTAAAAAGTAAAAAAAATAATTTCGCATTCTTCTACAACTTAATAATCAACTTACTTTTTCTTCTCATCAATATGTAGGTACGATTGTTATTTTTGGAGTCGGTGTCAGCCAAGGTACCCGGCCTATAACTAGTATGTAGTTACATATTGATGAGTAGAAAAGGTAAGTTGATTATTAAGTAGTAGAAGAATACGAAATTATTTTTTACTTTTTAGTGCATTTTTTGAGGTCGTTTTTTTGTTGTTTTGTTTGTCTTTGCTCTCAAATTGAATACGTGCTTCAGTATTAGATCGAAATTCAAGTATTGTTTCTGCCAAACCCTGAGGTTCTTCTGGTATGTTAGCAATTTCACATTTAAAAGGATCTACAACTCAATTGAAATAATGTATATCAAGATCTGGAAAGTAGTCAGAAAACCGCTCTCTGAGTTTGGTAAGATGATTTATAACTGTGTCCTTGATGTCATCACACACCTGAATTGATTAACTTTGTAAAAATACTAACACGTTTATGAAATAACAAACTAGAAAAATTTCCTTATTAACCAAAAAAAACCTGTTTACCCCATTTGGGGTAATTTACCCGGTTCCCCGACCGCTGCGTCAGCGAAATAAAAATTGACTCCAGTCAATAGCAAATCAAAAACCAAACATTAATATTCCCATCAATTCTCAAAACACGATCTTCACAATTAGATTTCATAACGACATGATCTACGACCATAAGACAGATGATATTACTGTTTTTAAAACCATATCATAACCGCAAGATATCCGATACGTCGGCTTTATTAACAAATACAACCGTATAAAAAATTACAATAATTAATCAACTTACAAGAGGAATAAAGTAATGATTTAGATTACATACGATTGTTGTTTAACCCTTCAGAAATAGGGCCAATTTTTTAGGAGGTCTAAATATTTTCACTTTGCAATAAAATACAAATAAATTGAATATTGGTGAATGTATCAAAAAACTAAAAACTGTTTTTGAAAGGTGATGAAATACGCCTTTAAATTTTATTATCAGAAACTAGCTGACCCGGCCACGCGTTGCTGTTGCTAACGAAACACAACGCCATCCACTGGATGGTTATCCAATCTTTATAACCAACGCCATCTGTTAATTTGCATACAAATCAAATACACAACGCCCGCTTGCCAGCCCGCTCGTCCACCACATACAGACATTCTACTTTAATGTTATATTTCAAACAATTTACACAAAACGACAAAACTGGACAAATTATATAAAGCCTAAAACCGTATAGCTCCACTACACTACTCGAGAAGTTAATCGAATACGATAGTGTAGACACGAACTTCACTTCGCTTCGTGCAACTTCGCTTCGCTTCGCCTGACTTCCAATAATTGTCAGTATTTGGCCCGAGTCAAAGGACTCGAAGTGCTCCGAAGTTCGAAGCGAGTAGTGTAGACACGCGCTTCGAACTTCGGCTAACTTCGTCGAGGACTTCGTTGAAGCGTCAAAGCGAGTAGTGTAGTGGACGTTTTACTCATGAATCACTCTATCTATTGGTGAAAACCGCATGAAAATCCGTAGAGTAATTTTTGAGTTTATCGCGAACAGACAGACAGACGCGACGGAGGACTTTAGTTTATAATATGTAGAGATAACCATATTATTTTTTGATATAATTTTTTTTATGCAAACTTTAAAAAGTTTTAAAAATGGCACACTTTACGTTTTTTTTAACTAAAGTTACTGATAATGAAAAAAATCAGAGTACAATTTACATGCGATAGAAGTGAAACCTCCAGAAAACTAAAGTAGACAAGAGTGGGGAGGCTACGAAGCACTGCACAAAGAGGAGACTGATTTTACTATCACATTTTCTCACAGGCTAAATCCTATAGATGTATGTGTTTGTGTCTTTTTAGTGTCACTTTTTCGTTTCATCGAGTTTCAAATCACAACGGTGCAAAAGAAGTTTTCACTTAAAAAACATGCACATATTTTATTAGACCCTAGCAGACCCGGCAACACAACGCCATCTACTGACAACGGCATTATAACCAACGCCATCTGTTAATTTGCATACATATCAAATCCACACCGCCCGCTTGCAAACCCGCTCCCTTTATAAATCATATATTTCAACTAATTTACACAAAACTTGACAAATTACATACCTAAACCTTCCTAGTGAATCACTCCATCTATTTTATTTAGTTTATCGCGAACAGACAGACGCGTCGGAGGACTTTAATTTATAATATATAGAGAAACGTATTATGAACTTTGTTATCACTTCACTTTTTGATCGTTTCATGAAAAATATATATTTTTTAAATTCACAAAGTTTAATTTTGTTTTCAAATTGCTGTCGGAAACTTTGGTTTATTAAAGGAAGGTGTACATTATAAATCTTTTGTGGTTATTATTATTAACTATTAGATTTGAATAGCTAGCGTGGTATTTTCTCTTTCCATTACCGTTTAGTTCCTATTTCTCACTATACTAATAAGGGAGATACAACGATTTCTATGAGACCTACAGGAGTTGTTCCGAAAAGCGAACAAATTAGCTTGAGGGGTTAAACTGTATTTGTAAAGTTAACCTTTGCAATGTTTACAACGCAGGTTTGTTTTGTTCAGTCGTGTGAATTAATTCTTTCGACATTTCTGTTGTAATTGAACCGGTCAGAAATTGGTTTGGAATCAAAACCACAGAATAGAGAAATGTTAGTTTTATTTTGTTTATTTTATTGAAGGTTATTGGTAAATATCAATATAATATTATTTAATGATTGAAGAAGAAGATAATATTAGGGAAGTATGTTTACGAGAGATGGGAAGGCTGATAGAGACGTTGAAAGGAGGGTAAATGCACGCCGCTGGCGCCAACAAAAATCTGTCAAAAGAAGCCAAGCTAGCCGTTCCATATTGGAGTACTGGTATGAACCCTGATGTATGGCAGTGAGGCATGGAACTGGCAGAGGAAGGATGACAGTAGACTGAATGCTGTAGAAATGAGATCCTGAGGCGAATGTGTGGTAAAACCATGTATGATCGTGTGAGAAACGTGGAGATCCGCAATGAATGCAAGGTTGATGTAAGCGTAATGAGTAAAATTAAGAAAGGGACGCTCAGATGGTTTGGGCATGCAGAGCGAATGAACGAGGAATGGAGTGTAAGGAGAATATGTGACGCAAATGTGAATGGTAGAAGAAATCGAGGACGCCCAAGAAAGACATGGCATGACCAAGTGAATCAGATACTTGAGTCGGGCCATGTCAAGAATCAGAATAATAGAAGTATGAGACGGTTCCATGTCAACTCATAATGAAACCAACTCAGAAACACCTCAAAAACGTCATTAAAAGCTATGAAAAAATAATTTTAAAATAGCCGGTAACCCTAACCTAACTTAACCTATTTGACCAATTTTTTAATATTTTTTATCATCACTCCTAATGACCTTTCTGAGGTGCTTCTGAGTTGGTTTCATTATGAGTTGTCTGGTCACCGTATGAGACGATGTATGAATGTAAACGAGGCAAGGGGTGTGTGCCAAGACCGAGATGTTTGGCGGCCCGTCCTCTCACCCACCCCTGCGGGGGAAACGGCGTTAGTTAGTTAGTCAATCGAAACATGAGACTAAATAAGGTAGAGAAAATAAAGAGGAAACGGTCGTAACTGAGATCAAACCCAGAACCTCTGTCTTATCGGGACAACGCTCTAACCATTGGGCTATTGAGATCTACAAGTCTCCCAAGACTAAAACCTTTGGTTAGTTCAAAAGCTTAGTTATTGGAGTGTTGTCCCGGTGCGGTGGGTTCATGGGAGTTCAGGTGTTACCAGTTCTTGGCGGCGGATGCGCCTGTCCACCAGCTGTGTGGGGCTGTTTTTATTTAATATTTAATTTGGCTCTACACAGGAGGCTCCACACTGAGGAAAACAATATCGTCAGGGGCTTATGCAATCTTTGGAGATGCTGCGTGAAGGGTATTTTTAGGAAAAGGATGGATAGGAAGTTCTGGGAAGGAAAACGGTATGAATCTGGGGTCAGAGTGTCCAGGAGTGACGGACGTATGAATCCATCCCTCCACTGAGGTGCAAGGCAATGGATCGAAAGAGTCCGGCTGGAGAGGACAAAAGGTCTCCCTCAACCAGTCTCTTCCGATCCAGCCCGACACGCAGTACGTGGGCAAACGCATCCGCCGCCAAGACCTAGTCAAACCTCACCTGTATAGATAATAAAACATTTATTATTATTATTTGACTATCTGGTACCCGACATGCGTTGCTACGCCATTTAATAAAGAAATTGTTTCCCCTGTGTGTCCTTTCCCATTCGTCCCGTTCCCCTTCCTCTCCCGCGTCCCCTTCGTCTCTCGCGATCCCACTCCGTCTTCTCCATCTTCCCTTTCCCCACTCCACTCCCTCCTTCCCACGTTCCGCGAACCCCCCTCCCCTTACTCCCGCGAACCCGGTATCCGAGTTTCCCTTCCCCCTCCCCACTCCTACATTCCATACATTCAGTCCCGGTACATTCAGTTTTCAAACAAGTCGCGTGCCACCTATTACAATTTTTTTTATACAAATTTAATAATGCCAAAGTTCACCATTAGTTTTATACAAACCTTGTCCTGACAATAACGAATACAAAAAAAAGGAATATCCAATTTGGTGCAGTCGTTTGGAAGCTATGAGCGTACATAGATAGATAGAAGATAGACAAAACAAGAGTTCAAAAGAATCATCAGCGATTTTCAAATTCAAAAGTCACGCCTATCATTTGAAGACAAGAGATACGTAGATAAGTATTCATCGATAATAAAATAGATAAGTTATTAACATATATAAAACCAACTTCCGACCGATAGCATTAAAGGTGAACGCTTTGAATGATAGATGTATAGATAGATGGGTGACTACGTCAACATCCTGAAAAATTAACATCTTTGTCAAGACGTGATAAAATTATCAATAAGTCTGATAGACGGTGCGAGGAATGTTAAATAATAATGTAAAATTTTAATAATATATTATGCAAAAGAAGTGCATTTGTTGAAATGAAAACTTCTTAAAAAAAGCACCGTTGTGATTTGAAACTCGATTAAACGAAAAATAGCTTCACTAAAAAGAGATAAACACATACATCTATAGGATTTAGCCCGCGAGAGAATGAAATAGTGTAATCGGTCTCCTCTTTGTGCTTCGTAGCCTCCCCATTTTTGTGTACACTCTGTTTTTTTATTATTTTGAAGTAAAAACATTTTAAGCACCGTTGTGATTTGAAACTTGATGAAACAAAAAAGCGACACTAAAAAGAGACAAACACATAATGTATATCTGTAGGATTTAGTCTGTGAGAGAATGAGATAGTATAACCGGTCTCCTCTATGTGCAATATTACAGTGGAAAAATGTTGCTTGTGCAATATTACAGTGGAAAAATGTAGCCTGTGGCCATATTACAGTGGAAAAATGTTGCTTGTGCAATATTACAGTGGGAATATGTTGCTCGTGCAACATTATTACAGTGGATAAATGTTGCTTGTGCCATAATGGAGGACACACCTAGCAGAGGAATTGAATCCACTGCACCTGGGTGGAAACCCCACACGTGTGTCCACTCGACTTGTGTGTCAACCGATCCATTATTATTATTAATTAAGACCCTAATGAATTTTATAATCAGCAAACGAAAGGAGTGCCGTTTGAACCAGATGGCTTGCACATTACATTGTAATTATAACTACCTATGTTTAGAGGCACGAACAAAACTGACCATCTGTCGGATTAAAATGACCAACAGCACAGTTTGATCACTTAACAGGTTTTTGCGGATTTTCAGGCATAATTTTTAAGAGGGTATTACCAGAGAAAACCAGAAATATGTCATTTTTAAATCAGATTTTAGACGTATTGACTTTTTTCCACTAAAAATTATAAATGGTTTTCGAAAGATTGTTCTTTTATCTAGCATTCGCATGTTTTAATTTTTGAGAAAAAATGTTTATTTTTAGTATAATAAGGTTATACGTTATACCACAGGTCGTTGGCAGATTTGTTAAATTTTCAAAAAAGATTTTGTATTATACCACACCCATTTCAAATCATATAATCATGCAATAAAATAAATCAATACATTATCTGGGGATCGCATGTTTAGAATTTTAATTTTAGTTTAAATAAAATCATTAAAAATATATATAAGTACATGTGTTTCTTGACTAAAATCGGTCCGTTTGTGTATTTATTTGCGCACTTACAAACTAATATATTTCAGATTATTTTAACATTCTTATTTAATTTAGATATTATTGAAAAATGATAAATACTTATAATCAAAAAATTATTACAAAAAGTATATTATTTCAATACTTTTATCATCGCGTCTTTCAGCATTTTTGGATGTAGGTATAAATTAAAGCAAATTTGGAATGAAATAAAATCGAATTGAGTTATAATTTTAAAAAGCTGGTACGGAGAATAATTAATCTTTCTCATTATAACCGCCCTGCACAATCGTAAGAACAACTTTCGACGAAATGTGGATTTTCTTCCGCTGGCTGATTAAACGCATGAACGACAAAAATACCATAACATATAATTCGATACACAACAAAAAAGGGCTATCCCATCAAAATCGTGGTTTCAAAAATTCCTAATTTTTTCCAAAAAATAACTATTTAAGCCAACTATTCTATCTGGTAGCTGGTTCCTGGCATGCGTTGCAATGCCATATTCAAAGAAATAAATTGTTTCTCCCTGAATCACCTTTCCCGTGCGTTCCCGATCCCCTCCCGCCTCCCCTTTCTAGCTAGCTTTATAAATTATAGCCTATAGACTATTCTGATGTATGAGCTATATTATTGTAAAGTTTCATTAAAATCCATTCAGTAGTTTTTGCGTGAAAGAGTAACAAACACACATACATCCATACAAAATTTCGCGTTTATAATATTAGTAATTAGTAAGATGTTAATGGCACGTGTCGTTTTTTTTTAACATCAACTGCTACACATGGGAGGCCCTGAGGAAAATAATTTCCCTCAGGGCCTATGTTATCTTTAGGGAAGCCGTGTGGAGGGTCTTTTTAGGAAAGGAAGGAGAGGAAGTTCTGGAAAAAAAAGGGTATTAGGGGTGGGTAGGAATCCGGAGGTCAGTGTGTCCGTCTAGGAGTGACGGACTTTTGAATCTATACATCCCACTGCGGCGCAAGGCGATATGTTCCGATAGATTACGGCTGGAGAAGTCAAAGGTACTACCACAACCATTCTCTTCCGATCCGGCCTGCCATGCAGCTGGTGGGCAGATGCATCCGCCGCCAAGACCCGGACAAACCTCACCCCATGCTAAGTCACCAAACGTAGTAGCGAACCACTTGGGGGTGACCTGTCCATTAAAATTTCCTCAATTATTCGAATTATAATTGCACACTAAGCAGCGCCGGATCTGCCATACGTTCAAAAAGGTGCAAAAACCTGGCGCCAACTCCGAAGGGGCGCCGTGAGAAAATAAATATTGTATTAAAATTTAGTTTTAATATTCCCTGAATCGTTTAAAAATTACCCATAGTACGAAATAATTATTACGCTCTAGCAACACTTTCAAAAGAAACAGAATGCGCACTCATCAGGTTGGTATCAACGGCTTACGAATATATAGTCAGTTACAGAATTTTTTTACAAATTCCATATATTTAGTTTAAACGTAAGATCTATTTTTCCATATATCTTTTACCGTCTTTTACGACGAATAGGTGCGATCCAAATTCAATAACCAATCACAGTGCGGTATTTTTGTTCGTAAGCCGTTGATACCATACGTCAGTGTTTAGTGTTCGCTCAACACAGGGGAAATGCAACGTACAAATTTGAGGTTATATTCTTATTATCACTGCTCACTGTCTCTCGTCGGGACTGCCTGTTTGCTAGTCAGAAGCTGTAGATGCTATTCTTGTGTTGTACGTTGCCATGAGAACGTATTTGTATTTGCTTTTTCTAATATTCGTGTAGGGTGTATACTATACACCCTACACGAATATTAGTATATGCAAATATGTATAGGCAGTAAATCTCAAGAATGTCTAATGGACCTAGTTCAGCGAAACCACCCGCATTGTCTCGTAACCTATATTTTAAATAATGGTACGGGCACAAACAAACAATTCGTTGAATTATTTTAAAGCATAACTTGCAAAGAGTTTTTCCTAAAATAATTAAAATAGCACCATAATGTATGTTTACCAAATAGATTCAGAGAGTATAGGGCTCCTGGCGATCCTCTCTTTAAAAAAAAAACGAGTGTGAGAGCTACCGCCAGGTCACTTATTACACCCTTTATATGTCTTGATTTTATTTGATAAATTAGTGTAAAAAAAATAACAATTACATAAAAAAAAAATTTGGGGTGAACGAATTTTTAATCAAAATAAAAATGTAGGGGGGGGGGCGCCATCGGTACCTACTGCACAGGGCGCCAGATTTCGTAGATCCGGCCCTGACACTAAGGCATGGAACTGATTTGGAAACTTAGTTTGCTCCTAAATAAGGAACTCCAGTGAAAAATATTATGTCTTTAAAAAATATGTTCACATAGATTAATAAACGCTGATTCTGAATATATAAGTTTTATTTAATAAATTAAACGCGGAGTTTTTAAAAAATTATTAAAAATCCATTTTTAATCGGGTCGTAAAAATATGCCGTCAAGTTGGCATTATTGAAATTTTTGTGGTGACGTCACTGTTCGACGTGTCGTGACGTCACCGTTAAGTCATTGTATGGGAATGTACGATATGACACAAGCCATCGCATTAATTTATTCGTTTATTTACATACTGTTTGTAGAGAGTTAGTTGTTGTGTTTATTAAAACATTATTTAGGCCTAAATAATGTTTAAAAAATAAAGGTATATCTTATTAGTTTATCTCTAATTTTGAAAATATTCAAAAACTACTGCACAAAAAAATAGTAATGCTACTTCTCGGGAGAATACTTCGAACAACGGAATTCAAAATGGCGGTAGTTGATCAGCTGATTGCCCGATTCACCATACATACGGTGGTTTTCGGGGGGTCTTGAAAAATTCAAACTTTAAGAATTATTTTAACTATTAAAACTGACTCTAAAAATAAAAATGCAGTTATTTAAGTTAGAAGGTCATTAGTCATTATTCATACTTAGTTTGCACCTAAATTCTTCAATATAACATCCATTAATTTATAAAATTTCGACACAATTCTATTACTGAATTAGAGCAGACGAAATTCTGCATATTTCTGCATGCAGATGATTTATTATCTTTACAAAGATTAAACATGGCTGTTTATCATCGTTCAATGTTCTTTACTGTTCACTGTTTATAAAAACCATCGCCATTTTTAAACAAAAGAACGAGTTTGTTTACTTTTCCAACGTTTTATTTATTTGTTCGAAACGCTTCCGGATTTTAAAACAAAGTTAATTATAACAATGAATACAGTGTTTGGTTTTTTCTGTTTGCCATTCCGTGCTTATCAGATGTTATATTCCGAGTATCGCCCCGGTGAAAGCCACCAAAGATACAGTCGTAAAAACGACCCGTTCCCAAGGGACACATTTCAGCCGTCAAAAAATTTCGGGCGTTCACCAGTGCCGAAGGAATTAATAAATTTTGTTTTCGAAGCACCTTCCGTTGAAATACCGGTAAAACAAACAAAGCATTTATACCTGACCCTGATAGTGTGTATTAACGACAGATTCATTGAAATACCCTTTTTTATAGTGATATCTCACAAGAGTCTCAGCTGCTACCGTCTGAGGCTAGTGAGGCTATGGAATCCCCAATTGGGGTATGTTGTGAGGCTGAAGGTAGTGGGGAGGGGAAGGAGATAGGGAAGAGGAAGGTGGGGAAGTACCTGGCTATTCAGATCTGGTCACCAAACACGGCTAAGGCCATTTGAAGCAACGTTTCAATTCTGAATGGTGGTCCTACACCAGGGCGATACTGAGAGTAACTTCCACACTGGAACGTGCGGCAAATATACCCACCTTCCTCTTCCCCATATCCTTCCCCTTTCCACTACCTTCAGCCTCACAACATACTCCAATCGGGGATGTCATAGTCTCACTGGCACCAGACGGGAGCAGTTGGGACTCCTTTGCGGTATTCATATAAAAATAAAATAAAGAATTCACAACTGCCAGTTACACTAATAATCATATATTATCATCAATGCCCATATCCGGAAAGATTCACGAAGTTACAAATCCAATAGTACTTGTACCTGCCAGCGGCAGGTCTTTGTGCGATTCTTTAGCGTAAGTGGCACCATCTTTTGTCATTATTGGGTACTTGCTTGAATTCGATAACAGAAAATGCTTTTTAACAAACTTCAAGTACGAAGATTGTTTTGCATAGGTCGCGGCGTCAGAGATGTATTCGAAGTCGGATTCTTAAAATTCAACTGTACAGACGTAAGCCTATTAATAACGTCCGATTGTTAAAGTGTTTATTATCTATCTACTATATAAATAAAAACTAATCACTGAAATGTAGGTGTGTACGCGCGTAACTTCCGAACGAATGCACCAAATTGGATAATTCTTTTTTTTTGTGTTCGTTATTGTCAGGACAAGGTTTGTATAAAACTACTGGTGAGCTCTGGCATTATGAAATTTGTATAAAAAAAGCAGAAGGTGGCATGAGAGTTGTTTGAAAACTGAATGTACCGGGACTGAATATATATGGAATACTAGCTAGTCCCGGCATGCGTTGCTATGCCATTTAGTAAAGAAATTGTTTCTCCCTGCGTGTCCTTTCCCATTCGTTCCGTTACCATTCCACCTCCCATTCCTCTCTGCCTCCTCCACCTTCCCTCTTCCCAGTCCACTTCCTCCCTAACCCCGTCCCGCGAACCCCTCTCCCGAGTTCCCCTCCCCCCTCCGCAAACCCCCTCCCCGAGTTCCCTCCCCCCTTTCCCCCTCCCTCCTCTGCATTCCATACATTTATTCCCGGTTCATTTAGTTTTCAAACAGCTCGCGTGCCACCTATTGCAAATTTTTGTACAAATTTCATAATGCCAGAGCTCACTTATACAAACCTTGTCCTGACAATAACGAACACAAAACAAAAAGAATTATCCAATTTGGTGCAGTCGTTCGGAAGTTATGCGCGTACATACATTTCGGCGATTCGAAGATATGGGAGAGGGAAGGTGGAAGAAGCGGAGTGGAAACGCGAGAGGGGAGGGGGACGCGGGAGAGGAAGGGGAGGCGGAAGAGGAACGGGACTAATGGGAAAGGACACGCAGGGAGAAACCATTTCTTTATTAAATGGCATAGCAACGCATGCCGGGAACCAGCTGGTAATAGGTATAATTATTTACAATGATTTCTGTCTTGACAAACGAATGTTTTCAATAAATTGTTTGATAAAAATAATAAGAAGACAGTATATGGAAAATATTATTTTATTACATAAAAAAACACAGTATTGTTTTGTTCATAATAATATGCAATGAAAAGACAATGACTGCATAATTTTAATGACCTCAAAAATGTTTTTCTTTTTTTATTATTTAATACCGATGTGAGGTAGATAATGTACTCTCAGTATCGCCCTGAAGAAATACGAATATTCAGAATGAAAAATGCATCGTTGCTTGATGCACTAAATGACTTTAGACGTTTTTAGTAACCAAATCTGAATAGCGAGGTTCACCAATGTCTTCAGCCTCGCAACAAACTCCACACTGGCTCTGGACACTTATGCCACATTCATATTAAAATAAAATAAAAGCCAAAGAGTCCCAACTACCCTACTACTAAATAATTGGGGTTTGTTGTAAAGCTGAAGGGAGTGGGTGGGGAAAGGAGCATGATCCAACAGTTGATCCCCTGACAGTTGCCCCCACCCCCCCCCCCCCCCCCCCCCCCGCCTTTATTATATTAGTGTCCGACCGAAACAGGACTTTCTACTGAAACCGAATCTTCGGTAGGTAGGTACCTAGGTAGCTGGCCGAAACCGAAACTTTTTTAGACATGTTAAAAATCTATTGTTTACTGAAATTTGGCTAATTTTTAACACTTATACAAACAGTTAATGTGTTCAATGAAATAAAAAAAAAAAAAAAAAAAAAAAAAAAAAACAATAATTGATCTATATCAATTATTGTTTTTTTTTTTTTTTTTGATATTGGGTACTAAAAATTAACAAACATGCTAACGAGGTACCTACTTCTTGGAACAAAAATTTTTCAATAATCAACAATTATGTATAGTTTGGCAAGAAAGTGTAGAAATTAAATAAATTGGAACTAAACGTTTTCATTACTATGGCAGCACTGCATTATATGACGTTTCCTATGGCTGTCATGTTATCGCAGGTTACGGTTGATTTATTGTCTTAAATCTGAGTAGAATATCGCTGATTTGATAATATTTTTATTCATTGTTTGCCTTAATTTAATTAAAATGAATAAATTATTACATAGTGATACAAGAGAGGTTATATTCTGCGTTTTTCAACGCTGCCTAGCCGAGTGTCACGCGAAGAAGCTTCTGTCCGATTTAGAAGATGTTTACAAACGAACTGCAGAAATGAATGGTACGTAGTATAGTTTGTTTAATAAATTTCATTAGTATTACAAGATTTATGCCAATTTTCGAGCGATAATAACCATCACAATCTGATTTGAGGTTATGTTAAAAAATTTGACATTTGACATTTTTGAATTTGACATTTTGACAATTTGACATTTTGACAATTTGACATTTTGACAATTTGACATCGAATTTGACATTTCAATTTGACAGTTAATATGCGGCCACAGGAAAAAGGGAATAACTCAATAAAAAAAAAATAATATGCAACTTCTTTAAACTCGTAGAAAAGTTACTTTTCTCTCGTTTTCTTTTTTTTCTTTCTAAGTGAATATTATCTAGTGTGTGTTTTTAAAACTACCTTCTATAATAATAATTTTAATGATGTTTTTCACACACAGGTAAATCTGAAACAACGGTAAGACGAATCGTCAAGGAAGGGGAAAAGGCAGATGGAAAATTTGAAACACCGGGAAAACGGAAAATGGGCATTATAATATGTAATAGCATAAGTGCTGATGATTGGAAAAATTGTTGCAAGCACGTGATGAAAATTGAGGCAGAATATTATGCACGAGGCAGTACTATATATGATGATATCGATGAACTGCGTTTAGATGAAGATGAAGATACGGAAGAAGAAGAATCACACGAGGACAAAGACAATAATTACATGTAGGGTGTTGAATTAATAGACTTAAATTTTTAAGTACCTACGTTTTTATATCGCAATAAACGCCCACTTAAAACTTATTTTGTTTTATTTTGCTTCTATTAAATTACAGTTTTTTGTGCAAATTTTTTAAAAATACAAATACGCTATGAAATATGCATTTTGCCAGAAGCGTTTTTTTAAAACATACGTTCTTTGTCTTATGAGCCATCTAGGTGTTGCCATTTAAAACTAGAAAACGATCGCAGCGCCATCATTTATTTTCTACACTTAATTGCCAAACTGTAGGTACATTATAAAGAAAGAACCTCATTAATTGAGTATTTTAATTTAAATTGTGTTTTACAATCACAACGTTCTTAAGACGAAATTTACCTACCATTTATTGAGATCTTTTGCAGAGTTTCGGTGCGGCCGAAACCGAAACAAAATTTTTTGCCGAAACCGAACCTTCGGTCGGTCACTAGGTAAATAATTATTACAAAATTATAATTTTTTGTGCATTATTTCTCAATGTCAATTCTAAAATCTTCTTCAAAAATACCTTTATAGTAAATTAGTATGGATATGAAATGAATTTATCTAGTTTTGATTCTTTGTAGGTAGGCAGGTACTAACACGATGGTAGGTATGTAGGTACAATATATATATAAGTAATGTTATGCTTGATGCATTTGAAAGAAAATCTATATCTATCTATCTATCTATATAAATAAAAATGAATCACCGAAATGTATGTACGCGCATAACTTCCGAACGACTGCACCAAATTGGATAATTCTTTTTGTTTTGAAATCGTTATTGTCAAGACAAGGTTTGTATAAAATTACTGGTGAGCTCTGGTATTATGAAATTTGTATAAAAAAATTGCAATATGTGGCACGCGAGCTGTTTGAAAACTGAATGTATGGAATGCGGGAGGGGTAAGGGGGGAGGGGAACTCTGGAGGAGGGTTCGCGGGATGGGGGAAGTGGAGTGGGGAGATGGGAGGTGGAGGAAGGGGAGTAGAAACGCGAGAAGGAAAGGGGACCCGGGAGAGGAAGGGGAAGGGGAGGCGGAAGGTGAACGGGACGAATGGGAAAAGACACGCAGGGAGAAACGATGTCTTTATTAAATGGCATAGCAACGCATGCCGGGAACCAGCTAGTGTTTTATACTTTTGTTATTCGGCGTTACATCCTCTCTGCACACCACTTCGGGGACACATAGTTATATTTTTTATAAGTAGGTACAGGATATTTTCCCTAAGCCGACAGCATATTGTAAATAAGTATACCGGAGGGACAACTGTCAAAGGATCAACTGTCATGGAACCGGAAAGGGAGGCGTCTACTAATATCTACAAGAATTCCAAAAACTGAAAAAATCGAACCAATATCTATGAGAACCAAAGTGTTGACGAATATCTACAGCACTGGCAGAGGTTGGATTTGAAATTATGTATAGCATATTGGAATAACGTAATATTGCGTATGCAGTTTAAAAAACTTAATTTATAAGTATGTATGTAAAAATCCCTAATATCGGACTATTGGACACATTTAGCTGATTAGTCCAACCTACGCTCTGTAGATATTAGGTAGTCAACACTGTGAAGTTCGTAGATATTAGTTCAACATATGAGCTGTAGATATTCGTCCGACATACAGGCTGTAGATGTTAGTATCTGGAGTCACCGGAAAGTAGATGGAGCAGAGGAAGGCTAATAAACACCTGGCTATTCAGATCTTATCACTAAATAGATAGGTAGGCACCTATGACTGTTTTGAGTCTTGTTATTTTTACAAGGGCGATACTGAGAGTATCAATATGTATTAGTTTTTTCAAGAGTCAGAAGGGTGGGCAAGTAGGTAGGTACCTATATTTTATATTATTTATGAATATACGATGTATGAATGGGAAAAGCAATAATTAGTTTCGTTTTCAAAGACAGAGCTGTATGAAGGTCCATCCTCTCTGCCTACCCCTGCGGAGAACGGCATGATGTTATTTAGCTAAATGCTGGCTACATAATATGAATATTGCTCAAATGTAAATTGTGTTTATCGTACACAATAAAAACATTAGGGGGCGGGCATTCACTATATGACAGACAATAATTAAAACCAACGTATAACAACAAATAATATCATATTTACAATGAATTTTTATATTATTAACAATAAAACATGTTAGTTAATCATTTATATTGCTTTTAAGAAGTTTAAAGCGTTTATTTCAAGCAGGAAATGAAAAAGATTCCCGAACTATCGCGAAGGGTGGGTGTTGAGACCAAAATAATCAATACCCGAAACAGGGACACGAGGAGAAATACTAACAATGGTTTCAGCTTTAATTGAACGTGCAGGATGGATTTGAGTTCATCATCACATCCCGCAAAGCACTAGCGACTAATTAATGTGCAATTACAGCGAGTATCATGCACATTAATAAGGATATTCATAAACAATAAGTGGACATCACGTTAACAGCCATTCCCCAAGTAGTCTGACAGGAGCGTTGTTAGACAGTACACAATGAATAAAAAACGCAGTTTTAGAGCGTTTATACGTATTTTTTCACATGTTTACAGTAAGCAGAGCTTCGCAGGGGTATCCGTCTATAAATAATCCAGCCTCAAACAGTCGGAGAGCTTTTATTTATTATTTGTTTTGTCGGCGAAAAGGTTCGGGATTGAAGCAGTGTTTGAATGTGACGGACTTACCTCATCTTGGAGATGTTGGTTTTCCTGGTGATCACGCCGAACGGAGAACTAAATTACACATTTGATTAATGTCACTGATCACTTATAGCACCTGGCACCATTCATGACTGATGGCAAAAACACCCCCAATTCGTGAGGAACCATGAACGGCCGCACTCGATTACACTACACGTCCGAACGAACAGTCGCCATGTTTGAATTACAGAATTCTATAATATAACAATACAAGAAGCTAGCATCGATGCTCATACGTCCTAAAATTAGACAAATTAATGCGCGCCTCTACCGGAGAAAACTTGCACTACTGAGAAATTTCAATCCAACGAACAACATTTCAAATTGACGTAATTTTTCGTTGCCATTCTTGGCGCTAGGATCGCAAAATAAAATAAATTCAAAATTTTAACCACAGATTCTCATGTTTGGATGCAGTTACACCATTATAAATTTTCCTGTGGCGTATGGCGCCACTGGTAGCAAGATGGTTCGGAAACAAAAATAATGTATCAAGATTTCCATAATTCCAGATTCTGCCACCGGTGTTATTATGTGGTGAGATTGTAGACTAGAAAGGGTTCACGACCAACCCTGAAATAGACCAATCACCTCGGGGCGGCAAGTTCTGAAATGTTACTGCTAGAAGCATCTGTCGGATTTTACTAGAACTATCTTCTAAAGTACTAACTGACAGCTTGTTATTATGGCCATGTAATAAAAACTCTTTGGACATTATTCTAAGTGTGGTTGTCCCGAAAAAATATTCAAATACACTGTAGTGTGGCGAGAGCTCAGTCAACAAAGTTTATTATTGAAGAGAAAAATTCTTCAGCACCGTTGTGATTTGAAACTCGATGAAACGGAAGCGAGCTACACTAAAAAAGACACAAAAACACATATGTACATCTGTAGGAATTAGCCACTGAGAGAATGAGATAAAAAATATTTATTTATTTCACGGGTACTCGGACCCAATACAGTACGATAAATTCAAGGTCCAACACAAGTCTCTTGTAGTCTTGTGTATATAGGACCTGACGAACTTTAGCGGCCAGACATTCATCTGACCAAAGAATGAATCTTTAGAAAAAAAATTGTAAAATCAATATCTAGTCTTCAAACCACTCCGAATTGAACAGGCAACGAAAATACAAAATAAAGCGACATCTAGCGACTCCGAAGAAGAAAATACAGATTCAAGATTACAGATATAAGATGACCAAATGCGTAAGAAAAGATGCCCTGGAATTTGACAACAAAGATATGGAAAAATCCATCCTTCACATTGATAAATAAAATTTCTCGTAATCTCTCCACTCTTGTCTACTTTAGTTTTCTGAAGGTTTCACTTCTACCGAGTGTGAATTGCAAACTCAGATTATTTTTTTTTAAAGCGGTAACAATAAAACTAACTAATCATCACGCCGTTTTCCCGAAGGGGTGGACAGAGAGGACGGACCGCCAAAGAATTCGATCTTGGCGCACACTACTTGCCTCGTTCACATTCATACATCGTCTAATACATGCTCTTCTATTATTCCGACTCTTCACATGGCCCGACTCAAGTATCTGATTCACTTGGTCGCATCATACCTTCCTCGGGCATCCCCGACTTCTACCATTCACATTTGCGTCATATATTCTCCTTACACTCCTCTCCTCGTTCATTCGCTCCACATGCCCAAACCACCTGAGTGTCTCTTTCTTAATCTTACTCATTACGCTTACATCAGCCTTGCATTCTTCGCGGATCTCCACATTTCTCACACGACCGTATAGGTACGGTGTTACCACTCATACGCCTGAGGGATTTCATTTATTGGAAACAATATATTTAAAGAAATGTCAAGAGTGATTAAAAAAACATTCCAGTTACATTTTTTTTAATTTCGCACCTGAAAAAACACTAGACTCTGTGCAGATACCTATGTGCAGAGATCTTACTATCTAACTAACAATAACGCCGTTTTCGCATGGGTAGACAGAGAGGACGGACCGCCAAACAGCTCGGACATGGAACACACTATTTGCCTCGTACACCGTATACATTCATACATTGTCTCATAAATATCTTCTACTAGCTGGTTCCCGGCATGCGTTACAATGCCTTTCCCGCGCGTCCACGTTCCCCTCCCGTGCTCCCCTTCAACCTTCTGGCGCTTCCCCCTCCCTCGTCGCCCCTCCCGCGAACCCCACCTCTTATGTTACCCTCACCCTCCAGCCTTCCCTCCCTGCAGCTAAAATATAAGAAATACCCACACTTTCAAACCACTCGCGCACCACTGTAGTAATTTTTTTATACAAATTTCATAACGCCAGAGCTTACCATTATATATAGAAACATTCGCGGGAGTGCGCACAACAATTCTTCAAAGTTGTTGTTGAATGGCAGGGCATAAAATATGAACAAACAATCAAATACCTATTGATTTTTATATATAAGAATAACTGCAGTATACAAGGGTAACCTGCCAACTAAGAATGAAACCAATAATTCAGAACCACCTCAGAAAGGTCATACGCGGAGTTATGATAAAAAAATATGAAAAATTTGATTTAGGTTAGGGTTAACTTAACGGCTATTTTTAATATTTTTTTCATAGCTTTTTGACTTTTCAAAGAGGTGTTGAGTTGAATTGATTCTGAGTTGGCATAAAACGGTATACAAGGTATCAGGGGGTAAAATGCACAAACTTCGGTAGGTGATTCTAGATGAAGGTAGAAATAAACAAGACTTTTCGGAATTTAATTGTTTTTTTTTTTCATCAATTTTTTTGGAAATTAGTAAAAGTAATTTATAATTTATCTTTTTTACTTGTACTGTCATATAAAATGACACCATAAATAGAGCATTTTACCCCTTTTATACAAGGTGTTTTAGAGACTCCAGATACTAATATCTACAGCCTGTATGTCGGACGAATATCTACAGCTCATATGTTGAACTAATATCTACGAACTTCAGAGTGTTGACTAATATCTACAGAGCTAAGGTCGGACGAATATCTATGACGGTCCCAGTGTTGACTAATATCTACAGAGCGTAGGTTGAACTAATATCTACAGAGCGTAGGTTGGACTAATCAGCTAAATGTGTCCAATAGTCCGATATTAGGGATTTTTACATACAAACTTACATAAATTAAGTTTTTTAAACTGCATACGCAATATTACGTTATTCCAATATGCTATATATACATAATTGCAAATCCAACCTCTGCCAGTGCTGTAGATATTCGTCAACACTTTGGTTCTCATAGATATTTATTAGTCAACAGTTTGAGCTGTAGATATTCGTCAACACTTTGGTTATCATAGATATTAGTTCGCTTTTTTCAGTTTTTGGAATTCCTGTAGATATTAGTAGACGCCTCCGTATTAGAAGATTCTGTTGAGTATAAACAAACACAAACTTAAACGAATACAACTTTATTTTTTTTACAAACAAGCTCGTAGGTAATAAAGTTGCAGTAGTGGTTTATAAAACACGAATTATTACTAGTTATATCTACAAATTATATCTACTGTGAACAGTAGGCTTCAAGTCCAAAAAAAGTACCTACGTTTCTAATTTTCTCTTATTAAATCGTAATATTGGTAAGCAGGTACTTAAATACCTAATTACTTATAAATCATATACAGTACAACCTTAATAATCCGGCACTATTCAAAACCAGAGGGTGCCGGATTATTGGAATGTGCGGATTACTGGATTATAGAGAAAAAAATATAATAAATAAAACAATGCATTTCATAAAGAGAATATAGACACTATTCACACTTCAAAACAACAGGTAAACAACACGAGATAAGTTTTGAGGTTAGACCATAAATATACCAAACCACCCACGGTTACGGCCGCCGCACATGCCCACACTCACACTCGTTCACGACACTGCGCCAATGTCGCATTGACATTGGTGGACACGTGTGTGTCCGCATTTGCTTTCACGAGTCGTACATCAGTCAGTTTTTAAATAGATTATTGTTAATAAGGAAATCATCCGGAAAAAATATGGAAGAGCTCTTACATGTCCAAAAGGAAAACACATGGAGAATTCAAATTAACTTCTGAGTTTTCAGACGAAAAATTTATAAATTATTTTAGAATGACTCGGAACCATTTTTTTTTATTCACAAAAAGATACATAAATTACAATAAATTTTATACAATAATTAATTACACAATATATGTATTTGATGTACCCCCATAAATAAGCAGGGCTTGTGTGTATGGGGGGTTTAAAGAAGTACCTTGGATGATTGTTTTAGATTTAGAAGATCAAGGATATGGTGGTCATGAACGAATTAGTACTGAAGAAAAATTAAAAAAGTATTAATATAATCTGGGTGTTTTACGCCGTATAATCAGTTTTCGCTTCGAACAACTTCACTGAGTTCCTTCATTTTGCAAACACTCTCGCCACTGCCACTCGAAAACAATGTCTCGGTCATTTAGAAGACACGCGCGTACACGCTCTCATGTACGTTCATGTGACTGTGACACGTGAGAGCAAATGCGGAGTTTGGTACTGCGCCGTAGGGTACGATCAGGTACAAAGCGGGTTTCGGTTTTCAGATTAACGGCGTTCAGTGCCCTGTTCCACCGCGGCAGGTGACGCCGAGATGTGGACAAACCTTGGTCGAAGGGACAAACAGAAACGCGGATAAAACTTGCGCTACCTGCGCAGTAGCCTGACAGCAGCTGTCAGTTTTTACGAAATGTCGAGTTCGTAGATGACGATTATTTACTCTTGGAGAATCCTTTCTTAAAATTAAGGAATAAAACAATGGTATTTGGTAATTGGTATCTTTAAATATGAAAAAAAACCTCAGTAGAACATGATAATATGTTAAGTACGTGCCTGAAAGAAATTCACTTGTGACATTTGAGGTTATTTCAAAATTTTATCTTTTTGATTTCATTCCATCACTTGTCAACAACATTTCTGGTGGTATGGAATGTATTTCTTTTATCCCAGATTGGCGATTGATTGAAAATAGCGGCAATTAACAGGTCGCTCATTTTGATATCAGATTCTGACCGGCGTCACCGGCGAGCAGGAATTAAGAATTCATTCCGGTAAAGCTTATCGGCGCCGCCTCGCGCGGACATAAATCTGAACCTGCCTTCACTATGTTCGGCCTGATACGTTGACATACAAACATTCTTGTCAGCACGCCTGCGCCAGTCTAATTAGAAAACCGAAACCCGCTTTGTACCTGATCGTACCCATAGGTTTTAAATATTGCCACTCGCACGCGGCTCATGCCGGCCAATGCTAGTGTGAGCATGTGCGGCGGGGCTTTAACCGCTAGACGACGACGCGCGACGCGGCGCGGCGATGGCGTAGGCGTAGAGGGGCGAGGGAGGCGCGGGCGAAGGGTGCCTGATTATTGGACCCATCGGTCTATTGAAGTGCCGGATTAGTGAGATTGTACTGTATTTTAACTTTTTTTTTCATATTTGTAAAAAGCATTAACTTTGTAGCTGGCCATAATTTAAACAATTACTAAAAAACACTAAAGATAGAGATCATAAAATTAACCCACTCAGGCATTTAGCTACTATGTTGCAATGATTGTTCATCGTTATACATAGGTAATGGCCGTTATAAACGACATCTTTTTTCAGCCCGATTCCAATAAGACACAAAAGTCAACATTTTTCGCTTTACGCGATCGCTATTTTCATCTCTATTTTCATATCTACGATTTCAATTGTCATCACTGCAAACAACACATGAACCATGCTGTTTAATGTGATGCCAACTGAAATTGTAGATATGAAAATAGAGATGAAAATAGCGATCGCGTAGAGCGAAAAACGTTGATTTTTTTTCTAATTGGAATCGGGCTGAAAAAAGATGACGTTTATAACGGCCGTTAGCGACCATCCATAAATTACGTCACTCGAATTTCATGTTATTTTGACCCCCCCCCCCCGTCCCTGTCACATATCGTCACACAATGTCACACTTCTCTACATTGTGAGACCCCCTCCCCCCTAGTGTAACGTCACATATTTTGCAATTTTATACTAACAATTATCAAAACAGTACTTTGTTATTTTTTTACATGTAACCCCCATACCCCTTATTTTTACATGAGCTCCACACAGGAGGCCTTGAGGAAAATAATTTCCCTCAGGGCCTATGTCATCTTTGAGGATGCTGTGTGGAGGGTTTTTTTTTAAGGAAAGGAAGGAGAGGAGAGTTCTGGGAAGGAAAGGGGTTTAAGGGGTGGGTAGGAATCTGGGGTCCAGTATATCCTGGTCATCCGCCTCCAAGACCTAGACAAACCTCACCCCATGAACCCGGGCACCCCTGCTAAATCACCAAACGTAGCGAACCACTTGGGGTGACCTATGGCAGAAGTGTTGGTTATCCAATAAAGGTTCCCGGGGCGGCGGTACCCATTCCCGCCTCCCAAATTGAAAATTTCTCCCCTTGTCACACAATGTCACTTCTCTACTCCCTCCCCCCCCCCAACCCCTTAAGGTGTGACGTAATTTATGGATGGCCCCTAAGACAACTAGAAATATAAATATTAGAATCACAGAATATTTCAGATGCTAAAATAATAATAATTTTTAAAATTAAATAAAAATAATTAAAAACACACTAATGCCATCAATACACGACATCTTTTTTCAGTCGGATTCCAATTAGAGACCAAAGTCAACATTTTTCGCTTTGCGCGATCGCTATTTTCATCTCTATTTTCATATCTACGATTTCAGTTGGCATCACAGTAAACAGCATGGTTCATGTGTTGTTTGCAGTGATGACAATTTAAATCGTACATATGAAAATAGAGATGAAAATAGCGATCGCGTAAAGCGAAAAATGTTGGCTTTGCTCTCTAATTGGAATAGGGATGAAAAAAGATGTCGTGTTTCTATTGTAAGCAAAAGTCAGGCTCATTTTTTAAAGAGTACAACCGAGTACAACATTCATTGGATCAATACGACAAATTTCAAAACAAAATTATGAAAATAGTCATTGTGCGAATTTAGAAATTTGATGACACAATCAAATAATAACCATCATGTCCTAGCAATAATATGATCAATGTTCAATGCATTTTGCACTAGTCCTATACACATGTGAAACATGGTGACATCACCGAACCACCTCGATGGAACGATTCCGAATCCAATATAACAATGCATGCAGAATTATATTTGGATTCAGAAGATATAGCAGTGCATCGACAATGTTTACGGAACTAGGATTGGAGGTTATCCACCACTTACCCGCCCTGGTATAAGTAACATATGGTTACTCCTTCAAGGCTCTCGCAAGATTCTAATTTTTTTGTTAAACGAAGCTACATTTATTTATTCTAACGGAACTAGGATTGCATGGATTCGCTGGTCTGATGAGACACCGGGTCACAGGATGCGGCTAATGGCCTCCGACAACACATTGGTGACTGCAGCCTTCCAGCACCAAGCGCCACTCCCGAGCTCCTGAGTAAGCGATGGGCCCGGAGCGCACTCAAGACCACGCTCTGCATAATAATGGATTATATATTTTTGTTATTATTAATTTTTTTCTTGTATTTATGTTCTTGTTTCTTTACGGTGTAAATATATAAATATGTATTTAACTATATGGGACGTGTGGGATTGCTCTATCCTCCCCACATCCTGGAATTATTATTATTATTAATTACAGGAAAATTTGGTGATATCCCTTCTTTCCTTTTAGAGCTTTTCTACAAGTAGGGCATTTCTTATTCTTTAATTTAACTTTTTTGATACAAGTCTTACAAAATAAATGACCACAAAATGTAGACCTAGCATTCACTTCCTCTATACTCTCCATGCAAACGGGGCAATCTCCATAATTATTAGTTGGGACTGGCTGCGGTGGTAAGTCCTCAGAGGAGGGAGGAGCACTCATAGAATGGGTAGTTGGTTGCGGCGGTTGGTCCACAGAGGGAGGAGGAGCTTCCATAGCTCTGTTGGAACCCAACAAGGCGTCGTGTCCTTCGATCCTGTGGCAAATCACACGATACTCTAAAAATGTTCGGTACTTAACCGAGTGCTCACTTCTTCCTGTTTGAATTTTGGTTTGAGAGGGCGACTCGAGGGCAGTGTCGTCTAGCTGAATCACGTCCTGGGACTTACTGCTTTTCAACACAGCATTGTTCTTTGCTATCAAGTGATCCACGTCGATTATCTCGCAGTCTGCAGCCGCAGCCGAGTGCTGATTTTTTCCTGGCTTCGTTTTTCTTCGTTTGGGAGTTTTCACACGTGGACGACGGCTGGACTGAAGGACTTCCTTGGACTGACCACTATTCAACGCAGCATTGTTCTCTGCTATCAATTGATCCACATCGATTATATCGCAGTCTGAACCGTAAATTTTTATATCTGCATCATCCAGGAGCAAATCCACCTCATCGGGCAAACTCTTTTTTTTACGTTCGGACCGTTTTTTTTTGTCACGAATAACTAGCGGTGCGGATTCATTATCATCAGATCCGGATGACACTATTATTACATCCCCAGGTTGGTTAGACACATTGATGGTGGTTGGATTTTCAGTGCTTAAGCCATAAGCTTCATTAAATCTCTTATTATTTATGTCGATAATAATATTATCATTAGAAGTGCCCGGTAGTGGAGAAAATGGGCGGAGATTAGAAAACAATTGCTTACTTGTAGAAAAGTCATTTTCTTCACGTGTCGGGGAAATATTTCCTGGTTCCATATTTTATAACAGAATTTATAATATTTAGGGAGTATACTGTAAGAGAAAATTCTTTTACATAGACAGTTGCGATGAATTCGAAATTTTTAATTTTGAAAAAATAGTACTAGGTAGGTGGGTAGGAAGGTAGGTAGATAGGTACGCGTAAGGCAGGCCGCACACAACAGACAAAAATCGGATCAGTCAAAAATCGATACGAAAACGGGATTGGTTATAATACCGGGGCCACGCCCGTTATCGGACCGGATTGGACGGCTTGCACGGAGTAATGAAAATAGGCCACGCCTTTCCGCGCCCACCGTCCAATCGAATTTTGTCTGAACCGACAATCGGGTGGAAAAATCTGACGTTTGCGCCGGGCCTAAGTACTGTACTGAAGATTGGGTTCAGTATTAGGTACATATTCATGCTTCGCTACTTCCTCCGACCGATCCCTAACAATATGCGAGGATGTACCTAAGGTAAAAAAATCTAGTAAAGGTCGGCAATATTTTAGCTTATAAATCATAGTTTTATATATTGGTTGACATCAGGGGCGGCCCTAGGGCGGTGCGAGCGGTGCGACCGCACAGGGCGCCGTCGTAAGAGGGGCGCCGAAAACACCCGACCACCGACCACTGACCGACTATCTATCGATCGTGCGCTTAAATCGTGTGGTCGGTGCGGGAAGCAAGCATTGTTGCCAACGTAGGTGGTTTTTCGTCATTTAGGCTACTCAGGACGAGAATCAGCGACGAAAAAATCTAAAACGCGACTGGTCGCCTATTAGGCTACTTCAGAGACAAGCTATTTAAATCAGCCGAATCGCATATAATTAAGAAAAAATACAATAATGTTGTCGCTGAAAGAATTTTCAGCATAATGGGGACAATCAAAACAATCATGGACTTAGCAAAGGCATCGCAATTGCTGAAAAACTGCTCGTAATTTGTGAAGCAGTACCGGACTTATTCGTCTGCTCAAATAACAGCTAAGGAAACAGCTTCCCAGGCTGGAATAGATTCTACGAAAGAAGAAAGAAGCGATTATTTGAATATGAAGCTACAGATGAGACACCAACAAATCCCGAAAAACTGTTTAAAATTGACTATGATAGATACAATTGAAAATGCATTGGTCACTGGGTTTGGACAATTATCTAAATTCAATGATACATTTTCTTTTTTGTATAACATCAAAATAATTCCTGACAAGTCTTCATTAGAAAAAGCCTGTGCAGATTTGCAAATCATTTTAACCGATGGGGAAAAATATGTCTCTAGTTGCGAATTGGTTGAAGAACTTTTGAGCCTAAACCCATTACTAAAATATCTTGACTCAGCAGAGCCACTACAAGTTCTTCAACTTACAAAAAAAAATTATTGGCAGGATATATGTATTTCCAAATGTGTGGACAGCGCTTCGGATTTTGCTGATCATCCCTGTAACTGTCGCCAAAGGAGAATGAAGATTTAGTAAATTAAAACGTACTTACGTTCGGCTATATGTCAAGAAAGACTATCGGATCTTGCAATTTTATCAATTGAGAATGATATTGCCCAAGGGTTAAATTATTCTGATTTTATAAAAAAATTCGCAAGGGCAAAAGCAAGAAAATTTGTGTTCTAGTGTTTTTATTGATTTCACAGATTTAATTAAATAAATGTAATCAAACATATATTTTTTAAACGACTTCAAAAAGGAGGAGGTTCTCAATTTGACCATATATATTTTTTTATGTTTGTTACCTCAGAACTTTCGACTGGATGAACCGATATTGATGATTCTTTTTTTATTTGAAAGCTGGTACTTCCCGTGTGGTCCCATTGCAATTTGGTTTAGTTCTGAAAATAACATCCATGAGAAAACCATATAAGTCTTAAATTTGCATTAAGTACGTGCGCGACAAATGGACGAATAACTCAATATCACCCCAACCGATTTTGATGATTCTTTTTTGTTGGAAAGGATGTACTTCAAGGGTAGTTTGATGAGATTTTGGTTAGCTTCTGATTATGGGATCCATGACAAATTAACGGAACTCTTCAATTCTTAGGAGCAGATTAGAATCTTTATAGGCTATCCGGATCTTTGAGTCACCTACCGTAACGTTGTTATGGTCAAGTAATGTCTGTCTCATATGAGCAGCACGTTTAGTAGTTCTACCCATATTCAGATAAATTAGTTAAAAGTACTTCAGATTCACTAAAAATAAACAAAAAATTTAACCAAACAAAAAAACAAACTTCAAAAAATGCACTAAAAAGTAAAAAAATAATTTCGTGTTCTTCTACTACTTAATAATCAACTAACTTTTTCTACTCATAAATATGTAGGTACGATTGTTATTTATGGAGTCGGTGTCAGTCAAGGTAACCGGCCCGGCGTGTTCACTTGACAGCTCCCCTCCCGCCGCACAGTGATTCGTTTCGTACAAGCTAGACGCTTATAAGTCACTTTTGAATTCCCAAACAATGACGTCATGGCGACATTACCAGATAGACAGGATAATAAATACATGCTTAATTGGGGTGATTAGTGCTTGCATTGACTCATACCAGAGGCCTAAAGTCGAATAATGTGTTTTGAAATTATCATTTGCATTTATTCGCTCGTTGCAGCTCGACGTTTAAAATTGTGTACTATGTTTGAAAAGTGTTTTTTTTTCGGTTCTGTAAAATGGAGGCTACTTTGGAAGGTATGTTTTAAAGTTTTTTTAGAATACTTTAGTATATAAATAATTTTAGTTGTTTTTTAAATAATAAATAAGTTTTGTGTTTTTTTTGGCCTAAAAAATATTAAATTTCTAACTTCTCGAGAGTTTATCTCAGAGAGTATACCAAAATCGTAAAATAATTTTCGTTTTTTTACATAGTGCAACTAATATTCTATTCATATTAGTTTCGATATTAACCCACACGAATCCACATTATTATTATTTTTTCATTTTACAGGATCCATATACGAGATTTCCAGGCTGGAATTGTTCGTGACATGGAAGAGTTTGCCGAAGAAAAAAAGGCTTGAAGGAATGTTTAACAAAATTTTAAGTACATTTGAACTTGATAAGCTCAGTGCAAGTGGTGAAAAAAAGTTGAAAAACCAAAAAAGGCTTATATTTTTGAAAATAAGCCTAAATTTGACCGTAATTTTAGCAATTTATAACACCCAAAATACATTTTTTTTACTTTTTACATATAATTGTTTTTATTATAAACCTCAAATACTCTATTAACACATTATTTAAAAATCATAAAAAATAAAATAAAAATTAAAAAAAACTATAGGAAAAAAATATTAATCATTTTTAACACTAATTTTCATAAAATTAGTGTTGACTACACCTCAATAGAGGGTTAAAAATAATTTAATCATGTGTAAGAGTTTTTAGCGTATAGCATGTATGAAAGGAATCACTGTGCGCCATGGCCCCGCTCTCGCCTCTCGCCTCGCGCGTGCGACACAAGCACATCTCACCTTTGACTACGTATGTAGTTAAAAACCTATCTTGGCTGACACCGACTTAAAAAATCGCAATCGTACCTACATATTGATGAGTAGAAAAAGTAAGTTGATTTAAAGTGTAGAAGAATATGAAATTATTCTTTTACTTTTTAGTGGATTTTTTTAAAGTCGTTTTTAGTTTGGTTAAATATTTGTTTTTTCTGATATTATTTCTCATCTATCCTACTAGGTACTTCAATTAAAGTTGCATAACTGCATAGAAAGAGCTCTATTTTTTGTTAGAAGGGGGGCGCCACCAAGAGATTTCGCACCACCTAATAATTTAGCTAGGGCCGCCCCTGGTTGACATGTTGCTCTTGTATTGTTTTGTATTTATTATACCTAAACACTTTTCTCGGTTTTCCCGCGTAACGTAGTCCTGAGAAGGACTTTTTAACTCCTGACGTTTCGGACAGATCACACTGACCATCTTCAGAGGCCTTCCGCACTAAGCTTGCCATCGATATGGCTGTTCGGGAGGAGTCCTGGACAGCCAGGTTGGCTAAGGTTAGTTGGCCTTATGTCTTTAGTTTTTGTCTCAAACTGATAGCTTTCGCATGTCTGTTCGGTCCAGGATCCAAGACTTATGTGAGTGCAAATTAATTCTTATGGCTAGAACGGAGAACCCGGGTTGAATGTGATTTATGGTGCGTAGATGTCACTAATAAACGCTTAACTTCATCCTTAGTTCAACACGTCCTTAATGAAGGTCATAAAATAGACTTCAATAATACAACAACAATAGCTAGCGTATACAATGAACCAAAAAGAACTTACCGCGAAGCGATAGAAATTTATAAACATAAAAATAATATGAACACCAGAAACGACTCCATTAGAATTCCCAACACCTGGAAAGTAATAATTGACGAAAATCCCCCAAAAACGGTATTTCCAAAATTATCAGAAGTACCCTCAATTAGCCTAACCAATCAGGTCTCTACATGTAAACCGCCTGAGACTGCCGGTCCCACCTCCTACCCCCAGCACCATAAATCACATTCAACCCGGGTTCTCCGTTCTAGCCATAAGAATTGATTTGCACTCACTTAAGTCTTGGATTCTGGACTCTGGACCGAACAGACATGCGAAAGCTATCAGTTTGAGACAAAAACTAAAGACATAAGGCCTCTGAAGATGGACAGTGTGATCTGTCCGAAACGTAAAGAGTTAAAAAGTCCTTCTCAGGACTACGTTACGCGGGAAAACCGAGAAAAGTGTTTTACATCTTACACCCGTGAAAACCTTAACCATAACATATTTAGTACTCGTATATCTACTACGGGGGCTTCAGATGAATTCTCCATGTTTGGTGAAGAGGCGCGCCCTGCCACTGGGCCACGGCCTGGACAAGAGTGTTCTCCGATCTTTGGTAGCGCCTCACCCGGCTATTCTGTGGCGCATCAAAGCGGCGAACCCATGTACCCTTCCTTCTGCGAACATCTGCGAGGCACTGCATCGCCAAGGTAGGCCGAATAGCGCCCTATATGCGTTGTTGTATTGTACTCGAAGTGTGTTCATGACGCATTGTGAGTATCTTGTTCATAGTTTGCCGGTGTAAAAGCTCATGCAGTAGCTCTGGAATATTTGCCTTTTAACCGGAGAACTGCACCTGTTGAATCTCCTGGCAAGCATGTTGGATCGCACGCTTAGTACTCTTCTTTGGCGTTCTATGTCATTTTTATCATTTAGGTCATCAGTGACGACATGCCCCAAATATTTTATTTCCCCTGCAGATTTTGACATTGTTTCCGCCGAGGAGAATGGGTGGAATGACAGTAGGAAAAGTATTTGCTTTAAACACCAGCAATGATGACTTTTTGGCATTGTACATCAAACCATGACTATCGACGTATGCTTGGCATATGGCCAGAAGTTTTCTCATTGCCCTTACTGATGGGGCTAGTATGGTAGTATGACCATGTCATCTGCATAACTTATATTATTCATACATACTCCGGCAACGGATATAATAATGCCCACTCGAACTCCTGCAGCGCTTCCTGAACGCTAAAAATTTAAAAACGCCCCCCTAGACCTCCAAAACGCACACTAGGGGGCGCTAGCGCCCCCGTTAAGATATACTGGTGTAAATACATTGTTAGTTTCTTTTCAATATCACTCTTCTCTCTTATTTTCAACTCGTAGGCAATGAAAGATGTGTGTTTTACCTTCGAAAGCTTTTCATCATCAATATTTCATAAGAAGTGGTTTTTACATCATAGAAACAAACCCTGAAATGTTAACCTGTAATAAAATGAGGAAAACTAGCCACAATTTCCTACTCTCTACTTTGATTGTCCTTTTCTCACTAACGTGCGTAGATATTTAACCGAAATCTTAACAGATGTCTCTATTAGTTCAATTAGTTCAAATCAACAAACTGCCACAATAATACCCCGAATTTGGCACGAACAAGTCGACTGCTCCAAGGAAGACTGCAGTAACTCAAAATTTGGTGTTTTTGAGTTAGTTACATTTTCGGGTTTTATATTTTTTTATCTATCTGCCAAGAAGACATTTGTAACTCTAACAGGTATACAAGTGAGAAAAACCATTTTTAAAATAGTTGCAAGTCACGAAGTCTTAATTTTTCCATGTACTAAAGAAGTAAGTTGAGTTACTGCGCTTTTCATCGGAATTTTTTTTTGGTGTATGGTCGTAAGTCAGACTTACTTCTTTTTTCCGTGGAGAAATATCGATATTATCATTTGAATTGCGATTGACGGTTAAAGTTACAGTCATTGCGGTTTGCCTATTGTAGTGATAAAATTGAAAATATAAAGAGAATTGTACCGTGAAAGTGTTAAACATGAGAATTTTCAGTACGACTGTCAAAATAATAGCTAATGGTAAAGTATTTTCGTCTACAATACAGTCTACACACATCTCAGACATAACTTAAAATTTAATGTATTTAATACAAAATTCTAATGCCCCGAAAATTGGCTTGTGAATTCTTATTTTGTACATATTTTTTGTTCAGATTATAATAAATTATTACAGAGTCTACTTCTGATGAATTATTGGGTCCCTATGGACATCAGCAATATTTTAGTGGAGTGAACTCTGATGACGGTTTGAAGCCTGCTGCAAGTAATAATTCAAGACCTATAGAATTGAGTGTTTGTAGACCAACCTCCCCTGATTTCATGTTGTTTTTTATTGAGGAAACAGGATTGTTCTATCACGCTACTAAAACAACTGTACGAGTATATTCCGACAACTTCATAAAAATGATAACATTTTTAAATACTTCAAATGAATAGAAATGTTTTTGACTTAGTCACGGTATTGCAAAGGGAAATCAGATTTTGCATCGAAGATTTTTATAAGCATGTTCTACCAGTTATTATTGATAATAAAACAAAATAAATTAAAGTAACAATGATCTTCAGGTTATTTTATTTCCCCTATAATTTGGTATGGCCATGGTCTCGGCCATACCAAATTGGGGTAAGTGTGGAGGGAAAGGAAATGGGAAAGAGGAAGGTGGGAAAGTACCTGGATATTCAGATCTGGTCACCAAACACGGCTAAAGCCATTTCAAGCAACGTTTCAATTCGGAATGGTGGTTTTAGACCAGGGCGATTCTGAGAATATCTTTCCACTCTGGAACGTTCCGCAAATACACCTTATATTGGGCAATCACTTACACTATTGTGGGAATCACTATAACCAAGACGGCAACCACGGTACATAAAAACAGTAATTACTCTGTTAATAAAAAAAAAAAAAAAGTTGTGATGTGGAGGGAATCCACCTCTTACCCGCCTTGGTATAAGTAACTGATGGTTACTCCTTCAAGGCTCTCGCAAGATTCTAATTTTTTTTGTTAAACGAAGCTACATTTATTTATTTTGAACGAATCTAGACCTCCAGTGTCCATGCATACGTCGTTAGTAAGCAGTATGCAAGTGCTTAACAGGAAAAACAAATTGCAAAAAATAGGTTAGTAAGACAAAGATTAATTAAACAGGGCAAAAGAAAAACTCATTAATGAGGCTCCATGAGGCGGCATTGCATCTGTAAAAACCCGCAAGTACCTGCATAAAATAGAGAACATAAGTAATACAATAAATCTCAAATCAATTGGCAAGTACCAACAAAAAATGTGAATGGCTTTCGGTCTGATCATAAACTACACTTAGCTTCCGTGTCCCTAACTTAGCCAACCACTCAGTGAAGCCTCAAAGAATGTTAACTGAATAAAAAGTAAATAAAAAGTAAGTAATAAAATAAAAAGTAAGTAATAAAGTTGTGATGTAATATAATCGATAGAACGATTTTATCTCGTAGGAATACCTAAATTATTTAAAATTAAATATTATGAATCTATTGATTGTTTTGTCAGCGCCGCGGCGCGCGGCGCCTGTCCCTTGGTTTATTAGCGTCTCGGCAAGCCTGCTACAATTGCATATATGGCATATGGCACAAAACCGGCTCTGTTTTAAGTAATAATATGATGAGAAGGACCAAACCTACACCAAAGTAAAAAAAAAATCCTTCAATTTTACCTTCTGTTTGATTTTCCGCAGAAAGTTGGTTGGTTTATCCGCTACGTTTTGCTCCTCTCGTTGGTCAAAAGATGTCGTTAGCAACTTATATGTTACGCAAACAAGGAGAAAAACATACATCATTCTTTTTCAAATTTAATGATTGCGCTATATGTAAAAAATATACCCTGACGTTCATGTTGGAACTTTGACATTTTAGTAATTATTTTATATCTCCCATTCTTTTGCAGGTGCCTCTCGTTTCCTGAAAAAAAAGTGCCTATACCCACGGGGGCTATTTTTCTTTAAGGCTCTGCAACCGGGCCCGAAAAGAAGAAGATAGAGAGATACGAAATTACGAATGTTAGAGGAGAGCGCTAACATTTGCAGCGACAAAATCGACGCGAAAATTGCGAAAATGTTTAATAAAACACGACTCGTTTAAAATAGAGCAAAAATCTCGCGGGCATTATCTTCAACAGGATTTAAAGAATCACTGTGAATTTTTTCATACATATAACTTGTAAAATAACTGAAACAAACGTGCTAATAATAATTTTTGGAGCATACTTTGCGATTTTTTTCTATCGAGGGAATTTTATATAATTTACGTTTCGGCGCGGGCAAAGTCTAGATTTTATCTTCAAGAATAACATATATTTTTTTAAGAGCTTTAACTTACCGTGTTTAAGGGAAATGTGTAATAAATCGGTGAATTTTTTTGAATGTTTATTTTGTAATATTATTAAATGACAAAACAATATTAACTTTAATCATAATTAAATGTTATCCAAGTGTTTATAATAATTTTAGACCATTAGCGTCGAAATAAATTACAAGTTGAAGTGATCTAACAGTACCTACTTCCTTTCGTCGTCATTCAGGGAAAAATCTTAATATTTGTTATCTTTTTTGTGATCCTTCTACTTCCCTCTGGAACAACTAGGTGAAACTGCAATTATTACCAGTCTCACATAAGTTTTGAAGCCATGACAAGCGACGTCTTGCTCTACCGTGTCTTCCATCAATCTTCCCTTGGATTATCAGTTAAAAAATCTTCATATTTGTGTTGATTTAGCAAGGACACTGACGTTATATCTACAGCCATTATTGTTATTTAGCAAGGACACTGACGTTATATCTACAGCCATTATTGTTATTTAACAAGGACACTGACGTTATATCTACAGCCATTATTGTTATTTAGCAAGGACACTGACGTTATATCTACAGCCATTATTGTTATTTAACAAGGACACTGACGTTATATCTACAGCCATTATTGTTATTTAGCAAGGACACTGACGTTATATCTACAGCCATTATTGTTATTTAACAAGGACACTGACGTTATATCTACAGCCATTATTGTTATTTAACAAGGACACTGACGTTATATCTACAGCCATTATTGTTATTTGGGTACTCTTTTGTATAACCTCTATAGTTTTATTAATATGCGAAAATTTCAAAGCAGATTTGTTTTTTCGTGAATTTAGGTGTTTCATACCAGAGAGGTGGGGCTGCCAAATTCAACATCAATTTGGGAGGCGGGTATGGGTACCGCCGTCCTGGGACCAACGCGGCAAGACGGATCGGGAGAGACTGGTTGAGGTTTTATTGGTTGATTGGTTTAATCCAGCCGGATTCTCTCGACCCAGTGGGATGGATTCATGCGTATGTCACTCCTAGACACGTTGTACCAGAGATTCCTACCCACCCCTCATACCTTATTCCTTTCCAGAACTTCTCCTCTCCTTCCTTTCCATAAAAAGATCCTCCGCACAGAATCCCCAAAGATGGCATAGTGTGGAGCTTATGTTAAAAAAACATCAGGGAGTAGGTACTTGCTTTTTATACAGGTGAGCATTTTGTTTATTTTATTGTGGGGATAATTCACTACTCCCTTAATAGTTATAAAGTCCGAATTTACTGTTCAGTACTCGAACCTGCAACCTGGCAATAGTGGTTATACTCCTATATCGAATAAGTGAGCCGAGTTTTCTGCGTATTGCCAGCAAGGGCGGCTGGTTGAACAGTGTGTTTGTGTGCAGCACTGGTAAATTATATCATCCAAAATTAGTTTATAATATCTTACCGAAAAATATAAAATCTATGAATTTCATTAAAAATATCACCTACCAATATAATGCATAATATAATATGAATCAGGGAGAGCAAATTCTCAAAGTTCCGCGCGAATTTACCCTATCCGGTGTGCAGGCCCATTGCAAGCGGAACGAATTATGTTTTTGTATCGAATATCCCAAACATCGCCAGCGCGCAACACCGGCCATATGTATGAAAAATTAAGATATTTTGGTGTGCCACCCAGCGGCCTTTATCATACAAACTTAAATTCTGATTTAAGGCCAAAATACTTAACCAAACTGAATAATTCTTTTTTTAATCAAAAGGTACAGCAAATACCTAAATTTTACATATATTTGCTTATTTATTGATTGGTGTTTTAAATTATAAAACGCAGATCATTAAGGAATACAATTTTTTCATAGGTAACTTTGACAATTTTGCGCTCCTGTTGTTTATACATTGTTTATAAATACTGTTTGTATCCTGTTTAAAATGAAATATAAAACTAACTAACCAACCATCACGCCGTTTCCCCACAGGGGTAGGCAGAGAGGACGGACCGCCAAATAACTCGGTCTTGGCACACACTCTTTGCCTCACTCACATTCATACATCGTCTCATATATTCTCTTCTATTATTCCGACTTTCGACATGGCCCGACTCAATATCTGATTCACTTGCTCGTGCCATGTCTTCCTCGGGCGTCCCCGACTTCTTCTACCATTCACATTTGCGTCGCATATTCTTCTTACACTACATTGTAAACATTGTAAAAAAAAAGAGTTTTTTGGGTTGAAATTTAAGATTTACTTACGAAAAAATAGTATTGTGTTTTTATTTTCTTATTACCGAAAAATAAAAATTTGAATTAAAAAGCGATATGTACAAGTTTTCGCACTTCGAAAACAGCTTAAAATAGATCTTCTCTCCAAATAAGATTAGTGGGATCATTTTTACCTAATGTTGCTTAGTAGACGTGGGCAAAATTGAATGACTGAATTAAATGAATAAATTCAATCTTGTGACACACTCGATCTGATTCTCAATTTCAGAAGAAATTGAGTCTTCATTCCTCATCTTTGGCCTTGCATCCTACGATTTTTAACGGCACCATTAGTTTTTATTTTTCATTTATTTTACTGTTAAATTATTTCATTGATTGATGTGTACCGTAAACGATTTAAATATTATAATGATTCGTAAATATTATTTACAACGGGCTCAAAATAATGCAAAACACGTAAAGTATCCCGCTCCCGCGCGCCATTCGTATAACACCCGCAGGTACCAACTTCATCGTTTTATCGGATTGTTTTATTTACAAGTTTACAGTGACAGGCTGCATATTTTTCTGCTCCCAATTCAAGTGCTCCGCAAAGTAGATAGATTTGGCGAAAACAAACAGTGAAGCTGATATTTAAATGAAGCAAAGTGCGCACTATTGATTGGCATTAAAAATAATAATCAGTTCGTAATATATCTTTTACAAACAATAGTTAAAAAAATAAATATTTGAACATTCTGAAACTGTCAAACTGGTGATAATAATATTTGTGCAGTACTACTGATTTAAAAGTGTAAAGTGGAGTAAGTTTTGCGAAAAAATAAATATGGCAAATCTTCACAAATTTATGGAAGAAGCAAAGGAGGTAGTTAGTGAACTACTTTTAGCAGTGCAAGATCCCAGCAAAAAATTCAGTAAAGATCAACAAATTATTGTGACGAATAAAGCCACAAATATACTATCGTTATTAGGTCACCTGGCAATTGAAATGTCAGAAGATAAAAATAAAACAGAAATCGCTAATAGAGATAAAACATATGATTACCCTCAAAGAAAACAAAAAAATATAAAAAATAAATATTGTCTAATGATTAGTCCTAAAACAAGCAGTGACACTTCTGACTCAATACTTAAAAAAATACAAAAACATATTAAAATTAGTAAACTGGGTATATGTATTGAAGGCATCAAAAAAATATCCCGAAACAGAATCATCATTGAGTGTTTAAAAAAAGAGGACGCGGAAAAATTACAAATGGAGATCTCAAAAGTAATAAATGATATCGATACTAAAAAATTATCAAAAAAGAAACCTACTTTAATTTTCAAGGGAATATTTAATGATTATGATAAAGAAGATTTCACTTGTGACATCATCGAACAAAATGAAGAAATTAAAATTATGTCAGAAAATAATGAACATAAACCTGTCTTCAACATCAAGAAAATAATTAAAAATAAATTTAATGATACATCTAACTATGTGGTCGAAGTAGATAGTCAAACCCGGAGAATACTCTTAAACAAAGATAAAATTAAAATCGGATACCAAAGAATCTTTTTTGAAGACGCAAATCCAGTTATGCAATGTTACCACTGTTTACGCTTCGGACATGGTACTGCAAGATGTCTGCAGAGAGAGAAGAACGAAAAGCCTGTTTGCAGTTACTGCGGTCTCGATCACACACACAGCGATTGCGGGAACAAGGACAAACAACCAAATTGCAAGAACTGTTGTATTCAAAATGAAAAATATAAATTGACATTTCCAGTTAATCATAGAGCAAATGACAAAAACAACTGTAAGGTATATAAAAAAATGCTCGCAATTGCTGAACAAAATATTGAATATTAATTTTATCATATCAAAAAAAATGCAACAATATATTTTAAATATATTTTTGTTATATTTTAGTACTTTGATAATTAACATTAATGAAGATAATCAATTTAATTTACATGTATATGTGATATGTAAACTCTCACTATACTGTTGTTGGCAGCAAATGAATGTAAGGCTTTTAATGTATATGTCAAACTGTATGACTAAAACAAATTCACTTTATATTGAAAACATTGTGACATGTTACCTTCTCATCAAAATAATTGTTTATTTATATTTTTGCTCCTATTACATTCTAAGCATACTGATGGTAGGATTTCAGGTGAATATTTTCAAATAAAAAATGTCTTTTAGTTATATTAATGATGAAAGAGATGTAAATTATTGTAAAGTTAATAATTTGCATGAATGGATTCAAATGCAGACTACAAGAAAATGTGAAACAAATAATCTAACTTGTGTAGAATTAAACATTAGGTCGATTTGCAAGTATTGGGACCTCTTTCATGCTTATTTTAAAAACTGTATAAATCACATTGACATACTTATGCTTTGTGAAACAGCAATACGTTCAGAACAAGTTGGTTTCTATGAAATTCCTGGATTTAGTTCATATCACTATTGCAGAAGTAACAAATCCGGTGGAGGTATTTTGTTATATGTAAAAAATAATCTTACCTTCTCGCAAATATTTATAGACACAATATATTTTGAAAACGTTTTTGGAAAATTGACACTTAAAAATAATAAAAATTTAAATCTTTTAGCTATATACTGACCTCCGAATCTCAATAAACAAGCATTTTTGTCTGAAATATCTTCTGTGTTTAAAAATAATATTGACCCAAATGAAAGTGTCATATATTTTGGTGACATCAATTTAAATTTATTAAATAGAAATGACTCAGTCATAATAACTTATGAAAATATCCTTGCAAATAATTATTTAATAAAATGTATAGATGACGTAACAAGAGAAGTGATAGTTCAACAGAAAATAAACAGCTCGTGTATCGATCATTTTTTTGTAAGGATTAGCGGAAGACAATCCGCTGGAGCTTTTACAGGTGTGAGTTCAATCTCCTCATGCGTATGTGATTATAACATTGCAGATCACCACACCACGGCTATAAATTTTCGGTTAGATTCTATAGAACAAATAAACTTAAACAAAACTGAAAATATGACGATTCTTTCGCAGAGACATATCGATAATAATATCCAAAATTATGATTGGAAATCACTTCTAGAAGAAAATGACTGTACCATTATTTACTCAAAATTTCAAAAATATTTTAATGATTTGTATAAAAATAGCACAATTGTGATAAGTAAAAAATCCAAAACCCGGCCTTATGCGAAAAACGATTGGATATCTTCCGATGTTTTATGTAAAATTAAAAAAAGAGATAACTTATATAAACGTTGGAAAAATGCTCCGACAAACAAATATTACGAGAAAGAATATAAATGTTTTAGAAATGTGTTAAATAAATTATTAGTTAAACTAAAAACTTCTTACTATAATGATAAATTCAAAAACTATTTTCAAGATTAAAAAAAAACATGGGAGGAGTGTAATAAAATTTTAGGAACTAAATGTAAAAACGACTGTGATGAAAATGCTTCTAAATATCTGTTGAAAGATCGAACAAAAGAAGTTTTAATAAATGATTTTGTTGATTATTTCTCTGAAAGTGTTTACAATATGTTACATAAGTGCAATCATAAGACAACTGAATTTGAACCAGAGGCGATGCCTCAAAGCATGTACCTACCGAGAGCAAAAGCGGCGGATATAGAAAGTATTGTTAGACAAATGAAGATTTCTTCCCCAGGAATTGATAATATCAGGATGAAAGATATTAAAAAACATATTTTAATCCTTGGTCCAATTATAACCCATTTTATAAACAGAATCTTATTTCAAGCTAAAATCCCCGATGATTTAAAATGTAGTATTATAAGACCTATATATAAGGGAGGTGACCACACTGTATTGGGTAACTACAGACCAATTAGTATCTTGCCATCTCTAGAAAAAATTCTTGAAAAATATATTCAAATAAAATTAATAAAATATTTAGAAGATTTTTCTATAATAGATACTAATCAATACGGTTTCCAAAAAAAAAGAGTACCGAATTGCTGCTTCAAAAATTTGCCAACATGATAAATAATGAATTAAACTGTAAAAAACATACATTAGTCTTATTTATAGATTATTCGAAAGCTTTTGATACCATTGATCATGGTAAATTACTTAAAATACTAGAAATTATAGGAATAAGAGGAAAACTACTAAAACTTTTTGAAAATTACTTAAACAACCGATGCATGAAATTAAAACTCTTAAAATCTTTAAGTAAAAAAAAGAAGTTTTTTGCCGGCGTTCCTCAAGGTTCCATATTAGGTCCAATCCTATATATTATATATGTATCTTTTATTAAATTCATTTTTAGACATGTAAAGTACTTTGTATACGCGGATGATACTGCTTTAGTTATTTCTAGCAGTGATTTGCAAACTTGTATAGATCTTTTACAAAAAGACTACATTGAACTCTTAAAATGGTCTCACGACTCTGGCTTAATTATAAATGCCAAAAAAACTAAATTGTTACACATAAGATCCCCTAATGTTAAGGTATGTATTACACCTGAAATAAAGACACATACATCAGATTGCTTACACAATGGTATTCCAGCATTGTGTACATGTGAAAATATGGAACTAGTTAAAGAGTATGTTTATTTAGGTGTTATTATTGATTGCTTTTTCAAGTGGGATATACAAATAAACAAAGTTTGTGCACGATTAAGATCAATTGTAAACAGATTGTATAAACTAAAATTTTTTGTTCCTCTCTGCACACTTCGAATAATTTATTTATCTCTAGCTGAATCTGTTATAAGGTATGGAATAACAGCTTGGGGATTTTCTTGTAAAACAAATATAGACCATGTTCAATCAGTGCAAAATTCATTGGTTAAATTATTAGCTGAAAAAAATTTATACAAAGAAAGGCATAATATTCCATACTTTTATCAAAGTCTCAAAATTCTTTCAGTGAGAGCAATTATGTGGTACAAAATTATATTTCAGCACATAAATAACCCTTTATATATAAACAGGTTGGAACACAACCATAATACTCGTTTTAACTTTAATGAAGGACTAATTGTACCTAAACATACAAATAAATATGGACAAAGAACGTTAAATTACATGATTCCCAGTTGTTTAAATATGCTTCCAGCTGAAATTAAAAACTGTACCCAAAACAAGCAATTGGTGAACTTACTGAAGACTTGGCTTACGGAAAGAATTCATTTGTATTAGCTTACAATAACATATTACTTATTCTAAAGACTTTAAAATTGTTATTCATGTTTTCATAATTTTTTTTTTATGTAAGTATATTTCTGTAAAAAATTTAATTTTATCTTATATCTATAATTGTAAAAATGTATCTAAGTATATTTCTGTAAAAAAAAAATTTATTTTATTTTATATCTTTAACTGTAAAAATGTAACTATTTAAATCACTATAATAAGATCTTTAATGTAAAGAACCCGTTAGACAAACTACTAAAAAGTAGTTTATCGGGACTTTTTGTCTTATATTTGTAAAATGTATAAAATAAATAAATAAAAAAAAAAAAAAATTAAAAAATCGTGGTCAGCCCAAGCGAAATACGATCGCGAATCGGTCGAGTCTCTTTCACAACGCAAGAATTAAGACATTGGTTCTATTTGATTCAGTACATGATCCTGTCATAGTACGCCGCGCCGTCCCCGTCCTGTACTCGTCGCGAATCTAGTTAATAGTCTGTCGCTAGGTAATAGTCTGTACGGGGCGCGGAGTCTTTTTCACTTGGGAATTAATCATTCAGTTGTGACGTCAGCGTCTCTATGATCTCGCCAATCTCAGTCCCAAGAGAACCGACACGCAGTTCCTTAGACCTAGCGGTCCGCAGCTTGCGAGTTTTCAAGTCTTTGCGAGGCAAGAGGCAAGACACTAGTTAAAAGTTACTAATTCATTCCTCGATGTTCGCCGCGAATCTGCCCGGGCGGTTCACCCATTCCTCTCCGTTGGCCAAGCCGTCAATTTATTTTTTGGTACGCATCAAAGCTATTGGAATTCAAATACCTACCTACTTTGAGACGAACTTCGGCAATCGGCTGTGGTCAGCTGTCATGGTAAAATGTTTGTTTATATTAGATCACATGAAATGGAATAATTTCAATTTAATAAATAAAATAAAATTGGTAAAACTTTAGGGGTGAAACAAAACACTGTTTAATTTTAAGATTTTATTTTATGTAAATACATTTGTCTTGTCAATTTTTTTTTGTTTTAACAAATGTAATATTTTAATATTATATTAACCCCACAGTACAATTTTTCAGAACGACATAATTCGTAATATTTTTTTAAAAAGTGAAATAGGCAATTTTCGTTATTTGTTTTTGGGGTGTTATGCCGTGTTGCGCTACCTCCTTCTTTAGCCAACGTATCTGAAATAGGCAAATTCAACCTAAGAAGAGTGCTTTGTGTAGTGAAAACTTCTTTAGCACCGTTGTGTTTTGAAACTCGATGAAACGAAAAATAACGACATTAAAAAGAGGCAATTTGGGAGGCGGGAATGGGTACCGCCGCCTCGGGAACCTTTATTGGATAACCAACACCTCTGCCATAGGTCACCCCAAGTGGTTCGCCACGTTTGATGATTTAGCAGGGGTGCCCGGGTTCATGGGGTGAGGTTTGTCTAGGTCTTGGAGGTGGACAACCAGGACACACAGAACCCCAGATTCCTACCCACCCCTTAAACCCTTTTCCTTTTGCTATTTTTTTTTTTTTTTTTAATTAATTGAATTAAAGGAATGAATAGAAGGAATTAATTCAAAAGGCCAGGAGAATCAGACTGAATCGATTCACGTCTGGGAATAAATCTGCCCTTGTCTATTGCTTAGTAATCGTTATCTCATAGTTACGGATTATCAGTGAACCACCACGTTTTCAGAGCAGCGGCCGCCACTGATTGCCAGTATTCTTTTGTTTATTTATTCATATAGGTACGTTATCCTACGGATAAGCTATCAAGATGATGGTGAAATACTCCCTTGTTTGTAATAAACTATGTAATTATGACGAGTCGTTAAAGGGGCGATTAGATACTGAGAAATAATAATAAAACAAAAGTTTAAAGATGTCAACATAATAATTTTATTTCCGTAATAGGTCACATTAATCGTTTAGGGCAGTTTATAATACATCTTACTCATACTATATATACACGATTCTTTGAAAACTACAATTTGTAATAAGGCACATATTTATATCTTAAATAAAGAAATATTTCAATCTGATTATTTAACCTTTTTACTGTTACACGTTTTCAATGGGACATAGAAAATTAATCAAATCACCACAAATACAAACGTGTTAATATGATAGTTGTAAAATAAAAAAGGAAGAATTTCAGATATAATTTTTAAGATACGAGGGGGGGTTTTTAAGTTCGCGGAATGGGGGGTAAGGAGGGCAAATAAAAATCCAAAATTATTTTTCCTTTTTAATATGTTCACCTGCTACCCTAATACATTTTTCGGATCTTTCAATCAACTTATGTATACCCTCAAAAAAAATATTTGTCTTTGTCTAAAAAATCCGCCGAAATTGTATCCTTCACTTCTTCATCATTTGAAAACTTTTTCCCACGAAGTTTTTTTTCAAGTTTTGAAATGAGGAATAATTACTGGGAGTCAGGTCAGGATTGTGAAGTGGATGTGACAAAATATCGATGCCCACCTTCTGCAGGGCAGCCTTCGCAACACGGTTCTTGTGAACAGGCGCGCTGTCGTGCAGAAGGAGGACACCTTTGGTCGATTTTTCCCTTCTTTTCTCCTTGATGGCTTCCTTTAATTACTCTAGAATTAAAGCGTATTAATCTCCGGTTATGGAAACACCTTTATCTTTGTAAACGATCAACAGGATTTCTTCTGAGTCCCAAAAGACTGTCGCCATGATTTTCCAAGCCGATTGTGACACCTTAAACTTCTTAGTGGTGGTGTGCTTTCCTGTGCCACGCATTGAGTCCTGTTTAGACTCAGATTCATAATGATGAACCCAAGTTTTTTCACCAGTAACAATTTGAGCCAACGCTCCACCTTTGTCTTTCCTACAGAGGTCCGAAAATGCACGAGAACACTCCACGCGCTGTTGTTTCTGAGGCGGCGAGCATTCCCGGCACCCATCTTTCGCTGACTTTGGTCATGCCAAGATGGCCATGAAGAATTTTGAAAATAGTTGTATCTGATACTCCAACTATTTCTGCGAGCTGTTTCTTCTTTAGTCGGGCATCTTCTGATATTAATTTTTCGACTTTTTGAATATTTTTCAGAGTGGTCGCCTCGATCGGCCTTCCTGGCCGTGGGTCGTCTTCAAGTGACCCTAGCCTTGTTTAAAGAGGGTATGCCACTTGTAAACCATAGTTTTACTTGGACAAGAGTTCCCGTAAATGGATGACATTTCTTTAGGTCAGAAATGATTTTCCTTGCTTGGTAAGGAACTTTATAACAGCGCGGAACTCGATATTTTCCATATTTTACAATTTCTTCCCGATTGACATGTTTGATCGACGATAGCTCAAAGACTAATAATGGCCTAATTATATACTTATAATGAGTTGTTCCATTAGTATCTAATTCAGCGACACCCCCACTTATCACCTTCCTTCCCATTCCGCGAACTTAAAAACCTCCCCTCGTATGAGCAGATTTTGATAAAAAAAAAGCTTGTAAAACTGCAAAAGAGGAATTCGTACAATAAGGGTCGATAATAAGGTTTTAATTATATTCAATTTTTTACATAACAAGTCCATAAATGATTTTGAAATTAAAATAATGTTTATGTATATGGCAGTATTTAAAAAAAAACCCAATGAAATCTTCTATCGCAGTTTTACAACTTGAATGAAAATATTTGTGTATTTTATTACCCATTGTATTTTGACTGGCCTCATTTGGCAGATATGGCCATGATCGAAAATAGGTTAAATGTCTTTATTAGTTAAAACAATATTGCAATAATTTTTTTTTTTTTTTTTTAATAAAGAAAGACAAACAATCCCGGGTTACGAATAACCCAACAATGTTTGAAAAATCTCCTACTACCACCACAGAAAGCCGAAAATGTTGCTTGTGTTGTGATGGAGGACTCAGCCAGCCGAGGAATCGAATACGCGACGCTCGGGTGGAACCCAAACGCTATGCCCACTCAACCACTGACCAGTCAATTTACCCAAACGATATTGAAAAAAAAACAGCATATATACCATAGTGAGTTCTGGCATCATGAAATTATGCATTGCTAACCGTTCATCCGATTGCGATGAAACTTGGGGATTTGATGTGTGCAGGCCTGCGATGGTAGAAGTACAGAAGTATACAATAATGAGTAGTGGCATAATGAAATTAGGCGTTGCTAACCACTCATTCAATTGCAATGAAACTTTAGGGATTTGATGTGCGCATGCGAAAGATGGTTTCTATATATAATAGTGAGCTCTGGAATCATGAAATTATGCGTTGCTAAACCGTTCATCCGATTGCGAGGAAACTTTGGTGAGTTGTTGTGAGCCGCTTACAAATGTTTCGGGGGAGGGAAACTCGGGAGGGTGGAGGAGAATTCGAGAGGGGGGTTCGCAAGGTGGGGGAAGCGGGATAGGGGAGTGGGAAGAGGGAAGGTGGAAAAGGCGATGTGGGAACGCGTGAGGGAAGGAGATGCGGGAGAGGAAGGAGAGGCGGAAGGGGAACGGGACGAATGGGAAAGTACCCGCAGGGAGAACCATTGCGGGCATATGCAAAATATGTATAAAAATCCAGAAGCAAGCATATTTTGTTTTTTATATGTGTATATAGATTTCCCCTAATACCATGCGAGCGGGGCCGCGGGTAAAAGCTGGTTCATCATAAATATTTATTTCTCCCTCTTGACTTTAATATAAGTAACTGGCCGAGAGTATAGTAAAGTAAATATAATAATTAAGTTCTAATAAATAATAACATATAAGGGTAATTGTTCGGAACAAACGTCAACTTTTAGGTTCTTCTTAATTACCATAAAAGACAACTATTTGCATTGGGGGAGGTTGAAAATGTTACATTTTTAATTTTATTTACGTAAATTGAAAATTTGCTTTCACACTGTCAAATCACTCTGTTTGCAGTTCGGAACAAACGTCAACGGTTAATACGCACGTTTTTTTTATAAAACTTTTAAAATAAAAATAATATACACAAGCCCGCTAGACAAACCCTGCTTTGCCAGACAAACCATTCAAAAACGTAGGCTGTTTTTTAAAGTAAAGATAACATACACAATCCCGTTACATAACCGTTTACGTTTGTTCCGAATATTTACCAATATTTTAATTAAATCATTATTTTCCCGCAGAAATTGGCCTGAATTCACACACAATATAGTTTTTAACAATAAAAATAGTCATATAAGATTAAAATAAAATCTAAATAATTAGAAAAGTATTCATTGAGCATTTGCCTTAAGACACATCTGAAAATAATGAAAAAATATTTTAAATACACGTTAAATTAATTATATAATATCTAGGTATTTACAACTGGTTGCATATTTTATTTTAATTTCAAAATCAAGGGACTTTTTTCTAGTGAGACTAGATTAAATGAAAATAATACAATAATTCAGAGAAGATAAAAACATAAAATTAGAAAAGGCAAAATTAAAATATTGTTTACATTTAGGGTTGCCATCTCTAAAATTTGGCAACCAGGACAAGACGCGTGAAAACCCCGGATTTTAGAGCCCAGAACCCGGACATGTCAACAGGTTTTTTTTAAAACATAGTCAAATTAAAATTAGTCATCATTTTAAATGTACCTATTAAAACAGAATCTTATTATTACAGAGTTGGTTACAAATTGTTTTAATAATCAGTTAGAATTTTTTCATTCTTAAAATAAAACCCAAATTATTAATATACTCTGTTATGAAAACTAAACCTTATTTAATATTAAACCTAACAAAATTCAATTAAATTTTTAAACAAAAGTCTTAAAAGTACTGAGACCATTTTAGTATTCAGTCTTACACTTTTGGAGGTAACTCTTTTAACTCAGTAATAATTATCTTCTTTAAATGTTAGTTTATCAGCAGCCATTTAAGCAACAAAATATCACTTAACATAATATGAATTAAATCCAGTCTTCTTAAATCTTAAGCAACCAAACTGAACCTCTTTAAAGTTTAGACTTACTGTAATGTAAGTTACATTATTAATTTTTTTAAATAAATAAAGTCGCGGGCAGCCCAAGACTTTAAATTTTTAAACCCGGACAACAAATGAAACCCCGCCCGGACGTTCCCCGGACGCCCTCTAAACTAGGACAAATCCGGGGAAACCCGGACTGATGGCAACCCTATTTCCATTATACGTAAAACGTTACACGAAAAACCATGGCTTCTTGTTTAGTGACCAAATATTTACAAATTATTTCCGAATTCAGTTGAATGAATAATGAACTGAATAACTAAATGAATTACATCGAGGTTCACATTCATATCGCGAAACTTCAGTGAGAAGCACTTTATTTTCCATTTGTTGAAAAATGAATGAGTAAAGCGGGCCACAGACCTTCAGTTATAACTGTACAGTTAAATCGTAGGTCCATACAGCCTACACACATTCAAGTAAAACTGCGTAATCTTTCAGTTTTTATCAACAATGGCCTCCATAGACGACCCTTTAGCCGTTACAGGGCTAAAGATGTATTAAAAGAAACTGGTTATTTTAAATGAAAAATAAAAGAGAAATTAAAATTAAATTAATTATTTGTATTAAAAGAGAAATTTGTATTAATTTAATGAGTGTATTAAAAGAAACTGCGACAAAACTGACGAAACTGTACAGTTTTTGACTACAAGCTGTCAGTTTTAAGAGGGCATTACTAGAGAAAACCGGAAATACGTCATTTTCAAAAAAGTTTTTAGACGTATTGACTCTTTTCCACAAAAAAATATAAATGGATTTCGAAAGATTGTTCTTTTATCTAGCATTCGTATGTAATAAATTTTGAGAATTTTTTTAATTTTTAGTATAATAAGGTTATTCCATAGGTCGTTGGCAGATTTGTTCAATTTTCAAAAAAGTTTTTGTATTATACCACACCCATTTCAAATAATAAAATCATGCAGTAAAATAAATCAATACATTATCTAGCAAACGTATGTTTTAGAATTTTAATTTTAGTTTCAATAAAATCATTAAAAAAAAGGAAGGAACATGTGTTTCTTGGCGAAAATTGGTCCGTTTGTGTATTTATTTGCGCACTTACAAACTAATATATTTTAATTCTTCTAATAGTGCAAAATTATTTTGTGGTAACATTTTAAATTCAAATTAATAAATTACGTTGTATTAACCACTTAATTATTTATAAAAACCGACATTTTAAATTTTTTAATTTTTTTAATTGTTCTATATTGACCCTCGTCCCTTACACATTATTTTCTTTCAAAATTTTATTATTGTTTATGTCTATTATTTTTCTCTATTACCTATGTATGTCTATTTTTAAAATTAGTTCTGTCAAAACCCTGAGGAAGTCAGCTTTGCTGACGAAACATGTCGGTTTTTATAAATAATTAAGTGGTTAATACAACGTAATTTATTAATTTTAATATATTTTAGATATTTTTAACATTCTTATTAAATTTAGACATTATTGAAAAATGATAAATAGTTATAATCAAAAAAATAACTACAAAAAGTACATTATTTTAATAGTTTTATCATCACGCCTTTCAGCATTTTTGGATGAAGGTATAAATTAAAGCTAATTTGAATTGAAATAAATTTGATATTGAGTTATAATTTAAAAAAGCTGGTACGGAGAATAATTAATCTTTCTCATTGTAACCGCCCTGCACGATCGTAAGAACAACTTTCGACGAAATGTGGATTTTCGTCCGCTGGCTGGTTAAACGCTCTTAACTGTACAGTTTTAACTGTACAGATTTATCTATTCGTATTTTGATTAGATCTCAGTTAAACTGTACAGTTCAACTTTTATCCTACACACCTAACGATTTATCTGTACAGTTCGACTATACAGTTAAACTGTACAGTTAAAACTGAAGGTCTGTAGCCCGCTTAAACCTTACTTTACTTTTTAATTACTAATGTTTTCAACGTCAAACTAAAAACAAGTGGAAGATGTGGAATATAAAGGTAAGTTTACACAATCTCTTTGGTAAACGAATGTAAATAAACAATATATGGGACGTGTGGGATTGCACTATCCTCCCCACACCCTGGAATTATTATTATTATTAAATAAAAAAATACTGAAAAAATTTTACAGGAAAATTTTGTGATATCCCTTCTTACCTTTTAGAGCTTTTCTACAAGTAGGGCATTTATTATTATTTAATTTAACTTTTTTGATACAAGTCTTACAAAACAAATGACCACAATATGTAGACCTAGCATTCACTGCCTCTATACTCTCCATGCAAACGGGGCATTCTCCATAATTATTAGTTGGGACTGGCTGCGGTGGTAGGTCCTCAGAGGAGCCGTGGGTGGTTTGTATATTTATGGACTGACCACCATTCAACGCAGCATTGTTCTCTGCTATCAATTCACCCAGGAGCAAATCAATCTCATCGAGCAAACCATCCCCAGGTTGGTTAGACACATTCAGGGCTGGGCAAAATACGTGCCTCCTTGTAATTAAAATACAAATTACAAAATACTTTTTAGCATGTATTTAAAATACGAAATACAAAATACTTTCAAGTCGTGTATTTGAAATACAAAATACAGTATTTGAACCATTTTTTTAATTTCAAATACAAATTACAAAATACATTTTTTTTTGGTAGAACCTTTGGTTGCAATACATTGTCGAAGTGCTCTTCCTTATCTAAGAATGCGTTTCCACAGAAGCAAAGCTGAGCAGAGTGAAACAGAGACGTGCAAAAATTGACAAATAATATTGCTCAGAAGACACGTCTCGTCTCCGCTCCACTTAATAATAATAATAATTATAATAACATTAGCTGGTTCCCGGCATGCGTTGTAAATCCATATTCAAAGAAATAAATTTTTTCTCCCTGCATGTCATTTCTCGTGCGTCCCCATTCCCCTCCCGCATCCCCTTTCCCTCCCGCGTTCCCCTTCCTTATGAGTGTATTAAAAGAAACTGCGACAAAACTGACGAAACTGTACAGTTTTTGACTACACACTGTCAGTTTTAAGAGGGCATTACCAGAGAAAACCGGCAATACGTCATTTTCAAAAAAGGTTTTAGACGTATTGACTCTTTTCCACAAAAAATTATAAATGGATTTCGAAAGATTGTTCTTTTATCTAGCATTCGTATGTAATAAATTTTGAGATTTATTTTTATTTTTAGTATAATAAGGTCATTGGCAGATTTGTTCAATTTTCAAAAAAGTTTTTGTATTATACCACACCCATTTCAAATAATAAAATCATGCAGTAAAATAAATCAATACATTATCTAGCAAACGTATGTTTTAGAATTTTAATTTTAGTTTCAATAAAATCATTAAAAAAAAGGAAGGAACATGTGTTTCTTTGCGAAAATTGGTCCGTTTGTGTATTTATTTGCGCACTTACAAACTAATATATTTTAGATATTTTTAACATTCTTATTAAATTTAGACATTATTGAAAAATGATAAATACTTATAATCAAAAAAATAACTACAAAAAGTCATTATTTTAATAGTTTTATCATCACGCCTTTCAGCATTTTTGGATGAAGGTATAAATTAAAGCTAATTTGAATTGAAATAAATTCGATATTGAGTTATAATTTAAAAAAGCTGGTACGGAGAATAATTAATCTTTCTCATTGTAACCGCCCTGCACGATCGTAAGAACAACTTTCGACGAAGTGTGGATTTTCGTCCGCTGGCTGGTTAAACGCTCTTAACTGTACAGATTTATCTATTCGTATTTTGATTAGATCTCAGTTAAACTGTACAGTTCAACTTTTGTCCTACACACCTAACGATTTATCTGTACAGTTCGACTGTACAGTTAAACTGTACAGTTAAAACTGAAGGTCTGTAGCCCGCTTAAACCTTACTTTACTTTTTAATTACTAATGTTTTCAACGTCAAACTAAAAACAAGTGGAAGATGTGGAATATAAAGGTAAGTTTACACAATCTCTTTGGTAAACGAATGTAAATAAACAATATATGGGACGTGTGGGATTGCACTATCCTCCCCACATCCTGGAATTATTATTATTATTAAATAAAAAAATACTGAAAAAATTTTACAGGAAAATTTTGTGATATCCCTTCTTACCTTTTAGAGCTTTTCTACAAGTAGGGCATTTATTATTATTTAATTTAACTTTTTTGATACAAGTCTTACAAAACAAATGACCACAAAATGTAGACCTAGCATTCACTGCCTCTATACTCTCCATGCAAACGGGGCATTCTCCATAATTATTAGTTGGGATTGGCTGCGGTGGTAGGTCCTCAGAGGAGCCGTGGGTGGTTTGTATATTTATGGACTGACCACCATTCAACGCAGCATTGTTCTCTGCTATCAATTGATCCACATCAATTGAATCGCAGTCTGAACCGTAAATTTTTATATCTGCATCACCCAGGAGCAAATCAATCTCATCGAGCAAACCATCCCCAGGTTGGTTAGACACATTCAGGGCTGGGCAAAATACGTGCCTCCCTGTAATTAAAATACAAATTACAAAATACTTTTTCGCATGTATTTAAAATACGAAATACAAAATATTTTCAAGTCGTGTATTTGAAATACAAAATACAGTATTTGAACCATTTTTTTAATTTCAAATACAAATTACAAAATACATTTGGTTTTGGTAGAACCTTTGGTTGCAATAAATTGTCGAAGTGCCCTTCCTTATCTAAGAATGCGTTTCCACAGAAGCAAAGCTGAGCAGAGTGAAACAGAGACGTGCAAAAATTGACAAATAATATTTCTCAGAAGACACGTCTCGTCTCCGCTCCACTTAATAATAATAATTATTATAATAACACTAGCTGGTTCCCGGCATGCGTTGTAAATCCATATTCAAAGAAATAAAATTTTTCTCATTGCATGTCCTTTCCCGTGCGTCCCCATTCCCCTCCCGCATCCCCTTTCACTCCCGCGTTCCCCTTCCACCTTCCCCGCCTACCCTCTCCACTCTCCCGCTCCCCAGCCCCGCCAACCCCCCTCCCACGTTCCATATATTCAATCCTAGGACATTCAGTTTTCAAAAAACTCGTGTGCCAACTGTTACATTTTTTTTATTCAATTTTTCATTTTTCATCTATTAAAAATATTCATGAATAATGAAATAATTTTACTTTGTATAAATCACATATTTGATGTGCAAATCCGACCGGTTTCGGAACAAACGTTCCTTCGTCAGGGAAAGCTTATACAATATAAATAGTATAAGCTTTCCCTGACGAAGGAACGTTTGTTCCGAAACCGGTCGGATTTGCACATCAAATAAGTGGTTTATACAAAGTAAAATTATTTCATTATTCTATAATGGATAACCACAAAGTAATAGCTACATTCAAAAATAAAAAATATTCATTTTTGTATATTATAAGAACAATCAATCAAATCTGGTACCTAACATAGGTAAAATATCTATAATTTGAAACAAACGCGCGAACTGTCAAACGTGCAAAGTTAAAATAGTCGTTAAGTTTTCTGAAATTATCTAATTTTCTGCGTAATTTTCTCAAATTTTCTTTCAGCAAGAACGTTTTACAAAGTATTAGAAAACTTAAAAAATAAATAATGAAATAAGTAAAGTCGTTCTGAAGTTATGGCGTGGCCAAGGGAAGAAAACAGGGATTCATTTTTATATACATGATATGACATTTGTAAAGCGCAGTTTTGTGATATGTCACTTCAAGTGCGCTCTACAGTAATGAACTTAAAAACAATCTAGTATTCAGTCAAATAATTCCTCTAGTGCTTGATCTAATACTATGATACAAAAGTGTACAATACGAAGCAATGACAAGTATAATATTGTAATATGATACAAAATGTACCTACAACAACAGTGCTATCATAGCACAGGACAATAATAATAACTAGCACGACATAAAAAAGGTACAATACATTATAAAGCAATGATGAGAGAACTACAAATAATCAAGAGTGCTATAGCATAGGACAATAGTTCAGGATTCTAGTGTTTTTAGTCTTTGTATTATCTATCAGTTTATTTTTCATTATCATTTATTAAGGTCGCTAAATGTATTTGAAAATGTATTTTGAAGCCATAAGTATTTGAAATACAAATTACAAAATACCTCAGCATCAGGTAATTGAAATACCAATTACAAAATACATTTTTAGGAAGTAATTGAAATACAAATACAAAATACGTATTCGCATTTCAAATACGTATTTCAATTACAAGTAATTCAAATACTGCCCAGCCCTGGACTCCTGGACACATTGATGGTGGTTGGATTTTCAGTGCTTAAGCCACAAGCTTCATTAAATCTTCTATTATTTATGTCGATAATAATATTATCATTAGAAGTGCCCGGTAGTGGAGAAAATGGGCGGAGATTAGAAAACACTTGCTTACTTGTAGAAAAGTCATTTTCTTCACGTGTCGGAGAAATATTTCCGGATTCCATATTTTATTTACGGGTTACAGAATTTATAATATTTAGGGAGTATACTGTAAGAGAAAATTCTTTTACGTAGACAGTTGCGATGAATTCGAAATTTTTAATTTTGAAAAAATAGTACTAGGTATGTGGGTAGGAAGGTAGGTAGATAGGTACGCGTAAGGCAGGCCGCACACAACAGACAAAAATCGGATCAGACAAAAATCGATACGAAAACGGGATTGGTTATAATACCGGGGCCACGCCCGTTATCGGACCGGATTGGACGGCTTGCACGGAGTAATGAAAATAGGCCACGCCTTTCCGCGCCCACCGTCCAATCGAATTTTGTCTGAACCGACAATCGGGTGGAAAAATCTGAGTTCAGTATTAGGTACACAGGCCCGGACTGGGACCATTTTGGGCCCTCCGCTAAAACCTGTAAAGGGGCCCCCTAACGTGGGGTGGGGAGGGGGGGGGGGGGTGGCTCCAGAAAACGGGGGGTCCAGGGTAATTTTTTGATAAAAAAAAGCAGATTTTGATAAAAAAAAGCTTGTAAAACTGCAAAAGAGGAATTCGTACAATAAGGGTCGATAATAAGGTTTTAATTATATTTAATTTTTTACATAACAAGTCCATAAATGATTTTGAAATTAAAATAATGTTTATGTATATGGCAGTATTTAAAAAAAAACCCAATGAAATCTTCTATCGCAGTTTTACAACTTGAATGAAAATATTTGTGTATTTTATTACCCATTGTATTTTGACTGGCCTCATTTGGCAGATATGGCCATGATCGAAAATAGGTTAAATGTCTTTATTAGTTAAAACAATATTGCAATAATTTTTTTTTTTTTTTTTTTAATAAAGAAAGACAAACAATCCCGGGTTACGAATAACCCAACAATGTTTGAAAATCTCCTACTACCACCACAGAAAGCCGAATATGTTGCTTGTGTTGTGATGGAGGACTCAGCCAGCCGAGGAATCGAATACGCGAGGCTCGGGTGGGACCCAAACGCTATGCCCACTCAACCACTGACCAGTCAATTTACCCAAACGATATTGAAAAAAAAAACAGCATATATACCATAGTGAGTTCTGGCATCATGAAATTATGCATTGCTAACCGTTCATCCGATTGCGATGAAACTTGGGGATTTGATGTGTGCAGGCCTGCGATGGTAGAAGTACAGAAATATACAATAATGAGTTGTGGCATAATGAAATTAGGCGTTGCTAACCACTCATTCAATTGCAATGAAACTTTAGGGATTTGATGTGCGCATGCGAAAGATGGTTTCTATATATAACAGTGAGTTCTGGAATCATGAAATTATGCGTTGCTAAACCGTTCATCCGATTGCGAGGAAACTTTGGTGAGTTGTTGTGAGCCGCTTACAAATGTTTCGGGGGAGGGAAACTCGGGAGGGTGGAGGAGAATTCGAGAGGGGGGTTCGCAAGGTGGGGGAAGCGGGATAGGGGAGTGGGAAGAGGGAAGGTGGAAAAGGCGATGTGGGAACGCGTGAGGGAAGGAGATGCGGGAGAGGAAGGAGAGGCGGAAGGGGAACGGGACGAATGGGAAAGTACCCGCAGGGAGAACCATTGCGGGCATATGCAAAATATGTATAAAAATCCAGAAGCAAGCATATTTTGTTTTTTATATGTGTATATAGATTTCCCCTAATACCATGCGAGCGGGGCCGCGGGTAAAAGCTGGTTCATCATAAATATTTATTTCTCCCTCTTGACTTTAATATAAGTAACTGGCCGAGAGTATAGTAAAGTAAATATAATAATTAAGTTCTAATAAATAATAACATATAAGGGTAATTGTTCGGAACAAACGTCAACTTTTAGGTTCTTCTTAATTACCATAAAAGACAACTATTTGCATTGGGGGAGGTTGAAAATGTTACATTTTTAATTTTATTTACGTAAATTGAAAATTTGCTTTCACACTGTCAAATCACTCTGTTTGCAGTTCGGAACAAACGTCAACGGTTAATACGCACGTTTTTTTTATAAAACTTTTAAAATAAAAATAATATACACAAGCCCGCTAGACAAACCCTGCTTTGCCAGACAAACCATTCAAAAACGTAGGCTGTTTTTTAAAGTAAAGATAACATACACAATCCCGTTACATAACCGTTTACGTTTGTTCCGAATATTTACCAATATTTTAATTAAATCATTATTTTCCCGCAGAAATTGGCCTGAATTCACACACAATATAGTTTTTAACAATAAAAATAGTCATATAAGATTAAAATAAAATCTAAATAATTAGAAAAGTATTCATTGAGCATTTGCCTTAAGACACATCTGAAAATAATGAAAACATATTTTAAATACACGTTAAATTAATTATATAATATCTAGGTATTTACAACTGGTTGCATATTTTATTTTAATTTCAAAATCAAGGGACTTTTTTCTAGTGAGACTAGATTAAATGGAAATAATACAATAATTCAGAGAAGATAAAAACATAAAATTAGAAATGCAAAATTAAAATATTGTTTCCATTTAGGGTTGCCATCTCTAAAATTTGGCAACCAAGACAAGACGCGTGAAAACCCCGGATTTTAGAGCCCAGAACCCGGACGTGTCAACAGGTTTTTTTTAAAACATAGTCAAATTAAAATTAGTCATCATTTTAAATGTACCTATTAAAACAGAATCTTATTATTACAGAGTTGGTTACAAATTGTTTTAATAATCAGTTAGAATTTTTTCATTCTTAAAATAAAACCCAAATTATTATATACTCTGTTATGAAAAGTGAAAACTAAACCTTATTTAATATTAAACCTAACAAAATTCAATTAAATTTTTAAACAAAAATCTTAAAAGTACTGAGACCATTTTAGTATTCAGTCTTACACTTTTGGAGGTAACTCTTTTAACTCAGTCATAATTATCTTCTTTAAATGTTAGTTTATCAGCAGCCATTTAAGCAACAAAATATCACTTAACATAATATGAATTAAATCCAGTCTTCTTAAATCTTAAGCAACCAAACTGAACCTCTTTAAAGTTTAGACTTACTGTAATGTAAGTTACATTATTAATTTTTTTAAATAAATAAAGTCGCGGGCAGGCCAAGACTTTAAATTTTTAAACCCGGACAACAAATGAAACCCCGCCCGGACGTTCCCCGGACGCCCTCTAAACTAGGACAAATCCGGGGAAACGCGGACGGATGGCAACCCTATTTCCATTATACGTAAAACGTTACACGAAAAACCGTGGCTTCTTGTTTAGTGACCAAATATTTACAAATTATTTCCGAATTCAGTTGAATGAATAATGAACTGAATAACTAAATGAATTACATCGAGGTTCACATTCATATCGCGAAACTTCAGTGAGAAGCACTTTATTTTCCATTTGTTGAAAAATGAATGAGTAAAGCGGGCCACAGACCTTCAGTTATAACTGTACAGTTAAATCGTAGGTCCATACAGCCTACACACATTCAAGTAAAACTGCGTAATCTTTCAGTTTTTATCAACAATGGCCTCCATAGACGACCCTTTAGCCGTTACAGGGCTAAAGATGTATTAAAAGAAACTGGTTATTTTAAATGAAAAATAAAAGAGAAATTAAAATTAAATTAATTATTTGTATTAAAAGAGAAATTTGTATTAATTTAATGAGTGTATTAAAAGAAACTGCGACAAAACTGACGAAACTGTACAGTTTTTGACTACAAACTGCCAGTTTTAAGAGGGCATTACCAGAGAAAACCGGAAATACGTCATTTTCAAAAAAGTTTTTAGACGTATTGACTCTTTTCCACAAAAAATTATAAATGGATTTCGAAAGATTGTTCTTTTTTCTAGCATTCGTATGTAATAAATTTTGAGATTTTTTTAAAATTTTTAGTATAATAAGGTTATTCCATAGGTCGTTGGCAGATTTGTTCAATTTTCAAAAAAGTTTTTGTATTATACCACACCCATTTCAAATAATAAAATCATGCAGTAAAATAAATCAATACATTATCTAGCAAACGTATGTTTTAGAATTTTAATTTTAGTTTCAATAAAATCATTAAAAAATATGTACGTACATGTGTTTCTTGGCGAAATTGGTCCGTTTGTGTATTTATTTGCGCACTTACAAACTAATATATTTTAGATATTTTTAACATTCTTATTAAATTTAGACATTATTGAAAAATGATAAATACTTATAATCAAAAAAATAACTACAAAAAGTACATTATTTTAATAGTTTTATCATCACGCCTTTCAGCATTTTTGGATGAAGGTATAAATTAAAGCTAATTTGAATTGAAATAAATTCGATATTGAGTTATAATTTTAAAAAGCTGGTACGGAGAATAATTAATCTTTCTCATTGTAACCGCCCTGCACGATCGTAAGAACAACTTTCGACGAAATGTGGATTTTCGTCCGCTGGCTGGTTAAACGCTCTTAACTGTACAGTTTTAACTGTACAGATTTATCTATTCGTATTTTGATTAGATCTCAGTTAAACTGTACAGTTCAACTTTTGTCCTACACACCTAACGATTTATCTGTACAGTTCGACTGTACAGTTAAACTGTACAGTTAAAACTGAAGGTCTGTAGCCCGCTTAAACCTTACTTTACTTTTTAATTACTAATGTTTTCAACGTCAAACTAAAAACAAGTGGAAGATGTGGAATATAAAGGTAAGTTTAAACAATCTCTTTGGTAAACGAATGTAAATAAACAATATATGGGACGTGTGGGATTGCACTATCCTCCCCACATCCTGGAATTATTATTATTATTAAATAAAAAAAATACTGAAAAAATTTTACAGGAAAATTTTGTGATATCCCTTCTTACCTTTTAGAGCTTTTCTACAAGTAGGGCATTTATTATTATTTAATTTAACTTTTTTGATACAAGTCTTACAAAACAAATGACCACAATATGTAGACCTAGCATTCACTGCCTCTATACTCTCCATGCAAACGGGGCATTCTCCATAATTATTAGTTGGGACTGGCTGCGGTGGTAGGTCCTCAGAGGAGGGAGGAGCACTCATAGAATGGGTAGTTGGTTGCGGCGGTTGGTCCACAGAGGGAGGAGGAGCTTCCATAGCTCTGTTGGAACCCAACAAGGCGTCGTGTCCTTCCATCCTGTGGCAAATCACACGATACTCTAAAAATGTTCGGTACTTAACCGAGTGCTCACTTCTTCCTGTTTGAATTTTGGTTTGAGAGGGCGACTCGAGGGCAGTGTCGTCTAGCTGAATCACGTCCTGGGACTTACTGCTTTTCAACACAGCATTGTTCTTTGCTGTCAAGTGATCCACGTCGATTATCTCGCAGTCTGCAGCCGCAGCCGAGTGCTGACTTTTTCCTGGCTTCGTTTTTCTTCGTTTGGGAGTTTTCACACGTGGACGACGGCTGGACTGAAGGACTTCCTTGGACTGACCACTATTCAACGCAGCATTGTTCTCTGCTATCAATTGATCCACATCGATTATATCGCAGTCTGAACCGTAAATTTTTATATCTGCATCATCCAGGAGCAAATCCATCTCATCGGGCAAACTCTTTTTTTTACGTTCGGACCGTTTTTTTTTGTCACGAATAACTATCGGTGCGGATTCATTATCATCAGATCCGGATGACACTATTATTACATCCCCAGGTTGGTTAGACACATTGATGGTGGTTGGATTTTCAGTGCTTAAGCCATAAGCTTCATTAAATCTTCTATTATTTATGTCGATAATAATATTATCATTAGAAGTGCCCGGTAGTGGAGAAAATGGGCGGAGATTAGAAAACACTTGCTTACTTGTAGAAAAGTCATTTTCTTCACGTGTCGGGAAAATATTTCCGGGTTCCATATTTTATAACAGAATTTATAATATTTAGGGAGTATACTGTAAGAGAAAATTCTTTTACATAGACAGTTGCGATGAATTCGAATTTTTTAATTTTGAAAAAATAGTACTAGGTAGGTGGGTAGGAAGGTAGGTAGATAGGTACGCGTAAGGCAGGCCGCACACAACAGACAAAAATCGGATCAGACAAAAATCGATACGAAAACGGGATTGGTTATAATACCGGGGCCACGCCCGTTATCGGACCGGATTGGACGGCTTGCACGGAGTAATGAAAATAGGCCACGCCTTTCCGCGCCCACCGTCCAATCGAATTTTGTCTGAACCGACAATCGGGTGGAAAAATCTGACGTTTGCGCCGGGCCTAAGTACCGTATTGAAAATTGGGTTCAGTATTAGGTACATATCACGGACATATGAATATATCTGGACCTGCCCTAAGTGATAAAAACGTATTATTTCCCCCTCGCCATGGAACCGGCTGGAGCTCCTCCTTGGCGCCAGTTCGCCCCATGTGGAGGGGATAGAGAATCGCTTGAATCTAAAATGTGTGACGTCATCATTCTTGCCGTGGGCAGCGCGAAGCTAACATCTATACATTTAACGAAAAAATAACACGCCAAAACAGTAGTTTGTGCTATACAACATACCTACATATCAGTGTGCACATAAATGTGGGCGGTTCCTTAGTGTGCTCGTCGCTGGTTACAGGGGTAAGTAAATTATGAAACATTTGTAAAAGTGTCTTAACTAAACATGGCAAAAAAATATTGCTATGTGAAAACGGGCGAATCTTTTTGGGGTGTACATTTGGCCTACGCAAATATTTTATTATCGTGGCAAGCAATTCGCGCTCCCATGTAAAAAGGTCTATTCATTCAAAGCAGATTTTGCTTTTAAGAACTAAATGATGATATTATAATGCGAGATGCCTATATACTGTCAGATTAATTTTTCAACCAATGACAGTCATCTTCCCCTCTTCGTACCGCCATAGTTGATTTTTCCCCTCACCTGTTATTTCTGGTCTATTGAATTTGGATGTCTATGGTACATATTCATGCTTCGCTACTTCCTCCGACCGTTCCCTAACAATATGCGAGGATAAAGGTAAAAAATCTAGTAAAGTTCGGCAATATTTTAGCTTATAAATCATAGTTTTATATATTGGTTGACATCAGGGGCGGCCCTAGGGCGGTGCGAGCGGTGCGACCGCACAGGGCGCCGTCGTAAGAGGGGCGCCGAAAACACCCGACAACCGACCACTGACCGACTATCTATCGATCGTGCGCTTAAATCGTGTGGTCGGTGCGGGAAGCAAGCAGTGTTGCCAACGTAGGTGGTTTTTCGTCATTTAGGTTACTCAGGACGAGAATCAGCGACGAAAAAATCTAAAACGAGACTGGTCGTCTATTAGGCTACTTCAGAGACAAGCTATTTAAATCAGCCGAATCGCAAATAATTAAGAAAAAAATACAATAATGTTGTCGCTGAAAGAATTTTCAGCATAATGGGGACAATCAAAACAATCATGGACTTAGCAAACGCGTCGCAATTGCTGAAAAACTGCTCGTAATTTGTGAAGCAGTACCGGACTTATTCGTCTGCTCAAATAACAGCTAAGGAAATAGCTTCCGAGGCTGGAATAGATTCTACGAAAGAAGAAAGAAGCGATTATTTGAATATGAAGCTACAGATAAGACACCAACAAATCCCGAAAAACTGTTTAAAATTGACTATGATAGATACAATTGAAAATGCATTGGTCACTGGGTTTGGACAATTATCTAAATTCAATGATACATGGTCTTTTTTGTATAACATCAAAATAATTCCTGACAAGTCTTCATTAGAAAAAGCCTGTGCAGATTTGCAAATCATTTTAACCGATGGGGAAAAATATGTCTCTAGTTGCGAATTGGTTGAAGAACTTTTGAGCCTAAACCCATTACTAAAATATCTTGACTCAGCAGAGCCACTACAAGTTCTTTAACTTACAAAAAAAAAATTATTGGCAGGATATATGTATTTCCAAATGTGTGGACAGCGCTTCGGATTTTGCTGACCATCCCTGTAACTGTCGCCAAAGGAGAACGAAGATTTAGTAAATTAAAACGTACTTACGTTCGGCTATATGTCAAGAAAGACTATCGGATCTTGCAATTTTATCAATTGAGAATGATATTGCCCAAGGGTTAAATTATTCTGATTTAATAAAAAAATTCGCAAGGGCAAAAGCAAGAAAATTTGTGTTCTAGTGTTTTTATTGATTTCGCAGATTTAATTAAATAAATGTAATCAAACATATATTTTTTAAACGACTTCAAAAAGGAGGAGGTTCTCAATTTGACCATATATATTTTTTTATGTTTGTTACCTCAGAACTTTCGACTGGATTAACCGATATTGATGATTCTTTTTTTATTTGAAAGCTGGCACTTCCCGTGTGGTCCCATTGCAATTTGGTTTAGTTCTGAAAATAACATCCATGAGAAAACCATATAAGTCTTAAATTTGCATTAAGTATGTGCGCGACAAATGGACGAATAACTCAATATCACCCCAACCGATTTTGATGATTCTTTTTTGTTGGAAAGGATGTACTTCAAGGGTAGTTTGATGAGATTTTGGTTAGCTTCTGATTATGGGATCCATGACAAATTAACGGAACTCTTCAATTCTTAGGAGCAAATTAGAATCTTTTATAGGCTATCCGGATCTTTGAGTCACCTACCGTAACGTCGTTATGGTCAAGTAATGTCTGTCTCATATGAGCAGCACGTTTAGTAGTTCTACCCATATTCAGATAAATTAGTTAAAAGTACTTCAGATTCACTAAAAATAAAAAAAAATAAACAAAAAATTTAACAAAACAAAAAAACGACTTCAAAAAATGCACTAAAAAGTAAAAAAATAATTTCGTATTCTTCTACTACTTAATAATCAACTAACTTTTTCTACTCATAAATATGTAGGTACGATTGTTATTTATGGAGTCGGTGTCAGTCAAGGTAACTGGCCCGGCGTGTTCACTTGACAGCTCCCCTCCCGCCGCACAGTGATTCGTTTCGTACAAGCTAGACGCTTATAAGTCACTTTTGAATTCCCAAACAATGACGTCATGGCGACATTACCAGATAGACAGGATAATAAATACATGATTAATTGGGGTGATTAGTGCTCGCATTGACTCATACCAGAGGCCTAAAGTCGAATAATGTGTTTTGAAATTATCATTTGCATTTATTCGCTCGTTGCAGCTCGACGTTTAAAATTGTGTACTATGTTTGAAAAGTGTTTTTTTTTCGGTTCTGTAAAATGGGGGCTACTTTGGAAGGTATGTTTTAAAGTTTTTTTAGAATACTTTAGTATATAAATAATTTTAGTTGTTTTTTAAATAATAAATAAGTTTTGTGTTTTTTTTGGCCTAAAAAATATTAAATTTCTAACTTCTCGAGAGTTTATCTCAGAGAGTATACCAAAATCGTAAAATAATTTTCGTTTTTTTACATAGTGCAACTAATATTCTATTCATATTAGTTTCGATATTAACCCACACGAATCCACATTATTATTATTTTTTCATTTTACAGGATCCATATACGAGATTTCCAGGCTGGAATTGTTCGTGACATGGAAGAGTTTGCCGAAGAAATAAAGGCTTGAAGGAATGTTTAACAAAATTTTAAGTACATTTGAACTTGATAAGCTCAGTGCAAGTGGTGAAAAAAAGTTGAAAAACCAAAAAAGGCTTATATTTTTGAAAATAAGCCTAAATTTGACCGTAATTTTAGCAATTTATTACACCCAAAATACATTTTTTTTTACTTTTTACATATAATTGTTTTTATTATAAACCTCAAATACTCTATTAACACATTATTTAAAAATTATAAAAAATAAAATAAAAAAAATATTAATCATTTTTAACACTAATTTTCATAAAATTAGTGTTGACTACACCTCAATAGAGGGTTAAAAATAATTTAATCATGTGTAAGAGTTTTTAGCGTATAGCATGTATGAAAGGAATCACTGTGCGCCATGGCCCCGCTCTCGCCTCTCGCCTCGCGCGTGCGACACAAGCACATCTCACCTTTGACTACGTATGTAGTTAAAAACCTATCTTGGCTGACACCGACTTAAAAAATCGCAATCGTACCTACATATTGATGAGTAGAAAAAGTAAGTTGATTTAAAGTGTAGAAGAATATGAAATTATTCTTTTACTTTTTAGTGGATTTTTTTAAAGTCGTTTTTAGTTTGGTTAAATATTTGTTTTTTCTGATATTATTTCTCATCTATCCTACTAGGTACTTCAATTAAAGTTGCATAACTGCATAGAAAGAGCTCTATTTTTTGTTAGAAGGGGGGCGCCACCAAGAGATTTCGCACCACCTAATAATTTAGCTAGGGCCGCCCCTGGTTGACATGTTGCTCTTGTATTGTTTTGTATTTATTATACCTAAACACTTTTCTCGGTTTTCCCGCGTAACGTAGTCCTGAGAAGGACTTTTTAACTCCTGACGTTTCGGACAGATCACACTGACCATCTTCAGAGGCCTTCCGCACTAAGCTTGCCATCGATATGGCTGTTCGGGAGGAGTCCTGGACAGCCAGGTTGGCTAAGGTTAGTTGGCCTTATGTCTTTAGTTTTTGTCTCAAACTGATAGCTTTCGCATGTCTGTTCGGTCCAGGATCCAAGACTTATGTGAGTGCAAATTAATTCTTATGGCTAGAACGGAGAACCCGGGTTGAATGTGATTTATGGTGCGTAGATGTCACTAATAAACGCTTAACTTCATCCTTAGTTCAACACGTCCTTAATGAAGGTCATAAAATAGACTTCAATAATACAACAACAATAGCTAGCGTATACAATGAACCAAAAAGAACTTACCGCGAAGCGATAGAAATTTATAAACATAAAAATAATATGAACACCAGAAACGACTCCATTAGAATTCCCAACACCTGGAAAGTAATAATAATAATTGACGAAAATCCCCCAAAAACGGCATTTCCAAAATTATCAGAAGTACCCTCAATTAGCCTAACCAATCAGGTCTCTACATGTAAACCGCCTGAGACTGCCGGTCCCACCTCCTACCCCCAGCACCATAAATCACATTCAACCCGGGTTCTCCGTTCTAGCCATAAGAATTGATTTGCACTCACTTAAGTCTTGGATTCTGGACTCTGGACCGAACAGACATGCGAAAGCTATCAGTTTGAGACAAAAACTAAAGACATAAGGCCTCTGAAGATGGACAGTGTGATCTGTCCGAAACGTAAAGAGTTAAAAAGTCCTTCTCAGGACTACGTTACGCGGGAAAACCGAGAAAAGTGTTTTACATCTTACACCCGTGAAAACCTTAACCATAACATATTTAGTACTCGTATATCTACTACGGGGGCTTCAGATGAATTCTCCATGTTTGGTGAAGAGGCGCGCCCTGCCACTGGGCCACAGCCTGGACAAGAGTGTTCTCCGATCTTTGGTAGCGCCTCACCCGGCTATTCTGTGGCGCATCAAAGCGGCGAACCCATGTACCCTTCCTTCTGCGAACATCTGCGAGGCACTGCATCGCCAAGGTAGGCCGAATAGCGCCCTATATGCGTTGTTGTATTGTACTCGAAGTGTGTTCATGACGCATTGTGAGTATCTTGTCCATAGTTTTCCGGTGTAAAAGCTCATGCAGTAGCTCTGGAATATTTGCTTTTTCACCGGAGAACTGCACCTGTTGAATCTCCTGGCGAGCATGTTGGATCGCACGCTTAGTACTCTTCTTTGGCGTTCTATGTCATTTTTATCATTTAGGTCATCAGTGACGACATGCCCCAAATATTTTATTTCCTGCAGATTTTGACATTGTCTCCGCCGAGGAGAATGGGTGGAATGACAGTAGGACCAGTATTTGCTTTAAACACCAGCAATGATGACTTTTTGGCATTGTACATCAAACCATGACTATCGACGCACGTATGCTTGGCAAATGGCCAGAAGTTTTCTCATTGCCCTTACTGATGGGGCTAGTATGGTAGTATGACCATGTCATCTGCATAACTTATATTATTCATACATACTCCGGCAACGGATATAATAATGCCCACTCGAACTCCTGCAGCGCTTCCTGAACGCTAAAAATTTAAAAACGCCCCCCTAGACCTCCAAAACGCACACTAGGGGGCGCTAGCGCCCCCGTTAAGATATACTGGTGTAAATACATTGTTAGTTTCTTTTCAATATCACTCTTCTCTCTTATTTTCAACTCGTAGGCAATGAAAGATCTGTGTTTTACCTTCGAAAGCTTTTCATCATCAATATTTCATAAGAAGTGGTTTTTACATCATAGAAACAAACCCTGAAATGTTAACCTGTAATAAAATGAGGAAAACTAGCCACAATTTCCTACTCTCTACTTTGATTGTCCTTTTCTCACTAACGTGCGTAGATATTTAACCGAAATCTTAACAGATGTCTCTATTAGTTCAATTAGTTCAAATCAACAAACTGCCACAATAATACCCCGAATTTGGCACGAACAAGTCGACTGCTCCGAGAAGACTGCAGTAACTCAAAATTTGGTGTTTTTGAGTTAGTTACATTTTCGGGTTTTATATTTTTTTATCTATCTGCCAAGAAGACATTTGTAACTCTAACAGGTATACAAGTGAGAAAAACCATTTTTAAAATAGTTGTAAGTCACGAAGTCTTAATTTTTCCATGTACTAAAGAAGTAAGTTGAGTTACTGCGCTTTTCATCGGAATTTTTTTTTGGTGTATGGTCGTAAGTCAGACTTACTTCTTTTTTCCGTGGAGAAATATCGATATTATCATTTGAATTGCGATTGACGGTTAAAGTTACAGTCATTGCGGTTTGCCTATTGTAGTGATAAAATTGAAAATATAAAGAGAATTGTACCGTGAAAGTGTTAAACATGAGAATTTTCAGTACGACTGTCAAAATAATAGCTAATGGTAAAGTATTATCGTCTACAATACAGTCTACACACATCTCAGACATAACTTAAAATTTAATGTAGGTATTTAATACAAAATTCTAATGCCCCGAAAATTGGCTTGTGAATTCCTATTTTGTACATATTTTTTGTTCAGATTATAATAAATTATTACAGAGTCTACTTCTGATGAATTATTGGGTCCCTATGGACATCAGCAATATTTTAGTGGAGTGAACTCTGATGACGGTTTGAAGCCTGCTGCATGTAATAATTCAAGACCTATAGAATTGAGCGTTTGTAGACCAACCTCCCCTGATTTCATGTTGTTTTTTATTGAGGAAACAGGATTGTTCTATCACGCTATTGCAAAGGGAAATCAGATTTTGCATCGAAGATTTTTATAAGCATGTTCTACCAGTTATTATTGATAATAAAACAAAATAAATTAAAGTAACAATGATCTTCAGGTTATTTTATTTCCCCTATAATTTGGTATGGCCATGGTCTCGGCCATACCAAATTGGGGTAAGTGTGGAGGGAAAGGAAATGGGAAAGAGGAAGGTGGGAAAGTACCTGGATATTCAGATCTGGTCACCAAACACGGCTAAAGCCATTTCAAGCAACGTTTCAATTCGGAATGGTGGTTTTAGACCAGGGCGATTCTGAGAATATCTTTCCACTCTGGAACGTTCCGCAAATACACCTTATATTGGGCAATCACTTACATTATTGTGGGAATCACTATAACCAAGACGGCAACCACTGTACATAAAAACAGTAATTACTCTGTTAATTAAAAAAAAAAAACAAGTTGTGATGTAATATAATCGATAGAACGATTTGATCTCGTAGGAATACCTAAATAATTTAAAATTAAATATTATGAATCTATTGATTGTTTTGTCAGCGCCGCGGCGCGCGGCGCCTGTCCCTTGGTTTATTAGCGTCTCGGCAAGCCTGCTACAATTGCATATATGGCATATACACAAAACCGGCTCTGTTTTGTAATAATATGATGAGAAGGACCAAACCTACACCAAAGTAAAAAAAAAAATCCTTCAATTTTACCTTCTGTTTGATTTTCCGCAGAAAGTTGGTTGGTTTATCCGCTACGTTTTGCTCCTCTCGTTGGTCAAAAGATGTCGTTAGCAACTTTATATGTTACGCAAACAAGGAGAAAAACATTCATCATTCTTTTTCAAATTTAATGATTGCGCTATATGTAAAAAATATACCCTGATGTTCATGTTGGAACTTTGACATTTTAGTAATTATTTTATATCTCCCATTCTTTTGCAGGTGCCTCTCGTTTCCTGAAAAAAAAGTGCCTATACCCACGGGGGCTATTTTTCTTTAAGGCTCTGCAACCGGGCCCGAAAAGAAGAAGATAGAGAGATACGAAATTACGAATGTTAGAGGAGAGCGCTAACATTTGCAGCGACAAAATCGACGCGAAAATTGCGAAAATGTTTAATAAAACACGACTCGTTTAAAATAGAGCAAAAATCTCGCGGGCATTATCTTCAACAGGATTTAAAGAATCACTGTGAATTTTTTCATACATATAACTTGTAAAATAACTGAAACAAACGTGCTAATAATAATTTTTGGAGCATACCTTGCGATTTTTTTCTATCGAGGGAATTTTATATAATTTACGTTTCGGCGCGGGCAAAGTCTAGATATTATCTTCAAGAATAACATATATTTTTTTAAGAGCTTTAAAACTTACCGTGTTTAAGGGAAATATGTAATAAATCGGTGAATTTTTTTGAATGTTTATTTTGTAATATTATTAAATGACAAAACAATATTAACTTTAATCATAATTAAATGTTATCCAAGTGTTTATAATAATTTTAGACCATTAGCGTAGAAATAAATTACAAGTTGAAGTGATCTAACAGTACCTACTTGCTTTCGTCGTCATTCAGGGAAAAATCTTAATATTTGTTATCTTTTTTGTGATCCTTCTACTTCCCTCTGGAACAACTAGGTGAAACTGCAATTATTACCAGTCTCACATAAGTTTTGAAGCCATGACAAGCGACGTCTTGCTCTACCGTGTCTTCCATCAATCTTCCCTTGAATTATCAGTTAAAAAATCTTCATATTTGTCAGCGCCGGATCTGCCATACGTTCAAAAACGTGCCAAAACCTGGCGCCAACTCCGAAGGGGCGCCGTGAGAAAATAAATATTGTATTAAAATTTAGTTATAATACCTATTCCCTGAATCGTTTAAAAATTACCCATAGTACGAAATAATTATTACGCTATAGCAACACTTTCCAAAGAAACAGAATGCGCACGCATCTGGTTGGTATCAACGGCTTACGAATTTATAGTCAGTTACAGAATTTTTTTACAAATTCCATATATTTAGTTTAAACGTAAGATCTATTTTTCCATATATCTTTTACCGTGTTTCACGACGAATAGATGCGATCCAAATTCATTAACCAATCACAGCGCGGTATTTTTGTTCGTAAGCCGTTGATACCATACGTCAGTGTTTAGTGTTTGTTCGCTCAACACAGGGGAAATGAAAGGTACAAATTTGAGGTTATATTCTCATTATCACTGCTCACTGTCTCTCGTCGGGACTGCCTGTCGGAAGCTAGTAGATGCTATTCTTGTGTTGTACATTGCCATGAGAACGTATTTGTATTTGCTTTTTCTAATATTCGCGTTGGGTATATAGGTACATAAACGCCGTAAATCTCAAGAATGTCTAATGGACCTAGTTCAGCGAAACCACCAGCATTATCTCGTAACCTATATTTTAAATCATGGTACGGGCACAAACAAACAATTCGTTGTATTATTTTAAAGCATAACTTGCAAAGAGTTTTTCCTAAAATAATTAAAATAGCACCATAATTTATGTTTATCCAATAGATTCAGAGAGTATAGGGCTCCTGGCGATCCTCTCTTTAAAAAAACGAGTGTGAGAGCTACCGCCAGGTCACTTGGAAAAGTTACATCATTTATATGTCTTGATTTTATTTGATAAATTAGTGTAAAAAAAATAATAATTAAATAAAAAAAAAAAAAAAATTGGGGTGAACGAATTTTTAATGAAAATAAAAATGTAGGGGGGGGGGTGCCATCGGTACTTACTGCACAGGGCGCCAGATTTCGTAGATCCGGCCCTGTATTTGTGTTGATTTAGCAAGGACACTGACGTTATATCTACAGCCATTATTGTTATTTAGGTACTCTTTTGTATAACCTTACCAGTCTCACATAAGTTTTGAAGCCATGACAAGCGACGTCTTGCTCTACCGTGTCTTCCATCAATCTTCCCTTGAATTATCAGTTAAAAAATCTTCATATTTGTGTTGATTTAGCAAGGACACTGACGTTATATCTACAGCCATTATTGTTATTTAGGTACTCTTTTGTATAACCTTACCAGTCTCACATAAGTTTTGAAGCCATGACAAGCGACGTCTTGCTCTACCGTGTCTTCCATCAATCTTCCCTTGGATTATCAGTTAAAAAATCGGTAATTGTTCGGAACAAACGTCAACGGTTAATACGCACTTTTTTTTATAAAACTTTTAGATTCTTCTTAATTACCATAAAAGACAACTATTTGCATTGGGGGAGGTTGAAAATGTTACATTTTTAATTTTATTTACGTAAATTGAAAATTTGCTTTCACACTGTCAAATCACTCTGTTTGCAGTTTTTTTGATAAAACTTTTAAAATTAAGATAATATACACAAACCCGCTACACAAACCCTGCGTAGCCAAACAAACCATTCAAAAACGTAGGCTGTTTTTTAAAGTAAAGATAACATACACAATCCCATTACACAACCGTTGACGTTTGTTCCGAATATTTACCAAAAAATCTTCATATTTGTGTTGATTTAGCAAGGACACTGACGTTATATCTACTGCCATTATTGTTATTTAGGTACTCTTTTGTATAACCTTACCAGTCTCACATAAGTTTTGAAGCCATGACAAGCGGCGACGTCTTGCTCTACCGTGTCTTCCATCAATCTTCCCTTGGATTATCAGTTAAAAAATCTTCATATTTGTGTTGATTTAGCAAGGACACTGACGTTATATCTACAGCCATTATTGTTATTTAGTTACCTACTCTTTTGTATAACCTCTATAGTTTTATTAATATGCAAAAATTTCAAAGCAGATTTGTTTTTTCGTGAATTTAGGTGTTTCATACCAGAGAGGTGGGGCTGCCAAATTCAACATCAATTTGGGAGGCGGGTATGGGTACCGCCGTCCTGGGGACCAACGCGGCGAGACGGATCGGGAGAGACTGGTTGAGGTTTTATTTTTATTTTATTTTTATTTTTTTTAAATTTTTTTTTTATTATTTTTTTTTTATTTATTTATTTTTATTTATTTATTTATTTATTTTTTTTTTATTATTTTTTTTTTTTTAATAACAAGGTTTGTACATGTATGTATGATGTATATAATAAGCATAGATTCTTTTTTTTTTCACAGACCTCCTCACTAGGATTTCCTGTTCTGAGGTGGCCTGTAGTTTTTTAAAATATTTGTATTTGGTTATGGATTGTCTTTATATCGTCTTCATTATGTTTGTAATTTTATTATCACTTTGATCTCTCAGCCATATTTTTACTTTTGTTTTAAATATATTCATTTCCTTTATATTTTTGATTTGATCTGGTAGAGCATTGTATAATTTTATAGCTTGGAATTTATTATTTCTCTGTCCAAAAGATGTGTTCAAACTGCGAGTAACCAGGATGTTATTGCTTACTGACCTGGTTGAGTATTTATGTTGGGCAGTGGAGTATACATATATGTTTTTTTTCAGTTTAAATAAAATGTTTTTTGAATAAAGTTTCTGTACATTGAAGACTTGAAAGTTATTAAATATTTCTTCCGTCGGAGTTCTAAGCGGAACTTTCAGTATTGTCTTCAGTACTCCTTTTTGGGCTATATTGAGTCGCTCTGTGTGAGTGCTCAAAGCAGACCCCCATCCAGTTATCCCGTATTCTATTTGTGATTGACATAAAGCGTAGTACACTTTCTTAATGTCGTTTATGTTGAGGATGTTACGGATGGCTCTAAAGAAGTAAATGTACCTGGTGAGTTTTTTTGTGATTACTTCAATGTGTGCGTTCCACCGGAGATTATCATCAATTTCAATACCAAGATATTTGATACTTTTGGAGTGTGGTATGGTAGGACAGTGACATGATAAGCCTTGATTTTGATTGTTTTCTTGGCATGTATGTAATTTGAGATTAAAGTCATCCTCTGGCTGTTATAGAAAATGTCAGATATTTTGTTTTATTGACATTAAGTGTAAGGGAATTTCTCTTAAGCCAGTTTTTTATTGGTTGATTGGTTTAATCCAGCCGGATTCTCTCGACCCAGTGGGATGGATTCATGCGTATGTCACTCCTAGACACGTTGTACCAGAAATTCCTACCCACCCCTCATACCTTATTCCTTTCCAGAACTTCTCCTCTCCTTCCTTTCCATAAAAAGATCCTCCGCACAGAATCCCCAAAGATGACAGTGTGGAGCTTATGTTAAAAAAACATCAGGGAGTAGGTACTTGCTTTTTATACAGGTGAGCATTTTGTTTATTTTATTGTGGGGATAATTCACTAATCCCTTAATAATTATAAAGTCCGAATTTACTGTTCAGTACTCGAACCTGCAACCTGGCAATAGTGGTTATACTCCTATATCGAATAAGTGAGCCGAGTTTTCTGCGTATTGCCAGTATTCTTCACTTTATTTATTCATATAGGTACGTTATCAAGGGCGGATCCAGCTTTGGCGCCAGGGGGGGGGTCAAATAGCGCCAGGGGGGGGTCACACAGTCGTGGTCAAGTCACAAGCAGTTATAATTTAATTTTAATTATAATAGATACAAGTAAAAAGTAGGTCCACCTAGGTCCTGGACCCTGCCCAGGGGGGGGGGGGGGTCATGACCCCATGACCCCATGACCCCCCCCCCCCTGGATCCGCCCTTGTACGTTATCCTACGGATAAGCTATCAAGATGATGGTGAAATACTCCCTTGTTTGTAAAAAACTATGTAATTATAACGAGTCGTTAAAGGGGCGATTAGATACTGAGAAATAATAATAAAACAAAAGTTTAAAGATGTCAACATAATAATTTTATTTCCGTAATAGGTCACATTAATCGTTTAGGGCAGTTTATAATACATCTTACTCATACTATATGTACACGATTATTTGAAAACTACAATTTGTAATAAGGCACATATCTTACATAAAGAAATATTTCAATCTGATTATTTAACCTTTTTACTGTTACACGTTTTCAATGGGACATAGAAAATTAATCAAATCACCACAAATACAAACGTGTTAAGAGGAACGCCTGCGCGGCCCATTTCTGCTCGTTTCATGCAAATCTTAGATTTGGATTTGAGATCAAAATACCCAACCAAACTAAAAAATTATTTTTGTAATCAAAAGGTATATCAAATGTCTAGTTAGGATGTGAGCCACTTTATTTATTTTTGCTTTGAATTATAAGATATAGGCCATTAAAAACTTTAATGTTTCTGGATTTTAGAGGCGATTTGGGCAATTATTTGTGAGTAAATGAAAAACAATAAAAAAAATTATTTTACTATATTTATCATAAAAATATGATGAAATATAAAATAAAAAATAAAAACTCATAAAAAAATCATTTTGCTGGGTGTAAATTAAAAATACAAATTACCTATTTACGGCGGAATAAAAAAAACTAGTCGTTTATATATTAAAATTACTGCCCAAAAACACATTTTTAAAAATTGTTTAATTTTTTATTTTATTTTTCATTGTATTTTAAAAATAAATATAGTAAAAACTATTTTTTTTTGTTTTACTTTTACTCGCAAATAATTGCCAAAGTTGCCTCCAAAATCGTGAAACACTAAAATCTTTAATGGCCTAAATCTTATAATTTAAAGCAAAAATAAATAAAGTAGCTCACATCCTAACTAGATATTTGATATATCTTTTGATAACAAAAATAATTTTTCAGTTTCGTTGGGTATTTTGATCTCAAATCCAAATCTAAGATTTGTATGAAACGGGCAGAATTGTGCCGCGCATACGTTCCCCTTAATGTGATAGTTGTAAAATAAAAAAGGAAGAATTTCAGATATAATTTTTAAGATACGAGGGGGGGTTTTTAAGTTCGCGGAATGGGGGGTAAGGAGGGCAAATAAAAATCCAAAATTATTTTTCCTTTTTAATATGTTCACCTGCTACCCTAATACATTTTTCGGATCTTTCAATCAACTTATGTATACCCTCAAAAAAAAAAAGATTTGTCTTTGTCTAAAAAATCCGCCGAAATTGTATCCTTCACTTCTTCATCATTTGAAAACTTTTTCCCACGAAGTTTTTTTCAAGTTTTGAAATGAGGAATAATTACTGGGAGTCAGGTCAGGATTGTGAAGTGGATGTGACAAAATATCGATGCCCACCTTCTGCAGGGCAGCCTTCGCAACACGGTTCTTGTGAACAGGCGCGCTGTCGTGCAGAAGGAGGACACCTTTGGTCGATTTTTCCCTTCTTTTCTCCTTGATGGCTTCCTTTAATTACTCTAGAATTAAAGCGTATTAATCTCCGGTTATGGAAACACCTTTATCTTTGTAAACGATCAACAGGATTTCTTCTGAGTCTCAAAAGACTGTCGCCATGATTTTCCAAGCCGATTGTGACACCTTAAACTTCTTAGTGGTGGTGTGCTTTCCTGTGCCACGCATTGAGTCCTGTTTAGACTCAGATTCATAATGATGAACCCAAGTTTTTTCACCAGTAACAATTTGAGCCAACGCTCCATCTTTGTCTTTCCTACAGAGGTCCGAAAATGCACGAGAACACTCCACGCGCTGTTGTTTCTGAGGCGGCGAGCATTCCCGGCACCCATCTTTCGCTGACTTTGGTCATGCCAAGATGGCCATGAAGAATTTTGAAAATAGTTGTATCTGATACTCCAACTATTTCTGCAAGCTGTTTCTTCTTTAGTCGGGCATCTTCTGATATTAATTTTTCGACTTTTTGAATATTTTCCAGAGTGGTCGCCTCGATCGGCCTTCCTGGCCGTGGGTAGTCTTCAAGTGACCCTAGCCTTGTTTAAAGAGGGTATGCCACTTGTAAACCATAGTTTTACTAGGACAAGAGTTCCCGTAAATGGATGACATTTCTTTAAGTATGGTCAGAAATGATTTTCCTTGCTTGGTAAGGAACTTTATAACAGCGCGGATATTTTCCATATTTTACAATTTCTTCCCGATTGACATGTTTGATCGACGATAGCTCGAAGACTAATAATGGCCTAATTATATACTTATAATGAGTTGTTCCATTAGTATCTAATTCAGCGACACCCCCACTTATCACCTTCCTTCCCATTCCGCGAACTTAAAAACCTCCCCTCGTATGAGCAGATTTTGATAAAAAAAAGCTTGTAAAACTGCAAAAGAGGAATTCGTACAATAAGGGTTTGTATATTTATGGACTGACCACCATTCAACGCAGCATTGTTCTCTGCTATCAATTGATCCACATCAATTGAATCGCAGTCTGAACCGTAAATTTTTATATCTGCATCACCCAGGAGCAAATCAATCTCATCGAGCAAACCATCCGCAGGTTGGTTAGACACATTCAGGGCTGGGCAAAATACGTGCCTCCCTGTAATTAAAATACAAATTACAAAATACTTTTTCGCATGTATTTAAAATACGAAATACAAAATACTTTCAAGTCGTGTATTTGAAATACAAAATACAGTATTTGAACCATTTTTTTAATTTCAAATACAAATTACAAAATACATTTGGTTTTGGTAGAACCTTTGGTTGCAATAAATTGTCGAAGTGCCCTTCCTTATCTAAGAATGCGTTTCCACAGAAGCAAAGCTGAGCAGAGTGAAACAGAGACGTGCAAAAATTGACAAATAATATTGCTCAGAAGACACGTCTCGTCTCCGCTCCACTTAATAATAATAATTATTATAATAACATTAGCTGGTTCCCGGCATGCGTTGTAAATCCATATTCAAAGAAATAAAATTTTTCTCCCTGCATGTCCTTTCTCGTGCGTCCCCATTCCCCTCCCGCATCCCCTTTCCCTCCCGCGTTCCCCTTCCTTATGAGTGTATTAAAAGAAACTGCGACAAAACTGACGAAACTGTACAGTTTTTGACTACACACTGTCAGTTTTAAGAGGGCATTACCAGAGAAAACCGGAAATACGTCATTTTCAAAAAAGTTTTTAGACGTATTGACTCTTTTCCACAAAAAATTATAAATGGATTTCGAAAGATTGTTCTTTTATCTAGCATTCGTATGTAATAAATTTTGAGATTTTTTTTATTTATTTTTAGTATAATAAGGCTATTCCATAGGTCGTTGGCAGATTTGTTCAATTTTCAAAAAGGTTTTTGTATTATACCACACCCATTTCAAATAATAAAATCATGCCGTAAAATAAATCAATACATTATCTAGCAAACGTATGTTTTAGAATTTTAATTTTAGTTTCAATAAAATCATTAAAAAAAAGGAAGGAACATGTGTTTCTTGGCGAAAATTGGTCCGTTTGTGTATTTATTTGCGCACTTACAAACTAATATATTTCAGATATTTTTAACATTCTTATTAAATTTAGACGTTATTGAAAAATGATAAATACTTATAATCAAAAAAATAACTACAAAAAGTACATTTATCATCATGCCTTTCAGCATTTTTGGATGAAGGTATAAATTAAAGCTAATTTGAATTGAAATAAATTCGATATTGAGTTATAATTTAAAAAAGCTGGTACGGAGAATAATTAATCTTTCACATTGTAACCGCCCTGCACGATCGTAAGAACAACTTTCAACGAAATGTGGATTTTCGTCCGCTGGCTGGTTAAACGCTCTTAACTGTACAGTTTTAACTGTACAGATTTATCTATTCGTATTTTGATTAGATCTCAGTTAAACTGTACAGTTCAACTTTTGTCCTACACACCTAACGATTTATCTGTACAGTTCGACTGTACAGTTAAACTGTACAGTTAAAACTGAAGGTCTGTAGCCCGCTCAAACCTTACTTTACTTTTTAATTACTAATGTTTTCAACGTCAAACTAAAAACAAGTGGAAGATGTGGAATATAAAGGTAAGTTTACACAATCTCTTTGGTAAACGAATGTAAATAAACAATATATGGGACGTGTGGGATTGCACTATCCTCCCCACATCCTGGAATTATTATTATTATTAAATAAAAAAATACTGAAAAAATTTTACAGGAAAATTTTGTGATATCCCTTCTTACCTTTTAGAGCTTTTCTACAAGTAAGGCATTTATTATTATTTAATTTAACTTTTTTGATACAAGTCTTACAAAACAAATGATCACAAAATGTAGACCTAGCATTCACTGCCTCTATACTCTCCATGCAAACGGGGCATTCTCCATAATTATTAGTTGGAACTGGCTGCGGTGGTAGGTCCTCAGAAGAGCCGTGGGTGGTTTGTATATTTATGGACTGACCACCATTCAACGCAGCATTGTTCTCTGCTATCAATTGATCCACATCAATTGAATCGCAGTCTGAACCGTAAATTTTTATATCTGCATCACCCAGGAGCAAATCAATCTCATCGAGCAAACCATCCCCAGGTTGGTTAGACACATTCAGGGCTGGGCAAAATACGTGCCTCCCTGTAATTAAAATACAAATTACAAAATACTTTTTCGCATGTATTTAAAATACGAAATACAAAATACTTTCAAGTCGTGTATTTGAAATACAAAATACAGTATTTGAACCATTTTTTTAATTTCAAATACAAATTACAAAATACATTTGGTTTTGGTAGAACCTTTGGTTGCAATAAATTGTCGAAGTGCCCTTCCTTATCTAAGAATGCGTTTCCACAGAAGCAAAGCTGAGCAGAGTGAAACAGAGACGTGCAAAAATTGACAAATAATATTTCTCAGAAGACACGTCTCGTCTCCGCTCCACTTAATAATAATAATAATTATAATAACACTAGCTGGTTCCCGGCATGCGTTGTAAATCCATATTCAAAGAAATAAAATTTTTCTCCCTGCATGTCCTTTCCCGTGCGTCCCCATTCCCCTCCCGCATCCCCTTTCACTCCCGCGTTCCCCTTCCACCTTCCCCGCCTACCCTCTCCACTCTCCCGCTCCCCAGCCCCGCCAACCCCCCTCCCACGTTCCATATATTCAATCCTAGGACATTCAGTTTTCAAAAAACTCGTGTGCCAACTGTTACATTTTTTTTATTCAATTTTTCATTTTTCATCTATTAAAAATATTCATGAATAATGAAATAATTTTACTTTGTATAAATCACATATTTGATGTGCAAATCCGACCGGTTTCGGAACAAACGTTCCTTCGTCAGGGAAAGCTTATACTATTTATATTGTATAAGCTTTCCCTGACGAAGGAACGTTTGTTCCGAAACCGGTCGGATTTGCACATCAAATAAGTGGTTTATACAAAGTAAAATTATTTCATTATTCTATAATGGATAACCACAAAGTAATAGCTACATTCAAAAATAAAAAATATTCTTTTTTGTATATTATAAGAACAATCAATCAAATCTGGTACCTAACATAGGTAAAATATCTATAATTTGAAACAAACGCGCGAACTGTCAAACGTGCAAAGTTAAAATAGTCGTTAAGTTTTCTGAAATTATCTAATTTTCTGCGTAATTTTCTCAAATTTTCTTTCAGCAAGAACGTTTTACAAAGTATTAGAAAACTTAAAAAATAAATAATGAAATAAGTAAAGTCGTTCTGAAGTTATGGCGTGGCCAAGGGAAGAAAACAGGGATTCATTTTTATATACATGATATGACATTTGTAAAGCGCAGTTTTGTGATATGTCACTTCAAGTGCGCTCTACAGTAATGAACTTAAAAACAATCTAGTATTCAGTCAAATAATTCCTCTAGTGCTTGATCTAATACTATGATACAAAAGTGTACAATACGAAGCAATGACAAGTATAATATTGTAATATGATACAAAATGTACCTACAACAACAGTGCTATCATAGCACAGGACAATAATAATAACTAGCACGACATAAAAAAGGTACAATACATTATAAAGCAATGATGAGAGAACTACAAATAATCAAGAGTGCTATAGCATAGGACAATAGTTCAGGATTCTAGTGTTTTTAGTCTTTGTATTATCTATCAGTTTATTTTTCATTATCATTTATTAAGGTCGCTAAATGTATTTGAAAATGTATTTTGAAGCCATAAGTATTTGAAATACAAATTACAAAATACCTCAGCATCAGGTAATTGAAATACCAATTACAAAATACATTTTTAGGAAGTAATTGAAATACAAATACAAAATACGTATTCGCATTTCAAATACGTATTTCAATTACAAGTAATTCAAATACTGCCCAGCCCTGGACTCCTGGACACATTGATGGTGGTTGGATTTTCAGTGCTTAAGCCACAAGCTTCATTAAATCTCTATTATTTATGTCGATAATAATATTATCATTAGAAGTGCCCGGTAGTGGAGAAAATGGGCGGAGATTAGAAAACACTTGCTTACTTGTAGAAAAGTCATTTTCTTCACGTGTCGGAGAAATATTTCCGGATTCCATATTTTATTTACGGGTTACAGAATTTATAATATTTAGGGAGTATACTGTAAGAGAAAATTCTTTTACGTAGACAGTTGCGATGAATTCGAAATTTTTAATTTTGAAAAAATAGTACTAGGTATGTGGGTAGGAAGGTAGGTAGATAGGTACGCGTAAGGCAGGCCGCACACAACAGACAAAAATCGGATCAGACAAAAATCGATACGAAAACGGGATTGGTTATAATACCGGGGCCACGCCCGTTATCGGACCGGATTGGACGGCTTGCACGGAGTAATGAAAATAGGCCACGCCTTTCCGCGCCCACCGTCCAATCGAATTTTGTCTGAACCGACAATCGGGTGGAAAAATCTGAGTTCAGTATTAGGTACACAGGCCCGGACTGGGACCATTTTGGGCCCTCCGCTAAAACCTGTAAAGGGGCCCCCTAACGTGGGGTGGGGAGGGGGGGGGGGGGGTGGCTCCAGAAAACGGGGGGTCCAGGGTAATTTTTTGATAAAAAAAAGCAGATTTTGATAAAAAAAAGCTTGTAAAACTGCAAAAGAGGAATTCGTACAATAAGGGTCGATAATAAGGTTTTAATTATATTTAATTTTTTACATAACAAGTCCATAAATGATTTTGAAATTAAAATAATGTTTATGTATATGGCAGTATTTAAAAAAAAACCCAATGAAATCTTCTATCGCAGTTTTACAACTTGAATGAAAATATTTGTGTATTTTATTACCCATTGTATTTTGACTGGCCTCATTTGGCAGATATGGCCATGATCGAAAATAGGTTAAATGTCTTTATTAGTTAAAACAATATTGCAATAATTTTTTTTTTTTTTTTTTTAATAAAGAAAGACAAACAATCCCGGGTTACGAATAACCCAACAATGTTTGAAAATCTCCTACTACCACCACAGAAAGCCGAATATGTTGCTTGTGTTGTGATGGAGGACTCAGCCAGCCGAGGAATCGAATACGCGAGGCTCGGGTGGGACCCAAACGCTATGCCCACTCAACCACTGACCAGTCAATTTACCCAAACGATATTGAAAAAAAAAACAGCATATATACCATAGTGAGTTCTGGCATCATGAAATTATGCATTGCTAACCGTTCATCCGATTGCGATGAAACTTGGGGATTTGATGTGTGCAGGCCTGCGATGGTAGAAGTACAGAAATATACAATAATGAGTTGTGGCATAATGAAATTAGGCGTTGCTAACCACTCATTCAATTGCAATGAAACTTTAGGGATTTGATGTGCGCATGCGAAAGATGGTTTCTATATATAACAGTGAGTTCTGGAATCATGAAATTATGCGTTGCTAAACCGTTCATCCGATTGCGAGGAAACTTTGGTGAGTTGTTGTGAGCCGCTTACAAATGTTTCGGGGGAGGGAAACTCGGGAGGGTGGAGGAGAATTCGAGAGGGGGGTTCGCAAGGTGGGGGAAGCGGGATAGGGGAGTGGGAAGAGGGAAGGTGGAAAAGGCGATGTGGGAACGCGTGAGGGAAGGAGATGCGGGAGAGGAAGGAGAGGCGGAAGGGGAACGGGACGAATGGGAAAGTACCCGCAGGGAGAACCATTGCGGGCATATGCAAAATATGTATAAAAATCCAGAAGCAAGCATATTTTGTTTTTTATATGTGTATATAGATTTCCCCTAATACCATGCGAGCGGGGCCGCGGGTAAAAGCTGGTTCATCATAAATATTTATTTCTCCCTCTTGACTTTAATATAAGTAACTGGCCGAGAGTATAGTAAAGTAAATATAATAATTAAGTTCTAATAAATAATAACATATAAGGGTAATTGTTCGGAACAAACGTCAACTTTTAGGTTCTTCTTAATTACCATAAAAGACAACTATTTGCATTGGGGGAGGTTGAAAATGTTACATTTTTAATTTTATTTACGTAAATTGAAAATTTGCTTTCACACTGTCAAATCACTCTGTTTGCAGTTCGGAACAAACGTCAACGGTTAATACGCACGTTTTTTTTATAAAACTTTTAAAATAAAAATAATATACACAAGCCCGCTAGACAAACCCTGCTTTGCCAGACAAACCATTCAAAAACGTAGGCTGTTTTTTAAAGTAAAGATAACATACACAATCCCGTTACATAACCGTTTACGTTTGTTCCGAATATTTACCAATATTTTAATTAAATCATTATTTTCCCGCAGAAATTGGCCTGAATTCACACACAATATAGTTTTTAACAATAAAAATAGTCATATAAGATTAAAATAAAATCTAAATAATTAGAAAAGTATTCATTGAGCATTTGCCTTAAGACACATCTGAAAATAATGAAAACATATTTTAAATACACGTTAAATTAATTATATAATATCTAGGTATTTACAACTGGTTGCATATTTTATTTTAATTTCAAAATCAAGGGACTTTTTTCTAGTGAGACTAGATTAAATGGAAATAATACAATAATTCAGAGAAGATAAAAACATAAAATTAGAAATGCAAAATTAAAATATTGTTTCCATTTAGGGTTGCCATCTCTAAAATTTGGCAACCAAGACAAGACGCGTGAAAACCCCGGATTTTAGAGCCCAGAACCCGGACGTGTCAACAGGTTTTTTTTAAAACATAGTCAAATTAAAATTAGTCATCATTTTAAATGTACCTATTAAAACAGAATCTTATTATTACAGAGTTGGTTACAAATTGTTTTAATAATCAGTTAGAATTTTTTCATTCTTAAAATAAAACCCAAATTATTATATACTCTGTTATGAAAAGTGAAAACTAAACCTTATTTAATATTAAACCTAACAAAATTCAATTAAATTTTTAAACAAAAATCTTAAAAGTACTGAGACCATTTTAGTATTCAGTCTTACACTTTTGGAGGTAACTCTTTTAACTCAGTCATAATTATCTTCTTTAAATGTTAGTTTATCAGCAGCCATTTAAGCAACAAAATATCACTTAACATAATATGAATTAAATCCAGTCTTCTTAAATCTTAAGCAACCAAACTGAACCTCTTTAAAGTTTAGACTTACTGTAATGTAAGTTACATTATTAATTTTTTTAAATAAATAAAGTCGCGGGCAGGCCAAGACTTTAAATTTTTAAACCCGGACAACAAATGAAACCCCGCCCGGACGTTCCCCGGACGCCCTCTAAACTAGGACAAATCCGGGGAAACGCGGACGGATGGCAACCCTATTTCCATTATACGTAAAACGTTACACGAAAAACCGTGGCTTCTTGTTTAGTGACCAAATATTTACAAATTATTTCCGAATTCAGTTGAATGAATAATGAACTGAATAACTAAATGAATTACATCGAGGTTCACATTCATATCGCGAAACTTCAGTGAGAAGCACTTTATTTTCCATTTGTTGAAAAATGAATGAGTAAAGCGGGCCACAGACCTTCAGTTATAACTGTACAGTTAAATCGTAGGTCCATACAGCCTACACACATTCAAGTAAAACTGCGTAATCTTTCAGTTTTTATCAACAATGGCCTCCATAGACGACCCTTTAGCCGTTAGAGGGCTAAAGATGTATTAAAAGAAACTGGTTATTTTAAATGAAAAATAAAAGAGAAATTAAAATTAAATTAATTATTTGTATTAAAAGAGAAATTTGTATTAATTTAATGAGTGTATTAAAAGAAACTGCGACAAAACTGACGAAACTGTACAGTTTTTGACTACAAACTGCCAGTTTTAAGAGGGCATTACCAGAGAAAACCGGAAATACGTCATTTTCAAAAAAGTTTTTAGACGTATTGACTCTTTTCCACAAAAAATTATAAATGGATTTCGAAAGATTGTTCTTTTTTCTAGCATTCGTATGTAATAAATTTTGAGATTTTTTTAAAATTTTTAGTATAATAAGGTTATTCCATAGGTCGTTGGCAGATTTGTTCAATTTTCAAAAAAGTTTTTGTATTATACCACACCCATTTCAAATAATAAAATCATGCAGTAAAATAAATCAATACATTATCTAGCAAACGTATGTTTTAGAATTTTAATTTTAGTTTCAATAAAATCATTAAAAAATATGTACGTACATGTGTTTCTTGGCGAAAATTGGTCCGTTTGTGTATTTATTTGCGCACTTACAAACTAATATATTTTAGATATTTTTAACATTCTTATTAAATTTAGACATTATTGAAAAATGATAAATACTTATAATCAAAAAAATAACTACAAAAAGTACATTATTTTAATAGTTTTATCATCACGCCTTTCAGCATTTTTGGATGAAGGTATAAATTAAAGCTAATTTGAATTGAAATAAATTCGATATTGAGTTATAATTTTAAAAAGCTGGTACGGAGAATAATTAATCTTTCTCATTGTAACCGCCCTGCACGATCGTAAGAACAACTTTCGACGAAATGTGGATTTTCGTCCGCTGGCTGGTTAAACGCTCTTAACTGTACAGTTTTAACTGTACAGATTTATCTATTCGTATTTTGATTAGATCTCAGTTAAACTGTACAGTTCAACTTTTGTCCTACACACCTAACGATTTATCTGTACAGTTCGACTGTACAGTTAAACTGTACAGTTAAAACTGAAGGTCTGTAGCCCGCTTAAACCTTACTTTACTTTTTAATTACTAATGTTTTCAACGTCAAACTAAAAACAAGTGGAAGATGTGGAATATAAAGGTAAGTTTAAACAATCTCTTTGGTAAACGAATGTAAATAAACAATATATGGGACGTGTGGGATTGCACTATCCTCCCCACATCCTGGAATTATTATTATTATTAAATAAAAAAAATACTGAAAAAATTTTACAGGAAAATTTTGTGATATCCCTTCTTACCTTTTAGAGCTTTTCTACAAGTAGGGCATTTATTATTATTTAATTTAACTTTTTTGATACAAGTCTTACAAAACAAATGACCACAATATGTAGACCTAGCATTCACTGCCTCTATACTCTCCATGCAAACGGGGCATTCTCCATAATTATTAGTTGGGACTGGCTGCGGTGGTAGGTCCTCAGAGGAGGGAGGAGCACTCATAGAATGGGTAGTTGGTTGCGGCGGTTGGTCCACAGAGGGAGGAGGAGCTTCCATAGCTCTGTTGGAACCCAACAAGGCGTCGTGTCCTTCCATCCTGTGGCAAATCACACGATACTCTAAAAATGTTCGGTACTTAACCGAGTGCTCACTTCTTCCTGTTTGAATTTTGGTTTGAGAGGGCGACTCGAGGGCAGTGTCGTCTAGCTGAATCACGTCCTGGGACTTACTGCTTTTCAACACAGCATTGTTCTTTGCTGTCAAGTGATCCACGTCGATTATCTCGCAGTCTGCAGCCGCAGCCGAGTGCTGACTTTTTCCTGGCTTCGTTTTTCTTCGTTTGGGAGTTTTCACACGTGGACGACGGCTGGACTGAAGGACTTCCTTGGACTGACCACTATTCAACGCAGCATTGTTCTCTGCTATCAATTGATCCACATCGATTATATCGCAGTCTGAACCGTAAATTTTTATATCTGCATCATCCAGGAGCAAATCCATCTCATCGGGCAAACTCTTTTTTTTACGTTCGGACCGTTTTTTTTTGTCACGAATAACTATCGGTGCGGATTCATTATCATCAGATCCGGATGACACTATTATTACATCCCCAGGTTGGTTAGACACATTGATGGTGGTTGGATTTTCAGTGCTTAAGCCATAAGCTTCATTAAATCTTCTATTATTTATGTCGATAATAATATTATCATTAGAAGTGCCCGGTAGTGGAGAAAATGGGCGGAGATTAGAAAACACTTGCTTACTTGTAGAAAAGTCATTTTCTTCACGTGTCGGGAAAATATTTCCGGGTTCCATATTTTATAACAGAATTTATAATATTTAGGGAGTATACTGTAAGAGAAAATTCTTTTACATAGACAGTTGCGATGAATTCGAATTTTTTAATTTTGAAAAAATAGTACTAGGTAGGTGGGTAGGAAGGTAGGTAGATAGGTACGCGTAAGGCAGGCCGCACACAACAGACAAAAATCGGATCAGACAAAAATCGATACGAAAACGGGATTGGTTATAATACCGGGGCCACGCCCGTTATCGGACCGGATTGGACGGCTTGCACGGAGTAATAAAAATAGGCCACGCCTTTCCGCGCCCACCGTCCAATCGAATTTTGTCTGAACCGACAATCGGGTGGAAAAATCTGACGTTTGCGCCGGGCCTAAGTACCGTATTGAAAATTGGGTTCAGTATTAGGTACATATCACGGACATATGAATATATCTGGACCTGCCCTAAGTGATAAAAACGTATTATTTCCCCCTCGCCATGGAACCGGCTGGAGCTCCTCCTTGGCGCCAGTTCGCCCCATGTGGAGGGGATAGAGAATCGCTTGAATCTAAAATGTGTGACGTCATCATTCTTGCCGTGGGCAGCGCGAAGCTAACATCTATACATTTAACGAAAAAATAACACGCCAAAACAGTAGCTTGTGCTATACAACATACCTACATATCAGTGTGCACATAAATGTGGGCGGTTCCTTAGTGTGCTCGTCGCTGGTTACAGGGGTAAGTAAATTATGAAACATTTGTAAAAGTGTCTTAACTAAACACGGCAAAAAAATATTGCTATGTGAAAACGGGCGAATCTTTTTGGGGTGTACATTTGGCCTACGCAAATATTTTATTATCGTGGCAAGCAATTCGCGCTCCCATGTAAAAAGGTCTATTCATTCAAAGCAGATTTTGCTTTTAAGAACTAAATGATGATATTATAATGCGAGATGCCTATATACTGTCAGATTAATTTTTCAACCAATGACAGTCATCTTCCCCTCTTCGTACCGCCATAGTTGATTTTTCCCCTCACCTGTTATTTCTGGTCTATTGAATTTGGATGTCTATGGTACATATTCATGCTTCGCTACTTCCTCCGACCGTTCCCTAACAATATGCGAGGATAAAGGTAAAAAATCTAGTAAAGTTCGGCAATATTTTAGCTTATAAATCATAGTTTTATATATTGGTTGACATCAGGGGCGGCCCTAGGGCGGTGCGAGCGGTGCGACCGCACAGGGCGCCGTCGTAAGAGGGGCGCCGAAAACACCCGACAACCGACCACTGACCGACTATCTATCGATCGTGCGCTTAAATCGTGTGGTCGGTGCGGGAAGCAAGCAGTGTTGCCAACGTAGGTGGTTTTTCGTCATTTAGGTTACTCAGGACGAGAATCAGCGACGAAAAAATCTAAAACGAGACTGGTCGTCTATTAGGCTACTTCAGAGACAAGCTATTTAAATCAGCCGAATCGCAAATAATTAAGAAAAAAATACAATAATGTTGTCGCTGAAAGAATTTTCAGCATAATGGGGACAATCAAAACAATCATGGACTTAGCAAACGCGTCGCAATTGCTGAAAAACTGCTCGTAATTTGTGAAGCAGTACCGGACTTATTCGTCTGCTCAAATAACAGCTAAGGAAATAGCTTCCGAGGCTGGAATAGATTCTACGAAAGAAGAAAGAAGCGATTATTTGAATATGAAGCTACAGATAAGACACCAACAAATCCCGAAAAACTGTTTAAAATTGACTATGATAGATACAATTGAAAATGCATTGGTCACTGGGTTTGGACAATTATCTAAATTCAATGATACATGGTCTTTTTTGTATAACATCAAAATAATTCCTGACAAGTCTTCATTAGAAAAAGCCTGTGCAGATTTGCAAATCATTTTAACCGATGGGGAAAAATATGTCTCTAGTTGCGAATTGGTTGAAGAACTTTTGAGCCTAAACCCATTACTAAAATATCTTGACTCAGCAGAGCCACTACAAGTTCTTTAACTTACAAAAAAAAAATTATTGGCAGGATATATGTATTTCCAAATGTGTGGACAGCGCTTCGGATTTTGCTGACCATCCCTGTAACTGTCGCCAAAGGAGAACGAAGATTTAGTAAATTAAAACGTACTTACGTTCGGCTATATGTCAAGAAAGACTATCGGATCTTGCAATTTTATCAATTGAGAATGATATTGCCCAAGGGTTAAATTATTCTGATTTAATAAAAAAATTCGCAAGGGCAAAAGCAAGAAAATTTGTGTTCTAGTGTTTTTATTGATTTCGCAGATTTAATTAAATAAATGTAATCAAACATATATTTTTTAAACGACTTCAAAAAGGAGGAGGTTCTCAATTTGACCATATATATTTTTTTATGTTTGTTACCTCAGAACTTTCGACTGGATTAACCGATATTGATGATTCTTTTTTTATTTGAAAGCTGGCACTTCCCGTGTGGTCCCATTGCAATTTGGTTTAGTTCTGAAAATAACATCCATGAGAAAACCATATAAGTCTTAAATTTGCATTAAGTATGTGCGCGACAAATGGACGAATAACTCAATATCACCCCAACCGATTTTGATGATTCTTTTTTGTTGGAAAGGATGTACTTCAAGGGTAGTTTGATGAGATTTTGGTTAGCTTCTGATTATGGGATCCATGACAAATTAACGGAACTCTTCAATTCTTAGGAGCAAATTAGAATCTTTTATAGGCTATCCGGATCTTTGAGTCACCTACCGTAACGTCGTTATGGTCAAGTAATGTCTGTCTCATATGAGCAGCACGTTTAGTAGTTCTACCCATATTCAGATAAATTAGTTAAAAGTACTTCAGATTCACTAAAAATAAAAAAAAATAAACAAAAAATTTAACAAAACAAAAAAACGACTTCAAAAAATGCACTAAAAAGTAAAAAAATAATTTCGTATTCTTCTACTACTTAATAATCAACTAACTTTTTCTACTCATAAATATGTAGGTACGATTGTTATTTATGGAGTCGGTGTCAGTCAAGGTAACTGGCCCGGCGTGTTCACTTGACAGCTCCCCTCCCGCCGCACAGTGATTCGTTTCGTACAAGCTAGACGCTTATAAGTCACTTTTGAATTCCCAAACAATGACGTCATGGCGACATTACCAGATAGACAGGATAATAAATACATGATTAATTGGGGTGATTAGTGCTCGCATTGACTCATACCAGAGGCCTAAAGTCGAATAATGTGTTTTGAAATTATCGTTTGCATTTATTCGCTCGTTGCAGCTCGACGTTTAAAATTGTGTACTATGTTTGAAAAGTGTTTTTTTTTCGGTTCTGTAAAATGGGGGCTACTTTGGAAGGTATGTTTTAAAGTTTTTTTAGAATACTTTAGTATATAAATAATTTTAGTTGTTTTTTAAATAATAAATAAGTTTTGTGTTTTTTTTGGCCTAAAAAATATTAAATTTCTAACTTCTCGAGAGTTTATCTCAGAGAGTATACCAAAATCGTAAAATAATTTTCGTTTTTTTACATAGTGCAACTAATATTCTATTCATATTAGTTTCGATATTAACCCACACGAATCCACATTATTATTATTTTTTCATTTTACAGGATCCATATACGAGATTTCCAGGCTGGAATTGTTCGTGACATGGAAGAGTTTGCCGAAGAAATAAAGGCTTGAAGGAATGTTTAACAAAATTTTAAGTACATTTGAACTTGATAAGCTCAGTGCAAGTGGTGAAAAAAAGTTGAAAAACCAAAAAAGGCTTATATTTTTGAAAATAAGCCTAAATTTGACCGTAATTTTAGCAATTTATTACACCCAAAATACATTTTTTTTTACTTTTTACATATAATTGTTTTTATTATAAACCTCAAATACTCTATTAACACATTATTTAAAAATTATAAAAAATAAAATAAAAAAAAAACTATAGGAAAAAAAATATTAATCATTTTTAACACTAATTTTCATAAAATTAGTGTTGACTACACCTCAATAGAGGGTTAAAAATAATTTAATCATGTGTAAGAGTTTTTAGCGTATAGCATGTATGAAAGGAATCACTGTGCGCCATGGCCCCGCTCTCGCCTCTCGCCTCGCGCGTGCGACACAAGCACATCTCACCTTTGACTACGTATGTAGTTAAAAACCTATCTTGGCTGACACCGACTTAAAAAATCGCAATCGTACCTACATATTGATGAGTAGAAAAAGTAAGTTGATTTAAAGTGTAGAAGAATATGAAATTATTCTTTTACTTTTTAGTAGATTTTTTTAAAGTCGTTTTTAGTTTGGTTAAATATTTGTTTTTTCTGATATTATTTCTCATCTATCCTACTAGGTACTTCAATTAAAGTTGTATAACTGCATAGAAAGAGCTCTATTTTTTGTTAGAAGGGGGGGCGCCACCAAGAGATTTCGCACCACCTAATAATTTAGCTAGGGCCGCCCCTGGTTGACATGTTGCTCTTGTATTGTTTTGTATTTATTATACCTAAACACTTTTCTCGGTTTTCCCGCGTAACGTAGTCCTGAGAAGGACTTTTTAACTCCTGACGTTTCGGACAGATCACACTGACCATCTTCAGAGGCCTTCCGCACTAAGCTTGCCATCGATATGGCTGTTCGGGAGGAGTCCTGGACAGCCAGGTTGGCTAAGGTTAGTTGGCCTTATGTCTTTAGTTTTTGTCTCAAACTGATAGCTTTCGCACGTCTGTTCGGTCCAGGATCCAAGACTTATGTGAGTGCAAATTAATTCTTATGGCTAGAACGGAGAACCCGGGTTGAATGTGATTTATGGTGCGTAGATGTCACTAATAAACGCTTAACTTCATCCTTAGTTCAACACGTCCTTAATGAAGGTCATAAAATAGACTTCAATAATACAACAACAATAGCTAGCGTATACAATGAACCAAAAAGAACTTACCGCGAAGCGATAGAAATTTATAAACATAAAAATAATATGAACACCAGAAACGACTCCATTAGAATTCCCAACACCTGGAAAGTAATAATAATAATTGACGAAAATCCCCCAAAAACGGCATTTCCAAAATTATCAGAAGTACCCTCAATTAGCCTAACCAATCAGGTCTCTACATGTAAACCGCCTGAGACTGCCGGTCCCACCTCCTACCCCCAGCACCATAAATCACATTCAACCCGGGTTCTCCGTTCTAGCCATAAGAATTGATTTGCACTCACTTAAGTCTTGGATTCTGGACTCTGGACCGAACAGACATGCGAAAGCTATCAGTTTGAGACAAAAACTAAAGACATAAGGCCTCTGAAGATGGACAGTGTGATCTGTCCGAAACGTAAAGAGTTAAAAAGTCCTTCTCAGGACTACGTTACGCGGGAAAACCGAGAAAAGTGTTTTACATCTTACACCCGTGAAAACCTTAACCATAACATATTTAGTACTCGTATATCTACTACGGGGGCTTCAGATGAATTCTCCATGTTTGGTGAAGAGGCGCGCCCTGCCACTGGGCCACAGCCTGGACAAGAGTGTTCTCCGATCTTTGGTAGCGCCTCACCCGGCTATTCTGTGGCGCATCAAAGCGGCGAACCCATGTACCCTTCCTTCTGCGAACATCTGCGAGGCACTGCATCGCCAAGGTAGGCCGAATAGCGCCCTATATGCGTTGTTGTATTGTACTCGAAGTGTGTTCATGACGCATTGTGAGTATCTTGTCCATAGTTTTCCGGTGTAAAAGCTCATGCAGTAGCTCTGGAATATTTGCTTTTTCACCGGAGAACTGCACCTGTTGAATCTCCTGGCGAGCATGTTGGATCGCACGCTTAGTACTCTTCTTTGGCGTTCTATGTCATTTTTATCATTTAGGTCATCAGTGACGACATGCCCCAAATATTTTATTTCCTGCAGATTTTGACATTGTCTCCGCCGAGGAGAATGGGTGGAATGACAGTAGGACCAGTATTTGCTTTAAACACCAGCAATGATGACTTTTTGGCATTGTACATCAAACCATGACTATCGACGCACGTATGCTTGGCAAATGGCCAGAAGTTTTCTCATTGCCCTTACTGATGGGGCTAGTATGGTAGTATGACCATGTCATCTGCATAACTTATATTATTCATACATACTCCGGCAACGGATATAATAATGCCCACTCGAACTCCTGCAGCGCTTCCTGAACGCTAAAAATTTAAAAACGCCCCCCTAGACCTCCAAAACGCACACTAGGGGGCGCTAGCGCCCCCGTTAAGATATACTGGTGTAAATACATTGTTAGTTTCTTTTCAATATCACTCTTCTCTCTTATTTTCAACTCGTAGGCAATGAAAGATCTGTGTTTTACCTTCGAAAGCTTTTCATCATCAATATTTCATAAGAAGTGGTTTTTACATCATAGAAACAAACCCTGAAATGTTAACCTGTAATAAAATGAGGAAAACTAGCCACAATTTCCTACTCTCTACTTTGATTGTCCTTTTCTCACTAACGTGCGTAGATATTTAACCGAAATCTTAACAGATGTCTCTATTAGTTCAATTAGTTCAAATCAACAAACTGCCACAATAATACCCCGAATTTGGCACGAACAAGTCGACTGCTCCGAGAAGACTGCAGTAACTCAAAATTTGGTGTTTTTGAGTTAGTTACATTTTCGGGTTTTATATTTTTTTATCTATCTGCCAAGAAGACATTTGTAACTCTAACAGGTATACAAGTGAGAAAAACCATTTTTAAAATAGTTGTAAGTCACGAAGTCTTAATTTTTCCATGTACTAAAGAAGTAAGTTGAGTTACTGCGCTTTTCATCGGAATTTTTTTTTGGTGTATGGTCGTAAGTCAGACTTACTTCTTTTTTCCGTGGAGAAATATCGATATTATCATTTGAATTGCGATTGACGGTTAAAGTTACAGTCATTGCGGTTTGCCTATTGTAGTGATAAAATTGAAAATATAAAGAGAATTGTACCGTGAAAGTGTTAAACATGAGAATTTTCAGTACGACTGTCAAAATAATAGCTAATGGTAAAGTATTATCGTCTACAATACAGTCTACACACATCTCAGACATAACTTAAAATTTAATGTAGGTATTTAATACAAAATTCTAATGCCCCGAAAATTGGCTTGTGAATTCCTATTTTGTACATATTTTTTGTTCAGATTATAATAAATTATTACAGAGTCTACTTCTGATGAATTATTGGGTCCCTATGGACATCAGCAATATTTTAGTGTAGTGAACTCTGATGACGGTTTGAAGCCTGCTGCATGTAATAATTCAAGACCTATAGAATTGAGCGTTTGTAGACCAACCTCCCCTGATTTCATGTTGTTTTTTATTGAGGAAACAGGATTGTTCTATCACGCTATTGCAAAGGGAAATCAGATTTTGCATCGAAGATTTTTATAAGCATGTTCTACCAGTTATTATTGATAATAAAACAAAATAAATTAAAGTAACAATGATCTTCAGGTTATTTTATTTCCCCTATAATTTGGTATGGCCATGGTCTCGGCCATACCAAATTGGGGTAAGTGTGGAGGGAAAGGAAATGGGAAAGAGGAAGGTGGGAAAGTACCTGGATATTCAGATCTGGTCACCAAACACGGCTAAAGCCATTTCAAGCAACGTTTCAATTCGGAATGGTGGTTTTAGACCAGGGCGATTCTGAGAATATCTTTCCACTCTGGAACGTTCCGCAAATACACCTTATATTGGGCAATCACTTACATTATTGTGGGAATCACTATAACCAAGACGGCAACCACTGTACATAAAAACAGTAATTACTCTGTTAATTAAAAAAAAAAAAACAAGTTGTGATGTAATATAATCGATAGAACGATTTGATCTCGTAGGAATACCTAAATAATTTAAAATTAAATATTATGAATCTATTGATTGTTTTGTCAGCGCCGCGGCGCGCGGCGCCTGTCCCTTGGTTTATTAGCGTCTCGGCAAGCCTGCTACAATTGCATATATGGCATATACACAAAACCGGCTCTGTTTTGTAATAATATGATGAGAAGGACCAAACCTACACCAAAGTAAAAAAAAAAATCCTTCAATTTTACCTTCTGTTTGATTTTCCGCAGAAAGTTGGTTGGTTTATCCGCTACGTTTTGCTCCTCTCGTTGGTCAAAAGATGTCGTTAGCAACTTTATATGTTACGCAAACAAGGAGAAAAACATTCATCATTCTTTTTCAAATTTAATGATTGCGCTATATGTAAAAAATATACCCTGACGTTCATGTTGGAACTTTGACATTTTAGTAATTATTTTATATCTCCCATTCTTTTGCAGGTGCCTCTCGTTTCATGAAAAAAAAGTGCCTATACCCACGGGGGCTATTTTTCTTTAAGGCTCTGCAACCGGGCCCGAAAAGAAGAAGATAGAGAGATACGAAATTACGAATGTTAGAGGAGAGCGCTAACATTTGCAGCGACAAAATCGACGCGAAAATTGCGAAAATGTTTAATAAAACACGACTCGTTTAAAATAGAGCAAAAATCTCGCGGGCATTATCTTCAACAGGATTTAAAGAATCACTGTGAATTTTTTCATACATATAACTTGTAAAATAACTGAAACAAACGTGCTAATAATAATTTTTGGAGCATACCTTGCGATTTTTTTCTATCGAGGGAATTTTATATAATTTACGTTTCGGCGCGGGCAAAGTCTAGATATTATCTTCAAGAATAACATATATTTTTTTAAGAGCTTTAAAACTTACCGTGTTTAAGGGAAATATGTAATAAATCGGTGAATTTTTTTGAATGTTTATTTTGTAATATTATTAAATGACAAAACAATATTAACTTTAATCATAATTAAATGTTATCCAAGTGTTTATAATAATTTTAGACCATTAGCGTAGAAATAAATTACAAGTTGAAGTGATCTAACAGTACCTACTTGCTTTCGTCGTCATTCAGGGAAAAATCTTAATATTTGTTATCTTTTTTGTGATCCTTCTACTTCCCTCTGGAACAACTAGGTGAAACTGCAATTATTACCAGTCTCACATAAGTTTTGAAGCCATGACAAGCGACGTCTTGCTCTACCGTGTCTTCCATCAATCTTCCCTTGAATTATCAGTTAAAAAATCTTCATATTTGTGCAGCGCCGGATCTGCCATACGTTCAAAAACGTGCCAAAACCTGGCGCCAACTCCGAAGGGGCGCCGTGAGAAAATAAATATTGTATTAAAATTTAGTTATAATACCTATTCCCTGAATCGTTTAAAAATTACCCATAGTACGAAATAATTATTACGCTATAGCAACACTTTCCAAAGAAACAGAATGCGCACGCATCTGGTTGGTATCAACGGCTTACGAATTTATAGTCAGTTACAGAATTTTTTTACAAATTCCATATATTTAGTTTAAACGTAAGATCTATTTTTCCATATATCTTTTACCGTGTTTCACGACGAATAGATGCGATCCAAATTCATTAACCAATCACAGCGCGGTATTTTTGTTCGTAAGCCGTTGATACCATACGTCAGTGTTTAGTGTTTGTTCGCTCAACACAGGGGAAATGAAAGGTACAAATTTGAGGTTATATTCTCATTATCACTGCTCACTGTCTCTCGTCGGGACTGCCTGTCAGAAGCTAGTAGATGCTATTCTTGTGTTGTACATTGCCATGAGAACGTATTTGTATTTGCTTTTTCTAATATTCGCGTTGGGTATATAGGTACATAAACGCCGTAAATCTCAAGAATGTCTAATGGACCTAGTTCAGCGAAACCACCCGCATTATCTCGTAACCTATATTTTAAATCATGGTACGGGCACAAACAAACAATTCGTTGTATTATTTTAAAGCATAACTTGCAAAGAGTTTTTCCTAAAATAATTAAAATAGCACCATAATTTATGTTTATCCAATAGATTCAGAGAGTATAGGGCTCCTGGCGATCCTCTCTTTAAAAAAAACGAGTGTGAGAGCTACCGCCAGGTCACTTGGAAAAGTTACATCATTTATATGTCTTGATTTTATTTGATAAATTAGTGTAAAAAAAATAATAATTAAATAAAAAAAAAAAAAAAATTGGGGTGAACGAATTTTTAATCAAAATAAAAATGTAGGGGGGGGGGGTGCCATCGGTACTTACTGCACAGGGCGCCAGATTTCGTAGATCCGGCCCTGTATTTGTGTTGATTTAGCAAGGACACTGACGTTATATCTACAGCCATTATTGTTATTTAGGTACTCTTTTGTATAACCTTACCAGTCTCACATAAGTTTTGAAGCCATGACAAGCGACGTCTTGCTCTACCGTGTCTTCCATCAATCTTCCCTTGAATTATCAGTTAAAAAATCTTCATATTTGTGTTGATTTAGCAAGGACACTGACGTTATATCTACAGCCATTATTGTTATTTAGGTACTCTTTTGTATAACCTTACCAGTCTCACATAAGTTTTGAAGCCATGACAAGCGACGTCTTGCTCTACCGTGTCTTCCATCAATCTTCCCTTGGATTATCAGTTAAAAAATCGGTAATTGTTCGGAACAAACGTCAACGGTTAATACGCACTTTTTTTTATAAAACTTTTAGATTCTTCTTAATTACCATAAAAGACAACTATTTGCATTGGGGGAGGTTGAAAATGTTACATTTTTAATTTTATTTACGTAAATTGAAAATTTGCTTTCACACTGTCAAATCACTCTGTTTGCAGTTTTTTTGATAAAACTTTTAAAATTAAGATAATATACACAAACCCGCTACACAAACCCTGCGTAGCCAAACAAACCATTCAAAAACGTAGGCTGTTTTTTAAAGTAAAGATAACATACACAATCCCATTACACAACCGTTGACGTTTGTTCCGAATATTTACCAAAAAATCTTCATATTTGTGTTGATTTAGCAAGGACACTGACGTTATATCTACTGCCATTATTGTTATTTAGGTACTCTTTTGTATAACCTTACCAGTCTCACATAAGTTTTGAAGCCATGACAAGCGGCGACGTCTTGCTCTACCGTGTCTTCCATCAATCTTCCCTTGGATTATCAGTTAAAAAATCTTCATATTTGTGTTGATTTAGCAAGGACACTGACGTTATATCTACAGCCATTATTGTTATTTAGTTACCTACTCTTTTGTATAACCTCTATAGTTTTATTAATATGCAAAAATTTCAAAGCAGATTTGTTTTTTCGTGAATTTAGGTGTTTCATACCAGAGAGGTGGGGCTGCCAAATTCAACATCAATTTGGGAGGCGGGTATGGGTACCGCCGTCCTGGGGACCAACGCGGCGAGACGGATCGGGAGAGACTGGTTGAGGTTTTATTTTTATTTTATTTTTATTTTTTTTTTATTTTTTTTTTATTATTTTTTTTTTATTTATTTATTTTTATTTATTTATTTATTATTTTTTTTTTATTATTATTTTTTTTTTAATAACAAGGTTTGTACATGTATGTATGATGTATATAATAAGCATAGATTCTTTTTTTTTTCACAGACCTCCTCACTAGGATTTCCTGTTCTGAGGTGGCCTGTAGTTTTTTAAAATATTTGTATTTGGTTATGGATTGTCTTTATATCGTCTTCATTATGTTTGTAATTTTATTATCACTTTGATCTCTCAGCCATATTTTTACTTTTGTTTTAAATATATTCATTTCCTTTATATTTTTGATTTGATCTGGTAGAGCATTGTATAATTTTATAGCATGGAATTTATTATTTCTCTGTCCAAAAGATGTGTTCAAACTGCGAGTAACCAGGATGTTATTGCTTACTGACCTGGTTGAGTATTTATGTTGGGCAGTGGAGTATACATATATGTTTTTTTTCAGTTTAAATAAAATGTTTTTTGAATAAAGTTTCTGTACATTGAAGACTTGAAAGTTATTAAATATTTCTTCCGTCGGAGTTCTAAGCGGAACTTTCAGTATTGTCTTCAGTACTCCTTTTTGGGCTATATTGAGTCGCTCTGTGTGAGTGCTCAAAGCAGACCCCCATCCAGTTATCCCGTATTCTATTTGTGATTGACATAAAGCGTAGTACACTTTCTTAATGTCGTTTATGTTGAGGATGTTACGGATGGCTCTAAAGAAGTAAATGTACCTGGTGAGTTTTTTTGTGATTACTTCAATGTGTGCGTTCCACCGGAGATTATCATCAATTTCAATACCAAGATATTTGATACTTTTGGAGTGTGGTATGGTAGGACAGTGACATGATAAGCCTTGATTTTGATTGTTTTCTTGGCATGTATGTAATTTGAGATTAAAGTCATCCTCTGGCTGTCCTCTGGCTGTTATAGAAAATGTCAGATATTTTGTTTTATTGACATTAAGTGTAAGGGAATTTCTCTTAAGCCAGTTTTTTATTGGTTGATTGGTTTAATCCAGCCGGATTCTCTCGACCCAGTGGGATGGATTCACGCGTATGTCACTCCTAGACACGTTGTACCAGAAATTCCTACCCACCCCTCATACCTTATTCCTTTCCAGAACTTCTCCTCTCCTTCCTTTCCATAAAAAGATCCTCCGCACAGAATCCCCAAAGATGACAGTGTGGAGCTTATGTTAAAAAAACATCAGGGAGTAGGTACTTGCTTTTTATACAGGTGAGCATTTTGTTTATTTTATTGTGGGGATAATTCACTAATCCCTTAATAATTATAAAGTCCGAATTTACTGTTCAGTACTCGAACCTGCAACCTGGCAATAGTGGTTATACTCCTATATCGAATAAGTGAGCCGAGTTTTCTGCGTATTGCCAGTATTCTTCACTTTATTTATTCATATAGGTACGTTATCAAGGGCGGATCCAGCTTTGGCGCCAGGGGGGGGTCAAATAGCGCCAGGGGGGGGTCACACAGTCGTGGTCAAGTCACAAGCAGTTATAATTTAATTTTAATTATAATAGATACAAGTAAAAAGTAGGTCCACCTAGGTCCTGGACCCTGCCCAGGGGGGGGGGGGGTCATGACCCCATGACCCCATGACCCCCCCCCCCTGGATCCGCCCTTGTACGTTATCCTACGGATAAGCTATCAAGATGATGGTGAAATACTCCCTTGTTTGTAAAAAACTATGTAATTATAACGAGTCGTTAAAGGGGCGATTAGATACTGAGAAATAATAATAAAACAAAAGTTTAAAGATGTCAACATAATAATTTTATTTCCGTAATAGGTCACATTAATCGTTTAGGGCAGTTTATAATACATCTTACTCATACTATATGTACACGATTATTTGAAAACTACAATTTGTAATAAGGCACATATCTTACATAAAGAAATATTTCAATCTGATTATTTAACCTTTTTACTGTTACACGTTTTCAATGGGACATAGAAAATTAATCAAATCACCACAAATACAAACGTGTTAAGAGGAACGCCTGCGCGGCCCATTTCTGCTCGTTTCATGCAAATCTTAGATTTGGATTTGAGATCAAAATACCCAACCAAACTAAAAAATTATTTTTGTAATCAAAAGGTATATCAAATGTCTAGTTAGGATGTGAGCCACTTTATTTATTTTTGCTTTGAATTATAAGATATAGGCCATTAAAAACTTTAATGTTTCTGGATTTTAGAGGCGATTTGGGCAATTATTTGTGAGTAAATGAAAAACAATAAAAAAAATTATTTTACTATATTTATCATAAAAATATGATGAAATATAAAATAAAAAATAAAAACTCATAAAAAAATCATTTTGCTGGGTGTAAATTAAAAATACAAATTACCTATTTACGGCGGAATAAAAAAAACTAGTCGTTTATATATTAAAATTACTGCCCAAAAACACATTTTTAAAAATTGTTTAATTTTTTATTTTATTTTTCATTGTATTTTAAAAATAAATATAGTAAAAACTATTTTTTTTTGTTTTACTTTTTTACTCGCAAATAATTGCCAAAGTTGCCTCCAAAATCGTGAAACACTAAAATCTTTAATGGCCTAAATCTTATAATTTAAAGCAAAAATAAATAAAGTAGCTCACATCCTAACTAGATATTTGATATATCTTTTGATAACAAAAATAATTTTTCAGTTTCGTTGGGTATTTTGATCTCAAATCCAAATCTAAGATTTGTATGAAACGGGCAGAATTGTGCCGCGCATACGTTCCCCTTAATGTGATAGTTGTAAAATAAAAAAGGAAGAATTTCAGATATAATTTTTAAGATACGAGGGGGTGTTTTTAAGTTCGCGGAATGGGGGGTAAGGAGGGCAAATAAAAATCCAAAATTATTTTTCCTTTTTAATATGTTCACCTGCTACCCTAATACATTTTTCGGATCTTTCAATCAACTTATGTATACCCTCAAAAAAAAAAAGATTTGTCTTTGTCTAAAAAATCCGCCGAAATTGTATCCTTCACTTCTTCATCATTTGAAAACTTTTTCCCACGAAGTTTTTTTCAAGTTTTGAAATGAGGAATAATTACTGGGAGTCAGGTCAGGATTGTGAAGTGGATGTGACAAAATATCGATGCCCACCTTCTGCAGGGCAGCCTTCGCAACACGGTTCTTGTGAACAGGCGCGCTGTCGTGCAGAAGGAGGACACCTTTGGTCGATTTTTCCCTTCTTTTCTCCTTGATGGCTTCCTTTAATTACTCTAGAATTAAAGCGTATTAATCTCCGGTTATGGAAACACCTTTATCTTTGTAAACGATCAACAGGATTTCTTCTGAGTCTCAAAAGACTGTCGCCATGATTTTCCAAGCCGATTGTGACACCTTAAACTTCTTAGTGGTGTGCTTTCCTGTGCCACGCATTGAGTCCTGTTTAGACTCAGATTCATAATGATGAACCCAAGTTTTTTCACCAGTAACAATTTGAGCCAACGCTCCATCTTTGTCTTTCCTACAGAGGTCCGAAAATGCACGAGAACACTCCACGCGCTGTTGTTTCTGAGGCGGCGAGCATTCCCGGCACCCATCTTTCGCTGACTTTGGTCATGCCAAGATGGCCATGAAGAATTTTGAAAATAGTTGTATCTGATACTCCAACTATTTCTGCAAGCTGTTTCTTCTTTAGTCGGGCATCTTCTGATATTAATTTTTCGACTTTTTGAATATTTTCCAGAGTGGTCGCCTCGATCGGCCTTCCTGGCCGTGGGTAGTCTTCAAGTGACCCTAGCCTTGTTTAAAGAGGGTATGCCACTTGTAAACCATAGTTTTACTAGGACAAGAGTTCCCGTAAATGGATGACATTTCTTTAAGTATGGTCAGAAATGATTTTCCTTGCTTGGTAAGGAACTTTATAACAGCGCGGATATTTTCCATATTTTACAATTTCTTCCCGATTGACATGTTTGATCGACGATAGCTCGAAGACTAATAATGGCCTAATTATATACTTATAATGAGTTGTTCCATTAGTATCTAATTCAGCGACACCCCCACTTATCACCTTCCTTCCCATTCCGCGAACTTAAAAACCTCCCCTCGTATGAGCAGATTTTGATAAAAAAAAGCTTGTAAAACTGCAAAAGAGGAATTCGTACAATAAGGGTTTGTATATTTATGGACTGACCACCATTCAACGCAGCATTGTTCTCTGCTATCAATTGATCCACATCAATTGAATCGCAGTCTGAACCGTAAATTTTTATATCTGCATCACCCAGGAGCAAATCAATCTCATCGAGCAAACCATCCGCAGGTTGGTTAGACACATTCAGGGCTGGGCAAAATACGTGCCTCCCTGTAATTAAAATACAAATTACAAAATACTTTTTCGCATGTATTTAAAATACGAAATACAAAATACTTTCAAGTCGTGTATTTGAAATACAAAATACAGTATTTGAACCATTTTTTTAATTTCAAATACAAATTACAAAATACATTTGGTTTTGGTAGAACCTTTGGTTGCAATAAATTGTCGAAGTGCCCTTCCTTATCTAAGAATGCGTTTCCACAGAAGCAAAGCTGAGCAGAGTGAAACAGAGACGTGCAAAAATTGACAAATAATATTGCTCAGAAGACACGTCTCGTCTCCGCTCCACTTAATAATAATAATTATTATAATAACATTAGCTGGTTCCCGGCATGCGTTGTAAATCCATATTCAAAGAAATAAAATTTTTCTCCCTGCATGTCCTTTCTCGTGCGTCCCCATTCCCCTCCCGCATCCCCTTTCCCTCCCGCGTTCCCCTTCCTTATGAGTGTATTAAAAGAAACTGCGACAAAACTGACGAAACTGTACAGTTTTTGACTACACACTGTCAGTTTTAAGAGGGCATTACCAGAGAAAACCGGAAATACGTCATTTTCAAAAAAGTTTTTAGACGTATTGACTCTTTTCCACAAAAAATTATAAATGGATTTCGAAAGATTGTTCTTTTATCTAGCATTCGTATGTAATAAATTTTGAGATTTTTTTTATTTATTTTTAGTATAATAAGGCTATTCCATAGGTCGTTGGCAGATTTGTTCAATTTTCAAAAAGGTTTTTGTATTATACCACACCCATTTCAAATAATAAAATCATGCAGTAAAATAAATCAATACATTATCTAGCAAACGTATGTTTTAGAATTTTAATTTTAGTTTCAATAAAATCATTAAAAAAAAGGAAGGAACATGTGTTTCTTGGCGAAAATTGGTCCGTTTGTGTATTTATTTGCGCACTTACAAACTAATATATTTCAGATATTTTTAACATTCTTATTAAATTTAGACGTTATTGAAAAATGATAAATACTTATAATCAAAAAAATAACTACAAAAAGTACATTTATCATCATGCCTTTCAGCATTTTTGGATGAAGGTATAAATTAAAGCTAATTTGAATTGAAATAAATTCGATATTGAGTTATAATTTAAAAAAGCTGGTACGGAGAATAATTAATCTTTCACATTGTAACCGCCCTGCACGATCGTAAGAACAACTTTCAACGAAATGTGGATTTTCGTCCGCTGGCTGGTTAAACGCTCTTAACTGTACAGTTTTAACTGTACAGATTTATCTATTCGTATTTTGATTAGATCTCAGTTAAACTGTACAGTTCAACTTTTGTCCTACACACCTAACGATTTATCTGTACAGTTCGACTGTACAGTTAAACTGTACAGTTAAAACTGAAGGTCTGTAGCCCGCTCAAACCTTACTTTACTTTTTAATTACTAATGTTTTCAACGTCAAACTAAAAACAAGTGGAAGATGTGGAATATAAAGGTAAGTTTACACAATCTCTTTGGTAAACGAATGTAAATAAACAATATATGGGACGTGTGGGATTGCACTATCCTCCCCACATCCTGGAATTATTATTATTATTAAATAAAAAAATACTGAAAAAATTTTACAGGAAAATTTTGTGATATCCCTTCTTACCTTTTAGAGCTTTTCTACAAGTAAGGCATTTATTATTATTTAATTTAACTTTTTTGATACAAGTCTTACAAAACAAATGATCACAAAATGTAGACCTAGCATTCACTGCCTCTATACTCTCCATGCAAACGGGGCATTCTCCATAATTATTAGTTGGAACTGGCTGCGGTGGTAGGTCCTCAGAAGAGCCGTGGGTGGTTTGTATATTTATGGACTGACCACCATTCAACGCAGCATTGTTCTCTGCTATCAATTGATCCACATCAATTGAATCGCAGTCTGAACCGTAAATTTTTATATCTGCATCACCCAGGAGCAAATCAATCTCATCGAGCAAACCATCCCCAGGTTGGTTAGACACATTCAGGGCTGGGCAAAATACGTGCCTCCCTGTAATTAAAATACAAATTACAAAATACTTTTTCGCATGTATTTAAAATACGAAATACAAAATACTTTCAAGTCGTGTATTTGAAATACAAAATACAGTATTTGAACCATTTTTTTAATTTCAAATACAAATTACAAAATACATTTGGTTTTGGTAGAACCTTTGGTTGCAATAAATTGTCGAAGTGCCCTTCCTTATCTAAGAATGCGTTTCCACAGAAGCAAAGCTGAGCAGAGTGAAACAGAGACGTGCAAAAATTGACAAATAATATTTCTCAGAAGACACGTCTCGTCTCCGCTCCACTTAATAATAATAATAATTATAATAACACTAGCTGGTTCCCGGCATGCGTTGTAAATCCATATTCAAAGAAATAAAATTTTTCTCCCTGCATGTCCTTTCCCGTGCGTCCCCATTCCCCTCCCGCATCCCCTTTCACTCCCGCGTTCCCCTTCCACCTTCCCCGCCTACCCTCTCCACTCTCCCGCTCCCCAGCCCCGCCAACCCCCCTCCCACGTTCCATATATTCAATCCTAGGACATTCAGTTTTCAAAAAACTCGTGTGCCAACTGTTACATTTTTTTTATTCAATTTTTCATTTTTCATCTATTAAAAATATTCATGAATAATGAAATAATTTTACTTTGTATAAATCACATATTTGATGTGCAAATCCGACCGGTTTCGGAACAAACGTTCCTTCGTCAGGGAAAGCTTATACTATTTATATTGTATAAGCTTTCCCTGACGAAGGAACGTTTGTTCCGAAACCGGTCGGATTTGCACATCAAATAAGTGGTTTATACAAAGTAAAATTATTTCATTATTCTATAATGGATAACCACAAAGTAATAGCTACATTCAAAAATAAAAAATATTCTTTTTTGTATATTATAAGAACAATCAATCAAATCTGGTACCTAACATAGGTAAAATATCTATAATTTGAAACAAACGCGCGAACTGTCAAACGTGCAAAGTTAAAATAGTCGTTAAGTTTTCTGAAATTATCTAATTTTCTGCGTAATTTTCTCAAATTTTTTTTCAGCAAGAACGTTTTACAAAGTATTAGAAAACTTAAAAAATAAATAATGAAATAAGTAAAGTCGTTCTGAAGTTATGGCGTGGCCAAGGGAAGAAAACAGGGATTCATTTTTATATACATGATATGACATTTGTAAAGCGCAGTTTTGTGATATGTCACTTCAAGTGCGCTCTACAGTAATGAACTTAAAAACAATCTAGTATTCAGTCAAATAATTCCTCTAGTGCTTGATCTAATACTATGATACAAAAGTGTACAATACGAAGCAATGACAAGTATAATATTGTAATATGATACAAAATGTACCTACAACAACAGTGCTATCATAGCACAGGACAATAATAATAACTAGCACGACATAAAAAAGGTACAATACATTATAAAGCAATGATGAGAGAACTACAAATAATCAAGAGTGCTATAGCATAGGACAATAGTTCAGGATTCTAGTGTTTTTAGTCTTTGTATTATCTATCAGTTTATTTTTCATTATCATTTATTAAGGTCGCTAAATGTATTTGAAAATGTATTTTGAAGCCATAAGTATTTGAAATACAAATTACAAAATACCTCAGCATCAGGTAATTGAAATACCAATTACAAAATACATTTTTAGGAAGTAATTGAAATACAAATACAAAATACGTATTCGCATTTCAAATACGTATTTCAATTACAAGTAATTCAAATACTGCCCAGCCCTGGACTCCTGGACACATTGATGGTGGTTGGATTTTCAGTGCTTAAGCCACAAGCTTCATTAAATCTTCTATTATTTATGTCGATAATAATATTATCATTAGAAGTGCCCGGTAGTGGAGAAAATGGGCGGAGATTAGAAAACACTTGCTTACTTGTAGAAAAGTCATTTTCTTCACGTGTCGGAGAAATATTTCCGGATTCCATATTTTATTTACGGGTTACAGAATTTATAATATTTAGGGAGTATACTGTAAGAGAAAATTCTTTTACGTAGACAGTTGCGATGAATTCGAAATTTTTAATTTTGAAAAAATAGTACTAGGTATGTGGGTAGGAAGGTAGGTAGATAGGTACGCGTAAGGCAGGCCGCACACAACAGACAAAAATCGGATCAGACAAAAATCGATACGAAAACGGGATTGGTTATAATACCGGGGCCACGCCCGTTATCGGACCGGATTGGACGGCTTGCACGGAGTAATGAAAATAGGCCACGCCTTTCCGCGCCCACCGTCCAATCGAATTTTGTCTGAACCGACAATCGGGTGGAAAAATCTGAGTTCAGTATTAGGTACACAGGCCCGGACTGGGACCATTTTGGGCCCTCCGCTAAAACCTGTAAAGGGGCCCCCTAACGTGGGGTGGGGAGGGGGGGGGGGGGGTGGCTCCAGAAAACGGGGGGTCCAGGGTAATTTTTTGATAAAAAAAAGCAGATTTTGATAAAAAAAAGCTTGTAAAACTGCAAAAGAGGAATTCGTACAATAAGGGTCGATAATAAGGTTTTAATTATATTTAATTTTTTACATAACAAGTCCATAAATGATTTTGAAATTAAAATAATGTTTATGTATATGGCAGTATTTAAAAAAAAACCCAATGAAATCTTCTATCGCAGTTTTACAACTTGAATGAAAATATTTGTGTATTTTATTACCCATTGTATTTTGACTGGCCTCATTTGGCAGATATGGCCATGATCGAAAATAGGTTAAATGTCTTTATTAGTTAAAACAATATTGCAATAATTTTTTTTTTTTTTTTTTTAATAAAGAAAGACAAACAATCCCGGGTTACGAATAACCCAACAATGTTTGAAAATCTCCTACTACCACCACAGAAAGCCGAATATGTTGCTTGTGTTGTGATGGAGGACTCAGCCAGCCGAGGAATCGAATACGCGAGGCTCGGGTGGGACCCAAACGCTATGCCCACTCAACCACTGACCAGTCAATTTACCCAAACGATATTGAAAAAAAAAACAGCATATATACCATAGTGAGTTCTGGCATCATGAAATTATGCATTGCTAACCGTTCATCCGATTGCGATGAAACTTGGGGATTTGATGTGTGCAGGCCTGCGATGGTAGAAGTACAGAAATATACAATAATGAGTTGTGGCATAATGAAATTAGGCGTTGCTAACCACTCATTCAATTGCAATGAAACTTTAGGGATTTGATGTGCGCATGCGAAAGATGGTTTCTATATATAACAGTGAGTTCTGGAATCATGAAATTATGCGTTGCTAAACCGTTCATCCGATTGCGAGGAAACTTTGGTGAGTTGTTGTGAGCCGCTTACAAATGTTTCGGGGGAGGGAAACTCGGGAGGGTGGAGGAGAATTCGAGAGGGGGGTTCGCAAGGTGGGGGAAGCGGGATAGGGGAGTGGGAAGAGGGAAGGTGGAAAAGGCGATGTGGGAACGCGTGAGGGAAGGAGATGCGGGAGAGGAAGGAGAGGCGGAAGGGGAACGGGACGAATGGGAAAGTACCCGCAGGGAGAACCATTGCGGGCATATGCAAAATATGTATAAAAATCCAGAAGCAAGCATATTTTGTTTTTTATATGTGTATATAGATTTCCCCTAATACCATGCGAGCGGGGCCGCGGGTAAAAGCTGGTTCATCATAAATATTTATTTCTCCCTCTTGACTTTAATATAAGTAACTGGCCGAGAGTATAGTAAAGTAAATATAATAATTAAGTTCTAATAAATAATAACATATAAGGGTAATTGTTCGGAACAAACGTCAACTTTTAGGTTCTTCTTAATTACCATAAAAGACAACTATTTGCATTGGGGGAGGTTGAAAATGTTACATTTTTAATTTTATTTACGTAAATTGAAAATTTGCTTTCACACTGTCAAATCACTCTGTTTGCAGTTCGGAACAAACGTCAACGGTTAATACGCACGTTTTTTTTATAAAACTTTTAAAATAAAAATAATATACACAAGCCCGCTAGACAAACCCTGCTTTGCCAGACAAACCATTCAAAAACGTAGGCTGTTTTTTAAAGTAAAGATAACATACACAATCCCGTTACATAACCGTTTACGTTTGTTCCGAATATTTACCAATATTTTAATTAAATCATTATTTTCCCGCAGAAATTGGCCTGAATTCACACACAATATAGTTTTTAACAATAAAAATAGTCATATAAGATTAAAATAAAATCTAAATAATTAGAAAAGTATTCATTGAGCATTTGCCTTAAGACACATCTGAAAATAATGAAAACATATTTTAAATACACGTTAAATTAATTATATAATATCTAGGTATTTACAACTGGTTGCATATTTTATTTTAATTTCAAAATCAAGGGACTTTTTTCTAGTGAGACTAGATTAAATGGAAATAATACAATAATTCAGAGAAGATAAAAACATAAAATTAGAAATGCAAAATTAAAATATTGTTTCCATTTAGGGTTGCCATCTCTAAAATTTGGCAACCAAGACAAGACGCGTGAAAACCCCGGATTTTAGAGCCCAGAACCCGGACGTGTCAACAGGTTTTTTTTAAAACATAGTCAAATTAAAATTAGTCATCATTTTAAATGTACCTATTAAAACAGAATCTTATTATTACAGAGTTGGTTACAAATTGTTTTAATAATCAGTTAGAATTTTTTCATTCTTAAAATAAAACCCAAATTATTATATACTCTGTTATGAAAAGTGAAAACTAAACCTTATTTAATATTAAACCTAACAAAATTCAATTAAATTTTTAAACAAAAATCTTAAAAGTACTGAGACCATTTTAGTATTCAGTCTTACACTTTTGGAGGTAACTCTTTTAACTCAGTCATAATTATCTTCTTTAAATGTTAGTTTATCAGCAGCCATTTAAGCAACAAAATATCACTTAACATAATATGAATTAAATCCAGTCTTCTTAAATCTTAAGCAACCAAACTGAACCTCTTTAAAGTTTAGACTTACTGTAATGTAAGTTACATTATTAATTTTTTTAAATAAATAAAGTCGCGGGCAGGCCAAGACTTTAAATTTTTAAACCCGGACAACAAATGAAACCCCGCCCGGACGTTCCCCGGACGCCCTCTAAACTAGGACAAATCCGGGGAAACGCGGACGGATGGCAACCCTATTTCCATTATACGTAAAACGTTACACGAAAAACCGTGGCTTCTTGTTTAGTGACCAAATATTTACAAATTATTTCCGAATTCAGTTGAATGAATAATGAACTGAATAACTAAATGAATTACATCGAGGTTCACATTCATATCGCGAAACTTCAGTGAGAAGCACTTTATTTTCCATTTGTTGAAAAATGAATGAGTAAAGCGGGCCACAGACCTTCAGTTATAACTGTACAGTTAAATCGTAGGTCCATACAGCCTACACACATTCAAGTAAAACTGCGTAATCTTTCAGTTTTTATCAACAATGGCCTCCATAGACGACCCTTTAGCCGTTACAGGGCTAAAGATGTATTAAAAGAAACTGGTTATTTTAAATGAAAAATAAAAGAGAAATTAAAATTAAATTAATTATTTGTATTAAAAGAGAAATTTGTATTAATTTAATGAGTGTATTAAAAGAAACTGCGACAAAACTGACGAAACTGTACAGTTTTTGACTACAAACTGCCAGTTTTAAGAGGGCATTACCAGAGAAAACCGGAAATACGTCATTTTCAAAAAAGTTTTTAGACGTATTGACTCTTTTCCACAAAAAATTATAAATGGATTTCGAAAGATTGTTCTTTTTTCTAGCATTCGTATGTAATAAATTTTGAGATTTTTTTAAAATTTTTAGTATAATAAGGTTATTCCATAGGTCGTTGGCAGATTTGTTCAATTTTCAAAAAAGTTTTTGTATTATACCACACCCATTTCAAATAATAAAATCATGCAGTAAAATAAATCAATACATTATCTAGCAAACGTATGTTTTAGAATTTTAATTTTAGTTTCAATAAAATCATTAAAAAATATGTACGTACATGTGTTTCTTGGCGAAAATTGGTCCGTTTGTGTATTTATTTGCGCACTTACAAACTAATATATTTTAGATATTTTTAACATTCTTATTAAATTTAGACATTATTGAAAAATGATAAATACTTATAATCAAAAAAATAACTACAAAAAGTACATTATTTTAATAGTTTTATCATCACGCCTTTCAGCATTTTTGGATGAAGGTATAAATTAAAGCTAATTTGAATTGAAATAAATTCGATATTGAGTTATAATTTTAAAAAGCTGGTACGGAGAATAATTAATCTTTCTCATTGTAACCGCCCTGCACGATCGTAAGAACAACTTTCGACGAAATGTGGATTTTCGTCCGCTGGCTGGTTAAACGCTCTTAACTGTACAGTTTTAACTGTACAGATTTATCTATTCGTATTTTGATTAGATCTCAGTTAAACTGTACAGTTCAACTTTTGTCCTACACACCTAACGATTTATCTGTACAGTTCGACTGTACAGTTAAACTGTACAGTTAAAACTGAAGGTCTGTAGCCCGCTTAAACCTTACTTTACTTTTTAATTACTAATGTTTTCAACGTCAAACTAAAAACAAGTGGAAGATGTGGAATATAAAGGTAAGTTTAAACAATCTCTTTGGTAAACGAATGTAAATAAACAATATATGGGACGTGTGGGATTGCACTATCCTCCCCACATCCTGGAATTATTATTATTATTAAATAAAAAAAATACTGAAAAAATTTTACAGGAAAATTTTGTGATATCCCTTCTTACCTTTTAGAGCTTTTCTACAAGTAGGGCATTTATTATTATTTAATTTAACTTTTTTGATACAAGTCTTACAAAACAAATGACCACAATATGTAGACCTAGCATTCACTGCCTCTATACTCTCCATGCAAACGGGGCATTCTCCATAATTATTAGTTGGGACTGGCTGCGGTGGTAGGTCCTCAGAGGAGGGAGGAGCACTCATAGAATGGGTAGTTGGTTGCGGCGGTTGGTCCACAGAGGGAGGAGGAGCTTCCATAGCTCTGTTGGAACCCAACAAGGCGTCGTGTCCTTCCATCCTGTGGCAAATCACACGATACTCTAAAAATGTTCGGTACTTAACCGAGTGCTCACTTCTTCCTGTTTGAATTTTGGTTTGAGAGGGCGACTCGAGGGCAGTGTCGTCTAGCTGAATCACGTCCTGGGACTTACTGCTTTTCAACACAGCATTGTTCTTTGCTGTCAAGTGATCCACGTCGATTATCTCGCAGTCTGCAGCCGCAGCCGAGTGCTGACTTTTTCCTGGCTTCGTTTTTCTTCGTTTGGGAGTTTTCACACGTGGACGACGGCTGGACTGAAGGACTTCCTTGGACTGACCACTATTCAACGCAGCATTGTTCTCTGCTATCAATTGATCCACATCGATTATATCGCAGTCTGAACCGTAAATTTTTATATCTGCATCATCCAGGAGCAAATCCATCTCATCGGGCAAACTCTTTTTTTTACGTTCGGACCGTTTTTTTTTGTCACGAATAACTATCGGTGCGGATTCATTATCATCAGATCCGGATGACACTATTATTACATCCCCAGGTTGGTTAGACACATTGATGGTGGTTGGATTTTCAGTGCTTAAGCCATAAGCTTCATTAAATCTTCTATTATTTATGTCGATAATAATATTATCATTAGAAGTGCCCGGTAGTGGAGAAAATGGGCGGAGATTAGAAAACACTTGCTTACTTGTAGAAAAGTCATTTTCTTCACGTGTCGGGAAAATATTTCCGGGTTCCATATTTTATAACAGAATTTATAATATTTAGGGAGTATACTGTAAGAGAAAATTCTTTTACATAGACAGTTGCGATGAATTCGAATTTTTTAATTTTGAAAAAATAGTACTAGGTAGGTGGGTAGGAAGGTAGGTAGATAGGTACGCGTAAGGCAGGCCGCACACAACAGACAAAAATCGGATCAGACAAAAATCGATACGAAAACGGGATTGGTTATAATACCGGGGCCACGCCCGTTATCGGACCGGATTGGACGGCTTGCACGGAGTAATGAAAATAGGCCACGCCTTTCCGCGCCCACCGTCCAATCGAATTTTGTCTGAACCGACAATCGGGTGGAAAAATCTGACGTTTGCGCCGGGCCTAAGTACTGTACTGAAGATTGGGTTCAGTATTAGGTACATATTCATGCTTCGCTACTTCCTCCGACCGATCCCTAACAATATGCGAGGATGTACCTAAGGTAAAAAAATCTAGTAAAGGTCGGCAATATTTTAGCTTATAAATCATAGTTTTATATATTGGTTGACATCAGGGGCGGCCCTAGGGCGGTGCGAGCGGTGCGACCGCACAGGGCGCCGTCGTAAGAGGGGCGCCGAAAACACCCGACCACCGACCACTGACCGACTATCTATCGATCGTGCGCTTAAATCGTGTGGTCGGTGCGGGAAGCAAGCATTGTTGCCAACGTAGGTGGTTTTTCGTCATTTAGGCTACTCAGGACGAGAATCAGCGACGAAAAAATCTAAAACGCGACTGGTCGCCTATTAGGCTACTTCAGAGACAAGCTATTTAAATCAGCCGAATCGCATATAATTAAGAAAAAATACAATAATGTTGTCGCTGAAAGAATTTTCAGCATAATGGGGACAATCAAAACAATCATGGACTTAGCAAAGGCATCGCAATTGCTGAAAAACTGCTCGTAATTTGTGAAGCAGTACCGGACTTATTCGTCTGCTCAAATAACAGCTAAGGAAACAGCTTCCCAGGCTGGAATAGATTCTACGAAAGAAGAAAGAAGCGATTATTTGAATATGAAGCTACAGATGAGACACCAACAAATCCCGAAAAACTGTTTAAAATTGACTATGATAGATACAATTGAAAATGCATTGGTCACTGGGTTTGGACAATTATCTAAATTCAATGATACATTTTCTTTTTTGTATAACATCAAAATAATTCCTGACAAGTCTTCATTAGAAAAAGCCTGTGCAGATTTGCAAATCATTTTAACCGATGGGGAAAAATATGTCTCTAGTTGCGAATTGGTTGAAGAACTTTTGAGCCTAAACCCATTACTAAAATATCTTGACTCAGCAGAGCCACTACAAGTTCTTCAACTTACAAAAAAAAATTATTGGCAGGATATATGTATTTCCAAATGTGTGGACAGCGCTTCGGATTTTGCTGATCATCCCTGTAACTGTCGCCAAAGGAGAATGAAGATTTAGTAAATTAAAACGTACTTACGTTCGGCTATATGTCAAGAAAGACTATCGGATCTTGCAATTTTATCAATTGAGAATGATATTGCCCAAGGGTTAAATTATTCTGATTTTATAAAAAAATTCGCAAGGGCAAAAGCAAGAAAATTTGTGTTCTAGTGTTTTTATTGATTTCACAGATTTAATTAAATAAATGTAATCAAACATATATTTTTTAAACGACTTCAAAAAGGAGGAGGTTCTCAATTTGACCATATATATTTTTTTATGTTTGTTACCTCAGAACTTTCGACTGGATGAACCGATATTGATGATTCTTTTTTTATTTGAAAGCTGGTACTTCCCGTGTGGTCCCATTGCAATTTGGTTTAGTTCTGAAAATAACATCCATGAGAAAACCATATAAGTCTTAAATTTGCATTAAGTACGTGCGCGACAAATGGACGAATAACTCAATATCACCCCAACCGATTTTGATGATTCTTTTTTGTTGGAAAGGATGTACTTCAAGGGTAGTTTGATGAGATTTTGGTTAGCTTCTGATTATGGGATCCATGACAAATTAACGGAACTCTTCAATTCTTAGGAGCAGATTAGAATCTTTATAGGCTATCCGGATCTTTGAGTCACCTACCGTAACGTTGTTATGGTCAAGTAATGTCTGTCTCATATGAGCAGCACGTTTAGTAGTTCTACCCATATTCAGATAAATTAGTTAAAAGTACTTCAGATTCACTAAAAATAAACAAAAAATTTAACCAAACAAAAAAACAAACTTCAAAAAATGCACTAAAAAGTAAAAAAATAATTTCGTGTTCTTCTACTACTTAATAATCAACTAACTTTTTCTACTCATAAATATGTAGGTACGATTGTTATTTATGGAGTCGGTCTCAGTCAAGGTAACCGGCCCGGCGTGTTCACTTGACAGCTCCCCTCCCGCCGCACAGTGATTCGTTTCGTACAAGCTAGACGCTTATAAGTCACTTTTGAATTCCCAAACAATGACGTCATGGCGACATTACCAGATAGACAGGATAATAAATACATGCTTAATTGGGGTGATTAGTGCTTGCATTGACTCATACCAGAGGCCTAAAGTCGAATAATGTGTTTTGAAATTATCATTTGCATTTATTCGCTCGTTGCAGCTCGACGTTTAAAATTGTGTACTATGTTTGAAAAGTGTTTTTTTTTCGGTTCTGTAAAATGGAGGCTACTTTGGAAGGTATGTTTTAAAGTTTTTTTAGAATACTTTAGTATTTAAATAATTTTAGTTGTTTTTTAAATAATAAATAAGTTTTGTGTTTTTTTTGGCCTAAAAAATATTAAATTTCTAACTTCTCGAGAGTTTATCTCAGAGAGTATACCAAAATCGTAAAATAATTTTCGTTTTTTTACATAGTGCAACTAATATTCTATTCATATTAGTTTCGATATTAACCCACACGAATCCACATTATTATTATTTTTTCATTTTACAGGATCCATATACGAGATTTCCAGGCTGGAATTGTTCGTGACATGGAAGAGTTTGCCGAAGAAAAAAAGGCTTGAAGGAATGTTTAACAAAATTTTAAGTACATTTGAACTTGATAAGCTCAGTGCAAGTGGTGAAAAAAAGTTGAAAAACCAAAAAAGGCTTATATTTTTTAAAATAAGCCTAAATTTGACCGTAATTTTAGCAATTTATAACACCCAAAATACATTTTTTTTACTTTTTACATATAATTGTTTTTATTATAAACCTCAAATACTCTATTAACACATTATTTAAAAATCATAAAAAATAAAATAAAAATTAAAAAAAACTATAGGAAAAAAATATTAATCATTTTTAACACTAATTTTCATAAAATTAGTGTTGACTACACCTCAATAGAGGGTTAAAAATAATTTAATCATGTGTAAGAGTTTTTAGCGTATAGCATGTATGAAAGGAATCACTGTGCGCCATGGCCCCGCTCTCGCCTCTCGCCTCGCGCGTGCGACACAAGCACATCTCACCTTTGACTACGTATGTAGTTAAAAACCTATCTTGGCTGACACCGACTTAAAAAATCGCAATCGTACCTACATATTGATGAGTAGAAAAAGTAAGTTGATTTAAAGTGTAGAAGAATATGAAATTATTCTTTTACTTTTTAGTGGATTTTTTTAAAGTCGTTTTTAGTTTGGTTAAATATTTGTTTTTTCTGATATTATTTCTCATCTATCCTACTAGGTACTTCAATTAAAGTTGCATAACTGCATAGAAAGAGCTCTATTTTTTGTTAGAAGGGGGGCGCCACCAAGAGATTTCGCACCACCTAATAATTTAGCTAGGGCCGCCCCTGGTTGACATGTTGCTCTTGTATTGTTTTGTATTTATTATACCTAAACACTTTTCTCGGTTTTCCCGCGTAACGTAGTCCTGAGAAGGACTTTTTAACTCCTGACGTTTCGGACAGATCACACTGACCATCTTCAGAGGCCTTCCGCACTAAGCTTGCCATCGATATGGCTGTTCGGGAGGAGTCCTGGACAGCCAGGTTGGCTAAGGTTAGTTGGCCTTATGTCTTTAGTTTTTGTCTCAAACTGATAGCTTTCGCATGTCTGTTCGGTCCAGGATCCAAGACTTATGTGAGTGCAAATTAATTCTTATGGCTAGAACGGAGAACCCGGGTTGAATGTGATTTATGGTGCGTAGATGTCACTAATAAACGCTTAACTTCATCCTTAGTTCAACACGTCCTTAATGAAGGTCATAAAATAGACTTCAATAATACAACAACAATAGCTAGCGTATACAATGAACCAAAAAGAACTTACCGCGAAGCGATAGAAATTTATAAACATAAAAATAATATGAACACCAGAAACGACTCCATTAGAATTCCCAACACCTGGAAAGTAATAATTGACGAAAATCCCCCAAAAACGGTATTTCCAAAATTATCAGAAGTACCCTCAATTAGCCTAACCAATCAGGTCTCTACATGTAAACCGCCTGAGACTGCCGGTCCCACCTCCTACCCCCAGCACCATAAATCACATTCAACCCGGGTTCTCCGTTCTAGCCATAAGAATTGATTTGCACTCACTTAAGTCTTGGATTCTGGACTCTGGACCGAACAGACATGCGAAAGCTATCAGTTTGAGACAAAAACTAAAGACATAAGGCCTCTGAAGATGGACAGTGTGATCTGTCCGAAACGTAAAGAGTTAAAAAGTCCTTCTCAGGACTACGTTACGCGGGAAAACCGAGAAAAGTGTTTTACATCTTACACCCGTGAAAACCTTAACCATAACATATTTAGTACCTACTCGTATATCTACTACGGGGGCTTCAGATGAATTCTCCATGTTTGGTGAAGAGGCGCGCCCTGCCACTGGGCCACGGCCTGGACAAGAGTGTTCTCCGATCTTTGGTAGCGCCTCACCCGGCTATTCTGTGGCGCATCAAAGCGGCGAACCCATGTACCCTTCCTTCTGCGAACATCTGCGAGGCACTGCATCGCCAAGGTAGGCCGAATAGCGCCCTATATGCGTTGTTGTATTGTACTCGAAGTGTGTTCATGACGCATTGTGAGTATCTTGTTCATAGTTTGCCGGTGTAAAAGCTCATGCAGTAGCTCTGGAATATTTGCCTTTTAACCGGAGAACTGCACCTGTTGAATCTCCTGGCAAGCATGTTGGATCGCACGCTTAGTACTCTTCTTTGGCGTTCTATGTCATTTTTATCATTTAGGTCATCAGTGACGACATGCCCCAAATATTTTATTTCCCCTGCAGATTTTGACATTGTTTCCGCCGAGGAGAATGGGTGGAATGACAGTAGGACCAGTATTTGCTTTAAACACCAGCAATGATGACTTTTTGGCATTGTACATCAAACCATGACTATCGACGTATGCTTGGCATATGGCCAGAAGTTTTCTCATTGCCCTTACTGATGGGGCTAGTATGGTAGTATGACCATGTCATCTGCATAACTTATATTATTCATACATACTCCGGCAACGGATATAATAATGCCCACTCGAACTCCTGCAGCGCTTCCTGAACGCTAAAAATTTAAAAACGCCCCCCTAGACCTCCAAAACGCACACTAGGGGGCGCTAGCGCCCCCGTTAAGATATACTGGTGTAAATACATTGTTAGTTTCTTTTCAATATCACTCTTCTCTCTTATTTTCAACTCGTAGGCAATGAAAGATGTGTGTTTTACCTTCGAAAGCTTTTCATCATCAATATTTCATAAGAAGTGGTTTTTACATCATAGAAACAAACCCTGAAATGTTAACCTGTAATAAAATGAGGAAAACTAGCCACAATTTCCTACTCTCTACTTTGATTGTCCTTTTCTCACTAACGTGCGTAGATATTTAACCGAAATCTTAACAGATGTCTCTATTAGTTCAATTAGTTCAAATCAACAAACTGCCACAATAATACCCCGAATTTGGCACGAACAAGTCGACTGCTCCAAGGAAGACTGCAGTAACTCAAAATTTGGTGTTTTTGAGTTAGTTACATTTTCGGGTTTTATATTTTTTTATCTATCTGCCAAGAAGACATTTGTAACTCTAACAGGTATACAAGTGAGAAAAACCATTTTTAAAATAGTTGCAAGTCACGAAGTCTTAATTTTTCCATGTACTAAAGAAGTAAGTTGAGTTACTGCGCTTTTCATCGGAATTTTTTTTTGGTGTATGGTCGTAAGTCAGACTTACTTCTTTTTTCCGTGGAGAAATATCGATATTATCATTTGAATTGCGATTGACGGTTAAAGTTACAGTCATTGCGGTTTGCCTATTGTAGTGATAAAATTGAAAATATAAAGAGAATTGTACCGTGAAAGTGTTAAACATGAGAATTTTCAGTACGACTGTCAAAATAATAGCTAATGGTAAAGTATTATCGTCTACAATACAGTCTACACACATCTCAGACATAACTTAAAATTTAATGTATTTAATACAAAATTCTAATGCCCCGAAAATTGGCTTGTGAATTCTTATTTTGTACATATTTTTTGTTCAGATTATAATAAATTATTACAGAGTCTACTTCTGATGAATTATTGGGTCCCTATGGACATCAGCAATATTTTAGTGGAGTGAACTCTGATGACGGTTTGAAGCCTGCTGCAAGTAATAATTCAAGACCTATAGAATTGAGTGTTTGTAGACCAACCTCCCCTGATTTCATGTTGTTTTTTATTGAGGAAACAGGATTGTTCTATCACGCTACTAAAACAACTGTACGAGTATATTCCGACAACTTCATAAAAATGATAACATTTTTAAATACTTCAAATGAATAGAAATGTTTTTGACTTAGTCACGGTATTGCAAAGGGAAATCAGATTTTGCATCGAAGATTTTTATAAGCATGTTCTACCAGTTATTATTGATAATAAAACAAAATAAATTAAAGTAACAATGATCTTCAGGTTATTTTATTTCCCCTATAATTTGGTATGGCCATGGTCTCGGCCATACCAAATTGGGGTAAGTGTGGAGGGAAAGGAAATGGGAAAGAGGAAGGTGGGAAAGTACCTGGATATTCAGATCTGGTCACCAAACACGGCTAAAGCCATTTCAAGCAACGTTTCAATTCGGAATGGTGGTTTTAGACCAGGGCGATTCTGAGAATATCTTTCCACTCTGGAACGTTCCGCAAATACACCTTATATTGGGCAATCACTTACACTATTGTGGGAATCACTATAACCAAGACGGCAACCACGGTACATAAAAACAGTAATTACTCTGTTAATAAAAAAAAAAAAAAGTTGTGATGTGGAGGGAATCCACCTCTTACCCGCCTTGGTATAAGTAACTGATGGTTACTCCTTCAAGGCTCTCGCAAGATTCTAATTTTTTTTGTTAAACGAAGCTACATTTATTTATTTTGAACGAATCTAGACCTCCAGTGTCCATGCATACGTCGTTAGTAAGCAGTATGCAAGTGCTTAACAGGAAAAACAAATTGCAAAAAATAGGTTAGTAAGACAAAGATTAATTAAACAGGGCAAAAGAAAAACTCATTAATGAGGCTCCATGAGGCGGCATTGCATCTGTAAAAACCCGCAAGTACCTGCATAAAATAGAGAACATAAGTAATACAATAAATCTCAAATCAATTGGCAAGTACCAACAAAAAATGTGAATGGCTTTCGGTCTGATCATAAACTACACTTAGCTTCCGTGTCCCTAACTTAGCCAACCACTCAGTGAAGCCTCAAAGAATGTTAACTGAATAAAAAGTAAATAAAAAGTAAGTAATAAAATAAAAAGTAAGTAATAAAGTTGTGATGTAATATAATCGATAGAACGATTTTATCTCGTAGGAATACCTAAATTATTTAAAATTAAATATTATGAATCTATTGATTGTTTTGTCAGCGCCGCGGCGCGCGGCGCCTGTCCCTTGGTTTATTAGCGTCTCGGCAAGCCTGCTACAATTGCATATATGGCATATGGCACAAAACCGGCTCTGTTTTAAGTAATAATATGATGAGAAGGACCAAACCTACACCAAAGTAAAAAAAAAATCCTTCAATTTTACCTTCTGTTTGATTTTCCGCAGAAAGTTGGTTGGTTTATCCGCTACGTTTTGCTCCTCTCGTTGGTCAAAAGATGTCGTTAGCAACTTATATGTTACGCAAACAAGGAGAAAAACATACATCATTCTTTTTCAAATTTAATGATTGCGCTATATGTAAAAAATATACCCTGACGTTCATGTTGGAACTTTGACATTTTAGTAATTATTTTATATCTCCCATTCTTTTGCAGGTGCCTCTCGTTTCCTGAAAAAAAAGTGCCTATACCCACGGGGGCTATTTTTCTTTAAGGCTCTGCAACCGGGCCCGAAAAGAAGAAGATAGAGAGATACGAAATTACGAATGTTAGAGGAGAGCGCTAACATTTGCAGCGACAAAATCGACGCGAAAATTGCGAAAATGTTTAATAAAACACGACTCGTTTAAAATAGAGCAAAAATCTCGCGGGCATTATCTTCAACAGGATTTAAAGAATCACTGTGAATTTTTTCATACATATAACTTGTAAAATAACTGAAACAAACGTGCTAATAATAATTTTTGGAGCATACTTTGCGATTTTTTTCTATCGAGGGAATTTTATATAATTTACGTTTCGGCGCGGGCAAAGTCTAGATTTTATCTTCAAGAATAACATATATTTTTTTAAGAGCTTTAACTTACCGTGTTTAAGGGAAATGTGTAATAAATCGGTGAATTTTTTTGAATGTTTATTTTGTAATATTATTAAATGACAAAACAATATTAACTTTAATCATAATTAAATGTTATCCAAGTGTTTATAATAATTTTAGACCATTAGCGTCGAAATAAATTACAAGTTGAAGTGATCTAACAGTACCTACTTCCTTTCGTCGTCATTCAGGGAAAAATCTTAATATTTGTTATCTTTTTTGTGATCCTTCTACTTCCCTCTGGAACAACTAGGTGAAACTGCAATTATTACCAGTCTCACATAAGTTTTGAAGCCATGACAAGCGACGTCTTGCTCTACCGTGTCTTCCATCAATCTTCCCTTGGATTATCAGTTAAAAAATCTTCATATTTGTGTTGATTTAGCAAGGACACTGACGTTATATCTACAGCCATTATTGTTATTTAGCAAGGACACTGACGTTATATCTACAGCCATTATTGTTATTTAACAAGGACACTGACGTTATATCTACAGCCATTATTGTTATTTAGCAAGGACACTGACGTTATATCTACAGCCATTATTGTTATTTAACAAGGACACTGACGTTATATCTACAGCCATTATTGTTATTTAACAAGGACACTGACGTTATATCTACAGCCATTATTGTTATTTGGGTACTCTTTTGTATAACCTCTATAGTTTTATTAATATGCGAAAATTTCAAAGCAGATTTGTTTTTTCGTGAATTTAGGTGTTTCATACCAGAGAGGTGGGGCTGCCAAATTCAACATCAATTTGGGAGGCGGGTATGGGTACCGCCGTCCTGGGACCAACGCGGCAAGACGGATCGGGAGAGACTGGTTGAGGTTTTATTGGTTGATTGGTTTAATCCAGCCGGATTCTCTCGACCCAGTGGGATGGATTCATGCGTATGTCACTCCTAGACACGTTGTACCAGAGATTCCTACCCACCCCTCATACCTTATTCCTTTCCAGAACTTCTCCTCTCCTTCCTTTCCATAAAAAGATCCTCCGCACAGAATCCCCAAAGATGGCATAGTGTGGAGCTTATGTTAAAAAAACATCAGGGAGTAGGTACTTGCTTTTTATACAGGTGAGCATTTTGTTTATTTTATTGTGGGGATAATTCACTACTCCCTTAATAGTTATAAAGTCCGAATTTACTGTTCAGTACTCGAACCTGCAACCTGGCAATAGTGGTTATACTCCTATATCGAATAAGTGAGCCGAGTTTTCTGCGTATTGCCAGCAAGGGCGGCTGGTTGAACAGTGTGTTTGTGTGCAGCACTGGTAAATTATATCATCTAAAATTAGTTTATAATATCTTACCGAAAAATATAAAATCTATGAATTTCATTAAAAATATCACCTACCAATATAATGCATAATATAATATGAATCAGGGAGAGCAAATTCTCAAAGTTCCGCGCGAATTTACCCTATCCGGTGTGCAGGCCCATTGCAAGCGGAACGAATTATGTTTTTGTATCGAATATCCCAAACATCGCCAGCGCGCAACACCGGCCATATGTATGAAAAATTAAGATATTTTGGTGTGCCACCCAGCGGCCTTTATCATACAAACTTAAATTCTGATTTAAGGCCAAAATACTTAACCAAACTGAATAATTCTTTTTTTAATCAAAAGGTACAGCAAATACCTAAATTTTACATATATTTGCTTATTTATTGATTGGTGTTTTAAATTATAAAACGCAGATCATTAAGGAATACAATTTTTTCATAGGTAACTTTGACAATTTTGCGCTCCTGTTGTTTATACATTGTTTATAAATACTGTTTGTATCCTGTTTAAAATGAAATATAAAACTAACTAACCAACCATCACGCCGTTTCCCCACAGGGGTAGGCAGAGAGGACGGACCGCCAAATAACTCGGTCTTGGCACACACTCTTTGCCTCACTCACATTCATACATCGTCTCATATATTCTCTTCTATTATTCCGACTTTCGACATGGCCCGACTCAATATCTGATTCACTTGCTCGTGCCATGTCTTCCTCGGGCGTCCCCGACTTCTTCTACCATTCACATTTGCGTCGCATATTCTTCTTACACTACATTGTAAACATTGTAAAAAAAAAGAGTTTTTTGGGTTGAAATTTAAGATTTACTTACGAAAAAATAGTATTGTGTTTTTATTTTCTTATTACCGAAAAATAAAAATTTGAATTAAAAAGCGATATGTACAAGTTTTCGCACTTCGAAAACAGCTTAAAATAGATCTTCTCTCCAAATAAGATTAGTGGGATCATTTTTACCTAATGTTGCTTAGTAGACGTGGGCAAAATTGAATGACTGAATTAAATGAATAAATTCAATCTTGTGACACACTCGATCTGATTCTCAATTTCAGAAGAAATTGAGTCTTCATTCCTCATCTTTGGCCTTGCATCCTACGATTTTTAACGGCACCATTAGTTTTTATTTTTCATTTATTTTACTGTTAAATTATTTCATTGATTGATGTGTACCGTAAACGATTTAAATATTATAATGATTCGTAAATATTATTTACAACGGGCTCAAAATAATGCAAAACACGTAAAGTATCCCGCTCCCGCGCGCCATTCGTATAACACCCGCAGGTACCAACTTCATCGTTTTATCGGATTGTTTTATTTACAAGTTTACAGTGACAGGCTGCATATTTTTCTGCTCCCAATTCAAGTGCTCCGCAAAGTAGATAGATTTGGCGAAAACAAACAGTGAAGCTGATATTTAAATGAAGCAAAGTGCGCACTATTGATTGGCATTAAAAATAATAATCAGTTCGTAATATATCTTTTACAAACAATAGTTAAAAAAATAAATATTTGAACATTCTGAAACTGTCAAACTGGTGATAATAATATTTGTGCAGTACTACTGATTTAAAAGTGTAAAGTGGAGTAAGTTTTGCGAAAAAATAAATATGGCAAATCTTCACAAATTTATGGAAGAAGCAAAGGAGGTAGTTAGTGAACTACTTTTAGCAGTGCAAGATCCCAGCAAAAAATTCAGTAAAGATCAACAAATTATTGTGACGAATAAAGCCACAAATATACTATCGTTATTAGGTCACCTGGCAATTGAAATGTCAGAAGATAAAAATAAAACAGAAATCGCTAATAGAGATAAAACATATGATTACCCTCAAAGAAAACCAAAAAATATAAAAAATAAATATTGTCTAATGATTAGTCCTAAAACAAGCAGTGACACTTCTGACTCAATACTTAAAAAAATACAAAAACATATTAAAATTAGTAAACTGGGTATATGTATTGAAGGCATCAAAAAAATATCCCGAAACAGAATCATCATTGAGTGTTTAAAAAAAGAGGACGCGGAAAAATTACAAATGGAGATCTCAAAAGTAATAAATGATATCGATACTAAAAAATTATCAAAAAAGAAACCTACTTTAATTTTCAAGGGAATATTTAATGATTATGATAAAGAAGATTTCACTTGTGACATCATCGAACAAAATGAAGAAATTAAAATTATGTCAGAAAATAATGAACATAAACCTGTCTTCAACATCAAGAAAATAATTAAAAATAAATTTAATGATACATCTAACTATGTGGTCGAAGTAGATAGTCAAACCCGGAGAATACTCTTAAACAAAGATAAAATTAAAATCGGATACCAAAGAATCTTTTTTGAAGACGCAAATCCAGTTATGCAATGTTACCACTGTTTACGCTTCGGACATGGTACTGCAAGATGTCTGCAGAGAGAGAAGGACGAAAAGCCTGTTTGCAGTTACTGCGGTCTCGATCACACACACAGCGATTGCGGGAACAAGGACAAACAACCAAATTGCAAGAACTGTTGTATTCAAAATGAAAAATATAAATTGACATTTCCAGTTAATCATAGAGCAAATGACAAAAACAACTGTAAGGTATATAAAAAAATGCTCGCAATTGCTGAACAAAATATTGAATATTAATTTTATCATATCAAAAAAAATGCAACAATATATTTTAAATATATTTTTGTTATATTTTAGTACTTTGATAATTAACATTAATGAAGATAATCAATTTAATTTACATGTATATGTGATATGTAAACTCTCACTATACTGTTGTTGGCAGCAAATGAATGTAAGGCTTTTAATGTATATGTCAAACTGTATGACTAAAACAAATTCACTTTATATTGAAAACATTGTGACATGTTACCTTCTCATCAAAATAATTGTTTATTTATATTTTTGCTCCTATTACATTCTAAGCATACTGATGGTAGGATTTCAGGTGAATATTTTCAAATAAAAAATGTCTTTTAGTTATATTAATGATGAAAGAGATGTAAATTATTGTAAAGTTAATAATTTGCATGAATGGATTCAAATGCAGACTACAAGAAAATGTGAAACAAATAATCTAACTTGTGTAGAATTAAACATTAGGTCGATTTGCAAGTATTGGGACCTCTTTCATGCTTATTTTAAAAACTGTATAAATCACATTGACATACTTATGCTTTGTGAAACAGCAATACGTTCAGAACAAGTTGGTTTCTATGAAATTCCTGGATTTAGTTCATATCACTATTGCAGAAGTAACAAATCCGGTGGAGGTATTTTGTTATATGTAAAAAATAATCTTACCTTCTCGCAAATATTTATAGACACAATATATTTTGAAAACGTTTTTGGAAAATTGACACTTAAAAATAATAAAAATTTAAATCTTTTAGCTATATACCGACCTCCGAATCTCAATAAACAAGCATTTTTGTCTGAAATATCTTCTGTGTTTAAAAATAATATTGACCCAAATGAAAGTGTCATATATTTTGGTGACATCAATTTAAATTTATTAAATAGAAATGACTCAGTCATAATAACTTATGAAAATATCCTTGCAAATAATTATTTAATAAAATGTATAGATGACGTAACAAGAGAAGTGATAGTTCAACAGAAAATAAACAGCTCGTGTATCGATCATTTTTTTGTAAGGATTAGCGGAAGACAATCCGCTGGAGCTTTTACAGGTGTGAGTTCAATCTCCTCATGCGTATGTGATTATAACATTGCAGATCACCACACCACGGCTATAAATTTTCGGTTAGATTCTATAGAACAAATAAACTTAAACAAAACTGAAAATATGACGATTCTTTCGCAGAGACATATCGATAATAATATCCAAAATTATGATTGGAAATCACTTCTAGAAGAAAATGACTGTACCATTATTTACTCAAAATTTCAAAAATATTTTAATGATTTGTATAAAAATAGCACAATTGTGATAAGTAAAAAATCCAAAACCCGGCCTTATGCGAAAAACGATTGGATATCTTCCGATGTTTTATGTAAAATTAAAAAAAGAGATAACTTATATAAACGTTGGAAAAATGCTCCGACAAACAAATATTACGAGAAAGAATATAAATGTTTTAGAAATGTGTTAAATAAATTATTAGTTAAACTAAAAACTTCTTACTATAATGATAAATTCAAAAACTATTTTCAAGATTAAAAAAAAACATGGGAGGAGTGTAATAAAATTTTAGGAACTAAATGTAAAAACGACTGTGATGAAAATGCTTCTAAATATCTGTTGAAAGATCGAACAAAAGAAGTTTTAATAAATGATTTTGTTGATTATTTCTCTGAAAGTGTTTACAATATGTTACATAAGTGCAATCATAAGACAACTGAATTTGAACCAGAGGCGATGCCTCAAAGCATGTACCTACCGAGAGCAAAAGCGGCGGATATAGAAAGTATTGTTAGACAAATGAAGATTTCTTCCCCAGGAATTGATAATATCAGGATGAAAGATATTAAAAAACATATTTTAATCCTTGGTCCAATTATAACCCATTTTATAAACAGAATCTTATTTCAAGCTAAAATCCCCGATGATTTAAAATGTAGTATTATAAGACCTATATATAAGGGAGGTGACCACACTGTATTGGGTAACTACAGACCAATTAGTATCTTGCCATCTCTAGAAAAAATTCTTGAAAAATATATTCAAATAAAATTAATAAAATATTTAGAAGATTTTTCTATAATAGATACTAATCAATACGGTTTCCAAAAAAAAAGAGTACCGAATTGCTGCTTCAAAAATTTGCCAACATGATAAATAATGAATTAAACTGTAAAAAACATACATTAGTCTTATTTATAGATTATTCGAAAGCTTTTGATACCATTGATCATGGTAAATTACTTAAAATACTAGAAATTATAGGAATAAGAGGAAAACTACTAAAACTTTTTGAAAATTACTTAAACAACCGATGCATGAAATTAAAACTCTTAAAATCTTTAAGTAAAAAAAAGAAGTTTTTTGCCGGCGTTCCTCAAGGTTCCATATTAGGTCCAATCCTATATATTATATATGTATCTTTTATTAAATTCATTTTTAGACATGTAAAGTACTTTGTATACGCGGATGATACTGCTTTAGTTATTTCTAGCAGTGATTTGCAAACTTGTATAGATCTTTTACAAAAAGACTACATTGAACTCTTAAAATGGTCTCACGACTCTGGCTTAATTATAAATGCCAAAAAAACTAAATTGTTACACATAAGATCCCCTAATGTTAAGGTATGTATTACACCTGAAATAAAGACACATACATCAGATTGCTTACACAATGGTATTCCAGCATTGTGTACATGTGAAAATATGGAACTAGTTAAAGAGTATGTTTATTTAGGTGTTATTATTGATTGCTTTTTCAAGTGGGATATACAAATAAACAAAGTTTGTGCACGATTAAGATCAATTGTAAACAGATTGTATAAACTAAAATTTTTTGTTCCTCTCTGCACACTTCGAATAATTTATTTATCTCTAGCTGAATCTGTTATAAGGTATGGAATAACAGCTTGGGGATTTTCTTGTAAAACAAATATAGACCATGTTCAATCAGTGCAAAATTCATTGGTTAAATTATTAGCTGAAAAAAATTTATACAAAGAAAGGCATAATATTCCATACTTTTATCAAAGTCTCAAAATTCTTTCAGTGAGAGCAATTATGTGGTACAAAATTATATTTCAGCACATAAATAACCCTTTATATATAAACAGGTTGGAACACAACCATAATACTCGTTTTAACTTTAATGAAGGACTAATTGTACCTAAACATACAAATAAATATGGACAAAGAACGTTAAATTACATGATTCCCAGTTGTTTAAATATGCTTCCAGCTGAAATTAAAAACTGTACCCAAAACAAGCAATTGGTGAACTTACTGAAGACTTGGCTTACGGAAAGAATTCATTTGTATTAGCTTACAATAACATATTACTTATTCTAAAGACTTTAAAATTGTTATTCATGTTTTCATAATTTTTTTTTTATGTAAGTATATTTCTGTAAAAAATTTAATTTTATCTTATATCTATAATTGTAAAAATGTATCTAAGTATATTTCTGTAAAAAAAAAATTTATTTTATTTTATATCTTTAACTGTAAAAATGTAACTATTTAAATCACTATAATAAGATCTTTAATGTAAAGAACCCGTTAGACAAACTACTAAAAAGTAGTTTATCGGGACTTTTTGTCTTATATTTGTAAAATGTATAAAATAAATAAATAAAAAAAAAAAAAAATTAAAAAATCGTGGTCAGCCCAAGCGAAATACGATCGCGAATCGGTCGAGTCTCTTTCACAACGCAAGAATTAAGACATTGGTTCTATTTGATTCAGTACATGATCCTGTCATAGTACGCCGCGCCGTCCCCGTCCTGTACTCGTCGCGAATCTAGTTAATAGTCTGTCGCTAGGTAATAGTCTGTACGGGGCGCGGAGTCTTTTTCACTTGGGAATTAATCATTCAGTTGTGACGTCAGCGTCTCTATGATCTCGCCAATCTCAGTCCCAAGAGAACCGACACGCAGTTCCTTAGACCTAGCGGTCCGCAGCTTGCGAGTTTTCAAGTCTTTGCGAGGCAAGAGGCAAGACACTAGTTAAAAGTTACTAATTCATTCCTCGATGTTCGCCGCGAATCTGCCCGGGCGGTTCACCCATTCCTCTCCGTTGGCCAAGCCGTCAATTTATTTTTTGGTACGCATCAAAGCTATTGGAATTCAAATACCTACCTACTTTGAGACGAACTTCGGCAATCGGCTGTGGTCAGCTGTCATGGTAAAATGTTTGTTTATATTAGATCACATGAAATGGAATAATTTCAATTTAATAAATAAAATAAAATTGGTAAAACTTTAGGGGTGAAACAAAACACTGTTTAATTTTAAGATTTTATTTTATGTAAATACATTTGTCTTGTCAATTTTTTTTTGTTTTAACAAATGTAATATTTTAATATTATATTAACCCCACAGTACAATTTTTCAGAACGACATAATTCGTAATATTTTTTTAAAAAGTGAAATAGGCAATTTTCGTTATTTGTTTTTGGGGTGTTATGCCGTGTTGCGCTACCTCCTTCTTTAGCCAACGTATCTGAAATAGGCAAATTCAACCTAAGAAGAGTGCTTTGTGTAGTGAAAACTTCTTTAGCACCGTTGTGTTTTGAAACTCGATGAAACGAAAAATAACGACATTAAAAAGAGGCAATTTGGGAGGCGGGAATGGGTACCGCCGCCTCGGGAACCTTTATTGGATAACCAACACCTCTGCCATAGGTCACCCCAAGTGGTTCGCCACGTTTGATGATTTAGCAGGGGTGCCCGGGTTCATGGGGTGAGGTTTGTCTAGGTCTTGGAGGTGGACAACCAGGACACACAGAACCCCAGATTCCTACCCACCCCTTAAACCCTTTTCCTTTTGCTATTTTTTTTTTTTTTTTTAATTAATTGAATTAAAGGAATGAATAGAAGGAATTAATTCAAAAGGCCAGGAGAATCAGACTGAATCGATTCACGTCTGGGAATAAATCTGCCCTTGTCTATTGCTTAGTAATCGTTATCTCATAGTTACGGATTATCAGTGAACCACCACGTTTTCAGAGCAGCGGCCGCCACTGATTGCCAGTATTCTTTAGTTTATTTATTCATATAGGTACGTTATCCTACGGATAAGCTATCAAGATGATGGTGAAATACTCCCTTGTTTGTAATAAACTATGTAATTATGACGAGTCGTTAAAGGGGCGATTAGATACTGAGAAATAATAATAAAACAAAAGTTTAAAGATGTCAACATAATAATTTTATTTCCGTAATAGGTCACATTAATCGTTTAGGGCAGTTTATAATACATCTTACTCATACTATATATACACGATTCTTTGAAAACTACAATTTGTAATAAGGCACATATTTATATCTTAAATAAAGAAATATTTCAATCTGATTATTTAACCTTTTTACTGTTACACGTTTTCAATGGGACATAGAAAATTAATCAAATCACCACAAATACAAACGTGTTAATATGATAGTTGTAAAATAAAAAAGGAAGAATTTCAGATATAATTTTTAAGATACGAGGGGGGGTTTTTAAGTTCGCGGAATGGGGGGTAAGGAGGGCAAATAAAAATCCAAAATTATTTTTCCTTTTTAATATGTTCACCTGCTACCCTAATACATTTTTCGGATCTTTCAATCAACTTATGTATACCCTCAAAAAAAATATTTGTCTTTGTCTAAAAAATCCGCCGAAATTGTATCCTTCACTTCTTCATCATTTGAAAACTTTTTCCCACGAAGTTTTTTTTCAAGTTTTGAAATGAGGAATAATTACTGGGAGTCAGGTCAGGATTGTGAAGTGGATGTGACAAAATATCGATGCCCACCTTCTGCAGGGCAGCCTTCGCAACACGGTTCTTGTGAACAGGCGCGCTGTCGTGCAGAAGGAGGACACCTTTGGTCGATTTTTCCCTTCTTTTCTCCTTGATGGCTTCCTTTAATTACTCTAGAATTAAAGCGTATTAATCTCCGGTTATGGAAACACCTTTATCTTTGTAAACGATCAACAGGATTTCTTCTGAGTCCCAAAAGACTGTCGCCATGATTTTCCAAGCCGATTGTGACACCTTAAACTTCTTAGTGGTGGTGTGCTTTCCTGTGCCACGCATTGAGTCCTGTTTAGACTCAGATTCATAATGATGAACCCAAGTTTTTTCACCAGTAACAATTTGAGCCAACGCTCCACCTTTGTCTTTCCTACAGAGGTCCGAAAATGCACGAGAACACTCCACGCGCTGTTGTTTCTGAGGCGGCGAGCATTCCCGGCACCCATCTTTCGCTGACTTTGGTCATGCCAAGATGGCCATGAAGAATTTTGAAAATAGTTGTATCTGATACTCCAACTATTTCTGCGAGCTGTTTCTTCTTTAGTCGGGCATCTTCTGATATTAATTTTTCGACTTTTTGAATATTTTTCAGAGTGGTCGCCTCGATCGGCCTTCCTGGCCGTGGGTCGTCTTCAAGTGACCCTAGCCTTGTTTAAAGAGGGTATGCCACTTGTAAACCATAGTTTTACTTGGACAAGAGTTCCCGTAAATGGATGACATTTCTTTAGGTCAGAAATGATTTTCCTTGCTTGGTAAGGAACTTTATAACAGCGCGGAACTCGATATTTTCCATATTTTACAATTTCTTCCCGATTGACATGTTTGATCGACGATAGCTCAAAGACTAATAATGGCCTAATTATATACTTATAATGAGTTGTTCCATTAGTATCTAATTCAGCGACACCCCCACTTATCACCTTCCTTCCCATTCCGCGAACTTAAAAACCTCCCCTCGTATGAGCAGATTTTGATAAAAAAAAAGCTTGTAAAACTGCAAAAGAGGAATTCGTACAATAAGGGTCGATAATGAGGTTTTAATTATATTCAATTTTTTACATAACAAGTCCATAAATGATTTTGAAATTAAAATAATGTTTATGTATATGGCAGTATTTAAAAAAAAACCCAATGAAATCTTCTATCGCAGTTTTACAACTTGAATGAAAATATTTGTGTATTTTATTACCCATTGTATTTTGACTGGCCTCATTTGGCAGATATGGCCATGATCGAAAATAGGTTAAATGTCTTTATTAGTTAAAACAATATTGCAATAATTTTTTTTTTTTTTTTTTAATAAAGAAAGACAAACAATCCCGGGTTACGAATAACCCAACAATGTTTGAAAAATCTCCTACTACCACCACAGAAAGCCGAAAATGTTGCTTGTGTTGTGATGGAGGACTCAGCCAGCCGAGGAATCGAATACGCGACGCTCGGGTGGAACCCAAACGCTATGCCCACTCAACCACTGACCAGTCAATTTACCCAAACGATATTGAAAAAAAAACAGCATATATACCATAGTGAGTTCTGGCATCATGAAATTATGCATTGCTAACCGTTCATCCGATTGCGATGAAACTTGGGGATTTGATGTGTGCAGGCCTGCGATGGTAGAAGTACAGAAGTATACAATAATGAGTAGTGGCATAATGAAATAAGGCGTTGCTAACCACTCATTCAATTGCAATGAAACTTTAGGGATTTGATGTGCGCATGCGAAAGATGGTTTCTATATATAATAGTGAGCTCTGGAATCATGAAATTATGCGTTGCTAAACCGTTCATCCGATTGCGAGGAAACTTTGGTGAGTTGTTGTGAGCCGCTTACAAATGTTTCGGGGGAGGGAAACTCGGGAGGGTGGAGGAGAATTCGAGAGGGGGGTTCGCAAGGTGGGGGAAGCGGGATAGGGGAGTGGGAAGAGGGAAGGTGGAAAAGGCGATGTGGGAACGCGTGAGGGAAGGAGATGCGGGAGAGGAAGGAGAGGCGGAAGGGGAACGGGACGAATGGGAAAGTACCCGCAGGGAGAACCATTGCGGGCATATGCAAAATATGTATAAAAATCCAGAAGCAAGCATATTTTGTTTTTTATATGTGTATATAGATTTCCCCTAATACCATGCGAGCGGGGCCGCGGGTAAAAGCTGGTTCATCATAAATATTTATTTCTCCCTCTTGACTTTAATATAAGTAACTGGCCGAGAGTATAGTAAAGTAAATATAATAATTAAGTTCTAATAAATAATAACATATAAGGGTAATTGTTCGGAACAAACGTCAACTTTTAGGTTCTTCTTAATTACCATAAAAGACAACTATTTGCATTGGGGGAGGTTGAAAATGTTACATTTTTAATTTTATTTACGTAAATTGAAAATTTGCTTTCACACTGTCAAATCACTCTGTTTGCAGTTCGGAACAAACGTCAACGGTTAATACGCACGTTTTTTTTATAAAACTTTTAAAATAAAAATAATATACACAAGCCCGCTAGACAAACCCTGCTTTGCCAGACAAACCATTCAAAAACGTAGGCTGTTTTTTAAAGTAAAGATAACATACACAATCCCGTTACATAACCGTTTACGTTTGTTCCGAATATTTACCAATATTTTAATTAAATCATTATTTTCCCGCAGAAATTGGCCTGAATTCACACACAATATAGTTTTTAACAATAAAAATAGTCATATAAGATTAAAATAAAATCTAAATAATTAGAAAAGTATTCATTGAGCATTTGCCTTAAGACACATCTGAAAATAATGAAAAAATATTTTAAATACACGTTAAATTAATTATATAATATCTAGGTATTTACAACTGGTTGCATATTTTATTTTAATTTCAAAATCAAGGGACTTTTTTCTAGTGAGACTAGATTAAATGAAAATAATACAATAATTCAGAGAAGATAAAAACATAAAATTAGAAAAGGCAAAATTAAAATATTGTTTACATTTAGGGTTGCCATCTCTAAAATTTGGCAACCAGGACAAGACGCGTGAAAACCCCGGATTTTAGAGCCCAGAACCCGGACATGTCAACAGGTTTTTTTTAAAACATAGTCAAATTAAAATTAGTCATCATTTTAAATGTACCTATTAAAACAGAATCTTATTATTACAGAGTTGGTTACAAATTGTTTTAATAATCAGTTAGAATTTTTTCATTCTTAAAATAAAACCCAAATTATTAATATACTCTGTTATGAAAACTAAACCTTATTTAATATTAAACCTAACAAAATTCAATTAAATTTTTAAACAAAAGTCTTAAAAGTACTGAGACCATTTTAGTATTCAGTCTTACACTTTTGGAGGTAACTCTTTTAACTCAGTAATAATTATCTTCTTTAAATGTTAGTTTATCAGCAGCCATTTAAGCAACAAAATATCACTTAACATAATATGAATTAAATCCAGTCTTCTTAAATCTTAAGCAACCAAACTGAACCTCTTTAAAGTTTAGACTTACTGTAATGTAAGTTACATTATTAATTTTTTTAAATAAATAAAGTCGCGGGCAGCCCAAGACTTTAAATTTTTAAACCCGGACAACAAATGAAACCCCGCCCGGACGTTCCCCGGACGCCCTCTAAACTAGGACAAATCCGGGGAAACCCGGACTGATGGCAACCCTATTTCCATTATACGTAAAACGTTACACGAAAAACCATGGCTTCTTGTTTAGTGACCAAATATTTACAAATTATTTCCGAATTCAGTTGAATGAATAATGAACTGAATAACTAAATGAATTACATCGAGGTTCACATTCATATCGCGAAACTTCAGTGAGAAGCACTTTATTTTCCATTTGTTGAAAAATGAATGAGTAAAGCGGGCCACAGACCTTCAGTTATAACTGTACAGTTAAATCGTAGGTCCATACAGCCTACACACATTCAAGTAAAACTGCGTAATCTTTCAGTTTTTATCAACAATGGCCTCCATAGACGACCCTTTAGCCGTTACAGGGCTAAAGATGTATTAAAAGAAACTGGTTATTTTAAATGAAAAATAAAAGAGAAATTAAAATTAAATTAATTATTTGTATTAAAAGAGAAATTTGTATTAATTTAATGAGTGTATTAAAAGAAACTGCGACAAAACTGACGAAACTGTACAGTTTTTGACTACAAACTGTCAGTTTTAAGAGGGCATTACCAGAGAAAACCGGAAATACGTCACTTTCAAAAAATTTTTTAGACGTATTGACTCTTTTCCACAAAAAATTATAAATGGATTTCGAAAGATTGTTCTTTTATCTAGCATTCGTATGTAATAAATTTTGAGATTTTTTTTATTTATTTTTAGTATAATAAGGTTATTCCATAGGTCGTTGGCAGATTTGTTCAATTTTCAAAAAGGTTTTTGTATTATACCACACCCATTTCAAATAATAAAATCATGCAGTAAAATAAATCAATACATTATCTAGCAAACGTATGTTTTAGAATTTTAATTTTAGTTTCAATAAAATCATTAAAAAAAAGGAAGGAACATGTGTTTCTTGGCGAAAATTGGTCCGTTTGTGTATTTATTTGCGCACTTACAAACTAATATATTTCAGATATTTTTAACATTCTTATTAAATTTAGACGTTATTGAAAAATGATAAATACTTATAATCAAAAAAATAACTACAAAAAGTACATTTATCATCATGCCTTTCAGCATTTTTGGATGAAGGTATAAATTAAAGCTAATTTGAATTGAAATAAATTCGATATTGAGTTATAATTTAAAAAAGCTGGTACGGAGAATAATTAATCTTTCTCATTGTAACCGCCCTGCACGATCGTAAGAACAACTTTCGACGAAATGTGGATTTTCGTCCGCTGGCTGGTTAAACGCTCTTAACTGTACAGTTTTAACTGTACAGATTTATCTATTCGTATTTTGATTAGATCTCAGTTAAACTGTACAGTTCAACTTTTGTCCTACACACCTAACGATTTATCTGTACAGTTCGACTGTACAGTTAAACTGTACAGTTAAAACTGAAGGTCTGTAGCCCGCTTAAACCTTACTTTACTTTTTAATTACTAATGTTTTCAACGTCAAACTAAAAACAAGTGGAAGATGTGGAATATAAAGGTAAGTTTACACAATCTCTTTGGTTAACGAATGTAAATAAACAATATATGGGACGTGTGGGATTGCACTATCCTCCCCACATCCTGGAATTATTATTATTATTAAATAAAAAAATACTGAAAAAATTTTACAGGAAAATTTTGTGATATCCCTTCTTACCTTTTAGAGCTTTTCTACAAGTAGGGCATTTATTATTATTTAATTTAACTTTTTTGATACAAGTCTTACAAAACAAATGACCACAATATGTAGACCTAGCATTCACTGCCTCTATACTCTCCATGCAAACGGGGCATTCTCCATAATTATTAGTTGGGACTGGCTGCGGTGGTAGGTCCTCAGAAGAGCCGTGGGTGGTTTGTATATTTATGGACTGACCACCATTCAACGCAGCATTGTTCTCTGCTATCAATTGATCCACATCAATTGAATCGCAGTCTGAACCGTAAATTTTTATATCTGCATCACCCAGGAGCAAATCAATCTCATCGAGCAAACCATCCCCAGGTTGGTTAGACACATTCAGGGCTGGGCAAAATACGTGCCTCCCTGTAATTAAAATACAAATTACAAAATACTTTTTAGCATGTATTTAAAATACGAAATACAAAATACTTTCAAGTCGTGTATTTGAAATACAAAATACAGTATTTGAACCATTTTTTTAATTTCAAATACAAATTACAAAATACATTTTTTTTTGGTAGAACCTTTGGTTGCAATAAATTGTCGAAGTGCCCTTCCTTATCTAAGAATGCGTTTCCACAGAAGCAAAGCTGAGCAGAGTGAAACAGAGACGTGCAAAAATTGACAAATAATATTGCTCAGAAGACACGTCTCGTCTCCGCTCCACTTAATAATAATAATAATTATAATAACATTAGCTGGTTCCCGGCATGCGTTGTAAATCCATATTCAAAGAAATAAAATTTTTCTCCCTGCATGTCATTTCTCGTGCGTCCCCATTCCCCTCCCGCATCCCCTTTCCCTCCCGCGTTCCCCTTCCTTATGAGTGTATTAAAAGAAACTGCGACAAAACTGACGAAACTGTACAGTTTTTGACTACACACTGTCAGTTTTAAGAGGGCATTACCAGAGAAAACCGGCAATACGTCATTTTCAAAAAAGGTTTTAGACGTATTGACTCTTTTCCACAAAAAATTATAAATGGATTTCGAAAGATTGTTCTTTTATCTAGCATTCGTATGTAATAAATTTTGAGATTTATTTTTATTTTTAGTATAATAAGGTCATTGGCAGATTTGTTCAATTTTCAAAAAAGTTTTTGTATTATACCACACCCATTTTAAATAATAAAATCATGCAGTAAAATAAATCAATACATTATCTAGCAAACGTATGTTTTAGAATTTTAATTTTAGTTTCAATAAAATCATTAAAAAAAAGGAAGGAACATGTGTTTCTTGGCGAAAATTGGTCCGTTTGTGTATTTATTTGCGCACTTACAAACTAATATATTTCAGATATTTTTAACATTCTTATTAAATTTAGACATTATTGAAAAATGATAAATACTTATAATCAAAAAAATAACTACAAAAAGTACATTATTTTAATAGTCTTATCATCACGCCTTTCAGCATTTTTGGATGAAGGTATAAATTAAAGCTAATTTGAATTGAAATAAATTCGATATTGAGTTATAATTTAAAAAAGCTGGTACGGAGAATAATTAATCTTTCACATTGTAACCGCCCTGCACGATCGTAAGAACAACTTTCAACGAAATGTGGATTTTCGTCCGCTGGCTGGTTAAACGCTCTTAACTGTACAGTTTTAACTGTACAGATTTATCTATTCGTATTTTGATTAGATCTCAGTTAAACTGTACAGTTCAACTTTTGTCCTACACACCTAACGATTTATCTGTACAGTTCGACTGTACAGTTAAACTGTACAGTTAAAACTGAAGGTCTGTAGCCCGCTCAAACCTTACTTTACTTTTTAATTACTAATGTTTTCAACGTCAAACTAAAAACAAGTGGAAGATGTGGAATATAAAGGTAAGTTTACACAATCTCTTTGGTAAACGAATGTAAATAAACAATATATGGGACGTGTGGGATTGCACTATCCTCCCCACATCCTGGAATTATTATTATTATTAAATAAAAAAATACTGAAAAAATTTTACAGGAAAATTTTGTGATATCCCTTCTTACCTTTTAGAGCTTTTCTACAAGTAAGGCATTTATTATTATTTAATTTAACTTTTTTGATACAAGTCTTACAAAACAAATGATCACAAAATGTAGACCTAGCATTCACTGCCTCTATACTCTCCATGCAAACGGGGCATTCTCCATAATTATTAGTTGGAACTGGCTGCGGTGGTAGGTCCTCAGAAGAGCCGTGGGTGGTTTGTATATTTATGGACTGACCACCATTCAACGCAGCATTGTTCTCTGCTATCAATTGATCCACATCAATTGAATCGCAGTCTGAACCGTAAATTTTTATATCTGCATCACCCAGGAGCAAATCAATCTCATCGAGCAAACCATCCCCAGGTTGGTTAGACACATTCAGGGCTGGGCAAAATACGTGCCTCCCTGTAATTAAAATACAAATTACAAAATACTTTTTCGCATGTATTTAAAATACGAAATACAAAATACTTTCAAGTCGTGTATTTGAAATACAAAATACAGTATTTGAACCATTTTTTTAATTTCAAATACAAATTACAAAATACATTTGGTTTTGGTAGAACCTTTGGTTGCAATAAATTGTCGAAGTGCCCTTCCTTATCTAAGAATGCGTTTCCACAGAAGCAAAGCTGAGCAGAGTGAAACAGAGACGTGCAAAAATTGACAAATCATATTGCTCAGAAGACACGTCTCGTCTCCGCTCCACTTAATAATAATAATTATTATAATAACACTAGCTGGTTCCCGGCATGCGTTGTAAATCCATATTCAAAGAAATAAAATTTTTCTCCCTGCATGTCCTTTCCCGTGCGTCCCCATTTCCCTCCCGCATCCCCTTTCACTCCCGCGTTCCCCTTTCACCTTCCCCGCCTACCCTCTCCACTCTTCCGCTCCCCAGCCCCGCCAACCCCCCTCCCACGTTCCATATTTTCAATCCTAGGACATTCAGTTTTCAAAAAACTCGTGTGCCAACTGTTAGATTTTTTTTATTCAATTTTTCATTTTTCATCTATTAAAAATATTCATTTTTGTATATTATAAGAACAATCAATCAAATCTGGTACCTAACATAGGTAAAATATCTATAATTTGAAACAAACGCGCGAACTGTCAAACGTGCAAAGTTAAAATAGTCGTTAAGTTTTCTGAAATTATCTAATTTTCTGCGTAATTTTCTCAAATTTTCTTTCAGCAAGAACGTTTTACAAAGTATTAGAAAACTTAAAAAATAAATAATGAAATAAGTAAAGTCGTTCTGAAGTTATGGCGTGGCCAAGGGAAGAAAACAGGGATTCATTTTTATATACATGATATGACATTTGTAAAGCGCAGTTTTGTGATATGTCACTTCAAGTGCGCTCTACAGTAATGAACTTAAAAACAATCTAGTATTCAGTCAAATAATTCCTCTAGTGCTTGATCTAATACTATGATACAAAAGTGTACAATACGAAGCAATGACAAGTATAATATTGTAATATGATACAAAATGTACCTACAACAACAGTGCTATCATAGCACAGGACAATAATAATAACTAGCACGACATAAAAAAGGTACAATACATTATAAATAGGCCAGTCAATAAAGGCTCAAAATGAGGCAAACCCAAACATTAATTCCCCCGTCGATGAAACTTTGCAGTCACGTGGAGTATCATTTAGGGATGACGAATGACAAAAGATCCAACAAAATATTTAACGGGAAGTTAGTTATTTTTAGCAAAAACTGAAAAAAAATTATAACTCTCGCGGGAAAAGTATTTCTTTCGAAAACTCTTCACATATTGTTAGTATTAATTAATATCCACCTGATTATTTAGAAATCCAACAATATTTTTGTTGGGAAAGTATGTTTTTAAAAAGAGATTTGTTTTTTATTTCTATTGTTGCCGGGAAAATTCCCCCCCCCAATTTTTGATCACGAAGTGTCTTTATATTGGTGTTTGCTTTATTTAATCAAAAGATCCAACATTTTTTTCTTTTGGAACATGCTTTTTTGATATGAGTCAAAAATATCGCTCCGGAAAAATCCCCCGTCCAATTTTTTAAAGTCAAATTGTTAGGATAGCTATGTTAAAAAGATTTCTGCAAAGATCCAACAAAATTTTCAACGGCAACCTATTTTTTTTAATTGATTTCGATCGCACGCTGATTTCACGTGACTTTTGTATGAACAGGAGCCCGAGGGGTAAGGGTAGGGGTGGGGCTAGTCGCATTCGGGACTGCGCTACGCGACTAACGGCCGCGAAGTCTGCCTGTGTAAAATTAAGAAGGGCATTGTTTGCATGGTTGATTGACAACGCTTCGTTTGTCAGTGTTGTGTTTTTAGTTAAGATGACAATATACCCTAAAATATATTCAGAATCTTAACTACGTAAGTAAAGAAACCGTGTATACAAATTGCGACTCGCGACCCGTGCTCTGGACGAACCTACTGTCAAATTTGCCGTATCAAAGAAAAGAGGAAGAAGATAAATAATGTGGGAATCTTAACGACGTAAGTGAAGAAAGCGTGTAAACAAATATACGCCGCGGCACGGCGTATTGCACGAACGTACGGTCGAATTCACCCTAGCAGGCCTGGAGATTCGACCTTTCTGCAGCGTTGATTTGAATTAATTCTGAAGAACGTGCTACAAATATTAAAAATGTAAACACATGTTGTCCTCCCGAAATTATTAATTCATCGTCTAGAAAAATAAAATCTGGTGCTTACCGCTAACTTTATAGTTGAAAAACGGGTTATATAGTTTTCAAATCGTTGTACGTAAAATATATTAATGGTAAGGTACTGTTTTTATTAATCTAGTATATAATTAATTCGCATTTCTTGTGCGGCATGGCAATAAAAAAGTTATTTTAGTTACGGGTTCGCCGGAAATTATTAAAATGTAAGTTTTGAGCGTACAAAAATTATTATATTACGATTGTGTACCGCCTTAAATTATTAGATTTGCGCTATGGCTGATGATTTAAGTATTCTGGAAAGTGATTGTGTTTTTTGCAAAAAAAAATGAATGATGATGTAGTTGTTGTTAAAGAACGAGGGCTCAAAACCATATATGAGTGTAGTTTAAAAAGAGATGACAAAATCGCAACAGCGATAGAAGGGGTGAACGAATTATCTGTGCACAAGAAGTGTAGAAAACAGTATATTAATGCTAGAGTCATCAATGCTTTTATAAGGAGGAAAACACTTGTTTCCAGTGAAGAAGCCACGGTTGCAGAATTTCAATATGAAATGAAATGCATTTTCTGTGACAGTGATGCATCAGACGAATTTATCTGTGCAGAAAATAAAAAAATTGCGGCACTGCGGTCATATGTTCGCAGAATACAATTGCCGCAAACAAAAGTGTCGATCGCAGAATTAGCATCGCTACGAAAAGATACATGTGCGAACAAGGTACTTTTAATTATTTTAATTTTATAATGTTCATTATTACGATCTCTCTATTCTTCTTATCTTAACCCCTCGGGTATTTTTAGTATGTATTTAGTTTAATACAGTAATTTTTACCGTGGTACAAATACTTAATTATGTATCTATATTTTCGACTAGTTTCGTGAATATAATTACATAATTAAGTTGTTTAATACTAAGTTATTTGTATTTATTACTAGCAGACCCGGCCACACGTTGCTGTGGCTAACGAAACACAACGCCATTACCCAACCTTTATAAAAACCACACCACCCGCTGCTTATTTTTTAATTTTTTTTATTGAAAGAATAGATAATATATATTATAATCAACAAACAAGTCCTGCTAAGCCAATTGAATTGGCTTGTCAACAGGTGGTTATATTTGGTTACATATAGATTTTTTACAATTAAAATTGAATTTTTGAATTTCTCGGCTTTTCTCTACTATAATAAGCATGTATTATACATATAAACCTTCCTCTTGAATCACTCTATCTATTGGTGAAAACCGCATGAAAATCCGTTGCGTAGTTTAAAAGATCTATGCTCACAAACATTTTGAGCGACTTCATTTTATACTATGTAATGTAATGATATATGTATAATGAATAACAACAACAAAGTCAATCAATTATTTGAATATTTTTTTTTGCTAAAAACATTCATTCAATAAGCCACGGACTTTATTGATTTATATGCCTTTTATGATTTATTGATCTAGTTACCCTCGTACTAAACTATTCTTTTGCATTAACAATTCTATTATTTTCTTATAGGTATTGCGACGGATTCATGACGTTGATTTAGTTGCTGTGGCTGCCAGATATCATCGAGCTTGCTATGATACGTTTCGGAAGGTAGAAATACCCCTAGAAGGTGATCGAAAACGAGGGCGACCAGAATCTTCTAATACTTACTCAGCAATGAAAGAAATTTATTCAGTTTTAGAAAACAATCGTGAAGAATGCCAGTTCTTACTTAGCGATTTAAAAAATGCTGAATCTCGTGACTGCCCCGATGATAGAACCATAAAGAGTAAGTTGAGAGATAAATATGGTGATGACATTCTCATCACAACTACTGATGGTAAGGCAACGTTGATTTGTTTCCGTGATACTGGACATAGAATCCTGCATAACACATGGTATACGTCAAAGGAGAATGATGTACAAGAAGAACGCTTAAGGATTGTACGCACTGCTGCTTCCATAATTTTAGAAGATATCAGATCGACTGTCTATGATACTTCTGTCTTTCCTCCACCTGAAAAATTTCTTGAAAATGTTAATGAAGATATACCCCATTCTTTGAAAACCTTTCTTGAAGAGCTCATTCTAAAGAAGAAACGCGATACAGATAGTGCTTCCAAGAAATGCCAGGCAATCGCCCATTCGATAATCACCGCTGTTCGACCCCGTTCATTTACATCGCCCTTACTGCTAGGCATCGCTACACTAATAAATCAGAAATTTGCTTCCAAATCGCTTGTCGATCTTTTGGATTTTGTTTGTCGTACCACGAAGCAACAAACTTCCAAATATCGGCTATCGCTCACATTTCGCCTATCGAAAAGCCTGATTTTTGTCAATATGTATTTGATAATGCCGACCATAATATAAGTACGATCGATGGCAAAAATACATTTCACTCCATGGGTGGCATAAAATGTTATACTCCTGATTTGAAAACAAACTATGAGAGTGTATTACGTCTGAAAAGCATACCACCATCCTTTGTCATTGGTAATTTTGGTCATGTACCATTAGAAACATATCAATGTACATCAAAAGGTTTGCAGCAAGTTCTGATCCATAATTTTGCCGGAGACTCCGATATCAAGGATATATTGCCGTCGTGGACAAATTTTCTGTGGATATATTAAAAAAAGCAAGGCTTTTGTTATATACCCGGCTGGAATGGTTTCATGGAAAAATTCACTGCTGAAAAGAAATATGAAAAGTCTGAAATCGTTCCACTTCCATTTATCAACGCTCCTCCAACGCAGTATGATACTATTTACACATCATTAATTATGGCTGTAGAGAATACCAAGTCCATCGGCATGAAAACTACTATAGTAACATTTAATCAACCTCTCTATCAGAAAGCCAAAGACATTATGACTTCGAGTACTGATCCAAGACTAAAACATGTAATTATTCGACTAGGGGGTTTTCATCTCCTCATGAGTTTCATGGGAGCCATCGGTTATATAATGAATGGAAGCGGCCTTAAAGAATTGTGGTGTACAGTATATGCACCTTTATCTGTGGATAAAATGTTGTCTGGGCACTCTTACGCACGTGCCATAAGAGCACACATGCTTACTCAATTCACTCTCTCAAAAAAACTACTTGACGCAATGGAATTAGATGATGAAGATATTATTACAATTGACGACATATTGTTGAATGATTTGTTCAAAAATGAATCCCTCAGTGAACTGGACCGACTTACACCTATTCTGGATAAATTTAGAAATGCTATGGAGGAAATTTCTATAAACGGGCCAACCGCAAAATTATGGGTGCTCTATTTCAAAATGGTCACTCCTGTAAAACTATTCATAGACGCGAAGCGGTCGGGAAAATGGCAACTGCACCTTGATGTAACCAAGAAAATGTTACCATTCTTTCACTCCAGTGGCCACTATTGCTATGCAAAATGTGCCACCCTATATTTACAAGATATACAAAATTTAGAAACACAGTTATTACCCGAGGAATACAAGAAATTTGTAGGTGATGGCTATTTCACAATCAGACGATCAAATAAATTTTGGTCGGGGATATGGTCAGACATGACTTTAGAAGGCTTATGAATATTTTTCGCAAGATTTTTTTCAACATTTGCAAAGAAGGAATTAAATGTGTTTGCACATTGTTTAGCTGTATATTGGCATCTATAATTTTTTTATCGTATTCGATGTACTTAATGTTTTGTGTTTTTTTGTATTGTCTATGGCCAAATTCACAGTTTTCCACATTTGTTTATGGTTATTTTCTGAAGATAATATTTTATTTTTAAAAAACTCTTAACTTTTTTTTTAATATAAGATGTTAATTTATTTTTATATTTTTTATATAAAATATATGCTTTTTCATCATGGGGATTTTTTAAAGTTGTTTTGTAAAGTTTTTTTTGTTTGATAGATATTATAAGTCCTTTGGTAATCCAAGACTTTAAAAATCTTAATTTTGATTTTATGTGTATTGTTATTTCAGTTGTCAAATTTTTAATGTGTTGTGACAGGATATTTTCAAAGTAAGTCGAACATATTTCAGTATCATCACTGTTTAAAACATTGTTCCAATCCTCCTTTTTTAGTTTTTAGAGAGAATAATCATGTATATTGTTGATTTTTGGGTATTAAATTATGTAATACAATAAAATAATACAATAAAACGATAAAAATAAAATCTGATCCCAATTGTTGTTATTTGTAGGTACTCGTACCTATAATGTCTTATAATTAATATTAATATTCAACTACAGTAACTACACTCATTTAGATACGTTTTAAGTATTTCACGGCCAAAAGTATTTTCGTTATTTGTTTTTGGGGCGTTATGCCGTGTTGCGCTACCTCCTTCTTTAGCCAACGTTTCGGACAGCGTTGCAGTGTCCATCATCATGTGAACACATCTACCGGATCTGCCGGATCTGCCCTGACGATGGACACTGCAAAGCTGTCCGAAACGTTGGCTAAAGAAGGAGGTAGCGCAACACGGCATAACAACTCAAAAACAAGTAACGAGAATACACCCATTTAATTTTCGGCCACACAAATAATTAATTGGTTAAAATAACACTGTATTACGCAAGTAGGTATTTTAAAATTAAAATGAATATAGAAGCTTTTACGCCTATTTCATTGATTTTAACAATGCTTTCGGGATTGCCTGTTTGCGTTGCTTTTTTATTGAGAATTTGAGTGACGAAACAACCTCATTTACAATGCCACAATAATTTTAAAATATGTATTGAGTTAAAATATATTGCACTTCGCATATAAACCATTAGTAAAATTTAATAAAATTCTTTGGTTATTTTAAAACACTTTTACAGTAATCAAAGCAATTTTTGTTTAAAACATTCATTCTTTCATTGAGGTATAATATTCATTGTTTTCGGACATCCCATAAAACACAAAAATACATCAAGTCGGCTTCCCACCCCTCCCCGCCACGGCCGCGGCTCTCTTCTCGGGCAGCTATATCCTGCGCCGATCGGTTCGCTTGCCCCCGTGCGTCTAGCCCCACCCCTACCCTTACCCCTCGGGCTCCTGTTCATACAAAAGTCACGTGAAATCAGCGTGCGATCGAAATCAATTAAAAAAAATAGGTTGCCGTTGAAAATTTTGTTGGATCTTTGCAGAAATCTTTTTAACATAGCTATCCTAACAATTTGACTTTAAAAAATTGGACGGGGGATTTTTCCGGAGCGATATTTTTGACTCATATCAAAAAAGCATGTTCCAAAAGAAAAAAATGTTGGATCTTTTGATTAAATAAAGCAAACACCAATATAAAGACACTTCGTGATCAAAAATTGGGGGGGGGAATTTTCCCGGCAACAATAGAAATAAAAAACAAATCTCTTTTTAAAAACATACTTTCCCAACAAAAATATTGTTGGATTTCTAAATAATCAGGTGGATATTAATTAATACTAACAATATGTGAAGAGTTTTCGAAAGAAATACTTTTCCCGCGAGAGTTATAATTTTTTTTCAGTTTTTGCTAAAAATAACTAACTTCCCGTTAAATATTTTGTTGGATCTTTTGTCATTCGTCATCCCTAAATGATACTCCACGTGACTGCAAAGTTTCATCGACGGGGGAATTTTTGCATACCTCAAACTCTTTATTGATTGGCCTAAAAGCAATGATGAGAGAACTACCAATAATCAAGAGTGCTATAGCATAGGACAATAGTTCAGGATTTTAGTGTTTTTAGTCTTTGTATTATCTGTCAGTTTATTTTTCATTATCATTTATTAAGGTCGCTAAATGTATTTGAAAATGTATTTTGAAGCCATAAGTATTTGAAATACAAATTACAAAATACCTCAGCATCAGGTAATTGAAATACCAATTACAAAATACATTTTTAGGAAGTAATTGAAATACAAATACAAAATACGTATTCGTATTTCAATTACAAGTAATTCAAATACTGCCCAGCCCTGGACACATTGATGGTGGTTGGATTTTCAGTGCTTAAGCCACAAGCTTTTTATGCACCAGATTTAAATGTCCGGGTTAAATTTTCCCCAAAAAAAAAAAAAAAAAAAGGAAAAAAGAAGGAAAAACTAAACCCTTTCACACACTTCCCCAAATGATCATCTAGTCAACCCACGCTATGCAATTGCACTATATAAGTATTATAAATACAAGAACAACATGTCAACCTACTAGAGACCAAATGGGAATATAATTCACCGACTCCAGATATTTTCATATCAGAGGGTTCGGCTCTGTGGCATTTCTAATTGAACCTATAAATCCTACCGATCCCTCAATATAAATATTTAAAAAATCCTTTGTAATCCTACATGTATTTAAAATGACTGATTTTTGCATTTTTATATACAAATTCTTTGACAAATCTAATATGCTTAAATTTTGAATCAGATTCCTAGGTATTATGCCAGTGGCCGAAATAACAAATGGCAATATTTTTATAGTCCGAGAATGCCAAATTCTTTTAATCTCATTTCCTAAATCTGTGTATTTTCTTATTTTTTCAGAAATAGTTTTTTGAATATTACAGGAATTTGGAATAGCTACATCAATGATATAAGTTATTTTTTTAATTTTGTCATGTAAAACTATATCAGGTCTATTATGACTAATTTTTCTGTCTGTTAGTATAGTTTTATCATAATATATTTTATAAAATTCATTTTCTAAAAATGAATTTGGTTCATATTCATAATATGGTACTATATTACGGCAGTCAATCAAGTTATGTTTAATTACCAAACTTTGGTGAATTATTTTTAAAACCTGATTGTGCCTAAATGTATACTCGGAAGGCGCTAATATAGAACATCCCGATATAATATGTTCTATAGTTTCGGGAAAAGCCAAACATTTTCTACATAAATCATCAATTTGATTTATATCTTTGATTATATGCTTTCTATAATTTTTAGTATTAATGACTCTATCTTGAATGGCAAGCATAAATCCTTCTATTTCTGCGCTCAACTCTCCAATACTCAACCATTTGTTTGACGAAAGTTTGTCAACATACGTTTGGTTGAGATAATTGAAGTGTTTTGCGTGAATAATTTTATTTGACCAGGAATCTAATAATTCCTGGTTAGTATTTATAAGAATGTTGGCATTCTCGTCATATAAATTTAAAGGTGTAATATTTCTATCTGCCTTGCAAATTATTTTGTGCATTTCTGAGCTATTAGCTTTCCTATGGAAAAAATTTCTAAGCATTTCTACCTGATTGTGTTTCAAAGATGTTATTTTGACTACACCTCTACCTCCTAAATTTCTAGGTAAATTAATTCGTTCTATAGCTGAATTTGGATGATGGCAATTAAATTTTGTTAACGTAGTTCTAATTAATCGTTCTAAACTATCTAAATCTGTATTGGACCATTTAATTATGCCAAATGAGTACGTTAGTAGAGGTATTGCCCAAGTATTTATTGCTTTTACTAAATTTTTAGCAGATAGATTGCATTTTAAAATTTTTCTGATCCTAGTTTGAAATTTAATCCTAATATCATTTTTAATACTGGTGTGATCTAATCTATTCGATTGCGGGTATCCTAAATATTGACAAACCTCATCCCCTTTCATACTTTGAATTTTGAAATTTCTAAATATACCCTCGTCTCCATCTACAATTTTGCCTTTCTCTATATGGATAGTTTTACATTTATCTAAACCAAAAGTCATTTTAATATCATCTGAAAAAATTTTAACTACCTTAATCATTTTCTCTAAATTTGATTCAGAATTTGAAAATAATTTTATATCATCCATATATAATAGATGTGAAACTATACTACTCTCTCTTGTATTACCTTTAATTTTTATTCCAAACTTGCTTTTAATTAACATTTTAGAAAGGGGATTCAATGCTAAGCAAAACCAAAGAGGGCTCAATGAGTCTCCTTGAAAAATCCCTCTTTTTATTGAAATGCCCGGTACTACTATTTTCTTACCTTTTAAATTAACTAGCAAATCTGTATTCCAAAAGGACATAATATTTTTCAAAAAGCTAATTATAATTGGGTTAAGTTTATATATTTTTAATATTTTGATTAAATCTAAATTAAATCTCTTATTATTTATGTCGATAATAATATTATCATTAGAAGTGCCCGGTAGTGGAGAAAATGGGCGGAGATTAGAAAACACTTGCTTACTTGTAGAAAAGTCATTTTCTTCATGTGTCGGGGAAATTTTTCGGGGTTCCATATTTTATTTACGGGTAACAGAATTTATAATATTTAGGGAGTATTTATTTACCAATCTCATTTAAATATTTGTGAGTAGTTAAAATGTATTTTTTTTTCAAACTGTAAGAGAAAATTCTTTTACATAGACAGTTGCGATGAATTCGAAATTTTTAATTTTGAAAAAATAGTACTAGGTAGGTGGGTAGGAAGGTAGGTAGATAGGTACGCGTAAGGCAGGCCGCACACAACAGACAAAAATCGGATCAGACAAAAATCGATACGAAAACGGGATTGGTTATAATACCGGGGCCACGCCCGTTATCGGACCGGATTGGACGGCTTGCACGGAGTAATGAAAATAAGCCACGCCTTTCCGCGCCCACCGTCCAATCGAATTTTGTCTGAACCGACAATCGGGTGGAAAAATCTGAGTTCAGTATTAGGTACAAAGGTACATATTCATGCTTCGCTACTTCCTCCGACCGTTCCCTCACAATATGCGAGGATGTACCTAAGGTAAAAAAATCGACTCCAGATACTAATATCTACAGCCTGTATGTCTGACGAATATCTACAGCTCATATGTTGAACTAATATCTATGAACTTCAGAGTGTTGACTAATATCTACAGAGCGTAGGTTGAACTAATATCTACAGAGCGTAGGTTGGATTAATCAGCTAAATGTGTCCAATAGTCCGATATTAGGGATTTTTACATACATACTTACATAAATTAAGTTTTTTAAACTGCATACGCAATATTACGTTATTCCGATATGCTATACATAATTGCAAATCCAACCTCTACCAGTGCTGTAGATATTCGTCAACACTTTGGTTCTCATAGATATTCGTCAACAGTTTGAGCTGTAGATATTCGTCAACACTTTCCTTCTCATAGATATTAGTTCGATTTTTTCAGTTTTTGGAATTCCTGTAGATATTAGTAAACGCCCCCAAAAAATCTAGTAAAGGTCGGCAATATTTTAGCTTATAAATCATAGTTATGGTTACATGTTGATCTTGTATTGTTTTGTATTTATTATACCTACATATATAATACACTTGAATAGCGTGGATTGACTAAATGATCATTTGTGGAAAAGTGTGTGGAAGGGTTTAGTTTTTCCTGTTCGGAAGATTTAACCCAGACATAAAGTCGTAAAAATGCGTTATAAATGGTTTCATTGGCCTTTTCCGTAAAAAAGTGGATTTGGATGAGTTTTAGAATAATATTTCAGAATTATTCATTTTCCGTACTTGCGCAATCACAACACCGGCCATCACTCCTGTGGGGTGAAAAGCCATAAAAAAAAAACACATGACTCATTACAATCTTCAAGTTGGCTCCCCTGTAGTGACGTTTCACGTGCGGCCAACTTGTTTTGGCAGCTGTCAAAGTCGGTACTGCGCCCGTTTTGTTTTGATTCTGTCGGCTTCCTTTATCTCTTCAACTGAACCAATTCCATTTTCCAATAATGGTGGGAGTCTTACCATCCCATACAGTTGCCAAAATATTCAATGAAAACATGGACGAGGAAATAAACGGAGGTAAACCGGTCGAACCCATCGGCGTGGGAAGCAGAATTCGATGTGAAAACTCTACAGGAACTGTTAAATATGTCGGGGAAGTCGCCGGCTACGTCGGTTTGTGGTACGGAATAGATTGGGACGATGCTGAAAGAGGAAAACACAATGGCTCCGTTAAAGGGGAACGATATTTCGAGGCTTCTTCTGACACTTCAGGGTCTTTTGTTAGGCCTAACAAAATAACTCCGTCCATAAGTTGTGCAGATGCTATCAAAAAGTATTACGGAGAAAAAGAGGTTAGTCTAATTGGATATCTTATTGTGTTTTTATATTATTTTGTGTAGAAATATGACTGCGACATTGTTGTATTGATCTTTCTTGTCACCAACGACAATATTAGCACGTAGTTGTAAACATGTATTTACTAACCTACATAGATAATTCAGAAATTAATTACGCCCACCCACAACACAATTATTTAACAAACTGCGATGTTTATAATTTGCTATCTATTTCTAGCATGCTGTCATTAAAATACCAATTTTTGGTAAATTTTGGGGATCGCTGGCAATGGTTAATACGCATTTTTAAAAAAAAAAAATCTTTTGATTCACCTTAATTACATTAAAAGACAACTATTTGCATTGGGGGAAGTGGAAAATATTTTTGTGTAACATGGTTTGTGATACAAAAGAAAGTGCCCCTTTATAACGCCTACTCGCGTCAAGGCAAGAAAAACATCCCAGTTTTCAAGTAGTTTAGCGGCTACGCTAGGTTTGTGTAACATGGTTTGTGATTCTGGCGTACAATCTCACAAGACGAAAGCTAATTTTAATTTGAAGTAATGAAATTAAGAATGAAATATTTTCCACTTCCCCCAATGCAAATAGTTTGCCTTTTAATGTAATTAAGGGAACGTACCCATACTACGTGACACGTTTAGGGGGGGGGGGATCTTCAAAATGTCACGCTCCATACAAATGAGCGGCGGGTTGCTTAGGATTTTGGTCACCGGGGAGGGGGGGGGGGTTAAAAATTGCAAAAAGTTGGTCACATAGTATGGGTACGTTCCCTAAGGTGAATCAAAAGGTTTTTTAAAAAAAAAGTGCATATTAACCGTTGCCAGCGATCCCCAAAAATTAATCAATTTTTCTTTGTTCAATTATTAATCTCTCATCTCTGTCTTGACACACTCCTTGCTTCGTTCATATTCATACATCATATCATAATTTGGGAGGCGTATATAGGTACCCCCGCCCCGGGAATCATTTATTGGATAACCAACACCTCTGCCGTAAATGTTTTGATACATTTGGTTACTTAGCGGCAGTGCCCGGGTTCATGGGGTGAGGTTTGTCCGGGTTTGAGACTGGTTGAGGGAGACCTTTTGATCTCTCCAGCAGGACTCTCTCAGAACATTGCCTTGCACACCGCACTGGGAGAGTTGGATTCATACGTCCGTTACTCCTGGACACACTGACTCCCAGATTCCTACCTACCCCTCATACCTTCTAGAACTTCCTCTCCTTCATTTTCTAAAAAGACCTTCCACATAGCACCCCCAAAGATGATATGGAGCTAATTTAAAAAACATAATATGTAATTTTTGTTTTCTTTTAGGATGACAACACTGCAGCCCTTTATGCGGCGGTTATAGATGACTGGAAAAAACAAATTAAAGTACCTTTCATAGAAATGGTTGGATTCGATTCCGTTAGCAAAAAACAAGGGTACGAACTTTATTTGTTATTATAATTTTTTTTTATTGAAAATTTTTGTTACTTTCGAGCAGTTATAAAATGCAGGGTAATAAAATAAAAATATACGAAAATTCAAGGAAATGTTTATGTATAAAAAATAAGTGTTATCAAAACAATTCCACAAAGGTAAAAACCTGTGCCTGGGTTTTATAATAAGTTTTATCATATTTCTATGATTTAAGATTTTACGATTATATTTTATTTTTTATTTATTAATTTTATTTTAGTAATTTGTACATTTAAGTTTACAAATTTCTAATTAATTATATTATGTATTTCATATTGCAAACTAAATTTTAAGTAGCTCCTACAATACATCTTTTTTTTTTTTTTTTTTTTACATTAACTCCACATAGGAGGCCCTGAGGAAAATAATTTCCCTCAGGGCCTATGTCATCTGGGATGCTGTGTGGAGGGTCTTTTTGAGGAGAGGAAGGAATGAACATTGGTCTTGAAGAGACCCATGTTGTAGGAAGGAGGAAACACAGAGGCCGGCAAATCATTCCACAGCCGAGCTGTTGAACACAAGAACGAGTCGAAGAAACGACCCGTTCTCATGTGACAAATGTCAACTGTGTACAAATGTTGGGCACGCGTTTGGCGTGTTTCCCGACTATGCACCGGTGCCGAAGGGATCAATGATGCTAGTTCCTCGGAGCATCTTCCATTGTAATACCGGTAGAACAAGGATAGCATTCCCACCCGACGCCTGTGCTCTAAAGATTGCAATCCGTCTGTTAAGATGGGAGAATCTATCAAACGGACCGCACAGAGTCGAGGGTATTTTTCAGGTATTTTGGAGCTCCAGACCAGAGATGGCTGCCAAATAAACGTCTTGAACTTTCCAATTGGTGTGGACTTTAAAGTTTCTGGTAGCTTGTTATATAACTTCATCCCTTTGTACCTCTTTGTACAGTAAACTGTTCTGCGTATTAGCCTTATCCTTTTTTTGAAGCCTGATTTCTTTGCACATCCTTGTGTTATGTCTGTGAATGTCGTTGTTGAATATAATTTTATTTGAAAAGTATTTTGGTAAAATGTTGTTAATTATTTTATGTATAAATATCATCGTATTCAAGGTCAGCATCTCGTCGCCTCAGTTCTTAATTGTCCAAACGACCATTTCAGTTTTTGCTCAATCTCCACTTTAAAACTAAAAATAAAGTATAAAAAATGATAGTGAATCACTTAACTAAGAATTATTTAAATTAATGAGACCTTTGCCTTTACGGGAACAGCTTTATCTTAAGCACCTACCATAATGTTTCATCAAAATAATAAAAGAAAACCTTCTCTTCCTGTAAAATTTTCAAATGGTCGTTTGGACAATTAAGAACTAAGGCGACGATCTGTTTCACGGTTAGCCAATTCAGTTCCTTTAACATTTTGTTTACTTTTGAAAATCTATTTCGCTGTAGTATTATTCTCATTGCCCTGTTTTGGAGAATTTGAAACTTATTTTGTTCTCGTTCGTTGCATAGGAAAAGGATAGTTGAGCAATAGTTAAAATGTGGAGCAATAATTGATTTGTAGATAGTGATTGCAGTTTTACTAGATAGTTTTTGCCGAATTCTTCCCAAAAAAGATTTTTTTTTCCATTTTGCTTTTGTATTCAACATGCTTGTTGAATGTTAGTTTGAAATCTAATATAACTCCTAAGGGGAGGAATGCAGATCCCGCCAATGTCTGGAAATTAAATAAAAAGGCACTTTCAAGATGAGAAAAGTGTGGAAAAGCTGAATAAAACAAAAATTAAGGCGCACTCGGCAAAATTGAGGGAGATACAACCGTTCAAAGTATTTAAAATTTCACTTCGCGAGTTGATATTGGCAGTCCGCCCGCCATTTTGACATAACCTAATACGCTAAACATGGTTTGTGATACAAAAAAAGTGCCCCGTTGTCAGAAGGTCAAAATATTCCCGCTTTACAATAAAATCCATATTAACCCAGCCAGCCCGGACCGGGGACTACGAGATCCCCAAGATCCACCTTTTTTGCGATATCTCGTTAATTAATTATACAATTTCATTCATATTTTTTGTAATCCTTGAAAAACTACCAAAATTTTTTTTGCCATTTTTCGTTTTTCAATATTCAAAGCACATAACATAGAAAAAAAATGTTTTTGATAAATATTAGTGCAAATCGCGGTGCCCGCTAGCATTTCGATACCATTATTTTTGTCCTTACCTTACGTTCTCGAGTCATGTTTTTTTTTCAGTCTTACTTACCCGGATGGCCACCCGGGACAGCCCTTAATACATATGTGAAGGAGCGAGACAGTTATACTGTTTACACATTCTGCCAGTTATACCTACGCTTCAATTATCTTTCAACAGTCTCAGTCAGTTTCGACCTTTTTCAGAAAACACGTGTTTAGTTTCTGAGGATGTGGGTGGTTTGGTAAATTTATGCAGAGGATGTTAAACGTTTGTTACGTTTCCGATACTATTATTTATGGTAACGTTTTTTTGTACATAAAAATATTATCTGTAGGTATGCTCTTTTAAAGCTTTCTTAGTCGTATTACTTAAAATTTGGGATAGTTTAGTTCAAATTATATTAGTCTTAACAATCCTTTTAAAGTCTATTCCTTGTTACTACCCGAGTACAACATTGCATATTAAAAGGGGACAAGCTTTTTAAAGATTGCATGAATTGAAAATTACGCTTCACATATTTATATCATTATTATTTTGTTTTAATTTTAATACATTTTAATCTACTTTTTTTTTGGTAGTTTTTTCATGGGAGCACTTTACCGCTCCAAATAGTTGTGGGTCGATTTCGGCTTCCTTCAGAATGGAGATAGTATAATAGACTTTTGTGTGTTTTTTTTTTGAACATAACAATGTGCATATTATTATATAATGTTTACAATTATATTTCAATGTTTCTGGTCTAGGAATGTAATTTCTAAGTCTCACAAATATATTTATACATTTTCATTTGACAAGTTCACAAGTATACAGGCAAGCTGAAATCTCTGAATGTGAAATAATTTTTTTAAAGAATATTTGCAAAAGTTACCTATCTATGTAAAGAAATTATCGTTGTTATGTTAACAATACTTTCTTTTTAAATTTATCGAAATACTTGTAAGTTTAAATAAAATATAAAGAACGGTCAAAACTGCAACTGTTCACAAATTATTTTTATTTAAAAATATATCCCACTGTTTAGAAAGCGCTGGCTAGCTACGGCTTCAGTGGCTATTACAGCTCCGGTCACATTCCGCATCAAGCCAGATGGTTGACATGACGTTACTTAGAACACATAATATTTTGCGATTTTCACTAATATGGCTGGGGGCTTGCGATCCCCCGGTTCGGTGCATACGGAATTTTTGGATGCTTATTATGGGGAAGGTTAATGGAATATTTTTGTATGTATTCGAAAACTAAAAACTGTTTTTGACGGGTGATAAAATATGTCACGAACAATATCATAACACGAGAGAGATGGCGGACTGTAAATCTATTTTTTATGAAACAAGACAGTTGACTGCTTTATTTAATCTCAATCTCAGGATTTGGCAATTGGAAGGAAAAAGTCCCTACCTTTGATGAGTTCATCCGCTGTTTCGGGTCGATCTTGATGCTGGCTGCACTCCACGATAACGGCACAACTATAGGTCACAATTACCGACACTTTTTGATATATTGACGAGTATTTTTTTACGATTGCGAGATTTCGAAAACCAGATGTAAACAAAATACCTTAACTTAAAATAAAAAAGTTTTAAAAATGGCTCACCTTACATTTTTTTATAACTAAAGCTATTGATAAAGAAAAAAAAAACATATGCATATTTCATTAGAGAGATGTTTTATAAACGTTATTGTCAACTCTTTTTTTGTCACCCCTCCCCTGTGTGTCCTTTCCCATGCAATTCTTTCCCCTTCCGCATTCCCTTCCGCATTCCCTTCCCCTCCCACCTTGTTACTTGTTGAGATGAATCCTTACATATTATATTATCCATTTAAGGAATCTCGACCAACTGGTGGATGCCTGTGTCTCCGACATGAACGTCTGGTCAGCAGGGGACTTGGACATCTTGTGTCCATCCCTTCGTCAGTTAGATCTCTCCAAGAACCTTCTGTCCCAGTGGAGAACGGTGGCCGATGTTGCCAGTCAACTTCCACTCTTGGAGAAACTGGATCTAAGGTTTGTACTTGGCGCATCTGAAATTGCTTAAGAATTACAGCTGAATGAATATGAAATGGTATTTGATAGAGGTGGCCACAGATCTGGTAAACCGGCAATTATCAGGGAATTTATAAATGTTTCGGATTTTTTTATTTTTCAAAATTCGCAATTTTAACCCTAGAACCGTACCCATAATTAATTTAAAGTAACAGTACCCAGAGGTACTGGAGTACCCCGGTAAATAAAACATTTTTTTTACATAAGAATAAACATTTTATTTTATTTTTTATTTTTATTTTATTTTATTTTACTTTATTTGGGAAACAAACAGTTGTACATATTTTATTAAATAATTACATTTGACAAATTTGCATGAACCAGTGAAGTTTCCACATTTGAGAATATAGAATTTAAAGAAAAAACAAAAAACTCATTAATATAAGAAATTATACATACATAATACCTAACTAGATTACAGAAAATCAGATGAAACCAACATAATAAAATCAGATGAAACCAACATAATAATTCATACGAAAATCAGATGAAACCAACATAATAAGAGAAAAACAATAAAATAAGGCACACAGCAGGATTTACGATCAACAATCTGTTTTGATCTTCTCCGTTACATATTTTGTGAATTGAACTGAGGACAAATGGAAAATATCAGCGTCTGAAAGGATATTGTTATATTTTGTGCACGTCCTTTTCAGAAATGTATGTTGTGAGTAGTTAGTTTTTGATTGTGGGATGTGGAATAGTTTGTTTGTTCTTGTATTACGTATTGGACAGTGGAAGTGGATGTTTTCCAGAAGATAGTTGCTGCCAACAGCGTTGTTGATGATTTTGTATAAAAATTTCTGGTCGGATATATTTCTTCTCTCTTCTAGTGATGTAATTTTATGGAATGCTAAGGAATCTTTTACATGTTCTGATATTCGGAACGATTTAAAGTCTAAGTATTTCAAAAAATTTTTTTGGATTCTTTCTAACCTTTCAATATTGACTTTGTATTGGGGATTCCAAATCACTGATCCAAATTCTAGTATGGAGCGAACAAAAGAAAAATATAATATCTTGATTACATGTGGTGATCTGAATGGTTTAGTCACTCTTACAATGAATCCTAGGAGTTTGTAGGCCCTGTCACAAATGGAATTTATGTGTGATCGGAAAGACATTCCGGAGTCCATTATTATTCCTAAGTCCCTTACTTCACTACACCTTTTTAATTCAACTCCGTTTATTTTATATGGGAATGTTAGGGGGTTAGTGCTTTTGGTGAAAGATATTGTATTACATTTTTCTAGATTAAGGTACAGTTGGTTGTTCGCACAATATAGTCCAAGCCTATTGATATCCTCTTGCAATTCTAGGCTGTCATTAATATTAATTACTTTTTTGTAAATTTTAATGTCATCAGCAAAAATTTGGATTTTAGAGTTTTTGAAGCAAGAGTCTATATCATTTATATACAAAATAAAAAGGAGAGGTCTGAGGTGTGATCCTTGTGGAATTCCTGAGGGTATATTATAGAAACGTGAAGAGAAACCCTTAGCTCTAACTGCTTGACTCCTGTTAGTGACGTACGATTTGATCCATCTTAGAAGGTCCCCACTGATCCCGATTTTTAATAGCTTCTTCAGAAGCAGTTTGATGTTAATTTTATCAAAGGCTTTTGAAAAATCCGTGTATATAGAATCAATCTGAGTTTTACTACCCATAGAATTAAATATGAAATCTGTGTATTCCAGCAGGTTTGTCTCGACTGACCGTTTTCTAAAAAAGCCGTGCTGATTTTTTGATATGGTAGTTTGTACTGCTGGAAAAAGTTGGTCAAGAACCATGTTTTCCATAATCTTGCTGATAATTGGGAGTTTGGAGATGGGCCTGTAGTTAGTGATGTTATTTTTGTCCCCGCTTTTATGGATTGGTGTAATGAGTGCTTGTTTCCAGACGTTGGGGAAGTTGCCTTCCTCAAATGACATTTTGAACAGCATGGAGATAGGATAAGCCAATTGGTCCCGGCATTTTACATAAAAAATGGATGGAATTAAATCAGATCCCGCGCTTTTGTTCGGATCGAGTTTTTTTAGATAATTAAGTACATGCGATTGATTAAAGTTAATTGTGTGAATATGAAGATAAGAGTTGTCGACATTGTTATCAGAGTTTATAGGATCGAGGCTGGGGTTGGGATTCTCTACAAAAACCGATCTAAAATAATCACTAAAATTGTCACAAATGGATTGTCCATCAGTGCAGGAGATATCGCCAAGATACATTTGATTTGGTAGATCAGAAGACAATTGCTTTGATTTTACGAACGACCAGAAGCGTTTACTACACTTTTTTATTGATTCTTCTGCCGTCCTAATGTAGTTATCATAACATTCAAGTGAGATCTTCTTTTGACAATTTCTCAGCACTGAAAAGGATTGATAGTCAGCTAGATTTTTGTATTTTTTCCATTTTTTGTGATATTTTAGTTTCTCTTTTACAATTTTAATAAGTGGGGAAGTATACCAGGGGGGAAACCTTTCCAAATTAACATAAATTTTTTTTTCGGGAATATGTTTACGTATGAGGTCATTTATGATATTATAAAAGTTTAATACGGCCCCTTCAGTATCCATATTTTGAAATTCGTGTTCCCAATTTATTATGGATAATTCGTTTATGATTTGTTCGTAATCACCTCGGTGAAACATTTTGACTATCCTTGACGGAACGAGGGGAGACGGTTTAATAACAGGGGATAACTCTATGTCTAATGCTCTATATAACATATCTTAATAATCAACTACATAGACTCTTATGGCACTTATTTCAGTCTCATATAATATAATTAGACCTAAATAAAAGGAACTTTTCTTAACAGTATTTATTAATCTTTTTCTGGTGCTCTAAACATATGAAACTTTTACATTTTTCACATCGAGTCCCTGATTTACGGTCTTTTGACTTGGGACAAAATAAACATCTTCCAGATTTTGATTCTGAAGGGGCTGGAGCATCAGAATACTACTTTTTTCCTAATACCCTTTTTTTCCTAATAAAATCATAACTAACTAACTAACCATCACGCCGTTTCTCCGCAGGGGTAGGCAGAGAGGACGGACTGCCAAACAACTCGATCTTGGCACACACTCTTTGCCTCACTCACATTCATACATCGTCTCATACATACTCTTCTATTATTCTGACTTTTGACATGGCCTGTCTCAAGTATCTGATTCACTTGATCGTGCCATGTCTTCCTCGGGCGTCCCCGACTTCTTCTACCATTCACATTTGCATCATATATTCTATAGTATTGAATATAATTACTTTAACTGTACCCAGGGGTATTGGAGCACCCCACGCACGCCTTGCCACGACCACTCACTAAAAGGACTCCCGCCCGAATGATGCTTCGACGTGACCCTACGCGGCAGCGCAAAAAAATCCATTGAGAAACGAAAAAGTGATCACAAATTTTCAAAAAAAAATTATATTTGTACCCCAGGGTACGATTCTAGGGTTAAGAAAAAAATTCGCTGAAAATTCGAGTCCTGCGAACCCGAACCAGACAGATGGGTATTCAAAGTAAATTCATAATAATTCAACTTATTCTCGCGTAAATCGAATTTTCGCAACCGATTGCCATTGCGGCCAGACCTTCAAATTCAGTTATTTGGAGTAAATTCATAAGTCGAAAGCGACAGCTGACATCACCCATAGAAAAAGCAATTGAAAGTCATAGAATTACACAAATTTGACAGCCAATTTCGTATGGAATCTTTTCCGTATCCACAAAAGATACAGAATTACCAATACACCACAATAATCAACTTATGTATTTCTTATTTGCAGCAAAAATAGAATCACTCTTCCCTCAAGCGATCAAGAATTAGAACAACTTGCCCCCTGTTTTTCAAAGCTCACAAAATTAATAATAACTCATTGCAACCTCACCTGGCAAGACATACAGAAGATAATGTCAATGTTGCCGCTGTTGGAAATGCTGGTAATTGGCTGGAATAAAATCACAAAGATTGCAACACCGACTTCCATATCAAACCCTTCCGTCTGCAATCTGACTCAGCTGGTGTTAGATGGCAACCCGTTAGACAGCTGGTCAGAAGTTTTGAAGCTGGGATGTCTGACGAATCTGACGTTATTGAGTCTGAATGATTGTCAGATTAAAGAAATTCGATTTGACGATCGGCTTCAAGGGGAAAAGACGGAGAATTTTCCTAGTTTAGAGGAACTGCATTTGAAATATAACTTGATAAATGATGTAAGTATTTTATTTCTTAAACTAACGTAGAATAACTGTCATTTGATCAACTCGTTATTTCTTAAAATTCAAAAGTGCCGAGTAATTCATTTTCATAAAATCCAAAGTCATGTATCTTCTGAATACTCTTTAAATAATGTAATATTGAGACCAGTTGCTCAGATCAGGGACTTAGGTGTTATATTTGATGAAAAGTTAACATTTACTGCACATAAATGAAATAACAAATAGAGCTATAAAAATGCTTGATTTTATATGCAGAATAGCAAGTGAAAGCAGTTTGAAAACATTGTACACTTCTTTAGTAAGAAGCCAGGTAGAGTATAATTCGCCTATTTGGTCCCCATTGTATAAAACACATTACGACAATATAGAAAGGGTTCAGCACAAATTTCTAAGATTTATTAACTTTAAGCTGAATATTCCAATTCAAAATATTAACTGTGTCCTTCTGACGAAACAACTCGGCGGATTATCTTGCATATTGTACTATTAAATAAAATTATTAATAATTGCATTGACAACCCTGAAATTCTCGTCAAAATAAAATTTTACATACCAACCAGAAATACGAGGCAAAGTGCTACCTTCTTCTGTGACAATTTTATAACAAACTATGAGGCTCATACACCTGTAAATAGATTATATCATTTTGGCAATAAAGCATCCGATGCCAAGACCCAGACAAACCTCACCTTTTGAACCAGATATTGGTTATCCAATGAATGGTTCCTGGGGCAGCGGTACCCTTACTCCCGGAAATGAACGGTTTAAAAAATGTTTGCTGGGTTTTTTCCACCGTTATTTCAATGTTCACACATTTTTTTCATGACTTTAAGCAAGCAGAGTGTTTAGCAAAGAGCGTATTAATTCTATAAGTTGTTTTTTTATTTACTTTTCAGTGGCGATCTCTCAGCGAACTGGATAAGCTGTTAAAACTCCAGAAGCTCTACTTCTTGAAGAATCCAATTTTTCAAGAGGAAGACTATGACACGGCTTCCCAGCTTCTCCTTGCCAGGATAGGAAACTTAAAGGTGAGCGTTCTATTGCTTTTATTTTATCAGGGATAAAGGGACACTGCCTCCTCACCCACGTCAGGGCCCTAGCACGTTCCATCGTTGAAACCCTATGTTAATACGATGTTGGCTAAATTTGTCTTCTATTGACATAAAATATATGGACAGCATGAATATGTCCAAAAGGGATCAGAATGAAAATCTAGTCTCCTTCAACAGAGCAATCTTCCGAACAGGCCCTCCATCGATATGCTTGGCCTAATTCTAAGTGACCAGCTCAGGTACGGGGCTCCATCGAAGCCAGAGTTAACGTTCCGCAACTTAAGCAGATATATGCGTTAAAAATACGATAGCAGTCAAGTACAATAAGCGTGTTTATACGTCAACGCGTGTGTCTCCATAGAAATCGTTCTAACTCCGTTATTGTTTAAGTGACATCCCTAAAACAAAAAGTAAAAGGTCGATAGTGGATCAAGCTGTACATCCCTATCAATTGTCCATAGAAATACATGACAAGAATATGCTGTCAGTCGTGCAGAAAATTTTTACCTGCCAAATTTCCTACGGGCGGCTCGACCGCACTCGACATTGTTAATTTTTATTAAATATTTTTATATGAAATGATAAAAAAGTGAGGTGACAAAAGTGTTTATTATACATTTATACAATAGATTAAGTATTGTTGTTTACATAATCTGTGATTTTAGTACTGTTTTCACATAAAAACATCACCTGAGTCATTTTTACCTATTTTTAATGTTTGCATTCTAAATTTTAATATTTACAAAAATGTTAATATTTATTTGTAATATAACAATTTGAAAGCTTATTTTGTAACCTTTCTAAAACAGTTTTTACTATTCGGCTACATTCAGAAATGTTTAATTTATAGAGCTTTAATTGTGAAGCGATAATAACACAAAGTTTTCGTAAAATGTCATTTCGTTTGAGACATTATAAGTGCATATTGGCGTTTTTCGGAGGGGTTAAGTACGCATATCAGAAACTAAACTCAGATAATTTAATAGTACACAACTGCTAACCCTGTACAAATCGCAAGTGTGCCCCACGGTTGAATTTGTTAGCCAAAATTCTTGAAAAGTACCCTCGGCTCTGTGCAGAAACGGGCGGTCCGTTTGATAGATTCTCCTATCTTAACAAACAGTTTGCAATCTTTAGAGCACAGGCTCAACTGCTCGGCTGTGGAACGATTTGCCGGCCTCTGTGTTTCCTTCCCCCTACAACACGGGTCCAATATGGTTCCAATAATTCTGTATTTATTCCAGGAATTAAATGGAAGTGAAATAGCAAAGGATTCCAGAAGAGGAGCAGAATACGACTATTTGAAGAAATACGGTAAAGAATGGAAGAAACTAGAAACGGAAAAAGCAGATTTGAAAGAATTCCTTCTGCAGAATTCCAGATTCCAACATCTTATAGAAAGTAAGTATTTAAGCAGCTACCAATGTATCTTATGACAGTTGCAAAGTCATATTACAAACAAACATACATCAGGGCGACCTCCGTGGCTGAGCGATTAAGATCCTTGTCTCTGGATAACAAAGGTTACTAGTTTGAGACTCGGTGCGTGCAGATAAACGTTATTTAATTTATATTTATTATGCTATTTAACTTACAGGGTGTTAAGAGACGTATGTGATGTACTTTTAACCAGTGATTCCTGACCTTATTTTGAGTTAAAAAAATGTTTTATATAAATATAAGGAATACAGAAAACGCTACCTTCATACTTTTATGTTTAACCCTTCAGCAACGTAAGCAAGTATACTCGTTAAAATAACGATAGCAGTCAAGTACAATAAGCGAGTTTACTCGTCAACGCGTGTGTCTCCATAGAAACCGTTATAACTCCGTTATTGTTTTAGTTACATCCGTAAAATAAAAAGTGAAAGGTCGATAGTGAATCATGCTGCACATCTCTATTCAAGTTGTCCATAGAAATACCTAAAAAGAACATTCTGTCAGACGCGCAGTCTGACAGATAATTTATCCCGCCAAATTTCCCACAGGCGGGTCGCCCGCTCCCGACATTGTTAATTTTTATTAAACATTTTGAAAGTGACATCAATTGGCCTCCTTGTAGTCCTGATTTAACCTTTATGGACGTTTTCCTACGGGGTTATCTCAAATCTAAAGTGTACGCCGAAAAACCGACTTCCCTGGCACAATTAAAAGAAAATATCCCTCACGAAATAGCAGCCACCATGCAGCCTACCTGCCGAGCCGTCATAGGAAATTTTACTATTCAATTAAATGAATGCCGCGAACGCGAGGGCTTACATTTGGACGATATTATTTTTGAAAAATAAATTCCCAAATTGTATATTTTAATATTGAATATGAACTTTCTTTTGAGACGCCTTGTATTGTTTTACTTTCAGAATACGGCCTACCAGACGACAGCCTCCTAGACACGAAGCCCGAATCTAACATCATCACCACAAAGCTTATCCAGATAACACTGAAGGACGTGAAATCTGGCAAGAGCGTCCAGAAGAAACTCCCGTCCACGATGAGCGTGCAGAAACTGTCGGCTCTGGCACGACGGCTATTTGCAACGCAGCACCGGGGCGCCCAACTGCTAGAACCTAGTCTCTACTGCCTCTGCACCAGCAAGAGTGACTCGAAAGAGATGACGGTGTGTCTCGACAATCAGCTAAAAGAGCTGGATTATTTCTCTGTAGCTGACGGCGATACTGTTCTTGTGAAATGGTGAAATTTTTAAATTATGAATGATCGAATTTTTTTTATTTATTTTTTAATAACAATAATTGCACACAGTATGCACTGGAGATATAAACAGATAAAAAGTGTGTTTGTACGCCTGAATCAACCTCATTTTTTTGTTTTATTTTATTGTTATGTTTCACTTCACAGTCTGTACCCGCCGGTGTTATGGCAATATGCCGTATTTATAGATACAGTATTTTGGCTTTACAGCGCTGCAAGGTACATCATATGAATTTAATTTTATTTCTTCAATAATTGCAAATTCACTTTGTGGTGTCATTTGAATAAATGAAAACAATTCACTTTATATAATAATTAATGCTTTTAAATAATATTATACTGAATTTGCCAACCACATTTTGGAAACAAATCATTCTTTTGATGTAAATAAAGGGTTCAAAATTATTAAATACAAATGGGTTTACAATTATTAGATAACTTACAAATTAGAAAAAAGTGTTAATACCGTACAATCTCACTAATCCGGCACTTCAATAGACCGATACGTCCAATAATCCGGCACCCTCCGCCGGCGCCTCCCTCGCCCCTCTACGCCTATGCGCTCCATCGCCGCGTCATCGTCTAGCAGTCTAACCTCAAACTTTATCTCATGTGCACATGTGTACGTATTGACTCCAGATACTAATATCTACAGTCTGTATGTCTGACGAATATCTACAGCTCATATGTTGAACTAATATCTACGAACTTCAGAGTGTTGACTAATATCTACAGAGCGTAGGTTGAACTAATATCTACAGAGCGTAGGTTGGACTTATCAGCTAAAGGTGTCCAATAGTCCAATATTAGGGATTTTTACGTACATACTTACACGAATTAAGTTTTTTAAACTGCATACGCAATATTACGTTATTCCAATATGCTATACATAATTGCAAATCCAACCTCTGCCAGCGCTGTAGATATTCGTCAACACTTTGGTTCCCATAGATATTAGTCAACAGTTTGAGCTGTAGATATTCGTCAACACTTTGGTTCTCATAGATATTAATTCGATTTTTTCAGTTTTTGGAATTCCTGTAGATATTAGTAGACGCCTCCGTACGTATTTACCTGTTGTTTTGAAGTGTGAATAGTGTGTAAATTCTCTTTATGAAATGCTTTGTTTTATTTATTATGTTTTTTTCTCTATGATCCAATAATCTGAACATTCAATAATCTGGCACCCTCTGGTTTTTAATAGTGCCGGATTAGTGAGATTGTACTGTATAGATTAACTATTAATCACAAAATAATAAAAATAAAGCCATCTCATAAATTTATTTTCATCATAATGCCTGTATGTATTTATAATAATTTATTTTAGTAGTTTTAGACTTCTTGGTTACTCTGTGATTATTTTGTGTTAATTTATAAAAGTTTTTGAAGTGAAAACTTGTTTAGCAACGTTGTAATTTGAAACTCGATGAAACGGAAACAAGCGACACTAAAAAGAGATAAAATAATATACATACATCTATAGGATTTGGCCTGCGAGAGAATGAGATAGACTATCAGTGTCCTTTTTGTGCGGTGCTTCATAGAATAAAATAATTTTTCAACCTGGTAACAATGTTATAATAAATAAACCCTACAATTATCCTACTCCTGATTTGTCTCATTCTCTCCAAGTTTAATTTTCTGAAGATTTCGCTTCTACCGCATGTGTACTGCACATATGATTTTTTTAATTTTTATATGTAAATGCAATTATTACCTATTCTAAAATAATGTTTATTTTATATATAATTGTTTTTTGTACTATCTTTAACTAATAAATCACCACTCTTCGTAATTTTTTTTGTCTATAGACATTTATTTGTCTATACTGGTTTTTCTATTGTTATTTTTAATTTTATTCTGACAGAAACATTTGGTTACGGAACATGTTGCTAATTTTGATTAAATAAGTGGTGTATATGTCGCAGGCAAATCGTAAAATCAGGCCGATCATGATGCACCTGAGGCACTTCACGATCTGTCACCAGGCACTTCATGAAGTAGCTAGGCGCATCATGATCTGCCTGATTTTACGATCGGCCTACGACATCTACAAAGTGATTTGTTTTTATTTAATTAAAATGATGACACAAAGTGAATCTGCAATCATTGAAGAAGAAATTAATTTTATTTGTTTATTGTGGTTGCTTCCCAAGGAATTGACGATGGCACAATGCTCTAACTGCAAAAAGAACATTTCTGCCTTCAAAGCTGCCTTCAAGCATGCTCCATTGAAATATCTGTAGAACAGATTCAGCATGCCTGCTTTGCGTCTGCGCATTATAGATGACAATCAATCTGTTTTGTCAATCAGACGGACCGCCCTCCTTTGCACAGAACCAAACAAGTTTATCAGGTATTTTGTGGTTCCAACTCAGAGGTGGCTTACAAAGGTGACTCAGAGCTACTTACTTCTGGCGTATTAAGCAAACATTGAAATTCTTCCTTGAACAGATAATCAATTTGGTTGACCTCTCTAGGGCCCAGGAGTCCAATGGTCTTATATAAATTGACGACATCAGTTGTCTATAAAATCAGTCTATTCAATGGATAGAAATGATCTAAGATCTTTGAACCAAAGTGAGATAAAATTGACCTTACTTCGGACACACGGACACACTTTTTGGCTTGTGTAAGTGACCTGAAGGAAATCGTTTCCCTCTTGGCCTATGTCATCGTTGGGGATGCTGTGTGGAGCATGTGTGGGTATCTCTTCAAGACCCACGTTCACACAAAACGTGGGACTTGAAGAGATACCCATTTAAATTGAATATTTCTGAATGTATACGAAAACTAAAAACTGTCTTTCTAAGGTGATGAAATACGCTTTCCAATTTTATTATTAGAAATAAATGTATAATTTTTGAAATATAAAAATTTTATGCACACATAAAAAAGTTTAAAAAATGGCACACATTACGTAACTTCTAACTAAAATTACTGATAATGAAAACAGAAAAACACTCATATTTACATAAAATAAATTAATTAAAAATTCACACGGTTTTATAAATTTTCCTCAAATTGGAGTTGTAAACTTTGGTTTTGTAGATTTTATCGAAAATAAAGCGTGGTGTTTTCTCTTTCTAACACTGTTTTTAATCATATTTCTCACCATGACAGTTAGGGAGATGCAGCATTTTTTATGGGACCTATGTGAGCTGTTCCCAAAAGCGAACAAATTAGCTTGAGAGGTTAAAGTCAGATTCACATGGGTCGATATATTGCTAAGAATTTAGTCAGTGCATAGATCAAATTGTATGCCTGTAGTAACAAAACCTCTGGGCCGTCTGTTTCAATGCTCGCTAAAGTAAAAGTAAAACAAAACGCCGTTACTATAGTTAAATTTCAGCAAAATGCGTTTTTCAATCAATTTGACTGATTGTTTTACGTCACTTTTAACTTTTGTACATACTTTCCGAAAACCGATAGTTACTCTAGAGTTACTCCGCCATATTGGCATATTTGACAGTTCTGGTCGAAGTAACGTACGGAAATGGGTATTTCAACATTGATTACTAATAATGGTAATCAGTAATCATGATAAATATTATAGAAGAGGATGATAATGACGATGAATTCCTCATCCAATATGTCTTGCAGCGAAAACCAAAACATTTCGTCCCTGCGTCAATAATATGGTTATCTGGGATGATCTCGACTTTTTGGCGTGGCACTGCATGTCGAAAAAATCTTGCTGTTGAACAGAATCAATTCTTTTATCGACATATTTAGCGTTACCTTTTAAAGACAAGCTCTATTAATGGATGTATCGCAAATTGTACAAGATCTTCAAATCAATATACCTATTGTATTATAAACATTACAAAAATATAACATGAGTAGTAGGTTAGACTCGTTTCGTATATCGACATTAGCGAGTGAAGCTGCCTTTAAAAGACAAGCTCTATTAATATCGCTAGTATAGTTTATACACTACTTACGTTGAATGTTTAAGTTACAAACCATAAATAAATTGAATTGAAGATATCACAACTACTGGAAAGTAAATTACATTCATATTGTACATTATATGTATTATAATAGGTCGTCATTTATTTGTAAATATTCATACAAATACTTTTATCGGAACAAAGCCGTCAGATCATCGTCAGATCCTACGACGTGAAACAAAATACAACCGGATATTTTGACAGTTGTTCTGATTTAGTTTACGGTGTTGCCGCATCAAAAAATATTTCGATGCATTTTGTCACGTAATTCTGACGAAAATTCTGCTTTTTAGACTGGCGACACTGACAACTATTACTTTAGCGAAAATACACTTGAAACAGCGCGCGGTCCTATTTAACATCCTCGTTACTTTAACTGTCAGTTAAAATTTAACTTTAGGACACGATTTAACTTTCTGTTGAAACAGACGGCTCTGAGAAAGTAAATTTAACATTCTCGTAGGCTATGTTTAATCTATGATAATCATTCCTACCATCATTGTCATACCAGCAAGCAAGGATAGGCAGAGAGAATATAGCACCACACATTTGCACCGTCTCTAACATTCGGCTTAAAATATTAAAACTAATAAATTGTTTAATATTCTAACACATTGAAACCTTTATCCATAGCTTTTGAAGGGTGCTATTGAAAAAAACAATGAATATGGCATAGAAAAAAATCTATATTCGTACTTAACCCTAGGTTCGTTTTTAGATTTTCACAGCCAAAAGTATTTTCGTTATTTGTTTTTGGGGTGTTATGCCATGTTGCGCTACCTCCTTTAGCCAACGCTGTCCGAAACGTGGCTAAAGAAGGAGGTAGCGCAACCGGCATAACCCTTAAACTCTGTTTGGTTTTCGGAACAACTCATACAGGTAAATCCGATTGGAACTGGTTCCAAAAATAGCCGGTTCCTCGGATCCACTGACAGCTAGTCACCAGGATGAAGTAATCGCGACAGGCAATGACGTCATATATAATATATCGACGTGTGGTATTATTATTCACAACTGCCATCATCACCAAAATAATCATTACAAATCCAATAGTACTTACGCCTGCCAGCTGACGCTCCTCAAGCTAGCTGTTAACATAAGTGGCGCCATCTTTTGGCATTGCTTTAATTCGATTCTATTACAAAAGTAGATTTATATACAAACTTCACGTACGAAAATGGTTTTGCGTAAGGCGCGGCATCAGAGTTGTATTCTTAGTAGGATTCTTAAATTTCAACCGTACAGTCGTTAGGCTATTAATACTATTTATGATACACAATTTATAATGTTTAGGAAAATGGAAAATACGTTCAATTATATTTTTAAGCTTCTAACAATGTCCATCTTTCTAAATTATCATAATTATGTACGTTTGGGTGTGTCACGGGAATTCAAATGCACAATTGTCATTGAATAATGGCCGAACAACAACATTTTGTTTTTGAAGTGAAACTTCTTTAGCACCGTTGTGATTTGAAACTCAATGAAATGGAAGCAAGCGACACTAAAAAGAGACAAACACATACAATTGAGATAGCAATAAAATATTTATATATTTCACGGGTACTGGTTTCCAACATAATACGATAAATCCACATTCCCACGTAAGTCTCCTTTGATCTAGTGGTATAAAGCGCCTGACGAACCTTAGCGGCCAGACATTCAGCGGGCCAAGGATCGTATCTTACAAAATCCAAAAAAAAAAAATTGTAAGATCAATATCCAATCTTCAAACCACTCTAAAATTAACAGGCAAAGAAAACACAAAAGAAAGCGACGTCTAGCGACTCCGAAGAAGAAAACACAAATACTAATAAGTTAACCAAATATATATGAAAAGATGCACTGGAATTCGGCGACAATAATATTGAAAAAATCATCCTTCACATTGATAAAAAACAGCCTCGTAGTCTCCGCACTCTCGTCTACTTTAGTTTTCTGAATTACACACTCTGATTTTTTTATATTCGAACGCCATTCTTGGTTTATTTCAGCTTTTAACACCTTGAGCAATAGACATTTTCCGGCATTATCAAACAATAGTGACCAATGAAATGATTTTAGATTTTCACAGCCAAAAGTATTTTCGTTATTTATTTTTGGGGTGTTATGCCGTGTTGCGCTACCTCCTTCTTTAGCCGACGTTTCGGACAGCATCAATTAATTAAGTTGAAAGAAATCACACATCTGCCCTGATGATTAATTCGGATATCGACATATTTAGCGTCAGTGAAGCTGCCTTTAAAAGGCAAGCTCAATTGATGCTCATATAGTTATTTTTTTGCTCATCATTTATATTTAATGTATTACTGTTACAAATGTATTTTAAAAACACATTAAAATTTTAAATTTTGTAATGTTTTTGAAAGAATAAATAAATTGAATTGAATGATGGACACTGTAAAGCTGTCCGAAACGTTGGCTAAAGAAGGAGGTAGCACAAAACGGCATAACACCCCAAAAATAAATAACGAAAATAGTGGGCAATGTTTCATTTGGATTTCTCCAAACCTCTCACCCGTTCAGTAATATTAATTTATGCTTTTGTATTATTTTATGTTAATATTTTTTATGTAACAAGATTTGGGCTAAGATAGGCAAATAAAACATCCACTGAAATAAAAAAAAGTATTTTATTAATTCCTTTTCTGATCCAAGTCCATCTTTGTATAACACTTTTTTGTAGAAAAAAATTAAAAGAAAATAAATTGATATGTTACCATATCATAAAATGATTTTTACAATGTCTCAAAATGACCCCTGTGGAAGAGTGGTGAACCCTTTTGCTCTGAATCCAGAGGTGTTGGGTTTATACATAGTGTATTTATACCTCATTCCAGAGTAGAAGATACTCTCAGTATCGCTCTGGGGAAATTCCACCATACAAAATCATAACGTTTTTTTAAATGATTTCCAAAAGGAGGAGGTTCTCAATTCGACTGTATTTTTTTTTTTATGTTTGTTACCTCAGAACTATCGACTGGGTGAACCGATATTGATGATTCTTTTTTTATTTGAAAGCTGGTGCTTTCCGTGTGGTCCCATTTCAATTTGGTCCAGTTCTGACAATGGCATCCATGAGAAAACCATTTTCATTTAAGTATGTGCGCGACAAATGGATGAATAACTCAATATCACGCCAACCAATTTCAATGATTCTTTTTTTATTCGAAAGGATGTACTTCAAAGGTAGTTTGATGAGAGTTTGGTTAGGTTCTGATTATGGGATCCATGACAAAGTAAAGGAACTCTTCAATTCTTAGGAGCAAATTAACGATACTCGGCCGAATCTTTTATATGCTATCCGGATCTCTGAGTCACCTACCGTAACGTCGTTATGTTCAAGTAATGTCTGTCTCATTTGAGCAGCACGTTTAGTAGGTCATCACTTTAACCACTCTAGACAATCTACGATTGGGCGCCCCAGTAAAAGTTCAAAGTAGGAACAAGTGTCGCCTGCTGATAATGCCCCAATCCCTGATTAGTGACTACATTTTGTACGCTGACAACACTGTTACCTTGTTTGTTCAATGGCTTCAAACTCTGCGCATTTGGTATGTTTAAAATCATTGGGCTGAATGCGTATGGTAACACTGCAGTTGGTATGATTGTACCAACTATTGGTTGGATAGGTGGTTTTGTTGTAATGTTGGCAGCCACATTTTGAGACTGTACAAGCAGAGATGGCTCGTCCGGATGTTGTGTTGTCATGTGCTTGATGAACATGTTCATTTGTGAAGTTCTGTAATAGAAAAAATAAATTATTAACCTAATAAAAAAAACGAGTGTGCTTTAGACCACACAACTGAAGTAAAACTACAAGACAAACCTCGCCTAATGAAACCAGGTTTCCCTGCTAAGTTACCAAATGTAGCAAACGGGGTGACCTATGACCTAGGGGTGACATATGACATTGGGGTGAAATATGACCTTGGGGTGACCTACGACCTTGGGGTGACTTACGACCTTGGGGTGACCTAAGACCTTGGGGTGACCTAAGACCTTGGGGTGACAATCCTTATCCTTATCACTCCCAAAGTCAAGCGTGCGTAAAGGCCCGACCGTTCGCCTAGCAATCGATCACCATTCATATCGATTACTGTTCGCATGACATTTTTTGTAACAATCACCACTTTCGGTAATGCATTCACCACCTTACCCCCAAGTCGAGCGTGCGTAAAGAAGTTTTACTTCAATAATCTAATTTGAAAAGGGGTATAAGTACCTACATATCAGAAAAGCATTTTTTTTTAATGTGTTTACGTGAATACTGTAAGAGCCTATGGAACTGTGGCATTCCCAATTGGGGTATGTTATGAGGCTGAAGGAAGTGAGGAGGGGAAGAAGATGGGAAGAAGAAGAAGGTTGGGAAGTATATCTCCTCAGGCCTCGAGCATATTTTGTCAGAAGGTCAAAATTTTCCCACCATAGAATATTTCTGAACATATTCGAAAACTAAAAACTGTTTTAGAAAGGTGATGAAATACGCTTTCAAATTTTATAATCTACTAGCAGACCTGGTCACACGTTGCTGCGGCTAACGAAACACAACGCCATTACCCAACCTTTATAAAATCCACACCACCCGCTTGCCAGCTGCCCGCTGCCTGAATTGAATATTTGAATTGCTCGTGAATTATATATATATATATATACCTTCCTCTTGAATCACTCTATCTATTGGTGAAAACCGCATGAAAATCTGTTGCACAGTTTTAAAGAGTAAGATGAAAACACATCCGACACATCTAACAATTATCGTTATATTTCAACCTACTTACACAAAACCGTGAAAAACTGAATATGATATTATTTTCATAATATTATTAAGCTGACCCGGCCACGCGTTGCTGTGGCTAATAAAACACATAAGTCATCTACTGGATGGTTATCCAACCTTTATAACCACCGCCGTACTTGAGTTTATCGCGAAGAGACAGACATATGCCGCGGAGGACTTTTATTTATAATGGTGTGAAAGATTATAATAACATGCATGAAATGCTTGAGGTAACTAACGTATTTAAATTAATAAGGATAATACTGTATCCGTCTAAATAACTTTTCAATTACCGCAATGTACGTCACCATTTTTTTAGAAGATATAATGGGTATAGTATGCTATCCGTAAAAGATAGATATATGCCATCGCGGACTTTTTTGTAGATCTATAAAAGAGGAATATCCCACCATGCATTGTTTTATTATATCCCAAATGGATTAGGCAGCGTTTTCGATGAAAGCTACCAGGCGGCTCGATTTTTTCCGACACTTCTAACAATTATTGTGATGTTTCAACCAATTTACACAAATCCTTGACAAATTACATACCTAAACCTTCCTCACGAAACACTCTATCTATTGGTGAAAACCGCATGAAAATCCGTTCAGTAGTTTTCGAGTTTATTGCGAACAGACAGACAGAAAGACGGCGCGGGGGACTTTACTTTATAATATGTAGAGATGATTTTTCTCTATAATCCAGTAATCAGAACATTCCAATAATCCAGCACCCTCTGGTAGAAAGACGGCGCGGGGGACTTTACTTTATAATATGTAGAGATTACATAGTATAAAACAAGGTCGCTTCTGCTGTCTTACGCTTAGATCTTTAAAACTACACAACAGATTTTCATGCGGATTTCACCAATAGATAGAGTGATTCATGAGGAAGATTTAGGCATATAATTTGTCAAGATTTTGTGTAAATTGGTTGAAACATATAATATATAAAGGGAGCGGGCCGGCAAGCGGGCGGTGTGGAATTGATAAACTGTACAATCTCATTAATCCGGCACTTCAATAGACCGTTATGTCCAATAATCCGGCACCCTCCGCCCGCGCCTCCTTTGCCCCTCTACGCTCCATCGCCGCGTCGTCGTCTAGCAGTCTTACCTCAAAACTTATCTCATGTGCACGTGCGTACGTATTAACCTGTTGTTTTGAAGTGTGTATATTCTCTTTATGAAATGCTTTGTTTTATTTATTACTAGCTGACCCGGCCACGTGTTGCTGTGGCTAATAAAACACTTTGTAAAATCCAACCTTTGTAACCACCTCCTTCTTTGAGTTTATCGCGAAGAGACAGACAGATGCCGCGGAGGACTTTAATTTATAATACGTAGAGATGGTGTGAAAGATTATAATAATGTGCATGAAATGCTTGGGGTAACTAACGTATTTAAGTAAATAAGGATTAATACTGTATCCGTCTAAATAACTTTCCAATTAACCCATTGTACGTGACTATTTTTTTAGAAGATAGACAAATCCTTGACAAATTACATACCTAACCTTCCTCACGAAACGTAATGGATCTGGTGGTGGGACCAATTGTGCAATTTTACTTTACCACCGGCACAACATAATCCAGGTGATTCGCCGTTGTATTTTAACGCTTTACAACATTGACAAATGATTGTCATTTCCCCGATTATCACGGAATTGTCGGCACAATAATCTACTTCCGGATCGAAGTGGAATGCTACTCGTTCCAGGTTCACGGTTGTGAGGTAGCTCATCGTCCATTTGATTGACTTCGACGACCTATGTCAGCTCGTCTTTTCCTTGGCATATTAAAACGGTAAATAAAGTTCTCACGCACTGACAAACAGATCCTAGAAGATTTTAAACAGTAACAGAATGACAGGTAACGTTTGACGTTTGAAATATGACTATCAGAATTCTTTTATTTTTTGCATTCCAATTTTAGATTACGTTCTGTTTCTGAAAGTTAGTAGAACAGTAAAACTGTTTATATGAGAAAATGAAATTGTTGTTTTTACTGTCTTTCTCACAATTTATCCATATTATCTCACTGTTTAAATCTTCCCTGGACTACGACAAACATTTCAAAACCAAAATCACCAAAATCGGCCCAGCCGCTCTCGAGTTTTAGCGAGACAAACGAACAGCAATTGATAATAATAATAAGATAAGAAGATATAATGTGTATAGTAAGCTATCCGTAAAAGATAGATATATGCCTTCGCGGACTTTTTTGTAGATCTATAAAAGAGGAATATCCCACCATTAATTTTTTTGTTATATCCCAAAAGGTGTAAGCAGCGTTTTCGATGAAAGCTACCAGGCGGCTGGACTTTTTTCCGACACTTCTAACAATTATCGTTATGTTTCAACCAATTAACATAAATCCTTGACAAATTACATGCCTAAACCTTCCTCACGAAACACTCTATCTATTGGTGAAAACCGCATGAAAATCCGTTCAGTAGTTTTCGAGTTTATTGCGAACAGACAGACAGACAGACAGAAAGACGGCGCGGGGGACTTTATTTTATAATATGTAGAGATGATTTTTCTCTATAATCCAGTAATCAGAACATTCCAATAATCCGGCACCCTCTGGTTTTTAATAGTGCCGGTAGTGAGATTGTACTGTATATGCAAATTAACAGATGGCTTTGGATATAAAGGTTGGATATGGTGTTGTGTTTCGTTAGTAACAGCATCGTGTGTCCGGGTCAGCTAGTTAAAAATAAACATGTAATTTGAAAAATAAAAGTTTTGAATCGCTCACCTTAAATTTTTTTCTAAGTAAAATTACTGATATTGAAAAAAAAATACATATATTTTATTAGAAAATGTTATCGTCATCTCATTTTTTTGTCATTTCATGTAAAAATAATTTAAAAAAAAAATATCTAAGGTTTCATAATTTTTTTCAAATTGTGGTCAGAACCTTTGATTTAATAAAGGTGAACATTTTAATTATTTTGTGTTTACATTTTAATTATTTTGTGTTTAACTTTTAGATTTGAATATAAAGCGTGGTGTTTTCTAACACCGTTTAGATCATATCTCTCACCATGACAGTAAGGGAGACACAATGATTTCTATCAGACCTATATGAGTTGTTCTCATAAGTGAACAAATTAGCCTAGGGGGATATACATAGATATTCTTGTTCAGTATTCTTTAAAAAATTAAAAAAAAATCGATATTTAACTGTAAAAGGTATTAACTCACCTATAGTTGCAAATCCGACAAATCTGCTCCTTGTCGTGAGTGTTTAAGTGTCGCTTTAAGTCCTTGCTGATGCTTGTTGTGAAGTCGCACTTATGGCATGCTAGGGTGGGGCGATGGTGGCGGGAAATATGGCGCTTGAAGGCAGCTTCAACGGTGAAGTGCTTTGCTGTCTTGCACAGAGTACAGACGAAGGATTCCATACCTTGAATAGAGATACAGCTGTTGGAAGTGGAAAAAAACACTAATAGTTGCAGGGAATGTCAACAGAATGAAGAAACATCAGTTCATCTAGTATAAAAATAGGAATACCACAAGGCACCATGTTGGGTCCTGCTTTATTGTGTAAATGTTCCGCTTTGATGGGAAGGAGGCTCAGATACATAAGGGTGTTGAATACCATGTTGTGGAACTAGGAGACATGAACAAATACACACTGATAACCTAGAAGAACTTTATTAAAGGGACTGAGCTGCTGTTAAAGGAATAAGGTTGCCTATGGTCCAAGTACTTATGGAAGCTATGTCTAATCAATACAAGGCTACACTGTTATGGGAATAAGGTTGCACATGGGAGAAAGTACAATGGGTCTATTTCCTGTGTTATCGCAACTATATACATCTCCCTTCCTCCACCTATCCATATCTGACAGTGCGCCAAATTTACCTATATGTGACATTTGCAACAATATATCATGGAACAATCAGTCTATTGAAGCAACCTGTGCAATGATAACCATATTAATTTCTCAGTGAATCTAATATCCGCTCATTTAAAATAAGAACTACTCAACATAATAACATCTTGTTAATAAGAATATCAGAAGACCAAGGGTAAGTCAGTCTTTTACAATCCCAATCTTTACTAACTCCCATAGTTATGTCAACTTGAAATGTATTTAAAATTATTGATTACAGTCCATAGATTGTTTCGCAGTCAATATATCTGTGACTGCAGTTTGAGTGCTCGCAAGAGATATGCATTCTTCTCATTACCAATAATAAATAATTGGTGTGTAACAAACCTCGGTGTTCCGAAGATATAATATTGTATTTGGACACAATAGCAGAATTAGCATCAGTGGTGATATGTTTGGTCCGCTTGTGGGCGGAAAGCTTGCAAGAATCCACAGATCTGTAACATAAAAACATTACATTAATAAGACTGGGCATATACTGGGACGTAGGTTCAGTGTCTGCTCTACCCTGCGCAGAGTTGTGGCCACGGCGCAGATTCTGCGCGACACGGGCAGTGTTCCCCATGAGAATCTCGCTTTTTCAGGTTATCACTTTGCCAAAGAGTTTTTTGCACTGTAAGACTATAAATCAATAAATCAGAATCGTGCTCGGAACTCGACAAGCCGAGCCGAACTGCTGTGTCGCAACTAGTGATGTTCCGGATATCCGTATCCGTTACTTTTCTAATGGACCTTTTACAGATCTTTTACCTTATTAATTTTCAATTGATAGGATGAAATGCTATATATAGGTGATTAGGTAGGATTAAAAATACTATTAAATTCCATTCAGAGTATTTTATATTTCTTAAAATCAAATATTTTATCGTATTAAGTTACCATACCAATATAGTACATAACTCAAAGTTACTAAATCAATTATCTTTATAATGAGATCAATATTAAAGACAGTCACAATGCAAGTAGAAACATGTCCTGCCTGTCGTTGTGGCGGGCGTGACGTAAAAAAAATATATAAAAAATATTGTTTCAAGGTCTCGCGCGCCAACACCGATTGAATAAGAAAATAAAGAGATCCGTATATCTTGACACCAAATATCCGTATTCGGATCCGTATCTGCGGACATACATTTTTAACGATCCGGCACATCATAGTCGTGACATATGCTGGTCACCGATTTCTGCCTCATCTGTCCTGCGGAATTTCTGCTCTGCTCTGCTCTGCTCTGTCTCAGCACATGTCCAGCCTAATGATTGGATTATTTCTCTAGTGCCATTTTCGTGGGAAAATCACCACAAGGGTGCTTTACAACTTAATTTATTTAACTTATAACTTATCACTTAGTTTTATAACTAATAACTCACAGTAAGATTTATTACTCTATAGTGACATACAATTAGATTTATAACTAATGACATACAACTACGACTTATATAGCAAATGACTTAAAACTTAAACTTATAACTATGACAATGTGGGAATTTCAGTAAATTTGCAATTCCTACTTTTGTCATCAAATATATGTATGACAGTGCTAGGTGCTAGACAATACTAATATTGACTTTATAAGAGATGTTATCAAGAGAATGGACATTATTACACAACAAGTTCACCCTCCACTTATTAAAATCAGGTCAGTTGCATTCCGGAAATGTGTCGAAAAAACATTCTGGTTGGAATCGATTGCGAAAATAAATTCCTAGTGCGACCATGCGCCTGGCACTTTTCAAGCAATAAACCAAAACCCCCATCGAGAGATCTTCCGGGAAATGTGTCGAAAAAACATGCTGGTTGGAATCGACTGCGAAAATAAATTCCTAGTGCGACCATGCGCTTGGCACTTTTCAAGCAATAAACCAAAACCCCCATCGAGAGTTCGAGGTCTAATAACAAGAAAGTTCTAATTTCACAAAATATAATATAAATGTGACAAATTTAAAAGAACGATTTTTTTCTTTTTTGTACGAATATCAGAATCCTGTCACATAAATAATTATGTGACTAATGCAGTTCTTGCTTAGGTGTTTATTTTGTCTATGGTGTTTTTTGGACACTGGTAATTTTTTGGAAAAGAGAGAGGTTCCTTTTTGTTTATGGTCACTTCCTGCCGATCAACTTGGGCGGTTGGATCGGAGATTGGTCACTCACCATCAAGGTGTTTAAATTTTAGTTTAAATCATGAGAATCTAAGTGGATTAAAACTTAAAAGAACGCAGGTTGTTTTTGCGTAGCACGCGAGGCTCGTGTACGTGTTATTTGTGGTGGATGACTTGAAAGTCCCACTTTTTCTCGATGTGGTTGGTCGTCGCCGGCAGTGATATATTTTCGGCCATGTTTTAATTTTAAAAGTGTGATCGAAGCTTCGATTAGTTGTCCCGGTCCTGGGATGTATTCTTGGAAATTGGAATAAAAGAATTACCAACAGTTAAACGGAGTGCTAAGCTCGTGGAATTATGTTTCGGTCGTGAGTTGCATAACACGCGCTCGGAGTACGGCCGGCGTATTAAGCCGAATCGAATCGTGATTTTACAATCCTCACTCGCCTTGCAATCGTTGTTTTGCCAAAATCATGAAGACGCTGATTTTCATCGGCCGAGATTGTTATTTATTTGGGACAAGTTCGACACTAATTCCCCATTAATCCCGTCACGTTGTCTGGGAGCCTGTACCTTCCTCGTGTGGAGGCTGTCTGGGTCATCACCACATCACCAATCCATCCTCATGGAAAGCCCTAGGCTGGCTTTCGTCCAGGCGCGGACTTGAACGTGCCACCCGCAATCTCCTGGTGGGCCGGCCTTCATCCTGGTGCGGACCTCTCCAAGGAACATCATCACGGCATTCTTTAGTTAGATAGTTAGTTTAGCGAGTCCATCTGGTATGTGTATTTTTATATATTCCTTTTGTTACCCTGGTAAGAAGTTTGCACACTTCCATGTTGCTTTTTGTTCAATACATATTTTTAAAGTTCATCTTCTTTGATTTTTCCGAAACCTTACCTACATGATAGACAACTACTTGGCCCACTATCCTGAATCTTGGTCTCTGCTCTGCCGCAAGGTTACATTTCATACGAGCATGATTCGTTACAATCCAAAACATAGAAAGCTGAAATAAAAAAAAAGGTCAATCATACCTGTATGGACAGAGGTGACAGGCAAATGGCTTGATACCCTGATGATTGTTGAGATGTATCTTCAGGTAGCTCCGAGTGGAACAACGGAAAGAGCATTTATCACAAGAGTAAGGTTTCTCTCCTAAAAACAAAATAAATAAATAACTAAAATCAAACACACTAATTTAGGTTGTCAACTGATAAGCAACCATTAATCGCCCATCAGCCGTGCAAAATCCAAAACACGCCCATCAGCAAGGGGGAAAAGCAGATTTTATACTAGCAGCAACAAAGCTTGCCTTTTAAATAGGCCACTTGCATGGATTTCATAACGACTTGGAAAAAATCATGTGGATAGATCTTTTTACTAAGATTAAAAAAATGTTAGTAAAATTGTTTAGAAATGTACAGTTGTTTTTATTTTTAAATAAATAAATCCATTATTTGGGCTCATGACGTCACTACATGAAAATGTCCCGTCTCCGAATATGTTCCTATTAATTTTAAAAAATTCCACACTGATTTTTTTTTTTTTTATGGCATCACTTTGATTTCAGGCGAATTTTTGAATTCGTTCACTAGATTTATTGTTTGTTCTCTGCGAACTTATCATTTGATTTCACTTTTTGACAGATTTTCTGAAGAGAACCCCGTACATTTTAGATGTACGGGGTTCTCTTCAGAACGTGAAGAAGATGTTGGTACGTGTTTTAGAGGTATAATGATTATGGTGCTGATTTTAACAAAATAAAATTTTATAATATTCTTATTATTATTATAATTTACAAGCACAAGTATATTACATTGAATTTAGTAATATATACGCTGTACAATATAATGATTTATGATCAACAAGATAGATCAAGGAAAAAAATATTTATGAGATGTAATATTTTTGGTATGCCTCGTTATTCTCCTGTGCCATTCGTGTGGAAAACGTTCTTTTTTTTAAAAAATGATTTTCGGCTATGTAATTATTGTTTTTTCACACCTATAAAATTATGTCCCGTATTTCCGGTTTATAAAAAATGGTCTGATTTTTCGGATTGAAATTTTCAAAAAATCCCCAGGGTTTCAAAAATACGATTAAAAAAAAAAAAAAAATACAGAATGTCTTAGAATATTTGCCTAAACCGGAAAAAAAAATTTAAAAATGTGATGCAAGTGGCCTATTATGCTTAAATTTATTTATTCACTTTTTTATTTAAGCAACTGTATAAAACTATTCTATAAGTATACAAAATATAATGGTTATATTAGGTAAAGATATTGTATTTCTTAGTCCTCCTCACTAGGGGTTCCTGTGCCGAGGCGGACTAAAATTGTTTAATTATAGTTTATTTGTCTTCTGTCATTTTTAGTGTTTTCATTAGGGTGTTTTCGTTGACCTCTTTCAGCCATATTTTTATTCTTGATTTGTACTCATTAAATTTTTTTTTTTAGTTTTATGTCTTGGGGAAGAGTGTTATGGAGTTTAGTTGCAAAATAAGTGTAGTTTCTTTGTCCGAATGTGGTTTTATAACTTGGAATGTTTTTTATGTCATTTTTATTCAATCTAGTGTTATGGATACACGGTCTAGTAGAGGATTCAGTATTTTTGAATAGCTTCAATAATATATTTTTGGCATATGTTCATTGCACGTTTGGTACGTCAAAGCTATTGAAATTTTCAATCGAAATATGTATCAATATCCGAAGGGATTCTCTTTAACAACAAGATAAGCTCTCCCCATTGACCTGACTATTGGTCCTGCAGGTTGGGAAATAAAACTACGATGTCGGTGACGGAGATAACTATCGAGAACATAGAAACTAATGCTCTCCATGATAGTCGAGTTTTTGAACAATCCACAAATCAGTCTGAACAAATGTGATACCATGAGCACATCTCTTTATACATGTATGTAGATGGTTCATTCTGGGCATTCCCAAGAGAAAGTCGGTAGGATAGAGCCACGGAAAGTAGCCATAATCCCTCACGAATTATTCTTTGGTTAGGAGTAGGCTTGAGAGTAGATCGGTGGTTTGGAACACGCATGAAGTCAAGCATTCCCTCATGTTGGAGAAGGTTCAGAAGAAATTTCTCTACCTGAGGGAGTATGGCTACTACCCGTGGCTCTAACCTATCGACTTTCTCTTGAGCATGCTCGGTATGAACCATCTACGGGTCAGAAGGGATGTGCTCATTGTAACACATTTCTTCAGACTGATTATTGGCTGGTTCGAAAACTCCATTATCATGGAGAGCATTAATTTCTGTGTTCCCAACGGTTATTTCCGTCACCGACAGCATAGACTGCTTTATCTCCCGGCTTGCAGAACTAACTCGCCAATGGTCATGCCAGTCGGGAGAGCTATCTTGCTGTTAAATAGAATCACTTAGAATATCGATATGTTCAACATCAATGAAGTAAAATTTAGGTGGCAAGCCTTGTTGCTGTTAGTTAAAATCTGCTTATCTTATCTTAAATATTTTCCCTCTTTTAAAAATGCTTTGAAATGTTAATTTTGTAATGTTTTTAAAATGAATAAATTGATGTAGAGAAATCTTAGAAATTTATTTGTGTGAAGTGGGATATCACATGAGTCCTATAATTTCAAAAGCGGCTATATCCGATTTTTGACGAAATGATCTGAGAATGACATCTTGTTCACATTTTTGTGAGGAACAAGACTAACCTAAAATTGAGTTTTAAAATCTTCCTTATAACGACCAAAAACCATGTTAAAACTGCGAGCGAGAGACAAAACCCGCTAAATCATTCAAGAAGTTACTATCAAAACCCGCTATATCGGAATTCAACCAATCACAAGCAGTTATTTTGCCAAGATGGCGGGTGTAGAAACAAGCCCCTCAGGTCAGTTGAGTTTCAAAAGCCTCTTTTTCTAAATTCCATACAAATCACAAAGTGAGTATCAAAATCCGCTATATCCATTTTATTTATCCAAATTACTTAAATATTTCTAGACATATATTGAAAAATGAACACTTTTCGAATGTATATTACTCCAATTCATTATATAAAAAATTGAAAATGCGATTTTTTATTTACGCTAGAGATGTGACATTTTTTTGCGGTTTTCTCCGAATCAGTGAAAGTTGATATAGCAGATATAAAAATTGAACGACTCACATATCAGTTACAAATTAATTCTATGTTTTGAAGCGGTAAGGTTGAAAGGTGGTTTGATAAGTTGTACCTACCAGAATGTTTCCTCAGGTGGATGATGAGGGTGTGTTTAGTGGCGGCAGAGTAAGTACAGCGGTCACATTTAAAAGGCCTCTCTCCGGAATGGGTGCGAAGATGCTTAGACAGAGATTCCCTCTTCTTAAACCTGAAAATATACATCTACATAAGGGAACGTACCCATACTACGTGACCAACTTTTTGCAATTTTTAACCCCCACCCCCCGGTGACCAAAAACCTAAGGCCGCCGCCGCTCATTTGTACCAAGCGTGATATTTTAAAGACCCCCCCCCCCCCCGAACAGATCACGTAGTATGGGTATGTTCCCTAAGGTAACAGACTCAAAACCTGGCAGGGTTCCAATAACTGGCAGGGCATCAATAAACACCGTCTTAAGAACAAACCATTTTGTCCGATGACCCGACAGTTGACCCGACAAGTGATATCTTCATATATTTTATATATCAATATATACATATATCAATATTTGTTTGTTTGTTCGCATTTTATGCGCTGCCATACCGTTCATCCGATTGCGATGAAACTTTGGTGATTTGCTGTTCCTAAGCCTGCGAAGGTAATGGTATATAATGGTAAGCATTGGCGTTATGAAATTTGTATAAATGAAAATGGTACATAATGGTAAGCTATTGAAAAGCTACTAAAATGGTAAGATATTGAAATATAAGAGACGTACTATCCACAGTTTTTACTAGGTGGGACTGCGCTTCCGGGTGTCGCCGATATTGTTTACCAATTAATGAATAAACTAAATGAACAAATAATAACGAATAAGCTAAACAAACGTTAAACTAAATGAACGAATTCTTTCCGTATTCAAACTATATTGTTAACCAATACTACTGCAGGCCTTCAAAATATCAACGAAATAAACAAATTCTTTTCGTTTGCAAACTACTCTGATTAGGTAGTAGTCCGCCGACAGTCACGCGGACATCATAGCATATCTCTTTTGTATTTGAATATCTTTGTGAAATTTGTATAAACGAAAATGAAAATGTGTGTATTTCATATATTTTAGAGGAGGTGTTACATGTTCATTTTGAATTATAAAAATTGAAAGCGTATTTCATCACCTTTCAAAAACAGTTTTTATTTTTTGGATGCGTTCAGAAATATTGCATTTACTTATTTGAATTAACAAAACATGCCCGACAACTGAGGCGTTAACTAATAATCATAATACTTACGAATTACCGCAAACGTCACAAATCCAAGGAGTTTCGCATGTGTGTTTCAACTCTCTCAAACCTATTTTTTTCCTTTTCTTAACACATCCAACATCTTCCTTATCTCTATTACTTCCAATATCAATTATATTTTCATCTTTTAAACTCAATGATATATTTTCACCAGCTATGGGAGATTTTTTCTGACTAGTGTCACCATTTAGAGTAGAGTTATTTTGTAGCGCAGTGTCATCAGATATGATTTTTCCTTTATCACAAGCACGGCAAGGTATTTTTACGGGTTTACTGTGAGTTTTGCGATGGGAAATTATTTTGGATCTGAAAACACATTAAAAAACAGTATCGTGATTTATTTTTGGGTTATTATACCATGCTGCGCTACTTCCATCTACAGCCTTTTTTTTACATTAGCTCCACATAGAAGGCCCTGAGGAAAATAATTCCCCTCAGGGCCTATGTCATCTTTAGGGATGCAGTGTGGAGGGTTTTTTTAGTGAAAGGAAGTTCTGGGAAGGCAAAAGGTATGAGGGGTGGGTAGGAAGCTGGGGTCAGTGTGTCCAGGAATGACGGACGAATGAATTGATCCCTTTCACTGCGGTCTAAATCCTGCTGAGAGTTCTGCTGGAGAGGTCAAAAGATCTCCCTCAACCAGTCTCTCCCGATTCGGCCGGCAACGCAGTTGGTGGGCAGACGCATCCGCCGCCAAGATCCGGACAAACCTGACCCCATGAACCTGGGCACCCCTGCTAAGTCACCAAAGGTAGCGAACCACTTGGGGTGACCTATGGCAGAGGTGTTGGTTATTCATTAAATGGTTCCCGGGGCGGCGGTACCCATACTCACCTCCCAAATTGAGATACACTGTACATTTTGGATAGCATTACAGGGTCCATCGTCAGGAATAAATCATAAAAATTATTAGATCACCAAGGCTTTGGTTACGAATTTGGAGGTCGCTTTATCAATCGTTCAGTTGATTACTCAGACATCTCCAAATATTAAGTTTTGAGATAATGAGGAAAGCAATATTATAATGCTCACCATAAATAAAATATTATTTATACGTTGCTGTGTTTACATATTAAATATGCTATGTATAAAAATCAATATTGGTTTGTTTGTTTGTATTTCTGCCATACCGTTCATCCGATTGCGATGAAACTTTGGTGATTTTTTGTGCGCACCCCCGCGAAGGATATAGGCTATATATATAATAGTAAGCTGTGGTGTTCAGAAATTTGTATAAAAAAATGATTACAGGTGGTGGTGCGAGAGTTGTTTGAAAATGTGTGTATTTCATATATTTTAGCGGCAGGGAGGGAGGGTAGGAGGGGAACGCGGGAGGGGAAGGAGACGCTGGAGGGGAACGGGGACGCATGGGAAAGGTCATGCGGGGAGAAACAATTTATTTCTTTGAATGGCATTGCAACGAATGCTGGTACCCTAGTTATGTACGCTAGTATGCCATAAAATAAAATAAAACATTTTGAAATATTTTATTAGTGACCCAGAAAATATCAACATTTTTGTCTATTTTAATTGATTTGGTGGTGTTTGACCCGCTCTTTTCGCGACACAAAATACGAAACTCGATTACTCATGATCCAGTTACTTTCTACGGGCGCGCACAAAACCCAGGTTATAATTGTGTGAACGTTCTCTCACAGCTCACACCTGTAACTACTAATGTCATGTCCCAGAAATTTATTTAAAAAAAAGACGTGCCTCAGGGGTAAAAAAAAACAATGTTTTATCATGTTTTGGAGAATATAAAAACCTTGTAAAAAACGAGTTGTTCTGAAGCTTTTATTGAGAATTTAAATAAGTAAATTAGCTGTAAGCAGTAATGCTTTATTATAATTTCTTTTTATTAAGGTCCGACATTTTACACTTTTACCAGTTTATAATTTCTATTACAATGCACAATTACATTCACACGAAAAATGAATAGTTTTTATGAAAACAACACTAACAAAAAGTGAAAAGAAATGCACTTCACCCGTTGATTAACAATACCAATATACGCTCTAATTAAAAAAGACTCCGTGTCTAGTCGAATATTCAAAAATCGAATCTATTAAACAATCCTGCAATGACGTGACACACGGGCAGGAAGCAGGATACTGTTACGTCACGCACGTGTGTGCGTTGATCGGCAATCGGCGACCGAATGTGTCGCAGTTCGCGAGTTCCGGGAGCTGACACATGGGCACCCGGCGATCGGTCCGTGTCCGTGTCGCGGTTCACGGGTCGCGTTGTTCTTGTCATGTTGTTCGCGAGTCGCGGATCGTGAGACCCGGGTGCTGACGAATAAATAACCCGCTCGCTCTTTGGTGGCTCGTGAGCGAGTTTCGACGATCAGGTCTTTCACGATCGACCCAGGACTACTCAGATTCTGGAAGTCCTCAAAGAGAATATTCGTCAAGAATGCAAGAAGCTATCGCCGGAAGTTCTGGAACGAGTGATGGAAAATGCCATAAATCAAGGCGGCCACTTGGCCGATATCATTTTCTCGACACAATCCAAAAGCACAACCAAAATTTTTCATCCTTAAAAAACTTACAGCCAAAGAACACATCGGGCGACAACTTTTGCGCCAAAGATTAATTAATATTTTAACAATATTATTTCACAAAATAAATAAGTGTAGATTCAAACCTCTCATTAGTTTTGAAGCTGCATAAATCACAAGTTAGAATTTTTAGCTCAAAATGTTTTTCTCTGTGATTTACAAGCATGTCTGGTCGGTAGGTACTGAAAATAAACAAAAAAAATACAACATTATTATAGAGAAAATTAATGACTTTCATATTGAAAACTTTAAAAATATGGATTGAACCAGATAGAAGTCGAGTGTTCCAAAACTAGGGGTTAAAACCTTTCCTAGTTAAGTACTCCATCATTGCACAAGCAATGTGAACCCACTATAATGATGACAGTAGGAGGAATTAAAATATTCTCAGGTAACTCATCAGTGGTGGTCCTTGAGTTTTCAGTGAGCTGGAGCGCTAAGATTGAAAAATATGACATTATTGATGTTGTAGCTGAAAATTTTTTTTTTTTAATACTTCGTATGAAGATTTTTAGGATTCTTTCAGTTTGGGGATGCGCCGCATCAACAAACTGAAATTTTGAAAATAATTAAAATTTATTTTCAGCTACAATAACATCAATAATGTCATATTTTTCAATCTTAGCACTCTAACTGAAAACTCACGGACCGCCACTGGTACTCAAAAACTCTGATATTTAAAAAAAAAAAATTAAAAAAAAAAGACAAACAGTCCTGGGTTACGAGTAACCCGACAATATTTAAAAATATCCTACTACCACCACAGAAAGTGGAAAATGTTGCTTGTGTCGTGATGGAGGACTTATACTCCAGTCAAGATATACATCCGTGCTTGCAAAAGGTCCGGTCATTCGGAATTTTTTATATGTTGTTAGGACCTAAACCAGTATTAAAAAAAAAAATTTGCAACTTCGAAAGTGCTGTGCGAGCGGCGGTGGACCCAAAAAACCAGAAAATTTTCGGATTTTTTTCTGTTTTTTCTCAATATCTCAGTGAAGGAAGGGTCTGACCGGTATAGTCAGTATACATACTTTTAAAGTAGACTAAATTTGCTACAATTTGAAACCAAAACAAGCTATATACAGTCATTGGTTTCCAAGATTCAGTTATTCGAAAATAGGCCATTTTTTCCAAAAGGTGAAATTTTTTCAAAATGTTCACTTATTTTGTAAAATATTTTCTAAAACACGCATCCCACGTCAAATATTATATCAAATAAAGTTGTAGTAAATTTAATTTGCTTTCATTTAAGACTAGATTGATATCTGTAGACCTAACGGTTCTCTCAAGAACGCCAGATAACCAAAAACAGTCATAAGTGGGTTTTGGGGGAAATGCAAATAAATTGTTCTCACGTCTTTTTACGGTTTTATTGTGCTGTGAAGCAGTGGCGGCTCGAGCACAATTTCGATGGTGGGGACAGATATTTTTTATGTGTAGATATAAATAAATATACTTACATGATAATTTACCTCAGTATAATTGAGAACATTCAAAATACCTACCTGCACGAGTAGGTATATTTTTTATGTTTTCAATTCTAATGTCTAAAGTCTAAAGTAAATAATTCATTAATTTTTTGAATAAATATATATTTTTCTCACAAAAATATTATTGGATAAGTTACGCCCCTTACCAGAAATACAAAATAGGTACATATATGAATATAAAGCTTAATAAAAAATTACAAATATAATTCAACCAACTTAGTTTTAGAGCGCCTTTGAGGTAAATTTTCCACCAGAACGGCGCTTTAGAAATAATCCGACCTATATTATTATTTTAATAAGGTGAATACAGGCGGACCCTAGTGGGGTTAATAATTACATGCTAAAAATATATGTACATACAAATTGTGAAGAAGAAGAAGAAGCAATAAATAAAATAACAAAATACGTACAACAATAATACCACTAACGCGAATCCCGGTCCGTGCATAGCTCACATCTTTCAATTTGAACGAAAACAAACGCCCAATTATCCACGAGGGGATCCTACAGTTTATCCCCACGAGAAAGATACTATGACTCAAATGCGCATGCGCGAATTCGCGAGATCCCTAAGAAACGTATTCAGTACGAATAAAAGATATAAATTTCAAGGAAAAAATCCCGTGATGTCCCCCTGGTGCGCAGAACGGTTTGCGCAGTGCGCATGGCGGGTGGCAACTGCTAGATTCGAGCCAGAATCGCGAGTCGCGATCGTCGAAATCGCGTAGTTAAACTAGTTAGTTACTAGTTAGTACGCAACAAGGAAGTGAGCGGAGCGGTCGCATGTTCGTCCGAAGAAACTTTTTCATTTTCGAGCTTAAAAATGTTCTGAATTGAAATTATAGATTATGTTTCTGAAAATGTTAATAATTACTTTTATCTTAAGAATTAATGTTTGTGAACATAAAGCATCGAAAAAATTCTCAATAGGTTTCTGAAATATGAAGTGGGGTCTGTCCCCACCGTCCCCTTGAGAAGAACCGCCACTGCTGTGAAGTAAATCCATGAGACTAATCCATGAGACCATTTATTGTGCTGTGAAGTAAATCCATAATGCGATCCATGAAAACCTATGGTGGGTTGACCCAAGGTAGGGTAATCTCCGACAGTGTTCTAGCAAGGTGGACAACAGGAATGGTGTTTATGTTGAACATTTGTGAAGAACTGGAAAGTTTTTGCAGCATTTCATGTCCTACTGGAGAGAAGCATATAGACATGAGACCTTCTCGAATCATCCAAGATAATTGTGATGTGGAAAAACTAAAAAAACTGGTTTGCTCTCCACCCTCCATTTCCCAAAACTGACAGTTTGATTTCTATCAGTAGTGGTTTACTGGCGGGTCCTGAAATTAATTGCCACACAGCCCAGAGAGTTGGAACGGAGGGAGTGATGAAAATTTTGGGGCAAATGTACGACAAGGGAGTAATAAAACGGAAAAATAAAGTTAACACGCTGGCATCGATCACCTCAACCGTTAAACTGCCGGCCAAAAACAGAAGAGTGGCTGTGGATCCGCTCACATTTTCCAGCGAGTGTGTATTGCAAAGCAATCTGAACAGGATTTACAGGATGACTTCCAAGTTTGAATTGGCCCCGTTCCCGATGTCTCTGGTCAATGAACAAGGGATGCGCAAGGGCACAAAATCTACTCGGTACTCTGCTTTCACTCATCTTTCCAGCCACACGCCGATAGATTGGTGCCAGCACTCTAGTCATTTTGGATGGTGGCTACCTCTTGCACAAGGTCGTGTGGCAGCGGAAGAGCACGGTTCGAGCACTTTTGGCGTGTTATACCACCTACGTCCGAAACCACTTTGGGAAGAACGTCTCCATCGTTTTTGACGGCTACCCCGAAGATGTTACCAAAAAAAAAACACCAAAACAGCGGAACGACTCCGGCGCTACGCAGCTCATTCCAGCTTATAACTCTTCTCTGTGACGCCTTTCAGAAGGAGGGAGTAGAAGTGGCTGTTGCCGAAGAAGATGCGAATCGAGAGATCGTCATGATGACGCTTTCAAAAAGAGCAGTAGCCGATCGGGTCGTCATAGTGGAAGAAGACGTCGACCTGCTCGTTCTTCTTTCAATGGTTTAGGCGCTGAAGAGACAAATGTCTATCTTCAGAAAAGCACGAAGGGTTAAGCTGGTTGCTGTCACTACTCTATGATCTCCTACAACTACCAGGGCTCCCGGCGATTAACAGGAACGGCACTATTCACCCACGTGTTTACCGGGTGCGATACCACCTCAGCACCGTTTGGCCAAGGAAAGACCAAAATCACCACACTTCTGAGCAAGAATGAACCATTTGCTGAGCAAGTGGAGGTATTTCTTCAGCCAGACTCCACCCCACAAGCCGTGAGTGAAGCAGGCATCAAGTGCTTTGTGGCTCTATACGGGGGTGAGATCGCGAGGAATACTTTGGATTTCCTGAAGTATAAGACGTTTGTCACTTCGACAAGCATAAACCTCGCCCATTTGCCACCGACGGAAGATGCCGCAGGCCACCATGCAGCAAGGTGCTACCTCCAAGTGCAGAAGTGGCGGGGAGTCAACTTAAATCCCACTGAATGGGGGTGGAAGCTGTCTTCTCAAGGACTCACCCCCATCCTCACCACGATGGATCCCACACCTCCTGCCCTTCTGCGAAAAATTTCATGTAAATGCAAGAAAGGATGCTCTGGGAGCTGCTCGTGCAGAAAGGCTGGGCTCCACTGTCAGTCATGCGGTGAAAAATTGTGCATTAACATCCCGGATGTGGAGCTGAAATGCTCGGACGATGAAGATGACCCGACTACAGACTGGGCGCCTCTCCCAGCGTCCATCACAGATATCGAGACACCTTCCTCATGCGAGCCTAAGCCCGGGCCATCTAAGATAAAAAGAAAGACATGATTTGGCAACCAAGACACAATACCTACATGATTTATATTAGTTTTTTTTGTGTACATGTAATTTGTCCTTATAGTAGGTACCATGATATTTGTACAAGCATTTTAGTATGTAGATATATAAAACAATGTTTGAAGATGATGTAATTACCGATAAATATATTATCTTTTCTTTTTTTCATCAAAAATTTGTTAACAATAACAAAAAAAAATGTAACTAGGTATTTGATAAATAAAACCATAAAAAGACGTGAGAACAGTTTATTTGCTTTTCTCCCCAAAACCACTTATGACTGTTTTTGGTTATCTGGTGTTCTTGAGAGAACCGTTAGGTCTACAGATATCAATCTAGTCTTAAATGAAAGCAAATTAAATTTACTACAACTCTATTTCATTTAATATTTGACGTGGGATGCGTGTTTTAGAAAATATTTTACAAAATAAGTGACCGTTTTGAAAAAAAATTATTTTTTGGAAAAAATGGCCTATTTTCGAAGAACTGTATCTTGGAAACCAATAACTGTATATAGCTTACTTTGGTCTCAAATTGTAGCAAATTTAGTTTACTTTAAAAGTATGCATACTGATTATACCGATCAGACCCTTCCTTCACTGAGATATTGAGCAAAAACTGAAAAAAATCCGAAAATTTCCTGGTTTTTTGGGTCCACCGCCGCTCGCACAGCACTTTCGAAGTTGCAAAATTTTTTTTTTAATACTGGTTTAGGTCCTAACAACATATAAAAAATTCAGAATGACCGGACCTTTTGCAAGCACAACCCCCTTTTCATGTTTAACTTGACTGGACTATTAGCCAGCCGAGGAATCGAACGAGGAATGCCTGGGTGGGACCCAAACGCGATGCCCACTCAACCACTGACCGGTCGAAATGAATAATTTTTTTTTACATTAACTCCACACAAAGCAAAACAATTTTCCTAAGGGCCTAGTCATCTTTGGGGATGCTGTGTGGAGGGTTTTTTAAGGGAAAGAAAGGAGAAGAAGATATGGGAAGGAAAAAGGTACGAGGGGTGGGTATGAATCTGGGGTCAATGTGTCCAGGAGTGACAAGATGTATGAATACATCCCTCCCACTGCGTTACAAGGCAATGGATCGAGAGAGTCCGGCTGGAGAGATAAAAAGGTCTCCCTCAACCAGTCTCTCCCGATCCGGCCTGCCACGCAGTAGGTGGGCAAACGTATGTGCCGCCAAGACCTAGACAAACCTCACCAAATGGAACCCGGGCACCAAAGCTGCTAAGTAACCAAACATAGCAAACTACTTGGGATGACCTATGGTACAGGTGTTGGTTAATATATATCAATCATAATATGTATTGTTAGCGGGGCGGTGGTACTTATACCCGCCTCCCAAATATCACGGAGCGATCCTGTCTCCTAAAATTCCTTTTTTTCCTTTTCAGTAACACTCAACAATTTAACAAACCGATTGCCATCTCTTGTGTACGGATGCAATGTGGGCATGCTTAGACTGTTCTATAGGTATTTTAATGGAGCCTGCTCTAAGGAGCTAGCAGCATTGATCCCCGGTGCACCAGTGCACATGCGTGAAATTCAACAGACACTAGTGGAACCCTGTTTACTATTTATATTGGCTTCATGAGAATAGGCCATTTTAACACACATACATCTCAGGGATTTCATTTGCCAGTTCCATGCCTCGCTGTCATACATCAGAGTTGGTATTAGCCTCCATTGTAGATTACTAGCCTCACTTCTTTCGACAACTTTAAATTATTATTAACCTAAAATACCATAAACAATACTCACGTAAAATCACATTCATCGCAGCTATACTTATTGGCGTTGGTGTGCTTGGCAGAGTGCAACTTCAGTTCGTATTTCGCCACAAAAGTTTTGCTGCAAACTTCACAGATAAAAGGCCTTTCGCCGCTGTGTCGGCGAAGATGAATGTCAAAAGGAGTCTTCTTCTTGCATTTAAAGTCACACTTGTCGCAGAAAAACTTGAATTCGCCTGTAATTCTGTTTCTTTCTGATGAAGATTTTGTGGCAGTCATTTTGTCGCCATTTTGATAACTGATTTTGTTGGGGTTTGAGATGTTAATTGATTCCTTGTAGATGCTTGATTCTGGGTTTGTGAAAAAAAATTCACCGCGACCTGGTGTCTAGAAATAGAGAAAGAAAATTAGGTAATTATCGGTTCGGACTGGCCACGCTTATTACGAATAATTTTTAGAAAAAAACTTTAGATTCGCCTTAATTACTATAAAAGGAAACTTTTTGGCTTTGGGGCGGCGGAAAATAATGCATTTTAATTTTCAATTGCATAAAACCAAAATTCACTTCGCGAACCGACGCAGCGAAAATCCGCGGCCGTAGCTGTCACTGTTATGGACTGTAGCTGACTTCGTGGGATACCTACATGAAATACCGCGAATCACAAACCATGTTGCACAAACCTAGCGTAGCCGCTAAACCACTTGAAAACTGGGATGTTTTTCTTGCGTTGATGCGAGCAGGCGTTATAAAGGGGCACATTCTTTTGTATCACAAACCATGTTACACAAACAAGCCCGCTAGACAAATTTCATAATTACGCGCTTTATCCCACGAAGTCAGCTACAGTCCATAACAGTGACAGCTACGGCTGCGGATTTTCGCTGCGTCGTCGGTTCGCGAAGTGAATTTTGGTTTTATGCAATTGAAAATTAAAATGCATTATTTTCCGCCGCCCCAAAGCCAAAAAGTTTCCTTTTATAGTAATTAAGGCGAATCTAAAGTTTTTTTCTAAAAATTATTCGTAATAAGCGTGGCCAGTCCGAACCGATATTTACCGAAAATTATTATTTAAAGCTTTTATTTTTATGTTTCCCCAAATTGGATCTCTATAAATCATTATTTTTTTAGATAAATGCAGATAAAAAAATCAGAGTGTGCAATTCACACGCGGTAGAAGTGAAACTTTCAGAAAACTAAAGTAGACAAGAGTGGGGAGACTACGAAGCACTGCACAAAGAGGAGACCGATTATACTATCTCATTCTCATGAGACCTATGCGAGCTGGGACAAATATCATCTCTTGTGATTAAACGGGATAACTGACATCTGTTGGGATATAGCAAAACTTCATATAACTAACTATCCAACGACATCTATTGGAGAATGATGAAATTACATGACTAACCTGTACACTACAAAAAATGATAGAAGTTCAAATAATGTCAGTTTATTGATAACCTGGGAATATTTGTCTTCTTTTTAAAACGTCCTTGTACGTTTTTTGAGTTAGATGATTCATAGAAGGGGTAACACAAAAACGAATCTTCCAAAATGCTAACCGGATCATTTCTCCCCAATACAGCCTTTCTCAACGTGGACACAACACTGTTGAGTTGTGTAATTTCTCCCTCCAGTCGCATTCTGTTAAGGAATCTCACTCGGGACGCCATTCGCAGTTGTTTCTTCATTTTCATGTTGGAGAGCTTCAGTAACTTCAACTGTTTCCGTAATTCTGGTAAAAATAACACAAATTAGAACTAAAAACTATTAGAGACACATTGTACATATTTGCAATCACTTTTTCAAGTCATTCGTTTAACTATGTTTTCTCAGTTTCTATCAATGAAATAGAAGCTTATTATATAAGCCATTTAAAAAAAATACCATGCCGTCTTTCCTGATCACTGATTTCTTCATTTAAAGCATTATTTCCGTCCATTTTAACTCAATAACACTGAAATTCAAACGTTCAAATGTCAAATTTTGACATTGCAAAGTTTTGTGTTGTTTCGTGTTTTGAATGTGAAAACCATAGAAAGATGTACTGTCAAATAAAATACGGATTAGGGATGGGCCAAACTTAATGGCCCTTTCTGGTAAAAATATTTTATTTTATTCTGTTATTTTATTTTATCTTGTATTTATAATATAAAGATAAAATAAATACTTATATATTAAATAAAATGACTGTTTCTTTACTTGACCTTTATTTGTGCCCACGCCCGTGAAAGTTTCTATATATATATATATATATATATTTTTTTGTTTTTATTTCTTGCTATAGCAATCCCGATGAGTTACAGAACTCATTTTAGGACAGGAGGAACATACAAATCATGGGTGGGAGGTAATAGTTAAAATTTTACATAGGAATTTGGATATTAAAATATAAGATTCACATACAATGTAGAAGAAAAATAAAAGACAGGTTGAGTAGAATAAACAGCAATGGAAAACAATTAAAGAAAAGGGAACAAGGTTATACAGATATGGATGATTACAAACTTAATGGAAAAGAAAAGAAGAGAAAAGAGACAAGACAATTGAAACATGACAAGAAAATTACAAAGTTTCATCCTTATACATACTTAAAAAATATTCTTTTAAAGCATTACTCTGATTTTTTTTATTTTGCTGAATTCCCTTGTACATATCTGGTAGCGAATTATATAGTGTATAGGCAACATAGTTCAGAGATTTTATCCCATATTTTGTAGTGTGTGTTTGAGGTATGCGGACTTTATTGCTATTTCGAGTATTGTGAGTGTGGATGTCTTGATTGTAAAGTATATAAAGATGAGCTCTGGCGTTATGAAATTGGTCTAAATTTTTTTTTTAACGTGTGTATTTTGGGAGGAAAGGAGGGAGTGGGAAGGGAATCTGGAGGGGGGAGGGGAATGAAACAGGGAGGAGGGGTTTACGGGAGTGGGATTGAGGGAGGGGGGAAGGCAGAAGGTGAATGCGGGATGGGGCAGGAGGGATTCTCGGGAGAGGTGGAGGCGGGGAAAGTTGAGGGGGAACGCGCGAGGGGAACGGGGATGCATGCAAAAGAACACGCAGGGGAGGGGTGACGAGGGAAGGGCAGCAGAGGAGACGTAGTAGCAGTGGTTAACAGCAGGGGGGTAAACTTGGAAAATCCATGCTTCTCACATGGACAGTTGTATGAGTGCTGCTCACACGCTGGAAAACCTTCCGATTGATTTGTGTACGCACTAGAAGGAATACAAAAAGTATTGTATACCCAAAAGCCCTTGAATAAACTGAATTAAAACATAAAATTTTTCTTTTTTGAGTGGCATTGCAAAGCATTACGGGTACCCACTATCTATCATAAAAATAAATCTACAATGATGTAAGTTCCAATTTACCTGTTTGGAATATTGTTGCACATGCGTGGAGTTAGGGACTGCTTTTTTATAATCTGTACAAAATTATACAGGTTGGAATTTATTTGTAATGTTACTAAAAACAACTTGGCTGTGTATTGTATAAAACCACATTGGGAAATATTTAATTTCATTTTACAATATTCATCCATTTTTTTTTTTTTATTTGAACTTGTTTTACGTAGTTTAAAAAGTTGTGAATCTTCAACCATAAAGGTAATGAAGTTAATAACTTACATTAATGTTCCATAAATATTTTGAGGTAATTTTAATTAAATAATTACCCGAGTGCCTGTCGACTTACCCGCACAAGAGTACTTGTACGAAATCTGGAACAGAAAGTCAAATTCTAGGCAGACGTCTTTACTCTTTCACTGTCAATTACACTAGCAAAGTACAGGCAGACATTTTATTGTCTCAGGCTCTGAGATAATAAAATGTCTGACAAACAAACGCCGGTGCAGATTCATAGACCACACGCAAGGATCATAGAAAATGTATACAAGGTTAGCTCATCGAGGGGGTAGAGTGGTGATTGGACTCCAGATACTAATATCTACAGCCCGAATGTTTGACGAATATCTACAGCTCATATGTTGAACTAATATCTACGAACTTCAGAGTGTTGATAAATATCTACAGAGCGTAGGTTGTACTAATATCTACAGAGCGTAGGTTGGACTAATCAGCTAAATGTGTCCAATAGTCCGATATTAGGGATTTTTACATACATACTTACATAAATTAAGTTTTTTAAACTGCATACGCAATATTACGTTATTCCAATATGCTATACATAATTGAAAATCCAACCTCTGACAGTACTGTAGATATTCGTCAACACTTTGGTTCTCATAGATATTAATCAACAGTTTGAGCTGTAGATATTCGTCAACACTTTGATTCCCATAGATATTAGTTCGATTTTTTCAGTTTTTGGAATTCCTGTAGATATTAGTAGACGCCTCCGGTGATTGGCTAGAAAGTCGTACCATAGCTTGAAGTTCATTTTACACCGGGAGATTTGAATTTACTGCATTACAAATGGTGTCAAGCGACTCTGAATGCATTTGAAAATTATTTATAACACATTGTTCATCAACATATACAGTGAAACCCTCTTAAGAAGTTTCGTGGCTTAAGAAGTTTGGTTTTTTCGGTCCCTCAGCCCAATTTTTCCCACATATAAGGTTTTCCTGCTTAAGATGTTTGTTTTTTCCGGTCCCTTGGAAAACTTCTTAAGAGGGTTTCACTGTATTATAAAAGAAAGTGCAGAAAAGTGTGTTTCCGCTAAAACTGAGAAACGAGTCCCGGTATGATCAAGGGATTTACATGGTGTGGTAGCCCTCTATCCCCCATCCATGAAAGAGGTTCCCGTTTTTACTTGAAGGGCGTACTTTTGAAGATACAAGGGCTGGAAGTTTTGCCGTCTAGAAAATTCAAGAGTATTTGAGAGCATTCCACAACATCCCGGAGCATTCTGAAATGTTCGGGAATAGTCTGAAATATCCCAGATCATTGTAGAACATTCCAGAACACTCTTGAATGTTCTGGAACATTCGAATCCTTTTTTGTATGGGTGGGGCTGCCCTTTGGTAGGGCTTTGTAATGCAAGATCTGTCATGGGTTTGAACGGCAGTTCAATCTTACATTATCTCTATGAGCGAAGATGGGTACCCCAGCTTTATTACAATTTGTGATTTCTTTTATGTTAGAAAGCGAAAGAAATAATGCTTCTCATTGCCTTAGGAATATACGAGCTATGTTGTTCAGATATTTTACAAACCCGATCATCTTACAAAAAGATAAATCTTCATGAAAAAAAAAACCAAAACAATAAAGTTTAACATCTAATTTCAAAATAAAATTGTATGAAAATGATGGAAAAGTAAAGTGACAGTGTTATTACAAATTTTCTTAAGTAAAGGAATCTGTAATAAAAATTTTAAGTTTATTTTATTTTACCTACTTTTTCAGGGAATCTGTAGTTATGTATTTTTTAAGCCAATTTACACTTATATCAAAATTCAAATATTTAGAAACAAAATTATTAATTTCTAATTTATACATCAGAAAGATTATTTTATCTGGATTTTAGAACAATTTTTGTTTTTCAAAGGGATAAAAAAATAACCAATATAAACGTACATTTACACTATATGGGAAGAATCGGGAATTTTGAGCGTCAACCTTGAATGGCAAAAGTTAATGGATATTATTTTCTAATTATTCGAAGGGTCAAAGAAAATCACAAGCACAAATAAAACCACAATATGTCTATTAAAAAAATATATTTCAAGATGAAGATATAATATTATTTTGTGATAATGCCTCATCCAAATTTTCTAGGTTATCTTCGCTGACATGGACGGTAAAATGTTTATCAAGTTCGGTATGCAGATGTTCTATTCGTTCGCCGTGTCTGTTCTTCATATGGACATGACGGCGACTCGAAGAAAGGAACCTTTCATTGCAAACGCTGCATTGAAAGGGACGTTCGCCAGTATGGAGACGTTGGTGCATGACCAACGCTTTTTTGTTAATTAGTCGACGCCCGCACACGTTGCATTCTTCGCGGCGTTCTTTCGTATGCACTATCCCATGCTCCCTCAAACTGCCCTTGCTAAAGAAACCTTTTCCGCAGACTTGACATTTGAATCTACGTTCTTTCAAATGATTGCTTAAAATATGCAACTCTAACAGGGTCTTCAAACTTCGAGACTCCCCGCAGTAATCGCAGATGAATTCGTTCTTTTTAACAATGATGCCTTTATGTCGCTTCATGTGCTCTTTATAATAGCGTAGATTCTTGTAAGTCTTCCCGCATTGAGGGCAGTACTTTTTCGCACTATGGCTGTTTCTATGCAAGGTTAATCTGCTTCGAGAGCTGCACAATTTGCCGCAAACCTCGCAAATAAAATTGTATTTATTATCTGAGTGTGCCAATCTAACGTGCTCGGCTAAATCATGACCAGTGTAGAATTTTTTAACGCACGATCGGCATGCATGCTTTTTTTCACTGTGATAGATCATATGCGCTTTTAATATGTTCTGATAATAGAAAGATTTGCCGCAAACGGTGCAAAGATGCGTTTTTTTTCCTGTGTGCATTATAGTATGGCGTTTTAACGTACCGGCTTCCAAATACGACCGTTCGCAAACGCGGCAAACATGTCTCGATCCTTCCGGATGCGACGATTTATGCAAATTTAAAGCTGATTCGTTATCAAACGATTGCGAACACATTGTGCAATCGTATTCAACTTTTACTTTGACAATCTCAGGTTTTTCGTCAGTTTCTTCTTTAATAACGCTGCCTATAAGCATCAGGTCTTCTCCAAATTCTTCGAATTCTTTTGCGTGATCTTGATTGAGATGTTCGATCAACGTGTATCTGAAAAAGAACGTTGATCTACAAATTTTACACGCATATTGTCTGTCTTGATGGTATCGTGTGTGCGCTCTTAATGCGTTTCTATGATAAAAAGACTTATCGCATTTGTAACACTTATAAAGTTTGTTACCTGAATGTGTTATCATATGTCTTTTTAAAATACTTAGCTTCCTATACGACCTAAAACATATTTTGCAAATATGTCGCGATTCCTCCGAATGCGATTTTATGTGTTTTTTCAACTGCAATTTGCTATTAAATGATTCTGAACACATGGTACAGCAATATTCGCTGCTTTCTTCGTCTTCTAGTTTAAAATCTTCAGTGATTTTAATGTATTTCTTAAATGAAACTTTATTCAGCAATGATTTCAAAATCAAACCATCTTTATCGACGTCTTTACTCATAAAATTGCCGACTTTTGCAGCACCCTGTCCGAAATCATCAAAAGTTAACGAGTATTCCGATTTCAAATTATTGAAACCTGACTTGTTTACTTCCACAAATTGTTCTGATTTCAAACTATTTAAACCCGATTTATTTGCTTCAACAAATTGTTCCGATTTCAAACTATTTAAACCCGATTTATTTGCTTCAACAAATTGTTCCGATTTCAAACTATTTAAACCCGATTTATTTGCTTCAACAAATTGTTCTGATATCAAACGATTTAAACCCGATTTGTTTGCTTCAACAAATTGTTCCGAATTGAAATCTTCGTGTTGGAGAAAACTTTCCGATTTAATTTGTGAAATATTTTCTATTCCGAATTCTGCCTCATTTAAATTGTTTTCTGTTTTTTCATCGGGTAAAATTATAAGAACGGTGTCATCAGTATTTCCATCATCGATGAACTCATCTTGGGTTTGGTTGAAGATACTAATACAGGTATTTAATAAGATATTAGCTTCTTCACACTGTATCCTGAAGTTGTAAGAATCATAAATTTTCTCACAACAGTTATGGCAGACATTTTCTGGTTTCGAGTCACCTTCTTCTACCTGAAGATAAAATAAAAAATTACTACAATTTTTAATACTAATTCATATAATACAAAATATGCTAAATATTCAGGTATTCAATAAACAGGTATTCTTAAAAAACAAACAAACACCGCTATCAATCTTTCTTAAAATTTCCATTTTTTGGTTTAAAGTTAAAGTGTCAGGTTGTTTACGTTGGCGAGATGACTCCATTTTGTTAACTTATTCAAACAAAAACATGTTTAAACGAAACAAACAGAAACACACGGAACAGTTTGTAGAATACATAGAGAACTAACGGAAATGTCCTAAAACAACCATAATGTAAAGCCGATTGAGTCACCGTGTTTATCATCACTATTTTACAACAATTTTAACATTAGTAACAAGGTTTTAAACCTTCATCATCACGTAATTATAACATTACATACGATTTATAAGTTAAATGCTACATTACACACATATACAGTTTGTTGGATTGCTAAAAATATAACGATTGCAGTCAACGAAAAATAATAAAAAAAATGTTAGGTGAAGTCGATTGAATCATGAATAACAATGCGTTTATCACCTTATTTTTCAACAATTTTAACATTATTGACAAGGGAGTCTTTACTATCAAACAATTATAACATTACATACGATTTCTAAATCAAATAAAGCGAAAAATTCAAACCTCGAGAGTAGCAATGCATAATAACATGTCGTTGACAGTCGAGACTTCGTCCTCTTTTATAAGTCCGTCAAGCCGTCGCATTTCCTCGTCTTCACGAAGACAAATCCTACATATTTTCTCTCTTAAGGAGCCAGCCACTAAATGGCTGATAATAACAGCTTCTCCGCCATTCATTTTGAGATAAATAATAACGTTTTGTCAAATAATGTCCATTTACCGCGCTAACAAACGTCAGGTGGAATATTTACGGCCGATTACGTTTTTGCAGAAGACGCGTTGCTGCACTTTTCATTGTGAAGTTTTATGGCTATTCAATTTCATATTCAATTTGAATACCTACCTACCTCTTTTAAAAGGTTATTATTTTTATTAGTTCCTATCAATTTAAGCAAAGATTGTACATGCGAACATGAAAGAATAAAGCAAAATCACAGTTTTCACAGTCCTCCTCACTAGGGTTTCCTGTTCTTAGGCCGTCAATAGTTTTTTTTTTATTTCTTACTTTGTCTTCATAATATTTGATTTATTACTCAGTTCTCTCAGCCATGTTTTGACTTCAGTTTTAAATAATATATTATGATTTATGTATGAGTTTCGCACCATGAAATAATTTAATATTTCTGTGTCCAAAAGATTTATTCGAATTGGAAATAATAAGAATATTTTGACATAGTGCACTGGTTGAGTTTTTATATTAGGAATAGGTGCATTCGGTTCATTTTTTTTAGTCTTGATGAAACATTTTTTGAATAAACTTTTTATGCATTGAAAACATGGAAGTTTTTAATATTTCATCTGTCGAAGTTCTAATCTATAAGATTATAAGAATTTCATGAAGACTTTGATAAAAGAATAAGGGGGGGGGGGGGGCTTAACTGTGACGGAATCAATAATTCGATTAAAAATATTTTAAATTACAATGATTTAATTTGTTAATTCTTAATAATTTTTTTTTCTTTGTTTTACAGTTTTTAGAGAAAAATGTGTCCTTACTGGGGTACCCCGTTCTAAGGACACGTTGTACAAGTTTTCTTGTTTGAAATATAAGTAAATACCTATGTTAAAAATGCAGCGACTGCACTCATTCATGGTGACCCCAGATATAGGGAACGTACCCATACTACGTGACACGTTCGGGGGGGGGGGGTCTTCAAAATACCACGCTTGGTACAAATGAGTGGCGGGGGGCTTAGGTTTTTAGTCACCGGGGGGGGGGGGGGGGTTAAAAATTGCAAAAAGTTGGTCACGTAGTATGGGTTCCCTAACTACAGATGTTGCCTTCTCTCCCTCAGTAAAGGCAGTGTGATGGCGATTATTCGACAACTGATTTTTCAACAAAAGTTTTGCAAGGTGGATACCAAGAAACTTAACCGGCCAGAATAAAGAAACAAGAAAAACATTTGGCAGAAAAACAAATGGCAAAAAAATTGTGACCGGAGACGAAAATTGGGTTCATTTTTTAAAACCTAAACCAAAGAGGCAGTCAATGGAATGGCGTCACACAAACTCACCAAGGGCAAAAAAATCAAATCTGTGTGATCGGCGGGAAAAGTTATGGCGATGGTGTTCTGGATGTGACCGTGGTTTTTACAACACTGTGATACATGCCCTTATTAAAAGATGGACCAAAGCTGTGGAAATGGACGGAGATTATATTGAAAAGTTACAAATTAATCGTCAATAGTGTGGTTGTCGACCCTGTAATTGCATTTTGTATTGCTTGACAATTAAAGGAGAAAAAATAGGAGGCATTACTTACTGATTGACTGGCCCTAGTACATAATTTCTATAGGCGAAAATACCTACATAAATGAGAAATTTTTATTTGGAAAATATTAAAAAAATGGTCAACAACAAAATATGGTTAAAAATATGTCTGACGAAAGCTTTTCCTGTAGGTTTTAGCGGGACTGTAGATTCCAAGATGGCAACACTTCCCATGCGTGAACGGATATTAATTTGTGCACAACAGTCCAAAAATGGAAAACTTGGTGGAACTCTAATCACAACAGATTTTTGTGGAAAATTGGTATTTTTTCAATCCCGCAATCCCGCAAATCCTGCAAATGAAAAACCCGTAGATCCGCGGTATGAACTATGGCTGCAATCCCGTGGGATTGTAATCCCTTTCTATCGTCAACCAATTTTAATAAAAAAAGTCGTTAATAGTTTTTATTTTTGTGACAGCTGTATCGGCATTCAAACATAGTTTGTTAAAGGCTTGGATTTAATTGTACAACTTGCAGAACTTTAGTACATTATGAAATTAATGTACTTAGGTATTAAATATTAAAAAAAAAATCAGAAGGTGCAATTCACACGTGGTAGAAGTAAAACCTTCAGAAAACTAAAGTAGACGTGGGTGGGGAGGCTACGAAGCACCTCACAAAGAAGAGACCGATTATACTATCTCATTCTCTCGCTGGCTAAATCCTATAGATGTATGTGTTTGTCTCTTTTTAGTGTCGCTATTTATCGTTTCATCGTGTTTCAAATCACAACGGTGAAAGAAGTTTTCACTTCAAAAAGTTCTAATAATTAAACACAATAACAACAAATAAATAAAAAAAGTAGTGTGTGCAGTTCACACGCGGTAGAAGTGAAACCTTCAGAAAACTAAAGTTGACAAGAGTGGGAAGGCTACGAAGCACCGCACAAAGAGGAGGCCGATAGTCTACGAAGCACGGCACAAACAGGAGACCGATTAGTTTATCTCATTCTCTCGCATGCTAAATCCTATAGATGTATGAGTTTGACTCTTTTTAGTGTCGCTCGTTTCTGTTTCATCGAGTTTCAAATCACAACAGTGCTAAAGAAGTTTTCACTTCAAAATCAGAGTGTGCAATTCACTCGTGATAGAAGTGAAACCATCAGAAAATTTAAGTTGACAAGAGTGGAAGGCTACGAAGCACCGCACAAAGAGGAGACCGATAGGCTACGTAGCACCGCATAAAGAGGATACCGATTATATTATCTCATTCTCTCGCAGGCTAAATCCTGTAGATGTATGTGTTTGTCTCTTTTTAGTGTCGCTATTTTTCGTTTCATCGGGTTTTAAATAACAACGGTGCTAAAGAAATTTCCCCTAAAAAACACAAGTGTGCAGTTCACACACGGTAGAAAACTAATGTAGACAAGCGTGGGGAGGCTACTAATTACCACATAAAGATGAGACCGATTATACTATCTCATTCGTGTTTGTCTCTATTTAGTGTCGCTATTTATCGTTTCATCGAGTTTCAAATCACAACGGTGCTAAAGAAGTTTTCAATTCAATTAAAAAATCATGAGAACAACTAAAAACCGCAAAGTTCACTGGGAAAAACCCTTTGAAATATCCAATTCCTATCAATTCTTTGAAAACACTACACAACGTGTTGATCGCTTGCGCTGCTCTTATAAAAATGATATATTCACCTTGAGAACGGGTTCTGCGGGTAGCAGTAATCCGCTGGCTCTCAAACTATTAACCTCCTTGTATTTTTTTAACACCACAAACCTCTGTAATATCATCATCATCATGACTATTGGCTCTACAACCCCTGGTGGGTCTTGGCCTCCTCAAGACTCTTCCTCCACTCATCTCGGTTTTTAGCCCAGTCAGCCTGTGTTTTTAGATGGAACTAAATAGTATAAAGCTAATTTTTTCCCCATCGACTACTACCATTTAAACAAGTGTTTAGCAAAAAGTCCCCGCCCCTACCCCTCTTGCTTCCCCCCCTGTGCCCCCCCAAACATGAAAAGTGTAAGGGTTTCGTAAATCGCTTCTATCTCGATTACTAAACAACATATCGGATTGAATTTTTTTTATTCTCTTTGCTGTAATATTGTCTACAATTAATGTCCTGTTAACTTTCGTCGTAACTTTTACCGTTTGTTTGTAATTCGCAAGATAAGGTAAAAATTTGTATATTTTTTGGCAAGTAATTTTACTTTTTGTCATATAACTTTTTACGCCGACATTTTATGAAAAAATATTTCCCACAAAAGTTGTAGCCCCTATTATTACCTTTAAAATGATATAAAAGAGTACTTACTTTGTTGGAGATCCAGCGAAATTATCATGGCGGGTTCGGTCGAGGTGGGGCCGGCCGGCGCGGCATTGCAATGCAAATATTGTTGTATAGTGAGAGCGTTTTTTAACTTTAAGGTACACTATTGCATTTTCTATAAATAAAACTAATCGAGTCTCGGTGAAACCTAAATTCCTCACTTTTTAAATTTGTTTCAAATAATAATAAGTATTCAGCGAAAATAGGTATTTTAAATAGTTTTTGTTTTGAAAATGCATGTAATATTTTTAAAGATGTTATTTTAGAACAAAATAATTGCGGTATCTTAATTTTATGATATCTTAAACTTCCATGAGAAGTTCTTCATTTTCCTCGACTTCAACCAAAGTTAAATTGCTGCATGATCCGCCACAGCTCCAGCACATTTCTGTGCAATCAAGTGATGCTTTAAAGCAGCTACAATTATTTTTGCAAGCCTTTTTGCAGTTGCAGGAAACTAAGTTTATAACTTCTTCAGCTGCCGGTGGTTTTTTTTGCACTGGGTACAGCATGTTGTCAGTTAAAATCCATCTCCAGTCCGTAGCGGTGATTTCCTTATCTCCGATCCATTTTTGAAGCAGCACCAGATGTTGGAGGGAGGGATGCCATATTAAATTTGGATTTTAATGACATTATTGCAACAGCTTTAAGGTACATTGAATATCTACTGTCATTCAGACATGCAGACCTTGTGCATCCATATAGTTTCAAGACAAAAGCCTCTCCTACCTCTTTGAGAATATTTTTGTCTGCCTGTTTTTCATAAAACTGTAAAACTTTTGTGCGGAGATCATTTGATGAACTTAGCAATTTGTACGCGTTAATTTTGCCTTTGCCAAATAAATAAGACGTGGTATCACATCCTGTGATAGCATGCAAACATAATATCACATCCTTCTTATCACCAATCTCTTCACGAATCTTGCTGATGTCATACGTTGATGGTGTGCCAGAGGGTTTGTGAAAGAATAGTCGCACATTTTGACACTGTGGTAGCCCTAACAATAGAACGAAAAGATCAGTATCCTGTCCGACTACAACTACAGGCCTCCCACTTTGAATCTGGGAAACATCTATTGCTCTTCCGACCACTTCAGTATCTGCACCTTCCTCCGCCACAATGGTTGGAATGTTTGCTTCATTAAGCTTTTGAGAGAGCTGTTCAATAAGCTGGCTTTTGTCTTTTGGATTTGCCAAAAATTCATTTTGCTTCACAGAGCACTCCATATTAACGTTGAATTTCATTTCTAGAGATGTTTTTTTACTTCTCCGCATATGTTCGACCCTATTTGTGGTGGGATAGTCAGGATACCCATCGAACAAAACATGACAATCTTTCCCATACCGTTTCATTACAGTGTCAACATACTTCTCTATGATGCTGCTATATGTTACTTTGTCAGGTCAAATAACACAAAAGATACCCTCCATCTACTACATATATTTTTGGGGGCAAATTCTCAAAAACTTCGTTGCTATCTGTCCATTTTTCAAATATTTTCATAAGACTTGATTTAGTTCCCTTTCTTATCATTTTATTGTTTTCAAATAAAGACAAAGGGTATGGGCTGAGTTCATAGTTGAAGTATTGTTTGAGATTATTTGTTCCTTGAGACATACAAATAACCCTATTAAACAGCTGATCAGGATTAATTGGCACTTCTTCAGATCTCACATTATGCCACTTACTATGGAGCCTATAGTTTTAACTTTATTTTTGCTTTTCAATTTAACATCTGCAAAATTATTTCCTTCGATGTCTTTCAAGCAGTTCATTCCTACATCATACGCTTCATCGCAGTTTACACCCGAACTTATCACTACTAGACCAGAGGATAAAGACATTAAATCTTTGCTCTGTCGGAAAGGATTATGAATACGCAGCCATCCGAGAAATTTACTAATATCTTGCAAGTCCCTTTTTCTTCTACTGCATCTTAGTTCAGTGTGCGGTTCGTTAAACTGAGTCAAGCAGCCAGAGAACTTCTCGAAAGCCTCACAAATTTGTAGGGATCCAGGAGCACAAGCAATGAATTTGGTTAGCGTCCTCTCGCTTAATCCTCGTCCATGAGTAAGCCCACCTATGGATTTTGATGATCGCATTAATGTCTGCTCTATGGTCATGCCGTCCAGATACCGGTAAAAAATCCATCTGTACGCCGAACTGTAAAGAAACCTTTATTGACGAACTTTTCGAAGTCTTCATTTGACATTTTCGTTTGTACACTCAACATTTGTTGTAAGTATATTTGTGCGGATTTGGCGTAGAGCAAATGTCCAGCAGCATGGAAACACGGTATCATTTGCTTGACTGTATTAATGTGCAAATTCCAATCGCCGATTCTCTCTGCCAGAATAAAGTCTAGAACCAAATTCACCAATTTAAACTCTTGTAGCCACGGTTTTGAAGTTCTACTAGTTTTAACCAAATCTTCATACACTTCTTCTAGTCTTTTCATTATTTCATTTGTTTTACAATCTCTCATGGCGTCTTCAACAGTTGTTTGTTTGTTTATTGTTTGGTTATTAATATCCTTAAAGTCGTTTGTAATCATTTCTTTAAGAGATGAACATTCCTCGAATAGCAGTAATATCAAAGCTGCCTGAGTCATCAAGTGAGCTCTATAAGACCTTGCGTAAGCATGTTCTGACATAAGGTGAGGAATCGTTGATTTTCCATAAACAGAGGTACACATTTCTTCGATTCCATTACCTTCCATAAACTTTCCTAAGCAACCAAGGAAACTCATTAGAAGATGGAATCCGCCTAGTCTTACGATTACTCCAGATATTTCACTTTCTATAGAAGAACTTGCAACAATGTCTACTGCTTTCAGGAAAAGTGGTTGGTCAAATGTCACAATACACGGCTGGCCAGCTAACTTGCTTTCTTTAGAAGCGAAACTAAGGGCAGAGTAAATAGCAGTCGGATTTCCTGGATCTATGCTTATAAAAGGCAAAGCCTGTACATAAGATGGTTCAAAGTTTTGTCTATCATCGTAACAGTTTCGCATGTATCCAGACCATCCAGGTAGTGAAACTGGCACAAAAGCAAAACTACATAACCAAAGCATGTTACGAGCTGAGACTAAGCATTGAGTGGGCATATTTTCAGATTTTTTTTCTATTGTTAAGGACTTTAAGCCACTTTTCTCCTTTTTAGTATACATTAAAACTGGGACATTGAATTTACCTTCAAAGTCGCATGTCTTGACACGTGGAACTCGGACATCACTCGACACAGGTGTTTTTGGAGTCACAGGATTACAGTAGATCCGAGGAACTGGCTATTTTAGGAGCCAGTTCCTGTTGGATTTACAAAATGGTCACAAACACTCAAACCGGGCGAAGCCGAACTAAAAGCCGCCCGCAGGGCCTAGCAGCAAAGTGAATAACTATTATTTCACGTTCACGATTTCCACTAGTACTACAAAGGGCACAGTACAGGCTAGGATAAGTCGGGATGTGAGGGAACAAGTTCCGACATCAGTGTCGCGGAGCGACGCAGGGATGGTGCGCAGCAAGCATTCACGGTTGATATCTGGCGTTTACTAGTACATAAAGTACACATTACAATATATCATTTTAAAGGTAATAATAGGGGCTACAACTTTTGTTGGAAATATTTTTTCATAAAATGTCGGCGTAAAAAGTTATATGACAAAAAGTAAAATTACTTGCCAAAAAATATACAAATTTTTACCTTATCACACGAATTACAAACAAACGGTAAAAGTTACGACGAAAGTTAATAGGACATTAATTATAGATAATATTACAATAAAGAGAATAAAAAAAAATTCAATCCGATATGTTGTTTAGTAATCGAGATAGAAGCGATTTACGAAACCCTTACACTTTTCATGTTTGGGGGGGCACAGGGGGGGAAGCAAGAGGGGTAGGGGCGGGGACTTTTTGCTAAACACTTGTCTAAATGGTAGTAGTCGATGGGGAAAAAATTAGCTTTATACTATTTAGTTCCTTCAACTGGTGTTCTACGACACAGGCTGACTGGACCCAGCTCTCCCCAGTTTAGAAGCTCCAAGATAGATATGTCTTTGAGGACGTTGTCGCTCCATCTTAGTCTTGGTCTTCCCAGGCTCCTTCGACCTATTGGTCTTGAGTTCAGCAGGGACTTTGGTGCTTGATGCTCGGTCATTCTCTCCACATGACCCAGCCACCGAAGTCTTCCCAGTTTTATAAATTTTGCGACGTTTAGCTTCTCAAACACTTTGTTACAGAGGTATACTTTATACCTCTGTAATATACTTAGCACTTAGCACTATATTTTTCTTAAAGACGTTGTCTTGAGATTTGTGTGTATTTCCGTTTTTTTTACATTAGCCCATACAGGAGGCCCCGAAGAAAATAATTCCCCTCTGGGGATACTGTGTGGAGGGTATTTTTAGGAAAGGAAGGAGATGAATTCTGGAAAGGAAAAGTTTCTAAGAGGTGGGTAGAAATCTAGAATGAGAGTCTAGGTTAGGTCTCCCAACCAGTCTTTCCCGATCCGGTAGGCCACGCAGAAGGCGGACAAATGCATCCGTCGCCAAGACCTTGACAAATCTCACTCCATGAACCCGGGTATCCCTGCTAAGTCACCAAATGTTGCCAACCACTTGGGGTGACCCATGGCAGGGGTGTCCAATAAATGGTTCCGTGGCAGCAGTACCCATACACGTCTCCTAAATTGAAAAATACCTTATTTTTTTTTTAAAATACCTTATTTTTTTCTAATTTCAGATGCCCGCATTTCCTCTTAATCTCTATTTGTGAGATTACACTAACCTCCCCCCATTCTGGAATAAAGCTAAATTATTATTATTATTATAAATTAATCCACATATATACAGAGTGTAACAGGACATACTCGAGGGATTTTAACCAGCGATTCCTGAGCATATTTGGAGTAAAAATGTACATGTCATTTTGCCATACGAGGAAACAAAAAAAAATCAATCACATGTTAGACTATAAACGCGTTACTCTCCCGACTAGTCAGTTGCGACGTGTGATGGAAAAATATTTTTATGTCTTTAATAGAAAAAAATGTCAGCGGACAGCAAAATGATATTTACATTTTTTACTCCAAATATGATCATGGTTAAAAACCCTCGGGTACGTGCAGTTATGCAGTACCCTATATATAAAAATGAATATTTATTTATTTGTCCCTTATTATTTCCTAAACCATTCATCCGATTACGATGCAAACTTTCGTGATTTGTTGTGCGCCCGCCCACGAAGGAAGATGAATCCGGAGGAATTAATTTGATGTGTGATAAATGTTAAATTAAATTAAACTAAATTTTGTTAAAACTTGAAAGAACAAGACAGTTTTAGAACCAGCGAAACAATCTGCGGATTCATCAACACGAACAGGACAGAAATGCCAAAGGAATATTCAGTTACTTTAGTAATCTCCCAACAGCATTACCTTCTAACAATAATTAAATAATTACTTGTGTGTTCTTTGTTTTGTTTGCTGACGTTTGTTGACGGTAGGGATGAAACGATACCATTAAGGTATCGATACTTTTACTCGATACTGTATCGGTCGTCGAGTATCGATACTTACTTGGTATCAGTTGAAAAGTATCGATACTTACTCATATCGCATCTTTTTTGGAAAATTTGAAAAAAAATATAAGTGTCTAAAATATGTATGTATTTACGTTGAAATCTTGTTGTTATCATAAACAGGTGCAATATAATCAGCGTGGCTTTTTAAATGCTTATGCAAATTAGAAGTTTTGCCACAAAACCGCACTGTTTTAATCATCATAAGCATTTTTTACACCTTGCGGTTTTCTCGTCGTTTTTCGTGAAATATTGCCACACACTAGGCTTCGGAGGCCCCATTTTCAATAACTCAAAAAGTTAAAACACTGAACAAACACCGACTATTGTTAAAGGATTAACGAACATGGGAGCGAAAGTGAACAAACGGAAACATTGTCAATTCCATTTGTCAATGACGACAAAATATGGCGGTGGCGGCGCTGCCTGTTTTTTTTTATATAGACAAATAAGCTTGCCAACTACACAAAACTAAGACTAGCTAGGGACGCTAGGGTTAGGGTGCCTCCAAAAACTTCAATTTAAGATATGCAATTTTTTTGTGAATTTTAAATAAAATAGTGACATTAGCATACTGATATGAGTACTTTTGACCGATACCTACTCAGTACTCAATTTCAAAGTATCGATACTAAAAGTACTTGGTATCGGTGAAAAATATCGAGTATGTACTTGTATTTACTCGTATCGTTTCATCCCTAGTTGACGGGTGACCGGTGTCGGTAGCGAGGTGCTGTGTGTTTAGTTCGTCGTTATTGCCCAAGAGTGTTTCACAAAAAGGCAAAATGTCACATTGTGTTGTGTTATTACTATTCGTGCTCTATGCTTTGGTAGCAGGGCAGAACCTAGAAGGTAAAATTAAATAAAACTAATATATAATTAGGTAAATTTCCATTTACTTCACTTATATATATTATAATTTATAATACCCAAGCGGAAACTTGTAAATGGTACAATAAGCTAATGTAACGTATGTGAAAGCCTATTATTGATTAAATAAATTACTCATATTTTATCATACATTATAAATTATTGTAACTATTGGTTGTCCAAATAAAATAAAAATAAAATAAAATACTTGCTGTTTGCCCCTGGAAAATCGCGGAAAATAACTGCTTTACTTGTTAAAGGCCCGCAACCCGGATTTGTACCGATTTATTACATATTTCTCTTAAAAGTTTTAAAGCTCTTAAAAAATATATGTTATTCTTGAAGATAATATCTAGACTTTACCCGCGCCGAAACGCAGTGGCGGCGTAGGGTAGATTGGCACACCCGGGGCGGTTTTGTATTGAACACCCTACATAAAATAAAACACCAAATACTAAACATGCTTACGAGACTTCATTTTACTAAAATATTCTATCACAATATCAAGATTGTTTTCCCTGTCTCTTTCAATTGATAACATAGAAAAATTGATTATTAGCGCTTGGATCATTGTGGACCTTAAATAAGATTTTATTAAGTCAGAAAAAGATATTGGCACCTCTGGGACTCGAACGCAGGACCTTCCGTTTACATTGAAACAGCTCTACCAACTGAACTAAGGTGTCTATACCCAATTCGTCACATTTAACTATATCATACTTCGACTAAGAACTACCAACTTTATCTTCATTTTATTAAAGCACATATTATTGGCTGCTACCTTTATATACCTATGATTGCATGATTCAAACCCGAACTAAATGCTATCTACAAGGGCGGATACAGGATTTTTTTCTGGAGGGGGACAAGGGGCGAACGGGTAAAAAAATCAACAATTACTCTTAGGATTTTTTTCTGGGGGGGGGGGGGGGGGCACCAGGGGCGGGCGGGCAAAAAATCAACAATTACTGTTAGAATTTTTTTCTGGGGGGGCACAAGGGGCGGAGAGGCAAACGGTAATCAACGATTGCTGTTAGAAATAAACTTAAGTATCATATTTCAAGTTCAAGTATGTAGGTTTAGGAAGGTTTATGAAAGTGTCAAAACAATCGAAAAATTAAATGTTTAAAAAATACAGTTTTAGCTTCTAAGTATGTACTGTGATGGAATTTCCACAGTACACAAAAATACCGTCTGGGGGGGGCAAGTGCCCCCCCCCCTCCCCTAAATCCGCCCTTGGCTATCTAGATAGTGCCTGCATAAATTATTAATTAGCTCAGTTAGTAGAGCTGTTGCCATGTAAACAGAAGGTCCTGGGTTCAAGTCCCAGAGGTGCTGATAACTTTTTCTGATGTTTCTGTCTCCAGATTTTCGATTGAGTTTCGCTAATTTCTTCTTTCAACGCCTGCTTTGCCGGTGTTGGGATCATACATCTCTTCGAGTGTTGATACAAGCTTCTCAAAATGATTCTTCAGTTTTAGAAAGGGAATTAGAAATTATATTCGAAAAAAAAATACATAGTTGCGACGCATTTCAAAATATGATAATGTAAGTAGCTAGATAAGGGAACGTACCCATACTACGTGACACGTTTAGGGGGGGGGGGGGGGTCTTCAAAATGTCACGCTCCATACAAATGAGCGGCGGGTTGCTTAGGATTTTGGTCACCGGGGGGGGGGGGGGGGGGGGGGGTTAAAAATTGCAAAAAGTTGGTCACGTAGTATGGGTACGTTCCCTAATGTAAGTTATAGTACATATATAGTGTTATTTATTGAAATGTCTTTACAGCGGGAGATTTTGTGCCCATTCTTTGTCTGTACGAGTGTGTTGTCGTTGTCACCCCTCGGGGCTTGGCACCCGGGGCGGACCGCCCCCTCCGCCCCCCCCTTACGCCGCCACTGCCGAAACGCAAGTTATATAAAATTCCCTCGATAGAAAAAAATCGCAAAGTATGGTCCAAAAATTATTATTAACACGTTTGTTTTAGTTATTTTACAAGTTATATGTATGAAAAAATTCACAGTGTTTCATGCTGTTAAGATAATGCCCGCGAGATTTTTGCTCTATTTTAAACGATTCGTGTTTTATTAAACATTTTCGCAATTTTCGCATCGATTTTGTCGCTGTAAATATTAGCGCTCTCCTCTAACATTCGTAATTTCGTATCTCTCCATCTTCTTTTCGGGCCCGGTTGCAGAGCCTCAAGCGCTTTACTAATAAACGTGTTTTATATTTTACACAGCTGTAACTAACCATTAATGTGGGGTAAATGGTTGTTTAGCAGTTGTGTAAAATATAAAATACGATTGTTGGAAAAATGTTTACCTACTGAGAAATTTTTTTTTTTGTTCTTTTTCATAGCATAGCCTAAAAAATCCCGGGGAATCTCAAATTTCTAATCTCAGTTTTTGATTGTAAAAATTTTAAATTGTATTTTTAGATATGCCTCCATATATAAATAAAAAAGATATAATTTTTTTATTTCATTTTCTGAAAGATGCACTCGTTTATAAGTTTATAATGCTCTCACCAAATGTTTTAAACAAATTCGAAAAATTGATGGAGATACAGCATTTTATGTGAAACCGTTTGAAACAGTTTGTACGTTGAATTTATCCTTCAGCAAAACTTTGAATGCTTTTTTCTCTAAACTTTTTTAACACGTCGACACGGCCCCCGTGACTGAGGCCCCGTGGTGCCATAGTGACTGGATTTTCTAACAGTTTAAGACTTGTAATACATTATAAATTTATATGTAATACATTATAATAAAATTAATTTGACCAAGGAAGTCATGAATGGTATGATCTAGACTACAGTTTTTCGTTAGTTTCGATCTTGTATTCGATGTAATTGTTGCAGCAGGGCAAGCGAAACCGAAATGAAACAGACGGGGTTCGGAAATTTCCATCGTTTTACGGACGATCGCAGCTCTTACGGCGACGGTGCGTTGGTTGTTCGAACTTCCAACTACTATGGACTATTAGGCAATCTTAAAAGGACTATTATTATTATAAATTTGTACAATAATATGGACACGCGACAGCGGTGAGGGGCACCGCGGCAGGTTTCGTAAGTGGTTTGGCGTCAAAAGGCTCGCCCGACGGATGGGTACACTCGGAACTCTCAAATAATATTTTTTATCATTATCGCTTATTTTTTTTAAATATTGCAATCTAAGTTTTTGAAAATATAATGAAATAAAAAAATAATAAAGATAAACAAAAAATAAAAAAAAAACTTTAAAAAAATCGTACACAAAAAGCTGCCAGGCTGCTGGTCGGCAGATCAAGAAATTCTTGATGATCTGGACTATAGTTATTCGTTGGTTTCATTCGTGCACTCGATGAAGTAAAATTTACTATTTTTTACCCCACTTTGACGCCGGCTGCCTGTGAACGTGCCAGGCTGCCGGTTGGCAGGCCTGATTTTTTCTTATTTTCTAATCGACCTTCATCATATGAAACCATTCCCGTTAGTGTACTCGATGATGTAATTTTTTCCAAAAAAATCGCTCACTATTTCCATGACTGCACGGCTCCTGCCAAGAGGCGCACCAGCAGACCAGCTTTTTTAAGGTTTTCTAAATGTCCATTATCACTACAAAGTAGTTTAATCTGTATACTCGATGACGTAGGGTTTACCTATCTCGTCTCCCAGTCTATTAGCTACAATTCGTGAAAATCTGTCCATGCATTTTAAGGTTATCAGCTCTTTTTTGATAGGGGTTGCTTAAAATTTTGATCATTTTACTTATTTACATATTTTCACCGGGGTTGCTGTTTGCAACTTCAACGGTTCTTTTTAAAAATAACAGAGGGCATTATTTCTGTTTCCAACAATTCAAACTGAACAGTCACTAAGATAATTTAATAATATCAGATAGTTTCCTTTATAAAAAATATGAAGATAACTCTGTTTAAAAATACATATTTTAATTTAAAATTCAGCTCCCGCAAACAATAATTTCTCTTTAGAAAATTTCCGTCTAAATCAAGTCTTATAAAATAATATATAATGGATATATTTGATTACGTTGTGTTATCTCTAGGAACCTATTTACTATAATACCATATTTTGATTAAATAACAATAACAAAATAATGTTGACCATAATACTCGTGTCCCAATCACGTAATGCAATGGACGCCAATTAAAAATAGTATCAAAGACGACCTTACTACACAACCTTTCTGATATATTTATTTTTATTTGAAACGCAAACAAAATATTTATGTGAATTATTAAAAGCATAACATATTATTATATGCATGGTGTTTGAAAGAGAGAATACGAAAACAGTGTGCAATATAGTTGTGAATGATGAAAACTTGGAGCAGGTGGCTGAGTTTGTGTATCTGGGTAGTATATTTATGAGAGTTGGGAAGGCTGATAGAGATGTTGAAAGAAGGGTAAATGCAGGTAACTCCAAATGGAGGACTGAATACCGTTTGCGCTAATAAAAAACTGTCAATAGAAGCTAAGCTAGAAGTTCACAATGGAGTCCTGAAACCTACCCTGATGTATGGCAGTGAGTCATGGAACTGGAAGAGGAAGGATGAAAGTAAGCTGAATGCTGTTGAAATGAGATCCCTGAGATGTATGGGTGGTAAAACCATGTATGATAGTGTGAGAAATGTGGAGATCCGCAAAGAATGTAAGGCTGATGTAAGCATAATGAGTAAGAAGAGTGAATGAACGAAGAAAGTAGTCTAAGAAGAATATATGACGCAAATGTGAATGATAGAAGAAGTCGGGGACGCCCGAGGAAGACATGGCACGATCAGGTGAATCAGATAATTTAGTCGGGCCATGTCAAAAGTCAGAATAATAGAAGATTATATATGAATGTGAATAAGGCAAAGAGTGTGTACCAAGACCCGTCCGTCCTCTCTGCCTACCCCTGCGGTGAAACGGCATGATGGTTAGTTAGTTATGAATAATGCACAATCGCAGTGCAAATACCTAGTATTTATAAAAATGAATGTTTCTTTGTTTGTTACTTATTACTTCCTGTACCATTCATTCGATTACGATGAAACTTTGGTGAGTTGTTGTGCGCACACCCGCGAAGATTTCAATGTATAATGGTGAGTTCTGGCATTATGAATTGGCATAAAAAATTACAATAGGTGAAGCGCGAGTTGTTGAAAAATGCCTGTATTTTATAGAGTATAGCTTATCAAAATATAGTTTAACAAAACACAACTATGCCGCAATGTTTCGAAAAACAGAATAAAAGCAGGAGAGAGAATATGTTTGAAAACAAATACTTTTTTGTGTATGCATACACAAAATATTCGTATGTACGTATTTCTGTCCCAGGAGATGCGTCTATTCATTTGCCCTACACTATTTTCACAGCTTCCGAGAGAGAGAGAGAGTTAGAGAACTTATTACCTACGGATTATTAAGTGATATTATGATTTAATATTTTCACAGCCAAAAGTATTTATCGTGATGAAAAAAGCGCCAAACCTTTGCATGATGATGTCGTCGAAGCCCCGAAGACCCTTCTGGATGGAAGGAGAAAGGCTCATCCCATTACCTCTCACCTCAGAAGATAGGTGGAAACTTGAGTGGCAATCGGTCAACGAGGGAAATGCTCACCTCATACAAGACCCCACTGAGAGACAGTCTGTTTTCTCATTGCCTCGTAAACTCTGGTTCGCTATCAATAGGATAAGGTGCTTCCATTGTCGTTGTTTAATGCCCGATGGTAACTTTGCTCATTCTCATTCAGCTTTGCCGCCCTGGGCCTCTGATGGGCTTAGTCCGCCACTGTCACGATCGCAACAATATTTCAACTTATTAATGTGGGTACTTCAAAATGATTGTACCTACAAATAATATTTCGAACTGACATTGGTAGGTAGGATTTTGCCTTCTTCTTTCTTCTTATTCCCAAGTAGGGCTTTGTAAGGAAGGAGGGGAACAATGTAGAAGACAATATTTCGAACAGAACCTTGGGATATGTGGATAAGTCCTAAAGCTGTTTCAATATTAAACAGCCCAGATGATGCAAAAGTGGGGCCTTAAAGAGTTGGCGATGTGTCAATGCGGTACAGTGCAGACCACAAATGCCCGTCCATGCATTCCCCACAGGGATTGATGAGGTCCACAGGGCGACGCCTGAGGCACTAGATAGGTGTCTCCCTGTGACCCCCCCATCATACGAAAGAAGAAATGCTTCATTTTTGGTATATTACGCTGTATTGCGCATCCACCTTTTAACCGTTGACTTTTGATAAAGGCCCTTTTCTCTTTTATCATGATTTTATAATTACTAGCCGAAGTGCCCGGCGATGCTCGGGCTTTACACAGAGTTTTCGAAATCAAATGTAGACAGTGACCTTCCTCTTGCTTTGAAGGTCACATGTGCAAAATTTCATCAACCTCGGCATAAAACTGTAGAATAAAAATTAAATCCACATCGCCTGCTTGCCAGCCCGCTCGTCCGCCACATACAGACAATCTCCTTTATATATTATATTATATTTCAATCAATTTACACAAAACCTTGACAAATTATACACCTGAACCTTCCTCATGAATTACTCTATCTATTGGTGAAAACGGCATGAAAATCCGTTCAGTAGTTTTTGAGTTTATCGCGAACAGACAGACTGATGTGGCGGAGGACTTTAATTTATAATATGTAGAGATAGTTGTGGAAAAAATGTTTTATTTAGTTGTTTGTTAAAAAATATGCGAAGGGACATGGCTGCCATATAATCTTTACGGAGGATTTGTTTTAGTTTTTTATGTGTTGTACATACGTTTTCGACGTACCGGGCGAGGCAGTGCATGGGTGGGAATTCCCACATGTTTCCGCGAGACTTAAAATGTGTTTTTTTTATAGGGTTATTTCAGAATTTTTGTCGAGTTGGGATACCCTTATCCATTTGGGGGCACCCAGGGCTAAGCGTGTGGCTTTATTCTGGAATCTTCTTTAGCCAACGTTTCGGATAGCATTACAGTGTCATGAATTTTGTTTTCCAGGCACCAGCTGCACTCTGAAGGATGGCGGAGCCTCGGGGATTTGTACGCACATCGCCAACTGCTCCAGCGTGCTGCAGGCGGCCTATGAGGGCATCCCTCCGCAGGTGTGCGAAACCGTGGGCACAGTGCCCATTGTGTGCTGTGACGAGCCCTCCCCGTACAACACATGCCCGCCCTTGCCCAAGGAGGCGGTCAAAGCGCAGCTTACTGGTTACAAGACGTGGGACTGTAAGTAAGCTAGGCACAGTGATTTGCATTTAATTTTCTTTTATTTTATTTCACTGTATTTTATATTATTTCATGGCGTCTTTTGTTACGCAAATTCTTCTTTTTACTTCTGTTTGTAGCCATATAAAGATTGTGAGAGCGCTATTTGTTTTTACAAAGGATATTGCTCTGTCGATCACCATTAGTTTTGTATTGGCCTTTTTGATCAGTACACCTACAAGGATTGTCCAAAAATTAAAGACCATTCCTAATTTTCGGACAATACTAATATTAATATTAATTACATTATTACATTATTAAAATTGCGTGGACATTATTTTACTCTAAATTAAACAAAGGTATCAAAATGCTTGGCTTCGTTCTCAGAAATTCCAGAGGTTTCAGGAATATTTCAACTTTAAAAAATTTGTATATATCCTTAGTACATAGTCAAGTCGAATATAACTCCTCGATCTGGTCCCCCCATTTTAAAATACATTCAGATTCAAACGAAAAAATTCAACACAAATTCTTAAGACACATTAATTTTAAGCTCGGTATTCCCGTTGAAAACATAAATTATAATTACTTGATGAAAGAATTAAATTTATTAAGACTCTCAGATCGAAGAATTATATCCGACTTAATATTTATGTTAAAAATTGTAAATGGTAGAATAGACAGTCCTGATTTAACTAAGCTCATTGAATTTCATATTCCCACGAGAACCACTCTTTCTAAAATCCTTTTTAAATGCAACAATAATCGGACTGAGTATACGAATTACTCGCTTTTACCTATGTTGCATGAAGTCACTAATAGGAAGGTAGGTACAAGAAGGCTATTCTATCATATTTTTTTAATCACTATTAATTTTATTTGTATTATGGATTTTTGCATGTAAATGTACCTCTGGTGTCACTTCCCAATGTAACGTCACAAATAACTGTTATACATACACCGTTTCATTACTAATATTTTGCATATGAATTTCTGACCTGTAATTAGTGTTTATGGCATACTTATGCCGTTTGTATTAAATAAATAAATAAATTATTTCTCAAAATATGGTGGCACTAGCATGTAGCTCAGACTTTTTCTTAAAAAACGAGCGGTGATCCGGTTTGATAGCTGCTTCAGTGCAATCTTTGCGCGCGTTTGTGATTGACGCTCTACTGTCGAATCCCACCGCCTGCGAGGTGCGCCCTTGCTTTCTCAAATAAGAGGCAGTCCGCCTTGTTGAAGTTCGTAAGCTCGCAATTTTGATCCCAAACGTCAATAAGTCTACCATATAAATGAATGTGTTCCCAAAATGCGGAAGAGCAAAATCGTATGGAAAGCGCTTGGATCTCTTCCGACCGTTTTTTTCCAACTAAGGCAAAGCTTTTTTGGGTTGAAACATGTTCAAACATGGTTCACCACCTAACCCCGGAATAAAAAAGGCAGTCAATGACACGAGACACGATGTACATCTTTTTCTTCACCTGAAGTAACATTTAGCAGGAAAACCTTTAGAGACCGACTAGGACGCAGAGGGAGAAGTGATAAGGAAGTCAAGGATCTTGTGCCAAGGCTCACCAAGTGCATAGATCATAGCGGGGACTATGTCGAAAAATAATGGGGATATGTACCTAAAATACCATTCGATTTTTTTGTAAATATAAATTTTTCCTGATTTTAAAAATTAGAACGGTCTTTATTTCTTGGACAGCCCTCGAAGATTACTGATTTCTTCCTTTATTTTAGCAAGGAGGTGGTTCATTTCTGCATATCGAAAATTTGAGATTTTTTGGCCATCAATTTTAATATACCTAACTTACCAACACGCCGTTTCCCCACAGGGGTAGGCAGAGAGGACGGACCGCCAAACAACTCGGTCTTGGCAAACAGTCTTTGCCTCACTCACATTCACGCAACGTCTCATATACATATACCCTTCTATTATTCTGACTTTTGACATGGCCCGACTCAAGTATCTGATTCACTTGATTGTGCCGTGTCTTCCTCGGGCATCCCCGACTTCTTCTTCCATTCACATTTGCATCATAATATATATTCTTCTCACAGTATTTTCTTCTTTCATTCACTCTACATGCCCAAACCATCTGAGGGTTAATTTACATTAACCTTTTAATAATAGTCCCTTTCTTAATCTTACATCATCTTATATCAGTCTTACATTCTTTGCGGATATCCACATTTCTCACACGATCATACATGGTTCTACCACACATTTGCCTCAGGGATCTTATTTCAACTGCATTCAGTTTACTTTCATCCTTCCTCTGCCAGTTCCATGCCTCACTGCCATACATCAGGGTAGGTAGCAGGACTCCATTGTGGACTGCTAGCTTTGCTATATTATACCTATGCACTGCATGAAATGGAGCATGCTGTCTCGTGTTGTATTTATTGGATATGCAATAGTTAGTCTTAATCAGCAGGGCAACTAGCACGGTCAATGGATGAAGGATTTAAAGATTTTCGAGTACGGCTGATTAGTAAATTACAAGTGACAGTTCGCATTGAATAAATTAAGAACACTTAGTCGTTGTGAACTGCTGTTTGTTCATTGGCGATCTGAAGTCATGCTCGGGAACGACGACAAGTTACCGATATTATCGATAAAACCTTTTTCTATGCTATGGTGCTAGATATCCTGTTCCGCATAATATTTAGAGACAAATGCAAGCAATCTGAAGTAGTACACGCGTCAACTGTTAATAGGTTTTAATATACTAATGTTCACTTATTGTGTTATATATTGAATCCTTGCAGATTGCGTGAAACTAGCGGAGTCCTTGTATCCGTGCAAAGAGGACGACGGCCGCTGGATGAGAGGTAACATCTGCCCAAGCACGCGCAACAATCCTGTGGAGGGACCTCTAGTGGCCGGAGAGTACGCTCACTGGGTGAGTTGATTGTGTCCTTGCCGACTGTGTCAATCTGGCCCAAACTATTTCTCCGAGTTTATTATGACATTTTGATTTACGACGGCATAATTGAAGATGCGCAAAACAGCAGCCTATGTGTTCTATGTTTCGTAGAAGTAGAATACATGGTGAGGAGTGAATTTGTATCTCAAAGAGAACATAATGAAACACATTTTTAAGACACTGCTAACAACCTGGCAGCGGCTACATGGTGTCAGAGTTGCGCTCGGGGACTACGCCCCGTATAGGAACCAGAACCTCGCTGGGCCCGGGTGCCACCAGGAGGGCGGCACCACAGGGCGGGCTCCGACCTACCTTGCAGGCGGCTAGCTCGAACCAACGGCAAGCAGGGGAGACCCTCGTCATCAGGGTGGTGTGGTCGCCGGTAGGCTGTTTGGAATGTTTTACATGGGGGGAAATACTGGCCGTGATCACCCTCGAACAATCTCCTCAATAAAAGAACGGTATTTAGGTAAAACAAACAAAATGTATTGTGGGAAAACACAGAAATACAAGGTTAAAAGGCAGTTCCTGGCTAGAATGTCCCTACACGGCAAGTCTCTCAACCTGTCCTCTCTGGGGTCGTCATTGCTCAGGTAGAATCGCGAGGGCAAATAGAACACATTAATTTAAGGGGGCTTACTGCGATGGAGGCGGCAGGTCCAATCCTCGTCCGCAGCAGAGGGGATCTCGTTCCAACAGGAGACTCCAGGTGAAACGTCCCACACACGTAAACATTGTCACTGTACTTTAAATTACGCCTCGGCCTTGTCTGCCGTAGCGTCTAGAACACGCATTTGCGTATTAAATTCCCGACGCCATATTGCGTCGCGGATGACTCGGGCCACAAAGGTGCCCTGCGGAGAGAATTTCTCCTTAACAAAACAATCGACTGTTCGCGGAGCGCTCTGCCTATGAAGTGTGGAGAGTCGGTGGCTTCGCCGACCGTTGCTCGCATTTGGCTCCACTAGCGCGCGCGGCGCGCTTGCGGCGAAAGAGCGAAACTGTAGTCTGTGCAGTGGCGTGGGTGAATAATTAGTAGGGGCTTTTGTGCATCGTAACAACACTTATTTTTTTATTACACGAAGACGGTTTACGAATAGTTCCCGTGAGCACTTAGGCCTTAGGCCCATTGTGTTATCTCCCATTTTACTTCTATCCTTTAACAATAACCAAGTTCCTTTAACCCTAGATCACTAACCTTATTTTTCGAAGCTTATCACAAACCTTCGTCGTTTCGACTACGGTACTAAATAAAGGGGGTCTAAGGATTTTATTAAAACAAAATACGTACCTACATATTTCTTTTTAATATTAATGAATAGTGTTCATTTGTATTATTTCTCATAATTAAGAAAACAAAAATATCAAATTTATTAATCAACAGCCTTATTTCTACTATCTTAGTACGAGAACACAACAGAATGGAGTTGGCAGGAAAATACTTCTTTTTCTTCTTCGGCACAATTTATTTAATGCAATAAATACACTTATTACACAAGGGTCTATTTACCCTTACTCGGGTGGTCTCCTCGACCACACCACACTGACAAATATCGAAGTCTCTACTTCGATATCTCTATTGTCAGTTTTTCCAATACTGAACTGTAGGTACAACTTGTACCTCCCAGCTTCAGTATAATTACATAAGTAAAGGAACACCGCGTGTACCTTCTAGCGTCACTCTACTAGCAAGACTAACGCAAAGGGCCTATGCTCCCTCTGCGCAACTGAAGATACACGTCGTGTATCTTCCAGTTCAACCGTAACAACAACACTGACTCTCTGTTCCAAAAGTCACAATATTTAAAGAAAAACACACAAATACAAAGGGTACAAATGGTGGGACACAATATTTGAGCGGCTCCTACAACTGCATTTTAAAACACTGAAATGGAGAAATGGTGAGGACTAAGATTAAAATATTCCCATATCTCGAATTCTTAAATTTAACCCACAATAAAACAATAAAATTTCTTTAAAAGTTGGCCAAAAGGGGCACACCAATAAAGATACAACTTAAACCTAAGGGATTAACAAATATTGCAAATTTTACTATTATAAAAGTTCCTCTTAGTTTGGGTCATAAATGGCCGACAACAAACACTTTACATTTTGGCGGCTGCAATAAATATAGCAGCTTTCTATTTGACGGTCCTATTTGAACTGTACATATATAAAAACCTACTTAAAATAAACAATTTAAGAAATTAACCTTTTGTTCCAAATCGGTAAAGGAATATCCCCATATAATATCAGACAGAATACATTTATTTCTCAAGGTTGGGATCTTACTTGAAAAAACCATGGGAGAATTTTATTTGCAAAGGAGAAAATACATGCTACTAAAATGACTAAAAAATACAAAGAATGATACGAATAATTATTTTACGGCTAAACGGATAAATCGCATTCTGGAACGAACAAGCCTTAAGAATGAGCAGGGCTGGGCAGTATTTGAATTACTTGTAATTGAAATACGTATTTGAAATACAAATACGTATTTTGTATTTGTATTTCAAATACTTCCAAAAAATGTATTTTGTAATTGGTATTTCAATTACCTGCTGCTGAGGTATTTTGTAATTTGTATTTCAAATACTTATGGCTTCAAAATACATTTTCAAATACATTTAGCGACCTCAATGATGATAATGAAAGATAAACTGACATAGATAGTACATAGACTAAAACCGGTAGAATTCTGTACTATTGTCCTATTATCCGGTGCTATAACACTCTTACTAATGATTATTTGTAGTTTTCATATCATTGCTTTATAATGTGCTGTACCTTTTTTTATGTCATGCTAGTTATTATTATTGTCTTGTGCTATATATTAATAGCACTGTTATTGTACATTTTGTATCAAGTTATGTTAAACTTGTCATTGCTTTGTAGTGTACATTTTTGTATCATAGTATTAGATCTAGCACTTTAGGAATAATTTGACTGAATACCAGATTATTTTTAAGTTAATTACTGTAGAGCGCACTTAAGTGAAATAACACAAAAATGCGCTACATAAATGTCATCTATGTATATAAAAATGAATCCTTGTTTCCCTTGGGCACGCCATAACTTCTGAACGACTTTACCTATTTCATTAATTTTTTTTAAAGTTTTCTAATACTTCTGTAGAAGGAAAAGAAAAAACAAGAAAATTACGTAGAAAATTGGATAATTTCAGAAAACTTGACGGCTATTTTAACTTCGCACGTTTGACAGTTCGCGCTTTTGATGAAATTGAATTTAGCAGGCAGCTGTTTTTTTTTGTAACAAAAGAATTTTCAATGGTTTTTTTAAATATAGATATTTTAAATAGGTACCTATTTTAGGTACCAGATTTGATTGATTGTTCTTATAATATAGAAAAATGAATATTTGTAATACGGGAAAAATGAAAATTTGAATAAAAAAATTGTAATAGCTGGCACGCGAGTTGTTTGAAAACTGAATGTACTGGGATTGAATACATGGAACACGGGAGGGGGGTTGGCGGGACGGAGGAGCGGGAGAAGGGTGAGGGTAGGCGGGAAAGGTGGAAAGGGATCGCGGGAGGGGAAGGGGATGCGGAAGGAGAACGACGATGCAAGGGAATGGACCTGCAGGGATAAACAATTTATTTCTTTGAATATGGCATTGCAACGCATGCCGGGAACCAGCTAGTGTTATTATAATAATAATTAATATTATCTAACACCTAAGTTCTATACCACCAAACTTTACAAGTGAAGCGGAGACGAGATGTGTCATATGATTGATCAATTTTTGCACGTCTCTGTATCACTCTGCTCCGCTTTGCTTCTATGGAAACGCACCATTAGACAAGGGCACTTACGACAATTGAATGCAACCAAAGGTTCTACCAAACCAAATGTATTTTGTATTTGAAATTAAAAAATGGTTAAAATACTGTATTTTGTATTTTGTATTTCAAATACACGACTTGAAAGTATTTTGTATTTCGTATTTTAAATACATTCGAAAAAGTATTTTGTAATTTGTATTTCAATTACAGCAAAGCATGTATTTTATGTAATTTAACCTATAAATAGATTAGGCAGAATTTATTTCATTACTCCATCTCCAACATTTATAAAATAACTCTCTTTAAAAGATTTACCACCCTTCCAATCACCCTTCTGTTTTAATTCTATTCATAATATGTATTTTACCTGAAATATCCTTGTAACTACTATATTCATTTATATACCTGTACGCCTGTCTCGACACAGGTATACCCTAGTGAGACAGGCATACAAATAAAACCATTGTAAATATATTTTATTATAGATAAATAAATAAATAAATAAATAAATAAATTTTGCCCAGCCCTGAGAATGAGACCATAGTTTTCATGCAAAATCAACAATTGTAACATTTTAAAGTTGGTATTTGAATTAGTTATAACTAAATTTTGAAAAAAAAAACAATTAAAATACTTGAATTAACTAATAAAATAAAAGTTTTGGTGAAAATCTAGAAACTAATAAAATTTTGGTGAAAATCTAGCAAAAGTAAAAAGTCACGTTATCACTAACCTTCGTCGATGCGACGAGCCATGGTTGCTGAATTGGCGCTTGTGGACTCCCCCCATCGTCCGCACTACCGTCAATAGCAGAAGTAACAGGCCGATTGAGATTAGCCAGAGTATGAAAGAGTTACGGTCGCGTACGGGCGTTATCGCGGTTTTTTTTATCCTGCGTCGTCGATTCGACGAAGGTTTGTGATCTAGGGTTAATAAAGTTCATCAGGGATGTCATTGGATATGTGGCTATGTGTTCTGGTTCTACAGTGTGTCTCCCCACTACAAAGTATCTGAGCCTAGTTCCCACCAGGGCAGGGCATTGGCACCATAAGTGACTCGTAGTCTCTTCATCCTCTTCATATTTCCTGTATCTATTGTTGTTTTCTACTTCCAATAGCTGCATGTGTCTCCTGAGATGGCAGTGTCCCATTAGTAGTCCTAGCGGTTCTCTCAGCGAGTGCTTTGTCCATATTGAGTGGTTTCCTGGTCCGTCTGGGGTCTCGTCCATTTATGAGTACTTTGGATTGCCTCATTCCGGGTGCCCTCTCCCATTCCTTCCAGTACTGGGATTTGTCCCACCTTTCGATATGTAATTTGGTGTAAGAAACTTATTGAATTGCTTTGATTCCAGGCAAGATTCGGCACAGGAACTCTGAAAGACATAACCTGGTCCAAGGGATGTATGGGATCTCTTATCAGCGAAGAGTGGGTGCTGACTGGAGCCTACTGTCTGCATAGCATTGGGTCAGTCCATCTTCTGTTAAATTACAAATAATTACACATGCACATATCGACCTTTTCGATACATTGAAAACATCTCCATCCTTCACCAAAGCAAAAATAATTAGTTGTGAATATAACTGATATGTTTCAGTGTTTTTCAGTTAGTTATCACATTTTAAAAGTTTCGACACTACAATATATAATCTTTATAGTTCACGCTCAAAAAATGCTTCATGAGTACAGCGATGTGTGACACAGGCATTATCTCAAGAGCCTAATTACATTTTACGATCAAATGCCACACTTAATTTTTATTAAAATAATTATTTCCAGAAATTTTTATGCTTGTATTTAACTGTGAAATGCAATTATTTTTATGGTGTATTTAGAACGGTGATCGGACAACTCAACAATATACAACTTCATCACTCCTTTGAAAATTCATTAAAAGTGATAAAAAAACTTGGTTAAATAGGTTACGTTAGTTTACAGTTGACATTAAATGGCATTTAGTTGGCTCGCCGTTAACTTTTAGATTTGAATATAAAGTGCGGTATTTTCTCTTTCTAACACCGTTTAGATCATATTTCTAGCCATGATAGTAAGGGAGAAACAACGATTTCTATGAGACCTACACGAGTTGTTCCAAAAACTGAAAAAATAGACCTGAAGGGTTAATCGCTCGGACATTTGATCCCCTAAAAGATTATTTCTTCAAAAAGTATGCAAAGAAGATATACGCCCAAAAAACCAAAGTCGATATACTGCCCACTGGACGTCTCCTCTCTGGATGTTGTGTGGAGGGTATTTTCGTAGAAAGGAAGGAGTCTGAGTCTTGAAGAGACCATGTTGTACAGGGAAAATAGGAGGGAAGAAATAAGAAATATAAATATAAGGGAAGGCCGGCAAATCGTTCCACAGCTGAGCTGTTGAAATCAAGAACGAGTATTAGAAGTAACTCGTTCTCATGTGACAAATGTCAACTGTGTACAAATGTTGGGCGCGCGTTTGGCGTGTTTCATGACTGCACCAGTGCCGAAGAAATCAATGATGCTAGTTCCTCAGAGCATCTTCCATTGAAAAACCGGTAGAACAAGGATGGCATTCCAACACCTGTGATCAAAAGATTGTAATCCTTTTGTTAAGATAAGAGAATCTATTCATTTATTGCTTCTTCACAATTTAAATACATTTTTTTAGCTTGCAATTATTAAACCCACTAGGGTTCGCCTGTATCGGGGTTAATAATTTCACAATTTAATAAAAGTAACACACATAAATCTCGGCCATTATTTGGTAATTATCAAACAGTTAAGTAAAAGCAAAATAATAAAATTTAAAAATAAAATGACAAATGGAGGAAATTTGTAGAAAAAATAATACTTATGTGAATCAACAACAAAGTGTTGAGAGATCCAACAAAATGTTATCATTCATTGTATCATCAGTTCATACCATTTTCAACAATAGAGACAAGATTTTTTTTTGAAATTATAAGTAAAAATAACATAATGAAAAAACAAAGATTTACGAGCGATTACATATTAACCCGTCTAATCACAGGAGACCCAAGTTGTCCCAAAACATCATATGCCGTTATAATAACAGGAGACCCAGATTGTCCCAGAGCGACAGTGCATTATTAAAAGTTAGATATCTCTCTTCCTGTCATGCGAATATTTGTGATTTCTTTTATGTTAGAAACGGAATGAAATAATGCTTCTCATTGTCTCAGAATTATATGAGGCAGGTTTTTCAGATATTTTACAAACCCGATCAAAAGTGACGGTTTAATTTTTCGCCAATTTGTGACGTATCACACATTTAATTTTAAAATAAAATTGTATGAAAGTGATAAAAAGTGAGGTGACAGTTTTATTATAAATTTTATTTAGAAAAGGAGTCTGTATTTTAAATTTAAAGTTTATTCTATTTTAATTACTTTAATTCGATTATTCGCAGGTATGCATTTTTTAGCCAATTTAAATTTCCAATATTAAAATTTTAATATTTAGAAACAAAAATGTTGATTTCTAATAAATACACCGGAAAGGTTATTTTATCTAGATTTTAGAACAATTTTTGTTTTTGCAAAAGCGTTAAAAAAAACCAATAAATAGGAACATTTAAAATGCATGGGAAGAACCAGGAATTTTGCGCGCTAACCTTGATAGGCAAAATTTGACAGAAAATTATTTTCTTATTATTCGAAGGGTTAAAGAATTCATATCTATCAAACGGGGTGCCCATTTCTGCTCAGAGTCGAGGGTTTTTTCAGGTATTTTGCGCTCCAATCCAGAGGTGGTTCCAAATTCAATCGTGGGGTGCACTTGCGATTTGTACGGTTTATATTTACAGTTGTATACTATTAAAGTATCTGCGGGTCTTGTACAGTACGCCCAGCTTCTGAGAGGCCAACTTTACTCTGACATTTAATGTACGGTGGATTTATGGCAGTGTGACATAAAATATTTATCGAAATTGTGTTGCAGCGCCCAAACATTGTACGTGGGCTTGGGTGCAGGCAGCGAAGACTCGCCGGCACTCGCTGATATATACGGGGTCAAACGCCGCACACCACATCCCGACTTCAACAAGGATGCCCTTTACCACAGCATCGCTCTAGTACAGCTGGATCAAAAGTGAGTCGTCCAATATTACTGCTGATTAGTATGTTTTAATTCTATCAAATATTATTTTCAATATTCTCTCTTTGTCCAAAGAAGCGAAGTTAGCAATCCAATGGAGTTCTGGTACCTAACCTGACATATGCCAGTGTGGCATGGAACTAGCAGATGAAGGATGAAAGTATACTGAATGCTGTAGAAATGAGATCCCTGAGGCGTCTCATATGCTAAAAACATAGGTATATGATTGAACGAGAAATATGGGGATTTGCTAAGAATGCAAAGCTGATGTAAGCTGAAGAAGTAAGATTAAAAAAGGAACGGTTCAATATATCAATGAAGAAAAAGATTAGTTATTTATTTGTTACACGTCCCAGTGGGCGTTTCTTATAAAACTTTACATACTATTTGTATCAAGGTAAATACTTAAAAATTTAAACAATAAAGAAAAATATAAAGATAATGACAAAAAAGGTTGCAACAAAACACAAAACAAAATACATAGATAAAAACGTAAACAGAAACCAAGAATTCTCACGCATATAATTGAATTTCAAAGATTCTACAAAAGAAAATAGTAGTAGCATAGAAAGTAATAGAATATGCTGATTATACTGATTAATCGCCCAGATCGGAATATGAATCAAAGAATTTTGATAAGCTAGTGTCCTGGTGTTATTGAAGCAAAAAGGTAATAATTGTCGACATGATTTTTTGGGAACATGGATATTGATAAATTGAAGTAATTCAGGTCAGTCAATTTTGTAAAGCAATATTTTATGTAATAGTATTAAATCTGTGCTTATTCTTCTTTCTGAAAGTTTCAATAGTGATATTTTATCCAGGAGATAATTGTAATCAATATTTTGTAAAGAAATATGCAATTTATAGTTTATAAAAAAAAAAACAACCTTAGGAACTTGCGTTGAATCTTTTCAATGTTGTCTGAATAAATATTGTAAACGGGAGACCGTAACGTAGAGTTATACTCAAGTTGGCATCTGACAATAAATCCTAATACTAATAGAACTAAACGAAACAAGAAGAGAGCGATTATGGTGAAAAAACGGACCACTTTTTTTTCTGCGTTTGATAACGGTCCAAAATTGAACCACATTTTCCTACCATTCATAAAACATTTATTGTAATTATTTAAAACATTTACATGGCCAGCCATTTATTTTAAAACGAAGCTATTGAAATGTTTTATCTATTATGACTATAGATGTCGCAAATCCGAACTTAGTGGACTATTTTAGAAGGATGTTAAAAATAAATTTTTAAATATTTTTTTCACGCAGAATTTTTGATCAGCTATTTACGGTTAATATAAAGTCCTTTTTCCATTTCATTATCAAGTCTACAGAAAACATACAGAAATCGAAAATATTCGATGTTAACTCGAATAAGAACCTGCAGTTTCAAAGTAACAAACACGCAGGATTCGCGCGGTTATAAACTTTACGATTTTTAATATTTTTTTTATAAATCCTACGAATATGAGATAAACGGTAAAATACAGATTAATTCATTGGCAATATAGCACTATAATAAGTTTTTATGTCTCCATGTTAAAATTCGAAGGTTTGATTTTTTTAATGTTGGCGAAAAATTAAAAAAAATGGTCTTCTGGGAAATCTCGAGAATCGAGAATTTTTTTTCTATTTCGAGTGGTCACTCCAGTGGTTAAGATAATATTATTAACTCAGACTTTTAAATGTGGGATCGACAAAAATGATGTAAAATTAATAGGTCGCAATAGCCAAGTTGATTAAGGCGTTGTCCCGGTAAGCCAAAAGATCACGGGCTCAATTCCAAATTGCGACCGTTAACTTTTAATTTTTCCGTGTGTTTTTCTGTTTCATGTTCAATTTAGATTTATTAGTACAATCTTCTTCTTCAATGACATGTTTATTTTGTTTTGTCGAATCTTACAATGATATTAAACCACTAGTGGTCTGCAAGAGGTTAGAAGATGGTCTGCGATGGTCTGCCGGTTAATAAACGAGCCAGCGCGCGAGTGGTCCCTGGTAGAGAAGTCTGAATAAAATAAATCGGTACAATATTCAGCTTATCATTATTGTACCTTGTGGTAAGTGGCCGTAATGGTATTCTGTTTCGCCCCACCCCTTCCTACCCCGTTCTACCCCTTTCCATTCCGCCCCCTCCGTTGTGGTAAATATTCTGCTAGAACCCATCCTACCCTATCCCATTACGCCCCTCCCGTTGAGCTATCCGTCCCGGGTGCCACCCATGCTAACCTACGCCACTGACCACAAGCAGTGGCTTAGGCTAGCATGGGTGGCACCTGGGACGGATAGTGCAGATAACGTGGTGTAAAGTGGTGTTGTGGGGGGGGGGGGGGGGGGGGAGGGGTGGTAGAGAATTGTGGTCTTGGTTATACCACTGCTTGTGGTCCCTGTCGAAAAAATAAATGTAAAAGTGGTCCCGGGTCAGAAAAAGGTTGGGAACCAGTGATCTAAACAGACAATTTTATAAAGTTTTGTAAACACAACTTTAAAACTTTTTCGCTCGGCTTATATTTTAGAGTACATGAAGATCTACACGACGATGCACAAATAGCTCAAGCAACCCTTTCCGTTGCGGGGTTATGATTGATTTTGTGGTTGCACAGGGTAAACTTCGAGGTTCTTGTCTATTTCGAGGTTCGAACAAGCAAAGAACAATGGTCTATTTTAGAACAAATAATATGCCACTATGCGCCGCAACCCTTGGGCCACAACATATATTTAAATATTTGGCGACAACAAACATGTTTTAATCACTATGGAGGGTTCTTAGTATGGGAGTCTATTTAAAAAATTTTCTACATTAAAATTACAGGGTAACCTTCACCAGCACAGTATTCCCAGCTTGTCTGCACACTGGCACCCCTCTGCCCAGAAATGGATTTATCCTGGGAGGCTGGGACGACGGTAATAGTAATTCTGTGTACAGGAAGGTGAGTTGACCAATTTTATTTACACTAGTTATGGACCGATATTTTCAATTAGTCACACTTACCAATTGTTGAAAAACAATTTGACCTAAACTATGTCCATACTAACAATTTCACCATCTCTACTTAAGATCAACTTATCAACTTCTCGTCCACTCTTCACTACTTAAGATCAACTTATACAAGGTGCGCCAGAGAAACTTACTTATTTGAAAAAATTCCCGACCGTTGAGTTGGGCTGGTAGAGGGGCGGGAGGGGGCGCATCTGGAGGGGGACGTCCCCAAGTTTGTTTCCCATTCTCGTCAGTTGCCATTATGCTGTGGTCTAGAGAGCAGCGGGCCTTCGCCGTCGAGAGCTTCTTTTGTAACGGTCGCTCAGTTGTTCGACAATTCGAAATTCCTCCTCACATGGCCGGCGCGCTCTCCGGATTTGACTCCATGTGATTTTTTTTATGGGGTTATTTGAAATCCCTTGTTTATGTCGATCGACCACGGACCATAGATCACCTGAAGAACAAAATTCGCGAAGCTATTGCCAATATTCCGATTGATATGCTGAGAAGAGTGGACGAGAACTTCAAAAAACGACTTAACCAGTGTATGCGCGATGAGGGTCGCCATTTAAAAGATGTAATTTTTAAAACAGTATGAAAAAAAAACTTGGTACATTGTATTATCAAATAAAAAAAGAATTACAACAATAACTACAATGCTTTTGTTTTTATTGAACTTTCAAATAAGTAAGTTTCTCTGGCGCACCCTGTATAACACTCGAATCATAAAATCAAGCTTCTATATATGATAATAAATATGCTATCATTTACCTATTCAAATCTAAACGCATGGTCGAGGGGTAAGGCTCTTGACTCGCAATCCAAAAGTCGCGGGATCGAAACCCGGCATGGGCAAATAAATTTTATTAAATTAATTTGTATTTTATCACAATTGATACGTAGTATATTTGCGGCACGCTCCAGAGTGGAAGATACTATCAGTATCGCCCTGGTGTAAGACCACCATTCAGAATTGAAACATTGCTTGAAATTGTGTTGGCTGTGTTTGGTGATCAAATCTGAATAGCCAGATACTTCCCCACCTTCCTCTTCCCCACCTCCTTTTCCTTCCTACTAACTTCAGCCTTACAACGTACCCCAATTGGGGATGCCATAGTCTCACTGGCTCCAGACGGGAGCAGCTGGGACTCTTGTGAGGTAATCACATAAATTTTTTTTTATGCATCGTTCAAGATTCATCTTGAATTAAATGCTACCGAGATGGACAAATTTATCCATTTTTATTTTAATATAAGACATCTATTGACTTTTCTGCATACTTTCATTTAAGATATTTCCGTTTCAAATTTTCGATGGAGCATCACTAAGATTGTCTCAATGAAAATTTCATATCTGGGTCACATACTTCGAGGGGAGAAAAAATATCACTTGCTCCAATTAATATTAAATGGCAAGATAGAGGGTCGCCGAGGGTCTGGTAGGAGAAAAATATCTTGGCTGCGAAATGTACGAGAGTGTACCGGTATTAGAAGTGTGGAGGAGCTATTCCGGGCAGCGCAAGGTAGAGATACATTTACCAGAGTGATCGCCAACGTTGGGGGGACCTTATAGGGCAAACAAAGAAGAAGAACAATATTGTCTTCAGTGATATTCCATAATATTTCTCGGCAATTTCAACCTCAATATGAATACCAGGGGTCCTAACGTAAGGATAAGGATTGATAGGATAACTTTTGGTAACGTCTCATCGTTTCCTATGACAACTGCATATTGCTAACGTACAAACAACAGTTGACTTTGAATATATTAAGAACACTTACTTAGTCATTGTCAACTGTTACCTATTCGTTAGCGATCTGCAGTCGTGCAATACATCTACAGGATTTAGCCTGCGAGAGAATGAGATAGAATAACCGGGCTCTTCTTTGTGCGGTGCTTCGTAGCCTCCCCACTCTTGTCCACTTTAGTTTTTTCTGCAGGTTTAACTTCTACCGCGTGTGAACTGCACACTTGTATTTTTTATATTTAGTCTCTCATTGTGTTTACATTGTTTTTATATCTTTTGTTGAAAATACTAAGTTATCTTTCTGCTTAAGGGTCCGCAACCCGAATTTCTACCGATTTCTTACATATCTCCCTTAAACATGTTAAGTTGTAAAGCTCTTAAAAAAATATATGTTATTCTTGAAGATAATATCTAGACATTGCCCACGCTGAAACGCAAATTATATAAAATTTCCTCGACAGAAAAAAATTGCAAAGTATGCTCCAAAAATTATTATAAACACGTTTGTTTCAGTTATTTTACAAGTTATATGTATGAAAAAATTCACAGTGTTTCATCAGACAATGCCCGCAAGATTTTTGCTCTATTTTAAATGAGTCGTGTTTTATTAAACATTTTCGCAATTTTCGCATCGATTTTGTCGCTGTAAATGTTAGTTCTCTCCTCTAACATTCGTAATTTCGTATCTCTCCATCTTCTTCTTTTCGAGCCCGGTTGCGGAGCCTTAATCGAAATATACAAAGCACGGAAACTTTTGAAATAATTCCAATAAATGTTTTTAAATTTGAGAATTGGTAAAATGTGGCCAAAAACACTACAGTGGTCTTAACGAAGAAACTGATAATGGTAACTGAACATTTCTTATAATGATTCCAGTATTCCGTGGATCGCCTATCTCATACCGACTGCGACAGGGATGTGAAGACCTCATGGTTCCCGAGGGGAATCAACGAATCCACGCAGATGTGTTTCCGCAGAAAGTCATCGGAATGTGTGGTAAGTTTTATTTGATTTTACTCCCAGCTGGGCTTTTACATAGAAGAAACATATTACATTAAGAAAATGTTCTTAGTCGAAGTATGATACGGTTAAATATGACCGAATCCGATAGGGACACATTAGCTCAGTTGGTAGAGCTGCGCCCTGGCAAGGCGAGGGTCCTGGCTTCGAGTCCTAGATGTGACTGTATCTTTTCTGATTTTCGATTGAGTTTCGCTAACATTGTCTTAATTTAATTAGATACTGTTCTAATATAATACTAAACTGACATCTATTGAGATATCACAAAACTTATAATTATACTAACGACATCTATTGAAGGATGTTGAAAGTAGATGACTAACCTATACACTATGTTAATGTAATCTCTTCTGATTGTTTTCAGGGTGGTACGGGTCCGATAGAGATTTATAATGGTGATCGTGTTGGCTGCACTCATATGATAGTGGCCGTTACCTCCATGCGCGCCGGAAGTTGCCGCGATTACGTCACGTCCAGGGTGGCCCCCTATATACAGCTCATCGAGGGCCTCGTGTGGCCTGATAGTTAGGGTGGCTCCCTTCATCCATTAATTAGGCTCACACACCTCGATTCTCTCCTACTCTGCTTTGAGAGGTGGCTACATACATCTCTAGTTATCCAGGGTGGCCCCCTTTGTAGCGCTAATCGAGGGCCTCGTGTGAACTGATAGTTAGGGTGGCTACCTCCATCCATACAATAGGCCGCACACACCTCGGAATTTCCTCTACTCTTATAGAGATGGCTACACACACCTCTAGAAATTCAGGGTGGCCCCCTTTGTAGCATTAATTGAGGGCCTCATGTGGCCTGATGGTTAGGGTGGCTCCCTTAATCCATCCAATAAGCCCACACACCTCGATTCTCTCCTACTCTACTTTAAGAGGTGGCTACACACACCTCTAGTTTTCTAGGGTGGCCCCCATTGTAGTGCTTATCGAGGGCATTGTGTGGCCTGATAGTTAGGGTGGCTCCCACACCTCGTGGCCTTCAGGGTGGCTCCCGTAAAGCATTTATTGAGGACCTCGTGTGGCTTAATTTTCAAAAATCCGCACTAGCCTATTACAAAAATATATTATTGTAATAATTTTTGTAAATAATTGATTTTTTAAAGATGTGATACAAATATGACAATAGTGTGTTTAATATTATATAGGCATTTATTTAATCAAATATCGCAGCCTAAGGACGAGTTGTTTCACAGAAATTTAATAGTAACATTGTCATCAATTGACAATTGAATTCAATTTTGTTTTTGTTTTGACAGTTGAAAGGCTTCCAAACCCCTTGGAAGCCAAGGGCACGGCCTAATTTGAAAAAAAGGCGCGAAAATTATGCTTCCCGAATTTTGCTTAAATATCCGTATAAATACGAAAATGAACTGATGTTGTTATTTTTACATAAACCTGAATAGACATCCTACGTGAAAAAACACATTTCAAAGGTGATTGATAATAAATAAATACCTATAAATGCATTTGAAAAAGGAACAAAAATGCTAAAACTCACGACTTTTCGGTTTTGACAGCGGTCTGAAGTCACAGATAAATTAATTACAAAAGAACTAGAGTTGCCACATGAATGAAATTTTTTTCCCTACCCATAGGGATATTTGGCGCAAGCGATTTTGACCTTGTTTTCATACAGTTTCTTTATACATAAGGGTCAAAATCGCATTTAAACAGTTTTTATTTTCGAAATTTCATAGGGGACACCGGTGTCCCCATGACCTCCCAGGCCATTCTAAGTTCCAGGCCAGATTCTAAGTTCGTTTCAGCTTCTGAACAAATAGTGATCAGCAGAAGAGGACAATAGGCCACTTGCATGGACTTCATAACGACTTGGAAAAAATCGTGTGGATAGAGTTTTTTACTAAGATTACGAAAATGTTAGTAAAAATTTTTAGAAATGTACAGTTTTTTTTATTTTTAAATAAATAAATCCATTATTTGGGCTCGTGACGTCACTACATGAAAATGTCCCGTCGCCGAAAATGTTCCTATTAATTTTATAAAATTCCACACTGATTTATTTTTTTATATGGCATCACTTTGATTTCAGGCGAATTTTTGAATTCGTTCACTAGATTTATTGTTTGTTCTCTGCGAACTTATCATTTGGTTTGATTTTTTGACAGATGTTCTGAAGAGAACCCCGTACAATTAATGGGTACGGGGTTCTCTTCAGAACGTGAAGAGGATGTCGGTACATGTTTTAGTGGTATAATGATTATGGTGCTGATTTTAACAAAATAAAATTTTATAATATTCTTATTATTATTACAATTTACAATTTCAAGTATATTACATTGAATTTAGTAATATAGACGCTGTACATTATAATGATTTATGATCAATAAGATGGATGAAGGAAAAAAATATTTATGAGATTTAATATTTTTGGTATGCCTCGTTATTCTCCTGTGCCATTCGTGTGAAAAACGTTATTTTTTTAAAAAATGATTTTCGGCTATGTAATTATCGTTTTTTCACACCTATAAAATTATGTCCCGTCTTTCCGGTTTATAAAAAATGGTCTGATTTTTCGGATTGAAATTTTCAAAAAATCCCCAGGGTTTCAAAAATACGATTAAAAAAAAAAAAAAAAATACAGAATGTCTTAGAATATTTGCCTAAACCGGAAAATTTTTTAAAAAAATGTGATGCAAGTGGCCTATTATCATGTTAAGCTTGTCAGTTTATTAATTTGATAGAAAACTGAAATGCACCTAGAACCGATGTTTAACAATGACCATTCAAATGTAAAAAAATTATGATAAGGTTCAATTTGAATTTTTCTAAAACATAAATTGCTTAAACCCAGTTTTTTTATTCACTGTTTTAATTTCCTTGCTAGGGCAATCCCTGAGTTACAAAACTCATTTTAGGGCGGGAGGAGCTAACAATTCATAAGTGGGAGGTAATACAATGTAAGTAGGTAAGGGAACGTACCCATACTACGTGACACTTTTAGGGGGGGGGGGGGGTCTTCAAAAGGTCACGCTCCATACAAATGAGCGGCGGGTTCCTTAGGATTTTGGTCACCGGGGGGGGGGGGGGGGGGGGGGGGGGTTAAAAATTGCAAAAAGTTGGTCACGTAGTTTGGGTACGTTCCCTAAATTGATATCAAAAATATAAGTTTCATATTATACAATACAGCATAATAAAATAGACAGCTTAAGGAGAACAAACCACAAGGTAAAATGGATGAAATGAAAAATAGCGACAATAAAAAGAGACAAACACACACATCTATAGGATTTAGCCTGCGAGAGAATGAGATAGTATAATCGGCCTCCTCTTTGTGCGGTGCTTCGTAGCCTCCTCACTCTTGCCTACTTTAGTTTTCTGAAGGTTTCTCTTCTACCGCGTGTGAATTGCACACTCTGATTTTTTATTATTATATAGTGTGTAGATCAAAGATATTGAAATATAAGAGATGTGCTATCCGCAGTTCTTACTAGGGACTGGACTGTGTTTCCTGGTGTCGCCGATATTGTTTTGGGGCCATCCATAAATTACGTCACACGAATTTCACTATTTTTTTACTCCCCCCCCCCCGTCCCTGCCACGCATCATCACATTTGTGAGACTCCCTCCCCCCTCCCCACCAGTGTCACGTCATATATATTGCAATTTTCAGCTTTTCTTTTTAATAATTTAGATTTTTACATATGACGTCACAGAGCTGATGACCCCCCCCATATCCCTTGTCACACTTCTCTACTCCTCTGCCCCCCCTTAAGGTGTGACGTAATTTGGATGGCCCCTTACCAATACTACTGTACATCTTAAAAATGAACTAAATGAATGAAATCTTTCTGTATTCAAACTATTAATATTGTTAACCTATATTACTGCACCCCTTCAAAACACTTTCCATATTTGAAATATTGCCATTAGGAAGAAATCCGCCTATAGTCGGGCGGACACCATAATAGCATATCTTTTGTATTTGAATATCTTTGGTGTAGGCCAGGGCTTCCCTAACTATGAGTCGCGACGCCCCGGGGCGCCGTGGTATCATCCCATGGGCGTCGTGAGGCAATCTTTATAGCGTCTCCCACACGCACACTTCGGAGGGACCGAGTCCCGCGCCACTTATTGATCAAGAATATCGTTCCATCAGCACTGCAGCATTGAGGGTTTTATTACCGTTTGCGACATCATACTTGTGCGAGACAAGTTTCTCTGCAGTTGCAGTAATTAAGAACAAGTACAGATCGAAAATAAATTTGGAGGCAGAGACGAGAGTGGTAATTTAGAAATTTCAACCTCGTTTTGAGAAACTATGCTCAGAAAAGCAAGCACATCCTTCTCATTAATACCAAAGAAAAAACGGTTGCTTTTTTATCTGCTTCCATTTTTGTTTTTATGTTGTGTTCTTTATTTTCAAATAAAAAATTTAGATACTATTTGGAGTTTTTCTGACAAATTATTTTCTGTTATTAGGGAACGTACCCATACTACGTGACCCGTTCAGGGGGGGGGCTTCAAAATACCACGCTTGGTACAAATAAGCGGCGGGGGGCTTAGATTTTTAGTCACGGGGGGGGGGGGGGGTCGCAAAAATATGGCAGCTTCCCAAGGGCATCACAGTTGAAATAAGTTTGGGAAGCCCTGGTGTAGGCAATATAGTTCAGAGATTTTATCCCATATTTTGTAGTGTGTGTTTGAGGTATGCGGATTTTATTGCTATTTCGAGTATTGTTAGTGTGGATGTCTTGATTGTAAAGAGGTTTGATGTTAGTGTGAGTTGGTTGTTGAGAATTTGCAGAATGGTGCTAGTGATTTAATGTTTAGGAAGGATTGTGATTGGAAGAATACTGGAAACTGAATTAAATAGATTCGCAATCAATCAAATATAATATTGTCATCAAATGACCATTCAGGGCCATTTTAATTACTGGGCCTTATTGTTCATTATTGTTATTATTTTTTTAGACTTCTTCTTTATCTGTTTTATTTCTAATTAATTTCCTGTTATTGTTATTACTTTATTTTGATACTTACATGATTTTATTATTTGAGTTTAAATTCCCTCACCAAACACAAGAGAATGTCTCTTTATGGTGAGGAATAGCTATTATGATTTGTTTACTTTTTTTACTCTGTGAATATATAACAATTATTGTAATAAAAAAATATATTAAATAAAAATATTACGAAAAACTAAACAAAAGTTGTTCAAACATTGACAATAATAATTAGTACCTATTTATTAGTTTGCATATTGCCACACTCTCCTTAAACTCACCTTACTCTGCCTTCCCTCATTCCCCACCCCTCCCTTGCGTGTCCTTTCCCATGCATCCCCGTTCCTGCCCCAGTTTCCCTCCCGCGTTCCTCTTTCACTTTCCCCGCTGTTTTCCAGTTCCGCGTTACCCCCCCCTTCCGGGTTTCCCTTCCACCTTCCTCGTCTTCCCCCCTCCCCCTCTCTCCTTCCATCCCTGTCGCTAAACTATACGAAATACACACATTTTTCTTAGAAATCCTTATGGGCAGATGCATAACAACTTAGTTTCATTGCGATCGCATGAACGGCATAGGAAATAAACAGGGACAAACAAAGAAATACTCATTTTTACACATATATTTTTATAACATACTAACTGGGGTACTAACAGGGAGTTGATATGAGATTGAACTGATGTTCTAACCCACTACAGATCTTGCTTTATATACCCCTAACAACAAAAGGCTTGAAATAGTCCACAATGTTCCAGAACATTCCACAACATTCAAGAGTATTCTGGATTGTTCCACAATGATCTGGGATGTTCCGGGACCCATAAAATCATGGGATATTATTATTGTATAAATCGAACCCCTCAAAAACAAATATTAACTTTAGTTTTGTTGACAAAAAATTAGAGAGACAATCAAAGATTTACCTTTCGAATGAACACCAAATCTGTCTTTGAAAATACAAGACATTCTCAATTAATAAAAATAAAATTATTTTGTGATTATGGTTAGGTACCTATTTTATAGCTTGAACAATCGGTTCAAATTTTGAAAATGACACTAAAATTCAAAGCAAATTTGAGTTAATTGAATGTGAGAATATTACACGTACATCACAGACAGACTCAATTTGATTGGCGGGTATGGGTACCGCTGACTCAGGAACTTTTTTGGATAACCAACATCCCTGCCATAGGTCTCCCTAAGTGGTGAGGTTTGTCCGGATCATGGCGGCTAATGCATCTGCCCACAAACTGCGTGGCGGGCCGGAAATGGAGAGATCGGCCTAGGCAGACCTAACCTAGATCTCTCCAGCTAGTCTCTCTCGACTCATCGCCTTGCACCACACTGGGAGGGATAGATTCATACGTCCATCACTCCTAGACTTCTCCTAGACTCCTAGATTCCTACCTACCCCTTACCTTTTTTCTTTCCAGAACCTCCTCTCGTTCCTTTTCCTAAAAAAAACATCCATGTAGCATCCCCAAAGAAAGATAACATAGTTATCCTGTGTAGAGCTAAAGTGGGTCTCCTCCGACAGTGAACTTGAACATTCGCTTATATTTGGGGGCCTGGTTTTGGACATTTTTGTATAGGTCTGTAGTAAGGCCACGCCCCCATTGCTAATTTTTACAGTAATGTTCGAGAAAATGTGTAAGCAAACGGTTGGAGGAGACTGCTCAATGTAAAAAAGGAAATTGTAATAAAAACCGAATTGTCAATAACAAATTAAAATTAAATTAAATTAAACTTTTCAGAGCTATTAAAAGTCATATAGATTCCATTCTTCTGCAGAAAGATCTTGATTCTCTTGTCAAATGGTCGGAACTGAATAATTTACCATTCAGCATCCAGAAATGCAGTGTCGTCACATTTACAAGATCACAAGACACATTTTTATTCCCATACCATATTAATAAAATTATACTAACCGTTTGATAGTTTCCGTTTGATAGATTCTCCCATCTTAACAGACGGATTGCAATCTTTAGAGCACAGGCGTCGGGTGGGAATGCTATCCTTGTTCTACCGGTATTACAATGGAAGATGCTCCGAGGAACTAGCATCATTGATCCCTTCGGCACCGGTGCATAGTAGGGAAACACGCCTAACGCGTGCCCAACATTTGTACACGGTTGACATTTGTCACATGAGAACGGGTCGTTTCTTCGACTCGTTCATGTGTTCAACAGCTCGGCTGTGGAATGATTTGCCGGCCTCTGTGTTTCCTCCTCCCTACAACATGGGTCTCTTCAAGACCAATGTTCATTCCTTCCTCTCCTCAAAAAGACCCTCCACACAGCATCCCAGATGACATAGGCCCTGAGGGAAATTATTTTCCTCAGGGCCTCCTGTGTGGAGTTAATGTAAAAAAAAAAAAAAACGGGGCGTTCCGGGCGGCACTTTTAAGGGGCGGCAAAATTTCACAATAAATAATAATAATATCTTGTTAAAATTTTAATCATTTCTTTAATATTTTTGTTGCATAGGTATATGATTCAGACCGATTGAAATGGGCATGGAATTTTTCATTACTTATTCTGTGACAAACCTGGGGAATCCCCTTTCTTCAAATGAATGCATAATAATGTCATCTTGATAACTGCAGCGACTAGAGAGGTCCGTGGGATTTCTTTGTACTTCTATATATATAATGATATATGCAACCATGGTACTTGTGCGGAGTTTATTTTGGAATTAATATTTTATACAATATACTGAATTTTCTAGGTCAACTTAATTTCATACCCATCATGAGATATAATAGTTGTAACAGACGTGTCAGCGTCTTTACAAGACTGTAAAATAGTACCGGGTTTTTAGTGCACGCCTTCCCGAGGTACACGCTGATGATGATGATTAGAGCTGGCTGGCCTCCCTACATCCCAGTGGTAATGGTCCTGGATGTGCCTAGTTTCTGCCTGAGCGGTGGTGCCTTGGCAGTGCCCAGAGTTAGGGCCGACTGCAGCGGTAGGCACCAGGTATTCGTTCAGGCAGAACTTCAACAGGAGACAGCAGGAGGCAGCAGGAGGCAGCAGGTGGAAGACTTCCAGAGGTAGGTGTTGTAGGAAAACTTCCGAAGAGTAAAACACAAGTTTGTTGAGTAGAGATGAACACATGAACATAATTTAATAATAATAATAATTGGATAATTTGTATAGCGCCGTTTTTGTGAAAAATCACCTCAAGGGCGCTTTAATTTATTTGAAAAATTCGTTGTATTTATTGGGTTAGTTGAACCCGACGGCGATCGGGCATTGTTTTATACAAAATGTGGAGGGGATTCTGGCCTCGCTCCTCATCGTATAAATAGGGCGACATTTTTTTTTTTTTTTTTTTTTTATTTATTTAGGAGAAAATACAGATACAGATATTAATTGGCAAGAATATACAAAACATCAACTAGAGAATTCACCTGCATCCAAACTATTTCTCACGAATTGACTTAAACAGCAGTTAAAAACATATACAAATATTTTGTCTTATAAATAGGGGAAAAAATATATAAGTACATAAGAATATTATTTTACAAATAGAGATATGAAATAAATGCGCAATATCCTTATAAGAATTTACAAATTATTTTTGAAACAAAAAAATATAAATATAGATAAACAATGTTATACAGAAATTTAAAAAAAATATATATATATATATTGTTATGATGGGCCCTAACATGTCCCAGGCCAGCTCACAGCAGAGACAAAAGTACCCTCTATTCCAGGGGCAGGTCGCACGAATGCTTCGGAACTCTCTCTCTCCCCCACGGTCGTCCGGGAAATACACTCTAGGAAATGCTCCTGCCGAGGCAGAATAACAACAGGATTGAGTTAAATAGATTCATGTATTGCAAATTCAAAACACAGTTTCATAGGTTATTACAGTACAATTCAATACAAGAAATGCATATTACACAAACCTAGCTATCGTGTTTATACCTCGTGATCTCTGAAACGAAACTCCCTGAGTGATGGCTTTTCGCGAGGGTTTACAGTCTATCGTTAAAGGACACAAACAGAAGAGGGAATATTTGTACAGCTTACATGATGTTCGGGGATCCACGCCTTCCGGGTTCAGCAGGGGCACTTCCGAGTCTAGGACAGGACCCGAAGTTCACACAGGCATGGCAGAATACCAGCGCTAAAACCCGTATGTACTTCAATTAACATCGCAGATGTAATTGTGTTCAAATTGGTCGACAGAAATTAGCCGCGAACTCGGTGTTCGATCCGGGGAGCGTAACGTGTTCCCGAGGCCGCTTGCAATTCTCGACTGGCGGGACGCGTTGGTGCGCGCGGGAGTGCAGAGAGGAGAGGAGGTAGGAAGCAGGAAACAGGGGGGAGCGGGGTGTTGCTGTCCGCGGTGGTGCTCCCATGGACTCGAATTCTGTCGTTTAGGGCGTACCATAACACTTCCCCCCGCGCTTGGAAAAAAAGCGACGTGGCAATGGAGCTGTAGGGAAAAAAAATCCTCTTATGCTTCCATCGGGGTTTTTGAGAGATTCGTTGCTTGAGAGATTGCCTAGCTAGAACATACAGTTTATGCTATAGTTTAGGTCACAATGTTTGTAGGGAATGGATAGGGGTACATAGAATGTTTGGAAAAGACAACTTTGGGGAAAGTACATGGTGTAAAACAACATACAAGGTTATGCAATTGAAAATAACAATACACATGGTTATGCAATTGAAAAAATGACAATACACATGGTTATGCAATTGAAAAAATGACAATACACATGGTTATGCAATTGAAAGAATGACAATACATTTGTACAAGAGAAGAGAAAAGGTGTGATTCTAAGGTTTCATTGGTCTGGGAGCTAAGTTTGCGAAGCGTGGATTTGTTTGGTTTCGGAGAATTTCGAAGAAAAGGACGTGGTTTCACAGATTCTAAGGATTACATTATCACTGCAATCAGACCCATTTGAGATAACACTCAAGAGTACACTTAGGCCTTAGAAAACACCTGGTTTGGTTGAAGACGTTGAAGTTCACAAAGTGGAGACTGTGGTTGCTGTGCCACGACTATGGTTACAGAGGCCATTGAAGAGAAGAATCCAGTATCTGCAGACATGCCAGTACGAATCCTAAGTGTTATTATGGTAAACACGGATCGTATATAATGGTTATTGAAGCATAATGTAGCTCAAGATAACTTGTATTGGTACGCATTCAGCGAATACTGGTGGGTCAAGGTAATGATGGTTTACACATGACGATATATGCGTCACTGCATGACAGAGCAAGAGACGGCAAGGTTGGCATTGATAGCAAGAGTAAGAACAAACCTAGGAGCTAGCGTGCCCAAAAGGTAGTTTAGAGTGTCATAATGTATGGTGGGACAACTCAGCTTGCTGTGGCACGACAAGACAACATACATATGAGCGGTATGGTCTGTGCTTTCAGGAACAAATACGTAGAAAATGGCAGCAGGAGGGACCTTGTAACCACAGCGCGTGCTGTCAGGAAGTGAAGCTCAGCTTGGCTGTTGGTGATGACATCCGCCTGGGCTTCTTTTTAAATCCGGGAGAAATTATTATTAGAGCAAAATTCTTGAAGTTTACCTGCCTAGGGACCAATGAAGAAAAGGTTTGGAGAGAAACAAAATGTGTCCAGAAAATGAAATAAACGAAATTTTAACCACCGACTCAGAGAGTGACGAAGAGAGATTCCTAACTAAATTGTGATTACATGAACATTTTCCTTTTCCAGGATGACTTGGCGCTTGCCGAGTGACAATATGTCTTGGTTAAAAAACAACCGGCCCTCTATGGCCTATGTTAACATAAGATGGTAACATTTTCGTAGAATTTCAAAGAACAAGACAAAGAATCGTGAACTAGTCACGGCAAAGGGAAACCAATTCATGAATAAAGGTTGTCAAAAAGGAGACAGACGTTACGCCAAGTGCATATCGTACATATCCAACATTCATGAATGTGTTTCGTAGAATTGAGAAAGAGAAAAAAGGTGAGACATATGCAGAGATTGAGGGGGAAAACCTGTAGATAACCGGACAGTTACCTATTCGAACTCCAAGTGAGGGCGAAATATGGTCAACGACAGATTTTTCACTTCATAACATAATTTGAGAACATGGGGGAATGGGGGGAGGAGGGGAGAAGGGAGACGAGTTACGAAATTTGCTAGAGACTGGACTAATTTCCAATTCAAGCTCTATGTGAAAATGAAACATAATCAACCAGCAGATTTCCTGACTCTTTACATTTATCAGAAAAGGGTGAGGAGAAATTTGAATACACATTATAACAAAGAGGCTAATCTTTCGCGTGTATTGGGCGAAAGATTAGGGGTCATTTTAAAACTTCTACATGATTGTGAGAAAAGACAGACCCTTGCTCCAATTTCACAAACCTGGGGGTTTTCTTATTCGTTCTCCAGACAACGAGTTAGGTGGTTTTGTGCTCAATCGATTAACTCCCACAGCACTATGCCCCATAATTGACAGTGAAGCTGAAAACTAGTCCTTTTGGGATAGTAGATATTCCTGGGCTTCTTTCCTTTTGCAAAGAAGTAAAAAAACAGGAAGTCCACGGGCATCGGCGTTGAATGACAACAAAGGGTTGTGGACTACATTTCGTAGATCGCACACAAAAGGTTTGATATTATTTCGTTCGCACGACTCATGGTAAGTGTTTTAACGTCTCCACGTATAGTGTAAAAAATATGTAAGTACACACAAGATATAACTCAATTATAGACAGAAGTCAAAGAGCTTATACAATGCATCTTAAAGAAGATGGCAAAGCCGATATTATGTCGTTCACACGAATCACGGTAAGTGTTTTAACGTCTCCACGTGTAGTGTACAGAGTTTATACACAATTATACATAAAAGCGGTGCTCACGGCAAATAAATGACGCACGACCAGAACAGGTTATACAAAAGGGTGGTACTCATGGCAAATATGTCACACGACCAAAATAGAATGTACAAAACTGTACTCATGACAAATATGTCACACGACCAAAATAGAATGTACGAAACGGTACTCATGACAAATATGTCACACGACCAAAATAGAATGTACAAAACGGTACTCATGACAAATATGTCACACGACCAACTCAATAACATTTAGCTATGAGCAAAAGTGATTATGACGAACTTCTCGTATTGTGGCAGGTATTTTAAGGATCCCTCCTATAATGTAACAGGGTTGCGTTTAAATACAACACAATAAACGTTAACAATGCTTGTTTTAACACAGTATATGAAGATTTGTTAGATTAACTAACTCCGTAGCCCAGGAGCGTACGATAGAATAACAAGGAGGTAAACAATTTAATGTCACTTCGTATGTTATAAAGGCGGGGTGATGACAGAGTACATTTCTGTTTACACCATGTGACAAACAAAGACAGACCTATATGGTTTTACATACTGCCTATTGTAGCAACTTCGGTGGGGACAAACAAAAGGGACCAATTGTGGTTTTACATACCCTTTGTGCAGTTACAACATACCAGGTTATGTGCAATTTAGGTTGCAAATACTTGGTTAAATGGCGAAACAAGAGTTGAATGCCTATGTTTGCAAAACGATGATCAAACAAAACATTGATGATTTACGTTAAACTGCGGTTATTTATGTACGGAAAACAGGGCTGCCGTTAGGTTTTATTAACCTTTTCCGTCAGGGTTGAGGCATGTAATACAAGACATACATGTTGTGAAGAGGGACAAATCGAGGACTTCTTATAACAACAAAAGACCGAGTATTTGGTTTTACGTACTTTAGTTGAAACGGGCCCAAGAAGATTTGTATAAGGGTGGAAAGACCAATTTAAAGGCTTTTCCTTTATTTATATACATATGATTTCAAAATGGACGTGTCAAAATCCAATTTGTTAGCAAAGAGCTCGGGTAGGACGCCATCAATTTTTTAACATTTGAGAAAAATTGAAAACTACTGTACACAAGGAATGTGATTATGTGAGTAACCACTTATTTTTACCATGATGAGTAAAATATGGAGCATGTTAAGATGGTTTACTAGTCCTGGGTCGTGATTTAACGCTTTGGAGTTTACCAAATCCGACTTTAGAACGACGCTCCAGTACTTACAGAACATAAAAGAAAAAATTTTGAAGAGATTCCTTCCGATATGATGAAAAAACAACAAACAAAAATGGTGAAAATTACAATATTGCATTACATAGCAAAGCGTGCCATGGCATGAACGTTGCGTAGTGTGAGGGGTTGAGAGGCAATGATTTGGGTTCATGACTTCCCAAACACTGTGACTCGAGGGGTGTCTCTGCTCTAAAGTGATCAATTTTGGAACAGGTGAGAAAAAAAAGAAAAAAAACAAAAAACGTGTGGAACAAAAATTACGGTGGTTGCCAATTCATAAACATGAACGGGGCAAACTACGCCGTGGAGTGTACATAAATTTACAAAAATGATTTTTTAACAATATTCGTTTCATCAACGAAAGGGTGGACATGTAATTGACACTTTACACGCCAGTCATTGTAAGACTTGATGTGCTTACCAAAGGGTTGTGGTGATACACACTGGATCATTTTGAGTTTGCTGAGATAGTGGGGGCAGTTTTACTTGACTCCTCACTTCCAGTCTTTGCAATATCCTTAATATGGTAATTACCAATGTGCTTTCCAGAGGAGTCAGACAAAGAGTACACTAGATCTGATATCTTTCTTAGAACTTTGGCCTTCACGAAACGTGGTGCCAGCTTGGCAGAGAAATACATGGCTCCTTGGGAAAGTGTGTTGTTCTTTCTCCAAACTATGTCTCCAGTATTGAAGGTGACATGTTTCCTACGTAGGTTGTATCTGTCCGCGCTCTTTTGATGAGCCAGGAGTAAAGCATCAGTGACTTCACTGTAGATGGCCGACAGTTCTTCCAGACGATGGGCATAGTCCGCGGTAGGGTTGCTTGTGGCGGCAATTGACGTAGGAAAGTTTGTGTCCCTATGTATAGAACCGTGAACAACTTGTTCCATACCGTGTTTTAAGAAGAAAGGTGTGTAACCAGTGGCCAGGTTAACCGTGTTGTTCATAGCAGCCTGAATTTTATCTAGGTTTTTACACCAAGTACGTTGATCTTTATCAACTAGAATAGCTAGAGCTGTGTTGATTGTCTGGTTATAACGTTCGACAGTGTTATTCTGTGGAGTATACAAGGTGTTATAGTAAATGTCCTTGATTCCGTATTTGGCAAGAAAATCTTTGAATTCTTGGGCAATAAATTGTTTTCCGTTATCAACTATTATGGTTCTGGGTGTTCCGTAAGGTATAAAAATGTGTTTTTCCAGGAGTTTGCTGATGGCGGACGCGTTGGCTCTTTTTAAAGGGAAGATCCAACAGAATTTAGTGAAAACATCCACTACACTAAGTATGTGCATGTGTCCGGCATAACTTCGAGGAAAGGGTCCGACGAGGTCCATTAACAATGATTGTAGGGGTCTGTCGGCACGTTTGGGATTACCCATTAGGCCGGCAGGTGCTGCCGTGCTATGTTTATAAGCTTTACAAGTTTCACATTTAGAGATGTAATTGCGAATTTGCTTAAAGAGACCAGGCCAATAATACTTCAAGGCGATTTTTTTATACGTCTTGAAATTTCCTGGGTGTATGGAGTCGGGAGCACTATGATTGTCAATGATTATTTGTTCTCTACCTTCGAGGGGAACGACAAGTTTCCACGAGTAATCTTCGAGGATGGATAGTGGTGCCTTGCAATTACGGTATAGTTGTCCTTCTTTTATGATAAAATTAGGGAACTTTTGTTGGTTATTTTTGCAACCTTCGAAGATTTTCAAGTACCATTCATCTTTTGTAGATGGAGGGGGGGCAATTGTGTCAACATTTAATGAAGCTAGTTCAATTCTTGAAAGGGCGTCGGGAACAATATTGTCCGCGCCTTTACGGTGAACAACATCAAAATTGTATTGAGACAAACGGGAGGACCAGCGAGCGAGCCTACCGGAGGGATTACTTAAAGAGATCAACCATTTCAAACTACTATGGTCTGTGACTACAGTAAATTTGCTACCGTCTATGTAACCGCGGAAATGGTGAACAGAATCCAATACAGCCAATAATTCTTTCTCGGTAATTCCGTAGTTTTTCTCGTGTTTGTTTAGTGTACGGGAAAAATACGCTACAGGGTGTTCGCCATCTGGGAATTCTTGAGTAAGGACTCCACCGATTCCTACATTGGAGGCATCCGTGTGGAGGGTAAAAGAGAGTGCAAAATCCGGGCAATTCAGAACGGGAGCTTTTTGAAGGGCATTTTTTAAGGTTGTGAACGCTTCTTCAGTTTCGACAGACCATCGGAAATTGCTGACACCTTTACGAATGCCGGTAATTTTATTTAAGGGGGCTGCAATAGTGGAAAAGTCTTTGATGAATCTCCTGTAGTAACCTGCAAGTCCAAGGAAACCTTTGACTTCCTTCGCGTTTTTGGGTCGGGGAAAATTTGCCATGGCTTCCACCTTAGCGGGGTCTGTTCTTAGACCTTTTTCGTCGACGATGAATCCCAAATAACGTAGACGGGACTTACAGAATTCAGACTTCTTCAAGTTGATGGTTAAACCAGCGAACTTGAGTTGTTGGAAAACTTTTTCCAGCATTAATAGGTGTTTTTCAAAGGTATCGCTGACGATGATGAGGTCGTCAAGGTAACAAAATAGGCTATTATCGACTTCAGGACCGAAAAGTTTGTCCATCAGTCTTTGTAACTCGGCGGGGCTGTTTTTTAGACCAAAGGGTAATCTTTTAAAATGGAACATTCCCCTACCAGGTACAACGAAAGCAGTTTTTTCGCACGATTCTGCGTCCAAGGGTATTTGCCAAAACGCTTTGCTGAGATCGACAGAAGAGATGAACTTGGCGTTACGCAGCTTGTCTAAGGTTGCGTGAACGTGAGGTAAGGGATACGCATCAGCTTCCGTGCAAGAGTTTAAACGTCTACTGTCGAGACAGAAACGTGCAGAGCCGTCTTTTTTAGAAACCAAAAGAGTTGGGTTGGTCCATGCACTTCTGCTGGGAACCACCACACCCATTTTTAACATTTCGTCAAGTTCGTTTTCTAAAAGTTTAAGTTTTTGGGGGGCTAAGTTGTAATAACGTTGCTTGATGGGTGGGCCATTGGTTTTGATATGGTGTTACACCAAATTTGTCAAACCTAGTCCACATTTTTCGAAGGATATTGATTCGAATTTATTGACCATTTCCTTTAGTTGGAGAGCCTGGTCCGTGCTTAAATTTTCGTGAGGTATTATTGTGCGGATCTCACTAATTTGAGCGGCAGTGGAGGTTTCGCCAAGAGTATTAAATACTTGGGGAGCAACATTGAATGCCTTCCAGAAGTCAACGCCAAGGATGAAATTCTGGGATATAGAGGGCACTATTAGAAAATTGATTGTAACTATTTTATTGTTACAATTAATTGGCAGGGCAAGGGCACCGATGACCGGCTGAGAAACATTATCTGCAGTCGTCAGGTGTGTCGATTGGGGCGAAATTCTAAAATCACTGTTAACAAAAGGCAAGTGAGCATTGTTGCCAAGACAGCTGATAGATGCCCCACTATCGAGTAATCCGGAAAAGGTCACATTGTTAACAGAGAAAGAAGCATAGGGTCTCCCATCTTTAGCTTGTTTGCAACAAACCGAAGAAACATTTAAGGTCTGGTTAAAATACTTAATGTGTGCTAACCAATCAGTCCATTCTTTAGACCTTGGTTCAGAATGGGTGCCTGAGAGGTTATTATTTAGTTTTTTGGCCTCTTCATGTAGAAATTTGGTGGGGGCTTGGAGAAATCCACCTGAGGTCTGACATCGCTTGGGTTTTGTAACCTTTCCATGTTGTGCCTTGATTTCTTGAAAATATTGCGCAGTTCGTCGCGTGGAGGAGAGCGGTCCCTAGAGTGATGCCTCTTGAAAGTTCGGGGTTCCTTGGATTCCAGAAACCTCGCTTGCTTGAAACAAGTAGTGGCCAGATGGCCTACTTTTTTGCAAAAAGAGCACACTTTTTTGTTGTCGAATTCTGGTTTTAAACCAGACGAACGGCTTGGCACAACTACATTATTTGACACATTCTTTATGTTCTTCCTATCCTGGTATGATTCCAGAAGGAGACAGACCTCGTTTAACTGGGCCAGGGATGCAATTTTCTGCGAGGTGATGATGTTCTCGTATTTGCTTAAAAGGCCATCAGTTATGACTGGTAATAGTTCAGCTTCCGAAACGGGATGTGAAAGCTTGATGTTAATGGATTCAGCCCTTTCTATGAATGTTGCTACAGGTTCATTTACCAGCTGTTTAATAGATAGTAAAGATAATTTGATCCTGTGCTGGGCTTCTGTTTTTCCGAAGCTCGAGATTAGGGCAGATCTGAGTTTATTCCAATCTTTGCATTTAGTTTTTTGAATGCGGTGCCAGGGTATCAATTCTGGGGAGATGAGTTCTATGAAGTTTTTTCGTAGAATCTCGAATGGGATATTTTTGATTGTAGCCGTTTCTTCGATACGGTCGATGAAATCCAGCACATCGGAGACGCCATTATATTTGACTTTCCAAGAGGATAAATCGTAAGTTTTATCTTGTGTCAAGGTGGGTGCGATGTCCTGTTTTACCATTACTTGCGGCATAGGTTCTTTGTTAGGAACAAGATTATCCAAAACTTGCGTAGCCGAGCGTGAATTATTTTCGCTTGAGGGGGCGAGGTTTATTCTCTTAATGTACTTTTTGTTAAATAGAAGTGCATAAGCCTTTAATGTAGATTTAGATTTGCTTGATGGCGAGAGTCCTCTATCCCTTAAAGCAGTTTGTAAGTGAGTTTTGGATAAGTTGTGCACGTTGGGAATGATACCCAAATTGGATGATGCCATAGCTTGATTGTTTTCCATTGTGAGTTTCCCGGGTGGTGAAAAAAATTTTGCCAGGGGTTTCCTTTAGCAAACGCAAAATTAATTTTGTGAGGCACTTTTCACTTGGTAACCACTGGTTGGCACTTCTAAAATAGTTATAGAAAACTGTATTTCATACTACAATTTGGTATAAATGACACCAGAATCTTTGTCAAAGGAAGGTATACGAAAAAAAATTTTGCGTGGAAAGACCTTAGTAGTAAAGGTTTCTGTGTTTCACTGACCACTTTTGAGAAAACTGTGAAATTCACAAGTATTTATTTATTTTCAAAAAAAATTGCCAGGACTGACCTTTAGAAAACGGCTTTTTTATTTTTTTCACTTCACTTTGCACTGAGAAAGGCACTAAAATTCAAAAAAGGCACTCTTCTGTCAAATAAGAACAAACTTCCGGATGAAAATAACTGAATATGGGATTCGTTACGACAACCACATTAAAATTATTTTATTTATTCATGGAATCAATCATTTGTTTTATTATTATTTCACTTTTCTTTATGTAGGGAAAAAACACAATTCACTTTACACTTATGCTGAAAAAAAAAACGGTACCTGTAATGTAGAATGGGAAAAAAAGTCATTATTTTGTCCATTTGGTGAAATATAAGTTGCACTAATTTGACAGACACAAGTGGGCCAATTGGTATATTGTGCAGAAACAACAAAAAAAACGTAAGTCCGAAATTTTTGATTCAGGAATTCGCAAAATAACTGGGGTTCCAGAATCAAATTTATAATAATAATTTCCGTTGCTATCCGGTTCAGTCATAAAAAGGCGATTTGATTATAAACGCTGCATAGCAACAGTTAATTATTTCTTTCCGACGGGTTTTTTCCGTTGGAATTTTGGCGCGAGACAAAGCACTTGCGCGCGCAATCCAGAGAATAGGTATTTACCGCGTGAACATTTGCCGTTGAGATTGGCGCGAAATTGACCGTAGCTTGGTGAACAAAAGGGTCACGCCTGCGCAGTCAAGTTCGCGGTTAAAAGTATTGGCGCTTTCTAGTAGCTTCCAAAATGGCCGTGTTTTCAATTGCGGCGTGATTCATGGTTACAATCAGATCTGTGTTATGGATCCAATTTACACATAGGTTTCTGTGGTTTTTTCACAGAATTCACTGTACACTGGGTGTAGAATATCAAGGTATAATTAATGTTCACAAAACAATTCCTGTACAGGGAGGATTTCGACGAGTTGCACTCCGCGAAGCGATCGTGATAGAGAGAAAAAAAGTTCCGAGGCCCCACGCTATGGCGACAGTTGTTATGATGGGCCCTAACATGTCCCAGGCCAGCTCACAGCAGAGACAAAAGTACCCTCTATTCCAGGGGCAGGTCGCACGAATGCTTCGGAACTCTCTCTCTCCCCCACGGTCGTCCGGGAAATACACTCTAGGAAATGCTCCTGCCGAGGCAGAATAACAACAGGATTGAGTTAAATAGATTCATGTATTGCAAATTCAAAACACAGTTTCATAGGTTATTACAGTACAATTCAATACAAGAAATGCATATTACACAAACCTAGCTATCGTGTTTATACCTCGTGATCTCTGAAACGAAACTCCCTGAGTGATGGCTTTTCGCGAGGGTTTACAGTCTATCGTTAAAGGACACAAACAGAAGAGGGAATATTTGTACAGCTTACATGATGTTCGGGGATCCACGCCTTCCGGGTTCAGCAGGGGCACTTCCGAGTCTAGGACAGGACCCGAAGTTCACACAGGCATGGCAGAATACCAGCGCTAAAACCCGTATGTACTTCAATTAACATCGCAGATGTAATTGCGTTCAAATTGGTCGACAGAAATTAGCCGCGAACTCGGTGTTCGATCCGGGGAGCGTAACGTGTTCCCGAGGCCGCTTGCAATTCTCGACTGGCGGGACGCGTTGGTGCGCGCGGGAGTGCAGAGAGGAGAGGAGGTAGGAAGCAGGAAACAGGGGGGAGCGGGGTGTTGCTGTCCGCGGTGGTGCTCCCATGGACTCGAATTCTGTCGTTTAGGGCGTACCATAACAATATATAAACGAATGTATGTCTAAGTTGTTTACTTTGAACTTTGTAGGAAAACAGCCTTCATTTTTCTACTAAAAGTACTGCGTGTATCAAAAAATAAGTCAGAATTTAAGTGGCGTCCTCATTTTGGCGGTGTCGCCCGTGAAAGTGGTCGATTAAAATTGCAAGTTAATAACAATTATACAGGGAACATTTGATGTATATAGCTAAATGTCTTAATTCTAACATGTTTATACAGTTAAGATTTATCCGCTGATTTTTATTCTGATGGATTTGTATTGATTTTAAGGTGAGTTTATAATTTGGTGATAGGTATTTACTGTTTGGCTAGTTGTGGAAAGTTAAAATAAGAATCTAGTATTTTTCCCAGGTCCCTCGTAAGACTAGCTACTGAAACCTGTTTGTTTCATCGTCTTACGAGGTCCCTGGATTTTTAAAATGGGAAAAAACGGATTCTGGCAAGGAATTTTTCTAAGTGTTTTTTTCTGGGCAAAAAACGCCCTAACATTGTGAGTTTAAGGGTCAGAGGCTCAAACTTTCCTTCCCTGGATGCCCTGCAGGACTCTGGAATGAAATATGTTTGTTTCATTGTCCTGCGGGGTGTGTAAGTTACATTAATTGAAAAAATATACATTTTAAGTTGCCCTCCTGGGGCGGACCCACCTTGTCCGGTGGGAAAGGCATCCGCCTCCTGAGGCTGAAGGCTTCGCCTTGCCCAGTGAGAAAGGCATCCGCCTCCTGGGGCTGAAGGCTTTCTGCAGGGGCTAAATATTGTCGGCCTCCCTGTTGGGGCTAAATATTTGTCGGCCTCCTGCCTGCACCAGTTCTGCTTTCACTGTCTGCTGACTTGGAGCAAGGTTTGTAATATTTTGCGTTTAATCGTTTTTTTTTTACACATTATATTTCATTCAGGTGCACAGACACGCCCACAACCCACTTTTATTGGTTTATCGCTTTTAAGGGGTCATCACGTGAGGCTCAAAAGGGGGGGGGGGGGGGGAGGTGCGGAAAAAATCACGAAATATCACCAGGGGGGGGGGGGGGTGTATAATGAGATATCACGTGTATTTATTTTTCGTGAGAAAATTTCAAAATACTTTGTACTAAAAAAATACGCGTGATTTTTTTTTGGGTTGGGGGGGGGGTTAAAAAAACCTCACCACATATCACCACGGGGGGGGGGGGGGGGGGTTAAAAGAAGTTGCTAAAAAACATCACGTGATTAATGGACGACCCCCAAGTAAAATAATAAATTGTTTACTTCACTTAATATAATCCAAATGTGAATGGTAGAAGAAGTCGGGGACGCCCGAGGAGGACATGGCACGATCAAGGGAATCACATACTTGAGTCGGGCCATGTCAAAAGTCAGAATAATAGAAGAGAATGTATGAGACGATGTATGAATGTGAGTGAGGCAAAGAGTGTGTGCCAAGACCGAGTTGTTTGGCGGTCCATCCTCTCTGCCTTCCCCTGCGGGAAACGGCGTGATAGTTAGTTAGTTAATATAATCCCAACTTTTTCATTTGGAAACAAAATAAAAAAATAGACAGAATGTTGAGAATTTAAAAATTAGAATAAATAAAAGTCTCCCGTGAGCACCATGTCATTGTGTTTTCTTTATTAATTTATTGGGTCTTTTTTCAATATACATAAATGACAAACTGCTCCTAATCATCTGGAGCCAGTAAGATCATGGCTTCCCCAATTGGGGTATGTTGTGAGGCTAATTGTAGTGGGAAGGGAAAGGAGATTTATTTATTTATTTATTGACGCCCTATTGGGCTTTTACAAGTACATCTATAATTTAATATCGTACATGTCATTCATAATAAACAACTCTTCAGTTATACTCATATATTATAACCAAATTGTACCAAACTATTACTCATCTAAATTACAATGTTAAATATTATATACCAAAACTGTAGAGGACTACGAACTAAAACTGAGATTTTTCACAATAATATTCTTTTGAATGACGATTGCTTCATTTTCGGTATATCCGAGTCATGGCTAATTGATTCTATTTTAGATTCGGAACTGGCACCAACAGAATTTTACAGTATTTTTAGACGAGATAGGTCAAGTAACATTACAATTAATGGCATTAATACCCAATCAGATTCTCGTCGAGGCGGTGGAGTCATGATCATAACTCATAACAATCTTAACGCATATCCTCGCGAAGACTTGGTCTGTAATGCTGAATGCATCTGGGTAACTATTCCCCCCTCTAACTATACTTCCAAACGTACCATCCATGTTTCTTGTCTATATTTACCACAGGGACATGGATATGAAAATGCTCTTAGTTCATTCCTTTGTTTGCTTGCTAACGTCAAAGATCAAAACCCAGATGATATTATACTCGTAATTGGAGACTTTAATATGCCCACCATAACATGGAAACCACAAGATAAAAATTCACACTTAATACCTGAAAATTTAAATTCAATTAGTTCCTCACTTGCTGACACAATCCATTACTGCGAATTGAACCAATACAATTCCATTAAAAATGCCAACAAACGTATACTAGATTTAGTTATCTGTAATGAGGATTGCCTCATATCTCAAGCATACAACCCTCTTGTCAGAGAGGATTTACACCATCCATCGCTCAAAATCACACTACAATTAGACACACTTCCAACAATTAATGCTCCACCAAAAGAAATTTATCAAATTTATCGGTAAAGCTGATTGTGATTTAATTAACCAACACCTGTCTAAAACAGACTGGTTTTTTACTCACGATAATGCTTACGTTAACGAAGCAATTTATACTTTTTATGATATTTTAAATAACACCATTAACCAGTTTGTCCCAAAACGTTTCATCAAAAAGAAAAAATTTCCCAACTGGTACTCACCTTCCCTAATCAAAATTATCAAAGAGAAACAAAGACTACACAAAAAATGGAAATCAAATAATAATCCAGTAGATTACATAGAGTTTTCTATCAAACGCATACAACAAAAACACTTACAGAAACATTGTTACACCCAATATATAAGTTCAATTGAGTCTAGTATTCCAACTAACAATAAAAGTCTCTGGAATTACGCTAAAAACAAAAATAGGAAAAATGGCATACCACAAATCATGAACCTTAAAGACGAGTCAGGCACCGGTGCTCATCAAGTGTGCCAACTGTTCTGTAAACACTTCCAATCTACTTACGTAAGCGATGAGAGCGCGGATGATCCAAATAATATAGATAATTCTACCTGCGTTAATAATGATAACCCGATCGGGAACGTACAAATAAACAACTCATTAGTCAATAAATACTTGAATAAATTGGATGTTACTAAGGGTGCGGGCAGTGATGGTATCTCGCCATATTTTATCTCAAAATGTGCCAAAAATCTTGCATATCCTTTAACTAACTTATTTAACAAGTCCTTAAAAAAAGGAATATTTCCCACAAAATTCAAAGAAACCATTATAATCCCCATCCATAAAACAGGTTCAAAAAGTAACATTGTAAATTATCGCCCAATCTCAATACTCACAGTATTTAGTAAACTCTTTGAGCGTATTGTGTACGATCAAATTTATATAACTATTGTCCGCAGCATACAAAATCAACAACATGGTTTTTTACAAAAAAGGTCAGTACTAACAAACTTAGTCAACTTTACTGAATACTTAACAAGCAATATGGATAATGGACACCAAGTAGATGTGATCTACACGGATTACTCGAAAGCTTTCGATAAAGTTAACCACTCTATCCTCATTAAAAAATTACACCAATTAGGAATCCATGGTGACTTACTTAGGTGGCTAACTTCATATCTGCATAGAAGACTACAGTGCGTATCAGTTGAGGGAACTAAGTCTAGCTTTTTTACTGTGCCTTCTGGCGTACCGCAAGGTTCTCACTTGGGGCCATTATTGTTTAATGTGTATATATTTGATATTTATAAATGTTTTTTACATGCTAACTACCTAGCATATGCAGATGACAAAAAATATACTTAGTAATCAAATCTATCAATGACTGCATAAAACTTCAAGAAGACCTAAATCGACTTTTTGCATACTGTAAATTAAACAAATTAATCCTAAATATTTCTAAGTGCAACAAATTATCTTTTACGCGTAACAAAAATAAAATTTCTTTTAATTATAACTTTCATGATACACAAATCCATGAAATAGAATCAATCCGTGACCTTGGGGTTGTACTGGATGTAAAACTAAATTTTATCAAACACATTAACGAAGTAATCAATAAATATTGGAGTATTTTGTTTTTATTTCAATTTGTTTTTTATTGTATTTTTGTTTTAGATTTGGTTATGATTTTGATTTTGTTTTTGTTTTGTTTATGTATTTGTTTTTTTGTTTTTAAAAATTTTGTTATGCTTATTTAAATTTAGATGTTCTTTGTAAAAAAAAAAATGCATGTAAAAGCCCAGCCGGGCGTGAAATTCAATAAATAAATAAATAAATAAATAAATAAAAGCCAATAAAATGTTGGGATTTATAATTCGCATATCTAAACCTTTTCGCAATATTAAAACTATGTATTCCCTTTACACCACGTATATCCGCCCCCACTTAGAATACTGCACACTAATTTGGGCACCGTTCTACCAATGCCATATTGACAGAATCGAAAGTGTACAAAATAAATTTTTTAAACACGTAAATTATAAATTCAAATTACTCTTTGCAAATAACACCGAATCCTTAAAATTTCACAACTTTACTCCACTTCAAACACGAAGATTAATATCTGATCAAATATTTTAATACAAAATTCTGAATAACGGCCTGGACTCTCCTGAACTCGTAAATTATTTAAGAATTCACATACCTACAAGGCCAACCAGACTAAACCATTTTTTTCATTTGCCAGCGTGCAGAACCAACCTTAGAAAAAATTCTCCAATCCCCCGTATATGCGCGCAATATAACACGCAATTTAACAATATTGATATTCTTAATAACACTCTTGTGAAATACCGAAACGAAGTCAAACGTACGACCACAAATGTTAATTAAATTAATGCACAACTATAGAAAAGGTACAGCATGAGCATCTCCTGTCCCCATTCCACACCTTCCTCTGCCTCTTGCCCTTTCCTCTTCCTTCTTCCTTCTAATATACTTATATATTTATTTTTTTGTTGTTGTTGCTATTTTCATTTTCATTTAACGGTTATTACCAATTACAATTGTATATTATATCATAATAACCAACATTAGCATAAGAAACTGTTTTGGCTTACCTCATGTTTAACCTCTTGTATAACTCATCCTGTATATAAATTGCTGTTTGTTTCTTACAATAAATAAATATAAAAATGAATCGCTAAATGTGTTGGTAAAGCTGAAGTCACAAGGTTCACTCGGATGAAGGTTTACTCGATGAAATGTTCCATTCTCATTTCACCGAGTGTTCACACGGTTCATTCGAAGGAAGAGTTCACTCGATATTCTCGCTACGAAGTCGTCGAGAGTAGTCGCGGCCGCATTGGAATTCGTCCGGCGCTACGGCCAAATTCGGGAATATTTACGATTTCAATTGACATTTCCGATAACGTCGAACTAAATTACGAGAAATTGGCGATTCTTGTAAACAGTAAATAAATTTCAGCACCATAAAATGAACATATGGTTAAATACTAACCTGAAAACTGATATCTATCAGTATTTTTGAACCATGAACATTTTTTTATTCCAAAATAGGCCTCGGCTTGCAATAAAATCCATATAAATGGAATATTTATTAACGTATCCAAAAACTAAAAACTGTTTTGGAAAGGTGATGAAATATGCTTCCAAAATTTATTATTAGAAATAACCACGTAATTTTTTAAATAGAGTAATTTTTAATATAAACTTTTAAAAGTTTAAAAAATGGCTCTCCTTGCTTTTTATTCTAACTAAAATTACTGGTTAACAAAAGAAATATGAAAACACACACTTATTTTGTTAGACAAATAAATTATAAACGTTTCTGTCACCTCACTTTTTTATCGTTTCATATAAAAATAATTCATAAAAAATTCACAATGTTTCATAATTTTTTTTGCAAATTCGATCAGAAACTTTGGTTCCATAGAAGTGTACATTCGTATTCGTTTGTGGTTAATCGTTATATTGAATATATAGAGCATTATTTTCTCTTTCCAATACCGTTTAGATCATATTTTTCACTATGATAGTAAGGGAGAAACAACGATTTCTATGAGACGTGTAGGAGTTATTTCGAAAAGCGAACTACACGGAGCATTTTGACGTTTAAGCCGCTCCGGCTACTCGTCCTCACGCCAGTACATTTCGGCCGACTAATTTGCGAGTGAAAGACTGTTCACTTGAGTGTTCACACACATCATTCGCGTCACGTGATGTTAAATTCCGGTTGCGAGTGAACAGTGCCGAAGGAAGCATTCCAACATTGTTAGAATGCTTCATTCGGAACTGTCTCTATTCACTTTCGTGTTCACACGGTTCATTTCGAGGGAAAGAGGCGGAATGAAATCACGAAATGAACGATAAATGAATGGTGTGAATGGGCTATAAGCGCAAATCTCGAGATCAGCTGAACCGATTTCGCTAATTCTTTTTTTAGAATATTCCTTGAAGTACGAGGATGGTTCTTACGGAGAGAAAAATTAAGAAAATTGCGCAGAAAATTGGATAATTTCAGAAAACATGAGCATGTTTGACAGTTCGCGTGTTTGAGAATGACATTTTGCAAAACATTGATTGTTAAATCAGGATTCTATTTTTGAAAATCTTTAATAAATTTATTTAAAGTAGGTACTCTCCTAATAGTTTTAATCGAATCAAGAATTTTAGATATTTAAATAGGTACCTATGTTAGGTACCAAATTTAATATACATGAAAAATGGAAATTTGAATAAACATTGTAAAAGGTGGCACACGGGCTGTTTAATAACTGAATGTACTGGGATTGAATATATGGAACGCGAGAGGAGGGTTGACGGGACGAGGGAGCGGGGAAGAGGGAAGGCGGGGAAGGTGGAAGGAGAACGCGGGAGGGGAAGGGGACGTGTGAGGGGGGAGGGGGGTTCGTGGGACGGGGGAAGGGGGGGGAGTGGAGTGGGGAGAGGGAAGGTGGAGGTGACGGAGTGGGAACGCGAGAGGGGAAGAGGACGCAGGAGAAGAAGGGGAGGTGGAAGGGGAACGGGACGAATGGGAAAGGACACACATGGAGAAACAATTTCTTTATTAAATGGCATAGCATCGCAGGCCGGGACCAGCTAGTATTAAATACAAATTTAATTTATAACAACAGTATTTAACATTATAAAAGATTCAAAATATGCAAATAAAGCATAAACTACTATAATGTATGACTTTAAAGAACTGGTAGGTACAATTCATATACCTACGAGCAACAAAAACATAAAAAAAAATCAAAACACTTTAATTTTTACATAATAACTCATTGTATGCATTTAGAATACGAACATTAGAGAAAAAAAAACAAACAAAGGAAAATCGAAATAAAGTAAAATGATTTCTCATTCATTATTTACATATAAAAAATGGTGGACAAATTTGGCTTTAAATGTATCGAAGTTTAAATTAAATATGTCAGCGATATCAGTTAGATCATTGCCCAATCTATGTATTCTTTCTATCACAGAATTTATAGCGAAGTTATTGTTGTAAAATAAAATATTCCGCCTAGTATATTTTGGACGTACATGTAAGGATAACAAGTTTATAGCCAAGGGCGTAGCGAGGTACGGGCAGGGGGGGGGGGGGGGGGGGGCAGCTGCCCCCCCCTAGAAGGTGCAGGAATGCCCACAAACCATAAAGTATACGTCGGTAGCTTATTGTTTGTGAGAATCAATTTAATTTTTATTATTACCTTTTTTTGATCATGATTAATGAAGCATCAAGAAAATGTGCCTATCAGTTACATTGCGCTGTTATTAAATCAGTTTTAATTATATGTGTTCAACTGATAACCAAGTATTCAGGCATATTGGAACCTATTGCAAATGCTTTACAATCGGAAACTATCAATATGTACGCATGTATGAGTCATATTAAAGGTATAATTTCTGTTATAAATGATCATCGAAGCAACTTAGATAGAGAGAGCCAAAATATTTTAGATATTTCAATTAGAACTGCAGCTGTCTTTGAAACTGATATACAAGTCCCACGCATTGTATCTTGTCAACAACATCGGTCCAATTACCTTGCTGAGAATCCATGCCATTTTTGGAAGCGATTGATTATTATCATTCCTTATTAATTTAGATTCCCTAATATCTGCATTGGAGCAGCGTTTTGGTGACCAAAATTAATGTCGCTACATCCCTATACAATGTTGAATATGTCGTTAATTGCTTTTAAAGAAAAAGCACAAAGTTTTTGTCTATACTACGATTTACTTAATTTTAATCAAGAAGCCGAACTATGGTATAAAACATGGCAGAACAAGGGTACGACCAGAAATGATCTCGAAAAACTATATTTTACTGAAGTGTTAAAGGAGGCGAATATTTTCTTTCCCGCAACAAAAAAAGCAATACTTATTTCCTTGGCACAATCTTGCATTACAAGTAACATAGAGAGGTCCTTTCTACACTACGTCGTGTTAAAACATGGCTGGGATCAACGATGACTGAAAACAGTAACGTAACAACTTTGAACGCAGTAGCTTAGCGAGGGGGGGGGTCTGGGGGTCTACTCCCGTGGAATGTCCCGAATCGGGGAGAATTTTGTGCCTGACAGTCTTTTTATAGACAAAAATAGCCTATTTCTGAAATTCCCTTAGATATATTTTCTTGGTTTGTCTACACCTGCCCCCCCCCCTAAAAAAATCCTAGCTACGCCCCTGTTTATAGCATCAGGGCAGTCCAACCTAGAATGAACAATTTTATATAATAAGAGGAGATCAAATATTTTTCGCCTTTCGGATAATTTAGATAAGTTAAGTTTACTGCGCAAATTTATTTATTTATTTATTTATTTATTTATTGAAAAAAAATAAGAAGTACATGAGAAACATAAGCTGCATATCTCACTAGGGCATTCCTATATCGAGATATGCAGTTTTACATTGTAATTTAAACAAAAAACATACATATGAACTAAATAAAAATATAATTATAAACATATAAAAAAAATATAACAATAAGCAAATTAAAGATAACATAACAATAAGCAAATTAGATACTATAACAATAAGCAAATTAAAAAGTACATAATAATATATAAGTTAAGTTATTAAATTTGGATTGTATGAAATATAGCTGAATTCCAGAATGATTTATGATACAAGCGACAACATGGGTAATCCAAAACCATCACTCTCAGTTATTATACATATTTTGACCATTTTCTTGAATAAATGTAATGTACCAATAGTTTTTATTTTTTCATTGAGCATATTATAAAGCAACGGAGCTTTATATGAAAAACTTCTTTGTCCAAAGGATGTTTTGGTATGTACCGGCTGATACATTAAAGAAGAGCCCAATCTAGTGATGCGCACTTGTTGAGATCTTTTCGCAGTGATAATGTTGTTGAAAAATTTACAGAGAGCCTGTATTATGTACAACTGCCTTATTGTCATAATTTTGCTTTCGCTATATAGTATCTGTGATGAATACATAAAACTTTTCTTGAAAATTATTTTTAAAATTAATTTTTGTGCAATATTTAAAGGCTCTAGAGTAGTCTTATGGCAAGAACCCCAACAAATAACGTTATATGAAAGCATTGATTGAACAAGAGCATAGTATACAATTCTTAGTGTAATTTTGTCCAATATATTTCTTAGAGTTAAAAATTAAAATAAATTGACATAATGTCCGCGACAATTACAATCTCTATTTATTAAAAAAGGTCTCGTTATACGAAAGTTGATTATTTATTATAAGTCAATTATGGAGCAGTACAATGCTTCCTCTAGTGAAGTGAAATGTGGAATGCATAAATATACAAACCACCCACGTGGAATGGTAGCGGCCCGGCGGCTCTGTGAGCTCCTGGCTAGCTCCCCTCCACTACCTTGTATTCGGGCGGGATCGGAAGCCTTCGGCTACGTTCGACCCCGGGTAAAGGGTACCACAGACACTACAATTTCAATAATAGGAATACCAATTTTGAAATTAATAAAACGTAAAAATTTATTTTGAATTTTTTCAATTTGTAAACAATGAGAGTTGGGGGGGAGATGTTAAGGAAATATATTCCCTTTAAATTTGAATCCTATAATGTCAATTAGAATACAATCATCGATTGTCATTTGTTTTGTTATTCTATTATTTGATTCAGGATCAGAAGTGACACCGGTTTGAATTACTAATATCACTTTTAAAAAATAGGGGTTAATGGTAGAAGGGTGAAAATTTAGGGCTGCATGTATTTTTTAATGCCTCACCATAAAAAAAAATAAAAAATTTGTCCAAGAAAAATAAAATAAAAATTCGGAGTGGAACACCCTTTACTTTTAGGGGTATGAAAAATAGATGTTGGTCGATTCTAAGACCTACCAGATAAGCACACAAAATTTCATCAAAATCGGTCGAGCCGTTTTAGAGGAGTGCGACCACAAACACCGTGACACGAGAATTTTATATATTAGATAGGCTATATAGCACAGAGCTCTGGCATTACGAAATTAGTAAGATATCTATAATTCTTTAATCGTTTCAAATTATTAGGGAAGTAGTTACTTCGCTAATTTAAATATTTTCTAAAATAGAATTTTTATTTAAGAATCTTTGTTTGGTAAAATGTCATTCTCAAATTTTGACATCACAGAACAATCAAGGCAGAAGCTTTACGGTGAGTGTGCATACTAATGTGTTGTATCGGGGCGTGCTTTGGCCCACGCAACCCCCCTTCGCTCGCCACTCGCGCCGTCACCCCCCGCCATGTTACGTGAGTCCGTCTACCGCCACAACCTGTGGGCGCGACCGCTGCCCGACATCACCGGCCGCCACCGCGAGTGCTCCCCTGAGTTTTATAGGTACACTTGAATCTATATGCTAAATCAGAGGTTCCCAAACTTTTTTTCTCGTAGACCCCTTTCAAAATTTTACTGGTTGCGGTGGACCCCTGCTGCTACATTTCTACCATATTCCCAAAACTCGTCAAAAATTGTGAAGATTAGATCTAACGATGGAAATTTGCGTCGCGGCTGAGTTGAGTTCTAACCCTAAATTCGGAGTGGTATTAATAAAAAGAATAATAGTATATTTCTTGTATTCTATTTATTAAAATAATATGATTTTTTTCCACACACGAGGCCCTGTGGAAAATAATTTCATCTGGGATGCTGTGTGGAGGGTCTTTTTGAGGAGGGGAAGGAATGAACATTGGTCTTGAAGAGACCCATGTTGTAGGAAGGAGGAAACACAAAGACCAGCAAATCGTTCCACAGTCGAGTTGTTGAACACAAGAATAAGTCTTCATTCTCATGTGACTACATATGTTGGGCACGCGTTTGGCGTATTTCCCGACTATGCACCGGTACCGAAGGGATCAATGATGCTAGTTCCTAGGAGCACCTTCTATTGAAATACCGGTAGAATTAGCAAGTCGTGGGAAGGAAAAAGGTAGGGTAGTGGGTAGGGTCAGTGTGCCCAGGAGTTACAGACGTATGAATCCATCCCTCCAACTGCGGTGGAAAGCGATGGATTGAGAAATGAAAAGGTCAAAAGCTCAACCAGTCTCTCTCGATCCAGCCCGCCATGCAGCAGGTGGGCAGACGCATCCGCCACCAAGGCCTGACAAACTTCACCCCATGAACCCGGGCACCCCTGCTAAGTCACCAAACGTAGCGAACCACTTGGGGTGACCTATGGCAGAGGTGTTGGTTATCCAATAAATGGTTCCCAGGGCGGTGGTACCCATACCCGCCTCCCAAATCGAGTTTCCGCGCAGAGTTAAGGGTTTTTTTCAGGTATTTTGGTGCTCCAGACCAGAAGTGGCGGCCAAATTCAACCGTGGGGCCCACTTGTGATTTGTACAGGGTTAGCAGTTGTGTACCATTAAAGTATCTGCAGGCCCTGTACAGCCGAGCTATTCTCTATTTCTTGTCAGAATTGTGTGATTTTCAATGGCTGTTATTTGCTTTTTCTACGGGCCGATATCAGAATTTCAGTTGTAAGCTGTCTCGTATGTTAGGTTAGGTCGTTTTAAACACGTTCCTGCAAATATGCATGCTTATGTATTCATTTAACAGCTATAGAAATCCCACAAATCTGACAAGAGATCTCGCCCGAGATCTATGTCGATCGAGATAGATATCCGTCGATATAGAGCCGTCAGGTCTGGTAAGAGGTGGCAGACTGGATTTGCAGAAATTGCGACTTATTGAGCCCGCAAGCGACCAGAATGCTCTGCTGCCATGCGGGCATACAGCCAGCATTTTGCTGATCTGCAGGTTGTGCTCGAATTTTGACCTATTTATGAATTCTCTTGGTTTCCTTTTGTTGTATGCTGTTCTGTTTTCGGATGTTCTAGATGTGTTGTAGGCTTGGTAAGCCCCGTTTTTTCATCGCACTGCTTCAGAGCATTGTCGACTGAACCACGGCTTTGAGCCCACACCAGTTTCATTGACAGTGGATGATTACAAACTTAATGGAATATAATATCAAAGTCGCTGACCTTCTTAAAATACACCACTCAAAAAATTAAAGGAGGTTTAAAAAAAAAAGCTAAATAAACAGGCTATCCGATCCATATGCCGGCCTAACTGAAAAAAAAAATTTCTAGCCCGTGGCCAAAAAATTTGCAAAATTATTTTTTCGCGCTATCTGTAAGGATTACTTGAGAACCGTAGCTCCTAAAAAAAATTTGCCAAATAACTGAAAATAAGAATCTTAAAGCTCCAAAATGCTTTTTTTAAAGTCTCAATACGACCATTTTTCACCGAAATACAGCCTGTTAAAAATCACCGAAAAATTGATTTTTTTTTGCTCCCTAATTTTTTTGAGTAGTCTATTATCTGCCTACATTGATAGGTAAAGCCTAGCCAACATTTTGGTTCTTTACTATTGAAACCAGATAAATTTTCGTGGACCCTCACTTACAACTTGTGGACCCCATTTTTTTATCACGCCAACGTAGACCCCCGTTGAGTCCCTCATGGACCCCTGGGGGTCCACCTGGACCACTTTGGGAATCACTGTGCTAAATGAATGACAACAATTTTGAGCATGCAATATCTGGATACGGCCTGTACAATATTCAGATAAATAAAAGTTGTCTTTTTTTATTTTACAGTGAATACCGCACAAGAATCTCAACTGCTCCCGTCTGGAGCCAGTGAGACTATGGCATCCCCAATTGGGGTATGTTGTGAGGCTGAAGGTAGTGGGGAGGGGAAGGAGGTGGGGAAGAGGAAGGTTGGGAAGTACCTGGCTATTCTGGTCTATATTTCAATTCAAATAATAATTGCATTAAAAGCGTACTTATTTAGTTGTTTCTTCCAGGGAAAATGAAGCACAAATTCCTCGATTGGGTCCCTGGCTGCAGCGAGAATTGGACTTTCTCACCTCAGAGTCGGCTCGTGCTTTCCAAACCATCATGCGAACCATCACCTCTATTCCCATTCTCTCGCCCATGTTCCGGCAGATGATGCTGCCATTCCTGAATGTCTACACCGATCACTTCCTGCATGAATTCTATTCATTCGCAAGTTCTCCCTTCGACATGGTTGGTTACGATTGCACAGTTCAATACCAAGTCGGCACCATGAGGATTATAATTTCCAGCACCGACGAGGAAAACAGCACCGACAGTGATATTGAGATGCTCGCCCAGCCAGGACCTTCGCACGCGTTCCCCATTCCTTTCGCCGCTACTCCCACATCCGAAGCTGCCACCACATCCGAAGCTGCCACCACATCCGAAGAAACCATGTCTCACTCTGACATCGAGGATTCTTCTGATGAAGTAGTTATGGTTGGGTACATAAAGCCTCCCCACGAGAGGACTCCGGAAGTTGTAGATTTGCTGGCATCCGATAGTGATACTGTGATAATAAAAGAACCTAGACAAAATAATAGCCCAATAGAGGTGGTAGATGAACAAAGCCTATCGGCTCATGCCGGTTTACCTTATGCATCTCACCGGCCTGTTGATCAGCCCTCTTCCTCGGGCTTGGTGAAGTTAAGTTTGAAGGGTAACCGTAATGTGGCAATGGGTCCAGACTCTGAAAGTGAAGGAGATTCAAACCAAGATAAAAATATTCATAAATACAAACGTTTCAAAAGCAGACATTTGAGGAAACACATACCACGGGACATACACAGCGCCTCCACCGAGTGTACGGACCGAGATACAGATTGCACGGACGAAGATTACACCCCAAACGCTAATTCCAATCTTTCTGACAATCTAAGTGAGAGTTCTCTATCAGAAAGAGAACCTCCCAAGACTAAGTCTTTGTACAAATCTAAACAATCTCTTAGGTCTGAGATTTTGAAGAATATGTCGGAATATGATGAAAGTGATTCGGAAAACGAATCAGTGGCAGGTTCTAGTTCAGATTCTAGTCACAGCTCAGACACGGCCTCCAACTCGTCCAATAACATAATTTCAAAATAAGGATACTGAAGGGGCCGTATTAAACTTTTATAATATCATAAATGACCTCATACGTAAACATATTCCCGAAAAAAAAATTTATGTTAATTTGGAAAGGTTTCCCCCCTGGTATACTTCCCCACTTATTAAAATTGTAAAAGAGAAACTAAAATATCACAAAAAATGGAAAAAATACAAAAATCTAGCTGACTATCAATCCTTTTCAGTGCTGAGAAATCGTCAAAAGAAGATCTCACTTGAATGTTATGATAACTACATTAGGACGGCAGAAGAATCAATAAAAAAGTGTAGTAAACGCTTCTGGTCGTTCGTAAAATCAAAGCAATTGTCTTCTGATCTACCAAATCAAATGTATCTTGGCGATATCTCCTGCACTGATGGACAATCCATTTGTGACAATTTTAGTGATTATTTTAGATCGGTTTTTGTAGAGAATCCCAACCCCAGCCTCGATCCTATAAACTCTGATAACAATGTCGACAACTCTTATCTTCATATTCACACAATTAACTTTAATCAATCGCATGTACTTAATTATCTAAAAAAACTCGATCCGAACAAAAGCGCGGGATCTGATTTAATTCCATCCATTTTTTATGTAAAATGCCGGGACCAATTGGCTTATCCTATCTCCATGCTGTTCAAAATGTCATTTGAGGAAGGCAACTTCCCCAACGTCTGGAAACAAGCACTCATTACACCAATCCATAAAAGCGGGGACAAAAACAACATCACTAACTACTGGCCCATCTCCAAACTCCCAATTATCAGCAAGATTATGGAAAACATGGTTCTTGACCAACTTTTTCCAGCAGTACAAACTACCATATCAAAAAATCAGCACGGCTTTTTTAGAAAACGGTCAGTCGAGACAAACCTGCTGGAATACACAGATTTCATATTTAATTCTATGGGTAGTAAAACTCAGATTGATTCTATATACACGGATTTTTCAAAAGCCTTTGATAAAATTAACGTCAAACTGCTTCTGAAGAAGCTATTAAAAATCGGGATCAGTGGGGACCTTCTAAGATGGATCAAATCGTACGTCACTAACAGGAGTCAAGCAGTTAGAGCTAAGGGTTTCTCTTCACGTTTCTATAATATACCCTCAGGAATTCCACAAGGATCACACCTCGGACCTCTCCTTTTTATTTTGTATATAAATGATATAGACTCTTGCTTCAAAAACTCTAAAATCCAAATTTTTGCTGATGACATTAAAATTTACAAAAAAGTAATTAATATTAATGACAGCCTAGAATTGCAAGAGGATATCAATAGGCTTGGACTATATTGCGCGAACAACCAACTGTACCTTAATCTAGAAAAATGTAATACAATATCTTTCACCAAAAGCACTAACCCCCTAACATTCCCATATAAAATAAACGGAGTTGAATTAAAAAGGTGTAGTGAAGTAAGGGACTTAGGAATAATAATGGACTCCGGAATGTCTTTCCGATCACACATAAATTCCATTTGTGACAGGGCCTACAAACTCCTAGGATTCATTGTAAGAGTGACTAAACCATTCAGATCACCACATGTAATCAAGATATTATATTTTTCTTTTGTTCGCTCCATACTAGAATTTGGATCAGTGATTTGGAATCCCCAATACAAAGTCAATATTGATAGGTTAGAAAGAATCCAAAAAAAAAATTTGAAATACTTAGACTTTAAATCGTTCCGAATATCAGAACATGTAAAAGATTCCTTAGCATTCCATAAAATTACATCACTAGAAGAGAGAAGAAATATATCTGACCAGAAATTTTTATACAAAATCATCAACAACGCTGTTGACAGCAACTATCTTCTGGAAAACATCCATTTCCACTGTCCAGTACGTAATACAAGAACAAATAAACTATTCCACATCCCACAATCAAAAACTAACTACTCACAACATACATTTCTGAAAAGGACGTGCACAAAATATAACAATATCCTTTCAGACGCTGATATTTTCCATCTGTCCTCAGTTCAATTCACAAAATATGTAACGGAGAAGATCAAAACAGATTGTTGATCGTGAATCTGCTGTGTGCCTTATTTTATTGTTTTTCTCTTATTAGGTTGGTTTCATCTGATTTTCGTATGAATTATTATGTTGGTTTCATCTGATTTTATTATGTTTATTATGTTGGTTTCATCTGATTTTCTGTAATCTAGTTAGGTATTATGTATGTATAACTTCTTATATTAATGAGTTTTTTGTTTTTTCTTTAAATTCTATATTCTCAAATGTGGAAACTTCACTGGTTCATGCAAATTTGTCAAATGTAATTATTTAATAAAATATGTACAACTGTTTGTTTTCCCAAATAAAGTAAAATAAAAATAAATAAAAACACAGACAACCAAAAATTAAAATTCAAGAGTAGATCAAAGAGCAAAGAAAGATTAATAACAAAAATATTAGAAAATAAACAACCTAAAAACGTCAAAGGAAAAGCAGTTTTGTCCAGTAAATCCAAAACAAAAAACAAATGTTTTGTAAAATCTTCAAAGAGAATGTGGTGAATGTAAACAAACCACTCAACCTCGGTGGGAATAAAGAAATGGATTATTCATTTTTGTGAAATGAAGTGCGATTATGATAAAGACTGCCAACACAATAAATGAATACTGCCCTTATGTGTACATAATAATATATATGAATTATATAGGAGGAGGTTCTCAATTCGACTGTATTTTTTTTTTTTTTTTTTATGTTTGTTTCCTCAGAACTTTCGACTGGGTGAACCGATATTGATGATTCTTTTTTATTTGAAAGCTGGTGCTTTCCGTGTGGTCCCATTTTAATTTGGTCCAGTTCTGACAATGGCATCCATGAGAAAATCATATAAGTCTTAAATTTGCATCAAGTATGTGCGCGACAAATGGACGAATAACTCAATATCACGCCAACCGATTTCGATGATTCTTTTTTTATTGGAAAGTATGTACTTCAAGGGTAGTTTGATGAGAGTTTGGTTAGGTTCTGATTATGGGATCCATGACAAAGTAACGGAACTCTCCAATTCTGAAGAACAAATTTACGATACTCGGCCGAATCTTAATCGAATTAGTTAGTGTACTTCAGATTCACTAAAAATCAAAAAATAAACAAAAATTTTAACAAAACAAAAAACGACTTAAAAAAATGCACTAAAAAGAAAAAAAATAATTTCGTATTCTTCTACAACTTTATAATCAACTTACCTTTTCTACTCATCAATATGTAGGTACGATTGTTATTTTTGGAGTCGGTGTCAACCAAGGCACCCGCGGCCCGGCGTGTTCACTTGACAGCTCCTCTCCCACTGACACCGACTCCAAAAATAACAATCGTACCTACATATTGATGAGTAGAAAAGGTAAGTTGATTATAAAGTTGTAGAAGAATACGAAATTATTTTTTTACTTTTTAGTGCATTTTTTGAAGTCGTTTTTTGGTTTGTTAAAATTTTTGTTTATTTAACAATGTAATGCCATTCCATAAATTATTAGTAGTTACTTAATAATATTATACATATTTTACTAAGCATTGATTCTTTAAATCACCACGGGAACTGCTTACAGATAATCTAGGTATTACAGTAGTTGTGAACAAAAGAATATACGTACCTAATTACAGAATTAAATCACAGTAAATCCTCAATTATCAGATCTGATGCTAGCTGCATGTTTGTATATCTAAACTAAATGAAGAAAAAATACTATTTTGTATGTAAATGAAATTGCCGCGGTTTATTTTTTGTGCATGTTTATGAATTTTTTTTTTGTCGAGGCGTATTGAACGTTTTATGTTTTTTTGTGAATAATGAAAATAGAACATTGCAAGCAATTACATATTATAAATCAATTTATTCTCTTTGTATTGGATTTAAACGACCGAGGTTTGTTGTGCAACTTACTAAGCAGTAAATTATTCATTTTGTCAATATTTGACTTAAATTTTTGATTGCCAATTGTTTTTCTCTACTTTATCCTTTCTAAATTAATACTATATTATTTTGTCTTAACTATTTTTTCATCTTTCTCTTGCCAAATTAATAGCACAATATGTTAATTACATATACATTTTTCATCTTAATTCTTTTTAAATAAATATATTTTTTCTGTAAATCAAATCTTAACATTATAGTCATCCTATATATTTACATTGTAATGTACTATCGCCTTCAGCTAATTAGGTACCTACTAATCCACACTAACAATCTGTAAGAAACATACAACAATATTGTTCTTCAATAACTCTACTATTTTTGTGTTATTTTATTAAATTGTAGAGTTGTTAACCTCAACACAGGCTTGACCTAGAGAGGTTATAAACTGAATTGTTAACATTAGACCTAGGTACCATGTAGACAAATAAATAAATAAATTAGAAATTCGATTTTTTTTTTTTTTTTTTTTTTTTAATTGAAATTTTTTGATACAATACATATAATACATACATGAAAAAACTTAATATAATTAATGTATGAACAAAAAAATCCCACAAAGGCAATGCCTGTGCGTGGGTATAATATAGATTTTTTACTTTTATTTCTATGGTTATAGTGAATATTTTAAGTATACATAAATAAGGGATTTAAAAAAAAAAGTAACTGAATAAATGCATTTAAAAACTACAGCATAATAACAGTCTGCACTGTTATTATTGTATTTGTAAGTTTTGTAAGAATAGATGTTACAAGTGCAATTTAAAAACATAAAAAAACAAACAAAATAAACTAGCAAACAATATTATAAATCTTCTCTAAAAGCTGTCCAATGATAGATATATTTAATGGCTTTATTTAAACTTATAAGAAAAAATATCTGTTTCAGTGTTTTTTAGCCAAATTTTGGTATATTTTTTATAAGATTGAAGATTTTGACATATGTTCTCTTTAAAGGTTGTACATAGTAAATTATACATTTTTGGAGCTATAAAACTAATATGCCTTTGGGACAACCTAGTTTTGCAGTGGGGTACTGCATACTCACATGTGCCACGTCTTTGGCTGGTACGATTTGAATTTTTTAGGAAGTTATTTGGACGCATGTAAATAAATTTAAGACATTGAAGTCCATAGGTCTGTCTAAGGTCCAAAATATCAGTTTCCTTAAACAATTCCAACACGATTTAGAAACAAATGTAATAAAACCCATACAATTGAATAAAATCCGCGTAGACCACCCCTCTCCCACCCTTAGTTATCTACATAAGGGAACGTACCCAAACTACGTGACCAACTTTTTGCAATTTTTAACCCCCCCCCCCCCCCCCCCCGGTGACCAAAATCCTAAGGAACCCGCCGCTCATTTGTATGGAGCGTGACCTTTTGAAGACCCCCCCCCCCCCCTAAGAGTGTCACGTAGTATGGGTACGTTCCCTAAACCGTATCCCCGCCGAAAACGAAGAAGATGGAGAGATATGTAATTAATTACGAATGTTGGAGAGAGTGGGTATACTAATATTTAAAACGGTAAAATTGAAGCGAAAATTGTGAAAATGTTTAATAAAACACGAATCGTTTAAAAAATAGTGCAAAAATCTCTTAGGGCTGTCTAAAACATCATTTAAAGAAACACTGTGAATTTTTTCATACATATAACTTGTAAAATAATTGAAACAGACGTGAAAATAATAATTTTCGGAGTATACTTTGCGATTTTTTCCTATCGAGGGAATATCATATAATTTGCGTTTCGGCGTGGGGAATGTAGGTATAGATATTATCTTAAGAAATAACATATATTTTTTTAAGAGCTTAAAAACTTCAAATGTTTAAGGGGGATATGTAAGAAAACGGTAGAAATTTGGGTAGCGGGGCCTTAAGAATTATTTGTACCTGTCTGAAGATGGCTTTTACAAGCTGAAACTGGTTACGGTCAAATAAAGTAAAGCGGAAATTAGTTTAATATTTGTTTTATTATAATATATCCGGTACCCGGCAGGCGTTGCTATGCCATTTAATAAACAAATTGTTTCTCACTGCGTGTCCTTTCCCTTTCATCCCGTTAGCCTTCCGCCTCCCCATCCTCTCCCGCATCCCCTTCTCCTCTCGCGTTCCCCCCTCTAGAATTCCATACAATCAGTCCCGGTACATTCAGTTTTCAAACAGCTCGCGTGCCTCCTATTGCAATCTTTTATACAAATTTCATAATGCCAGAGCTCACCAGTAGTTTTATACAAACCTTGTCCTGACAATAACGAACACAAAAAAAGAATTATCCAATTTGGTGCAGTCGTTCGGAAGATATGCGCGAACATACATTTCGGCGATTCATTTTTATTTATGTAGAAGAAGAAGATAGATAATATTATAATGCAATTCCACCATTAACGCTTATTACAAAATATTAACGTTTATTTGTTTCTCCAAAAGTCGACAATGTTTAATCACCGTCTCTGATATCTACGTACTTAATATTATTGTAATGTCTGTGTGAATTGTATTAGTGCAAGCGAGGTAGCATGCTTGCGTGAATCTATATAAGGCGATGCGTGCGAGATTCGTCCTCTTTTGGCTTAAGGCAGCCCCCTAATAAATACTAGTACAGAACACTGTTACGCTCTTCATTTAGTGTACTACCCACTATAATACTTCGTCTTCCACATCTGTAAGTCCGCATCTGGATTAGCTCTGCCACAACTGGCTCAGACGGACATTACAATTATTGTTTAATAATTGAATACAGAATTTACTACTAAATTGAGGTATTTCAGGAACACCGGCTCCTGTTTTCATTGAGGAATACATTAGAATAGGGAATTTAGATCAAACATTATATCAAAGGCTACGAGAGACTTCCTTGTTAGCATGTTAGTATTATAGACCGGGAGGCGAGATAGGTAAACCCTACGTCATCGACTACACGGATGAAACTACTTTTAAGTGATAAGGGGCATTTAGAAAACCTTAAAAAAGCTGGTCTGCCGGTGCGCCTCTTGGCAGGAGCCGCGCAGTCATGGAAATAGTCAGCGATTTTTTTGGTCAAAATTACGTCATCGACTACACGAACGGGAATGGTCTCATGTGATAAAGGTCGATTAGAAAATGAGAAAAAAGCAGGTCTGCCAACCGGCAGCCTGGCAAGTTCGGAGGCAGCCGGCGTCAAAGTGGGGAAAAAATTGGTCGATTTTAGGTCATCGACTACACGAATGAAACCAATGAATAACTATAGTCCAGATCATTCCATATAAGAATTTCGCGGTCTGCCGACCAGCAGCCTGGCAAATTTTTGTGTACGATTTTTTAAAGTTTTTTTTTTTTAATTTTTCGTTTTTCTTTATTATTATTTCACCATATTTTTATGAACTTTGAATGCCATATTTAAAAAATAAAATAATTTAAGAGTTCCCAGTGTACCCATCCGTCAGGCGAGCCTTTAGACGCCAAACCACTTACGAAACCTGCCGCGGTGCCCCTCACCGCTGTCGCGTGTTAATATTTTTGCACAAATTTATTATAATAATAGTCCTGTGGCGGCACATCATAAACTTCGCCATCAAAAGAAGATTCGAGAACATCTCCTAATATTCGCGCGGCGCCGGCAAACCTACTTGCTACTAGGTACCTACCTACATATGCCGCTCGCGATGTACTTTCTCGCCTGCCGTGCCGGCTGGACGATAATAATATCGCCACCGCCTAGAAAGGTCTAGAGTTTATAAGCCGCCTGAATATTCAGCACCGGGTATGATCGAGTACCTTCCAGTGTGCACATTGCCGGCGAATGGAACATTACTCCCACCGGTCGCGCTGGAATATATAAAGCGACTAAACTCTGCGCTAGTTCAGTCAGTCTCACACTAACCGTCGGTCAACAGCTCGTCGTAACAGATCTCCGAACAAGTGCTCCTGCAGTGCTCTACACATCCAGGGCAGCTTCCCGAGGTTCATCACCACGTCTCAGCTACAAGGCCCATCGTGCCTTCAGCTCCTGAGAACAGCTACATCCCGCGACTTATAAGGTTTGACGCCACCTTCAGCCAAGGGATCGGCTCACCACTTCATGGCACCCCGAAGCCCCACCGTGCTTCGCTGTCATGGAAACACGCTCCGCCTCGCCAGGACTACCTGCTAATCCTAATGGCTCAGCACACTGAGCCACTCACCGTTCATCTCCGCGATTCAAAGCGTCGAGCAACGGCCTGGAAGATAGGTCATCTCCACCGCCATGGTGTCGAGCAACTCGCTGACCTTCACCGCATCTCCATCACACCGCACGCCTGCAGCATCTCATCACGGCACCCTGCACACATCTGGTTACTGCTTCACCGACCCTCGCTACGTAGCCCAATAAACGACTGACTCATACTTCGACTTGACGCCTTTTATTCCATCGTCCCGTCTCCCGCTCCCTCAGTCCCTTTAAGATTGCCTAATAGTCCATAGTAGTTGGAAGTTCGAACAACCAACCCACCGTCGCCGTAAGAGCTGCGTTCGTCCGAAAAACGACGGAAATTTCCGAACCCCGTCCGTTTCATATCGGTTTCGCTTGCCCTGCTGCATCGATTACATCGAATACAAGATCGAAACTAACGAAAACCTGTAGTCTAAACCATCCCATTTATGACTTTCTTCGTCTGCCGACCAGCAGCCTGGCAGTTTTTTGTGTACGATCTTTTAAAGTTGTAAATTTTTTTTTTATTAAAAAAAAATATTTTCAATATCTTTATTATTATTATTATTTGAATGTGGTTTTAAAAACTTAGAATGCAAGATTTTAAATAAAATAAGTTGTAATCATAAAAAAATAAATTTTGAGTGTTCCGAGTGTACCCATCGGACGGGAGAGCCCTTCGCCGTCAACGCGTGCCCATATTATTAAACAAATTTATAATAATATAAGTCTTTTTAAGATAACCTAATAGGCAATAGTAGTTGGAAGTTCGAACAACCAACCCACCGTCGCCGTAAGAGCTGCGTTCGTCCGAAAAACGACGGAAATTTCCGAACCCCGTCCGTTTCATATCAGTTTCGCTTGCCCTGCTGCATCGATTACATCGAATACAAGATCGAAACTAACGAAAACCTGTAGTCTAAATCATCCTATTTATGACTTCCTTCGTCTGCCGACCAGCAGCCTGGCAGTTTTTTGTGTACGATCTTTTAAAGTTGTAAATTTTTTTTTTATAAAAAAAAATATTTTCAATATCTTTATTATTATTATTATTTGAATGTGGTTTTAAAAACTTAGAATGCAAGATTTTAAATAAAATAAGTTGTAATCATAAAAAAATAAATTTTGAGTGTTCCGATTGTACCCATCGGACGGGAGAGCCTTTCGACGCGAAACAACTTACTGGAAAATGGCCGCGGAGCCCTTCGCTGCCATTGCGTGCCCATATTATAGCCTGGTTGGTACACTCGAAACACTTAAATTAATATTTTTATAATTGCCACTTATTTTTTTTTTAATTTGGCATTCCAATTTTTTAAAACCATATTGAAATAAAAATAATAATAAATACAATGAAAATAATTTTAATAAAATAAAAACTTTACAAATCGTACGTAAAAAACTGCCAGGCTGCTGGTCGGCAGACCAGAGAATTCATAAATGGGATGATCTAGACTACAGGTTTTCCTTAGTTTCGATCTTGAATTCGAAGTAATCGATGCAACAGGGCAAGCGAAACCGATATGAAACGGACGGGGTTCGGAAATTTCCGTCGTTTTTCGGACGAACGCAGCTCTTATGGCGACGGTGCGGTAGTTGTTCGAACTTCCAACCACTATGGATTATTAGGTTATCTTAAAAAGACTTATATTATTATAAATTTATTTAATAATATGGGCACGCGTTGACGGCGAAGGGCTCTCCCGTCCGATGGGTACACTCGGAACACTCAAAATTTATTTTTTTATGATTACAACTTATTTTATTTAAAATCTTGCATTCCAAGTTTTTAAAACCATATTCAAATAAAAATAATAATAAAGATATTGAAAATATTTTTTTTTTATAAAAAAAAAATTTACAACTTTAAAAGATTGTACACAAAAAAACTGCCAGGCTGCTGGTCGGCAGACGAAGGAAGTCATAAATGGGATGATTTAGACTACAGGTTTTCGTTAGTTTCGATCTTGTATTCGATGTAATCGATGCAGCAGGGCAAGCGAAACCGATATGAAACGGACGGGGTTCGGAAATTTCCGTCGTTTTTTGGACGAACGCAGCTCTTACGGCGACGGTGGGTTGGTTGTTCGAACTTCCAACTACTACCAAAAGGACTATTATTATAATAAATTTGTACAAAAATATTAACACGCGACAGCGGTGAGGGGCACCGCGGCAGGTTTCGTAAGTGGTTTGGCGTCTAAAGGCTCGCCTGACGGATGGGTACACTGGGAACTCTTAAATTATTATTTTTTTAAATATGGCTTATTTTTTTTTAAAATGGCATTCAAAGTTTTTAAAAATATGGTGAAATAATAATAAAGAAAAACGAAAAATTAAAAAAAAAAAAAAACTTTAAAAAATCGTACACAAAAATTTGCCAGGCTGCTGGTCGGCAGACCGCGAAATTCTTATATGGAATGATCTGAACTATAGTTATTCATTGGTTTCATTCGTGTAGTTGATGACCTAAAATCGACCAATTTTTTCCCCACTTTGACGCCGGCTGCCTCCGAACTTGCCAGGCTGCCGGTTGGCAGAACTGCTTTTTTCTCATTTTCTAATCGACCTTTATCATATGAGACCATTCCCGTTCGTGTAGTCAATGACGTAATTTTGACCAAAAAAATCGCTGATTATTTCCATGACTGCGCGGCTCCTGCCAAGAGGCGCACCGGCAGACCAGCTTTTTTAAGGTTTTCTAAATGCCCCTTATCACTTAAAAATAGTTTCATCCGTGTAGTCGATTTAGTAGGGTTTACCTATCTCGCCTCCCGGTCTATTAGGAAGGTAAGAATAATATTAGGTGATATTTTTTTAAGGAACAAACTATTAGTTTCAGCCCATACCCATGATAATTGGTGCACCCAGCTGCTAGAAAAATCATCACTTTTTATTTAACAATATACGATGGTTGTAATAATTTTTTAACGTGGAGTCATCAGTTATACATCAGTTATACACAGGGTGCGGCAGTATAACTTCCTTTTTTCAAAACTTAATAAAACCCATTGTATGAATCAGAAATTTTTAATTTGTTATTTATATTGTAGGCACATACATAAAGTTTTGTTTCACTTAGTTTCTAAAGATCAAATCAGGTAGTTGACGTCCCCCATTCTCCATACACTGAGTAAACCGATTTCTGGTTTTTGTCATGATTCTTGCCAGCATATCAGGCGTTATCCTGGCAAATTCTTCCTGGATATTGGTCTTCAAATCTTGTAGGGTCCTTGGACGGTTCACATAAACACGGAATTTCAAAAAACCCATTGAAAAAAATCACAAGGGGACAAATCGGGAGAGCGGGCCGGCCACTCCAAATCGCCCCTAATTGAGATGAAGTGCTCTGGGAAGTGTTCCCTCAAAAGAACCATCAATGTTCGGTGATCTAATGGGACAAGGGACTCCAGTTCTTCTTCTTGTCGCACTTGCAGTTTGTCTGAACGTAGTGACCCATAATAATATAACAACAATTGCGTTCCGGTCCGGGACATAGGCTGAATTAAAGCTTTTCCGATAGGCACGCTGGGTTGCGATCACAGAACATCCGTTCAAAAAGTACGCCTCATCGGCAAACGTACGCTCCTCACTGTTCCAACGCAAGATGGTGACTAAACTGTGTCGGGACCACGGACATATGAATATATCTGGACCTGCCCTAAGTGATAAAAACGTATTATTTCCCCCTCCCCATGGAACCGGCTGGAGCTCCTCCTTGGCGCCAGTTCGCCCCATGGGGAAGGGATAGAGCCTCGCTTGAATCTAAAATGTGTGACGTCATCATTCTTGCCGTGGGCAGCGCGAAGCTAACATCTATACATTTAACGAAATAACACGCTAAAACGCCAAGCTTGTGCTATACAACATACCTACATATCAATGTGCACATAGCGAATGTGGGCGGTTCCTTAGTGTGCTCGTCGCTGGTTACAGGGGTAAGTAAATTATGAAACATTTGTAAAAGTGTCTTAACTAAACACGGCAACAAAATATTGCTATGTGAAAACGGGCGAATCTTTTTGGGATGTACATTTGGCCTACGCAAATATTTTATTAACGTGGCAAGCAATTCGCGCTCCCATGTAAAAAGGTCTATTCATTCAAAGCAGATTTTGCTTTTAAGAACTAAATGGTAATATTATAATGCGAGATGCCTATATACTGTCAGATTGATTTTTCAACCAATCACAGTCATCTTCCCCTCTTCGCCCCCCCATAGTTTGGTTTTACCCCTCACCTGTTTCTTCTCGTCTATCCATTTGGATGTCTATGGTCGGGACAAAACTTTAAAGTTCCGCCTCTCGAACAAGATCACTAGCGCTCAGCTACGACATCAACCGGCTGAATTGCGCGCATTTAAAAAAAAGTAAGTTATGCTGCCGCACCCCGTAGATGTTAGGGAACGTACCCATACTACGTGACCAACTTTTTGCAATTTTTAACCCCCCCCCGGTGACCAAAAACCTAAGCCCGCCGCTGCTCATTTGTACCAAGCGTGACATTTTGAAGACCCCCCCTAAACGTGTCACGTAGTGTGGGTACGTTCCCTTACTATTGGTGGCATTTTACATATGAGGAGCGATTATGTATCTTTTGTGGATATGGAAAAGATTCCATACGGAATCAGCTGTCAACTTCGTGTCATTTTCTATATCTGTCAATTGCTTTTTCAATGGGTGATATCAGATGCCACCGATTTTAACTAGTTTGAAACACAAAATACTGTAAATATACATGTATATTTATTCATTTAATCTACGTTATTCAAACACCATTTTAATCCAAAATTAATATAATTCTTTGTTTTAACCACAAAAATTATATAATTAATTAATTAATTTATTTTATTACAATATTATTTCGTAATGCAATATTATTATAATGCGAATGGTCAGATGTTCGTGTTTTCGATATTATTTTATGGAATGGAAGCATGGACGCTTACTGAAGAACTAATTAGGCGATTTGGGGCATTCGAGATGTGGATCCACAGAAGAATACTTTAAATATGCTGGATGGACAGGGTCGCGAATGAAGATGTTATGTTTCGGATGAATAAAGAAAAGAAAAGTGATTAAAACTATAAAAATCCGAAAACTTCAATATCTTGGACATGTGATGAGACATCCAGAGAAGTATGAGATCTTGCGTCTCATAATGCAGGGAAAGATTGCCGGAAGACGGGGCCCTGGAAGAAGAAGAACCTCATGGCTGAAAAACCTGAGAGTGGTTTGGCCAGTCAACCGTAGAGCTGTCCGGGCCGCAGTAAACAAAGTACGCATAGCCAACACGATAGCCAACGTCCGTTGAACAGACAGGGCACAAGAAGAAGAAGACGTTTTTAATAGAAAAAAATGTCATCGGACAGAAAAAATTTCAAAATGACATTTACATTTTTAACTCCAAATATAATCAGGAAACGTTGGTTAAAAACCCTCGGGTACGTGCAGTTTATACCCTGTATATAAAAATGAATATTTATTTATTTGTCCCTTATTATTTCCTAAACCATTCATCCGATTGCGATGCAAACTTTCGTGATTTGTTGTGCGCACGCCCACGAAGGGATATGAACCGGAGAGAGGAGGAACAAAGGGGGGGGGGGTGTACGAAAGAGGGAAAGGGAGGGGGAAGGTGGAAGGGGAAGGAGTCGTGGGAGGGGAGCGGGGACGCAACGGAAAGGACACGCAGGAATAAACAATTTCTTTCTTTGAGTGACATTGCTAGGCATGTTGGATGTTCTTTAGTTATAATATAAATAATTTGATGTGTGATAAATGTTTAATTAAATTAAACTAAGTTTTGTTAAAACTTGAAAGAACAAAACAGTTTTAGAACCAGCGAAACAATTCTCGGATTCATCAACACGAACAGGACAGAAGAAGCATGCCAAAGAATATTCAGTTCATTTAGTAATCTCCCAACAGCATTACTTTCTAACAATAATTACTTGTGTGTTCTTTGTTTTGTTTGCTGACATTTGACTGGTGACGGGTGACCGGTGTCGGTAGCGAGGTGCTGTGTGTTTAGTTCGTCGTTATTGCCCAGAGGTGTTTTACAAAAAGGCAAAATGTGGCGTCGTGTTGTGTTTTTACTATTCGTGCTGTGTGTTTTAGTAGCAGGGCAGAACTTAGGAGGTAAAATTAAATAAAAATTAATACTTGATGTCACTCTTGGAAAATTGCGGAAAATAACTGCCTTATCTACTAATAAACGTGTTTTATATTCTACACAGCTGTGAAAAACCATTAATGTGGGGTTAATGGTTGTTTATCAGTAGTGTAAAATTTAAAACAGGTTTGTTAGTAAGGGATAACTGTTTACTGAGAAATTTTGTTTGCACAGAATCAAAATTAAAATTAAGATGTTCTTTTTCTGGCCCTTTTAACCACATATTTGTCCCAGCTCACGTAGGTCTCATAGTTGTGTCTCCCCTACTATCATAGTGAGAAGTATGATCTGAACGGTATTGGAAAGAGAAAACAAACGCTTTATGAGCATTTAACCAGCCAGCGGACGAAAATCCACATTTAGTCGAAAGTTGTTCTTACGATCGTGCAGGGCGGTTACAATGAGAAAGATTAATTATTCTCCGTACCAGCTTTTTAAAATTATAACTCAATATCGAAGTTATTCCAATCCAAATTAGCTTTAATTTATACCTTCATCCAAAAATGCTGAAAGGCGTGATGATAAAACTATTAAAATAATGTACTTTTTTTTGATTATAAGTATTTATCATTTTTCAAGAATGTCTAAATTTAATAAGAATGTTAAAAAAATGTGAAATATATTGTTTGTAAGTGCGCAAATAAATACACAAATGGACCAATTTTCGTCAAGAAACACATGTACGTACATATTTTTTAATGATTTTATTGAAACTAAAATTAAAATTCTAAAACATGCGTTTGCTAGATAAAGTATTGATTTATTTTACTGCATGATTATATTATTTGAAATGGGTGTGGTATAATACAAAATCTTTTTTGAAAATTTAACAAATCTGCCAACGACCTATGGAATAACATTATTTGAAAAAATTAAAAAATTTTCTCATAATTTATTACATGCGAATGCTAGATAAAAGAACAATCTTTCGAAATCCATTTATATTTTTTTGTGGAAAACAGTCAATTCGTCTAAAATCTGATTTGAAAATGACATATTTCTGGTTGCAAATCGATACTACTTTGGGCTACAGAAGCATATGAAATCTCGCCACCTTACCAGAAGAACTAAAGTCCTGCTTTACAAGACCCTTATACGACCTGTTCTTATGTATGGTTCGGAATGCTGGACAATCAGTAAGGGTGATGAAGGAGCCCTAGAAAGTTTTGAAAGGAAGGTGCTGCGAAGGATTTACGGCCCAGTCTGTGATAATGGAGAATGGCGTATCAGATACAACGAGGAGCTATACGATCTTTACGAGGACCCTAATATCTCCAAGGAAATCAAAACTGGAAGACTCAGGTGGGCTGGACATATCCAGAGAATGAGCGAAGGAGATATCCCAAAGCGAATTATGGATGGTGCACCTGGGGGTCGGAGAAGAGTTGGAAGACCAAAGCTTCGATGGCTGGATGGAGTGGTGAAGGATGCAAGTACCATCGGCATCCGAAACTGGCGCAACGCAGCACAACACCGACAGTCATGGAGGAAGGCTCTGCTGGAGGCCAAGACCCGACCTGGGTTGTAGAGCCACAGATGATGATGATGATATTTCTGGTTTTCTCTGGTAATGCCCTCTTATATTAAAATCTAAAAGTTAACCACAAAATAATTAAAATATAGAACTCTGAAACCAAAATATCTGACCGTAAGGGCCTTTAACTAGTCAGCGGCCGAAAATTCACATTTCGTCGAAAGATGTTCTTACGATCGTACAGGGCGGTTCCAATGTGAAAGATTAATTATTCTCCGTACCAGCTTTTTAAAATTATAACTCAATATCGATTTAACTTCATTCTAAATTTGCTTTAATTTTAATCTACATCCGAAAATGCAGGCGTGATGATAAAACTATTAAAATTATGTACTTTTTGCAATTATTTTTTGATCATAAGTATTTATCATTTTTCAATAATGTCTAAGCAAAATAATTTGTAAGACCGTAAATAGATAGACAAAATAGAGAAATTAATAATAAATAAGTGTTCGGATATTTTTTTAATGATTTTATTTGAACTAAAATTAAAATTTTGAAACATGCGTTTACTAGATAACGTATTGATTTACAATAATTTATGATTACATGGTACGAAATATATCTTGTAAAATAAGATTTTTCGTTTGAAAATTTAACAAATCTGCCAACTAACTATGGTATAACCTTATTATACTATAAATAAACATTTTTCTCGAAATTTAAAACATGCGTTTACTAGATAAAAGAACAATCTTTCGAAATCAGATTATAATTTTTTTGTTGAAAAGTGTCAATACGTCTAAATTTTGATTTAAAAATTACATATTTCCGGTTTTCCCTCGTAATATGAAAGAATTTTTTTTACGTGAAACGACAAAAAAGTGAGGTGACGATAAAATTTATTGTTCATTTGTCTAATAAAATAAGAGTGTGTGTTTTTATTTTGTTTTCCGTTATCAGTAATTTAAGTTAAAAAAAATATAAGGTGAGCCATTTTCAAAATTTTATAAAGTTTGCATTCAAAATTTTTATACCTATTTAAAAAATTATATTGTTATTTCTAACTAGCTGGTCCCGGCATGCGTTGCTATGCCGTTTAATAAAGAAATTGTTTCTCCCTGAGTGTCCTTTCCCATTCGTCCCGTTCCCCTTCCGCCTCCCCTTCTTCTCCTGCGTCCTCTTCCCCTCTCGCGTTCCCACTCCGTCACCTCCACCTTCCCTCTCCCCACTCCACTCCCCCCCCCCCCCCACTTCCCCCGTCCCGCAAACCCTTCTTCCGAGTTCTCCTTCCCCCTCCCAGGTTCCCCTCCCCCTCCCAGGTTCCCCTCCCCTCTCTCGCCTTCCCCTCCCCCTCCCCCCTCTCGCCTTCCCCTTCCACCTTCCCCGCCTTACCTCTCCCCTTTACCGCTCCCTCGTCCCGCGTTCCATATATTCAATCCCAGTACGTTCAGTTTTTAAACAGCCCGCGTGCCACCTTTTACAATGTTTATTCAAATTTCCATTCTTCATGTATATTAAATTTGGTACCTAACATAGGAACCTATTTAAAATATCTGAAATTCTTGATTCAATTAAAACTATTAAGGGAGTACCTACTTTAAATAAATTTATCAACTTAAAGACTTTCAAAAATAGAATCCTGATTGAACAATCATTGTTCTGCAAAATGTCATTCTCAAATACGCGAACTGTCAAACGTGCGATTTTTTCTGAAATTATCCAATTTTCTGCGCAATTTTCTTAAATTTTCTCTACGTAAGAACCATCCTCGTACTTCAAGGAATATTCTAAAAAAAGAATTAGCGAAATCGGTTCAGCTGCTCTCGAGATTTGCGCTTACCAACACATTTAGCGATTCATTTTTATATTATAGATAATAGAATTTGAAATCGTATTTCATCACCTTTCAAAAATAGTGTTTGGTTTTTGGATATATTTATAAATATTCCATTTATTTGTATTTTATGTGAAGGCGGAAATATTTTAACCTACTGATAAAATACGCCCGAATTTTGAAGGGCCAGATAGCCTCAGTGAAAAATCCCGGGAGAATCACACATTTCTAATCTCAATAGTTTGATTCGTCAATCATTCATCGTTTGATCATTCAATCGGCTAGAACTGAATATAAATAAAAACAAAATACATGCTCATAAGCAAAAATATTGCTTATGCATTGGATGAAAATCTTTATATTGCTGGAACAAAACATACAGAGTATTGTATACTTGGGCTGCAATGTAAATGATAGATGGGATCCTTCGGTTGAAATCAAATGCGGCATTGAGCAAGCTCGTACAACCTTTATCCGCATGAAAAAATGTTTTGCAGTCATGATCTCAACCTTGGATTATGAATGCGAATGGTCAGATGCTACGTGTTTTCGATATTATTTTATGGAATGGAAGCATGGACGCTTACTGAAGAACTAATTATAGGCGACTTGAGGCATTCGAGATGTGGATCTACAGAAGAATACTTAAAATAAGCTGGATGGACAGGGTTAAGAATGAAGATGTTATGGTTTCGATGAATAAAGAAAAGGAAGTACTTAATTAAAACTAAAAATTCGAAAACTTCAATATTTTGGACATGTGATGAGACATCCAGAGAAGTACGAGATCTTGAATCTCATAATGCAGGGAAAGATTGCCGGAAGACGGGGCCCTGGAAGAAGGAGAACCTCATGGCTGAAAAACCTTAGACAATGGTTTGGCCAGTCTACCATAGAGCTCTTCCAGGCCGCAGTAAACAAAGTCCGCATAGCCAACATGATAGCCAACGTCCGTTGAACGGACAGGGCACAAGAAGAAGAAGAATAGTTTAATTGTAAAACTTTTAAATTGTATTTTTAGATAATAATTAACAATTGATTTTAACTTTATTAGGTGTTACAAAGAAACAATTATTTAGGTACGCCGGGGAAGAAGGGAAAAGCAATAAACATAAATTCCTTATCGTTATAATGCTGCAGCTCTTTCTTATACATTAAATAATGGTGAGACATACACAAAACGTGTGACTGTTTCCTCCAAAGTATCTACTACTTTTTTGCGATTGGAAGTGCGTTTCGTTTTATTTATACATGTGAGAGAAATGTATGATAATTATTGTATGTTTCTTTTGGGGGGGTGCGGACATACGTTCACCGTTTGTTTCATGTTCGACCGTTGTTATTTAGTATGTAAGAAAGATACTCAGCATTAGGGAACGTACCCATACTACGTGACCAACTTTTTGCAATTTTTAACCCCCCCCCTCGCGGTGACCAAAAACCTAAGCAACCCGCCGCTCATTTGTACCAAGCGTAGTATTTTGAAGACCCCCCCCCCGCCCCCGAACAGGTCACGTGGTATGGGTACGTTCCCTTATATGTTTAACGTTTGACGTTTTTGAATTTATGGAATTCACTCATACTTCAATACTTACTATCCTCGTAACTACATTCCATACTTTCAAAATTATCGTCACGGCTAGTAGTATTGTAGGGGTCTACGGAGACGTCACGGTGCGGTGTGTGAGAGAGGTGCAATAAAATGATTACTTTTTTTCCTTTGGAGGCATAGACATCCAAATTTAATAGACGAGAAGAAAGATACAGATGAGGGGTAAAACCAAACTATGGAGGGACGAAGAGGGGAAAGATGACTGTGATTCGTTAAAAAATCAATCTGACAGTGTATAGGCATTTCGCATTATAATATCACCATTTAGTTCTTAAAAGCAAAATCTGCTTTTGAATGAATAAACCTTTTTACATGGGAGCGCGAATTGCTCGCCACGTTATTAACATATTTGCGAAGTCCAAATGCGGCAAAGTAAAGTTCGCCACTTTTCACAGACGAAAATTTTGTTGCCGTATTTAGTTAAGACACTTTTACAAATGTTTCATAATTTACATACCCCTGTAACCAGCGACAAGCTCACTGGAGAACCGCCCACATTCGTTATATTCGACATAATTTTAGGGTATGATGTATAGCTTAAGCTGTCATTTTTGGCGTGTTATTTCGTAAAATGTTTGATGTGGGCTTGACGCTGGTACGGACAAGAATGATGACGTCACATTTTTTAGATTCAAGCGAGGCTCTCGTAAGCCCAGCCGGTTCCATAGAACCGTTATGGGGAGGGGGAAATAATACGCTTTTATCGCTTAGGGCAGGTCCATATATATTCATATGTCCATGTTTGGAGGAAACAGACCTACATACATTATGTATCTCATCTTTTGAAAGAGCTGCAGCTTTATTGTGTTAAGGAACGTATGTTTTTGGCCTTTTTTATGCCGTCACGGTACCATAATCGTGAATTGTCACGGAAATAATAAAAGTGCTCATTAAACCTCAAGATTTACGTCAACACGACTAATAACGACAGTTTGAATTCCTCGAAGTAACAAGTACCTAGCACAAAATTACCTAGGTGCTTTTGGTTTGAAAATTAGATCGCTTATAAATATTTTGGAAGCATTAATTAAATACTGCTAATCGAACACAATATGTAATGCCTTAAAAATAATCGAAATATATTTTGTTGTCTTTTTATATGCCCAGAAAAAAATAAAGTAAAAAGCCTTTAAAAACTGTTTTAAAATTCAAAATCGAGCCTCTTTTCGGTTATGCTTTTATTGAATAATGTGGCAAATTAAGTTATTTAGAAAATGATCGTAAAACATTTAAATATTTGTGTCCGAACTTCAAAAAGTAAAGTAAAACACGCTTTTTGGCGATGTTTTTTTTCCCGAAAAAATCAAAACAGGTGGCTAAAAATGTTAAGCGGGAATTTCAACCTTATCGCCATATATACATAAAGAGTATTATTGCTAGCGGCTTCAGAATGTTACATAATATGCTCCATCGCATTAATGACACTCAATAAATAATTTTTTTGAAATTTTTGGCAGATAAGTTAGGTTAGGTTAGGTCAGGAATATTTCTTAAAGATATGTGGGTATATTTTTTGTATTATGAGAAGTTTGGAAAATTTTCAGATTGATATATACAAGGTGTCCGGAAACTCGTAGTACAAGCGGGAAACTGGACACTCCACATCACATTTGGAGTCGATTTTGTGGTATAACTTTTTTTGATTTGAGCTTTCGTTTTCGAGTAAATCGAATCCGAAGTTGGAATTTTTTTGGTTAAATTTGAAAAAATTGTTCGCTAGGGGGTTGATTTCAGCTATGTAATGTCTTATAAAATGCATCGAAGGGTAAACCGGGCTCAAAAGTTTTTTTAACCCTTTAGTTGCCGAAAAAATGGAAAAATAGAAAAAAAATAATATTAAAATCGAAATGCTAAGATCGAAAAAAATAAGTTTTTTGGGTTCTCTACGTGATGTAGATTCACCAGTTTCCCGCTTGTACTACGAGTTTCCGGACACGTTGTATATATATATATATTTTTTGAAAAACTGTAAAATTGGAAAATTATGCAAAATTTTTTTTTAGGAAAACGAGTCTGGAAATTCAAAAATCATATGTCTTTTTGATCTGTGAATTTAAAAAATCATCTGTCTTTTTGATCTGGAAATTTAAAAAATCATCTGTCTTTTTGATCTGGAAATTTAAAAAATCGTCTGACTTTTTGATTTTTCATTTATCTTTTTGATCTTTGCCATGTTTGGAAATTTTGTATATTAGAAAATTGGAAATTGGGAAAAAAAATTGCTCAGAAAATGAATCTGTATTAACGATCGGGTTTCACCTCCCGTTGGGTGGCACCCGGGGTGCGCTACTGCTTCTACCGCATGTGAACTGCACACTTGTATTTTTTTTTTTACATATTTTCATCGGGGATGGTGTTTGAAACTTCAACGGTTCTTTTTAAAAATAACAGAGGGCGCCATTTCTGTTAACAAAAATTCAAACTGAACAGTCATCAGACCTCCGTAGTCCAGTGGCTAAGACTCTTGACTCACATTTCAGAGGTCGCGGGTTCGAACCCGGCATGGGCAAATAAATTTTATTTGATTAATTTGTGTTATTTCACAATTATTTCATTTAAAATAATATATAGTATATTTGCGGCATGTTCCAGAGTGGAAGATACTATTAGTATCGCCCTGGTGTAAGACCACCATTCAGAATTGAAACGTTGCTTGAAAATGGCTTTAGCCGTGTTTAGTGACTAGATCTGAATAGCCAGGTACTTCCCAACCTTCCTCTTCCCCACCTCCTTCCCCTCCCCACTACCTTCAGCCTCACAACATACCCCAATTGGGGATGCCATAGTCTCACTGGCTCCAGACGGGAGCAGTTGAGATTCTTGTGCGGTATTCACTGTAAAAAAAAAAAAAAATTAGGATAATTTAATAATATTAAATAGTTTCCTTTATAAAAGATATGAAGTATATCTGTTTAAAAAGACATATTTTAATTTTAAATTCAGCTCCCCGCAAACAACAATTTCTTTTAGGGGGCGTTCAAGTATTACGTAACGCAATTTTTGAAGATTTTTGATCCCCCCTCCCCCCCATGTAACGCGCCGTAACGTTTTTCCGTATCACCCCCCCCACCCCCCCCCCCCTAAACGTTACGTAACGCCCAAGTTTTTTTTTTGAAAGTTTTTACCTGAAAGTCACAATTAAGTTGCGCAAAGAACTGGAAAGTCACTTAAATACCGTTTGCAGTAATAAATTACACAAGAGATTTCGAGAACGCAAAGGATTGCCAACTTAGAAGATTTTAATTCACTACTTTTTTATCTAAATAAAGGAAAACATGTTACGTAACGCGGTGTTCGAACCCCCCCCCCCCTCGTAACGCACAGTAACGTTTCACAAGACCCCCCCCCGACTCGCAACAATAACATTTGGCTGTCATCAGTTCTTTTGTTTTGCTCTTTCAAAAAATATTCTTAAACCAATCTTTTTATTGTGTTTTGGCTGTAAAAAGTTTAGTGTGTTGGAATCTTCTCCCCCCTGATCTTCCAGGAGTCACTTCTTGCTGCTCATTTTCAGATATTTATATAATCTTTTTACTTCTGTCACTTTTTATATAAGCTGTAATTTTTTGAACAATGGAGGAGGATTTCCCTCCTGTACCCCTTACAAAGCCCCCAGATCCCCCTCCTGACCCTCCAGATGGAGACATTTCAGATAAAATAGACTTTTCAGAACATTCAAACATTTCAGACAATGAATCTGTCATCCTAACCTCAATTAAAAAAAGAAAATTTAGTCCCCTTTACATGTACATCCCAACTTTCAATGTCACTCGAATGGGCCTGGTCAGGGGTATCTCGACCGATCTGTCCATTCCAGAAATCCTATCCTCACTTTCAACCCCCCAACATATCGGCAATCCCATAAAAGCCAGGAGGCTAAATTATAAGGACACCTCTGAGGGCATCGTTTCCTGGAAGCCCTCCCAATCTGTCGTCATCACATTCGAAGGACAATCTCTTCCCTCCCATATTTATTTATTTTTCAACTCCTTACCAGTTGAAATGTACACTTATCCCACCACTCAATGTTTCAACTGCTGCCGTTTTGGTCATACCAAAGCTGCATGCAGATCCCCTCCCAGATGTTTCAAATGTGGAGAAAACCACTCGGCTGACCAATGTTCTTCTCTCTCTTCACCTAAATGTTTTAACTGCTTAGGCGCTCATTCCGCCATTAACTCTTCTTGCCCCGAACAATCTCGCCAAAAAAATATAAAAATTTCTATGGCCTCTGAGAACTTGTCTTTTCTGCAGGCTTCTAAATTATTCCCGCCTGTCAAAAAATCATTTTCCGAGGTTTTAGCCAGTAACTCTTCATCCAACCCTCTCGCCACCTCCTCAACATCTTCCCGTTCAACAAAATTCACATACAAAAACCCTATCTCTAAACAGGCTCGTGGATACGATCAGCAACAACACAACTCACTTCTCTTAAATCCCAATGGTTCTCCTCTTTCACACGCCACAAATGGGTGCGCAAACAATTATAATTCATCTTCAACAAACTATCAAAAGCTTTCTGAACAACTCTCCCAAGATAATTCTTCATTTATTCAAACTCTTATTATGCTTCTAATTGACCTAATTTCTTCTCAAACTAATCTACCGTCCAACGCTGCTTCTATTATTTCCACATTAAAATCATTTATTCAAAATGGCTCTTCAAGATGTCAGAATTCTTCAGTGGAATAGCCGCAGTGCTATTTCTAACAAATCAAACCTTCTTAACCTATTAAATTCAAACCTTGTTTCTGTGGCTGCTGTCTCGGAGACATGGTTTACTCCATCCACCCACTTTAATGTGGGAGGGTACTCCTGTCTCCGCGATGATCGCCCGGAAGGTACGGGCGGTGGTGCTGCCCTTTTTATTAAAAAATCCCTTCCGTTTTTCCCAATAAATAATATCAAACCCCCCAATGCTGACTTTCAAATGGTTGCAGCTAAAATAAAGGACACTTCCTTTGTTTCTATCTATCTTCCCCCAACATCGCACTTCAATAAACAAGCGTGGTTGCAAATTGTCCGTCAACTAAGCCCTCCTTTCTATTTATTGGGTGATTTTAATGCCCATTCCCCCATCTGGGGTTCTGCTTTCTGTGATCGAGACGGTCGAAGTGTGATGGATTTCCTAGATGAATCCAACCTTTTTCTTTTGAATGACGGATCTCCTACTAGAATCTCTCGCCCCAACACAAACCCCAGTGCAGTGGATCTCTCCATATGCTCTATTAATCTGGCACCTCTCTCCTCGTGGGTGGTGTCCCCCGACCCCTGCTCCAGTGATCATTTCCCGATCACCATCACTTATCAAACTTCTTTCCATTCAGACAAGGCCCATATTTCGACAAAGATTAAAACAAAACACACCAAATGGGACGAATTTAACTCACATATGGATAAGTTTATACAAAATTTATCCTATACCGATACATTATCTGTCAAAGATGTCTACGATAACTTCAAATCAATGCTCGTAACTGCAATCAATAAATCAAATCCTCCCCCTAAAACCAAATCTCTCAAAAAACTCCCTCCATCTCCCTGGTGGGATGAGGAATGTTCCAAAGTAGTGAGAATTCGGAAAGCTAAATCTCTTTCCTATCGTCACAATATGACTATGGAGAACTATCTCATATACAAAAATGCCGAAGCCAATGCCAAAAGGGTATTGAGGTCAAAAAAAAAATCCGGGTGGTACAACTTCTGCAGTTCAGTATCTCCGAACACTCCAATTTCGGAAGTTTGGTCTATGATTCGAAGATTTCGATCCTCCTTCAGTCCAACATCTCCTCGAGCTTCTCATTCTAAATGGATAGACGAGTTCTTGGACAAAATTGCCCCCCCTTCTGTACCTAACTTAGATGAAATAACTCCAATCCACAACACTCCTATGTCTGATCATTGGCTTGACTCTCCATTCACTTTAATTGAATTAAAAAATTGTTTATCAACAGTCAAGGACTCATCTCCAGGCAGAGATGGTATACCTTATAGCATTATCAAAAATAGTAATGATAATGTTCTAAATCACTTTTTAAGCATCTTAAATAAAATCTTCCAGACTGGCATAATACCTGATGACTGGAGTTCTCAAATAATCATCCCAATTCTAAAATTAAACAAATCACCCAATTCTGGATCCAACTATAGGCCAATTGCTCTTTCATCCACCCTTAGTAAAATTTATGAAAAATTAATTAAAAACCGGTTAGAATTTTTTGTCGAGAGTAATAATCTTCTCTCTCCATCCCAATTTGGATTTAGGAAAAAGAAATCTACACAAGATAACCTCGCCATCATCAGCACTGATATTAATTTATCCATTTCTAACAAAGAAGTATGTCTTGCAGTCTTTATAGACATAGAAGGCGCCTTTGACAATGTTTCCATCCCAATTCTTAAAAAAAAACTTTTAGGCCTTGGCTTACCCCTCATGTTTGTCCAATCTATTATTAATCTTTTTCTCGATAGGAAAATTTTCATTGAGCTACCAGATGTTACTCCTCAGTGTAGGTCAATTTGGAAGGGTTTACCCCAAGGCGATGTATTATCCCCCTTACTGTATAATATATACACACACGATATGCATGTCACCATTCCCCCTCAAGTAAAAGTTGTTGAGTTCGCAGATGACATAGCTTTCTTCTTATCATCCAAAATCATTCCATCCGCCGTCAAATATCTTAATGAAGCCATGGATGCCCTTTGCACATGGCTTACTTTAAATGGTCTTGAACTTTCAGTACAAAAGAGTCAGTGTGTTACCTTCTCAAATCGTCATAATAACCCCCCTGTTCAAATTTTATTTAAAAACTCTCCAATCCCCAATGCTTCCGAAGTAAAATTTTTGGGAGTAACATTTGATAGGAAACTTAAATGGTCTTCCCACATTAATAATATAGTTACTAAATGTGAAAAAAATTTAAATATTATCAGATCATTGACTGGCGTTTGGTGGGGTGCTCATCCTATCTGCATTAAGTTGCTCTACAATGCACTTATTCGAAGTCATCTCGACTATGCCTGCCCACTTTTTAGTACTGCATCCAAAAATGCACTCAGTAAATTAGACAAAATTCAATCTAAGTCATTGCGAATAATAACTGGCGCGATGCAATCGTCGCCCATCAATTCCCTTCAAGTAGAATGTTCTGATCCTCCTCTTTATTTAAGGCGTCAATTATTTGCTGACAAATTTGTTCTTAAATGTTTAAATTCTAAAAGTCATCAGATTATTCCCAGAGTCTCGTTGTTCAACGACTCAACACATTCATCTACAATCAGAGCTTGAACTAAACCTCTCCCTGCCATCTGTAAAAATTTTCGCTCTCTCTCAGAGCTTCAAATTATCAAAAATGATCTTCTTCCTTTGTACAAATTAAAATATAGTCACGTCACCCTATCCCCAACGATTTTAGAAGGGATTGGCATCCTTAAAAGTCATTCCAATCTCCCAGCCCGTACTGTCAATAATATGTTCAATGACATTATTTCTTCTAAATGGCCCAACTCTTCTCTTTTATTTACTGATGGCTCCAAATCTCCGGACTCTCCTAACTGTGGTATTGGTATTAACGTTTACCACAATAATTCTAATGAAAGAATATTTTATTCAATTTCAAACCAATTTTCAATATTTTCTGCCGAGTGCATTGCGATTATTGAATCTCTCAAATATATAATAAAAAATAATTTTGAACATTCTCTTGTTCTCTCTGACTCTCTCAGTTCCCTCCAAAAACTTAAAACAAGCCCTCTTCTTCATCCTGATGATCACTTTGTATGTCTTATTCGAGTATTGATAACCTCCATTCAAAGCTCTGGAAAAACTGTCACTCTGATTTGGATTCCTGGACATGTTGGCATAGTGTGTAACGATATTGCTGATTCCTTGGCAAAACAAGGAGCGTCTAACCCTACCGTTACCCTCGTAAACCATGTTCCCCTGTCTGATATTTTTTCCATCATCAAAGATAGATCCCGCAATGATTGGTCAGAGTATTGGAACATTGCTAGTCAATCCAAGGGTGCCCGCTACGCCTCAATACAAAGGACTATCCCATCAAAACCGTGGTTTCAAAAATTCCCCCATTTTTCCAAAAAAGAAATCTCCTTACTTATTCGTATGAGAATCGGACATTGTTCCGTTCCTTCTCACCTTTATAAAATTCATGTGCTTGACTCCCCAGATTGCACGTTCTGTGGTCTAGATGTGGGAACTTTAGATCACATATTTTTTTATTGTCCCTCTCTAAATAAATATCCTCTCTTCTATCAAGCGTTATCAAAAATTGCCTCTCCTCCATTCAACATCTCATCTCTTCTAAGTCTGAACTCTACTCCAATCTTCCATAAAATTCTGAAATTTGCACATTTAAATAAAATTAATATATAAATTCACCTTTCCTTTCTCTGTAATTATAAATGATGGCCTAGAACACCCTTGAAGGGTGAAAGCCAGAAATAATTGAAAAAAAAAAAAAAAAAAGACCCCCCCCCCCAAGTGCGTTACGTAATACTTGAACGGCCCCTTAGAAAATTGTCTTCTAAATCAAGTCTTATAAAATATAATATAATGGATATATTTGATTACGTTGTGTTGTGTTATCTCTGGGTACCTAATTACTGTGATAGAATATTATATTGAAATAATAATAACATAATGTTTACCGTAATACTTGTGTCCCAATCACGCGAATTAAAAATAGTATCAAATATGACCTTACTGCGCAACCTTTGTGATATATTTTTATTTGAAACAAAAACAAAATATTTACTTATATCATTATAAGCATATTCTTATGTGCATGGTGTTTGAAAGACTCCAATTACTAATATCTACAGCCTGTCTCTCTCTCTGGTTTCAATCCTGGGATTGGTTTGCAGCAATTTCATCTATTCATTTCTTCCACTCTTCCCTGTCTTGTGCGGCTCTTTTGAAGTCTGCATATGATAAGCAGCGCACGTCCACCAGCAGGTCCTCCAGGTACTTTCGGCGTGGGCGTCCCCTAGCGTTTGTCCCCTCGGTCATACCCTCCATTATGGCATGCAAGAGGCCTTCTTGCCTTATTGCATGGCCGATCCATCTTGCGCGCCTTTCGGACAAGGTCCTGAGCAGGTGCCTTCCTCCTTCGATTCTTTGAAGAACCTCCTCATTTGTGATGTGGTCTCTCCAGGAAATTCCTAATAGTCTTCTATAGGACCACATCTCAAAAGCCTCTAGTCTCCGTTTATCTCTTTCGGATAGGCACCATGTTTCGCAGCCGTACATCAAGATACTCCATACGTAATACTACAGCCTGTATGTCTGACGAATATCTACAGCTCATCTGTTGAACTAATATCTACGAACTTCAGAGTGTTGACTAATATCTACAGAGCGTAGGTTGAACTAATATCTACAGAGCGTAGGTTGGACTAATCAGCTAAATGTGTCCAATAGTCCGATATCAGGGATTTTTACATACATACTTACATAAATTAAGTTTTTTAAACTGCATACGCAATATTATGTTATTCCAATATGCTATACATAATTGCAAATCCAACCTCTGCCAGTACTGTAAATATTCGTCAAAACTTTGTTTCTCATAGATATTAGTCAACAGTTTGAGCTATAGATATTCGTCAACACTTTGATTCTCATAGATATTAGTTCGAAATACTCTGATGTATGGCAGTGAGTCATGGAACTGACAGAGGAAGGATGAAAGTAAACTGAATGCTGTTGAAATGAGATCCCTGAGAGTATGTGTGGTAAAACAATGTATGATCGTGTGTCAAATGTGGAGATCCGCAAATAATGTAAGGCTGATGTAAGCATAATAAGTAAGATTAAGAAAGGGACCCTCGGATGGTTTGGGCATGTAGAGTGAATGAACGAAGAAAGTAGTGTAATCTTTAAACATGCTGACCTAACGAAAATATTTTTTTCTGTTTTTCATTATGTATTGGATGAACTGAAGTCAAAGCTTTTTTTTTTTTTTTTTTTTTTTTTTTTATTTTTTTTTTTTTTATTGATCCCCATATGGGGGTGTACTGGACCTCGTCCCTCCTGCATCCCTGCATGTTTAGTTACATATGTTTTTTTCTTGCAGATCCATCTCAAATTTATTTGCGTCACCCCCAATAATGTGTGAAGGCTTGAAGCTTGCTTAAACGGCCTTAACTTTCCTTTGTCCCGCCTCCGATCACTCAACGCTGAATTTTTCTTTAAGTCTTCAGGTATTTTACCTCCATTATTCAACTAACTTCCTTAGAGGCTTCACTGGGTGGTTGGCTAAGGGATACGGATGCTGGGTGTGGTTTATATCATGCTGAATGCAATTTGCATTTTTTATCGGTACTTGCCAAATGATTTGAGACATTGTTGATCGTATGTCCTCTATCTATTTGTACAGGTGCTTCCAGGGTTTTTCACATGATGCAATGCTGCCTCATGAGCTTCTTGAATGAGTTTTGTTTTGCTTTAAATTTTATTTTGCTTGTATTACTAACCTGATTTGTTGTATTATGTTTTATTTTCCTGTTAAGCACTTGCATACTGCTTTCTAACAACGTATGCAGGGACACTGGAGGTCTAGATTCGTTCGAAATAAATAAATGTAGCTTCGTTTAAAAATTAGAATCTTGCGAGAGCCTTGAAGGAGTAACCATCAGTTACTTATACCAGTTTTCGTCATACCGGCGAGACAGTGCATGGTGGGAATTCCCACATATACAGCCTTACTAAAAAAAAAACTTTTCACGGCCGATAACCTGTGTTATTGCAATAACATAAATAAACCCCATGTGCACTAAAACACGTTTTATTACCAATAACCTTTCTTACGCGGTCACGCTGTTAAAATGCATTGAAGATCTGACAACGTTGTATATGGTTTTAATTTAATAGGAAACAATGTTGTTTTAATTCTTCTCCGTAAGGGGCATTATTGGCGCGCCTGTGCATTATTTCTCAATGGCCCGTGATAATAATGTTATATTTACCATGTTATTTGTGTGGTTTACATAAGTTTACTTTAAAAGTTGAACTGTCAGAATATTGTTTTATATTATATTTTACTTAACCCGTTTAATCACAGGAGACCCAAGTTGTCCCAAAACATCATATGCCGTTATAATAACAGGAGACCCAGATTGTCCCAGAGCGACTGTGCATTATTAAAAGTTAGATATCTCTCTTTCTGTTATGCGAATATTTGTGATTTCTTTTATATTAGAAACGGAAAGAAATAATGCTTCTCATTGTCTTAGAATTATATGAGCTAGGTTGTTCAGATATTTTACAAACCTGATCAAAAGTGACGGTTTGATTTCGCGCCTATTTATGACGTAACCCACATTTAAATTTCAAATAAAATTGTATGAAAGTGATAAAAAGTGAGGTGACAGTTTTATTACAAATTTTGTAAAGAAAAGGAATATGAATTTAAAATTTGAAGTTTTTTCTATTTTAATTACTTTAATCCAAATATTCGCAGGTATGCATTTTTAGCCAATTTACATTTCCAATATTAAAATTTTAATATTTATTAATAAAAATGTTGATTTCTGATAAACATATCGGAAAGAATATTTTATCTAAATTTTAGAACAATTTTTATTTTTGCAAAAGCGTTAAAAAAAACTAATAAATAGGAACATTTAAAATGCATGGGAAGAACCAGGAATTTTGCGCGCAAATTTTGACAGGCAAAAGTTGACAGAAAATTATTTTCTTATTATTCGAAGGGTTAAAAGATAAAATTTACATTTTAAGATCTTTATTTTAAGAGAATTTCTTAAAAGTGATAATTTTTTATAATATTAATATCTAATACATGTGTTCGTAAACGTATCAAAGAAATTAACGTCTTTAGAGATGCAAGAAATCTGTTTTAAATGTCGGTATTATTTATAAGTTATTTTTTTGGCAATAAATTTTTTTTTAAATTTTTATTATTTTTTATTGTATGCACGACGAAAAAGTGAGGTGATAGTTTCCTTCCAAAATTATTACATAAAAAGACTGTGTTTTTGAAATTTTGATTTTTTTAAATTTCCCTACATTTTGGTCAAAAATGTTTTGGGAGGAAATTTTTTTCCGGGTTTGAATCTTAAAATATGGCAGTTTTTGAAAACTAAAGTGTATTCCAAACACACAAATCTAAAAGGTAATTTTATCTAGTTTTCATAAATGGTATTTGTTTTTACACCTTCAAAAATAAGAAATATATAGAACATTCAAAATACTTTGGAAAAATTCCAAATTTCGTTCAGACATCATTAATAAAACAGAGATAAACTACCCTCTCAGGCCGTGTAAACCAAGTGTATTTTTTTCCATGAACAATTTTTTAATTAGTAATGTTTTCACATCCGCAGCCATTTGTCAATTGAACAAAATTTTCACTGGGTTTTTTAGTAAGGCTGATAATGTTTCTGCGAGACTTAAAATGTGTTTCTTTAATAAGTTGATTTCAGAATTTTTATGGAGTTGGGATACTCTTATCCATTTGGGGGCACCCAGGGCTAAGCGTATGGCTTTATTCTGGAATCTTCTTTAGCAAACGTTTTGGATAGCATTACAGTGTCCACCTCGGATCGTCGAGGTCCTTATTCGACTCCATTGTGTAACTCTTGCCACCCATCTCATGAATTTTGTTTTCCAGGCACCAGCTGCACTCTGAAGGATGGCGGAGCCTCGGGGATTTGTACGCACATCGCCAACTGCTCCAGCGTGCTGCAGGCAGCCTACGAGGGCGTCTCTCCGCAGGTGTGCGAAATCGTAGGCACGGTGCCCATCGTGTGCTGTGACGAGCCCTCCCCGTACAACACATGCCCGCCCTTGCCCAAGGAGGCGGTCAAGGCGCAGCTTACTGGCTACAAGACGTGGGACTGTGAGTAAGCTAGACACAGTGATTTGCATTTAATTTTGTTTTATTTTGTTTCAATATATCTTATATTATTTCATGGCGTCTTTCGTTATGCAAATTCTTCTTTTCACTTCTGTTTCCAGGTATTTAAAGTTTGTGAGAGCGCCATTTGTTTTACAAAGGTTTTTGCTCTGTCGATCACCATTAGTTTTGTATTGGCCTTATTGATCAGTACACCTACAAAGGCTGTCCAAAAATTAAAGACCGTTCCTCATTTTCGGCGACGTGGAGATTATTTCTCAAAATATGGTGGCACTAGCATGTAGCTCAGACTTTCTCTTAAAAAACGAGCAGTGATCCGGCTTGGTAGCTGCTTCAGTGCGATTTTTGCGCCCGTTTGCGATTGACGCTCCGCTGTCGAATACCACTTTCTCTTTCTCAAATAAGAGGCAGTCCATCCTGTTGAAGTTCGTAATCTCGTAATTTTGATCCCAGACGTCAAAAAGTCTAGCATATAAATGATTTTGAGGAAAAGATGGCTTAGAAATATTGTGTAAATTGCATGCTCATTGGGTTCTCAAAATGCTAAAGAGCAAAATCGTATGGAAAGCGCTCGGATCTCTTCGAACCGTTTTTCCAACTTCTTTTGGGTTTTTTTTTTGGAGGACCCACCACATACCCGCCCTGGTATAGGTAACAGATGGTTACCCCTTCAAGGCTCTTGCAAGGACTCTAATTTTTTTGGTAAAAACGACTCTACATTTGATAACGAAACTAAACCTCCAATGTCCCTGCATACGTTGTTAGCAAGCAGTATGCAAGTGCTTAGCGGGAAATACAGATACAATATGTGTTAGTATAACAAAAATAGGCAAGACAATGGGACAGGTTGGTGAAAGTCCACGAGGTGGCAAGCGCTGGGTGATTGTATCCAGCGTATCCTACAAGCACCTGATTGGGAGGAAGACACAGTAGATAAGTAATAAAGGCATGGCAAACGGTTGGGAGTCCTCTCTAATCGATTGGCAGTCCCAGCAAGAATGCGCATGACGTTCGGTCTAGTCGTGAACCACACTCAGCTTCCGCGCCCCTTAGCCGGTTCCTCGGTGATGCCTCAAAGAAAAGTAAATGGGAGATTGGGGGGAAATACCCGATGACCCTAAGGACTTCTTTTGGGTTGAAACATTTTCAAACATGGTTCACCACCTAATGCAGGAATAAAAAGGCAATCAATGACATGAGAGTAGAAGATACTCTCAGTATCGCCCTGGTATAAGACCACCATTCAGAATTGAAACGTTGCTCGAAATGGCATTAGCAGTGTTTGGTGACCAGATCTGAATAACCAGGTATTTCCCCACCTTCCTCTTCCCTATTTCCTTCCCCTCCTCACTACCTTCAGCCTCACAACATACCCTAATTGGGGATGCCATAGGATCACTGGCTTCAGACGGGAGCAGTTGAGACTCTTGTGCGGTATTCATATAAAAAAAATTACTTACATCTTTTTCTTCACCTGAAGTAACATTTAGCTGGAAAACCTTTAGAAACCGATTACGCAGAGGGAGAAGTGACAAGGGAGTCAAGGATCTAGTGCATCGATCATAACGGGGACTATGTCTAAAAATAATGGGGATATGTACCTAAAATATCATACGATTTTTTTGTAAATATAAATTCTTCCTGATTTTAAAAATTAGATCGGTCTTTATTTCTTAGACAACCCGCGTAGATTACTGGTATGATATATTTTTGCTATTTATTTTTGGGGTGTTTTTTTTATTTTTATTTTTTTTATTTATTAAGGAGAAAATACAGATATAGACGTCAATTGACAAGAATATACAAAACAATTAATAGAGAATTCGCCTGCATCCTAACTATTTCTCACAATTAACAATTAACATTAACAGCAGATAAAAACATATACAAATATTTTTACCGTTAAATACGGAAAAGACGTATGTATAAACAACATAAGTAAATATTATTTTACAAACAGAGAGATGAAAAAAAAAATGCGCAATATCCTTATAAAAGTTTACAAATTGTTTTTGGAAAAATTTTGATGGTAAGACCAAAAATATATATAGATAAAAAATAATGTCATACAGAAATAAAAAAAAAAGAAAGGTAGTTAAAATTATAAACCCAGCAATGTCTAAGTTATTGTACTTTGTAGGAAAACGGCCTTCAATTTTCGACTAAAAGTACTGTGTATATCAAAAAATAAGTCGGAATCCTTGAGGTTTTGATTTTGATTAAAAGATTCGCACATTCTTCTGATTGGATCCCTGACACCAGCATTTGTACGCGTCCGGCTAATGTGGAATAAGTCGTTAAGCCTGTTACTCTGGGTGGTATTTTGAAGTTTATTAGTTTCAGTAGGTCAGGAGAGTCGATAAAGTTATTGCAGATTTTATAAAGCGTCATGAGGTCAAGGTATGTTTGCCGGTTAGTTAGAGTGGAGACGTTATAATTCGAGAGCATATTTATGTACCCCCGTTTAGGTGCTCTCATTCTGTAATTGAGGTATTGCAGAAATTTCTTTTGAATACTTTCAATGTTGTCTTTATAGACACCGTAAAGTGGTGTCCATATGGAGGTGCAGTATTCAAGTTGAGAACGGACCAGCGTGTAGTAAAGTAGAAGATAAGTTTCAGGTTTCGAAATTCGCGGCTGTTTCTGATGACAAATCCTAGCATGCGGTAAGCTTTATTTACAATATTCTCAATGTGCGCATCGAAATGGAGTTTAGAATCAAAAAGTACTCCTAGATCTTTTATTCAGTAAACGCGCTCGAGTAAATAGTTACCAATACAATAATTGTGTATAATAGCGTTGTGATTTTTAGTGAAGCTTATTTGTTTACATTTGTTGTAACTTAGGTAAATTTTGTTTTCATTGCAAAATGCTTCGAACCTTACTAAGTCGCTTTGGATGAGCAGACAATCGTTTAAATTCCTAATAATGGCAAATATTTTTATATCATCGGCGTACAAAAGAAATAAACAATGCATGAAACATTTAGTAACAGTGTTAATAAAAAGTATAAATAACAGCGGACCCAGGATTGACCCCTGTGGTACGCCAGAGGTAACTGGTTCCCACGTAGAAATATGTCCTCGTAATGATACAGCTTGCTGTCTTTTTGTCAAATATGAGACAAACCAACGTAATAAGTTTCCCCTAATTCCGTTGAACATTATTTTTTTAATATGAATAAGGTGGTCAACCTTGTTGAAAGCTTTTTTGAAATCGCAGTATATTGCATCTACCTGTTGGCCTCGATCCATGCTAGTGAATAAGAAATTTGAGTAAATTAGTAAATTACTCATGGTAGATTTGCCTTTTACAAACCCGTGTTGTTGTTCTGTAATTTTGGCGGCAAGCTGGGGATATATATTATCATGGACAAGTCTTTCCAAGAGTTTAGGGATCGCCGAGAGAATGGATATTGGCCTATAGTTTTCGACTTTTTGACGTGAGTCACCCTTATGGACTGGTATAATATAAGCCAACTTCCACCTGTCAGGGAAAACCCCGTCACTCAGGCATTTATTAAATATTATGGTAAGTGGAACATACAATGACGACGCAGCAGATCTGAGGACAAACGCCGGTATTCCATCGTGACCCGCACCTTTGTTTATATCTAACGACTTTAAACTTGATTGCAATTCTTGTTCCGTTAGTTCAATGGTGTGAATGTGCGTAAGTCCAGAGTCCCGCAGTAAACGCAGTTTGTTGCGCCGTGTTGCGCTATCTCCTCCTTTAGTCAACATTTCGGACAGCGTTACAGTGTCTATCATCTGTGATTTCTTCCTTTATTTTAGCAAGGAGGTGGTTCATTTCTGCATATCGGAGATTTGAGATTTTTGGCCACCAATTTTATTATACCTTTCCATCATATTATACCTATGCACTGCATGAAATGGAGCATGCTGTCTCGTGTTGTATTTATTGGATATGCAATAGTTAGTCTAAATCAGCAGGGTGACTAGCACGGTCAATAGATAAAGGATTTATCGATTTTCGAGTACGACAGTTCGCATTGAATAAATTAAGAACACTTAGTCGTTGTGAACTGCTGTGCGTTCATTGGCGATCTGCAGTCATGCTCGGGAACGACGACAAGTTACCCATATTATCGATAAAACCTTTTTCTATGCTAGGGTTCTAGATACCCTAGTCAGCATAATATTTAGAGACAAATGCAAGCAATCTGAAGGAGTACAGGCGTCAACTGTTAATATGTCTTAACATACTGATGTTCACTTATTGTGTTATGTATTGAATCCTTGCAGACTGCGTCAAACTGGCTGAGTCCTTGTATCCGTGCAAAGAGGATGACGGCCGCTGGATGAGAGGTAACATCTGCCCGAGCACGCGCAACAATCCTGTGGAGGGACCTCTAGTGGCCGGGGAGTACGCTCACTGGGTGAGTTGATTGTGTCCTTGCAGACTGTGTCAATCTGGCCGAGTTCTTGTATCCGTGCAAAGAGGAAGACGGCCGGAGGAAGAGAGGTAATATCTGCCCAAGCACGCGCAATAATCCTGTGAAATGGCCGAGGAGTACGCTCACTGGGTGAGTTGATGAGTCCTTGCAGGCTTTTTGGAGGTTATCCACCACTTACCCGCCCTGGTATAAGTAACAGATGGTTACTCCTTCAAGGCTCTAGCAATATTCTAATTTTTTTGTTAAATGAAGCAACATTTATTTATTTTCAACGATTCTAGACCTCCAGAGTCCCTGCGTACGTTGTTAGTAAGCAGTACGCAAGTGCTTAACAGGAAAAACAAAATACAAAAAATAGGTTAGTCAGACAAATATGAAACAAAGCAAAAGAAAAACTGTGTAAAAAACCTGCAAGCACCTGTATAAAATAGAAAACATAAAAAATATAATTAATCTCAAATCAATTGTCAAGTACCAACAAAAAAATGTGAATGGCCTTCGGTTTGACCATAAACCACACTTTAGCTTTCGTGTCCCTTAGCCAACCACTCAGTGAAGTCTCAAAGAATGTTAACTGAATATTTGGGGTAAAATACCCGAAGACCTAAAGAAAATTCAGCCTCGAGTAGTCAGAGGCAGGAGAAAAGGACAGTCAAAGTCGCTTGATCAAGCCTCAAGCCAGCACACTGTGCATCCTTGCAGACTGTGTTAATCTGGCCCAAAACTTTTCTCCATGCTAATTGCAGATGTGCGAAACAGTAGCCTATGTGTTCTAATAAGTGTTGTAGAAGTAAAAAATACGATGAATTAGAATCTCAAAGAGAATGAATAAAATACATTTTTAAGAAACTTGTTAACGCTTTGATTCCAGGCAAGATTCGGCACGGGAACTCTGAAAGACATAACCTGGTCCAAGGGATGTATGGGATCGCTCATCAGCGAAGAGTGGGTGCTGACTGGAGCCTACTGTCTGCTTTGTTTGCGTTGTCCACATAGCATTGGGTCAGTCCATCTTTTATTAAATTACAAATAATTACACACGCACATACAGATCTTTTCAATACATACATTGAAAACCTCTCTGTCCTACGTCAAAGCAAAAATAATTAGTTGTGAATATAACTGATATGTTTCAATGTTTTTCAGTAAGTTATGCCTTTTTAAAAGCTTCGTGTGACACTACAACATATAATCTTTATATTTCACGCTCAAAATCGCTTGATGAGTACAGCGATGTCTGACACAGGCATTATCTCAAGAGCCTAATTTCATTTACGATCAAATGTCACGCTTAATTTTGTCTGACACAGGCGCTTAATAAATAAAAAAAATAAATTAATCTGTGGAATGAGTTTTGGAAACCGACGTAGACAAGACAATTGTGGGCCCCTGTCCATTGCAGGCCTAGCCTTTCATTGCACAGCCTCTGGAGTTGTTTCTACAGTCGCAGTCGGCCAACTGGACGTCTCCTCTTTGGATGCTATGTGGACGATCTTTTTGTGGAAAGGAAGGAGTTTGGGTCTTGAAGAGACCATGTTGTAGGAGGGAAGAAATACAAGAAAATAGGAGGGAAGAAATAAGAAATATAAATAGAAGGGAAGGCCGGCAAATCGTTCCACAGCTGCGCTGTTGAAATCAAGAACGAGTCGTAAAAATAACTTGTTCTCATGTGACAAATGTCAACTGTGTACAAATGTTGGGCGCGTGTTTGGCATGTTTCCTAGCTGCATCGGTGCCGAAGGAATCAAAGACTCCAGCTCCTCGGGGCATCTTCCATTGAAAAATCGGTAGAACAAGGATTGCATTCCAACCCGATACCTGTGATCTAAAGTTTGCAATCCTATCGTAAAGATAGGAGAAACTATCAAACAGGAGTTGAGGGTTTTTTCAGGTATTTTTCAGGCTTCGAACCAAAGATGGCTGCCCAGTTCAACCGTGAAGCGCACTTGCGATTTGTACAGGGTTAGCAGTTGTGTATCATTTAAGTATCTGAGTAGGGTACTCAGTGAGTATGTCCAGCTTCTGAGAGGCCAACTTTACTCTGGCATTTGGTTAAAATAATTATGAAGATTAAAATTATTAAAATAATTATGAAGAATTGTGTTTCAGCGCCCAAACATTGTACGTGGGCTTGGGTGCGGGCAGTGAAGACTCGCCGGCACTCGCTGACATATACGGGGTCAAACGCCGCATACCACATCCCAACTTCAACGAGGATACCCTGTACCACAGCGTCGCTCTAGTACAGCTGGATCAAAAGTGAGTCGTCCAATATTACTGGTGATTAGTATGTTTTAATTCTATCAAATAATTGTTTTCAAAGTTTCTAGCTTTGTCAAAAGAAGCAAAGTTAGCAATCTACAATGGAGTTCTGGCACTTAACCTGACATATGAATAGTCGAAAAACGTACTTATCTCCACGAACCAAATTTTTGGCAAAAGCAAGAAAACTGTTTCATAGCATTTAAGTACAATAAAGTAAAATTAAATTGTTTTGTAAAAATAACGATAAAATATTTTTTTAATTGCATATTTGATATATAAATCTGATAGATAATAAATTACTTAGTTATTTAATATTTAAAAATGGACTTGATACATTTTGAAATTGAACCATGGATTTAGATACATTTTGAAAGTGAAGTCTTTGGATTTAGTCACATTTTGAAACTGATAAACTGTGTTTGATAATTCTTCTCTACCAGGGGTGTAGTGAAGAAATTACGTCATTTATACATATCGTTTAATTTGAAAAATTACCGTTAATATCTTACAAAAATCACGATCACATCAACTTCAAAATCACCCACAAAACTTGTGCTTCTTGTAATGGTGTCCATTGCACAGAAAGTAGTTCATTGATTGGTTAAAAAACCAATATGACTGCCAATTCCATGGCCCTTATTGGTTGTTGGAGTTGAGTATGTTTTGAAAACAAATGATTTTGGATTTAAGTACGTTTTGAAATTGAAGACGATTTTTAACAAGCTATAACTAAGGATTTAACCATGTTTTGGCACTGAAATAATATTTCAAACATAGCTGTGATCCAAGAGAATGTGTTGGAATTCAAATCTCAAAAAAAGTCAAAATGGTGGTTAAGTACCTTTTGATTTTCAACTACTCATATTAGTCCTGGGTCGATCGTGAATGACCTGATCGTCGAAACCCGCTCACGAGCCGCCAAAGGTCGAGTGGGTTATTTATTCGTCAGCACCCGGGTCTCAAGACCCGCGAACTACAACACATTGCCGCACCCCAAGACTCACGACACTCACGACCGGTAGCCGGTTGACCATGCCGCCCATGTGGCGAGTCGCGAGAAAGCGAGAACCAGAGAACTGCGAACTGCGGCACATTCGGTCGCCGCTTGCCGATCAACACACACGTCCGTGACGTAACAGTACCCTGCTTTATAACCGTGTGTCACGTCATCGCGGGATTGTTTAGTATATTCGATTTTTGAATATTCAACTAGACACGGAGTCGTTTTTAATTAGAGCGTATCTTGGTATTTGTTCGTTCTAGAATGCGATTTTTTCTATTTAGTAAGTAAAATAAATATTCGTAATATTCATGTTATTTTAGTTACATGTAGTTTCTCTTTTGCAAATAAAATTATCCCACGGTTACTTCAAGTAAGTTCCCAAAAATGTTAAGTGTTTACTGTCAGCGTTTTATAACCCAACCTAAGAGGAACTCCTACAATCATAAAATTCTTAATATTTGTTAATCCCCAAGGTTTGAGTTGTAAATTTATTGGTGTGGTCTTTTTGGCCAACTTTTAAAGCTATTTTATTGTTTTATTGTGGGTTTTCGGGTCGCTTATGACTTGACCGGTCTGGGCGGCAACTGGCGCGAGAAACTCGATTATTGAGTTTCGTATTTTGTGTCACGAAAAGAGCGGGTCTTCGCGACCCACTCGTGACGCCAGTGTGTCGTGAGCGACCCGGGTCGTGTAAAATGATCGATCGACCCAGGACTAACTCATATACACTACAGTGTGGCAGGAAAGTGGAACTAGCAGATGAAGGATGAAAGTAGAGTAAATGCTGTAGAAATGAGATTCCTGAGGCGTCCCATGTGCTAAAAACATGTATGATCGCATGAGAAATATGGGGATTTGCTAAGAATGCAAAGTTGATGTAAGCTGAAGAAGTAAGATTAAAAAAAGAATGCTTTAACATATCATTGAAGAAAAAGATAATGCTAATAAATCTAAACACTGCCCAAATTTAAAAAGAGCATCATGTCAATATTATAATTTGTTCCATGCGCATACATACACACATATTCTCTCACACACACACACACACATATACACCTTCCCACTACATACATCATGCGGTTATTACTTAATACGCATACCATAAATAATAAGACACTACAATAAAACACATAATAGGTACCCATCATGTGATGACCGTGGCCGGTTATCTACATTACCTCTGGACTCCGTTGCTGATGGATCCAGATTCTTTTGATGATCTCAGTGGGATTGCAATAATAATACGTCGTGGGTAGACTATTACTGTTTATTCCGTGATATTGCTACAGTAGTGCTTCGTAGGAAGTCTGATACGAAAAGAGGACGAATGGACAACATTCACAACCTTTTATACGTTACTCATGCTGTCTCACTCATACACGCATGTCTCTTTTATACCGCAAGACATACGTTCACCACAGTAATATACTTATAAATTGTATTTTTTTTTAACCAAATTATCTAATGTACTGTTTGTTTCTGTTAATAAATAAATAAACGAAACAAGAAACAGAATAAGGCACAGAAACATTACTTTAACCACTGGAGCGATTATGGTAAAAAAATGAACCACTTTTATTTTTCTGCGATTGACAACGTTCCAAAATTGGACCACATTTTCCTACCATTCATAAAAGATTTATTGTAATTACAATAGCCATGAAAATATTTTAAGTAATTACTTAAAATATTTTCATGGCTGGCCATTTATTTTAAAACGAAGATATTTAAACACTTTCAGCCTTGAGGACGCGTCTGGTTTGCTCCTGACTCCCTTTTCAAATAACTTCTGTTCTGTTAAAGTTACAAATCCGAATTTTGTCATATACACGCGTAACAATCTAGATAATATGCCACATTTCGCGAAATAAATTTATCTATCTTATAAAAGAAGTTACGATCGATTGAAAGTTTGTGTTTTATAAAACTATCCAATCCCTTTGTTTGAATTATTCAAAAATGGTCTGTGCCTAAACCATTAGTGTATTTAGAATGAAGCGAGGGACAACGACAATTATGGTGTGAAGTGATTAGTGACAGACTAAACAAGATTGGAGCAGCGTAACGCCAGACCCACTTGAAGCTCAAGATAAGATATATTTATTTTTCAATAACCCCATTTTTTGTCAAACAAATTTATTGCTTTCAGGTTTAGTAAATTTTGTTTATTTACGAAGGTGACATCACAAGCTCTTTCCCTTTTGAATTCTTTCAATATTATTTCGTGAATGTACCTACGTCGCAGTCAAAAACATACATGAAGCAGTTATTAATTTTGGCTCACAAATTCTTTTTTAATTTAAAAAAAATTAAATGAAGACAATACCTATAAGCGAGACTCAATCGAGGGTCTGGAGATAGAAATCAGAGTGAGAGATTTTGTAACCTATGGGATTCTCCTTTATTTTATTATTTTTTTTGTGGGTATGCCGCACGGGGGACCCTACTGCTCCCGCCTGAGGCCGGTGTGTGGTGTTTGTGGGGCTGGGGGTAAGAGACGGGAGGGAGGAGATCTGGCCGCCGGAAGCGGCTGGGGCCATTTCGTTCAACGATTTGAGCAATGCACCGAGGCGATGCTGGGATGTGCACACGAAAACCAATTTTTTCTTCTTTGACAACATGTTTTTGGTTCCAGGTTCTTGGGTTTTCGGTTTTTAGGTTTATGGTTTTAGGATTTTACAGAATTTTTATTTCAGTCAAAAACCTAAGAGATGTTCTTCTCAAGTACACCTTTTATCATTAATTAATTCACTCGTTTATTACACTTCGGGGAGTGTCATCTATTCTCTTTTGGATTATCTGTTTCGAGTGTTCAAGAAAATGATAGAAGATGCAAGAAGAAACACGAAGGGCCAAGAAAGGTCAAGAAGAACTAAGACGCAGCAAAAATAGACACAAAGAGTAAGAAAAACCAAGGAATCAGGAAGAGGCTAAAAGAAGCAAGAAGAGGCAAGAACAGAGTAGAAGAAACACAAAGATACAAGGAAATGGAGGCAAAACTGAGACGAGCCGACAATAGGTGAGAATTTGAAAGAAAGTGCAGTAAAAACAAAAATGAGTGAAGAAAACCTAAGAAGAAGCAAATATTAGACGAAAAGAGACAAGAAATAGCAAGCAGTACCGAAAATATCCAAGAGACAAGAGAAAAGAGCCGAGAAGATCCAAGAAGAAGCAAGAAGAGCCAAAAAGAGGCAAAGAGAGCCAAGAACATCCAAGAAGGAGCAAGAAAATGCGAGAACATTCAATAAGAGATAAGTAGAGACAAGATTAAGACAAGCAGGGGCCAGAAGAGACAAGAAGAGATGATAAGAGACAAGAAGAAGCAAGAAGAGACAAGAAGAAGACCATTAGAGGCAAGAAGAGCCGAGAAGAGATGAGTAGATTCCAAAAGAGACAAGAAGAAACAAGAAAAGCGAGAAGAGACGAGAAGAGCCAAGCAGAGCCAAGAAGAGTCGAGAAGACCCAAGAAGATAGCAGAGGCAAGAAGAGACGCGAATTTGAAGAAGAAGCAAGAAGAAACAATCCGAGAAGAGACGAGGAAATCCCAAAAGAGACCAGAAGAAATAAGAAAAAGTAAGAAGAGACAAGGAAAGCTAAAAAGAGGCAAGCAGAGCCAAAAACAGTCAATAAGATCCAAGAAGATGCAAGAAGAAACAAGAAGATCTAAGAGCCGAGAAGAGGCAAGAAGAATATATATAACGCTCAATCCATTCCTTTCCAATATTGGCTCATTAGGTTGCCATGTATACCGGTCGAAAAAACTCCAACCTCCTTCCTATCCTCAGAGCTCGTGTTCCAAGTCCTAACAAACTAGTGACCACTGGTGTACCGGTCTCACCGGGACAGGAGTACTCCTGGCTGGGGTGGTACAATCGTATCGTATCGTATTTCACGGAAACTGGAAGATTCAGGAGGAAGAAATCGGATTATTTCAGAAGCCATTACCACTGGGTAAAAGTAATGAGAAAGTGAATGGGTGGGAGTGGGGTGGGGTTGCGTGGCGGAACAAAGTGGCTAGTTCCAATCCAAAGAGTACAGAAGAGCCAAGAATGGGCGGTAAGAAGTAAGAAGACTCAAAAAGAGTCAAGAAGAACCAAGAGGAGAAAAGGCGAGTAAAGAAGAGCCAATGGAGACAAGGCGTGCGGAAGAGGTCCCAGGGGGGGGGGGGGGGGGAGATGTAAGAAGAGTCACGAGTCACTAGAAGAGACAGGTAGAGATAAGAAGAGACAAGAAGAACCAAGAAGAGACGAGAATATCTCGGAAGAGACAAGAAGACACAAGAAGAAGCATGAAGTGAAAAGAAGAGCCGAGAAAAGAGGAGAAGAGACGAGACGATTCAAGAAGAGGCAAGAAGAGACAAAATTCCAAAAGAGCCAAGAAGAGGCCAGAAGATCGAAAAAGAAACCAAGAAGAGATAAGAAGATCTCCGGAGAGACAAGATGACTCAAGAAGAAGCAAGAAGTGACAAGAAAAGCCAAGAAGAGCCGAGAAGATTCAAGAAGCGGCAAGAAGAGACAGAATACCAGAAGGGCCAAGAAGAAGCAAGAAGAAGCAAGAAGAGACTAGAAGATCCCAGAAGTCACAAGAAGAGACAACAAAAGCCAAAGCGGCAAGAAGAGCCAAGAAAGGCAAGAAGAGACAAGAAGAAGCAAGAAAAAAAAGAGAAGATCCATGAAGATGCAAGTGACAAGAAGAGCCAAGAAGATTCAAAAGAGCCGAGAAGAGGCAAGAAGAAGGAAGATACATAGAAAGGGGGGATAAAACAACGCTCAATCCGTTCCTTTATTCCTGCCCATCCTTAATTCCAATATTGGCTTATTAGGTTGCCATGTATACCGGTCGATTAAACTCCAACCTCCTTCCCATCCTCAGAGCATGTGTTCCAGTCCTAACAAATCAGTGCCCCCTGGTGTACCGGTCTCACCGGGACAGGAGTACTCCTGGCTGGGGTGGTACAATCGTATCGTATCGTATCGTAATAACGTTTCTTGCGTGGTCACGCTGTTAAAATGCATTAAGATCTGACAACATTGTAAATGGTTTTAATTTCCTAGAAAACAATGTTGTTTTAATTCTTCTCCGCTAGGGGCATTATTGGTGCGCCTGTGCATATCGGCCCGCGATGACAAAACAGTTCGGTGTGTTTATGGCGGGATATGGAAAATTTTGTTAGTGCCTAAATGTTGTGATTTTACTAAATAATTTCTATTGTAGTGACAAATTTACTCTTCTGTTCACATAATTGATATATTTACCATATTATTTGTGTGGTTTACATCAGTTTAATCAAGTTATTGTACAAACGCTGTACTTTCAAAGTTGAACTGTCAGAATATTGTTTTATAGGTTACTATATGTGTATGGCAATAAAAAAAAATTTGAAATTTTTTATTATTTTTTTATTGTATGCACGACGAAAAAGTGAGGTGATAGTTTCCTTCCAAATTTATTACACAAAAGGACTGTGTTTTTGAAGTTTCGATTTTTTTTAAATTTCTCTACATTTTGGTCAAAAGTGTTTTGGGAGGAAATTTTTTTTCATTTTTTTCCGAGTTTGAATCTTAAAATATTGCAGTTTTTGAAAACTTAAGTGTATTTCTTATACACAAATCTAAAAGATAATTTTATCTAGTTTTCATAAATGGTTTTTGTTTTTACGACACCTTCAAAAATAAGAAATATGTAGAACATTCAAAATACTTAGGAAAAATTCCAAATTTCGTCCGAACAGAGATAAACTACCCTCTCAGGCCGTGGAAACCATGTGTATTTTTTTCCATGAACATTTTTTTAATTAGTAATGTTTTCACATCCGCGGCCGTTTGTCAATTGAATAAAATTTTCACTGGGTTTTTTAGTAAGGCTGTTAATCTATTATGACCATGGATGTTGCAAATCCGAACTTCATAGACTATTTTAGAAGGATGTTAAAAATAATTTTTTTAAATATTTTTTTCATGCAGAATTTTTGATCAGCTATTTATGGTTAAAATTAAGTCATTTTTCCGTAGATATGCACCTTTCATTATCAAGTACACCACAGACAACATACAGAAATCGAAAATATTCTATGTCGACTCGAATAAGTACCTCTCAGGGCAGTTTCAAAGTAACAAACATGCAGGATTCGCGCGGTTATAAACTTTACGATTTTTTATTATTTTTTTTTATAAATCCTACGAATATAAGATAAACGGTAAAATACAGGTTAATTCATTGGCTACATAGCGCTGTAATAAGTTTTTATATCTCCATGTTAAAATTCGAAGGTATGATTTTTTTAATGTTGGCGAAAAATTAAAAAAATGGTCTTCTGGGAAAACTCGAGAATGGAGAATTTTTTTTATTTCAAGTGGTCACTCCAGTGGTTAAGATAATATTATCCTCTTCGGGCCCAAGACCATTTATTTTAACTTGTAAACTTTTTTCTACTACTTTCGTATTCTCTATCATTATATTTAAACCACTTTTTTTTTTTTTTTTTTTTAAATGGCCGGTTTGGGAGTAAGGGATGGTATCATATATGATACTTGGGGACTCTAGCTCAACAAATATTGTGTTTTTTTTCAATATTGCTTTTTTATCCTAATAATTCAAGAAGCAGATTAATTAAGTGTAATAGAAATAAAATAGTAATGTTTTGTTTATTTTTATGATTATATTTTTTTTTACAAAAATTGTGGTTTCAGGCACTGTAACCTATCGCCTAAATTATAAAGTGTAATATGAAATAAAAAAAATAATGATAACTTTGAATAAAAAAATAATAGTTTAGTTCAGTTGGTTGAATGAAAAGTTTTGAAACAGTTGCGATCCATGGAAAAACACAAATAAACCAGACACTTTTCACAAAGTACAAAAGTAAATTTTTTACACTCAGTAAAACGAAATTTGGAATGATGATTCTGCTGATCATTCATCATAATTGGCAAATGTAAAGCCTTTCAGCCGACCAGCTCGTTTCATTTGAGAGTCTGATTTAATAGATATTCCTTTTGGGTATCCGGTTCAGCATTAACGTACCACTTCCAAGAATTCCTCTGCTGTGCGAATTTTCTAGAAGTGGAATAGATGCGAAATACCTATCAGTACCTATACACAGTGCAGCCAGTAGGAAGTGTATCTGCCAACTTTAATACAAATCGGGCTCCAACATGAATTTTTTCAGGCATTGGGAATAAAGCGGACTCCACCGATGTTCCTTTACCTTCGTACAAGTAAAAATCCAAAGGTATACCCTGCGAAGTAGTCATAACAAAGTTTTTGATTCCCACTGGATTAGGTTTTCCGCGAATAACTTGCCTGTTCTTGCATTTACCTTGAAAGGGTATCATTTGTTCATCGATAGAAATATTTTCTGTTCTATCATTTTGTAGGCAACCTTTTTGAACCCGTGGTACAATTAGCCTGACCTTCCAAGAGCTGTCAAGTTGTTTTTCAGATTCTGACACACACATCATCGACAAGTTTTAAGTTTGAGCGTATATTAAAAAATCTTTGGCGTGAAATGTTGTCAGCAACTATAGGGATTCTAGTTTTTTGTGCCCAATTCTGGCGGATGCGAGGAAGACCCAAAAGGCTGATGATCATACTGATTTCAATATAGCCTTTTATTTCAGTACTTGTCGTGTCCAAACTCTTTCCTGTGCTCCTTACAAATTTCTTATCAATGTACTTAGAAAAGTATTCGATGGGTTCTCTTGATTCGCAGCTTTTGTATTTCAACATCCATTGGGTGCCATCCATTGATGAAATGTAAATTTGTAGTGACAAAATTAGGTTTATGTTTCCACATATTATCTGGATCATGCCGACTCACATTTTGGAGATCTACTAGTCACTAGTGGCACATCATCAGCGTCGCTCCAATCTTCTTCATCATCTACCTGTAAAGGGCTAAGAGGTCTCCGAATTTCCAATTGCTACTCACTATCCTCATAACCCACCCAACCATAATCACATTCCAAATCGGAATCATTTGGATCCATAGGAAGTAGCAACTCCGCTTCGATTTCATCTTCAACCAACCCAAAAATGAAAATAAAATATGTCATAGAGGCCCGCAGTATGATACTTCAGTTTAAAATGTCTCTAAATCTTACAAAAACGCCGATAGCTATACATTTTTTTTACTAAATGATAGTGAATGGAATAAACAACAATTTTAATAACAATAGAATGATTAAAATAATAAGATAACTCCTTACCTGCATTTTCTCAGAGACATTTTGAAAACTACAAATCACGATGTTTCAAAGACAATCGTTCACTGAAACTAACTTCAAATGAGTCCAAATGCTCCTAGTCGGTAAGGTAAGAATCTTCAATATCAGATACTTTGGATCTCCATTGGAAATAATGACTTAGAAATATTTTGTGAGCTTAAAACAGTGAGTATCACCCATGATAATGGGTGCTACTCATTATCATGGGTGATACTCACTGTTACTAAATAGCTCGCAATAGCCGAGTTGGTTAAGTGCTGTCCATCTAAGCAAAAAGATGCTGGGCTCGATTCCAAATTGCGACTGTTAACTTTTAATTTTTCCGGGGGTTTTTCTGTTTCATGTTCAGTTTAGATTTATGAGTATAATCTTCTTTTTCAATGATGTGTCTATTTTGTTTTGGTGAATCTTACAATGATATTAAATTAAATAAAGGGTAAATTATCTGAAACAGACAATTTTATAACCTTTTGTAAATACACAACTATAAGACTTCTCCGCTCAGCTTATTTTTAGAGTACATTAAAATCTACACGACGATGCACATGAATAACTCATGCAACCCTTTCCGTTGGGGGGTTATGATTGATATTTTGGTTACACAGGGTGAATTTCAAGGGTCTTGTCTGTTTCGAGGTTACTCGAATAACAACGAACAATAGTCTATTTTAGAATAAACACGCCCTATGCGCCACAACCCTTGGGCCACGATATACATTTAAATATTTGACGACACCAAAAGCGTTTTAATCGCTATGGAGGGATTTAAGTATGGGAGTCTTTTTATAAAATTTTACACATTAAAATTACAGGGTTACCTTCACCAGCACAGTATTCCCAGCTTGTCTACACACTGGCACCCCTCTGCCCAGAAGTGGATTTATCCTGGGAGGCTGGGACGGTGGTAATACTAATTCTGTGTACAGGAAGGTGAGTTGACCAACTTCATTTACACTAGTTATGGACCGATATTTTCAATTAGTCACACTTACCAATTGTTGAAAAACAGTTTGACCTAAACTATGTCCATACTAACAATTTCACCATCTCTTACTACTTAAGATCAACTTATATAACACTCCAATCATAAAATCAAGCTTCTAGACATGATAATAAATATGCTATTTTTTACCTATTCAAATCTAAACGCGTGGTCGAGGGGTAAGGCTCTTGACTCGCAATCCGAAGGTCGAGGGATGGAATCCCGGCACGGGCAAATAAATTTTATTCAATTAATTTGTGCTATATCACTATTGATTCCTTAAAAATAATATTAGGTCTTTACATAATTATGAAATTGGCGTTTTGCAGGGGAGGAACATAAAGTCGATTTTTTTTTAATATAATATATTTATTTAATCAAAGTATGTACCATTGCTATCTATGCACTTTTGCCATCTCGTAGGTAGTTCATCGATCCCTTTACTAAAAAAACCATTCGGACGGGAATCAATAAAATCTTTGAAGGCGGTTTGGACTGCTCCATCGGAGTTGAATTTTTTCCCTTGCAAGAAGTTATCCAAATTTTGAAAAAATGGTAATCTGTTGGGGCAAGGTCTGGAGAGTACGGTGGATGTCTTAGACATTCCAATTGAAGCTCCTCTAATTTGGTAGCCGTCTGTCGTGCAGTGTGTGGTCTAGCGTTCTAACGCACGTTTGTTGATTTACTTCACTAAATTCGTGAGGTACCCACCTTTCAAGCTTTTTCACCTTCTCAATTTGCTTCAAGTGAATTAAAACAGTTTTATCACTAACACCGCAGCCTGCAGCTAACTCGGACATGGTTTGCGATGAATCCGCTTCCACAATAGCCTTCAATTCTTCATTATCAACTTTGGTCTCCGGCCGTCCACGGGGCTTGTTCTGCAGGTCGAAATTTCCAGAACGAAAACGTTGGAACCAAAAAAGCACCGTGTTTTCTTTTGCGGCACCGTCGCCATACACATCATTAATCCTTCGAGCCGTTTCTGCAGCACTGGTGCCACGGTGGAACTCGTACTTGTAAATAACGCGATATTTCAAGTTTTTCATTTTGTATACTAAGTGACGCAAAGAAAAACAACAATTAAGGAAAAAACAAATGAATTATAATTTTCGAAACACAAAGACATGATTAAATAGCTGTATAAATTTGAATTTGGAATTCCTAACCAAAGAGAAGATATTTGAGATCAAAGTTGCCAGTTCGGCAAAACGCCAATTTCACATGTAAGGACGTAATACTAAGTTATCTGTCTGCTTAATCGAAATATACAAAGCACGGGAACTTTTGAAATAATTCCAATAAATGTTTTTAAATTTTTCTTCAAATCCACATTTTGTCCAGCATTGAGGATGTTTGATGTGGCCAAAAACACTACAGTGGTTAAGACTAAGAAACTGATAATGGTAACTGAACATTTCTTATAATGATTCCAGTATTCCGTGGATCGCCTATCTCATGCCGACTGCGACAGGGATGTGAAGAACTCGTGGTTCCCGAGGGGAATCAACGAATCCACGCAGATGTGTTTCCGCAGAAAGTCATCGGAATGTGTGGTAAGTTTATTTTATTTGATTTTTCTCCCAGCTGGACTTTTGCATGGACTCTAACTTCAGAATTATACCTAATTAGCTATGAAAATTATGTACAGAAAGTTTTTAAAACATGGAGTAATGTAAAACTAAAAAACTAAATAACTGAGGGAGCGGGAGACAGAAATGAAAGTCGTCATGTCGAAGTAGTGAGTCAGTCGTTTATTGGGCTACGTAGCAGATGATCGGTGGTCGGTAACATGATGTAAGGCGGAGTGCCGTAGATGAAATGCTGCAGGCGTGCGGTGTGATGGAGATGGTGTGGTGAAGGTCAGCGAGTTGCTCGACACCATGGCGGTGGAGATGACCTGTCTTCCAGGCCGTTGCTCGACGCTTTGAATCGCGGAGATGAACGGTGTGTGGCTCGGTGAGCTGAGCCACCAGCAGGTAGTCCTGGCGAGGCGGAGCGTGTTTCCATGGCAGCGAAGCACGGTGAGGCTTCGGGGTGCCATGAAGTGGTGAGCTGATCCCTGGACTGAAGGTGACGCAAGCCTTGTAAGTCGCGGGATGAATCTGATCTCTGGAGCTGAAGACGCGATGGGCCTTGTAGCTGAGACGTGGTGATGGACCTCGAGGAAGCTGCCCTGGATGCGTAGCGATGCCATGCAGGAGCACTTGTACGGAGATCTGTTACATGCTGAGATGTTGGCCGACTGTTAGTGTGAGACTGAACTGCAGCGGGCGAGCGATCGGCTGCTTATGTAGCCGCGGTAGAGTAACTACCTCGCGGTAGGTAATACGAGCCACCTCGGCAGTTGACGAGAATATTCGGCGCCGTACAGATATTGTACGGTGCTGTCTCGAGACCTTTCTAGGCGGGGCGATATTATTATCGTCCAGCCAGCACGGCAGGCGAGAAAGTACATCGCGACCAGTATAGGTAGAAAGGTACCTAGGCAAGTAGGTTTGCCGATGCGCGCGGATATTAGGAGATGTTTCTCGATTCCTCTTTTGATGGCGAAGTTTATAATGATGTGTCGCCACATAACAAACAAAAATATTAAAACATATAACAGTAATATAAAATAAAATAGAAACAAAACAATAAGATGTACAAAGATAAATTACCAAAACTATTATAATTTTGTAGTGTTGGAGGCCTAGCACGGACGATGGATGTTATTATTTCTAGCACCTCACGTTTTTGTCGTTTCATAAAAAAATAATTAATAAAAAATTCTCCAAATTTTACACATTTTTCTCACATTGCTATGGGAAAATTTGGTATCATAGAGGTGTACATTTAAATTTTTCTATGGTTAAATTCAAGTTATGAATAAAAAGCGTGGAGTTGTCTCTTTCTAACAGCGTTAAAATCACATTTCTCACCATGACAGTAAGGGAGATACAATGATTTATATGAGACCTATGTGAGCCAATACAAATTCGGTCTCCTGTGATTAAACAGGCTAACTGACATCTGTTGGGATATAACAAAACTTCTTATAACTATACTAACGACATCTATTGAAGGGTGTTGAAATAGTGTGCTAATGTAATCCCTTTCGATTGTTTTCAGGGTGGAACGGGTCCGATAGAGATTTATAATGGTGATCGTGTTGGCTGCACACATATGATAGTAGCAGTTACCTCCATGCGCGCCGGAAGTTGCCGCGACTACGTCACGTCCAGGGTGGCCCCCTACATACAGCTCATCGAGGGCGTCGTGTGGCCTGATAGTTAGGGTGGCCTCCTCCATCCATCCAATAGGCTCACACACCTCAATTCTCTCCTACTCTACTTTAAGAGGTGGCTACACACACCTCTGGTTTTCTAGGGTGGCCCCCTTTGTAGCGATAATCGAGGGCATCATGTGGCCTGATAGATAGTGTGGCTCCCACACCTCGTTACCTTGAGGGTGGCCCCCAAAAAGCATTTATCGAGGGCCTCGTGCGGCCTAATTTTCAAAAACCCCACACTAGCCCATTATAAAAAAATATTATTGTAATAATTTTTGTAAATAATTGAGTTCGTAAAGATGTGATAAAAATATGACAACAGTGTGTTTAATATTATAAGGGCATTCATTTAATGAAATATTGCAACCTAAGGCTAAGGACTCACGGAGCGATTTTTACCCGAGCCCGCTGCGGTGGCGGAATGGAGTTTAATTTTCAAAACTCACGAGACCGGAGTTTTGTGCGGTTACGCAGCCATCGCGGTTGCGGTTATCGCTCGCAATCTTGGCGGTTGATTATCGTAAGACGGGCGGTTGCAAGACGGGCAGTTAAACGATCAGTTGAGTTTCAGACCGCCATGGACACACACCAGAAACGAGCTGTAGCGTTATACTTACTTCACAGAAGAATTAAAAAAAGAAGGCCTAAAAGGTTCTGGATACATCCACTGATTGCGGAAAGAGATCGTTATAGATTATTTGTTACTCATATTAATGAGTTAAAGAAGGATGAAGAAAAGTTCTTTAATTATTTTCGAAGGTCGCACGGGTGCAACTCGCCGCGGCTGCGGGACCGCGACCCGCATCCACCGGTACAAGATGACCACCGGTGCAGCGGGACCCGCAAACAATCGCACACGCCGCGGGCGTAAAACGCGTCTTGAAATGTGCTTTAATTTTCTACATAAATATCTGCATTCTACAAAGGCTGCGGGCCCGCAACCGCGGCGGACGCGGGTGAAAATCGCTCCGTCAGTTCTTAGCCCAAGGACGAGTTGTTTCACAGAAATTTAAATGTAACATTGTCATCAATTGGCCATTCAATTCAATTTTGTTTTTGTTTTGACAGTTGAAAGGTTTCCATTAAATGCTGATTCTAAGTCCGTTTCACCTTCTGAACAAATGTGATTAGCAGAAGAGGACAATTTATTTATTTGTTTGTTTATTTAGTACAAGATTATACAAGTATATACATAATTCATTAATTTTTTTGACTGCCCAACTAGGAGTATTCCCGTTTTAGGACAGTCAAATTATTATGGGTATAAACAAATGGAACATGATTTGTACAAAAAAGAAAGAAAATTGATCAAATAAAAAGAGAAAATAAAAAGAACAGAAATAATATAAAATATCATAAAAAAAAGTTTTTCGTTGTTAAGCTTGTCAGCTTATTACTTGTTGCTTGTCAGAAAAAAATTGTCACGTTGTTAAGCTTGTCAGCTTATTACAATTAGATAGAAAACTGAAATGCACCTAGAACCGATGTTTAACGATGACCATTCAAATGTAAAAAATGATGACAATGTTCAATTTGAATTTTTCTAAAACACAAATTCCTTAAACCTAGTTTTTTTTTATTTACTGTTTTTATTTCTTGCTAGGGAAATCCCTATGAGTTACAAAACTCATATTAAGACGGGAGGAGCTAACAATTCATAAGTGGGAGGTAATACAATGTAGGTAGGTAAATTGATATCAAAAATATAAGTTTCATATTATACAATACAGCAAAAAAAAAGAATAGACAGCTCAAGCAGAACAAAAAACCACAAGAGAAAACAAATAAAGAAACAAACAAGGATAGAGGATGGATGATTGCAAATACAGGGAAAAGAAAAGAAGAGATAAAGAAACAAGACAGAACAAAATATGACAAGAAAATTACATATTTTCATTGTGAACTGGACAAAAATATTCTTTTAAAGCAATACTTTGAAATTTTTTATTATCTTGGATGTTTTTGTACATATCTGGAAGCGATTATAGTGTGTAGGCAATATAGTTCAGAGATTTTATCCCGTATTTTGAAGTGTGTGTTTGAGGAACGCAGTTATTTGGAGTATTGTGAGTGTGGATGTCTTGATTGTAAAGTGGTTTGACGTTGATGTGAGTTGATTGTTGAGAATTTGTAGGATTGTGCTAGTAATTTCATGTTTAGGAAGGACCATAGACATCAGAATTCGATAGACCAGAAGATACAGACGAGGGGTAAAACCAAACTATGGGGGGCGAAGAGAGGAAGATGACTGTGATTCGTTAAACAATCAATCTGACAGTATATAGGCATCTCGCATTACAATATCACCATTTAGTTCTTAAAAGCAAAATCTGCTTTGAATGAATAGACCTTTTTACATGGGAGCGTGAATTGCTTGCCACGTTAATAACATATTTGCTAAGGCCAAATGCTCGCCCCAATACACATAGCAATATTTTGTTGCCGTGTTTAGTTAAGACACTTTTACAAATGTTTCATAATTTACTTACCCCTGTAACCAGCGACGAGCACACTGGAGAACCGCCCACATTCGCTATGTGCACATTGATATGTAGGTATATTGTATAGCACAAGCTACCGTTTTGGCGTGTTATTTCGTTAAATGTATAGATGTTAGCTTCGCGCTGTTCACGGGAAGAATGATGACGTCACACATTTTAGATTCAAGCGAGGCTCTATCCCCTCCCCATGGAGCGAGCCGGTTACAAGGAGGAGCTCCAGCCGGCTCCATGTGGAGGGGGAAATAATACGTTTTTATCACTTAGGGCAGGTCCAGATATATTCATATGTCCGTGGGAAGGACTGTGATTTGAAGAATACTGGAAACTTTTTTTTTTTTTTTACAGTGAATACCGCACAAGAATCTCAACTGCTCCCGTCTGGAGCCAGTGAGACTATGGCATCCCCAATTGGAGTATGTTGTGAGGCTGAAGGTAGTGGGGAGGGGAAGGAGGTGGGGAAGAGGAAGGTTGGGAAGTACCTGGCTATTCAGATCTGGTCACTAAACACGGCTAATGCCATTTTCAAGCAACGTTTCAATTCTGAATGGTGGTCTTACACCAGGGCGATACTAATAGTATCTTCCACTCTGGAACATGCCATAAATATACTATATATTATTTTAAATGAATTAATTGTGAAATAACACAAATTAATCAATAAAATTTATTTGCGCATGCCGGGTTCGAACCCGCGACCTCCGGAATGTGAGTCAAGAGTCTTAGCCACTGGACTACGGAGGTCGTTTCGTCTCGTCGTCTGAAAAATAGTTTCGCAATCATTCAAATGTAATATTGTCATGAAATGACCATTCAGCGCCATTTTAATTACTGTGCCTTATGGTTCATTATTGTTATTATTTTTTTAAACTTCTTCATCTTTTTTTTTCTTATTTAATTTCCTGTTATTGTTATTACTTTATTTTGATACTTACATGATTTTATTATTTGAGTTTAAATTCCCTCACCATACACAAGAGAACGTCTCTTTATGGTGAGGAATAGCTATTATGATTTGTTTACTTTATTATACTCTGTGAATATATAATAATTATTGTAATAAAAAATATATTAAATAAAAATATTACGAAAAACTAAATAAAAGTTGTTCAAACATTGGCAATAATAATTAGTACTTATTTATTAGTTTGCATATTGCCACACTCTCCTTAAACTCACCTTACTCTGCCTTACCTCATTCCCCACTCCTCCCATGCGTGTCCTTTCCCATGCATCCCCGTTTCCGCCCCCTTTTCTCTTCCGCGCTCCCCTTTCACTTTCCCCGCCGTTTCCCTGTCCTGCGTTACCCCCTTCCGGGTTGGCGGCTAATGCATCTGCCCACAAACTGTGCGGCGGGCCGGATAGGGAGAGGTTGAGGAAGACCTAACCTAGATCTCTCCAGTTAGACTCTCTGGACTCGTCCGTCACTCCTAGACACATTGACCCAGATTCCTACCTACCCCTTACCTTTTTCCTTCCCAGAACCTCCTCTCATTCCTTTCCCAAAAAAAAACATCCATGCAGCATCCCCAAAGATAACATAGTTAATCTGTATGGAGCTAAAGCGGGTCTCCTCCGACCGTGAACATGAACATTCGCTTATACATTTGCTTGAACATTACTACATATAAACATCGGGAATGGAGGCATGACTTTGAACATTTTTGTATGCGTCTGTAGTAAGGCTACGCCCCCATTGTTGATTTTTAAGCAAATGTTCAAGTTCATGGTCGGAGGAGACCCTGCTTGATGTAAAAAAGGAAATTGTAATAAAAACAGATTTGTCAATAACAATTTTATTAAAAATTTACAAATATTCAGATTAACAACAGTGGCTACAAGTGTTTGTATGTGCAGTGTTTATACATTTCTTCTATTCAATATTTTAATATAATTTTACACAATGAGATACACTTCATCCATTACTTACAGTCTGCAAATAGATTCAAATGACAAATGTTTTAAGATTAGTTAATTTACAGTCAGAAGAAAGTGAATTTGGATTGTACTTTGGGAAAATGTGTTAAATTTTCTAACAAAATTAATTCCATTTGTTTGTGGGAACATTTAGGCGAAGCTCTATGAAATAATGCAAAATCCTATGTTTAGGTTAAAAAATTTGATCGCCTAGAAATATTTTAGATGCCTTAATCTTCTGCCGCTGATGTTATGTCCGTCAGACGCTGCAGTATCATACTATATATCAAAATATCTCTTGTATCCGTGGTCGAGGGGTAAGGCTCTTGACTTGTAATCGAATACCGGCTTGCGCAAATAAATTCTATTTGAATATTTTCGTTATTTGTTTTTGGGGTGTTATGTCGTGTTGCGCTACCTCCTTCTTTAGCCAACGTTTCGGATAGTGTTACAGTGTCCATCATCAGAGCAGATCTGCCGGATGTGACATCTACCGGATCTGCCCTGATGATGGACACTACAATGCCGTCCGAAACGTTGACTAAAGAAGGAGGTAGCGCAACACGGCATAACACCCCAAAAACAACTAACGAAAATACTTTTGGCCGTGAAAATCTTAAAAACGTACCTTTATTTGAATAATTTGTGTTAATTCACAATTAATTCATTTAAAAAATTAAATAGTATATTTGTGGCACGTTCCAGAGTAGAAGACCACCATTCAGAATTGAAACATTGCTTGAAATGGCTTTAGGCGTGTTTGGTGACTAATAGCCAGGTACTTCCCCACCTTCCTCATCCCCATCTCCTTCCCCTCTCCATGGGGACATAGTCATAGTCAGAGGACATAGTCTCATTGGCTCCCGTCAGGAAGGGAGTAGCTGAGACTCTTGTGAGGTATTCAAATAAAAAAAAAACTATTCCCAAAAAACCCGGACCCAGATTCGAACCCGAATGTCTATACTAGGCGGTGTTTTTTTCTTACATAAATCAAAGCTGGTGACTGGTGTTAGGCGGAAATTTAAACCTTATCGCCATCTTCCCAACCTTCCTCTTCCCCACCTCCTTCCCCTCCCCACTACCTTCAGCCTCACAACATACCCCAATTGGGGATGACATAGTCTCACTGGCTCCAGACGGGAGCAGTTGAGACTCTTGTGCGGTATTCACTGTAAATCTACATAAGGAGTTATTGTTGACGTTATTGTTAGCGACCAGATAGCTTAAAAAAGCAGTATTTTTGTACCTCCTGTAAAATTTGATTAATTGAAGTTATGCATTCTACGAATCAAGCCGATGATTATGTAAGTTTTACTGTTTATTTGATAATCATAAAGAATCATTTAATTTAATTATAATTATTGTATTTTGACATGTTTTAGCAGTGTGTGTTTAAGGGCGTAACTTGGGAGGTGCAGGTTTGGCGTGTGCTTTCTTCTTATTGGTTGTCAAGTATTCTATAATCCCTCCCACAACACCAAGCCCCTCCCCATTCCAAATGTGTCAAGGACTTGTACATCGCTTTAAATTAATTAATTACTTTAGGCGAGCCATGTCAAGAATAAGAACAGCAGAAGAATGAGCAAGGGGCGATGTAAGAATGTAAATAAAGCAAGGAGCGTGTGCTACAAAATTGTGTGGCAGTCCAACCTTTCGCCAATATCTGCAGAGAAACGTTGTAGAGATTAGTAAGTTACGTACAGAGTTTTATTTAAAAAAAAATTAACACATTTTTCCAAAATTAGACAATTTTATTAATTACATTTTGTAAATAGGCAATCTTTTCACTAAGAATCACACCTAAATTCTTTCATAGAATAAAGAAGAAATCTAGAAATGTCTTTTGGATATGTTTCAAGATCCAATATTCGTTCAATCAAGCCTTAAATTTCCAAATCAAAACCGTGTTTACGAAATTGAAATGGGATGGAAATCTACGATTCGGATGAGTGGAAGTAAGACAGAGTGATGAAATTTGGATGGAAGGAACTTCTAGTGTTCTTCTTTATTCTATGTTTTTTTTTACATTAATAAAATACAAGAAGTACATAGTATCGTTTCATCGGTAGATTTTTTTTTTATATACATACAAGCCTATAAACACGTTTGAATAGTTTGAAATCTGGAGATATTAATGAAATAGGTTATTTATAATAGTATATACATAAATACTTACGAAGAATATAATATTGGTAGTCACAATAAAAATTATTACAAATAATATGTTTATTTAAACAACTTTATATTGGTTCAAGGCCAAATAGTTTACTAACCACTCGGACCCATAAGCTTGTTTTCAAAATAATATAACATTACCAGACAAGTGTATGACGTATGAGGCGTAACGGACTTATTGAAAGGTGATGTTTTTTCAAGGCAGCAAAATGTTTTAAAAATATTTAACGAAACGTTCCTTTTATAAAACTGGTTAAAAGGTGCCATATGTTTCTTTTCGTGTTATACCGCACTCGCATTACACTTGTTCGGATCCAGTGGAATTTTGGCATTCCAGTTGGAGAATGTTTTAAGACTGAAGTAGTGTTGGAGAGAGAAAGAAGTAGAGACAGGTTGCAAAGTAGGTAGGTTCCTGGTTATTAAGATCCTGTCACTAAGTCTGGCCTAATGAACTTTTTTTTGTGAATTCAATTTTGTGCCTCACCCTGTCTGGCACAACTTCCTTGAAAATGTACGTTTGTGGTTTAAACCAATTTGACCTTAAACTAAACTGAAAAGAATTAACAAAAAGACTTATTGTTTACTTTTTAATCTTCTCCCCACCAAGATATTTATTTTCAAAATATAATAACCATGTATTACGCTAATATCAATTAATATTATATATGTACATCATAATCGAATCTAGCCAGAGAAGATTTGCTAAGTACATAATATTTTATAATAATTTACAATTTCATCACTAATTTGAACAGTTTTTAGTGAAAATCAGATCTCTGTATAATACTTTTAAAATTCTTTGTGATGGTAGACTGAAAAACGATATTTCTTAAAAATTTTTCACATGGGTATCTAAATAATTTTGTCGGTACATCCATATAATGTATTGCAGACGATACCATGCTGTATGCAATAATAACTAATTTTGTAATACTGTCAGCAAATGATGGTCAACCATCGCTATTTTGTTTCTTTTTGCATTTGAAAGGTCTCCGTTGAACGCCGATCCTAGTTAGGTTTCAGATTTTAACAATTTTTCTTCTGCAGAAAACACAACTGTGATGTTGTTATGTACCACAGATTGATAGGAAGTTGAATCAGACCAATAATCGGCGTTTAACTTCTTGTTCTTTCGTATATTGGAGGGTCAGAGAGGGACATCTTGGTTTATGAGCCAGTCTAGGGTCCCAAACGTTGCCCTGAGGACCTCATCAATCCCGCTGGGGAATGAATGGAGCAGGCATTCGTTGACCACACGTCCGGTGGTCTGGTGCACGGCATTCACACATCGCTGACTCTTTAAGACCCCATCTTTTTATAATCTTATCCTAGTGATGGTGGACCAGAGTTTACGAGGTAATGATAACCCAGACTGTCTCTCAGTGGGGTCTTGTATGAGATGGGCACTTTCCACGTTGGCTGATTGCCACTCAAGTTTCCACCTATCTTCTGGTGTGAAAGGTGATCGAATGAGTCTCTCTCCTTTCATCCTGCGTTTAACTGAGACGTTATGATAATGTTAAATTTGAAATTCTGCTGAACACCCCAACATAAGTGATAAAGCATAATATTGAAGTCGCCACTTATAGGAAAGTTAGTCCAAAGAATTGATAAGCGATTATGCTTTAATTTTATTTACAATATTAGGCATTGTCAATTTTATTTTTATTTGAGCAATTTGAACATCGAATACATACATAAATTTTTAGAAAACAACAACTGTTTTGAATTACTCCAGTTTGGCACCTATTAGACCAGGAGAAATTGATAAAAGCTTATTACAGTAGGACGTATTATATTATACGTAAAATAATATTTGAAATTACTGATTAGAATAACGTCATTTTCTCATAACACATGACAAGATTACCCTTATTAATTATTGCTTAAACGTATTTTATGAATCTGTTAATACACTCTAACACGAGAGACGACGTATTTGAACTAAGACCTATTCAAATCATTTGAAGTTTGCATCGTCTGCAGGAAAAACTGATTACATTGTGAATCATTTTTAGTAATATATCTGAATAACTCAATAATGATGTATAATTGTTCAATTGTTAACATTTTTATGACAAATACAGTATGGCTTATCGCTTGAGAAATTGTTCACAATTGATGGAAGTAATGGGGGAATAGTTTAAGAAGTTCACAGAATTTAAGATATACAATGAAGTGTCCTGTTGTTGTTCAATTGTTCAAAAAGTTGACCCATTATAAGTGGACAATACACAGTTTCACACTATTAAATAAGTCCCCACATTATTAGTGGACATCGCCATGTCATGGCTGTATCATGTGATGAACATCAGTGTCCAGTGAAAAGTTATCTCAAGTCATCACATTATATGTGGACATCACTGTATTTAGTGAGATATTGTTAAATAAATCCACACATTAACATGATGAACATCCCAATATCAAGTGGAACACTATTAAAAGTCACCACATTATTGGTGGACATCGCTGCATTAAGTGAGATTCTTTTAACAAGTCCCCACTTTGTTAAATAAGTCCCACATCCATAAATGGAAATAAGAGTAACTATTTTGATTCAAATGCGATATTGTTAAAATCCCCATATTAAAGATGGACATCACAGTATCCGGTGGAACACTATTACAAGTCACCACATTATTGGTGGACATCGCTGCATTAAATGAGTGTTTTAATAAGTCCCCACATTAAAGTTAGTCATTGTTAAATAAGTCCCACATCCAAAGATGGAAATACAAGTATCCAGTGAAACACTATTACCAGTATTACCACAATATTGGTGGAACTCAATCATTCAAGTGGTATATTCTTAAACAAGTCTACCCACTAATGCTGGACATCACAGTATCCATTGGAACAATATACCTACAAGTTACCCCATTGTTGGTGGACATCGCTGATTCAAGTCGGAGATGGATATCACAGTATCCAGTGGCCAATAAAACACTATTACCACATTATTGGTGGACATCACTGATTCAAGTGAGACATTATTAAACAAATCCCCACAACAAATATAATTTAACAACAAGGAACAATATACAATTTACCCCATTGTTTGTGGAAATCGCTGCATCAAGTGAGATATTATTAGTCCCCACATTAAAGATAGACATCACAGTATCCAGTGAAACACTATTACCAGTATTACCACAATATTGGTGGACATCAATCATTCAAGTGGTACATATATTGTTTAACAAGTCTACCCACTAATGCTGGACATCACAGTATCCATTGGAACAATATACCTACAAGTTACCCCATTGTTGGTGGACATCGCTGATTCAAGTCGGAGATGGATATCACAGTATCCAGTGGCCAATAAAACACTATTACCACATTATTGGTGGACATCACTGATTCAAGTGAGACATTATTAAACAAATCCCCACATAGAATAACAAATATAATTTAACAACAAGGAACAATATACAATTTACCCCATTGTTTGTGGAAATCGCTGCATCAAGTGAGATATTATTAGTCCCCACATTAAAGATAGACATCACAGTATCCAGTGGAATTCTAGTACCACATTGGTGGACATCAATGATTGAAGTTGTTAAACAAGTCTACCCTTTAATGATGGACATCACAGTATACAGTGGAATACTAGTACCACATTGGTGGACATCAATGATTGAAGTGGTTAAACAAGTCTACCCTTTAATGCTGGACATCACAGTATACAGTGGAATACTAGTACCACATTGGTGGACATCAATGATTGAAGTTGTTAAACAAGACTACCCTTTAATGCTGGACATCATAGTATACAGTGGAATACTAGTACCACATTGGCGGACATCAATGATTGAAGTTGTTAAACAAGTCTACCCTTTAATGCTGGACATCACAGTATACAGTGGAATACTAGTACCACATTGGTGGACATCAATGACAATGAAGTTGTTAAACAAGTCTACCCTTTAATGCTGGACATCACAGTATACAGTGGATCACAATTACAAGTTGCACGCCTTGACACAGTGAACATCACTTGACTGTGTCAAGGTGTGCACCATTTATAATAATGGTGTGTGGAACTTAATAAAACCTCCAGAATGACTGGCAAACACCATTGGAAACAGAAAATGAACATTAATATATTAGAATATACCACATTTGGCACTAAATGAATATAATAACACTGCTTTAATATATACATATATGTGTACACTGTATTATAATTTACAAGACTTGTGACTAGAGCGTGTAGATCTATTTCAACCACTGGACAATCGATGCTCGTGGCTTTAGGATCTGCAAACTAAACACATCAACCATAAGACAATATTTTTAACATTTTCTCATCTGCGGTGCTGTTTGAAACTTCTACAGTTCTTTTGAAAATAACGGAGAGTGTCACTTCCGTTTACAACAATCGAAAAAGTACAGTACTTCAGATAATAATACTATCAGATGTTATTAAAAAAGAGACAATGCCGAAAAAATAAAACATTTTTTCCTGACTTTGGACAAAACATGCTAAGTCATGAACAGATTTTCAGAAATGCAATATAACATTGTTTTTCTTTAAATTTATAGATAAAAAATATATGAGAAAATACCTTAAAATATGTAAGTATCACTTCCTTTGGGGGCTTCCCTTCCCTGAAACAAAAACATAATTTTTGTTAGTGAATAATATTATATTAGATAATATGGTTTGAGATTTTGTCGGCCAAAAGTATCATCGTGATATATTTTTGGGTTATTATGCCGTGTTGCGCTCCTCCTTCTTTAGCCAACGTTTCCAACAGCATCACAGTGTCTATCATCAGGGTAGATGTGTTATTGAAGATTGTGGTGAAGTCAGTGATTCTGTCTGTAGATGCTATACCGTGTTGACTGACTGTTATTGAAAAAAGTGTAAATTCAGAAAACTCCATTAATAGAGGACAGGACTTGGTTGGTGCTAGCAAAAAATTGTCCAAAGAAGCGAAGCTAACAGTCCACAATGGAGTGCTGGTACCTGCTCTGATGTATGGTAGTGAGGCATGGAAGACTAAATGCTGTAGAAACGAGATCCCACAGGCGTTTGAGTGGTAAAACCGTTTTATGATTGTGTGACAAATGTGGTGATTCGCAAACAGTGCAAGCCTGATGTAAGCATAACAAGTAAGATTAAAAAAGGGACGCTCAGATAATTTGGGCATGTAGAGCAAATGAACGAAGAAAGGAGTGTAATGAGAATATATGACGGGAATGTGAATGGTAGAAGACGTCAGGTACGAACAAGTGAACCAGATTCTCGAGTCGGACCATGTCAAGAATCAGAATAGAAGAGTAACATGTATGAGATGATGTATGAATGTGAACGAGGCAAGGAGTGTGTGCCAAGACAGAGTTGTTTGGTGGTCTGTCTTCACTGCCTACTCCTGCGAGGAAACGGCGTATTGGTTAGTCAATTAGTTAGTGTTATTAAATGTTAGATGCCTCACCAATAATATCTCTAGCACGTTCTAAACATCAATTTCGTTATATTTAACTTCTTCCTCTTCACTATGGCTGGAGCCGGGTCCGTTTGGACTGGGGAACTCGGGTTCAGGAGCAAAGTTCCCATAAAGCTGTCGGTTCGAGTGCACCGTGTTCTTAAACTTCATGTTGTGATTGGCAAGAGCCAAATCCGCGTAAACCAGCTTCTTGTGACCCTTCTCTCTGGCGGGGCGGGGGCAACTGTAAGCCGGAGGATACGCCGCACTCTGGTTGTGAGTCTTCAACAACTGCTGGAAATAGGACGGGGGAACTTCTGACAAATACTCGTTCAGATTGGTTCGGACGTTTCTCCTGTCGAAGCTATCCGTACTGTGCGACCCGACGCAGGACAACTTTTCGCGCAGAGATTCCGACTTCTTCATGCGGCTGCTTGACTTTCTGTTGCCTTTGTCTTTTGTCCTGTCTAAGGTTTTGCAGTACAGGTGTGCATCATATCCTGCAGAATGGTTTCTGTCTTGGTTTGGTCCTTGATGGTTTCCTGCTTGGTTCTCTACTGGAGTTGGTTGGAAATAACAGAAGCTGTGGTTGGCAGGGAATTGTTGTTTTTTGCCTTTCATCTTGCCCAAGCTGCTCTGATTGGGCAGGAGGGAGTTTTGATAGAACTGCTGCTGGTGAAGGTTAGTATTCTGGAACAATGGTTAGTTGTTAGTTGGTTAGTCTGTTAATAGTTGACTATATAATATTGGAAAATATGAGAAGATTAACAATTTCCCATGTAGAAAAATCCACGCAAAACTCCAGGTCAGTTTGTTATTTCAAATTCCCAAGCCATACAAGTTGTTGCTTTTGGATGAAAATACAAAAAGAATTAGTCCAACTTCAAGTGTCCGCAATTAACTGTTAGTAAAGTCCCCTTAAGGATGTCAACGTCAGAATATATATATATTTTTTAATTTTTTTAAAAAGAAAGACAAACATTCCCGGTTTACAAATAACCCAACAATATTTGAAAATCTCCTACTACCACCACAGAAAGCCGAAAATGTTGCTTGTGTTGTGATGGAGGACTTAGCCAGCAGAGGAATTGCACACGCGACGCCCGGATAGGATCCAAGTGCTATGCCCACTCAACCACTGACCGGTCGAATCTTTAACCCTAAGGCCTCATGCATATTCTATCAGATGGTCAGAGTATTTCCGCTTTGCAATAAATAAACGGAATATTTCTGAACATATCTTAACATAACATGAAAACAAAAATCTGTTTTTGAAAGGCGATTAAATACGCTTTAACATTTTATTATTAGATATAAATATACAATTTTTTAATAATTTTTTTTTAATGCAAACATAAAAAAGTGTGTTCTAGTATGGGCAACTAAATGAACATTGCCAGTTTTTAAAATCAAATTACGAGTAGTTCTTACAATATAACATTTTTTTTAAAGTATCACATATCTGGGTAATTTTGCATGGCAGTACCATCAGATTTGCGTCATTTAATTAGTAATTTAGCAAACCAAATGGTTTAAAACCCACCATAGTATAATAAGGGTTGTTACCTTGATGTGTGTGGCGTGCTGTAGGCCATGAAAAGAGAGGTTCTGATATGTATCTCCCTCTCCGTCACCAACCCCTCTCCCTCCCCCATTCGTCGACACAGGGTTGGCTGAAAATAAATCATTACTTTATTACTCCTTTGACCATTTGATTCCTAGTAGTAGTACACGGTCAATCACAAAATCAAAAACTGCCATCTTTTGGATGGAAATACAAAATGAAAATTTGGTGATTATTTTGAGTAAAATAATCCTAGTTATCATGCTTATTGTAACTCCGAGTTGTAACTCTGTTGTAACTGTAACCCCTCAGGCCTCGGGCATATTCTAACAGACGGCCAAAAATTTTCCATTTTGCAATAAAATTCAAATAAAAGGAATATTTTTTAATTCATCCAAAAATTAAAAACTGTTTTTCAAAGGTGATGAAATATGCTTTCAAATGTCATCAATAGAAATAAATAATACTTTTTGAACTATTAAAATTTTTAACGCAAACATGCAAAGGTTTAAAATGACTTACCTACTAAAATGACTTATAATTTATAATGTAAAAAAAAAATAAAACACGCACCTATTATTAGACAATTGTATTATAAACGTCATTGTCACCTCACTTACACAAAAAAAACAGCACATAACCTAATCTAAAGTACTCTATTTAACTTTTTTTTTCATCACTTTTAATTTTTAATGTCTTTTTAAAGAGGTTTTGAAATGCCACTTTGTTAAATTGACTGGTCACAGAGTAATCTAAACGATGGCATCAAAAAAAGGACTGGTTTGTGACATTTATGAACATAAATAATTTATTGAATATGATCAATTTATGGTTTATTAATGTTTATTCACAAAGAGTTAACATAAAAAAGGTTAAGTGTAAAGATTCCCTAACTTAACTTAATCTAAGTTAACCCTTAGAAAGCCACCCTTCAGCGACCCAGAACCAATCGCCCACCGCAAGCCGGCTGACACTATTTTCTTAATAACTTAGTTGTTTTTTGCAACAAGATGTTTTTGTAAATTGTACATTCTTACAAGATATTTTTTTAACATACTCGTACGAGCATTTATAAAAAAAATACATAATATCTGACTTATGTATTTTCTCCAGAATAACTAATTATATTGAGAGAAATGTTTTTTTCTCTTCAATTTTATAAAAAGAATGTAACATAAAATCAATAGGAAAAAATCTTGGGTTTCATTATACAGGATGTCCGGGGGTAAAGTGCATTAACTTCGGGAGGTGATTCTACATGATGGTAGGAGTAAAAAAGATTAACAACTTTTTCCCAAATTCCAACTTTTTTTCCCATACAAAAAGACGTACCTACTAAAAATCCTTAGTGTGAGGTACGATCTTACTTACTGAGCGCCCGCCGGGCACGGTTGCAGCAATGTTGCATGGTTGTGATTGGCCCGTATCGTAACAGCGGAAAATAATAAAGCACACGCCAGTCTATTTTTATCATTTTACCACAAAACAACCCCTAAAAGTTGGAATTTCGAAAAAAGTTATTTATCTTTTTTAATATCATGTAGAATCACCTCCCGAAGTTAATGCACTTTATCCCCGGACACCCTGTATTTCCCATAAAGCTAAATAAGTTATCATCACATTGAAAAATATATTATAGGAGGGTTTCCTGTAAATAAATACACTACTATGGTTTTGAAATTCGGCAAAATTTTTTCTCTTCAAACAACAACAAAAAATTCAAAAAACCAGAGTCTAGAAAAATATTATTATTCTTTATTTCCTTGATAGGCGAATAAAAAATATTTAAGCATGCCTTATGTTACAAAATACAATAATACAGGGGCAAGTGCCTAGCGAATCCACGTTGGATTCACCGACACACTACGGGTACAAACGTCAGAAATCCACGGTGGATTTCTTGGCGCACTAAAGGTTAACGTTCTAAGCATTATAATGTAAAATTATTTATTGTTACAATAATTTTGTCAAGTACTTATAACTTATAAAATATAATATGACTTTTTGTTATATTGTAGTTTACCTGTGTTTAGTGATGTTAGTCTCAGAACGTCGGGGGTTAATGCGGTCAAAAATCTGTATTGGCAAAACACATTCGTGGTTAGTTGCTTTACTATAAATATTTTAATCTTTCTACAGGTACAAGCTATATTGCAGATACACATTCATGTATAAAATGATCACACAATGACAGTTTCTCCAGCAGGTGCTGCACAGGAATCTTGGTTAATTTTATAATTAGTCAGACATGTCCCAAAAATCAACATTTTTAAACGACTTCAAAAAGGAGGAGGTTCTCAATTCGACTGTATTTTTTTTATTTTATTTTTTTAATTTTTAGTTTTTTTATGTTTGTTACCTCAGAACTTTCGACTGGATGAACCGATATTGATGATTCTTTTTTTATTTGAAAGCTGATGCTTCCCGTGTGGTCCCATTTTAATTTGGTCCAGTTCTGCTAATGGCATCCATGAGAAAACCATATAAGTCTTAAATTTGCATTAAGTATCCGCGCGACAAATGGACGAATAACTCAATATCACGCCAACCGATTTCGATGATTCTTTTTTTATTGGAAAGGATGTACTTCAAGGGTAGTTTGATGAGAGTTTGGTTAGGTTCTAATTATGGAATCCATGACACAGTAACGGAACTCTTCAATTCTTAGGAGCAAATTAACGATTCTCGGCCGAATCTCTTAATTTGACCCTAACGTCATTATGGTCAAATTATGTCTATCTCATATGAGCAGCACATTTAGTAGGTCTACCCATATTCAGACAAATTAGTTAGTATACTTCAGATTCACTAAAAATCAAAAAATAAACAAAAAATTTAACAAAACAAAAAAACGACTTAAAAAAATGCACTAAAAAGTAAAAAAATAATTTCGTATTCTTCTGCAACTTCATAATCAACTTACTTTTTCTACTCATCAATATGTAGGTACGATTGTTATTTTTGGAGTCGGTGTCAGCAAAGGTACCCGGGCGGCGTGTTCACTTGACAGCTCCCCTCACGCCGCAGCCCCGCTCTCGCCTCGTCAAATCGCACGTGCGATACAAGCACATCACACCTATAACTATGTATGTATTTACAAACCTACCTTGGCTGATACCGACTCCAAAAATAATAATCGTACCTACATATTGATGAGTAGAAAAGTAAGTTGATTATGAAGTTGCAGAAGAATACGAAATTATTTTTTTACTTTTTACTGCATTTTTTGAAGTCGTTTTTTTGTTTTGTTTAATTTTTTGTTTATTTATTTTTGTTATTTATTTTAACAAGGCAAACATTTGTGGGTTACAAATAACCTGACAATATTTAAAAATCTCCTACTACCACCACAGTAAACTGAAAATGTTGCTTGTGTTATGATGGAGGACTTAGCCAGCCGAGGGATCAAACATGCGATGCATGTGTGGGACCCAAACACAATGTGAACATAAAGCTTGGTATTTGAAAATGTCTGGCTAATTAACTGGAAGATCGATGTTTGAAATTGGAAAAGAAAATTGAGTTATAATGAGTTCTTAAAACCTCAACCAGAAAGGAATGGAAAAAAATGTTAGTTTGTTGTTAGTAACAAACGCTCAGCGTTAGTGTACTTTTATTGACTTACTAACATTTTGTATTGGGCATGGTTAGTGTTTGCCACGAAGCGGTTCTCTCCATGCCGTTGTCTTCTTTCACTAATAAATTAATAATTATAATAATGATTACATAAAATAAGAATAATACACAGCATTAATAATAAAAAAAATACATTAGAAAACAATAATTTTAAAATGTGACATATATAATATTATAAGAGTTATATTTTATGGGTGTTTAAGCAAGAAAAATGGCACAATAAGGAACTCCAGTGAAAAATATTATGGCTTTAAAAAAATATGTTCATATAGACCAATGAACGCTGATTCCGAATATATAAGTTTTATTTCATAATATTAAACGTAGAGTTCTTAAAAAATTATTAAAAAGTGCATTTTTAAACCTCTCGTGAAAACACACTGTAAAGTTGGTATTACTGAAAATGGTTAGTGCTGACGTCACGCGTCACCAGTCATTGTATTGAAACTTTGATTAGTAATGCTATTTCTAGGGAGAATACTTCGAACAACGGGATTCAAAATGGCCGCAGTAGATCAGCTGATTGCCCTATCCTATACCAATTTTTCAGGAGTGATGACGTCACACGATTCGATGGTTTTCGGGGGGTCTCGATAAATTAAAACTTTGACAATTATTTTATCTATTAAAACTAACTCTAAAAATAAAAATAAAAATGCAGTTATTTAAGTTAGGAGGTCAGTATTCATTAAAAAAATAAAAAAATTGGACTGGAGTTCTCTATTGGATAAATTTTTGATGATTAAACGGTGATTCACCAACACGTTATTTTCAATGAGATTATATATGAAACTATAGTATTTTTAAACTTCTTTTTGTGGAAATGATATTTGAAAATATCACATTCGTAGATCACATATGGTTTAAAAATTAAATAAGTCAGTTCTATATAAATACAATGCACACCGTTTTCGTAAAATTGTTTGATAAAAAGTTTTTGATTGTATAGATACTGTAAATAGGCTTTTATAATCTACCGTACAGGCAAACATATAGCAAATACGTGCAGATTATTTTTGTCAGTTCGTTTCCTTTAAATTAATTTTGCTATCAATGAATGGTAAGAATCAAAGGATATCTCAAAAGATTTTTTTTTACATTAACCCCACAAAAAAAGGCTCTGAGGAAAAAGTTCCTTCAAGGCCTATATGTTATATTTAGGGATGCAGTATGGAGGATATTTTTTAGGAAAGTAAGGAGAGGCGGTTCTGGGAAGGAAAAGGGTTGGTGACGCAATGTTTAGGCCCTGATTAAAGGAGAGTGAAAACACATATGACTTACTTTTCTCTTTCCTCAATTTCCACTGGATTATTGTCTTCACACAAGAACGAAAGCAGCAGAGGAAGATAAATAAGGTTACAATATTATATTTTAATACCATTTAAGTAGATAATATTATACGTACATGTTACATATGATTGTTATATATTATTTTCTAATGAATACAAAATCAGGTAAAGTTATTTTAATGATTCCATGACAACTTAGAATCATGCAATTTCAACACCTCTTTGAAAAGTTTTAGAAATTTTACTTTATTTTATTATTATTGTACAACAGAATATTTCCAATTACAGTACAATTTAGTTACCCTATCAGTATTTAGGCAAGTGACTCTTCAATAATATTTTTGAGGCATATAAAGAACAGTCACTTACATCCAAATGGTTTGCAACTTCATTTAACAGCACCACTCCCCTCGTCATGCTATGCTTTGCCAAGACGTCTGTTCCGCCGTTCGGTACTTTAAATAAGTCATGATGTCGACTTCGGCTGTAGTGGTCTGGTACATATAAATCATAGCATCCCAAGAGAAATGGGCTATCGATGAAATTGTTCCAAATTTTGAAAGACAGAATAGCAAGATTTGCTTTCCGTCTAGTTTCTAGACTCACAGAATCAGTTTCCTCAAGTAAGTCAATATGGTGCATGAACCTTGGATAGGTTCCATGCTTGTTATGATTAAAAATTGAAAAAAAAACCCATAACCTAACTTAACTTAACCTATTGAATATTTTTTTTTAATAATTTTTAATGATTTTTAAAGGAGGTGTTGAAGTTGCATGATTCAGAGCTGTCCAGTCAACCATTACATTACATGTAGGGTGTAGACAAGTAAATCATATTACTAAACGTGATGCATACTCCCAGCAACTGTGTTTGATAGACCTTGTCTCTAAATATAGATTATAGACAAGTAAATAATGTTACTAAACGAGGTGCGTATTACCAACAGTTGCGTTTCGTAGGCCATGTCTCTAGATGTAGATTATAGAGAGTTACTAAACGTGATTCCCAGCAAATGTGTTTCTTTTAATATTTATTAAAGTTTATTTTTTATTATTATTTTTAACACAACATTTAAAAAAACACAATTTAGACAAAAAAATAGGTAGTTCTGCAAAGCTGCCACATGGCTGCTTGTGTGCAGCCTCTACCTCAATTTATCAAGAAGTATAAGAAGTAAAAGTTATTTTTAGCATCTTTCTTTTTCTTCTTTGTTTATTCTGTTTTTACAGATAAATAGATTTTTCATTCATAATCCACATCTTCACAATTTTCATGCTTAAACTCTCATTTTCCTCGAAAATTCAACATTCACTGTATCCAGTGTTCTTATTGTTAAAAACCGGAGGAAATTGATAATAATTAATATGCCAGTACTTACTTGCATTAAACATTAATTTAAAAATAGAGCAAGTACCCGTTTATTTCATAACAATACCCCGATTTACCACATCTCTTCATATAGATTACAGAGAAGTAAATAATGTTACTAAATGTGATGCGTATTCCCACCAACTGCGTTTGATAAAACATGCAAATAGTATGGAGAAGGAGGAGACACTCACACTTGCTAGACTTCCTCTTGGCGCAATAGCAGAAGAGCGGAATGCAGAGCAGGAAGAGTAACAGCAGAAGAATGATGGTTGCGCCTATCAGGACGGTGGGCTCTTGTTCCCAGCGACGCCACCAAGCCACGCTACCAGCTGGAAAAAGCAATAAATAATCATTAGTTATCAGATGACACCTCACAGTAGGCCACGGAGGTACAATTACAAACCAACCATCATGTCGTTCTAAGCAGAGAGGATTGACTATCACACAACCCTTCTCGGTACATACTCCTCGCTTCATTCACATTCGTACATTGTCTCCTGTTGTCCATTGTCTTCTGTTATTCTTAACATGATGGTACTCAAGTATTTGATTCACTTGATTGCACAATGTCCTCCTCCACCTAAAACCGGAGTGTTACATACTTTTCAAACACTCCGGTTTTAGGTCTTCCACTCTACACGCTCAAACCATCTAAGCAACCTTTTTTCAAACTTAACTGTTAAGTTTACATCAGCCTTGCATTCTTTCGGTCATACCTTCTCAATTTGAGAGGCAGGTCGGTACCTGCCTCTCAAAGTACGGCCGCCCCGGGAACCATTTATTGGATAACCTACACCCCTGCCATGGGTCAGTCACCATGAGTGGTTTGCCATGTTTGTTGAGTTAACAGGGGTGAACGGGTTCACGGGGTGAGTTTTATCTAGATCTTGGCAGCGGATGCCTATTTCTACCATCTGCTCGACCCATCGTCTTTCACCGCAGTGGAAGAGATGAATTCATATGTCCGTCACTCCTGGACACATTGACCCCCAGATTCCTACCCACTCCTCATACCCTTTTACTTAACAGAACTTCCTCTCCTTCCTTTGTCTAAAAATACCCTTAACACAGCATCCCAAAGATGACATAGGCCGTTCTTTTCTTCCTTCAGGGCCCCCCGTGTGGTGCGAACGTAAAAAAAAACCTACAAAGTTTTATAACACTTACACCTCAGGTAGATTTCTACAGTATTCATTCATTCACACACATTGTTTTTTGAGGTTGAAGGAAGTTACATATAACAACATACATACATACTGCGCACAACACACCTAGTGGAATTCAAAAACTACAGACTTACTTATTTTATCCAAGTTGGCTAAAGAACAGAAAAAAAATTGTTACATTTTTTCAGTTTAAAAATTTAGTATAAATTCTAATGCTTTTGAAGAGATTATTCGTACTAATATTACAGGGAATACTAAAATGTCTTACACACGGTCCGATATAAAGCACAGCCTGCAGGATATCATGCAAAACCCCCAGCCAAATTATTATTGTTCCGACGGACCAACAAAGGGAATATGACAGTATTAATACCCTAGCGACTGTACGGTTGAAATTTAATAACTCAAGTACGCCTCATACGTCATACCTATGTCTAGTAATGAAATATTTTCATATAATACAATATATATACAATATATAATATACAATTTATCACTATCAACCGGTACATTTGCTGACTCATGGAAAATTTCATTTATTCGACCCCATTTTTAAGTCTGGAAACAAGTCAAATATTGGAAATTACAGACCAATATCAATTATATCTAATATTCCAAAAATATTTGAGTCGATAATTACAAAGAAAATCACTCCTATTTTCAAAAATGTTCTGATCGAGGAACAGCATGGATTTAGATCGGCGAAATCTACAACAACTAATTTACTGTCCTTTATAAATACCATTCTTAAAGCCTTAGAAGACAACACTCAGGTTGATGTCCTCTACACTGACTTCTCCAAAGCCTTCGACAAAGTTAATCACCGTATTCTCATGGCCAAACTTTATGCTATAGGCATTAGAGACCCATTGTTATCATTCTTTCACTCTTACTTGAGTAATAGAAAACAAAGGGTTAAAATAAATAACTTTGAATACTTTATCATTGATGTAACTTCCGGCGTTCCGCAAGGAGCCCATTTAGCCCCGTTTCTTTTTAACCTTTTTATTAACGATATCATTAAAGTTTTTTCTCACACATGTTTTTGGCTTTTTGCCGATGACAATAAGATTCTTAAGATAATTAAATCCCATCTTGATTGTTTACTTTTTCAACTTGATATTGACTCATTTAATGACTGGTGCAAAATTAACTGCATGGAACTTAATGTTGATAAATGCAAAATTTTGTCCTTTAATAGAACTAAAAAACCTATTCAGTGTGATTATAAACTAAATAATGTTTGTCTCTCTACTGTCACATCTATCAAGGACCTTGGGGTCACTCTGGATTTTTTTTATTTTTTTATTTTTTTATTTATTTTTATTGAATGAAAAGAACATGGTTTCACATGGTTTAATAAATTTCTACGCCAATGAAGAGTACTAGCTCTTGAGCTTGGCATAGGAGTTATTTTACACTATTTCATTTTTATGACATACATTCTACTTACAGTATACAGTAAATATAAACTATATATAAATTTAATATATAAACTACCATTATTTCATTTTTATAACATACATTTTGCTCAGTGTATACAATAAATATAAACTATGTTGTGATGTTAATTTTGATTTGACATGAATTGAAGTTATAACATTTTGATTGGTGATGTTATGGTTGTTGTTTTTTTTTTAAAGATTAATTTTACTTTTTTCTTGAATGATACGAAATCTGTAATTTTTTTAATTTCTTCGGGAAGACTATTAAAATGTTTTATGCCTTTGTAAATATAATTATTGTGCATTTGTTGTGTTGAAAACAGAAGGACTTGGATGTTAAATTTATGCCTTAATGATGAGTTGAGTTTAAATTTTTTAGTTACATTTTCTTTGAATATTTGAAGTATTGAGTCTTTTTTATAGAGGTCTTCAATTTTTGGTACTTGGAAAATTTTGAACAATGATGCTGAAGGGAATGTTGGTTGTTTTTTTAATATTACTTTAATAATTAGTTTTTGTACCACTTTTACAGGACTTACAATTTTTTCATATGCACCTCCCCATCCGATGATTCCATATTGAATTAGTGATTGGACTAGTGCGTAATAGACTTTTTTTAGGTTGTTTAATTTGAGAATATTTCTTAATCTAATGAATATATAGATACATTTCCTAATACGCTTAACCAGTTCACATATGTGTCTGTTCCATTTCATATGTTGGTCTACAATTACACCCAGGTACTTTATTTCGGTTACATGGTTTAATATGGTACATGAATTATTACAGACATCTTTGTTACATTTTTTGTTGTGTATAATTATATTAATGTTGGGATAAGTTTTGGCTTTATTTATTGAGAAAGGAATATAAACTGTTTTTTTTGCATTGATTGTAAGAAGGTTTGTATCGAACCAGGTTTTTAGGATTTGGATGTCATTATTTGCATTTTCATTTACAATTTTCCAGTCACTACCCTTAATTATGATAATCGTGTCGTCCGCGTAAGATATAACGGTTCCACTGAGGTTTTGTTTAAAAATATCGTTTACGTACATGATAAAAAGTAATGGTCCCAAAACAGTACCTTGCGGTATCCCAAAATCACTTGTGAGTGGTAGACTTGATGTGTGATTGATTTTTACAGTTTTTGTTCTTTTGTGAAGATAACTTTTTAGCCAATTTAGTGCTCTGTCGTTAAAACCCACAACCTTTAATTTTTGTATTAATTTGACATGTGATATACTGTCGAAAGCTTTTTGGAGATCTACAAAAATACCAACACATTTTAATGATTTGTCTAAAGCGTCTTGTATAGTACTAGATAATTTAGCAATGGCGTCTTTTGTGCTTTTGTTTTCCATGAATCCAAACTGGTTTTCGTGAATTATGTTATTGACCTTAATGAAATGAGTTATTCTTTTTTTGGCAATTTTTTCAAATATTTTTGCAATGTTAGATAGTAAAGAAATAGGACGGTAATTGGTTGGTTCTTCCGGATTGCCGGTCTTAAATATTGGTATAATTACGGATTGTTTGTACATGGACGGAAATATTCCGGTTTGAAAACTTGTATTGATTATATGAGTTAATGGTTTTGATACTTGTGATTTTATACTTTCCAGTGTTTGTATTGTGATCCCATCAAAACCTGGGGCAGAACCACCTTTCATACTTGTAATGATTTGTTCGATTTCTTCTTTTGTTGTTGGTTGAAATAGTTCAAATGAATACTCATTATTTACTGTAGTGTTTGGGTGATTTGGGGTCAGGTCTTGTTGGATTTTGCTAGCAAGGTTTTTTCCTACATTAGCAAAGAAGTTGTTAAATACATTTGCGGCTTCTAAGGGTTTATCTTTACAGCAAATTTTTGAATCATTGTGTCTTATTGTGTTGACTGTTTTATTTTTGAATTGTTTTTTTTCTATAATTTCATTTATGATGGACCAAGTCTTTTTACTGTCATTTTCAGCTAATTCAAGTTTTTGTTTGTAGTAGTCATCCTTTATGTTTTTTATAAGATATGTAAGTTTTTTTTTATAAGCTTTGAAATGTTTTTGTAATGTTATGTTTTCCGGTTGTTTTGTGTATTGTCTATAGAGTGTTTCTTTGTGTCTAATTGAGATGATTAATCCTTGGGTTATCCATGGTTTGATTGGCTTAAATTTTGAAGATGGTTTTTGAGATGTGATATTCCTACAAGCATTTATGTGTACACTCAGTTTTTTATCAAATATTTTGCAGCATTCTTCTACATCGTTACATTGATATATTTCCAGCCATTCTTTTTCGTTACTTAGTATTTTGGTGAGAGAATTTATGTTAATACTATGTTTGTATTTATCAATATTATTTACCGGAGTTGTGGTTGGTAATGAGAGGTTTTGATGTTTGTAGTAGTATTTAAATATACATGCATAATGATCTGTTACAGTTGTTTTTATTACAGCAGATGATATATTTTGTATGTCTTTGGTATTGGTGAATATATGATCGATACAAGATGGTCGTTGTCCAAAAATGTTTCTTGTATATGAATTTATACATGAAATGTAATTTAATTCTGCTAACATGTTTAGATAGTTATCTTTATCGTTAGAGTAGTAATCATTAGCAATATTCACGTTAATATCTCCAATGATTATTGTTCTTTTGTTTTTATGATGTTGTAATATGTTTTTTAATTCTTCTATGTATGAGGTTAGAGCAGAAGAGTGTGTCCGATAAATAGCAATGATATTAAATGATCTATTCATGAAATTTATCTCCAAATTTAATAAATTAACATTATTCACCATTATTTCATCTACACTTGTGACAGCATAAATATTAGATACAAATACGGCAATGCCGCTATTTCTGTTAATTTTATATTTTGTGGCGTAGTACGAGTAACCCGGTATGTTATAATTAATTTCACTCGATGAATGCGTCTCTGATAATATTATACAATCAAGTCTGTTTAATTGTCTAATAGTTATTAGAAATTCTTCAAAATTTTTTTCCAAACTTCTCACGTTCATGTGTATTATTATTAAGCTAGCTGTAGGTTTTACATCTATAAAATCGTTTGTTTTATTTACCGTGTCAAAAATTCTTTCGTCTATTTTATATGATTCATCGATTGCGTTTATTATAAAGTCATTCATTTTGAGGTAGTAATAAATATAATAATAATATTGACATTCGGCTGGAAATACACTTCACATTTGCAAATATAGTAATACATGTGTAGACTTGTATATATACTAGTAACGTAGAACTTGTATATATGCAAGTAATTTAAAAGGTTAGTTTCTATGGTTATAATTATACTAATTTTGTATTTATGAATGAGGATGTTAAGATGATAGAAATTATTTGAATAAGTGGTACCATAGGTTTTTAAAAGTGGTAGTTCTAAAGATAAATTTTTACAATATATGTTCATAGTTATGATACAATTCCAGAGTTCAATCACATTCATATTGATATAAGTGATCATTTTCTGATACTGAGAGTCAATAGCAATAATAAATAGTTTATATTTTGTAATTTCAAAAGTGAAGTTTAGGTTAGGATTGTTGTAATGGAAAAATCTTTTCCTTATGAAATATTTTGAAAATATGTAATTATTGTGATTATTATATGCTGTTTTTGCGAATTTGTATATAATGAAAATGGTATAATTTAGGAAGTTTACAGTGTTGGCAAAGCTAGGAAAAAATAATTCAGGGTACGTTGGATTTAAAAAGTTACAAATACGTAGCATACTTATTATAGTAATGGAGTTTATGATAGGCAAGATAGGAATAATATTATTAATTAAGATATGATTTGGGTGGATAATAAGATATAGTATATCAATATTTGAGAGTGAGTGCGGTTTTATAGTAGGGAAACATAATACAGGCATATTTATTAGGTGTGGATTCTCATATATAGATGAAAAATTTGATATCTCATTATAACATATCATAATAATTAAACCTGCAGAATTATAAGTGATGCAAATTATATCCATTTTACTATAATGTGCATTAAAGTGGTAGAGTGGGTGATGAGAAAATATGATAATGAGATTTTTAATTTTCATTGTACTATAATGGATTAGCTGAACATTAGAGTTATGATTAGGCATCCTTTGTGTCGTTAGTCATATTATTTGGCGTTTTACTCGTACGATATCTATGTCATTGCGAATTGTTATTATATTCGAGTCATCGGTCTGCCTGAGTAAAATACGACCTGATTTCACCCATGTATATTTGAAGTGATGATCTCTAGCAAATTTTTTTGTCTGGGCCAGTAGAAATTTGCATTTTGGAGTTAAGTGTTCCGAAATGTAGATTCGATTTTTTCCTGCGAGTATCCTAGATCTGCTGTGTTAAGCTTGTTCGAGTTGCTATTAGTCGATTTCATATATGTTTTGATTTTGTCTAACCAGGAGTCTCGTGCTTGAGTGTTTTTGAATGTAGCTATAATGGATCTCGTGGTTTTATCGGATGTTTTTTGTCCCAGCCTGAAGATTTTTGTGATTTCGGGTTGCAGAGGAGTGGAGGTATTATTGTAGTTGATAATATTTGATATTTTCTTAATTATTTCCAAGTTGTTTTCAGCGGTTGTTTCGGGAATTCCTCTAATCTCGATGTTGCAGAGAAGGCTTTGGTACTTCAGTCGATCAATTTTTTCATCTTGTTTGGAGATTGTATTTTGTAAGACAGCATACTGATTTTTTAGTTCGATTACTTCAGAGTTGACTTTATCATTTGATTTTTCGATGATATCTAGTCGTTTTTTCATTTCTTGTTGTTGGTCAGCAATGAATTGTATGGATTTGATGATTTCATTGTTCTGTAGGACGATTGCTTCATATTTATTTAGGTACGAATCGAATTTTTGCTCCACAAATTTCAATACATCTGTTTTAAATGATTGTAATTCCGAGGTAAATATTTCAGAAGTTAGAATGCTGAATTTTTTGTTTTGGTTATTAGCGCCATCTGTGTTTTCGGTTATGATATTTTCTGTGTTATTGTGCAGGTCACTTTCCAGTACCTGTGGTTGGGGTAGCTGTTTTGGTTGTTTGACAATAGATGTCAGTTCATCGTTTTTAATTGATTTATTTGATGATTTGAAATTTTTTATCTTTGTTAAGCAGTTTTTACACTTCCACTGTGTGCTTCTAGCGCTGCGCCGAGATGTTTCAGAGATTTCCGCACAGGTGAGATGGAAGTTGCCTTCGCAGGTACAGCATGATATACAGTCTGATGGGTTTTCGATGTTTTTTCCACAGGTAAAGCATTTAGTAAACATGGTAGAAGTTTTTTGCTGTAGGCTTTTAAGGTGGAAACCACTTATGGGTAGATAATATTTATTTGAGTTATTGATGAAGAGCACCACTGTGTAAGTTTCACTTTATGTTTGTTAATGATAGCCGATACGTTTTAGAGCAAGTGACAGTTATGGAGGTATTATGATGAGTTTATGCACTAAAAAATCCACTTCTAGCGATGAAAATACGCTGGTTTGGCGCGCGATATCTAGTTTCGAATATTTAGGCACTTTTGATTCAGTTCACTGTTTTTTTTTATGTTTATTTTTTATTATTTTGATGCAAGTGAGCAAGTAACAGTTGTGGTGGTGTTATGATGAGTTTTATGCGCTAAAAAATCCACTTCTAGAGATGAAAATACGCTGGTTTGGCGCGCGATATCCAGTTTAGAATAATTAGGCACTTTTGATTTGGTTCACTGTTTTTTCAAATGTTTATTTTTTATTATTTTGATGCAGGCATAGAAATGCGTCAACACTCTGTAGTAGGTAGATTGTAAACTTTCTTTCCGGGATCACATTAATAACATCGTAAACAAATCACTTAAACTACTCGGCTTCATTCATAGAATTACCTCTGACTTTAAACATATAAATACACTTAAAACTCTTTACTGTTCGCTGGTCCGCCCTCACCTTGAATATGCTAGTGTCATTTGGTTTCCTTTTTATGCTGTCCACATTTGTTACATCGAATCTGTACAACATCGCTTCCTACGAGGAATTGCTTGGAGGTTAGGACTTGAAAGAGGAGAATACTCGTATGATGAAATTGAACAAACTTTAAACATTTCTTCTTTAGAAAAACGTAGAAAGGACTCTGATCTAATATGCATTTTCAAAATTATCAACAGTATTACTAACACACCTGCTTTGTTACAACTCATCCAGTTCAACATTCCTTACCGTAGACTCCGAAATAATGAATTGCTGTACCTCAATCAACATTCTACTAATTATGGATATCATTCTCCTTTATCCAGAATGTCGAAACTTGTCAACACAAATCAAAGCATTGAATTTTTTGGTGTAAGCCTAAATGACTTTCGGCAGTAGTTACGCAATGTGGTTTTTTAAAGTCTTTTTAAATCCATCTTCAAGCTACTTGTACTTATCTTCTCTATGTACTTTTATATTATATGTATTTTGTCAATGCTCTTCATCTATATGTAATCTCCTTTCATTGTGATCTCTCTTTTTTTCTTTTCTGTTCGTGTTATTGTTATAATGTTAATTGGACTATTTGTCCGTAAATAAATAAATAAATATAAAGAAGCTTATGGTTCGAGTGGTTAAGAATCTGTCTTCGAGTACATCTCTGACGCCATCTCTGAGCGCCATATGGAATCCATCTGTGTATTGTGTATGTGAAGTTTGTGAGCTATCTTGTAATAGAATAATATATATAATTGTAATAGAACCGAATTAAAGCAAGTAGCCAATAATGCCAAAAGATGGCGCAACTTACGTTAACAGCTAGCATGGAACGTCAGCTGGCAGGCGTAAGTACTCTTGGATATGCGTTTTCATGAATCTTTCTAGTCTAAATATTGTTGATATGATTATTATTGTGATTTGGTAACTAGCAATTGCGAATAATATATTCGGGCGAAGTCGAACCAAATGTCGCTCGCGGAGCAGGATTTTAACTGTTAGTAGTAATAATTTGGCTGGCGGTTGTGCCTTCTAACGATCCGATTTAAGTAATGCGTTTAAATGTAATATTATGGCGGCTACTTAAAAATTTCTTTTACATTCGCTCCTCACAGGAGGCCCCGAGGAAAAATAAATTTCCCTCAGGGCCTATGTCAGAGGGTAGAAACATGGGGGTGAATATGTCTAGGAGTGACGGACGTATGAATCCATCCCTCCCACTACAGTTGAGAGAGTCCTGCTGTAGAAGTCTAGGTTAGGCCTTCCTCAACCAGTCTCTCCTAATCCAATCTGTCGGTCTCACAGACCAAGGGTATCTGCCTAGTTACACTACTAAAATAGAGGGTGGGTCGTTGAGAGTTAACAATTTAGAAGGGTACTAACCGGCAACGTCTCGCTCGCACGGCACTCCGGAGCCGACCTGGTTGGAAGCGAGACACAGGTAGGTTCGGAAACCAAGGACTGCGGGGTCGAGGCGCAGGACTGACTGGAGGCCGCGTTGCCTCACCTGCTCAGTCGGTCCCAGCGAGTCATTCTCGTTCTTGAGACGCCACGAGAAGGACACCTGCAAACATATAAGGAACATTAAAAAATTATAATTTTTTATAATTTCTTATAATTTCCAGATGAACATTGGACCTGTGGATTAATGCATTTATTATTGTTGAAATTACATACCTCTTTTGGGTTAGCGTTGGCGGTGCAAACTAATTCCTGATAGCCTTCGGTCTCCCGTTGTGTGATCCCACATTCTGGTTTATCTAAACAGTCAAAAGTAACAGTTCTTAGAAATACAATATGGTTATTGGGCGTACATGATACGCAAAAAAGTTTAAGAAAGTTTATATCTCTCGTGAAAAAAAACCGAACATTATAAGAAGTGAGGGGAGGCCTCTATAGTGTGCAATCAATTGTTCTCGCTACTGCAACAAAGATGTTCATCGTTCTCTGAAGTGTGACACGCACCTTTCTCAGTTAGCAGAGAAATTCCGTTTGCATGAGCTCTCATCATCATCTCAGGGTCCTGCGTGGGATAAAAAGAAAGCTACTATCTGATGTAAATAAAAGAACTCACATTAAACAAAATGTACTTGTTATTATTTACAAGCAAAAACATAATCTACATAAATACCTTTGTAAACTCAAAAAAATGTAGAGAGAGAGAGAGAGAGAGATAATTCAGTTATTTTAGTAGAATCCACTCCAAATGATCATTCGTAGCTTGCCATAGTTAAAATGGCGCACTTCTTCTAACCTCAGCGACAAGGGCTCCAGATAGCTGGAGAAGAGCCCCAGAGCTGCCGCTTCGCAAGCCCATGACACCGTGAAGCATCCAAGATTCCAGTCCATCCACAAAGGCCCGCTGATCACAATGCGTCCAATGGCCATCTTTGAGCATTGAAAGGATAGTTCTAGATTGTTGATGTCATTTTAATTTAAAACATCAATGTATCAAGCTGTGATCAGTAAATCCCAATGGCTATTTATCGGTGGGTTGTTTGCCGCGAAATTACGAGCGTCAAGCAATATTTCTTCACAGCACTAATTTGAAGGTGTAGTCGCATAATATTGCAAATTTACACAATCATTTACGAGTATTAAAACTCCTTACAAATCAAACTTCCGACCAGTCCATTATTATGTCATCACGTCACCCTTACAACCGTTTCTCCTTTTTTTTTCCAAAACAATCGAGCAACCGTCCAGGCAATTTGAATTTGTTATCAATCGTTCCAACGGCACCCGAAATTAATAATACTCCTTCTGAGCAAGTACTGACTGAATAAGAACCATGAAAATAATTACGTTACAAGTGGTATGTTAGAAACACAAGGGATTCGGTGGTAGTGAGGCCCCTTCGCTTGACTCCGCTTGACGCCGCTTGACGTCACTTGATTTCGTTTGACATCGCTTGACGTCGCTTGACTTCGCTTGATGCAAACTTTATTTTCTGATGTTTTTGGTTGTTTACATATTGTTGTACACTGATTACATGGGCGAAGGCACGGTGGGGTAAGGTAGGGCGTTTGCCCCACCCTGGCTGACCGATGCAGGACCTCTGGGATTGTCGACCGAGTCACGTTTTCAAATTTACAAAACTTCGTAAGATGGTTTTGGAGCCTAAAGCATGAGTATGTTGTAGAAGCCTACGCTTTTTCGGAACCTAATCTAGAATTTTATTTTTTGCCCACCATAAATCAAAATCTAACTAGCCCATTACTGCTTTTACTTATAAAGTAATTTAATTATTTATATTATCGTCAGTGGCCGTATTGGCTCTCACGTTTGGCTCCCACTTAAGCCAGATATCGTGTGTTCAATTCCTCGGCTCAAGCCAAGTCAAGTCCTCCATCAAGACACATCAACGTAGTACGAGATTTTCAAACACTGTCAGGTTATTCGTAACCCGAGTTGTTTGGCGGTCCGTCCTCTCTGCCTACCCCTGCGGAGAAACGGTGTGATGATTACTTAGTTATAAATAACTAATTGTTTGACTTACACATGACATTGAGATAGGTGGTGGTATATGTGGAGCCGTGCTTGTTGGTGGCCTGACACTGCAAGTCTCCGCTGTCCGCCCTCTGCACGGGCCGGTCCAGCACCAGCGTGGCCCCCTTGCCCAGCATCAGTCCCTCTTTCTCCTTGCTCTCTCCTTCCTTGCTGTCCTTGCTGGCCTTGCGCCAAGTGTACCACGGCTCCGGCTTACCTCTGGAATGTTACAACAAACTCGATATTAGTTAAACATATACAAGTAACTACAAATATAACATTTGGACTAAAAAGTTTCTTATATTATGGTAATAAACTCCACAACAAAATTCCAACCTCATTCGAAAATCACAACTAAATATTTATGTATACAAAATGATAAGTACAGAGTGGTAAGTAATACAAATTGATAAATTGAAATGAGTATTTTCTTACTTGGCAAAGCAGAGAACCTTCTCGGGGATGTTGTTTTCTATGACTGACACTACCTTGTTCGATACTGTGATATTCTCCGGAGGATCTGAAATATTGGTAATGATATTAAAATAAAATAAATATTATAATAATCTATCCATAACACAAATTTAGAAAGTCGTGGAAATAAAAGAACACAGTTTCATCTTGGATGAAAAACTAAATTTTGGTAGTCACATCTTCCAAATTGTGAAGAATTGTAATAATGAAAACCAGGCTTCATAGATCTACCAAAACTTTAATTCTGTATAAGCCATTAAACTATTATATGTGTCTCCAGTTAGAAGTCAAATTGAATACAACTCAGTAGTTTGGTCTCACTCTTAAAAAGTTCATTTTAATAACATTGAACAAATACAAAAATTGTTTATTAAATTTTGAATTAAATATCCCGCTACAATAAAAACACTATCCTTTTCTATTAAATACTCTAAAAAATATAAATTAGAAGACATACGTAAATAATTGATTTAACTTTTTTATTTAAAATAATAAACTCAAAATTAGACTGTTACGACCTCCTGTAACTTATAAGCCTGTACATATCCACAAGAACAACACGACACTATACTTTATTCTACTGCAGTATACATAAGCGCAATTACATTGTTCATTCTCCGATACGGGAAATATCTATGGGAAACCAATACTTAGATGATATTGACACGATTAATATTAACTTGGTGAATTTTATAATTGAAAAACTATTCCAATCCTTTTCTTTTCAACTCCCCTCTTCGGTTGTCTTTCTGTAAACCTATCTGATAATATTTAAAAAAATGTTACTTGTATTTTTATTTCATTTATGAATTTTTTATCTACTGTTATTTTTTATTATATTTCATTCACTTATTCAAAATTATTTTTCATGTTAAAGTTATACTACATAAAATTATATAACAGCCCCCTGGGCTGGGTGGGGGGAGCAATTCTGCAATTGCATTATGTTAGGGATAACGTTGATGACGATAAAGGAAATTTTCGAACTACGTGGTAGAACACTTGTGAACGAGATTGATTTCAATAAAAAAAATTAATAAGCACTTACATTCAACGCCAAATACTGTTGAACTGGTGACTCCGGGTCCTGCCGAGTTATCGGACGAGCGGCAAGTGTAGTTGGCATTGTCCCTCACGCGATCCAGCACACCTCCCGGCCACTGCTCCAGCTGCCATATCTAGAACATAACAAAACATATTATTAATTACCCTGTTGACAGTCCTGCGTATATGCAAATGATTTCATTTAAAGTTCCTAATGTAGTCATGCAAACTAAAAATTCTAAATTTATTAAGTCATAAGTCGTTATTTCAATTCTATGAGCTTCGTTAGTTCACTTCTATTCATTAATAAGCAGGTTATTTCGAACAACTGACGAAATTATTAAAAAAATTGTTTACATTGAAATTTGTTAACCGACACCTTGGAAGCGCTAAAAGCGGAGACTTTTGTACCATGTAAAGTGTTATTATAAAATAAAATTAGAATACTTGTCTAAACGGAGTGTATTTTTTGCTGAAAGTGACCAAACCCTAACAATATTGTTAAATTTAAAGTAGTTAAAATCATGTGCATAATTATATGTTACCAGTTGAGAATGCAGTGATTGGAAATCGTTGGTCCTCGTGTCCGGCGCGACGGGAGCGTCAACTCTCCGGTAGGCCCCGCCCGACGGCAGGGGTCGCCCATCTTTCAGCCATTGTACGGAGCAAGGGGGCCAGCATTCCACGCGACAGGAAAGGCTGATGCTCTGGAAATAAGTACAGTACATTGAAGTACCCACCTCTGTCCCACCCCGGTATAGGCAACTTATGGTCGCCCCTTCGGAGTTCTCGCAAGAATCTAATTTTTTTGAATAAACGGCTCTACATTTAATGTAACGAATCTAGACCTTCAATGTCCCCTCATACTGTGTTAGGTGGCGGTATGCGGGCGCGCCTACAGGACTGTACTGTAATGGTCAATCTCTACAATTCTAAAGCCCATGAAGGTGTCAATGCAAAAGCAGTGAGCCTCATGGACAGTCAAACAAGTTGTTAGTAACATCAACAAAAAATAAAAAAAATAAAGTAATCCAAAATGACAGCAGCCGTCATGAGTAATCAGCTCATGACAGCAGGAGACATGACCATACATAATCCGGCAGGCGGCACCGAGCACTGTACGTAAAAGAAAAAGGAAACAAAAGTAAAATAACATATATACAGATAAGAACCGGTGTCACCGCAACCTGGCTGCCGGCAGTCCCCGAAACAGTGAAGGAGGCTGATTGTCCGGCCTCCCCACAACCCGCAGCGTCGTCCTTAAGCCAGCTAGCCGGTGGTGCCTAGACGACAGTAAGTGGAAAACATGAAGAAGACCCTAGGGAGACAAGCGTCGGGTCGCCGGAGGCGGGACGGACAGCTTTCGGATGTCGTTCAGCCTTCTCCCCAGCCTCTTCATGTCACGGGGTGTGGCGCGACAAACAGGTGCAGCTCCACCAGTTCTAGAAGACCGGCCATGGTACGTAGGCGGGGACACGGTCCAGGGTCCAACCCCTTATATGGGGAGAAGGACGGTACAAAAACGAACAACTGAGTTCAGTTCTCGTAGTACAGCATAACTGAAAAGAAATGTATATAAGCGTAGAAAACCGCAAAACATAAAAAAAATAAACAAGAGCGTGTGGGAGTCATCGCTGGGCGTTTAATTGCACCAAATAACAAAAAATAAATCATAAGCATGTAAAGTAAAGAAAACATAAAATAAACATGAGCGTTGAATAACGCAGGGCCTGTGTAAACAAGAAAAAATAAACATAAAAGTGTAAAAGCATAAAAAACATAAAATGTAAAATGCAAACAATAAACATAAAAATGAAAAAAAATATAAAACTGTACATCCTGAGCAGAGTTTGTAAAAGAATGGACGCAAGAAAAGTCCGTGGTAAGTCAGGAACAAGTACACCTGGTGTCAAAATCTACTAATCAGCGACTCTAAGCTCAGGCCATCTCTCAACCCAGATCCTTGTAAAGTTCCTCAGGCACTCGAAGTTCGTCTTGTTCGAAACCAGATCAGTGTTCCACACTGGTCTGATTGGTACGTCCAAACCATCGAGCATTTCCTCTCTTGCGTCCGTCATTATCTCACACTGCCACAGAATGTGCTCCGCCGACTGGTTCGTGCACCCGCAGGCGCAGTTGGGGTGAGGGGACAGGGAGAGGGCGTGAAGTCTCCCCCTGAATTCCCCGTGGCCGGATAGAAGCTGGGTGATGTGGTGGTCCAACTTGAGAGAGACCCCTTCCATTCTGACTTTAACTGATGGGAAGAAGGAGAAAGTCCATCTTCCCATATTCGTTCTATCCCAACGGACCTGCCACTCTTGGAGCGACAGATCCCTCATTTGACGAAGCAACCCAGGGAGAGTCCCCGGCCCGCCCGGTGTCAGAACAACGCCTAGGTGAGTGGCCGGGGTTCTTCTGGTTAATTTCTGCTTAGTGAGCACTTCCCTGATTTCCAGATCGATTGGCAAAATGCCAGCCAAAACGGGTAAAGCGTCCGAAGCAACGGTTCTATACGCACCAGAGAGTGCCAGCAAGGGAGTTCGTTGGCCTCGCCTGAGAGCTAAGAGAATCAGCGAATTGTCCAGGCGGTGCTCCCACACAGAGGCGGCATACGAGACTTGCGCCACGTACACGCACCTATATAGCATTCGCAGAGCCGGATTACGCAATCCCCACTCAGCTGTGGAGAGTCTCTTCAGCTTCAAGAAGAGAGCCTGGGCCTTGCTGGATACTTCTTTGACGTGAGCCAGAAAAGAGGACGATCGATCCAGAGTAACTCCTAAATATTTCACTGTTTCAAAAAAGCGGATGTTAGAATCTCCCATTTTGATGGTAGGATTTCTTGCTCTACTGAGAGAGCCCTTCATCAGGAGGCCCTTGGTCTTGTGGGGAGCGAAGGTCATCTTGTTTCTTTCACCCCAGTCCAGGAACATCTGCAAACCTTCACTGCCTTTACTCTCCACTTCCTGTCTGCTGTCCCCAGCGACCAGATACAACTTATCATCAGCGTAGTCGACAGCGATACATCCTTCAGGCAAGGGTAACCTGGAGGAGTCGTCAAAGGAGATGTTCCACAGGTCGGGTCCAAGGATGGAGCCCTGCGGGCATCCCATGTCGGCTTCCCTCTGGATACAAAACTCACCGAAACTGATCGTGATCGTACGATCAGAAAGATAGTCATCGATGGCTTGGAACAATAAGTTGGAACACCGCCTGTTTTTCACCTTTGTACGTATCATTGCCCACCACGCGTGATCGAAGGCACCAGTGATATCGAGGAATATTGCAACTACATACCTCTTTGGGCAAGCCTTCACCCATTCAAGCACATACGACAGGGCGTGCACCGTGGATTTACCGGGGACGAAACCGAACTGGAGGTCACTGGCCGGGGACAAGGTTTGACGGAGCCGCTCCCTCAGTAATTTCTCCAGGATCTTGCCTAAAACAGGAAGCAGCGTTATCGGCCGGTAGGCCTTGATGTCGGTGAGTGGTTTATCGTTCCCCTTAGGTATAATCCGGAGCACGCCACGCTTCCACTCAGAGGGGAAAACTCCCCTCCTCAAGCACGTGTCCATCACCTGGAAGAGCTCCTCCTTGGCGTGGACCCAGACTTGCTTCGCTATTACGCCATTGAGCCTGTCATGCCCTGGTGCCTTCTTAGGACCCAAACCCTTAATTATCACATCAATTTCTGCCTTAGTGACTCTAATGAAGTTATCCTCTTGGGCGAGGACTCTAGGTGGCAGCCGTGACAGATTTCTTATCTGTTTATGGTGGTCACTTTCCCCAATTACTGATTCTACAGGAACTAACTCACCCAATAGTGTTTCGAGTGTGGAGGCCACATCCACTGTCTCAGCGTTCCTCCCATCTGTAATCCCAATTACTGTTGACAAATACCGGTCAGAACCTTTCCCGGATTTTTCAATCGCGCTGTGGATTTCCCACGGGTTGGCGTTACCCACGTTTTTAACCCAATTATGCCAGGCAGCTCGTTTCGCTAAGAGAACAGCCCGTTTGAAGGCCGACCTGGCAGATCTGAGGCCCGCCCGAAGTGCAACCGTCTCATCCTCCGTACAGCCGCCACTCCGGGACAGCCCCAGCGCCCTGTAGGCCCTCTTGTAGGCCCCCTTCAGCGAAGTCAGCTCAGGTGACCACCACGGCGTCCTAATACTAGTCTTTGGGTTTAATCTTCCCAAAGACGAGTTGGCAGCAGATACAACCGCCCTGTTGAAAAAATTCCCCAAATTGTCCGGATCGGTAGCTGCTACGTGGTGAAAATCCCTTAGCGTATCTCGTAGCGCTTCCCCAAAGTTATCCCAATTCGCCCTAGTGGTGTTGAAGTTCCAGGAGGATCTTGGAGCTTCTGTTTTCTTGACACCAACCGTAAAAGTAATTAACCTGTGATCCGAATTTATTTCGCACTCATGGACTGTCCACTTTGAAATCCTGGTCGCAACTGATCCAGAGCAAAGAGTTAGATCAATGTTGCTCTCACCATGTATGTTCGAGAACGTAAAAAAAGAGCTCTGTTCATTCATGATACTGAGACCTTGCGCGGCAATCAGGTCCTCTACGGCGTCTGATCGTTCCGTCCTACAGTTACTATTGTCGAACCATAATAAGTACAGTACACTTTAATTAAAACAATGACTTCTTTTCAAGATGGCCAGGTAATTACTCAATAGGAACATTACAGAATACAGCCATTAATATTCGTAGCCGTTTAGATAGAAAAACATTGTTATCGGTAGGAAATAATGTGGAAAGGAAGAAGAATAGGTTTGCCACAGACCAGAAAAATTGGGAATTATTAGGGAATTTAACTGAATTGAGAGTTTTCAGCGAAAAGTCAGGGAATTTATAAATATTTTTGTAATATTAGGGAAAAAAAGGATTGTTTTTTTTTTACATGTAATCCGCACTTTAGGCCCTGCGGAAAATAATTTCCCTCAGAGCCTACGTCGTATTTGGGGATGCTGTGCAAAGGGTCTTTTAAAGGGAATCTAGAGGGAAGTTCTGCAAATGGGTGAGAATCTTGAGTACAGTGTGTCCTGGAGTGAAATACCAATCTACCGGCATATCCCAACCCCGACCTGCCGCGCAGCTGGTGGGCAGATGCATCCGCCCAAAGACCTGGACAAAACTCTGGGAATGAGAAAATGGGCAGGAATCTTGAGTTCAGTGTGTCCTAGAGTGAAATATCAATCTATCCCTCAGCAAGACGTTGGGGTCGAGAGAGATCGGCCGGAGAGTTCAATCGGCCTCCCTCAACCGGCATATCGCGACCCAGGCCTGCGCATTCGCCACCAAGACCTGGATAAACCTCACCCCGTGAACCCGGGCATCCCAAATACGTCCCCAATAGTAGCGAAGTACTTGAGGTGACCCATTGCAGAGGTATTGGTTATCAAGTGCATCCCACGGTTGAATTTGGCAGCCACTTCTGGTCTGGAGCACCAAAATACCTGAAAAATACCCTCGACTCTGTGCAGAAACGGGCAGTCCGTTTAATAGATTCTCCCATCTTAACAGGCGGATTGCAATCTTCAGAGTACAGGCGTCAGGTGGGAATGCTATCCTTGTTCTACCGGTATGAAAATGGAAGTTACTCTGAGGAACTAGCGTCATTGATCCCTTCGGCACCGGTGCATAGTCGGGAAACACGCCAAACGCGTGCCCAACATTTGTACACGGTTGACATTTGTCACATGAGAATGGGTCGTTTCTTCGACTCGTTCTTGTGTTCAATAGCTCGGCTGTGGAGTGATTTGCCGGTCTCTGTGTTTCCTACTTGCTACAACATTGGTCTCTTCAAGACCAATGTTCATTCCTTCCTCTCCTCAAAAATCCTCCACACAGCATTCCAGATGACATAGGCCCTGAGCGAATTTTTTTTCCTGAGGGCCTCCTGTGTGGAGTTAATGTAAAAAAAAAACAACGAACGGTTCGCGGGACGGCAGTTCCCATACCCTCCTCAGCCTTTAGAGAAATTATTTTCTTTAGGACCTTCTGTATGGAGAATATAAAATAAACCTCTGTGAAAACGCTCCTCAATTGCAGTTTTAACTTACATCAGAGTTGAACAAGGCACCGGTGTAGGGAGGGAAGTTGTTGATGAAAGCAGGTGGAGCTGAAATCAAAACGAAATAACAAATTTAATTAATGCATACATTCAAGGAAATACAACTGTATCCACAATAAATTGATAGGTTGGGTTTGTCCAAGCAATGATTTGCACCCAATCAAAACAATTTTTAACCATACTCCCAAGTCCTAAGGCCATCTAGAAGTTGATATATTGTTCTTGCAAAGGAAACTGCCGTGGTTCTCAGAGCTTCTTTGTCAAAACTGGTGTTCTGCTTTGCGTAAAATTTATGAAGGAGGGGCCTGCTTAAACAGTGGAAATGACGGCTACATTTTCATTTGGAGACGAAACGCTACCTGAAGAAATTGATGTAGAAGATGAAAATTCACATATCGATTTTGATTTTTCGGCGATAAAACTAAACCTTCAGAGAAAAAATGTTTTAATATTGAAAACAAAAGAAAGACGTATAAAAACGAGTGTATTTGGAGAGAAAAACAGTTTACTGTGAAAACCAAAAAATCGACAATGTAAATAAATTCATTTCGTATCCATACCAACTTATTATTAAGGGTAATTTTGAAGTCGATTTTTGGTTTGAAATTGGTAAATAATGTACAAAAAATCATAATACTATAATAATTATAATTTCGGGGGTCAACTATCGGAGTATCAATTGTCGGATCACCGAATAAGAGGATGATTACCTTGAAGCAGATACGGTTGTATCTAAAATAATTGAAAGCGGTGTTCACAAAGGTGTAGTTTTTAAATTGACTCTGAAATAATGTATTTTACCCAGCACTTGAATAAGAGCGGTGGCAGCCTCGCCAACGCCCGCCTCGTTAACGGCCATGCAGGAGAAGTTAGCCGCGGTCTCCAGGGACACCGGCTCTATCGTCCACAGTGCGGTCACGACGTCTGCCACCAATCTGGCGCCGCGAAACCAACGGTATCTGGAAGGAGACATTCAGATATTATTAAAATACATTACATATTTTGTTCACATCTCTCGTTAGAAGCATTCTAGAATATAACTCTTCAATTTGGTCACCTGTCTTTAATAACCACATTTATCATTGAAAGAGTCCACCGCAAATTCTTGAGGTGTATTACTTTTATACTAGGAATTCCTTTAGAATCAATATATTATGATTTTTCTACCATATTCATTGAAATGGTTGAAGTTAAGTGATAGAAGAACATTTTTTGATCATGAATTTTTACATGAAATTGTAAATTATCAGTTGGATAGCCCTGATATATTAATGTTGATTTACTTTCATGTTCCTACTAGATTAAAGTTTCCTGGTATTTTCCATATGCGGTGTGGAAACATGAACAATTAAAGTCAGCGAAAGAAAACGGATAGATGCCCTCGAAATGTGGTGCTAGAGATAAATGTTGGAAAAAATGAACAGCCAGACGCAGAAATGTGTCCATTCTGGAAGAGCTAGGCAAAATAGACTTTCAACCATCTACCTGTAACATATTTTAAGATATTTTGGACATGTTGCTGAGGGCTCCAACTTGGAGAATGTTCAATCCTTCCTCTCCTCAAAAATATCCTCCACACTGCAACCCCAAAGATGATATAGACCCCAATGGAAAATTTTTTCCCCAAAGCCTCCTGTGTGGGGTATGGTAATAAAAGGTACCTATAAACCAAATTTCATCATCCAAAAACCACTAAATACAGACGCATGATTTTTATGCCTATACATCTGGCAATAGAGAAAGTGTTGTCCAAGCATCTTAATCATAAAAAAGATTTCTAAGATAGATTCTAAGTAATTATTGAGGTTTTAATGTACCTGGTGGCTGCAGGCCTTCCATAGTCCTCCACGGAGCAAGTCAGAATCAGAGTTTGCCCCTTCACTATCCTTGTTGGGGAGTAGGTCAGAGAGGCTGGGCCGGGTTCATCTGAAATTCAAAGGTGTTAATTTTTATAAAAGTTTGAAAAAGGTAGGCTGACTGCCTGGGAGAGATACGCAGAAGGTTATACGGCCTGAGCAATGGAGAATAATGTTTTGGAACTAAAACAAGACGACATAAGACTTTAATGACGGGGGTTCGCTCCCTACATTTAACATACGGTTACTCCTTGAAGGCTCTCACAAAGACTCTATTTTTTTTCATTAACGAAGCTACATTAAATATTTTTAACGCATCTAGACTCTTCAATCTCCCTGCATACGGGGTTAGTAAGAAGTGTGACGGTGCATGCATATATTAATACACTTATATTAATATAAATAGAAATAAGTGCTACAGCTGGCAGCAGAAAAAAAACGGCACGACAAGAGAAAGAAAAAAATAAAATTCAAGTATTTACAAAAGTGGATAAAACAAGTTGAGTAAATCAAAGGAAGAAAACCAGGGAACACATTCCACCGTCAGACAGTCCCAATGAGAATGCACATGGCGATCACCAACGTCCACGCCCTTCAGCCAGCTCCCTTATCGTGCCTCGAAGAACGAAGAGTGTACGTGGGAAAGAGGGGAAATAACCTAGGACCCTGAGGAGTTGAAACAATGTTCAAGACCGGTAACACAGCTTTTGAGTATCAATCGATAGTTGTCATTTCTCTATGCATTGGAACCACGGCCTCGGCAATGTATTCTTAATATGTAGTTAAAAACAATGATGAAAAGTTACTAACAGTAGACCAGAAGTTCCGTCGGCTCCGACAGCGGTCCCCAGCCTGCAGAATTGCCCCCCTGGCAGGTGTAGTTGCCATGGAAGCCGCGGCCCGCCTGCTGCAGCAGTAGTCTGGAAGGATCGATGTCTTCACACATGTCTTCCACGTCTGAAACATGAAGATTTGTTTAATAATATATCGGATCTCATGAAAAATGTTTATATTGCGCCGATTTAACGACTGAAAATTTTGTGAAGATGTGTTACTTTTAATGTTGAACTCACCGGTGATGACGCTATCGGGCCTGTCTTTGGTTTGGTTGCAGTCCGGCAGTTGTCTCAGCAACTCCCCGTCCAGAAGCCACTTGGCCCGGGTGAGGGTGGGAGGGTTACCCTGAGTGACTTCACAGTGCAGAGTGACATTCTGCTTCTCTCCTTCCACCACTGGTCCTGTAGGCTCCATCCAAACTCTTACTTCTGGTTTATCTGGAAACAAGCAAGAGTTGTGATTTAAGGAAAGCAGTACTTGTATAACTTGTCCTTGTTCTACTGGTATTACAATGGAAGATATTCAGAAGAAGTATCGTCATTAATCCCTTCGACACCGGTGAATGGTTGACATTTGTCACATGAGAAAGGGTTGCTTCTACGCCTTGTTTTGAGTTCAACGCCTCGGCTGTGGTGTTGAACTCCGATTTGCCGGCCTCTGTTTCCTCCTTCCTACAACATGGATCTCTTCAAGACCCATGTTCACTACTTCCTTTCCTCAGAAATACCCTCTACACGGCATTTTCAAAGATGACAAAGGCACTGAAGAAAATTTTTTTTCAGGTCCTCCTGTGGGGATTCCATAAAAACATAGTATTGATCCACATCAAAAAAACACGCCAAACCAAAGAAACACTAAAAATTAAAAAAAAAAGTTTCTATCACACGTCATCTCTGATCACACCGCCACACATCGCAACGAATCACGTGACATGCGCTCTGCCTCGTCTGTACGGTACTGCTGAATCGAGATGGAGTGCTTATCACGTGACCTGTTAGGCTGTACCCAGTGGCGATTTGTGATGGAAAAACAGCAAAATGGGAAATATTTTTACTAAAAAATATGCTCAGGAAACGTTTGTTAGGTTAGGTTGGGGATGTGTTGATATACACCGTATATTTATTATTTATCCCCGTGAATCTAACTTGCTTTATGGGTAAAAACACTTACAATGGATGTCCACGTGAATGCTGGTGGGACTGATGCTGGTTCCAACAGAGTTGGAGAGTTTACAGGAAAAAGAACCGCGGTCTTTGGAGGAACTGTTTCTGATGAGCAGAGCTTGCTGCTCCGTGGTGCCTCCCTCGTACTTCCAAGGCTCGACGGCTAAGTTCACGTCACGGCCGTTCTGGATCCTAGAAACAAAATGATAGTTATCTTTCTATCTGAGGTCATAGCAATTCTTTTATTATTTACTAGATATTAGGTTGTGAATGGTTTGGAGTAAAGTTTTAAGGTTGTGAATTCTAGTATAGCTTAAAGGTGCAATTTGAAGGTAGAGAACGATGCAGCTATTGCGGAATCATTCCTATTGGCTCCTCACCCTCCAATAGCAATCCCTCACCATTTCCACATGGTCACCGACTGCCGCGACAAATTAAAAGGAACCATTCTGTTCCAGACTGCCGAAGAAGTAAGTGCTTTATAAATCGCTATTTGTTCATATGCCTCATAGGTAGAAAGAATATTACTTCTTCTAACATTTACATTCACGTCCAAAATTCTCCTTACACCTCTTTCTTGCTTTATCACGTACGCCTAATTTTACCATACGTTCTTCAGTATTTCAGCTCTTTACTTGATTCATATATTCCTCGTACGTTCTCGACTTTTTCTACCATTCACTTCATGTAGTGTCTTGAAATCCATATTGTTATCGTTAAAAAACTACATTAAACGCCCTGCTTCTGGAAGCCTAAGATCTCAATAACCACAACTTACTATCGATACCAATCTGTGCTTGTTCTCTGGGTATATAAATCTATAATGAGTATGTTACTTACCAGGTGACACTGGTGAGAGAAGCGGGGTTCGCTTCGTACTCGCAGAAGAGTAGCACATCTGCCGTCTCGTTCACTGTGATGTTGTCTGGCCGCACCGATACAAGAGGAGGATCTGTAATGAGATAGATGATGATCCAAATGATGTACCGAACAATCCACAAAATAACACGAATATTAAGAGGAAGAACTAGGAAGAGGAACTAGAAAACTGAACTAGGAGGGGTTGCACTCAGAACACGAAAGTGGTTTTCTTCGAAACGTGGTCAACTTCGGTCATTATACATGAATATTGGACATCCCATAAATGTGCATGGTCATGGCCGATTATGGCCATTGGACAAATATGGTAAAATATGGTTAAAATATAATTAAAAAGGGGATATAATTTAAAAAAAAAAGATAAAATACCCTCAAATACTGTGCGAGTGGAAAAATATTGACCAAATGAACAAAAATGTTGAAAAAATGACATACAATATAGTTCAATTCAGATTTAAGATTTCAAAATGAATAAAGTAGGTACTGTAATATTATATGACTAGGGAGTCCCGGCATGCGTTGCAACGCCACTCAAATAAAAAATTGTTTGTGTTTTAATTCTGTTTATTGTGCTTTTGGAAACACAATATTTTTTCCACCTGGTGTGAACATGAATAAATCAGAAGGTTTTCCGACACGTGCGCAGGCCACACACAATTGTTCGTGTGAGAAGCATGGATTTTTCAAAATAATATTCAAATTTACCCCTGCTATCCCCTACTGCTACTATAACTCATTTGCAATCTTACCTCTGCCCCTCCCTCGTGCATATCCCATAAAATATTGTTGAAGTCAGAATAAATATTAAAAAAAGTTATTAAATACAAAAATAAATTTAAATATCCCCAAATTAATATTCTGAGATCCTTTCGGCAGATCAGGAAGTCATCCACGTGCTGAAATCACATCCAGTAATAATTAACTCACTCACTTAAGTTGGAACATGTCAAGAGTTGGAATAACAGAATAATACGTTCGTGACGATCTGCGTTAATAAAGCAAAGAGTGTTTGATGAGACATAGTTGTGTGGCGGTCCATCCACTCTGCCTACCCCTGCAGAGAAACGGCGTGATGTTTAGATAGTTAGTTGTGAACTCACATAAAATCTCCAGGAGTTTGGTGGCGTGCAGAGGCCTCTCTGACTCCTGTCGGCTGACGAGGTTTTCAGCCTCGCAGCGGAAGGCCTGTCCGTTCTCGAAGCGGCTCGCCCAAAACGACAGCGAGGACTGCGTGTCAAACGTCCCGTCAGCCTGGAAAAGTTAACACGAGTCAATCAAATCTCGATATAAGATTGGAATAGTCCTGCCACTTAGAACTCCATCATCAGTGCTGAAGCTTAACACTAAATCACCATTTTAGATTAACTTTTACCATGAATAGGTTTACATTATATACCTAATACAAAAATGCTTTGTGCGGTTCTTTTTGAAAACAACAGAGGGCGCCACTTCCATTTATAACAATCCTGATCTGTAGTCATTAAGATAATAATACTAACAGATGAGAAACCGAATTGGAAAACCGAAGACCGAAGCCGGAAAAGAAAATAATCCATTTTAATCCAACCCAAACTAAGATAAGAAAAAACTAACATTAAAAGATTCACAACAATAATAATAACAAGTTTATGTTTAACAAAATAACTACATATTTTCATTTCCTGGATACTGATATAGTTGTTTCTCATTATAATCAAACTGATTTAAAGGGTTCTTAAAATAAAATGGACATAATATTAACCATGTCTCATTTATTTGGCTCATAAATAAACCAATCCCATCTGGCTATTTACCCCAATGTGTAATGCCGTACGCATTAACAACAAGGTTGGTGTTTATTGGAGACATGACAGATGGCATTAAAGTGTCCTTTTTGATGAAAAACGCAGGATAAGAATCAAAAATGTAATTACAAGCTGTTTATAGTAAAAATTTCAGATAAGTAATGTTTTATTTTAATCATGTTGTATTTTTTTCCTATAGGTTCGCTCGTTCTTTCACCCAGAAAGACCCTGCACACAGCATCCCTAAAAATGACAAACTCTGAAAGAAAATATTTTCCTTGGTCTCCTGGGTAGAATCAAAACAAAAACAAAAAATTGACCATCATTCAGGAGTAGGTACGAAATAAAAAAAAAAAAAAACTAATTTAGTTACTCACCGTTTGTATCACTTTAGTTTTCATATGCTGGGAAAGACATGAAATAAAGACAAAATGTTACAATGATATTCTCAATCAATCAACTCAACCAACAAATGTAAAAAATTTAATATACCCATCAGTACAATTCGTTGGAACATCGCCTAGACGCTAGACCTCTACATTATTCTGAATAAGGACACCATAATCGATTCAGTCACGATTATTACAACGTTACCTCAATCCTCAGTTGGATAAGCTTCTAACTATTTACAAGTTCTATTGTCACTTTGAACCTTTTGCAATTATTGTCATGTGTTTGTGTATGACAGATGATCAATTACGAGGCGCAATGAAAACTTCCACACCTCGTCAGAACAAGGTAAAGTCAAGTTATATTACTGTCCAATCAAATAGTCCAAGTGACGATAATAATCCTCTATTGTGCCAAATCTTTTGAGAAAACCTGATCCAAGTAAGTATTTCATTCACTCGATAATAACAACATGCTTACTCGCCATCCAATCCTATCTCTATTTATCCGCGTATCAAAACACCCTAGGGTCAATTGTTTCACAGAATTTTAATAATATATTATATTTAATAACATCATATTTAAAAGTTCTGTTACTACTTCACTTATGCAAAATGACTGGCCAATGAATATATAATAACAGAACTTGAATATAACCTTTATGAAATTTGAAAATTAACTTTGAAATTTGATTGGCCCTAAGCGTCCTATTTCATTCTAAAACTTTTGTTAAACACCGGAGGATGAATACAAGAATAAAATAGACCCTTTCTTTGTAACGAATAAGCAATTAGAATCATTTGTTAAGTCTCCGCTTCTACATCCATTGTAATTTTTATCATGTGTTCTAAAAGTAAAATATGTAGGTATTTTTTTTTTTTTTTTTTTTTTTTTTTTTTTTTTTTTTTTTTTTTTTTTTTTTTTTTTTTTTTTTTTTTTTTTTTTTTTTTTTTTTTTTTTTTTTTTTACGCCCTTTTTCGGGGCTTTTACATATGAATAGTAAGAAATACACAGTATTTATTGTACATAACTGAACTGCCTTCGTAACAATATTTTATATTTGTTTAAAGATAAATTGAAGATGTCCACTGACTTGGTATAATTGTTTCCCTCCATTAGTATTCTGGGCAAAGAGGAATACATATGATAGTTAGTTCCAGAATTACTGCACTGAAATAAATCCTGACTTCTAGTATTACGTATTGGAATCCGGAAGCTTATCAATTCGAGCAATATCGGACTGTCAACTAAATCATTTAGAATTTTATACAGAAATACCAAGTCAGTGAAAGTTCTTCTGTCTGACAATTTCAGCATATTCATATCATTCAAAATAGTATTGTAGTTCAACATAACTGCTGGAATACCCATTTTAAAATTAAGAAAACGTAAGAATTTGTTTTGTATTCTTTCAACAGCTTGTACATGTATATTGTAATATGGGTTCCAGACGGGAGAATTGTATTCAAGTTGACTTCTAACATATGCAAAATATAACAGTTTTATACACTTAATATTGTTAAAATTTCTAGTTAGCCTAGTTATAAATCCCAACATTTTTAAGGCCTTATTAGATATTTCTGTTATGTGGTTAACAAATGAAAGATTAGATTGAAAAGTGATGCCCAAGTCTTTAATTTGTGTTAATGTCTCCAGAGAATTGTTATCAATGTTGTAATTGAAGATCACTGGATTTTTTATTCGAGAAAATCTAACTATATGACATTTTGAGATATTTAAGTAAAGTCTATTTTCATTACACCAAATTAACAATTTGTTGATATTATCTTGAAGAATGTTGCAATGATAAATATTTTGAATTATTCTAAAAATTTTGAGGTCATCAGCAAAAAGTAAGATAAATACATCATGAAATATTTTTGTAAGATCATTTATAAACAAGATAAATAATATTGGGCCAAGGTGTGAACCCTGTGGAACTCCACTTGTTGCATAAATTTTTTCCGACAATGAGGATTTTATTCTAACAATTTGTTGTCTTCCAGTAAGATAGCTATTTTGCTTTTATTTAGCTATTTTGTTTGTATAATGACCATTATGAGATTATTCCTACTCCAATTAAAAACATGTGTCCGTTCAAAAATCAATAAAAAAATCCCAAATCATCATAAATAATAAAAATTTGACAACAATTACATAGGTCATTAATAATTCATATTACTTGAAAGGTTTTCCCTGAACGTCGAAGTGAGCTTCAAACCCCTGGTAATTAGCCTACTGGCATCAATTACGTTATATAAATAAATAGACTCGCCATAGTCTCATATACTCAGAATATAATGTGGAAAGTAAGGAACACTCTTTTGTTTTCAGCGATTTTCAGTATAATTTCTTAATTCAAAAGTTTATTCCTGTGTGATAAAGGTAAACAATCAAATAATGTGTGTGTATTGCTATTGTCACTTTTTGATGTAATGTTCGCTGTCTCCTTTTCTCGAGGCCCACTAGAGTAAAAGGTCCGGCTGCCTGTCGGAGTTTGATATGTCGAGCTATACAATAAATACAATAGGGCAACGACAACGACAGTTTTCAAATGTTGGCGATTGTCATCAATACTTGTTGAAACTACTGATTTATGTGTTGTTTTACCGCAAGCAAACAAATAAACTGAGTGTTTAGTCTGATTAGTCTACTTTAAAACAGTAAAGTTTACGTAGCAACAGAAATTTGGCTGTTGCGCGTCCAGACCCTTTGCCCCTGTAGGACTTGAATTTTCTCAAATGACGTGTAAAAACGCGAGCGGGAAATATGAAAATTAATTGTAATATTTACAATAATCGATAATAACAAGTAATTTGCATGTATTTACAAATGAAATGTTATTCCTTCGCCTTTAATATTATTTGCCGTGTAATTGAAACATTTTTTCATCACACAGGAGGGCATTTTGACACTTTTTAAAATGCAATTTACTTACTGGTAAGTGCTGGTAAGACGCAACCTTACTCGACGCGTAGCAGTACAGTACTAAAGTACTAGATATCGAGACCGGTGCAATTGTCTTGCTTTTGTCTTCCCACTTTGAGATTTCTACCCCTCGTCTAATATAGTATGTAACGTCATTGACTGGCATAACCAAAATAATTAGAAATTCACAAGGCATTCCAAGATGACTTAGTGACAAACGTAATTAATATAATTGATTAAAATAGACCACCCCTCTCCCCCACATGTTATGCATATAAACCGTAGGCTAAGAATAATTTGTACCAGTCTGAAGATAGTTTTAACAAGCTGAAATCGGTTACGGTAAATAAAATTAAAGTTGAAAACAGTTTTAAATTTATTTTATAATAATATATAATAATTTAACGTTTATTTGCTTCTCCAAAAGTCGACAATGTTTAATCACCGTCTTTGATATCTAGGTAATATTATTGTTTAATAATTGAATGTAGAATTTACTACTAAATTGAGTTATTTCAGGAACACCGGCTCCTGTTTTCATTGAGGAATACATTAGAATAGGGAATTTAGAGCAAACATTATATCAAAGGCTACGAGAGACTTCCTTGTTAGCGTGTTAGTATTAGAAAGGTAAGAATAATATTAGGTGATATTTTTTTAGGGAACAAACTATTATCTTCGTTGTTTGTTTTTGGGGTGTTATGCCGTGTTGCGCTACCTTCTTCTTTAGCCAACGTTTCAGATATCGTTGCAGTGTCCATCATCAGGGCAGATCCGGCAGATCCGGTAGATGATCTGCCCTGATGATGGACACTGCAACGATGTCCGAAACGTTAGCTAAAGAAGGAGGTAGCGCAACACGGCATAACACCCCAAAAACAAATAACGAAAATGCTTTTGGCCGTGAAAATCTTAAAACGTATCTAAAAAACTATTAGTTTCAGCCCATACCCATGATATGTAATTGGTGCACCCAGCTGCTAGAAAAATTATCACTTTTTTTTTGACAACTAGCAGACCCGGCCATACGTTGCAGTGGCTAACGAAACACAACGCCATTACCCAACCTTTATAAAATCCACACCACCCGCTTGCCAGCTGCCCGCTGCCTGAATTGAATATTTGAATTTCTCGGCTTTTCTCTACTATAATAAGCATGTATTATACATATAAACCTTCCTCTTGAATCACTCTATCTATTGGTGAAAACCGCATGAAAATCCGTTGCGTAGTTTAAAAGATCTATGCGCACATACATTTTGAGCGACTTCATTTTATACTATGTAATGATGATATACGATGGTTGTAATAATTTTTCATGAGGAGTTATCAGTTATAGCTTTTACTAGTGGTTTGCGATCTGGTGACATTATTTTATTTCATCTCAGTTTTAATTTATTTTAATTTATATTAATAAATTACTTCGTTTTTACCACTTTTATTGTTTACAAAACCGACATGTTTAATTCCTAATTCCTTGACAAAGAATGTACCAAATAAAATTCTTCCTGTATTTTATGCAAATAACAAACTTAAAAATTACATTGTAAATAATAAAGATAGAGATTCATAAATGAAAAAATCTGGAATTTATAAATTGAAATGTAATGATTGTGATTTCTTTTATATAGGTAAAACTTCGAGAAACTTTGAAATAAGGATTAAAGAGCATATGAATGCTTTAAATAATAATAGTTTCTCGGAGTTTGCCAACCTTTTAATAGAAACTAGTCATACCTTTAATTTTAACAATGGAATAGAATTAATTCATTGTAATGTCAATGGCATTCAGTTGGATAAATTAGAAATTTTAGAGATTAGAAAGAGTGTTAATGCAAATTTAAATATTATTAATAATCAAAAATTGTTTTTAAATGACCCATTATTAAATCTATTCCCCTTTTAAAATTTTTTAATTGTTCTATATTGCCCCTCGTCCCTTAAACATTATTTTCTTTCTAATTTTATTATTGTTTATGTCGATTATTTTTCTCTATTACCTATATATGTCTATTTTTAAAATTAGTTCTGTCAAAACCCTGAAGAAGTCAGCTTTGCTGACGAAACATGTCGGTTTTGTAAACAATAAAAGTGGTAAAAACGAAGTAATTTATTAATTTAAATCAAAATGGTGCGACAAAATAAGTTTGCTGTGTTAAAAGAAGTGTTAATTTATTTTATTTCAATTCTTAAAGTCCCGTTGACAACGAGCACTGATATATTTTTAAGACACTATTGTTTCTAACTTGAAAAAATTGTATTAATAAAATATTCTACTAGGGTCAGTCAAAAACTAATGCCTCCTATTTTTTTCTAATTAAATAAAGTTAGTTAAAAGAAAAAAATTGAATTTGGCACTATTCCTCACACCTTCATCTACAATCTACTGCAACAGTAACAATACTGCAACAGTATTGCATTACAGATGGCAGCTCTGCAGTCGCTCGCAAAATGGACGATATCAATGATCGTATTAGTCAGCGTTCTGTGATTGTATTCTTGAATGCAGAAGGTAAAACGCCTATTCGCATTCACGAAAGATTGAAAAATGTGTACGGTGATGCAACTGCACAAAAATTGTAACCGGAGACGAAACATGGGTTTCATGGAACTTGTGGATGAGTTTGTGTATCTGGGTAGTGTGTTTACGAGAGATGGGAAGGCTGATAGAGATATTGAAAGAAGGGTGAATGCCGGTAACTCCATTAATGGTGGACTGAATGCCGTTGGCGCTAATAAAAAACTGTCAAAAGAAGCGAAGCTAGCAGTCCACAATGGAGTCCTGGTACCTACCCTGATGTATGGCAGTGAGGCATGGAACTGGCAGAGGAAGGATGAAAGTAAGTTGAATGCTGTTGAAATGAGATCCCTGAGACGTATGTGTGGTAAAACAATGTATGATCGTGTGAGAAATGTGGATATCCGCAAAGAATGTAAGGCTGATGTAAGCATAATGAGTAAGATTAAGAAAGGGACCCTCAGATGGTTTGGGCATGTAGAGCGAATGAACGAAGAAAGTAGTGTAAGAAGAATATGCGACGCGAATGTGAATGGTAGAAGAAGTTGCGGACGCCCGAGGAAGACGTGGCACGATCAAGTGAATCAAATACTTGAGTCGGGCCATGTCAAAAGTCAGAATAATAGAAGAGAATGTATGAGACGATGTATGAATGTGAGTGAGGCAAAGAGTGTGTGCCAAGACCGAGTTGTTTGGCGGTCCGTCCTCTCTGCCTACCCCTGCGGGGAAACGGCGTGATGGTTAGTTAGTTAGTTAGTTAGATGAATCAAAGAGGCAGTCAATGGAATGGCATCACACAAACTCACCGAGGACGAAAAAATTCAAAACCGTGCGATCGGCAGGGAAAGTTACGGCGACAGTGTTTTGGAATGCAGAGGGTTTGATAATGGTAGATTTTTTGGAGCAGGGATGCACAATAAATACTGACCAATAAATCACAACCCTTAAAAAGCTTAAAGCACGTCTTTCGCCCAACAAAAGCTATGGCGGAAGGTCTTAGGAAGCAGCACAGTGCTTTTTATCACTTTGGAACACATGCCTTTGTTAAAAGGTGAACCAAAACTTTGGAAATGGACGCAGACTATATTGAAAAATGACAAATTAATCGTCAATAATGTGGTTTTTGCCCTACTATGTAATTGCATTTTTTTTTGATTATTAAAGGAGAAAAAAATAGGAGGCATTACTTTTTGACCGACCCTCGTACTTCATCAATTTAAAAATACACATGTGTTTGAAGAACGAATAAGCACTAGAGCCTTAAGAGGGCATTACCAGAGAAAACCAGATATATGTCTTTTTCAAATCAGATTTTAGACGTATTGACTCTTTTCCACAAAAAATTATAAATGGATTTAGAAAGATTGTTCTTTTATCTAGCATTCGCATGTAATAAATTTTGAGAATATTTTTTAATTTTTAGTATACTAAGGTTATTCCATAGGTCGTTGGCAGATTTGTTAAATTTTCAATAAAGATTTTGTATTATACCACACCCATTTCAAATAATATAATCATGCAGTAAAATAAATCAATAAATTATCTAGCAAACGCATGTTTTAGAATTTTAATTTTAGTTTAAATAAAATCATTAAAAAATATAGATGTGTTTCTTGACGAAAATTTGTCCATTTTTGTATTTATTTGCGCACTTACAAACTAATATATTTCAGATTTTTTTAACATTCTTATTAAATTTAGACATTATTGAAAAATGATAAATACTTATAATCAAAAAATAACTACAAAAAGTACACTATTTTAATAGTTTTATCATCACGCCTTTCAGCATTTTTGGATGAAGGTATAAATTAAAGCTAATTTGGATTGAAATAAATTCGATATTGAGTTATAATTTTAAAAAGCGGGTACGGAGAATAGTTAATCTTTCTCATTGTAACCGCCCTGCACGATCGTAAGAACAACTTTCGACGAAATGTGGATTTTTGTCCGCTGACTGGTTAAACGCTCTTAAAAGAGTTACGCATATCAAAAGTTCATTTAAAAGTACAATCATTGATTACCTCCAATAAACACATTCATCAGGAGTATTTCATAACATATTTATATTTATACCTATCTACCTATATAATTTATACTAAGTACTGCACGTATGTACATTTGACAAAGTTTCACTTACCTTTTTTCTTATCATTTATAAATATGCCTTTTAGTCAAATTTAAAATTTAATTTCTTCAAAATTATTCTTGTTTTGTCTTAATCTTCTACATTCATACTTGAATAATTGTACAATTTAAAAAAAATTGATTTTGTTTTTAAATGTAATTTTCATAATATTATGTAAACAAAAACCAAGCTAACAACCACCGTGTAAAATGCAATCTCAACACAGGCGTTTCACACCTTGAGATGGGCAATACGTCTTTACTGTAATCAAATATAATATAAAAAATTCATATTACCTATCTTTTTGTTGAATAAAATTAAAAAATGTACAATAGGGAGCTAAGCATGGGTAAAGCACCCAGTGAGGCTGCCCACATAATCAAATAATGTTTTAAAATAGTTAAAGCTTTTGTATCAAATAAAAAATAAATGGTTTCATATCCGCTGCACTTTCGCAATTATGAGAGAAGGGTGACCCGACAATTCGTCCTGCAACAATTCATCTGGCCACAGTTCATCCTGCGACAGTTCATCCGGCCGACAGTTCATCCTGCCGACAGTTCATCCTGCCGACAGTTCATCCCGCCGACAATTCATCCGGCGACAATTCATCCTGCCTGATCATTTAGAAGATTTTTATTAAGTAAGTATGCAAATATACGGCCGTACAACCAAAATCGATATACTTATATCTGAAGGCATCTTGAGTGGAAATCCGCTGTAAAAATATTTTTACTAACAATAATTTCGACTCTCCGAAGAAGCATGCGTGAATAACAAAATACGACATACTTATACTTATAGGTTATACTTATATGTTAGGTTAGGTTAGGTTAGGTTGAATTGTCAGGATGAATTGTGGCCGGATGAATTTTCGGCGGGATGAACTGTCGGCAGGATGAACTGTCGGCAGGATGAACTGTCGGCCGGATGAACTGTCGCAGGATGAACTGTCGCCGGATGAATAGTCGCAGGATGAACATGGAACTCATGGAACCGAGAGAAGAGTATTTATTCAAAATATCTCAAAGGTGTCTGCTCTAAAAAAACAGCAGCATTGATGGAAAAAATATTTACGTGCTTCAGAGAATGCTATAAATAAGAAAGGACCAAGAGCAGGCCCTTGCGGTACTCCTAAGGTTTTTTCATTGACTCGGAGATTCTCTCACCAAATTTTGTTGTTGGATGACCTGTTTTTTTATAAATTATTTAAAAAGTTCAGAATATTGAACAAATAAACGCACCATCAAAACATTGATCTCTGATCGGAAACTAACTAATTTGGGTTTGGGAGAGATCGATCCATAGATAGAGTGGTTCCACGTCCCATTGTACGGAGCTTCCTGTCTCATCAGCAGCAAAAACACTTGATTTATTATTTTGGCATCGACCGATTACAAAGTAGTTACTTTGTTGGAATCAATGACATAGAACCCACTAGGAGAGACCAACGCTAGAAAAAGATCATAATGTTATGAAATGGGATCATTACTTTGGGAGGCAGGTATAGTTACCGCCGCCTCAGAAACCATTTATTGGATAACCAACACCGTGCCATAGTTCACCCCAGGTGGTAAGTTACTTTTGGTGACTTCCCCGGGATCATTTTGTGAGATTTGCCTAGATCTTGGCTGCAAATGCGTTTGCCCACTAGCTACGTGGCGGGCCGGATAGAGAGAGACCGGAAAGGATAGCCGGATACTTTCGACCCATCGCCATGCACCGCAGTGGGAGGGATGGATTAAAAAATAGACTCATTGACCCCAGAATCTTACCCACCCCTCATACTCTTTATTTCCCAGAACTTCCTCTCCTTCCTCTCAAGACCCTCCACACAGCATCCCAAATATAACATAAGACATGAGGATTTTTTTTCTCTTTTGAGTCTCTGTCTGGAACTAATGTAAAAAAACCAACATTGTTTCTTCTTCAAACACAGCAAATTTATTTTGTGGCACCATTTTAATTCAAAATTAATAGAATTCTTTGTTTTAACCACTTTTATTATTAAAATATTATTTATGAAATATGAAACTATTGTCATTAGAATTGAAATATATGGTATATCCGACAATGTCTGTACAAGGCGGTAAACTTCTTGTATCTGGATCTTGTGCTAACCGGATATTTTCCTACTTACTGGATATTATAATACATAGAATAATACACGAATCACATTTAGAAAGATCAAATCCTTATAGGTAGGTACTACTGCACCACCCACCTTTACATGTTGCTTTTACATTCCAAAATACACTCGTCAAAGAATACATTACATATTAATATTAAATATTTTTCAGGATTAAATAACATGTGTTCACAATAATGTCCTCTGCGTGCGAACTCTATCTAAATTTCTTTTAATGGACAATATACAGTGTTAATTTCAAGCGACCTCTCAGGTAAGTATGGTCCTGTTTTCATTAAATTTTAGGCAGCATCGCGTTCATTGGTCAAAATATTGTACATATATTTTCGTATTGGTGATCAATGAACCAGTGTATGCAATTTTTAGCCATAAGTTGTTTTTAATTGTTTGTCTAGCTTGTAGTTTTTTAGATTTTAGAAATGTATTATAAGTTTGTACAGCGCCCTTGAGGTGATTTTTCACAAAAACTGCGCAATATAAATCATCCAAATATTATTATTATTATTATTATTATAGCTTCACCACACCTATGCCTCAGAGATCTCATTTCAACAGCATTCAGTCTACTTTCATCTTTCCTCTGCCAGTTCCATGTGAGTCACTGCCATACTTCAGGTTAGGTACCAGCCCTCTATTGTGGACTGCTAGCTTCGCTTCTTTGGGCAGTTTTTGAAGTAAAAACTTCTTTAACACCATTGTGATTTGAAACTCGATGAAACGAAAAAGCCAAACTAAAAAGAAAAAACACATACATCTATAAGTTTCAACCGGCGAGAGAATGAGATGGAATAATCGGTATCCTCTTTGTGGGGTGCTTCGTAGCCTCCCCACTCTTATCTACTTTAGTTTTCTGAAGGTTTCACTTCTACCGCGTGTGAACTGGACAATTGTATTTTTTTGTTAACGCCAACGGCATTCAGTCCTCCATTTGGAGTTACCTGCATTTACCCCTCTTTCAAAATCTCTATCAGCCTTCCCAACCCTCGAAAATATACTTTCCAGAAAAACAAACTCATTCACAACTATATTGTACACTCTTGTAGTACTTTCTCTTTCAAGCACCATGATTTTAGACTTACTAACATTAATCATTATCTCATACTTCATACATCTTCGTTCATCCTGGACACGAGAGACTATACATCTTTCATGCTGTTAGAAATTAGCACCGCATCATCAGCATATATTCGTAACAGGCTATATATTAGTTAAGATAAATTAAGCCACTCAGGCATTTACCAACTATGTTGCAATGATTGTCCTTCGTTCTACATAGGTAAGACAACTAGAAATATAAATATCAGAATCACAGAACATTTAAGATGCTTAAATAATAATAATTTTTCCGAGTTTGCTAATCACCTAATTTCCACAGATCACACTTTTAATAAGGACACAGGGGTTAAAATTCTTCATCGTAACAACAAAAGCAAAAAATTAGATAATTTAGAAGCAATAATTTTTTTAAATCCCTAATTTACGTATACTTAAAATATTCACTATAACCATAGAAATAAAAATAAAAATAAAAAATCTATATTATACCCACGCACAGGTATTGCCTTTGTGGGATTTTTTTGTTCATACATTTATTATATTAAGTTTTTTTTATATACTTTTCAGTATTTCATGTATGTATTATATGTATTGTATCAAAAATTTTCAATAAAAAAAAATAAAATAAAAAAAATAGAAATCAGAAAATCCCTAAATAATAATGCTAATAATGAATAATACATGACAAAATTAAAAAAATAACTTATATAATTGATGTAGCTATTCCAAATTCCTGTAATATTCAAAAAACTATTTCTGAAAAAATAAGAAAATACACAGATTTAGGAAATGAGATTAAAAGAATTTGGCATTCTCGGACTATAAAAATATTGCCATTTGTTATTTCGGCCACTGGCATAATACCTAGGAATCTGATTCAAAATTTAAGCATATTAGATTTGTCAAAGAATTTGTATATAAAAATGCAAAAATCAGTCATTTTAAATACATGTAGGATTACAAAGGATTTTTTAAATATTTATATTGAGGGATCGGTAGGATTTATAGGTTCAATTAGAAATGCCACAGAGCCGAACCCTCTGATATGAAAATATCTGGAGTCGGTGAATTATATTCCCATTTGGTCTCTAGTAGGTTGACATGTTGTTCTTGTATTATTTTGTATTTATAATACTTATATAGTGCAATTGCATAGCGTGGGTTGACTAGATGATCATTTGGGGAAGTGTGTGAAAGGGTTTAGTTTTTCCTTCTTTTTTTGCTTTTTTTTTTTTTTTTTTTTTTTGGGGAAAATTTAACCCGGACATTTAAATCTGGTGAATAACCAAATTAATTTATCTTTCAGTACCATTCTAAATATTTTTCCAATTAACCGCTCTGTTCTTTCCGGAAATCCCGCAATTACCCCCACCCCTTTGCCTATCTCCCACTCAAACACCTAAAATTTGTATATCTGTCAACATTCTGTATCATAGTTTAGTTACAATATTCTCCTGACGAAGGAAGGGTGCTTCTGAAACCGGTAGAGTGTTTATAAAATAAAAGTGGTCTACAACAAATTTATATGTGTTTTTATTGTAATTTATATTAGTTGTTGACCTTACCTAGTGAACACCATATCAATGGTTTGTTCCGTTAAAATTATTCCACCCGGGAATAACGTCATAGTTATCAGACAAATTAGCATTGGTTAGATTGCCTTATAATAAATCAACGGAATTTAGAATTAATTGTCGTAGTTTTTGGTCTAGTTCGTAATGATAGTGTAATTGCGCCGCGTTCAGCTGCTGGTATTGGCTGGTATTAATACAATATTACTGGTGTTAGTGGTATTTACAGGTTGGTGCTGGACCGGTGCAGGCAAATAATGACAAACAAATCTAAATTCGGTGCGTGGTAATGATATTATCATTACCAGACAAATAATCAGATATGAATTACATTAAATTGAATCCGTTTTTGTTTCACTGATTTTACCAATTTCCACTGAGGTGATCCCTACTTTTTATATTTTTTTCAAAATAAGGAACTCCAGTGAAAAATATTATGGCTCTAAAAAATATGTTCGTAAGACCAATAAGCGCTGATTCTGAATATATAAGTTTTATTTAATAATATTAAACGCAAAGTTTTTAAAAAATTATTAAAAAATTCATTTTTAATCGGGTCGTAAAAACATGCAGTGAAGTTGGCATTATTAAAATTTTAGTGGTGACGTCACTGTTCGACGTGTCGTGGCGTCACCGTAAAGACATTGTTTTTTTTTTACGTGAACTCCACACAGGAGGCCCTGAGGAAAATAATTTCCCTCAGGGCCCATGTCATCTTTGGGGATGCTATGTGGAGGGTTTTTTTTAAGGAAACGAGGGAGTGGAGAGTTCTGGGAAGGAAAAGGATTTAAGGGATGGGTAGGAATCTGGGGTTCAGTGTGTCCTGGTCATCCGCCTCCAAGACCTAGACAAACCTCACCCCATGAACCCGGGCACCCCTGCTAAATCACCAAACGTAGCGAACCACTTGGGGTGACCTGTGGCAGAGGTATTGGTTATCCAATAAAGGTTCCCGGGGCGGCGGTACACATTCTTAATACCAATTGCATTGACACAAGCCATCGTATTAATTTAATTCTTTTATTTACATACTGTTTGTAGAGTTAGTTGTTGTGTTTATTGAAACATTATTTAGGCCTAAATAATGTTTCAAAAATAAAGGTATCTCTTATTAGTTTATCTTTATTATTGAAAATATTCAAAACCTACTGCACAAAAAAAAATAGTAATGCTGCTACTAGGGAGAATACTTCGAACAACGGAATTTAAAATGGCGGCAGTTGATCAGCTGATTGCCCGATCCTGTAGTAATTTTTCAGGAGTGATGACGTCACACTATTCAGCATACATACGGTGTTTTTCGGGGGGTCTTGAAAAATTAATTATTAATTATATTATTAACTTTGACAATTATTTTAACTATTAAAACTAACTCTAAAGTTAGAAGGTTTAGTTTAGTTTTAAATTGGGCTGGAGTTCTCTATTCTTGTGTTGTGGTCATTCAGCCGAGTAACTGCCCAACCTTTAACCCCGCCCCTAAATGCCCAACACTAATATCCCATAATATCCCATAAACTAATGTGAACAACAATTTTAAACATTACCTGCTTTATGTCAACTCATATATTTTATGGACTATATTTTGTTTCTTATATTTTATGATACCTGTATTTTGTTAACGCTAATATTTTATGTAACCTAAATATTTATTTTTTTTAACCCTTATATTTTATGTAATCTATATTTTGTTTTTAACAAATATTATGTTACTTGTATTGTGTATTGTATTTTGTAAACCCATTATTTTCACTGTAATTAAAAAAAATGTACTGCATTCATATTATGTAAAAGCCCTATGGGCGTTTAAATAAATAAAATAAATAAAATAAATAAAATAAATAAAATATATAAAATAAATAAAATAAATAAAATAAATAAAATAAATAAAATAAATAAAATAAATAAAATAAATAAAATAAATAAAATAAATAAAATAAATAAAATAAATAAAATAAATAAAATAAATAAAATAAATAAAATAAATAAAATAAATAAAATAAATAAAATAAATAAAATAAATAAAATAAATAAAATAAATAAAATAAATAAAATAAATAAAATAAATAAAATAAATAAAAAAAATAAAAAAAATAAAATAAATAAAATAAATAAAATAAATAAAATAAATAAAATAAATAAAATAAATAAAATAAATAAAATAAATAAAATAAATAAAATAAATAAAATAAATAAAATAAATAAAATAAATAAAATAAATAAAATAAATAAAATAAATAAAATAAATAAAATAAATAAAATAAATAAAATAAATAAAATAAATAAAATAAATAAAATAAATAAAATAAATAAAATAAATAAAATAAATAAAATAAATAAAATAAATAAAATAAATAAAATAAATAAAATAAATAAAATAAATAAAATAAATAAAATAAATAAAATAAATAAAATAAATAAAATAAATAAAATAAATAAAATAAATAAAATAAATAAAATAAATAAAATAAATAAAATAAATAAAATAAATAAAATAAATAAAATAAATAAAATAAATAAAATAAATAAAATAAACGAAATAAATAAAATAAATAAAATAAATAAAATAAATAAAATAAATAAAATAAATAAAATAAATAACACTACGTTTTTGTAGAAAAAAAACATAAAAATGTCACTGGAGACCAAAATTTCATTCACCTTCTTTACTCTAATAATGTCAGGAATCACAAATAAGGTAAATACGTCCATACCCTGTACAAAGAGCGGAAAATGCTAGAAAAAATGAAAAATACTTGCGATAAAATGCACCAAAACGGGTTTAGAAAATAGGTAAATAAATGTGCCAAATTTGTAAAAAATATTATTATTTATGTTACGTTTTAATAGATTTTCGTGTTAAGAATAATAGACCTTTTCACTGCCTTTTTTAATCTAAAAAAAATTACGACAACGAAAAATTCATTTTTTTTTATTTTGATGATTAAATTCTTAATAATGACATGTGCCATTTTCGACATGCCGGCAAAACGATAGGTTCGTTTCTATTAGAGAATTCGGCGGCGTTGACGTCACGCCGGCGGGCAAAGTTGGTGAAAGCCGTCTTACAAGCCAATAGCGTTTTCTATGTCACAATGACGTTGTAGCCAGTTGAAACTGTTTTGGAATGTGTGGTTTTTAAAATCAATAATTATGGATTTAAATAAATTTTTGGTACAATGATCAGAATCAGAAAAATATACTTTGAATCTTCCACACTTTTTTAACGGTATTCATAGAGAAAATATCCCAATAGCGTTGTGCAATTCTGAGCTTTAGCGAAGCTGATGTCAATAAAAGGAAACTGTTTCATAACGCTGATGGGTTTCATTCGTGTTTTTGTTCCGATCGGCCTAGTAGATTGGAGGAATTCAGATTTTGGAATTCCGCACATTAAGGGTACCTACCTACACGGTAGACAGGAGTCAAGTACCGCATTATCGTCAGTCCGTTGCTAACAATCATCGTATCGTGATATTTCGCTCTACGTTGAAGTTTTATTTATCTTATCGTAACATAAAGTATAAACCCTGTCGTATTTTATCGCATGATTTGTGTAAACTTTTTATGTGAATCGACTCGTGACTCATATTTCTATCGTGGATTAAAAATAACCCAAAACATTATTGCACGCTTATGGATATATCTGTGATTGTAACAAGTGTCTACGTCCCCGAATGGAAACCAAGCCAGAAGACACAATAGCAGTGAGTACCTCTTAATTGTGAATTACCGTATCTTGTTTGGTGGTTGGGCATAGCTCGCATCGAAATCCATAAGCGTTTTAAATAGCAAGGAATGGCAGGCAAGGTTATTATGACCCCCGTGCATTGTCGCGAAACAGAAACTTTGTTGCATTTTTCAAAGTTGTTAATTGAAATATATAAAAAAAACCAAAGTAAACAGAACAGTTTTAAAATCACACGTTTAAAAAATGCCTTCCTTTTTATAATATTAGCTAAGTATTCCAGTAGAAAGTTTTGCGTTTGACATGTTGTGTTTGAATTTTTTTTTTACTTTAACGTCGCAATCGTTTGCATAAAATATACCTGCCTCAAACCATGTGCCCTAAAAAGTTATGGAGGTAACTGAAGATGCAGAAATTGTGTTTTTAAAATTGAATGCATGTTGCAGCTTTTAGAAATACAATTTTTACACAGTTAATAAGGTCATTTACGACGGGAAACTGTCGTGTTTTGCGGAAAATTGCAAAAGTTGCAGTTTTACGTAAAACGGTGAAAATATGCACATGACATTTTTTCCGGGATTCTATATTTATATTCCACTTTTTAGCGTGGAAAAATTATCAAGTGTTTTGAAATTCACGAACTCAAGTAGTAATCAGTTGATATTTAAAATACAGTAGCCTAGATTTTTTTCTACAATTTGGGAGGCGGGTATGTGTACCGACGCCCCGGGAACCATTTGTTGGATAACCGACACCTCTGCCACGCGCCATCTATGAAAGAATGGATTTTGAATTCTTTAGAATATCATCAGGGGTTAATCTTAATATATAAAAATGAATGTTTCTTTGTTTGTCCCTTATGCGATCCCTAAACCATTCTTCCGATTGCGATGAAACTTTGGTGAGTTGTTGTGCGCACGCCCGCAAAAATTTCTATATATAGTGGTGAGCTCTGGCGTTATGAAATTATTTCGTAAAGTATTCATCCGATTGCGATGCATCTTTAGTGAGTTGTTGTGCGCATGCCCGCAAAGGTTTCTTTATATATACTGGTGAGCTCTGGCATTATAAAATTTGTATAAAAAAATTGCAATAGGTGGCACGCGAGCTGTTGAAAACTACGGTACTTGAATGTACCGGGACTGAGGTATGGGCATTTGAATTTACCGGGAATGTACTGGGTATGGAATGCGGGTGGAGGGAGGGGACCACGGGTGGGGGGTTGGCGGGACGGGGGAAGGGGGAGAGGGGAGGGGGAGAGATGAGGCGGGGAAGGTGGTGTGGGAACGCGTGAGGGAAAGGGACGCGGGATTTTTTGTATGAAAAATTTTATTTATTTTTTGAGTGAAAAATTGTGGAATGCTTTTATTGCCTGGTATTTATGGTGTCTTTGTCCAAAGCTTGTGTTTACCGTCGGAGTTTTTATGTTTTTTTAATACTTGTCTAACTGGTCTATTGATGATAGTTTGCGTTTGTTGAACATTTTTTGGTCAAAAATGTAATCTAGTATTTAGTTTAGCTTAGTTACCAATGAAATATTTATAACAATGTTTTTTTTAAACCCAAAAGTTATTTATGTAAGCAACGTGTGAATTAAAATATACGTTTATGTCAGACCTTATGAAGTGGAACCATGTTAAGTAAAATATATATATGAAAATTAATCCCTGTTTCCTTTGGTCACGCCTAACTTCAGAACGACTTTACCTAATTCATTAATCTTTTTTTTTAAGTTTTCGTATAGGTACTTTGTAGAAGGTTCTTATGGAAAGAAAAATTAAGAAAAGTGCGCAGAAAATTCGTTAATTTCAGAAAATTTAACGACTATTTTAACTTCGCATGTTTGACAGTTCGCGCGTTTAATTTAGCAAGCAGCTGTTTTTTTTTGTAACAAAAGAATTGTCTATTGATTTTCAAAATTATATACATTTAAAAAAGGTTAGATGTGTTAGATACCAAATTAGATTGATTGTTCTTAAAATATACAAAAAATGAATATTTGTGGATGTGGCACGCAAGCTGGTTTGAAAACTGAATGTACTAGGACTGAGTATATAGAACGCGGGTGGTGGGTTGGCGGGACGGGGGAGCGGGAGAGGGTAGGTTTAATCGAACTTTCTAGGTCAAATCGAGCCGTTTACTATGATCGATCTTTTCGTGTAACTGGCCCGCTCATTTGGAACAAACTTCCCTCAGCTCTTACTAATATCCAGAACTTGGCTGAATTCAAAAGAGCTTTAAAAACAAACTTATTTAAAAAATCATACTTTTTATGAATTTTAACTCCTTTTCAATCTACTATAATAAGCCATGTTCCTCAAGTTTCTGGTAATTGTTTGATTTCGATTACCTCCTTGCTATATGTGCACTCTGAATGTGTATTATTTCTAAATGTTAACTGCGTCCTATTCTATATAATTTAGTTTAAATGATTCTTGTTGAATGGCACCGTGATGGCTTATCATTATATATTGTCCTGTGCCAAAACAGCACTCACTATTGTTGTTAATATTGTTCTTTAGGAATTGCTTTGTATATTTTTGTATATTCGTTATTTCACATTATTTAATTAATTTTTTAAGGACTTGTAAGGATCACTGTAGGTTAATTTTAAGTTTATTATTATTAAGCGCACTTGAAGTGAAATATCACAAAACTGCGCTATATAAATACTACATTATTATTATTATTATTAGGCGGGGAAGGTGAACGCGGTAGGTGATGGGGATGCAGGAAGAAACAATTTATTTATTTGAATATGGCATTGCAACGCATGCCGGGAACCAGCTGGTAAATAAATAAATAAATGTAGCTATTTGAAGATGAATTCCCATAAACCATCGCAAAGTTAATAACAATATCACGAAATATTATTATAAATATCACCCACTATGGAGTCATTTTTAGCGCGAATAGAGAAAATGATAGCCCTCTTCAGTGCCAAGCAATAAAAATCACACTTCAAGTGGCCAATATTACTCTGTATTGTGTCCCAATGTCTTCTGGAAAATATCCACGGAGAATATGTGACTAAATTTTATCCGAGAAAATTTCTCCATGGAGACATTCTCTCGGTGTTATATAAAATAAAACAAGCATTCAAAAGGTAATAAATAATGATCTAAGAATTCTCCGTATAAGATAATCTATCTTAAGAGGGCATTACCAGAGAAAGCCGTAAATACGTCATTTAAAAAAAGTTTTTAGACGTATTGACTCTTTTCCACAAAAAATTATAAATGGATTTCGAAAGATTGTTCTTTTATCTAGTGAAGTTATGTAATAAATTTTTAGATTTTTTTAAAATTTTTAGTATAATAAGGTTATTCCATAGGTCGTTGGCAGATTTGTTAAATTTTCAAAAAAGTTTTTGTATTATACCACACCCATTTCAAATAATGTAATCATGCAGTAAAATAAATCAATACATTATCTAGCAGAGTTATGTATTAGAATTTTAATTTTAGTTTCAATAAAATCATTAAAAAATATGTACGTACATGTGTTTCTTGACGAAAATTGGTCCATTTGTGTATTTATTTGCGCACTTACAAACTAATATATTTCAGATTTTTTTAACATTCTTATTAAACTTAGACATTATTGAAAAATGATAAATACTTATAATCAAAAAATAACTACAAAAAGTACACTATTTTAATAGTTTTATCATCACGCCTTTCAGCATTTTTGGATGAAGGTATAAATTAAAGCTAATTTGGATTGAAATAAATACGATATTGAGTTATTTAAAATTTAAAAAAGCTGGTACGTAGAATAATTAATCTTTCTCATTGTAACCGCCCTGCACGATTGAAAGAACAACTTTCGACGAAATGTGGATTTTCGTCCGCTGGCTGGTTAAACGCTCTTAAGGATATATGCTTTAAGGGGAGGCGTCTACTAATATCTACAGGAATTCCAAAAACTGAAAAAATCGAATTAATATCTATGAGAATCAAAGTGTTGACGAATATCTACAGCTCAAACTGTTGACTAATATCTATGAGAACCAAAGTGTTGACGAATATTTACAGTACTGGCAGAGGTTGGATTTGCAATTATGTATAGCATATTGGAATAACGTAATATTGCGTATGTAGTTTAAAAAACTTAATTTATGTAAGTATGTATGTAAAAATCCCTGATATCGGACTATTGGACACGTTTAGCTAATTAGTCCAACCTACGCTCTGTAGATATTAGTTCAACCTACGCTCTGTAGATATTAGTCAACACTCTGAAGTTCGTAGATATTAGTTCAACATATGAGCTGTAGATATTCGTCCGACATACAGGCTGTAGATATTAGTAACCGGAGTCCTTTAAGCCCCTGAATTCTTTTAATTTTTTCCAGATTTTTTTTACAGTTTTATAACATGCTAGCTGGTTCCCGGCACGCGTAGCAATGCCACATTCAAAGAAATGCATTGTTTCTCCCTGAATCACCTTTCCCGTGTGTCCCCGTTCCCCCCCCCCCCCCCCCCCCGCGTCCCCTTCCTAGCTAGGTTTATAAATTATTACCTTTATGTTATTCTGATTTATGAGCTATATTATTGTAAAGTTTCGTTAAAACACATTTAGTAGTTTTAGCGTGACAGAGTAACAAACACAAAAACATCCATACAAACTTTCGCGTTTATAATATTAGTAAGATTTCTCTTGAATACTCAGTTTTTGAGTTTCTAAAAAAATATATGTAATCTATACATTTACCACGCCAAAACGGTAATTACCTACACGAATTCCCGCGATAGAAAAAAATCGCAAAGTGGGCTCCGAAAATTATTATTAACACGCTTTTTCTGTTATTTTACAAGTCATATGTATGAAAAAATGCACACTTTTTCTTTCAATGCTATTTAAAATAGTGACCGACCGAAGGTTCGTTTTCGGTTTCGGCAAAAAAATCTATGTTTGGCATCAGTTTCGGTTACGGCAGATTTTCTGTTGAATCTTCGGCCGCCACGAAACTCTGCAAAAGATCTCAATAATTGGCAAATTTAGTCTTAAGATGAATAAATATATACGTGAAATCCTATTTAGATACTATTTTGATTAATTTTTACGACGAATCGGCTTACAGTATGAACATCAAAAAATATGCTACGGATAAATCGAAGCTTTTACTAGCTTTTCTATGTATTGGAATTACAATAAAATTATTATTTACGTAACAAAAAATATAAGCGTAAACCACCAAAAAAATGTTTTTTCATGACTTAACTATGAAGTAATAAAAGAATTTTTTTTTTAAAAATACCCCTTTATGGCTAAGACTATTTTTGAGGTTTTCCATATTCTAACTTTTTTTCGTTCTTATAAAATTATGCACAAAATAAATAAAAACCACTTTTTCGCTTACTAGCCTCGTGCAAAATTTTGCAGGCATGAGATTCGAAATATTTCTAGCGTTTATATTCCTCTTAAGAATGTTGTGATTGCAAACGCAATTTAAATTAAAATACTCAATTAATGAGGTCCTTCCTTTATAATGTACAAAAGTGTTGATAATTGACAAATTATTAGAATTTGAAATTAAAAAACTTTTGTACTTTCTTGCACTAATTTATATTTCACCAGGACCGGTTTCATCCTATTACGGACATTTTCAGACTGGTAAGTTTTAAGATTTTTACGGCCAGAAGCATTTTCGTTATATGTTTTTGGGGTGTTGTGCCGTGTTGCGCTACCTCCTTCTTTAGCCAACGTTTCGGACATCGTTGCAGTGTCCATCATCAGGGCAGATCCGGCAGATCCGGTAGATGTGTAATTTTTAGTCGTGAAGTGTGTGCTTATTTACTTCGAAGCGATACCGTGTCGCCAGCAGCACTAGCTTTCACCAGTACAAAATACTCGTGACAAGCAGTGGCGTCATCGCCGCGGAACGGAATAGAAAGTTCATTAAAACGTGGTATTTATGCTAGCCAGGGGCAAGTCCGTTTGCGAGATGCCGACGGAAGTGGCTCCATCTCTTAATGAAATCTAAAATTAGAAATCACAGTGGTAAGAATTTAGGAAAAAATAAAATAAAATAAAAAAATAAAATTACAATTGTTAACTTTCACCAGTACAAAATAATCGTGACAAGCAGTGGCGTCGTCGCCGCGGAACGGAATAGAAAGTTCATTAAAACGTGGTATTTATGCTAGTCAGGGGCAAGTCCGTTTGCGAGATGCCGACCGAAGTGGCTCCATCTCTTAATGAATTCTAAAATTAGAAATCATGATGGTAAGAATTTAAGAAATAGAAGCGTCATAGAATCAAACGTTCCTGTCTTTATCGATAAACAATAGGCCACTTGCATCACATTTTAATTTTTTTTCCGGTTTAGGCAAATATTCTAAGACATTCTGTATTTTTTTTTTAAATAATTTTTGAAACCCTGGTGATTTTTTGAAAATATCAATCCGAAAAATCAGACCATTTTTTATAAACCGGAAAGACGGGATATAATTTGATGGGTGCGAAAAAACGATAATTATATAGCCAAAAATTATTTAAAAAAAATAATGTTTTCCCCAAGAAAGGGCACAGAAGAATAACGAGGCATACCAAATATATTACATCTCATAAATATTTTTTTCCTTGATCCATCTTATTGATCATAAATCATTATAATGTTCAACGTCTATATTAGGTACTAAATCCAATGTAATATACTTGTACTTGTAAATTTAGACCTTTATTCCTTAAGAGCGGAGTCAGGCAAGGGGGAAATATGTCTCCAACTCTATTTAATGTGTACATTAACGACCTCTTACAAGAGTTGAACGATACACGAATCGGTTGTCATATCTGCGGACAAGGAAGTAACAACATTAATTACGCCGATGACATGGTGCTGCTTTCACCTTCGATTAAAGCGATGAGACGACTTGTGCAAATATGCGAAGAGTACGCAAACTCTCATAACCTGTTGTACAATTCTAAAAAGTCAGTCATCGTCGCTTTCAAACACAATAAGGAGCCATCACATATTCCTCCAATATACCTAGAAGGAAATGAACTGCTTGTGGCCTCACAGGTTAAGTATCTGGGACATATCCTAACCGAAGACATGAAGGATATAGAAGATATGGAACGACAAAGAAGAGCAATTAACATACGGGCCAGAATGCTCTCAAGGCGGTTCTACCACTGTAGCGAAGATGTCAGAAAATTATTATTCAAGACATACTGTACTGCCCTGTATACGTCTGAACTGTGGACACAATACCCAGCAGCGCAATGGGACAAACTGAGAGTGTGCTACAATAACGCATACAGGCAACTTATGCAACTACCGAGGTTCTGCAGTGCCTCCACGATGTTTACCGAGGGGAGGGTGCACTCATTCCCAGCCTTACTTCGCCACCGACTAGCCAGCTTCTGGAGCAGGATACGAACTTCAACCAATATCATTGTCGTGGCTGCATCCGAGTGGCTCAGTTCCCCAATAAATGAGCGATGGATGCAGATGATGAGGCGACCTCCATGATGGACGATCCCAAAATATCTTTTTATCTTTTATTTTTAATTCTGTCTACTTATTATTTATTTTAATTTTATGTTTATTTTTTGTTATTTGTGTGATGAATTTTGTTTTCATTTTATGTTTTAATTTTAGGTACTTACCTAATATTTAAACTTTTTTCTTTCTTTTATAGTTGTTTATGTAATATGGCAGACTGGGATTGCACTACCCTCCCAGTCCTGCTGGAATAAAAACTTAAATAAAATAAATAAATAAATAATAGGAAAATTTTCAGAGACGGGATATTTTCATGTAGTGACGTCACGGACCCAAATAATGGATTTATTTTTTGTAAATAAAAAACCCGTACATTTCTAAAAAAAATTACCAACATTTTCGTAATCTTGTTAAAAAAATCTATCCACACGATTTTTTCCAAGTCGATATGAAATCCGTGCAAGTGGCCTATTCTTCTGCCCTCGCTTCGTTCAAATCGTTTCAATCAATGAGATTTCCGCTCTACAACAAAGTCCATCCTCCATTCTTAGTTGTGCTACATCCACAGTTCTGATTCTTTGTAAATAAAGTAATGGCATCTTAAGCGTTCTTGCATCACGGTCCACAGCTTGGGAACGTTATAACTCTTCGTATATCCCAAATCCCTGGAACACTTCTCATATCCCTCCACCCTCTCTATACATCCAGGGCCGGATCTACGAAATCTGGCGCCCTGTGCAGTAGGTACCGATGGCGCCCTCCCCCCCCTACATTTTTATTTTTATTAAAAATTCGTTCACCCCAAATTTTTTTTATTTTATTTTATTTTTTTTTACACTAATTAATCAAATAAAATCAAGACATATAAAGGGTGTAACTTTTCCAAGTGACCTGGCGGTAGCTCTCACACTCGTTTTTTTAAAGAGAGAATCGTCAGGAGCTCTATACTCTCGGAATCTATTGGGTAAATATAAAATTATAGTGCTAATTTAATTATTTTAGGAAAAACTCTTTTTACAAGTTATGCTTTAAAATAATACAACGAATTGTTTGTTTGTGCCCGTACCATGATTTAAAATATAGGTTACGAGACAATGCGGGTGGTTTAGCTGAACTAGATCCATTAGACATTCTTGAGATTTACTGCGTTTATGTATATACCAAACGCGAATATTAATAGAAAAAGCAAATACAAATACGTTCTCATGGCAACGTACAACACAAGAATAGCATCTACAGCTTCTGACTAATAAGTGCGATGTTTTTGTTAATGGAATTTACTGAAGATTTCATAAGAAAATGGTCTTTAACTACCTTCTCCTAGAGACTTAAATCGTACTTAAAACAAAACAATAGCGAGCGTACGCTAAATAAAATTGTCAGCATTTTGAAAGGCGGTCGGTTTGTTTGTTCTCTTGAACAAAAACACCGCGCTGTGATTGGTTATTGAATTTGGATCGCACCCATTCGTCGTAAAAGACGGTAAAAGATATATGGAAAAATAGATCTTACGTTTAAACTAAATATATGGAATTTGTAAAAAAAATCTGTAACTGACTATAAATTCGTAAGCCGTAAACCAACCTGATGCGTGCGCATGACTGGTTTATTTATGCGTGCGCATTCTGTTTCTTTGGAAAGTGTTGCTAGAGCGTAATAATTATTTCATACTATGGGTAATTTTGAAACGATTCACGGAATATTATAACTAAATTTTAATACAATATTTATTTTCTTCCGGCGCCCCTTCGGAGTTGGCGCCAGGTTTTTTGCACGTTTTTGAACGTATGGCAGATCCGGCGCTGTATTCATCCTACACACTTCACCTTCTAAATTGGAGCAAAACGATTGTAAATTACATTTTGTGTCGTTAAGAACGTTTAGTTAGAAGAATAACACACATTATTTGAAAGCATCAAAGACAGTGACGTTATAATACATCTAGACTTGCCATTGACTGACAAACTCAAAATTAAATGCGACAATCAAGAAACACTCTTATGTTTCCAATAATTCTATGAATATGTGCGTTGAACGAAATAAACGGTAGGACCGGACGGCGTTTTCGTATTCAAAAGATCTATTTAAGACAACAATATATCTTAAAATATATTCAGAATCTTAACGACATAAGTAAAGACGCCGTGCATACAAATTGCGACTCGCGACCCGTGTATTGGACGGACCTACTGTCAAATTTGCCCTGTCAAAGAAAAGAAGATAAAATAATTTGGGAATCTTAACGACGTAAGTGCAGAAAGCGTGTGAACAAATATACGCTGCGGCACGGCGTATTGGACGAACGTACGGTCGAATTACGATTAATTTTCGTCGAATTAACTAGCAGGCCTGGAAATACGACCTTTCCGCCGCGTTCATTTTAATTAATTCTAAAGAACGTGTTACAAATATTTAAAATATGTCTCCATGTTATCCTTCTGAAGTTATTAATTCATCGTCTAGAAAAATAAAATCTGGTGCTTACCGCTAACTTTGTAGTTGAAAAACGGCTAACAAAGTTTTAAAATCGTTGTACGTAAAATATATTAATGGTAAGGTACTCTTTTAATTAATCTAAAATATAAATAACTTGCATCCCTCGTGCGGCATGGAAATAAAAAAAGTTGTTATAGTTACGAATTCGCCGGAAATAATTAAAATGTGAGTTTTGAGCAAACAAAAATTATTAGGATTGTGTACCGCCTTAATACTGTTTCAATGTCTGGGCACCAGACGGATTTTGAGGTGCTATAATAGAGCAACGATAGTTAGCAATGGCCGCGATTGTTATTTTACTCGTCGTTACTGCTGATGTGTATGTTGTTTTACCGCAAGCATATAAATAAACAGTGATTATAACTATTTTTGTTTTTTTTTTTAATTTTAATTTTTTTTTTTTAATATTTAATTAAATGAAGACAATATTAGCGAAACTCAATCACTTAGTGTCCCAGCGGAGCCAATATCTTTTCTGATTTTTCTGTCTCTAGATTTCGATTGAGTTTCGCTAATATTGTCTTCATTTAATTAAATATTATAATTTGAGATTTTACTCATAAAGTAAAAAAAAAAAAAAACTATTTTTGTTATTTATTTTTGGGGTGTTATGCCGTGTTTCGCTACCTCCTCCTTTAGCCAACGTTTCTGACAGCGTTATAGTGTCCATGATCAGGGCAGATGTGTAATTGTTAGAAAAATCAAACTGAATATTTGTCAATAATTCATACTATTCCATGATTTTTAATGAGTCCATTATCACCAAATATTTATCATTTCTCGTTTTCAGATTTACACTACTTGTCACAGTCTTCACTTGGTACAGCTTAGCGGGTCATGTGATACGCAGTTCGTCTCGTTCAAGCAGCATCGTACAAGAGAGCGTGAATCACGTGATTCGTGGCGACATGCGACTGTGCGATCAGTGCTTTTAAATGAAAAAAAATCATCGAACCTCAAAATGACATATATATTTTTAACTACAAATATGTTCGTGTTACCTGCAGCTTGGCCACCGCCGTGGTCTGCTCGGCCTCCAGGGGTCTTGAACCGTTGTACCAGGTCAGGTTGGCTGCAGGCCTGGCTCCCTGCACCAGGCACTCGAGTGTCACCTTGCTGCCCTGGACTGCGTGACCTTCCACACCCGACACGGAGATCTTGGTTGGACGAACTAGAACGAGAAAAAGTTCACCATTAAGTAACGTAAATCAAGTCAAGCCGAAGTGGGAAATGCTCGATTACGACCAGGATCTACGCGCTTCAGATTTCATTTGAAAAAACTTCAAACATTTCAGAATAGAGCCAAACGCATAGCCCTGGATGTACCCAGATGAATAAGGGTATCCCAACTCAACAAATATTCTGAAATCATCTTTTAAAAAAAACACAAGTCGCGTGAAAACATTTTATGTGGGAATTCCCATCCATGAAAACGCGTCGATAAACTGCCTCGCCCGGTACGATGAAAACGTACGTACTCCACAAAAAAACGTCAACGAATCCTCCATAAAGATCAACCTCTCCATATTGCAGGCATGTCCTCTTGAAAATATTTTTTAACAAACAAGAAAATAAACTAATTTCTCAACAACCATATAATAAAAACTCGCGATGAAAGAGAAAGGTTTGGCCTTTTTGGCCCGGAGCTCTGAATGCCTTTATTTTAAAACTTCGATAACGATCCTACTGAGAGACAGCCTGGATTCTCACTGTCTTGTAAACTCTGGTCCTCCATCAATAGGATAAGGTGCTCCCATAGCCGCTGTGCACACACGATGCATAGATGAGGACCAAAGAGTTGGCGATATTAGAATGCGACCAACACTGAGAGAATATAAGAAGGCGCTTCAAAAAGGCCAATATCTTTGCACGATGATATCGTCTCTCATCCGGCATATCGCTTGAAGTCCCGTAAACCCTTCTGGATGGAAGGAGAAAGGCTTCTCCGATCACCTCTCACCCCAGAAGACAGGTGAAAACTTGAGTGGCAATCGGCGAAAATGGGAAATGAGTATCTCGTATATGACTCCACTAAGAGACAGCCTTGGTTCTCATTACTTCAGATACTCAAAACAATAAAACTCTTCAATACCGATAGAAAAAAGAGATCTGCTCGATAATGTTATAGTAATTAACATAAATGGCAGTAGGCTTCATTCAAACTCCAAACCTAATCGACGCTTTTATTATAACCGTGACGATTCACGGTTACGGTACCGTGACGGTAAAAAAGGTAATAAAAATACGTTCCTTATCAATGCAATGCTACAAAAATTTTCAATTTGGGAGGCGGGAATGGATACCCCGGGAACCTTTATTGGATAACCAACACCACTGCCATAAGTCACCCCAAGTGGTTCGCTACGTTTGGTGATTTAGCAGGGGTGCCCGGGTTCATGGGGTGAGGTTTGTCTAGGTCTTGGAGGCGCATGACCAGGACACTCTGAACCCCAGATTCCTACCCACCCCTTAAACCCTTTCCTTCCCAGAACTCTCCTTTCCTTAAAAAAACCCTCCACACAGCATCCCCAAATATGATATAGGCCCTGAGGGAAATTATTTGCATCATGGCCTCCTGTGTGAAACTCTTGTAAAAAAAGATGAGATACAAAATGTACGTAGGTCTGTTTTCTCCAATGGAAAAATGTAATAATTTTCTTGCATCCGTCTCGCACACCGCACCGTGACGTCTAGGTGGACCACTATAATATTTCTAGTCGTCACGATACTTTTGAAAGTATTACAATGAAAACTGATGGTTTTGCTTTTGTTCTTAAACATATAATGCTGCAGTTCTTTCTAACATACTAAATAACATCAGTCAAAAATGAGATAAACGGTGTATTCCCTAAAGGAAAGATACAATCATTATCATACATCTCCCTTATACGTATAAAGAAAATAAAACGCAAGGATAAAGTAATGCTTTGGAGGAAACAGTCACACGTATTTTGTATGTCTCATCTTTTGTCTCACAATTATTTAATGTGTAACAAAGAGCTGCAGCATTATAGCGATTAGGAACGTACGTTTATTTATCAGTTTTTACTCTACAGAGGGCGATGGTAATAATAACTTTTCAAGCAAATTGCTTTTTAAACACAGCGTGGCCCAAATTGGCGCTAAAATCAAATATACATTCAGGAGGTTTTCAAATATCCACCTTTTTACCATATAAAAAAACCATTCAGTTTCTAATGTGATCTCAATTTGTCTTGCGGCTATTCTGTACGTAGATGGGTAGTCGTTATAATAACATCCCACCCTATCTACCATACTAACGCAAAGGCAATTCCCAAATAATCTAAGTATTGGTAATTTCGCCACGGATTCTGTGCGCATCGGAAACGCATAATTTCTGCTGTTAGATCGGAGATTGGCTAATTTATGGCTCGATGGGTACTGTTGGTGTCGGTTGGCTAGTGAGAGTGCGCAGATCGGTTGATCTCAAAGAATGGAAACTTCTGATGAGCGTAATAATATTTTTTTAATTGTATTATCATTGAAGATGATACTATTAGGTCCTTACATATGAAATTGACGTTTTGCCATACTGGCAACTTTGATCTCAAATCTTCTCTTTGGTTAGGAATTCCAAATTCAAATTTATACGGCTATTTACTCATGTATTTGTGTTTCGAAAATTATAATTCATTTGTTTTTTCCTTAATTGTTTTTTTTCTTTGCGTCACTTAGTTTACAAAATGGGAAACTTGAAACATCGCGTTATTTACGAATATGAGTTCCACCGTGGCACCAGTGCTGTAGAAACGGCTCGAAGGATTAATGATGCGTATGGCGACGGTACCGCAAAAGAAAACTCAGTGCTTTTTTGGTTCCAACGTTTTCGTTCTGGAAATTTCGAACTGCAGAACAAGCCCCGTGGACGCCGGAGACCAAAGTTGATAATGAAGAATTGAAGGCTATTGTGGAAGCGGATTCATCGCAAACCACGTTCGAGTTAGCTGCAGGCTGCGGTGTTAGTGATAAAACTGTTTTATTCCACTTGAAGCAAATTGGGAAGGTGAAAAAGCTTGAAAGGTGGGTACCTCACGAATTGAGTGAAGCAAATCAACAAACGCGCGTTAGAACGCTAGACCACACACTGCACAACAGACGACTACCAAATTAGAGGAGCTTCAATTGGAATGTCTAAGACATTCACCGTACTCTCCGGACCTTGCTCCAACAGATTACCATTTTTTTCGAAATTTGGATAACTTCTTGCAAGGGAAAAAAATCAACTCCGATGGGGCAGTCCAAACCGCCTTCAAAGATTTTATTGATGCCCGTCCGAATGGTTTTTTTAGTAAAGGGATAGATGAACTACCTATGAGATGGCAAAAGTGCAAAGATAGCAATGGTACATACTTTGATTAAATAAATATATTGTATTAAAAAAAATCAACTTTATGTTCCTCCTATACAAAACGCTAATTTCATATGTAAGGACCTAATATTATGTCATCAATCATTAAAGAAGAAGAAAATAGCAATAAATGAAATGATTGAATCGAATGAAACGTGAAGTAGAACAAGACACAGGGATTAAAAAGGTCTGGGAATCGAACCCAGAATCTTTGACTTGCTGGGATAACCTAACCACTCAACCCGTGTCTTTTAAATTTTTTCGAAGTAATAGCTTCACCCTTGTGATTTGAAATTCAATGAAAAAAAGCGACAGGGATGGGGCAGTCCAAACCGCCTTCAAAGATTTTATTGATTCCCGTCCAAATAGTTTTTTTTAGTAAAGGGATCGATGAACTACCTATGAGATGGCAAAAGTGCTTAGATAGCAATGGTAAAATCCTCCCTATCGGAAAAAAAATATGCATCAACTGGAGTTTCACAGGGTTCACACCGTGGCCCAATCTTTTTTATCTTCTTTATAAATGATCTTACAAAAATATTTCATGATGTTTCTATCTTAGTTTTTACTGACGACCTCAAAATTTTTCGAAATATTTACCATTGCAATATTCTTCAAAATAATATCAACAAATTGTTAATTTGGTGTAATGAAAATAGACTTTACTTAAATATCTCAAAATGTCAAATAGTTAGATTTTCTCCAATAAAAAATCCAATGATCTTTAATTATTACATTGATAAAAATTCTCTTGAGACATTAACACAAATTAAAAACTTAGGCATCACTTTTCAATCAAATCTTTCATTTGTTAACCACATAACAAAAATCTCTAATAAGGGCTTCAAAATTTTGAGATTTATAACTATAAATTTTAACAATATAAAGCGTATTAAACTGTTTATTTTGCCTACGTAAGAAGTCAACTTGAGTATGATTCTCCCGTCTGGAACCCTCATTATAAATACATGTGCAAGCTGTCGAAAGAATACAAAAAAATTCTTACATTTTCTAAATTTTAAAATGGGTATTCCAGCAATTATGTTGAACTACAACACTGTTAAATAATATGAATGTGCTCAAACTGTCAGACAGAAGAATTTTCACTGACTTGGTATTTCTATATAAAATTCTAAATGATTTATTGATTGATAGTCCGGTATTGCTTGAATTGATAAGCTTCCGGATATATATTAGAAGCCAGGATTTATTTCAGTGCAGAAATTCTAAGACAAACTACTATATGTATTCTCTTTGTCCAGAATACTAATGGAGGGAAACAGTTTTACCAAGTCAGTGGACATCTTCAATTTATAATTAAATAAATTAAAAATATTATATTTCTTACCATTGATACATTAAAAAAAACCCGAAAAAAAGCGAAATTTAAAAAAAAAATTGATGGCCGCGTAAAAACTTAACTACAAATCCCAAATCGGGTGAAAAAAGTTCGGGCTTGTTTTCAAAACTGTTTTTTTGGTAAACTGTAAAGTAAAAGTAACTGACTCCGAATTGGAATTTAACCTGAACTTTCAACTGTCAAAAAAATAAAATGGTGCTCAATGGCCGTTTGATTACTTTGTTACATATGAATTTATGGTCCTAAATATTCAATGGTCCATTTTAATATGTGCTTATTTCACTCCGAAGAGTAATTTTAATTATTTTAATTTAATTTGAAAAATATATTTCCATATTTGAAAATTAACCGTTCGGTGGCGCAGGCATCTATTGTAAAATGGGGCAATCGTACCATCGCCCACCCCTTCTGTAATACATGTTCCCTCTGAGGGGGTCGTACGAGCAGCTAGCACGTCTTACGTCTGATGTCCAACCACCCCGGCATCAGCTGGTTACCAGAAGACGGGTTACAATCATAACGGATCAGCAGATAAAACCTGCATTAATATTAAGAAAATTGACAAAAATTAAAAATAATCTACTTCACAAGGAACAATTTCGAATCCGCTGAAAAAATTCAGCATAAATTCCTAAGATATATTAGCTATTAACTCGGTATACCTATGGAAACAATTAATTATAACCACTTAATGAAAGATTTTGACGGTTCGTTTATTCGTTCAATATTAATAAATGATATTCTGAATGAGCACGAAATGGTTTTTTGTCAATAAAATAAAACTATGGGAGTACCGCAAGGGCCTTCTTTCGGTCCTTTACTATATTATATGTATAACATTTTTTAATGCATGTTAAAGTTTTTTTTTTGCTATCAATTCCATTTCTCCGAGCAGCATCTATTGAGACATTTAGAATAAATAGACAAATACATTTCAACCTACCAAAATCACTTTAAATTCCATTCTATTGAAAAAAAAAATCAGCTTAAATTCCTAAGATATATTAGCTATTAACTCGGTATACCTATGGAAACAATTAATTATAACCATTTAATGAAAGATTTTGACGGTTCGTTTATTCGTTCAATATTAATAAATGATATTCTGAATGAGCACGAAATGGTTTTTTGTCAATAAAATAAAACTATGGGAGTACCGCAAGGGCCTTCTTTCGGTCCTTTACTATATTATATGTATAACATTTTTTAATGCATGTTAAAGTTTTTTTTGTTGCTATCAATTCCATTTCTCCGAGCAGCATCTATTGAGACATTTAGAATAAATAGGCAAATACATTTCAACCTACCAAAATCACTTTAAATTCCATTCTATTGAAAAAAATCAGCTTAAATTCCTAAGATATATATTTACTGTAAACTCGGTCTACCTATAGAAACAATAAATTACAAGCACTTGATGAAATAATTAAAATTATTAAAATCTCAGACTGAAGACTTGACTTTTATTCAAAAAATTGTTGATGATATTATAGATACTCCTAATATGATATTATAGATACTATTAAGCCTAATTGCCTTCCATGTACCAACAAAACTATTTCATCTAAAATTATTTTTAATTGCAACAACAATATCAGGACCGAGTCATTTAGATACTCGTTTGTTCCTAGATTGCGTGCAGTTGGCAATAATCTCTCAGAAATAGTAGATAGTTCAACTGCACGTAATATAGTATAAGAAGGCTATAATAACATTGAGGTGTGTTATTATAGCCTTCATTAATAATAATCAATGTTAGCATATATACGTGAGTTATAGTTATATTCTTTAAACAGCATATTTTCGTTCTTGATTACTGTTCCACAAAAGCATTATGTGTATCATATGTTTGTAAAAGCCCGTATAATATGTAAATAAATATACATGTAAGGCATAAATATGCTTCGACCGTCACTGTAGGTGGCTGAGTTGGCATCGCGTTTGGGTCCCACCCAGGCGTCCCGTGTTCAATTCTTCGACTGACTACGTCCTCCATCACGACATAAGCAACATTTTCGTCCATCTATATATAAATCTAAAAATTAACCAAAAAATAATTAAAATATTCGACTTGATGATTTCAAAGTTAAAAAAAAAATTGAAAATTTGGGAATTTTTTATTAATAATTTTTACATGAAATGACAAAAAGTTAAGGATAACGTTAAATATACATTTGTCTAATCAAATATGTATGTTTTTTTTTTTTTTTTTTTTTTTTTTTTTTTTTTTTTTTTTTTTTTTTTTTTTCGTTTTCACTAATTTTAGTTAGAATAAACGTAAGGTGAGCCATTTTAAAAACTTTTATATGTTAGCTTTCAAGATTTTTATATTTATAAAATTATATGTTTATTTTGAATGATAAAATTTCAAAGCTTATTTCATCACCTTCCAAAAACAATTTTTTATTTTCGGAAGCGTTCAGAAATACTTAATTTATTATTTTATTGCAGAGCCGAAATATTTTGACTTTCCGAAAAAATAGTCTCGAGGGTCCGAGAGGTTTAAGTTTGTTTTCAAATTGTTACACAACACACTCCTGGGAATTTTGTGATCAGTGGTTTCATTGCAATTATATATACATATAAATGCAGATGTAACTTTTAGGTATTTTGAATGAACCGTGTGACCGTCAGATGCCCATGAATATAAATCGAATGGTGAACCAATTCAATCAAATCTGGCTAGAGGTAAAAACAAGTAAATTTAATTTGCAGCGCGTCCCCTCGCCTTCTGGTGCCGCCGCCCATCTGCAAACACGCGTCGTCATCATTCATTCAATGGTCTGGGGCGTACAGTCAACCTAAGTGTGAGCATTTAAATAATATTTTATTTAAAATTGTAATTTAAAAAATTGGGTTACATTTATATTTATTTATAATTAAAAGACGAAAGCGGAAATATTCAATAAAGCCCGACTTATTTAAAATTAAGCAAAAACCTCTCGATAGTAGCATTTAAAGAAACACTATGAATTTTTTCATTTCCATAATATGTTAAGTAACAGAACCAGAAGAGTTTTTATTAGAATTTACGGAGCATGCTTTGCGATTTTTTTTCTATCGAGAGAATTTTTTTTTAACATTTACTCCACATTGGAGGCCTTGAGGAAAACGATTTCCCTCTGAGCCTCTATCATCTTTAGGGATGGATGCCGTGTGGAGACTCTTTTTAGGGAAAGGAAGGAGAGGAAGTTCTGGTATGAGGGGTGGGCAGGATTCTGGGGGCCGATGTGACAGACAGGAGTGACAGACGTATGAATCCATCCCTCCCACTACGGTACAAGGCGATGGATCGAGAGAGTCCAGCTGTAGAGATAAAAAAGTCTCCATCAACCAGTCTCTCCCGATCTCGCCTGCCACGCAGTAGGTGGGCAAATGCATCCGCCGCCAAGTCCCGAACAAACCTCACCCCATGAGGCAGGACACCCCTGCTAAGTCACCTAACATAGCCAACCACTTAGGGTGACCTGTGGCAGAGGTGTTGGTTATGGCATAAATGGTTCTTGAAGCGGAAATACCACCTAGATCCGCCTCCCAAATTGAGATTGTTTGTAATAATGTAATTGTTAAGTTTGGTTTTTTGTGGCAAAAAAACTTCAATAAAGACAATATTTCTTCACTGGCGAATTCCAACTTATTTATTAACTTTTACAATCATATGTTATAATAATAATATTTTTCCCGACCCGACAAACACTAAAGTGGTCATCAGACCATTAACTAGTTGATTCTAGCGGTTTCCAAGAGATAAGAGGCCTTTTTCTCTAAAGAACCCATTAATTATAATCATAAAACGACTAACACTAAAACAAAATAAACAATGGCGAATGACTACCAATGTAATAGAGTGATATACAGAAATCTGCTTTATCGACTATCATTTCAATCAGTGTTAATATCAACTATCAAGTAGGAAATCTGCAATAATAAACTAGCTTCGAAATTTTACGCTAGAGGTCAGTAACCTTCGCTTTTTAAACAGTAACATTTTTTCATTTGCAAAATTAAAGAATTTGAATTTGTTATTTAGTGTTAGGATGTTGGTAAAGCACGACAGTAAAGAGCATGGTATGTCCCATGCAAATGAGGGGACAGAATTGTGTGACCAAATGAATATAAAAACAGACCTCGTTCGCGTTAACGTTATTTGTTAACGAAGCAACCACTTTGGGTCAGAACGGGGAATCTGATCCAATAAAAAAGGAAACACTAACACCTATTTATAAATTCAGAGCCAAAAAAGGTATTTTGCTTCTTTGGCGTAAAATGCGTTAAGTTGTTTTTTCTTGCACAGATGTTTTAGCTCGATCCTTCTAGATTTTTTTTGGGAATTCGGAGTCCAAATAAGCAAAGGGTTGTCGTTTAATTATTTAAAATTAACATGATTTTTTTGTTCTTCTTGTGTGCTCATTTCATTTAGTTAAGGTTGGGTTATAAAAAGGCTCCATCAAAGCCAGAGTAAAGTTAGCCTCTCAAAAACTGGGCGTACTGTACAAGGGCCCGCAGATACTTTAATAGTACACAACTGCCAATCCTGTAAAAATCACAAGTGCACCCAACGGTTGAATTTGGCAGCCACCTCTGGTCTGGAGCTCCAAAATGCCTGAAAAATACCCTCGACTCTGAGCAAAAACGGGCGGTCCGTTTGATAGATTCTCCCATCTTAACAGATATAATATCTCTACCGGTATTACAATGGAAGATGCTCCGAAGAATTAGCATTGATCCTTTCGGCACCGGTGCATAGTCGGAAAACACGCCAAACGCGTGTCCAACATTTGTACACGGTTGAAATTTGTAACATGAGAACAGATCGCTTCTTCGACTCGTTCTTATGTTCAACAGCTCGGCTGTGGAATGATTTGCCGGCCTCTGTGTATCCTGCTTCCTACAACATGGATCTCTTCAAGGCCAATGTTCATTCCTTCCTCTCCTCAAAAAGACCCTTCACACAGCATCCCAGACGACACAGGCCCTGAGGGAAATTATTTTCCTCAAGGCCTCCTGTATGGAGTTAATGTAAAAAAAATAATAAAAGAATTTGAAGTGGGATTGTTTTGAAACTGTATCAGGAAGAATATTACAAAGATTGGGATTAGAGGTTTAGGACTCGATTCTCCAGTCGAGGTCGCTCGTAATCGTCGTCGAAAGTACGTACGTTGATCGACTTTGTTATTCTCGAGTCTCGTTGAAGGTACATACTTAGACGCCAAACGTCGAAAGTCATTCCACTTGTACAATGAGTTGGTCAAATCAGTCGACACCGAGTTGTCTTCGCCAAAACTGTCAAAATCTAGTTTTATTGTATCCTAATCTAAGACGTTTCCCGCGCGCACTCTGACAGGAACCATATATTTTTATAAAGTTGTTTTATGGTTCATTAAAATGGCTGATTTATTGGCGATATTGACTGCAATACATAATGTGGAGAAGTGTTTCTTAACCGTATTGAAAGAATCGCCCCTTTACCACAGTAAAATTATCCAGGGCAGAGGTAATTACAGGTAGGGCGCAAGTAAAAATGTAACTTGATCTGATCTGGTGAATCGATTTTCGTCGTACATGTGTGAGGCAATACTTAATTGGACGATAAAAACATTTAGTTATTTAACAATGATAAAGGATAACCTTGTGTTATTTCACCAGGTAGATAATAAGTACATAAATTTGTTTAAGACCACTTTTATTTTAAACACTCTACCGGTTTCAGAAGCACCCTTCCTTCGTCAGGAGAATATTATAACTGTTATAATGGATTTGTTCCCCTACCAACCCACTTTACATTAATAACTAGCAACAGCTTCACCCCTACCATAATAAAACATTGTTCCCATCCATATTTCGAAACTGTCAAATTAGTATACGCTTGCCCTGAAGAAGGAACGTTTGTTCTGAAACCGGTCGGATTTACTCATTATATAAGTGGTTCAAACAAAGTCGAATTGTTTAATTTATCTATAATAATAATAATCTAAACGAAAATATGAAAGAGAACAAGACACAGAAAAACAAAAAAAGATAATGGTCCAAACTGGGACTCAGTTTACTCTATATTATCATAGTGGATGGTATTTCTTAAGGTAGGGCACAGGTATTTTAAGGTAGGAGGGCATTGTCCCAAAATGCTCCCCCCTAGCTACGGCCCTGCCCCCACCTCACACACTGATACTACTAAGGGAACGTACCCATACTACGTGACCCGTTTAGGGGGGGGGAGGTCTTCAAAATGTCACGCTCCATACAAATGAGCGGCGGGTTGCTTAGGAGTTTGGTCACCGGGGGGGAGGGGGGGGGGGGTTAAAAATTGCAAAAAGTCGGTCACGTAGTATGGGTACGTTCCCTAATCTTGCTCCGTATCAACGAATTAACATATACATAAGAAGTGTCGAGCCTAGGACGGTACAAAATTTTCACTCACGGGTGATATTTTGAACCTTTTTGAATGGCTATTTATTTTATATTAATCACAATGACATTGAGTAGTAAATGTAGTTTATTTAAGAGGACTTAAAAAACCACAGCGCCTTAGCAAAAGTTAAAAGTCATTAGAAATTTTCCGCAAATAATACCTCCGAATTTTTATATGGAGATATATAAAGTGCTCTAATGTAAGATAGCCATTGAATGCACCTATATTTAGATGGTTATTGATATTTTTTGGTTTCATAAAAAAAATATGTGCAGTTCACACGTGGTAGTTCCTCTCCTTATAATGACCTTCCACGTGGCATCCCCAAAGATGGAAATTATTTTAGCCAGGGTCTCCTGTGTGGGGTTAATGTAAAAAATGTGACTAAAGTCTAAAGGAAGATAGGTGAAAAAGATAATAAATCAAGACGCGGCGGAGAGAAATGAGAGAAAAATAAGAAGAAATGGAGAATAAGATAAAGAGTTAGAGAAAGAAATGGATGAAGTGGAGTTAGAGAAAGAAGAAGAGGGCAGATAAGAAGATGGTAGATATGTCACTAACCATTAACATCAATGTCCACCAGTATCTTGACAGGCGCGTCCAGAGCGTCCGATACCACCTCACACTGCAGTACTGCGCCCAGCTCAGCCCTGGTCAATACCAGCTGGATGCTGTTGGTCACCACGGGACCGCTCTCCGAGTCCAGCTCTGTTGTTGTGATCTCTCCTGTAACAAACAAAGGAAATATTTAGTACCTACTATATAACATTCACATTTCTAGAAAAATTATGTAGTACACTCGACAATTCCTCGCTTAGTAAACACTAAACTTAGTAACGAATATACAAATTACATCGATAATTTTAATGTAACAATTTCAATGTTTAACGGCCGTTGTTTCCAACTTTTCGATCGATCAATCTGAGTCAGCAATCAGCTAAGCGATTTTTAAGATTTTAAAGGTAACGCTCGATTCGCGCTGTTCCCAAATATTTTATCGTTGCTTTTCTTAAGTGACCCCGCCCACTTTCATTGACTACAAAATGGCACCAAAGTAGGAACTTTCGACGTTAAATTAATATTAAAGAGTTAATTATTGTATTTATTATTAACACATAATTTCTTTTAAATACTGTTGTCCATAAAATGGCATTTTATATTTTTCAAACAAACCGCTGCGCGCTGGCGCGTCGGTACCCCGTGGCGTTAGCGCTACTCTGTTGACATTTTTTATAACTTTGCTTTGCTCAGTCTAGCTTAATTCACGTGTCCAGCTTCCTTAGATTAAGCTATTCTTAAGCAATGCTTGTGTGTTGGAAAGAGCGTAGTTGTGCATTTGAGCAGTGTTGAGTCTTAGTTAACAGTTTATTTGTAGGATTGGGAACAGCGGCCGTAAAACATATTTAAATATAGTTTTAGTCAACATGTTATTTCTGATAATTTCAATTTATTATTATTTTCCTTACCAATTTTATCCAATTATAAAACACTTTAGGGAACGTACCCATACTACGTGACATACTTTTTGCAATTTTTTACCCCCCCCCCGGTGACCACGTGTAGTATATTCCAAGACCCCCCCTCCTACAGTTTTCACGTAATATTTCATAAATATGGTTTCGAATCATTTTTTGCTAACAAAAAATAAAAAATGCATTATTTGGCTTATATTTGTCTTTATTAATACGGCGCTTGCTGCGTGACAGCAAGAGTGCATGCATTACAAGTGGAAAAATATTATCAAGATAAAACTTATGTCCAAATATATTGAAACCGGAATGTAATTTATGGAAAAGAAAGTCTTGTTATTTTTATAAACATTTTTCATCTCAATCATCTACAACAAACACGTTCCCTGAACTTTTTCACTTATTCGAATGTACGAGGGTGGGTTTTTAAGTTTGCGGATTGGGTAAGGAGTGGAAATAAAACCAAAATTATTTTTCTTTTTTAACATATTCACCTATTACCCTAATACATTTTTCCGATCCTTAAATTAACTTAAAGGAACTTTATAACAGCGCGGAACTCAATTTTCTCCACATTTCACAATTTCTTCCCGATTAATCACTTACCTTCCCATTCCGCGAACTTAAAAACCTCCCCTCGTAGCTCGAAAAAAAACGCGAGATTTCTAGATTGACTACGTGATAAAAACCTAAGCCCCCCCCCGTTGTGACTAAGCGTGGTATTTTGATGACCCCCCCCCTAAACAGGTCACGTAGTTTGGGTAGGTTCCCTTAATGTAAGATATTATTTTTTACAACTTCTTGTTCATCACTATCTCCTGAGTAAAAAATGTTAATATCATATCCTAAGAATATACAAAATTGGAATGTACAACAGACATATTGTATGTTTATGATATATATTGAACATTTTTGAAATATATTAATGAACACATAACAAATATACAAGACAATATTATTAAATGTAAAAGTTGAGACATTATTAGCGTGATTTTTTAAACTTTCAAGATATGTTTTCAAGATTTCAAGAGATATGTTATTCAACGGAACCATTACCCCTTAGCATGCGGTGCTGAGTCAGATATCTGTTCTGCTGTATGTTAGGTACGCATAGCAGATCGTGATGCCGCCCTCGGCAGTAGTTGTATGGTAAAAATAACCATAATAATTCCAGAAGGTATTTTTTTTACATTAGCTCCACACATGATGCCCTGAGGAAAATAATTCCCCTCAGGGCATATATCACCTTTGGGGATGCTGTGTGAAGGGTAGATCTCTTTAGGAAAGGAAAGAAAGGGTATTAGGGATGGGTAGAAATCTGGGGGTCAGTGTGTCCAGGAGTGACGGACGAATGAATCCATCCTTCTGTGGTGAAAGGCGATGTTCCGAGAGAGTACGGCTGGAAAAATCAAAGGGACTCCCTCAACCATTCTCTCCCGATCCGTGAGTAGCGGCTTCATACTAAGCTAAGATAATTCTGATCAGCCAGTGATTTCGTTATTTTTTATTTAATATTTTTATGTTTTTACAATAAGTATATATTTTTTATATGTAATACAGTGTTATAAATAAAAATAAAAATAGCCTTTCCTCACCGTAAAGAGACAAGGGTCTTGTGTTTGGTGAGGGAATTCAATCTCAATTATATGAAATCATGTAAATCAGTAAACTGTCTCTCAGAGAGACAACCTGGGTTCTCATTGCCTCGCAAACTCTGGACTGCCATCAATAAGATAAGTTGCTCCCATAGCCATTGTGCTCACATGATGCATAGATGGGTCCGTAAATGCGGTGCGGTGCAGACCATCGAACATGTGGTCAACGAATACCCGCTCCATTCATTCCCCGGCGGGATTGATGAGGTCCACAGGGCAACGCCTGAGGCCCTAGACTGGCTCGCAAACCTAGATGTCCCCCTCTGACCCCCACCATACGAAAGAAGAAGAATAAGTAAACTATAAAAAAATAATAACAAAAAAATAAGTAAGAAAAACTCAAGGTTTATTAATAATAGATACAAGGTTTAAAAGAAATAATAATAATAGTACATATGAACTCTTGTGGTAAATTCAGGTAATTTTTCAATTCAAATTCATTAATATTTTCGGTAATTTTTATTATTATATTATAATATATATTTTAAATGTGCTCGGTAAGAAATTTTGGCATTTTAGTATTATTCTGATAAAATGAATTGTAAGTTTTAGCTGTATTTTGAAAGTTTGTAATATTTAATATTTTCTCTATTGTAGGGAAATTGAATATAGAAAAGATTTTTTAGTAGAAAATGTATATGGTTTTTCAAAATAATCTTAACTATCAATCTTTGAACTTTTTTGAGTGGATGTAAAATAACATTATAATATCTTCCTCCCCAGCCTATAATACCGTATTGTAATATAGATTGAACAATTAATAATACACTCTTTTTAGTTTTAGGTTTGGAAGAGAAATTATGTCATGATTAACGCGGAGTGTATTATTTTGCATTGACTAAATATTATAGACTAATTTACAAAAAATAAGACAAAGCTTTTTATAACATAAAATAGATGCCCCCCAATTTGTAGAACTCCATTGTTGCTTCGGCTAATTTGGAAAGTTCCCCGTATTCGCTGACATCCAACCGGCCGGCGCGGCGGTTGCAATCCGACGATTGAAATCCGGCGGTTGCAATCCGGTGGTTGCCAGTCAGGCGACAACTTGAATCAAATACATACGTATTTCAGATTAGTAAGCTTCATTAGGTCCCTGGTTGAAGACCACTATTCAGAATCAAAATGTTGCTTGAAAATGGCCAACTTCGCTTTCTGTCAATCTATTATCCAATATGGTATAATGGGATGGGGAGGTGCTTATAAACCTCACACAAAATCTGTACGCTGCCAAAAAACTAATAATAAAAAATAAATATTTATGTCTTTGTCAACAGCTTATATTTAAAGAATTTAACGTCACAAAATTATATACTCTGTTTCTTTATCACGCAACTTTACAAGTATACAAAGAAAGTGTTTTAAACAAAGCCGTTCAGAAACACAGCAAATCTCAGATAAAATACATGTTCCGGATTCCGATATGTTAAAAAACTTTGGGTCAACAGAACTACCTACAAACACCTAGGAATAAATAAATTGTTACAAAATATAAGATCACTCAAAAGTAGCTTCGATTAATTCAAAAGACATCATCATCATCTTTTTCCCCTTATCCTATTCGAGTCCCGGACCCATTGCATTGGATCGATGCAATGGAATTCAAAACACAATTAAAAAAATATATTGAAAATTTCAAATTCAAAAAAAGATCTTTAATTAAAAATTAAAAATACATAATATAATCGACAGTAATATTTTTTTCCAATAACTAAAACACCTTCCTCCCATATACAAACGCATAGCTTTTAAATACATTTCTTTAATTAAAAAAAAGATTTTAGCAATGTTTGGTGACCAGTCCTCAAGGGTTGGGTACTATCCAAACTTTCCCTTTCACATCTTCTTTCTTACCCACTCCCTTAGCTTTACAACATACCGCAATTGGAGATAGCACAGTCTTCACTGAATCCAGACAAATTTGACTCTTTTGCCGTATTATTCACCTTATATATCTACGTAAAATTTGCCAACATTATTAGATCGGATTACATAAAATATTTCTGTTAAAGACTTGAATATTAATTCTGGTTCATTCTACTTTAGTAGAAGCATTCTTAGCATTATCATAAGACTATCTATTACAATAAACTACGTTCTAATCTAATTTTATAATCCTCCGTATCACATCCCACATTAAATCGCAAATAGAACTTCTGCGGTGATTCTTCCGAGAATTACCACTGTGTAAGATGTAATTACTTGCAATAATAATTCTTAGAGTTGCTAGAACTGTTGAGGCTAGGGTCACACGGAGCGATTTTGTCGCTGCTACTTTGCCGCAGCAAGTGATCCTCACTTCTTGTAGCCGCAAGTAACTTTATAGCTAACCCTTCTCCAAACTTCTTGTGCGAATCTGTAGACTGTATACTATAATAATCTAACATCCACTGTAGTGGTAAGATTCCGGACATATTTAGCCGTAGCACCTAGAACTTTACTAATTTTCTTGAATCTCTTATTATAGCTTGAATTGATTCCGCGTGTTTTCATTCCATGACAAAGCATCCCCCGATAAAATATCCCCGACAAATATCCTATGGAAAAAAACATCCCCCAACAAAATATCTACTCAAACCTAATCTAACCTAACCTAACCTAACAAAAATAATACAAAAATCCTGTAGACAATAAATTATTGTTTACAACTAGTAAAATGGGACAAAAATAATACAGTAAAGACAATAAATTATTGTTACAAAATAGTTATAAGAAAGAAGAATTCAGTGTAGTGGAGATACATTTTGTCCTTGGGATATTACGTCGAGGGATATTTTGTCGGAGGATGTTTTGTCGGGGATATTTTGTCAGGGGATGAAAACGCGCATTACCGCTTGAATTCACTGCTTCAAACTTTATTGTCTTTGGTTGAAAAAATAAATTATTGCTCTTATTTTATATCTAACAACGTTAATAAAAAACGCGGTGAAAGTTGTATACAATTGATGAACAACCGTATACATGAAAGGCTTAATAATATAAAAACTGACATAAAATAGTTCATGGAAATATATACTTATGCATTGCTTATCCAGCCACAGAGAGTTATTTATTTGATGTATAAACTGTTATGAATAATTATTTCTCACTGAATTTGGTATTTTAAAAGAATAATATTTCTTCCTTTCGAAGATTTCGTAAAAATAACTATCTTTTTAGAAACAAAACAAAATTACCAAGTAGATTTGTGTTTGAAATATACTTAAATATTTAAAAATTGCAATTAATTTTAATCATGATAAATTTAAAAAAAAAACTTACCACAAACATTTTTAATCAAAACGTCAAAAAATTTCAGTAAATTAGAAAAAAAAACAATTCTTTTATTAAGGAATTTGCAAGAAAACTGTGACTTCACTTTAATCTCGTGACCACCAAAATTGCGCATTTCTCAGGACCATAAAACTGGGCGTACTGTACAGGACCCGCAGATACTTTAATAGTACACAACTGCTAACCCTGTACAAATCGCAAGTGCGCCCCACGGTTGAATTTGGCAGCCACCTCTGGTCTGGAGCTCCAAAATACCTGAAAAATACCCTCGACTCTGTGCAGAAACGGGCGGTCCGTTTGATAGATTCTCCCATCTTAACAGACGGATTGCAATCTTTAGAGCACAGGCGTCGGGTGGGAATGCTATCCTTGTTCTACCGGTATTACAATGGAAGATGCTCCGAGGAACTAGCATCATTGATCCCTTCGGCACCGGTGCATAGTCGGGAAACACGCCAAACGCGTGCCCAACATTTGTACACAGTTGACATATGTCACATGAGAACGGGTCGTTTCTTCGACTCGTTCTTGTGTGAATGATTTGCCGGCCTCTGTGTTTCCTCCTTCCTACAACATGGGTCTCTTCAAGACCAATGTTCATTCCTTCCTCTCCTCAAAGAGACCCTCCACACAGCATCCCAGATGACATAGACCCTGAGGGAAATTATTTTCCTCAGGGCCTCCTGTGTGGAGTTAATGTAAAAAAAAAAAAAAATGAGATCGTCTCCTAAACTATCATATTTATTTTGATGAAAATGCGTAATGTTAAAGATTTATTTAAGAACAGTAAAATCATCTTTTCGATATATACAAATATCGAAGTTAAGAGCTTTCAAAGTGAACTTGGGTAAAACGTATGCAATTTTCACACGAAAGGATTTCGTCGCTTCTATTCAAATAGCAGCGACAAAATCGTTCCGTGTGACTAAGGATTTACTGTACACAGGATAGACATTCGTTGCTAGGGGTAGATACAGAACCGGTACTGTGGTAATCTTACCAACTTCGCTCTTAACTCTCACTTGTTCCCGCAACTCTCTTTTGCTATCTTCCCTAAAGGAAATATCTTGATACTGGACGGGAAACCATTGGCAATTCAAAAATATAATTAAGTTATTTATTGAAAATTCACATATCTAAAATTTCTGCGTTTTGAAATGGCATACGTTCATAAATAAGGCAAAGTTCGAGTACATCATTTATAAAATGATTTTGCGGTATGGCTTTGATTACATTATACTCAGTATTCTGTGAGAAGCAATAAATAAATTCGAAATAAATAGCACCAATTGTTTTTAATAATTTATTTTTTGAATTACAACATGCGAATTTTGGTTAAATTATTATTTTTTGTATTTCTTTATTGTTTTGAAGAGTTTTGTTCAAAATGTGCATTTGGTACATTGTTTTGTCCTGTATTGTAAATGGACACATAGTCTGTAATACAAATGCACTTAAATAAAAAAGTTAATTAATTTATTTATTAGGTAACTTATTTTGTCCTGTACGTTACTTAATTTTATTATTTATTATCGAATTTTGTCCTGTATGTTACTTAATTTTGTCCCACATGTTACTTAATTTTATTATTTGTTATTTAATGTTGTCATGTATGATACTTAATTTTATTAATTGTTTCTTAATTTTGTCCTGCATGTTACTTAATTTTATTATTTGTTTCTTAATTTTATCCTGTAAGTCACCTTTGTTGTCCATGTTTCATTGTTTTTTTTACTCCTCCTACCCCCCCTCCCCCGCCCAACACACCCTGACACAGATGTGTCGAAAACAGAAGCAAATTATTATTTGCCGGCAGGTATCTTATACCGCCAGTTGGTGACAACTTGTTAAAGGAAATTGGTGTGAGTGTGTTAGAGAGACGTGATCAATACCAAGTCCCCGAGATAAGCAAAGAAGCGCCGCGGAAAGTGATTTGTGTCCGCCGATAGGAGAAGCTGGAACTGGGACTGGAGACTGGGGACTGGGGACACTCTTCACTATTTATTCTCAGTATTCTCAGGCAATTAGAACCGAGATTTACTACCAGCTACTTCTGCGCTCCGGATACCGGCCATCACTATCGTATTTTTTTGGTGTATAAGAAATTTCTTCTCCGAAGCCTGCAAATTTTGTAAGAGTGAACACCGCCTCCCCGGAGACTGTGTTTAAACAACATTTGTTTATTGGACAAATAGTCCATTAACAATAAATAATATATAAAGTATATACCTACATAAGATAACTACAAGTCAAAGCTTGAAGATGGATTTAATTACACATTTTGACGTATACCAAAAAATTTAATGCTTTGACTTGCGTTGACAAGTCTCGACATTCTGGATAAAAGAGAATGGTATCTATAATTAATAGAATGTTAGCAATTGACAGCAATTCATTATTTCGGAGTCTACGGGAAGGCATGTTAAACTGGATGAGTTGTAACAAAGCAGTTGTGTAGTAATATTGTTGCTAAATTTGAATATGTAAATTAGATCAGAGTCCTTACTAAGTTTTTCTAAAAACGAAATGTTTAAAGTTTGTTCAATTTCATCATTTGAGTACTCGCCTCTTTAAAGTCCTAACCTCCAAGCAATTCATCGTAGGAAGCTATGTTGTACGAATTCGATGTGAGAAATGTGGACAGCATAGAAAGGAGACCAAATGACTCTATCATATTCAAGGTGAGGGCAAACCAGTGAACAGTAAAGAGTTTTAAGTGTACTTATATGTTTAAAGTCAGAGGTAATTCTATGAATGAAGCCGAGTAGTTCAAGTGATTTGTTCACGATGTTATTAATGTGATTACGGAAAGAAAGTTTGCAGTTTAGAGTGACCCCAATGTCCTTAATAGATGTGACAGTAGATAGACAAACATCTCTGTCATACGTCACCCCAAGTGATTCGCTACGTTTGGTGCTTTAGCAGAGGTGCCTAGGTTCACGGGGTGTTTGTCCAGGTTTTGTTTGAGAGGCCGGTTAAGGGAGACGTTTTGACCTATCCAGCCGGAGTCTCTCGATCGATCATCGACTTGAATTATAGTTGGAGGGATGGATTCATACATTCGTCACTTTTGAACACACTGATCCCTAAACTTATAAAAGAACATATGACATTGGGGTGACATATAACAATGGGGTGACCTATGACCCTGGGGTGGCGTACGACCGTGGGGTGACCTACGAACTTGGGGTGACCTATGGCATGGTTATTCAATAAATGATTCCTTGTGCTCGAACCTCTCTCTCTTGCCCCTACAGTAATATACGAAACGTAACTCTCTCTTTCTATATTCAATAACTTACATTTCCCTCCCAACTTCAAGCATGCGTAAAGGCCCGACCGTTCGCCTCGCCCGATCACCGTTCGCATCGATCACCGTTCGCATCACACTTTTCGTACTCGCAAAGTCAAGCGTGCGTAAAGAACTTTACTTTAAAAAAAATGAATAACAAATTTTCTTTGTGTCTTTTTTCACGGATGTACCCAAAATTCACTCAGAATGAATCATCCATCATGAAGTAATCTACCAGAAATTTGTTATAAGATACACAAAAAAAACATTCAGGAATTCCAGTCGTAATCAAAACCATTTCTGCAGATCGAATCCGTGATTCCAGATCGGAAAGCCGGCGATTAACTAGTCGGCTATAGGCACTTCCGAGTCTTTGATTGATTGTAGGCCAGAATGAAAGCTGAACGGATAAATCCGTCGCTTCTTTCGGATGGCTGCTAATCTAGAACTAAAGCTGTCACTCTGTATTGGAAGAGGCAATCGCCATTTCTGTTTTGTTTTGAAATCCTTATTTAGTAATTAGGTACTTATTTTAATTAATTAAAATATTAACGACTAACGACGAATAAAAGACGCCAATGTTTTGGTTGAACGAATCTTATGAAGCATTGAGGTGATCTATGGCAGAGGGGTTGGTTATTTATTTATTTTTTCAGGTTCTCCATAAAACAGTTATACACCAAATTATTAAGGAGAAGATTACAAAATATAAGAGAAAAAAGGCCAAGGGGGCAGTTTCACTATGTTGAGACATATGTCAAAAGATAGTTACTGAGCTCTCTATAGGTTTTTTATTTTTATTTATTTATTTAATTGAATATGATAACAATATGTAATACAATATAAGATATGGGTAGTCCCACAAAGCTGTGACAGATCAGCTTGTCTGTAGGTTCTACCATTAAATATTATTACATAACACACATTAGCATAGGTTACAATATTAATACCTAATATAAGATTTAGGATATATAAATATGTTGTTCATTTATTAACCACTTTTTTGTCAGTTTATGGCAGGGTTCCTCATTATTTTTAAAATTAATGTTTTGATTTAATATGTTGTAAATCAAGGGAATCATATATTCGAGCGTTCTGCTACCATACTTATTTGATATTCGTGGTATTTTTAGGTCTTTTCAGTAAATCTTGTTGTGTGACTATGCACCAATAAATTTTTATTTTTTTATTTATTTTATCTATTAGCGTTATAAACAGTCTGTACAAAATTCATAAATGACAGTGATAAAAATAAGTATGTCATAGACCAATAAAATAACGACAAATAATTTAGAACCGTAATGCAAAAATACACAATACCTATGCCTGATATACGTGCTTTCTCCCGAATTATCCATAATTATAATGTACCAGAGAAGCCCTTTAATTGGAAGTAGGCCCTCAGACCCATACAGTAATTTTAAGTTGTTTCTTTGTTTATAAATGCTAGGTTAATTTTTTTAATTATAGCAGTTTGTAAATTTTGAATGTATTTAATATTAATTTTACTCGAGTGTCCCCAAGTTCGAATTCCATATCTAAGTATGGGTTCGACCATGAAGGTAACCGGTAACATTGAAGATGTCAATGCTGAATGCAGAATCGTTAAGCAGTTGAATTGCTCTGTTTAATGGGGCATTCTGAAAGGAAGAAGTTCAAGGAAATCGGTGTTGGTTATCTAATAATTGGTTCCCGGGGCAGCAGTACCCATACCCGCCACCCAAATTGAAGAGTCCAAGTAGAAGTTTTGATACACACGAATCAATTTTTTTATTAGAGTGATATTGGATAAATTGTGTTGATGGATTTGTGTACTTGGGAAGTATGTTTACGAGAGATGGGAAGGCTGATAGAGATTTATTTATTTAATTTCAACGGTATACATATACCATCAGAACTGATTACATGTCACAAAATGAAAAATAATAATACAGAAATAATAAAAAAAGTTTAACAGATGATTGTGGCATTTGAATTAGAAATGACACCAGATAGACAATTACATACAAAAATCCATAGTACAAAATAATAGAATTAATATTGACTGAAAAGGTTTGATAGCATAGCCCTCTTATACCTACCTTCCGTGCAGTTAAATAGATCTGCAACATCTGCATATCTATTAGTAACATCATGTAACCTAGGTAAAAGGGAGTGTTTAGTATACTCAGTCTTATTATTGTTACATTTAAATAGGATTTAGAACGAGTGGTTCTCGTGGGAATATGAAATTCAAAGAGCTTAGTTAAATTAGGACTGTCTATGCTACCATTTACAATTTTGAACATAAATATTAAGTCGGATATAATTCTTGGATCTGAGAGTTTTAATAAATTTAGTTCTTTCATCAAGTAATTGTAGTTTATGTTTTCAATGGGAATACCGAGTTTAAAATTAATATGTCTTAGAAATTTATGTTGAATTTTTTCGATTGAATCTGAATGTATTTTAAAATGGGGGGACCAGATCGAGGAGTTGTATTCGACTTGACTACGTACTAAGGATGTATACAAAATTTTTAGTGTTGAAATATTCCTAAAACCTCTGGAATTTCGAAGAATGAAGCCAAGCATTTTCAGATATCGAAAGAAGGGTAAATGCAGGTAACTCTATTAAATGGAGGACTGAACGCCATTGGCGCCAACAAAAAACTGTCCTAAGCGAAGTTAGCCGTCCATAATGGAGTGCTGGTACCTACCCTGATGTATGGCAGTGAGGCATGGAAGAGGAAGGATGAAAGTAGACTGAATGCTGTAGAAATGAGATCCCTGGGGCGTATGTGTGGTAAAACCATGTAGGTACGATCGTGTGAGAAATGTGGAGATCCGCGAAGAATTCTAGGCTGATATAAGCGTAATGAGTAAGATTAAGAAAGGGACGTTCAGATGGTTTGGGCTTGAAAGAGAGTGTAAGGAGAATATATGACGCAAATGTGAATGGTAGAAGAAGTCGACATGGCACGACCAAGTGAATCAGATACTTGAGTCGGGCCATGTGAAGAGTCGGAATAATAGAAGAGCATGTATGAGACGATGTATGAATGTGAACGAGGCAAGGAGTAACGGGCAAGATCGAGTTGTTTGGCGGTCTGTCCTCTCTGCCTACGCCTGCGGAGAAACGGCGTGATGGTTAGTTAGTTAGTTAGTTGGTTGATAAAGATTATTGAATGCTTTAATGCCTGAAATTCGTAGTGTCTTTGTCCAAAGCTTGTGTTTACCATCGGAGTTTTTTTGTTTTTTTTTTGTGACCGGATAACACAAAATCAAATCAACTGCACATCTCCTTTGAAAAATCATTAAAAGTGACGTAAAAAATTATAAAATAATATTGGCAGTTATTAGAGCATTTGACCGGAAATCAGAAGGACGCGGGTTCGAGTCCCGTCGGCGGCATGTATCTTTTCTCGGGAGATTTTTTCAATGTAGATGAGATGCTAATAATTATTCTTCTTCTTCTTCGATGGCGCTACAGCCCATATCGAGCTTTGGCCTCCTGCAACAGGCGCCTCCAACTCCTCCTGTCCTCAGCGGCTGACTTCCAATTTGGTACCTGGAGAAGCTGTGCTGCATCCCCTCTTACTTCGTCTTCCTACCTCAGTCTGGGTCTTCCCACTTTTCTCTTTCCACCTGGGTGTCCAGTCAAAATTCTTTTTGGGACGCGTGTATCCGGCATTTTCTGTACATGCCCAGCCCATCTCAGCCTGAGGAGTCTCATATGTGTTGAGATGCTAGGTGCCTTATATATATCATACAATTCTGTATTGTGTCGGATGCGCCACTGTTCACCCTCTTTCACGGGTCCACATATTCTTCTCAGCACTTTTCTTTCAAAAGTATCCAGCATTTCAGCCATCTTTACCGTCAGTGTCAGCGCCTCACATCCATATGCCAGTACAGTTCTAACCAAAGATATTGAAATATAAGTAGATGTGCTATCTGCTGTTTTTACTATGTGGGTCTGCGCTTCCGGGTGTCGCCGATATTGTTTACCAATTAACAAATAAACTAAAAGAGCAAATAATTAACGAGTAAACCAAACGAACGTTAAACTAAATGAACGAATTCTTTCCTTATTCAAAATATATTGTTAATCAATATTAATGTACATTTTCAAAAAATCAACGAAATGAACAAATTCTTTTGTATGAAAACTACGCCAATTAGCGCGTAGTCCGGCGACAGTTGCGCGGACACCATAGCATATCTATTCTATATTCGAATATCTTTGGTTCTAACAATGGTCTTATATATGGTTATTTTGGTTTTTCTGTGGACACTACGTGACTTAAACACTGGCAGCAAAGAGAAGTATGTTTTGTTGGCTGTTGTGATTCTCCTTCTGATTTCTGCTGGATCCTCATTATTCTCTGTCAGACTGGAGCCCAGGTAGGTGAATTGGTCGACCACTTCGTATGAGTAGTTGTCTTTGAATTGTGCACTACTTCTTCTTCTGTGTGAAGGGTTCCTGCTCTGCATCATCATTTTCGTTTTGTTGACATTAACCTGCAGTCCTACTTCCCGTGCTGCTGTTTCTAAAGGATCGAAGACCTCCTTAATGGCTGAAATTGATCTTCCGACAATGTTAATGTCATCCGCATATCCGACAACTTGACTGCTCTTGAAACAAATATTGGAGCCAGTGTCTATTAGCGTTTTTAATTATTATTACTTATAATAATTGTTATAAAAAAAATCGTTAAATAGGTTAATTTAGGTTAGGTTAGGTTAGGTGAGGTTAGGTTAGGTTAGGTTAGGTTAGGTTAGGTTCTGGGTTACTTTTCAATATTTTTTTCATAAGTTTAATGACACGTTTAACGAGGTGTTCAACTGACTTGATTCTGAGTTGGCATGGAATCATTTTTTTGTACCTGTCTAAGTGACCTATTAATAATACTCGTAGTTTGGGTTTTTTGTCAAAAACGTAGTTCAGTTTTTATGAATAATTGGCGTATATCTAGTAAGTCAAATATGTTGAATTTTTGGTTGGTGTCAGTCAGACTGTATTATCAAAAAAATATTACCTTTAAGATGGTTTTCCGTGTGATTTCCATAGGACCGATAGCTGAGTTTGTTGCCTATCCTCAAACAATCATTCCAAATTCGGCTTTTGATTCGGCTTCGCCCAGTTAGTGTTGGTGACAATGGTGACCATTTTATAAATCCAATAAGAACTGGTTCCAAAAATAGCCTGTTCCTCAGATCCACTGTCACCCAGTGACAGCTAGTCACCGGGAAAAAGTTACCGGGACAAAATCACCGGGACACAGTCACCGGGACAAAGTAACCGGGACAGGCCATGACGTCATATGTAATATATAGCAGCGTGATTACAATAATGATGACTGTTTTATAAATCCAATAGGAAATGGTACTAAAAATAGCCCGTTCCTCGGATCTACTGTCATCCAGTGATAGCTAGTCAATGGGACAAAGTAACCGGGACAGGCCATGACGGCATATGTAATACATAGCCGCGTGATCATAACTAAGTATTACCGTCAATCTTTCCATACCCGGAGAGATACTACATACTCACAAATTCGTAGCAGTTATACCTAGGGGTACCCGTCCCCATCCGATCTGCTGACGGAAGTCGCGACATCTTGAGACGAATTATTGAATTCGAAACTGAATTATAACGGTAACTTTGTTTGAAATTCTACGTACAAAGATATTATTTGTGGCGCGGCGCATATGGCGTGGCGTCAGACATGCACTCGAAGCCGGGTTCTGAAATTCAACCACGCAATTCAAGACTATTAATACTATTCGATAGATGGCAGCACTTCCGTTTGTATCTATTTGTGTATAGAGTGTGTACGCAGTTAAGGCTGTTTGATCATGATTTTCGTTTGAGAAAGTGCAAATATATTGTTTTAATTCTTTTTAGTTTTTAAATTATACATTTCTTGTAAAACAACATGCTTTTTGGTATTTCTGAAGAATTTAATAAAAAAATCCAACAATTGCGATGGCTTCCACACTATGTTACCTCTACAAATCAGAATCCGTTTGGTATCCCCGTTACAAGAAGCTGAACTGAACAGTGAACATGGCAGGGAGCGGTCTGCTATTAGCGCAGTATAGAACCATTACAATAAATCTCACAATCGTCCCATAAACCTGAGAACCATACATTCTGGAAGGTAGGGAATAAGGACCTGGGGCTAACATAAAAACATTCCTTTTCACCCTCGGTCATTGATAATGTAGGATACTTTAGATTAGAACACAATCAAGGCACAGCAATCTTGTTCATAAAAGTGCGAATTTGTCATTTTTCAAAATCAGAATTATTTTTAATTTTATGTATTGGTTCGCCGCCAGATTAAATTACATCACATTAAGGGCCCGCAAGCCGGATTTGTACCGATTTATTACACATTTCCCTTAAACACGGTAAGTTTTAAAGCTCTTAAAAAAATATATGTTATTCTTGAAGATAATACTCGTATTTAGACTTTGCCCGCGCCTGAAATGCAAATTATATAAAATTCCCTCGATAGAAAAAAATCGCAAAGTATGCTCCAAAAATTAATAATTAACACGTTGTTTCAGTTATTTTACAAGTTATATGTATGAAAAAATTCACAGTGTTTCTTTAAATGCTGTTTAAGATAATGCCAAGATTTTTGCTCTATTTTAAACGAGTCGTGTTTTATTAAACATTTTCGCAATTTTCGCATCAATTTTGTCACTTTTGTCACAGTTAGCGCTCTCCTCTAACATTCGTAATTTCGTATCTCTCCATCTTATTCTTTTCGGGCCCGGTTGCAGAGCCTTAAGTTATTACATTAATTTACATTTTTAATATGGTTATAGCGAGGAATCCACTTAAGGGGGGAGAACACCATTCATCTCAACATTCTTAGTGTGACTATAAGTAAGCTGTAATAACTAACTAAACTGAAAACAAAATCGGATATAATTATCCGAGACACTATTAAGTTAAAAACCAGTTTTTCAAACGATGTTTCCAATGAAAAAAATTCAAAAATTTAAAATATGACGGTTAAATAAGAAGTGGCTGTGTCCTAATTGGTTGACATTTGTTACATGATAACGGGTCGCTTCTTCGACCACTAAAAACAAACTAACTAAAAACTGAAAACAAAATCGGATATATTTATCCGAGACACTATCTAAGTTAAAAACCAGTTATTCGAAAGGTGTTTCCAATGAAAAAGGTTAAAAAATTTAAAATATGACGATTAAGTAAGAAGTGGCTGTGTCCTAATTGATTGACATTTGTCACATGAGAACGGGTCGCTTCTTCGACCACTAAAAACAAACTAACTAAAAACTGAAAACAAAATCGGATATATTTATCCGAGACACTATCTAAGTTAAAAACCAGTTATTCGAAAGGTGTTTCCAATGAAAAAGGTTAAAAAATTTAAAATATGACGATTAAGTAAGAAGTGGCTGTGTCCTAATTGATTGACATTTGTCACATGAGAACGGGTCGCTTCTTCGACCACTAAAAACAAGCTAACTAAAAACTGAAAACAAAATCGGATATATTTATCCGAGACACTATCTAAGTTAAAAACCAGTTATTCGAAAGGTGTTTCCAATGAAAAAGGTTAAAAAATTTAAAATATGACGATTAAGTAAGAAGTGGCTGTGTCCTAATTGATTGACATTTGTCACATGAGAACGGGTCGCTTCTTCGACTCGTTGTTGTGTTCAACTGCTCGGCTATGGGACGATTTGCCGGCTTCTGTGTTTCCTCCTGGATATGGGTCTCTTCAAGACAAATGTTAATTCCTTCCTCTACTCAAAAAGACCTTCCACACAGCATCTCAGATGCCACAAGCCCTGAGGGAAAATATTTTCCTGAGGGCCTCCTGTATGAAGTTAATGTAAAAAAAGGAGTTCGTCCCGGTAAGACGAGAGGTTCTCGGTTCGAGGCCCAGTTGCGAACGTTATCATTTCATTTTATGGGTCTTGTCCTCTCATATTTTCATTTAGATTATTATTGCTATCTTCTTCTTCAATGATATTTTAGTAAGGTTTTCACATGACACATGTTTAGTTCTGAAACAGTTTGAAAGCTAAACCCATGTTCCCAAGTCCTTCATTCATTCACTATCCCTTGTCTTCCTCATTTCCTCAAAAGTCCCTACAAAAGGAAAAGAAGAAGATGTATTCATACCTACGTGGAACCCATCTATAATATTTGCACCAAAATTTAAAATTATCTACTTGTTTGGAGTTGAAAAATCGCAGTGACATCGGTCACATCTCGCGATTGAAATCTCGCTATTTGGTTACGCCCATACACATTCCTACACATACACTTACCTACATAGCACGCATACATACTGTTACTGCTTGGGATTGGTATTAATAATGTTACAAATTCCTTTCCTACCTATCCCTATTGCTACCCGCCAATCTTATAGTCAGTCTGTAATAAACGCCCGCCGCACCATATAGCCATTGTGCTTCCGCTATCGGTGAACCGACCAAAATAACTCCGCCGTGTACTATCAAATAAACGAAACTCACGCCTATTGCTGTTTGTGCCTGTTGGATGGGAGAGAAAGCAGACAAGTGCATTTGCCAGCATACAAGTCCTTTTATCCTTTTCGACGAGTCCTATCCTCTCTATGTAACAAGTGTTTTTATCGTTTCAAGCAGTGATAGTGACACAAAATTTATTTTATTTATTTATTTATTTTATTATAAATGCACATTTACAGTTACATAACCAATAATAAACATACATTTTATTTTATTAAGTAATAATAGCGTTTTTGAATTGATCAATATTTAGTTTAAAAATATCTATATCAGGGGGCAGGAAATTTAGTAAAATAATCATTTTTCCGAGCGGCATTACTAATGGTAAGTTAGTTCTGCATCTCGGAACCACAAAAGTTCTGTGTCTGCGTGCTCTTGTGAAGTTGTCGGGGACATAAAACTCAAATTTTTGTAATATATCGGGAATACAGATGTTACCGTTTAAAAGTTTATATGCTGTTGTCAGCAAAGCAGTTTTCCTTCTTTCGGCGAGGCTATTAATACCCAGCATGCCGGACAAAAAGGCTGATGGATATAACCAGGGATAATATCCGAAGTCTCTAAGATACAAATATCTCAGAAACTTCTTTTGCACTTTCTCAATCATTTGAGAGTATGTTAAATCCACTGGTCCCCATATTACTGAACCACTTTCCAAAATGCTACGTACTAAGCTATAGTATAGCAAACGAATCGCGGCTGAGCTGCAAAAGTGTCTGGAGTTGCTTAGCATAAATCCTAGCATTCTTAGAGCTTTGCTGCATATCGTCTCTATGTGGACGTGAAATGTTAGGTGCGCATCAAATGTGATTCCCAAATCTCTCAAAATAACAATGTGCTGAAGAGACGAATAAGACATTTTGTAGTTAAAGTAAATCGTTTTGTTCGCCTTGGTGTAGCACATGATAGAGCATTTCTTAATATTAAATCCTAATTTATTGATGTGACTCCATTCGACGATAGAATTTATATCACTTTGTAGCTGCAAGCAATTTTCCAAAGATTTTATTAAAAGGAATAGTTTAAGGTCATCCGCGAATAAGAGAAACTTAGAAAATTTTATGCAATGATAAATGTCGTTGATAAATAGCGAGAAAAGTAAGGGTCCAAGATTTGACCCCTGCGGAACTCCAGAGTTTGTGATGAAGTTGGAAGATTGAAATATACCATAAGTTACGTATTGCTGTCTGTTTGAGAAATAACTTAGAAATAGACGTAGAAGTTTCGCTGAAAATCCAAATTGGTCGAGTTTATTTAGGAGAATAAGCGGATCTACCGAGTCAAAGGCTTTTGCGAAGTCGTTGTATGATACATCTACTTGATTGTTGCTATCAAGAGCTTGAGATATGTACTCCGTAAAAACCATTAGATTAGACACAGTAGATCTGCCAGACCTAAAACCGTGTTGCTGGTCAATTATAAAGGGTTCAACTTGGGTATAAATGAATTTATGAATTATTAGTTCAAACAACTTGGCTGGAGAGGATAGTATCGCCACTGGTCTGTAATTAGAGACTGGAGCCTTATCACCAGTTTTATGTAACGGTGTAACTCTCGAGATCTTCCACACGTCTGGGAATATTCCGGAGTTAAGTGAGAGATTATAAATATACGCGAGAGGTGTTAATAAGGGCTCAAAACAGCCCTTTAATACGAATGACGGAATAAGATCCGGTCCAAAAGAAGTTTTGGCTTTTAATTTTTTAGCAGCCGCGGTGATGTCAATGTTTGTGATGTTTTGAATATCAACATTCTGCGCTATTAGTGGTGTTTTTTTACCAGGTATAAAAGATTTCAAGTCCGCAGCTTCCTTACTATAAGTTGATTTAAAATAGTCTGCAAATGCTTCTGGAATATCTGCTCCCGAGAAAGACTGATTATTCCAAGTAACATGGTCAACAAACCCGCCATCACTTCTTTTGGACGAGATATATTTCCAGAAAGATTTGGGATCACATTTGATATTTTTTTCAACAGAATTAATATATTGCACATGTGCTAATCGAATATTGCGTTTTATTTTTGTTCTAAGTAGACAAAACATGTCACGTTCACTTACCATTCCAGTTTTCCTCCATTTTTTGTAATGTTTGAATTTGAGCTTTATGTCGCTAACAACCTCACTAGAAAACCATTTAGGATATTTCCTACCATTCCTCGGAGTGCGCTTAATTTTGAAACACATAACAAAGTATTTATAAATTATAGAATAAAAAAGGTTTGTCGCTAAATTAACATCATTTATGTCCTTCAAAGGCTGCCAATCATGAGATTGTAAATGGCAATAAAGAGCCTTAAAATCACCATGTTCGAAGTTCCATCCTCGCCTAACACTATTATCCGTATTATTCAAGAAGTTTCGTGTTTGACAATTGGTTGTGTTTTTGTTCGGCAAAATCTCTATACATAACGATGGATGATAAGCGTCTTCTTTGACTAGTGAGTATAAGGATTTGTATACTTTTAAATTAAAGTTACTGAGTACAATGTCCAGCGTGCCTCCCTTCACATTTGTAATAGAGTTACTCTGATTCATTTGAAAAAGATTCATAAAATATAGGAGATCCATTTGGGTGCCTTTGCTACTTGAGTTCAGATTAAAGTCGCCAATCACCACAATTTTTTTATTAATTAAAAAATTGTAGTTCTCTGTAACCTTATCAAAAAAATCCGAATATGTTTTATTTGGCGACGCCGGCGGAATGTACACAACACAAATGTAAATTACACCAAAATCACTTAGGTATGTCTTTATCCACATATTTTCGTCTTCACTTTCCAGATAGGTAAGTCTCTGGGTTAGGGTGGCGCGGTCACGTCTCGCGGCTAGCAGTACTCCTCCTCCCCTTGAATGACCCGAGGTTCTATCCTTTCTGAAGACGTCATACCGTTGATCGAAGAGTTGACCATTGTAAATGCTGTCATTAAGCCATGTCTCTGAAAGTAGTATAAGGTCGTTGTTTTGTAGTATCACACTTTCTATGAAATCATCAGTCTTGGATCTTAATCCCCGCACATTTTGATAGTAAATTGTGCAAGGGAGAGAATTCGTTTTTAGGGGGTTCTCTAGTCATTTCGGGGCGGCATCATCGTTCGGTTTGGGCCGGTTTTGGTTAGTATCAATTGGATTTTGTTTCGGTTTTATGTATCGATAATGTCTTATCGGTACTCCTCTAGGCCATAAATTTTCCTGTAAGAGTTTATCATACAGATCCTCCGTTACACCTATCCTGAAAGCTGCATATTCTTGAGAATGCGCGATGAATTTTTAAATTTCGCATTTCGGTATCAAGGTCAAATCAAGGTCCTCCGCTAGTCATTCTTTACACAAACATATCAATCCACTCTAAACAATCATAATCTCATTCACTATTATTAATCGCAAAATTATCAATTGATGAACGCCAAAGTGTTGGTAATTGTGACCAAGTTGTGCAGTTATTGAAGTGAGGTGCAGCCAACACCAGGATCGTTCCTGAAACAGTGGATGAAACCATCAAAGGTAGGGACTTATCCTTTCCATTTGCCATTTCCAGTGATTGCGTTAAAAACGCAGTCAACTGTCTTGTTTTCGCAAAATTCAGATTTACAGTCCATATCTATCTCGTGTCACGACATTGGTCGTGACCCAACAGCTTATCAATTGTATAAAATTTACACCACGTTTATTAATAAGGCTATTACTCACGTTTACCAGAATATCAGGAAAATCCAGGAGCAGTAATTAAAGTTCGTAGTTGGGATCAGAGCAGGAAGGCGTGGGAACCCGGACGTGATTTCTAAGTAAGTTTTATACCCCTTAAATAACATTCCATTCCAACTCTAAGTAAAGAAAATAATTGTTTTCCTTCCTGGAAGTCAAGAAGGATATTGAGTCGTGACACGGGAAGTAAAAGTTGTATTGGTGTATTTCTTTCAAAATCTCGTCAAATAATGACTAGGTATGTTATTTAGATATTTTCGTTTATAAATTGCTGAAGTATGCGGTTTTTTTTTTAAATCAGAGGCCGAGAGTAATAATTTGGGTCTTATGTTGAACTTCAAGTGTGCAAAATTACATCAAAAAGAACCAACGTACTTATTTATAACATATCAACTTTTGACTTGGAGAGAGAGGATAAGGATAAGGATAAGGATAATGATAAGGATAAGGATAAGGATAAGGATAAGGATAAGGATAAGGATAAGGATAAGGATAAGGATAAGGATAAGGATAAGGATAAGGATAAGGATAAGGATAAGGATAAGGATAAGGATAAGGATAAGGATAAGGATAAGGATAAGGATAAGGATAAGGATAAGGATAAGGATAAGGATAAGGATAAGGATAAGGATAAGGATAAGGATAAGGATAAGGATAAGGATAAGGATAAGGATAAGGATAAGGATAAGGATAAGGATAAGGATAAGGATAAGGATAAGGATAAGGATAAGGATAAGGATAAGGATAAGGATAAGGATAAGGATAAGGATAAGGATAAGGATAAGGATAAGGATAAGGATAAGGATAAGGATAAGGATAAGGATAAGGATAAGGATAAGGATAAGGATAAGGATAAGGATAAGGATAAGGATAAGGATAAGGATAAGGATAAGGATAAGGATAAGGATAAGGATAAGGATAAGGATAAGGATAAGGATAAGGATAAGGATAAGGATAAGGATAAGGATAAGGATAAGGATAAGGATAAGGATAAGGATGGTCACCCCAAGGTCGTAGGTCACTCCAAGGTCGTAGGTCACCCAATGGTCATATTACACCCCAATGTCATATGTCACCCCTAGGCTATAGGTCACCCCGTTCGCTATGTTTGGTAACATAGCAGGGATACCTGGGTTCATTGGGCGAGGTTTGTCTTGTAGTTTTACTTCAGTCGTGTGGTCTAAAGCACACTCCTTTTTTTTAATCAAAAGGAAACAGTAACTTTCTTTTTGTTAGGTCTTTATCTTGTTAGGTTCGTCTCTTTTTAGTGTCTTTTTTTCGTTTCATCGAAATTCAAATCACAACGGTGCTAAATAAGTTTCACTTCAATAAACCTTTTTTTTTCAAGTTTTAAAACATTGCTTTACTAGATAAAAGAACAATCTTTCGAAATCAATTTATCTTTTTTTTTGTCGTAGAAAAGAGTCAACACGTCTAGAATTTGATTAAAAAATGACATATTTCCGATTGTGTCTGGTTATTTCCTCTTGAGGTTCCGCAACCGGGATCGAAAAGGAGAAGATGGAGAGATACGAAATTACGAATGTTAGAGGAGCGCGCTAACATTTACAGCGACAAAATCGATGCGACAATTGCGAAAATGTTTAATAAAACACGACTCATTTAAAATAGAGCACAAATCTCGCGGGAAGCATCTTAAGTATCATTTAAAGAAACATTGTGAATTTTTTCACAAATATAATTTATAAGATAATAGAAACAGACTGGTTTTTAATAAATTTTGGAGCATACTTTGCGATTTTTTTCTATGGAGGGAATTTCATATAATTTGCATTTCGGTGTGGGCAGCATTAAAAAATAACAACATATATATTTTTAAGTGTTTGAAAACTTCAAATGTTTAAGGGAGATATGTAAGAAATCGGTAGAAATTCGAGTTGCCGAGGCTTAAAAGCACCTACCTTTAATGTTTTCAAATTAATAGATAACTTTGTATTAACCACTTAATTATTTACAAAAACCGACATGTTTCATCAGCAAAGCTGACTTCTTCAGGGTTTTGATAGAACTAATTTTAAAAATAGACATACATAGGTAGTAGAGAAAAATAATAGACATAAACATTAATAAAATTTGAAAGAAAATAATGTGTAAGGGACGAGGGGCAATATAGAACAATTAAAAATTTAAAAGGGGAATAGATTTAATAATGGGTCATTTAAAAACAATTTTTGATTATTAATAATATTTAAATTTGCATTAACACTCTTTCTAATCTCTAAAATTTCTAATTTATCCAATTGAAAGCCATTGACATTACAATGTATTAAATCTGTTCCACTATTAAAATTAAAGGTATGACTAGTTTCTGTTAAATGGTTGGCAAACTCCGAGAAACTATTATTATTTAAAGCTTTCATATGCTCTTTAATCCTTATTTCAAAGTTTCTCGAAGTTTTACCTATATAAAAGAAATCACAATCATTACATTTCAATTTATAAATTCCAGATCTTTTCATTTTAGAATCTCTATCTTTATTATTTACTATGTAATTTTTAAGTCTATTGTTTGCATAAAATACAGGAAAAAAAACATGTCGGTTTTTGTAAATAATTAAGTGGTTAATACAAAGTTATCTATTAATTTGAATTTAAAATGTTACCACAAAATAATTTTGCACTATTAGAAGAAGTGATTTAATGTTTTGTTTATTTTTTTTTATTTCTTGCTCTGTTAGTTGTATACATATTAAGAGTATTTAGTGCTGCTGGATTAAAAAATAAAAAAAATTGAATAAAATTAAAAAAATATATTTAAGACATCATATTTATGATTTACGGATGTTTTATTGTCTGGAATTATAAAAGGTCCTCTTCATTTAGGATTTGGGGTAGCAAAAATGAAGTGAGCAAAAGCGGTATTTCATACAAGTCCTGAAACTAGAAGGGTAGAAGTGGTGTCACAATCGACCTATTTCAAGGCATTGTTCCCTTGCGGGGACTGTCTTTGTTTTCTCCTAACAGTGTTACCAAATTTTGCTTATTTCAAAAACAAACAGTTCCCTTTGATTGTTTATGTTGTTTATGATATCACCGACCATTTGGTCTCCTACCCCCCCCCCCCCCTATAACTTTCAACATTCTACTCCCACTTTTACTTATACAACTTTGCTTCAAAATCAGGGGTTCGTAACCAGTGGTTTCGCGGGTCGGTGATTTTTAAAAATATGTTTTTAAAATACTATTTGTGAATACCGCACAACAAGGCCCCTTTCTCTTACATCATGAATTTTTTAATGGTTGTTGAAAAAATGGTTTATTTGGTTGTAACAGACGTATCAGCACCGTCACAAGAACTATAAAAAAGGGACCGGTCTCGTGCACGCCTTCCAGAGGTATACGCTGATGATGATGATTGAAGCTGGCTGGCCTCCCTACATCCAGTGGTAATGGCCCTGGATGCGCCTAGTTTCTGCCTGAGCGGTGCCTTGGCAGTGCCCAGAGTCAGGGCCGACTGCAGCGGTAGGCACCGGGTTCTCGTTCAGGCAGAACTTCAGCAGGAGACTTCCAGAGGTAGGTGTCTGTAGAAAGGACTTCCGAAGAGTAAATAAAAGACGAGTTTGAACTCAAGAGGTGAACACGAAGAACTGATTTATTCCCAAAAACGTGCCTGCTTTTATACCCAAATTTGGGATGAAAAGTGGTCACGTGGTACATATTTGGGGTGGGAGGTTTGACCTTGCCCGCAAGTATATAAGCGCCGGTTTTCTGTGGGCCGCCTATTTTGTCGACCGTTTCCTTGAAACTGGTCGATTAAAATTGTTATTTTATAATAATTCTACCGGTTATAATATAGTATTTACAATACATTTCTTAATTCTAACATGTTTGTACGGGTAGTCTCTATCCGTAGATTTTTGGTTCGATGCAATTAGAAATATTTTTAGAAATGCTTACACTTTGTTGGTAGGTATTTGATGTTTCGTTAAGTATGCGAAGTTATATAAAGAAGTTATTATTTTTCCCAGGTCCCTCGTAAGGCTGGCTACTGAAACCTGTTTGTCCCGTCGTCTTACGAGGTTCCTGGATTTTAAAAATGGGAAAAGAATGATTTTAATCGGAAAATTTTCTAAGTGTTCGTATTCAGGGCTATGCGTATGCCTTTATTCTGGAATGTTTGAATTTTTTTCATATTAGACTCTGAAGCGCGGGCCTAGATGGGGCTTACATAAGTTATCCCATCAGCTTGGAGCCAGTGAGGCTGATCATTCACATCTCATCACACCTCATCAACCACGTCATCAATCGGTATGTGAAGGTAGCGGAGAGGGAAAATAGACGAAGAAGAGGGAGGTGGGGAAGTACCTGGCTATTACAAACACGATCAAAGCCATTTCAAGCAACATTTATATAATGAATGGTGGTCTTTCACAAGGGCGATACTGAATATCTATTACTCTAGAAAGTGCGGCAAATGTAGCATACATTTTTGTAAATAAAATAATTAAGAAAAAAAACTAATTTTAAGAAGGAGGAAGCATGCATGCAGTCTCTCGTGTCTAGGATATACGAAGAACGTATAAAGAATGAGTCAATGACGAAAACAACGTGCAATATAGTTACGAATGCTGAATAATTGGAGCAGGTGGATGAGTTTGCGTATTTGGGAGTATATTTACGAGAGATGGGAAGGCTGATAGAGATATTGAAAGAAGGGTAAATGCAGGTAACTCCAGGAGGACTGAACGCCATTGGCGCCAACAAAAAACTGTCCAAAGAAGTGAAGCTAGCCCTCCACAATGGAGTACTGGTACCAATTCATGTAAGGCAGAGAGGCATGGAACTGGCAGAGGAAGGATGAAAGTAGACTGAATGCTGTATGATGAGATCCCGGAGGCGTACTTATGGTAAAACCATTTATGATCGTGGAAGAAATGTGGAGATTCGCAAACATTGCAAGGCTGTGTAAAAGGGACGCTCAGATGGTTTGGGCATGTAGACCAAATGAACGAAGAAAGGTAAGGAAAATATATGACGGGAATGTGAAAGGTAAAAGGACCAGATTCTTGAGTCGGGCCGTGTCAAGAGTCAGAACAACAGCATGCTATACAGCATTCAACTGTTGTTCTTTTTTTTTTTGACCAGGAATAATGGTATTTTTTAACAGAATTTGGGTATCCAAAAACGATATAGGACCTGAGGCGTGCGAGGAAATGTAAAAAAAGTTAATGTTCTAAAAGAAATGCAACAAAAAAAAAAACGCTAAAACTCAAGATATCCATAGCCAAAAAAAGGTTACAAATCCCTGTTTCGGAGCCAGAGATCGAGAGGGGGGGAGGGGTTGACAAATGACCTTTTTATTAGAGCCCCCTCCAGTGATATATCTCGCCATTAACGATCCCTGTAAAAGGGAACATCCCATCCCTTAAAGCCTTACTTCCTATATGGAGACATCGCTTAAAGTTGGCCTCAATACTGTTATCTATTTTTATCCAATATACATTATTTTTAAATCAATATTGATTGAAACATTAAATAAACACGGCCAACAGTATTATCGTGATTATTTTTTGGGTTATTATACCGTTTTGCGCTTCCTCATTCTTTAGCCAAAGTTTAGAAAAGAGTTCCAGACGTTATGCAATTTTTGCCAAACTTTTAATATAGTGATCTCTTACGTAAGTATTCTTCTTGTCATGCTAAGCTGGTCTGCCTTGTGGCACCTTGAATAAGTCATGATGACGACTACAGTTGAAGTTTTCAGGGACCTATAAATTCCAAGTGGTATGAACTATATATAGAGTTATGAACTATATTAACCTTTCAGCGGTCGCGCGCGGTCTGTGAGACCGCTGCGAACTTGTTTTACTGATTTTAAGCTAACTATAAACAATAGAAAATTGCGATTCTATGATATCCTCGGGGGGTGAGGTACATCCACATCCCCTCAGTACCCCAGTGACATTCGTCACAAACGCACGTGTTCTTTTGTTTATATTTGCGGTCTCAGATTCCGCGCGCGACTGGTTGAGTACTTGAAAAATCTCATGAATAATATTGAGATCTGGGTAAATAGAGTATTTCATGATATTGGTATCATATTATTTAGAACATTTTTTTATTTTACGTAAATACGTTATACGCAAATAAGTAGATGTAAAATTTTATCTTCTTTCATTATTATGTCGATTTGTAGCGTTGCTTTGGGTCAAATGTCTAAAAAAATGAGATTTTACGGACTTAAACTATAACGTACAAATTAAAAAGGGTTTACTAATTAATGCTTTTTTATATATTATTTATATAGATAAAAGACTTTTTTTGTAATATGCTATATACAATATCATGAAATATTCAGTCGTCTTCTACATTTGCGGAATCACAGACCGCGCGCGACTGCTTGTATTCGGCGCAAAAGGTGAGACTACTGGAAGGTTAAAAAATATTAAGAGGAAGTCTTTTTCATACAAAATTAAAATTTGAATCTGAGACTAAAATAATTAATCAAACTGAAAAAAATAAATAAAAAGGTGGTGACCAGATAGTTGATCTCCCGATACTATAAATATTATTATTTTTACTCTCAAGTACAGTATATAGACAATTAGTTTTACCCTTGAAGCATTTGAAGGAAAATGTGGTTTACACTTTTGTTATTCGGCGGTACATTCTCTCTGTACACCCCTTCGAGGTCACTTAGCTATACTTTGTTTAACTAACTTTTTATATTATTACGATGTGCGAATGCACCACCGAGCATGTGATCAGCGAATGCCCGCTCCATTCATTCCCCACAGGGATTTATATGGCCCAGAGGGCGACTCCTGAGGTCCTAGACTGGCTCGCAGACCTATAAGTCTTATTCTGACTCTCCACTATGCGATAGTAGAAGATTATAAGGGTGTCGATTTCTTCGAACCAGTTGGACTGTAGCAATCTATAGCATCCCCAATCAGAGTACACTGAAAGGTTGAATTGGGAAGCGGAAGGTAGAAAAGTACCAGGCTATTCAGATCTTGTCAAGAAACACCACTTTTGATTCTTAACTCTTTAATGACATCCTTACACATTTTTTATATTAACTCCACACAGGAGGCCCGAAGGAAAATAATTTCTCTCAGGGTCTACGTCATTTTTGAAGATGCTATGTGAACGGTCTTATAGAGTCGCAGGAGGAAGGAAATACAGAGGCCGGCAAATCGTTCCACAACCAAGCTATCGAACTCAAGAACAAGTTGTAGAAAAGATCGGTCCCATGTGACAACAATGTTAATTGTGTAAAAATGTCGTGCGCGTGTTTGGCGCGTTTCCCGACGATGCATAGGTGTCAAAGCGTTCAATGACGCTAGTTCCTCAGAGTAACTTCCATTGTCATACCAGTAGAATAAGAAAAACATTTCTACCTGACGCCTGTTCTCTAAAGATTGCAATCCGCTTGTTGACATAGGGGAATCTATCAAACGGACAGACAGTTTCTGCACAGTCAAGGGTATTTTGGGAATCTAGACCAGATGGCTGCCTTATTCAGCAGTTGGGCGAACTTGCAATTTATACAGGGTCAGCAGTTGTATACTATTAAAGTATCTGCGGGCCCTGTACAGAACGCCCAGCTTCTGAGAGGCTAACTTGACTCTGGCTTCGATGGATCTCTCGTACCTGAGCTGGTCACTTGGAGTTTCACTAAGCGTATACATCAATGGAAGGCGTGTTGGGAAGATTACTCCCGTTGAAGGAGACTAGATTGTCATTGGATCCTTTTTAGGCGAAATCAGATATGATTGGGTCTTTGAAACAAGTCAAGGATCAATGTGCTACCAAAACACGTCACCGTCGGGCGAGTGCAAGTAGAATTTTCAACACCTAGGAGGGTCCAGCGACCACGACGCCAGTTACATAACTTTTTAAACTGAACATGATCGGACTGAATGCCTATTGCATCACCAAAAGTCACGAACATTCAGAATTAACGTCTAGAACGAATTTCCCCAAAGGATTGACCAGCTTAGTTACTGCATGATTCGTATACGAAAGAAAGTATGAACAATGTGAGGATACTTATTGAACTTAGGATGAAAATCTCTATAGCTATTTGTCACATCACTATTATGATGTCTTTAACATCACTAGTTGTTATCTATGGTATCTATAAAATATATCTAACGTCAAAGTCGTTATTAGATAATAAAATCTTGATAATAAATTTTGGCGCCGAAAAAGAAGTTTAAAAAAAAAAAACTCTTCAAAGAAGAGAAGCTAGCCATCCGCAATTGAGTGCTGTTACCTACCCTGATGTACGGCAGTGAGGCATGAAACTGGCAGAGGAAAGATAAAGGTAGACTGAATGCAGTAAAAATGAGATCTCTGAGGCGCATGTGTGATAAAACCAAGTGTGACCGTGTGAGAAACCTGAAGATCCGCAAAGAACGCAAGACTGATGTAAGCGTAATACATGAGTAAAATTAAGAAAGGGACGCTCAGAGGGTTTAGAATGAAAGAACGGGGAACGGAGTGTAGGGAGAATATATTAAGCAAATTTGAATTTGCAGAAGAAGTCGGGGACGCCCCGAGGATGACATGGCACAACCAAGTGAATCAGATACTTGGGTCGGGTCACGTCAAGATTCAGAATAATAGAACAAGATAAGGAGTGTGTTCCAAGACCGAGTAGTTTGGCGGTCCGTCCTCTCTGCTTATCTCTGCGGAGAACCGGCGTGATGGTTAGTTAGTTGATAAAAATAAATAAAGTAGCTCACATCCTGACTAGATATTTGATATACCTTTTGATTACCAAAATAATTTTTCAGTTTGGTTGGGTATATATATATATATTTACATTTGACTAAGTTTCACTTGCCTTTTTTATTATCATTTATCAATATACCTTTTTGTCAAATTCAAATTTAATTGCTTCAAAATTATTTCGTCTTAATCTTTTACATTCATACTTGAATTATATAATGGAAAAAAAAAGATTTTATTTTATTTTTATAACTGTCATTGTCATATCAGTTGTTATCAAACCTAGATAACAACCACTCTGTAAATTGCCATCTCAACACAGGCGTTTCACATCTAGTGAGATAGCAATACGTCATTACGGTAATCAAATGTAATATTAAAATAATGATATAAATAAAGTGTCAGCCACCTCTGGTCTGGAGCTCCAAAACATCTGAAAAATACCCTCGACTCTGTGCAGAAACGCGATCCGCTTAATAGATTTTCCTATCTTAAACAGATGGATTGTAATCTTTAGAGCAGACGTCGGGTGGGAATGCCATCCTTGATCTACCGGTATTACAATGGAAGATGCTCCGGGGAACTAGCGCCATTGATCCCTTCGGCACCGGTGCATAGTCGGGAAACATGCTAAACGCGTGCCCAACATTTGTCACACGAGAACGGGTCGTTTCTTCGACTCGTTCTTGTGTTCAATAGCTCGGCTGTGGAATGATTTGCCGGCCTCTGTATTTCCTCCTTCCTACAACATGGGTCTCTTCAAGACCAATGTTTATTCCTTTCTCGTAATTACCCCACGCTGTAAAAAATGATTTGTTTTAATTTAACCCTTAATTACTCGCATGGGGTCAAAGCATTTTCGGATTTAAAAAATAATCACTTGGCGCGGCCAGATCCCCCCGCGCCCTCGCTAGCTTCATAACGCGCGTCTAAGTTTGTATTTTTGTAGCGACCAAGTCACGGGAGTGGAAGGACGCGTCGCTGTGCTCTTGAGCGGTGACCCCGTGCGAGTAATTACGTTACCAACAAAATGCAAGAAATGTACAAAATTTGTGTGTAATGATCACTCTGACTATACTGTCAACAGTGTAACAAGAGTGATTCGGAGAGTTCCTAAAAAATTGTTAATTATTGATAATTATTTTAGTTTAACTTGTTTTTGTATAATTAGTTAGTAATTCATGTTATTACTTATAGATATTACAGAATAAAAAAAGCACTTTAATAATAAAATACTTTCATTTACTTATATAATTCAATATATATTAAAAACTACTCATACTATTTGGGGTTATCTGTGACCCCATGCGAGCAGTTATGTAATATCCTTTGTGCGAGTAATTAAGGGTTAATTAAAATAATACCACAAAGTCATTTTGCGATTATTAAAGAGTAGAATTGTTTACATTTTTTTCATAAATACTTCGATCAGCACTGTCGCCCTAACCACAAGCCAGACCTCAGATATCGTCAAAGAAGCGTTTCATGTTTGCCGAAGTTGCTCCCACGTTATTATTTGACTACCGCGATATAACAGCCCTTATTGAATCTGTGCGTATTGATTGCAACCTCAGAGGCGGCGGGTTCTTATCATCCCCTGGCAATTTCCTTTCTACCCCCCCTCTCGGTTCTCCCTTTGCCTGAACCCCCCAGGAACCCTTGGGGAGTTGGGCCATCAATTAAATGCTCATTTCGCTACCTGAGAGCTGTGAACGGAAGGAATGGAGAGAAATGCTGATGGCAGGTCTGGGAAGCTACTTATTTCTGAGAATTCTTGGGGGAACATATTTGCAGAATTCTATTGTGCATCAGTGAGCGGTAGACGATCTCAGCATCGCCCTGGAGGTCTATCATGGTCGATCGATAAAAACCTATATCAATACGATGTGGACCAAATTCGTCACCTATGGTCATAATATTTTAATCGATGAAAGAAATTATAATATTTGTATGAAAGAAATTATAATTTTTATACAATTTGGGAGGCGGGAATGGGTACCGCCGTCCGGGAACCTTTATTGGTAGATAAATTATCTTTTATTAGATAACACCTCTGCCATAGGTCACCCCAAGTGGTTCGCTACATTTGGTGATTTAGCAGGGGTGCCCTGGTTCATGGGTTCATAGGTTTGTATAGGTCTTGGAGGCCGATGACCAGGATATACTGAACCCCAGATTCCTACCCTTTTCCTTCCCAGAACTCTCCTTTCCTTCCTTTCCCTAAAAAATCCCTCCATACAGCATCCCCAAAGATGGCATAGGCCCCGAGGAAAATAATTCTCCTCAGGGTCTCCTGCGTGAAGCTCATGTAAAAAAAAGTGCAACTTGTCCAAAAAAACTCTATCTCACAATTGACGGCCTCCGTGGTCGTGGGGTCAGGCTGTTGACTAGCAATCCGAATCAATTGTGTTATTTCACACTTCAATCATTAAAAATAATACTTTCAGTATCGCCTTAATGCAAGACCACCATTCAAAATTGAAACGTTGCTTGGAACGGCCGTTTTGATAACCGGATCTGAATAGCCAGGTTCTTCCTTACCTTCCTCTTTCCCATTTTTTCCGCTCCCCACTACCTTCGGCTTCACAACGTACACCAATTGGGATGCCATAGTCTCACTGGCTTCAGACGGGAGCAGCTGGGACTCTTGTGAGGTATTCACATTAAAAAAATACAAGTATGCAGTTCACACGCGGTAGAAGTCAAACATACAGAAAACTAAAGTGGACAAGAGTGAGGAGGCTACGAAGTACCGCACAAAGAGGAGACCGATTATTCTATCTCATTCTCTCGAAGGCTAAATCCAACAGATATACATAAGATCAACAATTCAACAGATGTTTGTTTTTTTTTGGTGTTGGTTTTTCGTTTCATCGAGTTTCAAATCACAACGGTGCTAAAGAAGTTTTCATTAAAAAAATCGATATATCTGCGACTGCAGGGCCTATGTCATGTTTGGGGATGCTGTGTGGAGGATATTACTGTTTTGACAATGTTTTAAGGGAGTAACACTGTTTTAACACCATTTTGCGGGTTAATACTGTTTTAACAGCGTTTTTAGGGGTTAACACTGTTTGAGCACTGTTTAAAAGACGCCGCTACCCGAATTTTTACCGATTTACTACATATATCCCTTAAAAATATGAAAATTTTAAGCCTTAAAATTTATATGCTATTTTTGAAGATAATATCTAGACGCGTTCTACGCCGAAACGCAAATTTTATGAAATTTCCTAGATAGAAAAAAAATCGCAAAGTATGCTCGTAAAAATTATTATAAACACGTTTGTTTAAGTTATTTTACAAGTTATAGTTGTGAAAAAATCACAATGTTTCTTTAAATGATACTTACGAGTAAGACGCCTTCCACGAGATTTTTTCTCTATTTTAAACGAGTCGTGTTTTATTAAACATTTTCACAATTGTCGCATTGATTTTATCGCTTTAAATATTAGCGCGCTCCTCTAACATTCGTAATTACATATCTCTCCATCTTCTTCTTTTTGAGGGCGGATGCGGCGCCTTAAGAGGTAAAACTATTTTAAAACGTTCATTTTTCGTGCATAACAGGTATAGCGTATTTTATTTCAGGCTCCATTCGATGTCAAATACGGCAAAACTTTAAAAATATATTTTCGTATAATTACACATTTAAATTTAATTTCCCCATTTATCCGAACAAAAGTTTAGTCCGAAATGAAAATGATACGAAACCGACGCTGTCCCTCCGAGCAAAGGCATTAAAATACTTTTCGTCTACTTTATAACGCGACTTTTGCAAGTTGAGTCGTGAAAATTTATGAATCGCAGAAGCAGTAATCATATTATTTTTTTCCCTTTCTGGAAAAATTTTAAAATTTTAATGCAATTTGCATAAATGGCAAAGTTCCGTCGCTAACTCAACTTTATCATTGAACTTCGTTTAATTCCTGCCTCTCCCTTAATTTGCCATATAACTCCCCCCCAGTCTTGGAATATCATAATTGCCAGCGTTAATTATGTAGTCCGTCCGGAGATGCTGGACGAACGGCTGCCATTACATTGAATCAGTGCCAAGAATTAAAAACTAGAGTATTGAGACCAAAAGAAATAAAGTATGAGGAATTTGTATTAATGAAAGACTAACACCAACAAATAAGCAACTTCCCTTAAGGGCCTATAACCAGCCAGCGGCCGAGAATCTAAATTTCGTAGAAAGATGTTCATACGATCGTTTAGGGCGGTTCCAATAGAGAGATTATTTATTCTACGTACTAGATTTTTAAAATTATAACTCAATATATCGATTTTATTTCATTCCAAATTTGCCTTAAGGCACCACATCCGCGCTGAAAAGGAAGAAGATGGAGAGATATGTAATTACGAATGTTAGAGGAGCGCGCTAACATTTAAAGCTATAAAATCGATGCAAAAATTGAAAAAATGTTGAATAAAACACGACTCATTTAAAATAGAGCAAAAATCTCATGGAAGGTATCTTAAGTATCATTTAAAGAAACAGTTTGAATTTTTTTACAACTATAACCTGTAAAATAACTGAAATAAACGTGTTTATAATAATTTTCGTAACATATTTTGCGGTTTTTTTTTCTACCAAGGGAATTTTATATAATTTGCTTTTCGGCATAGAACGTGTCTAGATATTATTTTTAAAAATAAAATGTATTTTTTTAAGAGCTTAAAAACTTCAAATGTTTAAGGGATATATGTAAGAAATCGGCAGAAATTCGGGTAGCGGCGCGGCGGCATAATTTATACCTACATCCAAAAATGCTGAAAGGCGTGGTTGATAAAACTATTAAAATTATGTACTTTTTGTAATTATTTTTTGATCATAAGTATTTATCAGTTTCAATAATGTCTAAGCAAAATAAGAATGTAATTTTTTTTTCAATTATATTAGATTGTAAGAGCGTAAATAACTAGACAAACTGAAGTTTTTTCGTCACAAAACACGTGTGCGGATCTTTTTTTAAATGATTTTATTGTAACTAAAATCAAAATTCTGAAAAGTAGCTTTCTAGGATAATTTATTTTAACCACTCGGACCTATAAACTTGTTTACAAGACAATATAAGGTTGGTAGAAATATGTATGAGACGTTCCTAATGCATGACTATATTTTTTTATTTTTTTATTTTTTATTATTTATTGAAACATTTATTATAATTATTACAATTTTACAACAAAATATTTTTTTTTACAGGTTTTTTTAACTACCCTTCCATTAAAAGCATTTGCTTGTGTATGGAAGGGGAGTGTACATAAATGCTATTAGTTATACATAAGTTAGTACTTAAATAATTCATTGTACATAAATATATGTAAGCTGCAGTATTTATTTGATAATGTTGTGTATTTTTAAAAAAAGAAAGAATGTTTTGGAAAACTAAGGATATTAATTGACAGTATTTTTTTTCTTAAGAATATTTTTTAAATGTCTCTTGACAGAGAGCAGTATTCGGGTTTTATCATTAATGCTTCTGATTTCTTCTGGTAGACGATTGAAAAAAGTTCTTCCCTGGTAAGTATAATGATGCTGTGCAAAAGACGTATTTAGTTTTGGGCATAGAAAAACATGTTTAAGTCGAGTTCTGTTTTCATTTAAAAATGGATATTTATCTTTTTCCTTTATAATTTGAATTAATGAATTTTTAATATATAAATCTTTAAATGTGGGTACTTGAAATTTTCAAACAGGCTTTTTTTCAAACATTCTTCAGACACACATTTCAAATCATATATGATATATATGTTGTATACTACAACATTTTGTTTGAAAACTTAACAAATCTACCTACGAACAATGGTATAACCTCACTATAATAAAAATAATCATATTTTATCAGAATTTAAGTCAGAACTTCAAAATTTAATATTTAATCATTGAGAGTAATATCAACGATTCTCAAAGGAAAAACGTGAAACAGAAAAATCATTGGTTTGGTAGCCTCTAGAAATTGAAAACAGGACCTCTGCCTTGACCTTGCTCTACCACTGCGCTATTGGATCATATTAACTTTCGTCATATTTAACTGTACCAAACTTCCAATAATGAATACCACATTATCTTCATTTTTTAACACATATTTTTTGGTTGTTATTTTTGTTCGTGATTGCACGATTCTACCCGAATTTAATTGAAATATATGTAAATAGTGTCTTGGATAAATATATCCATTTTATTTTGAATATGCGACATCTATTGACTTTGTTACAGGTTTAGAATGAACATCCATTATTTTATTGAGTAAATCCTCACATTGTAAAAATTAATATATTAACATTTTTTAACATTATCCCCATACAGGATTTCATGTCATCTTTAGGAATGCTGTGTAAAGGATCTTTTTAAGGAAAGGAAGGAGGAAGTTCTGGTATGGAAAAGGATATGGGGGTTAGTAGGAATCTGGGGTCAATATTATGATTCCATTCTTCCCACTGCGGTGCATGGCGATAGGATGAGTGTCCGGCTAGAGAGGTCAAAAGATCTCCCTCAACCAGTCACTCCCGATCCGGCCCGCCACGCAGAAAGTGAGAAATAGCATCCGCCGCAAGTCACCAAACGTAGCGCATCACGTAGGGTGACCCATAGCAGGGTTATTGGTTCTCCAATAAATGGTTCCAAGGCACTGGTACCCATACCCGCCTTCAAAATTGAAATTTAATCTTTAAAGATAACATTAGCACCTCTCAAACGAAAAATGTGAAACAAATGGAAAAAAAAAACGGTCACGTTTTCATTGCATTAATAATTTTGACGACCGGCGCGTGGTCTACGGGTAAGGCTTTTGTCTCACAATTAGAAGACCGCGGGATCGAATCCCGGCGTGGGCAAATAAATTTAATTGGGTTAATTTGAGTTATTTCACAATTAAATCATTAAAAATAATACATAGTACATTTTAATAAATTAGTATCTACATTTTACATAGTACATAATACCTACATAGGGGTGATCCATTAATCACGTGAGGCTCGAAAGGGGGGGGAGGGGTTCGGAAAAAATCACGAAATATCACGATGAGGGGGGGGGGGGTATAATGAGAAATCACGTGTATTTATTTTTCATGATAATATTCAGAAAATTTCAAAATACTTTGTACTAAAAAAAATACACGTGATTTTTGGGGGGCTGGGGGGGTTAGACTAAAACCTTACCACGTATCACGAGGGGGGAGGGGGGGTTAAAAAGTTGCTAAAAAAACATCACGTGATTAATGGACGACCCCATAGTATATTTAAAAAAAAAATTATTATTGTTTACTTATAATTATATTATATATTATCTACTTAATTTCTTTTCATTTATTTACTTAATATATTATATTTATTACATAAACTATACAAAATTTATTATTTAATTATTATTATTATACATAATTGTTTATTACTATTTACCTGATATTATTTAGCTGTTGTTATTTACCAATCTTTAGTTTTTGTTAATAATTAAATGCTACTGTGGTATGGTCACCCTATGAATGCATCTGGTAAGCCACAACTAACAGTTACCTTGTATTTTTAGTTTACAGTATAATGTTATTGTTGTTCCCGACTATGCACCGGTGCCGGAGGGATCAATGACGCTAGTTCCTCGGAGCATCTTCCAATGTGATACCGGTAGAACAAGGATAGCATTCCCACCCGACGCCTGTGCTCTAAAGATTGCAATCCGTCTGTTAAGATGGGAGAATCTATAAAACGGACCGCCCGTTTCTGCATAGAGTCGAGGGTATTTTTCATGTATTTTGGAGCTCCAGACCAGAGGTAGCTGCCAAATTCGCAGTTGTGTACTATTAAAGTATCTGCGGGCCCTGTATAGTACGCCCAGTTTTTGGGAGGCTAACTTTACTCTGGCTTCGATGGAGCCCCCGTACCTGAGCTGGTCACTTAGGGTTATACCAAGCATATCAATGGAGGGCCTGTTCGGAAGATTGCTACCGTTGAAAGATACTAGATTTTCATTTCGATCCCTTTTAGACGTAATCAGACAAGATTGGGTCTTTGAAACATTAAATTCAACGAGATTATTTTTACCCCAAGAGAAAATACTCTCGAGGTAACCGTCCATTCTTTGCTTCAAAGCCCTCCGAGCTATTGGAGTTTGTGTGCCCTTTGGGGGCTTGTCAAACAAAAAGCTATCATGGACTGTACTGTCATCCACGTAACAATGAATTGGTGCATCCACTACCTTTAACCTCACAAAATTACCTAATTGGGGATTCAGTACTCTTACTGGTTCCGGACGGGAGCAGCTGAGACTCTTGTGAGGCATACACATAAAAAAATATAATGCCTATATTCAGTGTAATTTGTCAGCCTTCCCGTCTCTCATAAGCATACCTAATTACCAAAACACATCCATTTGCCCTCAAGCCAAAACTACCCCCCCATAATTAGTCCAAACTCCTCGCGATCACATCAGCCAATAAAATTCAAAATACGTCAGAAGTTCGCGCATCAAAACCCACCCCTATTTTCGAAAAACGAACAAGACACGGTGCCTAATTACGTCATTTCCTTTCCGAATGTCCCGTTCCATATCCGGAGGCGACTAATGTGCCCGAGCCTTGATGATGGCGGCTGAAGTGCTTCGAAACTTTGGTCGTTCATTACTTCTGCTTTAACCCTGCGAGCGCCGAGCGATGGCTGGCGCTAATGCCAGAAATGATACGCGTATTTATAATAAATTATTATACTAGACTAGCTGACCCGACAAAAGTTGTTCTGCCATATAAATTATTTCTAGTGAATATTTTGATTGTTAAAAAGAAAATAATTTCTTCTGTAAGGAGTTAATGTATAAAAAAATCTCTATAGAATTACCTAAACACTGTACACTACACCAATTTCCCGTTCTCCCGTTAGTCGCGAGGTAAAACGTTGGTTCAGTCTTTGTGGGATGCTTGATTGGTTCCCAGAGGAGATAAAATGTAACGAACTAACGGGAACGTTTTTACTGGTTATGTTCTGCAACTAAGGGAGGTTGGTTGCACAGTGGGTTCGTTCGTAGCACTGGTAAATTACAATGTCTAAATTACTCACTGAAGATTATAAAATCCACAAAACAACAAAGTATCAAGGTGTGGGTTGCTTGCGTTTTCATCCCCCGACAAAATATCCCCTAGCAAAATATTTACTAAAACCTAAACTATCCTAACCTAACAAAAAATGGGACAAAAATAATACAGACATCCTGTAAACACAATTAATCATTTTTGTTGATGATGGACACTGCAACGCTGTCCGAAACATTTGGCACAACCCTGAATCAGACGCGGATGACTGAGCGATCGGTAGGTATTCCCAATTACCAGACCCCCCCCACATTACCAGACCCCCCCCCCCCACAACTTATGTCTATATATCTATGTATATATTTATATAATAATATTTATTTTATCTATTTATATGTAAGTTTATCCTAAAAATTCCCATAAAGTATCTATCACATAAAAACAGACACCCACACCCCACACCACACAATGCAGGATTTCATTCACTGAAATCACTGAAGGCCGCACAGTTTCATGTTGACTGTCGGCCGACTCCTCCCGGATAAGGTTTTTCATGGTTTCCTTATTCCCAAAGGCAAATGCGGAGGAGCTCCAAATAAAAGGACATGACCGACTCCTTCCCACTCCCAACATAACACAAACACACACGTATGTATATATTTTTCCTTGTTTGATGCCGGTTGCTTTGTTTGGCCTAGCGAAACATGCAATTTTCGTAGGGTTTTTACTTAACAATTTTTCCCTACCGACAAAACACATGACCTCTAAGTCTATAATAGCCAGGTACTATTTTCAAATACCCACATGAGGTAAAAATTGCAAGGCGCATATGACGCCGTTCTATTTGATAAAGAACATTAACTTTAAATTCAGTAAATTTAAATGATTCATCTCTTCAAGATACATAAGAATCTAGTAAATGAAAATGAAAAAAAAAATGCTGTCCGAAACATTGGCTAAAGAAGGAGGTAGCGCAACACGGCATAATACCCCAAAAACTAATAACAAAAATACTTTTGGCCGTGAAATTCTAAAATCGTATCTCACAATTAATCATTGTTCAAAAATAGTTATAAGAAAGAAACCAGCCTAGTGGAGGTACATTTTGTCCATGGGATATTATGTCGAGGAGTTTTTTTTGGAGGATATTTTGTCGGGAATATTTTATCGGGGGATTGAAAACGCGCATTACCCAAGGTGAGTGCACCCTTTTACTCTTCTTCTTCTTGCGCCTTGTCCGTTCAACGGACGTTGGCTATCATGTTGGCTATGCGGACTTTGTTTACTGCGGCCCGGAACAGCTTCACGGTAGACTGGCTAAACCACTGTCTCAGGTTTTTCAGCCATGAGGTTCTCCTTCTTCCAGGGCCCCGTCTTCCGGCAATCTTTCCCTGAATTATGAGATTCAAGATCTCATACTTCTCTGGATGTCTCATCACGTGTTCAAGATATTGAAGTTTTCGGATTTTTATGGTTTTAATTACTTCCTTTTCTTTATTCATCCGAACCATAACATCTTCATTTGTGACCCTGTCCATCCAGCTTATTTTAAGTATTCTTCTATAGATCCACATCTCGAATGCCTCAAGTCGCCTAATTAGTTCTTCAGTAAGCGTCCATGCTTCCATTCCATAAAATAATATTGAAAACACGTAGCATTTGACCATTCGCATTCGTAATCCAAGGTTGAGATCATGACTGCAGAACATTACCAAGCGCAGTGTACCAAGCGTGATTTTTCATGATTTTAGAGGCAACTTTGGCAATTTGGCAATTACTAGTTAATGAGAATTACTAGACAAATTTAATAAATTATAAAATATTAATTATTAAAAACATATTTTGATACACAAAAAAATTGAATTACGAAAATCAATTTACGTGGAATACAAATTTGTCGTTTTAAATTTAAAATTGCTACTCAAAAACCGCTTTATATTTGTGTTATAAACATTTTATTTTATATTTCATTATATTTAAAAAGCATGTTGTGCAAAATTATTTTTTTAATAATATTAACATTAAATCGCAAAAAAATATTAATTTTGCCACTGAAATCATGACAAGTTGAATTCTTTAATGGTCTGTATTTTATAATTTAAAACACAGATAAATAAAGTAGCTCACACCCGAACTAGAATTTATTATACCTTTCGATTAAAATTAAAAAAAAATAGTTTGGCCAAGTAATTTGGACTCAAATCCAAATTTAAGTATTAAGCAGTCTAAAAGGACCTCATTGAAACTATGTAGCATTAATAATTACAAAAAATGATTAAAGCAGAAATATTACAGAAAAAATGTCCACTTTTATCAAAGTGAACTTCTTTGAAAGCAATTAGTTCAGAAGTTATGGTTTTGTAATTTCTAGATTTTACAAAATTTTTGTGGGAATTCATAAAATATCAAGTTTAATTTTATAATGGACGAGACGCAGTATGTACGTTTGCATTCGACTGGAAATTTCCACAAAGTGAAAGTTGCGATCCGTGGAAGCCATTGAAACTGTGGAAACCGTAAGCTGTGGAAACCGTGAAAATGGCAAACTGTGGAAAGCAGGCGTAACACTGTAACACCGGCCGGAGTTTTAAAAGTGCTAAAAGTGCTTTTTTGCGAAATTTTAATGATCAAAATTCTAAATAAAAAAAGTTTACCTTGCGTGCTTCAAACTGGCGCACGGGAAAGTAATGAATTCATTGAAACTTGTTGTCGAAGCGCAGTTTTACCAGAGTTGAACATTGCCCAGGTTGACGTAACCCGGCATAAGCAGGTGGTTAAGCATCATAATATGTTTTAGTGTTTTCTTTGACCTCAATAATAAAATATAAATTATAACATCGAAAAACAGTTTTTTTATCACAGCCCCACGTTGGGCGTCAATTTATAACGTTTAATATGTTAAACACTGAGTGAGTTCGTAACAGAGACTTTTATTGGAGAAAAATATTAAAGAAACAAAGTTATAGCTACCAAAAATATGGAGAAATCACGGACATATGAATATATCTGGACCTGCCCTAAGTGATAAAAACGTATTGTTTCCCCCTCCCCGGCTCCGCCTTGGATCCAGGTCGCTCCACGGGGAGGGGAGAGAACCTCGCTTGAATCTAAAATATGTGACGTCATCATTCTTGTCCTGAACAGTGCGGAAGTAACATCTAAAAACGGTAGCTTGTGCTATACATTTTACCCACATATTATATGGACATAGCGAATGTGGGCGGTTCTCCAGTGTGCTCGTCGCTGGTTACACGGGTACGTAAATTATGAAACATTTGTAAAAGTGTCTTAACTAAACACGAAAACAAAATATTGCTATGTGAATTGGGGCGAATCTTTTTGGGGCGAGCATTTGGCCTTAGCAAATATGTTATTAACGTGGCAAGCAATTCGCGCTCCCATGTAAAAAGGTCTATTCATTCAAAACAGATTTTGCTTTTAAGAACTAAATGGTGATATTATAATGCGAGATGCCTATATACTGTCAGATCGATTTTTTAACGAATCACAGTCATTTTTCCTCTCTTCGCCCCCCATAGTTTGATTTTACCCCTCATCTGTATGTTCTGGTCTATTGAATTCTGATTTTTATGGAAGAAATCGACAAAAATGACAGAAAAATATAGGTCCCAATAGCCAAGTTGGTAAGGGGGCGTATCCTGTAAAGACAAGAGATCCTGAGTTCGAGTATCAGTTGAGACTTTTATGTTTCCGTGTCTTGTTCCATTTCATATTTCGTTTAGATTTATTAGTATTATCTTTTTCTTCAATGATACATTATCTTTATGGGAATAACCCTCAATTTGGGAGGCGGGAATGGGTACCGCCGCCCCGGGAACCTTTATTGGATAACCAACACCTCTGCCATAGGTCACCCCAAGTGGTTCGCTACGTTTGGTGATTTAGCAGGGGTGCCCGGGTTCATGGGGTGAGGTTTGTATAGGTCTTGGAGGCGAATGACCAGGACATACTGAACCCCAGATTCCTACCCACCCCTTAAACCCTTTTCCTTCCCAGAACTCTCCTCTCCTTCCTTTCCTTAAAAAAAAACCTCCACACAGCATCCTCAAAGATGACATAGGCCCTGAGGGAAATTATTTTCATCAGGGCCTCCTGTGTGGACTCATGCAAAAAAAAAAAAACCTTCGAAAGTTCTTAAAGTTATTCCAATAAAAATTGAAGAAATATTTTTAACTCCGAGATTAAAATATAAGTTACAAAAATTAAATGTCATCAAATACAAGTGGGAAATTCACACGCGGTGGAAGGGAAACCTTCAGAAAATTAAAGTATACAGGAGTGGGGAAGCTATGAAGCACCAACAAAAGAAGACACCTACGGAGACAGGCTACGAAGCACTGCTTAAAGAGGAGACTGATTATCTTATCTCATTCTCTAGCAGGCTAAATCCTGTGTAGATGTGTGGGTTTGTCTCTTTTTAGTGTCGCTTTTTTTCATTGAATTTCAAATGTCAAATAATACGATTTTCCAGAACTCATTCTCATATTTTACATGAATATAATTTTAATAATGTTAAATTAACACCAGTATTACAAATTCGCGACTTGGGAGTTATATTCGATTCAAACTTAACATTCACACCACATATAGATAATATAACTAATAAGGCTTTAAAGATTCTTGGCTTCCTTTGTAGAACCCTAACTGATTTTAAGTCCTTGGATTGCATGAAAACACTCTACATTTCATTAGTTAGATGTCAAGTTGAATATAATTCACCTATTTGGTCCCCTTTCTATAAAGTACACTCTAACAAAATAGAACGAGTTCAACACAAATTTCTTAGGTACTTAAATTTCAAACTCAAAATTCCAATAGAAAACATTAATTATTTAAGTTTAATGAATCGACTAAATTTAATTACGCTGTCTGACAGAAGAATCATTTCAGACCTAATTTTATTGTACAGAATTATGAACAACCTAATTGACAGCCCTGCCATCGTTTCTACTATTAAACTTCTTGTACCGACAAGGAATACTAGACAAAATATAACATTCTTTTGCAACACATACACAACTAACTATCAATCACACTCACTTACCAATAGGATGCATTATTTAGGCAACAAGTTTGGTGGTATTGTAGATGTATTTGCTGATTCCCTTTACATTCTAAAATGCAATTTAAACCAACACTTTGTTGAATCCTACAAATTATTGTAACATGGGTATAATATATTTAACGATTTGATTTGTTATTGAAATGTTTATATTATATTTTGTTCTATGTTATTGTTAAATATTACATTGTTTAAAATATTTCACGGTTTTCCACAAGAATATACAAGTGGTTTTTTTCTTTAAAAACTACTTGTATATTCTTAAAAGTTTTTTCACTTTTTATAATTTTGGTATAAATTCTATGTATGTGTAATCCTAGATATATTAAATATTATTTTCTAATCTATGTAAAAGCCCCTACGGGCGTATAACAACAATAAATAAATAAATAAATAAATAAATCACAGCGGTGAAGCTTTTACTTCGAAAAAATATAAGTGACATTGGCTGAGTGGTTAGGTTATCCCAGCAAGTCAAAGATTCTGGGTTCGATTCCCAGACCTTTTTAATTCCTGTGTCTTGTTCTACTTCACGGTTCATTCGATTCATTCATTTCATTTATTGCTATTTTCTTCTTCTTCAATGATTGGTGACATAATATTAGGTCCTTACATATGAAATTGGCGTTTTGTGTGGGAGGAACATAAAGTCGATTTTTTTTTAATATAATATATTTATTTAATCAAAGTATGTACCATTGCTATCTATGCACATTTGCCATCTCATAGGTAGTTCGTCGATCCCTTTACTAAAAAAAACATTCGGACAGGAATCATTAAAATCTTTGAAGACGGTTTGGACTGCCCCATCGAAGTTGAATTTTTTTCCTTGCAAGAAGTTATCCAAATTTCGAAAAAAATGGTAATCTGTTGGGGCAAGGTCCGGAGAGTACGGTGGATGTCTTAGACATTCCAAATGAAGCTCCTCTAATTTGGTAGCTGTCTGTTGTGCAGTGTGTGGTTTAGTGTTCTAACGCGCGTTTGTTGATTTGCTTCACTCAATTCGTGAGGTACCCACCTTTCAAGCTTTTTCACCTTCCCAATTTGCTTCAAGTGGATTAAAACAGTTTTATCACTAACACCGCAGCCTGCAGCTAACTCGGACGTGGTTTGCGATGGATCCGCTTCCACAATAGCCTTCGATTCTTCATTATCAATTTTGGTCTCCGGCCATCCACGGGGCTTGTTCTGCAGGTCGAAATTTCCAGAACGAAAACGTTGGAACCAAAAACGCACCGTGGTTTCTTTTGTGTTTCTGCAGCACTGGTGCCACGGTGGAACTCGTACTCGCAAATAACGCGATATTTCAAGTTTTCCATTTTGTAAACTAAGTGAAGCAAAGAAAAAAAAACGATTAAGGAAAAAACAAATGAATTATAATTTTCGAAACACAAATACATGAGTAAATAGCTGTATAAATTTGAATTTGGAATTCCTAACCAAAGAGAAGATATTTGAGATCAAAGTTGCCAGTACGGCAAAACGCCAATTTCATATGTAAGGACCTAATATTTATAAATCTGCCACATTCCATTGAGAGTTGTTGCATATTAATACAATGAGATTTAAAAGCTTCAAAAAATTAACTCTAATAAATTGAACTAAATTCTGCAATGTCGAGATTGAGCGCCGCGCTAAACTGCTGTGGGAAAATACTGAACCGAAAAGCGTTATAATTTATTTTTGGCTTGTCAAATTTAGTTTCGGCTAGTGAAACTGAAATTGGCCTGTAAACTTATTTTTGGCAAGCGGAGGCCGACAACTTTACTCAGCACTCCAACTAATGCTGGAAATTTTAGTTTTATAATTCCCAGTTAGTTAGAGAAGGGGGGAGGGGTTACATAAGGGGTGGTATACCCGTCAATTTTGAATATTTAATAGACTTTTAACCTCTGATTTTAACCTATTTTGCCGGAAGGTCAAAATAATTCAGCTTTGCTATAAATTTCAAATTAATGGAATAATTCTGAACGCATCAAACTACTAATAAATGTTTTTGAAAGGTCATGAAATACACTTTCAAATTTTATAATTCGAAATAAACGTAAAATTTTCTTTAAATTAAAATTATATAAAAAAAGTTTAAAAACGGCACAACCTACGTTTTAATTAATTAAATAATTCAACATTTTTCAACAATAAATCTATTTTGTGCACATAGTAAAAGTGATTACTGTCAACAACAATAAGCTTCATATTCCAAGGAACACTATTGATTCAACTAACATACTCGACTATGTTTTTTTTTTAAAGTTTGTTTTGGTTTCTTTGTTCTCTTTTTCCTTTTTAGTCTCTGCTTTTAGTCTCTGCTTTTAGTCTATGCTACTTTGCTTCGCTCAGAAGGCTGAACTGAACTGCATCTATTTATTTTGTTATGTTTCTTTTTCCCCTTCTGCATCAACGATCAACGTCGACGATGGCACGGTGCCCTCTAAAATTAATTGCGTCACCCCCAGCAACATGTGCAGGCTTTAGGTTTGGGGGGGCGACCTCGGCTCTCCTTCGCCTTGCCTCCGGCTACTCGACGCTGAATTCCTTAGGGTCGTCGGGTATTTCCCCCAATCTCCTATTTACTTTTCTTTGAGGCATCACCGAGGAACCGGCTAAGGGGCGCGGAAGCTGAGTGTGGTTCACGACTAGACCGAATGTCATGCGCATTCTTGCTGGGACTGCCAATCGATTGAAGAGGACTCCCAACCGTTAGCCATTCCCTTATTACTTATCTATTGTGTCTTCTTCCCAAACAGGTGCTTGTAGGATACGCTGTATACAATCACCCAGCGCTTGCCACCTCGTGGACTTTCACCAACCTGTCCCATTGTCTTGTCTATATTTTGTCATACTAACACATATTGTATCTGTATTTCCCGCTAAGCACTTGCATACTGCTTACTAACAACGTATGCAGGGACATTGGAGGTCTAGTTTCGTTATCAAATGTAGAGTCGTTTTTACCCAAAAAATTAGAGTTCTTGCAAGAGCCTTGAAGGGGTAACCATCTGTTATCTATACCAGGGCGGGTAAGTGGTGGGTCCTCCAATGTCAACAACAATAATTTATGAAATTTGGTTCTTGTTAAAAATAGTACGCATATTTTTTTTGTGGGTAGTTTTCATAGAGTATTATACCATTTTGAAGTCTTGATAAGATGCGTAAACTTTTAAAAAAACTTGCCATAGTAGTGTCCATACTTTTTTTACACCACGATGAGTGAAAGAGGACTGAAAATAAAAATCATTAATAATTTTTAGAAAACAATAATTTTTATTGATTTTTGTGTAAAAACTACAGGCATTCATGGGTTTTTAAGGCTTGTGGTGGATAGCCGTGCTACTTAGGTTGCCGGTACAAAAAAATTAGAAATATTTTAAAAATTGTGGTCGTGGTGGGTCATGGTAGTTAAAAATATCTTAAGAGGTATCAATTTTCAAAGGATTTAAATTTTTTTGAAAAAAAAAAAATTGAGAAATATTTTTTTCTCGAGGAGTCATGAGCAGGCCCGCTTATCGTTGAATTTTGGGACACGTTGTATAAATATCCCGGGGTGACAACTATCGGGGGATCAACTGTCATGGAACCATTCCGCAGATATTTTCACACGGCAACAACTTTACGTTGGTGTATAATAATTATTCTTAGGTACCTGCCGACTCATAATCAAGTGTTAATGCGCATTTTCACCCAGCGACAAAATATTCATGGCAAAATATCCTACGGAAAAATATCCTTCAACAAAATATTTACTAAAACCTAACCTAAACTTATTTAACATTTTTCTATTTTTGAACAATAATTTATTGTCTTTATAGGATGTTTGTATTATTTTATTCCCATTTCACTATTTTTGAACAATAGTTTATTGTCTTTACACGGTATCTGTATCAGTGGCGGTTTTCTCTAAAGTGCGTTTGTGCGGCGAACCACCATTAATAAGATGAGAAAATAAAACAAACTTGTTCTATAACAATATTATAAACGTATGAAATACGTAACGTAAAAATAAATGTATGTAATGTAATAATAAAATAATATTATAAACACTACAATAGGTAGCGCGCTATCAAATACGTTATTCCCATTTGGTGCGTTTCGAAACGCGCACCAAATGCTCCGTACAAAAAGATGCTACTCTTGCAAACCGCTCTGACGGTGATTTTAACAAAACCAGGCCTTCTGTATACAAAATTCACACTTCGTTGTGCGACGATCCCGATCATGATATCCGAACATTGTCCTAACACGGTGTCCGATGAGACGAGTGTCGCGATGCGTATATTAAAAAAAAAATTAAAAAGTTAAATTTTTGTCGTTTTCTCGTTATTATTAATAATTGTGTTGAGTGACAAGTGATTTGAAAACAATAGTATGTAGGTACCTCTCCCACTTATGTTGTGTGAGTGACGCTATAATCGACGGTTTGACAAAGGACAACGCAAGTAAATTTTGATGAGATATATCTTCTCTTGAATTTCTGAACCCCTGTTAAAAAGACTACGAATCGCCGCTGATCTGTATTATTTTTCCCATTTTTTTTTTTTTTTTTTACAGTGAATACCGCACAAGAATCTCAACTGCTCCCGTCTGGAGCCAGTGAGACTATGGCATCCCCAATTGGGGTATGTTGTGAGGCTGAAGGTAGTGGGGAGGGGAAGGAGGTGGGGAAGAGGAAGGTTGGGAAGTACCTGGCTATTCAGATCTGGTCACCAAATACGGCTAAAGCCATTTTCAAGCAACGTTTCAATTCTGAATGGTGGTCTTACACCAGGGCGATACTGATAGTATCTTCCACTCTGGAACATGCCGCAAATATACTATATATTATTTTAAATTAATTAATTGTGAAATTACACAAATTAATCAAATAAAATTTATTTGCGCATGCCGGGTTCGAACCCGCGACCTCCGGATTGTGAGTCAAGAGTCTTAACCACTGGACTACGGAGGTCGTCAAAATTTTTTACTATTTTTGAACAATAATTTATTATCTTGACAGGATGTCTGTATTATTGTTGTACTAATTTATTGTTAGATTGGTTAGATTAGGTTAGGTAAAGGTTAGGTTAGGTTTAGTAGCTATTTTGTTGGGCGATGTTTTGTCCGTAGGATATTTTGTCGGAAGATATTTTGTGGGGGATCCGCGGGATGAAAAGTTGCGGAACCTAATGAAGTACTTGACTACCCTTCAGATTGAAAAAAAAAGTTATTTTATTCATAATTTCGTCGGTGCTCAGGGCCCAGCAATTCCCGCTTTAATTACCGGCGATTTTACATAAAAGATTACGGACAAGCTAATTCCGCAGTAAGGGAATTTAACCGGGATATTTACATAATAAGAATCTGAGGAGAAATAAAGAATTCAATCATTCCCCGAGAGGGCCGGGGTGAAGGCGGTCCCGTGTCTCTGTCGGGGGAAGCAGATGAACAATTAATAACTTTGAATATGATAACTGAAATTATTTATTTATTTTTTTTTCAGGTTCTCCATAAAACAGTTATACACCAAATTATTACGGAGAAGATTACAAAATATAACAGAAAAAAAGGCCAAGGGGGCAGTTTCACTATGTTGAGACACATGTCAAAAGATAGTTACTGAACTCTCTATAGGTAACATTGAAGATGTCAATGCTCAATGCAGAATCGTTAAGCAGTTGAATTTCTCTATTTAAAGGGGCATTCTGAAAGGAAGAAGTTCTCGCTTTCGGAGCATAAAAAAGTGTGTGGGATCTCCCACGAGTATACGCGTTAGGGACATATAGGATTCCTGTTAAGAACAACGATGGATTCAGGAATGGGTAGTATGTATATTCCCTCATATACAGGTACATAAACCTTTTTTGTACTTTTTCTATTTCTAGGATATGGTTTTGTTCAGAGGGTGCCCAAATAATGGAGCTGTATTCCAGGATGCTGCAGACAAGTGCTTCATATGTTCTTCGAATTGCAATTCCATTAGTAAATGATCTCGCATTACGAAGAACAAATCCGAGCATTTTGTTGGCGCGGGAGACAAAGTCTGATATGTGAGATTTGAAAGAGAGATTTGCTTCAAAAATCACGCCAAGGTCTCGAATCTCGTTTTTGCGTGTTAGTATAATTTTATTAATATGGTATGGGAAAAAAATGTGTCTTGTGATCTTGTAAATGTGACGACACTGCATTTCTGGATGCTGAATGGTAAATTATTCAGTTCCGACCATTTGACAAGAGAATCAAGATCTTTCTGCAGAAGAATGGAATCTATATGACTTTTAATAGCTCTTTTTATGTCTTTGGAGGTAGGAGCATTTGACTCCAGATACTAATATCTACAGCCTGTATGTCGGACGAATATCTACAGCTCATATATTGGACTAATATCTATGAACTTCAGAGTGAGGACTCATATCTACAGCCTGTATGTCGGACAAATATCTACAGCTCATATGTTGAACTAACATCTATGAACTTCAGAGTGAGGACTAATATCTACAGAGCTAAGTCGGACGAATATCTATGACGGTCCCAGTGGTGACTAATATCTATGGAGCGTAGGTTGGACTAATATCTACAGAGGGCAGCTGAGCAAGAGATTGTACGGAAAAGCATAAATTACTTCAATTACGTAATTACTAATTACGTAAATGCTTAAACGTTTTTAAGTACGTACATGAAATTTTTGCATAATATTACGTATTTTGCTGTTTACGACGACAATAATTTATTGAACAAACATGGAGGTCATAATTTATTTATTTCGAAATCAACGCCACTACAACCTAACCTAACCTAACTGACATAGAAATGGTCATAGTAACAGACTAAATAATTTAGAAGCACTCGAAATAAAGAAAGCTGTTAAAACAAAAACCCAAATCCTTAACAATCAGCTAAATGTGTCCAATAGTCCGATATTAGGGATTTTTACATACATACATACATACATAAATTAGGTTTTTTAAACTGCATACGCAATATTACGTTATTCCAATACGCTATACATAATTGCCTTTGCCAGTGCTGTAGATATTCGTCCACACTTTGGTTCTCATAGATATTAGTCAGCAGTTTGGGCTGTAGATATTCGTCCTCACTTTTGTTCTCATAGATATTAGTCAGCAGTTTGAGCTGTAGATATTCGTCCTCACTTTGGTTCTCATAGATATTAGTCCGCATTGTTCAGTTTTTGGAATTTTTTTTTATTGTTTTATTATTTTTATTATTTTTTAATGCCGGCAACCCGGGCGTTTATTGTAACAATAATCATATACAAACAAGTTAGTAGCCCGCCTCACTAGACTAAGTCTGTTCCGAGGCGGGTACATATATATATATATACATTAACTTATACACATATACATTTACATATATGTACATACATAAACACAGTTATGTTCATACACACATACACGCATATGCGCACATACATTCACACAGGCAATCGCATACGTGTACATAATCGAGCAGATAGATACATATTAAAACATAAATACATATAATCAAATAAGAATTATTGCGAGTTGAAATACAGTTATCAAGGAATTTACAAATTAAAACCAAAAATTCATCAGATACACATAGTAATGCTAGCATCTAAATCTAGAACTATTAAATATCAACAAAATGAATACACATAGTAATACTAGCGTCTAAATCTAGATCTATAAGATTTCCTGTAGATATTAGTAGACGCCTCCGGATCACTTTGCGATCGTTTTGCACTCTCCCTTTTTTCGTCCAGTTTCCGCACAGATTTTAAATGGAAAAAAATACGTTTTCTATTTAGGTACTATTGGGATTCATTGGCTATATAGAACTCCAATCAGTTTGTATGTCTCCATATTAAGATAAGGAGGTATGATTTTTTTTTAATGTGGGCGGAAAATGTTCAAAATGATTTACAAAAAAATTCGAGCAATTGGAGAAAAAAGTTTTAAAATGCGCTGTCGCTTCAGTGGTTATCCTTATTTCAAAGTTTATCGATGTTTTACCTATATAAAGAATCCACAATCATTACACTTTAATTTAGAGATTCCAGATTGTGTCATTTTTTAAGGGCCCGCAATCCGGATTTGTACCGATTTATTACATATTTCCCTTAGGCCTAAACTACACTAGCGGTTCTCCCACCGCGGGAAACCGCTCGAGAAAGCTGGCGGTTAATATCAAACTACACGGGTGGCGGTTTTCTGCCAAGCTACACGAGCGGTTCTACCGCCGCGGGAAACCGCCCGATCCTTTATGCGCACTACCGATCAACAACATTCTCTCGCACGAAATGATGCAATCGCGGGAAACCGCCCGTGTAGTTTGAACTTGGCGGTTTCCCGCGGCGGGAGACCCGCTGCATGTGGCGGGCGAATTTCTCCCGCCTGTGAACCGCGAGCTCCCGCGGCGGGAGACCCGCTCGTGTAGTTTGCGCCATACAACGCTCATAGTAAATTGTGTCTGCTGCGGTTTCCCGCGGCGGGAGAACCGCTCGTGTGGTTTAGGCCTTAAAGACGGTAAGTTTTAAAGCTCTTAAAAAAATATATGTTTTTCTTGAAGATAATATCTAGACTTTGCCTGCGCCGAAACGTAAATTATATAAAATTCCCTCAATAGAAAAAAAACGCAAAGTACGCTCCAAAAATTATTATTAACACGTTTGTTTCAGTTATTTTACAAGGTGAAAAAATTCACAGTGTTAAATGCTGTTTTTTTTTTTTTTTTTTTTTTTTTTTTTTTTATATTTCATATATTTTTTATTAGTAACAGATATTTGGGTTTTTTTTGGCTACCACACTAGGCTAAGCCCGTGTTGTGGTAGTCGTACATTTAATATTTTAACATTTCAAAAAATATTAAGAAATACTTAAAACTAAAGAGAAAAAAAAGACCATATTTTAAAGAAAAGTAAAAATGAAAATTTAAATTCAAATTTTGAAATACAAAAATTAATAATAAAAATTAAATGTTAAGAACTCAAGTGTTCTGTATAAATTAAAACATATAATTATATAAATTAAAATTAAAAACATATATAAATTTAGTGAAAAACTAAGAGAAAAAAATAACAACATTTTAAAGTAAAATAGAAATACAAATGGAAATTAAAATTTTGAAATGCAAAAATTAATAATTAAAATGTAGTGTTAGAACTCATGAATTCTTTAAAGTGCGTTCGTCCCCTTTCAAAAATCCAATGTTGTACACGTGTTATAAAAAGAGAATTAGAATTACTTGACTTTATGTCAGTACTCAGAGCATTATATATTTTAGGAGCGATGAACCAGAATTGTCGTTGAGCGAATGAGGTGTTAGTTTTTGGGACCACGCAACCCAGGTTTGATGAAAAGCGGGTGTGTGCTTGATGTTGTGGAGCAATTAGTAGATTATTTTTTCGTATATAACAAATGCTTGTTTTAGTAAATAGCTGTCGAATATCTAAGACCCTGATTTTTGCAAAGAGTTCATTTGACGGATGATAATATAATATAATAATATAATAAGATAATGCCCGCGAGATTTTTGCTCTATTTTAAACGAGTCGTGTTTTATTAAACATTTTCGCAATTTTCGCATCGATTTTGTCGCTGTAAACGTTAGCGCTCTCCTCTAATTCCATCCTCTTCTTTTCGGGCCTGGTTGCAGAGCCTTAATCTCTTCTTCTTCTTCTAGTTCAACGAACGTTGACTATGCGGATTTTGTTTACTGCGGCCCGGAACAGCTCTACAGTAGACTGGACAAACCACTGTCTCAACTTTTCAGCCATGAGGTTCTCCTTCTTCCAGGGCCCCGACTTCCGGCAATTTTTCCCTGCATTATGAGATGCAAGATCTCGTACTTCTCTGGATGTCTCATCACATGTCCTAGATATTGAAGTTTTCGAATTTTTATTGTTTTAATAACTTTTTTTTCTTTATTCATACTAACCATAACATCTTCATTCGTAACTCTGTCCATCCAGCTAATTTTCAGTATTCTTCTGTAGATCCTTATTTCGAATACCTCAAGTCGACTTATCAATTCTTCAGTAAGCTTCCATACTTCCATTTCATAAAATAATACCGAAAACACGTAGTATCTAACCATTCGCATTCGTAATCCAAGGTTGAGATCACGGCTATGTATAACTGCATTACAAGGTATAAAATTGAATACGCCTCTGCTGTATGGGCCCCATACCAGAAAAAAATACACTGAGAAATTGGAACACATTCAAAAAAAGTTTCTCTGATTCCTGTATATGAGAATGCACGGGGAGTACCCGCGATTCATGCATCATGAAGATCTGCTCACATAAACGCGTTGCCAAAGTCTCCAGTCGAGGAGGAGTGGGGCCCTTGCAGTAACGGCGTTCAAAATCGTTAATAATTTAATAGATAGCCCATACCTCCTGGAATTTTATAAGTTGTATTTGCCGAAAAACTACATCCAGGGACGGTACCACGATCTTCTACGCATCCCACATAGCAGAACGGACGTACTGGCTCGGCATATGGCTGGTGTTGTTAAATAACGCTTCCAAAACTATTGACATCTTTAACCGTAGCCTTGAACAATTCAAGAGGTATTTAAATGCTCATTACCCGCTATAATATTATGTACGTATATCATGTTACTTTACTTTATACCCATAAAGGTGTAGTTTGTGTCACATGTGTATTGTAAATTGACACACAGTCTGTAATACACAATTTAATAAATGGACTGTTTTAATCTATTCAATCTTATTATTTATTAGAATGTAGTTTTAAAGTTTATTATTTACATAAAATGTTGGAAAAATTTCATTTGGTACATTATTGGTTATGGAATTGGAAAAATAATAATAAAATATCACATTTACAATGTCCTCTTCAGAGTAAAAGCGCATTTGCCTGATTGTATGGTTTAAGTTCGCGGCAGCAATTATATATTAAATTCACCGGAATTCCAGCTTCCATATTCATATCCCTATCAGGAATCTAGAGCAACTGCTTCTAGTTGTTACCGTAACAATTAACAACTTCAACAACTAACAACAACAACGGTTGACAATGACTATGCAGAATAAGTTGTTGTAGCGTAAAACTGGGTGACTTTGGTCATCGCGGATATCTGCACATTTCTCGCTACCACTCTAAAATTACTTGCTTCTTTTTAACGATTTTTCCGGGCAACGTCAATACAAAAACGCTTCGAAAATAAATGTCAATGTGATACCGCACAAGAGTTCCAACTGCTCCCTACTGTTTGGAGCCAGTGAGATCATGACATCCCCAATGTTGAGAGGCTGAAGGTAGTGGAGAGGGAAAATAGATGGGGAAGTTCCTGGCTATTCAGATTTGGTAATCAAACACGGCTAAAGCCATTTTAAGCAACGTTTGAATTCTGAATGGTGGTCTCACACCAGGGCGATTCTGAGAGTATCCTCCACTCTTAAACGTTTCGCAAATATACTATATATTATTTTTTATTAATTAATTGTGAATTGGGATTTGAACCCGAGACATTCGAATTGCTAGTCGAGAGCCTTACCCCTCGATCATCACGGAAGTCGATGGTTCATAGTTATATTATCATATTGATGGTTAAATTATTAGGAATCTTTGTTATTTGTTTTTGGGGTGTTATGCTGTGTTGCGCTACCTCCTCCTTTAGCCAATATTTCGGATAGCGTTACAGTGTCCATCATCAGGGCAGATGTTTCATGTTGGAGAGATGATAGATGGGTGATGGACGCTGTAACGCTGTCCAAAACGTTGGCTAAAGGAGGAGGTAACGCAACGCGGCATAACACCCCAAAAACAAATAACAAAAATACTTTTGGCCGTGAAAATCTAAAATCATATTTATTATTATGAATCTATTTTTTTTTTACATATTTTTAGACAGAGAATAATGTTTTTATTTTATTTATTTATTTATTTAAACGCCCGTAGGGCTTTTACATAAATAAATAAATAAAATAAAAATACAAGTAACTTAAAATATGTTAAAAACAAAATATAGGTTACATAAAATATAAGCATTAAAAAAATATATTTAGATTACATAAAATATAATCGTTAACAAAATACAGGTAACATAAAATATAAGAAACAAAATATAGGAGTTGACATAAAGTATGACATAAGAGATGTACGTATATAAAATGTCAATGTTTGTCTAGTTGTTCGTGTAGGTACATGTAGATTTATTAATTGCAGGAGTTCACAAGTGTCGAATTTAGAGTTTAATAATGTTTATAACTATATTAAAAAACCTTAACGAATATAATAGTTTAGTGTTAATTATACATTGTATAAAATAAATATATAATAGTTATATAATATGCGAAATGCTTAGATGGTCGGCAGGAGTATCACTAAAAGATAAGATCAAAAGTTCACGCATTCGTGGTAGCCTGGGTGTCACAGACATAAATAGTAAGCTGGAAGAACGACAGTTGAGATGGTATGGACACATAAGACGGAGACCATCAGACCACACAGTGAGGCAGGCAATGTCTATGGAGCTTCATCGACAGTCATCCGGAGGAAGACCGAAGAACTCCTGGATGACTCAATGCTCCAAAATTCTTCAGAGAAACGGCCTGGATGAAGGCGATACTCAGAACAGAAGAAATTACAACCTGAGAACGAGAAGAGCCGACCCCAACTGCCTACCTAGGCAATGAGTTGGGACAGCGCAAGGAAGAAGTAAGTAATAGGTATATAATATAACTACTCCAATAGTCAAACTCGCATTTTTTAAAAAATTATTTGGGGTAAATAGGTAATAAGCTTATAAAGAATGATATATGAAAGTCTGAAAAGTGATTTTGACCATCACGTTTTTTTAGACCTCCCAAATATAATAGGGTATTTGCACAATCGAGGGATTCTGTTGAAAATGTACGGAATATTTAAAGATCATTTTTCTGATTTTAATCATCCTACTAAAAATATTTGTTTTATATGTTTTTATCTAATATTATTGATTTTAAAAACTGTCTAAAACCGAAAAAATCATAACGGCCCATGATTTGAAAATCGGAATGTGACGTCACAAGCGTCGCTCACCTGGGCCAGCATAAATTAACACTGTCAGTGAGCGTCCACGCTCAAGACGTCAATCGATGGCCCCTCCCCAAATTATCGTTTTGGCGGTAATTCAAAAATTCGAAAATTTATTCGTCAACAAAAAATAAAATAAAAATGCGGTAATCATCTTAATTTTTTGCTTAATTTTTTTAAGCTTTAAAAGAACGTGGAAATACCCCATTCAATATTTTAAACATGTGAAATAAATATGCTTTAAATTTTTAGACACAGGTGATTTTAAGAAAAACTTATTTTGATTCGAAGTTGAGAATGGATCAAAGTCACCCCATTTTACGGTACGACAGAAATTCGTACAGCGGAGTTGATGTAACAACTTTGTATGCTTACAGAGCAGAGACTTTGTTCCAATACCGATCTAAACTTTAGCATTCTGTGATGAATTTGTTCCCGTTCATTCTGGAAATGATTGCAAGGCCAAATAGGGCGTGAGGTAGGGTTGTTTCACACAAATTCAAAGGTAATCAATTGAACAATCAGCGCCATTTTCATTTATAAATATTTGCAAGGTCCCCGACAAAGATATCATCATCATTATTACATAGTATAAAATGAGGTCGCTCAAAATGTATGTGCGCATAGATCTTTTAAACTACGCAACGGATTTTCTTGCGGTTTTCACCAATAGATAGAGTGATTCAAGAGGAATATTTATATACATGCTTATTACAGTAGAGGAAATACATGCTTATTACAGTAGAGATGCTTATTACAGTAGAGGAAATTCGACAATTCAATTCGGGCAGCAGGCAGCGGGCAGCGGGCAGCGGACAGCTGGCAAGCGGGTGGTGTGGATTTTATAAAGGTTGGGTAATGGCGTTGTGTTTCGTTAGACACAACAAAGTGTGTCCGGGTCTGCAAGTTGAAATATAAGAGATTTGCTATCCGTAGTTTTTACTGGGTGGGACTATGTTTTCTGGCGTCGCCGATATTATTAACTATTTTTTTTTAATGAATACCGCGCAAGAGTCCCAACTGCTCCCGTCTGGAGACAGTGAGACTATGGCATTCCCAATTGGGGTATGTTGTGCGGCTGAAGGCAGTGGGGAGGGGAAGGAGATAGGGGAGAGGAAGGTGGGGAAGTACCTGGATATTCATATCTGGTCAACAAACACGGCTAAAGCCATTTCAAGCAGCGTTTCAATTCTGAATGGTGGTCTTACACCAGGGCGATACAGAGAGTATCTTCCACTCTGGAACGTGCCGCAAATATACTATATATTATTTTAAATTAATAAATTGTGTAATAACACAAATTCATCAAGTAAAAATTAATTGTCACGCCGGGATTCGATCTCGCGACCTTCGAATCGCGAGTCAAGCTTACAATTACCTCTGAACAACTTCGGCCGTCAAATACTCAATACTCGTACACCTTAAAAAATCTACTAAATGAACGAATTCTTTCCGTATTCAAACTATTCCCATTAGGTAGAAGTCCGCCGATAGGCGGGCGGACATCATAGCATAGCTCTTGCATTTCAATATCTTTGGTCTCCGAAATGCCATTTTTTATTAGTATTTAAAATACGTTTATATAACAGGTAAAAAAAAAAACACATGGTTCTTAAAACTAATTACAATAAATTAATTTCTTGTTAATGAAGCTACCAAACTCAATAGAGAAAACATTTCTAGGGTCTGGGAGTGGTGCCATTGTAAAATAGGTAAAGAAATTATATTATTTTAAGTTAGAAATTAATACTAAGAAATAAATAACTAATTTTGTGGTTAACTTTTTATATTTGAATATACAGGGTGTTAAGGGACGTACTTGACTTACTTTAACCAGTGATTCCTGACATTATTTGGAGTAAAAAATGTAAATGAAATTTTGGTCTCCGGTGACATTTTTGATGTTTTTTTTATTTCATTTTGTACATTTTTTACTCCAAATAATGTCAGGAATCACTGGTTAAAGTAAGTGAAGTACGTCCCTTAACACCCTGTAGAGCGTGGTGTTTTCTCTATCTAACGTCATTTATTTCTCACTATGATAGTAAGGATGGATTGTTAAAAAAAATCGAACAATTCATCAAATATTTGACGTTCTGTGGATTTTCCACTCCAGTTCTGTGATTATTTCAGTTTTACGAAGCAACTGAATTATGATGATATAATAACAGAACTTGAATAGAACTTACACAGAACGTGAAAATTAACTTAAAATACTTCATGAATTGTTCAAATTTTTCGAAACAACCCGTCTTAAGGGCCATTAACGGTCGGCGTAGTCCAGCGGTAAGGCTCTTGGTCGCGGGATCGAATACCGGCGTGGTTAATAAATTTTATTTGATTAATTTGTGTTATTTCATAATTTATTTATTTAAAAAAATATGTAGGTAGTGTATTTGCGGCACGTTCCAGAGTGAAAGATACTCTCGGTATATAAGACCACCATTCAGAATTGAAACGTTGCTTGAAATGGCATTAGCCGTGTTTGGTGACCAGATCTGAATAGCCAGGTACTTCTCCACCTTCCTCTTCCTTATCTCCTTCCCCTCCTCACTACCCTCAGCCTCACAACATACCCCAATTGGGATGCCATAGTCTCACTGGCTTCAGATGTGAGCAGTTGGGACTGTTATGCGGTATTCATATAAAAAAATTTAATCAGCCAGCGGCCGAGAATTCATGATTCGTCGAAAGAAGTTCTTACAATCATACAGGGCGGTTTCAATGAGAAAGATTAATTATTCTCCGTACCAGCTTTTTTAAATAATAACTCAATATCGATTTTATTTCATTCAAAATTTGATTCAATTTATACCTACATTGAAAAATGCTGAAACGCATGATGATAAAACTATTAAAATTATGTACGTTTTGTAATTATTTTTTGATCATAAGTATTTATAATTTTTCAATAATGTCTAAGCAAAATAATAATGTAAAAAAAAACTTAAATATATTAGTTTCTGGGACTAAATAAATAGACAAACTGAAGTATTTTCGTCACAAAGTGCGGATATTTTAAAAATAATTTTATTTAAACTAAAATTAAAATTCTTAAACATAGATTTCCCAGATAATTTATTGATTTATTTTACTGTATGATTGTACGAAGAATGATTATATGATTATACGAGAAGAGAAAACGAAATAGACCATTTAGACGGTGGGTTGACGACATCAAAGCCATAGCAGGTGGTACATGGACAAGAGTAGCTAATGATAGAGAGAAATGGCGACAGTTGGAGGAGGCCTTTGTCAACTAGTGACATACAGACAGGGAGTCAATCCATGATAAGTGTTATAAATGTGAAAAGTTTATTATTAATAATGTAATGTAATTTACTGTCTGAATAAAGGCTATTATTATTATTATAATATGATTTGAAATGTGCTTTGTATGTATAATACAAAATTTTGTTTGAAAATTTAACAAATCTGCCAACGACCTACGGTAAAACCTTGTTGTACTAAAAATAAACACATTTTTTCAAAACTTAAAACATAGCTTTACTAGATAAAAGAACAACCAGTCTTTGGAAATCAATTTATAGTTTTTTGTGGAAAAGAGTCAATAAGTCTTAAATTTGATTTAAAAATGACATATTTCCGGTTTTGTCTGGTTATTCCCTCTTAAGAGAGACACAACGACATCATCCACCATCCACAAATTTACATCCACCCATAGATGAGTTAGTAATAGTTGACAGTACATAGCATCCACTGATCCGATAAAACCTAGAAATGTGTTCTATACGGGTTTGAAACAATGCTGATTTCGCCATTTTATTTTAAACGTGTATCTGTGTAAAATGTACTTATATGTGTATGTCTTTCCCGTAATGAGTTTTTTCTCAATTCATTGGGACTAATGTGTTACTTAACATGTTTTTGTAATGCATTATAATTAAATAAATAAAATTGTTTTTACATAGCTCCACATAGTAGGATCGGTCAGTAGTTGAGTTGGCATCGTGTTCGGGTCCCACCCAGGCGTCCCGTGTTTGATTCCTCGGCTGGCTAAGTCTTCCATCACGACACAAGCAACATTTTTCACTTGCTGTGGTGGTAATAGGAGATTTTCAAAGATTGTCGGGTTATTCGTAACCCTCTGTGTCTCTCACACAACGACATCCATGAGACATAATATGCGAGTTGTTCCGAAAAGCAAAAGAATTAGCCTGTGGGGTTAATAAGTTAGGTACGCCTCATACGTCCGGTAAAGTTATATTATCGTGAAAATAAGCGGGTCCGAGTGGTTCATGGAGTTTTTAATTTCATTTGGAGGGGAATTAAACAATTTTGAAGAACGATTAGAAAAATAGTTTCAAAATATTATATAAATTATTATGTGATATTTTAAAACTCTCTCACGAAGGAGATTACTTAACGATTCAAATCATTTTCAAAACTGTAAATTTAATTCAAACGGTGCTCATTTGACTGGATTATCACTTCACGGTTCGATAAGCCAATCAACTTAATCAAGAAGTAGGTATCTATTCAAAAATTTACATCCACCCATAGATGAGTTAGTAATAGTTGACAGTGTTGACAGTACATAGCATCCACTGATCTGATAAAACCTAGAAATGTGTTCTATACAGGTTTGAAACAATGCTGATTTTGCCATTTTACATTATTAAGACCCCGCATTCCGAATTTCTACCGAATTATAGTTATTATGTATTTTTTAAACGTGTAATATCTGTGTAAAATGTACTTATATGTGTATGTCCTTCCCGCAATGAGTTTTTTCTTAACTCATTGGGACTAACGTGCTACTTACCATGTTTTTGTAATACATTATAATTAATTTTTTGTATTTCTTGGGCACTGACTATGTAACAATTTATAGACATTTTTGTTTTGAAAAGTTTTATTTTTTGATGTACATTTGTAACTTTTAAATTTTTTTGCGACCGGTTTCGACACGTCCGTATCATTAACGAGCAAACTTAAAACTAACTTAAAAATTCTATACCAGTATACAATTAATTATGCGGGGGTAGTGGGAGGGGGGAATTTGGTGGAGGGGGAGGACGGTGGGAGGATTCAAAATTACATGGAAACATCGTTCGTTAATGAAAATTTCATGGAAACATCGCTCGTTAATGATACGGACGTGTCGAAACCGGTCGCAAAAAAATTTAAAATTAAAGTAACAAATGTACATCGAAAAATAAAACTTTTCAAAACAAAAACATTATAATTAAATAAATAAAATTGTTTTTACATAGCTCCACATAGGATAGGTCAGTAGTTGAGTTGGTATCGTGTTCGGGTCCCACCCAGGCGTCCCGTGTTCGATTCCTCGGCTGGCTAAGTTCTCCATCACGACACAAGCAACATTTTCCGCTTACTGTCGTAGTAGTAGGAGAGTTTCAAATATTGTCGGGTTATTCGTAACCCGGAAATATTTGTCTTTCTTAAAAAAAAATTAAAAACAAAACAAACAAAACAGGAGGCTCTCAAGAAAATAATTTCCATCAGGGTCTATGTCGTCTTTGGGGATGCTGTGTGGAGGGTCTTTTTTATGAAATAAAGTAGAGGAAGTTCTGTTAAGGAAAATAGTATTAGGGGTGGGTAGGATTCTGGGGGTCAGTTTGTCCAAGAGTGACGGACGTATAAATCCATCTCTCTCACTGGGGTGCAAGTCGATATTGCGAGAGAGTACGGCTGAGGAATTCAAAGGGACTCCCTCAACCATTCTCTCCCGATCCGGCCTGCAAACCTGACCTGCCTGGGCAGACGCATCTACCGAAAAGACCCGGACAAACCGCACCCCATGAACCGCTCTACAAATTATCCAATTATTATTATAATTATAAGCTGTCAGGCAAGTGTAAGATAGACAGAGCGCATGCTAACTCCGCTGGAACCAAAATGTATTAAGTTATTAGTGGTGACATTTGTTTCCATTCAAATCTACAAGAAAGACATTTCTAGTGTGGAATATCTATTGAGAAGCAGACATAAAACAGTTTCCGCCAATATCGGTACTTACTGCAAACGTCAGCCGGAAGCGGAAGTAGCGCTTCCTGAGCCGGAAGTGCTCATTGCCATTTAACGTCCGATGCCCTTAACTCGATAGATCCTATAATACCGGAACTAAAAGCCGGGGGCAGTTTGACGGGTTTGATGGCAAGTCCAAGTAAAATTTTATTGCCTCTTAAAATTTTCGCCAATACATCTTTATTGAATTAAAACAGTGGGCTATTTGACCTGTTTCTAAAATTTTAAGAACCCAATAAACTGGAGTAAAAGTTACGTTTTGCACCGTTGCACCACGTTGTGTAAAAATTAAACTAAAAAAATTTTTTTTCTCCATATTTCGATAATTTAGATATTTGAAAATATCCCCTTAAAAGGAAGTTATAGCCATTTTAGTGTCGCGGTTAAGACGTTAGAGTTAATCTAACTGGAATCCAAATAGAACAAAACGTTACACGCGTTTTTCTCGAAACTACCTTTTTCGAGACGGTTGACATGATATTTCAAGTTCGACTGAACCAATGTACTTGAAATTTGTTGTGAGCCTTCTCTAAACATTACTCTATCGCATTAACTAAAACTATCTATAACAAAAGACCTAAAACTATCTATAACAAATGACCTAAGACTTTGGGGTGACCTACAACCTTGGGGTGACCTACGTCCTTGGGGTGACCTACGACTTTTGATCACCTACGACCTTGGGGTGACCTATGACCTTGGGGTGACCTACGACCTTGGGGTGACTTACGACCTTGGGGTGTCCTTTGACCTTGGGGTGACCATCCTAATCCTTATCCTTATCCTAATCACTCCCCAAGTTAAGCGTGTGTAAAGGCCCGACCGTTTGCCTAGCAATCGATCACCGTTTGGATCGATTACCGTTCGCATGACATTTTTCGTAACAATCACCACTTTTCGTAACGCATTCATAAGTTTACCCCCCAAGTCGAGCGTGCGTAGGTAGAGAAGTTTAACTTAAAAAAAACTCTAGAATAAATAAAAATTATTCATGTAGGTATATATATTAATTATTTATAAACAAAAAATTACTATCATAGGGAATTTTCGGATACTAAACAAATAATAGATTTATTTCATCTAACCAATTTTTATTTGTTTTATGATTCACACATTTAAATGTATGGCACTGTCCAGAGTCACCCCGTGTGCCGATAGGGCGAAATTACATTGGGAATATATCGTTTCTCTACGTGACTCGCGTCTCGATGATGCGGCGAGGGGGGAAAGCAGGTATGGGCGGGGTTACTTGCTGCATATACATATATAGACGTACAATTATTCTTGTGAGGGTTATGCTATCTATAATGGTGTGCTTACTTCTCGAATATTTTTTTGTTATACAGTATGATTATTTTAAGGTGATAAGGATGGTAGGATTTAGTCAACAATAAATGCTGGAATAAACGTTTCGTTGAGGATAATATTAATAAAAATAATGATTTATTGTCTTTTTTTCTTAGTAGTAACATGTAGAGATAATGATATCCTCACTGGGATCTCCCGTGCTGAGGATTTCATTACATATTATAATATAATTATAAGAAATTAATATGAATTAGTTATAAACATATATCATGTAGTATTTTTTTGAAATAATTATTAAGTAAATAAGACAGTGTTTTTTTTTGTAATTCAGTTCACCAGATTTTTAGTCTGAATTTGTTATCAGTATATTTTCTATATCTGATCGCCCTATATTTAGTATACAGGTTTTTATTTGAGATTTAAATGTTATAATTTTGAGGTTTTTGAGTGAGAGTGGTATTTTACTGTAGAGTTTAATACCATAATATAAGACGCATTTTTGGCCAAATGTTGTGTTAGTAGTTACTTGTTGGATATGTTTTTGACCATGAGATCTAGTGTTTCTAATTTACGTGTTAGTTGTTATTTCTTGGGTTTTGTACTTATGAATGTAAATGAGTATAGTTTTTAGAATGTAGTTGTTTAAATGACATGATGTTAAGATTATTGAAGATTTCGTCAGTGCTAGTTCTTACAGGAACTTTCAGTATAATTTTCATTATGGCTTTTTGAGTTTTAATTGGTGGATTTAGTATGTTTTTATTTGCACTGCCCCATCCGATAATACCGTATTCTAAAAGTGATTGGCAGAGAGCCATGTAAATCTTGATTAAGTCTTTTTAAAAAAAAAATTATGCTTTGTGCTTACACACTTGTGTATGGTCCTGCATATTTTCTGATAGTACAGTACATTTTTATACAGCTTCGCGTACATTGGTCAAATCATGGAATCATTTTGAGATTTATTAAAAAAAAAATAAAAAAAAGTATCAGTGATAGATGAATCGGTGGATGTATTTTTTTGCCACAAGTTGTTATAATTATTGCTTGTCTAGTTTGTAGTTGGAAGAAACATTTTAGAAACATATTATAAGTTTGTACAGCGCCCTTGAGGTGATATTTCACAAAAACGACGCTACACAAATCATCCAAATTATTAATGCTCTCTATAATATTATGTTTACTTACCAGAGGGCTTTTACTTTCAGAAAATATGAAACGTTAACAAAATACAGGAAACAGTAAATATAAATATGAATAATAAATATATTTTTTAAATATTAGGTTCTCACAGGTGACCCCGAAGAAAAAAAATCCCTCAGGGTCTAGTTCATCTTTGAGGATGCTGTGTAGGTCTTTTAAGGGAAATGAAGCAAAGGAAGTTCCGGGAAAAATAAATGTGAGAGGGGTGGGTAGTAATCTGGGTGTCAATGTGTTCAGGAGTGACGGTCGTACGTCTGCGGTGCAAGGCGATGGATCGAGAAAGTCCGGCTAGAGAGATCAAAAGTTCTCCTTCAATCATTCACTTCCGATCCGGTCTTCCACGCAGTAAGTGCGCAAACGCATCCGCCGTCAAGACCTAGAAAAACCTCACGCCATGAACCCGGGCACCCCTGGTAGTGTCACGAAATGTAGCAAATGGAACCATTTGGAGTGACCGGAGTGACCAATGGCAGGATTGTTGGTTATTCAATAAATGGTTCCCGGGCGCGTATTTCCTTTTCCGTGTTTAATTCGAGGCAACTATGCCAAACTAACGCTAATTGTAACGCCAATTCCCTTCCCAAACCGGTGTTCAGTACGAGGCATGTTAAGTGAATGCATTCTAGACAAGTTTTTACCTGTATTTATAACAGCAGAACATGGAAAGAAATGTATTAGAATAATTAAACATACCCGCTAGACAAAACCTGCTTTGCCAAACAAACCATTCAAAACCTGGGATGTTTTTTAAAATTATGATGATATGCGAGTTTATTTTAGAAAATTTATTTTGTAAGATTGGTACTCTAAAGTGTTATAAGTACTATATTGTAAAGTGTTTTTAATTATTTTATTAGTAAGGCTGTTTGCGTTTTATTGCCCATACATTATATTGTGCGCCACACACTTCCTTTTTTATGTTATAATCACGTTTGGAGGACGCGTGCCTCGTACTGGACACGTTTTGGGAAAGTAGGATGCTGCTTGCCTTCTACTGAACACGTGTTTGGAGAAATAATGGCATTAAAAACCCGCGTTGATTTCGAGACATGGTTGCCTCGTATTGAACACGGAAAAGGAAATACGCTTCCCGGGCGGCGGTACCCATACCCGCCTCCAAAGTTGAATGAAAAAATGTAGATTGATTAAATGCAGGAGTTTACAAAGTAAAACTTTAGAGTGAAATAATTTTAATAAATAAGGTTGTTTTGAATATTGAACTCCCTATATAAGGCTGAATATTGGTATTGGGAGTGATGGTGCAAATCCATCCCGATCGCTCTTTAGATGGCTTAATTCTATTCCTGCATTCACCCCGCTAGATCCAATTCACCCCAACCTACCCCGCTTGTACCAACCTAACCCAGTTGTACAAACCTACCCCAGTTGCGCTAAATCGCCCCGAGCAGTACAAGTAGATTCAATGTGCAGAGTTTTGCAGAAAAAAACCAGCCAACAAAACGTGCCAATATATAATATTCGATAAGAACTTCGTCGTAAAATGTATGAGTGTTGTGTGTGTCTTTTATGAGTAATAGAGATGAACAACAATGCAGTTGTCAGCGGTATATATAATAAATAGCAGTAACTGCTAGGGCCTGCGGGCGGCTTTTAGTTCAGTTTCGCCCAGTTTGAGTATTGGTGACCATTTTATAAATTCGATAGGAACTGGTTCCAAAAATAGCCGGTTCCTCGGATCCACTGGGATTCAGAGACAACTAGTCACTGGGATTAAGTAACCGCGACATGCAATGGAGTCATATATAATATTATACAGGGTGTTAAGGAACGCACTTGATTTACTTTAACAAGTGATTCCTGACATTATTTGGAGTAAAAAATGTAAATGAAATTTTGGTCTCCGGTGACTTTTTTGACGACTTTCTTTTTTCAAAAATTTTTTCTTTAAAGTCAAACAAAAAAAAAATTTCTTCCGCATGTCGTCATTGGTCACTCAGCCGGGTGGCCGACGAACCCCTTACCCCCCCTCCAACTGTTCAACAACTATCATTTTTTATGTTTTTGTAAAAAAAAAAAAAACATCAAAAATGTCACCGGAGACCAAAATTTTATTTACATTTTTTACTCCAAATAATGTCAGGAATCACTGGTTAAAGTAAGTCAAGTACCTCCCTCAACACCCTGTATAGATGTACCTCCCTCAACACCCTGTATAGATGCGTGGTATTATTATTCACAACTGCCAATTACAATTTTTTATTATTGTATAAAAGTTACATACAATGGGAAATTATACCCGCTAAGCTACTGCAAGTAGCTTGTCAGCAGGAGATTAGCTCCACAGATTACAGGAGATTAGTTAAAACAATACATGAAATAATCCTAAACGCTTCAGCGTGGCAACAACATACACATATAACAGCATATTAACCATAAACATATTTACATAATATATATGTTACTGTAAAAGCCCGAACTACGGTAAATCCTAAGATTTTCCGGTAAATCCTAAGATTTACCAACTCTTAATGGTAAAAGTCCGAACCAACCGTTCTATAATTATCGTTCACCAACCTAACCTAACCTAACCTAACATGTACTAAATTCTAATGGTAAAAGATCGAAAAAATCGTTTATAATATTTAAATAAGAAACGGTTTTTTCGGGCTTTTACCATTAGAATTTAGTACATGTTAGGTTAGGTTAGGTTAGGTTGGTGAACGATGATTATAGAACGGTTCGGACTTTTACCATTAAGAGTTGGTAAATCTTAAGATTTACCGGAAAATCTTAGGATTTACCAATATTCGGGCTTTTACGGTAACATATACACCAATCATTGTGATAATGTGATATGCAATGTTGATAATTATTATTCCGAAACCGTAGTTTATGGTGAAAAAATGTAGATTAAGAATTTTTTTAATATCATTAGACAGTTGAGTATATAAAACACAAGTAATTAATAACATAATTGCAAATTAGAACATGGTGAGAGTGAGAAAAATATAAACTTAATACATAAGGTTACTCCCTAATAGCCATCATTTTAACATCAGTGAGAATTTCGTTATAGAGCACTTTCTTTAAATTCGTATGGCATTTTGTTAAATATTAATGGTATAATATATTCAAGTGTTCTTTGACCATATTTGTTTTGAAACACAGGTACTTTCATTCCTTTATTTTGTATGATACGAGTATTGTGTGCATGATCCACCATTGTTTTATATTTTATATGGACTGCCGGATATATGCTGCAATACAATTTTTTGCCACATAATAGCACGTACATATATAATATGAAATAAAAAACAAGAAATGTGAGTATTTTTTTACATCATCTCCACACGGGAGGCCCAGAGGACAAAAATTTCCCTCAGGGCCTATGCCATTTTTGGGGATGCTGCGTGGATGGTCTTTTTAGGGAAAGGAAGGAGAGGAAGTTCTCGGAAGGAAAAAGGTATGAGGGGTGGGTTGGAGTGACCAGGAGTGGCAGACATATGAATCACTCTGCAGTGTAAGGTGACGGGCTGAGAGAATCCGGCTGGAGAAGTCAAAAGGTCTCCCTCAACCGGCCTCTCCCGATCCGGCCCACCAACAATTGGACGCCCATGCGTCCGCCGCTAAGACCTGGACAAACCTCACCCCATTAAGCCGGACACCCCTGTCAAGTCACCAAAAGTAGCGAAACACTTGGGGAGACCTATCACAGAGGTGTTGATTATATCCGCCTCCCAAAATTAGGATACATTAAATAATGTAATTACCAATTAGAAATAATGTACATATATAATATGTACGTGCTATTATGTACGTATATTTGCCACATAATAGCACGTACATGTATAATAATCATATCATCATCAATCTCTCTATATCCAGAGAGATTCACGAAATTACAAATCCAATAGTAACTACTTACGCTTGCCAGGCGTTGCTTCTCACGCTAACTGTTAACGTAATTTTTGAGTTTAATGTGGACTGTTTGCTTTCTGCACACCGTTCCAAAGTGACTCCGTCAACCATTCGAAGCTGATTCGACGATCGGAAATATCGCCCTGTTCCCAACGTGTCTATTTTTGCCCCGTATGCCGTTTTACTTCGGGTGGCGCTTTAGCTCCGTGAAATATCACATTTGCCGAGAATTTAAATGTCAATATTATCGAAATCCTTTGACGGGTTCGCGACTGACGGGCTGTGATGGCGCCATTTCTTTTTTCGTCGAATCACTGAATTTACACTCTCTGTCAATCAATTTGTTTTTCATTGGTGATATGTGGAGTTTGACAAGTAAATACGATGTATCTACACTTAACCCTTGGAATGCCATTCTGCCGGTTTCATGACAGTTGACCCATGGATATGATATGTGGAATATGACATGTAAATACGATGTCTCTACATTTAACCCTTGGAATGCCATCCTGCCGGTTTCATGACAGTTGATCCATGAACATGATTTGTAGAATTTGATAAGTAAATACGATGTATCTACTTTTAACCTTTAAAATACCATCCTGCCGGTTTCATGACAGTTGATCCATGAACATGATATGTAGAATTTGATAAGTAAATACGATGTATCTACTTTTAACCTTTAAAATACCATCCTGCCGGTTTTATGACAGTTGACTAATGAATTTGATATTTGGAGAGTTTGACAAGTAACTACGTAACTCTTGGAATGCCATCCTGCCGGTTTCGTGACAGTTGACCCATGTACATGATATGTGGAGTTTGACAAGTAAATACGATGCATCTACATTTAAACTTTGGAATTCGTTCCTGCCGGTTTCATGACAGTTGACCCATGAACATGATACTTACGTGGAGTTCGACAAGTAAATACGATGTATCTCCTTTTAACCCTTGGAATGCCATCCTGCCGGTTTCACGACAGTTGACCCATGAACATTTCCAAGTTACAAATAACCTGACAAACTAAATTTTCTGCGACCATCATTATTAAAAGAAAATGTTTCTTGCGTAATTTGTCTTAAGAATTTTCCCAAGGATAGCTACTAATATTCAGAAATAATGCGTTTTTCTCTGCACTGTTAAAAAAATAAGTAATAACAAAATATTCTTGAATTTTATTATATTTTCCATAAAGCTGTCCACACTAAAAAAGGTATTATAAAAAGATAAAATTTCGTTATACATAGTATGTAATTAGAATTTGCAAAAGTTTGCAAATAAAAGTTGTTGATAGCAAAAATGGCAGACAATATAAACATTGACGCCAACTAAAAAAAAGGGGATTTGAGCAAAAACGCGTTTGAAGTTTTCGCTTGTAATCAGGCTGCTCCGTCCGCCGGTCTACCTGCTTGGCGCGCATCGCTCCTAACTATATTTGAAGTTCGAATTTGATGCTATAACTTGGGGAATGTATTCTCCACAGGTGAAGGAAGATTTATTTATTTATTATTTTTTTATTATTTAAACGCCCGTACATAGGGCTATTACATACATAATACAGGTGTATCGAACATTTACAAACATTATATATATATAGAATAACATACAGTACATACATACGATGCATATTGGTACAACAAATATTTATCATTTTACAAACATATCAGTTACATAAATAACTAGTTATTTTTGCTTTGATGCAAGACGGTGAGGTTTTGAAAATATCGAAAAGGTCTGTATACGTATTGGCAGTTCGGTGAAAACGCACTAGCGGTGAATGATAGGAATAGTTAGTGCTATGATTGTCACTGTGGAAAAGGTGGTGGAGTCAAGTTGGTTTAACAGGGCCACGAATATTTATAACACTTAACATTTGAGGGCAGTCTATGAGATTGTTCAGTAATTTAAAAAGTATAAGAATGTCATTAATAGTACGCCGGGTAGAAAGTAGTGGTAGGTTTAGATCAGACATTAAAAAAAAACAAATTAAAAAATCAAAAAAACCCTCCACACAGCATCTCAGATGACATAGGCTCTGAGGGAAATTATTTTGCTCAGGGCCTCCTGTGTGGAGTTAATGTAAAACAGACATTAATGCATTGTAGCGGATTTCAATTACAGGCTGTTTCAATTTGAATTGAACGTATCGAAGAAATTTTCTTTGTACTCTCTCCAAACGGTGTAAGTTACAGGTATAAATCGGAGACCATACAGGAGATGCATATTCCAGCTGCGATCTTACAAGAGAGCAGTAAAGTAGCTTAATTGACTCAATGTTTTGAAAAGTCCTTGTGTTACGTATTACAAAACCTAGAATTTGCATGGCCTTATTGGAAATTGTTTCACAGTGACGATCAAATGTAAGTTTCCAGTCAAAAATAACACCAAGGTCTTTGATAAATGGAACTAATGCAATTTCATTATTTTTAATTAAATATGATGTAGATATTGGAATCCGTGAACGGTAAAAACACATGTGGAAACATTTTTTTACGTTTAGGAATAATTTATTTATTTCACACCAGCTAGCAAGTCTATCTAAATTTTGCTGAAGGATAAGTGCATCATTTAAACATTTTATAATCTTAAAAAGCTTTAGGTCATCTGCGAATAGAATGAATTTGACATTATCGAAACATAAAGATAGATCATTTATAAATAAAATGAAGAGAAGTGGGCCCAGATGAGAGCCTTGAGGAACTCCCGAAGTTACTTTAAATTTATACGAAAATTTATTATTTAATTTTACCATGAGTTCACGGTTACAGAGGTAACTATTCAACCATTTTAGGAATGATCTATGTATACCAAGGGCTTGCAGTTTCGCGATAAGGAAATTAATATTTACTTTATCAAAGGCTTTTGAAAAGTCAGTATATATTGAATCTACTTGTGCACGAGACGTGAAAGCTTCACAGATATAGTGTTCATATAATAGAAGATTGGTTGTGGTTGACCGACCGGTAACAAAACCATGCTGTTCTGGAGTAATAATATGCCTAAACTTATCAGGAATCTTATCTAAGACAATACTTTCAAACATTTTCGGGATGGTAGACAGTATGCAAATTGGTCTATAATTTAAAACACAATTTTTATCACCTGATTTAAATACAGGTGTCAAGTGATTAAGTTTCCAAGGACCAGGAAATATTTCAGTTCGGAGTGACAGATTAAATATGTGTTGAAGAGGAGCTGCTATAAACTGAGCGCATTCCTTTATGAATACCGGTGGAATTTTGTCAGAACCTGACCCCTTCTTACAATCTAGAGATCTGATCTTTTTATTAACATCATCCAGGGAAATGTGGCATGTTGATATATCAGTTACATTGGTGTATTTAAATTCAGGTAGAGTCACATTATCATTATTGTGTTCATAAACACTTGAGAAATAATCAGCAAAGAGATCAACTATTTCTTGATCATTATCAGCATGTTTGCGCCCTGAATACATTGATCTGGGACAGCCGTTATTGTCTTTAAGAGACTTCACATAATTCCAAAAATGTTTTGGATTTGACTTGATAGTCTGCTCTACATCTGTAATATAATCTGAATAGCATTTAATTTAGATTATTTGGCAAAGCCGATTTTTTGGATCTGCTGGACCAGATTCCTCCCTTAAGGCGAGGTGTACCCTCTCAAAAAGAAGTAGATGGAGTATGTAATTACGAATGTTATAGTGAGCGCGCTTATATTAAAAACGATCATATTTAAGTGAAAATTGTGAAAATGCGCTAATATTAAAAACACGACTCGTGTAAAATAGAGCAAAAATCTCGCGGGAATTGTCTAAAATAGCATTAAAAGAAAAACTGTGAATTTTTTCATAAATATATCTTGTAAAATAACTGAAAAAACGTGTTTATAATAATTTTCGAAGCATACTTTGCGATTTTTTTCTATCGAGGGAATTTCATGTAATTGCCGTTTCGGCGTGGGAAATGTGTAGATTTTATCTTCAAGAATAACATATATTTTTTAAGAGCTTTAAAACTTACAGTATTTAAAGAAAATATTTAATAAATCCGGGCCTTAAGACATTTCACGCAAAACTTCAATTCTGAATGATGGTCTTAAAGGACCACGGAAATAAATTTGTAATCACACCCTTGTCACAGAGTAGTGGACTAAAAATAATGAATATTTAAAAAAAAACTCAAAATTCCAATAGAAAACATTAATTATTTAAGTTTAATGAATCGACTAAATTTAATTACGCTGTCTGACAGAAGAATCATTTCTGACCTAATTTTATTGTACAGAATTATGAACAACCTAATTGACAGCCCTGCCATCGTTGCTACTATTAAACTTCATGTACCGACAAGGAATACTAGACAAAATATAACATTCTTTTGCAACACATACACAACTAACTATCAATCACACTCACTTACCAATAGCATGCATTATTTAGGCAACAAGTTTGGGGGTATTGTAGATGTATTCGCTGATTCCCTTTATAATCTAAAATGCAATTTAAACTAACACTTTGTGGAATCCTACAAATTATTGTAACATGAGTATAATATATTTAACGATTTGATTTGTTATTGTAATGTTTATTATATTATATTTTGTTCTATGTTATTATTAAATATTACATTGATTAAAATATTTCACGGTTTTCCACAAGATTATACAAGTGGTTTTTTTTTCTTTAAATGCAACTTTTATATTCTTAAAAGTTTTTTTCACTTTTATAACTTTTGGTATAAATTCTATGTATGTGTAATCCTCGATATCTTAAATATTATTTTCTAATCTATGTAAAAGCCCCTACGGGCGTATAACGACAATAAATAAATTTCACTGAATTAAACCACGATATTTCGTGATAACACTGATTATTTACAGCAATATGAAATTCGACCCTTATATTGTTGTTTAATTTCCCGTATTGATTACGTCGTAAACACTAAACAGTTTGACAGTATCAATTAACAGGTTATTAGGGAATCGATAACGTAGGATATAACAACAATTTCAAACAGTATTGATATCCATATTTGGTTTCCGCTAAGTGTTCTGCTTAATAAAAACAAAACGTTCCTTTTTTCATCCCAAGTTTTTTAAGTCAAAACATTTAAAATTATTGTTATTTTTTAGAAAATAATGTGTCCTTACTACCCCGTTCTAAGGTCACATTGTACGGTACTGGGCGTTTTCATTCCGCGACAAAATATCGCCCAACAAAATATCTACTAAAACCTGACCTAACCTAAATTTATTTTAAATTTTAATATTTTAAACAATAATATATCGACGGGTTCCGGGCTATTTGTATTAACCGACATTTTTTAAACTTTACACAAGAGCAGTTTAAAGTTTCGATTTTTAGAAAAAAAATATAACTTTAGCAAATCGCATTATTTTTTTGAAAATAAGGATATTACTGTTTTTATAACATATTCCCCATATTCGGATTCTTCTTTTTTCTAATATTCCTATTTTTAACGAAGATAAATGTCGCTTAATACAAAATGACCTTTATTTTACTTTTTTTTGTTCCAGGCTAAATGAGTTAACCGCCTATGATTATTGTTTCTTATTCTAGGCTAAATGACTAAACCGCCTAGGTTTATTATTTCTTGTTCCAAGCTAAATGACTTAACCGCCTAGGCATGCAAATAATGGCTCTAAGCTAAGTGCTTTAATCAAAAAATTGGTCATATTTCAAACTTAAGCTAATTGATTTAAATACCATATCTTAAACTTATTAATGTATGGCTAATTAGTTTATGCGACTGATATTTTTTTTAATAAATTCTTGTATATTTATAAGGTAACGCTAATTGTATTAAGCGACACTGGATAAGAATTTAATAATCAGGCTAAATGCTTTAACGTACGTTGCCTGTAAATTGTTGCTCCAGGAAAAAAAGTTTAAACGATTGTCTGGTATTTGGTAGTGAGCTTAAGTACACAGTTCCTAAATGTGTCAATATTTTGTGTCGCTTCATACATTGCAGTCCAAAATGGGCCCAAAAATGTGGTTGTATTAAGCGACAAAAAAGTGCTCCGATTGTCACCAAACACAGCTCAAACGACGCAGAAAAATTCGCTGATTCCAAATATATATAAAAGTCTATATCGCCCAGAGTGTCGCTTAATACAATTAGTCCGGAACCCGTCGATATTGTCTTTACAGGATATCTGTATTAATTTTGTCATTTTATACTATTTTCGAAAAATAATTTATTCTCTTTATAGAATGCTTGTATTATTTTTGTCCCATTTTTTTGTTAGGTAAGGCTAGATTAGGTTAGGTCAGGTTAGGTTTTAGTAGATATTTTGTTGGGGTTAAAAAGTCGCAGAACCCATTGAACATGTTTACGAGTTTGAATTATAAGTGAGTACTTATGTTAAAACATCATAAGAAGAAAATTATAAAGTTATGTCTAGAACCAAACACAATACAAGCATTAATCTTTGTTAGGTTTCAAAATTGTATCTATTTTCTTGCATCCCGTATCCACAATTCATGTCTTAATCCTTCTTTTGAAGTTGGTAATTTTTTAAATGGTTGATATTGCAAGAGGGAGTATATAAAATAATTTTAAAGAAAAGTTATGCATATTTCTTTGTCCAAAAGTCGTATTAGTTGTAAGTTGGAGAAATTTATGTTACATCTACCGGATCTGCCGGATCTGCCCTGATGAGGGACACTGCAACGATGTCCGAAAAGTTGGCTAAAGAAGGAGGTAGCGCAACACGGCATAACACCCCAAAAACAAATAACGAAAATGCTTTTGGCCGTGAAAATCTTAAAACTTATCAAATTTATGTTGATCTATGGATTTATGGATTAATCAAAATAGTAGAAGAAGTCGGAAACGCTTGAGGAAAATGTGGCACGATCAAGTCAATAAAATATTTCAAAGAAGACAATATTAGCGCGTATCTATCGAAAATAACAGAAAACGTCAAGGACGCATCCAGGAATGAAACCCAGGATCTAAACCTTGCCGGGGATCTGTTCTAACCTCTCTGCCAATTTGACCCTTTCCCCTTTGGGTATTTTTAACTCTATCATACTTTGACTAAGAATCGGCTGAGTTGGCATCGCACCTGGGTCCCACCAGGAGTCGCACGTTCGATTCTTCAGGTCTCCAGAGCCGATATCAGGGACCGCGCACCACTATGAATAATTTTCGCATGAAGAGCGAGTGGACCAAGAAAGGATTTTGAGAAAAGTAGGTATACGACTCCTAAGTAAATAAATACGTTCGAGACATTCTAAAGGAAAAAATAGAATAATACATTTGTTGGTCATCCAATAAATGGTTCCCGGGGCGGCGGTACCCTCTTAAACTAACATTTTAACAACCCAACATTTGCACAAGTCAAGAATGAAAATTTGAAATTAAATTAGACCAAAGACCGAACTCAAAAGATCCCTTATTATTACGAGGAGTCAATTTTGAAACCACCTGTATAAAATGGTTTAAAAGGGAATAAATATCACATAAAGAGACACTTAGACTACAAAGGGTCGAACAATCGCCCTACGGCCCTGGGCGATCCAATAACAATGAAACGACCCTTTTTATGTTAATGCCCCTTTGGTTATCTCGAAGAAAGGTATTTGAATCGATATCACCTACTTCAAGTAATTCATTCATACGTAAGAAGTAATTTGGCGCCGAACTGTGTGTTTTTCTAAAATTCATATATATATATATTTTTTTTTTTTTTATTCTTATAATGCGTATATATTTATTTAACGCCCAAAGGGCTTTTACATGTTTGGTAGTACAATTAATTCAAGACAGATGGTTTTTAAGCAGATAAAGAAATAATAAAAATACAATTAGATAAAAAAGCACACAATTCATTAAAAAAAAAAACAAAAATACAGCGATTTCATAGGTTTACAAAAATACAGATGTGTTTAGGAATAGTTTTGGAATAAGTTTTTTACAAGATCAACAAAATTCGCCAAGTTTATGTTAAACATGTCAACTGTCAACATCACCTAAGTACTGATTTCCCATAGTGTGAAATCGTTGTATCGGAGAGCGGGCAATGTAGTTTCGCTTATGAATGCTACAGTAGAATAGTGTATTTTGTCGCGTAGTTATTATGGGTATTCGTAATTTTATGAGTTGCAGAAGTTCGCAATAGTCAAATTTAGAGTTAAGTATTTTGAATAAAAATGTTAAGTCGTTTATTTTACGTCCGTCTCCTAGTTTGTATTTTTTAGAATATTTAATAATAAATTATATTTTAAGTCTTTTAATGGGATATTTAATTAAAAAATTACAAAACGCAGAATTTTTTTTTGTATTCGCTCAACGTTATTAATGTAAATTTTGTAAGATGGAGACCAAACTATCGAGTTATATTCCATTAGGCTTCTTACTGGAGATACATATAACAATTTAATGGCTTGTATGGAATTAAAGTTTTTGGTTGTTCTTAATATGAAGCCTAGTGTTTTCATACCTTTGTTTACAATTTGGTGGATATGATTGGCGAAACTTAGATTTTCATCCAAAATAATTCCAAGTTCTCTCATTTCCGTGACTCTTTCTAAAGCTGTGTTATTGATGGAATATTCGAAAAAAAACAGGATTTTTATTTCTGAAGAATGTCAAGGTTTTGCATTTTTCTACATTTACGAATAAATCATTTTGAAGGCACCAATCTTTAAACTTACTAATATAAGGCCTTTGACAAGGTGTGTCACAAAATACTAATCAATTAATTGGCGAAACTTGGACTTTATGGTAGTTTATTAAATTGGTTTGTTAGTTATTTGTCCAAAAGAATTCTTAGTGTGAAAATAAATGGCACACAGTCTTACAAATTTATAGCAACAAGTGGAGTGCCGCAAGGCTCCCATTTAGGGCCCATTTTGTTTATTATATTTATAAATGATATTGTTAATATATTTACTGACATAAATGTGCTACTGTTTGCCGATGACATGAAACTATATAAAGAGATTAACCACATTAATGATTGTATTATACTTCAAACTAACTTTAAAACTTTAAAAAAACTAGCATTAAATATAAATAAATATCAGTTCATTCATTTTTCAAAAATAAATAATCTTATTATTTTTCAGTATTCTTTAAATGATGAAAATTTAAATTGTGTAAGTAAAATTATGGATCTAGGCATTATGTTCGACAGTAAACTCACCTTTGTATGTCATATTAATAATATTATCAACAAAGCCCTAAAGACTCTTGGTTTTGTTTTGAGAGCTGCAAAAGATTTCAATGATTTAGACACATTTATTATGATATGAAACCCTTGTCAGATGCCACTTTGAATATAACTTGACGTTATGGTCTCCCTTTTACAACATTCATTCAGACAACATTGAAAAGATTCAACGCAAGTTTCTAAGGTTTATAAACTATAAATTGCATATTCCTATACTAAAAATTGATTACAATTATCTCCTGGATAAAACGTCTCTATTGAAACTTTCAGAAAGAAGAATAAGCACAGATTTAATATTATTACATAAAATACTGCATTACAAAATTGACTGTTCTGAATTACTTCAATTTATCAATATCCATGTTCCCCAAAAATCATGTCGACATTTATTACCCTTCTACTTCAATAACACCAGGACACTAGCTTATCAAAATTCTCCGTTTCCGAGACTTCACAGTCTCAGAAATAAATATTCTAATCTAGGTGATATATTTCATCTTAAAACTAAATAATATGTATTTTTATTATATTATTTGTTTTGTTGTTACACTGTTTTGTGTATTTTCTTTTCTCATTGTATTATATTTTCTTCATTGTTTGTTACTCAACATATAATTTATAATGTAAAAGCCCATCAGGGCGTGTAATACATAAATAAATATTTGTCTGAAGTAAATGGCAATGATTTACAAAAGTTATTTTCTTGTATAGCTTGTATAATGTATTATTTTCTTGTATAGTGTGTTACAAATTGATGTAATCGTGTAAAAATACACTACAAAATTTACAAAAAAAAAACAAAAAATTGATAATAATATATTTTAGGGTTCTTGCCGAAAATGGCCCTTGAAATTCTCTAAGCCAGTGTTGAAATGTCAAATCGTTCCATAGCTGAGCTGCTGAACTCAATAACGAGCCGAAGAAGCGACCCGTTCTCATGTGACAAATGTCAACAGTGTATATGTTGGGCGCGGGTTTGGCGTGTTTTCCGACAATGCACCGGTGCCGAAGGGATCAATGACGCTAGTTCCTCGGAGCATCTAACATTGGAATATAGGTAGCACAAGGATGGCATTCCCATCCGACGCATGTGCTCTAAAGATTGCAATCCGTTTGTTAAGGGACCGCAACCCGGATTTATTACATATTTCCCTTAAAGACGGTAAGTTTTAAAGCTCTTAAAAAAACATATATGTTATTCTTGAAGATAATATCTAGACTTTGCCTGCGCCGAAACGCAAATTATATAAAATTCCCTCGATAGAAAAAAATCGCAAAATATGTTACAAAAATTATTATTAACACGTTGGTTTCAGTTATTTTACAAGTTATATGTATGAAAAAATTCACAGTATTAATGTTGTTTAAGATAATGCCCGCGAGATTTTTGCTCTATTTTAAACGAGTCGTGTTTTATTATACATTTTCGCAATTTTCGCATCGATTTTGTCGCTGTAAATGTTAGCGCTCTCCTCTAACATTCGTAATTTCGTATCTCTCCATATTCTTCTTTTCGGAACCGGTTGCAGAGCCTTAAGATGTTTGTATCAAACGGCCCGCCCGTTTCCGCACGTTGGAGGTTATCCACCACTTACCTGCCCTGGTATAAGTAACAGATGGTTACTCCTTCAAGGCTCTCGCAAGGACTCTAATTTTTTTGAATGAACGAATCTAGATCTCCAGTGTCCCTGTATACGTTGTTAGTAAGCAGTATGTAAGTGATTTTTCCCGTTTCCGCACAGATTTGAGGGTTTCTGCACAAGTACCACGTACACGTGGGTTTCCTGGGGAGAGTAACCTCCCACGGCTGTGCCACGCTACGCCGCGTGAAGGCCACGCCACGCCACGGCGCGGGATCGTGGCAATTTGTTTTTCCGATTTAATCTGTTTCCGAATAATTAATTTATTGCGAGTTTCGGCGCGAATTTTTCCCATGTTAATTTTTATTTTAAAGGAGCCATAAATTATCAACGCGATAAAATATCACGCCCCCGGAGCCTGCGAACCCAGGGCTTGTCAAACTGGGGGCCGCAGCCAGGGGGAACAAATTACGCATTTTTTTAATTAAAAACTTCCTTAGCCCCATTTTGATTTGGAACTGGATGAAACGGAAACGAGCGACACTAAAAAGAGACAAACACATACATCAATAGGATTTAGCCTGCGAGAGAATGAGATAGAATGAAACCTTACCTACGTACAGTACCTACCTACTAAGCGTCGCGCTCAGTGAAGCTGCGCGCATTGGACGCTTTGATTATGAGCTAAATTTCTTTTATTATTATGTAAAGTCATAATAATAAAAGAGTATGTATGAGACGATGTATTTTTTTATAGTAGCTCCTTACAGGAGACCCTTAGGAAAAAAAATTCGCCTTAGGGTCTGTGCCTTCGTCTGTCTCATCTTCGGGGAAGCTGCTTGAAGGGTCTTTTTAGGAAAGGAAGGAGAAGAAGTTCTGGGAAGAAAAAAGGTATGAGGGGTGGTTACGAATCTGGGGTCAGAATGACGGAATGGAGGAATGACGGACATATGAATCCATCCCTCCCACTGCGGTAAGGCGATGTTCCAAGAGAGTCCTGCTAGAGAGATTAAAATGCCTCCCTCAAGCAGTTTCTCCTGATCTAACCTACCATGCAGTTGGTGGGCAGACGCAACCGCTGCCAAGATAGGACAAATCTTACCCCATGAACTGGGCACCCCTGCTAAGTCACCAAATGTGGTTTTGGGTTACTTAAGGCAGAGGTATTGGTTATCCAATAGATGATTCCCGGTGCGGCGGTACCCATTCCCGCCTCCCAAAATTAGAATGTATGAATGTGAATGAGGAAAGGAGTGTGTGACTGATGGACAAGACTGATGGTGGTGCCTACCCCTGGAAACGGCGTTATAATTAATTAGTTAAGAAAAATATATTATATTTTTCTTTTGTTCGCTCCATACTAGAATTTGGATCAGTGATTTGGAATCCCCAATATTGAAAGGTTAGAAAGAATCCAAAAAAAATTTTTGAAATACTTAGACTTTAAATCGTTCCGAATATCAGAACATGTAAAAGATTCCTTAGCATTCCATAAAATTACATCACTAGAAGAGAGAAGAAATATATCCGACCAGAAATTTTTATACAAAATCATCAACAACGCTGTTGACAGCAACTATCTTCTGGAAAACATCCATTTCCACTGTCCAGTACGTATTACAAGAACAAACAAACTATTCCACATCCCACAATCAAAAACTAACTACTCACAACATACATTTCTGAAAAGGACGTGCACAAAATATAACAATATCCTTTCAGATGCTGATATTTTCCATTTGTCCTCAGTTCAATTCACAAAATATGTAACGGAGAAGATCAAAACAGATTGTTGATCGTGAATCCTGCTGTGTGCCTTTTTTTTTTGTTTTTCTCTTATTATGTTGGTTTCATCTGATTTTATTATGTTGGTTTCATCTGATTTTTCTGTAATCTAGTTAGGTATTATGTATGTATAACTTCTTATATTAATGAGTTTTTTGTTTTTTCTTTAAATTCTATATTCTCAAATGTGGAAACTTCACTGGTTCATGCAAATTTGTCAAATGTAATTATTTAATAAAATATGTACAACTGTTTGTTTCCCAAATAAAGTAAAATAAAATAAATAAAATAAAAATAAAATCAGGGTCTGTAAATCACACGCGGTAGAAGTGAAACTAGAAGGCCGTTAGATGTCGCTTTCTTTTATTTTGCCTATTTATTTTAAAGTGGTTTGTAGAGATATTGATATCTCAAAAATAAATTGGTTTTCGTAGAATTCGAACTTCCGTTCGCTTGATGTCTGTCTCTCTGGCCGCTGAGACTTGTCAGGCACCTTGCCCACTGCGCCATGAAGTTTTACTTCAATTATTGCATTGTGTCGTGTGAATTGCACTCGATTTTTTTTACATAAGCTCCACACAGGAGGCCCTGAGGAAAATAATCCCCCTTACAGTTTTTGTCGTCTTTGGGGGTGCTGTGCGGAGGGTATTTTCAGGAAAGGAAGGGGATGATGTTCTGGGAAGGAAAAAGGTATGAGGGGTGGGTCAGTGTCTTCAGGAGTGAAGCACGTATGAATTCATCACTCCCACTGTTGTACAAGGCGATGTTCTGAGAGAGTCTAAGGTCTCCCTCAACCAATCTCTCCAGGTGGATGTGATATGTGTATGCTCATGCCATATGTATCGAATTTTGGAAATAAATTCATATCTTGCAAATTAGGTAACAAAATTATAATTTATTGGAATTGCAGCCTGTTGGTTCTACGTATGCATATTTTTTTGTATTAATTGTAAGCTATTCTATATTATTATTTTCCCACTATTTTGTAAGTACGGTAACAAAACCTAAATAAATAAAAATGAATCTCCGAAATGTATGTACGCGCATAACTTCCGAACGACTGGACTAAATTGGATAATTCTTTTTTTTTTGTGCTCGTTATTGTCAGGACAAAGTTTGTATAAAACTACTGGCGAGCTCTGGCATTATGAAATTCGTATAAAAACAATTGCAATAGATGGCAGGCGAGCTGTTTGAACACTGAATGTACCGGGAATGAATGTATGGAATGCGGGAGGGAGGAGGGGAACTCGGGTAGGGAGTCGCGGGATGGGGGGAACCTGCGACGGAGGAGGGGAGTTCGCGGGATGGGGGAAGGGGGAGTGGAGTGGGTAAAGGAAAGGCAAGAGGTAAATGGGACGCGGGGGAGGAAGGGGAACGGGACGAATGGGAAAGAACACGCAGGGAGAAGCAATTTATTTATTAAAATGGCATAGCAACGCATGCCGGGTACCAGCTAGTTTTAAATAATTGGGATTTGCAGCCAGTTTCATGTACGCTTGTATTTTGTATTCATTGTTTGCTATTTCATTTTTTTTGCGTCCCACCGTTTGAGAGGCGCGCAGTCAGGGTAGGTACTGAGTCCACATCCCCAATTCTTGGTGCGAAAATTTAGCATAAATTGGGAGCAAACGAAGATTTACCGAACGGAGGGAGACGCAGAAATATCGCGCAGCAAGATTTGTAACAAACTCAGGGTCAAACTAGGCATTAATTTAATTTTTTTTAAATAATAATGTTTTATTTTTAATAGTATGTTTTACATGGTACGGTAATTATACATCTCAGGTTTTTTTTCTACCCTTCCATTGAAAGCACGTGCTTGTGTATGGAAGGGGAGTGTACATTAATGTTATTAGTTAGTACTTAAATAATTCATTGTACATAAATATATTTGAGCTGCAGTATTTATTTTGATAACAGTGTGTATTTAAAAAAAGAAAGAATGTTATCGAAAACCAAGGATTTTTGTAAGATTAATTAAGTGACAGTGGTTTTTTTCTTAAGAATATTTTTAAAATGTCTCTTGACAGAGAGCCGCGGGTTTTATCATTAATGCTTCTGATTTCTTCTGGTAGTCGATTGAAAAAAGTTCTTCCCTGGTAAGTGTAATGATGCTGTGCAAAAGACGTATTTAGTTTTGGGCAAAGAAAAACATGTTTAAGTCGAGTTCTGTTTTCATTTAAAAATGGATATTTATCTTTTTCTTTTATAATTTGAATTAATGAATTTTTAATATATAAATCTTTAAATGTGGGTACTTGAAATTCTTCAAACAGGCGTTCTGTTGGGTAGTCTAAAGATTTTTTTAAATATAATTTTAATAATTGTTCTTTGTACAATTTCTATTGGAAGAAGGTTACATTTATACGCGGATCCCCAACTAATAATAGCGTATTGTAGAGTGGATTGAACTAAGGCATAGTAGATTAAATATAGATTTTTTATCGACAGAAAATTTCTAATTCTTAAAAATATATATATTTATTTTCTGATTTTGTTTACTACTTGACATATTTGTTCCTTCCATTTCAGATTTTTATCAATAATTACTCCAAGATATTTAAATTTATTTGTTGTTTTTAATATTGTACGGTTTGATTTGCAATAATTTTGGCTATGAATTTTAGTGTTATCGTGTATGACAATGTTAATATATTGCTTTATTTCAAAACTAGCTCACCGGCGAACTTCGTACCACCTCAGAATCAATAACGGTTGTGTTAACTTATTATCTGAATTAAATTCAGTTAATAATTACACAATGAAGCAATTATCGATGCGCAAATGTCCGTGTTTTGTTTTTGTCAGTATCAGAGATGGCGTTATGTACGAATTTATAATTTTTGTGATTTTCTTACTTTTCCACTTTTTTACGAGAATTGCTTTTATACGTGTGAGGGAGATTTATTATAATTATTGTATTTTTCAGAGGTGCGGACATGCTCGTTCGTTTACCGTTTGTCCCATTTTCATCTGTTGACATTTAGTAGTGTGTAAAAAAGAGGGGAGCATTATATGTTTAAGAAAAAAAGCAAAAAAATCTTTTAGAATTTTTAGAATTCACTCACTACTCAATATTATACGTTTCACAATATTCCTGCAGCTCTTTCAAAATATAAGAATTCGTTCTATACATAATGTGTAAGGGAAAAGAATTTTCTTCATAATTATTTTTTTCGTGAATTGTTCCGATGTTTTAATATTCTGCTATTAGGGGCGGAGACAAATCCAACAGACAAATCAAAGATCATAAATCATTCAACCCGTTTTCGAGTTATAAATGGTGTAACTAACCCGACTTTGTTTTATATATTAAAATATAGTTACCTATCCAACACATTCAAAGCACCAATGTTGAAAATATGTCTTTTCCTTTGTGGTACCAACTGAATTCATCGTCTGTCAAATATTTGAATTCGCAAAAATTTCACACGATAAAGTTTAATTATTCACTTGTATTTGAAGTGAAGTTTTGTAAAAACGAATAAATATAAGTACGTGGATCAGTTAAGAGGAAACCGTGTGGCATTGTATCCGCACAAACGTTTTCCTGAATTTCCTATCTATTTTGAGACTTCTGCAGTGTTTTGTGACTAGATTCAAGCAACTTCTCAATTCTGAATGGTGGTTTTACACCATGGCGATACTGATAGTATCTTCCACTCTGGAGCGTGCCGAAAATATGCGATATATTTTAAAAATTAATTCACTGTGAAATAACACAAATTAATCACATAAAATTTATTTGCCCACTTCGGGATCCGATCCCGCGACCTTCGGTTTACGAGTCGAGAGCCTTCCTCGAACTGTTATATTAAATCCAATTTAATGAAAAAATCGATTTGTCTCTTTATAATTATACAAGTGAACATTTAATAATGATTATTTATTAAATTTTAAATGTCCCAGTGCGGCCCTGTATTGAATTTTCATCTCGCATATCGGAAGTGTCTGCTTAGTGTCTCTTATAAGTGATAATAAATGAGTTATATTTCACGCGCCGACTTCCACAGCGCTATATCAACTACACACTACCAGGCGCCGTGTACAGTCAGTTCAATCACCCACACACTACCAGGCGTCGTGTACCATCAGTACCATCCAGTGGCGTATATTGCAATGTGACCAAAATTAGGACCCGCAGATACTTTGATAGTATACAACTGCTAACCCTGTACAAATTGCAAGGACTCTGCAGAAACGGGCGGTTCGTTTGATAGATTTTGAGGAAGGAATGAACACGTGTCTCTTCAAAACCCTTGTTGATTCCTTCCTCTCCTTAAAAAGATCTTCCACACAGCATAGGTACTAAGGGAAAATATTCTTTTAGGTTCTCCTCCTGTGAAAAGCTAATATAAAAAAGATCTATGTCATATTTGAGGATTCTGTGTGGAAGGTCTTTTTAGGGCAAGAAAGGAGGTGCAGTTCTGGGAAGGAAAAATGTATGAAGGATGGTAGGAATCTGGGGGTCAATGTATCTAGGAGTGACAGACGTATGAATCTCTCCAACTGCGGTGCAAGGCAATGGGTCGAGAGAGGCTGGCTGAAGAGGTCTAGGTGAGGTCTCCCTTTCCGTGTTCAATAGGAGGCAACCATGCCTCGAAATCAACACGGGTTTGTAACGCATTCCACCTTCCAAACTCGTGTTCAATAGAAGGCAAGCGGCATCCAATTATGCACGGGTTTGTAAAGCCAATTCTCTTTCTAAACCTGTGTTCAGTATGAGGCACGCGTCCTCGGCGGTGCATGAAACATAAAAAAAATATTTTTGCAATATAAAACAATAATAAATTCATGATATTAGGTGAAAGCATTATTGACAAGTTTGTACCTATATTTATAATAGAAGAGCATGGAAAGAATTGTATTAGAATAATTACACATACCCGCTAGACATATCCTGATTTACCAAACAAACCATTCAAAACCTGGGATGTATATCTAAATTATGATGACATGCAGCTTTCGTAGTTTGAATCTCAACCCAATAATTCGAAGTAGGTACTTTTATGTTTTTATTTTGATGAGAATTTATTTTATAAGATTGGTACATCCGTCAAATGTCATATTTGGTTGTCTATTAATATTCCGTATTATCTGTGCATTGAATTTCGACAATATGAACGTTCCGTATTATCCGTGAAGTGGACTAAATTAACTTTTACACGGTTATAGCCTCTTACTGAAAACGGGTTTGGAAAGAGAATTGGCGTTACAAACCCGTGCACAATAGGATGCCGCTTGCCTTCTATTGAACACGGAATTGGAGGAGAAATGGCGTTATGAACCCGTGTTGATTTCGAGGCATGGTTGCCTCCTATTGAACACGGAAAAGGAAATACGCGATCCGGCCGCACGCAATAGAAGGGTAAACGCATTGGCCACCAAGACCTAGACAAACCTCACCTCACGAATCCGGGCACCCCTAATAAATAATTAAACGTGATGAACCACTTGGGGTGACCTATATGAGGGGAGTTGGTTATCCAATTAATGTTTTCCAGGCAGTACCTATGCCCGCTTCCCAAATTGTATATTGTGGAGCAAATGTAAAGACAACTGAACGAATACAATTTTTAGATAAGATATAATTTTTTTTTTTTTATTTTGATGCCTCGTTTTTCTTAACCCTAAAATACTAATCATCGCCTGGGAGGCCGCACTCAAACAGTTTTTTCGTTATAATTTCAAATCGTGCCACCGTTACGACTCGAGCGCTCACCTCAACACAGTGCCCAACGTGACGCGGCGGATAGCGGTCACGCGTCTCGCAATCTCTTGTCATTGGAATGATATTGGAATGGAATTCCTCTTAATGTATCTTTGTTTTGACAAAAAAGTTAGGTATGTGTTAAGTTTAAACCACTATTTAAGACTGTGTTGATTTAGAAAACCCATTTTTTGTTATTGCATTTAAAAAGGCAGAGGTTGCTCTCTTATGTAAAAAACTTATTTTTCATATTTTAATAAAGACATTTAAAAAAACTACTTGTTTTTTTAAAAGTAGCCTCCCAAGCTATGATTAGTATTAAGTAGTATAAAAATAAGATTAGTATTCTAGGGTTAAGCTATGCACAGTTTTTCTGCAATTATAGACAGCACGCCACTGGAATCATTGCCCACACACTACCAGACACCCTGTATCGTTAGCATCACTACCATTAATTTGGTAGAGCCATTAATTCAATTAAAATTGAAGTTAATGGGAAATTGAACGGTGAATTTAAATTAAATTACAATAATATATAACATTAGTATCTGTGTCGAGTTAGCTTCATGGAATTAGACTGGTTCACTCACAAATATTATCATTAATTAATTAAATAACCATCAATGTATTGTTAACTAATCCATTTACCATCACGCCATTTCCCCACAAGGGTGGGCAGAAAGGTTAGAACGTCTCCCAACTTTGTCTTTGCTTTTGTATCGAGTTTTTTTTAGCGATTTCCCGACATGCGTTGAAATGCCAGTTAAATAATGATTTTGTTTTTCTCTACGTGTCCTTTCCCATTCGTTCCGTTCCCCTTCAGCCTCCCCTACCTCTCCCACTTGCCCCTCCCCTCACGCGTTCCCACTCCACCATCCCCGCCTTTACTCTCCCGCGATCTCCTCCCCTCTCCTGCGTTCAATGTATTCAGTCCCGGTACATTCAGGCTTTTAAACAGCTCGCGTGCCACCTATTGCAATTTTTTTCAAGTAGGTTATTACGTTTGGTTACATAGCAGGGTTTACGTGGTTAGGTCAGCGGTTAGACTGGTCAGTGGTTGAGTGGGCATAGCGCTTGGGTCCCACCCGAGCGTCGCGTGTTCGATTCCTCGGCTGGCTAAGTCCTCCATCACAACACAAGCAACATTTTCGGCTTTTTGTGGTGGTAGTAGGAGATTTTCAAACATTGTTGGGTTATTCGTAACCCGGGAATGTTTGTCTTTCTTAAAAAAAAAAAAAGGTTTGTTCAGGTCTTCGCTCACCAACTGCGCGGCAGGCCGGGAGAGGCCGGTTGAGGTAGACCTTTCGACCTCTAAAGCCAGACCCTCTTGATCCATCGTCAGAGGGATGGATTAATACGTCCATCACTCCTGGACACATTTACCCCCAGATTAATACTCACCCCTCATACAAATTTCTTTCTTACAGCTTTCTCTCCATTATTTCGTTTAATAGACCCTCCACATAACATCCCCATAGACATAGATTTGTTTTTGTCAGTATCAGAGATGGCGTTATGTACGAATTTATAATTTTTGTGATTTTCTTACTTTTCCACTTTTTTACGAGAATTGCTTTTATACGTGTGAGGGAGATTTATTATAATTATTGTATTTTTCAGAGGTGCGGACATGCTCGTTCGTTTACCGTTTGTCCCATTTTCATCTGTTGACATTTAGTAGTGTGTAAAAAAGAGGGGAGCATTATATGTTTAAGAAAAAAAGCAAAAAAATCTTTTAGAATTTTTAGAATTCACTCACTACTCAATATTATACGTTTCACAATATTCCTGCAGCTCTTTCAAAATATAAGAATTCGTTCCCTTAGGAAAATTAGTTTGCTCAGAGCCTCCTGTATGGAGTTAATTAAAAAAAAAAGTTTATTTATAACATAATTGCACAGTAAAATCAATGAACGATATCCCAATCAAATTCCTTTAATATCTAAATACGTAAACAAATAATTATACAAACGCACTCATCCATATTTGGTCGATGTATATAAAAACAAAAGAAAAACATGAACAACCGAACAAATAAACACCAAGAATAGTGCAAACGGTTAAAATAAATCACTTCTTCTAATAGTGCAAAATTATTTTGTTGTAACATTTTAAATTCAAATTAATAGATAACTTTGTATTAACCACTTAATTATTTACAAAAACCGACATGTTTCGTCAGCAAAGCTGACTTCTTCAGGGGTTTTGGTAATAGAGAAAAATAATAGACATAAACAATAATAAAATTTGAAAGAAAATAATGTGTAGAAGAAAAAAGGGGCAATATAGAACATTTAAAAATTTAAAAGGGGAATAGATTTAATAATGGGTCATTTAAAAACAATATTTGATTATTAATAATATTTAAATTTGCATTAACACTCTTTCTAATCTCTAAAATTTCTAATTTATCCAACTGAAAGCCATTGACATTACAATGTATTAATTCTATTCCACTGTTAAAATTAAAGGTATGACTAGTTTCTATTAAATGGTTGGCAAACTCCGAGAAACTATTATTATTTAAAGCTTTCATATGCTCTTCAATCCTTATTTCGAAGTTTCTCGAAGTTTTACCTATATAAAAGAAATCACAATCATTACATTTCAATTTATAAATTCCAGATTTTTTCATTTTAGAATCTCTATCTCTATTATTTACTATGTAATTTTTAAGTCTATTGTTGGCATAAAATACAGGAATAATTTAATTAGGTACATTCTTTTTAATTGAATTAGAAATTTTATTATTAAAATACATCATTTTCCTCCATTTTTTCTCTTCTTTATCCTTTTGTACAGAGTAGTTGTATGATCTAAGGAAATTATTTTTGTATTTTTTATTAAGAATTTTTTCAATTACATTGGAATTATGACCATTATTGATTGCAATTTGTTTAATAATATTGAGTTCTTTTAAAAAATTATTAATTCTTTATTACCTATGTATGTCTATTTTTTAAATTAGTTCTGTCAAAACCCTGAAGAAGTCAGCTTTGCTGACGAAACATGTCGGTTTTTGTAAATAATTAAGTGGTTAATACAAAGTTATCTATTTATGGCAATTCAAACTAAATCTTCTTTTGGTCAAAGAAATTATTTTTATCAAGCTCCACTCATATTTAATAGCCTTCCAGAACATATAAAGTCATCTAATTCCTTGTACACTTTTAAAAAGAATCTTAAATTATTTGTGTTAGTCGAGGATTGCCAATTAATTTTCTCTACTTTGTCCTTTCTAAATTATTAGCTAAATGAGTATGTTTATAAAATAAGCTAAAATAATTTTTATTTTTGTTTAAACTGTTTTTTTTTCATCTTCCTCCTGCCAAATCTATAGCATGTTAAATTATATACATATATTTATTATTTACAACTTAATCTTAAAAACAAAACAAAAAAATACTTTATTTTATTTTGAATCAGATCTCAAAACTATGGTCACCCTAAAAGTCTACATTAATGTACTACCTAGCGCCATAAGTTTAGTGGGTACTGGGTACCCATAATCTCAATCTGTAAGAAATACAACAATATTGTTCTTTCAAAATCTGTATAATTTTGTGTTATTTTGTTAACTTGTATAATTATTGTTAACCTCAACACAGGCTTGTCCTAGTGAGGTAACAAATTGTATTGTAAACATTTTTACCTACAGTGTAAAGAAACAATAAATAAATAAATAAATAAATAAATAAAATAAATAAAAATTTGAGGTTAAAATAAATTTCAAGAATAGTGCAAACGGTAAAAACAAACATCATGAATAGTGCCAACGGTAAAAATAAACATCAAGAATAGTGCAAACGGTAAAAACAAACATCATGAATAGTGCCAACGGTAAAAATAAACATCAAGAATAGTGCAAACGACAATTTATTTAATTAGCTTTGTGAAATATATTTTTTAAATGTGCCTTTTGCACAGATTTTCACAGAGTTTGCACAGAGTTTCAAGGCAGCATATCAGCAAAGTAACAATTGATAAAAAATTTACATTTCTATCTTGCAAAACAACTACGTTAACAAAATACGACAACAAATGCTGATTTGGCGTACGTTTTTAGAAGCTTGTTCAAGTTTACTTCAAGTAGGGTTGTTAAGTACATCTCTATATCTTGTGACGCCATGCTACTCAGATTTGCTATTGCCCGATAAATTATTAAAAAATCACATCGTGCTACATGAGCAATAACTTTGTGCTCTCTTTTATATTATAGCGAACTTGCAGTGATATCGGACTTTCGAAGCGAGGTATTGGAATTCGATGGGGAGTCGTTTCATGCAATAACTCTTTTGCGGTGTTATGTTTACTTTAAAATTAGGTATGAGAGAGCAAAACTATTGTTATTATTTATCGATGGAGTGGAAGGAAGTTTTTGAATTTGATATCGGGAAGGTTTACTCAGACACACCGCATCTATATATTACACAACAAATGTCGAGCAGATTCAAATAACATTCAACTGCTGGATTATTACAAAAGATATAGAAACTGGTGTACAAAAATTATAAAATATACAAAGCAAGCATATTACAAAAGGAAACTGGATAACGTCAATGGAAATACCAAGCAACAGTGGAAGATTATAAAGGAGGCTATAAATATACAAAAGGAGCAAGTGTCTATAAAAAAATTAAAAATCAATAACAATATCATCTCAATGGAAGAGAATCCAAATAAAATCACTAATCACGTAAATAGCTTCTTCAGTGATATTGGTCCTAGATTCGCAAAACAATTGTGCAGTGCAAATAAAACTACCGAAATGTGTCTTGTTAACAATTTTATACCTTGTACTCAATTTTCAGGAGAGAGCTTTGAATTTAAAACTACTAGCATTTATGAAGTTTCAAAAGTGATAAATGAATTAAAAATGTCCTTTTCCTGTGGTATTGATGGCTTAAGTATCATGGTATACAAACAGCATGTTTCTGTATTGGCTGGTCCCATATCTCACATTGTTAACCTTAGTTTTAAGAGTGGCATATTTCCTACTCATTGTAAGAATGCTAAGGTTGTACCTCTTTTCAAAGGTGGGGATCACTTAGAGGTTAACAATTACAGACCCATATCTTTACTCAATACTCTCTCAAAATTGATAGAAAGATTGGCCAAGTCAAGATTAGTTTCATTCTTAGAAAAATACAAATTACTCTCTGACAATCAATTCGGTTTCAGAGCAAATAAAGGTACGAGTGATGCTGTTTTAAAGGTATTGACCAAAGTTACAAGAGCGCTGGACTATGGCAACAAAGCCATAGCGGTGTTCTTGGATTTATCAAAAGCATTTGACACTGTTTCCCACGAATTGCTACTTAAAAAATTATCATCGTTAGGCATTAATAATACAGCAATGGGCTGGTTCAGATCTTATCTTAGTGACAGAACACAACAAGTGGAAATAAATAAGATGTTAAGCGAGGGTAAATCAATCTCCTTTGGAGTCCCGCAAGGTAGTGTGCTTGGGCCAATATTGTTTCTTATTTATATAAATGATTTATGTAGTCTGAATATTCCTGGTAACATTGTTAGTTTTGCAGATGACACTGCTTTAATATTTGAGGGTAAAACTTGGAATGAAACTTTCAACAAAAGTAATATAGGTTTAAAAGTGGTAAATAGTTGGTTTAACAATAATATATTAACTTTGAATGCACAAAAAACCAAATTTATCACTTTTAGCATTTCAAGTAAAAGTCAGCCTTCTGAAACTCACAACTTGATTATTCACAATTGTTTTCAAACATGTAACTGCAACCCTTTAGAAAATGTAGTCAGCATCAAACACCTTGGTGTGAAAATAGATAAATTTTTGAGATGGAATGATCATGTTAATATGTTAATAAATAATACTAGGAGACTTACCTATATCTTTAAAGAACTGAGACATATACTAGACAAAGAAAAATTAAAAACTGTTTATTTTGCAATAATCCAGTCTCTGCTTTCTTATAATATAGTGTGCTGGGGATCCTGCCCAAAGACTTATATAGAACCACTTAATATCGCCCAAAAAATGATTCTTAAAGTTATGTTCAAGAAAAAAATTAAATATCCAACTAATTTACTTTTTAAGGAATGTAATGTATTGAACGTAAAACAGTTATATATTACACAAACGCTTTGTTGATTTTTTAATAATATTAATTTTGCAGAAAGAACACAGCAAATTCGTACTACGAGAATTGGCTCTGGTCTGAACTTTATGGCAATTCAAACTAAATCTTCTTTTGGTCAAAGAAATTATTTTTATCAAGCTCCACTCATATTTAATAGCCTTCCAGAACATATAAAGTCATCTAATTCCTTGTACACTTTTAAAAAGAATCTTAAATTATTTGTGTTAGTCGAGGATTGCCAATTGTTTTTCTCTACTTTGTCCTTTCTAAATTATTAGCTAAATGAGTATGTTTATAATAATAAGCTAAAATAATATTATTTTTGTTTGAACCGTTTTTGTTCATCTTCCTCTTGCCAAATCTATAGCATGTTAAATTATATACATATATTAATTATTTACAACTTAATCCTTAAAAACAAAACAAAAAAAAAACTTTATTTTAAATCAGATCTCAAAACTATGGTCACCCTAAAAGTCTACATTAATGTACTACCTAGCGCCATCAGTTTAGTAGGTACCAGTAAGAAATACAACAATATTGTTCTTTCAAAATCTGTATAATTTTGTGTTATTTTGTTAACTTGTATAATTATTGTTAACCTCAACACTGGCTTGTCCTAGTGAGGTAACAAATTGTATTGTGAACATTTTTACCTGCAGTGTAAAGAAACAATAAATAAATAAATAAAATATTGTATACCAATGTTGGCTGACTGCCGCGCATTGTTTTGCCTTCAATCTGTTAACCCTAATAACAATCCCGGAAAATGCTCTCAGCTTAAACATAGCTTCTGGGAATGGTTTTAAATTCAATTCACTTCTGAACTAAACCCAATAAATATTCGCCAAGCATCATGAGTGCTTGGCGAATATTTTATATATAAGCCATGTGTGGCTTACTTCTAAGAGGTGACCCGATAGTTGATCCCTAGACAGTTGGCCCCCCGAAATTATAATTATTTTGAAATTATATATTTTTGGAATCATTTATCAAATTCAAACATTATATTTACTTCAAAAATACCTTTAACAGAAATTTGACATGGATTCAACTTATTACAAAATTTATTTACAGTGTCGATTTTTGAAGTAAAACTTCTTTACGCACGCTTGACTTGGGAAGTAAGCTGGCGAATGCGTTACGAGGGCGTCACGAAAAGCGATGCGAACGGTAGTGAGAGGGAGATATAAGTTAGTGATGATATAAAGAGAGAGAGTTACGCTTCGTATATTACTGTAGCGGCAAGAGAGAGAGGTGCGAGCACACATTTTCTTTCTCTCTTCCTCTCATAGCCAGTTACGTTACACAGTGCAGGCTTATTGTCTGTATCACAATGTAGGAGCAAGAGAGCATTTTATTTTTCTCTTCCTATCATATAGATGGAGCAGAAGTTTTACTTCAGGCGTGTGGTCTAAAGCACACTCGTTTTTTTATACTTATACGCTGGTATAAACAGTATATGTCCCCAGAAGGTCAAACTATTTCCGCTTTGACCTGAACTTTACTGACCTCTGTTGAGTCACATTAGCCATTTGGAAGCAAGGCAGAGATATTATATTATTGTTTGTATACAGCCAAACAACCGCATTTTACCAAACTGTTGCTGTCCCTGTCCCTGTTACCATCCAATAAAATCGTAAAAATTGAGCTTTTGTTTTTTTTTTTATTTTTCCCATTTAAAACTGGGCTAATTTTAAAGATTTTATTAACTTCTTTTTAGGAGAAAATATTCTATATCTGTAGGTTTTGCTTTTTAAAAACACGTTGCCTAGATTGCACACTGAACGTCTGTTGAAGGCATTCAAACCAGGCAATTTTAACTATTTTTGTAGTATTCTAACTCCTATAAGAAGTAACTTAGTGGTCAATATCTATATTACTGCCGGTTCCAAATTGGCGAAGCATTTTCGAGTGTACTTCTGACTAATGAAATATATTTATTTATTAAATTTTTTTTCTTTGTTTTACAGTTTTTTTTGAGAAAAATGTGTCCTTTCTGGGTACCCCATTCTAAGGACACATTGTACAAGTTTCCTTGTTTGAATTATAAGTAAATACCTATGTTAGAATTTTACAAAGGAAAATTATGAAGTTAAATCTAAAAGAAAGTACAAAACAAGCATTAATATTTGTTAGGTTGCAAAATTGTATCTGTATTATTGTAGATGTATATAGCATTACATTGCTCTGAAATGTCTTCTCGTCCCTCGAGGAACATTTCCGTGGCGCTGCATTACCTCGGTAGGCGGAACGATCGGCGATAAGCACTTGATGATTTAGCGTTTTCACTGTTTTGTTTATAATAGAACCGTATACAATAATTAAATATTACTATCCAAAATTGTTATCGGATAATCCCCTTTGTTTCAGGGCAGTACTGACGTAAAACACATATGTTTATCCAGATTTTCTTTCAAAAAGCAAGTCATTACGAGTTGAACCAAAATGCCATTTGGATTCCATTGTCCAGCCGTACGCACAGATCCGTAAAAACCTGCCGTTCCCAGTGGAAACATTTATTTTCCCGATTTTTCCCGAAATTCCTGAAAGGGATGGAAAAACTGAAAGGAATTTTAGATGACGCCTCGGGCTAGGGGCTGAGGGAATCGACTGACGAATTTTTGATTTGGTTTAAAAATCATTTGTCAAAGACAATACGGTTGTTATTACTAGAGTTTTCAATGGAAGGGAAATGATGGCCTCCGTGACATGCGGATGAGCGCTTTTATAATAATTATCGTGACGATCCACGATTACGGTATCGTGACGGCACAAAAATGCATATACGTTCTTTATCCTAATAATGCTGCAGCACTTTCTCACACATTAAATAATGGTGAGACAAAAGATGAGAAACACAAAATACGTGTTTCCTCCAAAGTACCACTTTTTCATTGGAGGAAACATACTCGAAAATGTATACTCTCGAATTGAATATGGAATCATAGGATGGGGATCTGCTACACATACATTACCTACACAGCCTGAATACGATTAAAAAAGCAATCATAAAAAACATATTGAAAGTACCAATTAGAACGCCTTCAATTGAAATTTTCAATAACTTTGACGTACCAAATGTACAGCAAATATATGCCAAAATATATTATTGAAGCTCTTCAAAAATAATGAATCCTCTACTAGACTGTGTATGGTATGCATAACACTAGATCGAATAAAAATGATATAAAAATTCTTCCAAGTTATAAAACCACATTTGGACAAAGAAACTATACATACTTTGCAACAAAACTCCACAACATCCTTCCCCAAGACATAAAACTAATAAAAAATCTTAATGAATACAAATGAAGAATAAAAATATGGCTGAAAGAGGTCAATGAAAAAACCCTAATGAAGACACTACAAACGACATAGAAGACAAATAAACTATATTTAAATAACTTTAGTCCGCCTCGGCACAGGAACCCCTAGTGAGGAGGACTAAGAAATAAAATATTTTTTTACTTAATTTCACCATTACATTGTGTGTATAATTATTTTATATAGTAGCTAAAATAAAAAAATAAAATAAAAAAAATGCCTTACTACGGCTCAGCTACGGCGACAGGAATTGCGTTTCATTTTCTTTATACATTTCAAAAGTAATTTTTCCATTTTTTCTAAATATCTATATATAACGAAACACAAGATAAAAATAATGTAAAAAAGAAAAAAAATATATAAGATAAAAGTAGATAATGGGAACCCACTAAGGCACTGCCTGTGCGTGGGTAATATTAACTAAAGTGCTAAATTACACCAATAAGTTGGCGGTACAAGTAAAAAATTTAAATTTCAAAGTGAAAGTTTAAAAATAGAGGTAATGTATCTTTGAAAATATTGTAGTAACAAAGTGACACATAAGTTAGTTGATTTTTTATTACGGTTTCAAGAAGATAAATAATAAAGTTAGTCTTGAAGTTACAGTAGAATTGTAAAAGTGAAGCATGAAGGTTTACATAGAGTTTATTAAGAAATTGTTTCAACATCTGCATTGTTTAGCCATATTTTTAATTCTTTTATGAAAAGTGATATTTTATCTGTCATTTGAATGTGTTTTGGTAGAAGATTAAATGTACGAGGACCAATAAAACTGCCATGTGTTTGTATTAATTTGGTTTTGATTGGGGAACTTGAAACACATTATTAGTCGTTTTGCTAATTCTATTTTCGTTTTTAACGAAGCAATTTTTGTTTTTAAATACATATTTCATAGTTTGTAATATAAATAATTTACGGATATTGAATATGTTTTTCTCTTTGAATAATAACTCGGTTGGGAATGTTTTATTTCTATTATACATAATTTTAATGATGCGCTTTTGAGCATTTTGTAAAGGCTTAATAAATGCATCAAGCGCACCACCCCATCCTACAATGCCGTAGATTATTGAAGATTGTACCGGAGAAAAATAGATCAATTTGTCAAGATTGATTACTTCCTTAAGTCTGTAAAAAGTAAATGTAAGCTATCTTAATTTCGAGATGGTTTTATCAATTTGTGATTTCTAGTTAAGGTGTGTATCAATAGACATACCTAAATATTTAATATTTTCAACTTTGATGAGTTCATTGCAAATTGAACATGTTTCTTGATTGCAACTTGTGTTGTGGTTTCTAATTTTTAGGTTATCATGAGGTTTGTTTTTAATATTTTTATAAAAAGTAAATAAAATCTTTTGCTATAGTTTAATATGAGTTTGTTACATTTTAACCATATTGAAACAAGTGCAAAATATTCATTTGCCTTAGAAAATGTTCTATTCTAGAATTTCCGTTTACTATTATTGCCGTGTCATCGGCGTAAGAAATAATTTATCCAGGGATTACAAAATTACATAAATTGTTTATATACATCAAAAATAGAATCGGGCTAAGTACAGTTCCTTGCGGAACTCCATTTTTTGTTGGTGCTTCTGAACTATACACATTCCCAATTTTTATTTTTTGTGTTCTGTCTTTAAGATGGTTGGTGAGTATTTTTAGTGTGTGATTTTTTTTATTTCAAGCAACGTTTCAATTCTGAATGGTGATCTTTCACCAGGGCGATACTAATAGTATCTTACACTCCATGACACAAGTACACTATAAATTATTTCAAACGGAAGTCATAGGTACAGATTTTGTTTTTCATTGTGAAAATTCCAATATCACAAAATCACAATAGAAAGTTTTGTTGAAAATCCTCTTTGATTTTGGCCTAGCTCTTTGATAGAAACTAAAATGGAAAATTGCACAATACCTTGTAACTTTTGCCGAGGTAATGATAAATTGTCGGTTCTTCACTGTTATATTGATTTTCTATTGTCATTATTAGCTATATTTATTGGAATATTTTCTCATCGACAAGTCTGAAATATTTTTACTGATCTCATATCAGGTGATGTTCAAATCGCCAAACCTAATAAATTACTTCTTTTTTAAAATACAACAATTTTAATGACGACTTTTTTCTTGATTTAATGTGTTAAGTGGTTCTCTACGTTTGGTGACTTAGCAGGAGTGCCCAGGTTCATGGGGTGAGATTTTTTTAAAAAATTATCTCTAGGAGGCTCTGAGGAAAATAATGCCGCTTTGGGCATATGTCATCTTTGCGGATGCTGTGTGGAGGATCGTTTTGGGAAAGGAAGGAGACGGAGTTCTGGGAAGGAACTATATGTGAGGGGTGGGTTGGAATCTGGGGGTCCGTGTGTCTAGTCCCACTGCGATGCAAAGCGATTATCTGAGAGAGTCCTGCTGGAGAGGTCAAAAGGTCTCCCTCCACCAGTATCTCCCGATCCCGTCTGCCATGCAGTTATTGGGCAGACGTACCCACCGCCAAGATCCCGACAAATCTCACCCTATGAAATCAGGCACCCCTGCTAAGTCACCAAACGTAGCGAACCACTTGGGGTAACCTGTGACAGAGGTGTTGGTTATCCAATAAATGGTTCCCGAGGTGGCGGTACCCAAACCCGTCTCCCAAATTGAGTCCGGGTTTGTCCGGGTCTTGGCGGCGGATGCGTCTGCCCACCAGATGAATGGCAAGCCGGCTCGAGAAGAATGGTTGAGGGAGTCCCATTGACTTTTCCAGCCGTATTCTCTCGGAACGGGTAGATTCATTCGTCCGCCACTCCTAGACACACTAACGCCCATATTCCTACCCATCCCTCACACCCTTTTCCTTCTCAGAATTTTCTCTCCTTCCTTTCCTAAAAAGACCCTCCATACAGCATCCCCAAAGATAACATAGACCCTGAATAATTATTTTCATTAGGGCCCCCAGTGTAGAGTAATGTAAAAAAATGAACTAATTACGATATTATTTTCTTAATTACAATGAATGAATAAGTGTGTACTTATAATGTAAAACTGCATATCTCGATACAGGAATGCCCTAGTGAGATATGCAGCTTATGTTTCTCATGTACTTCTTATTTTTTTCAATAAATAAATAAATAAATAAATGAATTAATATGTGTGAAATAGAATCAAGCAGTGTATTGCGTCCTCTCTACAGCTCAGTGATAAGGAAAGCCGAGCTGAGTATCAAAACAAAGATGGCAGTGTTTAAAACGGTATACCGCCCGACGCTCACTTACGGCCACCAGACATGAATGCTAAATGAACGAACACGCTCTAGAGTCCAAGCTGCCGAAATGAGGTACTTGAGAGGAGTGGCAGGGGTTACGAAATGGGATCATATAAGAAACTCCACGATCCGAGATGATCTAAACATTGAACCACTGCTACTCTTCGTAGAAAAATCGCAACCGAGGTGGCTTGGACATGTACTAAGAATGTCTGATGACCGAATTCCGAGGAAGATACTGAGTGCGATTCCAGAGGGTAGACGTCCAGTGGGCCGCCCCAGACACAGTTGGGCAACTCCAGAAACTGTGTGAGGAGAGGATGGGGCTACCATGGAGAGAGGCCGAACAATCAGCTCAAGACAGGGACATATGGAGGAGCCTTGTCGATGCAATGGGTCCCCGACCTGAATAGGATAAGGGGAAGAAGATGATGATGATGATGATGAAATGGAATCTTGAAACTGGAAATGAACAACTCGAACTGAGACTCGATGTCGATGACAATGCATTGTATCAACTTTTGGTGGCACTCACGTATACACACGATATTATCCAATTGGGAGTTTGCTCAGAATGTGGTATCGTTGACTGCAGTCCCTGGGTAGGGAGGTTCAATTAGGAAGGTCATATCAACATGAATATTAGTAATAGGCATAAAAATCGTTTGGGAAACAGGTTATATAAAAGGTCGATTTTAGCACGAAATTTTAATTTATTTCATGAAAAATTTTATTAGAAAAAAAAAGTTAATCAAGGGAAAATGTCACAAATAATTTTAGCCATAAAATTATAGTTTATTTTTATTTTAACTTTATGAGTAAAACCTCAAAATGCAATATTTAATTAAATGAAGACAATATAAGAGAAACTCAATCGAAAATCTGGAAACAGAAAAATCAGAACAAGATTTAATTATATATGATTTTAGATTTTCACGGCCAAAAATTTTATGGTTATTTCCTTTTGGGGTATTATGCCGTGTTGCGCTACCTCCTCCTTTAGCCAACGTTTCGGATAGCGTTACAGTGTCCATCATCAGGGCAGATGTGTCATGATCACACATCTGCCCTGATGATGGACACTGTAACGCTGTCCGAAACGTTGGCTAAAGGAGGAGGTAGCGCAACACGGCATAATACCCCAAAAGGAAATAACCAAGATTTAATTAATTTTGTTTTTGAAAAAAGAAAGATAAACATTCCCGGGTTACGAATAACCCAACAATGTTTGAAAATCTTCTACTACCACCACAGAAAGCCGAAAATGTTGCTGTGATGGAGGATTTAGCCAGCCGAGGAATCGAACACGCGACGCTCGGATGGGATCCAAGCGCTATGCCCACTCAACCACTGGTCCCGGAGGTGTCAATATCTTTTTCTGATTTTTCTGTTTCTAGATTTACGATTGAGTTTCGCTTATATTGTCTTCATTTAATAAAATTATATATTTAAAAAGTTGTTCATTCATACATTTCTTCTGAAAAAATGCATTATTAGTAGCCTACGTTTATATTTTTTTATAGAGTAATTAAAAAATTAAATTAAATTCTACTTAAGCGAAACGACAGATAAAGTGTTATTTTATTCAAATTATATTTTACGATATTCACAATATAACCGGATTTGTAGTAAAGATTAATCGAAAATAGTAATTACACATTAAACTTCGCTTTTACACCGATGGAAGAATAAAGAAAAAGAAAATTAACATTCAAGAGGCGTATTTTTAAAATGCAGAGAATAAATGCGTTCCATTCAAAGATCAATATGAATAATGTACCGCTCTTCGCAAAGGATTTAACCCTTCCATCTCCGAGATAAACCTTCTGAGATTTATTTGATGCCCTTAGAATAAATGAATCTGGACTCGGATCAATCGTGGGATAACAATCGCAGCTGCCCTTCCCCTTGCCCCTCTCCTCTCAATCACCATTCTTCCACCTCTTCTCCTTCGTTCCCTTTCCTTTGTTTCTTCTGCAATGCTCCAGGGACTGGCTACACAAGTTTCCCGTTGTTTGAATTACCTGGATTTCTTGGGGCAACCCTGTTTCAGAGGGGTGAAATACCAACTGGCCAAATCAAATTTATAAAAGATTGGCTATTCCTTAGGTTGAGAAATTTCAAAATCATCACATTAAATAAAATTTTATTTTTAATTGATAAACTAATGTTTAAGACAAGATTTATGTGCATTGCACAAAGGGTAATAATAATTATTGCTTATAATAATTGTTACCCTTTGTGCTATGCATAAAAATCTTGTCTTAAACATTAGTTTATCAATTAAAAAATGATAATTAATATTTGACAAGTAAAAGTATTTCACCAAAAAATGTATACATAATTTGTCTCGACGCCACCTAGTGAGAGATTTAGCACTTACAATGCCTTTCCCATATAAAAATAAAGTTGGTTGTTTGCAGGTGAAAAAATATAAATAAATTGTTGAATGAAATACTGGTATATATTGAATTATTTGGCGGGTAGGAGGTAAGCCGACGTAACTTAGTGGTTAAAGAGCAGCTGACGAATATCAAAAGGACGCAGGTTCGAATCCTGTCGGCGGCATGTATCTTTTTTCAACGTAGATGAGTGTTACAGGCTAATAACACAAGTCCACAAAAAAATAAAAGTTGAGAGCTGTTTTGGTTTTTTTGCGTAATTCTTATGTTTTTGGGTGTACTGAATCCGAAAATGACTTTCATTTTGTCACAGAACATCACGTTTTCTGACAATGTAGGTATCTACATTAAACAAGTTATCATCTTAACATAAAAGATAAGACTAAAAAAAATTATTTATTTATAATTGCTTAACAAAACTTATTTTTTTAATCTAAAATACGTTGATTAGTAAGCACTAAACACATTTCTTTTTCCCAGTGAGACTCCTTTTGGTACATTTTCACTTTTAAGAAGCATCTGGAAGGCCTCTCTGAAGCGTCCAACAGTAGTCTGCAATTATTGAGATGCTCCATCTTCCCTGGTATCTTTTTTCCATCTCCTTAATATCTTGGGGAAATCGTTCATTTTGCTCTTCACTCACATATCCTAAATTTTCTGGAAAGTAGTCGAGGTGGGAATGAAGAAAATGTTCTTTTAAACTCATTAGGCAACCTAAAGCTTGAAATGCTTTTAACGATTTGTTTGTAGTTAGGGTCTTTGCTATTGCCTAAAAATTCAGGTTAAACCTCCCCGATCCCTAGTTCCCCTCCCCCCCCCCCCTCCCTCAAACCCCCTACCCGAGTTCCCTCCCCCCTCCCGCATTCCATACATTCAGTCCCAGTATATTCAGTCTTCACAGCTCGCGTGCCACCTATTGCAAATTTTTATAAAAATTTCATAATGCCAGAGCTCACCAGTAGTTTTATACAAACCTTGTCTTGACAATAACGAACACAAGAAAAGAATTATCTAATTTGGTGCAGTCGTTCAAAAGTTATGCGCGTACATAAGTTTCTGCGATTCATTTTTATTTAATTAATAATTTTTCGTAATTTCATGATGCCAGAGCTCACTATTGTATACAGAAACCATCGCGGGCATGCACACATCAAATCCCCAAAGTTTCATCTCAATCGGATGAACGATTTAGCAATGAAATGTTAATTACCAGAGCTTACTATTGTATACACTATCCAAATCTATACATATATGTACACCTTTTTTCGAAATAACCTGATGTTCTGGAATTCTTTGAGTATTTTTCTAGTTTTCAGAACACCTAAATACATAGAAATCAGTTGAAAACATCCAGACAGCATTTTTGTTGTAGACCTGTGTAATTATTGCTTATAATAACCGTTTCATTAAGTAATGTTATTTAAAATTAGAGAGAGTTAAAAATGATTTAATGAATTGAATAGAGTTTTAAATATAATAAAATAATTTAAAAACCGGGATCCGATCCCGCGACCTTCAGATTACGAGTCAAGAGCCTTACTCCTCGACCACCTCGTACACTGTCATCCAATAATTCAGAAAAAACAATAACATTTTTTTTTTTTTTTTTAAACCAATACATATAATATACAAAAAAACAAATATATATATAATATATGATATTGGTGGTAACAATACCACCCTAATTGAGAAATTCTCGTGTGTAGGGAGGGAGCACTATCAGATTGACAGTACTATACATACTTGACAGTTGTTATACATAGAAAAAATATTAGTTGGCATTTTTGTTCAGAGTGGAAAATATAAGTTGGCACATACCTAAAACTAGTTAATGGCAAAATGTTTTTTAAGTTTTTGTTTAAAAATTTCATAATTCCTTTCTGATTGTATTTCTTTAGGGAGTTCGTTAAAGGGTTTTATGGCTGAGTATGTGTAATGATGTTGGGCTGTTGTTGTGTTAAGTTTAGGGATTATTATTTGTCCTAAGGTTCTCGGTCTGCTAAATGACTTTGTTGTTAGTTTATCTTTGTGGATTTGAAGTAATGCAGTTTTTTGATAAATTTTATTTAGTGGTAATACTTTGAATTCATCGAATAATTTTTGGGTTGAATAGTCTAATTGTTTCTTTAAAATAATTTTGATGAGTCTTCTATGTACTATTTCAAGTGGGGTTAAGTTGGTTTTATACGCTCCTCCCCAGCCTATTATTCCATATTGTAGAACTGATTGGGCTAATGCATAGTAAACCTGTAGTAGCATAGATTTATGTAGAATATTTCTTAGTTTGAGGAAAACATAATAAAGTTTACGAATTCTGTTTACGGTTTGTGCAATATGTTCTGTCCATTTAACATGTTGATCTATAATTATGCCTAAATATTTAATATTACTTTTTTTGCGATTTTTGAGCATTTAGGTGATTTGCAGTTGTCCGTATAATTATTACAAGAGTTATGAATAGTAATTTATTAAATAATGGCCTATTTCCCAAACCATTTCACCCCATCACTATTATAGATATTGAAAATCATGAATATGTTTGATCCCCCATTTCCTTTGTTGTCTCTACCGGTTCCCACCTATTCCCGGAGTTCTTTCCGTTTCTATTCGCCTCTATCCTTTTCGCCCAATAATTCCCTGTGCGGCTTTAGGCCAACTCCAGCAGACTATGGGATAGGAAAGATTATACTGAATTTCGGGAAACCATTGATATCGGGTAAGCTAGAATGGTTAACTACAAGGAATTTATAATCTGCTCTTCCGCAGATGGCGCTAATTTAATTATATATATGCTGGCGACCCACAGGGATCGGTTCTGTCACCGACTTTGTTTCTGTTGCACATCAATGACCTCTTGTCATGTGCACCGATTCATTGTTACCAATGATGCGGATGACAGTACAGTCCATGATAGCTTTTTGTTTGACAACAGCTCGGAGGGCTTTGAAGCGAAGAATGGACGGTTACCTCGAAAGGGTTTTCTCTTGGGGTAAGAATAACCTCGAATTTAATGTTTCAAAGATCGAATCATGTTTGATAACGTCTAAAAGGGATTGAAAAAAAATAGTCTCCATCAACGGAAGCAATCTTCCGAACAGGCCCTCCATTGATATGCTTGGTGTAACTCTAAGTGACCAGCTCAGGTACGGGAGCTCCATCGAAACCAGAGGTTTACTGTACAGGGCCCGCAGATACTTTAATAGTACACAACTGCTAACCCTGTACAAATCGCAAGTGCGCCCCACGGTTGAATTTGGCAGCCACCTCTGGTCTGGAGCTCCAAAATACCTTAAAAAAACCTTGACTCTGTCGGGCGGTCAGTTTGATAGATTCTCCCATCTTAACAGACGGATTGCAGTCTTTAGAGTACAGGCGTCGGGTGGGAATGTTATCCTTGTTCTATCGGTATTTCAATGGAAGATGCTTTGAGGAACTAGCGTCATTGATCCCTTCGGTACCGGTGCATAGTCGGGAAACAGGCCAAACGCGTGCCCAACATATGTACACGGTTGAAATTTGTCACATGAGAACGGGTCGCTTCTTCAACTTGTTTCTATGTTCAACAGCTCGGCTGTGGAACGATTTGCCGGCCTCTGTGTTTCCTCCTTCCTACAACATGGGTCTCTTCAAGACCAATGTTCATTCCTTCCTCTCCTCAAAAAGACCCTCCACACAGCATCTAAGATGACATAGGCCGTGAGGGAAATTATTTTCCTCAGGGTCTCCTGTGTGGAGTTAATGTACATAAAAAAAAAAATTGTGCCCTTAGGTCTAAGCCAATCTATCAAGAAAGGCATACAAATACAATATGGAATAGGTGATTGAATCCAATTACGATATTCCAATGTTCTTTTTTTGTAAGGGTACAAGAAAATGCTTCTAATGGAAGAATAGTATAATTTTTTGGTAACGGACGTTTTAAACGATTTTATTATTATTATTATTATTGTACAACAGAATAATTCCAATTACAGTACAATTTAGTTACCCTATCAGCATTTACCCAAGTGACTCTTCAATAATGTTTTTAAGGCATATAAAGAACAGTCACTTACATCCAAATGGTTTGCAATTTCATTTAACAGCACCACTCCCCTCGTCATGCTATGCTTTGCCAAGACGTCTGTTCTGCCGTTCGGTACTTTAAATAAGTCATGATGTCGACTTCGGCTGTAGTGGTCTGGTACATATAAATCATAGCATCCCAAGAGATATGGGCTATTGATGAAATTGTTCCAAATTTGGAAAGACAGAATAGCAAGACTTGCTTTCCTTCTAGTTTCTAGACTCACAGAATCAGTTTCCTCAAGTAAGTCAATATGGTGCATGAACCTTGGATAGGTTCCATGCTTCCGCATATAAACATACCTGAGGAATTTCTTCTGGATTTGCTCTAACATATCAATGTACTTCTGGTGGTACGGTGCCCAAACATCGCTCGCGTATTCCAGCTTGCTTCTCAGTATGCCATCGAAATGGTCACACAAAAAAGATTCAAGCCCAAGGCGCGGTTGAATGCAACCACAGGTTTCTTCAAAAACTTATTTGATTTGTATTGTGTTTGTAAAATGCTTGATATGTTAAACGTTTTTCTAAATAACTAAACGTCGGGGAAAAATTGCATTATTCCATTCGTTTATCACGGAGCCAACCTAGTAATTTATATAACATAGGTTTTATCGTACGACTCCCTCTTCTATCATTGGACAATTTTGCGACACGGTCCCTCTATAAAGATTGACGCCATTATGCTAACATTTTCAGGTAAGACGACAAAACGACTTATTCAAATGAACCTGACTCTAAGTAAGTTTTTATAGAGAAGTTACTTACGTTATAAGTTCCGCATAAGCTCCCTCTTTCTTCTGTAATATTTTTTAACAAGAAGATAAGCTTCATGAATAAGATTATGGTGTAAAGTGTTTCGACCTTGATGTTTAGGTAGATACTTTCATTTTACTGTAGGGAAAAATATTGGTATATTAATCTTAGTGTTATTTTACTTCTCACATGTCTTGTAATGAAAACAAAAACGACAGATAATACAAGAAAAATGACGTTAGGACAAGTACTGTTCGCGCCTTTTATTGTTGCATGTGGTTCTTTGGAACTACCGATTGAATGCCTTCAGCTATAATCAGTTGAGTTGAATTCGCCTCGCCGCAAGGGACAAGTCCTATACCGCACCGCTTTACACTTAAATAATCAAACCGCAAACGTAATTCTAAAACCACAGCTTATCGAGTACCAACGCCACGCGTCACTTACTCTCGCTAATGATTTCGCGAACAATTAATTGTTCATTCCCAGTCGCCATTCCTTCCAAAATCTCCCATACTAACATACCTACCTTCCCAGTGAACACAAAATCTAAGAGGGAAGCAGTCTGGGTAAGTGAGATAAAATATAATAAAATAGATAAGAACCACGCATACAGTCCACAACATACCGCAGCATTTGATCCCTCGATCTTGAGAGGGATCATTTGCTACCCGCCGCAACAAGTATATTACGAAAAACTATACTACGAATACAAAATTTGTACAAAAAAGGTTTTTATGCTACATAACTAAACTACGAAAAAAATTCCACCCTCATTCAAAAATTTCCCTGCAAATAAAATAGTGAAACGATCAAAAAGCTCGATTGGATTCTTATTTGGAGAGAAGAAAGTATTAATTTATTTTTAAAGTTAAAATAACTCATTATCATATCATTGCAAATAATCATCGTTATGTAAAAAATACATGGATACCTATTCTTTATGTAAATAATAAAGGAAATGAGTCTATTATCCAAAAATAGAAAATATTATTTTTGAGTCCCATCTTAGATATGTTCCCTTTCACCATCAGTTCTATCTCCTCTCCTCACTTTTCACCAATCCCTAGTCTCTCCCTTACCCCAGCCCCAACATTTAGTAATATATAATCTTCACTCTTTGTTTTGTAATGTCAAGTTAGTATATTTCGCGCTGATGAACAGCTTTTCTGAAACCGGTCTGCGTATATAAAAAAATATAGTAATTATAACCAAGAAATATTATTTCATTTATTTATAACTAGCGATTTCTCGGCATGCGTTGCAATGCCAGTTAATAAAGAAATTGTTTCTCCTTGAGTGTCCTTTCCAATTCTTCCCGTTCTCCTTCCATCGCCCCTTCCACGCCCATGCCCCCTTTCCCTCACGCGTTCCCCTCCACCTTACTCGCCTTCCATCTCTCCTCTCCCGCTCCCCCGTCCCGCCAAACCCCCTACCATTTAAAATACCTATAAATCTTACTTACTTATTAAGCACTTCAAGTAAATTCATTAATTTGGAGAGTTTATTTTAGTTACTGCTCCAGCAAAATTCTGCCTGTTCGTCAAATAATAATAATGATAAAGCACTCACCCTGCATCTCCTTATCCCTCATGCTCCATGTGACCCTGGGGGAGGGTCTTCCCCCGTTGACCACGCACTCCATGCGCACCTGGCTGCCCTCCGTAAGGGGGCCCAGGGTGGAGGCGTTAGCCACCAGCGAGCCCGCGGCGTCCAGCACTCGGATCGAAGTCGGCTTCACTGTAACAAGATGATATACATGGTAAGAAATTGGAATGACAAGATAACATATATGGAAATACACTGGAGTAACAAGATAACATATACTGTGATGTGGTCACAGTATATTACAAATATTAACATTTTATATACATACATTTAATTCCAACTAAAGTTTAAAATCCCCAATACAACGTTTACGTAGTCTTAAACAATATGGATGTATCTGATAAAAAATCGAACGCCGTGTGTCCCTATACTATTTCTACCTAGATAGTTTTTGGGGTGTTATGCCATGTTGAGTGACCTCCTTCTTTAGCCAACGTTTCGGACATCGTTGCAGTGTCCATCATCAGGGCAGATCTGATATATCCGGTAAATGTGTAATTTTTTGTGGTGAAATATGTGCTTATTTACATCGAAGCGATACCGTGTCGCCAGCTCCAATAACTTTAACCGGTACAAAATAACCGTGACAAGTAGTGGCGTCATTGCCGCGGAAGGGAAATTTCCCTTTCGCGGCTTCAAAAAGAAGGAGATAGCGCAACACGGCATAATACTCCAAAAACAAATAACGAAAATATTTCTTCCTATTTCATAAAGTATTGGGAACACCAATTTTAAACATTTTTATTAATATTATAGTTGATTTGGAGGATATTGGCAGGCTATCTATTTTTACATAACTTAACCTACTTTGTGTCAACTCTTATATTTTATTTTACGTGTATTTGGTTGATTTTTTATTTTCATTGTAATTTAATTAAAACATGAACTACATTATACGTTAAAGCCCCACTGGCGTTTAAATGAAATAAGGGTGTTTTCTAATAAATGGTTCCCGGGGCGGCGGTACAGCGGGGGGCGCCTGCCAAATTGAAAATTGAATTTAAAAAAAGCAAAACTTACAGATGTTGAATATATTTTCTTCGAATGCAGTTTGTTAAAATAACTTTAAAATCGACCATTTTTGAAGGGGAAATTGGGGGAAACAAAACCTCGATTTTAACGATTTCATTTAGGTTCCCGGCATGGATTGCTATGCCATTTAATAAAGCAATTGTTTCTCCCTGCGTGTCCTTTCCCATTCGTTGAGTTCCCTTCCACCTCCCCTTCCTCTTCCGCGTCTCCTTCCCCTCTCGCGTTCCCACTCTGATTTCTCCACCTTCCCTCTCCCCACCCTCCCCCCGTCCCACGAACCCCCTCTCGAGTACCCCTCCCCCTCCCTGGTTCCCCTCCCCCATCTCTTCCTCCCTCCCGCTTTCCATAGCAATAGCCGCTTCCTCGCGTGCCACCAATAGCAATTTTTACATACAAATTTCATAATGCCAGAGCTCACCTGATGTTTTATAGAAACCTTATCCTGACAATAACGAACACACAAAAAAAAGAATAATCCAATTTGGTGCAGTCGTTTGAAATGCGCTTAGCAACACATTCAGCGATTCATTACAAATTTCATAAAGCTAGAGCTCACCTTCGACGACCTCCGTAGTCCAGTGGGTAAGACTCTTGACTCACAATCCGGAGGTCGCGGGTTCGAACCCGGCATGCGCAAATAAATTTTATTTGATTAATTTGTGTTATTTCACAATTATTTCATTTAAAATAATATATAGTATATTTGCGGCATGTTCCAGAGTGGAAGATACTATCAGTATCGCCCTGGTGTAAGACCACCATTCAGAATTGAAACGTTGCTTGAAAATGGCTTTAGCCGTGTTTGGTCACCAGATCTGAATAGCCAGGTACTTCCCAACCTTCCTCCTCCCCCCTCCTTCCCCTCCCCACTACCTTCAGCCTCACAACATACCCCAATTGAATTGGGGATGCCATAGTCTCACTGGCTCCAGACGGTAGCAGTTGAGATTCTTGTGCGGTATTCACTGTAAAAAAAAAAAAACCTGAAGTTTTATTAAAACCTTGTCCTGACAATAACGAACACACAAAAAAAAGAATTATCCAATTTGGTGCAGTCTTTCGAAAGTTATGCGCTTAGCAACACATTCAGCGATTATTTTTTATTATTAATTTTTAAACTTTATGATTAAAATCTCAAATTATAATATTTAATTAAATGAAGACAATATTAGCGAAACTCAATCGAAATCTGGAGACATTTTTCTGTCTCCAGATTTCGATTGAGTTTCGCTAATATTGATTATTTTTTATATTATAGATTAATCAGCCAAAGGTGCAGTTATCCCTTTCGGGGTGGTAATAGCGACAGTGACAACAACAATCTATTATTCAAATTTCTCGGCGCCCATGTTTCAATGCCTATAAATATATGTTTCTCTTTTCACAAAAAAGCACTTGCTGCAAACGAAACAACAACAACAATCTATGAAGGAACTTAATAGAATTACATCTGGGAGTAATATAGAACCTCCATGAAATGATGTTGAAACAACGTCAACTGCAAATCTTCATAAGGAAGAATACTTTATTCACACGAAACAGCCGGTAAAGCGAACTGCAAGTGGAGTTGGGAGAAATAAAATACAAATACGTAGCAACTTGAACAAATTCTCAGATCCTCGAAGTCGTAGGTAAGCGCGTGTTTTCTGAAAAATTGCAATTTCAAATGACCTGACAGCGCACATTTCTATTTGTTGGTTTCCTTGGCTTTGAGAGCTGCACTTCAATATTGTAGGCTTCAGTACTTTTACCAGGGACGTGCTGTCGTATTACAGTTTAATGATGTCATCAGTTTGACAGATTGAAAGAATGAAATATCATTATACAGTCGACTCTCGATAATTCGAAACTCGAGGGACTCTTAAAATATTACGAATTATCGAGTGTTTGAAATATCAAATGGTTCGAAATTTGTGAGAGTAAATAAATAAAACTTGGAATTCTTAAGTGTTGATCAATTATTATTTATTAACTCCTATTCTATAACAATGACAAAAGTTTTTAGGTATATTCCTGTACATACATGTAATCATAATGTGAATTAATTAATCTTTCGAAAGAAAGAACTCTGTTATACTGGTATGTTTCAAAGCTCATAGCTGCTGCTCAGACTTCTCAATAATTTTAAGAGAAAAAGTGCCTGAAATGCTTTTTCATCACTTTCGTTTTGTAGACAGGAGGTTTGTAAGGTATCGAATGAGGATCTTGCTTCCTTAACTGACACTTCTGCCAAAGGTTCTGATGTATCGTCCTCATCTTCATCGTTACTTTTTTCATTAGTATCTGTCGCAGATAAAATTTCGCCATCGGTTAGTGAACCTGAGACAGCAACATCTTCATCCACTTGAACAAAGTCAAGAAAACTCACATCGCTGATGTCAATTAATGGTTCTATTGCTGGTTCTTCATCATCCATAAGTATTGGAAGATTTTCTTGATCTTCTTTTAAGAAACAAGATTTTTTGAAGCAGTTGTCTGTATACACAACTAAAGAGTAACAGTAACTGAATGATAACACAAACCAATTCGTTAGAGTGTGTGTCACAAACTAATCATAACAAAAACAATACACGTTTGAACTTGTCGCAAAATTGTATTTGTACTAACGTGTGTGTAACAATCTTTCCGCCTCTTTCTCTCTGCAACTTTGAATTTTCGTTTGAATTACCAAGTGTACAAAAATGCATGGATTTAGTTCGAAATATAAAGAGATTTCGTAGGGAACTCGTGATAACTTTGAATTATAGAGAGGTTCGAATTATCGCAGGTTTGAATTAACGAGAGTCGACTGTATAAATGGTGGAAGTCCAATACCGCGGAAAAATTGTTCGTAAAAATTTTCAGGGAGGACTGAAAACTATCTGGGGATTTACGCGCTGTTGCTTGGTATTGTAGGTATTGCTACAATTATGGGGATGGTTCATTTGCGTGCTGACTTTAACCAAGTACCTAAAAGCAGTCTATTGGCCAATTTTAAAATATGAAAGAACCAATCAATGCAGCTTGTGCTTTTCAACTGAGAACGCCATAACAGTTATTTCGAAATCATTGGCTCGTACGCGTGCGTTGAACATTTTTAAAAATTGAATAACAAGTGTCCCGGCTGCTCCCGTCTGGAGCCAGTGAGACTATGGCATCCGCAATTGGATCCGAATGAAGGTAGTGGGGAAAGGAACGAGCTGGGGAAGAGCAAGGTAGGGAAGTATCTGTCTATTCAGATCTGGTCACACAGAATTATTATTTGCAAACTTTTAAATTTTAGTTTTTCCTGACTCAGAACAGAAATCATCTGGTGAGGCGGGTAACGTACTCGTTATCCCGTCTGCTTGGTTCAATATATTCGCACTTCACAACCCGGAAGCATAAATTTAGCGCGTAAATTCTGAAACCGTCACTTTGGATCGAGATTGTAAAATATCTATGAAAGATACTTTCATATTTCAAAGACAATAAGAAGCATTATTTCGTTCTCTTTCTCAGAAAGAGAACGAAAATATGCTTCTTCTCTTTAAAAGAAAAATACATATATTTGCATGAGAGGAAGAGAGATATATAGCTTTTAAAATGTACGGTCGCTCGGGACGTTTTTGGTCTTATGAAAGTATAATGCAATTACGTGTTTTGGGGTGTATTTATTCCTAAACAAGCAGACGGGTTTATATTATTTTATCTCAATAATCACCCGGCAATTTAAAAAAAGACGAAAAAAACTTTAAGATTTATGTTGAAAATATCATTAAAGAGTATGTTATTTAGCAGCATCATACCCCATGTCTCGCTGTGTCCAGCTAATACGTCAGTTCCTCAATATTATGGTATGCATATCGGATCATGGTGCCGCCTTTGGCAGTAGTTGTTTGGTACAAACAAATTACAGCATTCCAGGAGGAGAGATTAATTCGGTAATATGTTCGTTGATTTTAAAATATAAGGGAGTTTTTTCCTCAGGGCCTCCTGTGCGGAGCTAACGTAAAAAAAATCAGTAATCTAAAATTTCGTTGCCAGGTTTAAAGTTTCAAGGCACGACACTGTTATAAGTCGATATCTGTAAGCAGAGAGTACAGCTCACAGTTTGCAAAAGCGAACATCTTCTCTCTATGAATAGGGAGGCTTTCTGGCTGCAAGTCTGCCTGGCTAGCAGTATAGCAATATATAACAGTATGGTAATATGGTTATGTGCTCCGTACTAAATGGGTGATGGATTTTTGATGCTGCACTGAAGGGAAGATGGCCTTCCAACAGGATGCCAGAAATAATGTATTTATATAGATGTATGGCAGTGTAGGAGTATGGCAGAATGGCAGTTGGCAGAATGGCAGAATGACACTACGGCAGTACAGTCACATGGCAGTATGGCAGGATAGCAGTGTAGCAGTACGGCAGAATGGCAATATGCCATATTGCCATTCTGCCAATGTCAGTGTAGCGGTATGGCAGTATGTTAGAATGACATTGGAACCACAAGTATAACACAGTATAATCGTATGGCAGTCTGGCAGTGTAGCAGTACGGCAGTTTAGCAGAATGGCAGTATGATAGAATGGCTTAATAATATTACGGTGTAGTATATATGGAAGTGTTGCAGTATGGCAGAATGGCAGTATGGCAGAATGACATATGGCAGTATGGCAGTGTTGCAGAATGGCAGTATGGCAGGATGACATTACAGCAATATGGCCATATGGTAGTATGGCAGTGTAGCAGTACAGCATTTTGTAGAATGGCAGTATGGTAGAATGGTAGAATGGTAGTATAGCAGAATGACACTACGGAAGTATGGCCACATGTCAGGATGGCAGTGCTGCGATGGCAGTATGGTAGAATGACAGTATGGCAGAATAACATTACTCCAGTATAGTCATGTGGCAGTTATGGCAGAATGGCAGTGTGGCAGAATAACAAAATGACTTTATAGCAAAATAGGCACATATATTTTTTTTACATTAGCTCCACGCAGGAGGCCCTGAGGAAAATAATTTCCCTCAGACCCTATGTCATATTCTTGGATAATGTATGGAGGATATTTTTAAGGAAAGGAAGGAGATAAAGTTCTAAGAAGGAAAAGGATGTGAGAAGTGGGTAGGAATATAGAGTTAGTATATCCAGGAGTGACGGACGTATGAATCCATTTCTTCCGCCGAGGTTCAAGAAGATGGGCCGAGGAAGATCAGCTAGAGAGAACTGTGTGTCCTCCTGTGTGGAGTTAATGTAAAAAAACTACTTTTTTAATAAATAAGTATGATTTATGATACATCAACGAGTTTATACTAAGTAAAAGAAATATGGCAAGTGTGGCGTTCTCTGCCTACCCTAGTGGTGAATTAAAAAAACTAACTAACTAACCATCACGCCGTTTCCCCGCAGGGGTAGGCAGAGAGGACGGACCGCCAAACACCACGATCTTGGCACACACTCCTTGCCTCGTTCACATTCATACATCGTCTCATACATGCTCTATTATTCCGATTCTTCACACGGCCCGACTCAAGTATCTGATTCACTTGATCGTGACATGTCTTCCTCGGGCGTCCCCGACTTCTTCTTCCATTCTCATTTGCGTCATATATTCTCCTTACATTCCTTTCCTCGTTTATTCGCTCTATATGCCCAAACCATCGGAGCGTCCCTTTCTTAATTTTACTCATCACGCTTACATCAGCCTTGCATTCTTTGCGGATCTACACATTTCTCACACGATCGTACATGGTTTTATCACACATACGCCTCAGGGATCTCATTTCTACTGCATTCAGTCTACTTTCATCCTTCCTCTGCCAGTTCCATGCCTCACTGCCATACATCAGGGTAGGTACCAGCAATCCATTATGGACGGCTAACTTCGCTTCTTTGGACAGTTTTTTGTTGGCGCCAACGGCGTTCAGTCCTACTTTAATAGAGTTACCTGCATTTACCCTTCTTTCGGTATCTCTGTCAGTCCTTCCATCTCTCGTAAACATACTTCCCAAGTACACAAACTCATCCACCTGCTCCAAATACTCATCATTCACAACTATGTTGCACATTGTTTTCATACTCTCTCTTTCAAATACCATGACTTTAGACTTACTTACATTCATCATTAACTCATTCTTCATACATACTTCGTTCATCCTAGACACGAGAGACTGTAGATCTTACATGATGTTAGAAATCAGCACCGCATCATCAGCATACAACAGGCAGCATACTACCAGATTACTCAAGTTCGCGCCCAATCCCATCTCTTTCAATTCTTGCATACAATTATCGATGTATAGATTGAATAACCATGGTGCCATCACGCAGCCTTGGTTTAGTGGTGAATTAGTATTGTAATTACTAGGTAGATAACAAAATTTATAGTTAACCATATATTGTATGAGCTACCATGAAAATCTAAATGAAAAAAAAAACTCTTTTTCACATTTTCCCAATAGAAGAATAAATAATGGTGGTTCATTAATTTAACTTCTTTCGTATAAGTATCCTTCCATTTATCTTCCCACATCATTTAACATTACAAAACTGGTCAAAAAATGACTGTATAATTAATTCGTAGAAAACTCAGTGACAGCCGACTACAGATAACCACCGACTATATTTCTATCCACATCCATCACAAGGACAAAAATCCGCCGGATACGGAAGCGGGCCGGAAATGCGCCATTAACATACCGTGTACTGGAACCGGAAGCGAGTCTCCGCGGCAACATATCCCATTTCCTTCCGTCAATCAGAGGGAGATAGATGACTACTTTCGTTATTCGGATAAATAACATTGATAAAATAGGGATGCGAGAAATGATTGCATAACTTTCGTCGAATGCTTGCAGAATATTTGATTTTATTTTGAAATTATTTAATTACTAGTTTTTCCCGCGACTTCGCTTGCGTGGTATTAGGGGGGTTCCCACTCCGCCTCCTCCACCTCACCCCTTCTCCCCCTCCAACCACTCCATCCTCTGCTCCCCCCTTCCCCCTCCAGCATTTATTTGAAGTACTCCCCTAATAATTTGAATCGAACAAATTATAGATATCTTACTAACGTGTCACCTATTGCATTCTTAATACACATTTCATAATGCCAGAGCTCTGAGCTATAGCCTATATAGATGTATGAGCTATATTATTGTAAAGTTTCATTAAAATCCATTCAGTAGTTTTTGCGTGAAAGAGTAACAAACATGGATCCATACAAAATTTCGCTTGTATAATATTCGTAGGATTAGTAGGATATATATATTATTTGGATTAATATTTGCGGCAGAGTGGAAGATACTCCCAGTATCGCCCTGTTATAAGACCTTTCAATATTGAAAAAAATGCTTAAAATGACTTTAGCCGTGTTTGGTGACCAGATCTGAGTAGCCACTTACTTATTACTACTATACTTCCCCACCTTCCTCTTTCCTATCTCATTCCCCTCCCCACTATCTTCAGCCTCACAATACACCTCAATTGGGGATGCTATCGTCTCACTGACTCAAGACGGGAGCAGCTGGGACTATTGTGAGGTATTCATGTAAAAAAAAGAAACCAAATCTTAGATTATTGGGGGGGGTAGGGGTACCGCCGGCGTGGGAACCATTTATTTTTTAACCAACACCTCTGCCATCGATCACCTCAAATGGTTCGATCTGTTTGATGACTTAGCAGGGGTGCCAAAGTGTAACGAGTTGAACATCTTAAGATTAATGCGTTTGTCTCGGTAAGAAAAGAGATCCTGGGTTCCAGTCCCAGCTGTGACCGCCATCTTTTGAAGTGAAAATTTCTTTAGCACCGTTTAATTTGAAACTAGATGAAACGAAAAAAAGCGACACTAAAAAGAGACAAACACGTACATATGTAGGATTGACAACGAGAGAAATAGATAGTATAATCGGTCTCCTCTTTGTGCGGTGCTTCGTAGCCTTCCCACTCTTGTCAAATTTAGTTTTTTGAAGGTTTCACTTTTACTGCGTGTAAATTGTGCACTGATTTTTAAAAATTTTGGGTTTCTTGTTCTTTTTCATGTTTCCATTTAGTCAGGTGGGAATGCTGTCCTTGTTCTACCGGTATTACAATGGAAGATGCTCCGAGGAACTAGCGTCATTGATCCCTTCGGCACCGGTGCATAATCGAGAACACGCCAAACACGCGCCCACCATTTGTACACGGTTGACATTAGTCACCTGAGAACGGATCGTTTCTATGACTCGTTCTTGAGTTCAACGGCTCGGCTGTGGAACGATTTGCCGACCTCTGTGTTTCCTCCCTCCTACAACATGGGTCTCTTCTAGACCAATGTTCATTCCTTCCTCTCCTCAATAAGACCCTCCACACAGTATCCCAGATGACATAGGCCCTGAGGGAAATTATTTTCCTCAGGGCCTCCTGTGTGGAGCTAATGTAAAAAAAGATATTATAATCGGTCTCCTCTTTGTGCGATGCTTCGTAGCCTTCCCACTCTTATCAAATTTAGTTTTTTGGATGTTTCACTTTTACTGCGTGTGAACTGTACACTGATTTTAAAAAAAATGAGTGTCTTGTTCTTTTTCATATTTCCATTTAGATTTATTAGTATTATCTTCTTCTTCAATGAAAGTATTACTTGAATTATATTTACTCTAAACCGACTGCGTACTGTATATAAGTGTGCCCGGGGCCAACTGTAGGGGGATAAAATAGCATGGCATCCTAAAAGTTGAAAGTTAGATTGACCGGTCACTGGTTGAGTAGGCATCGCATTTGGATCCCACCCAGACGTTCCGTGTTCGATTCCTCGGCTGGCTAAGTCCTCCATCACATCTCAAGCAACATTTTCGGATTACTGTGGTGGCAGTAGGAGAATTTCAAATATTGTCGGGTTATTCGTAACTCGGGAATATTTGTCTTTCTTATTAAAAAAAAAAGATTATTTTTTGCAAACGGAAAGGTCGTTTGATTCACGGAACCTCCACAGCAGCACTTCCTCTTTGAGAAAACACCCCCTCTTTTAGCATACGCTTAGCGAAATACAAAAACACGAATTTGTAAATAATGGACTTGAAGTATTTAGGTCATACAAAATACGTTTATTGTTTCTTGATACAAATAATGTACTGTGATGTTAGGTGTGCGTCTTTTTGTATTGTTTTTTTTTTTCAATCATTGGAACTGGATAACATCACCTTTGTGGAATAGTAGTTCCGGTCACATCACAGGATTTTTTAAAAATGTTTTTGGCTTTCACCCTCAACGGTGTTCTAAGCCATTATTTCTAAGTATGGTGAGAGGAAAGGTGAATTTATGCATTAATTTTATTTAAAGGGCAAATTTCTAAATTTTATGGAAGATTGTAGTCGAGATCAGACTTAGAAGAGATGAGATGTTGAATGGAGATGAGGCAATTTCAGAGAAGGCTTGAGTGGATATTTGTTTAGAGAAAAACAACTAAAAAATACGTGATCAAAAGTTCCCGCTTCTAGACCACAGAAATCCGACCACCATCTGTCAAGGACGTGAATTTTAAAAAGATAAAAAGGAACGGAACACTGCGTAACAGAATTCAGTGGCGGAAATGTCCTTTTGGAAAAATGGGATTTGGAAAATGGTACATTTTCAAACGGTTTATTCGTATTATGTTGATGATAAGCTTCCGGATTCCACTACGTAATACTAGAAGTCAAGATTTATTTCAGTGTAGAAATTCTGGGACTAACTACCATATGTATTCTTCTTTGCCCAGAATACTTATGAAGGGAAACAATTATACCAAGTCAGTGGACATCTTCAATTTATGTTTAAACAAATATAAAATATTGTTACTGAGACAGTTCAGTTATGTACATTGAATGCTTTGTATTTTCTTATTATTCATATGTAATGTAAAAGCCCCGAAAAAGGGCGTTAATCAATAAATAAATAAATAAATAAAATAACAATAAGATAAATTGTTTAAATTACAGAAGAGTATAAATATAAATAAAAGTAAATATAAGTACAAGCCGAATATATGTATAAAGAAGCACAAGCGAATTCAATATGAACAAAATGATTATATTCAACAAGTAAATAAATAGTTTCATGTACATGAAAATTATAACGATTTTCCATTTCCTTCGGAAGTGAATTCCAATTGGAAATACAAGGGCTTCAGTAGGGCAAAATAATAATAATAATAATTCTATTTGCAAGGCAGATAGAAATATTACACCTTTAAATTTATATGACGAGAATGCCAACATTCTTATAAATACTAACCAGGAATTATTAGATTCCTGGTCAAATAAAATTATTCACGCAAAACACTTCAATTATCTCAACCAAACGTATGTTGATAAACTTTCGTCAAACAAATGGTTGGGTATTGGAGAGTTGAGCGCAGAAATAGAAGGATTTATGCTTCAAGATAGAGTCATTAATACTAAAAATTATAGGAAGCATATAATCAAAGACATAAATTAAATTGATGATTTATGTAGAAAATGTTTGGCTTTTCCGGAAACTATAGAACATATTATATCGGGATGTTCTATATTAGCGCCGTCCGAGTATACATTTAGGCACAATCAGGTTTTAAAAATAATTCACCAAAGTTTGGTAATTAAACATAACTTGATTGATTGCCGTAATGTAGTACCATATTATGAATATGAACCAAATTCATTTATAGAAAATGAATTTTATAAAATATATTATGATAAAACTATACTAACAGACAGAACAATTAGTCATAATAGACCTGATATAGTTTTACATGACAAAATTAAAAAAATAACTTATATCATTGATGTAGCTATTCCAAATTCCTGTAATATTAAAAAAACTATTTCTGAAAAAATAAGAAAATACACAGATTTAGGAAATGAGATTAAAAGAATTTGGCATTCTCGGACTATAAAAATATTGCCATTTGTTATTTCGGCCACTGGCATAATACCTAGGAATCTGATTCAAAATTTAAGCATATTAGATTTGTCAAAGAATTTGTATATAAAAATGCAAAAATCAGTAATTTTAAATACATGTAGGATTACAAAAGATTTTTTAAATATTTATATTGAGGGATCAGTAGGATTTATAGGTTCAATTAGAAATGCCACAGAGCCGAACCCTCTGATATGAAAATATCTGGAGTCGGTGAATTATATTCCCATTTGGTCTCTAGTAGGTTGACATGTTGTTCTTGTATTGTTTTGTATTTATAATACTTATATAGTGCAATTGCATAGCGTGGATTCACTAGATGATCATTTGGGAAAGTGTATGGAAGGGTTTAGTTTTTCCTTCTTTTTTTTTTTTGGGGGAAAATTTAACCCGGACATTTAAATCTGGTGCGTTAAATAATAATAATAATTGGCTAATTTATATAGCGCTGTTTTCGTGGAAAATCACCTCAAGGGCGCTGTACAAATAAATATATAAAAGAATTAATATTACTGGCTTATAACTAAGATTTACAATTACAACTAGTGACTTACATCTAAGACTTATAGCTACTTATATTACTGGCTTACAACTAAGATTTACATTTATAACTAGTGACTTACATCTAAGACTTATAGCTAGTGACTTATGACTAAGACATATAGATTCTAACCTAAAACTGATGACCTATTAAGAGCGTTTAACCAGCCAGCGGACGAAAATCCACATTTCGTCGAAAGTTGTTCTTACGATCGTGCAGGGCGATTACAATGAGAAAGATTAATTATTCTCCGTACCAGCTTTTTAAAATTATAACTCAATATCGAATTCATTTCAATCCAAATTAGCTTTAATTTATACCTTCATCCAAAAATGCCGAAAGGCGTGATGATAAAACTATTAAAATAGTGTACTTTTTGTAGTTATTTTTTGATTATAAGTATTTATCATTTTTCAATAATGTCTAAATTTAATAAGAATGTTAAAAAAATCTGAAATATATTAGTTTGTAAGTGCGCAAATAAATACACAAATGGACCAATTTTCGTCAAGAAACACATGTACGTACATATTTTTTAATGATTTTATTGAAACTAAAATTAAAATTCTAATACATAATTCTGCTAGATAATGAATTGATTTATTTTACTACATGATTATATTATTTGAAATGGGTGTGGTATAATACAAAAACTTTTTTGAAAATTTAACAGATCTGCCAACGACCTATGGAATAACCTTATTATACTAAAAATTTAAAAAAAATCTAAAAATTTATTACATAACTTCACTAGAAAAAAGAACAATCTTTCGAAATCCATTTATAATTTTTTGTGGAAAAGAGTCAATACGTCTAAAAACTTTTTTGAAAATGACGTATTTCCGGCTTTCTCTGGTAATGCCCTCTTAACACACTGAATCATTAGTATCTAAAAGCCATTTCCTTAGATTATATACTTTAGAAGTAAAAACGTTATTATTTTTAATTGTCATTGGTAGTTTATTAAATATTTTGGATACAATATTTTCAGTTTTTTTCAGTTTCAGTGCCGGCAACCCGGGCGTTTATTTATTTTTCATTTATTTACAAAGTTTTATTTTACCCACCTCACTAGACACAGTCTGTTCCGAGGTAGGTGTATATAGTTTAAGGTTCTTTCACCGTATTTATTGGTACATTTTGGAATCGCCAATCCTTAATTTTGAGGGACATTACATTAAGAACTTACGTAATAATTATAATTATGTTTGGAAATGTAATAATGAACGCGATGCTGCGCTAATATGTACATTTATTTATATAGTGCCGGACCACCGGGGTCGATGTTTAAATTTTTTAATATTTTTTTTCATTACGATGCTTTAAAAAAAACTTATAAAATAGTTGTCGTCCCTGTTGTTGAAATCTACGTATGCGAGGCTGGACGTTGAATTTAGTTTATTCCCTTGAACGCCCACAAATAACAATTATACCATTTAGCCGAAGTGCTTTCCTCATTCAGGACAAGAGAGACAGGAGAACAGGATAAGTTAGCGGGTATTTATGGTTTCCTTGCGGTGACTCCACACAGCGTGGGATGGAGGTATTTTCTATGCCGATGTAACTGGCTGTATACACAATATAAGGCTTTTACTTTCTCTTTACATGAGGATAACCGTTTTTCCGCTTTAGTTTCAGTTTCAGTGCCGGCAACCCGGGCGTTTATTTAGTTTCATGGTTATTTACATTTATTTTTCTTTTACCCGCCTCACTAGACAGAGTCTGTTCCGAGGCGAGTAAATCACATATTATGTTTGTTCCAAAAGAAATGTGTGTATTTAAACAAATATATATATATATATATGTATGTAAAAAGATAAAAAAAGATAAATTATATGTTGGTATATTAAATATTTACATACATACTTTGTTTTTTAGATAAAAGTAAATTAAAATTTTGTGACAGTTGAATATAGCGGTTACATAATAGAAGTAATAATTCATAATTTATCATAATAATTAATATTGCAAAATTGCAGTTTCTCGTATTTGTTTTATTTGAATATTATATAATTTCGTGAGAACTTGTATGAAATGTTATTTATTTAGAATATTTTGAATGTCTGTTCTTTCCTTTTCATTCAACCATATTACAAATCTTTTGAAAAGCCAATTCAAATTATTTGGGGTGACGTAAGTTTTTGTTTGTGTTAGGAAGGTATTGAAAATGTGTGGTGCTAGGTAAGATTCGTGTTTTTTTGCAAAAGTTGATTTGATATGGGGAACTTGAAAGTGCCTATTAATTTTTGCTCTTGTGTTTTGCGAGTGAGGTATGTGGAGATGTGAAGTTTTGATACAGTTTTTGTAAATGATCTTCCTCATGAATAGTTTATTTACGTCTAGTAATTTGTTTTTGATCATTAGCTGTTCCGTCGGATGTTGGTAAGGTTTAGTAATAGCTTACTTACTATAAAACCTACTGACAACAATATTAAAATATATACAATATTAATATATATATATATATATATATATATATATATATATATATATATATATATATATATATATATATATATATATATATATATTGGAAAAACTTTTAATTAGAATAAAAAACATTTAAGGTTTCTTAATAATAATAATTTTTCCGAGTTCGCAAACCATATCATTGAAAACAATCATAGTTTAAAAAAAATACGGGGATGAATATTCTCCATATTAACAATAAAGGAAAATGCTTAGGTTACTTAGAAGCCTTGGAAATAAATAAAAAAATCCCTTAAAATAATCATTGTCAATAAACAAAAAAAATTATAGCACAATCTTGGATATGTTCCCATTCAATGTCCGTTTCTTTTTCCCCACACACTCTTCATTAAACCCTAGCCACGCCACCGGGGTGGTGGTTACCACAACACAGTAATAATACATTGTACCCACCTACTGTTTGTAATTGTTAAGTCATCATATTATGTTTGCCCTGAGGAAGGAACGGTCGTTCCGAAACCAGTCGGCGTTAAGGCTCCGCAACTGGGCCCGAAAAGAAGAAGATGAAGAGATACGAAATTACGAATGTTAGAGGAGAGCGCTAACATTTACAGCGACAAAATCGATGCGAAAATTGCGAAAATGTTTAATAAAACACGACTCGTTTAAAATAGAGCAAAAATCTCGCGGGCGTTATCTTAAACAGATTTAATGATACACTGTGAACATTTTCATACAATTGTAAAATAACTGAAACAAATGTGATTATAATAATTTTTGGAGCATACTTTGCGATTTTCTCTATCGAGGAAATTTTTATATAATTTGCGTTTCGGCGCGGGCAATGTCTATATATTATCTTCAAGTATAACATATATTTTTTAAGAGCTTTAAAACTTAACGCGTTTAAGGGAGTATGTAAGAAATCGGTAGAAATTCGATAAAATATATAAGTGGTTCTGACAAAAATATATATTGTTTTGATAATTTATTTATAAAAAAGTATATTTTGTTGTTTTTGTTAATGTGAGCGCCGCACAACTAGGCTGTTCGAAGGTGAAATAAACACTGTCAGCTTTAACAATAAATGTGGTGAAAATTTTACATAATTGATAAACAACCGTGCACGTGAAAACCTTACTTATATAGACATACAGACTTAAAATAGTTCATGTAAAGATATATACGTTGTTTATCCCGCCAAACATCCTATGTACCATAGGTCACTCCAAGTGGTTCGCTACGTTTGGTGATTTAGCAGGGGTGCCCGGGTTCATGGGGTGAGGTTTGTCTAAGTCTTGGAGGCGGATGACCAGGACACACTGAACCCCAGATTCCTAAAACCCTGATCCCTTAAACCCTTTTCCTTCCCAGAACTCTCCTCTCCTTCCTTAAAAAAACCCTTCACACAGCATCCCCAAAGATGGCATAGACCCTGAGGGAAATTATTTTTCTCAAGGTCTCCTGTGTGGAGCTCACGTAAAAAAAAACAGGGTTCTTTATCTGTTGAAAACACTGTTAATAATAATTTTTAATCGAATTTCTGAATTTTTCCAAGGTATCTTAGAAGGTCACAGAAAATGAGGAAGTACCTGGCTTTTCAGATCTAGTCACCATACACGGTTAAAACCATTTAAGATGAAGTCATAGTAAATAATGCAAAATCATATGTTTTTGTTTTGAAAATTTGATCGCTTAGAAGTATTGTAGATGCTTCAATTAAATACTGCATGTAGAACATACCTTGGCCCTTAAAAATATCGGTCATTTTTTTATAAGTTTTTTAATAAGCCTATAAAAAAATAAAGTATAAGGTCTAAAAAACACACTTTCAAGTCCAAACTCTCCTATTTATAAACCCCTTTTCGGATATGGTTTTATTGTATAATGTGGCAAATTCAGTTTATTTTATAATAATCGCAAAAAAAGTTGATATTTGCACCCAATCTTCCCAAAATAAAATAAAATATGCATTTTCGCGTTGATATTTTACAATACGGCCGCTAGTCGACGAATTCGGTTATTCAAAGTGACCCCTATGGCGTCCACCGAAGAACTACTGTCCACGGCACAGTAGTGAACTAGTGGATTGCCTTAAAGCGAAGTTTCAATTCTCAGCGGTGGTCTTACACCAAGAAAATACTGAGGGTATTTTTTACGTACTGTAAATATACAATATTAACTTGAAAAAAAACGTTTATTTGAAACCGCAATTGAAAAATCTAGCCACTGTTTTGTTTGTAGATTCGTTGATAAAAATGTGAATTAGAGGTTGTAATAAATCAGCGAGTCAACCGGCGACCAAAGTTACCCCATTAGGCATTAGAAGGCTGTGCGTAGTTACTAGTTGGTACTAGATACTATTGGGGAGTTAGTAGCTAGAGTTGTTAGTATTTAGCATTTAGTGGAAATCCTAAAATATAACTCTGTCGGTGCTCCAAATTTCCCCACTCTACTTCCTGTGTAATTAAAAATATAAATTTTTATACCATAATGCAGACACTGTGATGCTGTTCGAAACGTTGCCTAATGGATAAGGAAGCGCAACACGGCATAATACCTCAAAAATCAACGTCGATAATCCCGTGAAAATCTCAAATCATATGAAAACATTGTAGAATCGTTTAAAAAGTAAGTTTGTTTAATAATTATAATTATTGGATGACTAGCTGGTTCCCGGCATGCGTTGCTATGCCATTTAACAAATAAATTGTTTCTCCCTGCGTGTCCCTTCCCATTCGTCCGGCTTCCCTTCCACCTCCCTTCCCCTCTCGCGTTCCCACTCCGCCTGCTCCGCCTCCTCCACCTTCCCTCTCCCCACTCCACCCCTTCCCCCGTCCCGCGAACCCCTTTCCCCCTTTTAGGTTCCCCTTCCCTTCTCGTTTCCCCTCCCCTCCCATGAACCCCCTACCCGAGTTCCACTCCCCCCTCCCGCATTCCATACATTCAGTCCCGGTACGTTAAGTTTTCAATCAGCTCGCGTGCCACCTATTGCAATTTTTTAATACAAATTTCATAATGCCAGAGCTCACCAGTAGTTTTATACAAACTTTGTCCTGACTATTAAGAACACAAAAAAAGAAATCTCCAATTTGGTGCAGTTGTTCGGAAGTTATGCGCGTACATACATTTCAACGATTCAATTTTATTTATATAGATTTTTATAGATTGCATTTATAAAATAATACAATTTTGTATCTTTATGTATTATAGATATTACGTATCTTTTTTTAGTAGTTTTTTTGGAATTTTGTGTAGGTAAGTGAGCTGAAGTAGACATTGTCGTTGATAATTTACTCGTATAAGGATTCAGAAAAAAAAGGTTCTGCTATTGCTAGCAAATGTGTAACAATTTATGAACCAATTAATGTATTAGGTTTATCCCTATTCGCGTCTCTTGTACTTTTATTTGAGCGAGCTATTTTTTATGTATAAAAATAAAGAAACTGTTAAAATCAATAACCTGCTAATATTTTTCTCTCAGGAATAAAATTCTAAATAATATAATATTGCATAAAAATGGTTTGGTGCTTGGCTGAACCGCTGTTGTGTATTCTGGTAACTATTTATCAGTTGGTAAAGTAGATACCTAACCCAGCTGTTGATGTCTCGTTGACAGTTATGTGGTATTTATTTTTTGATTGTGTATGTTTCGTTCTCTAACATTTTTAATAAATATAATGCACGCTTTTATTTTTCACTCTTCTGAAGCAACCAACGAACTAAGAGTGTCTTAGATCCACGGGACCGAGCTGCTGTGGAATATATTCCACGTAGATTAAAAAAATAGGCAAGTCTTGTCTAAAGTAATACTGTACTTATTTGAAATGGAGTGCCTTTTATTTTAAATTTGAGACCTTAAGGAAATTAAACGAAAACAAAAAATAAATATAAAAATTACACAAAAATAAACTCACCGAGTTTTCCATCATATCCAGGTAAGAAATTCTTACAGGAATTACTTTCGAGTAGCTTTTATAAGCGTTTGAATTTAATTTCTTAATTACTCGTATTAATTAATTACAAAGAGACCCCGCCATTGAAAGAGTGTACCTACAATTAGGTTAATTCCAGTCAGGATGTTTGGGTAAAACCCTTTTATTTTTGGAGTACAAAGTTGCGACGAAATCTTGATGAAATCCAGATAGGAATCTGATGAAATTTAAAGTTTTGTCATTATTAAGATGACATCAGAGAACTGGCTCGGTTTCATCAAGGAGCAGAAGATTAGAAAATGACAGTGGATAAAGTCAACACGATGAGGAAGTATTAATAAAAAGTATTTTTTGTTTATGTACAGCTCAAGAGTCCCATCCGTTGTCAGTGAGACTATAGCATCCACTGTTAGGGTGTACTAGTGCAGACCTTAATTAGAAGTAAAGTTGAATATGGAAGCACTATATAGAACCCACATTACTACATCTTAGATTATACGACATGCGATTTGATATTTTAAAATTTATACACTTAAAATCAGAAGGCAATTTACTGATCTAATATCATTATTATCATCATCATCATTATCATTACATATTATAAAATGAAGTCGCTCAAAATGTATGTGCGCGTTAATCTTTTAAACTACGCAACGGATTTCCATAAGGTTTTCACCAATAGATAGAGTGATTGAAGAGGAATGTTTATATGTATAATACATGTAAATTATATTAGAGTAAAGCCGAGAAATTCAAAGAAAAGGTATTTTTGTGTGATTTAAAACGGCTGGCGGGCCGCACTATAGTCACTTTTGAAATTCGTTTTACGGAAAAAATTGGAAAATAGATGTTCTAGAGTAAGTAGGTATTTGATTTGAATTATTTTATTTGATGAAGTCGCTCAAAATGTATGTGCGCATAGATCTTTTAAACTACGCAACGGATATTTATGCGGTTTTCACCAATAGATAGAGTGATTCAAGAAGAAGGTTTATATGTATAAAAACATGCTTATTATTGTAGAAAAAAGTCGTGTGGATTTTATAAAGGTTGAGTAATGGCGTTGTGTTTCGTTAGCCACAGCAACGTGTGGCCGGGTCTGCTAGTGTTTACATAAAATAATTCACGGCCATCTTGATACTTCATTGCAATAGCTTAGTCTTAGCAATATTGATATAAATGTCCCCAATATATGTTTCACCTGAACGCATTTAAAAATAATATCGCCTATTTTAGCCCTCTGACTCAAATGCGTCGACCATAGTTACTAGATAGAGTGTGCTGAAGTAGATATTTTTACCGATAATTTATATGGATTAAAAAAAATGCTCTGCTATTGCTAAAAAATATATGCTAATTTATTGTTTCATTTGTGTCTTTAATTATGTCTCTTGTATTGCCTCTCTTTAATTGTTACTTGAGTAAACTTTGTATTTTTATAATTTTCTATTTCTAACTGTTTGGATTTAGACCCAGGACTCAAACCAATTATGGATATGGATTTGAGTTACCATCAAAGGTTGGATTGCGATCCAAGAGTTGTCTGATTTGTTCGTTAGATGTCGATAGAATCATTTTATTTTTATTTTTTGTCCCTTTCTCACCCAACAAACAAGGGAAATATAGATGTACGAAATCATTATAAAAAGGCTTGCATCAGTAAAATTAACTCACTTCTTTACGAAAACTTGCACTAAGAATTTAAAATACTACTGAACCCTTGTCCGTTGGGTGGGGAAAGTTATTGTCGTCAGTTTATAAATATCAAATCATAACAATAAAAAATCAAGAACTTAAGTTAAAACAAAAAAGTGCTTCATTTATAAAAAACCAGTCTGCCCAAAAGAAATCTCCTGAGTGAAGACCTTCAATTTTCTACACTAACTGTTTTTTGTTTTATTTTATCTAATTTTTATTTAAAACTAGCTGGTACCCGGCATGCGTTGCTATGCTATTTAATAAAGAAATTGTTTATTCCTGCGTGTTCTTTCCCATTCGTCCCGTTCTCCTTCCGCCTCCCCTTCCTCTCCCGCGTCTCCTTCCCTCCTCGCGTTCCCACTCCGCCTCCTCCACCTTCCTTCTTCCCACTCTACTCCACCCCTTCTCCCGTACCGTGGACCCCCTCCCGAGTTCCCCTCCCTGGTTCCCTTCCCCCCTTTCCCGAGAACCCCCTACTTGAGTTCCCTTCCCCCCTTCCCTTCCCGCATTCCATACACTCAGTCCCGGTGCATTCGGTTTTCAAACAGCTCGCGTGCAACCTATTGCAAATTTCATAAAGCCAGAGCTCACCAGTAGTTTTATACAAACCTTGTCCTGACAATAACGAACACAAATAAAAAAGAATTATCCAATTCGGTGCAGTCGTTCGGAAGTTATGCACGTACATACATTTCGGGGATTCATTTTTATTTATATATAGATACAAGAATAGATAGATAGATAGAAGAAGAAGATAGAAGATAGCTAGATAGATAGATAGAAGATAGATAGATGGTTGAAAATTTAACCATTGTATAATTTGGCTGATTGATTTTATATTAATTTTTTCCAATTTAATCCATTTTTTGTATGAATACCTTACAAGAGTCCCATCTGTTTCCGTCTGGAGGCAGTAAGACTATGGCGTCCCCAATTGGGGTATTTTTTATATTTTTTTTACATTAACTCCACACAGGAGGCCCTGAGGAAAATAATTTCCCTCAGGGCCTTTGTCGTCTGGGATGCTGTGTAGAGGGTCTTTTTGAGGAGAGGAAGGAATGAACATTTTTTTTTTTTTTTTTTTTTTTTTTTTTTTATTTATTTATTTATTTTTTTTTTAATTTCAATAACAAGGTTTGTACATGTATGTATGATGTATATAATAAGAATGGATTCATTTTTTTTTTTTTTACATTGGTCTTGAAGAAACCCATGTTGTAGGAAGGATGAAACACAGAGGCCGGCAAATCATTCCACAGCCGAGCTGTTGAACCTAAGAACGAGTCGAAGAAACAACCCGTTCTCATGTGACAAATGTCAACCGTGTACAAATGTCGGGCACGCGTTTGGCGTGTTTCCCAACTATGCACCGGTGCCGAAGGGATCAATGATGCTAATTCCTCGGAGCAGCTTCCATTGTAATACCGGTAGAACAAGGATAGCCTGTGCTCCAAAGATTGCAATCCGTCTGTTAAGATGGGAGAATCTATTAAATGGACCGCCCGTTTCTGCACACAGTCGAGGGTATTTTTCAGTTATTTTATGGCTCCAGACCAGAGGTGGCTGCCAAATTCAACCGTGGGGCGCACTTGTGATTTGTACAGGGTTAGCAGTTATGAACTATTAAAGTATTTGCGGGCCCTGTACAGTACGCTCAGTTTTTGAGAGGCTAACTTAACTCTGGCTTCGATGGAGCCCCCATATCTGAACTGGTCACTTAGGGTTACACCAAGCATATCAATGGAGGGCCTGTTCGGAAGAGACTAAATTTTCATTTCATATCCCTTTATTTGGTATGCTGTAGGCTGAAAGTAGCGGGGAGGGGAAGGAGATGGGAAGAGGAATATTAATACATTTGATTGAGAACGGAGAAGGGAAGAAGGTAAGTCCGCCATTTGATCGAAACTTTGATTAAAATGGCTTTATTCGTGTTTGGTGACTAGATCTGTACAACAGGCTTCCTTTCTACCTTCCTTATCCCCGACTCCTTACCTTCCTCACTACATTCAGCCTCAAAATATACCTAAAATTAGAAATTTCATTAGTCCCACTGGTTACAATCGCTTAGGAGCAGTTGGGACTCTTGTCCGTCAGTCACAAAAAAATCTGAATAATTCATCGTTTAGTTTTGATTCATTCATAATTGTTTTCTCCCATGCTTTAGAAAAGTATAAAAAATATTTTAATTATGTACAAAGACTTGTAAAGCATAGAATAGACTGGCATTCTTCGTATTCGCAAGAAGAAATAGCGATCATAGAAATATAAATATATATATAGACCTGCTTTAAGTGATAAAAGCGTATTCCCCCTCCCCATACCGGTTCCTTGGAACCGGCTGGGCTTGCGAGAGCCTCGCCTGAATCTAAAAAAATATGACGTCATCATTCTTGTCCTGACCAGCGTCGAGCTCGCATCGTACATTTTACCAAATAACTTAGGGTCTTCGGGTACGTTCCCCTACTTCCCACTTACTATCGTCAAGGCACAACCGAGAGACCGGCTAAAGGGTGCGGATGTTGAGATTCATTCACGGCAGACCGACCACCATACACAATCTGGCTGGTACTGCCAGATGACGAGAGAGGTATCCCACCCGACACAAGCGTTCTTCATATCACAATACTTGTTTTCATTATCTTTTCTTGCAGATGCTTGCAACATACGCAAGATGCCATTACCCTGCGAGCAGCCACCTTTTATGTTTTTCTCTTATCTTTTTTTAATTTGTTTATCCCTGACTTGCTTTATATTTTTTGCATTTTGTATATTATGTAAGCACTTGCATACTGCTTTCTAACACTGTATGCAGGGACACTGGAGGTCTAGATTCGTTCAAACTTAAATGTAGATTCGTTCTTTCAAAAAAATTAGAGTCCTTGCGAGAGCCTTGAAGGAGTAACCATCTGTTACTTATACCAGGGCGGGTAAGTGGTGGATTCCTCCACTGTTTACCAAATAACTCGGCAAAAATGCTAGCTTGTGCTAAACATTACACCCTAAAATATGTCGATCATAACGAATGTGGGCGGTTCTCCAGTGTGCTCGTCGCTGGTTACAGGGGTAAGTAAATTATGAAACATTTATAAAAGTGTCTTAATTAAATACGGCAACAAAATATTCGTTTGTGAAAAGATGCGAACTTTACTCTGCCGTATTTGGACTTCGCAAATGTGTTAATAACGTGGCGAGCAATTCGCGCTCATATGTAAAAAGGTCTATTAATTCAAAAGCAGATTTTGCTTTTAAGAACTAAATGGTGATGTTGTGGGGAACTTTACTTCAAGTCTCCTTTTGTAATGTCGATGATACTTACTTAACTCCAATGGGTACGATCAGGTACAAAGCGGGTTTCGGTTTTCTGATTAGTCGGCGCATGGGCGGCCGACTGGCGCAGGCGTGCTGACAAGAATGTTTGTATGTCAACGTATCAGGCCGAACATAGTGAAGGCAGGTTCAGATTTATGTCCGCGCGAGGCGGCGCCGATAAGCTTTACCGGAATGAATTCTTAATTCCTGCTCGCCGGTGACGCCGGTCAGAATCTGATATCAAAATGAGCGACCTGTTAATTGCCGCTATTTTCAATCAATCGCCAATCTGGGATAAAAGAAATACATTCCATACCACCAGAAATGTTGTTGACAAGTGATGGAATGAAGTCAAAAAGATAAAATTTTGAAATAACCTCAAATGTCACAAGTGAATTTCTTTCAGGCACGTACTTAACACATTATCATGTCCTCCTGAGGTTTTTTTTCATATTTAAAGATACCAATTACCAAATACCATTGTTTTATTCCTTAATTTTAAGAAAGGATTCTCCAAGAGTAAATAATCGTCGTCTACGAACTCTACAGTTCGTAAAAACTGACAGCTGCTGTCATGCTACCGCGCAGGTAGCGCAAGTTTTATCCGCGTTCTGTTTGTCCACATCTCGGCGTCAACTGCCGCCGGCGGAACAGGGCACTGAACGCCGTTAATCTGAAAACCGAAACCCGCTTTGTACCTGATCGTACCCAAAGGAAGGATCTTGCGTTCGGTGAAGCAATAAAAGAGTTCTCCACGTTTTATTATTTATTTAGTCTTTGAACAGACAACATTTACACTTTTAGATATCGCGGTAGGTCAGAAAATGGAAATGTGATTTTAATTGAGAATTTGTCGCGTGTTCTCGAGACGGGTCCCGTAACTGGAATGGCGAAGGTCGCTTTTGTAGGAACGGTCTTAGGCGGGACTACACTGGTCACGTGACCGGTGTTGCCAAGACAACAGTGTTATCGTAGTTTAAAGAAATAATCAGTACTTAATAGCATTTCCATAATATTATAATGCAAGATGCCTATATACTGTCAGATTGATTTTTAACGAATCACAGTCATCTTCCCCCTCTTCGTACCGCCATAGTTGATTTTTCCCCTCACCTGTTGTTCTCATCTATTAAATTTGGATGTCTATGATAGCGATAGAATTTTGAGTATTCATTTAAACAAAAAAATGTAGTCGTGATTTTTTTTTCTTTTCAAATATTCTCTACTTCTTTATTATCTTCTTAAGAAATCATATTATACAACGTTTTAATGTTGATTAAATATATGAAATGTATTTTAGGAATCCGTCTGAGAAATTCTGGAGAAAATTAATCTATGCCCGTACCTAAGATTTCATTATTCCATACAAATCATTCCAGGATGAATTTTTAATATGATAACTTTGGTAAGTTCGCCGAAAGGCATCATTATTGTACACTCAAACAAAATGATTTATAAAAATAAGATTTTTACAAGGAAATTCAAAGCTTGCTTTTTGTTTTCAAAAATAGCACTTTTCTTTTATCGAGATTAATTTTTGTTTTCTTTAAAAAATAAAATAATTTAAATGCCGCACAGACTGCTCCCAACAATTCTGAGCAATTAAGACTATGGTATCGCCAATTGGATTAAGTTGGACTTATTGTTTACTAGCTGGTACCCGGTTTGCGCTGCTATGTCATTTAATAAAGAAATTGTTTCTCCATACGTGTCCTTTCCCATTCGTCCTGTTCCCTTTCCGCCTCATCTTCCTCTCCCGCATCCCCTTCCCATTTCGCGTTCACACTGCGCCTCCTCCACCTTCCCGCTCCTCACTCCACTTCCCCCCTAACCCCGTCCAGCGAACCTCTTACCCGAGTTCCCCTCCTCCCTCCCTCCTCCCTTCTTCCTCCCGCATTCCATAAAATCAGTTTTCAAACAGCTCGCGTGCCACCTACTACAATTTTTATACAAATTTCATAAAGTCAGAGCTCACCAGTAGTTTTATAGTTCTCGCCTCCCAAATTACGAAGAAAGTTTTTAAAAGATGTTGCTCTGGCTATGACTAGACCACAAATAATTAGAAGATCCGAAGTAAACATGTAAACGCGAATGGTCAGATGCTACGTGTTTTCAATATTATTTTACGGAATGGAAGCATGGACGCTTACTGAAGAACTAATTAGGCAACTTGAGGCATTCGAGATGTGGATCTATAAAAGAATACTTAAAATATGCTGGATGGACAGTGTTACAAACGAAGATGTTATGATTCGGATGAATAAAGAAAAGGAAGTAATTAAAACTATAAAAATCCGAAAACTTCAATATCTTGGACACGTGATGAGACATCCAGAGAAGTATGAGATCCTGCATCTCATAATGCAGGGAAAGATTGCCGGAAGATGGGGCCCTGGAAGAAGGAGATCCTCATGGCTGAAAAACCTGACACAGTGGTTTGGCCAGTCTACCGTGGAGCTGTTCCGGGCCGCAGTAAACAAAGCCCGCATAGCCAACATGATAGCCAACGTCCGTTGAACGGACAGGGCACAAGAAGAAGAAGAAGTAAACACTTTGCCGAAACAGCTGAGAAATCAAATCGCCTGATTTGTGCCATCGAAACATAAATATTTACCCTCAGGTAGAGAAAATATGTACAGCAGTATGTCCGTCCAAGAAAAATAGAAGGACCAAAAAAGGGTGCAATAAATGTGCAAAGTTACTGTGCAACGAACATCGTATGTATATGTGTCAGGACTATTTTGCTGAAATACATGTCGCAGATTATGATTACGATTAATTTAGTTCTTAAGATTAATTTTTCTTTCTTTTATGAAGGTTAAGATAAAGAAGTTGTAAAATTCAAGAAATTTTCTCCAAGGTACTTTTTATTCTAATACTAAGTGTTCAAAACTGACAGGCTACCGACATCTGTGGGTTGCTTGAGTAAACTCCAATTTAATTTGCATACCAACAAAATGGTGTGAGCCTTTACTAAGAGTTCAACTCGGTAGTTTAGGAAACTGTTTTAACTACGAGTCATGTTTCTCTAACACTTGCAAAATGTCAGTTGGTGGTAGATTTTTACTTCATGAAAAGGCTCGCTTCTGGTTTTTAATGTTCTTTTACCACGCAAAGTTTAAATAATAAACAACGCTAATTGGGCCCGGTGTATTTAGTATTCAAACCGTTATTTTATAAATGTAAAACATGTTATCCTGTGATCGAAATAAAAAGTGAAATTATTTGTAAAAACAGTTATTAATTAAAAGGATCCTTACATTTTTAACACTAAGAAAGAAAACTTAAATAAATGTTACTTTTTCTGATAGTTTATGTTTTATTCTATTCTTTAAAAATCATTGCAAGTAAAAAATCGTTTTAAGTATGGGTGGCAAAATGCTCCCCACGCGAGCACTCACGTTTTACGGAGAGGCACGACTAATCTAGGGTTAATAGGTCTCTGATATCTCGGGTTGATCAAGAGATTTAAGGTTTATGGGAACATAGTTTTCATCATTTCGCACGCGATAAGAGGTGTGTTTATTAATTTTTTCTGAACTCTTTCTATATTTGCTTTATATGTAAAACAATGAGGGTTCCACAATGTAGAAGCATACTCCAGGTAGCTTCTAACATAAATTCCAGAATGGATACGTTTGTGCGTCTAGAGAGCATTTTTGTTCCGCATTCATGGAATCTGTAAATATTTTGTAACGCTTAATTGGATCTCGATGGGTTTGTTCTGTTTTACATACAAAGGCCAGAATTCAAACCTATTGGTGAAATGGGTGACTTGGGTGCCTACCCTGGCTGATAACTATCCGCTGACAGCCGTTGTTAAATAACAAAGAGGCAAAAAAGTGTATTTAGTCTTCTCATCGTATCGCTTCTGTCAACCTTTCCGTTTATATCGTGACTCACAAAGTGAAAAAACCGCCGGTAATTCATCTTAATCGTTATCAAACTGACTTGCAATTGCCTGTGGTTCAACCATAATAGCCGAATAGACCACGAGGGATCCCCAAACCGGGCAAGATTGACATCAAACTATCGTTGGTACCCTTGTGAAATTACCTTTGCTATTTGTTTCAGTAAATGTATCATATCGAGATCCACAGGCATATCTCGTAAAGAATGAACATTCAGTTTCATTCTAACCCTCGTAAGATGGTGCCATAATCCCGCTAACCTTACAGTAAATATCAAAAAAGTGTATGTACTTACGAGAACAGAAATAAATAAATAACAACAACGTCGCCATGTAATAAAATATTATCATACGAGTATATCATCAAAGGAATTTCCACTTTAAATTCATAGGTATAAAAGTCCTGAACTTAACAAATTAAATAAACTTTAATGTAAGGCATTGTATTAAATCCTACGTTCCTGTTTCTACTTATAACAATATAATGCCTTTGGCCCACGTTATTCTGTTTTCAGCTCCGGTTAGAGAAAGCAAAGCACTCGAGTAATTTTGAAAGTCGATGCCTGTAAGCATTAAAAGGAAGACTTTGTCAAAGGAAGCACGAGAGTTTCCGGCCCAACAGGATGTAACTGTAATATCGCTATTTTGTGTGTTCGTTTATCAAATAATATATTCAATACACCGGCTGAAATAAGGCCCGAGAGATTTTGTGTATAATCAAAACGAAAATGCCCAATAAACTTATGATTTGATATTTTAAAACAAATCTAAATAAATATAATATGTATTAATGTAGAAAGATATAATATGTATTATTGTATCCTTGTCCTCAAATCAACGATAATAATATTAAACATCAATGGCGGTGAATTTTGTCCATTAATAATTTTTCTACCTAAGTGTAAAAAACCTTCCTTCTGAAGTCAGACCGGCCTTTTATACCAATAACAATCTAGGTAAATTTCTAATTAATTCTAAAGATAAGGACGATAAATTAAGTCATTCGGGAATTTTATATCGGTAAGACATCACATAATGTCAATATTAGGATAAAGGAGCATCTTCGTTGCCTCAATAATAACGGTTTTTCAGAATTCGCCAATCATTTGATGGATAAAGATCATACTTTCTGTCACAGCACCGGTGCTAAAATCTTACATTAAACGGGCATGGTAACAGACTAAACAATTTAGAGGCGCTAGAAATAAAAAAAGCCGTAAAAACCAAAAGTCATATACTTAATAATCAATTAGACATATCAAGTAGTCCAATATTAGGTCTGTTTCCAATAAACCCATAAAATAATTAAAAAAATCCCAGTGATTCTCCAAATTTATTATTATAAATTATAACCTAATAATAATAAGTCTACCTAATTATTTTCTGTTTTTCCCATTACTTGAGTGCTTATGTTAATGTATTTTATGGCTGTCTATGTGTTTGTTATATTTGTATCATGTTGTCTCCCTCTATATTTTGTTATATATAAGCACACATTATGTACTTCTTGTTTAGTATTAATTTGTACCCTGAAAAGGCTTAAGATAAGCGAAACCGGTTGGTTCATAAATTAATAAATTTCGTGATTTTAAACAAAAAAGTATTTTATTTTATTAAATATAATATGTGTTTCTCTGTTTGACCTTTATTTTTTTATACCATTCATTCGATAGCAATCAAACATTGGTGAGTTGTTATATGCATAGACACGAAGGTTTCCATATACACCTGTATACATTGACCCCAGATTCCTACCCATCCCTTAAACGTTTTCTTTCCCTGAAATTCATCTCCCTTCCTTCCTCAAAAGACTCCAAAAACAGCGACACCGAAGGTGACATAGACCTGAAGGGAAATTATTTTTCTCGGGGCCTCCTGTGTAGATATAAATAAAAACAGGTACCCATCATTCGTAAAAAACCTCAACGAGATAATATTGTTCTTTGAATATATTATTTTCTCATTCTTGTGTGCAACAGCTCGGCTGTGGAATGATTTGCCGGCCTCTGTGTTTCCTCCTTCCTACAACATGGGTCTCTTCAAGACAATTGTTCATTCCTTCCTCTCCTCAAAAAAGACCCTCCACACAGCATCCCCAAAGATGACATAGGCCCTAAGAGAAATTATTTTTCTCAGGGCCTCCTGTGTGGAGTTAATGTAAAAAAATGAAATGGATAAAGAATATACATAGTTAAGAATTTTTTTTTAATATGACACAAAATTAAAAAGCATATATTGAAGTGACAGTATAAAGTAAAAATAAGAATAATAAAATAAAAAAAATAAAATAAGTAAGAAAAAGGAAACCTCGTATATACATGATTATGTATAAGATATTATGAACTAAAAAACTACTACCTAAAATACGTAGTAATAAATTTAAAAATTCCAGAAATAAAAATTATGAATAATATAAACGTTCGAAGTATAATAGATTATAATCCAACTGAGAAGCGCTGACAAACAACTTTAATTAAATTGAATGGTTATTTTATGTTGTGAGAGTGGATTTATGTGTTTTGTAAAATGACTGGCAAAGGACCTTGATTTTTGTGTTACTAATCACTGCTTGCAATAATAAAATTACATGTTGCATAGAAGGAATGACTCACCGGAAAAGGATAAGAACTTTGTATGCTGGCAATGCTGCATTCGGTCATCCATCCAATTGGCACAAACAGCAATAGTCGGGAGTTGGTTTATTTTATAATACACGGCGCGGTTATTTTGATAGCGGATTTTTCGTGAGCAGAGCACAGTGATGGCTATATGCAGCGGGAGTTTATTGCAGACTGGATAAGGTTGGCGGGTAGGCGATTGGGGAAAAGGTAGGACAAAGGACTTGCAACAATAATTAATAGCAAGTCCAAGCAGTGACAGTATGTATGCATGCTGTGTAGGTATGTGTATGTGTAGGTATATGTATGGGCGTAACCAAAATAATGTTCGTATGTTGACAATCTTTCAATATTTATCACATCATCAACAACATATTTGTTTCCAAGTATATCCAGGCGATTTATTATGGCATATAATTCAGCTTAGATCCTGTATTGTTACAATGATAAGATAATTTGTGACGAACTGATCTACTCGGTACATGAAAACATATTAACGAAAGAAGTTCAGGAGAGTTCAACAAGTTATAAACAATTTTAAATAAATACAATAAATCAGAACAAATTCTTCTTTTTTTAAATGTATCAAGTCCCAGTAGATGTAACAGGGAGAAGTAATTAATGTTTTCAATTGATATTCCCAATTTAAAATTAATGTGACGTAAGGCCTCATTCTCACGGGAGCTTTTTTAACGTCTGCTAAAAAAGCGTTAAAATAGAACGAATGCATTTCCAAGTATATGTTCATACGTCAACGCTTTTAAAACGCGACGCTTTTTTATCGAGCAGTGTTGCATTTTGAGCGCTGGGCGTTGGGCGTTAAAGGGAATAGATCATATGAAACTTCGTATTATTATTCACACGAGCGGTAAAACAGCGCCGGTTCATCAATCTTCATCCGTTCATCCTGTACATCCATCTAAAGTTATTAGGATTCTAGAGAGTCGTCGATGTCGCCCCACTAATTCAACTGTACCAAGTTCTAGGCCAAACTCCACACAAAGCTTTTTTACCACTTTCAACCCAAATATTTGCCCATATTCATCCAACACTGACGAATCAAGTTCAATAACTGTTCAGAGCCCATTGACCAATATCTCAGTTCATTCAGAGGATGAACCCAGAATGCCTTTTTGTTTTATTTTTCGTCTTCTAGCAACACAAATCGCTATTGCTATTAATTTTGCAGAAACCATTTCCTCGTCTTACTGAAGCGAGAAACGAAAAAAGAGTGATTTTTAAGCGTTCGTATGAACAATCACATCGAGAACGTTATAAAAGCGCCAACGCCGAGTTTTAACGCGGCGTTTTTTAAAGTCTCGTGCGAATTACGCCTAAGAATTTATGTTGGACACGCTCAAGAGAATATTCATGTGTACTGTAATATGGATTCCAAATGATGGAATTAAATTCTAGTTGGCTTCTAACAAGAGAAGTGTATATTAGTTTGACAGTTTTAAAATTTTAAAAATCCTTCGAAATTCGTGAGAAAAATCCCAACATTTGCATAGCTTATAAGAACGCTTTGACTGTCCAACTAGGAGATTTCCCGTTTTAGGACAGATAGTCAAATATATAGAAACCATTGCGGGAATGCGAACATCAAATCACCAAAGTTTTATCGCAATCGGATGAATGGTTTAGGAAACCATAAGGGACAAACAAGACTTTATTTTCCATATGATTCTAGTGAGGTAAAAAAATGAATTGTATAAAATAATACCATGTGAAGAAACAATACCCGATAAACAATAATATTAATATACGGAAACTTATGAACTAAAGGTTTGAAAAAAAAAAGCCAAAAGCGTCTTTAAATTTATAATTTACTAGCTGGTACCCGGCATGCGTTGCTACGCCAATTAATAAAGAAATTGTTTCTCCCTGCGTGTCCTTTCCCATTCGTCTCGTTCCTCTTCCGAGTAAACCCCCTACCCGAGTTACCCTCCCCCCTCCAACCTCACGCTTTCTATATATTCATTCCCGGTACATTCAGATTTTAAATAGCTCACGCGCCACCTATTGCAATTTTTTATACAAATTGCATAACGCCAGAGCTCACCAGTAGTTTTGTAAAAACCTTGTCCTGACAATAACGAACACACAAAAAAAGAATTATCCAATTTGGTGCAGTTGTTCGGAAGTTATGCGCGTACATACATTTCGGCGATTCATTTTTATTTATTTAGAAGATAGAGAGATAGATTAAAATCACCTAATTAAAATCACCAAAATTAGGATGGCTATCGCTCGAATGTTTAGGGATACAGGGTACATACAAGGTAATATCTGGGTTAGTATTTGCCTAACAAAGTACCGGGTGTACACAAACAGTTGGACAAATAGTCCGGCCAGTCGACGGCTCAGGAACAACGGAAGGTGACAAGGATGGAGAGCCTGTAGGCACATTATGCTAATTAATCTCAGCAAATCAGACAGGGTTGTCACCACTCCCGTATTTACAGCGTTTTGATCTGGGATAAATATGAAAATGCAACTTTTTTTATGTAGAATGAAACAAGTACTTTGTTTAAAAACCACTTTATTTTTATTTATATATGTCGACCGGTTTCGGTTGAACTTAACCTTCTTCAAAACAATAAACATATAAACTAAATTACGGTATAGAGTTAGGATTCTAAGGTAAACACAAGAGAAAGAGATAGAGCATATAAAAGAGGGAGAGAACATCAGATACTGGTTGGTGGAAGAGTAGGAGGCGGAGTCACGGGTGGGTGGGGGTGGGGGTTACATAGGGAGAAAGGGAATAACTTTAAAATCGGGCTGTTGGTTAATTCTAACTGTTTGTTTAAAATTTGGCAATTAAGTTTCTTTGATTTGGATATTTATGATGCTTCTAAATTATTAAGGCGTATTCCTATTTTATTTATATGAATTATTTTTAGTCCTGTATTTAAGTTAAATGTATGGTCAGTATCAATTAAATGGTCAGCAAATTCTGAGAAACCTGTGCTTGTAAGGCACCTGACGTGTTCTTTAACTCTAATATTTACATTACGCGCTGTTTTACCTATGTATGTGGCTGGGCAATCGTTACAATTAAGTTTATAAACGCCAGAGTGGCTTAATTTATCATTTTTATTACAGTTATGTATTCTTATGTCTTCATTGGTAGATGGGTAAGCCTATCAATCACGAATTCAAATCGCGGGTTCAAATCCCGGCGTGCGCGAGTGTTTATACAATTTGTGTTGTTTCATAATGAATTCATTAAAATAACATACTGTATGCTATGATTTGAGATATTCACCGCCAAAAGTATTGTCGTGATTTATTTTTGGTATATTCTTCTAAGCCATTGTTTGGGACAGCGTTGCAGTGTCCATTATTAGGGCAGAAGTGTAATTGAAGATTGTGGTGAAGTCTACATACGCTAAGTGCACACTTCACCAAAACCTACGATTACATGTGTCTACCCTTACGTTATACACTAGGGTAGGTTACGACTGTATGGGAAAAAAATCTTCTTTTAATTTGTCTCATACCGATAAAAGGGTATTAAATTGACATATAAAATCATGTAATTTTTTTGATAATATTTGGATATCATTTTCTTCCTCCGGATTGACTTTGAAATTTCACAAAAAGAAAAAAACCATCGTTGTTAAATCTTTAAAAAATTAACTATTTTTAATAAAACACGAAATAGAGAGAAAATTTTGATTTATTTATTAAAAAAATGAATATAAATCAAATTATCTCGAGATAGTGTATTCATATACCAAAATCCTTCTTACTCTCAAATTTCGGCATTATTTTGCGAGACTCGATCTTGGGACTTTTTATAAATGATTTCGTAAAATGTTTTATTTTTGTTATGGAAGATTACAAAAAAATATGGTTAAAAGGATTCATAGAAAATTTTCAAAACTTTGAAGTTAATCCGGAGGAAAAAGTTCGTATTAGAAATTTGAAAAATTGTAATCTCTTCGTTTTGAACCCATTTAGAATTCAAAATAACTTTATTTTTAAATAACCCACCTTTTTGTACACAGCAGCGCTGTCGAAAACGTTATTAAAGTAGGAGGTAGCGCAACACGGCATAATATCCTAAAAATAAATCACAATGTGCAGTATATTTTTCAGACGTTCCAGAGTGGAAGATATTCTCAGTACCTGGTGAAAAATCACAATTCATAATTGAAACCTTGCTTGAAATATCTTTAGTCATGTTTGATGATTAGATCTGATCAGCTAGGTAGGTACTTCACAACCTTTGTATTCCCCAACCCCTCCCCTCCCCGCTACCATCAGCCTCTTATCATACACCATTTGACTCCATATTCGGCGAAGAAGAAAAAATGCTCACAAAAAACAGATTCTCTTTCCGTTTTTAAATCACTTTGAAGTTGAACTTTCAACGATTTAGAACACGAACCGCCACCGCCCAATAATGTAACCGTTCTGTGATAACTCAGAATCATGCAATTTTAACGCTCCTTTGAAAAGTAATTAAAAGTTATGAAAAAAATTTGATAAATAGTCCATAACCTAACCTAACGTAACCTATTTAACCATTTTTTTAAATATTTTTTCATCACTTTTATGATGGGTTGTTTCAAAAAATTTTAACAATTTATCAAATATTTGAAGTTAATTTTCACGTTCTGTGAAAGTTCTACTTAAGTTCCGTGATTATTTCAGTTTTATGAACCAACTGGCCTATGGCCTATAATGATATATGTAATAACAGAACCCGGTAAAACTTACACAGAACGTAAAAATTAACTTTACGTTCTGAAATATTTGAAGAATTTTAATTTTTTTTTAAAAAACAACCCGTTCTTATGACTTCAAAGAAGATGTTGAAGTTGTATGATTCTGAGTTGTCTGATTGATCACCACATCCATCAATAAAAAAAATTAATTTGAAAATAGCTGGAAAGTTTCCATCATACATAGGAAAAAAATGTACTTATCCATAAAAGTCACGTAAATTTCAAAGCCATATTTGGAAGACCAAATAATGCAACTCCCAGATTTACGCATAAAGAAAACATGCTTCATACAAAGCAATACAATTTCCATGCTATCAAATCGAGCGCGTCTGATTATCCGATATGGTGAATAAAAATCACAGCGGGCTTAACCAGCCTTGAAATTTATTAGTTCAATTTGAATATCTCGGGACCAAGTCAAGTAGTGGTCTACTCGCAATTGTATCCGAAAGCTGCAAGCGTGGCCGGGAATACAAATGTAACCGTCCTGTTTCTAACGGACAGTGAAAAATCCTGGATTTGGATAAATACGGGAAACGCGGGATGGGGGCAACCCTGCGGGACCCTGCGGGACCCTGCTATAAGACAGGGATCGTCAAATAATTGTCGGCGACCTTTTGTATCATTTTTATGATAAATCTGTCTACTTTGAGTTCCGATATCGAATGACTACATTGCACGAACTAAATATTACTTTTTTTAACATTATTTCCACACAGGAAGACCAGAGGAAATTAATTTCCCTCAGTAAGTCTACTCAGTCTTTGAAGATGCTGTGTGGAGGTTCTTTTTGAGGAAAATAAGGAGTGAACATTTATTTATTTATTACACGCCCTGATGGGCTTTTACATTATAATTTATAAGTTGAGTAACAAACAATGAAGAAAATATAATACAATGAGAAAAGAAAGTACACAAAACAGTGTAACAACAAAACAAATAATAAAATAAAAATACATATTATGTAAAAATGATAAGAAGTCTCATATTCAATATAAACAAAAATTGAAGAAATTATGTAAATCTATTTGTGCCTAGAAGAATAAAAGTGATAGAATATACAACGTTTATACTGATTAGTTTTAAGATGAAATATATCACCTAGATTAGAATATTTATTTCCGAGACTGTGAAGTCTCGGAAACGGAGAATTTTGATAAGCTAGTGTCCTGGTGTTATTGAAGTAGAAGGGTAATAAATGTCGACATGATTTTTGGGGAACATGGATATTGATAAATTGAAGTAATTCAGAACAGTCAATTTTGTAATGCAGTATTTTATGTAATAGTATTAAATCTGTGCTTATTCTTCTTTCTGAAAGTTTCAATAGAGACGTTTTATCCAGGAGATAATTGTAATCAATGTTTAGTATAGGAATATGCAATTTATAGTTTATAAACCTTAGAAACTTCCGCTGAATCTTTTCAATGTTGTCTGAATGAATGTTGTAAAAGGGAGACCATAACGTAGAGTTATATTCAAGTTGGCATCTGACAAGGGTTTTATATAACATAATAAATGTGTCTAAATCATTGAAATCTTTTGCAGCTCTCAAAACAAAACCAAGAGTCTTTAGGGCTTTGTTGATAATATTATTAATATGACATACAAAGGTGAGTTTACTGTCGAACATAATGCCTAGATCCATAGTTTCACTAACACAATTTAAATTTTCATCATTTAAAGAATACTGAAAAATAATAGGATTATTTATTTTGGAAAAATGAATGAACTGACATTTATTTATATTTAATGCTAGTTTGTTAATAGAGCACCATTCAAAAAGATATATCAAGTTAGTTTGAAGTATAATACAATCATTAATGTGGTTAATCTCTTTATATAGTTTCATGTCATCGGCAAACAGTAGCACATTTATGTCAGTAAATATATCCACAATATCATTTATAAATATAATAAACAAAATGGGCCCCAAATGGGAACCTTGCGGCACTCCACTTGTAAATTTGTAAGACTGTGTGCCATTTATTTTCACACTAAGAATTCTTTTGGACAAATAACTAACAAACCAATTTAATAAGCTACCATGAACTCCAAGTTTCGCCAATTTATTGATTAGTATTTTGTGACACACCTTGTCAAAGGCCTTGCTAAAATCAGTGTATATTGAGTCAACCTGGCACCTGTTGGCTAAAGATTTAGATATGTAGTTTTCGTATATTAGTAAATTGGTCAGTGTAGATTTATTTGAACAAAAGCCATGTTGGTAGGGAGTTATAATTTTTTTAATGTTTGTGGATATTTTATGGAGGACAATTTTTTCAAAAAGCTTGGGTATCGATGATTGGATACATATTGGTCTATAATTTGTTACGTCCGTTTTGTCCCCTTTTTTGAAAATGGGTGTAAGAAAACTGTGTTTCCATGTATCAGGGAAATTGCCTGTCTCTAGTGACTGGTTAAAAATTGAAAAAAGAGGAACAACTAAGCCGTTTAAGCATTCTTTAATTAGCACAGGTGGAATATTATCAGGTCCTTCATTTTTTCTAGCATCTAACAAATTTACATGATTTTTGATATCTTCAATTTCTATGCGTACTTCAGATATATCCAGACTAAGATTGGATGAGAATTTTGGAATTTCGTTGCTAGGTATATCCTCTTCATACACAGACTTAAAATAATCGGCGAATAGATTTACAATGTTTTTATCATTACACCCAATTTTTCCATTGAAATTCATAGAAGTTGGAATACCTAAGTTAGTATTTTTTTGAGAATTTGTGTAATTCCAAAACTGTTTTATATTTACACGAATTTCACTTTCAATTTTGTCAATGTAATTTTTATAGCACAATTTTGAGATTTTACAACACTCTCTTCTTAACAATTGAAATTTATTGTAATCACTTGTCAGTCTGGATCGCTTGTAATTTTTATGAGCTATTTTCTTACTATATGTTAAGGTGATCAAATTGGGACTAAACCAGTTTGGAAAATGAGAAATTCTATTATGTCGAAGGGGCACAAAATTTGCAATAGCATCATTTAGAATGTCATAGAATTCATTTACATTATCGTTAATATCTGCGTTTTCCAGAAAGGACCAGTCTGTTGTATTTAAGCAATCAGAAATTTTTTGAAAATTTGCTTTACGGAAGTTATAAGATGACTTGATATTTTTAAGATGAGTGTTGTTAACAAAGGGAATAACTATGTCCAGAGGAGGATGGTAAACGTCTACAGGTAATAGTTCTTCCAAAGATTTACATACGTTAGCTGTGGGCTCACTGCAAAAAACTAGATCTAGAATGCGACTATTTATATTAGCGACAGTGTTAAGTTGTGGGATTGATAAATAATTCGACGTACCCAGAATCTCTCTCTCACTAAGATTAGCAGGTGACATATTAATACCAGACAATTCAGGATCATCATGGTTCCAGGATATATTAGGCAAGTTATAGTCTCCTACCACGACAAGTTTGGCACTGGGGTATTTAAACCTTAAAAATTCCACGTCCTCAATATGTTTTGTATACAGCTGTTTATCGGAGGATGGCGGTAAATATAAACATCGAATATTTGTTCAACCTCACTATTTTTGTTTTTAAGCACTTTTGACGGAATACGTTTGTGGACAGCAATCAGGACTCCTCCCCCTCTTGTATTGGAGCTGGTGTTTGGACTACGGTCTACTCGGTAGATGTGGTGATCGTGCAATCCAAGTTCCGCTGAGAAAATTGATGGTGTTAACCAGGTTTCCGTTAACATGATGACATCGTGTGAGAGAGACGGGGCACTTATTCTGAATTCCTTTAGTTTCGTTCTGAGGCCTCTGACGTTCTGATAGTAGATGTTACATTTATTTAGTTGGAGTTTTTTGGCAAAACATTGACGATTTTAGGTAGGTTATTTATATATTTTATTGTTAAATTTGATTCACCATTTTTTTTTCTAGACTCCAACTCGTCCCGAAGCATCATCAGGTGTTTTCTTTGTTGAATGGTCTGATCATTTCTGGCTTTGATACCATCTTTTAATTTTTTGTTATTGATCAAGATTGTCCTAACAAAATGCTCCTCTTTGAATTCTAACTTGATTGGTCTACATTTATTCGTGACTTTCTTCGTTCCCAACCTATATATTTTAATATCATGAGCATTAAAGGAACAATCAATGTTTTTCAGGGCCGTGGTAACTTTATTCGCGTCATCGGAAATATTTATTGAGGTTAGATCAGACGTGCTCTCAGGAACATTGAAAAGAATAACATTTTTTGCACGGAGCTTTCTCTCTTCAATTTCCGTCAATACGTCACAAATATTTGATGAAGGATTTGTGGGGTTAGCATCTGTTGACTGAGTGACTGCTACACTTTTTAAGGCTGATAATTCGCCTTCAAGTATTCCCATACGTACAGCCATCAATCCTGTAGTTCCCAGCAGTTCCGTTGTTATAGGTGTTATTTTACCCATCTGCTCCTTCGTAAACTTGTTACCGGGGTCATTAATAATTTTGATTAGTGAACTTAGCAGATCTTTAGTTTTGGTCATATAGTTTAGCGAGTTTTCATTTAAATCCATGTTTGAGTAGGTTTTGAAGATGTTTAATTTATTATTCCAGGATATACAAAATAGCGCCTATTTCCCGCAACCAGTTGAGCACCTTTCAAAAATAAGACATTTTGAGCCAATAGTGAGTGAAATGACGACACTTTCGACCAATTGCGATAATGCTGACAAACTTATTTATGCGCCTGCGCGATTGATGTGTTTACGATTTCTAAAGTGTGTTTTTAATATTTTTAAATCACAGCACTGCACAGCACACAGTATATTTCAGAAATCTAACTGACTCAACACTGGAAACACCAAATGATTTCAATTATTTCAAACTTTATTTTGTGTTTACACGCAAATTCTTGTTGTTTCGGCAATTTTAATGTGGAGCGTATTTCACTGTTTGTATACTCTACGGCGGTAGGGTCTTTAAGGGACCCGTGTTCGTGTACATATGTTAGGCGCATGTTTGGCGTGTTTCTTGACTATGCACCGGTGCCGAGGGATCAATGACGCTAGTTCCTCGGAGCATCTTTCATTAAAATACCGTTAGAACAGACAGCATTCCCACCTGACGCCTGTGCTCTGATGATTGCAATTCGTTTGTTAAGATAGGAGAATCTATCAAAAAAACCGCCCGTTTCTGCACAGAGTCGAGGGTTTTACAGATATTTTGGGGCTCCAAACCAGAGGTGGCTGTCAAATTCAACCGTGGGGCGCACTTGCAATTTTTACAAGGATTAGCAGTTATATACTATTAAACCTACCCCAATTGAGGATGCCATAGTCTCACTGGTTTCAGACGGTTGGGATCAGTTAGGACTATTTTTGATTCTCTCATAAAACAAAAGATAGTAAAAAAATGTAAGTTGTTCACATGGTTACATTTTATGTTTGGAGACCACTGGTGTAGGATGGCAGGGAGGTCGGAAGTGGGGGTGGGGGCGGGGGCGGTGTAAAGTAAGGGCCTGATGAAAGACGGCGATCAATCCGGGGGATAAACCCTTTACAAACCTTCGCCAGAGATTTATTTTGGGAGGATGTTCCGGTTTTGGGAAATAGGAAACAAATGTTTGAAATTTTTAAAAACAAAAACTGAAGAATTTACCTACTTAACTCATTAACTAACTAACCATCACGCCGTTTCGGTAGGCAGAGAGAACGGACCGCCAAACAATTCGGTCTTGGCACACACTCCTTGCCTCGTTCACATTCATACATCGTCTCATACATGCTCTTGACATGGCCCGATTCAAGCATCTGATTCACTTCCTCTACCATTCACATTTGCGTCACATATTCTCCTTACACTTTGTTCATTTGTCCTATATGCTCAAACCATCTGATGGTTCCTTTCATAATCTTAATCATTACGCTTACATAATAAACGTTGAATTTGGCAGCCACCTCTGGTATGGAGCTCCTAAATACCTTTTAAAATACCCTCCCCTCCGTGCAAAAACGGGCGGTCGGTTTGATAGATTCTCCAATCTTAAGGGCCCGCAACCCGGATTTGTACCGATTTATTACATGTTTTCCTTAAACACGGTAAGTTTTAAAGCTCTTAAAAAAAATATGTTATTCTTGAAGATAATATCTAGACATTGCCCGCGCCGAAACGCAAATTATATAAAATTCCCCCGATAAAAAATCGCAAAGTATGCTCCAAAAATTATTATTAACACGTTTGTTTCAGTTATTTTACAAGTTATATGTATGAAAAAATTCACTGTGTACCAGACGTATCAAGCCTGTACAAGACTGTAAAAAAAGGGTACCGGTTTCAGTACACGACCAGGATGAAATGATTGAAATAATAATACTGACCTCCCGTGCACCCAGTGCCTGATGCGTGAAGGACACTGGATGTGCTTAATCCTCTGCCTGATCCTGGCGCCTGGCGGTTGCCAAAGTAGGGCCGGCTCTTCTGGAGGAGTGTTGGCACCAGGACTGAAGACAGGCAGAGGTCGGCGGGGGAGGCAGCTGAGTGATAATAAATTTCCCAGTAGGAATAATAACACGAGTTGACTGTAGAGAAGAACTAACTTTATTTAGAAAATACGCGCCCTTTTATACCCTAATCTGGGCAAAAAGGTGATCACATGGTACATTTATGGGGTGGGGGGTTGGACCTCGCCCGTAAGTATAAATACGCCGACTTTCTTGTCGCACTTCATTTTGCTTGTGTCGCTCAAGAAAGTGGTCGATTAAAATCATTATTTAATAATAATTCTATAGGTTATAACATAGTTTTTATAAAGTATTTCTTAATTCTAACATGTATGTACGGGTATTCTTTACCCGTAGATTTTTAGTTTAATGAATTTAGGAACAATTTTGGAAATGTTTACCATTTGTTGGTAGGTATTTGAGTTTAATTTAAGTTTGCAAAGTGATGTGAAGAAGTTAGTATTTTCCCCAGGTTCCTCGTAAGACTGGCTACCGAAACCGGTTTGTCTCGTCGTCTTACGAGGTTCCTGGATTTTTAAAATGGAAAAATACTGTTTTTTGATCGGAAATTTTCTAAGTACAAAATTTGTGCGCAAAAGCATATAGCGTTGGCAGTTTAAGAGTCACAAGGTTGATTTATGGCTCTATGGATGCCCCGTAGGACTCTGCACTGAAACGTCTTAGTTTCAGCGTCCTACGGGGTGTTTAAACGAAGTTATATTAAAATATGGTGTATTTTTGACCAATATGACGGCCCTTAATAGGGACGCCCAAACTGGTTTTTTGGCTTTGTAGCCGGAGAAATAGCCCTGAAGGCGAAAAAATAATAAGTTTAGGATGTCTCCTGGTGGCAACTTGGTAACCAAGTTTTTACTTGTGTCACCAGGGCATCTGTGTATTAAGAAAAAGACATTTAAAATTGAAAAAATGTGTTTTGAAAAAGATCGTTGCTGGCGGCACGGTATTATTGAACTTAGTGGCCAGGACGAAAAAAGGCCCTAAAAAGGGCCATAATTAAAAATAGAGAGCAGCCCGCTTGGCGGAGCTGCCGCCTCCTGCAGTGCCATAACAGCAGAGCGGCAAAGGAGGGAAGGCAAATGGCCCTTCTTAGGGCTTCAGCCTAAGGCTGGAAATTAAGGCCCTCAAAGGGGTCTTAATTAAAAATAAAAGGAGGCTAGTCAGCCTGGTTGCCTTTGGAGGCGTAAATAAGCATAAATAAGGTATTAATTGTTAAATTATTAAAATTATAGGATTCTAGAATGTCTCCCGGTGCAAACTTGGCACACAAGCTTTATTTGGTTGCACCGGGGCATTGTACATAAGTAAAACATATAAAATTAAAATTAATAAATGAGGGAGAGCAACACGTCGGTTACACTCCCCCCGTGTAGCTATGCTGCACTAGTCTTCACGACGTGTTGAAGGTCGGTCAGTAGGGGTCGCATCAGTAGGCGGGGCCGGCAGGATCACAGCAAGCTTCACGGCAGGTCGAACGTAGACTCCGGTGCTCGTCTGGATGCGGGCGGTCCTCACCTCGCCGTCTGCAGCAGGGGTAGCGTCCAGGACTCGGCCGCAAGGCCAGCTGTTGCGGGGCATCGCGGGGTCCATGATGACCACCAGGTCGCCCTTCTTAATTGGGTTGACGGGGTGGTGCCACTTCTGTCGGGTGGCCAAGGTGGGGAGGTATTCGCGGAGCCAACGCCTCCAGAACATGTCAGCTAGCTGCTGACTGATGCGCCACTGGCGGCGGAGGCATACCTCCTCCTCCTGTTTGTCGTACAGCGAGAGCTGGGGCCGGTTGCCTGCTGCTCCCAGCAGAAAGTGGTTGGGAGTGAGGGGCTCCTCGTCTCTCGGGTCTACGGAGATGTGCGTGAGAGGACGGTTGTTGACGGTCCACTCAGCTTGTATGTATTAGACTTGGCGATACTGAGATCTTTTTGATCTCAGTTTACTTTAAATTTGGGAACCCGGTGGGACCCCACATCCTGAGTCTGACGCGCGCGCTCAACGCGCTTAAAGGCCGTAACATAGTTATCGGAGGTGACTTTAATGCACGCTCACCATTATGGTTTGACACTAGCAATTGTAGGACGGAACGATCAGACGCCGTGGAGGACCTGATTGCTGCGCAAGGTCTCAGTATCATGAATGAACAGAGTTCTTTTTTTACGTTTTCGAACATACATGGTGAGAGCAACATTGATCTAACTCTTTGCTCTGGATCAGTTGCGACCAGGATTTCAAAGTGGACAGTCCATGAGTGCGAGATTAATTCGGATCATAGGTTAATTACTTTTACGGTTGGTGTCAAAAAAACTGAAGCTCCAAGATCCTCCTGGTATTTCAACACCACTAGGGCGAATTGGGATAACTTTGGGGAAGCGCTACGAGATACGCTAAGGGATTTTCACCACGTAGCAGCTACTGATCCGGATAATTTGGGGAACTTTTTTAATAAGGCGGTTGTATCGGCTGCCAACTCGTCTTTGGGAAGATCAAACCCGAAGACTAGTATCAGGACACCGTGGTGGTCACCTGAGCTGACTTCGCTGAAGGGGGCCTATAAGAGGGCCTACAGGGCGCTGGGGCTGTCCAGGAGTGGCAACTGTACGGAGGAGGAGACGGTTGCACTTCAGGCGAGCCTCAAGTCTGCCAGGTCGGCCTTCAAACGGGCCGTTCTCCTGGCGAAACGAGCTGCTTGGCATAATTGGGTTAAAGACGTGGGTAACGCCAACCCGTGGGAAATCCACAGCGCGATTGCAAAATCCGGTAAAGGCTCTGACCGGTACTTGTCAACAGTAATTGGGATAACAGATGGGAGGAACGCTGAGACAGTGGATGTGGCCTCCACTCTCGAAACACTCTTGGGTGAGTTAGTTCCTGTAGATTCAGTAATTGGGGAAAGTGACCACCATAAACAGATAAGAAATCTGTCACGGCTGCCACCTAGAAACCTTGCCCAAGAGGATAACTTCACTAGAGTCACTAAGGCAGAAATTGAGGTGATAATTAAGGGTTTGGGTCCTAAGAAGGCACCAGGGCATGACAGGCTCAACGGCGTGATTGCGAAGCAAGTCTGGGTCCACGCCAAGGAGGAGCTCTTCCAGGTGATGGACACGTGCTTGAGGAGGGGAGTTTTCCCCTCTGAGTGGAAGCGTGGCGTGCTCCGGATTATACCAAAGGGGAACGGAAAACCACTAACGGACATCAAGGCCTACCGGCCGATTACCCTCCTTCCCGTTTTAGGCAAGATCCTTGAAAAATTGATTAGGCAGCGACTCCGACAAACCCTGTCTCCGGCCAGTGACCTGCAGTTCGGCTTCGTCCCCGGTAGATCCACGGTGCACGCCCTGTCGTATGCGCTTGAATGGGTGAAGGCTTGCCCAAAGAGGTATGTAGTTGCAATCTTCCTCGATATCACTGGTGCCTTCGATCATGCGTGGTGGGCAATGATACGTACAAAGGTGAAAAACAGGCGGTGTTCAAACTTATTGTTCCAAGCCATCGATGACTACCTTTCTGATCGTACCATTACGATCAGTTTCGGTGAGTTTTGTATCCAGAGGGAAGCAGACATGGGATGCCCGCAGGGCTCCATCCTTGGACCTGACCTGTGGAACATCTCCTTTGATGACTCCTCCAGGTTACCCTTGCCTGAAGGATGTATCGCTGTCGACTACGCTGATGATAAGTTGTATCTGGTCGCTGGGGACAGTAGAAAAGAAGTGGAGAACAAAGGCAGTGAAGGTTTGCAGATGTTCCTAGACTGGGGTGAAAGAAATAAGATGACCTTCGCTCCCCACAAGACCAAGGGCCTCCTGATGAAGGGCTTTCTCAGTAGAGAAAGAAATCCTACCATCAGAATGGGAGATTCTCACATCCGCTTTTTTGAAACAGTGAAATACTTAGGCGTCACTCTAGATCGATCGTCCTCTTTTCTGGCTCACGTCAAAGAAGTATCCAGCAAAGCTCAGGCTCTCTTCTTGAAGCTGAGGAGACTCTCCACAGCTAAGTGGGGATTGCGTAATCCGGCTCTGCGAACGCTATATAGGTGCGTATATGTGGCGCAAGTCTCGTATGCCGCCTCTGTGTGGGAGCACCGCCTGGAAAATTCTCTGATACTCTTAGCTCTCAAGCGAGGCCAACGAACCCCCTTGCTGGCACTCTCTGGTGCGTATAGAACCGTTGCTTCGGACGCTTTACCCGTTTTGGCTGGCATTTTGCCTATCGATCTGGAAATCAGGGAAGTGCTTACTAAGCAGAAATTAACCAGAGGAACCCCGGCCACTCACCTAGGCGTTGTTCTGACACCGGGAGGGCCGGGGACTCTCCCTGGGCTGCTACGTCAAATGAGGGATCTGTCGCTCCAAGAGTGGCAGGTCCGTTGGGATAGATCGAATTTGGGAAGATGGACCTTCTCCTTCTTCCCATCAGTTAAAATCAGAATGGAAGGGGCTTATCTCAGACTGGATCACCACATTACCCAGCTTCTGTCCGGGCATGGGGAATTCAGGGGGAGACTTCACACCCTCTCCCTGTCCCCCCACCCCAACTGCGCATGCGGATCAACCAACCAGTCGGCCGAGCACATTCTGTGGCACTGCGAGATCTTGACGGACGCTAGAGAGGAAATGCTCGATGGTTTGGACGTACCTATCAGACCAGTGTGGAACACTGATCTGGTTTCGAACAAGACGAACTTCGAGTGCTTGAGGAATTTTACAAGGATCTGGGTTGAGAGATGGCCTGAGCTTAGAGTCGCGGATTAGTAGATTTGGCACCAGGTGTACTTGTTCCTGACCAACCATGGACTTTCTTTGCTTCTTACTCTCTTACCAATATTGCCCAGGATGTTCAGTTTTATATTTTATTTTACATTTTATGTTTATTATTTACACCTTTACATTTTTATGTTTTTTTTTTTTTTTTTTTTGCTTTTACAGTATTTATACATATATATATATATATATGTATATGTATGTATAAATACTGTAAAAGCAAAAAAAATATATATATATATATATATATATATATATATATATATATATATATATATATATATATATTTTTTTTTATTATTTATTCTTAAGTTTATTATTTACACCTTTACATTTTTATGTTTTTATGCTTTTACATTTTTATGTTCATGGTCTACTGTTTACAGATGCCCTGCGTAATTTAACGCTCATGTCTATTTTACGTTTTTTCTTTTTTTTTCTAAATCGCCATTTTATTTTACATGTTTATGATTTTTAGTTTGGTTATATGGTGCATTCACATGCCCAGCGCTGACTTCCACACGCTCTTGTTTATTTTTTTCTTTTTTTGCGATTTACTATGTTATCAATAAATTTTTCTTTTTAGTTATGTTTTTTTTTTGTGAGAACTGAACTCAGTTGCTCGTTTTGTGCCGTCCTTCTCCCCATATAAGGGGTTGGACCCTGGACCGTGTCCCCGCCTACGTACCATGGCCGGTCTTCTGGAACTGGTGGAGCTGCACCTGTCTGCCGCGCCACCCCCTGTGACATGAAGAGGCTGGGGAGAAGGCTGAACGACATCTGGAGGCTGTCCGTCCCGCCTCCGGCGATCCGACGCTTCTCTCCCTAGGGTCTTCTTCTATGATTTCCAATTACTCTCGTCTAGGCACCACCGGCTAGCTGGCTTACGGACGACGCTGCCGGTTGTCGGGAGGCCGGACAATCAGCCTCCTTCACTGTCTCGGGGACCGCCGGTAGCCAGTTTGCGGTAACATCAGTTCTACTCTGTACAAATGTTATTTTACTTTTGTTGCTTTTTTTATGAACAGTACTCGGTGCCGCCCGCTGGATTGCGTATGGTCTTTCGCTGTCATGAGCTGATTACTCATGACGGCTGCTGTCTATTTTGTTCATTTTACTTTTTTATGTCGATGTTACTAACCACTTGTTTGACTGTCCACGAGGCTCACTGCTTTGGCGGTGACTACCTCCATGGGCTTTAGAATTGTAGAAATGACCATTACAGTACAGTCCTGTAGGCGCGACCGCATACCGCCACCTAACACAGTATGAGGGGACATTGAAGGTCTAGATTCGTTACATTAAATGTAGAGCCGTTTATTCAAAAAAATTAGATTCTTGTGAGAACTCCGAAGGGGCGACCATAAGTTGCCTATACCGGGGTGGGACAGTGGTGGGTACTTCAATGGTCCACTCAGCTTCAGCCAGTGCTGTCCTCAGGGTCTCTTCTTTGGAGGCCCTCTCCTTCAGTATGGCTTGCAGCGCGTGTTTGACTGACCGCACCAGGCGCTCCCATGCTCCCCCCATGTGAGGAGACATTGGCGGGATGAATTGCCAGTCGATCCCGTGCGATGTCAGATGATCCCTCATCCGGGCGTCATCTTTGAGCGAGTTCAGGGCGTCCCTTAACTCGTTGTCCGCTCCGTGGAAGTTGGTCCCGTTGTCCGAGAAGATTGTCTTTGGTTGACCTCGGCGTGCCGTCATGCGTTGGAGGGCCATGATAGCAGAGTCGGCAGACAGGGAAGTTGCCAGCTCGAGGTGAATGGCGCGCGTGGACAGGCAGGTGAAGAGGGCTCCGTATCGCTTCTCCCTTCGTCTGCCGACAGTGATGTCCATGGGCCCGAAGTAGTCCAACCCGCAGTTTGTGAAAGCGGGGACATGGTGGGCGAGCCGTGATGGTGGCAAGGGTCCCATTAGTGGTGGGGCAGGCTTGCTTCTACGCATCTTGCAGGTGGGGCAGTGGTGAGTGATGCGACGTATGTTTGTCCGTAGTCGCAGCACGAAGTAGCTGCCTCGTACCTCCGCCATTGTCCTCTCAGTGCTTGGGTGGTCCGCCTTCTGATGATGGTGGTTGACTAGGAGCCGTGTGTAGGCGTGGTCTCCATCTAAGATTATGGGCGTCCGCACATCTCGGGAGATTCTGCTGGTGGCTCGTATTCTGGTGTCCATTCGCAGCAGTCCATCGGGTCCCAGGAAGGGGTTCAGCGATCTGAGCCGGCTGTTGTTGGGTACGGGGGTTCCTTGGTGAAGAGCACTCAATTCACTGCTGAATGCGTCTTCTTGGGCTGCTTTCACCCACCGGAGTTCCGCTTCACGGGTCTCCTCGGGCCGCAGGTGTCCGTCCAATGGTTTGTGGGGTCCCGCACGGCATCGGCCTATGAAGCGGTGGACCCAGGCGGTGGCTCTGATGAGTCGGTGCCAAGAGGAGAAGCGGCTTATCTCTGGAAGCGCATCTGCCGTGGTTGAGGTGAGCCCGACATATTGGGCCTTCACTTCAAGGGTGTTGTCATCTGGCTGGGGAAGTCTGGACCTTTCGCGCGGCCATTCTGCCTCGGCCAGGGTGAGGAAGGCTGGGCCGCTGAACCAATGTCCCGCCGGTGATAGATCGGGAACCTTGACGTCGCGGGTGCCGATGTCAGCAGGGTTTAGTTTGGTGGGGACCCATCTCCAGTCGTCAATGCGAGAGAGCTCATCGATCTCGCCAAGCCGGTTGGCCACAAAGGTGGAGTAGGTACGTGGGTCCGTACGAAGCCAGCACAGCACCGTCGTAGAGTCTGTCCAGAACACCGTTCGCGCAATGTTGCTGCGACACTCCTTTTTTAGGGTTGCTGCTAGTCTGGCGGCCATGAGCGCTGATTGGAGCTCAAGGCGGGGTATGGAGAGCGGCTTCAGGGGGGCCACCTTGCATTTACTGGCCAAGAAGGTTGCTGTAGTTTCTCCGTTGACTTCCTCCGTGTGGTAGGCGACCGCGCAACATGCTTGTTCAGACGCGTCGCAAAACAGATGGAGCGTGATGCTGCTGTGTTTGCTTCGTAGGCAGCGCCTAGGTATGGCGACTCCGCAGCTTTGGAGGAGTCCCAGCCAGTCCAGCCATCTCACGTTGTGCTCGGGTTTGATGGTGTCGTCCCATCCGATGCTCGACCTCCAGACATCTTGGAGCAGCATCTTGGATCTGACTGTGAGGCATGCCACAAACCCCACAGGATCAAAAATTTTCATGACAATACTGAGCAGCTGACGTTTCGTAGGGCTGCTGACCAGTTCTGGCTCGGCGGTGTCCCTGAAGGCGTACAGGAAACAGTCAGTCACCGGGTCCCATAGTAGGCCGAGGATTCGTTCGGTCTCTGCTTCTCCGCTGCTGATGCGTATGGCTGATCGGGCGCGGTCTTCAGGCGGGATGGTGGCCATCACCGCTGGATTATTTGAGGCCCAGTTTGTGAGATGAAAACCTCCTGATGATAGGACTGTCGCCACGTCTTTCGCGAGGCTAGTGGCTTCACTGATGGAGTCCACCGCGTCCAAGTAGTCATCCATGTAAAATTTATGTTGGATGGCGTCTGCAGCAGTTGGGAAGCGCTCGGTATTTTCTAGGGCCACCCGGTTTCGCACGTACTGGGCACTGCTTGGAGAACAGGTAGCGCCGAACATCATAGACGTCATCATATAGGTGCGAGGCTCTTGTTGAGGCGTCGGTCGCCACAGGAACAGTTGTGACAGCTGGTCCTCAGTCTTTATTTTGACTTGCAGGAACATCTCCTTTATGTCGGCGGCGAGAGCTATTTTTCCCTCTCGAAACCGGAGGATGTTCCCAAGTAGGGAAGTCAGCAGGTCGGGTCCCGTCAGCAGTTGATCGTTGAGGGAGGTTCCTCGGCAGCGGCTGGCAGCGTCAAACACGACGCGGATCTTCCCCGGCTTGTTGGGGTTCACCACGGCGAAGTGCGGCAAGTACCACTTGCGGGCGGAGTCTTTCGCCGCCTCTCGTGCTGTGAGTTCTCGCGCGTGGCCTTGTGATATTAGTCGGTTGATCTTGTCTCGATACGCCACTGCGAGGTCGTCCTCCTTCAGTAGTTTTCGTTCGAGGGACCACAGCCTCTTCAGCGCACATTGTCTGTTGTCGGGCAGCGTGATTTTGTCAGCCTTCCATAATAGGCCGGTCTCCCATCTGCCGGTAGTCATCTGCCGGGTGGTGTCCTCCATCAGCTGGTTGGCACGTACAACATGTGCGGTTTCACGGGAGGCTGAAGTGATTCCCAGTGAATCTATGGCGAAGTTCGCACGAATAAGGTCGCTCAGCAGGTCATCCTTGTGGCTCTCAGCGTGCAGGGCCAGAGTGGTGATGGGGCCTTCATTGGTAGAAGGAGTCCCTCCTCCATGAGTTATCCACCCCAGGGCAGTCCGTGACAATATTCGCGTAGAGTCGCGGGCTTCGTGCACCTCCCTCGATACAATGAGGTGTGCGTTGTCCTGCCCAATGAGAATGGTGGGGGTGATATACCCGCCAGGGATCCTCTGCTCAGGAAGGCTGAGGCCTTTCACCGTGCTCGCCTTGATGTGGTAGTCGGTGCTTATACCGGCGCCGCGCAGTGTGACCTGCACGCGGCGCGACAGGTGATCTGATGAGCACATGCCCTTGGCCCCGTGGAGTCGTAGTCCTTGTATGGGTCCATAAGCGCCAATCTGTTCTGCTGCTGAGGTGTCGATCAGTGTTATCGTTGATCCCTCGTCCAGCAGCGCGTAGGCGGTGATCTGCTCAGCGGGGCCTGTCAGCACCACTGGCACCACCTTGAGCACGGCGCCGTCGGCCTGGCGTCACATGTGGTGGACGTTGGCTGTTGCGGGGCTTCTCACGTACGTGGGGTCGTGAAGCAGCTTGTGATGGGGAGAACGGCAGTCTCCGATGCCGCACCAGTCGCGAGTTTTGCATGCTTTTGTTGCATGTCTCTCCAAGCACACGCGGCAGAGTCGGGAGCTTTTCACCGTTTCCCAGCGCAGCTTCACGTCCTTTCCGACGAACTCACGGCAGTCTCGTAGTAGATGGCCTCTTTCGCCACACTGTAGGCACCCGTCGCGATTTGTACTTTCGCTAGGGTTCGCGTTACGATTGTTCGAGTCATATTGTGGTGACTTTCGCGCACTTTCATTTTTTACTTTTTGTGAACGGTCATATTGTGGTGACTTTCGCGACAAACTTTCGGTAGGTACTTTTCGACTGTCATATTGTGGTGACTTTCGCGACAAACTTTCACTTCTGCGCCCGAATTGTTCAGTCGTGGCGAACGACTGTTCACGACGCGGTCTAGACCTCGCGGGGTCGACCATACCCGATTTGGTGATGGCGTTCGCGATGGCCTTCAGGAAGGCGGCGTACTGGCAGATCGTAGCTGGTGCGTTGTAGTGCCGCACCTCCATCAGCCACGCCAGCCGCATCGTGCACGGCATCTTCCCCGCGATGTCGCTGAGGAGCGCCGGGTTGGTCAGGTACCCATCGTTGTTGAGGGAGCGAAGTGATGCCACCAGGTTCTGCACCGTGCCCGAAAAGTCTGCTATGTCCTCCAGTGAGGCCTCTGCTGTCATCTGTGGGAGCCGCTTGGCCTTGTCCAACATCAGGGCGGCCAGCGAAGTCGTCCCTCCGTAGCGCTGCTCCAGCACGTCAAGGATCTCAGGTACCTGAGTGGGGTCCATCAGGAGGGGTCCCACGGCGTCTCGGGCCTTCCCTTTGAGGGCCCGCTGCAGTCGGATGAGGTTTTCACTGCTAGTCATCCGGCAGGTCGCAGTTGATTGGTTGTACTGCGCCCTCCAGGTAGGCCACTCCAGCGGGTCCCCAGAGAAGGGAGGCAGGTCCTTGGCCATCGACTGCCTGGCGATGAGAGCAGCCATCCGGGGGTCATCCTCAATTGTGGGATGAGGGCTGTCCTGAGCCCTTGAAGCTCTGATGGCCTCTGTGAGCGCGTTGGTGAACTGGGCCATCGGGTTGTCCGTTTGCTGGACCCAAGCTCTGGTTTGGCGGGCCGTCTCCTCCGCACTTGGTTGCGGTGGGAATAGCGGCAGGCCGGAGCTCGGACTGGCAGCGGATGGAATCTGGTCATCAGGCTGCGCCGGCTCATGATGCGCCCACTGGGCGTATGCAGATGGTCCCTCAATGTGGTAGTAAGGGGGCGGCGGCGGAGGGCCTTCAGGCCCTGGCTGCGCCGGTGAGGCGTACCTCTGGTCCACCAGAGGCACAGGTTGGACAGGCATCTCGCGTACGGCGCTGCTCGGCCTCTGGTCCACCAGAGGTGCAGGCGGCACGGGGCCGGAAGGTCCAGGCTGCACCCATCCTTGACCCTCATGATGATGATGAGGGGGCGGCGGCGGAGGGCCTCCAGGCCCTGGCTGCGCCGGTGAGGAGTACCTCTGGTCCACCAGAGGCACAGGTCCGACAGGCATCTCGCGTACGGCGCTGCTCGGCCTCTGGTCCACCAGAGGTGCAGGCGGCATGGGGCCTGAAGGCCTAGGCTGCATCCATCCTTGACCCTCATTGTGATGAAGGGGCGGCGGCGGAGGGCCTCCAGGCCCTGGCTGCGCCGGTGAGGCGTACCTCTGGTCCACCAGAGGCACAGGTCCGACAGGCCTCTCGCGTACGGCGCTGCTCGGCCTCTGGTCCACCAGAGGTGCAGGCGGCACGGGGCCGGAAGGTCCAGGCGGCATCCATGATGGACATCCTTGGCTGCTTGGCTGCGGGGCTCGGCTATCTCGTGCCGGCTCAGGAGCGTTGTGTTGTGCCAGCCCTGAAGTACTGCGTTGTGGCAGCCCTGAAGTACTGGGTTGTGTCAGCCCTGGTGCAGCATGCTGAGGCGCGTTCAAGGCTGCCATCAGCTGTTGTATCTGCTTCCCTTGGTGGCGCAGCTGTCGTCGCAGCCGGCGCACCGTATCCTCCGTGGCTGTGGAGGGTGGAGGTCCCTCATCGCTGTCCTCTGCGGAGCTCGTCACCGGGGTTGTGCTGGATGAGGGCCGGGGCGTGGCGTCAGGGGAGACGTCAGGCACGCCCAGGGGCTCGTCTCCGGCGTCCGGAGCAGCAGCCGGGGGCTCAGCAGGGGGTGATGAAGGTCCATCGTCTTGCGTCGTCTTCTTCGATCGTAGGGCGGGCGGAGACATCCTGGAGTCGTGCAGCGGATCCGGCTCGAAGGACCACTTGTACCAGACGTATCAAGCCTGTACAAGACTGTAAAAAAAGGGTACCGGTTTCAGTACACGACCAGGATGAAATGATTGAAATAATAATACTGACCTCCCGTGCACCCAGTGCCTGATGCGTGAAGGACACTGGATGTGCTTAATCCTCTGCCTGATCCTGGCGCCTGGCGGTTGCCAAAGTAGGGCCGGCTCTTCTGGAGGAGTGTTGGCACCAGGACTGAAGACAGGCAGAGGTCGGCGGGGGAGGCAGCTGAGTGATAATAAATTTCCCAGTAGGAATAATAACACGAGTTGACTGTAGAGAAGAACTAACTTTATTTAGAAAATACGCGCCCTTTTATACCCTAATCTGGGCAAAAAGGTGATCACATGGTACATTTATGGGGTGGGGGGTTGGACCTCGCCCGTAAGTATAAATACGCCGACTTTCTTGTCGCACTTCATTTTGCTTGTGTCGCTCAAGAAAGTGGTCGATTAAAATCATTATTTAATAATAATTCTATAGGTTATAACATAGTTTTTATAAAGTATTTCTTAATTCTAACATGTATGTACGGGTATTCTTTACCCGTAGATTTTTAGTTTAATGAATTTAGGAACAATTTTGGAAATGTTTACCATTTGTTGGTAGGTATTTGAGTTTAATTTAAGTTTGCAAAGTGATGTGAAGAAGTTAGTATTTTCCCCAGGTTCCTCGTAAGACTGGCTACCGAAACCGGTTTGTCTCGTCGTCTTACGAGGTTCCTGGATTTTTAAAATGGAAAAATACTGTTTTTTGATCGGAAATTTTCTAAGTACAAAATTTGTGCGCAAAAGCATATAGCGTTGGCAGTTTAAGAGTCACAAGGTTGATTTATGGCTCTATGGATGCCCCGTAGGACTCTGCACTGAAACGTCTTAGTTTCAGCGTCCTACGGGGTGTTTAAACGAAGTTATATTAAAATATGGTGTATTTTTGACCAATATGACGGCCCTTAATAGGGACGCCCAAACTGGTTTTTTGGCTTTGTAGCCGGAGAAATAGCCCTGAAGGCGAAAAAATAATAAGTTTAGGATGTCTCCTGGTGGCAACTTGGTAACCAAGTTTTTACTTGTGTCACCAGGGCATCTGTGTATTAAGAAAAAGACATTTAAAATTGAAAAAATGTGTTTTGAAAAAGATCGTTGCTGGCGGCACGGTATTATTGAACTTAGTGGCCAGGACGAAAAAAGGCCCTAAAAAGGGCCATAATTAAAAATAGAGAGCAGCCCGCTTGGCGGAGCTGCCGCCTCCTGCAGTGCCATAACAGCAGAGCGGCAAGGGAGGGAAGGCAAATGGCCCTTCTTAGGGCTTCAGCCTAAGGCTGGAAATTAAGGCCCTCAAAGGGGTCTTAATTAAAAATAAAAGGAGGCTAGTCAGCCTGGTTGCCTTTGGAGGCGTAAATAAGCATAAATAAGGTATTAATTGTTAAATTATTAAAATTATAGGATTCTAGAATGTCTCCCGGTGCAAACTTGGCACACAAGCTTTATTTGGTTGCACCGGGGCATTGTACATAAGTAAAACATATAAAATTAAAATTAATAAATGAGGGAGAGCAACACGTCGGTTACACACTGTGTTTCTTTAAATGCTGTTTAAGATAATGCTCGCAAGATTATTGCCCTATTTTAAACGAGTCGTGTTTTATTAAACATTTTCGCATCGATTTTATCGCTGTAAATATTAGCGCTCTCCTCTAACATTCGTAATTTCGTATCTCTCCATCTTCTTCTTTTCGGGCCCGGTTGCAGAGCCTTAACAGACGGATTGCAATCTTTAGAGCACAGGCGTCGGGTGGGAATGCTATCCTTGTTCTACCGATATTATAATGGAAGATGGTCCGAGGAACTAGCGTCATTGATCCCCTCGGCACCGGTGCGCATTCGGGAAACACGCCAAACGCATGCCCAACATATGTACACGGTTGACAATTGTCACATGAAAACGGGTCGCTTCTTCGACTCGTTCTTGTGTTCAACAGCTCGGCTGTGGAACGATTTGCCGGCCTCCGTGTTTCCTTCTTCCTACATCATGGGTCTCTTCAAGACCAATGTTCATTCCTACATCTCCTCACAAAGACCCTACACACAGCATCTCAGATGACATAGGCCTTGAGGGAAATTATGTTCCACAGGGCCTCCTGTGTGGAATTAATGTAAAAAAATACACTATACAATTTTTATTAAATTATAAATATTTTGTATCGCAATTAAATTAGGAAAAATTGACAGGGAATCTGAGCGCGTTCCTGCCATTGACTTTTTCGACCATTTACTTCCCATATTTTTAAAACAATTTTTAATTAGATCCACGTAAACAACTTTGCTCATAACCGGTACAGCAAATACAAGTCTCATCGGACATTAGAACAGGGGCTTGTTTATCCAGTAATTTAGCCCTATTTGTAGCGGGACCCGAGTCCCCCGTGAGGAGAAGGGGAGGGAGAGGGTTGGGCTAACATCTTCTTAATTAATACGTCACGGAGGAATCTATTTATCTCAGGTCGGCCGCCCTTTGAGAGAACTTATTTCAACTATTCTGTCTTCTTGTCTCTTCTTGTCCTCAGAGATAAAAGTATCTCATTCTTCAAGATAGAACTATACCCTTGAACTCTTGTAGAAACATTACCCTGGATTTTTACAGTTTTCTTATCTTATACATTTTATATCAGATGCTAAATCACTATTTTGGATTAATAGGTTTTACATTATAAATACAAAAAAACTGTATGCTGTTGAATGTAGCTATAACTTTGTGGTTATCCATTATAGATAAATGAACAATGTTTCTTTGTTTGAACCACTTGTATATTTGTTTAAACGGAATTGTTTCTTCGGAAAAACGGTCGTTCCAAAACCGGTCGGCTTTAGACAAATATAAGCAAGTGGTTCAACTAAAGTAACATTGTTTCATTTAAAAAAAAAAAAAACTTTAATATATTCAATATCCCCGATAAAATATCCCCGACAAAATATCTTACGGACAAAAACCCCCCAATACAATATCTACTAAAACCTAACCTAACCTAACACAAAAATAGGACAAAAATAATACAGACATCCTATAAAGACAATAAATTATTTATAATGAAAATCAAATATCTTTTTTTAATTATGTAGTGGTTTAAACAAAGTGATTTAATTTTCATCATATTATAATGATACCACAAAGTATGTTCGTTAAGTTTGAAGAAACAATAAATTATTGTTAAAAAATAGTAAAATGGGACAAAAATAATACAGACATCCCATTAAGTAATGTTAGGTTAGGTTAGGTTTTAGTAGATATTGATGAAAATGCGCATTATTCTCTTCAACATCCATATTTACTACGCCATCTCTTAAAAAAATACGCCCACAGTAACCCCAATATTTTTTTTGTATTTATAATGTAAACCTGTGTGGAGTTAATGTGACAAACACTTGGAAATATTTCGACATGACCTGAGAAATTTCAAGTTTACAACAAATAAACTTTTTCTGTTGTAATACCAGTTAAGTCAATTTTAATTTATTATTGAAGAAGAAGACAACAATATGAAAGAGAACAAGACACAGAAAAACAAAAAAAAGACAATGGTCGCAACATTTATCCCAGACGCTATCCAGGATACAAACCAATTCTAAGAATGATTGTTTCCAATAAAAAGGGTAGTTGCCCATAATATGGAAAAATAATTAGTTGAAGATAATATTGTTTATCATAAAAATTTTAAATACGAGATTGATAATTATGACGGTTTGACAAAAGGTAGCAATAGCGAAATTGGTTAACGCGCACGTCCCGGTTAGATGAGAGGTCTGGGTTCAAGTCCCAGTTGCGACCATCGTATATTTTCAAAATACCTACCACAATCCTTAGTAATAATACATTGTTCCCAACCACTATTTAGTAATTGTCAAATTAGTATACGTTTGCCAGGAGGAAGGAACGGTCGTTCCGAAACCGGTCGGCTTTAAACAAATATAAAAGTGATTCAAATAAAGTAACATTGTTTCATTGAAGAAGATAACAATAATAATCCAAACGAAAATATGAAAGAAAACAAGACACAGAAAACAGAAAAAAGACAATGGTCGCAACTGGTCAGTGGTTGAGTGGGCATAGCGCTTGGGTCCCACCCGGGCGTCGCGTGTTCGATTCCTCGGCTGGCTAAGTCCTCCATCACAACACAAGCAACATTTTCGGCTTTCTGTGGTGGTAGTAAGGGATTTTCAAACATTGTTGGGTTATTCATAACCCGGGAATGTTTGTCTTTCTTTTAAATTAAAAAAAAAAAAAAAAAAAACTGGGACTCGAACCTAGACCTCTCGTCTAACCAGGACGTGCGCGTTAACCAATTTTGAAATTTTCTAAAATTTGAAATATGAGATTGACTATTATGATGGCTTGACAGAAGGTAGCAAAAGCGAAATTAGACCCAGTTAGACGAGAGAGGTTCGAGTCCTAGTTGCGACCATTGTCTTTTTTCTGTTTTTCTGTGTCTTATTCACTTTCATATTTTCGTTTAGATTATTATTGTTATCTTCTTCTTCGATGATATATTACATTGATGGAAATAACCTTCATAAGTTATAAAAGAGAGTTTTTCTTATAAAAAATCAATTTATTAGATTTTTACTCACAAAATTTAAACCATGTTGATTATTAAGGCTGTAAATGCGTAGGATTTCAAAAACCTTCCCACATCAAAACATATCTAGTAATATTATACCCCGAATAAATAATAAAGTAAATAAAAATTTTGAAAACATGTTATGTTGGCAGCGCCCGGGGTTAGAATGTCTTCTTTGGTGGATTGTGCCTTTGTGAGAAGGAACATGTGAAATAAATTCATCCAGCAAAGTAACTCCGCCCTTTCCTAATGAAATGTAGCCCCGGTTTACTTTTTGCACAAATTCGAGGAATTTAATCAGAATTTACGCCCAAGCAAGTATTAATGGATATTTGTAGGTAAACAGGCGATGATATAGAATTTCTAGGTGCTGTGATAAAAAACATGCATTTCCTATTAAATGAACAAAACACACTTTGTAATACAAAACTTGTAATTTGATGTATATTTAACAGCCGACCAAGTTTCGATTAGCACAAGCTTCGTCAGGGATTATTATATTTTATACTAGCTGACCCGGCCACGCGTTGCTGTGGCTACTAAAACACAACGTCATCTACTGGATGGTTTATCCAACCTTATAACCACCGCCATCTTTGAGCTTATCGCGAAGAGACAGACAGATGCCGCGAAGGACTTTTATTTATAATACGTAGAGATGGTGTGAAAGATTATAATAATGTGCGTGAAATGCTTGAGGTAACTAACGTACTTAAATTAATTAATACTATATCCGTCTAAATAACTTTTCAATTACCGCAATGAACGTGACCATTTTTTTAGAAGATAGAATGAGTATAGTAAGCTATCTGTAAAAGATAGATATATGGCTTCGCGGACTTTTTTGTAGATCTAAAAAAGAGGAATATCTCACCATATATTCAAAATCAAAATCAAAATCATTTATTGTACAAAATTTTCATTTAGTACAAAAGGTATAACTTATAGGTACCTTTATCCTATTTCTTTCAGTTAACCTAACGTGTTATACAGATATGAACACAAATGAAATATAAATATAAAAGTGGTGTAATACAAAGTGAATTTGTTTTAATTTATTATATAAACATAAATATAAAAACAGTTGTACCTATGTGAGGTACAACTTAATGTGTAATGAGACCTGTTCAGAAGGAATGTTTTTAGTGATGACTTAAATCTGAGTGTATCTTGTATTTGTTTAATATCATGTGGAAGGTTGTTGTATACTTTAATGGCCATGTAAAAGGGTCATTTTTGGAAAATTGTTTTGTTTGCTTTTGGTATTAATAAAATTTCTGTAAACCTTGTAGCGTGTTTATGTGTAGAGTTTGTTTTGCTATATCCCCAAAGGATTAGGCAGCGTTTTCGATGAATGCTACCAGGCGGCTCGATTTTTTCCGACACTTCTAACAATTATCGTGATGTTTCCTTGACAAATTATATACCTAAACCTTCCTCACGAAACATTCTACCTATTGGTGAAAACCGCATGAAAATCCGTTCAGTAGTTTTCGAGTTTATCGCGAATAGACAGACAGACATAATTTATGGGGACTTTAATTTATTATATGTAGGGAAGATAGAGATGTAGAGATATTACATGGTGGGTACCTGTTATGTGTTTCATTGGAGTGTATTTATGGTATGCGTATTAAGTAATTACCGGGTGATGTATGTAGTGGGAAGGTGTGAGTGTGTGTATGTGTGTATGTATGTATGCGCATTGAACAAATTATATTATTGACATGATGATGCTCTTTTTGAATTTCGGCAGTGAATCGGAAAAATATTTATTGACTAAAGATGATTGCGTTCAGATACGGGTTCAGATTTGGAATAGGGGTGTGGGTACCGCCGCCTCGGGAACCATTTATTGGATAAACCTGTGCCATAGGTCACCCTAAGTGGTTCGCCACGTTTGGTGATTTAGCAGGGGTTCCTGGGTATAAAGAGTGACGTTTGTCCACGTCTTGGCGGTCGATACATCTGACCACCTGCTGCGTGGTGGGCCGGATCGAGAGTGACTGGTCGAGGGAAGCATTTTGACCTTTTCAGCCGGACTCTCTCTAGCCACCACCTTTCACCCTGACACACTGACACCCAGATTCCTACCCACCCATAATACCCCTTTTCTTTTCCAGAACTTTTTCTTCTTTCTTTCCTAAAAAAACCCTCCACACAGAATCCCCAAAGGTGACATAGGCCCTGTGGAGAATTAATTTTATCAGGGCCTCCTGTGTGGAACTACTTAAAAAAATACCTATGTGTACATATACTTTTTTTACATCAACTCCATACAGGAGACCTACTAGGCCTACAGGGCCTACTGTGTGAAGAGTAGGCCTATTAAAAAAATAGGATTGAATCCGTACTTTGTGAAAAATTTTGGTGCTAATAATTTTGCCTATATATAGGAGCCTGAAGCATTATTGCAGCGATTGGTTGGCACGCTTTTGAAGTTTACGTTGATGTGGTATATGGGATTATATATTATACATGTAGTTTCAAGAAATATTGTTAGTCTCCTTCAACAGATGTCTTTAATATAGATAGTTGTATGTAGTTTTGTCGTACCTCAATAAATGTCGGTTAGGTAGTACCTTAGAAGAGTGTCGACTATTGTCGTTCGTGTCTGATGATACAAGCAGTGTTGGGTTATCTAGCTTCAGAATTACTTAGAACATTCAATAGATCGGACGTCTCATTCAGTTAAACATTCACCGTAAACTTTACGATAACTTAAAAAAGCAACGTGAACCTCGATTTTTATTTGAGGTTTCCCGAATATATTTCAATATCCCGAATATATTACAGATATGGGGGCTCCATCGAAGCCAGAGTAAAGTTAGCCTCTCAAAAACTGGGCGTACTGTACAGGGCCCACATATACTTTAATATTTCACAACTGCTAACCCTGTACAAATCAAAAGTGCGCCCACGGTTGAATTTGGCAGTCACCTCTAGTATGGAGCTCCAAAAAACCTGAAAAATATCCTCGAATCTGTGCAGAAATAGGCGGTTCGTTTGATAGATTCTCCCATCTTAACAGCATTTGCAATCCTTAGAGCATAGGTCGCATAGGCGTCAGGTGGGAATACTGTCCTTGTTCTACCGGTATTACAATGGAAGATGCTCCGAGGAATTAGCGTCATTGTTTCCCTTCGGCGCCGGTGGATAGTCCCAATATCGTAATGAGTTAAATTTGGTCACAAACAGTCAAATACAATACATGTCATCTTATAGTCCAGTCGTCATACAACCAGGAATCAAAAACACACATTATAATGTCATGGTTACTTTAGGCGCTGTGAGGACCCACCTAATGTATTTCATTTCGGTACGAGTTGGCGATACTTTCCATCACAGAGAAAATGAAGACTTAAAGCGGCTTTGGGAGAAATTTTCGATGGTGAAATAAGGCAACCAACCCACCCTTAGATATTGGTTACGATTTTAAGGTATCTGTTTTTCTACGTGAATGGTAACGTTTCATCTTAAATTGAATGATTTTTACGTTACTTTAGAAAAAGCGACGTAAAACTCATTCAAGAATCTAGCAGAGACTGCTAAGGCTTTATTTAAAGTTTTTTTAAACTACGTACTGACTACCATTTACTTATTTATTTAAGAAAAATATATTACAATATAATAAAACTGATATTTATAATAAATTATTCCCAATGAGTTTAATAAAATTCAATTCTAAAACTATAAAAATAAAAAATAAAAATTTTCACATCAGAATACGAGTTTAAAAGAGTCCAATTAAGAGTGTGAATATAGTTTAAAATAGAAGAAAAACTAGACATACTTAACACAGTTAATTGACAAATATTTAACAAATAACTGAATAATGCCAATCTGCCTAGCTAGGAACTAATATCGACCCACAAGACATAATAACACTTGTACACATTTTATAGTTATTTTTCAATGTTATTATTATGTTATTTTTGCCATACAAATGTATCAAATGTAATGTTATAAATAAATAAAAAATGACTAGCAGTTAACAACCTGCTCCGCGGGACACTTAGTTCCTTTGTAACAAATTTCACGTACGAAGATGGTTTTGCGTAAGGCGTGGAGTCAGTGATGTACGCGAAGACGGGCTCTTAAATTTCCACCGTACAGACGCTAGCGTATTAATACTATCAGATAATCAAAAGATAGAAATAACAATATTACACATTTTCGTTGTTTGTTTGGGTGTTATGCCGTATCAAGGCAGATGTGTATGATGATGGACACTGTAACGCTATCCAAAACGTTGGCTAAAGAAGGAGGTAGCGTAACACGGTATAAGACCCCAAAAACAAACAACGAAAATACTTTTGGCCGTGAAAATCTGAAAACGTATCCAATACTATACATTATAATATTTTTTGTTTTGTTTTATATTAGCTCCACACAGGAGGCCTTGATGAATAAAATCCTTGGGGTCTTCGTTATCTTTTGGGATGCTGTGTGAAGGTACTTTTTAGAAAAAAGAAAGAGAGGAAGTTCTGTGAATGAAAAGTATGAGAGTGGGAAGAAAACTGGGGCTCGGTGTGTTCAGGAGTGACAGAGGTTTTATTTCGTTCCTCCCACTGCGATGCAAGGCAATGGATCGAAAGAGTCCGGGTTGAGTGATCTAGATTAGGTCTTCCTCAACCAATCTCTCCTGAACGGAAATTCAAATCTGCCGCCAAGACCTAGACAAACCTCACCCATGAACCAGGCGATCTTGCTAAATCACCAAACTAAGCGATAAATAATCACCTAACACTGTTTTCCGTGAAAATATCAAAACATTTATATAAATTTTTTTTAAGGAAAGACAAACATTCCCGGGTTACGAATAACAAAACAATGTTATAAAATTTCCTACTACCATTACAGAAAGCCGCTTGAAAGAAAATGTTGCTTGTGTTGTGATGAAGGACTTAGCCAGCAGAGTAATCGAACACGCGACGCCCGGGTGGGATCCAAGGGACCCAAGCGTAATGCCCACTCAACCACTGACCGGTCAAACTCCAAGGTTATGATTGTTATTTTTCCTAAATATTCTGTTTGTCCCTGTTCCCTGTTGTCCATGGAACCATTGCATACAATCGAAGGCACAATTTTAGCGAAATGTAAATAAAATTATTTGCACAACTAAAATGAGTCAATACGTACGTCACACCAGCCTTTTAAACCATTCAATTAATATTTCAGCGAACCAATAATAATTCTCATTGTACACTGTATTCAGACCCAGTATATGACCCAGTAGAAGTAAGAAAGCGCATTACAGCCGCTAACAAAACTTACTTCGCGTTGCTGCCAGTGTTCAAATCCCGAAACGTCCATAGGAAAACCAAAATAACCTTATATAAAACAATTATCAGAACGGTCTTGGCCTATGGATGTGAGGCGGGAACACTGACAGCAAAGTCAGCGGAACGGCTGGACATCTTCGAAAGAAAGGTACTTCGAAGAATCTTAGGAGCGGTGCGAGAGGGAGAGGCATGGAGAATCCGCCACAATAATGAGCTCTATGATATTTACCAAGCTCCCAGACTCTCCACCCATTTACGACTCCAAAGATTAAGATGGGCCGGACATGTGCACCGAATGCCAAGCACACGAGTACCGAAGAAGGTTCTGACAGGACACCCGGGAGGTAAACGAAAGGCGGGCAGACCTAGACTGAGATGGGAGGATGATGTCAGGAAGGATGCAAGAGGATTACTCCATGTTGCAGATTGGAAGAAGACGGCCGAGGACAGAGGGCGGTGGAGGCTTATTTTGAAGGAGGCCAAGGCTCGAAATGGGCTGTAGCGCCATTGAAGAAGAAGAAGATGTATACTGTATTCACGTCAATAATAACCCCACACTCGTAAACCGTCACTTACGTCAATTAGACTATTAGGGTTGTACGTTTATGTGTGTTACCGACACCATCACAACCAGAGGACAGGCAACTGAAACAGGTTAGCCTCATATTTATATTAGACTAGCGAGTTCCTGGCGTGCATTGCTATATTTTATTTTATTTAAGTTTTTATTCCAGCAGGGCTGGGAGGGTTGTGCAATCCCAGTCTGCCATATTACATAAACTATAGTAGGTACAATATATTTTACAGAGCAAATAAGAATCTAAAATAAATAAAATATCAGGTAGGTACCTAACGAAAACAAAAAATTAAATAAAATTCGAACATAAATAATAATAATAAAAAATAATAACAAAATTTAAAAAAAAAACAAAGTAAAATTAATCAAAAATTAAGCAGAAATTAAAATTAAAAAAAGAAATATTCTTTTTTTTTGTCGTCCATCAAGGAGGTCGCCTCATCATTTGCATCCATCGCTCATTTAGTGGGGAACTGAGCCACCCGGATGCAGCCACGACAATGATGTTGTTTGATTTCCGTGTCCTGCTTCAGAAGCTGGCTAGCCGGTGGCGAAGTAATGCTGGGATTGAGTGCACCCTCCCTTCGGTGAACATCGTGGAGGCGCTGCATAACCTCGGTAGTTACATAAGTTGCCTCTATGCATTGTTGTAGCACACCCTCAGTTTGTCCTATTGCGCTGCTGGGTATTACGTCCACAGTTCAGATGTGTACAGGGCAGTGCAGTATGTCTTGAAGAGTAATTTTCTGACGTCGTCGTCGCTACAGTAGTAGAACGGACTCGAGAGCAATCCCGCACGTATGTTAATTGATCTTCTTTGTCGTTCCACATCTTCTATGTCCTTCATGTCTTCGGTTAGGATATGTCCCAGATACTTAACCTGTGAGGCCACAAGCAATTCATTTCCTTCTAGATATATTGGAGGAATATTTGATGGCTCCTTATTGTGTTTGAAAGCGACAATGACTGACTTTTTAGGATTGTACAACAAGTTATGAGAGTTTGCGTACTCTTCGCATATTTGCACAAGTCGTCTCATCGCTTTAATCGAAGGTGCAAGCTACGCCACTTATTAAAGAAATTATATTTCCCTGCGTGTCCTTTCCCATCCGTCCCATTCCCCTTCCGCCAGTCCTTCCCCTTCCAATATCCCCTGCACCTTACACGTTCCCTCTCCACCTTCCCCGGCATCCCTCTCCCCTCTCCCGCTCTCCTGTCTCTCGAACTCCTCTCCCTAGTTCCCCTCCCCCCTCCTGCATTCCATACATTCAGTCACGGTACATTCAGTTTTAAAACAGCTCGCGTGCCAACTTTTTTTTATTGCAATTTTTTTAATGTAAATTTCATAATGCCAGAGCTCCGTAGTATATATATATATACATACACCAATTAACGTATCCTATTTAAGCTATTTGAACTTTTTAACTGTATGATACGTTAAAATGAAGAAAAAAACGAGTGTGCTTTAGACCACACGACTGAAGTAAAACTACAAGACAAACCTCGCCTAAAGAACCCTGGTGTCCCTGCTAAGTTACCAAATGTAGCGAACGAGGTAACCTATGACCTTGAGGTGATCTATGACCTTGGGGAACCTACGACCTTGGGGTGACCTACGACCTTCGGGTTACCGACGAACTTGGAGTAACCGACGACCTTAGGGTGACCTACGACCTTGGGGTGACCTAAAAACTTGGGGTGACCTACGCCCTTGGCGTGATCTACGACCTTGGAGTGACCTACGACCTTGGGGTGACCATCCTTATCACTCTCCAAGTCAAGCGTGAGTAAAGGCCCGACCGTTCGCCTAGCAATCGATCACCGTTCGCATCGATTACCGTTCGCATGACGTTTTTCGTAACAATCGCCGTTTTTTGTAACAATCACCATTTTTCGTAACAATTACCACTTTTTGTAACGCATTAACTAGGTTACCCCTAAAGTCGAAAGAAGTTTTACTTCAAAAATGTCAGTCAGAACATTGTCCAACTGAGGTGACGATGCGTATGGTCGATCGAACGACGACGTAGCGCTGACGAGCTGGACTGATAACCCTCGTATGCAGCGCGTTGCACTGTAGATCCAACTAGATTTAGTGCCCTGGCCTGGTTTGAGAAGGTTTTAGCGTAACTGACCACTTTCCGTAGCGGACAGCCAACCAAATAAACACTGGAAAATAAACAGTGTGTTGAAGACAGGTGTGTTTTTTGTTCGTGACAGGAGTACATATTTATTCTGACACCGGCCTGTGTTTGCGAATTCATATTGGAATGAAAATGAATTTAAAATCATTTTAATAAAGCTGTTTATGGCAGATATTCAAAAACGTTTACTAAATGTAATTATATATCGATACCACACAAAATTGACATATTTGGGGTAGGAAAATGTAATTACCAATGCCATTAGGTACCAAACAAAACAATTACTTTGTTGATAACCACCACTTATTTAAATATCTTTGTAGGGGCGTGTAAATAGCCCCTGACACGAGGGAATGACTACCCTATGTAAATTAAGGAAAGTTGAAATCTTCCCTATGTGACACAAAACAGTCTACACAGCAATTCTAAAATCCTAAGTGAAAACAGAACAATACTCACTCAGAGAATGCAGCTCTTGTACGATGTCAAGCACAAAACGACACTAGTTTTCATTCAAAATATCGATTTCTGCCAAGGCGGTATTGCATAATCTCAACAGATGTTTTGCACAGCAAGGAAGTTTCAACAATGAATATAAATTTGCATATTAATAATACGTGCCAAAATCTTACGTACAACAATAATTCAATTATTGGGTGAATTATTTGATAATGACTGACTAAGAGTGACATCTCTTGGCTTTCACTAACACTCACGTCGGAAGTAATTGCCTGCTTCACAGAGGTAAGAAAATGCATGAATATACTGAATTTCAATGTCACATAGGTAAATTCAATATATGTAATACAAAAACCATAGATGGCGCCCTCATGGTCCCATAGCATAAATTATTAATTTAAAAGAAATTAATGCCCAAATGGATTTAAATATATTTACGGCGCATATCCAATCTTTTTAACACCGAACGTTTAACAAAAGCATCATCAGGGTATAAATTAAACGGATAAAAAATAATTATTATTTTTAATTGATAAACTAATGTTTAAGGCAAGATTTTTATGCACAGCACAAAGAATAACAATTATTATTTTTTTTTAATGAAAAATTTTGATACAATACATATAATAGATACATAAAATAATGAAAAGTATGTAAAAAAAACTTAGTATAATAAATGTATGAACTGTAAAATTAATACAAAACCCACATACGACGCGACACGCGTCGTGTTATCTTGGGATCCTAAGAAAGATTTCAAACACGGTGGCGAAAAGGTTATTTAAACCAATCCATTTACTAAACCTAACCACCCATAGACACCTAACTAAATTAGCATAAGGATCAATTCAAAAACAAATTCTATAGCTACCCTCTAAAGGTAAAATAGATAATTAGTCACCTTTATATCCTCTCACCTAACCTGCAATCTATTCACCTTCCTTCCTTATCTAGATCTAAGCTTCCTTCTCAAGTTCGGCCGGCGCTTCGGCTATCGGATCGTCCCATCTTCCGGACCATCCCTTAGTGTAAAGGAAACGGATGAATAGGCAGTATTAATTAGTAGTCATCGGGAAATTGCGGCCGTGTAGATAAACACAACCTCTTTCCTGTAATTTGGGCTAAATTCAATACAAATTTTAATGTAAGGCGCCTGTAACTAATTTCTATAAATTCTTTGGAATTAGTGTTGGGGTATAATGAATATTGTTAATTCAAAGGATTTTAACAATTTTATTAAGTGTACCCACGCTTCGTAATTATTTAATCGTACCTTCCTGTTTGTTGTAAGCTATTATTTTGAAACCAATCGAGCGATGGCTACCCAAATTTCGATAGGTGATTTAAATTTTTTTAAATACATTGTAAATTTCAAGATATTTAATTTTTATTTTATTTATTTATTAATTAACACCCTTTTTAGAGGCTTTTACACATGGATAGTAAGAAATATACAGTATTTATTGTACATAACTGAACTGCCACAGTAACAATATTTTATTCTATTTTTTATAAGAAAAACTCTCTTTCATAACTTTTGTAGGTTATTTCCAACAACGTAATATACCATTGATGAAGAAGATAACAATAATAATCTAAACGAAAATATGAATAAGAACAAGACACAGAAAAAAGACAATGGTCACAACTGGGACTCAAACCCAGACCTCTCGTCTAACCGGGACGAGAGCGTTAACCAATTTCGCTATTGCACCTTCTGTCAAATCGTCATAAATGTCAACCTCATATTTAAAATTTTGGAATTAACAACATTGTCTTCAACTAATTATTTTTTTTTTTACTAAAAACAGCATTTTGATGGGCAAAAATTTAAATTATAAATGACATATTTACATCGGAACACAAATTTGCCGTAAATAAATATATTTTTTATTTTTATTGTATTTTACTTTTTACTAGCTGGTACCTGGCACGCGTAGCTTTGCCATTTAATAAAGTAATTGTTTCTCCCTGCGTGTCCTTTCCTATTCGACCCGTTCCCACCATATACACCAGCGTAGTATATCATTATTTTTATAACATGTGAATACAGATAGTCAAGAAGTAAGGTTCTCAACTAGCAATCCGAAGTTCGCGGGTTCAAATAACGGTGCGCGAAAATAAATTTTATATGAAGATAAATGTCTTAATCATTTCAAATGCGTAATTTCTAGTAATGAGCCCTGATGTAAGACCACCATACAGAATTAAAATGTTACATGAAATAGCTTGATTGGTGACAAGCTATAGCAGGTATTTCTCCACCTTCCTCTTCCTCCTCTCCTTTCACTTCCCTCCAGCCTCTCAATTACCCAATTGGGGATGCAAATGTCTCATAGTCTCCAGATGTTAGGACTCCTTTGCGGTATTCATTTAGAATAGGTGGGAAAGTACCTGGCTATTGAGATCTGGTCACAAAAAACGACTAAAGAGTACCGCACAAGAGTCCCAACTGCTCCCGTATGAAGCCAGTGAGACTATGCCATCCCCAAATTTCAATTTGTAGTAGGGTAAGGAGGAGATGGGGAAGAGGAAGATGGAGAAGTACCTGGCTATTCAGATCATTTCAATTCTGATTGATGGTCTAACACAAGGACGATACGGAGAGTATCTTCCTGTCTGAAATGTGCCGCAAATATACTATATGTTATTTTAAAGTAATTAAGTATTTGTAAAATAACACAAATTATTTAAATAAAATTTATTTGCGCACGCCGGGATTCGACCACGCGACCTTCTGATTGCGAGTCGAGAGCCTTACCCCTCGCCACGGAGGCAATTAAGCTATTTCAAATGTTTTGATTCTGAATGGTAGTTTTTCACAAGGGCGATACTGATATGCATTGCAAAAATTTTTTTTTGCTTATTGTGTAGCAAGTAACATACGAGTACTTTTATCTATAATTTTTAATAAAATATTCACAATTTTACCGAAACATCCGTTTTACATCACCTATCTGTATTGCGCAAGTACACAACAACAATGAAAACAATTTGAAACGAAATTTGCTACCTTGAAAAAAATAACTAAAAATAATTATAAACGATGATGCCGCGCCAAAGCAAAACCGAAAATTTCAAAGAAAAAGGCTTTCACGGTGATGTCGGTAGATTTTTTACGAAAGCCCATTGAAGGATGAATAAAAATGATTTTTCAAAAAGACTTTAATTAATGAAGCATAATAGCGAAGCATGAATTTTAATTAATTTTTACAAAATTCTTAATTTAAAAATAAATTTGCCAAATCATTGGAGCCTTTCCATTTTTGGAAAGGTTCTTTTATAAATTATGAAGTGTTTTCAGATGTTGTTTTGAAGATTCAATGCCTTAGTTCTTTGATGTACGAATTGTTAATATATCGACTGTTGATTGACGTTGAAATCATCAACAATTTTACTTTATAATTTGCCAAAAGAAAGCCGCAAACAAAGCACCTTTCAAATCATATATATTTTTATTTGAATACCGCAAAAGAGTTCCAACTGCTCCCCTTTGAAGCCAGTAAGACTATGGCATCAATAATCAATAATAAGCAATAATCAATGTTGTGAGGCTAAAGGTAGGGGGGAGAGGAAGATTAGGAAGTACCTGTCTATTCAGAACTGGTGACCAAACACGGCTAAAGGCATTACAAGCAACGTTTCAATTCTGAATGGTAAACACCGGGGCGTTACTGAGAGTATCAATACATTTTTTTCACGTCGAGGAAGAAATATAAAGAGATTTTTTTTATGTGACAACAAATTGAATGGTAGAAGAAGTCCTGGACGCCCGAGGAAGACATGGCACTCCCAAGATACGGACGGTCTCCGTGGTTGAGTGATTACGATCCTTGACTAAGAATCCGGAGGTCGCGGGTTCAAATTCCGGCAGGCACAAGTAAATTTAATTTGATTAGATAAATGAAACAATTTAACTTTTTTTGAACCACTTATATATTTCAGTAAAGCCGACCGGTTTCGGAACGACCGTTCCTTCTTCAGGGCAAGCGAATACTGATTTGACAGTTATGAAAAATGGATGGTAGGGGTGGAGCCGTTGCTAGGTATTACTGAAGAGTGGGTGGGTAGGGGAACATATCCACGATTGGGCTATAAGACAATATTTTTTGTTTATTGATAATAGATTCATTATTTTTAAGGGATTTTTTTTTATTTCCAAGGTTTCTAAGTTATCTAAACGTTTTCTTTTATGATTAATATGAAGAATATTTATTCCCGTATTTTTTTTCAAAACTTTGGTTATATTCAATGATATGGTTAGCAAACTCAGAAAAATTATTATTATTAAGACACCTTAAATGTTCTTTGATTCTGATTTCAAAATTACGAGTGGTATTTCCAATATATAAACAAAAATTTTAACAAAACAAAAAAACGACTTCAAAAAATGCACTAAAAAGTAAAAAAAAATAATTTCGTATTCTTCTACAACTTTATAATCAACTTACCTTTTCTACTCATCAATATGTAGGTACGATTGTTATTTTTGGAGTCGGTGTCGGCGGGAGAGGAGCTGTCAAGTGAACACGCCGGGCCGCGGGTATCTTGGTTGACACCGACTCCAAAAATAACAATCGTACCTACATATTGATGAGTAGAAAAGGTAAGTTGATTATAAAGTTGTAGAAGAATACGAAATTATTTTTTACTTTTTAGTGCATTTTTTGAAGTCGTTTTTTTGTTTTGTTAAAATTTTTGTTTATTTTTTGATTTTTAGTGAATCTGTAGTACACTAACTAATTCGATTAAGATTCGGCCAAATTTGTTCTTCAGAATTGGAGAGTTACGTTACTTTTTCATGGATCCCATAATCAGAACCTAACCAAACTCTCATCAAACTACCCTTAAAGTACATCCGTTCCAACAAAAAAAGAATCATTGAAATCGGTTGGCGTGATATTGAGTTAATCGTCCATTTGTCGCGCACATACTTGATGCAAATTTAAGACTTATATGACTTTCTCATGGATGCCATTGTCAGAACTGGACCAAATTAAAACGGGACCACACGGAAAGCACCAGCTTTCAAATAAAAAAGAATCATCAATATCGGTTTACCCAGTCGAAAGTTCTGAGGTAACAAACATAAAAAAATAAAAATACAGTCGAATTGAGAACCTCCTCCTTTTCGAAGTCGTTTAAAAATGAGGGACAATCATTACATTTGAGTTTATATATTCAAAGTTAAATTGTTTCATTTATCTATAATGGATAACCACAAAGTTATAGCTACATTCAAAAGTACTTAATTAGATTAATTTGTGTAATTTCACAATTTACCAATTAAAAATAATGTATACTTTAAGCAACTTTCCAGAGTGAAAGGTGGGTACTTTCAGTATTGCCCGGCTGATAGAATACAATTCAGAATCGAAATGTTGCTTAAATGGCTTTAGCAGTGTTTGGTAATCAAAAGTTAGGTTTGTGCAGTGTTTTGTATTCAATATATTCCACCAACCTCTTTTCCGTTTCCTCTCCCTTCCTATTACCGCCAGCCTCGCAACAGCTCTAATTGGGGATGCCATTTTGACTCCAAATGTGTGGATGTTGGGACTCTTGTGCGGTTTTCACATTTTTTCCCCAAACAAATATAAGACGATGAATGTATGTGAATGAAGCAACGAGTTAATGTCGAGACATAGTTGTGTGGCGGTCCATCTTCTCTGCGTATCACTCCCGGGAAATGACGTGGTGGTTAATTAGTTGGTTTTTTAATAACTAATTTTATTTAAATATAATTTTATTATGCATCACTTTTCAATCAAATCTTTCATTTGTTAACCACATAACAGAATTCTCTAATAAGGGCTTACAAATGTTGGAATTTATAACTAGGCAAACTAGAAATTTCAATAATGTTAAGTGTATTAAACTGTTATATTTTGTCCATGTTAGAAGTAAGCTTGAATACAGTTCTACTGTCTGGAACTGTGTACAAGCTGTTAAAAGAATACAATATAAATTCTTACGTTTTCTAAGTTTTAAAATGGGTATTCCAGCAATTTTGTTGAACTTACAACATTGATATGATGAAATGATATGAATATTGAACGTGCTTAAATTGTCAAACAGAAAACTTTTCACTGTCTTGGTATTTCCACGTGAAATTTTAATGATGTAGTTGATGGTCCAGAATTGCTTCCATTGTTTTGCTTTCGGATTCCTCTACGTAATACTAGAAGCAAGGATTTATTTTATTGCAGAAATTCTTAGACTAATTACCATAATATATATTATTCTTTGCCCAGAATACTAATGGAGAGAAATAATTGTATTTAAAAAGTCAGTTGCCATCTTCAAATTTATCATTAAACAAATACAATATGTTGCAACCAAGGCAGTTCTGTTATCTTATTAATATTATGAAGGCAAAAGTTTGTATGAATGTATGTTTGTTACTCTTTCACGCAAAAAATACTGAATGGATTTTCATGAAACTTTACAATAATATAGCTCACACATCACAATAACATATACGAACTCTGGCATTATAAAATTTGCATAAAAAATTGCAATGGGTGGCACGCGAGCTGTTTGAAAACTAAATGTGCCGGGAATTAATGTATGGAAAGAGGGAGAGGGGAAGGAAACCCGGGAGGAGTGAGGGGAACTTGGTAGGGGGAGAGGAACTCGGGAGGGGGATTCGCGGGAGAGGAGAGGCAAATACAGGAGGGGGAGGGTAACCTGGGAGGGGGAGGGGAACTCGGGAGGGGGTTCGCGGGAAGGGGAGAAGGGGGGGGGGGTGGAGTGAGGAAAGGGAAGGTGGAAGAAGGTGGGGAACGCGATAGGTGAAGGGGACGCGGGAGAGGAAGGGGAGGCGGAAGGGAAACGGAACGAATGGGAAAGGACATGGACAATTTTCTCTACTATAATACATGCATATTATAGTAGAGAAAATATAAATTCAAATATTCTATACAGGAAGCGGGCAGCGGGCAACTGGCAAGCCGGGCGGTGTGAATTTGACATATATGCAAATTAACAGATGGCGTCGGTTATTATGGTTGGGTAAGCTACAGCAACGTGTGGCCGGGTCTGCTAGTAATAAATACAGTATAATTTTTACTATTTGAGGGAGCGGGAGACAGAACGAGAAATAAAAGGCGTCAAGTCGAAGTAAGAGTCAGTCGTTTATTGGGCTACGTAGCGAGGGTCGGTGAAGCAGTAACCAGATGTATGCAGGGTGCCGTAGATGAGATGCTGCAGGCGTGCGGTGTGATGGAGATGGTGTGGTGAAGGTCAGCGAGTTGCTCGACACCATGGCGGTAGAGATGACCTATCTTCCAGGCCGTTGCTCGACGCTTTAAGTCGCGGAGATGAACGGTGAGTGGCTCGGTGTGCTGAGCCACCAGCAGGTAGTCCTGGCGAGGCGGAGCGTGTTTCCTTATAGCTGAGATGTGGTGATGGACCTCGGGAAGCTGCCCTGGATGTGAGTAAATGCCTGTAGGAGCACTTGTGCGGAGATCGTTACATGCTGAGATGTTGGCCGACTGTAAGTGTGAGACTGACTGACTAGTGCCGAGTTTAGTCGCTTTATACATACCAGCGCGACCGGTGGAGTAATGTTCCATTCGCCGGCAATGTGCACACTGGAAGGTACTGGAACATACGCGGTGCCGAATATTCAGGCGGCTTGTAAACTCTAGACCTTTCTAGGCGGTGGCGATATTATCATTCATCGGCGGCTGCAGCAGTAGGTAGGTATATACTCAGGTAAGTAGCTTGCCCGTACCGCGCGAATATTAGATATTTCTCGTTCGTTCTTTCTGATAGCGAAAGATAATGCGTCGCCACAGACTCCTTCCCCAGCGATGCGAAGTATCGCGTAAAAGATGAGGCCAGGGTTTGCAGGAAAGCCGGGTAGATGCTGGTCGGTGTGTCCATGCTGATGCGTCTCTACCGATTCCCTCGTTTTTGCGGTGTTACCGGATGCGCTGTGGTAACACACATGTCAGGATGCTGTGTGCTGCGTGTTCACATCAGAAGGTTGCGTGTTCAAATCACGTTGGGGTCACCAGTTGAGGGTGCTGGATGCTGGCGCGTTGCCGGTTGTAATTTGGAATACTTTAAAAATCCCCTAAAAAAGGCGTTCATACATAAATAACAATGATAATATTCGACATTAATTTTGCGTGTTTTTACCCAACCTTTATAGGGGCGTAATGAAATATAAACCAACTGTAATTACAAGCACGCAAACCTAAATAGATTCACATAATTACATGACGGAGTGAGAAAGTAGAAAGAAGGAGACAGAACACTAGAGAAAGTGGCGAAGTAAGTGACAGGAGGAAAGTTCTACGGATATAATTACAAACACAATTATCTGTAGAATTAACACTAGCTTTTTAAACGTTGCGGATGCCTTACAATAATTGAAATTTCATTTAATTTTTTATAAGAAAATCTCTCTTTTTTAAAACTTTTGAGGGTTATTCCCATCAACGTAATATATCATTGAAGAAGAAGATACAGACCAGTTGCGACCATTTTTTTTTTTATACATGAACTCCACACAGGAGGCCCTGAGGAAAATAATTTCCCTCAGAGCCTATGTCATCTTTGGGGATGCTGTGAGGAGGGTTTTTTTAAGGAAAGGAAGGAGAGGGGAGTTCTGGGAAGGAAAAGGGTTTAAGGGGTGGGTAGGAATCTGGGGTTCAGTGTGTCTTGGTCATTCGCTACCAAGACCTAGAAAAATCTCACCCCATAAACCCGGGCAGCCCTGCTAAATCACCAAACGTAGCGAACCACTTGGGGTGACCTATGGCAGAGGTGTTGGTTATCCAATAAAGGTTCCCGGGGCGGCGGTATCCATTCCCGAGGTGGGAATGGGTACCGCCCAAAAAAATTCTGGATAGAGAAACCCAAATCACCTAGCGGTATGAAATATACTTTACAACCCATTCTCATACCTACCAAATATTCATAAAAAAAATCGTAAAAATCGGTCTAGTCGTTTCGGAGGAGTGCGACCACAAACATCGTGACACGAGATTTTTATTAGTTGATTGTTTAAATGCTGCAATTTTTTTATATGCTTGATGTTTTAAATAATATAAATTCGTTAATACATTAAAAAAAGAAAATTTGAAATATGCATAATAACTTTGATAACTAGTGGTGTAATCAAAGTTTGTTATTTCATTTGAAGAAAATTTATTATTATCAGGGCGGAATAAATAATAAATGAAATAATTCTACTTTGTTTGAACCACTTATATAATGAGTAAATCCGACCGGTTTCAGAACAAACGTTCCTTCTTCAGGGCAAGCGTATACTAATTTGACAGTTTCGAAATATGGATGGGAACAATGTTTTATTATGGTAGGGGTGGAGCCGTTGCTAGGTATTAATGTAGAGTCAGTGGGTAGGGGAACAAATCCATGATTGGGCTATAAGACAATATTTTTTGTTTGTCGATAATAGATTCATTATTTTTAAACGATTTTTAATTTCCAAGGCTTCTAACTTATCTAAACGTTTTCCTTTATGATTAATATGAAGAATAATTTATCCCTGTATTTTTTTCGAAACTATGCTTATTTTGATTATTATTGTTATTTTATTCAATGATATGGTTAGCGAACTCAGAAAAATTATTATTATTAAGACACCTTAAATGTTCTTTGATTCTGATTTCAAAATTACGAGTTGTTTTTCCAATATAACATGAGGGACAATCTTCAATCAATTTGAGTTTATAAAATAAAGTTTTCATAAAATTTCTACATTCCGTAGAAATAGACAATGAAAACAACACAGAAAGATTATTGGATTTTTCTAAACATACTCAAATATAAAATTAGTTCTTCCAGCAAGATAATCCTTTAATATTGCATAATAAACAAACTGCCTTCACGTTGTAAATTTACACCCTCCCTTAAAGCTTCAGGTTAAACCGCAGTATCGTACATCAACTAACAGCACTCTACGCCGTAGACCTCTACGCCACAAGCCGGTGGTGGCACGACCAAGTCAAGTGAGCTACAAGGACCTCCCGAGGGATAACGCCACTGTTCTTCAGTTCTCACCCACCACAGCTTCTCGGGCGTAATTAACGCTAAGAGCACCATAATAAAGATAGTGTGAACGTAAATGAATAGTTGAAGAATTATGTTCCGCATTTCCTTGTGTAATCTAACCTACTTTACAGAGACTCTCGAGTATAGTATGTAAGAAGAATGAGTTAATCACTAAGGCCTCTGTTATATTTTCATTTTGTCAGAGGGTCAAAACATTTCCGTTTTGCAATAAATCCAAATAAATGGTATATTTCTAACCAATTGAGAAATTTTGTTATTTTTAACGTAACTGTTTTGAAAGGTGATTATGTTGACGCTTTCTAATTTTATTATTTGAAATAAATTTATAATATTTTAAATATAAAATTTTTGCACGCAAACATAAACAGTTATAGAAATGGCTCGTTTTACCTAAGTTTTTTTATGTTTTAAACGTTCCCGAAGTTTTATTTTTTTTTTTCAAATTGCGATCTGAAACTTTGGTTTTAATAAGGTGGACATTTTCTTCTGTTGTGGTTGCTTTCTTGATTTGAATATAAAGCATCGTATTTTTTCTTTCTAACACCGTTTAGATCATATTTCTCACTGTGATAGTAAGGGAGACACAATGACTTCTATGAGACACATATGAGTTGTTCCGAAAAGCGAACAAATCAACCTGAGGGGTTTATGATGCATGTAATAAGTCTAAAGTCATGATGCTTGAAAGAGAGAGTACAAAAACAGTGTGCAATATAGTGGTGAATGATGAAAACTTGGAGCTAGTAGATGAGTTTGTGTATTTGAGAAGTATGTTTACGAGAGATGGGAAGGCTGATAGAGACATTTAAAGAAGGGAAAATACAGGTAACTCCACTAATGGAGGACTGGACGCGATTGTCGCTAACAAATAACTATCCAAAGAAGCGAAGCTAGCCATCCATAATAAAGTGCTGGTACCTACCCTGATGAATGATAGGGAGGCATGGAACTGGCCGAGGAAGGACGAAAATAGACTGAATGCTGTAGAAATGAGATTTTGTATGATCGTGTGAGAAATGTGGAATTCCGCAAAGAATGCAAGGCCGGTGTTAGCGTAATTAATAAGATTGTGAAAGGGACCCTCAGATGCACAGATGTTAGATGGTTTGGGCATGTAGAGCGAATGAACGAAGAAAGGAGTAAAAGGAGAATCTATGACGCAAATGTGAATGGTAGAAAAAGTCGGGGAGGTCCAAAAAAGAAAGGCACGATCATAGCAGTGGTTGAGAGATCCTTTTTTTTCTTCAGCCGTACTGTTTCGCAGCACCGTCTTGCACTGTAGTGAGAGGGATGGATACATACGTTCGTTACTCTTAAACACTGTTACGATACACATTTAGGCGAGAAGTCGGTAAGCGGAGTAATTTAAAATAGTCCCTGTCCGACCAATCGCTGACGGAAGCGTTCCCCTTCCCCCCGCTAGCAAAGGCGAGCACAAACACCTCCCCGCTCCCCTCAGAAAGAAGCGAACCCCGGTACGAACAGGTCACGTCAGTTCGCCGCTCGCATTCCCGCTCGCGCGACGCGGTCAACAGTGGCCGGCGACTAAACGATCGAAACCCGATTTGAATACAGTAATTACGGGTCGCAGGTGTGAGACTCCATGTTGAGTTGACACCACCGTGTAAAGTGATGGAACTGCCTACTCTGACCATGGCCTGCCGCCTGGTTTCCTGCCCTGACGACCAGCCGTAAGTCAACCTTTTCCCCCCTGTTATAATGTGTCCCACAGTAGTTTACGGATAATACTAAACGCATTCCCAGAGAGAGCTTTGAGGGAGATTTCTATGTTAGGAATTACCTAGTCAGGCATTGTGTTGTTTGTGACCGATATTGTATTTTGCAAGATGCTGTAATTGTGTTTACTAGACAATATAGCGATGTTTACTACAGCTTCCTCTTTCATTTATTATTAGATTACACGTGAGCGAGTTGGCCCATACCTTTGTACCTTTTAATATAGCTACCTACCACCTTGAGGTGGAGAGACTTCAGAGAGTCAGTAAGAGCTAGCCGTCAGCAAAAGGTAAGTAGGGCCCCGGTCGGGACCGCTACAACACACTGACTCCCAGATTCCTACCCACCCTTCATACCCTATTCCTTCCCAGAACTTCCTTTCCTAAAAATATTCTTCACACAGCATCCTCGAAGATGACATAGGCCCTGAAGGGAATTATTTTCCACAGGGCCTCTTGCGTGGAGCTAATGTAAAAAAAATAAAAATGAATCAGGTATTCCAGTCGGACCATATCAGTCAGAATATTAGAATAAGATATGCATGATACGATGTGTGAATGTACGATTATATTCAACTTATTACCTATTCACTTAGATGGTGGTAGATTCTCCTCAGTTATTTAACAGATGTTGAACAATTCATCAAATACACTTAAATTGCATTCCCTAGAAAACAGAAGAAAAATAATTGACGTAACTTTTTTGTTTAAAATTATTCACTCCGAATTAAACTGTTGTGAACTCCTGCATCTCATTGACTTTAAGGTACCAACCCGAGCGACAAGGCAAAACATATTATTCTGCAACAATAATTCTCTAACCAACTATCACACACATGCATCAATTTCTCGACTTCACACACTAGGGAACAAATACACCTCAAATATTGATGTATTTAATATAAGTTTACCGTTATTCAAGAAATATCTGAACAATATTTTTATGTAGAATATTTTGATATCTAAGGAGCATCACCTAGGGTCTATTGCATATATTTGTGTATTTCTATATTAATCTACAATGTAAAAACTTGTTAACGTTTTCTTTTTATGTATCTTGCATTTTGTCATGTATTATTCATGACATTTAATCAGTTTGTAATTGCTAACATACCTTCTAGTTTATTTCTATGTCATTTACAACTTAGAAACTTTGTCTTTTATTGTAATGCACTATCATTCCTAAATTTATCTGTATGATGTTTACCTACTAGTTATATTTTTATAGTTTATCTTTTTTATTAAAAAAAATGTCTCTGTATTATAATCTTGTCATGTAAAAGCCCATCAGGGCGTTGAAAATTAATAAATAAATAAAATAAATACATAAATTTAAAAGGGAAATGATGGAGATATGATTCTGGGAAGGAAAAAGGCATAAGGAGTGTGTAAGAATCTGGTGGTCAACGTGACCAGGAGCAACAAACGTACAAACCTTTCCTCACACTGCGGTGCAAGATAACGGGTCGGCAGTCCAGCTGGAGAGGTGAAAGGGTCTACCGAAATCATCCTCTCTTGATTCGGCCCCACAGAAGGTGGTTAAACGCGTGATTCCAAATTAATTCCAATTATCAAACGTGTCTTATGGCAGAGGCGTTTGTATTCCAATTAATGATTTCAATACCCGCCTATCAAAATAAAAACCATGCTAAAATCGAAACTAAACGTTATTTTGATTACCAATGTTGAAATCGCAAAGTTAGTAAAAAAAAAATCTTTTTTACCTAACGCGCAAAAAGGCTTTACGTTCAAAATGGCCGCCCGCTCACAAATTCATTAGTAATACGGTTAATCTCACCGATATATCTGCGCGAAAAGGATGTTTTTTGCCATTAATTGGACACATTTAAATATATCCACCCCTAAAAGAAGTCCAAAAGCGTCGATTAGAGCGCCGAAGTTTGTAAATTCAGGAGATTTGCACCCCAAACCCACCCCCAACTCCCGCCCTTAAGATGGGTGACAATTAGAAGTAATTTATAGTTAGCGCTGTCATCCCCTAGCTGTAAATATTCTCCTGTTATAGAACATGCCGCCGAGGGTAGGTCTACTTCTGCCTACTGGTAATGTAAGGGTAGGACTCGACAAGACGGGTGTTGTAAGTTCTAGGAGAAAGGCGGGACTTAGAAATTCATTAAAACCTCGTTTGAGTCCGGTACGTGTAATACCAGGCCTATTGTTAATAAAATTAAAGTTATGTTTGTTATAGTACGATAGTTTTGTACCTTTGACAAATTACTTAAAAGTAAGCATTACATATTTCTTTTAAAACAAAGCTTAACCCGTCAAATCTATTTGTCGGTCTTCAACAACAACTTACATAGGACTCATAGAAATCGATGTGTCTCCCTTACCGTCATGGTTAGAAATAAGATCTAAACGGTGTTAGAAAGAAAAAATACCAAGCTTTATATTCAAATCTAAAAATTTACTGCAAAATAATCGAAATGTACACCTTTATGAATCCAAAGTTTCAAACCACAATTTGAAAAAAAAAAATTATGAGACTTTGAAAATTTAAAAAAATTATTTTTACGTTAAAAGACAAAAAAGTGAGTGGACAATAACGTTTATAATACATTTGCCTAATAAATTATGTATGTTTTTTTATTTTTTTTTGTTATTAGTAATTTTTGTTAGAAAAAAAGTAAGATGAGCCATTTTCAAAACTTTTTATGTCTGCATTAAAAAAATTTATATTTCAAAAACATGTTTATTTGGCATTACTAAATTTGGAAGCGTATTTTAAAACATTTCTTAAACAATTTATAATTTTAAGATACATTCAGAAATATTCCATTTATTTGGATTTTATCGCAAAACTGAAATATTTTGACACCCTGACCAAAAAAAGGTCGAGGTCTGAGGAGTTAAAGGCAAATCACTTTCTTCAGCATTATAAATATTTAAAAAAATGGTAATTACTTAATTAAAAAGTTAAGCGAAAAACGCCGAAGGCATGTAGAAAAAAAAAATTAAAAAAAAAAAATTTGTGGCTAAAATTACGTGTGAGTAAAATAAATTAAAAAAAAAATTACGGCTAAAATTACCTGTGATAGTTTCCATCTATTAACTTTTTTTCTTTTTATTAAATTATTCACAGAATTAATAAAACCGCTTTTGAGCTTGAAATCGTAAAACTAATCCTAATCCTAATCCTAATCCTAATCCTAAAACTCTAAACTCTGTTTGCCAACCGACTTTTATGCCTATTATCAATATTCATAGCGATACAAGGCGCACTTAAGAATAACATATTTTTTTTGGCTTGTGGCTTTCTCTTCATGTGATGTGTCACAAAAGGCTAGTTTTTTAAATTCTCAATTGCTCCTGACCGTCCGGAGCCAGTGGGACTATGTCACTCTCAATTATTATTGAAGTAGAGAAGTTACGGTTATCTCGTCTTCTTCAAGGAGGTGGGAGAGAGATTTATTTTATTTAAATCGCGATCTGAAATTTTGGTTTTATAAAGGTTTCATAAATTTTACTTATTTTGTGGTTAACTTTTAGATTTAAATATAAAGCTTGGTGTTTTTTCTTTCTAACACCGTTTATATCACATTTCTCACTATTATAGTAAGTGAGATACAACGATTTCTATGAGACCTATGTGAGTTTTTCCTAAAAGCGATTTTTTTACAGGTTTCTACAAATTTCTACAAGTTAGAAGTGGAAGGGAAATATGTTATAAAGAAATATGAAATATTGTTACAATATGACAATGTAAATACAATTATCTTAGGTTGGCTATAAGTTATAAGGTATCTATAAACTTTGTTTTGTTGGTCATACTGTTTAACTAATCTTCCGAGCAGGCCCTCCATTGATATGTTTGGTGTAACCATAAGTGACCAGCTCAGATAAGGGGGTTCCATCGAATCCTGAGTAAAGTTAGTCTCCCAAAAACTGGGCGTACTGTACAGGGCCCGCAGATACTTTAATAGTACACAACTGCTAACCCTGTACAAATCACAAGTGCGCCCCACGGTTGAATTTGGCAGCCACTTCTGGTCTGGAATACCCTCGACTCTGTGCAGAAATGGGCGGTCCGCTTAATAGATTCTCCCGTCTTAACAGACGGATTGCAATCTTTAGATCACAGGCGTCGGGTGGGAAAGCTATCCATGTTCTACCGGTATTACAATGGAAGATGTTCCGAGAAACTAGCGTCATTGATCCCTTCGGCGCCGGTGCATAGTCGGGAAACACGCCAAACGCGTGCCCTCCTTCCTACAACATGGGTTTCTTCAAGACCAATGTTCATTCCTTCCTCTCCTCAAAAAGACCCTCCACACAGCTTCCCAGATGACGTAGGCCCTGATGGAAATTATTTTCCTCAGGGTCTCCTGTGTGGAGTTAATGTAAAAAAAAACTCTTTGTCTAAGCTTAAAGTGAGTGTACTTTTTCAAAGGAGAATAAAGTTAAAGATATTACTGCATAAAACTGGAGCCTTTTATTGAAATAATCACACATAAATTATTGGGAATGCGGATCAATAACACAGCTTTAGAAAGAGTCACGGAAATGAGAGATTTTGGAATTATTTTGGATGAAAAACTAAGTTTCGCCAATCACATCCACCAATTTGTAAACAAAGATATGAAAACACTAGGCTTCGTATTACTAAAAACCTTAGTTCCATATAAACCATTAAAGTATTATATGTATCTCTAGTTAGAAGCCAAATTGAATATAACTCGGTAGTTTGGTCTCCATCTTACAAAATTCACGTTAATAATATTGAGCGAATACAAAAAAAAAATTCTACGTTTTATAAATTTTAAATTAAGTATCCCACTAGAAGGCTTAAAATATAATCTATTACTAAATATTCTAAAAATACATACACTAGAAGACAGACGTAAAATAAACGACTTAACATTTTTATTCATAATTCTTAACTTTAAATTCGACTGTTACGAACTCCTACAACTCATAAACTTACGAATACCGACAGTAACCACGCGATAAAATACACTATTCTACTGCAGCATTCACAAGCGGAACTACATTGCCCACTCTCCTATACAACGATTTCACACTATGGGGAATCAGTACTTAGGTGATTTCGACATACTTAAAGAACTTATTCCAAAACTATTCCTAAACATATCTGTATTTTTGTAAACTCATTAAATCGCGGAATTTTTTTTGTATTTTGTGACTTGTGTGCATTTTTTATCTAGTTTTATTTTTATTATTTTTTTATCTGTTGAAAAATCATCTGTCATGAATTAATTGTACTACCAAATATTTAAAAGCCCTCTGGGCGTTGAATAAATAAATACATAATAAGTAATAATTCTAGGTATCACCATCATTGCACGTAGCATTGCCCCATCGGCGTGTCACCCCCTTGGGCCGGAAATTCGGATGGAGTCCGGAAATCTGTTCAAGTTCAATGGATAACTCGATCGGGGAAATTCACTTCGGGAAAAGATCTCAATTTAAATATCTATCGAAAGTGGAAACGAAGGGCTCGGATCTGATGATATTTTCAAAGGTTAGGCTCACCGTCAACCAATTTCACCTGCCTTTTTTAAACATTTTTTTTAAGTGAAAACTGTTGTGATTTAAAAACTCGATGAAACGAAGAATAGCGACACTAAAAAGAGACAAATGCATACATCTATAAGTGTTAACCTGCGAGAGAACGAGATAGAATAATCGATCTCCTCTTTGTGCGGTGCATCGTAGCCTCCCCACTCTTGTCTACTTTAGTATTCTGAAGATTTCACTACTTTCGCGTAACTGCGCACTTGTATTTTTGTATTAAGTGAAGCACCGTTGTGATTTGAAACTCGGTGAAACGAAAATGAGACAAATACTTATAAGTGTTAGCATCTATAAGTGTATAGTGTTAGCATGAGACATGTTAAAATGAGACAAATACTTATAAGTGTTAACATCTATAAGTGTTAGCCTGCGAGAGAATGAAAGAGTATAATCGATCTCCTCTTTGTGCGGTGCATCGTAGCCTCCCCACTCTTGTCTACTTTAGTTTTCTGAAGATTTCACTACTTTCGCGTAACTGCGCACGTGTATTTTTGTATTGAAGTGAAGCACCGTTGTGATTTGAAACTCGGAGAAACGAAAAAGAGACAAATACATACATCTATAAGTATTAGCCTGCGAGAGAATGAGAGTATAATCGATCTCCTCTTTGTGCGGTGCATCGTAGCCTCCCCACCCTTGTCTACTTTAGTTTTCTGAAGATTTCATTTCTTTCGCGTAACTGCGCACTTGTATTTTTTTTATTAAAGTGAAGCACCGTTGTGATTTGAAACTCGGGGAAATGAAAAATAGCGACACTAAAAAGAGACATCTGTAGGATTTAGCCTACGAGAGAATGAGATTGTATAATCGGTCTCCTCCTTGTGCTGTACTTCGTGGCCTCCCCACTTTTGTCTGATTTGGTTTGCTGAAGGTTTCAGTTCAAAAAAGTTTTTTTTTATTGAAGTAAAAACTTCTTTAACACCGTTGTGAATTGAAACTTCATGAAACGAAAAAGCGACACTAAAAAGAGACATACACATACATACATTTGCAGGATTCAGTCTGCGAGAGAATGGGATAGAATAATCGGTGTCCCCTTTATGCGGTGCTTCGTAGTCTCCCCACTCTTGTCTACTTTAGTTTTCTGAAGGTTTCACTTCTACCGCATGTGAATTGCACACTCTGATTTTTTTTAACGTTAGTTCCACATAGCTTTGCTGAAAATAATTCCCTTCAGGACACAGAACGTATGTCATCTAAAGGTATGTTGTGCGGAGCATCTTTTTAGGGAAAGGAAGGAGAGGAAGTTTGGAGAAGGAAACAGGTGTGAGGGGTGGGTAGGAATCTGAGGGTCAATGAATCCATCCCTCCCACCGCGTTGCAAAGCGATGTTCCGAGAGAGTCCTGCTGTAGAGATCAAAAAGTCTCAACCAGCCAATCCTGATCCAGTCCGAGAGTACAGTTACATTAATTACAATAGAGAACTCCAGTCCAATTTTTTTTTGAATAAATAATGACGTTCTAACTTAAATAACTGCATTTTTATTTTTATTTCTATAGTTAGTTTTGATAGTTAAAATAATTGTCAAAGTTTTAATTTTTTAAGATCCCCGAAAACCACCGTGTGCATGGTGAATCGTATGACGTCATCACTCCTGAAAAATTAGTATAGGTTCGGGCAATCAGCTGATCAACTGCCGCCATTTTGAATTCCGTTGTTCGAAGTTTTTTACGAAAATTATTTAGGCCTAAATAATGTTTCAATAAACACAACAACTAAATCTCTATAAACAGTATGTAAATAAACGAATAAATTAATACGATGGCTTGTGTCATATCATACTGAAATAACTTTACGGTGACGTCACGACACGTCGAACAGGGACGTCACCTTGACGGCGTGTTTTTACCACACGATTAAAAATGGACTTTATAATAATTTTTTAAAAATGTGTTTAATATTACTAAATAAAACTTATATATTCACAATCAGCGTTTATTGGTCTATATGAACATATTTTTTCAAAGCCAGAATAAGAGAGGGAAGGTAACGGAAGGGGAACGGGACGAATGGGAAAGGACACGCAGGGAGAAACAATTTCTTTATTAAATGGCATAGCAACGCATGCCAGGAACCAGAATCTAACCATATTAAATAAACCATCATTTTAATAGCTTTAAATTTTATGGTGTGGGAAGTATGTTAAGGATGGAAGTATGTTGTAATATGCCGTTAGAAATTTAGAACGCAGGGTTTTAAGGAGGCATTCTCACCTCGTTGGCTACTTCTTCACGGACACGGTGTGATCTTAGTTAGAGATCTAGCTAACGGAACATACTAATGTAAAAGTTTATGAAATGTGTTATTTTTTAAATATTATTCGTGTTCTAGTGAATACGGGCTTTATTTATGTTGTCGCAACAACACAGGTTATCGGCCATGGAAGATTTTTTTAGTCAGGCTGATAGTGTTTAAGGGAAGTATGTCATGTAAATTCAGACCGCAGAGTTTTGAGGGGCATCCCGTCCTCTCGGACTACTTCTTCAGGGAAATGGTGTGATCTTAATTATGCACCTAGCTAACGGAATTAATGTAAAAGTTCATGAAAAAAGTTATTTTTTACGAAATCTAAGTACCCACCTGATTTCCTACCTTCTTGGTTTAAAATAATAATATTTATACCCGTGTGCCGATATCGTAATAATAATATATGCATAAAACTCTCGCCCCGAACCTTTCCCTCGAAGATTTACATATTGAGTCGACCCTAAGGTCCCGGCCTAACACGGTTACTTTGGGCGGATCCTGTTAGTATACACTAAATCTCGGCAAAACATATTTTATCTCGTGTACCCGGCCCGGGTCGGTCCCAATAAATTCAATTTCTTTTAATATGCAAATATTTAGGTTGGATATTATTTATTTTCGTGTACTTGGATACTTGATGTAATATTATACGATATCACGCATATGGAAGAGACCACAGTGTGGTGATGTTATAACCTTACAATTTATACCTTAAGAATGGAAAGCATTTTTATCTGTTTAATTTTACATATTTACTTTTCTTTAATACCTAGGTGTGTGTACACCCATGGGTGTGGGGTGGATAAAATTTAGATCCGTAACAGGAATTTTGTGTGACCCGAAAATACCTATAAAACTTAAAGGAAAGATATACAAGACTATTGCGATAATGGCTCAGAATGTTGAACTATGTACAACTTCTACTCTAGGCAACTCGAAACAGCAGAAACGCGAATGCTTAGATGGTCGGTAGGAGTATCGCAAAAGATAAAAATAAAGTAAAGTAAGCTAGGGGAACGACAGTTGAGATGGTATGGACACATAAGACAGAGACCACCAGACCACACAGTGAAGCAGGCAATGTCTATGGAGCTTCATCGACAGTCATCCAGAGGAAGATTAAAGAACTCCTGGATGACTCAATGCCCCAAAATATTACAGAAGAACGACCTGGATGAACGCGATACCCAGAATCGAAGAAGTTATAGCCTGAGTATGAGAATAACTGACCCCAACAGCTTACCTAGGCAATGTGATAGTGCAATGGGATAGTGCAAGAAAGAAGTAAAGACTTTTATTTAATACCTTCTTAATTTTTATAACGTTCGTGGAAGAGTAGCTTTCAATTTGTAACGAGTGTGGTTGTGCTGCCCCGGGAACCATTTATTGGATAAACAACAGCCCTGGCATAGGTCAACCGAAGTGTTTCGCTTCGTTTTGTGATTTAGCAGGGGCTTCCGGGTTCGTAGTGTGAGGTTTGTCTAGGTCTTAGTACCGAAAGCATCTGCCCACCAACAGCTTGGCAGACCAAATCGGGAGAGACTGGTTGAGGAAGACTTTTGACCTATCCAGCAGAACTCTCTCGGCACATCGCCTTGCGTTGCAGTGGGAGGGATAGATTCAGACGGCCTCCGTAGCCGAGGCGTAAGGCTCTCGACTAGCAATCCGAAGGTCGCGGGTTCGAGTCCCGATGTGCGCAAGTAAATTTCAATTGTTTGAATTGTGTTATTTCGAAACTTTTAAATATTTCGCAACTTTTAATTTTTAAAAAGCATTTAAAATAATATAAGGTATGATATGATTTTAGATTTTCACGGCCAAAAATATTTTTGTTGTTTGTTTTTGGGGTGTTATGCCGTGTTACGCTACCTCCTCCTTTAGCCAACGTTTCGGACAGCGTTACAGTATCCATCATCACACATCTGCCTTGATGATGGACACTGTAACGCTGTCCGAAACGTTGGCTAAAGGAGGAGGTAGCGTAATACGGCATAACACCCCAAAAACAAACAACAAAAATATAAGGTATGTTTTCGGCACGTTCCAAACAGGAACATACTAAAGTATAGCTATAGACCATCAATCAGAATCGAAACGTTGCTTGAAATGGCTTTAACCGTGATTGGTAACCAGATCTAAATAGCCAGGTACCACCTTCCCCACCTTCCTCTTCACTATCTCATTCCTCTCCCCACTACTTCAACCTCACAACAAACCCCAAATGTGGATGCTATAGTCTCACTTGTTCCAAACGGGAACAGCTGGGACTCTTGTAAGATATTCACATAAAAAAAATTCACAGAACTTCCCCTCCTTCATTTTCAAAAAAAACCCTCCACATAAAATCGCCAAAGATGACATAGACCCTGGCAGGAATTAGTTTTATGAAAGCCTCCCGTGTGGAGCTAATGTAAAAAAAGCTAATTTTTTCAGTATTCGTTGGTTACGGGAAAAAATTTCCAGATATTTGAATTAAAAATGAAAGTTAATCAAATTTGCTCTACTCCGTAGCGGAAAATGCTTCTGTACCTGAGAGGTCCTACAATCAATTTACATATTTTACAGGAGTCCGTAAAAAACTTCTCAATGTCGGCTTACATTTAAATAATTTGTAACATTCTCTGTGGGACGACCAACCTACTGCACGGAGTCCATCCCTAACAGGGGTAGTGTGTTGTAAGGCTGGAGGTAGAGGGGAAGGGAAGGAGATGGGGAAAGGAAGATGGGGAGAAAACTGGCTATTCGGATCTGGTTACCAAATACGGCTTAAGGCTCTGCAACCGGGCCCGAAAAGAAGAAGATGGAGAGATACGAAATTACGAATGTTAGAGGAGAGCGCTAACATTTACAGCGACAAAATCGATGCGAAAATTGCGAAAATGTTTAATAAACCACGACTCGTTTAAAATAGAGCAAAAATCTTGCAGGCATTATCTTAAATAGCATTTAAAGAAACACTGTGATTTTTTTCATACATATAATTTGTAAAATAACTGAATCAAACGTGTTAATAATAATTTTTGGAGCATACTTTGCGATTTTTTTCTATCGAGGGAATTTTATATATTTTGCGTTTCGGCGCGGGCAAAGTGTAGATATTATCTTCTAGAATAACATATATTTTTTTAAGAGCCTTAAAACCTACCGTGTTTAAGGGACATATGTAATAAATCGTTACAAATCCGGGTTGCGGGCCCTTAAGCAAGGCTTAGATTCTGAATGTTAGTCCCTCACCAAGGCGGTACGAATAACCTAATCTCGCCTATTTATAACTATACAATTTTATGTTTTATCTTTTACATATGTCATTAATAAAGAAATTGTTTCTTCCTGCGTGTCTTTTCCCATTCGTCCCGTTCCCCTTCCGCCTCCCCTTCCACTCCAATGACCTCTTCTCTTTACGCATTCCCCCTCCACCTTCCCCGCCTTCCCTCCGCCCTCTCCCGCGAACTCCCCTCCCGGGATCCCCTCCAATCTTCCGCGATCAATATATTCAGTCCCAGTACATTCAGATTTCCATACAGCTCGCGTGCCACCTATTGCAATTTTTTTTTCCAAATTTTCTATTACATTTTCGAATACCATCAATCAATGAAATTTGTTACCTAACGTAGGTACCTATTTAAAATAAATATAATTTTTGATTAGATTCAAAGTATATGACTTTGGTTAGTACCATACGTGAATACTTCAAATAAATTCATTTATTTAAAGAATTTCGAAAATTGAATTTTGATTGAACAATCGTTGTTTTGCAAAATGTCATTCTCAAATTGTGACAATTTTGACAGTTTCGTAAGAGTTTTTGTACTGATTAAAAAACTTTTCAGATGTATTGTCATGTAGTTGTAATAATCAAGAAAACCTTCGCGTGGATGAAAAGAAGGTATTTTGAAAGTTTCAAACATATCCTAGACATCTCAAAAACAAGCATATTTTGATTATTATCTACTAGCTTTTTCCCGCGGCTTCGCTCGCATGGTATTAGGGGTTTCCCACTCCGCCTCCTCCACCTTCCCTCTCCCCACTCCCCCGCTCCCTCCCCCTCCTTCTCCACCGACCCCTCCCCCACCCCAAACCCCTCTCACTCCACCTCCCCCCATCTTCCTCCACCCCTCCCCCTTCCACTTCCTTCCCTCCTACCTCTCCCACCCCACTCCGCCTCCTCCACCTTCCCTCTCACCACACCACTTCCCCCATCAACCCCCTTCCACCATCCCCTACTCCTCCCCACACCCTCCTCCATCCTTCCCCTTTTCCCTTCCTTCCCTCCCCCCTCACCCTCTCCCTCCCCTAACCCCCTCCAATCACCCTCTTCCTCCTCCACTTTCCCCCTCCACCAACACCATCCAAACACTCCCTCCCCACTCCCCCCCTCTCACCTCTCGCATTTCACACATTCATTCCCGATATATTCAGTTTTCAAACTGCTCGCGTGCAACCTATTATAATTTTGTATACAAATTTCATAATGCCAGAACTCAACGGTAGTTTTATACAAAATAACGAACAACAAAAAAAAGAATTGTCCAATTTGGTGCAGTCTTTCGGGTTTATGCGCATACATACATTTCGGCGATTAATTTTTAGAGATTACTTATTAAGTACGACGCCAATAAAGCACTCTTTTTATAGCCCAGTCATTCCGTAGTTTTACCTTGCAAAAGGTCATGTAGTAGCGATTTTGATATATGTTATTAAGATTGAAACTCTAAAGAAAAAAAAAAGTTTTTGACCTAGGGAGGGTCGAGCTCGATCCGCCATCTTGGATTGAAGGTCCCAAAATTTGGTTTTTTCAAAATAATTATGAAATGGTTGATTTTACAACCAAGTTGTTCAAAACGAGCTTGATGAAAACTAAATTACGTACATTTTAAGTGAAAATGTTTTTTTTTGTAAGTCTAATAGGTAACGAGTTACAGCGGAAGAAAGAAGACAATTTTGACAAAAAATTGTAAAACTCAAGTTTTCTTGATAAATTTTTGTAAGAACATATTACATAATATCATTTTAACGTATTCCCACAAACAATATACTTATATAGCATCATCCGTGTGCTCGATGACGTTGATTGACGTTGTTATAGTGGGCTCCTAGTCTATAGCTGACTTGGCAACACTGATTGAGTCCTGGTTACTGGACGATGCCTGGACGCTCGGTCACTCAGTGTGCTGTAAAGGATAAATGGATTCTATTGAATACCAAAAATTTACGACGAAAGGCTATTTCACGATTAGACGCTCGGACAAGTTTTGTTCTGGGATATAGTCTGACATGACCATCGAACAAACTTTAATGCGGATGATGCATAGCTGTGGGGGTCTTACTCGTGGCCGTGGAATCAGTGACAGCGTGCTCGCCCTGTGGACTTTAGGAATGATATCTTTGCATAACGTTTTTGACGCCGTTGAGGAATATAGTAACGTTAATCTACTTTAACGTTAACTCGAGACGATCAAGATTTGAAAAAGCTGTTGGATTGGTTTTCTCAGCATTCTCCCTTCCCCGAAATCAATTCACTTCTTTCTATCAGTACTGGAATTGTCGGGGATGAAAAGATTAATTGTCATTTATCCAGAGAAATAGGTACCGAGAGGATGTCGAACATGGTTACCAGGTATACAAATTTTGAATCTATTAAATTCAAACGTAAGGACAAAGTTGTTCCATTAGTAGCAGTCAACAGCAGCATCAAGATCGGCGAAACAACTATTTCCATCAACCCGCTAATGTTGTTCCAGAGAATGTGTATTTTGAAGAAATCCGACGAAGAATTGAAGGATTACCTTATATTCGACCTCGCCCCATTTCCTTTGTCGTTTTTCTCTGAAGAAGGAATGCGCAAAGGTACGAAATCATCATTTTATGGTGTTTTTGAACAACTTCCAGAAGGCGTGCAACTTGAAGGAATCGTAATGATTTTTTGGGTCAATTTGCGAGAAGTACGTTCACTATGTAAGACATCACTATGGATCACATGCAGTTATTGTTTTCGATGGATATCCGCTAGATGATGGTGAAAAAAATACAAAAACAGCAGAAAGACTTCGCCGATCGAAGAAGCATATGTCTGCAGATGTTCTTTTCGATGAAACAATGCCAGTTCAAGTTTCACAAGAACATTTTTTAGCCAATGAAAATAACAAAGTCCGTCTGATTCGTTATTGGCGAAGACGTTGATCTCCTAGTTCTGCAGCATTGGCACCACCCGAAATTAGTATATATCTTCGCAAACCCGGGAGAGGCGAAACTTTTGAAAGACTGTATTCCGCGAATAGTGTAAAATACAAAGAAGCGGCTGAGAATATTCTGTTTCTCCATGCCTTTAGTGGCTGCGATACAACATCGTCCTTCTTCAACCAAGGAAAAACAAAATTTTGTTCACTTGTACAGAACGACACAAGACTCAATGCCATGATAAGAATCTTCAAACAACATGATGCAAAACCAGAAGACATAGCAGATGCAGGAACACGCTTTCTTATTGCTTTGTACGGGGGTGACATAGATAAGGAAACCTTGGAAGAAGTCCGCTACCAACGTTTCGCAAAGTCAACAACAAAAAGCAAATTCAATCTTGCCTCTTTGCCACCAACGAACGACACTGCACGGTACCATGCATTTAGGACGTACCACCAAGTCCAAAAATGGTATGGAATCCAAAAAAATCCAGAAAACTGGGGCTGGAAACGTGGCACCAACGGGCTTGTTCCAGTAAGAATGACAAAGAAACCAGCACCCGAGACATTATTGAAATTTATTTCATGTAATTGTAAAAAAGGATGCGGCATTGCATGTGGCTGCAGGAAAGCTGGATTGAATTGTTCTATTGCGTGTGGGTGCTGTAATGGTCAAACATGCCGAAATTCGCCAGAGGTTCATATCGATGTCGAGGAAGAAGATGAAGAGATTTTGTCAATGGAAGCCCAGAATCTCAGTACCACAGGCAATGAATTAGATGATGACATTGATGAAGACTGTTATTAAGATGTCGATATCAACCAACCGGCATCAACAAAAAAATATCATTACGCAATAGCCAATATATAAAATAATTTCGAAATCTACCATCGCTGGTATATCTGTGGAGTAGATCTACAGGGGATACCACAATAAAAAAAATGCGCCATGTTCTCTACCTCCTGGTGGTGTGGAACTGAGTTAACACAATTATTATAATTATATGATAAGAAATATAATATATAATACTTTTATGTATAAAATGGTCACCAACACTAACTGGGCGAAGTCAAACCAAAAGCTGCCTACAGGGCCTAGCAGTAAAATCCTACGGAGCGGGTTTTTAACAGCTAGTTATGTAATGAATAACCCGAAAAAATTACACAAATTGGGAATTTCATCATTTTTTAGAAAAATATTCACATTTCCGCCACTGTAACTCGTTACCTATTAGACTTACAAAAAAAAACTTTAAACATAAAATGTACATAATTTAGTTTTCTTCAAGTTCACCTTGAACAACTTGGTTGTAAAATCAACCATTTCATAATTATTTTGAAAAAACCGAATTTTGGGACCTTCAATCCAAGATGGGGGATCGAGCTCGACCCTTCCGAGGTCGAAAACTTTTTTTTTTCTTTAGAGTCTCAATTTTAACAACATATATCAAAATCGCTACTACATGACCTTTTGCAAGCTAAAGGCCGTTTTTATCCCCCACTGACTGGGCTATTAGGGTGAATTGCCAAATTAAAAAAAAAAAAAAACATCCTTTCCAATGTGACAATTGGTTTGTTTTTTTCTGACATTTGCAATAAATCGATTTTGTTACCGACAGAAAACGTATGATAAATAATTTCATAACGCCAGAGATTATTCATAACGCCTGAGCTTACCAATATATATAGCCTATAGATCTCGCAAATAATGTAGCTTTCTATTAGTGAAAGAATTTTTTAAATCCATTCAGTAGTTTTTGTGTGAAAGAGTAACAAACATACATCCATACAAACTTTCCCCTTTATAATATTATATTATATATATTTATATATTATATTTATTTCCCCTTTATAATATAATATTATATTATTAGTAGGATATATTCATTAATATTATTAACCAATTTATATTAAAAAAAAAAAACATTTTTTCACAAATAAATTCTGTTGTATAATTATTATTATGCAGAGAGATATATTGCCTTCTAAAGGCATCACCAGACAGTGTGATGACGTCCCTGGTCGAAGGGTGAGGCTTTCGAGTTGCAATCCGAAGGTAGCGTCTTCTAATCCTGGAGTGCGCAAGCAAATTTTATTTTGATTGATTAGTGTTATTTCATATTTTTCTCAAAAAAAATATGTAGTATATTTGCGGCAAGTTCCAGAGTGGAAGACACTCTCAGTATCACCCTGGCGAAAGACCACCCATTCAGAATTGAAATGTTGCTTGAGATGGCTTTAGTTGTGCTTAGTTACCAGATCTGAATAGCAGGTACTTCCCTACCTCTTGACCATCTCCTTCCCCTTCCCACAGCCTAAAAACATACCCCAATTGAGGATGCCGTAGTCTCACAGGACAATTGTGCGGTATTCATTTTAAAAAACTTTTTATTTTTCAGTGCTTGGTTCTCTTTCATAGATTATCAGTGTTATTTTCGTTTAGATTATCAGTGTTATCTTCTTCTTTAAATAAAAAAAAAATTCCACCTAAAATGGAGTTCTATAAATTAAACTTTATAAAAATAAATACACAACTATGCATATTTTCCTAAAATGTGAAATCAATCAATCGAATTAAATATGTAAATGTAAACAAGAGAATCATTTAGGATGATAAAAAGGAAAATTTAATACAATGAAAAGCGATAATTTTCATTCTGTACAATTCGCAGAAGATATTTAGGGTTATATTTATAATAATATGAGGAAAAACTCGACCATAACATAACAAAGTTTTCACCATATCAGTGGTTATAATAATATGCAGAAAATAACAGAGTTTTATAACAATTTAAAATAAATATACGTTTTGAGCGGGCTATAAGAGTTTGTAGAAACAAATTTCTGAGAAGGATGTTTATTAAATTAATGCAAATTCAATAACATATTTTATAACAGTTTTTTATCACGGCCCCACGTTGGGCGCCAATGTAAAGCGCGTAATTTCTTCTTTTTTATAACAATTACATTCATTAGATAAGTTTTGAGAAACGTTCACATCTCAGGCGAAATTATCTGATGACAATCTATGGATTTACATGATATTGTGTACTATAACCATTTTAATAATTTCTTTTAATATATCTAAACCTTTTCGTTATTTGTTTTTGGGGTGTTATGCCGTGTTGCGCTACCTCTTTATTTAGCCAACGTTTCGGACAGCGTTGCAGTGCCCATCATCAGAGCAGATCCGACAGATCCGGCAGATCTGGCAGATCCGGCAGATCCGGCAGATCCGGCAGATCCGGCAGATCAGACAGATTCGGCAGATCCGGCAGATCTGGCAGATCCGGCAGATCCGGCAGATTCGGCAGATCTACCGGATCTGCCCTGATGATGGACACTGCAACGCTCTCCGAAACGTTAGCTAAAGAAGGAGGTAGCGCAACACGGTATAACACCCCAAAAACAAATAACGAAAACACTTTTGACCGTGAAAATCTAAAAACGTATCTACCTAAAACTTATCTCATAATGTACTGGGTAACTAACTAACTAACCAACTAATCATCACGCCGTTTTCCACAGGGGTAGGTAGAGAGGACAGACCACCAAACAATTTGGTCTTGGCACACACTCCTTGCCACATTCACATTCATATATGATATTCTATTATTCTTACTCTTGACATGGCCTGACTCAAGTATCTGTTTCATGCCTGTCACCCTCGGGTGACCCCGGCTGCTTTTACCATTCACATTTGCGTCATATATTATACTTACACTCCTTTCTTCGCTCATTCGCTCTACATGCCCAAAACACCTGTGGGTTCCGTAAAATGTGTACATGTGTTATTATGTCTTGTGGGTCGATATTAGTTCCTAGCTAGGCAGATTGCCCGTTCTAAGGAACCAAATGCTGGTGTGAATGCAAAAAAAAAAAAAATTTTTACAAAATGTTCATTTTGATTTTTTAAATTAAATACACATTAATAAAAATGCCTGAAAATTTATTCTGTAACAAAAAAGAAAAAGAAAAGAAAAATGTTTTTTTTTATTATTTTCATACAATCATACATGGTTTTACCACACGTGCGCCTCAGGGATTTCATTTCTACAGCATTCAGTCTACGTTCATCGTTCCTCTGCCAGTTTCATTCCTCACTGCCATACATTAGGGTAGGTTCCAGAATTCTATTGTGGACGGCTGGCTTCGCTTTGGACAGTATATGGAGTGCTTCAGAACAAATATTTTATTGAAGGCAAAGTAACAAATAGTAATAAAAAAAAATCGAGTGCAGTTTTACACGCGGTACAAGCAAAACTTTACCAAAACAATCTCAACCAATACTTGAAAAGTGAGGTCATAATCAAAGCGACCAATGAGCGCAGACCTGTGGTAATTTCCGTTTCATATCTCAACCAATAGGAGCCTTTAAAAGTGACATCATAATCAAAACGGGCATTTAGAGCAGATGATCCGTGCAGGTGCAGTAATCGTCATTTCCGTTTCATCCGAAATCCGAATTACAGTGTGGCTATAGAAGTTTCACTTAAAAAATTAACAGTTACATATAATACATTATATGTATGAGACCACTTATTTGTTCCATACAAATACTATAAACAATAGGGCGCTGGACTCCGATCGTCACTTCGGTTTCGGGAGATAATAACAACTCGGAGACTTCATGGGTAATTACATGAAATATTTATTTTCAGACGGTTTTTATACTAAATTTTGCGCACACCTGTTTTGAAGAAAAACGTAAACATGTTTTCATTTCTGCATCTGTTGTTTATCTTGATAGCCCCAGGTGTTCGAGGCAGGTGTCCGGTATGATAAATTTCGTTTTTGAATAACAAACTGGTTTGGACATGCGTAGTTTTCTTGCCTGAGTTGACCTGATTTCCCCAGGTGAACGAACGCACCTGCAGAATTTATCATCAATATAATGCAAGGCGTTTTGGATTGCTAAGTGCTTTGATTCTTGAATAACACGTGCAGCCTTTTATGTAACATTTCGCAAGAATCGACTTGTATAAATATGATCAACATGTTGTGTAGTCTTCTCTGAGCAGGTGGTAGGCAATAATATTTTAAAGGAACACATGCGGCGACCAGCTGTAATTTTTCACGTAAACAAGGTATGGCAAGTTCATCAAGAGACGTCTGTTACATTATATATGTACATACACACTCGAAAGAAAATGAAAGGGGCACGCTAAGGCTCTCCGCTCGTGAAGTAACTGAAACCAAACTAAAACTGATTGGCAACTGCGGGTTGCAAACTATTGGCATCTAAGCTTGGCGCAACTTAATTTTATGGTTTCAGTAATTTTATCAGCTTGTAGGTATTTATTTGCTTGGTATAATTCTGCGTAGTGAATAACGTGATCGCTTACTCCTGTCAGAATTCCAACTGACGTTAGCCACGAGCTGTAGCCGCTTGTCAAAACAGCAAGAGATTTAACACCGAAGAACGCTCTCAAAGCAGCAATGATGGGATCGGGGATTGTTTATTTCTAAAACAGCTTAAAAACTAAACCCATGTTTTCAAGTCCTTCATTGTTATTTTTTTTCTTTGTTTTCCTCCTTTCCTTGAATGTCCCTACTTAGTTACTACAAAAAGAGGAAGGTGTTTCCTACCTACTGTGGAACACATCAACAATATTACACAAAATCTAAATTTACCTACATAAATGAGTTGAAAATTCGCAGTGATATCGTTCACATCTCGCTCTCGAAATCTCGCAAATAATCCTAAAAAATACTAAAAATATACTAAAAAGTGTCGGTAATTGTGACCCATAGTTCTTTAGAGCCATCCGTAACATCCTCAACATAAACGACATTAAGAAAGTGTACTACGCTTTATGTCAATCACAAATAGAGTACGGGATAACTGGATGGGGATCTGCCTTGAGCACTCACATGGACCGGCTCAATATAGCCCAAAAAGGAGTACTAAAGACAATTTTGAAATTACCGGTTAGAACTCCGACAGAAGAATTGTTTCAAAGCATTCAAGTCTACCACATACAAAAACTTTATGCAAAAAATATTTTATTTAAAATTAAAAAAAAACATCAGAATACTCCACTGTCCAACATAGATACACAACCAGGGCAATAAATCAAAATATTCTAGCTACAGCCAGTTTGAAAACATCTTTTGGATAAAGAAATATGAAATTCAATGCGACAAAACTATACAACGCTCTATCAACTCAAACAAAAAAATAACAGAAATAAATAAATTTAAAACAAAAGTAAAAATATGGTTGAGAGAACAAAGTGAAAATGAACTACCAAACATACTAAAGACCATGTAAGGACAACTGGATACTAAATACAAATGTGGAAAAACTACAGACCGCCTCAGAACAGGAAACCCTAGTGAGGAGGACTGTGAAAAAAAAATAATGTACTTTATAATACCTTAATATAATTTAATTTATAAATACATTATGTACAAATTTTGCTATAGATACTAATAAAAAAAAAAATAAAAAAAATAGTTGTGCCGTTATCGTGAAGTGCAGCCAGCATCAAGATCGGCCCGAAACAGCGGATGATCTCATCAAAGGTAGGGACTTTTTCCTTCCAATTGCCAAATCCTGTGATTGAGGTTAAAAAACGCAGTCAATTATCTTGATTCACAAAAATTTGATTTACAGTCCACCATCTCTCTCGTGTTACGATATTCTTCGTGACAGGGATGGTTGTACACTAAACCGCTACAAGGTGTGAGTGAGAAAGAACTCGAGCTCGTTCGGTTCGTCTCGTTACAATTCTACACTATTATTAGGGTGAATTGCCTAATTAAAAAAAACTATTATAATGTTATTAGTTTTATCTTTTAGACACACAAATTTTTTACTTAATTAACATTATTCTCTTCATTATTACAAAATAAACTTTAGTGGGCGCTTATAAGTAGTTTGGTTCAACAACTGTCCAATTAATGACTTAATAATGTATTTCTCTAAACTCATTAAAGGGTCGAATTAATCTCTTCTCCCGACACAAGAGGTCTGAAGTAATTAAATAAAGTGTTACTTTAAGCTAATTAAAGGTCCCTAATGAAACACCTGGAAAGATGTAATCCGTGCTAGTTAGGACCGAACTGGTTTCTGGGTTATGAATAGGGTAGTTTATAAAACAACCCTTTCCGGAATAGATAAGAGTCTCGTGTGACGCAGATTCGCAAAACCTTGCAGTTTAAAGTGCAGGTAAAAACATTAAGACGCCAGATAAATTTATTTTATTTATGTATTAGGCGTCTATGCAGTCTGAAGACACTAGCGGAATCCACCATCAGATACGGAATAACGTCTTGGGGAAACTCGTGCAAGACAAATATAGGTTACATTCAAACAATTCAAAATACTGTGACTAAGCTCTTGGTAAACAAAAGTATTTTTGCACAAAGAAGACGGGTAAAATTATTATATTAGTCAGTTAATATATTACCTGATCGAGGGATATGGTTTAAAATGGTACGCCAAAACCATATACATATGAATATATATATAGACCTGCCCTAAGTGATAAAAGCGTATTATTTTCCCCTCCCCATACTGGTTCCATGGAACCGGCTGGACTTACGAGAACCAGGCTTGAATCTAAAAAATGTGACGTCATCATTCTTGTTCGGACCAGTGCCGAGCTATCATCGTACATTTTACGAAATATCACGGCAAAAATGGTAGCTTGTGCTATACATTATACCCTAAAATTTGTCGATCATAACGAATGTGGGCGGTTCTCCAGTGTGCTCGTCGCTGGTTACAGGGGTAAGTAAATTATGAAACATTTGTTAAAGTGTCTTAACTAAATACGGAAACAAAATATTCGTCTGTGAAAAGTTGCGAACTTTACTTTGCGGTATTTGGACTTCGCAAATATGTTAATAACGTGGCGAGCAATTCGCGCTCGTATGTAAAAAGGTCTATTCATTCAAAAGCAGATTTTTCTTTTTAAAACTAAATGGTGATATTATAATGCGAGATGCCCATATAACTATATACTGTCAGATTGATTTTTTAACGAATCACAGTCATCTTTCCCCTCTTCGTCCCCGCGTAGTTTGGTTTTACCCATCATCTGTATCTTCTCGTCTATTAAATTTGGATGTCTATGGCCAAAACTTACTGTCATATTCAATGTACAAAGAAAGAGAGGATCATGCACGTGGCACTAGATTTAGTAAAAATATGGGTTTTTTCGTTCCGAAAATTATAAATAAATAATGGCAACGGATATTCACTTTTCGGGTCCCTACCATATTTATTAAAATGCCAATATACATAAAAATCGAATTAAATTGCACCACCGATCTCAAGAAAAAAAAGGCTAATAGATCAAGACTTTTTATATTGATATTGTTTGGAATCTTATGTATAAATATGACTATAAGTAATTTGCCTGTCTTGTGTATTTTATGCCATTATATTGAAAAGTTATTCTTCTGAATCTATTTTCCACATTGTGGTTTCTTGTTATATTTGTGCTTTCATGTTATATTAATATTTTTAAACTCTGGCAATTTAGCGAGTGCTTAAAATGAAGAATAAAAAATGTTTTTTAAAAAGAGAGTACGAAAACAGTGTGCAATATAGTTGTGAATGATAAATACTTGGAGCAGGTGGAAGAGTTTGTGTATTTGTTTGAATATCTGTCTGAATATGTATACCAGCGATGGGAAGGCTGATAGAGATATTGAAATATGGGTAAATTTACAATTATTTTACCTTGTATCGGGGCTCAAAGCCTTGTATATTTTAGGAGCAATAAACTAGAATTGTTTATCCATTATCTAATGTTTTTATATTGTTAATTTATATATATATTAGGCGTCTATATAGTCTAAAATCACGGTATTTGAAAGATTGAGTACGAAAATCGTACGCAAAATTGTTGTGAATGACGAATACTTGGATCAGATGAGTTTGTGTATTTGAGAATATGTTTACGAGAAATGGGATATCAGATAACGATATTTATTTTTGAATTTCACGTCCGGCTGGACTTTTACATGCTATTTTTTTTTTATTACGGCAAAGAACATCTAAATAAACACATCAAAATCAAAACCAAATAAAAAAATAAATCAAAAACTAAATGAAAAACAAAACAAAGTCAGAAACGAAATAAAATAAAAACAAAAAACTCCACCATACACAATGGAAAAATAGGCCGGCGTGTTCCAGCGGTAAGGCTCTTGACTCGCAATCCGAAGGTCGCGGGTTCGCATCCCTACGTGGAAAATAAATTTTATTGATTAATTTGTGCTATTTCACAATTTATTCACTTAAAATAATATATAGCATATTAGCTTTTGCCCCCGGCTTACCCACAGCGCCTCCTCCACCTTCCCTATCCCCACTCCAATCACCCCCCTCCTCCTTTCTATGCCCCTTCTCACCCCTCTCTCCCCCACCCCCTCCGCCCACAAATTCCCATCACCCCTCACCCTCCCCCTCCACCCTCCGCCCTGCCCCATCCCCCCTCACCCCCTCCGCCCTGACCACACACCCTTACCCCCTTACCCCCTCACCAACCCCTCCATACCCGTTACATTGTTTTTCAAATAGCTCGCGTGCCACCTATTGCAATTTTTGTACATAAATTTCATAATGCCACAGCTCTAAGCTATAGCCTATTCTGATGTATGAACTTTATTATTGTAAAGTTTCATTAAAATCCATTCAGTAGTTTTCGCGTGAAAGAGTAACTAATCCATACAAATTTTCGCCTTTATAATATTAGTAGGATTTGCGGCACGTTCCAGGGTGAAAGATACTCTCAGTATCGCCCTGGTGTAAGATCACAATTCAGAATTGAAACGTTGCTTGAAATGGCTTTAGCCGTGTTTGGTGACCAGATGTGAATAGCCAGGTACTTCCCTACCTTCCTCTTCCTTATATCCTTCCTCTCCCCACTATTTTCAGCCTCACACCATACCCCAATTGGGGGTGCCATAGTCTCACTGGCTCCAGACGGGAGCAGTTGGAACTCTTGTGCGGTATTCATTAAAAAATATACAAAAAAGTACTAGGAAAAGTACAATACATTGATAAGATAAGCCGCAGCAGAGCTACGTAGTTTGTTTAGTTAAATTATATCAAATTTGATGTTCTTCTTTCCGATATAAATTGGGTAATGACTTGTTTATATTTAGTGAATGATGTTAAATATGTCAACAACATCTTTATAGTCAATACCCAAATTTTGTATACGGCAAACGGGGCTATACAATTGTGATTCTGTCTTGGAATTGTCACAATAGAACGGTAGATATTGCCTCGATGTTGAAAGAACTGTAAATGATATTGAAAGAAGGGTAAATGTACGATAAGGAACTCCAGTGAAAAATATTATGGCTTTAAAAAAATATGGTCATATAGACCAATAAACGCTGATTCTGAATATATAAGTTTTATTTAATAATATTAAACGCAGAGTTTAAAAAAAAATATTAAGTCCATTTTTAATCGGGTCGTAAAAATACGCCGTCAAGTTGGCATGATTGAAATGTTAGTGTTAACGTCACTGTTCAAGTGTCGTGACGTTACCGTAAAGTCGTTGTATGGGAATGTATGATATGACACAAGCCATCGTATTAATGTATTCGTTTATTTACATACTGTTTATAGAGATTTAGTTGTTGTGTTTATTGTAACATTATTTTGGCCTAAATAATGTTTCAAAAATAAAGGTATCTCTTATTAGTTTATCTCTATTATTGAAAATATTCAAAAACTATCGCACAAAAAAAATAGTAATGCTTTTCTAGGGAGAATACTTCGAACAACGGAATTCAAAATGGCGGTAGTTGATCAGCTGATTGCCCGATCCTATACTAATTTTTCAGGAGTGATGACGTCACACGATTCACCATATATACGGTGGTTTTCGGGAGATCTTGAAAAATTAAAACTTTGAAAATTATTTTAACTATTAAAACTAACTCTAAAAATAAAAATGCTAAAAAAATAAGAAAAAAATAATATTTCTGAAAAAATAAGAAAATACACAGATTTAGGAAATGAGATTAAAAGAATTTGGCATTCTCGGACTATAAAAATATTACCATTTGTTATTTCGGCCACTGGCATAATACCTAGGAATCTGATTCAAAATTTAAGCATATTAGATTTGTCAAAGAACTTGTATATAAAAATTCAAAAATCAGTAATTTTAAATACATGTAGGATTACAAAAGATTTTTTAAATATTTATATTGAGGGATCAGTAGGATTTATAGGTTCAATTAGAAATGCCACAGAGCCGAACCCTCTGATATGAAAATATCTGGAGTCGGTGAATTATATTCCCATTTGGTCTCTAGTTTGTATTTATAATACTTATATAGTGCAATTGCATAGCGTGGGTTGACTAGATGATCATTTGGGGAAGTGTGTGAAAGGGTTTAGTTTTTCCTTCTTTTTTTCCTTTTTTTTTTTTTTTTTGGGGAAAATTTAACCCGGACATTTAAATCTGGTGCGTAATATAATATAAGTTAGAAGGTCATTATTCTTTAAAAAAAAATTGGACTGTAGTTCTCTATTATTTAACCTTATATCGGTGCTCAATGCATTGTATATTTTAGAAGCGATGAACCAGAATTGTCGTTGAGCGAATGCAGTTCTAGCTTTAGGGAACATGCAATCCAAGTGCAATGAAAATTGTGCTTGATGTTTTGAGCCATATAAATTTGTCTTTCGACTAAAACGGTATTGAACGATGAGTTTAAACCAAATTAGGCTAAGATTATTGTACTTGATTCCTCGAATTCCTGATTCTACTATGTACGATCCAAAATTGGTTCTAATGCTAGTAACTCAAATAGTTTTGCAACAGTTTGGGCGAGTACTTACCTAATTTAGACGGAGTGTTCTAAGGAGAAGTTTCGATACGTTCGTGAGTTGGTTCCGGGGAGTACATGGTGTAACAGCTGAACTACAAGCCGCCAAAGGTCATGGCCGAAACACACGTGAGCGAAATAATAATTTATAATGAATCATCACGAGATAGTTTTGTTTTAACTTTGGTTTAATAGATCATTAGCATTTAATTTAATCCTTTCTAAACATGTATAGTTTATCTGTACAGGCGCCCTTCTGGATGTTCTAATGATATGCATCCGTTTTATTGATACCACATGTTCCGAGAATATAGTTTTAACATTAATTGATTTACCTAAGGTAGTCAACCACCCCTGTAGATTCAATATCACAATAATCATGCTCTACCCTTAATGTTGAGATTAAAGAATAAATGTGCAATCCTTGTTACTTTAACATTCCGTCTTTTCTTTCATTGATCTACCCACATGTCAGCACTTGTATTCCTGATATGGATTAAATGTTTATTCTAATATGAGAGTGATAATTATGGCATTGGGATGGCGGTGATTGCAAGATAGAAAACTAGGTAAGATTATCGTTACAGTTTACAGAGTTCTACAAGAGACGTCTCTAGTATATAGGGTCGCCCCTCCAATTCAGAACCTACATAGATGAGCTAGCAATAAGATTTCTAGCAAGAGACATTTTGAGAGTATAACAGAAAGTTTTTTGTTTTTTTTTTATTCCAGAAAAAAAGAAAATTACGTTTTCATTCATTTAACTACAAATAACTAAACACATTAAACTTAACTAAATATTACAATACAGAGTTATTTATTTCAATACTTTGTTTCTCAAGAATAAAAATTAATATATTTTTTAAATTACCCTGCATTTTTGCATTTTTAATGTCGTTTGGTAGGCAATTATATGAGTTGCCCAACTCGTAACCTATGGATTGCTCACCATAGTTAGTTGTATGTTGTCGTGTAAAGTGCTTGTGTACTTCGGACGTTTTAATGAATTCTGTGTTTGTATGTATGAATTTATTATTTATTTTGTGTATGATACATGTATCACATAGTTTTGTTTTCGTATATAATTTTTTGTGGATGTACTGGATACTGTACTGAAATAGTTTTTTTGGTTACCTTGCATTGTATTATTTGTAATTCGTTTATGCATGTTTCACATGCGTTTCCCCAGATTTCAATCAAATAATTTAAATGTGACTATAATGTAACCTTTTTAAAATTTATTTGGTAAAAGATATGATAACCGGCTAAATACGTTAATTATATGAGTGATACTTGTTTTGTTTATCTTTAATATGCTGTTTAAATTTTAAATGTTGATCAATGCATAGCCCAAGATGTTTTTCCTGGATCAGGATTTGCAAGTCGTTTTTTTTAAATTTTAAGGGTACATGAGCAGGAATTATTTTACGAGTTTTTTCTAGGTCTCTTTGTACATTTTCTAGTAAGGTGTCTAAATATTTACCCTAGTAAAAAATTGCAGTATCATCTGCGTTTAAAAAAAAAAAACGAATGTGGTTTAGACCACATGACTGAAGTTAAACTTCACTAACTTATAAAATAACATATGACATTGGGGTGACATATGACCATGGGGTGACATATGACCATGGGGTGACCTACAATCCTGGGGTGACCTACGACCGTGGGGTGACCTTCGACCTTTGGGTGACCTACAACCTTGGGGTGACCTACGACCTAGGGGTGACCTACGACCTCGAGGTGACCTAAGATCTTGGGGTGACCTACAACCTTGGGGTGACCTACGACCGAGGGGTGATCTACGACCTTGAGGTGACCTACGATCTTGGGGTGATCTATGACCTTGGGGTGACCTACGACCTTGGGGTGACCTATGGCAAGGTTATTCAATAAATGATTCCATGTGCTCGCACCTCTCTCTCATGCCCCTACAGTAATATACGAAACGTAGTTCTCTCTTTTTCTATCTTCACTAACTTATATCTCCCTCTCAACTTCAAGCTTGCGTAAAGGCCCGACCGTTCGCCTCGCCCGATCACCGTTCGCATCGATCACCGTTCGCATCGATTACCGTTCGCATCACACTTTTCGTAACGCATTCACCAGCTTACCCCCCAAGTCGAGCGTGCGTAAAGAAGTTACTTAAAAAATTTCACCACTTAGTTCTACTGAAGTTGATTTCCAGGCTGTCCTACACACTAGTTTTTAATTACGAGTATAAGAGTTTTTACTGTAAATTAAGATAAAGTGAACCCACGGGAATCTATTTACAGAACCATTCACATTAGAAACCATAAAATATATTTGACAGGCATTTAATCTAAGATCGTTCGCCCACTTCACCCCTGTTCAACGTTCAATCCATTCTCTAACCAAAGCTATTCATTCCGCCCACATATTGAAAATATAAACACAAGTATTATGTACCCTTTACTGTACTTAACACCGGATTACCCACATTACAGACTGGACGGATTTATTCCTTTAGGATATTTTATAGAGTTCCTGGATATAATTGCAAAGTTTTTTTCTGCCTTATTTTTACTTACAAAGTAGTTTATATTATACCAGGTGATTAGGCATCATTATATGTTTCTTTTTACCTTGATAATAAATTAAAAACTATTTATATCACTAAATTATTTTGGATGAAAAACTAAGTTTCGCCAATCATATCCACCAAATTGTAAACAAAGGTATGAAAACACTAGGCTTCGTATTAAGAACAACCAAAAACTTTAATTCCATACATGCCATTACATTATCATATGTATCTCTAGTTAGAAGCCTAATGGAATATAACTCGGTAGTTTGGTCTCGATCTTACAAAATTCACATTAATAACATTGAGCGAATACAAAAAAATGTCTGCCTTTTATAAATTTTAAATGAAATATCCCATTAGAAGACTTAAAATATAATTTATTATTAAATATTCTAAAAATACACACACTAGATTTGTCGTTTATTTTGAATGTCTTCTAGTGACTAGAAGACATTCGTAAAATAAACGACTTAACATTTTTATTCAAAATACACCCTTTCCCTGCGGGAAGCGCACCACTGCGCCGCCCCGTACATGCCCTGTGTTTGGTGACCAGATCTGAATAGCCAGGTACTTCCCAACCTTCCTCTTCCCCACCTCCTTCCCCTCTCCACTACCTTCAGCCTCACAACATACCCCAATTAGGGATGCCATAGTCTCACTGGCTCCAGACGGGAGCAGTTGAGATTCTTGTGCGGTAATTCACTGTAAAAAAAAAGAAGTTAAATATGACCGAATCGGATGGGGACATATTAGCTTAGTTGGTAAAGTTAGCTGATTGGTAGAGTTGCGCCCCGGCAAGGCGGAGGTCCTTGGTTCGTGTCCCAGGCGTGACCGTATATTTTCTTATTTTCCTGTTTTCAAATTTTGATTGAGTTTCGCTAATATTGTCTTCATTTCATCATCATTCTCACTCTTGGCTCTACAATCCCTGGTGGGTTTTGGCCTCCTCAAGAGATTTCCTCCACTCATCTCGGTTTTGTGCCAGCTCTCTCCAGTTTAGAAGCTCCAAGGTACATAGATATGTCTTTGAGGTCTTAATCTTGGTCTTCCCAAGCTCCTTCGCCCTATTGGTCTTGAGTTCAGCAGGGACTTTGGTGCTTGATGCTCGGTCTTTCTAGCCACCGAAGTCTTCCCGGAATTATAAATTTTGCGACGTTTCACTCCTTAAACAGAGTATACAGTTCATGGTTGTAACGTCTACGCCAAAATCCATTTTCTAGTCATGTCTTCATTTAATTAAATAATATTAAAATTTGTGTTTTTACTCATTAAGTTAAGAATAAAAGTAACCAATTTAATTTTGGTTCCGATTTTAGATTTTCACGACCAAAAGTATTTTTGTTATTTGTTTTTGGGGTGTTATGCCGTGTTGCGCTACCTCCTCCTGTAGCCAACGTTTCGCATACCGTGGGATGTTATGCCGTGATGCGCTACCTCCTCCTTTAGTCAACGTTTCGGACGGCGTTACGGTGTCCATCATCAAGGCAGATGTGTCCATCATCACATATCTGCCCTGATGATGGACACTGAAACGCTGTCCGAAACGTTGGCTAAAGGAGGAGGTAGCGCAACACGGCATAACACCCCAAAAACAAATAACCAAAAAATATATTTTATCGTCGTATTTTATACACTTATCTTTCAGGGCAAAAATACTTTTCTTTTTCCAGCAAGTACTCATGATTGAAACGCCACCCCTTTTGGCAACGTAAAAGACTCGGTAGAGAAATAAATTTAAAAAACACTCGTATCATGTGCATAGTTGATTCTGTTCATTTTATTTTATTTTGGCTAAGCACAGACTCGATATAAATATTTATGTTCCGAATACAAAAGTTCTCTCTTCCATTTCCTGGTAGCAACGTCGCGTCGCGTCACTGCACTTTAAAATAAAATATATCTTGTTCTACTTCAGAAACATAAATATTTTAATGTTATTTTAATTAATTCAGAATGCGTTTTTAAAATTTAGATTTAAAGGAAGCCACAAGCCAAATATATATCTATTTTTAGAGTGCCTTATATAGTGCCTTATATATGCAACGAATATAGATAATATGTATAAAAATCACCTGGCAAACGCAGTGAATAACTCACGTTTTCAAGTGTTTTTTTTAAAATTTATTTTATGAATAATTTTATAAGAAAGAAAAAAGTTAATAGCGAATAACCAGACAAAACCGGAAATATGTCAATTTAAAATCAAATTTTAGACGTATTGACTCTTTTCGAAAAAGATATGTTTAAATTCTGCGATAATATGTTTATTTTTAGTACAATATGGTTTTACCGTAGGTCGTTAGGAGATTTGATAAATTTTCAAACAAAATTTTGTATTATACAACACACATTTCAAATCATATAATCATGCAGTAAAATAAATCAATAAATTATTTGGGAAAGCTATGTATCAGAAATTTAATTTTAGTTTAAATAAATCATTTAAAAAAAGGGTGACCCGACAATTCGTCCTGCGACAATTCATCCGGCGACAGTTCATCCTGCGACAGTTCATTCGGCCGACAGTTCATCCTGCCGACAGTTCATCCTGCCGACAGTTCATCCCGCCGACAATTCATTCGGCGACAATTCATCAGCCGCATATACGGCCGTACAACCAAAATCGATATACTTATATCTGAAGGCATTTTGAGTGGCAATCCGCTGTAAAAATATTTTTACTAACAATAATTTCGACTCTCCGAAGAAGCATGCGTGAATAACAAAATACAACATACTTATACTTATAGGTTAGGTTAGGTTAGGTTAGGTTAGGTTTGGTTAGGTTAGGTTAGATTAGGAGGTTGAATTGTCAGGATGAATTGTCGCCGGATGAATTGTCGGCGGGATGAACTGTCGGCAGGATGAACTGTCGGCCGGATGAACTGTCGCAGGATGAACTGTCGCCGGATGAATTGTCGCAGGATGAACTGTCATGGAACCAAAAAAAGATGCGCGTACGTGTTTTGTGATGAAAATACTTTAGTTTGTCTATTTATTTATATTTAAGATTTTTTTTTTTACTTTCTTATTTTGCTTAGACATTATTGAAAAATTTTAAAAACTTATGATTAAAAAATAATAACACAAATGACTTAATTTTAATAGTTTATCATCATACCTTTAGCATTTTTGAATGTAGGTATAAATTAAAGCATATTTTGGATGAAATAAAATCGATATTGAGTTATTATTTAAAAAAAGCTGGTACGGAGAATTCTCGGCCGCTGGCTGGATAATGGTCTTTAACTAACTAACAAACCATCACGTCGTTACTTCGCAGGGGTAGGCAGAGAGGACGGATCGCCAAAAAACTCGGTCTTGGAACACACTCTTTGCCTCATTCACATTCATACATCGTCTCATACATACTCTTCTATTATTCTGACTCTTGACATGGCCCGTCTCAAGTATCTTTTTTTGAATTGCCGATAACCCGGGCGATTATTAAAATAACATTATCATACACAAAGAAGTAAGTAACCCGCCGATGTACCTGTCTCAGAACAGACGATGTCTGTTACATACATCTGATTCACTTGATCAAGCCATGTCTTCCTCGGGTGTTCCCGACTTCTTCTACCATTCACTCTCTTCGTTCATTCGCTCTACATGCCCAAACCATCTGAATGGCCCTTTCTTAATCTTACTCATTACGCTTACATAAGCCTTACAATCTGTGTGGATCTCCACATTTTTCACACGATCATACATGGTTTTACAACACATACGCCTCAGGGAACTCATTTCAAGACCATTCAGTCTATGTACTTTCATCCTTCCTCTGCCAGTTCCATGCCTCACTGCCATACATCTGGGGAGGTACCAGCACTCCATTGTGGACTACCAGCTTCGCTTCTTTTGACAGTTTTTTTTTATTAGCGCCAATGGCACTCAGTCCTCTATTGATGGAGTCACCTGCATTTACCCTTCTTTCAATATTTCTTTCACCCTTCCCATCTCTCGTAAAAATACTACCAGATACACAAACTCATCCAGCTGCTCCACAAAAAGTCAATCCATGGAAACTATCATAGAATTTTTTTCCATAAAACTTTATTTTTAAAAAGTTATTTCTTACATGCGTTCATTCATATCCAATCCAAAAGTACATTTTTCAGTAGTTGGCGCTTATATTTTTTATTAAGTAGGTAATAAGCAATTTTATTTTAATTCTCCTTAAGGCAAACGGTAGGAAAAGTTTTATTTTATCTAATATATATATATTTTATTTATAATGTAAACTGATTCATAGTAAAGATAAATCTAAAAAGGTGATTTAGAATTAAGATTCGCCCTAAAAAAGTAAAGGTAAAACCACACTAAGCCCACGCAAAGCCACGCCACGTGGGTAGACGTCACCATTTCCATATCTGGACTGCTTACCATCCACACATTTTCTATGGAAACGGGTGCTTTAGAATCAGACTAGCTCCACGCAACGCAAACCGACGCCCCCTACGGGACGTTGATCTGCCACAGCCAGATCGGCGTGGGCCATGTGGAAGGTGGAGGGGGTATGGTCACGCCTACTACGAGATGATTTTACATCTTTTTGGTGTTATCTGAGCATCTAACGTTGTTTCGCTATATCTATGGTTGTTTTTTTGACAAATATTATTCAAAAATTTGATATTGAAAGCCTAAAAGTACCAGAAACAGCAGAAAAGTTCATTACAACCATAAATCATAAGTTGAATGACATCAGCGACCATGTGGAACAACATGATATCAACTCATACTGGGATGGTGTTAAGTCTGTGATTACCAATGCAGCTGACGAAGTTCTGGGAAGCAGGCAAACAAAACCAAGAGAATTATGGTTCGATGCAGAATGCCAACAAGCAACCAATGTGAAGAATGACGCATATCTAAGAATGCAACAGCGACATCGTACACGGCAAGCAGAGATGGAATACAGAGAACTAAGAAAGCATGAGAAAAAACTGCACAGAAGGAAGAAACGAGTATTTCTCGAGAACCAAATCAAGGAAGTGGAACTAGCCAAGGCCCAAAACAGAAGTCGACTTTTCTATCAGAAGGTAAACCATCAAAGAAAAGAATACAAGCCCAGAATTACAATGTGCTATGACAGCGAGGGAAATATTTTGAATGAAAAGTCAAGAATTCTGAATAGATGGCTGGAATATTTTGATGCTCTGCTAAACGGAAGTGTAGATAAGAGTGTGGGTGAAAATTTGACAAGGGATGGAAACATCACTGATGGTGGTACTAATGATGATGACAATGTCGAGCCGCCACCAACATTAGAAGAAGTAGTGGGTGCCATTAAAAGTCTACATAACAATAAATCACCTGGAACTGACAACATCTCTTCAGAGTTATTCAAATATGGCGGAGAGAACCTTCAAGTCCATATATATAATATCATTAAATCCATCTGGTGCTCTGAGACTCTGCCAAGTGAATGGAACTGTGGAATAATTTGCCCTCTTCACAAGAAAGGAGACCCTATGAACTGCTCTAACTATAGGGGCATAACGCTGCTGAATATCTCATACAAGATCCTATCAAATGTACTGTGTGGTAGGCTTTTGAAATATTCGGATGGCATAATTGGCCAATATCAAACTGGGTTCCGTAAGGGGAAATCTACAACTGATCAAATCTTCTCACTGAGACAGATACTGGAAAAAACAATAGAATTTAATGTTGATACATACCATCTCTTCATAGATTTTAAGGCTGCCTATGACACGGTAAATAGAGAAAGACTGTACAGAGCCTTGGATGAATTTAAAATCCCAAGAAAACTGGTAAACTTAGTAAGGCTCACAATGTCTAATGTTGAGTGCCGAGTCAGAATACAACAGGATCTGTCAGACACCCTAAAGACCTTCAATGGACTAAGACAAGGAGATGCACTTGCCTGCATTTTATTCAATTTAGCGCTGGAAAAGGCCATCCGAAATGCAGGTATACAAACCACAGGCCATATTTTTAACAAGTCTGTTCAGCTCCTTGCTTATGCTGACGATATAGATATCATCGCACGCTCAGAATATGAACTAAAATCGGCGTTTAAAAGCTTAGCTACGTCGGCAAGGAACATGGGATTGGTCATCAACGAGGGAAAGACAAAATATATGCCCGTACATGGACGCCAGAAACCACCAAGTATACAGATAGATAATTATAGTTTAAAAAACAAATAATAATAAAATAATACCTACCTACCCAATCTACATTATTATCTAGCAACAGCTCCACCCCTACCATAATAAAACATTGTTCGAAACTGTCAAATTAGTATAAGCTTTCCCTGACGAAGGAACGTTTGTTCCGAAACCGGTCGGATTTGCGCATCAAATAAGTGGTTTATACAAAGTTAAATTATTTAATTTTTTTTTTTTTTAGATAATTATACATTTGAAACTGTCAACGAGTTTGTATATCTCGGTACTATGGTGACAAATGAAATGTATCCAGCGAAATCAAAAGAAGAATAGTAGCTGCAAATCGATACTACTTTGGGCTACAGAAGCATATGAAATCTCGCCACCTTACCAGAAGAACTAAAGTCCTGCTTTACAAGACCCTTATACGACCTGTTCTTATGTATGGTTCGGAATGCTGGACAATCAGTAAGGGTGATGAAGGAGCCCTAGAAAGTTTTGAAAGGAAGGTGCTGCGAAGGATTTACGGCCCAGTCTGTGATAATGGAGAATGGCGTATCAGATACAACCAGGAGCTATACGATCTTTACGAGGACCCTAATATCTCCAAGGAAATCAAAACTGGAAGACTCAGGTGGGCTGGACATATCCAGAGAATGAGCGAAGGAGATATTCCAAAGCGAATTATGGATGGTGCACCTGGGGGTCGGAGAAGAGTTGGAAGACCAAAGCTTCGATGGCTGGATGGAGTGGTGAAGGATGCAAGCACCATCGGCATCCGAAACTGGCGCAACGCAGCACAACACCGACAGTCATGGAGGCAGGCTCTGCTGGAGGCCAAGACCCGACCTGGGTTGTAGAGCCACAGATGATGATGATGATGATGATGATGATGATTATTCAAAAATGGATGACGAACAGTTTATTGAAGCTTTTAGACGGCACGAAGTTATTTATAAAATCAAATTACAGGATTATAGAGATTCTGCATACGCAGTGCAACTTAGGAAGAAATTTCAGCCATTCATGGCATGATTTTCAATATTATACCCCTATAATGAATGTCAATCAAACTTTAGACACACTGCCAGTCTTTCTCTGGTCCCAATTGACTTTCGAAGATGTGTGTTTTCTTTTTTTATGTCATATTCAATTATGCTGTGAAGCTCTTCAAATACCACTTTACTCGTACGGAAGTACATGAAGAATCGTCCGTCATCAGATTCTAGTTCCTTTACTAAAGTATGGAACTCTCCAAACATTTGTCTTTGTTAATGTTGTGGACCCAAATACTTCTCACTTTTTTTCTTTTTACGAGAATATTGATTTAACAATAATAATCGTAGCAAATCATCTTCAAATTCACTTTCAAGATATGGCAAAGCTGTCATCTGCTAAGAGAATCACATAAACATAACCTAAAAAATAAATGTCAAATGTGTCAAATCAAACGCGCCTGCGCACAACCAGAGACCCTGTGGTCACAGCGACGCGTACGTACGTCGGCCAGTGTGAACGGTACAGGAACGTTGCGTGGCGTTGCGTCTGCTCAGTATGATCCTTGCTTAAAGTTACTTTAGTTTTCTCAGAGTTGTAGATGATCTCAGTACCGCCATGATGATTGCCTTTAGACAGAATCAAATTATCGTGCGTCGGTTTACATCGCAGTGGGAGGGATGGATCCGTATGTCGGTCACTCCTGGACATATTTTTATTTATTTATTTGTTTATATATATTTTTTAAATGTATTTATTACAATCATAAAGGTACTTAAATTAACGTGATAATACGTATATATTTCAAATTATAAACTAGACATATTTACCTTTACGAGAGTTAAAAACTCGTGTGTAAAGGAGAAAAAATAAAAATTAATAAATAAGTAGTCATTAGAACTTAACATTCAGTGTGAAGAAAAAAAACTAAATAATTTTGTACATACATATTATTATAGTGAAAAAAACTTTTTGTGTGTAATAATATAAAGTTAAATATTCAAAACCAATTATCTTATGTAATAAATAAATTGCTGTTCGTTTGTCTCGCTAAAACTCAGGAACGACTGGGCCGATTTAGCTGATTTTGGTTTTGAAATGTTTGTCGTAGTCCAGGAAAGGTTTAAATGGTTAGTAAAAACAACAATTTCATTTTCCTATATAAATTCTTCTCCTGTCAAACATTTGACGTTCGTCCCTTCGGTACGGTAGACTGGAGTCCACTCGAGATTGCGTTGAAACTTTGGTGAGTTGTTCTGAGCACGCCCGCGAAGTTTTCTATATATACTGGTGAGCTCTGGCATTATGAAATTTGTATAAAAAATTGCAATAGGTGCCACGCGAACTGTTGAAACTGAATGTATGGAATGTGGGAGGGGTGAGGGGAGAGTGGGGGGAAAGGAGGGGGGGAGGGGAACTTGGGAGGGGAACTCGGGAAGGGGGTTCAGGGGAGAAGGGGAGGGGAACCCGGGAGGGGGGAGGGTAACTCGGGAGGGGGATCCGTGGGAGGAGGGAAGCGAATACGGGAGGGGGGAGGGGAATTTGGGAGGGGGGTTCACGGGACGGGGGAAGGGGGGAGTAGAGTGCGGAGAGGGAAGGTGGAGGAGGAGTGGGAACGCGATAGGGGAATGATACGCGGGAGAGAAAGGGGAGGAGGAAGGTGAACGGGAAGAATGGGAAAGGACGCGCAGGGAGAAACAATTTCTTTATTAAATGGCATAGCAACGCAAACCGGGTACCATGTAGTTTAAAATAAAAATTAAAAAGTACTAGATACACTAAAAAGTAATAGAATATGAACAATAAGATGTCAATTGATTGTAATTATCTAAATTATTTATGATAGAACAGTTTGTTTTATTTTTAAATTTATTATAATCTAGTTCTAACTGTTCTAACCTCAGCTCTGTCGTTAGTTGATTGAACCATATTATTCCAGTGTAAATGAAGCAATGTTGTGCAAAGCTGGTATACATTAATGGAGTTCATAAGCGACCCATTAAGTTTTGTCTACTGCTTTCAACACGTAACATGGCATGGTGTGATTTCAAATATATTGACCCACAGATTCCTCCTACCTACCCCTCATACATTTTTTCCTTCACAGAATTTCCTTTCCCTAAAAATGCCCTCCCCACAGCATCCCTAAAGATGACATTGACCCTGAGGGATTTTGTTTTCTTAGGGTCACCTATGTGAAGCTAATGTAAAAAAGAAAGATATATATGTAAATATATGCGTTACTAGCTGACATGGTCACGCGTTGCTGTGGCTCAGTAGTTATAGTAGACAAACGTAAAATCGAAACACAACACCATCTATTTGATGGTTAACCAACCTAGATAACCAAGCGTTGTGTCGATAAATTAACTCACTCCGCCATCTGTTAGAAACTTAGAAATTACAATAATTAAAAGCATTGTCAATAAATATTGTACCAAATTACACATAGTAAGCTAAATTGCATCAAAATCGGTTTATTAGTTTCGGAATTTATCTCGAACAAACATCGAGACGCAAGATTTTTATGTATAAAGATCATACAGAGTAATAAATATATTACTAGCTGTTATAAATCCGCTTCGCGCTTTGTAACAAACTTCACGTACGAAAATGATTTTGCTTAAGGTGCGGGATCAGAGACGTGCGAAGTCGGGTTCTTAAATTTCGACCGTACAGATGCTTGCGTATTAATACTATCGGATGAAGACTATTTACATATATTAGAGTAACTCAGATTTTTTGTGATTTATGTAAATTTTTGTCATTAATATTAATTAAACGCAAAAATCGATAAGCTTAAATAATGGTTTAATTTAAACAGTAAGCAATCATGATAATTTTCATTGCGATATTTCCACTTTTTCACTTTTATTTCCACATGATATTGATGACCCGGCTTTGCACGGTTTAGGCTGTGTACCGAGCGTGTGGGGGTGGAGGTACGGGAGGGAGAGGATAAATAATATTCAAGCACATGTGTTTTGTGGCAATTTTTACAAAGATTAATCCGCCTTTAGACAGCGCAGATAAATTACAGAGAACGGAGAAGGCGGAATATAGCCAACGGGTGCCCGCAATTATTATTTCCTATAAAAAATCTTTAAAATATTTAATATTTATAAGAAAAACTCTCTTTTTATAACTTTTGAAGGTTATTCCCATCAATGTAATATATCATTGAAGAAGAAAATAATAATAATAATCTAGACGAAAATACAAAAGAGAAAAAGACACAGAAAAACAGAAAAAGATAATGGTCGCAACTGGGACTCGAACCCTGAACCTCTCGTCTATCCGGGACGTGCGTTTACCAATTCCGCCATGGCGCCCTACATAATAACAAACATACGTACATTTATGATAGCAAAAAAAATAATATAATTAAAAAATAATTAATTACAAGAAAATTACCTACTTATATATTAATCGTTAAAAATGTTTTACACCACTGAAATACCGGTATGCTTCGAGTATATTTGGAATCACATTTTGTGTGATATTGTGACAATAATTATTGAATATAATGAAGCGTGAGCCCAAATACGAATCCGCTGGTTGAACTCATTTGTAAACAATTACTCGAATGTTGATACCTACTTATGTAAAGCCTACTTATATCTTTCTAGCTCTGTTTATCATTTTATGTACTATATACTTATGATACTGCATACTTGTTATAATGCTCCTGTACAATTTATTTTATATGTAAAAGCCATCAAGGCGTAAACAAACAAATAAAATAAAATAAATAAATAAGTAATAGCCAATCTCATATTTCAAATTTTAAAATTAACAATTCTTCAATGATTTAAAATATTTGCCTATAGCCAGAAGAAACGTGAAATCCACTGAAATGATTTGAAAATATATGCAAGAAATTTCTTATAGGTTTGAATGGAAACGTATGTCGCCGTTAAGTTAGCCTCTCAAAAACTGGACGTACTGTACAGGGCCCGCAGATACTCGTACTTTGATAGTTCACAACTGCTCATCCTGTACACTGTACAAATCACAGGTCCGTTTAATAGGTTCTCACATCTTAACAGACGGATTGCAATCATTAGAGCACAGGTGTCGGGTGGGAATGCTATCCTTGTTCTATTGGTATTTCAATTGAAGATGCTCGGAGGAACTAGCATCATTGATGCCTTCGGCACCGGTGCATAGTCGGGAAACACGTCAAACGCGTGCCCAACATTTGTCACATGAAAACGGAAAACGGTTGACATTGGTCGTTTGACATAAGAAACGGTTGACATTTGTCATATGAGAACGGTTCGCTTCTTCGACTCGTTCTTGTGTTTAACAGCTCGGCTGTGGAACGATTTGCAGGCCTCTGTGTTTCCTCCTTCCTACAACAAGGGTCTTTTCAAGACCAATCCATTCATTCCTTTCTCTCCTCAAAAAGACCCTCCACACAGCATCTTAGATGACACACACCTGTGTGGAATTAATGTGAAAAAAATCTCTGTATTGCTGACGAAAACCAACATCTGATACAAGTTTTCATTCCACTCTCTTTGTGTGGTGTTTCTCAAAAACAATGTAAGAATATTTACAAAAATGCTTTATTCACAAGTTGACCTAGACAACACATAACACCCTATATTTCCATATCCCGTGTCAAGCTATAAGCTTTTGTTGGTACAAAAGAAGAACAAAAAGCTGCAACGGTATCCGATACAACCTGATTTGAAATGGAAATCGTTCTTCTGATGTATGGCGCCCGTTTGATTAATTCCACAAATTTCCCCCCGCGCTGAATCTGTGGAACTGCGGACCCGTTCCACAGTTAGTGCGGAGGCGACAGGCAACTACGGGAGTTCCACAAAGTCGACAGCGAGACTTTTCTACCTTTAGAAAGGACAATCTGATGGAAATATATGTCGAGAAAAAAGGTTTCGGTTTGTTGTTACGCTTCTCAAACTGTGAAATATCTTTATTTTTAGAATTTAATAGATTGTTGATTTTAGAAATAAAATATATGTATTTTTTAAATTATTGAATAAAACCTCAAATTGTAATATTTTCATTAAATGAAATCAATATTAGCGAAACTCGGATAGAATTTTAGATTTTCACGGCCAAAAGAAACTTCGTTAGTTGTTTTTGGGGTGAACTTATCTTCATTTTCTTAACGCATATTTTATTGGTTGCTATCTTTATGTATCATTGCAAGATTGAAATCCGAACTAAATGCTATCTACATAGTGTCTTGGATAATTTTTATCTCTTTGAATGGTATGGTCTTCATCTCGGAAGCAAATAATATCATTTTGTACTCATTTACTGGCTCTAATTATAGTACAAGCCAAACGTTAACACCGGCCTGAACATGTACATTCCATTCTGGCGCACTTACTGACTTTACAATGAACGTAAGCGAAAGAGAAAGATGCGAAAAACATTCGTGCCACAGAAAAAGGCGACCACTTTTCTGTCCCAAAACTTTATTTTATTGCGTCAATTTCTGATCAACGTCAAGCCGGTCTTAAAGTTTGGCATATCTTGAGATATCACGGTGGAACTATATAAGAATATTGTGATTGTTTGTGTGCTGCTCCGTAGAGATTCAGTGGTAAGTGATTGGTCATCCCCTTTCCCTTCCATACATTGTTCTTTCCTACACATACCATCACCCGATTCCAGCAAACACCATTTCGTCTCGTTTCGTTTTTAGAATTTACAGTACATTACAAGTGCATTTGAAGCAGTCGGTTTTTTTAAGGTTGTGTTAGCGAACGACGCAGCTATTTTGAATCGCGGAATCATTCCTATTGGCTCCTAACACGCCAATTGCGACCCCACGAGATTTCCACTTAGCCACCCACTGCCGGGACAAATTAAGAGTATCCATTCTGTTCCAGATTGCCGAAGATGTGACAGCTTTGTAAATCGCTATTTGTTTGCACCCACTTTTCATATTACAATAAATATACAATATACAATATTTTGTAAATATAAATTATGGTACGGATTTAAATTTTAATAATAAACTTGTAAGTACAGTGTTAAATGCTTATTTGATTTTTACCCAACCATTCATATTCCCTCATAAGGTTTTAAAAAAATCGTATGGGCCGGCGATGCAAGACTTGGTGTCCAAATTGTATTTAGCAAAATTTGCGTTCTGTCGGTTGAAAGGGCTCTATTGACTGTTATTTTGCAGTCACAATAACAAGCCAATTTTTTTAAGTAAAAAAAGCCATCGCATAAAGGCAAATATATTCTACTTCTTCTTCTCATGCCCTCTCGGTTCAACGGACGTTGGCTATCATATTGGCTATGCGGACTTTGTTTACTGCGGCCCGGGTTAGTAGACTGGCCAAACCACTGTCTCAGGTTTTTCTGCCATGATGTTTTTCAAAGCACTTTGGTTTTTCTTTACTATTTCTATCACATAAAAGAGGTCAAGGTAAGATTTTCATTATACTATCCTTACATACTAACAATTATTGTACTGCTGCCTAACAACGTTATGTGGGAACATTGGAGGTCTAGTTTCGTTATCAAATGTAGAGTCGTTTTTACCAAAAAGAGTCGTTGCAAGAGCCTTGAAGGGGTAACTATTTGTTACCTATACCCTGGACGGGTAAGTGGTGGGTCCTCCAATGTCATGATGTTTTCCTTCTTCTAGGGCCTCGATTTCTGGCAATCTTTCCTGCATTATGAGATGCAAGATTTCGTACTTCTTTGGATGTATCATCACATTTCCTAGACATTGAAGTTTACGGATTTTTTTTGTTTTAATAATTTCTTTTCCTTTAGTCATCCGAACCATAACATCTTAATTCGTAACTCTGTCCATTCAGCTTATTTTGAGTATTCTTATGTAGACTCACTTCTAAAATCATCAGCAAGTATATTACAGTCAGTTAATTAGTTTGTCTCTAATTAACGAACTCTCCGTTCATCAAACAAACATCCTCCGTAATAAATACATCAGCGTAAAATAATAAATATGTCAGTAGTTAGTTCATGGAGCACTTTGCGCTAACCCGTTTCAATTTAATCAAAACTTTAAAAGCGCAACATTTGAAAAGCTCAGCGTGATGCATTTTACTCTATGAATTATGTATGGATTACAGATGTGAGTAATTTATAGCAACGTACGAAAGAGATATCTCTAGGGTACCGAAGCTAGATAACTGGTTTTCGGGCATGTTTCGAAATAATCAGTTGACCGTTTTTTTTAAATCAGTTTAATAAGGATTTGCTTTTAGATAAACAAGAGCTTTTTTCACTAGATATTGTTTAAAGTACAAGCTCTAGGTACAAGCAAGGATCCGTAGATAATCATTTTTCTCAGGGTTCTCTGTCGTCTTCGGTGAAGCTTTTTGAAGGGTGTTTTGAAGACACTTAATAAAGAAATTGTTTCTCCCTACGTGTCCTTCGGACTGTTCCCCTTCCGCCTCTCCTTCCTCTCTCGCGTCTTCTTCTCTCCCGCTTCCCCCGTCCCGCTAACCCTCCTCCCGAGTTTCCCTCCCCATTCCTGCATTTCATACATTCAGTCCCGGTACATTCAGTTTACAAACAGCTCGCATGCCAGCTGTTACAATTTTTTTATACAAATTTCATAATGCCAGAGCTCACCAATATATAAATCATCGCTGGCATGCACACATCAGATCCCCAAAGTTTCATTGCAACGAGATGAACGGTTAGCAATGCATAATTTCATGATGCCAGAACTCACTATTGTATATAGAAACCATCGCGGGCATGCGCACATTAAATCCACAAAGTTTCATCGCAATCGAATGAATGGTTTAGCAACGCATAACTTACATAGACAGAAACAAACATATTTTTATATATAAATATCTATTTGAGGGAAACCTTTTGACCTCTCCAGCCGGACTCCCTCGACCCATAGCCTTGCACCACAGTTGGAGGGATCGATCTATACGTCCGTCACTTCTGAACACACTTAACCCCAGACTATACCCACCTCTCATACCTGTTTCCTTCTCAGAACTTCCACTCCTTCCTTTTCTTAAAAATACCATCAACCCATATATCCTAAGATGACATAGAACTCCCTCAACCAGTCTTTCCCGATCCGCCCCGCCACGCAATAGGTGGGCCGACGCATCCATCGCCTACACAGTGCCTATGTTAAAATATTACGAGAGAAAAATTATAAAGCAATATCTAGAAGAAAACACAAAACAGTGCTGCAAAATTGTATCTATATTCTTCCTTCTCATGTCCGTAATCCATATCTTAATGCTTCTTTTAAATTCGGTTAATTTTTTACAGGTTTTTATTGCAAGAGGGAGAATATAAGATATTTTTATAGAGAAATATTGCATATTTCTTTGGCCAAAAGTCGTTATAGTTGCAGGTTGGTGGAAGTACCTATATGTTGTAATGAGGATCTTCTGAATTGGCCCAAAATTGTCTGTGTGAAGTTTTCCTGGTTTTGAATGCTTAAGTTAGAATACAAATGTTTCAGTTTTACTTTAAGGGGAAAAACCAGACACAACCGGAATTCTGTCATTTTTAAATAAAATTCTAGACGTACAGACTCTTTTCCACAAAAAAATATAAATCGATTTCGAAAGATTGGTCTTTTATCTACTAAAGGTATGTTTTAAATTTATTATTTTTAGTATAATAAGGTTATATCCTAGGTCATTGGCAAATTTGGTAAATTTTCAAATTAAATTTTGTATTATACAACACACATTTTAAATCATTTAATCACACAGTAAAATAAATTATGTATGAAAGCTATTTTTCAGAATTTTAGTTAATTAATTTTAGTTCAAATAAAATCTTTTAAAAAAGATCGGAGCGCTGTTTTGTGACAAAAATACTTCAGTTTGTCTATTTATTTATGGTCTTACAAACTAACATACATATATCAGTTTTTTTACATTTTTATTTTGCTTAGACGTTTATGAAAAATTATTAATACTTATGATCAAAAATAATTACAAGATTTACATAATTTTAATAGTGTTATCATCACACGTTTGAGCATTTTTGAAAATAGATATATATGAAAGCAAATTCTTATAGAAATAAAATCGATATTGAGTTATCATTTAAAAATGCTGGTACGGAGACTAATTCATCTTTCTCATCGGGACCTCACTGTACAGTTGCAAAGGTATAATCGCAAGATTGTCTTTCGACGAAATTTGTATTCTCGGCCGCTGGTTAATCGCCCTTAAATTAAATTCAGGGTTTTAAAAACATAGTCTGTAGAAAAATAGTAAGAAAAGCAAACTAACTTGCCAGTATTACGAATTCATACATAATGCAATATCATAGGGTGACTGCAAAATGAAAAAAAAAAAACATGCATCACTTGGCAAACGGAACGTAAAAGAATGGTGCTCTATTTTGATTGGCATACAAAAATATTTTATGTAAGTTTTGCTTCCACCATCCTATGAAAACGTCTCTGAAATATTACGACATTTTTAAAATGCATTATTTTGTCTGGAATTAATGTAAAAACATTTAACATTTGTGTGTTTTTGTGTACACCAACTTACTAGAGCGCAGGTAAAATCTCAAAATCCTCACCCCATTAACCCGGGCACCCCTGCTAAGTCACCAAACCTAGCTTGTCACTTGTAGCGACCCATAGAAATACAAATTGATAGACCAGCCCATCAGGAAAATGGGACCAATTCCATCATCCGTCCTGTGATTTGTCCACAAAGAATCTAGGTACACAGGCAACTCGCATTGTAACATCACTATTTAGTCCACGAAAAGAAAATATCCTTACGAATTATTATGTCTTTTTACAATTTTGCGGAAATTGCTGGCTGCGTAAACACTTAACTACAAATCCCAAATCAAGGCAACAAAAATCGACATGTAGGTAGCATGTTGCGAAGACAATTGCTTTTTGTCACTTTGTCATCCTTCGATTTAAACCCCTCCAAAGCCAGGGAAGAACACGGAAATTTCCTAACAAGCACCACTTTGAATTGAATGTTTTGTGGATTAACTTGGAGCTATCGTATATTTTATTGACCGAAACACATTCCTAGAACAATAAACTATGTGCCAAAACAACATTACTTGCGTTAATTACGTAAATTGATAGGTTTTACGATGTTTTCGTCAAATAACATGCATCGACTTTATCAGAAAGAATCGCGGCAAATTTGACATTTTGATGCCACAGACAAAAATAATTTTAAAATATTCTGGGGTTGCAAGGTGAATGAAATTTTTACCCAATTTATGGGGAATGTTGGCGCAAGCGATTCTGACCTTGTCCTTTTACAAATTTTGTACATAGAAGGGTCAAAATCGCAGAAAAACATATTTTTTTCACGCGCATGCGCACAAACTGCGCACATAACCGCGCTTCGGCAAATAAAATATACATTATTCCGAGTGACTAGGCGCATTGCAGGTTTCGCTATGGTAAAGGGTGAGAATAGAGCAAGCGATTCTGACCTTGTTCTTCATACCTGTCTTTATGCATAAGGGTCAAAATCGCGTGTAATTTTTTTTTTCATGACACACCGGTGCACGAGCGGCAAGGGCTGGGTTTTAAGGACTGTGCAGCATGTGTCATTGCCGAATGCTACAATTTTCCTTAGTGGAATTGCAAATAGTTCAGTAACTAGGTATACTTAGACACATGCCACAAAATAGCAAAAGTGCCCCTGTGATCTTTTTTTCGTGCTTACTTTTTTATTGTTGAAGTTCAGAAAGAAATAAATAAATAATAAGCGAGGTCCAATCTAGTAAATGCTATATCTTTGCACTAAATCCCTTTCCTCCCAAGTTGGTGTGAGAGAATAGACAAAATGTGAGGTAATAAATAAAAATAGGAGAGAGAGATGGCATTTTCGTTATATGTTTTTGGGGTGTTGTGCCGTGTTGCGCTACCTCCTTCTTTAGCCAACGTTTCGGACATCGTTGCAGTGTCCATGGAGAGAGAGATGGCAGATTGAGAAGTGGTTTAGGGAGAGGGAGAGGTGAAGGGCAGGAATGGGCCGCTTATTCACGATATCTTTTATATTTATTTTATTGCCCATAAAGACTTTACGTTTGCTGAAAGCGGTTTTCAAACTTAGTTTCACGATTTTCAAGTACACATGTCGCACAATGATTTTGCTTTCACATTTGGTTGTGATTTTTTGCTAATTTAACGTATCGATTTTTTTGAAGTAAAACTTCTTTACACACGCTCAACTTGGGGGTTAAGTTGCGTTTCGAAAAGTGGTGATTGTAACAAAAAATGACATGCGAACGGTAATCGATGCGAACGGTGATCGATTGCTAGGCGAACGGTCGGACCTTTACGCACGCTTGACTTGGGTGGTGATAAGGATAAGGATAAGGATAAGGATAAGGATAAGGATAAGGATGAGGATGAGGATGAGGATGAGGATGAGGATGAGGATGAGGATGAGGATGAGGATGAGGATGAGGACGAGGACGAGGACGAGGACGAGGACGAGGACGAGGACGAGGACGAGGACGAGGATTAGGATAAGGATAAGGATAAGGATAAGGATAAGGACAAGGACAAGGACAAGGACAAGGACAAGGACAAGGACAAGGACAAGGACAAGGACAAGGACAAGGACAAGGACAAGGACAAGGACAAGGACAAGGACAAGGACAAGGACAAGGACAAGGACAAGGACAAGGACAAGGACAAGGACAAGGACAAGGACAAGGACAAGGACAAGGACAAGGACAAGGACAAGGACAAGGACAAGGACAAGGACAAGGACAAGGACAAGGACAAGGACAAGGACAAGGACAAGGACAAGGACAAGGACAAGGACAAGGACAAGGACAAGGACAAGGACAAGGACAAGGACAAGGACAAGGACAAGGACAAGGATAAGGACAAGGATAAGGATAAGGATAAGGATAAGGATAAGGATAAGGATAAGGATAAGGATAAGGATAAGGATAAGGTTAAGGATAAGGATAAGGATAAGGATAAGGATAAGGATAAAGATAAGGATAAGGATGGTCACCCCATGGTCGTAGGTCACCCCAAGGTCATAGGTCACCCCAAGGTCCTAGGTCACCCCAAGGTCGTAGGTCACCCCAAGGTCGTAGGTCACCCCAAGGTCATAGGACACCCCAAGGTCGTAGTTCGGCCCAAGGTCTTAGGTCACCCCATGGTCATATTTCACTCCAATGTCATATGTCGCTCTAGGTCATAGGCCACCCCGTTCGTCACGTTTGGTAACTTAGCAGGGTTACCTGGGTTCATTAGGCAGGGTTTGTCTTGTAGTTTTACGTTAGTCGAGAGGTCTAAAGCACACTCGTTTATTTTGAAGTGAAACTTCTATAGCCTAGCTGTGATTTCAGATGAAACGGAAATGACGATTACTGCACTTGCAACGCAACAACTGCGCACATTAATTATGATGTCACTTTTAAAGGCTCTTATTGGTTGAGATATGAAATGAAAATTATGCTAGGTCTGCGCTCATTGGTCGCCGCTTTGATTATGACCTCACTATTCAAGTATTGGATGAGATTGTTTTGGTAAAGTTTCGCTTTTACCGCGTGTAAACTGCACTCGAATTTTTTTTATATGAATACCACACAAGAGCCCTGTGGAATACTATGTTTTTTTCTGATGAACATTAAATCAAGCTCAACTAATGTTTTTGAATGGCAATGATCCCGGGGCAAATATTTTTTTAATGGTTTGAATTTTACAATTTCCGAATTAATAAATAATCCTGAATTAATCCTACAATTTCCAATATCCAATCAAAGGAGATTGCAGCCTTTGCTTTTATTCACCTTAATTTATTTATTTATTTATTTATTTATTTAATTTCAACGGTATACATATACCATAAGAACTGATTACATGTCACAAAATGAAAAATAGTAATAAAGAAATAATAAAAAAAAATTGTTTAACAAATGATTGTGGCATTTGAATTAGAAATGACACCAGAGAGACAATTACGTACAAAAATCTATAGTACAAATAGAATTAATAATGACTAAAAAGATTTGATAGCATAGCCCTCTTGTACCTACTTTCCGTGCAGTTAAATAGATCTGCAATATCTGCATATCTATTAGTAACATCATGTAACCTAGGTAAAAGGAAGTGTTTAGTATACTCAGTCTTATTATTGTTACATTTAAACAGGATTTTAGATCGAGTAGTTCTCGTGGGAATATGAAATTCAATGAGCTTAGTTAAATCAGGACTGTCTATGCTACCATTTACAATTTTGAACATAAATATTAAGTCGGATATAATTCTTCGATCTGAGAGTTTTAATAAATTTAATTCTATCAGCAAGTAATTGTAGTTAATGTTTTCAATGGGAATACCGAGTTTAAAATTAATATGTCTTAGAAATTTATGTTGAATTTTTTCGATTGAATCTGAATGAATTTTAAAATGGGGGGACCAGATCGAGGAGTTATATTCGACTTGACTACGTACTAAGGATGTATACAAAATTTTTAGTGTTGAAATATTCCTAAAACCTCTGGAATTTCGAAGAATGAAGCCAAGCATTTTCATTCCTTTATTACCGATTGTGTTTATATGGGATATAAAGTTTAATTTAGAGTCAAAAATTATGCCCAGGTCGTTAATTTCTTCGACAGAGGTAAGGGTAGAGTTATTGAGTACATACGGATGAATAATTGGTTGGCTTATTCTGTAAAATCTTATTGCATGACACTTATTTATGTTCAGAAAAAGTTTGTTAACAGAACACCAATTAATTAACTTGTGTAAATTATTCTGTAGACAGAGACAATCTTCAACAGTTTTAATTATTTTAAATATTTTCAAATCATCTGCAAAAAGCAACACATTTACATCTTTATCAAATATATCAACAATATCGTTTATAAACAAAAGAAAAATTATAATATCCCTTGATTTTTCACTGGTCTGCGCCAATGCAATATGAATGAAGGAAGAAGAATGCGCATGTGATATAATATTTAACTTCCATGAACCTACGTGCCGGATAAATCACAGAAAGTCCCTAAAATATTAGCAGCATAAAATCAAGGTTCCAAAATTAAAATCCACATTATTTTCAATTCCAAAACTTTGAAATAAATTTCCACAGAAAATAATATGGAGAAGTTTTGGGATAGTTCTCGATATGGCCAGTCAAACTAGTGTCCTCCTATTGGATTCAGAAAGTTTATTTTTTTAAGGTCAGGCTGCTTTATATTCTAGGAGGGAGGGTTTGGAGGAGGTCTAGTAGGGGTGGGAAAGATTTTGGGGTGTGGGAGGGAACGTGGTAGAAAGACAGAATGTTTTGTAGGCTGGCTGTTAAAGCTTTTTCAAATTTAGATTTGTTGTAATCACAAATAAGCACAAGGCAATACTGATTAAATTCAATCAAATCATTGTTTGCCACTCCTGATACTCAGAAAATATTATATTTTTCATAGTTTGTGAACAAATTGTTCCAGTCTGATCAGCCTTTCACAACCATATGGCCGTCCGTTATAGCCAGAAGCCGGTAACTGTCATAAATAGATAAGTGGATAAAAGTTTAAGACTGTTTTCATAAATCGTTTATAGAATTTTGACATTAGTTTTTTTTCTAGGCTTGTAAAAGGCTCGCTAAAAAATTTGTCCGGTTAAACCAAATAAAGTCCATGATGAGATGTTCTACTCTTAGGAATATTTTATTTACTAACAGCATCAAAATATAGCTTAGTAAACATTAAGATGAGGAAATCCTAAAAAATTATGAAGTAACACCAACACAACCTACAGTCAACAAACATTAAGATGTGGAAACAAACAAACATAGTCAATAAGAATGAAGATAGGGAAATTAAGTAACAAACGTAGTCAACACATATAAAGATGAGGAAATCATGGTATGACACAAATACAACAACCGAAAGTCCGCCTTGAAACACTGTGAATAAACGGTTCTATTTTTTTATTTTTTTGAATAGTTCGAATTAAATTATAAAAATAACGCTTCTAGGCGGACGTATTTCAATAATTCATTAATTTGGGAGGCGAGTATGGGTACCTCCGCCTCAAGAACCATTTTTTGGATAATCAACACCCCTGCAAGTGGTTCGCAACGTTAGTGACTTAACAGGGGTGCCCTGGTTCAAGGAGTGAGGTTTGTTTAGGTCTTGGCGGCTTTTGCCCACCTAATGCGTGGCGGGTCAAAACAGGAAAGACTGGTTGATGGACACCTTTTAATTTCTCTAGCTGGACTCTCTCAACCCATCGCCGTATACAGCTGTGGAAGGAATGGATTCATGCATCCGTCACTCCTGGACTATTGATCCTGGACTATTATTCGGATCCAAAGATTCCAACCTTGCTCTCTCCCAGTTAGGTTGGCTAACTTGTAGCTCTATTACGGTAAATACGTGAACATAAATAAACCAGATTGTTTTTGTAAATAATCTACTAATCATTATTTAAACCTCCACAAGTTAAGTGTTTTGGTGCATCTAAAAAGTACCGAACACAACATCTCATACTATTTTGCTTCTCAGAACTTCCTTTCGTTCCTTTCCCTAAAAAGAGCCTTTACACAGAATACCTGAAGATGACACAGGCCCCGAAGAAAATTGTAGTACACCTTTATTAAACAATTTTTTTTTTCGGATTCGGTAATTTTAGTTAGATACAAAATGAGGGAGCCATTTTTTAAGTTTGCAAAACTTTTTTATGTTTGCATGCAAAATTTTTATATTCCAAAAATTATATGTTTATTTTGAATTACAACATTCGAAAGTATATTTTATCGCCTTTCAAAAACAGTTGAAAGTTTTAGGATATGTTCAGAAGTACCTTTTACATTTATTTGCATTTTATTGTAAAGTGGAAATATTTTGACCATCTAAAAAATAAGCCCAAATTTCTGAAGGCTAAACGGACCAGTCTAGTTTGTCCAGCTGTAGTAAAAAGGGGAGGGGGAGGGGTGTGATGGGATATCATGGAGGGTGAGGGGGGAGGGGGGGACATCCATCTAATGTGTATGTATGTAAGGGTAGAATGGAGATACATTTGACTTGGATTTTTTCGGTCATTTCAGCGTAACACGATTTAGGTGTAAATTTCGGGAATAGAATAACTATTATTTCTATTTACTGGCTAAACGTTGACTCTACGCTTGAAGCCATTTATTTGTGAGTTTCATAAAAATGTTTTACAAAAATGTGTTTTTTTTTCTTTCCCGTAACAAGATGGCAATAAGGAACTCCAGTGAAAAATATTATGGCTTTAAAAAAATATTTGAAAATTTTTTATTTTTTTTTCATAAGTTTTTATTCCAGTAAAAAAGAAAATAACATTTTCACTTATTTAACTAGAATATTGAATTATGTACTTTTTACATTGTTTTACATAGTTTTTACATTACATGGTTTTTACATTATATGGTTATGCCTTAGATTACATTAGATTGCAATACTAACATTTACATGATATTATATTACCATACGATATTATTCACTATCACTACTTTGTTTTTTGTGAATAAACATGAACAATTTTTTTTTCAATTTGCACACACTTTTTTCGTTTTTGATATCATCTGGAAGGCAATTATATAAATTGCCCCCTCGTAACTAATTGATTGCTTACCGTAGTTAGTATGAATGGTGTTTAAACGTATGTTATCGTGTTGTCGTGTAAAATGTTTGTGTACTTGGGACGTTTTAATGAATTCTGTGTTTGTTTGTATGAGTTTATTATTTATTTTGTATATAAGGACACATATATTGTACTCGTATAGTTTTCTTAATGTTAACAGTTTTGTTTCCAAATATAATTTTTTTATGGATGTTTTGGATTCGTAGTGAAATAGTTTTTTGATTATCTTATTTTGAATTACCTGTAATTCATTAATGTATGTTTCATACGCATTTCCCCAGATTTCAATCAGGTAATTTAGGTGTGAGTGTACGAGACTATATTATAAACTTTTTTTTAATCTAATTGGCAATAGATATGATAACCGGCTAAAAACGCTAATTAAGGGTGTGATTTTATCTTTTACATTTTGAATGTGTTGTTTAAAAGTTAAATACTTATCGATGCACAGCCCAAGATATTTTTCCTGTTTCAGGATTTGCAAATCGTTATTTTCAATTTTTGATGGTAGGTACATGTGAAGGAATTATTTTACGGTTTGAACTTAAAATCATGTATCCTGTTTTTTAAATGAAAATAATTTCCCTCAGGGCCTATCTCATCTTTAGGGATGCTGTATGGAGGGTCCCCTTTAAGGAAGGAAAGATATGAAGTTCTGGGAAGGAAAAATGCATGAAGACGCATCAGCTGCCCAGACTTGGACAAACATCACCCCATGAACCCGGGCACTCTTGCCAAGTCACCAAACGTATCGAACCACTTGGGGTGACTTATGGCAAAGGTGTTGGTTATACAATAAATGGTTCCCGGGGCGGCGGTACCCATACACGCCTACCAAATAATTTGTTTTTTTAAATAGCTCACTTTACATTTTTTTCAACTTTAATTACTGATAAGAAGAAAAAAAACACACACTCACATATTTCATTAGGCTAATGTATTGTAAACGATATCGTCAACTCTCTTTTTTATCGTTTTATGAAAAAATAATAATTAGTAAAATATCATATAGTATTGCGGTCATCAATTCTGGTTTCATAAAGGTGAACATCTTAATTACTTTGTGGTAAACTTTTATATGTGAATATAAAGCATGGGGTTTTCCCTTTCTAACACCGTTTATATCATATTTTTCACTGTGATAGTAAGGGAGACACATTTCTATGAGTCTTATATGAATCCAGCACAATGCTCTCAACACAACTGTTCCCAAAGAGACAGGCATAGAATTAATAAATATGAATAATGATAATCATTTGCACATGCATTTACAGATAAATTTACATATACATACAAACCACTGTGCATGGAAAGGCATTGTTGCACTCCTGTTATCCTAAAATCCCTGCCCTCTGTACCTCGTTCTCCGCTAGTGCAGAATCAATCCCACAGTCCCCAATCGCTACAGAAGTACATCATATCTCTGTGTTCGCCGCCTGCTTGCCGTAGAAATACATCACACCGCGGAATTAAGACACATCCAAAAGTATTGTATTTCACAACAAAAAGGATTGTCATAATTTTATTTATTTATTTAAAATTTACGGCACAAAGTGCCATTTACAAACATGTATATTATTATATTTAAACAGTCATAGTACAGTAAAGAAAGAATGATTTCAATGAGTGTAATAAAAAGTCATAATTTATTGATTCTAAAGGGATTCCAAGTCGAAAATTAATACACCTCAAAAACTTGCGTTGAACTTTTTCAATGACATTAATGTGATTATTAAAGACAGGTGACCAAATTGTAGAGTTATATTCTAGAATGCTTCTAATGAGGGATGTGAACAGAATTTTTAATGTGTGACTATTTTTAAAATCTTTGGAAATCCTTAAAATAAAACCTAACATTTTCATAGCCCCGTTGGCTATAGAAGTTACATGAGATACAAAGCAAAGTTTCTGGTCAAAAATGATGCCTAGGTCAAGTATTTCGACTACAGAGATTAAGTCTACATTACAGAGTGTATAATTATATATTATTGGGCGTTTAATTTTGTAGAACCTCATAACTTGGCATTTGTTAATGTTTAGCTAAAGTTTATTACCTGAACACCATTTGAAAAAACTATTGAGATTCTCTTGCAAGATTATACAATCGTGCACATCATTAATGACTTTATACAGTTTCATATCGTCGGCAAAGAGTAAAACTTCGACATCATGGAAAATGCTAGTAACGTCATTGATGAATAGGATAAATAATAAAGGTCCCAGGTGAGAACCTTGCGGCACACCGCTGGTAGCAATAAATTCGTAGGATAAACAGTCATTGATCTTTACAAAGAGTAACCTATCAGATAAGTAGCTGATCAGCCAAGCCAAAAAATTACCACTTATCCCTAATTTTTTTAGTTTATTTATTAATATTTTGTGGCAGACCTTATCGAAAGCCTTGGAAAAATCAGTATAGATGGAGTCTACCTGTAGCCTGTTAGTCAATGCTGTGTTTATATAGTTTTCATATACTGTAAGGTTTGTGAGAGTAGATCTAGAAGAGACAAACCCATATTGGCAATTGGTAGTTACATGTTTAATATTAGAGGATATTTTGCTAAGAATGATTTTTTCAAAGAGCTTAGGAATACTAGACAGAATACAAATAGGTCTGTAATTGCAAACATCGTTATTTGAGCCCTTCTTGAACACGGGGGTGAGATAGTAGGATTTCCAGCTATTGGGGAATTGGCCTGTTTTAAGAGATTTGTAAGATTTTGTACAATGGATAAGAAAGAGAATTTATACAATTTTTTAAGAATATTGATGGGACAATATCAGGACCAGAACTTGTTTTTGGTTCCGAGAGTTTAATTGCGGCAATAATATCGTTACGTTCAATTACTAGTTCAGATAATTGCAAGTTAATATAGTTAATATATTTTGACTAGAAACTCTTATAATTTGGAACTAGTGTGTAGAACGATGTCGCTAGTATCATTTTTAGATTTACGACACTTTTCTACGGGATGAGCGATATATCTAGTCTGTCTCCAAATGAAGATGAAATGTTTCGTATATTATAGAATCTAGTTATATTATTTATTTTATTTATTTATTTATTTACTTAAACGCCCGTAGGGCTTTTACATAGAATGCAGTACATTTTTTTTATTACAGTAAAAAGAATGGGTTTACAAAATACAAGTAACATAATATATGTTAAAAACAAAATATAGGTTACATAAAATATAAGCGTTAAAAAAAATAAAAAAATTTAGGTTACATAAAATACAAGCGTTAACAAAATACAGGTAACATAAAATATAAGAAACAATATATAGTCTATAAAATATAGGAGTTGACACAAAGTAGGTAAGGGAACGTACCCATACTACGTGACCAACTTTTTGCAATTTTTAACCCCCCCCCCCCCCCGGTGACCAAAAACCCGCCGCCGCTCATTTGTACCAAGCGTGACATTTTGAAGACCTCCCCTAAACGTGTTACGTAGTATGGGTACGTTCCCTAATGTTTAAAATTGTTGTTCACATTAGTTTATGGGATAGGTAGAAATAAATAGTTGGCACATATGACGTTTGAAGTTTGCAAAGTTCAAATTTTTGTCAAATATATCCAGATTGTTTAAGTATTTGTTATCAAGACTATGCAAACGTTGTATTGGAGAATGTAAATCATAGTTCGAATGAGATGTACGTATATAAAATGTCAATGTTTGTCTAGTTGTTCGTGTAGGTACATGTAGATTTATTAATTGCAAGAGTTCACAACTGTCGAATTTAGAGTTTAATAATTTTAATAAAAAGGTTAGGTCGTTTATTTTTCGTCTGTTTTCTAATGTTGGAATATTTAAAGAATTCATTAACGACGGGTAATTTATGTGCTATAAAGGGATGTTAAGTTTAAAGTTTACAAAACGAAGAAATTTTCTTTGAATTTATTTATTTATTACATTTTAACATTTTTACATAATATATTTTGCAATTTTATTATGTTGGGTGTAAGGTAGGTTTGTGAAGGTGAAACTGTGGATAGGTATTGTTGTATGTTTCGTGAACACCTTACTAGGAGAACCTGTGCTGAGGTGTTTACGTGTTTATTTATGATTATGTGTGACAAGTATTTATGTGTTGTAATAGAAAGTTAATAAGTTAATAAGTTCAATAGTTTGAATATGAATTTTGTAGAATGGCGACCAGACTATGGAGTATCCAGAATATTCCATTAGGCTTCTAACAAGGGATGTGTACAGTAGTTTAATGATTTGTAACGATTCAAAGATTTTAATTATTCTTAATACAAATCCTAATGTTTTCGTACCCTTATTTGCAGTTTGTTGAATGTGAACCATGAAGTCTAGTTTCTCATCCATTATTATGCCAAGATCGCGCATTTCCGATACTCTTTCTAAATTTATTTTATTTATTGAATAGTCGAAAAACAGTGACGTTTTTTTCTGGAAAAGGTCAAAGTTTTGCATTTTTCTACATTTAAATATAGATTGTTTTGTGAGCACCAAATTTTTAACATGTCTATATTGGATTGAAGAATTTCACAGTGATTAAGGATAGTTATCTCTTTATATAATTTAATGTCATCAGCGAAAAGCAATACTTTGACGTCTTTAAAGCAGTTGACTATGTCGTTTATAAAAACAAGAAATAAAATTGGGCCAAGATGACTACCTTGCGGTACGCTACATGTGGCGGAAAATGGTTTGGATATAAAAGATTTTATTTTTACAAATAAAGTTCTACCTGATATGTAACTATTTAGCCAGCTCAACATATTTGCTCTGATTCCCAGAGCATGAAGTTTTCGGATCAGTATTTTATCTAGTCTACTACTACTATCCTACTGTATCGTATATTATAATTATGTGAATGTAATCTGTGAATGTTAACTTTACTTAATACTACATATATGAATAATCATGTACCCACATATCCAATATAAATGAAACTTGTCTATTTGACTGTCCTAGAACAGGAGACCTTCCTGCTTGGACAGTCAAAGCTTCTTTATACTGTTAATGTATTATTTATAACAAATTAAAATAAATAAATTACATGTAAACGTAATATTATAACCCTTTTGTCAATTATCAAGTATGTTTTGTATTTTGCACAATCGAATATCTCTTTGCAGTTCCTTTTAATACGTTAGCTCCCAAAAACTTCCCTCAAAGCCTTTGACATCTTTAGGAATGCTGTGTGGGGGTCTTTTTAAGGAAAGGAATGAGAGTTAGTTCTAGGAAGGAAAAAAGTATGAGGTGGGAAGAAATCTGGGGGCAATGTGTACAGGAGTGACGCACTTGTGAATCCCACTGCCGTGCAAGGTGATGGGTCGATAGAGTCCAGCTGGAGAGGTCAAAAGGTCTCCCTCAACCATTCTCTCCAAATTCGGCATTCCACGCAGTAGAGAGGCGTCTACTAATATCTTCAGGAATTCCAAAAACTGAAAAAATCGAACTATGAGAACCAAAGTGTTGACGTATATCTACAGCTCAAACTGTTGACTAATATCTATGAGAACCAAAGTGTTGACGAATATCTACAGCTCAGACTTCTGACTAATATCTATGAAAGCCAAAGTGTTGACGAATATCTACAGCACTGGAAGAGGTTGGATTTGCAATTATGTATAGCATATTGGAATAACGTATGTAAAATTGCGTATGCAGTTTAAAAAACTTAATTTATGTAAGTATGTATGTAAAAATCCCTAATATCGGACTATTGGACACATTTCAGTCCAACCTAAGCTCTGTAGATATTAGTTCAACCTACGCTATGTAGATATTAGTCAACACTGGGACCGTCATAGATATTCGTCCGACCTTAGCACTGTAGATATTAATCAACACTCTGAAGTTCGTAGATATTAGTTCAACATATGAGCTGTAGATATTCGTCCGACATACAGGCTGTAGATATTAGTATCTGGAGTCCGCAGTAGGTGGCAAATGCATTCCCTGTCAAGATATAGACAAAAGATCTCACCCTGCTAAGTCATCAAACGTAGCGAACCATTTGGGATGACCTAATGGAGAGATGTTGGCTATCCAATTATTCGGGAAGCATACCCGCCTACAAAATTGAAAATCGTTACCATTACAAGCGCATCATCTTGGAATTGAAGGGAAGTTCGAAAATTCAGTTAAACTGAATCTTTCGCGTTAAATTCGATTCTCGCGATATCCATTATCTCTAATGCGTTTAATTCTGAAACGTGGCAGATATAAACAGTATAAACAGTAAGGGTGAAAGGTGCTGAGATAAATCCCCCCTTACCCCGGTACCGGGTGAGGGTGGAGAAACTAACCCTTCTGAAGACCCTCTACTACTGATTGACTGGAAATGTATTCACCCTTTTATTGCGTCCGGAATTGTTTCGGGCTATCAATGCTTTTCGGGCCACCGGGTTCTGCTATAATCTCACTGAAGAGACAATCAGATAATAGTGCGTTGGGGACGTGTCTGTGAGCCCTAAAAAATATCATTTTTTAACTCAATTTCGTTGAAATTGATAAGACAAAGTTTAAGGTTACATGAAAGGAACTTGTGAATTTCATTGGCAATCCGCACACAGGCAACTTGTTAAAGACCAGTTGTCAGAGGCGACGCGGTGACTGGCATTGCTGGTCGCAACGGCCGTCGCGTTTCAGTTGCCTTGTTGACAGAATGCCATGGTAGCGGCTCGCAATCTCTAAAATTTTCGAATAATTTGTGATATGTCAGATCAGAAAAATATCAATTTTGTTCAGGAGGTTGATAAATTGAGTTATGTCGTGAAATGAGTTGCCAACCATTTTTTGGTTCCTCCATGAGTGAAGGCCCTTAGTATCAAAATTCTTTCTAACTTACTACCTCAAGGCCGTCACACAAATTTTGTTACATTTTCTAGATTACACGGAAGATTCTGAGGAAAGTATTTTTGATCTCCGGACCTGCGTAATCTTTTGGGATGTTGTGTGGAGTTTTTTTTGTACCTTGTAGTGTGGAGATATAGGTACCGAAAAATAGTTCCACAACCAAGATGTTGAACTGAAGAAGGAATCGTAGAAACGATCCGGTCTCATGTAACAAATAACGTCAACCTTGTACAAATGTTGGGCGCGCATTTGGCACGTTTCCCGACCATGCATCGGTGCTGGAAAGATCAACTATGCTAGTTTCCTTGAGCATATTTCAATGAAACACCAATAGAAAAGGACAACTTTCCACCTGACACCTGTACTCTAAAGGTTGTAATGATATTTGACGACTTTATAAAGATATCCCAAGCACGGTTACATCGTTGAAAGCCGAACTGATATTGACAGGGAATAAATAAGATATCGATATAAGCTGGCAATACTGGTACATCTGTCTATGGATTTACATTCATGAACGCCAAACCATACGAAAAAATAAAAACTCTCATAAATTGACGATTTTGAATTGAAATACCTACTAACTTTAATATAAATTGGCACTTTAAATATACTTTTTGGCTTTATACGGGAATTAATTAGTTAATGAGGTCTTTAGTCATATTTGAACCACTTTCGTTTCTCCAATATCGAACGGAATAAATTGATCGCGTCTTAGATGAATTGATTGAGTCTATGGATAGCATATACGATTTCTTTCAATTCTAAGAGCTTTGTTATTTCAACTCATTCATTAATAAGTCAGTAATTTTTGCATAATAAACGATTTTATTCAAAAGTTGTGCATATTGACAGCTTATTTGACACTCAGGAGACAGCTCTAAAATTGGCGGCTTTTGTCAACCAACTGTCGAAATCATAAAATTTTATTTTATTTATTCATTTTAGGGAAATCGACTGTTTAAAATTTTCAGTTAGCCAAAATAAAACCAGATACGTTTTTAGATTTTCATGGCCAAAGCATTTTCGTTATTTGTTTTTGGGGTGTTATGCCGTATTGTGCCACCTTCTTTAGTCAACGTTTCGGACAGCGTTACAGGGCAAAGGATGGACATGGACACGGCATCTGCTCTGATGATGGACACTGTAACGCTGTCCGAAACATTGGCTAAAGAAGGAGGTAGCGCAATACGGCATAACACCCCAAAAACAAATAACGAAAAAAAAAAAAATTACGGATTTCCACCTTTTGACTTTACCTCTAATAAGACAGCATCATCAGGAATAAGAAATAATTAAATTTAAAAGAAAGGAATATGTTGATCGTGCTCGCAAATTGTCATAGGGTTTTATCAATCGACCGTGCTAGACTTCCATGTCACTTAGAGCAACACCAAGTATATCAATGGAAGGCATGTTGGAAAGATTTCTATCGGCCACACTTCTAGGGATTCTTTGTTCAGTGTGGGGCAGTATAGTCTAGTTCTAGTACAATGGACCTACCTTTGTAGTAGAGTCCGGATGAGAGGTTTTATGACCCTCGACATAAAGGAGATAGTTTCATTTGATATTTTTGAAATGTAATCTAAGAATTTAGTGTCTTTGAAATAGTTTTTTTTATTGTTACGATATCTTATTTATTTTGGTTGAAAATAAAATACTTTAGCTTATACTCGAATCAAGAACCTCAAGGGAGCTATTTGTTTGATCAAATGACCCTAAGAATCTTTAATGTCATACTAAAGTGTTGTCAAAAATACTATTTTCGATTTTTAATAAGAAAAACCCTCTTTTATAACTTTTGAAGGTTATTCCCATCAATGTAATATATCATTTGAAGAAGAAAATAACAATAATAATCTAAACGAAAATAGGAGAGGACAAGACAAAAATGTAAAAAGACAATGGTCGCAACTGGGACTCGAACCCAGACCTCTCGTCTAACCGGGACGTGCGCGTTGACCAATTTCGCTATTGCCACCTTCTTTCATTGCCACCAATTTCTCTATTGCCATCACAATTATGACGGTTTAACAGAAGGCGGTCTGGGTTCGAGTCCCAGTTGCGACCATTGTCTTTTCTGTTTTTCTGTATTTTGTTCTCTTTCATATTTTCGTTTAGATTATTATTATTCATCTTTATTAGTTTTTGAGTTACAATTTGTTTTATTCTATGCCTGTCTCACTAGGAGAACCTGTGTTGAGAGCAGGCGCTTAACGTGAGTAGTTTATAATAATAACACAGACAAAGTACAAATAATAACACAATATTACAAGTAACAGTTAATCATCAACGTAACATTGAAATAATAAATACTTATAAGTTAATTTTGATAAAATCTTTGATGTTGGATCTATTTTGGCTGGTAATCCAGGACTTGGTGTCAAATTTATATTTAAGATACATTGTGTTTTGTCTAATTGCCAGTGGAAATGTATTATATAGTTTTGTTGCAAAGTATCTAAAATTTCTTTGGCCAAAGGTTGTTTTAGCAAAAGGGATAAGTAGGAGATTATGCCCTTTGGTTCTAGTATCTCGAGCAGTTTGGACATTTTCAAAGGTAGTTCTGTGTTTGAAGAGGTATGTTAATATGTTTTTGGCATAAATGTTATGTTCAATAATATTGATCTAAATTCTAACATCGAAATTTTCTCCGATTCACTGCCTAAATTTAAAAAGAGCATCATGTCAATAATATAAATTGTTCAATTCACATTCATACATACATACATACTCACACACACACACACACACACACACACACCCTCTCTCTCACACACACACACACACACACACGCACACACACCTACCCACTACGCACATCACCCGGTAATAACTTAATATACACTAAATAAGACACTACAAAGAAACACATCATAGGTACCCACCATGAAATATCCTTAATAATTGTAAATTGTTTTTAACACTAACTAATGTAATGCTTGTTTCTGTTTATAAGTAAATAAATAAAATTAAATTAAATTACAACACAGAACAATTTCTTCCTTTGAAATGTATTGCAAGTTACAACGCATATCGGGTACTCTGAATTTTATTACAAATTCAATATCTCTATTTTTTTCTTACTGCCATGGCCAGGTCATTTGTTCAAAAGATTTTCTTTCCAAGCAATAAATTCAGTAATAACATGACTCTAAATTCATCTACAAAACAGAAAATTATCTTTGCAAAAAGTGTACAAGTTAAGACATTGTGAATTGTCTCGCGCGGAACTTAACAGTCCCAAAATCCGATAATCCGGACTAAATCCTGAAGAACGTGCGTATCTGGAGGTAGTTCTTTCCTGAATAATAAAGTAGTGTTATTTCTGGAGATTTCAGAACTTCCATCTTCGTCGGAAGTTCTTTGAAAGAAGATAAAAAAGTGAAAAGAGGTGCCGTAAAATGGGCGAATTTCGAATCGAGGGGAGACTGTGATAATCGCGGATATCTGCATAATTTTTACTACCACTCAGAAATTGAAATGAGGACATACAGTGATGCTTTAAAAATAAATGTCAATTTAGTTGGTTTTTAGTTATCTATTTATTTAAGGGGGAAACACGTTAAGAACTAGGTTTTTTTATAATGATTTTCACGATTTTTTTGGCATCGAAGAAATGTATATTATTTATTTAAACTTTGAGGTCATATTAACATCTATTTAAGGGTCCGCTACCTGAATTACTATCGATTTCTTACATATCTCCCTTAAACCCGTTAAGTTTTAAAGCTCTTAAAAAAATAAATGTTATTTTTGAAGATAATATCTAGACATTGCCCGCGCCGAAACGCAAATTATATAAAATTCCCTCGACAGAAGAAAATCGCAAAGTATGCTCCAAAAATTATTATAAACAAGTTTGTTTTAGTTATTTTACAAGTTATATGCATGAAAAAAATCACAGTGTTTCTATAAATGATGTTTAAGGTGTGCCCGCGAGTTTTTTGCTCTATTTTAAACGAGTCATGTTTTATTAAACATTTTCGCAATTTTCTCATCAATTTTGTCGATGTAAGTGTTAGCGCTCTCATCTAACATTCGTAATTTCGTATCTTTCCATCTTCTTCTTTCGGGCTCGGTTCCGGAGTCCTTAGAAAATAATGTGAAATTTTTGAAGCACTTCCTCGGAAAATACGAACATTATCAGCTGAACGTCACCATCAGACGTAGCTATTTGTGTACATTCCAGAGGTCACAGTATTCATCTCAAATCAATAGATTTTGAATTTAGTTTAGAAACATATGTCACATCTATGTAAACCTAATTTACATTAAAAAAAAAAAATTTTTTACAGTTGTGTGAACAGGAAAGCTTGATTTTTTGCCATTTTTTTGCTATTAAAAATAATTTGGACGATGATACTTATAACTACGAGTTTGGGTTCATAGAGAGTGTAATTATATAAATAAAGTAACTGAAAATTTTTAAAATGATTGATTACAATATTTTTGAGCTAGAGTGTACACAAGTTCAAAAAGTCGTTTCGAGAAAAACGCGTTTCAAGTTTACCACGCAATCCGGAACTTAAGGGACGTTCACTTAAACAACCCCCATAACACCGGAACGAATTGAAATTTTTATTTTAAACTTTGGGAATATATTTTTAAATAGTTATACTAACAATTTACGAAATAAAAAATAACAAACAATTTTTTGAGTAATTTAAACTTATTTCCCTCCCTAAACGCCCATTAGGCGTTTACATACATGCGTACAAAAACACGAATAAATCTGGCTTCCAACAAACTATGCGTATTGTATAGGACTAGCAGATTAACCAGTTGCTAAATCACAAGAAGGCCCAACAATTAAATTTTCGAGCCACCTTTGGGCTGGAGTCCCAAAATACAATGATAAACCTACTTGATTCCGTACAAAGGAGGGCGTTCCTCTGATTGACAATCCGTTGCTAAAAGACCGATTGCCGTCTCTAATGCATAGACATGCTAAGTTTGTTCTGGAGGTATTTTAATTGAGCCTACTCTAAGGAGCTAGCAGCATTTGTCCCCGATGCACTGATGTACGTACGTGAAACACGAGCGGAACACCATTCACAGTTTATGTTGACTTCATGAGGAAAATAATTTCCCTCAGGACCTATGTCATTTTGGAGATGCTGTGTGGAGGGTTTTTTAAGGAAAGGAAGGAGAAGAAGATCTGGGTAGGAAAAAAGGAGAAATCTGAGGGTTTGTACGTCCGTTTGAATTTATCCCTCCCACTGCGGCGCAAGACGATAGGTCAAGAGGATCCTGCTGGAGAGATAAAAAGATCTTGCTCAACCAGTTTTTTCATCACACATTGGAGGGGACCCCACCACTTTCCCAACGGCGTTATAACATAATGGTTTCCTCCTTCACCGCACACATCAAGACTCTACTTTTTTTTTGAACGAAGCAACATTTTTTTGAACGACTCCAGACCCTCCAATGTCCATGCATACGGGGTTAGTAAGTAGTATGCAAGTACTTACATTAACATTATACAAAAGATAAATAGAAGTAGCAGCCCGTGCAATAATTCTTCTGAAGTAGGTAACATCAAAACGAGATAATAGTGTTAGTAAAAAAAAAAAAAAACTGCCTGCCAAGACCCAAACAATCCTCCTCCCATAAACCCGTGCACCTCTGCAAAGTTACCAAACGTAGTCAACCAATTGGGGTGACCTATGGTAGAGGTGTTGGTTACCCAATGAATGGTTTAAACTGTAATAAATAAACGATTTTATAAATAAAAATTTGTTAGTTTCAAAGTTGAAAGTTGATCAAAGTCTCCCCATTTAGCGATGCTCTTTAATCGATCGGAAAAGTGGAAGAAACATAGACATCCAAATGGATAGACAAGCAGTTACAGATGAGGGGTAAAACCAAACTATGGAGAGCGAAGAGGGGAAAGATGACTGTCATTCGTTGAACAATCAATCTGACAGTATATAGGCATCTCGCATTACAATATCACCATTTAGTTCTTAAAAGCAAAATCTGCTTTGAATGAATAGACCTTTTTACATGGGAGCGCGAATCGCTTGCCACGTTCAAAACATATTTGCTAAGGCCAAATGCTCGCCCCAAAAAGACTCGCACCAATACACATATCAATATTTTGTTTCCGTGTTTAGTTAAAACACTTTTACAAATGTTTCATAATTTACTTACCCCTGTAACCAGCGACGAGCACATTGGAGTACCGCCCACATTCGCTATGTGTACATTGATACGTAGATATATTGTATAGCACAAGCTGCCGTTATTTCGTTAAATGTATGGATGTCAGCTTCTCGCTGTTCACGGCAAGAATGATGACGTCACACATTTTAGATTCAAGCGAGGCTATATCCCCTCCCCATGGAGCGAGCCGGTTCCAAGGAGGAGCTACAGCCGGCGCCATGTGGAGGGGGAAATAATACGTTTTTATCACTTAGGGCAGGTCCAGATATATTCATATGTCCGTGGGAAGAAAAGAAGAATTTAAATAATAAAAATGAGGAAGAGACATTTTTCTGCGTGATGTTTTAATATGGAGCTACTCGATAAGTTGCTTTGCGGGAGCTAGGAATCAATTTTTAAATAGAATACGAAATGCAAGCTCACCAAAAAAACCACGTGTGACGACAATAAGACATTTTTCCTTTTTAAAAAAAATTTACGATTTAAAGGAATTTTTATTTTTATGTTAACGAATAAATTTTCTATACCGTTTTAAAATGTGCCATTTCCGAATTACCGCCAAAACGACATGTTTATTTTAATTCGTGAATTCGGCGGCGTTGACGTCATGCCGGGCAACTTTGGTGACGGCTGTCTTACCAGACTTTGGCGTCTTCTACGTCATAGGCTCCATCGAAACCAGAGTTAAGTTAGCCTCTCAGAAACTGGGCATACTGTACAGGGCCCGCAGATACTTGCAAGTGTATCGCAAGTGAGCCCCACGGTTGAATTTGGCAGCCACCTCTGGTCTGGAGCTCCAAAATACCTAAAAAAAACCTTGACTCTGTGCAGAAACGGGCGGTCCGTTTGATAGATTCTACCATATTAACAGACGGATTGCAATCTTTAGAGCACAGGCGTCAGGTGGGAATGCTGTCCTTGTTCTACCGGTATTACAATGGAAGATGCTTCGAGGAACTAGCGTCATTGATCCCCTCGGCACCGGTGCATAATCGGGAAACACACCAAACACGCGCCCAAAATTTGTACACATGAGAACGGGTCGTTTCTATGACTAGTTCTTGAGTTCAGCAGTTCGGCTGTGGAGAGATTTGCCGGCCTCTGTATTTCCTCCCTCCTACAACATGGGTCTCTTCAAGACCCATGTTCACTTCTTCCCTTCCTCAAAAAGACCCTCTACACAGCATCTTCAAAGATGACATAGGCCCTGAGGAAAATTATTTTCCTCAGGGCCTCCTGTGTGGAGTTAATGTAAAAAAAGCTAGTTGAAACCATTTCAAGAATGTGCGGTTTTTCATCATAATTACATATCTAGAAATAATATAAATGTATCGTCTGTAAGTGGTACAGTTGGATAATGCCTTCAGAAGGCGAAACAGCTGTCACGCATAATAATAATTACACAGCGGAACTTGTTAATGAATAAATAGATTATATAAATTAAATAATAACATTATTGAATACATAAAAGATGAGATGATGTATGAATGTGAGTGAGGCAAAGAGTGTGTGCCGAGACCGAGTTGTTTGGCAGTCCGTCCTCTCTGCCTACCCCTGCGGGGAAACGGCGTGATGGTTAGTTAGTTAGTTAAGAAATAAAAATTAAAATAGAGTTTTACAAAATAAACTTAATAACAATTAATAAGACGCCGGCGTAGTGCAGCGGTAAGGCGCTTGACTCGCATTCCGAAGGTCGCGGGTCGATTTAAAATAATATATAGTATATTTGCGGCACGTTCCAGAATGAAAGATACTCTCAGTATCGCCCTGGTGTAAGACCACCATTCAGAATTGAAACGTAGCTTGAAATGGCTTCTGCCGTGTTTGGTGACCAGATCTGAATAGCCAGGTACTTCTCAACCTTCCTCTTCCCGATCTCCTTCCCCTCCCCACTGCCTTCAGCCTCACAACTCACAACATACCCCATTTGGGGATGCCATAGTCCCACTGGCTCCAGACGGGAGCAGTTGGGAATCTTGTGCGGTATTCACGTAAAAAAAGATCAATTCACAAGATATACGTATAGAGCACGCCTGATTACGGAGGCAATCGAAATTCACAAAAATCCTATAAATATTAATTGAGACGACGGAGCTAAGCTCAATAGTTCTTGGTATTCGGTAATTGACGGTTACATCAAGGCTAAACGCAAAAAAACATGTTGAAGTATACTGTAGAGCCAGCTCGTAGAGGAGTGGAGCTGGCGACACGGTATCGCTCCTAAGTAGATAAGTACAAACATCACCCCTAACTATAACACATCTGCCCTGATGATGGACACTGCAACGCTGTCCGAAATTAAGGAGGTAGCGCAACACGGCATAATACCCCAAAAACTAATAACAAAAATCAATTTACAAGATTTTCGATACATACTTGCTCGATTCAAATTCTGACACAGCATTAACCAAAATTTAAAAGAACCACAGTTCCACAAAATTATTTCTGTATAGTGTGTACAAAGTATTTTCATATAAACCAGCTGAAAGCATCCAATTCTTGTATCATTTTTATCTTGGCCTCTTTACAGCAACTAATCATTCCTTAAATCCCATTCAAAACGTCTTAATAGCCGCGAAAAGCACCGCATTTGCTTGGCGTATTATGGATATATATGTTGGCGTCCTTGCCGACTCGCTACTTGGAGCTTGGCAGTACCGTGCCGCAGACATACGGCTGACGGGGCATACATCACGCTCTGGCCGCGGCGATGTGCCAGATACCAGGGACCACACTGGGGCCACTTGATTTAAGGTGTACAGAGGATTTAACGCATTGCCAGCTCGTAAATTGTGCCATTTTAAAAATTTTTCGCGGATTTCAGGGCTTGGTAATTTTTAATATTTTTTTTTACTATTTATTATTTTGTTGAAACTGCTAACATGGAAATGGGATTTAATGTTTCCAAAAATTTTTCGCTTTATTGGATTCCGCCAGTTACTTAAATTAAATTTCGACAATCAATTAAAAAAAATAAAGTAAAAAAAAAAACAAATATTGTGAAAAAAATTTTTTCCGGGTTTCCTGTGCGTACCCGTGAAAGCTGGTTCGATGAACTCAAAATTTCTTTGTGGAACAGATTGTGTGAAAGATTCAGACAAGCGATACAAAGGTATCTACCTAAACAAACTTCCTTATTTGAGGGGTCCGTGATAGTGGTTGTGTCGTTGTGTGTTCGTTAGTTATTCCTGCGTTAAATATGAAGTCGGGTTCAAAAATCTAAAATTTTTGATTGTTTTAATTTTTTTTTTAAATAAAGAAAAATATTCCCGGGTTACGAATAACCCGACAATATTTGAAAATCTTCTACCACCACCACACTAAGCGGAAAATGTTGTTTGTGTCGCGATCAAGGACTGCTGAGGAATCGAACACGCGACGCCTGGGTGGGACCGACACGCGATACCAACTGAGCCATTGATCGGTCTAAGTGTTCTTTTTTTTAACTGGAACTGCCTTCAGGCTGATAAAGTATATACAATATACTTACCTATTATATTGTAAGAGAAGATTAGTTTTAATTATCTTTTTCAAAATTGGAATTATAACTCCCCTTTATTTTTTTTCTTTTACTAACATTATTATCTCTTTTTGGTGTTACCTATTTCAGAAAAATTATTTCACGGGCTGCAACTTCTATTTATCTTTTGTATAATGTTAACTTGCATACTGCTTACTAACCCCGTATGCATGGAAATTGGAGGGTCCAGAGTCGTTCAAATAAATGTAGCTTCGTTCAAAAAAAGTAGAGTCTTGACATGTGCGGTGAAGGAGAAAATCATATGTTTCCCTTTAACGCCGTTGGGAAAGTGGTAGGGTCGCCTCCCCGTGATTTTTCACGGGTCTTTGCCAGTTATTCTATAAAAAAACTATTTATCTTTGTAATATTCCTCCCCTTACCAAACTTGATCTTGAATTTTTTATATTTTTTAATTCTTGCATTTGAATGAATCTTGAATTTTTCGCAACAATCTTGAATCGCATCAACAAGCAACAAAAGTTTTTGTTTATTTATTAAAAAAACCTTTCGGTTTACCACACTTTTTCAACTGTTTTTTTACAATGTTGTGGCAACCCTTAATCTTGCTCAAGGGCGTGTCAGACGTCGTCTCTTGTGCCAATGCGTTTTCTTCCATTTTTATTCCCAAAAGCTGAAAATATTCCGCTTTTTCCACTGCAGAAACTCCCATCGGAAAATAAATTCCACCGGGTTGATTTTTAAAATAACGAACATGTAGATTGTACATATGTGTGTGTGTATGTATGTGTGTGTTTTGTAGTTAGGAGATATTTTTGCGCATTGAAATATTTTAAGGCATTTGGAAAGAGTTACTTTGAGAGAAAAACGGAATGCAAAATATTTTTCGTTTTTCATATTCATGGCTAATAACGATGCGCTCATTGTACGGACAAATATTTTCAAAATAAATGCAGTGTATTACATATTAAATTTGGGATTGCAACCTCATTTTATATAACCTAACCTAACTTTATTTATGGTAGTGAGGCATTTTTTTGTTTGTTTTGAATATGATATTAAATTTGGGAGGCGAGTATGGATACTACTGCCCTGGAAACCATTTTTGGAAACCCAACACCTGATTAAAACTATTTTTGAAAGGTGATAAAATAGTCTTTCAAATTTCGTTGAGAAAAAGCTGCAACATTAATAGTATAAAAAAGTATAATATTTAATTAAATTAGTCAATATTAGAGAAACTCAATCGATATGAAGATAAAAAAAAGATATCGGCACCTCTAGATGCCAATATCTGATTTTGATTTTTCTGTCTCCAGATTTTCGATTAAGTTTCGCTAATATTATCTTCTTAAATAACTTAAGAATGACCACAGACTCGGCGGAATTTAGAGCTAAACTTAAAACTCACCTTTTCAGACAGTCGTATCCATAAACTCAAAAATCTTTCACCTTCACATTCAATGCCCGCGACACTGTAAATAACTAATTTGAAAAAATGTAGAAAAAAACCTATTTGTAAGTGTTTGCAAAGGTCATTTCATGAACATTCCCCAGCCAAGAGTTATAAAATAAATGTAATACTATGTTGCGGTCCCGATAGGGGCCTCACTTACCTTTGCAGGCGGCTAGCTCATATTGTCGGCAGGCGTGAAGTCTCCCCACCTCAAGGTGGTAGGTAGCTAGATTAAAAGGTACATAAGGTATTTGCCAACTCGCCTACGTGTAATGTCATCAAATGAAAGAGGAAGCTGGATAAAACATAGCTATATTATCTAGTAAACACAATTACAGCATCTTGCAAAATACAATATCGGACACAAACAACACAATGCCTGGCTAGGTAATTCCTAACAAATAAATCTCTCTCAAAGCCCTCTCTGGGACTAGGAATGCGATTAGTATTACCCGTAAATAACTGTAAGACGCATTATAACAGGGGGGGAGATCGACTTACGGCGGATCGTCAGGGGGCCGGAAACCAGGAGGCAGGCCATGGTCGGAGTAGGCAGTTCCAACACTTTACACGGTGGTTTCAACTCATCATCGAGTCTCATACCTGCGACCCGTAATTACTGCGTTCAAATCGGGTTCGATCGTTTAGTCGCGCCAGCCATTGTTGGCGGCGTATCGCGAGCGGCAAATGCGAGTGGCGGTCGGCGTGACCTTCTCGTACCGGGTGTCGCTTCATTCTGAGGGGAGCGGGGAGGTGCCTGTGCTCCCTTTTGCTAGCGGGGGGGGGGGGAGGGAACGCTTCCGTTAGCGAGTGGTCGGTCAAGGGACTACTTTAATTACTCCGCTCACCGTTCTCCCGCTTAAATGTGTATCGTAATAACTAATAGTGATGGGGGTAGCAAATGTATAGTCGTGCAATGTCCAGTGTTATATTGGGTCCTTACATATGAAATTGGCGCTTTGCCCTGGCAACTTTGATCTCAAATATCTTCTCTTTGGTTAGGAATTCCAAATTCAAATTTATACAGCTATTTACTCATGTATTTGTGTTTCGAAAATTATAATTCATTTGTCCTTTCCTTAATTGTTTTTTTTCCTTTACAAATTGGAAAACTTGAAATCGACGGTGCCGCAAAAGAAAACACAGTGCGTTTTTGGTTCCAACGTTTTCGTTCTGGAAATTTCGACCTGCATAACAAGCCCCGTGGACGGCTGGAGACCAAAGTTGATAATGAAGAATTGAAGGCTATTGTGGAAGCGGATCCATTGCAAACCACGTCCGAGTTAGCTGCAGGCTGCGGTGTTAGTGATAAAACTGTTGAAGCAAATTGGAAAGGTGAAAAAGCTTAAAAGGTGGGTACCTCACGAATTGAGTGAAGCAAATCAATAAACGCGCGTTAGAACGCTAGACCACAAACTGGACAACAGACGGCTACCAAATTAGAGGAGCTTCAATTGGAATGTCTAAGACACCCACTGTACTTTCCGGACCTTGCCCCAACAGATTAAAATTTTTTTCGAAATTTGGATAACTTCTTGCAAGGGAAAAAGTTCAACTCCGATGGGGCAGTCCAAACCGCCTTCAAAGATTTTATTGATTCCCGTCCGAATGGTTTTTTTAGTAAAGGGATCGATGAACTACCTATGAGATGGCAAAAGTGCATAGATAGCAATGGTATATACTTTGATTAACCCATCTGCTTGTTTAGGAATAAAAACATCCCAAAACACGTAATCGCATTATACTTTCATAAGACCAAAAACGTCCCGAGCGACCTTACAATTTAAAAGCTATATATCTCTCTTCCTCTCATACAAACATATGTATTTTTCTTTTAACCAGAAAGAGAACAAAATAATGCTTCTTATTGTCTTTGAAATATGTAAGCTATCTTGCATAGATATTTTACAATCTCGATCCAAAGTTACAGTTTCAGAATTTACACGCAAAACCATGGCTTCCGTATTGTGAGGTGCGAATATATTGAACCAAGCAGATGGGTTAAATAAATATATTATATAAAAAAAAATCGACTTTATATTTCTCCTTTACAAAACGGCAATTTTATATGTAAGGACCAATATAATGTTCTCCGCATGCAAACTATATCTTCTCCAAGCATAGACTTTCTAATTAAAGTGTGTTTATCGGAAGTGACCTGCCAGGTAATAATGTTTCTGTATCCATTTGTAAATAGTAAAATTAGATAGAGCCAAAGGAAAGAGCCTAAGAATTCTTAATATATTGTACAGCCCCCTTGAGGCGACTTTTCACAGAAACGGCAAATTGCCATACGAGCTTAAATAAAATTGCTCTGTAACACAATTCTCACTGATGCATAAACATCCAAATTTAACAGACGAGAACATACAGATGAGGGGAAAAATCAACTATGGCGGTACGAAGAGGGAGAAGATGACTGTATATAGGCATCTCGCATTACAATATCACCATTTAGTTCTTAAAAGTAAAATCTGCTTTTGAATGAATAGATCTTTTTACGTTGGAGGGCGAATTGCTCGCTACGTTATTAACATATTTGCAAAGTCCAAATACGGCAAAGTAAAGTTCGCAACTTTTCACATACGAATATTTTGTTGCCGTATTTAGTTTAGACACTTTTACAAATGTTTCATAATTTACTTACCTCCTGTAACCAGCGACGAGCAAACTGGAGAACCGCCCACATTCGTTATGATCGACATATTTTAAGGTGTAATGTATAGCACAAGCTAGCAAATTTGCTGTGTTATTTCGTAAAATGTACGATGCGAGCTCGACGCTGGTCCGGACAAGAATGATGACGTCACATTTTATAGATTCAGGCGAGGCTCTCGTGAGCCCAGTCGGTTCCAAGGAACCCGTATTGGGAGGGGGAAATAATACGCTTTTATCACTTAGGGCAGGTCTGTATATATTCATATGTCTATGCACTGATGTTAAAATCATGGCTCTTAGGGAGTATTAAGATTATATTTTCCTCTTTCTTACCATGCATTAAATTGCAAGTATGTGATTAACTACTACTGTATTGCTATTATCATGTTGCTTAACTTTTTCATGATATTAAAAAAAAAGTATATTTTCCTATTCCACATCACAATGTTAGTAGGTATGTTATATGTGTATGTGTACTTGTGTATGTTGTTACGAAGTAATGTGTTTATGATTATTTAATTTGTGGTTGTAACTAATCTGTGGAACTAATCTCCTGCTGACAAGCTACTTGCAGTAGCTTAGCGTGTAAAAATAAGAAATAAATTAAGAAAGTATGTTTATTGCCTTTTTCGTGCCGTAAATAATAAAAGCGCTCAATCACTTTCAATAAAATACTAATTATACAATATAGTGAAAAATATAGCAAACGACCGCTAATCGATAGGTCGTTGGGATAAAACTAACCATCAATCACTCCGCGGCTTCTTTAAAGGTGTTTGTATGTCAAATTGAAAAGGTTATCGATTACATTATTTATAAACGACGAAATATTATTTGTGATTTTCGAAGAACCGTGAAGACAGAAAATATCCATTTTATAACATTTATAATCTCTGGATACTAGCAAAATACTTGCAAAAGATTTCAATGATTTAGACACATTTATTATGTTATAATAAAAGCCTTGTCAGATGCCAACTTGAATATAACTCAACATTATGGTCTCCCTTTTACAACATTCATTCAGACAAAATTGAAAAGATTCAACGGAAGTTTCTAAGGTTTATAAACTATAAATTGCCTATTCCTATACTAAACATTGATTAAAATATTGCCTACTGGATAAAATGTCTCTATTGAAACTTTTAGAAAGATGCATAAGCACAGATTTAATACTATTACATAAAATACTGCATTACAAAATCGACTGTCCGGAATTACTCTAATTTATCAATATCCATGTTCCCAAAAAATCATGTCGACATTTATTACCCTTTAACTTCAATAACACCAGGATACTAGCTTATCAAAATTCTTCGTTTCCGAGACTTTACAGTATCGGAAATAAATATTTTAATCTAGTTGATATATTTCATCTTAAAACTAATCGGTATAAATGTTGTATATTCTATCACTTTAATTCTTCTAAAACAAATAGATTTAGAAGAAAAGAAAAGATAAAATCAACAGGACACGCATTCGTGGTAGCCTGGGCGTCACAGACATAAATAGTAAGCTGGAAGAACGACAGTTGAGATGGTATGGACACATAAGATGGAGACCATCAGACCACACAGTGAAGCAGGCAATGTCTATGGAGCTTCATCGACAGTCATCCAGAGGAAGACCGAAGAACTCCTGGATGACTCAATGCTCCAAAATTCTTTAGAGAAACGGCCTGGATGAAGGCGACACTCAGAACAGAAGAAATTACAACCTGAGAACGAGAAGAGCCGACCCCAACAGCTTACCTAGGCAATGAGTTGGGACAGCGCAAGGAAGAAGACAAATAGATTTACATAATATCTGCAATTTTTGTTTATATTGAATGTGAGACTTCTTATCATTTTAACAATGTATTTTTTTTATTTTATTAAATGCATCAGGGCATGCAATAAATAAATAAATAAAATAATCTCAGTATCGCCTTGGTGTAAGACTAGCATTCAGAATTGAAACGTTGCTTGGAATGGCTTTGGCCACTAGAGCGACAGACAGATTAAAAACTTTTTCTTCCAATTGCTCGTGATTTTTTAAAAAATATTTTCCGCCCACTTAAAAAAATCATACCTCCGAATTTTCATATGAAGACAAACAAATTGATTATAGTTCTATATACCCAATGAATTTACCTATCTTTTTTCGATTATTACATATTCATAGGATTTATAAACAAATATTATAAAATAGTAAACTTTTAATATTCACTTAAAAAATAAATGTGGTCTAATTTTGGACGATTTGAAAAATAAAAGCGGTCCATATTTTGATCTTAGTCGCTCCAGTTGCTAACAGTGTTGTTGACCAGATTTGAATAGCCAGGTATATCCTCAACTTCCCCTTCGCCATCCTCTTTCCCTCCCCACTATCTTCAGCCTCACAACATACTCAATTGGGGATGCCACAGTCTCACTGGCTCTAGATGGGAGCAGTTGGAACTCTTATCCACATAAGACAAAAAAATATAACTAAATAAAAAAATACCTACTGTAATACTTTTTTAATGTTCTTCTTTAAAACCATATATTTTACCTTTAACTTTCTGTGTCCTCGGCTAGCCAGCTTCTCAGGGGTGAGTTGTCAACCCAAACACCATTGTTTTTTTAATCAGGTTCTCATAAAGAAAAACAACATGTGATAATAGAGTAGATGTATTGAAACATAATAATCAACAGTACATGGTAATGTGAAAACCCTACCTAATTTGGCTCTATGGTTAATTATGAGATAATACGGAACGGGCATTCGGGGTATGTTACTTGGTAGATCTTGAAGGTGTGGTGTCCGGCGTCGTCCCGACGACGGGGGGGCCGTTGCCACAGGCTCCAGCCTAGGCAACGAAGGTGGCTGGATCGGCGTTTGAAGGCGTGGTGTTCCGGGTGCTGTCCATCCATGCGCAGTAGGTCCAATGAGGGTCCTCGACCCGGGGTACAGCGGGCGGAGTCAGTCTGGTCTTTTAGGGGCAGACTGCACTGGGCGGGCGGAGCCTTAATGGATCGTGGCTCGCTTCGATTGTCGTCTTCGGATCGACAAGGTAAAAAACGTTACGGCACTTATCATGGCGTGAAGGAACCGGCGGTGGTTAACATTTGCCGCGGTTTACACAATTGAACGGTTCGAGCGAGATCAATTACGTCGTTCGGTTGTTGTATGAGATTTATTAGGCACGGTACTTGTTATGGCACGATGAGGTTCTTTACGTGAACGGTGAAGTGTGTTTGGCGTAACCACTTAAAATCGGCGAGCTACCGGCAGCCACTTCTAGCCGAAGCCACTCGTAATGCTTGGGCCGCGATCCAGCTGAGACTGCCCGCGTGTTGTCGCGTTCCAATATTTAAAATGTCCCTTTGGGTGTCCGGGGTGGGGGGTGTAGGGCATCCGGCTGCTTGTAAATAGGTAGATGATCAGCTTATTGCTGCGTGGCTCGTCAGTATCTGGACATTTTGTTTTGACGTGATCGAGTCCCTTCGACGGTCTTGGGGGAGTAGGGGCGAGGGGTATCCTGCTAGCGCGGCGGTTAGGTATCTTGACATTCTGTTTCGGCGTGATCGAGTTCCTTCGACGGTCTTGGGGAAGTAGGGGCGAGGGGTATCCTGTTGGCGCGGCGGGTAGGTATCTTGACAGTGTGAGACACATTACACTATCCCCCTTTTTAGGAAGAGAGAAAAAAAAAAGAGAAAAAAAAAAAAAAAAATTTCTACCCAGAGCCAAACCTAAATACTGAACGGAATTTAACTACCTAAGAGCCAAACGGAGCAAAAAGTTTGAGAATATCTATCTAAAATTATATAAAACACAACAGGAAACTTAAATGTTAGTTAAAATTAACTTATAGCTAAATACAAGGTGTGCAGTGTGTATGTAAAAATGAGAGTGTCCCTTGTTGATTGCCGAGAAGGACAAGAGTAAAGAAAAAAAGAAAAAAAAATTTAATTGAAAAAGTGCAGATGAAAACTAAAAAGTTACTTATACGAAACTGGTTGGAAAGTTGTGAGAAAGCCACCCAAAGAAGGTATGACAAATAATTCGCTGAAAGCTTGTAGAAAGTAAACCAAAAAAAAACTTTTTGAAGGTTGAGAAAATTATAAATATAAGTTATTATAAGGCAAGATCTGAGAAACTATTAGAAAGCCAAAAGATTAAATAAATATTTAGATTATGACGTAACTTAAAAATTGGAAATCTTGTGAAAGAGGGACCTCTCGTAAGCTATGATGGGGTGGCGTTATACAATATAAAAAGGAGGTTATCATTAAGGTTAACATTATTTTAGATATAATCGATTTAAGACTTAAGACATGATGAAATAATTATGTAGGATAATAATAATTTCTTTCAAAATAAACAACACCAACAGTATTAGGCAAAAAAAAAAAAAAATTAAAAAAAATAAAATTTTGAAGTCAAAGTGTACTGAATGTAATACGTTGAGAATGTGAAGAAGGTTACTACTGTGTAACTAGTTTAATTGTCAACTTTTAATAAGTTGGGAATATTGTGAAAAGGAATAATACGTTACTAAACGAAATTCAAAACAAGGTAATACAAATATTTTACCAATTTAATTATCAGCTTTAATAAGTTGAAATTATTGTAAAAATGATGTCACGTTATTAACGTAATCAAAACAAGGTAATACAAATATTTTATCAATTTAATTATCAGCTTTAATAAGTTGAAATTATCGTAAAAATGATGTCACGTTATTAAACGTAATCAAAACAAGGTAATACAAATATTTTATCAATTTAATTATCAGCTTTAATAAGTTGAAATTATCGTAAAAATGATGTCACGTTATTAAACGTAATCAAAACAAGGTAAAACAAATATTTTATCAATTTAATTATCAGCTTTAATAAGTTGAAATTATCGTAAAAATGATGTCACGTTATTAAACGTAATCAAAACAAGGTAATACAAATATTTTATCAATTTAATTATCAGCTTTAATAAGTTGAAATTATCGTAAAAATGATGTCACGTTATTAAACGTAATCAAAACAAGGTAATACAAATATTTTATCAATTTAATTATCAGCTTTAATAAGTTGAAATTATCGTAAAAATGATGTCACGTTATTAAACGTAATCAAAACAAGGTAATACAAATATTTTATCAATTTAATTATCAACTTTAATAAGTTGAAATTATTGTAAAAATGACGTCACGTTATTAAACGTAAACAAAAAGCATATTCCAGCTGAGTCATTAATGACTGAATTATTAAATTAAATTCTGTGGTTATTTGAGCAAGGTCGCTGACACCACTATAGGGTTAGGTTACCACCCGACAGGTGTGTTACCTCTTAATTAATCATGTCTAGTTTTAATACATGGCTTTAACAAATCCGGAGGTGACTTCCTCCGACTGACATGTCTGTACTTATGTTTGTAGCAGTTACCATGGTTATGATAAGTTAATTTTAACAACAATGATATGTCCCATGGACGAATTTTCTTATACCTAACAATAACATAAACGAGATTGTGGTTTTAAACTAGGTGTTCTATAGACGAGGAAATGTCCTTATGGACAACTCTTCAATACCTATTTATAATACGATCGCGTCTCCGCGGTGATAACAAAATGACAAAGCAAAACTTAATAAAAAAAATTGAAATAATAATAATAAAAAAATTAATAAAATTATATGAGATGATACGATGATTGACTAGGTATGGTAAACCAAGTCGACAAGCACTGATGTGCTTCTGAGTGGGTGATAGGCGGAATTGTAATCCTGGATCTAGACGAGCCCACCGCTAGACCTCTGTGGAAATTTAAAAAAAAATCGACATAACATTTACGAGCAAAACACAGGCTTGTCCGAACAGCTCTGACGCTGACGGACCTAGGTTAAAAATATACTAAGCAAATAAAGCCTATATGTGTTTGCAAGGTACTCCATCGTGACGCGTCCGGGTGTTATTTCTTGTGAGATAAATAAAACTACGCAAGAATAGCGATGATTGTTAATGTAATTAAAGTTAAGATTTTGAGCGCCAACATGTCTTTACGTGTTACTTGTCATATTAATTTATATTGAATTTTACTAGTTATGGGGAGACATGTAAACCATTGACTAGTTTTGAGTTTATTAGAACCAGCTGTGGTTCAATGGGTGACGTTCGCGGGGAAGGAAGGAGATAAAAATTAACGTGCACCGGTTTCGCAACCCGCTCGGCAATTGGGTCCTTACCGCCAAGTAGATGTCGAACACCGTTACAGTAGTATACAAAGCGTCCGTAGTTGGTCTGGTATTAATTCGTTTAGCCGAACTGAGGCGTGCACTCCTCAGGTCTACGTGACGAAGAACGTACCAGGTACTCAACGTACGGTTTGGTAGTATGCGACGAGAGAAACAAACGAAACGAGATGGAAAGAAGGAAAAAAAACTTCAGTGAGAGACTTGCATACTAAAGTTGTGGGGGTTTAGTGAGCCCTTTTTTTTTTTTTAAATGGATTCTGTTTTTATCAAATCTTTCAAATGGAACCGGCCTATGTACTTACCGTTCATGTCAGCTAGGCGGTAAACGGTATCTGAGACCTTTTCGATAACTTTACTACGGACGAAACGGGCTGCTAGTTTTGCGGAGAAAAATATGCTTTTATTAGACTGAACATTATTTTTTCTCCAAATCGTCTCTCCTGGCTTAAAATGTACGATTTTGTGACGGAGGTTATATCTATTTGCGTTCTGTTGATAAGCTTTTGCTAACGCGTCTGCTACTACGTCGTAGATGGCTGCCATCTCTTGTAGGTTAGATGCGTGTAAGTCGATCGGGTTTTTATTATTATTATTTGAGGACGACAACGATCGGGAATAATCCGAACCGTGTGAAATAGGTTCGAAACCGTGTAATAGGAAGAAGGGGGAGAATCCCGTAGCAAGGTTTACGTAACTGTTTAACGCGGATTGGACGATGGGCAGGTACTTGCTCCAATTGCGGTGGTCATTATTCACTAATATAGCAAGCGAGGTACCGACGGTTTGGTTATACCTCTCAACCACGTTGTTCATCGGCGTGTAGAAGGTATTAAAATATAAATCGGGGACACCGTATTTAGCGAGAAATTCCTTGAATTCTTTGCTTACGAATTGTTTGCCGTTGTCCATTATTATTGTTCGTTGTAATTGCGGAGTGCTAGGTAATTCGCTGGTAACGATCGCGGGTTGGTTTGGCGGGACCGTCAGTGTGCTGTTATAATCCGAACACTGCTTTCGTAATGAAATTAATGATCGTTTGGGTACAATCCCCTTGTTTAGGAGTAATTTCTTAATAATCGCGCCCGAGCTCTTCTCAAAGTTCAGTATTGGCGATTGGGGATTCATTTTACTCGCAAGAATCGAACAAAGGTGAGCGAAAACAAGTTAAACACTAAACAACCAAAAAAAAAAAAATAAATAAAATAAGATAAAATAAAACAAGAGTGATAAATAATAATGATGGTGTAATTTGGCGACGATTATGATAGCGAACGCGGCCGGACAGTTGGAATTTAAACAATGTTACTTGCCGTCGGTAACTTTTCGCGGGAATTGTTTTATTGTGCGCCGGTTTCAATAGGTATTTAACGGTGTAGCGCGTAACATATTCTTAATAATAGATAATACCTGAGGATTTTAGCTTTATGAAAACCTGAGAAAAACAATGATATTGGTGTTTTGTTGAGTGCCAGTGTAATACTTTTTTAATGTTCTTCTTTAAAACCATATATTTTACCTTTAACTTTCTGTGTCCTCGGCTAGCCAGCTTCTCAGGGGTGAGTTGTCAACCCAAACACCATTGTTTTTTTAATCAGGTTCTCATAAAGAAAAACAACATGTGATAATAGAGTAGATGTATTGAAACATAATAATCAACAGTACATGGTAATGTGAAAACCCTACCTAATTTGGCTCTATGGTTAATTATGAGATAATACGGAACGGGCATTCGGGGTATGTTACTTGGTAGATCTTGAAGGTGTGGTGTCCGGCGTCGTCCCGACGACGGGGGGGCCGTTGCCACAGGCTCCAGCCTAGGCAACGAAGGTGGCTGGATCGGCGTTTGAAGGCGTGGTGTTCCGGGTGCTGTCCATCCATGCGCAGTAGGTCCAATGAGGGTCCTCGACCCGGGGTACAGCGGGCGGAGTCAGTCTGGTCTTTTAGGGGCAGACTGCACTGGGCGGGCGGAGCCTTAATGGATCGTGGCTCGCTTCGATTGTCGTCTTCGGATCGACAAGGTAAAAAACGTTACGGCACTTATCATGGCGTGAAGGAACCGGCGGTGGTTAACATTTGCCGCGGTTTACACAATTGAACGGTTCGAGCGAGATCAATTACGTCGTTCGGTTGTTGTATGAGATTTATTAGGCACGGTACTTGTTATGGCACGATGAGGTTCTTTACGTGAACGGTGAAGTGTGTTTGGCGTAACCACTTAAAATCGGCGAGCTACCGGCAGCCACTTCTAGCCGAAGCCACTCGTAATGCTTGGGCCGCGATCCAGCTGAGACTGCCCGCGTGTTGTCGCGTTCCAATATTTAAAATGTCCCTTTGGGTGTCCGGGGTGGGGGGTGTAGGGCATCCGGCTGCTTGTAAATAGGTAGATGATCAGCTTATTGCTGCGTGGCTCGTCAGTATCTGGACATTTTGTTTTGACGTGATCGAGTCCCTTCGACGGTCTTGGGGGAGTAGGGGCGAGGGGTATCCTGCTAGCGCGGCGGTTAGGTATCTTGACATTCTGTTTCGGCGTGATCGAGTTCCTTCGACGGTCTTGGGGAAGTAGGGGCGAGGGGTATCCTGTTGGCGCGGCGGGTAGGTATCTTGACAGTGTGAGACACATTACACTACATGACTAAATAACATATTTTTTTATTTTGTTAATTTTTTAAAACTAATGCTTTATTTCTGTCTTGTATGATAAGAGGGAATAAATAATCAGAATAAACTGGAAATATGTCATTTTTAAATAAAATTTTAGACGTTCGTATTGACTCTTTTCCACAAAAAATTATAAATTAATTTCGTAAGACTGTTCTTTTGTCTAGTAAAGCAATGTTTTAAATTTTAAGATGATGTATTTTATACAACAGATCTTTCAAATCATATAATCATGTAGTAAAATAAATCAATACGTTTTTTGGGAAAGCTATTTTTCAGAATTTTAATTTTAGTTCAAATAAAACCATTTAAAAATCCTTGCCCCTGTTTTGTGACGAAAATACTCCAGTTTGTCTATTTATTTACGGTCTTACAAACTAATATTTAAAAAAAATTACATTCTCTTTTGGCTTAGACTTAGATGATCAAAAAATAATTAATATAATTTTAACAGTTTTATCATCACGAGTTTGAGCATTTTTGAATGTAGGTATTTATCAAGGCAAATTTTGAATGAAATAGAATTAATATTGAGTTATTATGTTAAAATGCTCGTTGGAGAATAATTAATATTTGTCATCGGAACCGCCCTGTACAGTTGCAAGAAGAAATTTAAAGTTGGTTAATGGCTCTTAAATAGCTTTGACTTTTTTGGAGAAACCCACGATTAGCCAATTTTCGAATGCAAACGTAATTTAAAATTAAAGTTATAACGCGTTTGTCCGACATGACCTCAATAAAATTTCATCACAAACAATATCTACCGACACGTGATGCAAAACCGTGATGATTTTATAATATAAATCCTTCAATTCCAGGACATCAGATCATCTTGTATAACTTCAATTACTTCTCTCATCGCAGATTTCCCTGTGGAACTGGTGGCATAGATCTACAAGGATAAGATATACACTTATTAAATTGGATGCTGTGCGTGGACCCGTCTGCTCTGTGCGTTGGAGTGGACATTATGGGAAAGTTTGACACGAGTAACGAGTGCCGGGAGATGAGATCTTTTGGAATAGGAATAAACATGGTGAAGTAATCGCGCGTTATGGGGAAATGTATGGTGTAGCAATACTTCTATTAGATGGTCGTGAATACACATATCCTACACAATAAGATTGCAGATACTAGCGAGCAGAAAAAAACAAAGTTGAACCTTAATGTGAAAACACTGTGTTTTGATAATAAAACTTTTATCAATAAACAAAAAATATTATCTTACAAACCCATCTTAGACATGTTTGAAGATAAAACTTCTTTAGCACCGTTGTGATTTAAAAATATGAAACGAAAAATAGCGACACTGACAAGAGAAAAACACATACATATATAGGATTTAGCCTGCGAGAAAATGAGATGGTATAATCGGTCTCCTCGTTGTGCGGTGCTTCGTAGTCTCCCCACTCTTGTCTACTTTAGTTTTCTGAAGGTTTCACTTCTACCGCGTGTTAACTGCACACTTGTATTTTTGAAGTTAAAACTTCTTTAGCATCGTTGTTATTTGAAACTATGAAACGAAAAATAGCAACAAGAAAAACAAAAAAAAACACTAACAAGAGACAAACTCATACATGTGTAGGATTTAGTCTGCGCGAAAATGAGATGGTATAATCGGTCTCTTCTTTGTGTGGTGCTTCGTACCCTCCCCATTTTTGACTACTTTAGTTTTCTGAAGGTTTCCCTTCTATCACATTAACTGCACATAATATTTTTTAATGTGAAACTTCTTTAGCATCGTTGTGATTTAAAACTATGAAACGAAAAATAGCGACACTAACAAGAGGCAAAAACATATATATATAGGATTAAGCCTGCGAGAAAATGAGATGATATAATCGGTCTCCTCTTTATACGGTGCTTTGTAGTCTCCCCACTCTTGTCTACTTTAGTTTTGTAAAGGTTTCACTTCTACCGCGTGTAAACTGCATACTTATAATTTTGAAGTGAAAACTCTTTATCACCACCGTTGTGATTTGAAACTCGATGAACCGAAAAAAGCGACAAATACATACCTCTATACGATTTAGTCTGCGAGAGAATGAGATAGAATTATCCTTTCCTCCTTGTACGATACTTCATACCCTCCCCGATCTCGTCTACTTTAGTTTTCCGAAAGTTTCACTTCTGCTACATGTGAACTGTACACGTGTTTTTTTAGATTAATATTTATTGCGAATCGACTAACATTAAGAAACAAAAAAATTAACTTTTGATCAATTTAAGTTTTTTCTATCATTTCGTTTGTAAATGATTAGAATAAAATCATAGACATCCAAATTCAATAGACGAGAACATACAGATGAGGGAAAAAATCAACTATGGCGGTACGAAGAGGGGAAAGATGACTGTGATTCGTTAAAAAATCGATCTGACAGTATATAAGTATCTCGCATAGGTATCACCATTTAGTTCTTAAAAGCAAAATCTGCTTTTGAATGAATAGACCTTTTTACATGGGAGCGCGAATTGCTCGCCACGTTATTAACATATTTGCAAAGTCCAAATGCGGCAAAGTAAAGTTCGCCCTTTTTCACAGAGGAATATTTTGTTGCCGTATTTAGTTAAGACACTTTTACAAATGTTTTATAATTTACTTACCCCTATAACCAGCGACGATCTCACTAGAGAAACGCCCACATTCGCTACGTCCATATATATTAGGGTATAATGTATAGCACAAGCTCTCATTTTTGTTCGTAAAATGTACGATGTGAGCTCGGCGCTGGTCAGGACAAGAATGATGACGTCACATTTTTTAGATTCAAGCGAGGCTCTCGTAAGCCCAGCCGGCTCCATGGAACCGGTATGGGGAGAGGGGAATAATACGCTTTTATCACTTAGGGCAGGTCCAGATATATTCATATGTCCATGGTATGAACGCATATAAGAAAAAAACGTTAAAAACAAATGTTTATGGCGAACATCATCTTTGACAGTTTCCTTTGATTAATATTGGTCTCCGGTGAATTTTTTGATGTTTTTTTTTTTAAATTTATCTTCAAAGTTAAAAAAAATATATCTTCCAATATCTGGTAATTTTTTATGTTTGTCCAATTGTTGACCGTGCTCGCAAATATTGATAACTGACGATAGATGGCGGATTTAGTCAATATCGTATTGATATAAGGTTTTATAGATCGTCCATGCTAAAACTCCTGATATTCTTTTCTAGAATCATCCGCTCTTACATAATATACAAGTCCTAACCTTTACAGCTTTTAGGAGAATTAAGAATAAAGGAAAACGTTGTGTACCAAAGAAAGAACAAATAAGGACTTGACGAATGTTTCTTGAAAAACTTCGAGTGGCCTCGAAGTACGCACAGAGAATTTGGAAATCAGTATTGAACGAACTGAACGTGTACTTATTTCACTTGGAATAAATCTTGGAACAAAAACTTTATAAGTTGATCTAACCCCCATACACGCATATAGTAACAAAGAATAGAGTAGGTAGCCCAAACGATTCCATGACAGTTAATTCTTCGACATTTGGTCCCCCACGTACTTATATTCAATATGCAGTCGATTTAGAATAAATACGATATGCCTACAAAACCCAGAATATAACTAAATGAAGATAAAACTGCTCGTCTTTATACTGTATACACCAGAGTATACATAAGTTCAAAAAATTGACACTGCAAGTAAATTCGTTTGATACCATATATGTATTAATAAAGATATTTTTTTACATTAACTCCATATGGTCTACGTCATCTGAGATGCTGTGTGAAGCATCTTTTTGATGAGAGGAATGAACATTGGTCTTGAAGAGACCCACACTGTAGGAAGGAGGAAACACAGAGGCTGGAAAATCGTTCCACAGCCGAGCTCGAAGCTTCCAAGTCGAAGAAGCGAACAGTTCTCATGTAACAAATGTCAACCGTGTACGTACTTTGGGCGCGCGTTTGGCATGTTTTTTTTTCGACTATGCACCGGCGCGGCGCCGAGGGGATCAACGATGCTAGTTCATCGGACCATCTTCTATTGAAATATCGGTAGAACAAGGACAGCATTACCACCCGACGTCTGTACTATAAAGACCCACATCCGTTAGCAGTGTCGTCGATGCATCACCGGGAAGTTGGCTTAGGGGCGCGGAAACCGACCCTCGCGCTTGGCTTTCCTGAAAACATGCACCTCTCAACAGGACTGCCGGGCGTACCTGTGACACGCTCGCTCCCTACCAGCAACAACGTTAAAATTCAGTTATTATTTATGTACATTAAACAGTTTGAGTAGGCATATCGCCTACATGTAATTATTTTATTTTCCCCTCTGATTTTCCCCAATGAAAGAGGTAATGTATATATTTATATTTATTAGTTACTAACCTGTACATATAAAGCACTTGCATACTGCTCGTTAACACCGTATGCCCCGACATTGGGGGTCTAGCTTTGTTCAAATTAAATGTAGAGACGTTCAAATAAAAAAAAATAGCTTCCTTGTGAGAGCCCCGAAGGAGTAACCATAAGTTACTTATACCGGGGTGGGTATGCGGTTGAAAACCTCCAGTATACTATAAAGATTGCAATCCGTTTGTTAAGATAGGAGAAACTCTCAAATGGACTGCCCGTTTCTGCACAGAGTTGAGGTTTTATTAAAGATATATTTGAAGTCGATTTGACAATTAAAATTGGTAAATAATGTACAAAAATATATTATTTCGAGGGGCCAACTGTCGGGGGATCAACTATCGGGTTTCCAGCACATACAGGCGATTTAAAACCGTACTCTATTCTGTTTGGGAGAGGTATTAGGTAACTCTCGCGTTAACAGCACTGTTTTTGTTAATTTTTGTTCTCTTGTCATTGTTTGTCAATTGTCTTGTCATTGTTTTGTCAATACTGTATATTCACTATGCCATATTATTTTACCAATATTATAAGGAGAACTGTAGGATTATTTTTAAAAATTTATTATAGTTAAACGCACTTGAAGTGAAATGACACAAAACTTCGCCACACGAACATAACGTTATTATTATTATTTGCCAGTTAAACGCTAATCACGAAATTTACGAACCATGCCAAAACTTGCCAAAATTAGCTAAACATGCTTGCCATTGACAGTTCTGCATTATTGCAACTGATCTAATTTCATGTTTCTAATAGGGTCACGCAATCGAAAAATATATTTCACTGCTACAATAATGCCAATACCAATTCGTTTATAAACTATCATTGTTAAGTGTTGAAACAGATTTGGGACTAATCTATTTCCCAAGTTCCTGTTTAATGTATTCATCTTCAAATGTCCCTATCCTTTTTAAAAGCCCTACTTTGGAAAAGAGAGAAGATGACTAAAATCTTACCTACTTGGCTAGTTCGAAATTATAATTGTACAATCATATTTAAAATACCCACATAATCAGACGAAATATTGTCGCGATTGGGGTAATAACAAATATTGATTCTCCCTCAATACTCACGTTCATATAAACTTCTGCATGTTAAGGTGTAACTGTGACCCATGAATGGACGAGTAGATCACCACAGTAAAAGCTAGGACTTTTTCAGCCATTCTCTTGTTTTGTGATAGAAAAAAAACGCAATCAATTGTTCAAATCTTAAGTATTACAGTCCGCTCAAGTTTTACCATTGGTCATATGCCGTGCACATTCAGCTTGGTCAACCATTGTAACCAGTGTGCAGGATACATACGCCGAACATATTTGTAGGTAGAATATAAGTGGATGTAACGGTTCCGCGGCAAAAAACCTCCAAAAAACTTAACCTAACCTAATCTAAACCAACAAAAAATGGGACAAATTAATACAGACATCCTGTTAAGACAATACATTATTGTTATCTGTTTTATTTTTGTCCCATTTTACTATTTTCGAACAATTATTTATTGTCTTCACAGGATGCCTGTATTAATTCTGTCCAATTTTTTGTTAGGTTAGGTTAGGTTAAGTTTTAGTAGATATTTTGTTGGGGGGTGTTTTGACCGTAGGATATATTTGAACAATTATTTATTGTCTTCACAGTATGCCTGCATTTTTTTTGTACAATTTTTTGTTAGGTTAGGTTAAGTTTTAGTGGTTAGTTAGTTAGTTAGTTATATTTTGTCGCGGGATGGAAACGCGCATTACCGGATGTAATAACTACCATCAGAGTTCAGCTATTTTTTCGTAAAGTTTCGCATCTAATAATAAATAATTGTAATTCATCTCCCAAGCTAACAACGTGGATTCCTCTCAACAAATAAGGGTTCGCATTAGAATAGCCCTGAGCACCTTCATTAAGATGGAAAAACTAGTAGCCGAAAGCCTGAACAAAATTTAAGAATAAGAAAGTTCGTTCGGTTTGTTCTTGTTTTACTTAGGCAGATTCAACTGTCTGTTTACAGCGTATCGTAAGGTATTTTGGACACGTTGCTCGCCAAACTGAGAACTCGAAACTGGAGAAACTCATGGTCACTTGCAAAGTGGAAGGCAGGAGAAACAGAGGACACTGGTGTGTTGGAGTGTACAAACATCACTTTATTTTTACGTTAGCTCTACACAGTAGGGCAAGAGGAAAACAATTTCTCTCGGGGTTTTCACCTTTAGGGATGCTGTATCGAGGGTCTTTTTAGGTAAAGGATGTTCATAACCACTAGAGCGACAGAGCTGATTTAGAACTTTTTCTCCTATTGCTCGAGATTTTTTGGTAATCATTTTGAATATTTTCCGCCCACATTAAAAAAAACCATACCTCCAAATTTTAAAATGAAGACCTACAAACTGAATAGAGTTCTATATAGCCAATGAATTAACCCACCTTTTTTGAAATATCACATAATCGTAGGATTTAAAAAATAATATTATAAAATCGTTAACTTCTACTTTATTACTAACAAATGAGTGAAAATTTGCCAAAATCGGCAGCACCCAAGTGGTTCGCTACGTTTGGTGATTTAGCAGGGATGCCCGGGTTCATGGGGTGAGGTTTGTCTGGATCTTGGAGGCGGAAGACCGGGACACACTGAAATCCAGATTCCTACCCACCCCTTAAACCGTTTTTCTTCCCAGAAATCTCCTCTCCTTCCTTTCTTTAAAAAACTCTGCACACAGCATCCCCAAAGATAACATTGGTCCTGAGGGAAATTATTTTCCTCAAGGTCTCCTGTGTGGAGCTCGTGTAAAAAAAATCTAGATCTCTCCAGCCGAACTCTACCGACCCATCGCCTTGCATTGCAGTGGGAGGGATGAATTGATACGTCCATCACTCCTAGACACGTAAATCCCCAGATTCCTACCCACCCCTCTTAAATTTTTCCTTCCTAAAACTTCCTCTCCTTCCTTTCCCTAAAAAACCTCCAACAGTATCCCCAAAGATGACATAGGCCCTCAGGGAAATTTTTTTCCTTAGGGCCTCCAGTGTGGAGCTAATGTAAAAAAAGCCAATGATTGGTTTCCGGGGCAGTGGTATCCGTACCCGCCTCCAAAATTGTTATACATATATCCATCATTTCGTCGCCTTAGTTCTTGTATGTTCAATAGACCATTCAAAAATTTTACAGGAGTAGAAGGTTTTCTTTCATTATTTCAATGAAACATTATGATAGGTGTGTTTAAGCTATTTTTGTAAAGGTAAAGATCTCATTAGTTTAAAAAATTCTTAGTTAAGTGATTAACTATCATTTTTCAAACATTATTTTTAAACAACTTCGAAAAGGAGGAGGTCCTCAATTCAACTGTTTTTTTTTTTTTTAATGTTTGTTACCTCAGAACTTTTGACTGGGTGAACCGATATTGATGATTCTTTTTTTATTTGAAAGCTGGTGCTTCCCGTGTAGTCTCATTTTAATTTGGTCTAGTTCTGATAACGGCATCCATGAGAAAATCATATAAGTCTTAAATTTGCATCAAGTATGTGCGCGACAAATGGACGAATAACTCAATATCACGTCAACCGATTTCGATGAATCTTTTTTTATTGGAAAGGATGTACTTCAAGCGTAGTTTGATGAGAGTTTAGTTAGGTTCTGATTATGGGATCCATGACAAAGTAACGGAAATCTCCAATTCTTAAGAGCAAATTAACGATACTCGGCCGAATCTTAATCGAATTAGTTAGTGTACTTCAGATTCACTAAAAATCAAAAAATAAACAAAAATTTTACAACGATTGTTATTTTTGGAGTCGGTGTCAGCCAAGGTACCCGGCCCGGCGTGTTCACTTGACAGCTCCCCTCCCGCCGCAGCCAGCTCTCGTCTCTCACCTCGTCAAGTCGCGCGTGCGACACAAGCACATCTCACCAATAACTATGTATGTATTTACAAACCTACCTTGGCTGACACCGACTCCAAAAATAACAATCGTACCTACATATTGATGAGTAGAAAAAGTAAGTTGATTGTTAAGCTGTAGAAGAATACGAAATTATTTTTTTAACTTTTTAGTGCATTTTTTTAAGTAGTTTTTTTATCTTGTTAAAATTTTTATTTATTAATTTTAATGTGGAGATTGAACAAAAACTCAAATGGTCTATTGAACATACAAGAACTGTGGCGATGATTTGTAAAATAAGAATAAGTTTAAATAATAATACTCATCCCTTCACAAGATGATGTTATTATAATGTCCTAATACACTAATAGTCGACACATCTTCTCTGGGCTCGTGTTCGCATCACGCTTCACAGCTCTTGGTTCAAATCCCACGCACCTGTTTTCTCACACGCCAGAGGCAGTATCACCCTCACCCTCACCTTACACTTCTCCCCGCTCACACCTGAAGTGTCTCGGCTAGGGTGTTCAACAGTAACGAGAAACATTGCAACCGGTAAATATGATTTATTTACATTAAGCCTATATTTTACAAACATGTGACATGAATAATAATTTTGTGAAACTGTAATCGCCCAGAAGTTTAATATGTCCGGTTTAAATCGTTCCCGCAGGAAAAACTTAACAATTTCACGCACTTTTCCACAAATGATCCCCTAGTCAATCCACGTTGTGCACTTTCACTATATAAGTATAATAAATAAAAATCTAGATAATATTAAAAAAATTGATCATAAATATATCACAAGAAGTCACACCAGAAAGGATCTTGTGGTCCCAGGGAGCAATACGGCAAAGTATCAAAAAACATGTACATATCTTGGACCAAAAATATGTAATAAAATTCCCCTAGAATTAAATATTAAAGCTTGCAAAATGTCCCACGTCAGTTCAATAATAACAAAATGGTTGATTGGCTTAGGTAGGGTGGAATCTGAAAAACTATTAAATAATGTCACTTAAAATTTTACATGGCCTATTAACGGCACATTTAGTAAAAATTTAGTACGTATATTATTTAAATAAAAAAATATATAAAAACATTTTTCTTTTCTTTTTCTTTTTTGTTACAGAATAAATTTTCTGGCATCTTTATTAATGTATATTTAATTTAAAAAATTGAAATGAACATTTTGTTAAAAAACTTTTTTTTTTGCATTCTCACCAGCATTTGGTTCCTTAGAACGGGCAATCTGCCTAGCTAGGAACTAATATCGACCCACAAGACATAATAACACTTGTACACATTTTATAGTTATTTTTCAATGTTATTATTATGTTATTTTTGCCATACAAATGTATCAAATATAATGTTATAAATAAATAAATAAAATACAAAATAATATAAGTACACAACATGTCAACGAGACCAAATGGGAAAATAATTCACCGACTCCAGATATTTTCGGCAGTTCGGCAGTTATCACATCTGCCCTGATGATGGACACTGTAACGCTGTCCGAAACGTTGGCTAAAGGAGTAGGTAGCGCAACACGGCATAACACTCCAAAAACAAATAACACAAATACTTTTGGCAGTGAAAATCTAAAATCATATCCATTAGTAGACTAGAACATAAAGGTGAGGGAAACCAACTACAGCGGGACGCAGAGCGGGAAGATGACTTTGGAGATATGTGATTCGTCGATAACTCAATATGACAGTATATAGGCATCTCGCATTATAATATCACCATTTAGTTCTTAAAAGTAAACTCTGCTTTTGAATGAAGATACCTTTTTACACGGGAACGCGAATTGCTTGCCGGGTATTGAACAAATTTGCGAAGTCTAATTACGGCAAAGTAAAGTTCGTTTATTTTCAGTCTCCAATATTTTGTTGCCGTATTTAGTTAAGACACTTTTACAAATGTTTCATAATTTACTTACCCCGTAAACATCGACGAGCACACGCCATATCGAGTGATAGTATATATTTACACGTTTTCAAAACACAAACCATGTTTTTTGCGGTGTTATTTAGTAAAATGCACCGATGACCGCTCGACGCTGGCTCGCAGAAGAATGATGACGTCACATTTTTTAGATTCACGCGAAGCCATACTCAATCCCAGCCGGTTCCAAGGAACCGGTAGTGGAGGGGTAAATAATATGCTTTTATCACTTAGGGCAGGTCTAGACTTGTCCTTAGTCATTTTTCAACCATTTTCGTTTCTCAAAGATCGAACGGAATAAATTCATAGTGCCTTACCTGAAATATTTAAGTCAATGGATTGTGTGTACGACTTATTTTAAATCTAAGAGCTTCGTTAGTTGAACTCCGTTCATTAACAAGCCAGTTATTTTGAATAACGAACGACATTATCCCTTTTTAAAATATAAACGTCATTTATTTAAATACCGTAATTTTGAATTTTGCCGATAAACATAAAACCGGTAATGAACCCCTAGTTTTTACCTTTCTTCCTTAGCCCTAGCAGAATTACCCTGTTACTGACGCAGTCTGGCAGCCTTCTCAGATCTCTCGTGGCTACTTATAGATAATACAACATTAATACAATATTATGTATGTTGGTAGTTGCTAAGTCCCGCCGAAGGTACGAAGTGTATTATGGAAGCAAATCTCTTCTCGGTAAACTTGTACGGATTAGAGGAAGTTGCGTGTGAAGTGTGTTATTGTAACAATACTTGTCGGAATTATTCTATTTAATCTCAGATCAAAAGAAACAAACAAAAAATATGAAAAGGCATTCTTAAATTGATATATTTCTTTATACACAGATATTATATAATCATATTCGGGCTTAAGACGCGGGATTAAGAATTAGTACCGTTTTATAACATATTCGTCGTGAATACTTTAAGCTTTTAAGTCTCTAAAAAAATAATTTTATTTATATATCTTTTTAATTTTTAACTTTTATAAGTAAAATCTCAAATAATAATATTTAATTAAATGATGACACTATAAGCGAAACTCAATCGAAAATCTGGAGACAGAAAAATTAGAAAAAAGATAATGGCTCTACTGGGACTCGTACCCAGGACCCTTTTAATATTGCCTTCATTGAATTAAATAAAATAAAAAATGTATGTTATTTTTGAAGATAAAATCTATATATCAATTGTGGGAAAAGGTCTTTAAAAGCGCAGAATTTGGTATGAAGTAGATAAAAAAATGGCTCGACAAAAATCTTCTTACCCTAAACACCTCGAAAACCAAATTTTTAACATTCAGTAAAACCAAAACTGGGCAACCTAAATCCGTCCCGCTTTTACATCTGTATCCATGTACTACATTACAAACCACCAACTGCGACTGCAAAAAAATTGAGCATTCGGATAGTATCAAGTATCTTGGTTTAACAGTGGATTGCAAACTAAAATGGGAACTTCACATAAATTCACTTGTAATGAGAATCCGGAAACAAATATATATTTTTAAAACGATTAGAAACATTATGTCACCTAAACTATTAAAAGATGTATACTTTTCCCTTTGCCAAAGCATTTTAATTTATGGTATATCGGCATGGGGAGGAGCCGCAGACACATACATTAAGCTGCTTAATACAGCTCATAAATCACTTATTAGAACTATGTACAAAAAACCATATCTTCATCCCACTGAAATTTTTTTAATTCAAAATAAAATACTTGATAACAGGAAGCTATTCACAAAAAAAAATTATCCATATAAATTGCATAAAATCGTCACCTTCCCACATATCTCACTCCCAGAACACTAGAGCTAAATTTAACAAACATTTGCAAGTGCCAAAAATTAAATCCACTCTTGCTAAAAAATATGAATCTAACCTATCTTACCTCGCGCCTTCCATATTCATCATTTTCTTAAAAGAAACACAACACATAACTCAAACCAATAGAAAACATACATATAAAAACTTTAATACATGGTTATTGAACAAAAAAAGGAATTGCATTAACAAGCTACTTAATGTGTTAATTTTTTATACGTTGTATATTATTATTTAAACATATATAAAAATTAAAAAAAGAACTTTCATACTGAAAATGTTCAATTACTTTATACATGTTTGAAAAAAATTTTATATCTAGATTATTATATGTAGGTTATCTTTTGTATTTTTATTTATGTTTTTCTTTTGTACTTTGTATTATTATTATTTAAGTTTTGCTTTTGTACTTTGTATTTTTATTTATTATCTTTTGTATTTTTTTGCTATAATCTTTATTGATATATGTAATTATAGATACTGCTACCCGGCTCAGAACAGATATTGTCTAGTGAGTACATATGTATATGTAAATGTAAATAACTCTTGATATTAATAAACGCCCGGGTTACCGGCACCTTAAAAAATATATATATATTTGTCACGCCGAAACAGTAATCGGTATATTAATTTGTTAAGCAAAAACTTTGTACCACTTTTTACGAAACTGGCGTGGACGGAGGAGTATGAAATTTCGCACATTTATAGTTTATAGAAGGGCTCCCCGAAAGTACTGGAGAACTCTGAGAAATGCCTTCTGGTCTCAGGTTTGAGGAAAGGAAAATCCTGATCTATTTCCTTCTCGTGGTGGGGAGTGAGCAACGACCTCGTATCGGCAAATATAGACAGGGACCGAGCGTTGGCCGGAATAAGCTGACCACCAACTTTCGCCCTACCAGGCGTCTGTTGTCTAGGGCACCCCCTTGTCCTGAGAAGTAAATAATCTCCAAAGGCGGAAGAAACATGTGTGGAATGAATGTGTGAAAGAAACGGGAAACTACCACATTAAAGGTCCAAGTGGCATCCCAAGAACCAGCAAAACATGAATACCCAATGGTTTGTCTACCTCGGGAGCAAAATCACATGGGACGGTCGGTCTAAGAGCGAGGTCGACAGCCGTATACACCAGGCTAGGCTTGCATTCAATAAAAGGTCGAAAATAATAGAATCGAATAATATAGACCTGAAACTGAGAATACTCCTCATCAAGACCTATGTATGGAGTATCTTGATGTACGGCTGCGAAACATGGTGCCTATCCGAAAGAGATAAACGGAGGCTAGAGGCTTTTGAGATGTGGTCCTATAGAAGACTACTAGGAATTTCCTGGAGAGACCACATCACAAATGAGGAGGTTCTCCAAAGAATCGAAGGACGAAGGCACTTGCTCAGGACCTTGTCCGAAAGGCGCGCAAGATGGATCGGCCATGCAATAAGACAATAAGGCCTCTTGCATGCCATAATGGAGGGTATGACCGAGGGGACAAACGCTAGGGGACGCCCACGCCGAGAGTACCTGGAGGACCTGCTAGTGGACGTGCGCTGCTTATCATATGCAGACTTCAAAAGAGCCGCACAAAACAGGGAAGAGTGGAAGAAACGAATAGATGAAATTGCTGCAAACAAATCCCAGGATTGAAACCAGGGAGAGAGAGAGGAGTGCAGAATGGTAATATATATTTTTTTAAATTATGCATATAAAACCAATATAAAAAAAAAACATTACACACACACTATATAATTTAAATTAATTATTGGGCGACCACTAGTTACATGAAATTCCCTTGATAGAAAAAAATCGCAAAGTATGCTTCGAAAACTTTAAAAACAATTTTTTTCTGTTCAAGTCATATGAATGAAAATTTTTGCAGTGTTTTTTAAAATGCTATTTAAGACTTTTCCCAAGAGATTTTTCGCTCTATTTTAAATGAGTCGTGTTTTATTAAACACTAGCAGACTGTGGCTAATAAAGCACAACGGCATCTACTGACAACGCCATTACCCAATCTTTATAATCAACGCCATCTGTTAATTTGCATTCATATCAAATCCACACTGTCCGCTTGCCAGCCCGCTCTCTTTATATATCATATAATTCAATCAATTTACATACAACCTTGACAAATTATATACCTAAACCTTCCTCATGAATCACTCTATCTATTGGTGAAAACCGCATGAAAATCTGTTGCGTAATTTAAAAGATCTAAGAACACAGACAGCGTGAGCGACTTTACATTAGACTATGTAAAGATTTCTCTTGTAAAACTTTAAGCTTTTAAGATTACTTCTATACATTTGCCACGCCGAAACATTAATTTTATGAAATTTTCCCGATAGAAAAAAATCGGAAAGTATGCTCTAAAAATTATTATTAACTGTTTTGTTATTATAATTTTTTTTTCTTATATTTTACAAATTATCTATATGAAAACAACTCGAAGCGTTTCTTCAAATGGTATTTAAGAAAGATCCAACGAGATTTTTTTTCTATTTTAAACGAGTAGTGTTTTATTAAACATGTTCACAATTTTTGCTTAAATATTATCGTTTTTAATATTAGCCGGCACCTTCTAACATTCGTATTTACATATCTCCCCTCGTTTTTCTTTTTAGGTAGGCTCCACAAAGAGAAGGAGTCAAAGAAGGAACGAGATGTCTATATTCAGTAAGAAACCTTCTTCTCAAGTCGGTTCCTCATAGCTGAGGTTCGTGATCCCTCCTCCATTTCCATGTTGGACAAGGCTCCTGTACTCCTCCCAGACCTTTGTTGCGTGGAGAGCCAAGGATAACAACGTACCAGACGCTAGTAATATTCGGTAACTCCAGCGCATTGGTGACATTCCTCTGCTTCTTCTGCCATACACTTTGCCAGTGACTATGAGATTCTCCTTGTTAGAGTCCCCAGTTTGGCAAGCAACATGTCCAAAGCATCTTAAGGTACGTTGTAGGCAGATAGTTGAAAGCTTATCGTGGATGGCTAGCTCTTCCAGAATGAACACATTTGTGCGTCTGTTTCTTTCGTTGGCTCTAAGTTTCCACGTTTCCACACCATAAAGAAAGAAACATGAGGAAAATCGATGCCCGGACGATTTTTATCTTGGTGGTCTTCGTTACGCCTGTCAGTAAGGAACCACCCTTTAAAGTAACAACCTGAAAAGCCGTTTCAACAATAAATACTCCGAATCATCAGCACGCTCGAGGTTCATATCACAGAGTAAAACACTTCCATTCGACAATATAATACAATAAAACAAGGACATATGTACTCACTCAGTGTTCTGAAGTGCAACAGTTGCACCGTGTCACAGTCCTCCCCCACTTGAAGGTAAGTCAGCTCACAACGGAAGATGCCTTCATCATCAGCTCGCACTGGGTCTATCCGCAATACCGCGGCAGAAGCGTTCACGGAGTGGACCACCTCCAGTCTGGAAAGACCAAAAAATTTAAAGATTTAAAAATCAATTCGTAAATACAATGTTTTTTTACTATAATTAATCTATTTTCAATAAACCTGGTTGTGTCATTTCTTGGGTTGGCTATTTACCAATTTAAATGCGTGTATGTGCTCGTGTGTATGAGTGAGTGTGACCAAACGTTGATAGAATGCATTCTTATTGACAACGAGGCTATCTGCCGAGTTTCAGCTCGATTGGACTTCGGAAAGTGAATTCATTTCATCTTCCAAGATTTGAATTCATTCAAGAAAACAAATTGAAAATTCAAATTGAAAAAAAGATCGGATAAAAAATCACGCATTCGTGGCAGCCTGGGTGTCACGGACATAAACAATAAGCTGGAGGAACGACAGTTGAGATGGTATGAGCGCATAAGACGGAGACCATCAGACCACACAGTGAAGCAGGCAATGTCTATGGAGCTTCATCGACAGTCATCCAGAGGAAAACCAAAGAACTCCTGGATGATTCAATGCACTAAAATATTACAGAGAAACGGCCTGGATGAAAGCGATACATAGAACCGAAGTATAGGTATATAGCCTGAGAAAGAGACGAGCCGATCCCAACAGCCTACCTAGGCAATGAGTTGGGACTAGGGAATGCAATCTCGACAAGATAATGCAAATTCGAGATCTCGCGAGATTAGAAATTACAATCTCGCGAGATCTCGGAATTTTCTGGATCTCGTTAATTAAAAGAAAATATTATTTGAAAGAAAATAAAAACCTTTATCCTTTGGCTACCATTCGGGAAACCCTTAACTCCATTCTTACGTTAGAATCGGATGGAAAATAATCAATGATTTTCTTTTTCTTTTGTGGTGTTCGATAATTTTCACGATCTTCTGGACCTTCTGGTGTAAATTGAGCCTCAATATCAATAGGTGACCGCGCCACTGACTTCAACGCTCTCGTAGACGCTGACGACGTCGAAGGTACTGATAAATTATCGACAACACCCGGCTCAGTAGTACTTGATGTTCTTCTGACTCTCCCATTCAATGATTTTGTGTATTGTGTGGATTGACATCATATGGACGTGTAAACCTTTTGTTGACCCGGATGTGGTTTTGAGAACAGCTTTACATAACTGCTTTCTTGAAGAATCTCCATACCGGTAAACGACTGCTAAACTCAACATACATTTGATCTGGATTATTTTTCGACATTTTAAGGTATTAATAACGTAAGAATCCAAAAATTATGTTTATTTAACTCACATAAACAATAAAAAATGCATAATTTAAGAAAAAGTAATGACCATAACTGCACAACTAAAACAAACAAAAGGCTGCCTGCACGCACGCAAATATCTCTTTCTCACTCACTGGACACAGTTTTATATTATCTGTCCCGCTCGTCATCCGACGTTAATATTTGTAAATAGTCGGGATAGTTTTCTTTCTTCCATTAACACTCCTGCCCGACCGTCAGTCAGTCAGCGCACCACTCGCGTCCCGAGTGGACGTGTGTAGTATAGCTGACTAGTGCGCCCAATCCCGTCGATCTCGAACGGGATCTCGTCATATTATGCTTCGGGATTGATCCCGAAAAATGTCACGAGATCTCGCGAGATCGAGATCCCGCGAGATCGGGATTGCATTCCCTAGTTGGGACAGTGCAAGGAAGAAAAATAATATGGTAAAAAATCATTTCGGGGGGCCAACTGTCGGCTGATCAACTGTCGGATTGCCGTATATACATACATATTTAGTAAATAATTCTCTTCGGAGTTGATTCTTACAATTTATTACGTAAATTTATCAATTAAATTTGACCAATTTCCACCAACAAAGTTCCTACTTGTAAAAGAATTTAATCAAATAAAACATTTATTCTGAAGCATTCAAAAAGCGCTCGTTTCTTAAACGATTCCCGCCGCAAGCTCGGATTTAAATTCGGAACGCGCGCAAAAATTGGCGCGAAATTCGTAATTGGAATTTGAACTGCGAGGGGAGCTAATTGCGCGGGTTAAATTATTATTTTAAATTTCAAACGCACTGCTAAATGTTTTCCCGCCAAATTGAAATGAATTACGATTTCGGAACGGAATGAATTTTTTTTTTATTTGAACGTTAAAATGTTTTTTACCAACGGAAATACAAATGGAGTACATCATCCATTTTTGATACTTTACAAATTTAAACCTTAATGAAAAATATTATAATTGTTTAGTTTTTGAAGTAAAGCTTCTTGGGAGGCAAGCTGGTGAATGCGTTACGAAAAGTGGTAAGTGTTACGAAAAATGCCATGCGAACGGTAATCGATGCGAACAGTGATCGATTGCTGGCGAACGATCGGGCCTTTACGCAAGCTTGACTTGGGGAGTGATAAGGATAGGATAAGGATGGTCACCCCAAGGTCGTAGGTCACCCCAAGGTCGTAGGTCACCTAAGGTCGTAGGTCACCCCAACGCCGTAGGTCACCCCAAGGTCGTAGTTCACCCCAAGGTCGTAGGTCACCCCAAGGTCGTAGGTCACCCCAAGGTTGTAGGTCACCCCAAGGTCGTAGGTCACCCCATGGTCATATTTCACTCTAATGTCATGTGTCACCCCTAGGTCATAGGTCACCCCGTTCGGTACGTTTGGTAACTTAGTAGGGATACCTGGGTTCATTGGGCAAGGTTTGTCTTGTAGTTTTACTTCAGTCGTGTGGTCTAAAGCACATTTAAACCAGATAAATTATGAATGGAGAAACGAGCATCAGGAAAATATGTGACATGAAAGAGAATGGAATAAAAAGTCGGGGATAAAAAATGGATACGTGAAGATCATATTTCAAAATCTAAATGTCCCTTGGATTTGAAGAACCACCTCCTGACGCCTCCGTGGTCGAGAAGTAAGGCTCTTGATTCGCAATCCGAAGGCCGCGGGATCGGATTCCGGCGTGAGCAAATAAATTTTATTTAATTTATTTGTGTTATTTCACAATTAATTCGTTTCATATACTATATAGCATATTTGCGGCACGTTCCAGAATGGAAGACATTCTCAGTATCGCCCTGGTATAAGACCACACTTGAGAATTGAACGTTGCCTGAAATGGTCTTAGCCGTGTTTGGTGGCCAGATCTGAATAGCCAGGTACTTCCCCACCTACCTCTTCCTCTCCTCAATACCGTCAGCCTCACAACATACCGAATAGGGGATGCCTTACTCTCACTGACTCCAAACGGGAGTTCCGAATAATTAAGAGCAGTTGGGGTAGGTAGGCATCCGGAGTTCAGTATTTTCAGGAGTCACGAACGAATTAATCCACCCTTCCCACTACGATGCAAGGCGATAGGTCGAGAGAGTCCTGCAGGAGTTATCAAAAAGACTCCCTCAACGAGTGTCTTCCGATACGGCTCGCCATTTAGTAGATGGGCATCTCTGCTAGGTCACCAAATGTAGAAGTGTACTACCTTTCACATAAGTTATGTAAATTAACAACTCTACCCTTACCTCTGTCGAAGAAATTAATGACCTGGGCATAACTTTCGACTCTAAATTAAACTTTATATCCCATATAAACTCAATCTATAATAAAGGTATCAAAATGCTTGGCTTCGTTCTTAGAAATTCCAGAGGTTTCAAGAATATTTCAACTTTAAAAATTTGTATACATCCTTAGTACGTAGTCAAGTCGAATATAACTCCTCGATCTGGTCTCCCCATTTTAAAATACATTCAGATTCAATCGAAAAAAGTCAACACAAATTCTTAAGACACATTAATTTTAACCTCGGTATTCCCATTGAAAACATAAAATTATAATTACTTGATGAAAGAATTAAATTTACTAAGACTGTCAGATCGAAGAATTATATCCGACTTAATATTAATGTTCAAAATTGTAAATGGTAGAATAGACAGTCCTGATCTAACTAATCTCATAGAATTTCATATTCCCACGAGAACCACTCTTTCTAAAATCCTTTTTAAATGTAACAATAATCGGACTGAGTATACGAAACATTCACTTTTACCTAGGTTACATGAAGTTACTAATAGATATGCAGATGTGATAGATCTATTTAACTGCACGGAACATAGGTACAAGAAGGCTATGCTATCATATTTTTTTAATCACTATTAATTTTATTTGTATTATAGATTTTTGCATGTAAATGTATCTCTGGTGTCACTTCCCAATGTATCGTCACAATTAACTGTTATACATTCACTGTTTTACCATTACTAATATTTTGAATATGAATTTTTTGATTTTTCGAAGAAAACTTCTTCTAAAAGGTTGTTACTTTGTGATGTCATTATTTATTTATTAAAAGAAAATAACTTAGTTTACATCACTTTATTTTTTATATTTTATACTATCAACATGTTTCGTGAACCATGTTCACTTCTTCAGGAATAAAAGTATACTAAAGTTAAAAAAATAATTATAGATTACATATGGAGAGAAGAAATTGAAGGAGGGGGAAGGGTTGACAATGGTGGGAGTTTCGAAAAATTGGGGATTACCAAGCTATTAGAAAGGCCGGTTAAGTGGGAAGATATTTAATACAGGGTTAACAAAAATTTTTTGCTTATTAATTATGTCAGCTTTGGAATTTACATTTTTTCTTATTTCTAAAATTTCTAAATTATTGATTTGCGATGTTTTATATCCTGTATGTAATATTTGAAGACCTGAATTTATGTCAAAGCTATGATCATATTTTAATAAATGGTCTGCGAACTCAGAATCGCTATTGCCATTTAGTGCTCTGAGGTGCTCTTTAACCCTAATCTCAAAGTTTCTATAAGTTCTACCTATATAAAACGAACACAATCATTACAATTGAGTTTGTAAACCCCTGATTTTTTGGTTTTAATTTCGCTATCTTTATTGTTGAGTATATATTTCTTCAATTTGTTATTTGTGTAAAACGCTGGTTGAAGTTGAATTTTTTGACATGTAATTAATGTTTATGGCATATTTATGCCGTTTGTATTAATTAAATAAATAAATAAATAAATTCTTTGGGTCCTAAAATGAGTTTTATAATAATAAAATAATAAACAAAAATTCCTCGTTATGAAATACAGATCATTAAATCATTTGCAGTATTACACCTATAGCAAATTGCTAAGTACTGTACTTACAAATTCCATAAAAAAAATATTTGGTACTAAATTCCTCCCAAGTGTCCGGCAAGGATCTAAGACCACTTAAGTGGAATATCTGGTTGTGAAGAGGGAGCTACAGCCCTTGAAGAGGGAGGAAGCTAGTGGTTGAAGGAGGAAGACGTAATGGCTTTATAATAACAAGTGGTCAATGGTCTATTTGTAGATGTCCTACACGTGTAGAGAAAATGTTTTGAAATGAACAAGAACTCGAACTCAAACAAATTGGTAAGTTGATAATACTAGATATAAGTTTCGTTCAAAGCAGTAACATTTTGCAATAATGGAAAAAAGGAGGCAAATAGGGTTTTTGAAGAAAAACTTCTATACGCACGCTTGACTAGGGGAGTAAGCTGGCAAATGCGTGACGAGAGCGTTACGAAAAGCGAGGCGAACGGTATTTGAGAGGGAGATATAATTTAGTGAAGATAGAAAGAGAGAGAGTTACGCGTCGTATATTACTGTAGGGGCAAGAGAGAGAGGTGCGAGCACACATTTTCTTTCTCTCTTTCTCTCATAGCCAGTTATGTTACACAGTGCAGGCCTATTGTCTGTATCACACTGTAGGAGCAATAAGGATAAAATAACATATGAGGTGTGTAAACAATAATAGTTTCTCGAAGTTTGCCAATCAATTTGGTAGGCGGGTATGGGTACCACCACTCCAGGAACCATTTATTGGATAACCAACACCTCTGACATAGGTCACCCCAAGTAGTTTGCTACTTTGGTGATATAGGAGAGGCGCCCGGGTTTATGGGGTGAGGTTTGTTCTGGTGGCCGATGCGTCTGCCCACTTGCTGCGTAGCGGGCCGGCTCGAGAGAGACTAGATGAGATAGGTCTTTTGACCAGAACTTCCTTTACCTGAAAAGACCCTTCACACAGCATCCCCAAAAATGTAATAGGCCCTGAGGGAATATTATTTTACTCAGGGCCAGGTATGGAGCAAATGTAAAAAAAAAAAAACATTTTGCAACAATTATTTGGTCTCCATTTTAAAAATTGCACATTAAATAAATTTGCTATTCCAAACAAATCTTTAATATTTTTGGAATAACTTTTTTAAAATGTTTGAAGGTTGTACCCATCAATGTTCGTAGACACAAAAAAGAAGTGGAGGACTTCCGAGGAAGACATGGGATGATTAAGTGAAAAAAATATTTTTAAAAAAGTAAACTTCAACTCCACTTTTAAAATACATCCCTTTCAGACATAATAGAATTCACAATCTTAAAATTTTACTTCCAATCATTCATAACATAATTCATACATTTGCGTAATTCTTGGCGCTCATAAATTTTAATTGTGCCAGCCAAAAACACAAGGTCAGTACTGCCGTTTTATTGTGGCAATACTACGACTAGGGCACAATTCAATATACCACTATACAGAATCCAAAACTTGGGTAATATGTATTCGCACATAGATATATGGAATATGTCACTGTTACACTATAAACATGAAATAATAAAATCATTTATGCATAATTTAAATGCTCACTAAGGATTTTTTTTTTGTAAATTTACTACATACGACTTTAAAAACCTTTTTTGATTTTATCTAAAATATTTAAATTCAAATTGAACAGTTCTGAACTCCTGCAACTTACGAACCTACTTCTTTCTACACATAGCGATTTCACGCTACGAGAAACCAATAAGTACTTAGGTGTTTGTTATTCATGATTATTGTTGTAAATTTGTAAACACATCTGATCACCGTACTTTAAATTTTTTGTTCCTTGTATATTTATATCATGCATGTATTTTTTTTTATCGCAACTTTATTGTTTTTATTTCTCACTGTACTTTTAAATTTTTATTGCTTTTATTTTTATTTCATGTTTGATATTTTTCTTTCTCGTGTTAAAATTGTACTGTCTTTATATATTTATGTAAAAGTCCTCTGGGCGTAAATTAAATAAATAAATAACCATGAGCAACACCGGGTTAACGTTTGCTAATAGGAATATATTATATACCACCCCATTTTTCACAACGAATTTCTTAGCAAAATAAGAATAATTTTCACGAAACTAATCTTCAAAGTAAAGCAGTTCAATTTTGCCATGTTCCTGAAACTAGTTCAAGTTCCAGTGGTCACATATCAAAATCACAGACCTTACTATATCAATGATTATTAAGTACCTTCTGTCTCAGTGCCGCGCCCTGCTAGTCGGTATTTAATAACTGCGCTGAACAGAAAATATCTAGAAGTATCTGTAATGGGCGTGCTGACCTTGTGACCATATCAGCATTTATGACAGTAGGTAGCGCGAGCCCAAGGTAGGACTCATTCTGGACCACGGACTACCCTACCTCTCGACAAGACCCAGCTATGTTAAAGGAAGGAGCCTCCCGAACATAACGGACATAAGTGACCAGCTCAGGTATGGGGGCTCTAACGAAGCCAGAGTTAAGTAAGTCTCCCAAAAACTGGGCGTACTGTACAGGGCCCGCAGATACTTTACTAATACACAACTGCTAACCCTATACAAATCATAAGTGCGCCCCACGGTTGATTTTGTCAGCCACCTCTGGTCTGGAGCTCCAAAATACCTTAAAAATACCCTCGACTCTGTGCAGAAACGGGTGGTCCGTTTAAAAGATTCTCCCATCTGAACAGACGGATTGCAATCTTTAGAGCACAGGCGTCGAGTGGGAATGCTATCCTTGTTCTAGCGGTATTACAATGGAAGACGCTCCGAAGAACTAGCGTTATTGATCCCTTCGGCACCGGTGCATAGTCGGGAAACACCCAAACGCGTGCCCAACATTTGTACACGGTTGACATTAATTTGTCACATGTCACGAGTTTCTTCGACTCGTTCTTGTATTCAACAGCTCGGCTGTGGAACGATTTGCCAGCCTCTGTGTTATCTCCTTCCTACACCATGGGTTTCTTCAAGATCAAAGTTCATTCCTTCCTCTCCACAAAAAGACCCTCCACACAGCATCCCAGATGACAAAGGCCCTAGGGAAATTATTTTCTTGAAGGCCTCCTGTGTGGATTTAATGTAAAAAAGCTCTTTAGCAGCAAAAGAGATTCCGTTCTCTGCTCACACGTTATGAAAGGGGTGATATTTTGCGCCTACGTGGATTGGATCCCAACCGTTTCAGAAATAGTAAGACTATAGCATCTCCAATTGGGGCATGCTGTGAGGTTAATGGTAGTGGGGAGGGAAAGTAGACGGGAAATATGAAGTTCGGGATATACCTGGCTCTGATATATATACCTCAGCTATAATTAATTTAAAATACTGTATGGAATATTTGCTCTACGTTCCAGCAAGGAAGATTCTTTCAGTATCACACTGGTGTAAGACCAGCACCCACCAACACCCTGGATTCAGAATCAAAACGTTGTTTTAAATGGCTTTAGTCGTGTTTTGGCGACCAACTTTGAATAGCCGGGTACTTCCCAACCTTCCTCTTTCCTATCTACTTCCCCTCCTCACTACCTTTAAGTTCAGAATATATCCCAATTAGGGTTGCCTTATTCCCACTGGTTCGGAGCAGTTGGAACTCTTGGGCGGTATTTACAAAAAACATTCAAGTGAGGAATAATTTGATTTTCGTTATTTATTTTTTTGGGTGTTATGCCGTGTTGCGCTACTTCCTTCTTTAGCCAACGTTTCGGACAGCGTTACAGTGTCCTTTGTCAGGGCAGATGTGTGATGATGGATTCTGTAACGTAACAGCCCAAAAATACTTTTGGTCGCGAAAATTAAAAATCATATCCAATAATAATCGAGTTAATTTTGGACACAGAGACACGCCCTATAACACGTTTCTATCGAAATTTATCTTCAGCGGGAGGCTGTTACGGGTAAAGATATAAGTAAACCTTTCACCACGCATTATTTAGAATGATATCCGGTATGTGGCTGGTTGCCATGGCGACGCTGAGATAAATCCTTACTGAGAATAATAATATCTCACAGCTTCCGCTCTGTAAGTCCTTACATTTAGTACATACATACCTTCGTCTTTTCTGAGATATGGATGAGAACTTAAACCCTTGGGACAAATATTTAGGTTTAAAGCATACAAAAATTTAACTAAACATGGAGTAGATGTCATGGATTGACCAGAAACATATTTTTTCAATCTTTACGAAAATGAATAAATTTATAAATCTAGAATTAATAAAACTGTCTGACGGAGAAGTTTGGTCTGATATAATTTTTCTTTTTAAAATGATTAATTCGCTTATTGACAGCCCTGAATTAGAGTCTCACGCATTAAAAACAGCAGATACTTTAATAGTACACAACTGCTAACCCTGTACAAATCACAAGTGCGCCCCACGGTTGAATTTGGCAGCCACCTCTGGTCTGGAGCTCCAAAATAACTGAAAAATACCCTCGACTGTGTGCAGAAACGGGCGGTCCGTTTGATAGATTCTCCCATCTTAACAGACGGATTGCAATCTTTAGAGCACAGGCGTCGGGTGGGAATGCTATCCTTGTTCTACCGGTATTACAATGGAAGATGCTCCGAGGAACTAGCATCATTGATCCCTTCGGCACCGGTGCATAGTCAGGAAACACGCCAAACGCGTGCCCAACATTTGTACACGGTTGACATTTGCCACATGAGAACGGGTCGTTTCTTCGACTCGTTCTTGTGTTCAACAGCTCGGCTGTGGAATGATTTGCTGGCCTCTGTGTTTCCTCCTTCCTACAACATGGGTCTCTTCAAGACCAATGTTCATTACTTCCTCTCCTCAAAAAGACCCTCCACACAGCATCCCAGATGACATAGGCCCTGAGAGAAATTATTTTCCTCAGGGCCTTCGGTGTGAAGTTAACGTAAAAAAAAAAAACTTTCAGTGCAACAATCATGTCAATACCAATTCGTCCCTATGAACTGCCTGTTAGTTGATTTATATCACACAAGCTGGTTCCCGGCATGCGTTGCAATGCTATATTCAAAGAAATACATTGCGTCTCCCTGCATGTCCTTTTCCGTGTGTCCCCATTCTCCTCCCGCGTCCCCTTCCCCTCTCGAGTTCCATATACTCAGTCCCAGTACATTCAGTTTTCAAACAGTTCGCGTGCCACCTATTACATTTTTTTTAAATTCAGTATTTCATATATCACAAATATTCATTTTTGTATATCAAAATTTGATTTAAAAATGACATATTTTTGATTTTGTCTGGTTATTCCCCAGATTTAAATGTCCGGGTTAAATTTTCCCCACAGGAAAAACTAAACCCTTTCACACACTTCCCCAAATGATCATCTAGTGAATCCACGCTAAGCAATTGCACCATATAAGTATTATAAATACAAAACAATATAAGAACAACATGTCAACCTACTAGAGACCAAATGGGAAAATAATTCACCGACTCCAGATATTTTCATATCAGATGGTTCGGCTCTGTGGAATTCCTAATTGAACCTATAAATCCTACTGATCCCTCAACATAAATATTAAAAAAAATCTTTTGTAATCCTACATGTATTTAAAATGACTGATTTTTGCATTTTTATATATAATTGTTTGGTTATTCCCTCTTAATATTATTATTACTGGTTTAAAATCCTTCGGGTAGGTTATGTTACACCCTGTATATAATAGACTGTTTTAGTTATAATCTCGCAATATCTTCCTGTAATCTTTAATCAAGGTTACAAGCATTATATAATATGTCAATAAACGAAATCTGCTTCGACGCCAGATGATTAGGCATTAGAAGTAAGCCTTCCTCACGTGACGTGATATCGCTCGACTCGGTTGTTCTCTCTACTCAATCTACTTACCTTCCTCTTCCTCGTCTCCTTCGCTCATTGGATTACCTTCCCCAAAACCAATCTGCGTAATTCGTGAACCTAAGTAATGTAGAATCAGAACAAAGCGGAATGAAGAGAACAGTCAGTGACTAATTTTAGTAGATTTTGGTTTTGTTTAACCTTTTGGAATCTGCTTATGGTATAGGTTAGTAGATACATCCCAAGTAATCAATATATAAAATAATACTTTGATCATTTATATAGCGCCGTTTTTTTACAAACTTAAAATACATTTCCAAAATCTAAAAAAACTACAAGCTAGACAAAAATTAAAAACAACTTCTGGCTAAAAATTGTATACCCCGGTTCAATGATCACCGATACGAAAACATATGTACAATTTTTTGACCAATGAACGCGATGCTGCCTAAAAAATAATGAAAACAGGACCATACTTACCTGGGAGGCCGCTTGAAATTAACACTGTATATTGTCCATTTAAAGAAATTTAGATAGAGTTCGCACGCAGAGGACATAATTGTGAACACATGTTATTTAATCCTGAAAAATATTTTAATATTAATATGTAATATATTCTTTGATGAGCGTATTTAAAAAAAGTAAAAGCAACATTTAATGGTGGGTGGTGCAGTAGTACCTATTAAGATTTGATCTTCCTAAATGTGATTCGTCAAGAGACAGATTGACGTGTAAGGACTCGAGTAATTTTTATTCAGTAAGAAAAGTGTGATTAAGACATATCATAGGCAATACGAGTATGATACTCTCAGATAGGTATATTTAAATTACGGATATGAGATCCCAAAAATGTAGGTTTTTAATTTGGACCTAAACTCTGTTGGGCTTGTTATGCATCTTAATTCTATTCCAAGCCTTAGGCCCAGATACTCCGAAAGCACGATCTCCAAACTTAGTATTTGGCTTTCGTTTAGGTTCTATTAGTCTGCCTTTAGCAGATGAAGTTGCTGATCTAAGGGTTAATTTCCGGGACGCATATTTCGGAGATATATTACAAAAGAAAGTGTACTAAAAGGTGCGTGCCGCTATAACTATGAAGAAGGGTCTCGTGTTTACCTAAAGGTTGTGCTTTTGAAGATAAAAAGGGCTGCCCTCTAGAAATTTCTAGATCAGTCCAGAACATTCGAGAGAATTCGAGAGCATTCCACAACATTCCAGAACATCATAGATGTCTTGCTACAGAAATCAAAAGTTTCCAAAGATCCAAGCGTCAATTTGTGGAACACTTAACCCTCCGTTATTTTTATTTGCAATAAATACATCTACATATGTATATATTTCTTTCACTACACAATAATGCCAATTATCTAATTAAATCAGCATAACACCAAATCAAAAACAAAACAAAGAATCTGTCGAACAGCTACCAATCAAAAATAAAACATCGAAAGGCCCTCTTTGATGTCGAAAATTTTCTAAAAACAAATTAGCTATACCAATTTATTTGTATGGAAAAATGTTTTTTTTTCGTTCAATTACGTCATTTGAAAGAAACACGAATTTTGTTTTCCATTGTAATAGAACTTATTGATTTGGCCTTTGCTGTAAAAAAATGATTCTAATAATCGAAAATCATTATTTATCCATTATTATTTTATATAATGAAAATCAAACGACTTCGTTTAAACCACTGTATAATTAACAATATCAACATGTTTCAATAACAATGTTATCTACATTAGGACAAGATGTTAATTTAAAAAAATGACAAACAAGAATAGACAAATTAGAATAAATTAGAACAAAGACAAAATATTAATAATAATAATAATAACAATATATCTTTATTGAAAGAAATTTGCAAGATTATAACTAAAAAGTACATATTCAGTGTTATGTTTACAGTGGTTTAAAATTACATAAGTACAAAAGGATATCAACAGAAAAAATATATAAATATGAACAGTAGATAAATGAAAAATAGAAAATAGTTATAAATTTTGGTTTTTCAGTAATCTGCCTCACTAGGCTAGCCTGTGTTGAGGCAGTAATTTTTAAATCAATTTATAAGACTTATAGACATACCTACACTTTTATTAAAAAAGTAATCACATAATAGATTTGTTACATTAATAATAATTTTAAATAAAAGCAACCAATACATTGCTTGCATATTTCCACTGTATAATACCAAATCATTAATAATTTCGAATTTGGGTGAGGAGTTTGAGTTAAAATGGAGAGGTGATTAATTGCTTAAAAAAATCTTATAAAAATAGTCATATAAAATTAAGTATAAAAATTATTTATGGATATATAAAATTGCATTTAGGTTAATAAAAAACTTTTAAAACAAACAGGTAGCATAAATAACAAAATAAATAATTATAATTATTGTAAGTGTTTTGTTAGATGGCTGTTTTTAAAAATGTTAGGTTATTTATAATATTTAAATTACTATTAATGCTTTTTCTAATTTCTAAATAATCTAATTGTACGCCTGTAGTGTTAGTGTTAGTGTTAGTATGTTAGTGTTAGTGTTAGTATGTATTAGCCTTGCGATTTGTTTTGTTAATAATTACTATACTACCTGTTAATTTATGCCATGTTCCTTGTTTTGTTTTGTTGGTCTTTAACTGTTTCAATGTTTTACTGGATGAACTGAACTCAATTTTTTTTTTCCCTATCCCCATACGGGGGTGTGCTGGACCTCGTCCCTGCTTCATCTTTAGTTACATTACTAATTTTGCAGATCCTTCTCAAATCTATCTGCGCCTCCCCCAATGACATGTGCAGGCTTGAGGCTTGATCAGACGACCTTGACTATCCTTTGTCTTGCCTCTGACTACCCAACGCTGAATTTTCTTTTAGTCTTCGGGTATTTTACCCCAAATATTCAGTTAACATTCTTTGAGGCTTCACTGAGTGGTTAGCTAAGGGACACGGAAGCTAAGTGTAGTTTATGATCAGACCGAAAGCCATTCACATTTTTTGTTGGTACTTGCCAATTGATTTGAGATTTATTGTATTACTTATGTTCTCTATTTTATGCAGGTACTTGCGGGTTTTTACAGATGCAATTCCGCCTCATGGAGCCTCATGAATGAGTTTTTCTTTTGCCCTGTTTAATTTATCTTTGTCTTACTAACCTATTTTTTGCATTTTGTTTTTCCTGTTAAGCACTTGCATACTGCTTACTAACAACGTATGCATGGACACTGGCGGTCTAGATTCGTTCAAAATAAATAAATGTAGCTTCGTTTAACAAAAAAAATTAGAATCTTGCGAGAGCCTTGAAGGAGTAACCATCAGTTACTTATACCAGGGCGGGTAAGAGGTGGATTACCTCCACTGTAGTGTTAGTAGGTATGTAAAATTTTAAGACCTTTATTAATACCAAAAGAATGACTTGTTTCCAAAATATGGTTGGCAAATTCAGAATAATTATTATTATTTAAATATCTTATATTATGTTCCTTAACTGTAATGTTGAAATTTCTAGAAGTTTTTCCTATGTAAAAAAAGTTACAATCATTACAAATTAATTTATAAACCCCAGATTTGTTCAAAAAATCACATTTTTCCTTAGTATTTACTGTATAATTTCTTAATTTGTTATTTGTATAAAAAGCTGGTTGAATATTATCTGGCATGTTTTTAATTATTAAATTTGAAGTGAAAAATATAATTTTTCCCCAATTATTATTATCATTGTCGATAACGTACGTTGATATTGTTAATTATATAGTGGTTTAATCTAAGTCATTTGATTTTCCACTACACTTTTTACACTAGATCGTATAAAAATGACATAACAAATATTCCCAGTCATAAGAAAACATTCGGACAAAGAAACTACACTTATTTTGCAACTTAACTCCATAATATTCTTCCCCAAGACATAAAACTAATAAAAAAATTTAATAAGTACAAATCAAGAATAAAAACACGGCTGAAAGAGGTCAACGAAAACACTCTAATGAAAACACTAAAAATGACATGGAAGACAAATAAACTATAATTAAACAATTTTATTCCGCCTCGGCACAGGAACCTCTAGTGAAGAGGACTAAGAAATGCAATATCTTTACCTAACATGCCCATTATATTTTGTATACTTATGGAATTATTTTAAACAATCGCTTAAATAAAAAAAAAATAATAAAACAATAGTACATTCTTCATATCAAAATAGGAAAAAAAACTTCAAGTGTCGCAAATATCCCTTACTAGTGAAAATATCCCATTATCATCGAGGAGGTAATCTAGTGACGTTTGTACCGATGTTGTTTTTTCTAGCAAAATACAACGAATACCTTTCTGAAAAGAGAGTGTTTTTATTTGCCTAAAATGTTTACTAAAAGCGAAATCTTTTTTATTGAGAGAGAACATTTCTAAGAATTTATCAAAAAACGTAAGGCTGTTTTTTTTTTACATTTTCTTTCATTTCAAAACAAAGAGGCGTTTTGTGATTTAGTGAGTTATTATATATAGTGTGGAGTTTGGCATTTTTATTTTTTGTTGGTTTCAATATTATATTATTTTCGTCCTCAATAATCGCAATTTCGCCTTATGGCGTCATTTTAAATAAGTGAAAACAATCACCCTGTGTACACCACTTCAAAAATCGGATTTGTCGGAAGGTTAAAATATTTCCGTTTGCAATAAAATCCAAATAAATGAATGTTTGTGAACTTATCTGAAAACTAAAAACCGTTTATGAAAGGTGCGATAAATACGCTATTAAATGTTTTTTTAGAGTCCGATTCGAGCCGCGGTCAACAGTGGTTGTGTGTACCTTACCTATCGCTTAGTGCCGTTCGCCCGTTCCTGAGCCTCATACAGATAAGATATTATTGTTACATTTGTTTATCGTATACCTATTTGTTTGCATTCCTTCTTACGGCTAATCCGTTTTTGTTTGTACAGTCAATGAAATAGACTGCTTATTATTTTTTCAGTTTAATTTTTAAAAGTTAAGTTTTTTTTTAATATAATGGAGGAAGACGAAGATAGGCCTCCCGACCCAGGGTCGATGTTGGATTTTTCTGATTTGGAATCTAATTCTAGCCAGGTTTCTATTACGCTCCCATCTCGTAAACGGCGTCCATCGCATAGCCTTCACATTCCATTGAAAGTTAAATCTATTCCGCCAATTCAACAAACCTCGACCTCTAACGACCTTAACACCAATTGTAACATCCAGACAAGTACTTTAACTAGCGATAATACAAAAAGTACTGACTTACTTTATCCTGCTTCCGCTTCCGGTCCTTTTATCGTTATGGTGCAGAGAACTGAACAAGGAAAACTTATTCACTCTTTAGATTTTGGAAAATTTTTATTTAACTCAAAAAATAATAACCTTGGTATTGTTAACGGTTCAATTAAACCGGAAGGGCGATATAAATTATCTATCGAGTTTAATACTGCCGCTTCCGCTAATGGATTTGTAAAAAAAATTTACTCGCTCTCAAACCATAAATATAAATCGTTTATACCGACATTTAACCTTACGAGAATGGGCCTTGTGCGAGGAATTCCCGCGGAGATCACAGAGGCTGAAATTGTTGACGCTTTGAATAATTCTCACGGAATCCCGAAAGTATTAAAAGCACGTCGACTGAACTACAAGGATTCTTCTGATGGAAACACGATCTGGAAACCTTCTCAATCGGTTGTTATTACATTTGAAGGACAATCACTACCGTCTCGTGTCTTTATTTATTATACGTCGCTTCCCGTCGATGTTTATAAATTCCCAACTATTCAATGCTTCAATTGCTGCCGGTTTGGACATTCAAAACCCGTATGCCGCTCCCCTCCACGTTGTTACTTTTGCGGAGAAGGTCACCCATTTGATCAATGTCCGAAATCTTCCAATGATCCCATTTGCATTAACTGTTCGGGTGCACATACCGCGGTCAGTCTAGCCTGTCCGGAATTATCAAGACAGAAGAACATAAAACATAAAATGGCTACCGACAACATTTCGTACTTCCAGGCCTCTAAGTTATTCTCTCCTGCGAAAAAATCATTCGCAGAGATGACATCGTCCTCAGCACCTTTCCAAACATCCACCTTTTTAAAATCAACGTCATCTTCTCACAGAGAAACCATTCTCAAACCAGTCAAACCCAACCCAAAATATACTCCAAACCTTGATAAAAAACAATTGAATAATATTTTGGCCAGCCCGAGTGGGAATGCCAAATCCCAGTCGCCCAATGGGTGTGCCATTAAGGGTAATACTTCCCCTCCTTCTCTCCCCGAAATAATGAATAATAATTCTTTTATACAAACTTTAATTACTCTTTTAATTTCAATCCTTACAAACAACAATACTGTACCGTCCAACGCTGCTGATTACATTAAATCTTTATTATCTTGCTTCCCCAATGACTTCGAAACTGAACAAAATTCTTCAGTGGAACAGTAGAAGCCTCTCCGCTAACAAATCTGACCTAATTCAATTACTCGACGAACACGACGTTTCAGTAGCCGCCATTTCTGAAACGTGGTTAAAACCCTCCTTTCACTTAAGAATTCCAGGTTATTATTGTCTCAGACACGACAGACCAGATGGTAAAGGCGGCACGGCTCTGATAATCCATAATTCTATCCCGTTTAAAAAAATTAATATTCATACTCCCTCCGACGATATCCAGATAATTGCAGCTGTCCTATCTGATATCACAATTTTATCAATATATATTCCTCCCTCTACGACTTTTATTACGACGAACCAATCTTAACCCAGATTTGTTCCCCTTATATGAGATCCTTGGAGATTTTAATGCACATTCCCCTTCTTGGGGTAGCGAAATAACAAATCGTTCTGGCCGCAATCTTTTAAATTTTATTGATACCCATAACCTATGTTTTTTTAATGACGGATCTCCAACCAGATTCACCCCCCCTCATCAACGGAAAAGTGCTGTTGATTTATCTCTTTGTTCGTATTCGTTAGCATCTAAATGCTCTTGGGACATCCTAAACGATCCCCTCTCTAGTGATCATTTCCCAATTATAATCCGATTCCACCATCAATCTTACACTTATCCCCCCCCAGTTAAAAATAATCTCAAATTTAGAATAAAAGATGCGAATTGGAGCACTTTCTCTTCTGAACTAGATAACCTTATTAATTTAACAAAATCGTCCCCGGGAGACATCAGAATGCAATGTGAGATGTTTCCTTCTATGGTTATAAATGCAGCAGAAAAATCCATCCCGAAATGCAATGCGAACATTAAAATAAAACACTCTACTCCGTGGTGGGACGAGGAATGCACTCGCTCCGTCAACTCTCGTAAAAAAGCAATTTGCTCTTTTCGTAAGTGTATGTCACTAGAAAATTTTTTAGCAGTTAAAAAAGCCCAGGCGGAAACCAAACGAATTTTGAAAAATAAAAAACGTGCTGGATGGCGGAAGTTCTGTGAGAACCTGTCTCCGGAAACTCCCCAGTCTTCAGTTTGGTCTAGCTTAAAAAAATTCGGATCATCGTATTCTCCGCCGAGAATCAAACATATATCAGAAGAAATTCTTATAGGATTTGCGGATAAAATAGCCCCCCCATCGGTGGCCGGATGTGAAGAAATGCCTTCTGTTAAGCCATATCCATCTCATTCTAACTGGCTAGATGCTCCTTTCTCCATTGATGAGATGAAACGAGTAATAAGAGCCCTTTCTGACTCTGCTCCGGGTCCCGATGGAATACTTAATAGTTTAATTAAATCATTTTCTGATATGGCGGTTGAATATTTCTTATCTCTTATTAATAAAATGTTTGAAACAGGACTAATTCCGGAGGATTGGAAAACTCAAAAAATCATTCCCATTTTAAAACCTGGAAAGAATCCATCTGAAATTTCGTCTTATCGGCCTATTGCTCTTTCATCATGTTTGATGAAAGTAGCGGAGCGTTTGATGAGGAACAGATTAGAGTGGTTTGTTGAAAGTCAAGATATTATCTCACCAAATCAGTATGGTTTTCGGAAAAAGAAATCTACAATGGATAATTTAAGTTTGTTCACAACTGATATCCGAGTTTCTCAATCCCTAAATTCTTATACATTGGCCACATTCCTTGACCTTTCATCAGCTTACGATGATGTTTTACTGAATGTTTTGAAAGAAAAGCTAATTAAAAAACAATTCCCCCCGAAATTGGTCCAATTTATTATTAATTTGCTCTCAGATAGGTCCATTATTATTGAGTCTTCCTCTAAATGCTTAAGGCGCAAACTATGAAGAGGTTTGCCCCAGGGTTCTGTTATAAGTCCTCTGTTGTTTAATATTTATATAAGCGACCTAGACTCAGTAATTCCTTTTTCTATCAAGCGACTTTACTTTGCGGATGATATTCTTATATATTTGTTACATAAAAATATTATTCTTGCAGCTAAGGAAATGAATTTGGCTTTACAATATATTAAAAGATGGTTGTCAATAAATGGGATGAATCTGGCGGCATCTAAAACAAGGGTCGTGGCTTTCACGCGCAAAAGAAAAATTCCCCACTTCTCAATACAAACCGCTACTCAAATCAAATTCCTTGGTCTTCTTTTGAACCATAAACTTTCCTGGCTTCCACACATTCAGATAATTTCTACAAAGTGTGAAAAGGGACTTAATATGATGCGAGCAGTTTCCAGAGTATGGTGGGGATCTCATCCTTCCACTCTTAAATTAATGTATAATTCCCTAGTTCGGAGCCACTTGGATTATGGCTCTTTCCTTTTTGATCCACTCCCTAAATATTTAGATAAGAAAATGGAAAGAATTCAATCAAAAGCCCTCAGAATGATTATTGGAGCTATGAAATCTTCTCCAATTAATGCACTTCAGGTAGAATGTGGGGAGCCTCCATTATATTTCAGAAGGCAATTCCTTGCTAATAAATATATTTTCAAGGCTTTATCATTATCACTTCATCCTATTAAACAAAGTCTTAATCGGTTAAGTGTTAATTTGAATTCTAACAAAAGATTGAGAGAAATACAATGTTTTCCTCTCCTAATTAAAAGTTTTCATCTCTATAATTCTCTATCATCTTCCCTTCAATACCTTCAAGAAGTTCCCAATCTCCCTATATACAATATTCCATTTAAGGCTATCACTTTTATGCCGAAAACAATAACATCAGTCTTTCAGAAGAATATTTTATCTTCCCCAAATAAATTTAAAAATGTGGATGATTGTTTTAAATGCATTGTGGCTTCAAAATTCCGTGGATTTTCCATCCTTTACACTGATGGTTCCAAATTTGAAAATAAAAGATGTGGAGCATCGATATATAGTCCAGAATTCAACATCAATCTCACTTATAAATTACCGAAAGAAGCTTCCATATTTACAGCTAAATGCTTTGCAATTGAACAAGCGCTAAATCAAATCCAGGTTCTCAACATTCATCGAGCCTTACTATGTACTGATTCGCTAAGTGCTCTAACTAAAATTAGGTCAAATATTCTATGTTATCCGGAAGACAATATTATATGTAAAATAAAAAATCTTCTCAATTCTCTAAGTGAATCTGGGTTTGAGACGATATTGGCCTGGGTCCCTGCCCATTTGGGTATCGAGGGTAATGAGATGGCCGATTTTCTCGCCAAATCTGGTTCAGATTCCGGAACTATCCCACTAAATTTTAGAATTCCTATCTCCGATGTCTTCCCGATTCTTAAATCCAACATGACTCGTGCCTGGGAAGAAAATTGGGCAGTCTCCAAAATAAGAACTGGATCTTTCTATGCTGGAATTCAAAACCATATCCCTGCTAAGCCATGGTTTCACGGTAAAAAACTTTCAAAACGATTCATTTTATGTATTTCGAGAATGAGAATTGGTCACTGTTCAATTGCATCTCACTTGTCTAGAATTAGAGTTTTAGATGATCCGGTCTGCCAGTGCGGTGTGGAAGAGGAAACCCTCGACCACGTTTTCTTTAACTGTAAAAACCATTCATCTTTCAAGAACATATACCGCCGGCTTATTAAAATCACACACCAGTCCCCCCTTAACATTTCATACCTTTTATCTCTTAACAATTCTCGTGTTCATACAGCTTTATGTAAGTTTATTAACCTGAATGAATTCAATATTTAATTTGTTTTAGTGATCTAAATGTGTCCAATATTTAATTTGTTTTATTATTTTCCCAATAGATTAACCGAATTTTTTTATCCACTTTAACTATTACCGGCACAAAGCACTCTTTTCAGGGTGAATTGCCTGAAACCAAAAAAAAAAATGTTTTTTATTAGAAATGTATTAGAAAAGTTCTCCACAACACAGGTGAACACCTAGCGCGGAGGACAATGTACCGACTATATCTTTGTGATTTTAATATATTATGAATAAATCAATTTAAAAAAAGAAAAAAAAAAATAACCATCTAATTTTTTACATATTAAATTTTTGAATGCAAACATAAAATTTTTTTTAAATTGCTCACCATTCGTTTTTTTTTAGTTGTGTAAGATAAGGTCTGTGTTTGGTGTAGGTCGGCCACTTTGTGTGATACTGTATGCAATTGAATTGGTTTTTGTTTTGTTTAGGGTAAGAATGTTATTATTTAGCCAATTTTTGACCACCGATAAACTTTTTTCGGCCTTCGAATATACCTCATTCCATGTTTCTGCCTGGCAGTGAAGTACAGTATCGTCAGCAAATGTTACGATTTGACCGTAATATACAAACCAATTTTGACAAATAAGTACCTATAGACAAAATATTACAAAGGGTGGTGATTAATTATGTAAAGGTATCATAAAAAGCAACAACGCAAGACAACACTTTTTTATAAAATTCATTTTGGTAATTAGTATTACAATAATATCAAAGTTTTCAAATTACTGAAATAATAATAATACGAGAGGTCTGGGTTCGGGTCCCAGTTGCGACCATTGTCTTTTTCTGTTTTAATGTGTCTTGTTCTCTTTCATATTTTTATTTAGATTATTATTGTTATCTTCTTCTTCAGTGATATATTACATTGATGGGAATAACCTTCAAAAGTTATAAAATGAGAATTTTTCTTATAAAAAAATTTGTAATAATGTTTTGTTTTTTTTTTTTTATTTATTTAAAATATTATACTGTAATAGGTAGGTAACTACTTTGCTGTTGAATTATTCTTCACACAATTTTTTCCAAATTTGAAAATGATAATTAAATTCAAAGCAAATTTGAGTTCATTGAACGTGAATACTTTTATGCAGAAATAACGCTCTTCATAATTAGACATTAGTGTGTTTGATGAAACTTTTGCACTTTAAAGCGTATCTGAATTCTGCACAAAATCAGTTCCAATTTTGAAAACGAAGTATTTTTTTTTAAGAAATAAAATCTCCTACTACCACCAGAGTAAGCGGAAAATGCTGCTTGTGTCTTAATGAAGGATTTAGCCAGTCGAGGAAATGAATACGAGAAGCCTGGGTGGGACTCAAACGCGAAGCCAACTCAGCCACTGACTCTGAAAAAAAAACTCCCACATCACGTGTTTTTTTTTTTCACTGAATTACTTATTTAATTTCTAAAAAAAGTTAATGCTTTTACCTGTGACGTTCCTACTTTTAATGCCATTAATACATCTAAACTTTTATAAGTTGCCTCCCTACCACCCCATACCACACCATTTATTTCCACCCCACCGGAGAGTGTGTAGTGTAAGTGTGTAGTGTGTAGAGATTCATACTTCAAATTCCGCATTGGATCCGCTCTATATCGATTTACCGACGCGTTGAAAGCCTTTCATAATAAATCACGATATATCCACTAAATAAAATCCAAGAAGCACAGATACTGATTACTAATGATTGGTCATTTAGATCCGAAAATGACCATGACTGTTGTTACGACCGATATCAATGTCTGATCGCAAAACTCAAGCGGACTGTAAAACTTAAGTTGATGGACATTTGATAAGAGTTTTTCTTTATATCTCATGAGAGGAATATCAGATAGGAAAAGCCCTACATTTTAATTAAATGATACGCTGTTTCATCCACTGTCGTTTATCCAGGCTGGTACAATTATCATCGGTTTCAGATATTTTATCTGGACGCGAATTTCGAAAGAAATCAATAATTGATGTTACGAGGGCATTACCACAAAAAACCAGAAATATGTCATTTTCAAATCAGATTTTAGACGTATTGACTCTTTTCCACAAAAAATTATAAATGGGTTTCGAAAGATTGTTCTTTTATCTAGCATTCGCATGTAATAAATTGTGAGAATTTTTAAAAATAAGGTTTTTTCAAAAATGATTTTGTTTATACCACACCCATTTCAAATAATATAATTATGCAGTAAAATAAATCAATACATTATCTAGCAAACGCATGTTTTAGAATTTTAATTTTAGTTTCAATAAAATCATTAAAAATTATGTACGTACATGTGTTTCTTGACGAAAATTGGTCCATTTGTGTATTTATTTGCGCACTTACAAACTAATATATTTAAGATTTTTTTAACATTCTTATTAAATTTAGAAATTATTAAAAAATGATAAATACTTATAATCAAAAAATAACTACAAAAGTACATTATTTTAATAGTTTCATCATCACGCCTTTCAGCATTTTTGGATGAAGGTATAAATTAAAGCTAATTTGAATTGAAATAAATTCGATATTGAGTTAAAATTTAAAAAAGCTGGTACGGAGAATAATTAATCTTTCTCATTGTAACCGCCCTGCACGATCGTAAGAACAACTTTCGACGAAATGTGGATCTTCGTCCGCTGTCTGGTTAAACGCTCTTAAGAGTAGCGCGACAATATTTCAACGGCCCATATGAGTATTTTAACAACGATTGTGCAATACTATTTCGCTCTGGATAAGTAGGTAAGAATTGTAATCATCTTCTCATTGCTTGTTTATTCTTCAAACTAGGACTTTGTAGGACAATGGGAAATGAATAACAACGATAGGACCTTGGACATGGACAATGGATTAGTCCCAAAGCTGTTTCAACAAAATTCATGTACTAAATATCTCAAAACCTTTAAAAAAATGCCTTTTCCTGCGAGAAATTTAATTTTCTTAAATTAGAATTTTTTTATATTTTTATTGAAAGAATGGTTAATATAGTTCAACAAAAAGTCCTGCTAAGCCAATTGAATTGGCTTGTCAACAGGTGCTTATAGTTTAGTTACATATATATGCCCTCGAACCCATCATTAAAGCACAAAAACTAATAATAAAAATAATTCTTAAACTTCCTCTCACTACCAGCACTGATACGATCTTCAATACTTTCAACGTTATGGACATTAAACAGCTCTACGCAAAATCCATCTTACTTTATTTACATAAAAACAACAAAATCCTATACAAACCAACACAAATGATACACAATACACGAGCCAAAAATAAAGAACTTCTCCAAACTCCCTTTTCTAAAACCACCTTTGGACAAAAACACTTTAAATACATAGCTTGCAAACTATACAATACACTTCCAGCCACGATTAGACAAACCGAATCAAAGACCAAATACAAACAAGATTTAAAGAAATGGATTATAAGTATTGGACGCCACACTACTGCTAACATCTGCAAAATAGAGTACAAATAGACAGAATTACCATCTCACGTATGTCCTTACCCTTATTAAAGAACTTAAAATAGTAAAATCCTATTTGTATAATATAACTTCCTATATAGACTCGAAAGGATTTACTACTTTATTCATCTCTTCCTTCACCTATATAATGCTCCCTTTATGATATTAACCCTCAATCTTAATCATCTTTCTGTTTGAATTGTATAAATCAGTATGTATCTTACCTTAAATATTCTCATGTTGTAATTAAATATTCTTATGTATGATACTCATTTATGTACCTCTACGCCTGTCTCAACACAGGTATTCCCTAGTGAGACAGGCATCGAATAATGTTATGTAAACATACCTTTTATAGATAAATAAATAAATAAATAAATAAATATACATTTTACAAAAGTTATAATTTACATCTTATATCTACAGATTCAACATTTTTTTCATGCATATCAATACAAATATTTTTTTCCGATTACCAATTTTTCACCATATATTTTACCTTATGCATAGAATTACATTGCTTTATAGTGTCAGGTAACAAATTAAATATCTTCGGTATGATGTATTCAAACGTTCTCTGTCCGTACTTATTATTAAATTTCGGAACTATTAACCCGTCGTTGCGCGTGAATCTAGTGCTGTATTTATGATCTAATTTCTCTTTATGCTGCGGGGTAAATATATGCTGAATTATAATTTTGTGCCATAGTATTGCTTTAACAGGTAAAATTTTGGCACTCTGAAACAGCAACGGTGTATTATATCTTTGTTTGAAAATATTAGGGACGACTAATAATTTTACAATTGCGTTTTGTACAACTTGGACTTGTTTCAGATTGGTTAAAGTAGTTTTTCCCCATATTGTAAATCCATATCTTATAATGATTACTAACGATTGGTCATTTAGAATGACCATGTCCGTTATTATGACCAACATCAATGCCCGATGGCAAAACTCAAGCGGACTGTCAAACTTAAGTTGGTGGACATTTAATTGAGTTTTTCTTTATATCACACGACAGGAAAATAAGACAGGAAAAGCCCTACCTTTTAATTAAGTGATCTGCTTTTTCATCCACTGCAGTTTATCCAGGTTGATACATTAACACTGTCAGTTTCAGACAATTTATCCGGACGCGAATTTCGAGAAAAATCAATAATTGAAGTAAACAGTAACGCGACAATATTTCAACTGCCCATTTGAGTATTTTAACAACGATTGTGCAATACTATTTCGCTCTGGACAAGTAGGTAAGAATTGTAATCATCTTCTCATTGCTTGTTTATTCTTCAAACTAGGGCTTTGTAGGACAATGGGAAATGAATAACAATGAAAGGACCTTGGACATGGACAATGGATTAGTCCCAAAGCTGTTTCAACAAAATTCATGTACTTAATATCTCAAAACCTTTAAAGAAATGCCTCACTCCAATTATATGAGGAATTAAATTTTCTTAAATTAGAAAAAATAAGACAATATACTTGAATTTTTATACAAATTCATTCAAACTTGAAACCTTTTATTGTCATATTAAAGTTTCTGATAGACGTTATTTAAGGAGTCATAAAACATTTTATATTGATTTGTTTAACCCTTCAAAATTCGGGCTTATTTTGTTAGTAGGTAAAATTAATCCTGCTCAAAAAAATCTACATAAATTGAATATTTGTGAAAGCATCTAAAAACTAAAAAAAAGCTGGTGATGAAATATGCTTTCAAATTGTATTAGTAGAAATAATCACGTAATTTTTTGAATATGAAATTTTTGATCGCAAACTTTAAAATGTTTAAAAAATGGCTCACAAGCATAGACATATGAATATTAATAGACCAGAACATAAAGGTGAGGGGAAGAAACCAACTACAGCGGGGCGCAGAGCGGGAAGATGAATTCGGTGATATGTGATTCGTCAATAACTCAATCTGAGAATATGTGGGCATCTCGCATTATAATATCACCATTTAGTTCTTAAAAGTTAACTCTGCTCTTTCATTAATAGACCTTTTTACATGGGAGCGCGAATTGTTCGCCGCGAAATGAACAAATTTACAAATTCCAAATACAGCAAAGTAAAGTTCGCCTATTTTCATAGTCCAATATTTTGTTGACGTATTTAGTTAAGACACTTTTACAAATGTTTCATAATTTACTTACCCCACAAAACAGCGACGAGCATACGCCATGTGTTTCGAGTGATAGTGTGTGTTACAAAAACGACCATATTATGTGATCTGAATAAGCTTATAATAAAGTAAAATAATGCTTTCCTATGGAATGTAATACGACAATTGGGTTTATTCTCTTTCTTACTTCTATTTTTACACGTTTTCAAAACACAAGCCACTATTTTTGCCGTGTTATTTCGTAAAATGCGACGATGAGTGCTCGACGCTGGCTGGCAGAAGAATGATGACATTACATTTTTTAGATTCACGCGAAGCCATACTCGATCCCAGTCGGTTCCAATGGAACCGGTATGGGGAGGGGGAAATAATACGCTTTTATCGCTTAGGGCAGGTCTATTAATATTCATGTCTATGCTCACAAGTTTTTTCTACACGAAAAAACACACACATATTTTATTAGACAAATGCATTACATACATTATTACCACAGTTATTAAAAATTTCACAAAGTTGCATAATTATTTTTCAAATTGTATAAAGAATTAAATAATTTTAATAAAGGTGTACATAAAAATTATTTTGGGGTTAATTTTTAGACTTGAATATAAAGCGTGGTGTTTTCTATATCCAATTCCGCTTATTTCATACTTCTCACTATGTTCACCATCACTATAAGGGAGATACAATGATTTCTACGAAACCAACCTATTATAAACGGGTTAATAGCAATATTGACTATGTCAATCCAATGTCTCGAATGTGCTTGTATAATGCCACAGAATATGACGAAATAGACAGTAAGCCTCGTAGATACATAAAAACACCTCGTGCTAATTTTATTACCTACTAGCTGGTCCCGGCATGCGTTGCTATGCCATTTAATAAAGAAATTGTTTCTCCCTGAGTGTCCTTTCCCATTCTTCCCGTTCAACCCTCCTCCCGCGTTCCATACATTCAATCCCAGTACATTAAGTTTTTAAACAGCCCGCGTGCCACCCTTTACAATTTTTATTCAAATTTCCATTTTTCATGTATATTAAATTTGGTACCTAACATAGGTACCTATTTAAAATATCTAAAATTCTTGATTCGATTCAAACTATTAAGGGAGTAATAGTTTAAATAAATTTATCAACTTACAGATATTCAAAAATAGAATCCTGATTCAACAATCATTGTTTTGCAAAATGTCATTTTCGAACACGCGAACTGTCAAAAGTGCGATAGTCGTTAGATTTTCTGAAATTATCCAATTTTCCGTGCAATTTTCTTAATTTTTCTCTCCATTAGAACCATCCTCGTACTTCAAGGAATATTCTAAAAAAAAAATTAGCGAAATCGGTTCAGATGCTCTCGAGATTTGCGCTTAGCAACACATTTAGCGATTAATTTTTATATATAAGATAAGCTAATAATATTAATAATAATATTAACACTTCTATTTGCCATAACATCATATTATGTTTGAACTAAAAGCTTGTAGGGGCGTGTAAATAGCCCCAGACACTAGGGAATACTACCCTATGTAATTAATGAAAGATGAACTCTTCCCTATGTGACACAAAACAGATTATACAGCAATTCCAAAATCCTCAGTGAAAACAAAACAAAAACTCACTCTGAGAATGCAGCTCTCCACACGATGTCCAGCACAAACGACACTAGTTTCCTTCCCTTTCCTTCGACACTAGTTTCCTTGATTTTGCCAAGGCGGTAGTGCACAATCTCAACAGGTGTTTATCACAGGAAGGTAGTTCACACGCTGGATATGAATTTGCAAATTAATAGTACGTGCTAAAATCTCACAACAATAATTTAATTATGGGTTAATTATTTGATTATGACTGACATCTATTGGCTTTAACCAATACTCACGTCGGAAGTAATTGCTTGCCCCACAGAGGTCAGAAAATGCCTGAATTCACTGAATTTCAATGTCACATAGGGAAATTCAATATAATACAACCACCATAGATGGCGCCCCCATGGTCCCATAGCATAAATCATTAATTTAAATGAGATTAATGCCCAAATGTATTTAAATATATTTTATGGCGCGTATCCAAGCTTTTAATTGGTTTATATTGCTTTATTATATCTTCTTTTTCTGTGTAATGTATACTTACAATGCTTTCTATTTTATTTTGCTTATTATTGTTTCTGTTATTTGACTATTAGCATCTCCACCTAATAAAAATTAAAGAATTGATTTATGCATGCCGTTGCAACATTTTTAATCGGACTTAAATGTTTATGCACATCCTAATGGCAGTTTTATTAATGTAATAATTCTTACCCAAGCCTCTCCCTTTCAATAAATAAAAAATTAAATAATGGTTTTCTAAGCATGGGGGCTCCCCTATTGATTGCGAAGCCAATGCATTGAAAAACGAGATATTCTTTAAAAGCCTTCACCTCTGACACATATTGTAAAATGGCTCCCAAGTTCAATATTGTAAATAACGAGCGATTCGTAGTATATACTTATGCCCTTTAACTTTCAAATTCTGTGAAAAGACTGCTAAAAAGAATTGAGCTACGTTTTATTAGGTTTTTTATGGTTGTAAGAGAAGTGCTTTAAAAACGAAGAATAAATTTTAACATATCGGTAAAAATTCTTGAATCAATATCCATCCCAAACAACGTTTTATGCCTGAATTGTCGTCTCTCTTCAGATCAATACTGAGAGTAGAAACATTTAGTATCGCCATGATGTAGGACCACAATTCAGAATCAAAAACTATATTTTATTTTCACTCGCACGGATAGACAGAGAAGACAGACCGCCAAATAAACAAGATTTTAGCATATACACTCCTTGCCTCGTTCACCTGCATACATGCTTTCTATTATTCTGACTCTTGACATGACCCGACTCAAGTATCTGATTCATTTGGTCCTGCCATGTCTTCCTGGGGCTTCGTCGATTTATTCTATCATTCACATTTGCTTCATATATTCTCCTTGCACTTCTTTCCTCGTTCATTCGCTCTACATGCCCAAACCATCTGAGCGTCCCTTTCTTAATCTAACTCATTACGCTTACGTCTTGCGTTCTTTGCGGATCTCCACGTTTCTTAAACGATCATACATGGTTTTAATATACAACCGCCTCAGGGATCTAAATTTTACAGCAATGTCTATTTTCATCCTTCCTCTGCCAGTTCCATGCCTCACTGCCATACATCAGGGTAGGTACCAGTGCTCCATTATGGAAGGCTAGTTTCGCGTCTTTGGATAGTTTTTTGTTGGTGCCAACGGCGTTCAGTCCTCCATTAATAGAGTTACCTGCATTCACCCTTCTTTGAATATCTCTATCAGCCTCCCATGTAAAAAAATGAACTTCGTATTTATATTGTATACATCAATAAGCACCCACTTATAAGTAATAATTAATAATCTAAAATTAAAATGCCAAATTTTTTTTATCAAATGTATAAAAAAAAATTGGTTAATAGTTAATACATTCGATAATATTATTATTTATTTTGGAAAAAAACTGTTTATTTATCATTCTGCTGTGTAATTATTATTACGCGTAACAGCTGTTTCGCCCTCTGAAGGCATAATCCAACTGTAGTGAGGTCACTTACAAATTAAAGTAATAATAACTTTTAATCGTTACAAATCATTAAACAACTGTACACATCCCTTGTTAGAAGCCTAATAGAATATAACTCCATAGTCAGGTCGCCCTTCTACAAAATTTGTATTCATACTATTGAAAGAATTCCAAGAAAATTTCAACGTTTTGTAAACTTAACATCCCTTTAGAGCACATAAATTATCCGTCGTTAGTGAATACTTTAAATATTCCAACATTAGAAAACAGACGAAAAATAAACGACCTAACTTTTTTATTAAAATTATTAAACTCTAAATTCGACAGTTGTGAACTCCTGCAATTAATAAATCTACATGTACCTACACGAACAACTAGACAAACATTGACATTTTATATACGTACGTCTCATTCGAACTATGATTTACATTCTCCAATACAACGTTTGCATAGTCTTGGTAACAAATACTTAAACAATATGGATGTAGATAAGTTTTAAGATTTTCACGGCCAAAAGCATTTTCGTTATTTGTTTTTGGGGTGTTATGCCGTGTTGCGCTACCTCCTTCTTTAGCCAACGTTTCGGACATCGTTGCATCATCAGGGCAGATCCGGCAGATCCGGTAGATGTCGGTAGATGCCGGATCTGCCCTGATGATGGACACTGCAACGATGTCCGAAACGTTGGCTAAAGAAGGAGGTAGCGCAACACGGCATAACACCCCATAAACAAATAACGAAAATGCTTTTGGCCGTGAAAATCTTAAAACTTATCTACATCCATATTGTTTAAGTATTTGTTACCATTAAGTATTTGACTATATTTTGTTTCTTATGTTTTATGTGACCTGTATTTTGTTAACGCTTGTATTTTATGTAACCTATTTTTTTTAACGCTTATATTTTATGTAACCTATATTTTGTTTTTAACATATATTATGTTACTTGTATTTTGTAAACCCATTCTTATCACTGTAATTAAAAAAATGTACACTGCATTCTATGTAAAAGCCCTATGGGCGTTTAAATAAATAAATAATATTATTGAATATTCATAACTGGAAAAACTTTAATTTAATCTACAAATTAAACTTAATGACAATAAAATAAAGTATAAGTTGTTGGTAAGTTAGTTAGTTGAAGATAGGATACGGACATACTCATAAATAGGACGGTGCAATCGATTTTGCCAAAAAAAGCTAGAGTCCACTGTAAAAATAATACGTATCAATAAATTTTCTCTTACCGATAAATGGCAGGAATAAAACGTCAGCCCTAAAGCAAGCTATCCACTAAATTCATTACTGGCCTTTACTTTTATAGCTTGTTCCCTTCAACCAATCAAGGCAATTCTGGTCGCTTGCGAGCTCAATAGGTCGCAATTTCTGCAAATCCAGTTTGCCACCTCTCACCAGACCTGACGGCTCACTAGCAAACACCGCCACCGAAAAGGCAAACTTATTAGGTAAAATGTTTGCGGATAACTCAACCCTCGATGACCAAGGTGCTGTCCCGACGTCGGTTCCTCACTGCGGTTTTCGTATGAAAAAGCTGAGGATTCGGCATCGGGAAGTACTCCATGTTTTACGAGGGCTTGATGTTAATAAAGCTAGTGGGCCTGACGGAATACCTGCCCTGGTACTGCAGAGGTGCGCTGCAGAAATAGCTCCAACTTTGACGAAGCTCTTTAAATTGTCCCTGAAGACTGGCTCTGTGCCCTCTGGTTGGAAAAAAGCGGTTATCCATCCTATTCCAAAGAAGGGTGACCGCTCCAACCCGGCCAACTACCGCCCCATAGCGATCACATCAGTTCTGTCTAAGGTGATGGAACGTGTGATCAACGACAAACTGCTCACATACCTCGAGAAGAACAAAATTATTAACGACCGTCAATACGGATTCCGGCGGAACCGCTCGTGCGGTGATCTTCTCGCGTATGTGACGCATGTTTGGGGGCGATGCCTGGAACGTTTCGGTGAGACCCAAACGGTTGCACTGGACATCTCCAAGGCCTTTGACCGGGTTTGGCACCGAGGACTTGTCAACAAACTGCATTCTTACGGACTTCCCGCATCCTTGTGTATGTGGATTGCCGACTTCTTGAGGGAGAGGTCGATTCAGACGGTAGTCGATGGTTTCACTTCTTCCTCACACTCGATAAATGCTGGCGTCCCGCAGGGATCGGTTCTGTCTCCGACTTTGTTTTTGTTGCACATCAACGACCTTTTGTCATGTGCACCAATTCACTGTTACGCGGATGACAGTACAGTTCATGATAGCTTTTTGTTTGACAAGCCCCCAAAGGGCTCACAAACTCCAACAGCTCGTAGGGCTTTGAAGCAAAGAATGGACGGTTACCTCGAGAGTGTTTTCTCTTGGGGTAAAAATAATCTCGTTGAATTTAATGTTTCAAAGACCCAATCTTGTCTGATTACGTCTAAAAGGGATCGAAATGAAAATCTAGTCTCTTTCAACGGAAGCAATCTTCCGAACAGGCCCTCCATTGATATGCTTGGTGTAACCCTAAGTGACCAGCTCAGGTATGGGGGCTCCATCGAAGCCAGAGTAAAGTTAGCCTCCCAAAAACTGGGCGTACTGTACAGGGCCCGCAGATACTTTAATAGTACACAACTGCTAACCTTGTACAAATCACAAGTACGCCCCACGGTTGAATTTGGCAGCCATCTCTGGTCTGGAGCTCCAAAATACCTGAAAAATACCCTCGACTCTGTGCAGAAACGGGCGGTCCGTTTGATAGATTCTCCCATCTTAACAGACGGATTGCAATCTTTAGAGCACAGGCGTCGGGTGGGAATGCTATCCTTGTTCTACCGGTATTACAATGGAAGATGCTCTGAAGAACTAGCATCATTGATCCCTTCGGCACCGGTGCATAGTCGGGAAACACGCCAAACGCGTGCCCAACATTTGTACACGGTTGACATTTGTCACATGAGAACGGGTCGTTTCTTCGACTCGTTCTTGTGTTCAACAGCTCGGCTGTGGAATGATTTGCCGGCCTCTGTGTTTCCTCCTTCCTACAACATGGGTCTCTTCAAGACCAATGTTCATTCCTTCCTCTCCTCAAAAAGACTCTCCACACAGCATCCCAGATGACATAGGCCCTGAGGGAAATTATTTTCCTCAGGGCCTCCTGTGTGGAGTTAATGTAAAAAAAAAAAAAAAAAAAAAAAAAAAAAAAAAAAAAAAAAAAAAAAAAAAAAAAAAAAAAAAAAAAAAAAAAAAAAAAAAAAAAAACCAATTTCTAGCCACACCCATTTACAGCCAGCATCGGGTAGATCGGAGATTCGCAAATATATAGGATATTTTTCTTCAGTGATCCGACAATCTATTCCCGACGACGTTTAAGGTATGAAGGCACGCTAGGTCTACGTACGCAACGCGTGCATAACTACGTTCTCAGGATAACGTGATTTTTTTAACATTAACTCCACACAGGAGGCCCTGTGGATAATTTCCCTCAGGGCCAATGTCATCTGAGATGCTGTGTGGAGGGTCTTTTTGAGGAGAGGAAGGAATGAATATTGGTCTTGAAGAGACCCGTGTTTTAGAATATTTGGAAACACAGAGGCTGGCAAATCGTTCCACAGCAGAGCTGTTGAACACAAGAAAGAGTTGAAGAAGCGACCCGTTCTCATGTGACAAATGTCAACCGTGTACATTTGTTGGGCACGCGTTTGGCGTGTTTCGCGACTATGCACCTGTGTTGAATGACGCTAGTTCCTCGAAGCATCTTCAATTGTAGAACAAGGGTAGCATTCCCACCCGACGCCTGTGCTCTAAAGATTGCAATCCGTCTGTTAAGATGGGAGAATCTATCAAACGGACCGCCCGTTTTTGCACAGTGTCGAGGGTATTTTTCAGATATTTTGAAGCTCCAGATCAGAGGTGGCTGCCAAATTCAACCGTGGGGCGCGCTTGTGATTTGTACAGGGTTAGCAGTTGTGTACAATCTGCAGTATCTGCGGGCCTGTACAGTACGCCCAGTTTTTGGAAGGCTAACTTTACTCTGCTTCGATGGAGCTAGAGTACAGTTAGCTGTGCATACTTGTTCTATGCACGCAATCCAAATTTGAATCGAAGTACCGCGATATATGTACCAATCTCTAAATTCATTATTAATCAAATTGTAATGTTGCGCGTCGAATCAAATTGTAACTGAATAAATTAATTGTTTTATCGGGCGATCCGTTTGACACATTCCCCTTTCATAATAATCGGATGTTCTACCGGTATTTCTATAAAATATGGTCGGAGGAACTAGCGTCGTTGATCCTTTAGGCCCCGGTGCGTAGTCGAAACATGCCATTTATACGAACGGTGGAACGATTTGCCGGCCTCTATGTTTTCTCCCTCCCACAACAAAGGTCTTATCAAGACCCATGTTCACTTCTTCCTCTCCTCACACAGCATCCCCATACATATTAGGGAGGCGAATATGGGTACCACCAACCCGGGAACCATTTATTGGACAACTAACACCTATTTTTCTTTTTCGTTATTTGTTTTTGGGGTGCTATGCCGTGTTGCGCTACCTCCTTCTTTAGCCAACGTTTCGGACATCGTTTCAGTGTCCATCATCAGGTCAGATCCGGCAGATCCGGTAGATGTGATACCTACCGGATCTGCACTGATGATGGATACTGCAACGATGTCTGAAACGTTGGCTAAAGAAGGAGGTGGCGCAACATGGCATAACACTCCAAAAACAAATAACGAAAATGCTTTTGGCCGTGAAAATCTTAAAACGTATCTAACTAACACTTCTGCTACAGGTTACCCCAAATGGTTCACTACATTTGGTGATCGAATTAATGAGGTCATCGGGTCTTGGCGGCTTATGCGTCAGCCCACCAATTATGTTGCAAACCAGATCGGGAGAGATAGGTCTAATAAGGCTAATGATGATTTTTCCAGGATGACCCTCTCGGAACATTGCCTTGTACCGTAGTGGGAGGGATGGATTCATACTTCCGTTACTTACGGACATAATAATTCTCAGATTCCTATCCACGCCCCATATGTTTTTCTTTCCTCTACTTCTTTTAATTTCCTCTAATTCCTTTTCTTGAAAGACCTTCCAAACATCATCCTAAATATGACATAGGCCACGAAGTAAACTTTTTACATCACGATCTTCTTTGTGTCATCACTATTGGCCCTACAACCCCTGGTGGGTCTTGGCCTCCTCAAGAGTCTTCCTCCACTCATCTCGGTTTTGTGCCAGCTCTCTCCAGTTTGGAAGCTCCAAGATGGATATGTCTTTGAGGACGTTGTCGCTCCATCTTAGTCTTGGTCTTCCCAGGCTCCTTCGCCCTATTGGTCTTGAGTTCAGCAGGGACTTTGGTGCTTGATGCTCGGTCATTCTCTCCACATGACCCAGCCACCGAAGTCTTCCCAATTTTATAAATTTTGCGACGTTTAGCTCCTTAAACAAAGTATAGAGCTCATTGTTATAACGTCTGCGCCGAAATCCATTTTCTAAAACCGGTCCGAAGATGCGCCTCAAATTTTTTCTTTCAAAAACGTCCAGTGCTCGCTCATTCCTCTTAGTTAGTACCCAAGTCTCAGCTGCGTACGTAAGTACTGGTCTGATAAGTGTTTTGTACACTAATATCTTTGTGTTTCTGGACAGCAGTCTGGACTTTAATAGGTTTTGTATGCGGAAATAAGAGCGATTTGCGTTCACTATGCGTTTCTGGATGTAGTCAATATTAAAAAATTCTTTGTGTAGTCAATATTAAAAAAGTTAAATCGTATTTTCTCCCCACTATGAGAATCACTGGCTTACAAAAATAATACAAATGACCCACAAACCACCTAACACCCCTCGTACATAATATTATGATTATTTCTCTGACCTAACACCACAAGCCAGCCTCTGTGTTCCTAACAGAAAGGTGCACCCGTGAGATGATGAATTGGGCAGTTTGCCCAAACCTTTATTGGAATCTAACTTATTGAAACCAATCATTCATCCGAGCAGATTTATTAAAATCCTGTTTGAAATCTTACAGCAAGAAAACTTTTTTATTAAACAGCGAAAATTCTGAAACTATAAGCTATGGTATTAAGAAATTTGCCTAACTTTTACATTTAGAAGACATCCCAAACAATGCTTGTAGTAAGACTTAAGAGGAACTTAACTGTAGAGAAAATCAGAAATACGTCATTTTTAAATCAGATTTTAGACGTACTGACTCTTTTCCACAAAAAATTATAAATGGATTTCAAAAGATTGTTCTTTTATCTATCATTCACATGTTTTAAATTTTGAAAAAAAAGTTTTTTTATTAGTATCGTCGGCAGATTTGTTAAATTTTCAAAAAAGATTTTGTTTATACCACACCCATTTCTAATTAAATAATTATGCAGTAAAACAAATCAATACATTATCTGGGTATCGCATGTTTTAGAATTTTAATTTTAGTTTAAATAAAATCATTAAAAAATATATACGTACATGTGTTTCTTGACGGAAATTGGTCCGTTTGTGTATTTATTTGCGCACTTACAAACTAATATATTTCAGATTATTTTAACATTCTTACTTCACTTAAACATTATTAAAAAAAAATAATAAAAAATAATTACAAAAAGTACATTATTTTAATTGTTTTATCATTACGCCTTTCAACATTTTTGGATGTAGGTATAAATTAAAGTGAATTTGGAATGAAATAAAATCGATATTGAGTTATAATTTTAAAAAGTTGATAAGGAGAATAATTAATCTTTCTCATTGTAACCGCCCTGCACGATCGCAAGAACAACTGTCGACGAAATATGGATTTTCGGCCGCTGGCTGGTTATCTTAATTAAATGAAGACAATATTAGCGAAACTCTATCAAAAATCTGAAAATAGAAAAATCAGCAAACGATTCGGTCACATCTGGGACCTGAATCCTAGAGCTTTGCCTTACCGGGGCGCAACTTACCGACTGAGCTTATGTATCCCTACCCGATTTGTTCATATTTGACTGTATCATACTTCGACTAAGAACTACCAACATTATCTTCATTTTCCTGAGGGCCATTAACCAGCCAGCGGCCGAGTATTCAAATTTCGTCAAAAGATATTCTTACGATCGCACACAGCGGTCCCAATGAGAAAGATTAATTATTCTCCGTACCAGCTTTTAAAAATAATAACTCAATATCGATTTTATTTCATTCCAAATTTGCTTTAATTTATACCTACATTTAAAAATGCTGAAAGGCGTGATGATAAAACTATTAAAATTAGGTACTTTTTGTAATTATTTTTTGATCATAAGTATTTATAATTCTTCAATATTGTCTAAAAAAATGTAAAAAAATTATAAAATATTACTTCGTTAGAACGTAAATAAATGAACAAAATGAAGTATTTTCGTCACAAATCACGTGCGCGGATATTTTTTAAATGATTTTATTTAAACTAAAATTAAAATTGTGAAACATAGCTTTCCCAGATAATTAATTGATTTATTTTACTGCATATTGCAATTTTTCTTTGAAAATTTAACAAATCTGTCAACGACCTACGGTAAAACCTTATTGTACTAAAAATAAACATATTTTCTCAAAATTTAAAACATACTCATAGCTTTGATAGATAAAAGAACAGTCTTTCGAAATCAATTTATATTTTTTTAATGAGTCTAGTTTTTGCACTGACAATTCGTGGTGAATTCCATTGTATTAGAATTTGAAATTAAAACACTTTTGTACTTTCTTCCACTAATTTATATTTCACCAGGACCGGTTTCATCCTAGTACGGACATTTTCAGACTGGTAGTTGAAATTCTTATGCTACGGTTATTTATACACTCTTAGGCAGGGGTACACAACATTGTCTCTATATAATGAATATTTCTATTTTGTTAATTTTAAGGTATTATAAGTTATTTTGTTAATTTTAGGTACATACAGGTAATTATAAAGTTTATTATACTCAATTTATATTCATTTGAAGTAAAAATATCTATTTAATATGTAACATCATTCATAATTTTAATAATAAACTTTATAATTACCTGTATGTACCTAAAATTAACAAAATAACTTATAATACCTTAAAATTAACAAAATAGAAATATTCATTATATAGAGACAATGTTGTATACCCCTGCCTAAGAGTGTATAAATACCGTAGCATAAGAATTTCAACTACCAGTCTGAAAATGTCCGTAATAGGATGAAACCGGTCCTGGTGAAATATAAATTAGTGGAAGAAAGTACAAAAGTGTTTTAATTTCAAATTCTAATTATATTTTTTTGTTGAAAAGAGCCAATACGTCTAAAATTTGATTTAAAAATGACATATTTCTGGTTTCGTCTGGTTATTTCCTCTTAATGCACAATTTTATTGGCTGCTATCTTTATGATACAAATAAATATTCATCTAAGATTAAAATTTATGATCAATGAGAAAACTCGTCAAGTTATATTATATTTATCATCATGAGGTATGCCGCTTTAAAATATGCATAAACGCCATTTATATCACATATTATTTATTTTATTAATTGATTTATTCATTTTGATGGCATGTGGAGCAGATAGACTGGTATAAGAGTAGGGAAAATGCCGTGAAAGCAAATTGTAGAATAAGTCGAGGACGCCAGAAAAATACATGACAATGTCAAGTGAATCAAACGCTTGAGTCTGATTAAAAGATGAGGTTTTTTTTTCATTATTAGCGCAACGTTTAGAGGGTCTTTTAAGGCAATGAAGAAGAGGAGGTTCTGGGAACGAAAAATGTGTGAGGGATTGGTAGAACCTGGGGATCAGCATCATTTATCATCAGTAAACATTTTTTACACTAGATTTTCATAGAAAGCCCTGAGGTAAAAAAAATCCCTCAGGACCATTTGTCATTTTAAGGGATGCTGTGTTGAGGATCTTTTTATGCAGAGGAATGAGAGGAAGTTCTGGGAATTAGGGGTGGGTATGAATATGAGGCCAATGTATCCAAGAGTGACGGACATGTGAATCTATCCCTCCATCTGCGGTACAAGGTGATGGGTCGAGAGAATCCGCCCAGAGAGGTCAATAGGTCTCTTTCGATTGGTCTCTCTCGATCCGCAGTAGGAGGGCAAATGCATCAGCCGCCAAGTCTGCAACAAACTATGAACCCGGGCACCCCTGCACCCAAGTCACCAAACGTAGCCAATAAATGGCTCCCGGGGTGGCGGTACCTTAACCGCCTCCCTAGTTGGTACGTACGTTACAGACGAAGAATGAATAAATGATTCAAGGGTTGTGAAATCCCTCTGCTTAAAACTAAGGCAGAGAATCCTAAAATGTTATGTGTGGTCGGTCTTGCTGTATGGATGTGAAACATGGACCTTGAAAGTAAATACCATGAACAGGTTAGAGGCTTTTGAAATGTGGCTTCACCGGAGAATGCTCAAGGTCCCATGGACCGACATGATCCCCATCACAGAAATTCTCAGGCGGGCTAGAGCAGATAGAGAACTGCTTACATTGATAAAAATCAGGAAAATTTCATATCTTGGTCGTGAGGGAGCGGGAGACAGAAATGAAAGGCGTCCTGTCGAAGTGGCGAGTCAGTCGTTTATTGGCTACGTAGCGAAGGTCGGTGAAGCGGTAACATGATGTAATGCGGAGTGCCGTAGATGATGCTGCAGGCGTACGGAGGTGGAGATGGTGTGGTGAAGGTCAGCGAGTTGCTCGACACCATGGCGGTGGAGATGACCTATCTTCCAGGCCGTTGCTCGACGCTTTGAATCGCGGAGATGAACAGTGTGTGGCTCGGTGAGCTGAGCCACCAGCAGGTAGTCCTGGCGAGGCGGAGCGTGTTTCATGGCAGCGAAGCACGGTGGGCTTCGGGGTGCCATGAAGTGGTGAGCTGATCCCCGGACTGAAGGTGACGCAAGCCTTGTAAGTCGCGGGATGTTGCTGTTCTGCGGGGCTGAAGGCACGATGGGCCTTGTAGCTGAGACGTGGTGATGAACCTCGAGGAAGCTGCCCTGGATGCGTAGCGATGCCATGCAGGAGCACTTATTACATGTTGAGATGTTGGCCGACTGTAAGTGTGAGACTGAACTGGACTGAACTGCAGCGGGCGAGCGATCGGCTGCTTATATAGCCGCGGTAGAGTAACTACCTCGCGGTAGGTAATACGAGCCACTTCGAGAATATTCGGCGCCGTACAGATATTGTACGGTGCTGTCTCGAGACCTTTCTAGGCGGGGCGATATTATTATCGTCGGGCTGGCACGGCAGACGAGAATGTACATCGCGGCCAGTATAGGTACGAAGGTACCTAGGCAAGTAGGTTTGCCGATGGGCGCGGATATTAGGAGATGTTTCTCGATTCCTCTTTTGGTGGCGAAATTTATAATGATGTGTCGAGGGGAGAAGTACTATTTGCTCCATTTTATATTGAAAGATAGAGGGTCGCCGAGGGCCTGGTAGGAGACAAATGTCTAGACTGCGAAATATACGAGAATGGACCGGCATTAGAAGTGTGGAGGAGCTATTCCGGGCAGCGCAAGACAGAGAGACATTTTCAAGAGTGATCGTCAATGTCGGGGGGACCTGATAGAGCACACAAAGAAGAAGAAAAAGGGTAGTAAGACAGTTGTTTGCGGACCATTCTCTCTGTCGACTCCTGCGTGGATATGTCGTGATTGTTAGAATTTTAATTCAAATTAACGTACCACATCTTCCCGAGACATCTTCGACTTTATAATTTATTCACTTTTACATTATTTATTATGGCAACACTCTTTTTTTTACACATTTTATAACCCAAGCGTTCCTCAATGACAAAGCGTCCCTTTCTTAATCTTATTTAACACGCTTATTAGTCCAGTAAAGGAAGGAGTTGTAGAGTGCGTGAGCAGGAACCTAAGCGATTCTTTCAGGACTTGTTTAGGGTGCTTAGGGTGTGAACATACTAAAAGTCCTGACGTCTAGGTGATGAGCTAGGAGGGGGAGGGGGGGGGGGGGAAGGTCCCGATTTTCGGGTTTCCGTTTATATCTCAAAAACGGTGCGTCGCAGAGGAAAACTTTTTAAGGATAAGTATAACCATAAGACGACTAACCTAATCACCCATCACAATAATAATGATTATAAAATGAATTCCACTAATCATCTGCTCGAGAACAACTTACTTGCTCTCTTGCGTGCAAAAATTAATAAGGAATTTCCCATGAAGAAAAAACCCGTCTTAATAATTTGGTAAGAAAAAACAGCTTTTTCTGAAAATTACGACATTTTACGAAAAAACTTAAAATTGCTGTAAATATTTACTGGTTGGAGATTTATTTACATATGTATATGTATTCTAAAAGGTAATAAAATTATTTACAACTTCTTTCAAATGAATTTCTTTCTTGTATCAATATTTTAGACGATATGAAGAAATGTTTGATGAAAAATGTGAGATAAAATGATTTTTTTCGAAAATATTGACATTTGTGGAGCGTATAACTCAAAAACGGCTGGGATTTCCAAAATTACGTATAAAATAAAAGTTGTAGATAATTTTATGAACTTTTACTTATTCTAAAAAAGTTTTCCTCTGCGACGCACCGTTTTTGAGATATAAACGGAAACCCAAAAATCGGGACCTTCCCCCCCCCCCTCCCCCCCCCCTCACCCCCCCTAGCTCACCACCTAGACGTCAGGACTTTTAGTATGTTCACACCCTAAGCATCCTAAACAAGTCCTGAAAGAATCGCTTAGGTTCCTGCTCACGCACTCTACACCTCCTTTTGGACCATTCGTTTACTGGACTATAGTATATCGACCATGCAACATCTTCTGAAATTTCAGAAAATCGTTTCTTTTCTATTAATTCAGCACTTAGTCTACTCCAAACCTTCCTACAAAAATTCCAATATAAAATAAATTAAATAGGTATGTAGTATGTACCTTTCGGAAAAAACTCAATTTCCCCCCAAAGTTCCATAGAAGAAGTTTGAAAAATAATCACCCGATATGTGAAGTATTTCTTGCCAAAAAGCAGTTAAAAAAATACCCTTAAATCACATTTCTTTTCCTCGAAACCATCGGCATTAAATATATTAGATTGGATATCTTGTGGAATCAAAGATCGAATTCCGCAGAAAATTCTGGATGCTATTATAATGAAGAAGGTATGACGTCCAGTGGGCGATTCCGTGACAGTTGATCCCCCGACAGTTGGCCCCCGGCATACTTATGCAAAATATGCAGTCGGCTTAGGTAAAATACGGTATACCTACTTACACAAAATATAACTAAGTGTCTCCGAAGGGTGTGCAGAAAGGATGTACCGCTGAATGACAAAAGTATAAAACGTATTTTTATAATACTACTTATCTGTAAATTATATATTTCACATTATTTAATCAAATTTTGATTGAATGATTATTTAATGATTATAATAATGATTCGTTAATTGATTTCATGATTATATTTTAGTTTTAATGATTCTTGTTTAAAACCCCTCCGAAAATCGCAAATATTCACTTATAATGTCTCAAACGAAATGTCCGTTTTTACGAAAACTTTGTGTTATTACCGCTTTACAATTAAAGCTCTATAAATGAAACATTTCTGAACATAGCCGAATAGTAAAAACTGTTTTAGAAAGGTTACAAAACAAGCTTTTAAATTGTTATATTACAAATAAATATTAACATTTGTAAATATTAAAATTTACAATGCAAATATTAAAAAAAATGTAAAAATGACTCACGTGATGTTTTTATATGAAAACGGTGCTAAAATCACAGATTATGTAAACAACAATAAATTGTATAAATGTATAATAAACACTTTTGTCACCTCACTTTTTTATCATCTCATATAAAAATACAGGGTGGACCTTAACTGTTTTCGCGGATTGTTTCTTTATTTTTCGAACAATGCGTGGGGCGAGCGCGGTTCGGGGGGTATCGTTAGACGCGTTATTTCGTGGAAATTTTAGTCGCCTTGGAGCCATTCATGGGAGAGCAGCGCGCATTTTGTGTTCGTGCATATTACATAAACAATTACTCCGTGACGATTTCTAGACGAATGTATCGTGCTCTTTTCGGTTTACGAGACATTAATCAAGCACCAAGAGCAAAATCTATTCGGAAATGGACCAAAATGTTTGAGACAACCGGCTCAACAGTAAAAACAATTAATAAAGTCCGCCCGAAGTCAGCGAGGATACCAGAAGTTATTCAGCGTGTTAGTGAATCAGTGAGGGAAAATCCACAAGAAACTGCTCGCAAGAGAAGCCAAGCCTTATCTATCAAAAGGACCACTTTACAAAGAATTTTACGCCACGATTTACATCTAAAAGCTTATAAAATTCAACTGACGCAAGAGTTGAAGCCAAATGATACCGATTTTCGACTTAATTTTGCCAATGTGATGATGGAACATTTTGACAATTTTTTCAACATAATGTTCAGCGAGGAGGCCAATTTCCATATCAATGGCTATGTTAATAAACAAAATTGCCGGTATTGGTCTGAGAATAGAAGAAGAAGAAGAAGAAGACCCCCCGACAGAAGCATCAACGTCCCTTGGATAGCCCGAAGGTCGTTGTGTGGGCTGCAATATCAGCTAGGTATCATTGGCCAATATTTCTTTGAAAACGAAAGGAGAGTTGCTATGACAGTGAAATCTAAGATTTATTGTCAGTTGCTTCAGAAGTTTTTTGAGAATTTTGGACGAATTGCTCTGTATATGCTGTATATTCCTCCTACTCCTTCGTCCCATATGTGATCTATGTTTAATATTTAAGTTTAGTATACATTTGATCCTGATGACATGAACATCGTTCACGAAACATGTAGATTGTTAAATAAAAGTGATGTAAACAAAGTTATTAGTCTTTTCATTAAAATAAATAATGCCATCGCAAAGTGAAAACCTTTCCGAAGAAGTTTTCTTCGAAAAATCAAAATTTTGTATTATACAACGTACATTTCAAATCAAATAATCCAGCAGTTAAATAAATCAATAAATTATCTGGGAAAGCTATGTTTCAGAATTTTAATTTTGGTTTAAATAAAATCATTTTAAAAAAGATCCGCACATGTGTTTTGTGACGAAAATACTTCAGATTTGTCTGTTTAATTATTCTTACAAACTAAATTTTTTTTGTGGTCTTATTTTGCTTAGACATTATTAAAAAATTATAAATATCTATAATCAAAAAATAATTACAAAACGTACATAATTTTAATAGTTTTATCATCACGCCTTTCAGCATTTTTTAATGTAGGTGTAAATTAAAGCAAATTTTGAATGAAATAAAATCGATATTGTGTTATTATTTTAAAAAGCTGGTATGGGGAATAATTAATCTTTCTCATTGGAACCACCCTGTATGATTGTAAGAACATCTTTCGACGAAATACGAAATCTCTGCCAAATGCTGGTTAATGGCCATTAAGGTCTCCAACGCACTGACGTTTATCAATTGAATAAGGCATTCACGACGTTTTTTGTTAAGACTGATAAAGCAGTAACAATGTGATGAAAATAAAATAAAAGGATACTACACGAACTACTGTGAATAAAGATTTGCCAAAAGGTCTCACCCAGTCTTATATAGATCTCTGGTTTACAATAGGAGTTGGCCTTTCTTGGATCGTGTCCTCGAGAAAACCCGAGCAAAAAGAAAGACGGGGGCGCGAGTAAGGGAAAACGCTTATTGCTGGGAAAGCCATAGGTTAGATTTTCCGCTGACACGGCGCGCAGGTGCGAACAAGTATTTTTGTTCTATAACCAAGTATTTAAGCCATATTTGCGACGTTGCTTTTATTTTATTGATTTAAATCGAATAAAGTGAGCGTGGGTTTGTGAATTGGTTGATATACCAGTCTCAGGGAGAGATCGAATGCAGGTCATCGACGATCGTCTTAAAAATAGTTGATAAAAATCTTTTTCCCACACTTGTCTTGTATGTAAACGAAAAAAGCAAAAGATACAACTCGTAGAACGTTGAATATCTTTAATCATTTTCAACCCCCGACGCGACGTAAGGAGCGGTGTTATAAGTTTGAATTTCTGTGTGTGTATCTGTATGTCTGTCTGTGGCCTCGTAGCTCCTAAACAAATTGACCGATTACGATGTGTTTTTTTTGTTTGAAAGCTGACGTGATCGAGATGGTTCTTGGCTACAATTCGTGAAAATCTGTTCAGGCGTTTCAAGGTCATTGCTCTTTTCATTATTGTTGTTAGCTCCGGTAGGGATCTTAGATATACGCATAATGGGTATTTACTTTATTTTCAAACATATGAGTGTCTTCATATTTGAAAAAACAAATGTGTGCTGGAACCAATGAACTACTCTGATGATGAAGTTCGAAGGTAGGAGACAAAACCCTCGATTGTCTATTAGTAAACCCATCAAGTTTGGGCTCAGTAGATTCGTCTCAACTAGTACTGTTAATTTCTCCTGATGACGAGGACCTGATGCTGGAACTGGAAGGTGGCTGTATAATAGGCCAGGATTCTTTAAATTTTTTAATTTTATCACTCAATTATCCTATGGACATTTCGCGAACGTATGTTTCTTTCGAATTGCAGAATTATTGTTGAATTGAAATGATATGAAAATATATCAAATGCACTATTTCATGAAACGTACATCAAGAAAATAAGATTAGTCTGAGGTAGACATTTAACATTACATGCTTATTCATTATTGATCTCCTTTCCCTCTCTACTACCTTCAGCTTTACAACATACCCCAATTGGGGGGGGGCATAGTCTCACTGGCACCAGACGGGAGCAGCTGAAACTCTTGTGAGGTATTAGAGAGAGAGTGAAGTGCACATAAAAAATACTCTTTAAAAAAATCAAATATATACGTATGAACAACCTATCCAAGATGCTCATTTTACATGACATATTATGTTTAACCCGGCGGTACTCGCTAGGTATTTACTAACATGAACACTCGCTACCGGGTAATTAATACCACAGAGTTTATTGCCGTTATTTTCAAAAACACGCTTAAGTTTCAATGTTTGACAATGTATTTGTATTATTGGTACTATTGTTCATAAATAAAACAAAAAATGCAAGTTTTAATGTATATTTATTGGTTTTTGAGTTTATCCTAAAAAAATAATCAAAAAATCATTTTTTTCATAGTAATCTTACGAAAATCAACAATAATATTATTTTTTTTCTTACAAATTTGGCAAAATTGAGATCGGTATCGAAAATAAACTAGGTACACTCCTAAAATACTAAAAAATAATGATACCTTTATACTGAGTGAACATTGAGATAATCAACACTAAATAAACTGTTTCAAATATTTTGCTAAAAACGAAACTACTTCACTCTATCATAGCAATCCTCACATATTGAGGTTGTATGCTGGCGGCATATCTTTTTGGAGCACAATTCGCAAACCAACTTCTGAATCTGAAGGTAGACAGTCAAAAACATTTTCTGAATTTGAGGGCGCGCCTGAACTATCAGTTTCCTGTTCAGTTTCACTTTCGTGTTCACTATTCTCATCAAAATCTTCTATTTCTGACACCTTTTCTTCTCCGCTGTCTTATTCTTGAAGCAGCTCTTCTATTGTACTATCACTTTGAGGAATACTCATTTTATTACAGCTCGAAAACAAAAAACATAGTCATAAAAATATCGAAAAATAATGGAACAAGGATCGTCGCTACCGGGTATTTTTTACCCATACTCACTTTACACGTCTGTCATTAACAAGCGCCGTGCGTGAACTGACCCCCCCGTGGGGTGAGGGTGTGTGAACTATCGGTTTGAAGGTACTTAGAATCTTGGGTTGCCAGAACGCGTAGAAAAAAAAATACAACCAATTTTTTGTACTCTGTGGTATTTTTTACCCGGTAGCGAGTATCGCCGGGTTAAAATCAAGTATCCGAGGCTAAGTTAGTTACAGAAAAAAGAAAACGTGTGAGATAGGATAAAAACTGGTAAAAATCCTCGAAAAAGTAAAGACGAATTTCTACGATCTTCCTGTTTATAGCTGGGTTCATAGCATTATACATTACTTCATAAAACAAGATTCCCTTAGAAAAAACGCAAGGCGAACTCCACGTTTATTTCATCAAAAATGTGTAAAATTCCAGAAATCCTAAATTTGATGAGTTTTTCCGGGTGAAAAATGATGTTCACTATTAACCCTTACGTTTCAACCCTTCCCCACCCCGACACTCCTTAAAACCCTTGCTTTATCTCCTGGTTTGTCTACTTCTGAAATATTTGTGGACCATGGGTTTTTTCTATGCTCTTGTCTGTGGTTTATTCGTTGTTTAAGGCGATAGTCTTGCCAGCGGAATGATTGTTCTTTGTTTATTAGATCAATTATCATTGAAGTGAAATCTTATTGAGCACCATTGTGATTTGAAGCTCGATGAAACGAAAAATAGCGACACTAAAAAGTGACAAACACATACATCCACAAGATTTAGCCTGTGAGAGAATGATATAGTGTAATCGGTCTCCTCTTTGTGCGGTGCTTCGTAGCCTATCGGTCTCCTCTTTATGCGGTGATACGTAGCCTCCTCACTCTTGTCTACTTTAGTTTTCTAAAGGTTTCACTTCTACCTGAGTTTTTTTATTATTTATTTCGTCATTTTCGTCACAAATTACCTTACCATTGTAATAATACAGGATCTAATGCTGAATTATATGCCATAACAAATCGCCTGCATATGCTTGGTTAAAAATATGTTGCTGATGATGGGAAAAAATATTGAAAGATTATCAACATGCAAACATTATTTAATTAAAGCTGTTTGTCATTGTTTCTCATTTGGATTATAATCAAATATACTTTGAACGTTTATATTCTTCATCAATTTTTACTTCTGGAATTTTTTAATTTAATTTACGACGTACTTTACGTAGTAATTTTTAGTTCATAATATCTTGTATATAATCATGTATATGAGGTTTTCTTTTTCTTCATATTTGTAATTATAATAGCTTACTCTTTTTACTTTATGCTGTAACTTAAATATGCGCCTTTTAATTTTTTGTCATGTGAATATTTTTTTCTTAACTATGTATATTCTTTATCCATTTCAAATTATTAGAATTCCTATGTAAAAACCGTTAATCGGCGTTAATTCAAAATATATAAATACGAGTATATTAAAAATAGACATGGCACGATCAAGTGAATCACATACTGGAGTCGGATCTCGATAAGAGTTAGAATAGTAGAAGTGCAGAAATAGCTTTAATATATTTTTCTTCGTGTTTATTCTATTTTTAGGGTTGCTATTTGTAGGGTCTTCTGAGGAAAGGAAGGAAAGAACACGGGTCTCGAAAATACCCATGTTGAAGGACGGAGGAAACACAGAGGGCGGCAGATCGTTCTGCAGTCAAGCTGCTGAATTCAAGAACAAGTCGTAGTAACGACGCGGTCACATGTGACAAGTTTCAATTGTGAATAAATTAGGGCGCGTGTTTAGCGTGCTTCCCAATTATGCACCGGTGCGAAAGGGTTCAATGAGGCTAGTTCCTCATATTATCTTTCAGTGAAATACCGGTAGAAAAGGGTTAGTATTCCCACCTGAAGCATGTACTCCAAAGATTGGAATCCGAGTGTTACGATAGGGAAATTTGGAAAACGGACCGTCATTTTTGTACATATTGTAGCAGATATTAATTATAGGTAAGATATCAATTACATCTAAGAAACTTCCTTTGTACTTTCTCCAAGCGGCATAAGTTAAACGTGTAAATAGGAGACCACACAGTAGATGCATATTCTAGCTGCGGCTTTACAAGAGAGCAGTAAAGTAGTTTTGGTGGAGAATATAAATAGTTCCAACAAAGGCGGGCTTTATACCCTTAGAGATTTAACAAATAATTAATTACGTTCGCGGCGTTCTCACCTCAAAAATTACGGTCACGAATTACTTGAACGTATAATGAAACGTGCACTCATCTGAAGGAAATACCTTTCTGCTGTGGTAGAAGCAATATATTTATTCTCGTCTATCTATTTAATTATTAATGGTGCAAAATTAACTACGGAACTTAATATTGATAAATGTAAAATTTTGTACTTTTATAGCCCCAAAAAACTTGTTCAGTTTGATTATAAACTAAATAGTGTTTGTCTATCAACTGTCGCATTTATCAAGGACCTTGGGGTCACTCTAGTCTGCAAACTTTCTTTCCGTGATCACATTAATTACATCGTAAACCAATCACTTAAACTAATCGGCTTCATTCATGGAATTACCTCTAAATTTAAACACATAAGTTCATTTAAAACTCTTTGCTGTTCGCTGGTTCGCCCTCACCTTGAATACGCTAGTGTCATTTGGTCTCCTTTCTATGCTGTTCACATTTGTCACATCGAATCTGTACAACCTAACCTAACGTAAAATGGGACAAAAATAATACAGACATCATTTAAAGACAATGAATATTGTTAAGAAATAGTTAAAAGAAATAATTCAGCGTAGTGGAAATACATTTTATCCTTGGGATATTATGTCGAGGGATATTTTGTCGGAGAATATTTTGTCTGGGATATTTTGTCGGGTGATGAAAATGCGCATTACCTATTTAATCATTACATTAGAATGAGACCCTCAATAGTGGTATATCATATTATTTTATTATTGCTTCATTGGCAATCTTTGCAAATTATTACACAACGAGCAAAACTGGCATTTTCTCAACTACAGTAATTAGTAAACGTTTATCCTCTTTTTGCACTTCTCGATTCCCTTCGATAATATTTCGTTTAGTTTTATTAGAACCAAACAAAAATATGTGTAATGAAAAGACCGCCACGGGAGTGAAAAGAAAAGTTACGTGGTTCTATCCAATTAAGCTCTATTTACAAATATATACAGGAGAAGTTATGCTTTTTTCGCTCAATCGGGTAAATTATTTCTGCTTTCCTGGCATTTTTTTTCCTTTACGAAACTAAGTTTTTTGATACATTAAGTAGAAAAGTTAGAATCATCATTTTTATTGACTTCTTTTGGAAAACATATTTGGCATTTTTTTCGGTATTATGAGTACATAATAGAAGAATTAATATTTAACCTGAATGAAGAGTGATAATAATGAAGTTGTTTTATTTTGCTAATCATCAGGTTATCATGCTGCAAGTGTGAGCATAAACACTTTCGTTAATTTTTATAAAAATAAAAATTCACGAAAAAAACGTCTTCTCAGAATCACGAAAAAAATATCTTGGAATATTAATCGATAATAACATCAAATGTAAAAGTCAAATAAACTCCACAGCAGACAGAAAAATGTTTTATATATTTCTTAGAGTTAGTCCATTAGACATTCGACCGGTCAGTGATTGAGTGAGCATAGCGCTTGGGTCCCACCCGAGCGTCGTGTGTTCGATTCCTTGACTGGCTAAGTCCTCCATCACAACACAAGCAACATTCTCGGCTTTCTATGGTGGTAGTAGGAGATTTTAGAACAATTAGTCATAATAGACCTGATGTAATTTTAAATGTCAAAATTAAAAAAAATAACTTATATCATTGATGTCACTATTCCAAATACCTGTAATATTGAAAAATCTGTTTCTGAAAAAAATAAGAAAATATACAGATTTGGGAAATGAGATTAAAAGAATTTGGCATTCTCAGACTATAAAAATATTACCATTTTTTATTTCGGCTCTCTTATTCAAACTTTAAGCATATTCGATATGTCAAAGAATTTATAAATAAAAATGCTAAAATCAGTCATTTTAAATACGTGTAGGATTACGAAAGATGTTGTAAATATTTATATTGATTTATAGGTCCAATTAGGAGTTCTACCGAGCCGAACCCCCTGATATAAAAATATCTGGAGTCGGTGAATTATTTTCCCATTTGGTCTCTGGTAGATTGACATGTTGTTCTTGTATTATTTTGTATATATTATACTTATATAGTGCACTTGCATAGCGTGAATTGACTAGAAATTATATGATCATTTGCGGAATAGTGTGTGAAAGGGTTTAGTTTTTACCGTTGGGAATGTTTAACCTGGACATTAAATCTGAATGATAAAAAGTTAAGTTTTTGTAAGTAATTTAAAAATCATTTGGATATATGAAATCACGTTTTCGACCGGTCTATAATAAATATCCGAGCAATAAATAATATCTCCAATCATCAATCGAATATCATAAAAAAGACTAAACAAAAAATAAGTTTTCGATTATGCAGATGAATGATTTTTGAATCCATCAAACCCGTCCGTTGGGATGAGTTTTGAATCCGTTTGCCGGATAAAACTGTGACAGTTTCAAATGGGGTTCGTAAGAGGGGCTTTGGGAAGAAATTCGCTGTTACTTGATCTATATTTCAGGCAATCATTTTTTGACATTTGTAAATATTGCCCGGTTCCAATAGTTTGATCTTGGGATTTCAAACCGGTTTAACAATAAAATAATACAAATATTTGGCTAATTTACGTAGCGCCGTTTTTGTGAAAAATCACCTCAAGGGCGCTGTACAAATAAGTTAATTAATAAAAGAATTAATTAACATTACTGGCTTATAACTAAGATTTACAATTATAACTAGTGACTTACATCTAAGTAGTAAGTAAGCTGGTGACTTATGTCTTATGACTAAGACATATAAATGCTGACCTAAAACTAGTGGCTTAATAATATACATACTATACAATAAGATTAGCGCCAGAACAAGTAAGAAATTTTAACAGAAATGCTTAAAGCAATTATTAAATATTAAAGTTTCGTAAAAGAAGTTTTTGTGAATAAAAAAATACGTAGAACAATGGAATCACCTTTGCAATAAGGCGACTTTACATTTTCCTTTGAACTATAAAGCCAGTTCCATTGCTGTTAAAGGCGACTTGCAAAAATACTTATTTTATTATTAGTGAAGTGTGTTCAACAACCTGTTTGAAATGACTGAACAGTTCTGTTTCGGTATTCTAAAGACTTGCTCTTTTATTAGCAGCTTATTTCACGATGTAATGCATTCAAAATGATGTCATAATAAACCTCCAATGCACTGAAAGAACACGATGTTTTCTTGGAGACGTAAGACAAGGTCTGAATTTACACTTTTAAAAAAAAGCATAAATCGCTTAGCCTTAATATATTATGCATTAAAAAGTGATAGAACACACAACATTTATACTGATTAGTTTTAAGATGAAATATATCACTTAGATTAGAATATTTATTTCCGGTACTGTGAAGTCTCGGAAACGGAGAATTTTGATAAGCTAGTGTCCTGGTGTTATTGAAGTAAAAGGGTAACAAATGTCGACACGATTTTAAGGGAACACGGATATTGATAAATTGAAGTAATTCAGGAAAGTCAATTTTGAAAAGCAGTATTTTATGTAATAGTATTAAATCAGTGCTTATTCTTCTTTTTGAAAGTTTCAATAGAGACATTTTATCCAGAAGGTAATTGTAATCAATGTTTAGTATAGGAATATGCAATTTATAGTTTATAAACCTTAGTAACTTCCGTTATATCTTTTCAATATTGTCTGAATGAATATTGAAAAATGGAGACCATAACGTAGAGTTATATTCAAGTTGGCATCTGACAACGGTTTTATATAACATAATAAATGTGCCTAAATCATTTAAATCTTTTGCAGCTCTTAAAACAAAGAAAAGAGTCTTAAGGTAATGATAATATTATTAATACTACATACAAAGGTGAGTTTGTCGAATATAATGCCTAGATCCATAATTTCATTAACTAAATTAAATTTTCACCATTTTATGAAAACTGAAAAATGAATGAACTGACATTTATTTATGTTTAATGCTAGTTTGTTTGAAGTGTAATACAATCAATAATGTGGTTAATCTCTTTATATAGTTTAATGTCATCATGTTTCATGTAATATATAAAATAAAAGAAAAAACCCGGTTATTTTGTTGCCATCCCTGTCTTCGGAGGTAAAACAGTTTGTTGGAAGGCAGTTGGTTTCCCTTTGTATAATGAACTCGTACAACTAAAGTAGAGCATTAAAGCTGAGGACGTAAGAAATCCCGTTAGCGCCCACCCCCAATCCCCGCCCAGGTGCACTGCAATACACTGCAACACATTTGCAATACACATGCACACACACACATTCAAGGAGTAGGGATGGCATGTGGAGAGTATCGATATTTAAATCGTTGTGGAAAACTTTCGAAATTATTAAACATTTCGGAAGTGAAAATTTATTTATAGTACCGTAGTGATTTGGATCTCGATGGAACGAAAAATAGCGACACTAAAAAGAGACAAACCCATACATCTATATGATTTAGCCTGTGAGAGAATGAAATAGAACAACCGTTCTCCTCTTTGTGTGGTGATTAATAGCATCCCCACTCTTACGTACTTTAGTTTTCTGAATGTTTTACTTCTACCGCGTGAACTGCACCCTTGTATAAATATATTTTTTACATTAACTTTACACGGGTGGCAAATATTTTCTTCGTGGCCTATATCGTCCTTGGGGATGCTGTGTGAAGCATTTTTTTTGTGGAAAGGAAGTGAAACTAGGTGTAAATGAAATTTCATTAAAAATCTCCGGCAACTTTTTCGATGACTTTTTTTTCAAAATTTTTTTCTTCAAAGCCAAACAATTTTTTTTCTTCCGCACGTCGTCACTGGTCACTCAGCCGAGTAATGGTAGGAGATAGCACCTACCATTTTGTTATGTTATAGAAAAAAATTTAAAAAAAACATCAAAAATGTCACCGGAGACCAAAATTTCATTTACATTTTTTACTCTAAATAATGTCAAGAATCACTGGTTAAAGTAAGTCAAGTACATCCCTTAACACACGTACACTTTACATTGAAATTTCAAAGGAGATGTAACAGACGTCTCTTGATGCACTTGCCAGATCTTGTTTGCTTGAAAAATTGCAGCTGGTCGCCGCACGTGTTCCTTTAAAATATTATTGTCAACCACCTGTTCAGAGAAGAGTAAACAACATGTACAGGTCGATTCTTGCGGAATGTTACATAAAAGACTGCACGTGTTATTTAAAACCAAGCACTTGCATTGACAAATTCTGCAATTTAAGAGGTAAACAGCAGGTGCACGGCCATCTGGAGTAATCAGGTCGATTCATGCAAGAAAACACTGCGCGTGTCCGAACCAATTTGTTATTCAAAACAAAATGCCTTTAGCAGACTAATATTAATACTGGACACCTGCTTCGAACACCTGGGAAAATCAAGATAAACAACAGGTGTACCCGCCCACCTGCAGAGATGAAAAATATGTTTACGTTTTTCTTCAAAACAGGTGTGCGCAGAATTTAGTATAAAAACCGTCTGAAAATAAATATTTCATTCATTACCCAAAAGGTCTTTGAGTTGTTATTTTATAAACTATCTCCCGAAATCGAAGTGACGATTGGAGTCCAGCGCCCTATTGTTTATAGTATTTGTATGGAACAAATAAGTGGTCTCATACAGAAGATGTTGAGTTGAATTCATTCTAAGTTGTCCGGTCGACAATGAAAAGTTGTGTAAAATTTCATCGGTTTCATTTATTTTCTAGATAAATTAGCTATCTTCACGATCAAAATAAGTCAAATTAAACTTTCTTGTAGATAAATACAGTAGGTATTATGACTTGAAAAAATCATCACATCGAATTTGCAATGCAAATTTTCACAGATAAAAAAATTAATGTTTGCCACAGTTGTTTTACATTATCTTATTATAAAAATAAAAGTTAAATAAATAAAAAATAATAATAGAATAATTTGTATAGTTAAAAGACCACCAAGAAATGAAAAAGTAATTAATGTTTGAAAGTGTACCTACTGTTCTTTTTTTTTTTTTTTTTTTTTTTTTACAGTGTACCGCACAAGAATCTCAACTGCTCCCGTCTGGAGCCAGTGAGACTATGGCATCCCCAATTGGGGTATGTTGTGAGGCTAAAGATAGTGGGGAGGGGAAGGAGGTGGGGAAGAGGAAGGTTGGGAAGTACCTGGCTATTCAGATCTGGTCACTAAACACGGCTAAAGCCATTTTCAAACAACGTTTCAATTCTGAATGGTGGTCTTACACCAGGGCGATACTAATAGTATCTTCCACTCTGGAACATGCCGCAAATATACTATATATTATTTTAAATTAATTAATTGTGAAATAACACAAATTAATCAAATAAAATTTATTTGCGCATGCCGGGTTCGAACCCGCGACCTCCGGAAGATGAGTCAATAGTCTTAGCCACTGGACTACGGAGGTCGTAAAAGATCCATAATAAATAAATATGTCGTATCTGTATTATACCTATTTGAAATTCAAATAAATAATTTAGTTAATATAAAAAAAATGTGCATCTTATTTTTGTTGAAACTATTGTTAACAGGGGGGGGGGGGGTGACACTACACCCGACGGAAGGTGACACCCGATTGTTAAAAAATTACGAAGGATATTGTCGCAAAAAATTGATAACGGTTCTATTTATATTCGGAACGTCCCGAAACGAAGATAATTTTGTGCCTGACGGTCTTTTTATTGATGAAAAATCCTATTTCTGAAATGAAATTCTCTAGTCACCCCCCCCCCCCCCATGCTAGCTACGCCACTGAAGGGGGGCTTGACAATATTTTTTTTTGTTCGGGGAGGCTCGGCGAAATAAAGGTTGGGAAACCCTGCTCTAGAGGTTAGTACACGCATAAACCAAAGTTGTAATTTTTTTTAAAGTATTTCTACTAAAACCGGCCTGGTTTCGAAGTAATTAGTGAAATTAAAGTTTAAAATTTAACTGTCATTGTTTTTAAACAAAATTACAACATTTTTAATCGAAATTCCTTCAAAATGGGTTGGAATTATTAATTGAAGTGAAAACTTCTTTAGCACCGTTGTGATTTGAAACTTGATGAAACCGAAGCGAGCGACACTAAAAAGAGATATCTTCTGTGGGATTTGGTTTACGAGATAATGAGATAGCAGTAAAATATTTATTTATTTCAAGGGTTTTTGGTTCTAATATTATACGATAAATCCAGGGTCCCACGCAAGTCTGATTTGGTCTGGTGATGTAAAGCGCCTAACGATCCTTATCGGCCAGATATTGGATCATCGACAAGTTAGGATCGAATTTCACAAAAAAAAAATATTGTAGAATCAATATCCAATCTTCAAACCACTGAGGAACAGGCAAAGAAAATACAAAGCCATACGTTGTTTTTAATTGTTTCTCTAGCTTGTAGTTTTTTCAGATTTTAGAAATGTATAATAATTTTTTTTTTTAAATTTTTCGAAGAAAACTTCTTCTAAAAGGTTGTTACTTTGTGATGTCATTATTTATTTAATAAAAAAATAAAAAAATGTATTATAAGTTTGTACAGCGCCCTTGAGGTGATTTTTCACAAAAACGGCGTTATATAAAACATCCAAGTATTATTATTATTATTAAAAGAAAGCGACATCATCCTTCACATTGATAAAAAAAATCAGAGTGTGCAATTCACACGTGGTAGAAGTGAAACCTTCAGAAAACTAAAGAAGAAAAAGAGTGGTGGGGAGGCTACGAAGACCGCACCAATAATAATAATAACGTAATATTTGTATAAAGCAGTTTTGTGTTATTTCACTACAAATCCGCTTAACCATAATAAACTTAAATGTTATCCTATAGTGTTCCTCACGAGTCCTTACAAAATGTTGATCAAATAATATGAAACAAAGAATATACGGTGTACACAAAACAATGCCAAGAGAACCACATTAACAATAACATTGCTGTTTTGGCACATGTGGCTGGCACAGATAATGATAAACAAAATCTCAACAATTAGGAGACTTGAAAAGTGAGCTCATAATCAAAGCGGCCAATGCGGTAAGGTCTCATTCTACCTCATTCTCTAGCAGGCTAAATCCTAAATTATCTTCTAAGCACCTCCCCTTTCCACCTCTCTCCTCCCCCACTACTTCCATTTCTACTAATTTTAGTACATTATATGTCCTGACGAAGAGAACATCGTTCTTGAAACATGTTGACTTTTAAATAAAGTTTAGTGTGGTAAAAACAGTGTTTTTAATTATTTCATTAAATCCTAAATATTTGTGTTCGTCTCTTTTTAGTGTCATTCCCGTTTCATCGTGTTTCAAATCACAAAGGTACTAAATATGTTGACTTAAAAAAAATGCATCGTGGTCTTCCCACTGTTGTGCACTTTAATTTTCTGAAGGTTACACATCTACCGCGTGTGAATTGCTACCCTGATTTAAAAAAAAAATGTTTCGAAAAGTTAAATCGTCCCAGCATTACCATCCCTAGTGCAATAATACCTAACATTGTGCACAATACATCCCCTTTGCATTCAGCATTGGACTCATTACGGAGTCGATTTGTGCTTGCAATTATTTTAATATACTGAAACACATTACGCTGTTCTGTTCTGTTGCTGTATTCTGTGCTGTTTCCTCGATATGAGCGTTGACTGGGAGCAGATGGAATAAAGGAAATAATAGAGAGAAGTAGGAATAGTCATCTGGAAGCGACGTGCTTTAGAGTTCAATTATTTCAATGAGAAATCACAAGTATTCACGCCCGCGCCATGTGAGAAAAATTATGGCTATTGAATAAATTTCTGATTTTACTGTTTTTTAATAAGAAAAAACAATTGCTTGTGCGTATTCCCAGACGAGAGCAGCTGGGACTCTTGTGAGGTATTGTAACGTAATTATTTTCATGGTTCTTATTCAGTCAGTACTTGCTCAAAATGAGTACCTATTATTAATTTCGGCTGCCGTTGGAACGATTGAAAACAAATTCAAATTGCCTGGACGGTGGCTCGATTGTTTTGAAAAAAGAAAAAACTGTTGTAAGGGGACGTGATGACATAATAATGAATTTGTCGGAAGTTTGATTTGTAAGGAGTTTTTATACTCGTAAATGATTGTGTAAATTTGCAATATTACGCGACTACACCTTCAAATTAGTGCTGTGAAGAAATATTGCTTGACGCTCGTAATTTCGCGGCAAACAACCCACCGATAAATAGCCATTGGGATTTACTGATCACAGCTTGATACATTGATGTTTTGGTCGGGCGTGTTTACAGCCACGTACAATCCAATATCACCGAGGACAACTTTGATGAAGATTGCAGGCGCTTCTTAAATGACATCAACAATCTAGAACTGCGGGTTATATCCTTTCAATACTCAAAGATGGCCATTGGACGCATTGTGATTAGCGGGCTTTTGTGGATGGACTGGAATCTTGGATGCTTCACGGTGTCATGGGCTTGCGAAGCGGCAGCTCTGGGGCTCTTCTCCAGCTATCTGGAGCCCTTGTCGCTGAGGTTAGAAGAGGTGCGCCATTTTAACTATGGCAAGCTACGAATGATCATTTGGAGTGGATTCTACTAAAATAACTGAATTATCTCTCTCTCCCTCTCTCTCTCTCTACATTTTTTTGAGTTTACAAAGGTATTTATGTAGATTATGTTTTTGCTTGTCAATAATAACAAGTACATTTTGTTTAATGTGAGTTCTTTTATTTACATCAGATAGCAGCTTTCTTTTTATCCCACGCAGGACCCTGAGATGATGATGAGAGCTCATGCAAACGGAATTTCTCTGCTAACTGAGAAAGGTACGTGTCAGTATTCACATAAACAAATTGAGTGTTTAATTCATAAGTGGTAAAAGTGAAACCTTTAGAAAACTAAAGTAGACAAAAGTGGGGAGGTTACGCAGCACCGCACGAAGAGGACACCGATTATTCCATCTCATCATCTCGCAGGCTAAACCCTATAGATTATAGATGAATGTTTTTGTCTATTTTTAGTGTCGCTTTTTCGTTTCATTGAGTTTCAATTCATAACGCTGCTAAAGAAGTTTTCACTTCAATAATAAATTGGAGTGTGTAATTCACAAGCGATATAAGTGAAACCTTCAGAAAACTAAAGTAGACACTATTGGGGAGGTAACGAAGTACCGCACAAAGAGGAGCCGATTATTCCATCTCATTCTCTCGCAGGCTAAACCCTAGATATAGATGAATGTTTTTGTATATTTTTAGTGTCGCTTTTTCGTTTCATTGAGTTTCAAATCACAACAGTGCTTAAGATGTTTTCACTTCAAAAATAAATCAGAGTGTGTAATCATAAGCGGTAAAAGTGAAACCTTCAGAAAACTAAAGTAGACATGAATGAGGAGACTGAAGCACTTTTTAACAATGTGAAGGATGATTTTTTTTCCATATTTCTGTCGTCGAATTCCAGTGCATTTGGTCATTTTTCTATACATTTGGTCATCTTATTAGTATTTGTGTTTTCGTAATCGGAGTCAATGGATGTGGCTTTATTTTGTGTTTTTTTGCCAGTTTCAGTTTGGAATGGTTTGAAGATTGGATATTGATTTTACAAAAATAAAATGTTTTTTTTTATTCGATCCTTAGTCCGCAGAATGTCTGGCCGCCAAGGTTCATCAGGCGCTTCATACTACCAGACAAAATAACTTGCGTGGGACTGTGGATTTTTCGTATTATATTGAAACCAAGTAGCCGTGAATTAAATAAATGTTTTATCGCTATCTTCTTGCAGGCTTAATCCTGTACATGAAAATGTTTGTCTCTTTTGAGTGTCGCTCGCTTCCGTTTCATCGAGTTTAAAATCAGAACGGTTTTCATTTCAATAATTAAATACTTCAGTCGGGGGATATTCTAAAAACCAGAAGAGTGTGGATGAGACGATGTACGATAGAGAATGAAGCAAGAAGTGTACAGATGCAGTACACATTGTGTTCTTTCCGATCGATGGATAGTCAAATTTTAACTTTTTAAAAATTTTTAAACTTTTAAAAATATGTTATTAAAATACTAGGAAACGTATCTGCTAAACCGGTTAAAATTAGGTTAATTTGGAAAATTTACCGTTTTAAACATACCTAATAACATGAAGATCTTGTTCCCAGATGCCCATAAAACATCTCGAAGGTGTAAATAAGTTGGGGTGTGATAAATAGCAGAAGTTATACGAAATAGTACCTAGTAAAATTTAACTCGTGCACTAAAATGAGTTTTGATGCATGTTTTGGAAGGTTATTCCACGTCGTAAGAACTTTCGGCAGTCATTTCGACGAAACTTTAAATATTTTAGAAAATTTTCTTCGCGGATTTTATTCAAGAAAGTGTGTTGAATTACAAAACAAGGAATATAGAGTTTGGTAAGGGATTGGAAACAGGTAATTTAAAAAAATATATTATATTATTCATATGTTTTTTACAATAAATAGGTAAACATTTTTTACATGTTAACGCCAAAAGAAATCGGTATAATATTAGTACAAAACAGCATCACAGCACTCCGGCGGACAAAACGGTCTCTATCATTCATTTTGAGATTATTTTGTTTTCAAAAAGTTTCGTTAAAATCCGAAAGATGCCACTAGAAAAATAAATATTATATGTGTTTATTTCAACGTGTCGCATCCGGTCGCTGGTCGGAATTCGGCCGGCTAATGCACGTATCCACTAGGCAATGTTTTCAGAAAAAACTACCTGAAGTCTCAATGCCTGAAGTCATTATAATATGTATAATATATATATATATATATATATATATATATATATATAAGTTGTATATTTTGGTATGTTGTCTGTTTGGTAATTGGGGTGTGTTGTCAGGCTGAAGGTAGCGGGGAAGGGAAGGAGATGGGAAAGAAGAAGGTGGGGAAGTACCTAGCTATTTAGTTCTGGTAACCAAACACGGCTAAAGCCATTTCAAGTAACGTTTCAATTGTGTTTAGTGGTCTTACACCAGGGCGATAATGAGAGTAACTACTTATTATGTCCTGTTCTTCACTTTTTTCATTATTTTAATTATACCAAAGCAAATAAAATTAGGAGAAAATGTAAATAAATTTAAATCCGATAGATGTATGTGTTTATCTCTTTTTCGTGTCGCTATATTTCGTTATTTTGAGTTTCATATAACAATGGGGCTAAAGAAGTTTTCATTTCAAAAATCTATTATTAAATTGCCAACAATCGCGGCAACAGCCATTTCAACCAACGTTTCAATCATTCTAAATGGTGATCCATCTGCTATACTTTTATTATAAGAGTACCTTTCATTGCCCTCGAAATCCCAACCCAAAACTTTTCATATTTTTACTAAAAACAAGTAGTGGATAAGAAACACCAGTAGCGACCTCCTCGCCACTGTGAGTTATCCCGGAATAACATTATTATTATTATGGGAGGTAGTTGGTTGTAAAGTTTAGTGCATCTGAGGAAATGTAACTTATAAACTTCTCCGTCAAATATTCCACATAACTTCAACTTTAATGCAAGGACGGATGGGAGAGGTTGGATTACGCTAGTCTGGAACAACAACTAAAAAAAATTCCGGGTACCTTTTTGTCTACACAAACTTCACACGGTAGGCATAAGAGTAAGAGCGGTGGGTAGGAATCTGGGGGTTAGTGTGTTCAAGAGTGACAGACGTTTAAATCATCCCTCCCACAGTGGTAGGTCGCAGGCGCCGGGTCGAGAGATTCCAACCGGAGAGGTCAAAAGGTCTCGCTCAACTGGAATAGCCCGCAGCTGGTGGGCTGGGCAGACGCATCCAAGACCTGGACAAACTTTACCCCATGAACCCGTATCCGGACTTCCCTGCTAAGCTACCAAATGTAATGGAAAGCTTGGGTGGTGTTGGTTATCCAATAAATGGTTTTACTTATTAAGTTATTCCAAAAAATACAATTATGCAATTCACACGCGATAGAAGTGAAACGTTCAGAAAACTAAAGTAGACAAGGGTGGGGAGGTTACGAAGCACCGCACAAAGAGGAGATCGATTATACTATATCATTTTCTCTATGACATATATTTGTCTCTTTTTAGTGTCGCTATTTTTCGCTTTCACTTGTGAATATACGTGGTATAAGTTTGGGAGGTGGTTTATATTGACTAGAGGGAACGGAAATTGTCTTGTCACAGTTCTTTTTTCTTGTTGTACCTCACAACGGCAATTAAATGGTTATTACATAAAAAAAAATAACAAAGATATTTTTAAGGAAATTGAATGATTCGATGGATGAAACAAGAAAATAATTTTGAAAATCACTTTTATGACACAAGGATATATTAGATACTTACTAAATAAATAAAAAAATTAATTGTACATAACCTGATTCTTGCCTGAAGATAGAAACTGGAAGTGTGTTGTGGAAATCTCACCTGTGAAAAAAGAAAGTTAAATGTTAGTCAACGTTCAAAAATACATTTATAAAGCAAATGTTTTATGGTTATTGGCATTGCCTCATACAATTAATTTCCTAAGTAATTTTAATAAAATATTAATAACAGCTCGAGTGAAGTTTGGGTTTCGATTTGGCCATTCGATTTAATAAATAATTCCTAAAAATATAAATATGGAAATAAATGAACTGCTTATTGCAGTTTAAAGCCAATGAATCAACCTAGATTTCACGGTTATTTTAGGTCATGTTTAATGAGATAAACAAAGAAAATATTAATCTATAATATAAAAATGAATCGCTAAATGTGTTGGTAAGCGCAAATCTCGTGATCAGCTGAACCGATTTCGCTAATTCTTTTTTTAGAATATTTCTTAAAGTACGAGGATGGTTCTTACGGAGAGAAAAATTAAGAAAATTGCGCAGAAAATTGGATAATTTTAGAAAACATGAGCATGTTTGACAGTTCGCGTGTTTGAGATGACATTTTGCTAAACATTGATTGTTCAATCAGGATTCTATTTTTGAAAATCTTTAATAAATTTATTTAATGTAGGTACTCCCCTAATAGTTTGAATCGAATCAAGAATTTTAGATGTTTAATAGGTACCTATGTTAGGTACCAAATTTAATACACATGAAAAATGGAAATTTCAATAAACATTGTAAAAGGTGGCACACGGGCTGTTTAATAACTGAATGTACTGGGATTGAATATATGGAACGCGGGAGGAGGGTTGACGGGACGAGGGAGCGGGAAAGGGAAGAGGGAAGGCGGGGAAGGTGGAAGGGGACGTGTGAGGGGGGAGGGGGGTTCGTGGGACGGGGGAAGGGGGGGAGTGGAGTGGGGAGAGGGAAGGTGGAGGTGACGGAGTGGGAGTGGGAACGCGAGAGGGTAAGAGGACGCAGGAGAAGAAGGGGAGTCGGAAGACGATCGGAAAGAACGGGAAAGGACACTCAAGGAGAAACAATTTCTTTATTAAATGGCATAGCAACGCATGCCGGGACCAGCTAGTTCTAAAAAAATAATAACTTTGAAAACACCACTTTTTTGTAAACACCACTTTGTAACCATCACAAAAATGGTGTTTACAAAGTTATTGTTTTATTTTAAATTAATAATGTCACATCACAAAGTTTACGCTTCATATGAACAAAAAAAAAAGAAAATATTGCTTGTATTTTGAAATAAATCAATTTGTTTGGTTGAATGAAGTGGAATTTCGGAAGCGGCAATTAACATACAAGGTGGGGCAAAAGTAATCATCCTATTGGAAAACGCTATAACTTTTGCAAATGGTGACAAATGTCAATTCGGTTTTTAAATTTGTGAAGTAAACAAACTCAAAATACAAATCAGCAAGTGATGAATCGGTTTACTCCGCAAGAACGCGGAATAATTGGTCCCATATTTTGCGTAACAATTCGTCGGTTGTGTTGGCGCAGCGTGAATTTCGTCGCAGATTTCCTGGCCGTCCGACACCAACTGGACAAACACTGCGGGCGTTTGGCCACTCGCCTTGAAGAGACTGGGACAACACGAGATGTTCCCAAGGCTGGCCTGCCCCGGAGCAACCGTTCTGCTGAGATAATCGCTGCTGTTGCCCAAGATGTCGAACATGAGCCCGGAACATCGACCAGACGACGTGCCACGCAATTGGGCATTAGCCGGCGGTCCCTACGCAGAATTTTGGTGAAAGATTTGAAGATGTTCCCTTACAAAGTGCAGACAGTGCATCAGCTGTTAGCTATTGACCGCCAAACGCGGATAACCTACCCTAAAGTCATCCTGAATCTCAACGAAAAGGTGGACGATTTTTCATCGAAAATTGTCATGAACGATGAAGCTCATTTCCATAATAGCGGTTACGTGAATAAACAAAATAAGCATTTCCGAGGCACCAAAAATCCGAGTATCACTCACGAAGAGCCATTACACCCGCTCAAAGTTACTGCGTGGTGTGCTGTTTACGCTAGAAGAGTCGTCGGGCCATTTTTTTTTTAAATCGCCGCGGGCCAAACGACGACTGTGGACGGCGCGCGCTACAGGGCCATGATTACCGATTTTTTTTCTTCGTCAATTGGATGGATTGGGACCGGAGAACATGTGGTTACAACAGGACGGTGCAACGGCATACACTGCTCGAGCCACAACCGATATTCTGAAGGAAGAATTTCCGGGTCACCTAATCTCTCGTTTTGGTGATTTGCACTGGCCGGCCAGATCACCCTATTTAACCGTTCCAGACTTCTTTTTATGGTTTTTTTTTAAGTCGCGGGTTTACGTCATCAAGTCCCAGAATCTTGAAGCCCTTAAGGAGAATATTCGCCAAGAATTAGAGAACCTGTCGCCCAAAGTTCTGGCAAGAGTGATGGAAAATGCCATAAAACGGGCTCGTATGGTCATCAACTCTGGCGGCGGTCACTTGGCCAATATCATTTTCTCGACATGATGGAATAAATTCTAATGGATTAAATAAACAAATTTCACAACCAGAATCAAAGTTTTTCATTTAATAAAAAAATTACAGCAAAAAAACATCGGATGATTACTTTTGCCCCACCTTGTAGTTCCCGAAATTTAATCGAGCTGAAACGTGGCAGATGAACTAGTTGTCGATGAGAACGCATTTCTCTTTCAGCAATTAATACAGATGCAATAAATATTAGTCTGATCTAATTGATTAGCTTTTGACTACAATCCCTGGGTAGAAAGTTTCAATCCTCAGACAAAACAATTATTTTTTTTTTTTAAAGTTTTAAAAGACAATCTGAAAATAGGTATTAAAAAAACCTTCTATTATATGGGTTGATTTTTTTAAATAAAATTCTACAACTTCTTTTCTCTAGAAATGGTTTAATTAAAACTATTTAATAATATAATTAGACCAGAGGTAGGACCTAAGATTAAAGCTGAGATTAAAGCTAAGATTAAAGCTAACCTATGGTTCCAGCTGCAATATCTCCACCCTAAACCGGGGCGCAGTAGTTAAGGTGATATTGCACAACAGGGACTGGTTTATTCTCACCACGTGACATGAAAGACCCCGCCTGTACCTCCCTCACCACTTTCACCCACCCTCATCCACTTATTCTATCTTCTATCCAATTTCATCTATTTTTACCAACCCATTATTATTATTTCACTGAAGCTTAATTTTTTTTTTTACATTAGCTCCACAACGGAGCCCCTGAAGAAAATAATTTTCCTCAAGGCCTATATCATCTCTAGAGATAACGTGTGGTGGGTCTTTTTGAGAAAAGGAAGGAGATGAAGTTCTGGGTGGGAAAAACTATCTACGTGGCTATGTGGGTTGGTAGGAATATGGGGTCAGTGAGTCAAGTGTGACAGACGTATAAATCCGTCCCTCTCACTGCAGTGCAAAGCAATGGGTCGAGAGAGTCCGGATGGAGAGATCAAAGAGTCTCCCACAACCAGTCTCTCCTAATCTGGCCTGCCAAGCTATAGGTAGGCAGTCGCATCCATCACCAAGACCAGGACAAATCTCACCCCCTGAGCCCAGGCACTCCTAAGTCACCAAATGTAGCAAACTACTTGGGGTGATCTACGGTGGAGGTGTTGGTTATATACACGGTGTCCGGAAACTCGTAGTACAAGCGGGAAACTGGTAAATCTACATCACATTCAGAGTCGATTTGTGATATAACTTTTTTGATTTGAGCTTTCGTTTTCGAGTAAATCGGGTCCGAAGTTGTAATTTTTTTGGTTAAATTTGAAAAAAAATTTCACTAGGGGGTTGATTTCAGCTGTGTAATGTCTTATAAAATGCATCAAAGGATAAACCGGACTCAAAAATTTTTTTAACCCTTTAGTTGCCGAAAAAATGGAAAAATAGAAAAAAAATATATTAAAATCGAAATGCTCAGATCGAAAAAAAATAAGTTTTTGGGTTCTCTAAGTGATGTAGATTCACCAGTTTCCCGCTTGTACTACGAGTTTCCGGACACGTTGTATAACGTGTTCATTTTTTTATCTCCAAACTGGGACAGCGACAAAAGGTAGGTACTTAATAATAATAATAAATTTGGACAACTTATATAGCGCTGTTTACGCAAAAAATCGCCCCAAGAACGCTGGACGATTGGAATAAGTTTACGTTGGTTTACGAGTAAACTCTGTAAACGACAGATCAAAGAGCAGAGAATATGTTTTCTCGTCAGGTATCTTTTATCTATGGTTAGATGCATTATGAGATTTTATGCGCGGGACATTTTGGCGTCCCGAAGCTGTGTTCGGGGACACAGGAACACGCTGCCTGAAAACGGGACTGTCCAATTGAATACGGGACGTATGGTCACATTAGTTATATACCTAGTTTTAACCGACTTCTTATTGTAAAGAAATTTAGCTATCAAAAGAAATTGAAATCATTCCACAGCTCATATTTTGCTATTTTGACTAAAGTGTTGCCGACCACTGATCTACGAGTATGTACCTTATAAAGCTATGAAATAATATCAAATATTTTAAATAAAGCTTCATACCATTTTATTTGTTTCAAGTTTAAATAAAATTGAATAAGAAAAAGTTTTCGTGAAAATTAATGGCAAGTTGTAAAAATAATAACAGAAAATTTACTTTCTACGCAGACAAAATAACACAGTTAAAACATTTTGAAGCAAGATTTTTAAAGTGCTATAAATTATTAGCCAAGAATAAAGCAAGCCTGTTAACCCTTCAGGTTAATTTGTTCGCTTTTGGGAACAACTCATGTACGTTAGTCTAAGGCTGAATTTAGTCTTACGCTGACCGCACGCGCACCGTCAGCGCTGATGGTCGAGATATATGAACTTCTAGGAAGCGTTTTTGAATGACGCGTAGCTATCAGCGCGCAAGGTGGTCGCGCTTCGGCGCCGCGTAGCTGTCGGCGCTGACGATCGCCTCTGCTTTCAGTGAGCGTTCTAGTGTCAAGCGGAGCGGACATCGTCAGCGTGTACAGTCATAGCGAATCGTTTTAATTTTTTTAAGATAGGTAGTACAAAGCAGCAATAACTAATACACTCCGCATTTTAAGTCTTCGTCTGTACAGTAAGGCGGTCAGTATGATACTGAAACGAGCCACGCTGAGCCTCAGCGCTGACGAACTACGCGCTGATCTATGAGCGCTGACGGTGAGCGTGAGACTAAATTCAGCCTAACAGAAATCGTTGTGTCTCCCTTACTATCATGGTCAGAAACATGATATAAACGGTAAAACAAAGAAAAAATATCACGCTTTATATTCAAATCTAAGAGTAAACCACAAATTAATTAAAATTCACACATTTATGAAACCAAAATTACCGATAGCAATTTGAAAAAAAAACTGAATCTTTGGGAATTTTTTATTAGGTAATTTTCAAATTAAACGACAAAAAAGTGAAGTGACGATAACTTGTACAATACATTTGTCTAATAAAATATATGTTTTTTAATTTTTTTCGTTGTCTGTAATTTCACTGATATAAAAATAAAAATGATCAATTTTTAAAACCAGTTTGAATTCAAATTTGAAAGCGTATTTCATCATTTTTCAAAAGAAATTTTAGGTTTTTGGATACATTGAGAAATTCCGACAAAATGCCCGAGCCCTGAGGGGTTGAAAAAATCTGCGCCAAACCTGATAAGTAAAAGTACACCATTTGAAAATATCAAATAGCAAAAATTTTCGTAAGTAATACTTCCTAATAGTCGTTGAAAAATATTAAAAAACTTTTCACACCATAATAACAATATTATGAATACGTCCAAGTTTTGGTCAGTTTGTTTTTATTTTCGTACTAAAACATCTTTGACATAAAAAAGTTAAAGAGTGTTTGTTTAATGATAAATTCACCACCCATCCTCAAATAACTTTCTCTCAAACTTAATTCCGGATCCGGAGCACAGAAACTGGAGAAGTAAGAGCACGTTTATATTTTGTTAGCGAGAAAAGAATGCCCGAAAGGGAATATTGTTCACACTAATCGAGGCACGTTCTTCTTTGGGAAAAAAAAAAACAAAATAAAACTAGACAAATCGACTTTTCAAAGATTTATAAATTGGATTCAGAAGGATTTATTTAACGTAATGTGGAGTTGGGGCTATTCGACTTTCGTATCAAAGACTATAATATATGACAGTTGTTGAATATTGGCCTCTTAAATTTTAAGGAAAAACTTCAATAATGGTGTGGCAGATGAACAAGCCAGCGATCTACAATCGTACAGCATTCCTATTGGTCCCCCATACACCAATAGGGATCCGCCTTTCTCATGAGTCATTCTTGTGCAGTGACAAAAATCAACCAATTTGTTCTGTTTTGAACTGACGGATAATAAACGACCTTGTAAATCGTCACTTGTTCGCTTTCCACTTTCTTATATACATTGTTCATATATTATATTGGTACGGTATATTTAGATGTTATTTGTTAAATAAACTTGTTACCAAAATTTCGAAACGGTACCAAGATTCACATACCTAGGCTCCCTAATAACAAAGGGCAATAGTACCACAGAGGAGATCCAGATGCACATAGTGAACAGAAATTGCTGTTATTTCCGCCTACAAAACCTATTAAAATCCAGACTTCTGTCCAAAAACACTGGTAAATATTCGGAACAAACGTCAACGGTTATGTAACGGGATTGTGTATGTTATCTTTACTTTAAAAAATAGCCTACGTTTTTGAATGGTTTGTTTGGCTACGCAGGGTTTGTGTAGCGGGCTTGTGTATATTATCTTAATTTTAAAAGTTTTATCAAAAAAAAGTGCGTATTAACCGTTGACGTTTGTTCCGAACTGCAAACAGAGTGATTTGACAGTGTGAAAGCAAATTTTCAATTTACGTAAATAAAATTAAAAATGTAACATTTTCAACCTCCCCCAATGCAAATAGTTGTCTTTTATGGTAATTAAGAAGAATCTAAAAGTTTTATAAAAAAAAGTGCGTATTAACCGTTGACGTTTGTTCCGAACAATTACCGAAACACTAAGGTATTAGTGCACAAAACACTTATCAGACCAGTACTTACGTACGCAGCTGAGACTTGGGTACTAACTAAGAGGAATGGGCGAGCACTAGACGTTTTTAAAAGAAAAAAATTGAGGCGCATCTTCGGACCGGTTCTAGAAAATGGATTTCGGCACAGACGTTACAACAATTAGATCTATACTTTGTTTAATAAACGTTACAAAATTTATAAAATTAGGAAGACTTCGGTGGCTGGGTCATGTGGAGAGAATGACCGAGCATCAAGCACCAAAGCCCCAGCTGAACTCAAGACCAATAGGGCGAAGGAGCCTGGGAAGACCAAGGTTAAGATGGAGCGACAACGTCCTCAAAGACATATCTATCTTGGAGCTTCTAAACTGGAGAGAGCTGGCACAAAACCAAGATGAGTGGAGGAAGACTCTTGAGGAGGTCAAGACCCACCAGGGGTTGTAGAGCCAATAGTGATGATGATAATGAAACTTGTAAGTTCAATATCCAATCCTTGTTTTATCACACATCTCACACTTAAATAAATACTACCCCGTAATGGCTTGTGCAATATTGGTAGTACATAAAAACGATAAATTTATGATCACTGAAAAGATAAATAAATAACTACTTACGGAAAAATTTTATGCTAAATTACAATTTTCGATAAAAATTTACTATAAATTTACTATTAAATTTTCTTTGGATAAATGAAAGCTTTCCTTCTTCTAAATTTTACTTCATTAAAGTTTTAATTCAAAGAAATTAATATAAAATTCAATTTGTATTAAAACAACTCTCTCTCTTTACAACTTTTTTTTTGTTCCAGTTGGGACCGTTATCTTTTAGTTTTTCTATGTCTTGTTCTCTTTCATATTTCATTTAAATTATTAGTGTTATCTCCTTCTTCAATGATATAATATAAAATTGTTAATTAAATATAAAGGCGTTAATATCGTCGATAAAGTAATACACATACATAATTTTTTGTTTTGTTTTAGGTTAGTACCTACTAACGGAAATGTTGTAACATATCAACAAATAACACAATGCAGAAACAAAACACCATAATAATGACAAATATGCCAAGCGCCGATCGCACAAACTGTCAGTTACAATTAAATAATGACCGACGAGACCGAGAACGCGTTACCGGCTGTCACCGTAGGCCTTGTAATTTTGTTTGTGGTTTAGATTTTAAAACGTTTTTTTCTGTGAACATTGTTAAATATATGGCCCGTAATTTGAATGGATCTGTACATACCTATTTTTCTGCATAAGGGCTCAAAACCGACCTTTAAAACTATGTACAACCATCCAAGCGTAATGAAGCTAAGATTACATCATGCCAAGTCAGAGCTCTGTAGCTATAATTTCTGTCTACTAGTAGGTAGAGGAAATGGCGTGAGTTAGACAGAATATCTGTACGTCCGTCATTCTGTCAGTCACGTATTGAAGTTATCCAGGAGCAAGAGATGTATTTATGGCAGTGAAGCATGGAATTAATTGGCAGCGGAAGGATGAAAGTACACTGTAGAAATTCTCCGTACCGTTGTATATATTAGCACCTACTTTCAATATAATGCATAACTGGTTCATCTTAAACCATAATAAACTAACTCACTTTTTGCAGTTTCTGAGTTAGATCTTTAAATTTTAGAGGGCTCACAATCATAATCTAGCTCTACCAGAGAGAACCAATCAGAGAAAAAAAAACGAGTGTGGTTTAGACCACAGGACTGAAGTAAAACTACATCACAAACCTCGCCCAAACGAACCCAGCTATCCCTGCTAAGTTACCAAACGTAGCAAACGGGGTGACCTATGACCTAAGGGTGACATTGACGTATGACATTGGGGTGTAATCAAATGAAATTCTCTCGATGAAAAAAAATAATCGTAAAGCTTGCTCCAGAAATTATAAAACTCATCTGGTTTTGTTTTTTAACATGTCACGTTTATGCAAAAATTATTAAAAATGTTTATTTAAATTATTTTGTTATATTTTAAATGAGTCGTGTTTTATTTAATAGTTCATAACAGTCCCATACGCCTATTTTTTTAACACAAGCGTGCTCACTCTGTTGCTCGTAATGACATAATATCTTTTGTATCTAAATAATAAAAATAATAATAATATTTGGATGATTTATATAGCGCCGTTTTTCTGAAAAATCACTTCAAGGGCGTTGTACAAACTTATAAAACATTTCTAAAATCTAGAAAAACTACCAGCTAGACAAACAATTAAAAACAGCTTATGGTTAAAAATTGAATCCACCGGATCATTGATCACCGATACGAAAATATATGTACAATGTTTTCACCAATAAACGCGATTCTGCCTAAAAATGAATGAATACAGGACCATACTTACCTAAGAGGTCGCTTGAAATTAACACTGTTTATTGTCTATGTCTATTTAAAGAAATTTAGATAGAGTTCGCACGCATGTTATTTAATCCTGAAAAATATTTTGATATTAATATTAGGTCCATACATATAAAATTAGCATTTTGCCGTACTGGCAACTTTGATCTAAATATCTTCTCTTTGGTTAGGAATTTCAAATTCAAAGTGCGTTTTTGGTTCTAACGTTTCGTTCTGGAAATTTCGATCTGCAGAAAAAAGCCCCGTGGACGGCCGGAGACCAAAGTTGGTAATGAAGAATTGAAGGCTATTGTGGAAGCGGATCCATCGCAAACCACGTCCGAGTTAGCTGCGGGCTGCGGTGTTAGTGTTAAAACTGTTTTAATCCACTTGAAGCAAATTGGGAAGGTGAAAAAGCTTGAAAGGTGGGTACATCACGAATTAAGTGAAGCAAATCAACAAACGCGCGTTAGAACGCTAGACCACACACTGCACAACAGACGGCCAAATTAGAGGGGCTTCAATTGGAATGTCTAAGACATCCACCGTACTCTCCGGACCTTGCCTAACAGATTAGCATTTTTTTAGAAATTTGGATAACTTCTTGCAAGGGAAAAAATTCATCTCCAATGGGGCAGTCCAAACCGCCTTCAAAGATTTTATTGATTCCCGTCCGAATGGTTTTTTTAGTAAAGGGATCGATGAACTACCTATGAGATGGCATAAGTGCATAGATAGCAATGGTACATACTTTGATTGAATAAATTTATTATATTTAAAAAAAATCGACTTTATGTTCCTCCCATACAAAACGCCAATTTTATATGTAAGGACCTAATATATTCTTTAATGAGTGAATTTTGGAATGCATTTTCTTGCAAAATATTTTTAATTATCTCCTTCTGTTTCTTCTCATTTCTTTAAAATTTGGACTTGCAGCCGTATGCTTCTCGGATACAGAATAACATCGTCTAAGTCTTCACATGTCTGTTAGTCCGTCAGTCTGTCGGCCACGTCTTGAAGTTATCCGGGAGCGTGATATCTCCCGCCCTCTGGCTGTTGGCTGTTGGGGGGGGGGGGGGAGTCAGGGCGGGGGCGGGGAGTGACCGAATTACGTGTTTATCTCACGCCGCTAATCTTCATCTTATTACTGCGCTTATTGGCTAAGAAGAGGGTGCTCTTAAACGGAACGCGAGGATGCTTATCTTAATAAGACGTGATTCATTCTGTGGACAAAAGTAGATACCACTAGTTTTTATTCCAGCATGGACTTGTACAATTACTAAAAATATCACAAATATTTTCTTTTTTTTCCTACTTGTAGAGTTTGTAAACATCTTCGTATAATAATAATAGTAATAGGTATAACACACATTTCACCACTAACAATAACACATCTGCCCTGACGATGGACACTGTAACGATGTCCGAAACGTTAGCTAAAGGAGGAGGTAGCGCAACACGTCATAACATCCCAAAAATAAACAACAAAAATAATACTAACAGGATAATTTATAGAGTGCCGTTTTTGTGAAAAATCACCTCAAGGGCGCCGTAAGAATTATTAAGAATTCTTAGGTTCTATCTAATTTTACTATTTACAAATGGATACAGAAACATACTTACCTGGCTGGTCACTTCCGATAAACACACTTTAATTAGAAAGTTTATGCTTGGAGAAGATACGGCTTTGCACGCGGAGGACATTATATTTAAAACACTGGACATTGCACGATTTGCCATTTGCTACCCCAATCACTATTTGTATTACATTTATGAAAATATTAGTGGCAAAAGTACAGTTGATATTTATTTTAAAATACTGGAGAATTTAGGACTTTTTAGGGCTGGAGAATGTTCATGAAATGACCTTTACAAACGCTTTCAAATATGTGTTTTTTTTTTCCTCTACATTTTTACAGGTTTTAGGGGTCGTCCATTAATCACGTGATGTTTTTTAGAACTTTTTAACCCCCCCCCAGTGGTGATATGTGGTGAGGTTTTAGACTACCTCCCCCCCCCCCCAAAATCACGTGTATTTTTTTAGTACAAAGTATTTTGAAATTTTCAGAATATTATTACGAAAAATAAATACACGTGATATCTTATTATACCCCCCCCCCCCCCCGGTGATATTTCGTGATTTTTTCCGAACCCCCCCCCCCCTTTTGAGCCTCACGTGATTAATGGACGACCCCTTAGTTATTTACAGAGTGGCGGGCATTGGATGTGCAGGCGAAAGATTTTGAGTTTATTGATACGACTGTCTGAAAAGGTGAGTTTTTAGTTTAGCTCTAAATTCCGCCGAGTCTTTGATAATTCTTAAGTAATTTGGCAGTCCATTCCAGGCTTTAGAGCCTGACACTCCGAAAGCGCACCGAACTTAGCATCTGGTGTGCGCTTTGGTTCCTTTAACCTTCTGATAGCTGATGACACTGCTGACCTCAGAGTTGACTGTTGAGAGTTGGAATGCTCTGGAATATACAATTCCGATAAGTAAGCCGGAGCCATTCCGTTAAGGGACTTAAATACCACCCAGCAGAGCTTGAACTGGATTCTTTCAGGACATTTGAGCCAGTGAAGATTTTTGAGTTGTATGTGTAGTTTATGTTTCAGTTTTAAGGTGTTTAAATAGGTGTCAGTGGTAGTATTATACCATACTATATTCAACTGGATTAAAAGTCCATTCTAATCAATGTTTGGTATTTATCTGAAGCAGGAAAACTCGTCACTGAAGGTACCCAGCTGTCGATCAGATATTTCCGTAGCCGTTCGGGTATAACACGAACAGGCGACAGTTGACTCTCTCCTACAGTACAAATTTGCTGACATCTGTTGAGACTCCTCAAAACTATGCATTCTCGTTGGGACTGCCGGTGGTCTATTGAATACTTTCTCTGGCTTTTCTTTTTATATATTTTATTTTCTTTCCGCTGTTATAGTAATTACTTACATTATAACATAATCATATAACTGTTTTTTCCTCATTACTTATTTAACACTATTATCTCCTTTTGATGTTACCTATTTCAGAAGAATTATTCCACGTGCTGCTTCTTCTATTTATCTCTTGTAAAATGTTAATGTAAATACTTGCATACTGCTTACTAACCCCGTATGCATGGGCATTGGAGGGTCTAGAGTCGATCAAATAAATGTAGCTTCGTTAAAAAAAAAGTAGACTCTTGACGTGTGCGGTGAAGGAGGAAACCATATGTTTCCTTATAATGCCGTTGGGAAAGTGGTGGGGTTCCCTCCAATCTCAAAACTACATATAACTACCTATACTAACGACATCTGTTCAAACTTCAAAGCCGTATGTCTAAATTCGAACATAGGTTTAGCTAGGACTCACACCTCTCTAAATGATATATAAAATGATTTAAAGGTTTAGGTGGTAATTAATATAATTAGTTGGAAAAATTATCCATAGATGTCAGAAGGTGCAAATTTCCCTTCAGCCAAGTAGGTAACGTTATAAAAACCTCTGTTTTAGGGTTTTACACTTCTCTTCTCTTCTCTTCGCCATACCTTCTTAACAGGTAAACATAAACTCCTTGGTCTGTCTTGGGTAGTTTGGATCTCCTGAATATTCACAATGTAATTGGGAATAGAGCTAATAAATTTACGAGTCCTTCAAAGTTTCCTGAAGATGCGTTATCATTTACAAGTTCCTTCCTCCAAAACTTTACACCATATGTGCCAACGATTTCCACCTACTTCGTAAACTGATGTAAAAACCAATTTAAACATGTTTATTAATATTATTGTTGATTTGGAGGATATTGGCTGATTATCCACATATTTTTACTTAACCTACATTCTATGTTACCTACTTTGTTTCAACTCTTACATTTTATGTAACCTATATTTGTTTCTTATATTTTACATTACCAGTATTTTTTCAAATACTTATTTTCATCGTAATTAAAAAAAAAACATGCACAAAAACATGCAAACATACCCCTAAGGGCATTTAAATAAATAATATAAAATAAATGAAATCTGTTGAAAGATATTCAATTCAATTTATTAATTTTAAAAACATTACAAAATTTTAATTTCAAAGTGATTTTAAAAGAGCAAATATTTTACATGAGATAAACAGATTTATACTAGGTTTTAGGTTTTACAAAGCTTGCCGTTTGAATTGTACTTCATTGATGTTAAACAAATCGATGTTCGAAGTGATTCTATTTAACAACAAGACAGCTCTCTCGACGGGCATGATCATTGGCAGGTTAGTTCTGCATGCCAGGAGATAAAACAGTCTAGGCTGTCGGTGACGGATATAACCATCGGGAACATGGAAATTAATGCTCTCCATGATAGTCGAGTTTTTGAACCATCCACGAATCAGTCTGAAGAAATGTGTTACAATGAGCACATTCCTTCTGACCCGTAGATGGTTCATACCGAGCGTGCCCAAGAGAAAATCTGTAGGGTACATCCACGGGTAGTAGCCATCTATATATATTTCTACGTAGGTACTATGTATTGAAATTACGTACGTATACGAGTATCTACACACCACAGTAACCGAATTAAAGATCATTGTCATTTTCCGCTATCTGCTGATTGTAGGTCACCCCGGGGAGTTCTAAATTCCCAGTAATCACCTTTTAGCTGGCACGTGTATTCACGCTTTTTGCATGTCTCTTGAGGTTTGAGATTATGGGGCGGAGAGAACACGAAGTTATCTATGAGCTTGATTTTAATCCTTGGTAGTTTTAATATCGTTAATAATAAATTAATTAATATTGCAAGTCTCGCTTTTTAAGCACTAATAAGGAACTCCAGTGAAAAATATTATGGCTTTAAAAATATGTTCATAACGACCAATAAATGCTGATTCTGAATATATAACTTTTATTAAACAATATTAAACGAAGTTTAGTATTGACCTCACTCCTCACCATAATTTTCCAATCATTGTATTGAAATGTAGGTATGACACAAGCCATCGGTATTAACAACATTTCATGTTATTCGTTATTTCATACTGTTTATAGAGATTTAGTTGTTGCATTTATTGAAACATTATTCAGGCCTAAATAATTCAGTATCAAAAATAGAGGTATCTCTATTATTTAAAATATTGAAAAACTTTAAACTGTACAAAAAAATCATAGAATATGCAATATCATAATGCTACCTACTTCCACGGTCAACTCTTCTAATTTTGAAATCCAAAATGGCTGACATCGAACAGTTGATCGGCGCCGTATCTAATTTGCCTAAAATTTTGCAGGTGATGCTTCGTTTTCGATAATATTGATTTTAAAAGCTAAAAAAAAATTATTTGAAAAAATGTTTTTCCACGCTCCGGTAATAATATTGAAAAATATGATAATATAATAAATAAATAATCACACCTAAATTATGTTTTTACTAATCGAATAGTTTCCTAGCTTCTTACATATGTATAACTATCATACAAAATGACAACACCCGTTGTGAGTGATGACGTCACGCGATTCACCATATATACTGTGGTTTTCGGGGATCTTGAAAAATTTAAATTTTGAAAATTATTTTAACTATTAAAACTAACTCTAAAAATAAAAATAGATTTGCAGTTATTTAAGTTAGAAGGTTACCATTAAAAAAATAATTATGGACTGGAGTTCTTTATTCAAGAATAACCGAGTTGTTATTTACAGCTCCAAGATTTAATATATGTTTCACTAAAACCATGCCAATATTCATTTATTTTTTAACAGATCTTTTCCCTGGGCATAAGTTATTTTATAAGGGCATTAAATCGGTACCCGCTGTAGGTATCAAATTCTACGTAGGGACTCTACAGTAGATTCAATTATTTTAATAATGTCAGTACCTTTTTATTTTTGAAGAGTGTTACTGAAAAATACTAAACTGATTTTCGGGCATCAATAATATTTGTGAACTTTATCGTAATTATTTTGGGTTGTTCTGCCGTATGGCACTTCCTTCTTCTATTTTTTCAAAACTTGCGTACATAGTTACAGTGTCCATCATCAGGGCAGATGTGTAGATTGTGGTGAAGTGTTTATATGTCTACGAGTGCTTTTTTAAAATTAAATAAAGAAAATATTAGCAAAACTCAAGCTAAAATCTGAAAAACGAAAAATAGGTATATGGTCACATCTAGGACGCAACTCTACCAATCGAGCTAATGTATCCCTATCCGATACAGTCATATTTAACTGGCATATTTAAATGCATTCTGTCGTATTTAAATGTATCAGGAGCATCTCCTATCCTTTTCCCATATTCCTCTTCCTCTCCCCTTTCTATGGCCCATAATTAATTTTAAGATAATAAAACTTCTTTGCCAATTAACTTTAGCATAAGAAACTTCTGTGGCTTGACTTCAGTTCACTTTATATTGTATATTATCACTGTAATAATGTAAAACCTGTTTGTTTCTTACAAATAAATAAATAAACTGTATCATACTACAAATTATACAAATTATCTTCAGAGTAATATTATGTTTCAAGATGTTTCAATCAACAATTATTATCCTACGAGAAGACGCGGAGACTTTAGGCTTCCCAAAACTAAACTTTCGTGCACACAAAATAGCGCGTTTTATAAAGGGCAAAAACTTTATAACAGTCTGCCGAATGCCGTGAAGGAAGCCTCAAGTCTTAGCACTTTTCGTAGGATGTGTGCATTATACGTTAAGAATGTTTTTTGATTTGTAACAATCTTACCAATATTAAGTCACATAGTTATCTGTTTTCCTTAAAATATATATTTTTTATGAAGTCCTCTTTTTTTCCTCTAAAACGTATTTGTAAAAATGTAACTGTATAATATCTAAATTGTATTTGTGCATATTTTCTTAAATATTCAAAACCAAACAAAACAAATACTTCGACCAAGAACTGCCAACATTATCTTCATATTCTTAACGCATATTTATGTATGATTGCAAGATTGCAAGTCTTGGATAAATTTTTATCCATTTTTATTTTAAGTATGCGACATCTATTGACTATTCTGCAAGTCGAGGATGAATATTTTTAATATTTAATTACATAACTTGTTATACATTAGCTATTCCCAGGACTCCCCAGGGAGAATAATTTACTACAGGGCCTATATCATTTTTGAGGATCCTTTAAGGAAAGAAAATAATGGAAGAGGCATGGAAAAAACGCGCACAAGCTATTGTTCTGTGGGTGGTGATATTTGAGAAACTTCGCGGTATCATTTCTTTGAAAATTTGGTTATATTAAACCGCAAAGTGTCAAAAACCATTTAACTAATGTACTGCCTACCAATAATATTAAAATTATTAATCAATATCAAGTGTCAAACTCGTAGATGAAAAATATTAGCTTCAAAATTTGAAAACCGCATAAATTGGTTTAAATTCCACAAAATCCCCGACAAGTCGAATAACTCCGAAATTAAATCAATTACTTGATACTCGCTGTTTCTCAGTAGTTAATATTAACCACCTGACTGCTGGAACTAAACTGGGGAACTGTGGAATCTGCCCAAAACTGTGGAATTTAATTAAAGACGTCCCAGTCTCCGACACCCACCCCACCTGGGGGAGGTGGCGCCCGCGTTTTCTTCGAGGCTTTAAGTTGCCACCCAACTTGGGGTGACACCTACGCGGGTACCATGTTGGGGATGAGGCATGAAAGGTGTTCTAATTTTAAGTTAAAAATCATTTTTTAAGAACACCATAGACATTTCATCATTTCACAGACAATTTTATTCACAGGACATAACTAAGTGTGATGTTCTTTTATTGTGGCCTTACTTGCCACACAATAATAATTAATATGTAAAACGTAAGTTCTTCGTCCTTTATTGTAATGTACAATTGATTCAATAAGTAGTATATTATTTGTCTCGGTAGCGACTGATTATAACGGAAGTTAGAATGGATCTGGCAGCTGCCACAGACTAGAGCGCTGTCCCGGCTCGTAAGCCCTTTCGGCAACGTTCGGCGGACCCGAACATTTCCGAATTACTACATGGATATAATTGCATATATCACACTAAGTAACTAATTAACCATCATGCCATTTCCCCGCAGGGGTAGGCAGAGAGGACGGACAGCCAAACAACTCGATCTTGGCACACACTCCTTGCCTCGTTCACATTCATACATCGTCTCATACATGCTCTTCTATTATTCCGACTCTTCAAATGGCCCGACTCAAGTATCTGATTCACTTGGTCGTGCCATGTCTTCCTCAGGCGTCCCCAACTTCTTCTTCCATTCACATTTGAGTCGTATATTCTCCTTACACTCTTTTCATCGTTCATTCGCTCTACATGCCCAAACCATCTGAGCGTCCCTTTCTTAATCTTACTCATCACGCTTACCTTCTCCGCGAATCTCCACGTCTCTCACACGATCGTACATGGTTTTATCACATATACGCTTCAGGGATCTCATTTCTACAGCATTCAGTCTACTTTCATCCTTCTGCCAGTTCCATGCCTCACTGCCATACATCAGGGTAGGTACCAGCACTCCATTATGGACGGCTAACTTCGCTTCTTTTGACAGTTTTTTTGTTGGCGCCAACGGCGTTCAGTCCTCCATTAATAGAGTTGTCTGCATTTACCCTTCTTTCGACATCTCTTTCAGCCCTTCCATCTCTCGTAAACATACTTCCCAAGTTCACAGGACATTGTAGACATTTTCGAGCAATCCTTTTTTAGATAAATCTTTTTTTACATTAGCTCCTCACATGAGACCCCAAGAAAAATTATTTTCCTTAGGGTTTAAGTCAATTTTGGGTATGATTTGTTGAGGGTCTTTTTAGGGAAAGGAATGAGAGGATTTTCTGGAAAGGAAAAAGTATGAGGGGTGTGTAGGAATCTGGGGATCAGTGCGTCCAGGAGAGATGTACGTATGCATCCAGTCTCTTCCAATCCGGCACGCCACGCAGTAGGTGGGCAAAATTCATTTGTCACCAAGACCTAGACAAACCCTGCATTGGGATTTCACAAAGTGTGTATTTTTGAGTGCTAACCCGATATTTTTATTTTTATTTTACAACTAGCTGACCCGGCGAACTTCGTACCGCCTTAGAATCAATAACCGTTGTGTGAACTTATTAACGGAACTAAATTCAGTTTTTTTTTAAATTACACAATGAAGCAATTATATCGATGCGCAACTGTACGTGTGTTGTTTTTGTCAGTAACAGAGATGGCGTTGTGTACGAATTTATATTTTTTGTGATTTTCTTACTTTTTCACTTAAATACGGGAATTGCGTTTCAGTTTCTTTATACGTATGAGGGAGATTTATTATAATTATTGTACTTTTCCCGTGTGGAGGGGTGCAGACATACGTTCACCGCTTTTCTCATTTTCGACTGTTGACATTTAGTGTGCAAGAAAGAGGGGCAGCATTATATGATTAAGAACAAAAGCAAAACAATCAGTGTATTGATATTTGACATTTTTGAATTTTCGGAATTCACTCACTATTCAATATTATATTTATCACAATATTGCTGCAGCTCTTTCAGAAGATTGAGAATTCGTTCCATACAAAATGAATGAGGAAAAGAATTTTCTTCATATTTTTTTTTCGTGAATTTTTCCCACGCCATAAAATCGGGCCCCCCCAACTAAGGGAAGGAAAACCCCTACAGAAAAACCCTGGTCCTCCTGGTAGGGGGTTGAGCAAGAGGCCAATAACCTCTTCTCGTAAAAAAACCTATATTACGAAGCCAAACACAGAGCCTCGGACAACAACTACTGGACTTCGGAAAAGACCCGGCAAACGGATAAAGGATAACGATTTTAAACTTGCTACTTGGAATGTACTATCTCTGTATCGCGCAGGAAGTTTAAGAATTCTCTTAGACGAACTTGCTAAATATAAAACTGACATAACAGCAATCCAGGAGATTAGATGGATAGGAAAGGGAACAATCGAAAAGCGTGACTGTACCATCTTCTACAGCTGTCACGAGAAGGATCATGCATTTGGAACAGGTTTTATTGTCTCAAAAAGGGTAAAGCATTTGGTCAAAGGCTTTACCGCGGTTGATCATAGAATATCACTTATTCGTATATCTGGAAAATTCTTTAATTATAGTATTATTAATGTCCACGCACCCACAGAAGACAAAAGTGATACAGAAAAAGACACCTTCTACGCAAAGCTCTCGAAAATCTATCAGGACTGCCCAAACCATGATGTCAAGATAGTGATAGGGGATTTTAATGCAAAGATAGGAAGGGAATCAGTGTATAGACCTACAGTTGGAGCACATAGCCTGCACGCAGAATCTAATGATAATGGTACAAAATTAATTGATTTTGCAACGTCCCACAATATGATTGTGAGTAGCACATGTTTCCCAAGAAAAGATATATATAAAGGAACATGGAGAACACCAGATGGTAGAAATGTTAACCAGATAGACCACCTACTTGTTGAGGCAAGGCATAAATCTGATTTAATGAGCATACGAACATACCGTGGAGCAAATGTTGACTCGGATCATTATCTTGTTATCTCCAAAATACGGAGTAGAATATCAAACGTGAAGAAACAGAGGGGATCACGCACAAATAAATTTGATATTGAAAGCCTAAAAGTACCAGAAACAGCAGAAAAGTTCATCACAACCATAAATCATAAGCTGGATGACATCAGCGACCATGTGGAACAACATGATATTAACTCATACTGGGATGGTATTAAGTCTGTGATTACCAATGCAGCTGACGAAGTTCTGGGAAGCAGGCAAACACAACCAAGAGAATTATGGTTCGATGCAGAATGCCAACAAACAACCAATGTGAAGAATGACGCATATCTAAGAATGCAACAGCGACATCGTACACGGCAAGCAGAGATGGAATACAGAGAACTAAGAAAGCATGAGAAAAAACTGCACAGAAGGAAGAAACGAGTATTTCTCGAGAACCAAATCAAGGAAGTGGAACTAGCCAAGGCCCAAAACAGAAGTCGACTTTTCTATCAGAAGGTAAACCATCAAAGAAAAGAATACAAGCCCAGAATTACAATGTGCTACGACAGCGAGGGAAATATTCTGAATGAAAAGTCAAGAATTCTGAATAGATGGATGGAATATTTTGATGCTCTGCTAAACGGAAGTGTAGATGAGAGTGTGGGTGAAAATTTGACAAGGGATGGAAACATCACTGATGGTGGTACTAATGATGATGACAATGTCGAGCCGCCACCAACATTAGAAGAAGTAGTGGGTGCCATTAAAAGTCTACATAACAATAAATCACCTGGAACTGACAACATCTCTGCAGAGTTATTCAAATATGGCGGAGAGAACCTTCAAGTCCATATATATAATATCATTAAATCCATCTGGTGCTCTGAGACTCTGCCAAGTGAATGGAACTGTGGAATAATTTGCCCCCTTCACAAGAAAGGAGACCCTATGAATTGCTCTAACTATAGGGGCATAACGCTGCTGAATATCTCATACAAGATCCTATCAAATGTACTGTGTGGTAGGCTTATAAAATATTCGGATGGCATAATTGGCCAATATCAAACTGGGTTCCGTAAGGGGAAATCTACAACTGATCAAATCTTTTCACTGAGACAGATACTGGAAAAAAACAATAGAATTTAATGTTGATACATACCATCTTTTCATAGATTTTAAGGCTGCCTATGACACGGTAAATAGAGAAAGACTGTACAGAGCCCTGGATGAATTTAATATCCCAAGAAAACTGGTAAACTTAGTAAGGCTCACAATGTCTAATGTTGAGTGCCGAGTCAGAATACAACAGGATCTGTCAGACACCCTAAAGACCTACAATGGACTAAGACAAGGAGATGCACTTGCCTGCATTTTATTCAATTTAGCGCTGGAAAAGGCCATCCGAAATGCAGGTATACAAACCACAGGCCATATTTTTAACAAGTCTGTTCAGCTCCTTGCTTATGCTGACGATATAGATATCATCGCACGCTCAGAATATGAACTAAAATCGGCGTTTAAAAGCTTAGCTACGTCGGCAAGGAACATGGGATTGGTCATCAACGAGCGGAAGACAAAATATATGCCCGTACATGGACGCCAGAAACCACCAAGTATACAGATAGATAATTATACATTTGAATTATAACAACTTCCGATATGGTGATTAATTTTGCGCCGCCTTGTATATGCTAGTTTTTAATTATTTGTCTTTGGTTGTATTTGATCAAAACAGAGATGCCATTTGCTTGGAGTTATTTTGTCAGAGTGTTTGTAGTTTTCAAAAGTACATCGAACCTATAACCCTTAATTAAATTTTCACGCATTTTCCGGAGATGTCTTCAGTTATTGAAATACTTCCCCTTTGAAGGTTTTGGGGATTTTAAACCCTTAAAGGAATAATATTATGGAATAGCTGCCAAAAGGGGGAGCCTCGTTTCCAATAGGTTTGTGAGGTTATTAATTTTAGAGGATATTTCTATATCCTTCTTGAAGTAGATGTCAGCAGTATCAATTCGAGAAGGTCGGATTATTTTAATTATTTTCATATTTAAAAAAATTATTTCCATATAAATATTATATCGTAAGAAAGAATTATGTAAGATCAACAATATCTACTAATTTTGGTTAAGTGTGCGTCCTTATTTATTTAAGGCCCAGAGGGCTTTTATATGTTTGATAGTACAATTAATTCATGACAGATGATTTTTAAACACATAAAGAAATAATAAAAATAAAATTACATAAATATTTTACAGAAGTGATAAAAATTTTTAGAAGAATTTTTTTTTTATTCGCTCAATGTTATTAACGTGAATTTTGTAAGATGGAGACCAAACTACAGAGTAATTTTCAATTTGGCTTCTAACTAGAGCATAATAGTTATGGCTTATATGGAATTAGTTTTTAGTTGTTCTTAATACGATAGTTCGATAGTTTTAAGAACAACTAAAAGTTTAGTTGTTCTTCCATAACTTTTGTTCAATGAACTCGAATTTGTTTTGGATGTAAGTGGTTGTAGAGTTTAGACAAATGATAACCTTTCTTCTGAAAAAAAAACTGAGATTTGAGACTTAATATTGATTAATTAATAATTTATTAATTTAACATGTTTGAAAACTGGATTTCCATATTCCTTTTCAAAGAACCAACCTCTTGTGTGAATGTGTGACTTCACCCTGGGAACCATTTATTGCATCATCACCCCTAGCATATAGTGGTTCGCTGCGTTTGGTGACTTAGCAGGGGTGGAGTTTGGTGACTTAGTCAAGCGTGCGTAAAGGCCCGACCGTTCGCCTAGCAATCGATCACCGTTCGCATCAATTACCGTTCGCATGACATTTTTCATAACAGTCACCACTTTTCGTATCGCGTTCACCAGCTTACCCCAAGTCGAGCGTGCGTAAAGAAGTTTTACTTCATAAACAAAGCCTATATTATTAGGTTATTTTATAGAACACATCTTAACCCTTCTATATCCCAGTGAAATTGTTATAGGCGTATTCGAATACCAGTAATAAATTCGTTGCAATCCCCCTCTTTCTCCAGGACTTGGGGTTACAGCGGTGCTCTCAGTGGCAGGGCCATAATATATAATTTGGCCGTTAATAAAAAGGAACAAGGGCACGCATTGATGGCCTTCGTCTTCCGCATCATTAAAATATTTTACGGCACGTAGTCATAAAGTCATAAACACAAACATTTGGTTGATAAATTGTTTTGGTCTGGTCATTAAAACTCCCCACTTTCATATTAAGTATAAATACGATACGAGAATACTCGATTCAACGTGAATTCAAAAATATTTAATATCGCAGAATGGTATACACCAACAGCCTTTACTAAAAAACACTCCACGATCGTTAAACGGTGTTTCTGTTAAACATTGTACAAAGACCGTGCAATTATAAATTCGATTTGTTACTAATAAAAAACTGCAAATGTAATTATTCCAACGGCAACACCGATTCCGCATGCGTGGTTGAGATTTTTTTAGCGCGCACCGCGTAAGCTTTATATGTTTTTAACATTGAGGTATATAAATAGAGAAGCAAACTTCATTACCGCGCGTCAAAAAAAGCGTAACCACTCTACAACCACGAGACGTAGCTTTGAAACCACTAAACATTTCAAAGTAAACATATATTTGTCTCACTTACACAAGTCACGAGAACTATACCGCCTGACCGCCCCGCGAGGATTAGACAAAGATAGAATCACAAACCTGCGATTGCGGTTTAGTGTTGCATACCTTTAGAAATTTTACCCAACATACATAATAAAATAGAGTTTTTTTTAACGTTAGTTTGTAATAACATAAAATTATTAAAATTATTTTTAATACTTGTTTTATTATACGACTTAAAGAAAGCATAACTAATGAAATATTTAAGACATTTTTTGTTACAATATTTTTATTGAACCAACATTATATAATTCTCAAACGGAAAGTGTTTCAAAAGTGTTTTCAAAGTTCTTTTCTCAGCAATCGAATTATTTCCACCCACTTCTCATGGCGTGCTGCATCTTTATGGTACTCTGCAAAATTATTATCAATATAAATCACTACCTATCTACCTACCAAATCAAAAATACGAGAATAATAACAGTGAAAGTGATCCGTCAGAAACTTCGCATAATTGTGTATATTAAGTAAACAAAACAAAATCCGAAACACTTGCGATTTCACTCTAGTATTCACTACCACTACACTAATGGTGATATAATTTTTTGTATATTTTGGATAATTCAAGTAAATTTCCAAAAATTAATATCGCAAAATAGTGACAAGTGAAATTGAAATATAATTGAAGGTAGTTGGAGCCCTTGTGATTGGCTAACATCATCGCCATCTTTCTTACACTGACCATACAGCTGCTGCGTCACTGTCTCTAGCCGCACTTGCGCATTATACTAGTTCTGCCGAAAAACAATCTACTGCGAGGGCGACCATGAGTTCGAGCAAAAAACCGACTCCCAACTGCAAGAAAATCTGCAAACAACCACAAGGTCCAAAAATAAAATGAATACACTACCTGAAGACATGTTTTAATTAACACAGAAGAGGATGTTTTTTCAAAATTTACTTCTTACATGGATTTAAAATTAGAAAAAATAAAAACCCAAATTTTGGAAAACATCGATAAAAAAATATCAGAATTTCAAAAAACAACCGATTTTTTTTTCAATAATACGACGGCATAATTAATCACATGCCACAATATTGTTCTTCAATAACAATATTATTTTTGTGTTATTTTATTAAATTGTAGAGTTGTTAACCTCAACGCAGGCTTGACCTAGTGAGTTTACAAACTGAATTGTATACATTAGACCTAGGTACCATGTAAAGAAACAAATAAATAAAATACGTAAAGAAATATAATTAGGTACTAGATTATTATTTAGTAAACTAAAATAAGTTTTAATAAACTATTTTGTACGAAGATTAAAACAATTTTTATTATTATTTCCAAAATATTTTAATATGGTTACCTCCATAGTAACTTATTCCATAAATTATGTATTCTCCCATTATTGTGGGAAAACCAAAATGACTTTTTAGTGGCAACACTGAACCTGTTTTAGAGTACTTTGACATTTTATTTAAATTTCTGCGTTTTTTAATTAAATATGAATATGTAAACAATAAAATTACGTTTGGAAAGTAATTCCCCTTGCTTTATTATGTTTTCCTGATCTTGAATCGCATTTCTTCTTTCATTTTGGAGATAGTTTTGTTCCGGTTGAACTCGGTCGGCGTCTCAGTGAGCACTGAACTGACGTTAGGTGGGCATATGCTTTTGGACATATGTACAGTGGCAATGCTTTGGCGCGGTCATTAGTCATCTATGTATATATATCAATGGTTTTTAATCTCTACATCTACATGAATTATGTTTTTGTTGCAAAGACGGCAAATTTCTTATTATATTCGTGAATTCATTGAATTTACAACTTATCTATGTTATTTTTCGTCAGTTTTAGTCAATAAATTATACAGAAATTGCGTCTTGTAAATTGAACGTTTTGGTTGTCAAAAAGATGGGTTAATTTTTATTTTTATGGTATATTTATTAGAGTATTTCTTGAAAGTGATGTTTTTTTATAACATAACGTGTTGGCAAACATATCAGTTTTATGTATGTAAAATCCGTTCGAAATGTCAGTTTATTTTTTGGGAATTAAAAGCACCTTCCAAAATTTTTAAATTTTTTATTGTAGCTACTCGAATGAACAAAGAAAAAGTGGTGACAGCTTTCTTGCAAATTTCTTGAATAAAAGGGTTGTGTTTTTCAAGTTTTTTTTTTTGTTTTTCGACGTTTGATTAATTTTAAGCATTATTTTAAACTTTTTCAACTTTAAAACTAAATATAAGCAATTTTTAAACATTAAAGTATATTTTAAATATAAAAACCGAAAAGGTAGTTTTATTTGTTTTCTAAAACGATTTTTGATTTTTAAGACATTTTCAAAAATAAGAAATATATAGGATACTTTCTCATAACTTTTTCCTTCCCAAAAGTTCCTTAAATTATGAATGGGTTTAATATGCGGATTTATTGTAAAGAAGAAAAAAAATCGTTAACAAATTTTGCCCACTTTCCATTTAAATACTTTCGTATAGAAATTACTGTGAATTTCAGAGAGGAATATTTATAAATTCATAAGCTGTTTTAATAATAATATGGGTAATATTATTGTATTAACTTATGAAGAGCTTATAATAATATGAAGCCATGGACCTGCTCGGAACTGTCGAGACCTGTATTCCGCCAACTCGGAATAGTCATTATACAACAGTGATCATCAACGTTTTTAGTCGGATGGCAAATTTATTCATTTTAAATTGGTTCGTGGGCCGCAGGGGTTGGGGTACATACATCATGAAATGGTTAATTTTGTAGCCGGTGGTGTTGCCAACATAAAAGTATTTTATATACCGGTGTTTTTTAATATAAAAAAATCACAGAACGTAAGAGGCAAAGCGCCGCAGGCTAATATATTATCTCACAAAGGCCAAACCAATTAATTCTGTCGATTTTAATCATTCTTAAATACCGAAAAACAAAAAAAAAATACTTGTATCAAATCGATTTCATGACGGACAATTCCACGACAATTGTACCCCGGCATATTTATATACAACTAGCTGACCCAGCCACGCGTTGCTGTGGCTAAAGAAACGCAACGCCATCTACTGGATGGTTACTCAACCTATATAACCACCGCCATCTGTTAATTTGCATATAAATCAAATCCGCACCACCCGCTTACCAGCCCGCTCGTCCACCATATGCAGACATTTTCTTTTAATTATACACGGTGTCCGGAAACTCGTAGTACAAGCGGGAAACTGGTACCTAAATCTACATCACATTCGGAGTCGATTTGTGGTATAACTTTTTTGATTTGAGCTTTCGTTTTCGAGTAAATCGGGTCCGAAGTTGGAATTTTTTTGGTTAAATTTGAAAAAAATGTTCGCGGGGGGTTATTTCAGCTGTGTAACGTCTTATGCATCGAAGGGTAAACCGGGCTTAAAAGTTTTTTTTAACCCTTTAGTTGCCGAAAAAATGGAAAAATAGAAAAAAAAATATTAAAACTGAAATGCTCAGATCGAAAAAAAAATTTTTTTTGGGTTCTCTACGTGATGTAGATTCACCAGTTTCCCGCTTGTACTACGAGTTTTCGGACACGTTATATATTTCAACCAATTTACACAAAATCTTGACAAATTACATAACTAAACCTTCCTCGTGAATCACTATCTGTTGGTGAAAACCGCATGAAAATCCGTTCAGTAGTTTTTGAGTTTATCGCGAACAGACAGAGGACTTTAATATGTAATATGTAGAGATAATCTCGGGGGCCAACTGTCGAGGGCCACCTATGGGGTCACCGTCAAACCAATAAGCGCTGTTGACTTTTATTGTTAGCGTGGAAAAAATAGTTTTCCAAATATTTTTATTATTTTTTGAAACGGAAACCTTTGAAATGCATCTAGCACAAATCTGAAAAAGCGCTGAGCTGTGAAAAGGAATGTTTTTCTATAATTCTGCCTTTATAATACTTTTTTGCATATATGCATGTAAAAGCGTATTATTTTGAGCAGCTAGTTCAAAGAATTATGTTTTTCGCTAAATCCTGAGGCAAAACATAATATAAAGTTGTTTTTAAAAATATTTTATTTGGCCAAGTAGGCTGCAAGTTGCTCATCTCTGTTTTAAAACCTTCTGTAAATTTAATTATCAAAATTGAGTTCGTGTCTAGTAAAAATATTTTGGTAAGAATAAATATTTAAAAAAGCACTGTATAAAGTAGACTGATATTTTTATATCATTTCTGTGCATTTTTTCTACTCAGGTTTTCATTTTTTACACTAATAGCAGGGTATGTGAGTGGATATTCCATGACAACTCAACAGAGAGTATTTCAATATCACTTTGAAAAATCATTAAAAGTGATGAAAAAAAATTACCCCACAACCTAACCTAACGTAACCTAACATAACCTAACATAACATAACGTAACCTAACGTAACCTATTTAACCTTATTTTTTGTGGTCAGAATAATATTTAAAAAATCAGAGTGTGAGATTCACACGCGGTGGACGTGAAATCTTCAGAAAACCAAAGTAGACAAGAGTGGGAAGACTACGAAGCACGTTTTTTTATCAATGTGAAGGATGAGTTTTTCCATATTTTTGTCGTCGAATTCCAGTGCACCTTTTCCTATACATTTAGTCATCTTATTAGTATTTGTATTTTCTTCTTCGGAGTCACTAGATGTCGCTTTCTTTGGTGTTTTCTTTGCTTGTTCATTTTGGAGTGGTTGATTGTATATTGATTTTACAAAAATAATTATTTTTTTTTGATTTCTTAGGATTTGATCATTGGCCCGCTAAATGTCTGGTTGCTGAAGTTCGTCAGGCGCTTTATACCAATACACCAAAGGAGACTTGACTGTGGATTTATCGCATTATATGGGAACTGGGTATCCGTGAAATAATAAAAAAAAATTATTGCTAACTCATTCTGTCGCAGGCTAAATCCTATAGATGAATGTTTTTGTCTCTTTGTAGTGTCGCTCGCTTCCGTTTCATTAAATTTCAGACACAACGTTGCTAAAGAAGTTTTCATTTAAAAAAACGGAAAAAGTCTTGAGTATGAGTTCTAATGAATTCTGGGTGAAGATAACCACCCTGATGTTGGCCAACCTCTCATAGGAAAGGACACCAGAAGAAATAAAATAAAACACAAATTAAGAGGTTTTCAATCTCATTTCAGATCCGTTATTGTAATCACCCGCCCGTAGCGGTCGAATTCTAACGGGCTGACGTCCTAGCGCCTAACGCCTAACGGCCGGCGTAAGCCCCCTAACGGAATAACGGAGTAGCGGCCCGGTCTAACGGTCGTTAGGGTAACGATCGTTAGAAGCCCGATGAATGGGGAATGTTTTATTTGCGGCAATTTCACGCACTTAAACACTTTTTGCGCGTGAGTTAAATATTTTCGTGTTATGCGAGTTGGTGCGAAGTGTTGTCATTTTATTTCTTTTAGACGTAAAAATAAAATAAAGCCTTTGAAAAGTTAGATACGTCATTTAGGCAAACATTGATAGATTGAACTTTGGTAGGTTTTGAAATTTTTATCGCCAAAAATGTTATAGTGATTAATTTTTGGTTTATTAGGCCGTGTTGCTCTTTTTCCTAATTTAGCCAAAGTTTTGGACAGCGTTACAGATTTACAGTGTCCAGTGAAAGCATTACCGTAATTGATTTTTAAATTGAAAACTTCTTTAGCACCGTTGTGATTTCAAACTGGATGAAACAAAAAAGCGACACCAAAAAGAGACAAACACATACATCTATAGGATTAAGCCTACGAGAAAATGAAATAGAATAATTGGTCTCCTCTTTGTGCGGTGCTTCGTATCCTCGCCACTCTCATCTACTTTAGTTTTCTGAAGGTTTCGCTTTTTTCTGCATGTGAATTGCACACTCTGATTTTGGTTATTATGCAGTATTTTTATTTTTTTATTTATTTATCTATACATATAAAGTATGTTTACATTACATTATTCGATGCCTGTCTCACTAGGGTATACCTGTGTTGAGACAGGCGTAGAGGTACATAAATGAGTATCATACATAAGAATAATTAATTATAACATAAGAATATTTAAGGTAAGATACATACTGATTTATACATTTCAAACAGAAAGATGATTTAAATTGAGGGTAAATACCATAACGAGAGCATTATATAGGTGAAGGAAGAGATGAATAAAGTAGTTAATCCTGTCGAATCTACATAGGGAGTTATATTGTACATAAAGGATTTTGCTATTTTAATTTCTTTAATAAGGGTAAGGACATTCGTGAGATGGTAATTCTGTCTATTTGTAATCTATTTTACAGATGTTAGCAGTAGTGTGACGTCCAATACCTATAATCCATTTCTTTATATCTTGTTTAAATTTGGTCATTGATTCGGTTTGTCTAATCGTAGCTGGTAGTGTATTGTGAAGTTTGCAGGCTATGTATTTAAAGTGTTTTTGTCCAAAGGTGGTTTTAGAAAAGGGAGTTTGGAGAAGTTCTTTATTTTTGGCTCGGGTATTGTGTATCATTTGTGTTGGTTTGTATAGGATTTTGTTGTTTTTATGTAAATAAACTAAGATGGATTTTGCGTAGAGCTGTTTAATGTCCATAAAGTTGAAAGTATTGAAGATCGTATCGGTGCTGGTAGTGAGAGGAAGTTTAAGAATTATTTTTATTATTAGTTTTTGTGCTTTAATGATGGGGTCGAGTGCATTTATTGTATTCACAGTATTGCCTTCTTTAGCAAACTAAAAGGCGTTAAAATATATTGTTTAATTTTTTTTAGTGTGTTACCTGATAAACCGTAATTGATGTGTAAGAACTCTAGTAATTTTAATTCAGTAAGAAAAATCTGATTAAGACATATCGTGGGCAATACAAGTGTGATACTCTCAGATAGATATATTTATATTAAGGGTATGAGAGCCCAAAACGGTAAGTTTTTAGTTTGGACCTAAACTCTGTTGGGCTTGGGCCCAGATACTCCGAAAGCACGATCTCCAAACTTAGTATTTGACTTTAAAAGATCCTCCACACAGCAAACCGAAAGATAAAATTGGCCCAGAGGGAAATTATTTTCATCAGATCTCCTGTGTGGGGAAACAAAAAAACGTTTTTGACAGCATTCATTCTTGCCCAGTGATGTCTGCAGGGCACCGTAACGCTGTCCGAAAAGTTAGCCAAAAAATGGAGGAAACGCAAGACCAATAATTAATTCATTATTAGGGAACGTACCCATACTACGTGACACACTTTTTGCAATTTTTTACCCCCCCCCCCCGGTGACCACGTGTAGTATATTCCAAGACCCCCCCCCTACAGTTTTCACGTAGTATTTCATAAATATGGTTTTGAATCATTTTTTGCTAACAAAAAATAAAAAAATGCATTATTTGGCTTATATTTGTCTTTATTAATACGGCGCTTGCTGCGTGACAGCAAGAGTGCATGCATTACAAGTGGAAAAAATATTATCAAGATAAAACTTATGTCAAAATATATTGAAACCGGAACGTAATTTATGGAAACGAAAGTCTTGTTATTTTTATAAACATTTTTCATCTCAATCATCTTCAACAAACACGTTCCCTGAACTTTTTCACTTATTTGAATGTACGAGGGTGGGTTTTTAAGTTTGCGGATTGGGTAAGGAGTGGAAATAAAAACCAAAATTATTTTTCCTTTTCAACATATTCACCTACTACACTAATACATTTTTTCGATCTTTAAATAACTTAAAGGAACTTTATAACAGCGCGGAACTCAATTTTCTGCACATTTCACAATTTCGTCCCGATTGAAGTGTTTGGTCGATGATAGCTCAAAGACTAATGACCTAATTACGATAAAACCCAGTGTTTATCCTAAAAATGAGTTGTTCAATTAGTACCTAATTCAGCGGTACCCCCATTAATCACTTACCTTCCCATTCCTCGAACTTAAAAACCTCCCCTCGTAGCTCGAAAAAAAAACGCGAGATTTCTAGATTGACTACGTGATAAAAACCAAACCCCCCCCCTCGTTGTGACCAAGCGTGGTATTTTGATGACCCCCCCCCCCCCCTCCCCCTAAACAGGTCACGTAGTTTGGGTACGTTCCCTTATAAGCAATAATTATCAGCCTGAAACACTCATCTACATTGAAAAAATCTTCCGAGAAAACATACATGCCGCCAACGGAACTTGAACCCGTATCCTTCTGATTGCCAGTCAGGTGCTCTCACCACTGAGCCCTGGCGGTTTATCTAATACCCTAATAGTTATCCTATTTGGTGCAGTCGTTCAGAAGTTATGCGCATACATACATTTTGGCTATTCATTTTTAGAGATAGATATTAACTGCGACGCCAACAAAGCACTTTTTTTTAGGGTGAATTGCCTAATTAAAAAAAAAAAAACATCGTTTCCAAGGCAACAATTTGTTTGATTTTCTTCTGACATTTGCAAAAACTCGATTTTGCTAGGGACAGAAAAATTTCTGAGAGAACATAATATCATGAAAATGAATCCCAATAGATAGAAATTTGATTTAGATTAAATCTGATTTCTGATAGGGTTATAAGTGTTCACAGGGTTATAGAATATAGAGTTCTCTTGGATTTACAAAATTATCACAAAAATGAGGATAAAATTATATGAACTTAGTATTTGTTTCAACAAACAGTCTATTTACCGGACTACAAGGCGTATTTTAAAACCCCTTTAATCACAGGAGACCATATTTGTCCGTGATCACATAGGTATCATAGAAATCGTTTCTCCCTTACTATAAAATTGTGTCAAAACATTCTGTCACATTTTGACTGGACATTTCTTAAAAGCATACAATCTGTTGATGTTGCGGTAGATTATTTTTATAATGTTTTGGCAAGTGTTTTTGATTTATATGTACCAATTAAGAAATCAATAACAGTGAGTGTAACCTACCCGATATGGTTCACAAAATCAATTATTGACAAAATAAAAAGCAAGGGTCTAACCTCGGACCTATGTTGTTTCTAATACTTATAGATGACATCCAAAACTGTGTTAAGAACGGCAAATGTCTACTATTTGCTGATGACCTTAAAATTATGATGGAAATAAGCTGCCAACAAGATTGCTTTAAAATGCAAACTGATCTAGATGCATTATCTGAATGGTCGTTGGCAAACAAATTAGATTTTAATACAAAGAAATGTGTCACAATGTCCTTCACTCGTTGTAAAAACATTATAGTTTACGATTATAAAATAAAAGGCGAAACGTTATCACGTGTAAAATCCGTAAAGGATCTCGGTGTCGTCTTTGATCCCCAACTGACATTCTCTTGCCATATATCGCAGCTCACTCAGTCTTGCTACAAACTTCTTGGGTTCATCATCAGGACTTGTAAGCAGTTTGATAACCAAGAAGCTATGCTAGCGTTATTTAAAGGCATTCTGAGAAGCAAGTTGGAATACGCGAGCGATGTTTGGGCACCGTACCACTAGAAGTACATTGATATGTTAGAGCAAATCCAGAAGAAATTCCTCAGGTATGTTTATATGCGGAAGCATGGAACCTATCCAAGGTTCATGCACTATATTGACTTACTTGAGGGAACTGATTCTGTGAGTCTAGAAACTAGACGGAAAGCAAGTCTTGCTATTTTGTCTTTCAAAATTTGGAACAATTTCATCGATAGCCATGGGATGGGATGATTTATATGTACCAGACCACTACAGCCGAAGTCGACATCATGACTTATTTAAAGTACCGAACGGCAGAACAGACGTCTTGGCAAAGCATAGCATGACGAGGGGAGTGGTGCTGTTAAATGAAATTGCAAACCATTTGGATGTGAGTGACTGTTCTTTACATGCCTTAAAATCATTATTGAAGAGTCACTTGCCTAAATGCTGATAGGGTAACTAAATTGTACTGTAATTGGAATTATTCTGTTGTACAATAATAATAAAAAATAAAATAATAAAAAATAAAATAAAATAATAGTGAGAGATATAATCTAAACTAAAATATGATATCGGAAAGAGAAAACAATACGCTGTACGAGTATATTCTGATCTAAAAATTAACCACAATATATTTCAAATGTACAACTTTATTAAAACAAAGTTTCCGAAAATAATTTCGATAAAAAAAATAAAAGAATTAGAAATCGTATTTCATCACCTTTCAAAAACGTTTCAGTTTTTGGATGTATTCAAAAATATTCCATTATTGGGTTTTATTAATACGCCCAATTTTTGAAGGGTCAATATCAAGGAACACATATAGATATGTACCCAGGGAATAACACATATCTCACATATATATTATGTATTTGGAGAATATAATTAATTATGTAAATAATTAATTATGTTAATAAATATTTATTCATATGTTACCTTCCAGCTATGTGTTGTTTTAACCCTTCCAATGAAATGTGTGTTATTTGAACAAAGTAAAATTTTAGGAAAGCGAAAAATCAAATGAAACGAAATATTCCCCGAAAATTTTTGCATAATAATATGTGCAGATATATTCGTATGATAAAAATAGCCCACTGTTTTTTCGCAACGAGAAATTAACATAAATACAGTTTCTGAATCTTATTCATTAAAAATCCGTTCCGCAGGTTTTTGCTGCTAGGCCCTGCGGGTAGTTTTTCGTCTTCGCCCAGTTTGAGTATTGAAACCATTTTATAAATTCGATAAGAACTGGTTCCAAAAATTGACAGTTCCTCGGATCCACTGCGATCCAATGACAGCTAGTCACCGAGTTAAAGTAACCGTGACAGGCAATGACGCCATAAGTAATCTCTCCATATCTGGAAACATACTAAAATTCTGTAAATCTTTAGTAGTTATACCTAGAGAAGAAACTTCCACATGCGAGCTGCTGCCGGAAGTAGCGACATCTTGTGTCGAATTCTTGAATTAGAAACCGAATTATAACAGTAGCTTTGTGTGAAATTCCACGTACACAGATGTAATTTGTGGCGCGGCGCGTATGGTGTGACGTCCGACATTAACTCTAACTCGACTCTAACCAGCCTGGTATTTTGTTTAAATTACTCTCGAATTTAAATTTTAAAACATACAAGTAGTTTTACCGAATCTGCCTACCCCTCAGGAAACTCGTTAAAATTATATGTATTTCATACAAAAAAAATAGCATTTGTTATATTTTTGACTGTAATTTTATCAGCCATTCAGAAATTCGGCGTATTTTTCAGATGGTAAAAATATTTCCGCTTTTCAATGAAATGCATAAAAATAGAATATTATTTCTGAATATATCTGAAAACTAAAAACTGTTTTAAAAAGGTGATAAAATACTTTTTTAAATTTTATAATTCGAAATAAACATATAATTTTTAAAAATAACAAATAAAATTAAAAACATATTTTATTAGGCAAATGTATTAAAACCTGATTGTCACCCAGCTTTTTCGTCGTTCAGGTGAAAATAATTAATAAAAAATTCCCAAAGTTTTTTTTTTTTTTTTCAAATTGCGATTTAAAACTTTGGTTTCATAGAGTTGTACCTTTTACTACTTAAGTGGTTATTTTTTAGATTTGAATATAAAGCGTAGTATTTTGCCATTCGAACACCGTTGAAAACATATTTTTTACTGTAATAGTAAAGAAGTTATAGCGACTTATATGAGATCTGTGTGAGCTGGGACAAATTTGGTCTTCTGTGATTAAACGGACAAGGAGTACATCTTTGTGTTGTGTCGGGTAAGGTTTACAGATTTGGAATTATACGTAATGCTTGACAATAACAATTATTAGATAATATGATTCAGGCATGGTCGATCAATAAAACTCTTTATCAAAACGATGTTGACAAATCTGTCATCTATGGTCATTATCAATATTTGCGAGCACTATCCTAATAATTTTTGTACGCTCAAAACTTACATTTTAATCATTTCCGGCGAATCTGTAACTAAAATAACTTTTTTATTGCCATGCCGCACAAGAAATGCGAATTATTTATATACTAGATTAATAAAAACAGTACCTTACCATTAATATATTTTACGTACAACGATTTGAAAACTATATAACCCGTTTTTCAACTATAAAGTTAGCGGTAAGCACCAGATTTTATTTTTCTAGACGATGAATTAATAATTTCGGGAGGACAACATGTGTTTACATTTTTAATATTTGTAGCACGTTCTTCAGAATTAATTAAAATCAACGCTGCAGAAAGGTCGAATCTCCAGGCCTGCTAGGGTGAATTCGACCGTACGTTCGTGCAATACTCCGTGCCGCGGCGTATATTTGTTTACACGCTTTCTTCACTTACGTCATTAAGATTCCCACATTATTTATCTTCTTCCTCTTTTCTTTGATACGGCAAATTCGACAGAACGTTCGTCCAGAGCACGGGTCGCGAGTCGCAATTTGTATACACGGTTTCTTTATTTACGTCGTTAAGATTCTGAATATATTTTAGGGTATATTGTCATCTTAAGACTCCAAAGATTAAGATGGGCCGGACACGTGCACCGAATGCCAAGCACACGAGTACCGAAGAAGGTTCTGACAGGACACCCGGGAGGTAAACGGGCGGGCAGACCTAGACTGAGATGGGAGGATGATGTCAGGAAGGATGCAAGAGGATTACTCCATGTTGCAGATTGGAAGACGACGGCCGAGGACAGAAGGCGGTGGAGGCTTATTTTGAAGGAGGCCAAGGCTCGAAATGGGCTGTAGCGCCATTGAAGAAGAAGTCAACGATTGTTAACAGATATTCCGATCGACAATTGAAATATTTTAGCGCGGCCTCCGCAGTATCAGATAAGTTTCGGTTAACAATTAATATACACATATTTTTTAATTGTGTCGTTTGTCATGCAAAATTACTAGCTTATTTAATGAACGTGTTGAACTATCGAAGCTCTTAGAAATGAAGAAGTCATATAAGCGATCCGTAGAATTATATAATGCATAAAGACCTCATAATATAATTTACTACCGTTCAGTTGCAAAAAAAGTAAAAGCGGACTGCCTGGGCATATTTAGGTTAGTACTTATTTCAATTCAACATTGCAAATTTAATTAATATTTTTAAGTCATTGATTGTAAGGAGAATATATGAATGGTAGAAGAAGTTTGGGACGCCCGAGGATGGCATGGCACGATCAAATGAACAAATAGTTGAATTGGGCCACGTGAAAAGACAGAATAACAGAGGGGTTTGTATGAGACGATGTATGAATATGAATGAAGCAAGGATGGTGCGGCAAGACCGAGTTCATCATCTCTGTCTATCCCTGCGGTGAAACATCACTGTAAAATCACTGTAAACATTACATCTATCACTGCGATGGTTAGTTGTACTATCAGTCCTTCACCTACAAATGTCCACCAGTCTTACTAATATTATAAACGAGAATGTTTGTATGGGTGTATGTGTGTTTGTTACTCTTTCACTCAAACTGAATGGGTTATAATGAAACTTTGCAATAATATAGCTCATACATCAGAATAACATAAAGGCTATATATAATGGATAGCTCTAGCGTTACGAAATTAATATATATGAAAATGTGTGTATTTCATATATTTTAGCGGCAGGGAGGAGCGACAGGGTAACGGGGGATGTGGGGTTCGTGGAGAGGGAAGAGACGAGGGAGGGGAAGGCGGGGAAGATGGACGGAAACGGGGACGAACGGGAGAGGACATGCAGGGAGAATCAATTTATTTCTTTGAATGGCATTGCAACGCATACCGGGGACCAGCAAGTTACTAATAAAAATGATTCACCTGTTATGACACAGTTACATGTTACGTCATAGCGTTAAGTGTTCGTTTCATAGCAATAATTTGGCTAAAATAGTATAAGACTCTTTGTTCGTGATTTTTCATAAAAAAAACAGCACTTTACACATTATTTTAAAATCATTATCATAACATGAAAAATTAAAAATTAAAATTCCAAATAATCTAACTGATTTTAAATTACCAGTATTCCAACACCTAACGAACTAACCAACGAATCCGTTAAAGTTCTAACGAATCGTCCGTTATCCGTTAGGCGCCGTAGTGATCCGTTACGTGTCGATAGAACGGCGATCAATTGGACCATTGTCCGGGCATTTGACCCAATTAATCCAACGGATTGATTGGATATTGCTTGCTGAAGATGTTGATTGAGATCGATTTGATTGCTACTTTAAAAGTTTAAACGGGCTTTTACAGGAGCTGTTCTTAATTGGTTAAACCTTTGAGGCCCTTGAATTTAGGATTAAAACAGGTAATTTGTTAGTGTTTTACGCAAAATTCTAATAATTTTTAGAGGAATTTGGTAAATTTAAGGCAAAATTTAATGTGAAATTACTTTTTTCAATTAATAACTAAGATTTTGAAGTGAAAACTACGTTAGCATCGTTGTGATTTGAAATTCGATGAAACGGAAACGAGCCACACTAAAAAGAGACAAACATATACATCTATAGGATTTAGCCTACGAGAGAATAATGTAGCAATCAAGTATTTATTTATTTTTAATTTTAATTTTATGATAAACCTCAAATTGTAATATTTAATTAAATTAAGACAATATTGTCTGGAATCCACATTATAGTATACATGTACAAGCTGTTGAAAGAATACAAAACAAATTCTTACATTTTCTAAATTTTAAAATGGGTATTCCAGCAATTATGTTAAACTACAACATTATTTTAAATGATATGAATATGCTCAAATTGTCCGACAGAAAAATTTTCACTGACTTGGTATTTCTATATAAAATTCTAAATGATTTAATTGATAGTCCGGTATTGCTTGAATTGATAAGCGTCCGGATTCCACTACGTAATACTACTAGAAGTCAGGATTTATTTCAGTGCAGAAATTCTGGAACTAACTACCATATGTACCTATTCCTCTTTGCCAAGAATACTAATGGAGGGAAACAATTATACCAAGTCAGTGGACATCTTCAATTTATGTTTAAATAAATATAAAATATTGTCACTGAGACAGTTCAGTTATGTACAATGAATTCTGTATATTTCTTATTAGTCATGTGTAATGTTTGTAAAAGCCCCGAAAAAGGGCGTAAATAAATAAATAACCGAAACTCAATCGAAAATCTGGAAACAGAAAAATCAGAAAAAGATATTGACACCTCTGGGACTCGAACCCGGTACCTCTTGCTTTCCGGGCAAACTCGCTAACCATTTTAACTCGGGCAACTCACCAAACTTAGCGAACCACAAGGGTGACCTATGTCAGGGGTGTTGGTTATCCAATAAATATTTTTCGGGTACTCATGCCCGCCTCCCAAATAGAAATTATGTTCCAGTACTCCGTTAAAAGTGTATATTATCTATTTTTATTAAAAGAAAATTGTCTATGATGGGCGGGCGGCGTGGACTATATTTTTAAACAAATTGACAGTTTTATTCAACGGTTGAAGAAATTTTGCACAATTGACCTTTAAATTAAACAAAAATTTTAACAAAACCAAAAAAAACGACTTCAAAAAATGCACTAAAAAGTAAAAAAATAATTTCGTATTCTTCTACGAAATTATTTTTTTACTTTTTAGTGCATTTTTAAGTCGTTTTTTTGTTTTGTTAAAATTTTTGTTTATTTTTTGATTTTTGGTGAATCTGAAGTACACTAACTAATTGGGGCTGTGCCAGTAAAAAATACATTGATACACTGTTTAAAGCTCAGAAAACCATAATAAAAGTAATACTTAAGTTACCAATACTAACACCCACATCAATCATATTCGAAAAATTCCCAGTGCTGAAAATTCAAAAATTACATTCAAAACAAATACTAACTTTCCTTTACAAGAACTTATCCACATTTAACATTTCAAAAAACTCTCGCAATACTAGAACAAGACATGCTCTCCAACTACAAATACCAAAAACAAACACATCCTTTGGACAAAAACACTACAGATACCAGGCTATAAAACTATACAATTCTCTTCCTACACAATATAAAATAACTAATATTATTGAATACAAAAAAAACATAAGAAACTGGCTACAATCTTTCTAACTTTTAATTTATAATTTGTGTCGAATTGAAGTCGATTTTATATTTTGATTTTTATTGTTTCTCTTTTTTATATTAGCTATTAACACTCTTTTGTTTTACTATTCACAATTTATAATTTATAATTTAATCTGAAAAATGTCCTCCACAACACAGGTGAACTCCTAGTGTGGAGGACAATATATTATACCTTTGTAATGTAAATGTACTAAGAATAAGAATAAGAATAAGAATAAGAATAAGAATAAGAATAAGAATAAGAATAAGAATAAGAATAAGAATAAGAATAAGAATAAGAATAAGAATAAGAATAAGAATAAGAATAAGAATAAGAATAAGAATAAGAATAAGAATAAGAATAAGAATAAGAATAAGAATAAGAATAAGAATAAGAATAAGAATAAGAATAAGAATAAGAATAAGAATAAGAATAAGAATAAGAATAAGAATAAGAATAAGAATAAGAATAAGAATAAGAATAAGAATAAGAATAAGAATAAGAATAAGAATAAGAATAAGAATAAGAATAAGAATAAGAATAAGAATAAGAATAAGAATAAGAATAAGAATAAGAATAAGAATAAGAATAAGAATAAGAATAAGAATAAGAATAAGAATAAGAATAAGAATAAGAATAAGAATAAGAATAAGAATAAGAATAAGAATAAGAATAAGAATAAGAATAAGAATAAGAATAAGAATAAGAATAAGAATAAGAATAAGAATAAGAATAAGAATAAGAATTCGATTAAGATTCGGCCGAGTATCGTAAATTTGTTCTTAAGAATTGGAGAGTTCCGTAACTTTGTCATGGATCCCATAATCAGAACCTAACCAAACTCTCATCAAACTACCCTTAAAGTACATGCTTACCAATAAAAAAACAATGATCGAAATCGGTTGGCGTGATATTGAGTTATTCGTCCATTTGTCGCGCACATACTTGATGCAAATTTAAGACTTATATGATTTTCTCATGGATGCCATTATCAGAACTGGACCAAATTAAAATGAGACCACACGGAAAGCACTAGCTTTCAAATAAAAAAAGAATCATCAATATCGGTTTACCCAGTCGAAAGTTCTGAAGTAACAAACATAAAAAAAAAAAAATACAGTCGAATTGAGAACAAGATATTTTGGAAAACTTTGCGAAAAGCCTTTGAGCAACGCCGGGGACTCTTGCTAGTCTACGAGTATTTATAAAAAGGAGGGTGACTGTGGCGGACAGGTCGCATGGCTTTGATTTTTATACAAATCTTTTTCAGTTTTATTCCCAGAATAAAGAAATTTTGCACATTTGACCTTCAAAACAAGGCAGAGGTTGCTGTGTACATTAGATTTCGACAAACCACCCCCATCATTTTGCACTCTTGTTCAAAATAAGAGGAAAATTACTTAAAATGTCTATAAATTACTTAAAATGTCCATAAATGACTTAAAATGTCTATAAATTACCAAAAATGTCTACAAATTACTTAAAATGTCAAAAAATGACTTAAAATACCCCAAAATTACTTAAAATGTCTATATTTGAGAGATATCGAAAAAACTATGCATATACCTAAGGCAAAGACGGGGAGAGCAGCTAGTTACATAGGAATTAAAATGCATAGATGTACAAATACAAACTTCGTGGCGTTAATAAATAAAACGAATAACTTCTTCATCTTTGGAATGTTGGGGGGCTGGGAACGTGGGGTCTGCGAGTCAGTAAGTATAGGGCCTCAAGCGTTTCGAAGTCAAACCATTTTCTATTTTGAAAATAAAAACAAACAAAAAAATACTAACGTAATGTTAGCAGCCTTTAGCTATTCGCACACCAATTCGTGAAATTATCGGGATATCTCTCTCAGTAACGATCGCGATCGTTTGGAAGACGTTATGGGCCGATAGAATTTTATTTCAGCACTTGGACCCTTTGGGTTTTCTACTAGGAATAGAAAGGACCCAAAATAAGGTTATTAAGGAACAAATGGGTGGAAAGACAACGGTAAGTAAAATTCAAGTTGTAAACAAAATTAGAAAAATGTATTAAACAAATAATAATACCATTTTTGTTATTTATTTTTGGGGTGTTATACCGTGTTGCCGGATCGAGATCCAAAAATCCAATCCAGACTACTGTCCAAAAACACTAAAATATTAGTGTACAAATCACTTATCAGACCAGTACTCACACACGCAGCTGAGATTTGGGTACTAACTAAGAGGAATGAGCGAGAACTGGATGTTTTTGAAAGGAAAATTTTGAGTCATATCTTCGGACCGGTTTCAGAAAATAGATTTTGGCGCAGACGTTATAACAATGAGTTATATACTCTGTTTAAGAATCTAAACGTCACAAAATTTATAAAACTTGGAAGACTTCGGTGGCTGGGTCATGTAGAGAGAATGACCGAGCATCAAGCACCAAGTCCCTGCTGAACTCAAGATCGACAGGGTGAAGAAGCCTGTGAAGACCAAGATTAAGATGGAGCGACAACGTCCTCAAAGATATATCCACCTTGGAGATTGTAAACTGGAGAGAGTTGGCACAAAATCGTGATGAGGGGAGGAAGACTCTTGAGGAGGCCAAGACTTACCAGGGATTGTAGAGCCAAGAGTGATGATGATGCCGTGTTGCGCTACCTCCTTCTTTAGTCAATGTTTCGGACAGCGTTACAGTTTCCATCATCAGGGCAAATGTGTGTGTGATAATGGACACGAAACGTTGTCTAAATAAGGAAATAAAGAGCAACACAGAGTGGAAGGTACTCTCCTAATCGCCATGGTGTAAGACCACCAATCAGAATTGAGACGTTGCATGAAATGGCTTTAGCCATGTTTGGTGACCAGATCTGAATTACCAAGTACTTTCCCACCTATCTCTTCCCATCTCCTTTCCCTCTCCACTACCGTCAGCCTTACAACATACCTCAATTAGGGATGTCTCACTGGCTCCAGGGTAGCAGTTGGGTCTCTTGTGCGGTATTCATATTAAAATAACACGGCTTGACAGCCAAAAAATAAATAACGAATATACTTTTGGCGGTGAATATCTAAAATCATATCCAATAAAAACTTTAATTTCTTATCCAAGTACACAATTGACGTAATCTAGCTTCTTCCATATGTTTAATAAGTCAGGTACGCCTCATTATCGGGAAAACAAGCTTATGGATCCGAGTGGTTAAAATAATCACTGGTCAGTCTGAATTTTTGACACATCAGTTAAAAATTTTGAAAATTACTAAATTAAAATAGTTTCCCCTTTAACCCTTAATTACTCGCACAAAGAACATTACATAACTGCTCGCATGGGGTCACAGATGACCCCAAATAGTATGAGTAGTTTTTAATATTTATGGAATTATATATATTAAGTAAATGAAACTATTTTATCATTAAAGTGCTTTGTTTATTCTGATATATATTTAAGTTATGTATAACATGAATTACTAACTAATTATACGAAAACAAGTTATACTAAAATAATTTAAAATAATTAACAATTTGTACTTAGGTATACTGAGATCATAGTTAATACTCGTATTTTTGGGAACTATCCGAATCACTCTAGTGACACTGTTGACAGTAAGTTTCAGAGTGATCATTGCACACAAATCTTGTACATTTCTTGCATTTTGTTGGTACTTTGTAAAGTAACGTAATTACTCGCACGGGGTCACCGCTCAAGACGCGCCCTTCCACTCCCGTGACTTGGTTGCTACTAAAATACAAACTTAGACGCGCATTATGAAGCTAGCGAGGGCGCGGGGGGAATCGGGCCGCGCCAAGTGCTTCATTTTTTAATCCGAAAATGCTTTGACTCCATGCGAGTAATTAAGGGTTAATTCTCGTATATTGTACTAGGTAGAGGAAAGTTCTTTACAGCCTGTTTGAATTCTTCACACAATTAGTTTCAATTATGAGATTGAATGAATTTTTGTTTGGACAAGCGTTCCCGGGCTACGAATTTTGTTTTTGTTTTTGAAATTTTTATTTAGATGTACGTAAATATTTTCATACATCTAGTGGGAAAATATAAAAAAATACAATTAACAAGTATGTACAGTAACATTTACAAATACATTTTAAAAAAGAATACTAAATAAAAAAGATAGCTAGACAAAAATACATTATAAAAGAATAAGATATGAGAATAACATTGGTAAATAATCAAAAACTATTTTTTACATATAATGCACATATCCTTCGAAAAGTGCTGAGACTTGAGGCTTCCTTTACAACATTTGGCAGACTGTTATATAGTTTTTGCCCTTTATAAAATGCGCTATTTTGTGTGCACGAAAGTTTAGTTTTGGGAAGCCTAAAGTCTCCGCGTCTTCTCGTAGGATAATTGTGAACATTTTCTTGAAACACAATAGTATTCTGCAGATAATTTGGGAGCATATTATTTTTAAGTTTGTAAATCATTGTTAATATATTATATATTATATGTTGTTTTGTAGTCATCATATTTAAATTTTGTAACATAATTTTAACTCTAGTAAAAATGTTGCATTTTAAAATCATCCTCATCCCCCTATTTTGTATAACCTGTAGTTTATTATTTTGGGCTTCGTTACATAAGAATAAAACACTAGAACAATAATTTAAATGCGGAGTTACAATAGAATTATAAACAAGGCGCGCTGTCTTCAGATCCAAGTTATTTCTGATCCTTTTTAGGAATCCAACTTTTTTAGCAATTTTCTTTGTTATGTATTCTAAATGTTCGTCGAATTTCAATTTATCATCCAATATTACACCCAGATATTTAATACTGTTAACCCTTTCTATGCTTTCGTTATCAATTTTTAGTATTGCCTGCTCGTTTCCACCTAGGCTATCCACAATTAAAAACTTTGTTTTCGCTACATTCAGTTTCAGTTTGTTTTGGTGAAGCCAAAACGCTACATAATTTAAATCAATTTGTATTTTTTCAATGGCGTCCTGTAAATTTTTACTGGCTATGTATAACAACGTATCATCAGCAAATAGTTTAATTGAACAATGCTTTAACACTTTGATAATATCATTCATGTATATAATGAACAACAATGGACCTAAGACAGAACCCTGCGGAACGCCTTTATTAGTACTATGTGGTTCAGATGTTATACCACCATATTTTGTTATTTGTGTTCTTTCTGATAGGTAATCTGCAAACCACTTACTTTCTTTACCATTAATTCCAATGTTACTTAATTTTTTGATTAATCTATCTCTGTCGATTGTTTCAAATGCCCGCTTTAAGTCTAGAAATACTGCAATAATTTTACTTTTTTTATCTCTAAAATTTTTCCACTCATCTACTACATAGTTAATAGCGGTTTCACACGAACATTTATTTCTAAAACCAGATTGTTGTGGAACTAATATCTGCTTGGCCTCAATAAATTCAGTTAATTGCTCCTTTACAATGTGTTCCAGTATTTGTTCATATTTGGGTAAACAATTGATCGGCCTATAGTCGTCAAATTTTTTTGGGTTATCAATTTTCGGGATAGGAGTTATTACAGATGTCTTCCAAGTTTTGGGGAATACTCCACTATTCAAAGATTCATTGATAATTTGGACCATCGATTCGCCAATAATATGTATAGAGTCTTTGATTATATTTATTGTGATACCATCTGGGGATTCCTTCGACTTCATATTACTCAACACCCTCTTCAAGTACGGTAAATCTATATTTTTAAATTTAAATTCTTCATGGGTGCGTGTAGGCTCGTCTAGTTGGTTCTCAGGATGTTGTGGAATACTTTCGATTATAAGATCTATGCTCGAAATAAAATGCTTGTTAAATTTAGTCGCTATCTTTTCTACTTCTTCTTCAGTTCCATCTGGGAAATCAATTGACTTAACAATTTCTTTTTGTTTACCCTTTATGATTTCTTTTAGTGTTATCCAAAGTTTTCTTGGTTCATTCTGTTGTGTTTCTAATTTTTGCTTATAATAATCGCATTTATGTTGTTTAATTTGTTTGGAGTAAATATTACGAACTTTTTTATATGCATTCCATTTTTCGTCTGATGGTTCCAATTTTGCCGCTTTATATGCATTATCTCTTTGTTGCTGAAGGTTGTGTAACGGTTTTGAATACCATTTATTCGTGTTTTTAAACTTAACCACTTTCATTGGCATAATTTTATTGACTGCTGTAGTCAAAATATTGACGAAGTTCTCTGCTTTGTCGTTTAGGTCATTTGATTCGGTAACTTGAGAAATACTATTTTGTAAAGTTTCACAAAAGTTTGTTTGATCATATTTCCTTTTATCTCTATATGTAATTTCCCTTGATTCATTTTTAATTATACTCGTTTCAAATATTGTTAATATATTTTCGTGGTCTGATATTTTTGGAGTATCCGTAACATTAACATTCAAGTAAAAATTATTTGTTATTACTAAATCAATAATGGTTGCTGATGTATTTGATATTCTAGTTGGTTTGGTCACAAGTTGTTTCAGTCCTAGATTATTCACTAAACTTTGAAGTCTATTACTGCAGGGATTTGTGGCTTTCATGTCAATGTTAAAGTCACCGGTTACATAAAATAAATCTTGATTTTTCATGTTTTTAGTACACCAACTTTCGAAGAAATCCAAAAATTTTGAATGGCTTTGGTTTGGTGAGTGATATAATACAGCGTATGTTCCTTTTATCAAGTTTTTTCTTATTTGTACTGCCAGTATCCAAGTATTTTTTTCATCAAACACCTCATTTGATATTAATTTAAAGGATATACTATTTTTTATAATCATAACAACTCCTCCCGTATGCCGACTAAATGAATCGCATCTTACAGTTGAATATCCTATAAATTATACTTCAGAATCGTAAATATCACTAGTTATACACGTTTCACTTAACATTAAAATTTCTGGTTTGAGTTCTTTTAATAATACTTCAATTTCATTTACATGAGCCAAAAGACTTGAAATGTTTAAGTAGTATATGGTTGCTTTTCTTTTTATCCTAAAAAATCAATTTTTCTCTTCTCCGATTCAATATTTCTTTTGTAAATAGGACACTCCTTGCTCCACGCATGGTGGTTATCATTTAAGTGTAATGAAAGTTTATCATTTGTGAGTTTGCAATTCACACACTTGATTTTGTCAATATCTTCCTTACATTCAGACGTATCGTGTGCATTAGAGCATCTTCCGCATGCTTTTTTATTTCTACAATCACCTGCTTTATGTCTATATCCGTTGCAGTTGAAACACCTCAAAACTGAGAGATGATCGTAGACAGCACATCTATTCCATCCAATATTTATTTTCGTTTCTTCTAACATTTTAGAGTGTGTTTTTCCATCTACTTCTATGAATACAGTAAAGTTATTATATCCACTACTTTTTTTATTTTATTTTATAAATTTGACTGATATTTTTGAATTTTCCTTATCTATATATTCATTTTGCATCCTTAATAACCTAATAATATTTGAAAATCTCCTCAATTACCTAATAATATTTGAAAATCTCCCACTACCACCACAGTAAGCGAAAAATGTTGCTTGTGTCGTGATGGCGGACTTAGCCAGACAAAACATTGAACACACGATGCCTGGGTGGGACACAAACGCGATGCCAACTCGGTCAAATTCTGATCAACTGATCAAATTCAAAGCAAACCAAAGCAAAGAGTGTAATGAACTACAGTAAGATTTTAAGTAAACTAACTTCACCCTGTGAACCTACAGCTACGTCCCTTTCATAACCTTATTCACTACGCTCCCTCCATTCTTTCCGGATCATCACATTTTGTAACACATTAAATTTTCACCCGTCAAGTCTATTTGATTTTCGGTTCGGTTCGGTCTATTTAAAAAGCGTATTTTATCACCTTTCAAAAACGGTTTTTAGTTTTCTGTTACGCTCATAAATATTCCATTATTTTGGATTTCATTGTAAAGTGGAAATATTTTGAACAACTGAAAAATATGGAAAAAGATTTTTGACTGGACACCCAGGTGGAAAGAAAAAAGTGGAAAGACTGAGGTGGGAAGACGAGGTAAGAGGGGATGCAGCACAGCTTCTCCAGGTAACAAACTGGAAGACAGCGGCTGAGGACAGGAGGAGTCGGTGGCGAATGTTGCGGGAGACCAAGGCTCGATATGGGCTGTAGCGCCATCGAAGATAGAGAGAGAGAGAAACAATATGGCCTAGGTGTGAAGGGTAAAAATATGGTTTATATAAAAAATATTTCATCATCATCATCTTCTTCCCCTTATCCTATTCGGGTCGGGGACCCATTGCATCAATAAGGCTCCTCCATACGTTCCTGTCTTGTGCTGATTGTTCGACCTCTGTCCATGGTAGACCCATCCTCTCCTCACACAGTTTCTGGAGTTGCCTCGCCCAACTGTGTCTGGGGCGGCCCACTGGACGTCTACCCTCTAGAATCGCACTCAGTATCTTCCTCGGGATTCGCTCATCAGACATTCTTAGTATATGCCCAAGCCACCTCAGTTGCGATTTTTCTATGAAGAGTAGCAGTGGTTCAATGTTTAGATCATCTCGGATCGTCGAGTTTCTTATATGATCTCATTTCGTAACCTCTGCCACTCCTCTCTAGTACCTCATTTCGGCAGCTTGGACTCTATTAAAATATGTATTTTGAATTTTTTTTAAACCAGGCAATATTAATAATTATGTGAAATTCATTATAATGGGAAAATTTTTCTTGTAATCATAAAGCACTTCGCTATAGACGATTGCAATAGTTCTTAATGAACGCCTAATCGATCAGTTAATAATAATACACTTTTCCATTTACAGACACAGAACCCGATTTACTAAGCCAAGTTCCTAATTCGCGTTTCGATAGCACCATTGTTTTGGAGTAAAGGAAGTTGAAAGGAAATTAGGGAAAGTTTCCCTAAGCCTCGCTAAGTCGAAGGAGACACCGCTAGGAATTCACAATTTGCCAATACGAATCTTAAATGCCCCCCGCCATGTTTCCCGCTACCAGTGGCGGTTCGTGGCATCAATGAAAGTTCAATCGATGATTAAAAAGGGTGAAAAGAGTTTGGTTTTTCAACATATTATTATGCGATCCGGCTCGGTAGCTGATTCAGTGTGATCTTTGCGGACATTCCGATGTCTTTTCCACACATCTAAAGGAATTTCATTACATCACTGCATATACATAAGCGACTTTCTGACAATAAGCAATCAGTCGATTCATTAAAACGTCTGTGGCTAAAGACCACATTGTCGCAGGTTATAAAATATAGTTTTATCTACGAAAAGCACAATTCATGAAAGAAACTGCTCGTTTGTAAATAAATAATACAAGATCTTGAGTAATTAACTTAGTTTATTATGATAATTTAAAAACTGATAATCATGGACAAAAAGCCGTTGATTTTTGCAATGTAGTATTCAAAACAAATTTCATAGGTGCTGCGCACTCAGACAGCTTATAAATTCTCAAGGCTTGCAGATCTACCGCTCTCGCGCCGCTAGTATGTTTTGTATGAACCTAAGAAATATGACGGAAGATTTCATAGGTGCCGATATTATTTATAACACTCACTCCTGGGCAGTACGAGTTAGAGATGGGTGGGTTCTGCATTTTACAGTTCTAGGAGCAGGTCCCGGATCCGAGTTCTTGGGTGCGGACTGGGTACTAGGCGCTGTTGTTACTACCGGAATGCAGGGGTTTGTTCGAAGCCATACCTCATAGCCGGACCCAGATAGAACCCGTATAACAACTCGAATCCGGAAAAGACTGCGGAAACGGGGACGCCGGGTCCGGTTCCGAGTTCCGGGTTGCGTATTTCCAAAACCTATACCGGTTCAGTCAATTTATATTTTCACCACCAAGATTATTATTTCTAAAATACACATTGAAAAGATTATTTTATCTAGATTTTAGAACAATTTTTGTTTTGGAAAGTGATCAAAAACAATCAATATAGATGTGTATTTACAATATATGGGAATAATATCAAAATTTAAATGATAATCAATTAATTGATCAATTTCTAATACACGTTGGAAAGATTATTTTATCTAGATTTTAGGACAATTTTTATTTTTGCAAAGTGATAAAAAATAACCAATAAAGAGGTGTATTTAAAGTGTAAATTGTGGCTACCGCGACTGAACCGGTGTATGTTTTGGAAATACGCTTCGGGGTTTGGGTTCGAGTCCTATACCGAGTTCTCTGGGAGTAGTCGATTTGAAAAAGAAGTAGGAGTAGGATCCGCTTCCCGCAAAGAACCCGAGTTCAAGAGCCCACTTCAGCTAAATCTACGAGTACGAATATCATTCTTCCGCGTCCGGGTTTGGGTCCGAGTCTTATACCGAGTTCTCTGGGAGTAGTCGATTTGAAAAAGGAGTAGGAGTAGGATCCGCTTCCCGCAAAGAACCCGAGTTCAAGAACCCACTTCAGCTAAATCTACGAGTACGAGTATCATTCTGGGTGGATTTTTTAAGAAATTTGAATGGCGCGCTGTTTATAATAATAACAATACATTTTTGTTTTGTTTCCTTATATTTTTTAAAGGAGTTGACTGCATAAACGCAAAAGTGAAAACCGCCTCTGTGTGCTACCCTTACAATATACCCTGATGGGGGGTGGAAGCATCCTGATTGTTCCAATGGATATTCAATATCATTAATGGAAACGGGCGGTAATTTTTCTACTTAAAGTCTAAAGTGATAAGAGACCCAATTTCGAGAGTTTGCTGATTTCATCATATATTTAAACGCTAATACTTTATTTTTGGTCTCTTGGTTATTCAATTTGAGGACTGTTAGATTTTGTTAGTTTCCTGGGAAATGTCCGAGCTCATTTATATAAAACGACGAATATATTAAAATTAATGCTAAGTACAAGAAATCTATCAATTTATCAATTTGGGAGGTGGGTATGAGTACCGCCGCCCCGCGAACCATTTATTGGATAACCAACAACCTCTGCCATAGGTCAACCTTTTGGTGACTTAACAGGGGTGCCCGGATTCATGGGGTGAGGTTTGTCCGGGTCTTGGTGGCGGATGCATCTTCCCACCTACTGCGTGACGGGCCGGATCGGGAAAGATTGGTTGAAGGAGACCTGACGTAGAAATCTTCAACCGGACTCTCTCGATCCATCGTCTTGCACCGCAGTGGAAAAGACGGATTCATACGTCCGTCATTCCTGGACAAATTTATGTATTTATTTTTATTTTTTTTAAAGAAAGACGAAAATTACTTTCTCTTTCTTCTCATGCCCTGTCCGTTCAACGGACGTTGGATTTTATAGTGGCTTTGTGGACTTTGTTTACTGCAGCCTGTAACAGCTCTACAGTAGACTGGCCAAACCACTGTCTCAGGTTTTTCAACCATGATGTCCCCCTTCTTCCAGGGCACCGTCTTCGGGCAATCTTTCCCTGATTATGAGATGCAAGATCCCGTACTTCTCTGGATGTCTCATCACATGTCCTAGATACTGGAGTTTTCAGATTTTTAGTGTTTAATGAATTCTTTTTATTTATTCATTCGAACCTTAACAACTATTCGTAACTCTGTCCATCAAGTTCATTTTGACAGAATACACCTGATTTTTTAATGACTGTGACTGTGAATAACTGGAAATGACTGTGTTAGATTCTCTGATTGATGGTTATCATTGTGATAAAAATGTTGATTTTAGTTTTTTAGTTTTTTAATTTTAGTTTGAACCCTTTTATCCCTGGGCCAAGAGCCAAGTATTTTGCAGTCACAGAATACTTAATATAAATAGTAGTCAGTGTTACAACTCCACACGTGCTTTAAAACCAAGTGCTTAAGTAGTTTTGGAGGTTGTAACCTCGGATATGTAAAATAAGTTATAACCTACCTACAACCTACAACAGATCAATTATGAATACCACTTGGAACCACGCCAACTAGGTTCACCAGGAGACCAGAAACATGGGAAAAGGAACACGTACGCTGAACGGTAATCTAAAATGGGGTGACTTGTATTAAATTTCAACTTTGAAACTAAATAATTTCGGAATACTACCTTAGCCCCGTTAGAGTGATTTGAAATTCGGATAAAACGGGAATGACGCACTAAGGCACCTGCGAAGCATCATCTGCGCTCAAGGCTATATTGGTTGAGATATAAAACGGAAACGGCGATAGGTATGTGCTCATTGGCCGCTTTGTTTTTTTACTAGATGTCGGGATAAAATGCGTATATTCGCGCTTCACCGAGCGCGTCCCATAGCGCAGCGGTATATGCGTCGCAAATCTCAGCGGCCAAAGAAATCCAGCGGACGGAGGTTCGAATCCTACGAAATCCAAAAAAATAAACATTTTTGTTTTTGTAAATCAATATCCAATCTTCAAACCACTTTAAAATAAACAGGCAAATGAAAGTTTTTTTTTTTTTTCTTTTCTTTATTCATCATATAATTTTTTATACATTTTTTACAGGTGATTCGACTACCACGCTTGGCACATGCCCGTATTATGGTAGTCGGATTAATATGGTAGTGACTTTCTAGTTTCACTTCTATCGGGTGTGAATTACACACTCTAACTTGTCGATGGTTCTCGAAAGACCGAAGCTTCGAAATTAAACGCCGGCCCGTCAGTGAGTTCCAGATTTCAGAGTGTACGACATGCGACATTAGGCATGAGATTGACGGCGCGGAAGATATTTTCACGTATAATTTTATTATCTCTTGGTTTTCATAGTTTCAACATAATTACTACTTGTCATTGATGTAGTTTGCTTTTGAAAACGACTGGCGCCTTTTATCATATAACATGATAAAAGGCGCCATATTGACTTACTTGAGGAAACTGATTCTGTGAGCCTAGAAACTAGAAGGAAAGCAAGTCTTGCTATTCTGTCTTTCAAAATTTGGAACAATTTCATCAATAGGCCATTTCTCTTGGGATGCTATGATTTATATGTACCAGACCACTACAGCCAAAGTCGACATCATGACTTATTTAAAGTACCGAACGGCAGAACAGACGTCTTGGCAAAGCATAGCATGACGAGGGGAGTGGTGCTGTTAAATGAAATTGCAAACCATTTGGATGTAAGTGACTGTTCTTTATATGCCTTAAAAACATTATTGAAGAGTCACTTGCCTAAATGCTGATAGGGTAACTAAATTGTACTGTAATTGGAATTATTCTGTTGTACAATAATTATAAAAAATAAAAATAAAAAAATAAAATAAAATAAACATCCACAGTAGAATCTGTAATTTTCAACATGTTAATAATTTGTCTGTTATCTTCGAGCAGACACCACTTCTGAGATTAAATATTTAACATCGTAGAGTCTGTGATGTCATGTAACTCTAACATTATAGTTTATTAAATTATTATGTTTAATAACAGTGTTTCATTATAGATTTACTTGAGTATTTCACATGCTACCTACCACTTGCGCTTAGCCTAAATTCATTCAGTAAATTTATTATAACCTACTTTACATATAATATAATTAGATTTCCCTTTTAATATGCAATATATTTTGTGTAACTTGTTTTATACGTTACAATATTTATCGCATTTGTATAAACTATTAAAATACGAAAAAATATTCAGGAAGTAAAAAATAATAATATTTTATTTCAGAGTGTACGTAGGGGTAGTGCAATGAAATAAAATACACTCTGAAATAAAATGCAATGCAATTGTTCTCTTGTTTTTCACTGCATTCACTTGTGAAAAACACGAGAAATGACACTAAATAAAATATTGAACATAAGATTTTTAAAAAAAGTTAAAAAAAAAGTGGCGATGAAAATCACATTTCAGAGTGGGGAAACTTTGATACGGCAAATTTTCGTAAGCTTATTACAACGAAAGCTTATCCCAAAATAATTAAAAACGTAAATATTACTTCGAAGATATACGTAGACGTAGTCACGTTAAACCATTATAATTTTTGATGAACTTATAAAATGTATTTGCGTTCAGATTTGAATTTTAACTTATATAGCAAAGATATTAATTTAATGAAGTTACATGACATAACTCAATAAAACAATTTAATAACTTAATTGGTCAAAATATATCCTCGGGTCTAACTGTGGAGCTAGTCTGTTTATTTACGAATGTTTCTTGAAAGAAGAAGAAAATACTTATAAATCTAATCTACTTATAAATATAAAGCAGAACAAGACACAGAAAAAAAGGTAACGGTTGCAACTGAGATTCGAACCCATAATCTATTGTCTTACCGGAACACAATGTTTTACCCAACTCGGCCATTGGGATATATTTTTTTCTGTCATTTATGTACATCTCATATTTCAAATTCAAGTAATTAACAAACAATGATGGTTTTAACCTTCAAAAGTTATTCCAATAAAAAATAAATATTGACTACTGCCCAAAAACTATAAAGGTGTTATAATTGCTTAAAATATTATAGCTATAAAAATCCCAGTTGGTTAGGCATTATAATATGTTTGTTTTGTTTGTTCGAAAAATTAATTAAATACATTTGTATCACAAGAATGGTGATTGACGCTCTCTTGGGATTAGCACAGACACGCAAATGGATTATTCTAAAAACTACTAAAAACGACTACAATGGTTCAGAGATGTCGCCACTGGTCAGCTTGGAGAAATGCGCAGTGTTAAAATTATTTATTTTTAAAAATAGTATCGGAACAAGTGAAGACTACATCATCTGTTTTTTGAATATTTCTTTTCATTGTGAAAAACTGATGTTGTGTAAGATTGACAACTAACTACTTGTGCATGTTTCAAAGTCACAAAAGGATTATACTGATCTGGATTTCAAGTGGACAAAATTCTGGAGGCCTCTTCTGCTGCAAAGAACTACATACAAGGTTTTTTCCCTGGAGTTGTCGGATTGATATTCTTTGTGATATATTTTCGGCGCAAGTAGATTTCATAATCAAATCTATGAGTATTAAGCTCGGAGGATTTGAGATTATTTACACATCTCAAATTCATGTTATAATGAACCAGTTTTGGGAGGAATGCAGATCCCGCCAATGTGGGGGATTTTAATAAAAATGCACTTTCTAGATGAGAAAAGTGTGGAAAAGTTGAATAAAAAAGAAATTAAGGTGCGCTCGGCAAATTTGAGGGAGATACAGCCGTTTAAAGTATGAATAAAATGTCACTTCATGAACCGATACTGTCAGCCATTTTGTAAACTAAATATTACCTTAAAGTTGGTAGCACTCGTAATCATCCTCTAAATCTGTTGCACTATCCTCAAGCGACGGCAAAGTGTTGGGTGGACGTTCCACAGTGACGCGATTGTAGCCGACTTCATGTGATAGATGAGGCGCGTAATTATGAAATTGGTCTAGCGGACTTTTTTTCAACGATTTTTTAAACTGTTTATCACCTTCCAAATTAAAGTAACCTAACCTAAGACTACGTTAAACATGGTTTGTGCCCCTTTATAACGCCTACTCGCGTCAATGCAAGAAAAACATCCCAGTTTTCAAGTAGTTTAGCGGCTACGCCAGGTTTGTGTAACATGGTTTGTGACCATTATTAATTCTGTTTTTCATAATTACGCGCCTTATTATATATCACACGAAGTTGGCTACAATCGTATCAACCTTCGTTTATAGCAAGTCTGAGATACCAAAATAATAGTAACAAAATGGCGTAGTATAAGTTCACGAAGTGTCATTTTATTCATTTTTTAAACGTTTAAACGGCTGTATCTCCCTCAATTTTGCCAAGCGCACCTTAATTTCTTTTTTATTCAACTTTTTCACACTTTTCTCATCTAGAAAGTGCATTTTTATTAAAATCCCTTACATTGGCGGGATCTGCATTTCACCCCCAGTTTTAATTCTAATACATTATTAGAACTAATTATTGTTCAACCATCAATATGTTTGCAGCAAGAATTATAAAGATATCCGCGATGACCAATGTCGCCCCATATTACCTTATATATTATACAAGGTATTGTGCAGGTTATATGATCAGAACATTGCATGTTTAGTGCAAATTACTAAAACAGCAAGGTTTTATTACCCGGCGCAATGGGAATGGTGAAACACACGCAATTTCTGTTGGTTTAACTTAAACATAAACCGTGTCCTGAATCGTGACCACTGTCCGGCTGTTACACCAGATTGTACATTATAAATTATATTATACTTATATACGATTGTTGAAGTGAAAACTTCTTTAGAGCCGTTGTGATTTGAAACTTGATGAAACGGGAACTAGCAAAACTAAAAAAGACAAACACGTAGATACATACATCTTAAGGATTTTGCATATGAGAGAATATAGAAATACAATGATTATTTAATTCACGGGTACTCGGTTCTAATATAATACGATAAATCCACAGTCTCATGCGAGTCTCCTTTGTTGTAGTAGTATAAATCGCCTATTGAACCTCTGCAGACATTTAGCGAAACAAGGATTAAATTCTATTAAATTTTATAAAAATGAACATGCAAATGAAAATACAAAAGAAAGCCACATCTGGCAAATACTAGTAAGATGACCAAATGTATAGGAAAAGGTGCACTGTAATTCGACAACCAAATATGGCAAAAAAATCATCCTTCACATTAATAAAAAAAAGTGCTTCGTAGTCTCCCAACTCTTCTCCACTTTAGTTTTCTGAATGTTTCACTTCTACCGCGTGTAAATTGCGTTGGTGACCAAATCTGAATAGCCATGTATTCCCAACCTTCCTATCCACCACCTTCAGCCTCACAACATACTCTAATTACGGATGACATAACCCCACTTTCTAGAAAATATGGCTCTTATGTGTGCACATAAAAAAACTGAAATTTGAAATATAACCGTTGTTTATAGAAATAAAACCTTTAAGTCTGGAATATACCGAATACTCAACGCTGATGAGAACATTTTGTAAATGGATTGAAATTTTGAGTTATTATGCCGTTGTCCGCTTTCTCTGTCTTTAACTGTTTCTGATAGGGTTAAGCTTCCAACATCAGGGCATTTATTTATACTGGGGTTATACCTTGCACGTTAATTTTCTTAAGGCCTATCTTTCAGTGTAATAAGTATTTAAATTAATGTTGTTTTCGGCGATTACTTTTGGTTTAGCCGTCAAGTGCCGGATGCCAAAAACTATTAAGCTTAATCCCTCTCTCTTCTATTAATATTAAGGGGTTTTCGTGAATTTCCATTGCCTCCGTAATTAGGTGTGCTCTGTTCGTTTTGGGTCTTCCCAGAAAAAATTTAAAAGTAATGGTCGGTTTTGCGGTATAATTTCTACACCCATAAATACACATTTCACCATAATTTATGTGTTCGCCCTGATGGTGGACAATGAAACATTGTCCGAAACGTTTCCTAAAAAGAAATAACTCAAAAATGAATCCTTATAATCGTGTTTGATCTTCTCTCACTGGGTATAATTTTTGGAGACCCGAGAGTTGATCTCCAGACAATTGGCATCTAAAAATTATAATTTTTGTAAAATTATAATTTTTTTGCAAATTTTTTATATGTCAAACCTAAAATCGTCTTCAAACATATCATTAACCCTAGAAGGGTACTGTCAAATTGTAGGCGCTTATAGGTACCGATGAGTAAATTTTACTCACTTCAGAATTTTTGCATTATTATCTGATTTATTGTGCAAAGTAGTAGTGTTTAATGAAAAAAATTGAAAGCCAGCATATAATATAAGTGTAATTTTTATTATAATATATAAAAAAGCAAAAATAATACTATGTATTTTTATCGATTTTATTGGCAGGACACAGTGAATTTTTTGCATTTGCTGTTGGACCAGGGCGAATGTAAACAATATTTTTTGAGGGAGTTTTTCGACCTGGCGCAGCAACAGGTTCCTTACTCCAAATAAAGTTTCCATCTTTTATTACATGTATAATACTTTCTTCTTTACGTACTAATATTTCATGTATATTTTTAGTATGTAAAGGGTACCGATTAGAAAATTTTACTCACTAACTTTTATTAAATTGCCCACAAGCGCGATAAATCAAACAACACCATTCAATGCCTGCGGCAGCTGACTAATGACAGAGTGGGCGAAGCACTGCTGGTGGCTTGACTTTCAGTGTTGCCAACCTGCTGATTTACGAACAAATCTATTCCTTATGTGAGTAAATTTTACTCACAGTACCCTTCTAGGGTTAATAATAAGTTGGTATGGATATCAAACGAACTTATTTACAGTGTTGCTTTTTGTACTTATACACTTATATACACAGTATATAGTAGGGTGTCCCAAGACTGTATGGGAAAAAAATCATGTCTTGATATGTCTAATAGTGATAAAAGGGTGTTAAATGAAGATATAATATCACGTAATTTTTTTAATAATATTTGGATATCATCTTCTTCTCCGGATTGACTTTGAAATTTCACATAATAAAAAAAAACCCACCCTTGAAAATTAAAAAATGTTAGATAAACATTAAAAATGAACTGTTTTGGAAATTAATTTTATTTACACGGAATAGGGAATAATTTGATTTATTTATTCAAAAAAATATTAATAAAATTCAAATTATCTCAAGGCAGTGTACTTATATACCAGCAAAATCCTTCTTACTCTCAAATTTTGGCATTATTTTGAGAGACTCAATCTTGGGACTTTTTGTAAGTGATTTCGTAAAAATATGAGTATATATATGTTTTTTAATTTTTTTTTTTTGTATATATATTTTTTTATTTTTAATAATAAGGTTTACATGGTATTTACATTATAATTTTACATCTCAGTTTTTTTTTACTACCCTTCCATTAAAAGCACTTGCTTGTGTGTGGAAGGGGAGTGTACATACATGCTATTAGTTATTAGTTATACATAAGTTAGTACTTAAATAATTCATTGTACATAAATATACGTGAGCTGCAGTATTTATTTTCATAATGGTGTGTATTAAAAAAAAAGAAAGAATGTTATGAAAAACTTAGGATATTTGTAAGATTAATTGACAGTAGTTTTTTTCTTAAGAATATTTTTAAAATGTCTCTTGACAGAGAGCAGTATTCGGGTTTTATCATTAATGCTTCTGATTTCTTCTGGTAGACGATTGAAAAAAGTTCTTCCCTGGTAAGTATAATGATGCTGTGGTAAGTATAATGATAGTTTTGGGCATAGAAAAACATGTTTAAGTCGAGTTCTGTTTTCATTTAAAAATGGATATTTATCTTTTTCTTTTATAATTTGAATTAATGAATTTTTATTATATAAATATCTACTACATATCTATACTACATAATATCTACTATATATCTACTACATTTGCTATGGAAGATTACAAAAAATATGGTTTAAAGGATTGAAAGGAACTTTCATATACACTAGAAATAATAACCCCCTATAATGAAAAATTTCAAAATTTGAAGTGAAGAAGAAGATCGAATCAGAAATAAAAAAAAATTAAATACGTCGTTTAGAACCTATTTGGCACCCTTTTATCGCTCTTATAATTTAAAAACAATATTTTTTTATAACCCGTCTTAGAATACAAGTGGTTTTATCCTTGACACATAATATATATTTTTTTTTTTACTTGAGCTCCACACAGGAGGCCCTGAGGAAAACAATTTCCCTCAGGGCCTATGTCATATTTGGGGATGCTGTGCGGAGGGTTTTTTTTAAGGAAAGGAAGGAGAGGAGAGTTCTGGGAAGGAAAAGGGTTTAAGGGGTGGGTAGGAATCTGGGGTTCAGTGTGTCGTGGTCATCCGCCTCCAAGACCTAAACAAACCTCACCCCATTACCCGGGCACCCCTGCTAAATCACTAAACGTAGCGAACCACTTGGGGTGACCTATGGCAGAGGTGTTGGTTATCCAATAAATGTTCCCGGGGCGGCGGTACCCATTCCCGCCTCCCAAATTGAATATATGAATGAAAATAGAGGCAAATATAAGTACCATTTATTTGATAACCAACACCTCTGCCATAAATTACCCCAAATGGTTCGCGACGTTTGGTGACTTAGCAGGGGTGCCCGTTGAGGTAGTCCCTTTGACTTCTCTAGCCATACTCTCTCAGAACATCGCCTTACACCGCAATGGAAGGGATGGATTTATACGTCCATCGCTCCTGGACATACTGATCCAACGATTCCTACCCACCCCTTATACCCTTTTCCTTCCCAGAACTTCCTCTCCTTCCTTTCCCAAAATATCCTCCACACAGCATCCATAAAGATGACATAGGCCCTGAGGGGAATTATTTTCTTAAGGACCTCCTGTGTGAAGCTAATGTAAACATTTTTTTTGTTATTCGGCGGTGCATCCTCTCTGCACGTCCCTTCGGCGACACTAAGTTATGTATAGTAAATCTACTGCATCTCCATCTTCTCTTCTCTACATATTATAAATTAAAGTCCCCCGCGCTGTCTGTCTGTCTGTCTGTCTGTCTGTCTGTCCGTCTGTCTGTTCGCGATTAAATCGAAAACTACTGAACAGATTTTCATGCGGTTTTCACCCATGGATAGAGTATTTCGTGAGGAAGGTTTAGGTATTTAATTTGTCAAGGATTTGTGTAAATTGGTTGAAACATAATGATAATTGTTAGAAGTGTTGGAAAATGTCTAGCCGCCTGGTAGCTTTCATCGAAAACGCTGCCTAATCCTTTTGGGATATAAAAAAACAATGCATGGTGGGATATTCCTTTAATATAGATCTACAAAAAATCCGCGAAGGCATATATCTATCTTTTACGGATAGCTTACTATACCCATTCTATCTTCTAAAAAAATGGTCACGTACATTGCGGTAATTGAAAAGTTGTTTAGACGGACACAGTATTAATCCTTATTAACTTAAATTCGTTAGTTACCTCAAACATTTCATGCACATTATTATTATCTTTCCCACCATCTCTACGTATAATAAATTAAAGTCCTCCGCGGCATCTGTCTGTCTTTTCGCCATAAACTCAAAGACGGCGGTGGATACAAACCTTGGATTTTACAAAATGTTTTATTATCCCCAGCAACGCGTGGCCGGGTCAGCTAGTATTGTATATAATATACTGGAGAGCCAACTCTCAGGGGATCAACCGTCATGGAACCATAATTTTCGTACAATTTGTCGGAACAATCTACCAGAATTTAGCTTAATTCGGAAGCAAAGCTAATCACACAAAGTACAAATATCCACAGTCATCAACATTGCATATTGCGAATTATACGAGTTGAAATATTCAGTGGAGAGCTCGCCAGTGAGGCAGTGAGGCGAATTCCAGAGTTCAGCGGGTCAGGGCGATAGCAACCTGGCAGCGGAAGTAGGCCGTATTGCAGGCTGTATCGCAGCCTGTGTGGGGTAGGCTGTTCCCTGCATGGTGTCGGGTAGTTGCCAGTTCCGCCGCCGTGCCCCTGCGGCGCTACCGGCTTCCGTTTCCCGTCACGACCATATTTACAACTTGTAGTGTAATTATGAGAATTAGCGCAATTGGCGCCCAACGTTGGGCTTTATTTCGGATACTAAAATGATAATGAGCGCCGCTATTTATTATGAGTTTGCGCTCTCGGCTTATTTTAGTTGTGATAAAATGGCAACTGTTACGAAATTATCAGATAACTGGGTCGACAGATTACTGGATTTGTTTTAGACTAATGTTATTTGCCATGATATTACGATAATATTACTATTTGAATGGAAATAAACTTTTATCATCCAATGGGTTGAAAAATACTACATAATTGTCACGAATAATATCGTAACACGAGAGAGATGGTGGACTGTAAAAATATTTTTGTGAATCAAGACAGTTCAGCGATCTTTAACCACAATCACAACAATTTGACGGCCGGCGTAGTCCAGCGGTAAGGCTCTTGACAGTCTTGACTAGAACTCCGAAGGTCGCGGGATCGAATCGAAAATAAATTTTATTTGATTAATTTGTATTATTTTACAATTTATTAATTTAAAATAATATAAAGTATATTTGCGGCATGTTCCAGAGTGGAAGATACTCTCAGTATCGTCCTGGTGTAAGACCACCATTCAGAATTGAAACGTTGCTTGAAATAGCGTTAGTCGTGTTTGGTGATCAGATCTGAATAGCCAGGTGCTTCCCCACCTCCCTCTTCCCCATCTCCTTCCCTTCCTCATTACCTCCAGCCTCACAACTTACCCCAATAATTGGGGATGCCGTAGTCCCACTGGCCCCATCGGGAGCAGTTGGGACTCTTGTGCGGTATTCATGTAAAAAAAAAAATCACAGGATTTGGCAAATGGAAGGAGAAAGGCCCTACTTTTGGGTTAATCTGCGCCGATCTTGATGCTGGCTGCTCTCCAGGATAACGACACACCGATGGTCACAATTACCGACACTTTAGGGTTAATTGATTAGTATTTTTGCGATTAATAGCGAGATTTCGAAAGCGAGATATATCACTGCGATTTTTGAACTCATTTAAAGTAGGTAATCTTAGATTTTGTGCAATATTGTAGATGCGTTCCATGTAGGTATGTAACATTTTCTTCATTTGTAGTAACTAAGTAGGAACTTTCAAGGAAAGGAGGAAGACAAAGGAAAAAATAACAATGAAGGACTTGGGAACATGGGTTTAGTTTTTAAGCTGTTTCAGAACTAAACACTAATAATAATTTAAAAACAAAAATTTTAACAAAACAAAAAAACGACTTCAAAAAATGCACTCAAAAGTAAAAAAATAATTTCGTATATTTCTACAACTTAATAATCAACTTACTTTTTCTACTCATCAATATGTAAGTACGATTGTAATTTTTGGAGTCGGTGTCAGCCAAGGTAGGTTTGTAAATACACACATAGTTATAGATGAGACGTGCTTGTGTCGCACACGCGACTTGACGAGGTGAGAGGCGAGAGCGGGCCGCCGCTGGAGGGGAGCTGTTAAGTGAACACGCCGGGCCGGGTACCTTGGCTGACACCGACTCCAAAAATAACAATCGTTCCTACATATTGATGAGTAGAAAAAGTAAGTTGATTATTAAGTTGTAGAAGATTACGAAATGATTTTTTTTTCTTTTTAGTGCTTTTTTTGAAGTCGTTTTTTTGTTTTGTTTATTTTTTGATTTTTAGCGAATCTGAAGTACACTAACTAATTCGATTAAGATTCGGCCGAGTATCGTTATTTGCTCTTAAGAATTGGAGAGTTCCGTTACTTAGTCATGGATCCCATAATCAGAACCTAACCATACTCTCATCAAACTATCGTTGAAGTACATTCTTTCCAATAAAAATTATCATCGAAATCGGTTGGCGTGATATTGAGTTATTCGTCCATTTGTCGTGCACATACTTGATGCAAATTTTAGACTTATATGATTTTCTCATGGATGCCATTGTCAGAACTAGACCAAATTAAAATGGGACCACACGGGAAGCACCAGCTTTCAAATAAAAAAAGAATCATCAATATCGGTTCACCCAGTCGAAAGTTCTGAGGTAACAAACATAAAAAAAAATAGAGTCGAATTGAAACCTCCTCCTTTTCGAAGTCGTTTAAAAATAGTGTGTGTTGAACGTGGGATGACATTCGGAAACGGCGCGAAAATTACCTTGATGAGTTCCAGTCAAAGATTGGTATAAAAACAAACAATTCAAATGTTTTTTTGCGGTTGTTTTCTGTCTACCAGATAATATACTTATCTTACTTCTTCTAACAAAGCAATACTTACTTATCTTATTATTCATGTATATTTCATGATAATATCACAAGAAGAAGAGAAAAAATTCATAAAAATATTAACTGATTTAATATTTCTACACACTTCTGAATACATTACCAATAAGAAAAATAAAATTTAGAGAAGTTTTCAAAGAAATAATGAGCTTGATACTCTTTTGAAAATTTACAATATTATTATTCCCATCATTGACAGCTGCAAAAAGTGACCCACAAATGTTATAGAATATTCATTTAAAAGCTACAAAGATTAAATAAAAGTAGCTTCCAAATTCATATTGGCGCAAACAATTCTGAACTTTTCTTTCATACAGTTTCATAATACATTTGGCTTAAAATCGCATTTAAAAAAAAAGAAAAATAACAAAAAAAAATCCACAAATTACTCAAAAAAAGTGGGTGTCCCCCTTGTCATACAGGAGCTTTTGCGCTCACACACACACACACACACACACACACACCCTCACACACCCTCACACACACACACACGCGCGCGAAAACACAAGCATTACTTTGAATTTGGCTACTAGCCGGCTTAAGAGATGGCGCAGAAAATATATATATATATATTTTTTTACATGAATACCGCACAAGAATCCCAACTGCTCCCGTCTGGAGCCAGTGGGACTATGGCATCCCCAATTAAGGTATGTTGTGAGGCTGAAGGTAGTGGGGAGGGGAAGGAGATAGGGAAGAGGAAGGTGGGGAAGTACCTGGCTATTCAGATCTGGTCACCAAACACGGCTAAAGCCATTTCAAGCAACGTTTCAATTCTGAATGGTGGTCTTACACCAAAGCGATACTAAGAGTATCTTCCACTCTGGAACGTGCCGCAAATATACTATATATTATTTTAATTTTTATTAGTAATTCCGCTTAATGCGACAGGGTTGTCACAAGTTATTTCTTGTCCATAATTTAACAAATAAACTTTTATTTTTCTACAATGAATAACAACGACAGTGCTGTGTTATCTTTAAATAATGCGACTGAATCAATCAGTGATCTTCACAAAGCCATAACTGATCCTGCGCTCAAAATAACCAGAGATCAGATGACAAAAATATTATCTCTTCTCTCCGCCGTCTCTGGAAACATGACAGATGTAGGAGTGAAAGTGGGGATTCTTGTTGGTAAAATTGAATCCTACGAACGGATAATTGACAAACTCCAACCGCCAGCTAATAACACCTCTTCAATCAATGATTTGCTCGCGGAGGCTGAGGATAGGAAAACCAGAGCGAAGAACATAATTCTATTCAATATTCCTGAAAGTTTATCTGAATCAAAAACCACGGCTATTACAATGGACAACGACAAAGTTACCTCAGCAATAGGCGATGTAAACAGTGAAATTATACCTAATATGTTAAAGATGTACAGACTGGGTCTACAAAAACCAAACAAACTTAGACCAATTAAGGTCGAATTTAATGATTTTATCTCGGCACGTGAGATCTTGACCAATAATGCTAAACTGAAAAATGGTGTCAAGGCCAGAAGTGATCAAACGCTGTTGCAGAGGACTCAACTTCTAGACTTACGCCATCAACTTGAGACCAGAAAGAACAATGGTGAAACCAATATCACCATCAAATATATAAACTCCATACCCAAAATTATTGATTGTACGCCAAAAAACTAAAACAAAATAAAATAAAATGCTATTATCAAAATGTGAGAGGGGTCCGTACAAAACTTCCCAAATTATTGACTTCGGCGGCAATTATCACCAGTGATATCTTCATATTAACGGAAACATGGCTCGATTCAGGAATTAATTCGGCTGAATCAGGCTTCCCTAATTTTAATATATATCGTATGGATAGAAATTCGAAAACAAGTACCAAATCAAGAGGTGGCGGAGTGGTCATAGCTATCTCAAAAAATTTCAGCTCCTTAAAAATATCCACGAAGTACCCATCCATAGAGCAACTTTTTGTCAAAGTGAACACTTCTAGTGGTAAATTAATAGTGGGATGTGCATATTTACCTCCAAATTCTGACGTCCAAAGCTACAGCAATCACTGTGACGAGGTTGAATCAATCTGTGCTAAAAACCCTAACACTAAATTACTTCTAGTTGGTGACTACAACCTGCCTCAATACGATTGGTGTAATATGAATTCTGACAATTATTGTTCTAATGTTAATATTCGTGTAATTAGAGATATGGCTCTCTTCTTAGGACTATCTCAGTGTAATAGTATTCATAATATTGGTGGTCGTACATTGGATTTGGCATTGTCAAATGTGTCTGACATCTGTGTTGCGAGAAGTACCGAAATACTATTACCTGTTGATGTTTACCATCCACCACTAGAAATACGTATGTCTAATCTCAAACCAATTCCTATTGAAAAAAGGGTAGTAATAACTAGAAATTTCAAAAAAGCAGACTATATACAAATCTCCAACTATCTCAACCAGATTGACTGGTCATTCTTGGATAGCGAGGCTGATATCAATGCACACCTTAACTTTTTTTACTCCATTATTAATTCTGCAATTGAAAAATTTGTACCTTTTACGGCTTACAGGGAAACTCAATACCCAAATTGGTTCTCAAAAGTACTGATAGACTTAATATACCTCAAAAAAATATCTCATAAGAAATTCAAACAAAGTCGCCTGGCTATCGATTATTCCGTGTTTCAAAAATTGAGGGGAGACTGCAATAAGCTCTCTGCAGAATGTTACAAAACTTTCATACGTGATGTTGAAGGCTCTATCATGAACGACTCAAATTTCTTTTGGAAATATGTTAAATCCCAAAAAGAAAACGGTACTTGTATACCAAGTATTATGTCATTCGATTCTAAAATATCCCAAAATCTTCAGGAAACTGTTAATTTGTTCGCCGATTTCTTTAGCGGTGTATATGTTAATGCAAATGTAGATAGCAATATCTCTTGTTCTAATTTAGTTGAGACTCTTGATATATCTGATTGTACTCTAACCATAGATGATATTATATCCAAGCTGAAGAGTCTCGATTCCCGCAAATCCGCAGGACCTGACAAAGTTCCACCCAGATTCTTAGTTAATTGTATGCATTCATTATCGTATCCCATACATAAGTTATTTACAAAGTCACTCTCATCAGGTGTGTTCCCTGACCTTTGGAAGTTTAGTCTTCTGACACCCATTTTTAAAAAAGGAAATAAGAGCGACGTAACAAACTATAGGCCAATATGCACCATGTCTACATTACCCAAACTCTTTGAAAGCCTGGTACTAGACAAATTGATATCCCAAATCAATCAAACCATCTCACCGCTTCAACATGGATTTATCAAAGGAAGATCAACCCTGTCCAATTTAATATTATACACGAATGACATTGTTAATGCGTTGACTTCATCACATCAAACTGATTCCATATATACTGATTTCAGTAAGGCATTTGATAAGGTTAACCACAGACTCTTATTACGAAAACTGAAGTTGTTGGGAATGAGAGGGAGTATTTTGGAATGGTTTAAGAGTTATCTATTGGGAAGGTACTTATCGGTCAAAGTTGATTCTTTTACTTCTTATACATTTGCTGCCTCGAGTGGGGTACCACAGGGATCTCATTTGGGCCCGATATTATTTTGCTTATTCATAAATGATATAGTTAATATATTTAGTAATGTCAAAGTTCTATTATTTGCTGATGATCTGAAGATTTACAGAACAATTAGAAACGATGACGATTGCGCCATTCTGCAGTCAAACTTGAACAAACTATGCGCTTGGTGTTCTGCCAATGATTTACAACAAAATATTGGTAAATGCCAGATTATTAGTTTTTACAAAGGTAAAAATCCTTTTAACTTTTCTTATGATATGAATGGTGTTAATCTTCTTCGTGTATCGCAGATTCGTGATCTTGGTGTTATATTCCACGAGAGTCTACAGTTCAATGTACACATAGATGAAATAACAAGCGATGCAATGAGAATACTAGGTTTTATCTTGAGAATTGGGGCAAATTTTAAAAGTATGTTAACATTAAAACATCTGTATTGCTCACTAGTACGAAGCAGATTAGAATACAATTCCTCTGTATGGTCACCATACTACAATGTTCATTCTCAATCATTGGAAAAGGTACAAAACAAATTTCTTCGGTACATCAATTTTAAAATGAAAATTCCAATCGAATTTATAAATTATAATTACTTACGCGCTGAAACCAGACTTCTTAAATTATCAGATAGAAGAGTGTTAATTGATTTATTATTTTTATACAAAATTATAAAATCTTTAATTGACAGCCCTAATTTGTTGGAACTAATTTGCATTAGCATTACCCGCTAGACAAACTCGTAGTAAAGATATTTTTAAATGCAACAATAAACTCAACACTAATTACTCCATATACTCACCAATTCCAAGAATCCATAACCTTGCGAATAAGTATTTATGCGAATCTATAGATATATTTAGTGTTGACAGTTTTGAATGTTTCAAAAATCAACTAATCTCGATTCTATCTGCTAATAATTAACTTTTATTATTTTTTTGTTTTTCTCATAAAATATTTTCTCATCTAAACCTCACCAGTAAAATGTATACTTACTTTATAATATTTTTGCAGTTCTATTTACACTTTGTTCTATGTCAGGTCTTATTATTATTGTTAATAATATGTATAAATATTTAAAGCTGAATTGTTTTAGTTTTTGTAAGTACAACTTGTACTATTTCATTTAAATTTTTTTTATGTTGTAATATTCTTTACCTAACGAGTCGATTGCATTTATATTTATTCTGTTTTATTGTTTATGTAATACATGTAATTAATATTGTTAATTATATATTTGCTTCTTTTCTTGTAAAAGCCCACTAGGGCGTTAATAAAATATAAATAAAAAATAAAATAAAAAAAAATAAATGAATAAATTGTGAATAATATAAATTAATCAAATAAAATTTATATGCCACGCCGGGATTCGATCCCGCGACCTTCGGAGTGTGAGTCAAAAGCCTTAGCGGTCGTCAAAACTGAAATGTATTAGAGTAAAAAAAACTTTTCAACCTAATCTAAAAAAGAATTCAATCTATATCCTTCAAATCATTAGGTTGGGTTGTTTCACAGATATTCAAATGAAACATTATCATAAATTGACCATTCAGCGCCATTTTGTTACAGCCGATGTAAATGACAATTCCGTTTAAGATTTTGAACCAAGACACTATCACGTTGTTAAGCTTTTCAGCTTATTACAATCTAATCGAAATCTGAAACGCACCTAGAATCAACGTTTAACGGGAATCATTGAACGTAAAAAAAGAACAAAATGGCGCTGATTGGCCATTTGATGGCAATGTTACATTAGAATTTCTGTTAAACAACCGGGTCTAAGTCATCATGTTTACCACTGGGCCATTTGGCTCCCAGCCGCCTTGCAGTTTGCGCAATATAAACAAGATGTATTTGCCTGTGCTGCTGGTACGCCGACAGTTCCACCTTTGAGTTTCTCCGAATTCTGGAGCGTGGGGGAGGGGGTGGGGGTGAAAAGACGACCGCTTTGTTTACGAGAATGTCTACCAGTTCTAGTCGGATTGCTACCATTGGACTGGAGATCTGCATACTGTACTACATATACTCTACTGCACTGCACTATACTGTAAACAGAGTGTTTCTGGATAGCGTGAAAACAAAATGCAAAAAAAAATCAATATGTTAGTGATTGATAACTTATTGAAACTTGTAATATTTAACTAAAAAAAAAACTAACAAACCATCACGCCGTTTCTCGGCAGGGGTAGGCAAAGAGGACAGACCGCTAAACAACTCGATCTTGGCACACACTTCTTGCCTCGTTCACATTCATACATCGTCTCATACACGGTTGAATTTGGCAGCCACCTCTGCAAAATCCAAATAGCAAAATAGCTCCAAATAGCTCAGCGCTGCTCATCATATGCAGACTTCAAAAGAGCCGCACAAGACAGGGAAGAGTGGAAGAGACGAATAGATGAAATTGCTGCAAACCAATCCCAGGATTGAAACCGGAGAGAGAGAGATATGGGGGCCCCATCGAAGCCAGAGTACACTGTACAGTACGCCTAGTTTTTGGGAGGCTATAGGAAGCATCTCCTTAAAAAGACCCTCCACACAGCATTTAAGATGACATAGGCCCTAAGGGAAATTATTTTCCTCAAGGCCTCCTGTGTGGAATTAATGTGAAAAAAAAATTACCCATTTTACGTTAGCTCAACACAAGAGACCCTGAGGAAAATAATTCCTCTTAGGACCTATCTATCTTTGGGGATGCTGTATGGAGAAGGTCTTTTTAAGAAAGGAAGTTCTGGGAAGGAAAAAGATATAAGGGGTGGGTAGAAATCTGGATGGTTAATGTGTTCAGGAGTGATGGACGTATGAATCCAACCCCCCCTGAGGTGCAAGGCGACTACGAATATAATCTACATGTATTTTTCCTCATACATGCACCTATTCCACGATTTCATACACTAGCAAACAAATTCACCTCAAGTATTTACCATTATTTAAGAAACACTTGAATGATATTTTTATATTTGTCTACAATATAAAAACCTTTTGCCGTTTTCTTTTTTATGTACTGTGACATTTGATTTGAGTTGTCAAGAATTGTTTTTATGTAAATTTTGTAAATACACAATGTATACTATTTTTTGCCATCATCTGCAACTTTAAAAAACTTTCTCTTGTATGTAATGCATTATTTTTACTAAAATGTATCTTTATACTGTGGTGGACGAACAAAGGACACAGATTTGCATCGTCCGGCCACCCGATTGGTCCCTCAGGCACCAATTGGATGCAGACCTTTCCTCCAGCAACTGGCCTCGCTTGCATCAGAAACTCACGATTCATTCTGCTTTAACTCTCGGTCAGGAGTCGCTGGTCTTTAATATTTGTTCGCCCTTCACATTACTTTATTATTGCATATATTTAAATTGGAGATTTATGTGTCTGTAAATAGTGTTAATAAACTTGTAAGTATTGAATCGTCTTACTTATTCGCTTTGCCATCTACACACTTACACAATAAACACATAACCCCCAAAGTGGTGACCCCGACGCGATCCCCGACATAGTGACCCGACTTCCATTCATGTGATGTTTACTTTTTCAAGTTATTTTTTTTTTAATTTAAAATTTTGTCTCTGTATTATAAACTTATATGTAAAAGCCCACCAGGGCTTTGAAATATTAATAAATAAATATAAATATTTAACATATATCTTGCATATAAAAATCTCGTGTCACGGCGTTTGTGGTCGCACTCCTCCGAAACGGCTTGACCGATTTTTATGAAATTTTTAATGTATATTTGGTAGGTATGAGAATAGGTTTTAAAGTATATTTCGTACCGCTAGGTGATTAGGGTATCCCTATCCAAAAAAAAATTCTATTTTTCCGACAAATTTTTATTTTTATTTGTCATCAAAAAATACTGATAACCCCAAATGTTACCCTTCTCACCTCCACCTTCCATTTTTTAATCGCGATTTTAGTATTTTTGCATGAACATATTTAACCGTCTTTCGTATTTCAAACAGAAAGAAATTATTTATGTTGTTGAATGACAGATGACGCTACGTCCGCCTCATCGAACTTTCATCCATACATGCGCAAGACATTCACGAGAAGCGTCGCGTCATTTTTATATTTCATTCGGCATCATGTTCTCGCTTGGGCAAAACATCGAACTTGTTTGTGTTGGCTAAAGACGGACTGACGAAAATTATCGTACACTCAATTGCTCTTCGAAATTCATAATGATTTTCTTTATTTCATTTTCTTACTTTAGTTGGTGTTTTTTTATTTTTATCGGCGGTCATCGTCTACAACGCTCTATTTCTCTTTCTGTCATAGATCTCATCCCCACACACTTACAATACATTCGTTATTTTTTATTTAACAACCAAAATACTCACAAGAAATAATTTATATGGCAAAACAACGTTTATCGGGACAGCTAGTCATCTATAAAAAACTAACTAACTCACCATCACGCCGTTTCCCCGCAGGGGTAGGCAAAGAGGACGGACCGCCAAACAACTCGATCTTGGCACACACTCCTTGCCTCGTTCACATTCATAAATCGTCTCATACATGCTCTTCTATTATTCCGACTCTTCACATGGCCCGACTCAAGTATCTGATTCACTTGGTCGTGCCATGTCTTCCTCGGGCGTCCCCGATTTCTTCTTCCATTCACATTTGCGTCATATATTCTCCTTACACTCCTTTCCTCGTTCATTCGCTCTACATGCCCAAACCATCTGAGCGTACCTTTCTTAATCTTACTCATCACGCTTACATCAGAGTTGCATTCTTCGTGGATCTCCACATTTCTCACACGATCGTACATGGTTTTACCACACATACGCCTCAGGGATCTCATTTCTACAGCGTTCAGTCTACTTTCATCCTTCCTCTGCCGGTTCCATGCCTCACTGCCATACATCAGGGAGGTACTAGCACTCCATTATGGACGGCTTACTTCGCTTCTTTGGACAGCTTTTTGTTGGCGTCAACGGCGTTCAGTCCTCCATTAATAGAGTTGCCTGCATTTACCCTTCTTTCAATATCTCTGTCAGCCCTTCCATCTCTCGTAAACATACTTCCCAAGTACACAAACTCATCCACCTGCTCCAAATACTCATCATTCACAACTGTGTTGCACATTGTTTTCATACTCTCTCTTTCAAATACCATGACTTTAGACTTACTTACATTCATCATTAACTTATTCTTCATACATCTATAAATGATCTATAGTCATCTATAATTGTTCAAATTAAAATATGGCAACTAAATAAAAAAGATACGACAAAGTCTTCGCATTCTTAATTCAGCACACCTTTATAGTACACCAAACACCCTTTCTCTCGTACAACCCAGACAGCACCAGATGCAATTGTATGCAAACGTACCGTGTAATGCATGCATTGTGTATATAGTACGGTCTCATCTGCAGTTCCAGTGCATACTGGGTCAATTTCCTCACAGGAAAACTACAGGGATAACAAATGCAGCGATAGCAAGATATGGAGTTGGGTGATATACATCTCCCCACTGCATTTGTGTGCATCTCTTTATATCCCTGTGTATCTCTATGTGCAATGTGCATCTCTGTGTATCTCTGTACGATGGAATGCAACGGGTGATATCTCAGTTCAAATAATACATAATGTCGGTTGGAAGACTTATGGGTTATTGTTTGTTGTTTCGGATATTTGTCAGATATCTCGGTGCCATTTTGCTGTGTCAGTATTGATAGGGGTATATTAATAAAATATATCCAACAACATATTTTATATTTTGTAAAATTCGATTTCAAGTTTGATAAACTAAATTTTGTGCTGCATACGGGATTTATCAAAAGTTTTGGTTTTGCTTACAATTATGTCAAATTAAAAATATTTTGTTTGCTTTTCGGACCATTTCATATAGGTCACACAGAAATATTCGTGTCTTTCTTGAGAAATATGATCTCAACGGTATTGGAAAAAGAAAACACCAGACTGTATATTAAAATCTAAAAAATAAACACAAAGGAATTAAAGTGTGCACCTTTAAAAATTATTTACTTACCACTTGTAGAATCAAATTTACGGCATTCAATAACCACTTGGGGACACACTTGCAAAACTAATTTAAACCACGTACAATCAGTACAAAATTCAATGGTTAAATTACTAGTTCAAAAACATATTTTTTTCACAGAGACGAAACGTACCATTGCTGTATAAGAATTTAACTATATTACCGGTGCAGACCATCTTATGGTACAAAATATTGACTCAGCATATGTCTCAGTCTGAATATAAGAGGAAAGTGAAACATGAACATGACACTAGATTCACAAAGAATGAAGAAATGCCTGTTCCAAAATGTAACAATAAGCACGGACGGCAAACCCTGGAATATAATGTGCCCAAATTATTAAACATGTTTCCAAGTAATACAAAAAATTGCGATTCTATAAGTAGATTGAGATATATGCTGAAAAAATGGTTACTAAATAGAGATGGTTTATAAAATTGGCTATCGGAAAAAAAAATATTTGTATTAATAATAATAATAATATATATTTATTGAACAAAAAAAAAATTAAGGTTTAGGCCGGTTACAGTGCTCGACCGACGGTCGGTGCGTACGTCGGTCGCGCCCGTCATTTGTATGAAAATTCCTAAATCGTTCAGTGCAGGACCGACCGTACGCATGCGTATATCGCTACGCAGTACGTACGAGAATCGTCGGTCGAGCGCGTGCGCATGCAGACCGTCGGTCGACCGACGAGCTAGAAATGCTATCTGGGCGACGATCGGGTGTACGTGATATCTACGTCTTCTGTTCCTAATACGCCTACGAAGATAATAAGCAGCTATTAATTAATTAATTTCTCGTACGACGTCTGGTTAGCTTGTTGGTCAATCGTGAACTGACGGTACGCACCGACGGTCGGTCGGTGGTATGCGATCGTCAGGACCGACCGTACGCATGCGTATCGTCAGGACCGACCGTACGCACCGACCGTCGGTCGAGTACTGTAACCGGCCTTATAACTACAAAAACAAAAAGTACATCATAAGTACATCATAAATACAGTAAAAGTACAGTTTAAAAGTTGCATATGTACAAAAGTTAATAACAGAAAAACAAAATACATATATACAGTAGGTACTTAAAGAATACAGATTTATAATTATAAATTTAGGTTTCTCGTTACCTGCCTCACTAGGCTAGCCTGTGTTGAGGCAGTAATTTTATGTCAATTTATTATACAGTGAACATACCTACACTTATATTAGAATTGATATTGATATGTATGAAAAGATGTTGAATCTGTAGATATAAGATGTAAATTTTAAATTTTAAAATGTACATGTAACTAAAATATAAGCACCCGTTGACAAGCCAATTCAATTGGCATAGCAGAACTTGTTTGTTGATTATATGTATTATCTATTCTTTCAATAAAAAAAATAAAAAAAATAAAGTCAATTGTGACAATCTGTGTAGTTATAGTAATAATATTATGTATACATAATTAAATTCTAATTGAAGATTAACATCCTGTTGACAAATTGCTTAATTGCGGTTTAACGGGATTGTACTTGAAAAAAAACAATAAAAAAAAAACAATTATGAAAACAATGTTTCAGACCGCAATTTGAAAAAAAAATTATGAATCTTTGGGAATTCTTTATTTATTATTTTTACACGATAGAAAAAAAAATGGTGGATGATAACATTAACAATGCATTTGCCTAATGAAAACTTTGTGTTTTTTTTTTTCTTTATCAGTAGTTTTAATTAGAAAAAAACATAAGGAGAGTCATTTTTTAATTAAAAAAAATATATTTTTACGTGAAATGACAAAAAGGTGAGGCGATGATAATTTTCACGATACGTTAAATACACAGGTGACTTTTGTGTTACTGGTAAATCTCCCATCATCTTTGTTATCATTGGGGTTACTGTGTGAAGGATCTTTTTAGACAATGACGGGAGAGGAAGTTCTGGGAAGGAAATGGTAGGATGGATGGATAGGGATTTGTGGGTCAATTATGTTCAACAGTAACGGACATACGAATCCATTCCTCCCACTGCAGTGCATGGCAGTGGTCCGGTTGGAGAGGTCTTGCTTAGGTCTCTCTCAACCAGTTTCTCCCGATCCGGCCGGCCGCGCAGTAGACGGGCCAACGCACTCGTCGCCAAGACCTAGACAAACCATACCCCATGAACTCGGGCACGCCTTTTGAGTCACCAAACGTAGTGAATCACTTGGGGTGAGCTAAGCAAAGGTGTTATCAAATAAATGTTTCCCGAGGCGACAAATCCATACCATTCTCCCAAAGACAGCATTTCAAAAGACATGTGAAAATAGATGTATTATAGTAAAAAAACAAAAAATTTTACTTGTTGAGTTTTTTTTTATTTGGACTCTAATAAAAACACAAGTTTGATGAACCTTAAAAGTTTTGTCATATGAGCGCGGAACAAGGTATTTAATACATAATAGAAAAGAAACTGCTTTGCTGACAACAGTATATAATCTTCTAAACGGTATTAATTGTATTCCCGATATCATACAAAAATTTGAGTTTTATGTTCCCGACAACTTCACAAGTTTGTTGTTTCGAGATGTAGAATCAGCTTACCATTAGTAATATCGCTTGGATAAATGATTCTGTTACTAAATTACCTGTCTCCTGAAATAGATATTTTTCAACTGAATATTCCACAATTTAAAAATATTGTTTTTAGGTAAATGTAAATGTTCATTTAAAATAAAATAAATAAATAAATAAAAATAAAATTGTTTAATTATAGGGAACTCTAAAACAGTTTCTCCTCGGTTAAGATCTTGAATTCTCGAGAGAACCGACATCAACAATTTCCTAGTCTGGCTTTCCTACGAGTCGCGTTGATACAATTATTCAGTACCATATTGTTGGAGTTCTTAGACTCCGCTATTGTATTTGGTTAATGTCATTTATTGGCTGCATTCTGGATAAAATTAGTTTAATATCGACCACAATAACACGGGCAAGTGCCTAGCATGGTCGAAATCAGCAAATCCACAAATTATGTAACCATCAAAGCAATGACTAAAGATTTTTTTTATTTATTTCAGGTAACCAGAGCGGCGAGTGTAATAATACTCCGTTATATAAAAGCAAATATCTAAATAAATTATGTGATATGAAATAGAATATAAAATAAATAAAATAAAATGGTAAACACATTAGGACTTAGGAATGAGGGGTGGGTAGGAATCTCAGGGTCAATGTGCCTAAGAGTGACGTGCGTATTAATACATCCATCCCTCCAAGGTACGGTGCAAGGTGGTGGGTCAAGAGAGTCCAGATGGAGAGGTCTGGGTTAGGTCACCCTCAACCAGTCTCTCCTGATCCGTCCAAGCAGTATAACAAATACCTTGTCCGCCAAGTCTATATGGGGCTGATGTAAAAAAATACATTTGATGTCATATTAGGTTATTTTTTTAAGGAAAGACAAACATTACTTATAGGACGCAAATTACAATGCAATATAAAAATTTCTCCTCCATACAATAGTGCTTGTGTAATGATTGAGGACTTTGTTAGAAGAGAATTGAACCCAGAGTCGCCACACGTCGCGGTAGCCTGGAAACTATGAAACCCAGTGATTTTTACCACTGTATTACTTTTATTTTTTACCACCACTTGTATCGATAATAATAAAAAATATAAAATTCTTCCGATGGTGAAACAGCGCAGCGATTGGATTTTAAAAAAATCACTGCGTTAAACGGTGTTCCACAAGGTTGTCAAGTTGGTCCGGTGAATTAAAAAAAAACATAATTTTTGTTCATATGAAGCGGATACTTTGTGATGTGACATTATTAATTTAAAATAAAACAATAACTTTGTAAACACCACTTTTATTTTTTATACTTTATGCCGACCGGGTTTCGCTACAACCGTAGCTTCATCAGGGCAATATAATACTCTACTGTAATACTCTACTCTAGTAGAGTATTATACTGCCCTGATGAGGCTACGTTTGTAGCGAAACCCGGGCGGCATAAAGTATAAAAAATAAAAGTAGTGTTTACAAAGTTAATGCTTTATTTTAAATTAAAAACATAATTACTATTACCGTTTTAAACTTTACAACCCTGATGTATACCAGTGAGTCATGGAACTGGTAGGAGAAGGTTGAAAGTAAACTGAATGCTGTAGAAATGAGACCTCTGAGGCAATACAATAGTGTAAGAATAATAAATGACACGGAAATTAATGGTAGAAGAAATTGGGGATGCCGAAGAAAGACATGGCACGATCGAATAAATCAAATATTTGAGAATGCATGAAAATGTGATACATAAATGTGAATGAAGCAAGCCAACTTCAACCACTCCTGCAGGGAAATGTTGTGATGGTTAGTTATTATTTGCCTTTGGCTTAGGGCAATCCATTGCAACGAAGACTAGGCAAAGATTAGTAGTTATCCAGAATCAGCCCCGAGCAAGGGGAGGGTCGGGTTAGAACTCAGGACCTCTTACTGGACGTCGTTAAACTTGTTAGTCTGAAGACAATGGAATTGCATTACAGATGTTTTCAAGATATTACTTGATATTATATTGATTCTTCACAATTAATATATTTCTTTAAAAAAATTCACATTGTAACTTTCAGACTGAAAACTTTCTACGTATTACTCGTTTTTCAAGGAAAAATATGACAATAACAGAAAAATTAAAAGCTTAAAATTTTAAAGAATTACAAAGTTTTAAGTACAATTTTTCCCCTTTGCACATAAATACTTAAACTTCTTAATTTTATTAAAATAAATGCTTCAATGTCAACTGCAAAAAGTTCACGGGATGGTCGTAATACTTGAAATATCAGTTTCAGTATTAAACATGATAATTTGTATCTGTTAAAATATCTGTGGTAAATAATTTTTCCCTTATCTGAATTCTTAACAGTTTTCAGTTACAATTTTGAAAATGACATTTAAATTCAAAACTAATCGGAGTTCATTGAACCATAGTTACAGAGTGATAGACCCAAAACCAAAAATACGTTTGATGACTAGCGTAGACCTATGAAAAATCACGGGATTTGGTAATTTCAATTTTTAAAAGGACAAAAAAATAAATAAGATAAAAAAATTATAATATCATGTAGAAACATTTGTACCAAGTTTCTTGTTTGTCTGGATTCTTCACACAAGCAGTTGCAAATTTTGAAAACGACTTATTATTTAAAAGCAAATAAGAGTTCTAGAGTTCATTGATTCAGAATTACAGACAGACACCAAACCGAAATTTAGTAATTTTAATAATATCTATATAGTTTGTTGTCTAGTTCACCCGGTTCACCGATGGTTTAAATTAATTCTAAACTATACTTTCTTTTTCATTAGCTTCACACAGGAGGTTCTATGGAAATTAATTTGCCTCAGGGCATATGTCATCTTAGGAGAAGCTGTGTGGAGAGTTTTTTTTAAGGAAAGAAAGGAGAGGAAGTTCTGGGAAGGAAAAAGGTATGAGGGGTGGCTAGGAATCTGGTGGTCAGTGTCTCCAGAATGATGGACATGTGAATTCATCTCTCCCAGTATGGATCCGGCTTGCCACTCAGTAGCAGTGGGCAGGCGCACTCGTCGCCAAGACCTAGACATAGTTCCCGGGCGTAGGTAACTATAACCGCCTCCCAAATTGAGGATTTGACTAGGTTACCTATAATGTTACCGTAAATAAGACTCGATTGTATCAAAGTCCATCTGGACTTAAAACATTGTGAACTACCAAAGCAGATTAAACAAAGCCTCAATATTTCAATGCTTATAAAATCACAAATGAGTAGGAGTGGGTAGTTCCTCCTTCAACCCAGTCTCTGTCGGTCCAGCCTGCCACACGGCAGACGAACTTGCCGCCAAGTCTTAGACAAACCTCTCCCATGAACCCGGGCACCATATGTAACGAACCAATTGGGGTGACCTATGGCAGAGGTGTTGGTTTTCCAATAAATAGTTCCCCGGGCGTCGATACCGTCGGTACCTACCTCCTAAATTGAGGATTTAATTTGGTTACCATAAATAAGATTCGTTTGTTAACCACCAAAGCAGATTTAACAAAGGCCTACGTCAACTTTCCGAAAAAATAAGAACAGAAAATAACAAAGTTTATAAAATCACGAATGAGTAGGAGTGGGTACTGAGAAATAGTAACTATTTATGATTTAATCAAATATTCAGCTTTGCGTCTGAAACTATCTTCGTAGTTTTGAAAACATAAAATTAGAGCGAAGTGCGAAATTGTTTGAAATACAAATTAATTTTATATTGTTTGACCTTTGGTTTCTGACAATGATTGAAAACAGTCTAGCCTTTTACAATAACAATATTATTTATTCTCAAATTAGAACAGGCAGTTATTATAATTTTACAACAGCTAACTTGATGAAGACGTGCTCAGTAAACATTGAATCATTAGAATAATCCTGATTAACTGTTAGCCAACGTCTAGGATAGAGTTACAGCGACCATATCAGAGCAGATGTGTAACAGTTTTAGTCTGTTAATAATGTCATGTTGTTAATTTTATTTAATTAACATTATAATATAGGTTATTTCGGATAATTTTTTTTTAAATTTAATTGATCCTGTTAAGTTTAATAAAACTTACATAAAAGTAATGTTATTTAATAGCACAAATGGCTTGTGCGTGTGTAAATAAATACCAAATTCGAGAAATCAACGTTTAAATTACGCCAAAATGAATCTTAAATGTCAGATTTTTTCAGTTATTTTCATGAAATAATTATTATAATTTTTAATTATATGAACGAGAAAAAGTGAAGTGACAGTTTTCATCCAAAATCCTAAATAAAAGGACTGTATTTTTTACATAAATTATATTTTTTTATAAATTTCTAAATAAAAGGACTGTATTTCACATCTTTACATTTTTATTAAATACTAGCTGAACCCGACCACGCTCGCTGTGGCTTTGTCTGATTTTAATTATTAGAAGTGTTAACAAAAATTGTCTATCAACTGTGCATTTCCAAGAAGACACATTGCTTAATTGAATATCTGCAGTGACTGTGCTGTAGTGTAGAATATAAGGGAAGAAAAAAAAAATCGTAAATGTTTTAAAATTATTTATTTATTCAGACCTTAAAGGCTTTTACAATATCACTTTATTATAGATTAGTACCTATTAGTGTCAGCAATTCTTTGTAGTTGATCATTTCTGCGTTGCAAAACGATATCGCGAGGATGAAATTCTTCTCCAACCATGACAATTCCCACCTCATTAATTTTTGGCGCATTATATCGTCTGACATGCTCACTTTGCTGGTGTTTGATCAGAACTAATGATAATTTTATGGCTGTCTGATGGCATGAAATTAATTGCATTTTTGAACATTCGAATTAAATTATTGTTATCATGTAACATTTTTCGCAACCACTCAACAATATGCCTTTTGACTTTAGTAGAGATTTGACAGCGTGCATTCAACTAAACATTTTGATCTCCCATGAAATATATTTTTAGAAATTTATATTGATTGCTGTGAAAAGGAAGCAAAGAGCCAACTTTATGGTATTTGTTCCTGAATTTTAAAAGTCGGCATAAAATTTTCTGTTATAACGTTAGCGCCAAAGGAAGTCATCTGAAAACATGAATTGTATTACAACAATAACTTGGTAGACATAACGGTCGGTTTTTTGACAGCTCCGTAATTAATATCAATATAGTGGCAATAAAGCAACCAAATAACATAACTCGCTTTAAAAATAATAAATAGTGATACGCTAGACAAAGTTAGACCAATGATTGCGACGGTGGCAGTGAAATCAATCATTAGTTAATTCGTTAATTGAAGTGCAAAAAAATTATTGTCATTGTGACCATAAATTAACTTCTGTAAGAACTAATAAAAAAAACCATAGACAATATATACTTATCTGTCATAGACAATCTACATAAATTAATATTCACTTAAGGAGCATATTGATTCCAACATTGAACATAAATCCTAAAAGTATAAGTTAAATTAAATATTAATAAAACGGAAAATGGCAAATACAAGAGGAAAGGGATCTGTCGTTGAAACCGAAGACAAATTTAACATTGATAAAATTATTCAAATTATCGAAAAAAAATTTGAATCAATGAAAAGAGAAATCATATCTAAAATTGATAAACAATCCCAGGAAACCCAAAAAAGCATAGATTTTATGAGCAGTCAGTACGATGATATAATAAAAAAAACTAGAAACAACTATATTACAAAACAAAAAAATCGAAAATGAATTAGAGAACATAAAGAAAGAACAGCAGGAAAAGCATATTATTATCAAACAACTTGAAATAAAAATATCAGACCTTGAGTACAAATCTCGGTCTAATTTCCTAGAAATAGCAGGCATTCCCCAAAAAAATGGGGAGCAGCAGATTGAAATCGTAAAAAAAGTTGCGGCGGCGGCAGGAATGGATATCCAGCACAAGAAGATAATTGAAGTAAAAAGGACTCCTGATAGAAGAAACAATGCGCCACCAAAACTGCTAGTGGAATTTGCTGAAAAAACGACTAGAGACAATCTAATCTCTAAAAGGAAAAATATTAATTATGAAGATATAAAAGACATCACTACTGAAACAATCTATATTGCAGAAGAATTGAGCTCATATCAAAGGGAACTGCTCTGGAAAACCAAAAAAGCTGCCAAAGAAAAAAACTATTCTTACGTTTGGTGTAAAGATGGAAAAATAATGACTCGAAAAATGCCAACCGAAAAAATAATCTACATCAAACATATAGATGATATTAAAAATATTGTGTAAAAAAAGGCACTTCGAAACAACATTTATGAATTAAAGTAAAAAAATGACTGACACTATACTAACCTCGGAACCAAGTGACCTATCAATGATAAACAACAACTCTTTTAATATATTGCACAAAAACATAAGAAGCATCAGAAAAAATTTTGATGAATTACAAATTTTACTGAAATATTTAAAAGTTAATCTACACATAATAATACTTACTGAATGTTGGATAAATCATAAATACATGAATTTGGAAATAGCTGGATATACCACCTACTCAAGTTTGAATAACAAAAGACAAAACGATGGTGTAATTATATACATTAAAAACGAAATAAAAGCCGAAGTTGAGGAAATTATTATCACAGATGCCAATTGTCTAAAAATTAAAATCGGAAAAGAAAAGGCTATATTAGCAATCTACCGATCGCCTTCAACAAGAAACATCGACCCATTCCTTAAATCCGTAGACGAGGAACTCTGCCTTCTAAAAGACACGAAAAACATATTTTTTATTGGAGATGTAAATATAAATATCCTAGAAAATGGACATCCCAAGAGAATTCAATATCTGCAGATGCTAGCATCCCATGGACTGGTAAGCTTAATAAATGTACCTACTCGAAAAGTGGACAGCACTGAAAGTTGCATAGATCATATAATGAGTAAAACAAAAGATATTACTCAAACTATTGTATTTAACTCAACTATAACAGATCATTATACAACTAAACTTTCAATAAAAATAAACAAGTCAAATAAAATCAAGAAAAGACCACAAACAATAGAAAAAACTGAAATAAACTGGAATGACATTAAACATAATCTACAATGTACCGATTGGAAAAAACTGCAAAGTATGAACAATGCAAATGATGCATGGAATTTCTTCATAGAACTCTTTCAGAATAATATTCTCTCTAATACCACAAAAATTATTAAGAAAATCTCACATAAAAATGTACACATTAAACCATGGATTACACAGAATGTTATAAACTGCATAAGAAAAAGAGACGAGTTACACAAGAAACTAAAAAAAAATCCTTACGATATACACATGTTAAGATTCTACAAAAGATATAGAAACATTTGCAAAAAAGTTATTACGTATACAAAAGAAACCTACTACAAGAAAAAAATTGTAGATTGTAAACAAAATCCCCGGAAAATGTGGCAAATAATTAATGAAATAACCAGTTCTAAATCTGCTACCATGACATCAATTGACGTGCTAAATATAAACAATGTCCCAAGGACATACGCTGATAATCCTGACCAAATTCTTGAATACGTCAATAAATTTTTCATAAATATAGGATCAAATCTAGCAAAGCAAGCTACACAATGTAATGACGCTATACTAATAAATGAACTCCCTGAACAAGGAAAGAAACTCGAGTTTAAGCAAATTACAGCTGATGATATCAAAAACACAATTTCTTCTCTAAAATCAAATGTTTCTTCGGGGGAGGACTTAATCACAACCAATGCAATAAAATATCTCTGTAAAGAACTTATCGTACCTCTAACATACTTAGTCAACCTATCTATAACTGAAAGCATATTCCCTACGGCTCTCAAAAAAGCTACTGTTATACCAATTTTTAAACAAGGATGTAAAAATGACATAAACAATTACCGACCAATAAGCTTACTCAACACATTTTCAAAAATATTGGAGAGAATATTGAAAAAACAACTCTTATCCTACTTAGAAGACGATAAAATATTATCCGAAACACAGTATGGTTTTAGGGAGAACTTAAGTACTAGTGACGCCATAGAAAAAATTACAGATATGATCACTAAAAGTTTAGACAGTGGAGAAAAAACTTTGGCAATCTTCATAGACTTACAAAAGGCTTTTGATACAATAGACCACAAAATACTTTTTGCTAAACTTACAAAAATTGGTATGACAAATACAACACTAAACTTGCTAAAAAGCTATATGATGGAGCGTACACAGAGCGTTCAAATTAATAAGCGAAAAAGCGAACCTCTCCTAATCAACCATGGCGTACCGCAAGGAAGCGTACTAGGACCAATATTGTTTTTGATATACATAAATGATATATGTAACCTAGAAACAAGAGGAAAAATTATTAGTTTTGCTGATGACACAGTAATTTTATTTAACGAAAAAGATTGGATAAATACTTACAAAGAAGCGGAACACGGGCTTAGTCTCCTGCAAACCTGGCTTAAAAGAAATTCCCTCACGCTTAATGTTAATAAAACAAAATATCTTACATTTTCTATAACAGGCAGAGGGCAGCCGCCGGAGGACTTAAATCTCAAATTACACACATGCCAAGGAATTTATCAACAAAATCAAGGCTTATCATGCCTCTGTCCCACTATAGCACACTCCAAAAGCATCAAATATCTTGGAATTGAAATTGATGATAATCTCCGATGGAACTCACAAATTGACGTAATTACAAAAAAACTAACCAGGTACATATACTTCTTTAGAAACATTCGTAATATCCTCAACGTAAACGATATTAAAAAAGTATACTATGCTTTGTGTCAATCACAAATAGAGTACGGTATAACTGGATGGGGGTCTGCCTTGAGCACTCACACAGAGCGACTCAATATAGCCCAAAAAGGAGTACTAAAGACAATACTGAAAGTTCCGCTTAGAACTCCGACGGAAGAAATATTTAACAACTTTCAAGTCTTCAATGTACAGAAACTTTATTCAAAAAATATTTTATTTAAACTGAAAAAAAACATATATGAATACTCCACTACCCAACATAAATACTCAACCAGGGCAGTAAGCAATAACATCCTGGTTACTCCCAGTTTGAACACATCTTTTGGACAGAGAAATAATAAATTCCATGCTATGAAATTATACAATGCTCTACCAGATCAAATCAAAAATATAAAGGAAATTAACATATTTAAAACAAAAGTAAAAACATGGCTGAGAGATCAAAGTGATAATAAAATTACAAACATCATGAATCCGATATAAAGTCAATCCATAACCAAATACAAATATTTTAAAAAACTACAGGCCACCTCAGAACAGGAAATCCTAGTGAGGAGGTCTGTGAAAAAAAAAATGGATCTATACTTATACTATACATTATACATACATGTACAAACCTTGCTATTGAAATTAATAATAAATAATTTTTTTAATATTTTTGAGGAAATGTTTTGAATCATCAGTAATTCCTTGCCACAAATTTATCAGTGGTGCTATTGGCTGATCAATTTCAGGTAGCTTCACTTTGCCGCTCGCACAACACATTCCTCGAGTTTCTCCTTTAAATTCCATCGCTTTGCAGTGTGGACAAACTTTATCAATTTTACCGATTTGAACAAATTTACATGAGGTATTGTATTGAATATCTGTTTCATATGAAAAAGCAATTCGATGGTACGAAGCATGGTTATTCAAAAGTTGCACTTGCATTCGTCTTCGGCGTTGATCTATTTCTTCTTGACGTTGTTGAGATGAAGGTGCTGCTTGTCTTCTTCGCGCTTCTACTCATAAGCTTTTAAGTCTTTCTTCCCGATGATTCGCCAGTTCTTCTGCTCGCCTCTGAATAATTCTAACTCGAACATGTTCATTATCGTCTAAACGTTCTTGATCAGTGCGGTTTGATCTTCTCTGACGTTTGGCGTTTGCATGTCGAGTACGACAGCCTATGTTTGAACGTGAGCGAAGCACCCCACGAATGGTGATCAACTTTGAAAAAATTTACATATCAATCAACTGGTCACAGTTACACTTTTTTGACCCTTTGAAAATTTGTCATATATAATTCGATTTTTTAATCTGAGTTTTTCTAGGTTTTGCAAAGTTACGAACTGACGTTTATTACAATTATGAGTAAATTTAAAACGCACAGAGAAAACAAATGAATGAAACTAGTAATATAATTTGTTAGATATAATTCTACTTTTAAATCCGATTAAATTCTTTTAATTCCTAATTGTAGGTATCATAAATTTTGTAACTTTTAATAAAATTAATAAAATGGCAACACTATCTAGAACTGTCATTCCGGTTTTTACTATGACAAATTATGAGTCAATTTAAAACGCATAAAATTATCCTTTTCCTTTGGAACTTCCAAATAAAAAGTATGTGTAAACGCTCTTCTGCTAAAATGCAATGTTCTGTAAAAAATTTGAGTCAATCCATCGCTTAATTTCCGAGATTAGCGAACGCAAACATACGGAACGTAAATTTTTATATATATAGATAGATAGATGTTTTTGGTAAGCTCAGTTCATTTTTTTTTGCCATAATATATTTAAGGCTTCAAAGATGACAATTTTGAAAAATGAAAGTGCGTTTCGGATACAAAAATCTGAAAGGTAATTATATCTAGTTTCTATAACGGTATTTTATACGACATATTTTTCAAAAATAAGAAATATATATGACATTTAAAATACGTCGGAAAAATTCCAAAATTAGTTCAGAAATTATTAATAAAATAATAGATAAACAACCCCCTATGGCTGTGTAAGCAATGAATACATCTTTCCATAAACAATTTTTTGTCATTATTTTCATTTTTAATTTTAACTTTTTTGAGTAAAACCTGAAATTGTAATATTTAAACAAATGGAGACAATATAAGCGAAACTCAATCGAAAATCTGGAAACAGAAAAATCAGAAACACATATTGACACCTCTGGGACTCGAACCCAGGACCTCTTGCTTTCCGGGCAAACGCGCTAACCACTGCGCCACGGTGTCGATATGAAATTCGGTCATGTTTAATTGTACCAAACTTCGACTAAGAACCACCTACATTTTCTTTAAGGCATATATTATTGGCAAATATCTTTATGTATGATTGCAAGATTAAAACCCGAACTAAATGCTCTCTAGATAGTGTCTGGATAAATCTTTATCCATTTTTTTAATATGCGACATCTATCGACTTTTCTGCAAGTCTAGGATGAATATTATTATTTTTTAAATTTTTAATTTTAACTTTTATGAGTAAAACCTCAAATTGGTTTGAATCTTGCAATCATACGTAAAGATAGTTGCCAATAATATATGCGTTAAAGATAATGAAGATAATGTAGGTGGTTCTTAGTCGAAGTATGGTACAGTTAAACATGACTGAATTTCATATCGACACCGTGGCGCAGTGGTTAGCGCGTTTGCCCGGAAAGCAAGAGGTCCTGTGTTCGAGTCCCAGAGGTGTCAATATGTTTTTCTGATTTTTCTGTTTCCAGATTTTCGATTGAGTTTCGCTTATATTGTCTTCATTTGTTTAAATATTACAATTTTTTGTCTTTTTTATTTAGTAATATTTTCACATACACGGTAGTTTATCAATTGAATAAAAATTTTACGACGTTTTTTAGTAAGGCTGTTAAAGCTTTATTATTTCATCGTTATTGGATGGTTGGTAGTTGGTGGTAATAGTTATTCTTTGTTGTCATTTTTTTAAATTTTAACCCTTCGTCTGTTGTAAAAGTACATCATAAACGATTCACGGTAACTCTACTATTATCTTGAAACAAATAGATTTTAGTATTTTTTGAAAAATTTGACTAAATTTTCAAAACCCCTGCTCTGTTCTTCTAAAGTTGCTAACTAACCATCAGCCACTCTCCATTAGGTAATCGGGTTAGCAGAGGCTATTGAACTATACTACCCCGGACTATATCAGTGACGTGCAGTCCACAAAGACTGAAAACTATGCGTACCCTAAGAAAATATACCAAAAAAGTAATTAAAAGAAAAGTTCCCGGCATGCATTGCAATGCCACTAAATAAAGAAATCGTTTCTCCCTGCGTGTCCTTTCCCATTCGTCCCGTTCCACTTCTGCCTCCCCTTCCTCTATAATGTCCCCTTCCCGGTCCCGCGAACCACCCTCCCGCGATCTCTACCCCTCTCTCGCATCAGTCCCGGTACATTCAGTTTTCATGCTCGCCTGCAATCTATTGTAATTTTTTTAATAGAAATTGTCATTTTTCATACATTACAAATATTCATTTTTATGTATTATGAGAACAATCAATTAAAGTTGATGCCTAACATAGGTACCTATTTAAAATACCTATAATTCTTGATTAGATTCAAAGTATTCGATTTGGGTATCACATGTGAGTACTTCAATTAAATTCATTAAATTAAATTTGTTTTGATGTTTTTTTTTATGAAGTTTTGATGAAGAACAATCGGTTTGCAAAATTTCATTCTCAAATGGTTGACAGTTTCGTAAGAGTTTTTGTAATGTTTAAAAAACTTTTCAGATGTATAACTGCTAACCCTGTACAAATCACAAGTGCGCCCCACGGTTGAATTTGGCAGCCACCTCTATACCAACATACCTGAAAAAACACTTGACTCTGTGTAGAAACCGGCGGTCCGTCTGATAGATTCTCCTATTTTAATTCCCATAACTCATACTACTTTTGGTCAACGAAGCTTCAGATACCTTGCAACAAGGCTTTACAACATTCTTCCAATTAGTATAAAAAAATGTGATTCACAAAAAAATAAAAAAATAAATATATAAAAATTTGGATAAAAAATAATGATAGAGCATTTACCGGTGCACTCACCCAAATTCGAAATTAGTATTGAACCAATGCTATTATTATTGTCCCAATGTTATTGTTATTATTAATGCAACCATTGTATTGCGTGATTTTATTCTAATATAAGCAGGGCCGCCGAGAGGGCACGTTGGCCAAGTCTGAAACTTGGGGCCCGGGCCTAAGGGGGGCCCGGGACGGGCTCACGGGCCACGGATTTTGGAGGGAGGGGGCCCGGTATAGTCTACTAGACTTGGGGCCCAGAATGGCTGTCAACGGCCCTGAATATAAGTGTAGGTATGTTCACAGTATAATAAATTGACGTAAAATTACTGCCTCAACACAGGCTAGCCTAGTGAGGCAGGTTACGAGAAACCTAAATTTATAATTTTAAATCTCTATTGTTTAAGTACCTACTGGATACATGTATTTTGTTTTCTGTTATTAACTTTTTTACTCATCTAACTTTTTAACTGTACTTTTACTGTACTTATGATGTACTTTTTGTTTTTGTAATTATAAATCTTATTTTTTTTGTTCAATAAAGATATATATTATTATTATTATTAATAGACGGATTGCAAACTTTAGAGCACAGGCGTCTCGTCGGTTGGGAACGCTATCCTTATTCTACTGGTATTTCAATGGAAGATGTTCCGAGGAACTAGCGTCATTGATCCCTTCGGCACAGGTGCATAGTCGGGAAACACGCCAAACGCGTGCCCAATATATTATGTACATGGTTGACATCGGTCACAAGAGAACGGGTCGCTTCTTCGACTCGTTCTTGTGTTGAACAGCTCGGCTGTGGAACGATTTGCCGGCCTTTGTGTTTCCTCCTTCCTACAACATGGGTCTCTTCAAGACCAATGTTCATTCCTTCCTCTCCTCAAAAAGACCCTCCACACAGCATCTCCTCATCTCCATCATATTTTGAAAGTTTAAAACGTTAATTCGAATTGATTTTTAATTCCTATTTGGAAAGCCAAAATTAGAACTTAAGAAATTCTGCATTCTAATCTAGCTAATTTTTCATAACAGTTCCGAATAGATAGTCAGAGAGGCTGGAAGTTTGTTTTGACGAAGAAGACATACATTGGTGGATCTACGTTTATTTTAAATTTTATATTTGATTTATCATTTAATATTCTGTTAAATTTTTAAAACTAGCGCCCTGCATTAATTTTCACAACTTGATGACCTTTATTCAAAACATTAAATTTAATTGTTTTGTCACAATACTTTAATTTTTAATAGAATAACGTTACATATAATAAGTAAATGCTATTATAAAAGTGTTTTATAGCGTTATTATATAGCAATACATAAACAAAAACAAACAAGCAAACATACATTCATTTATACATATTTAGATTAGAAAAATGTAAGCCACTGCTATTCAATATAGGCACAGACTATGCAAAGCACATACATTCATACCTCAACCAATGTCTACTACATACGCTGCTTTAATGGCTTTGTTAATGGCAACAGTCACCGAGAGGCCTTACTTAATATACTTAGCCTGCAAATCTCATTTACATTGGGTTATTAGACGTAATTGAACACTAGGAAGTGATACGAGTTTGCTGATTAGGTTAACTGGATGGAAAGGGGAACCAATATCAAATTGAACAGACTTTGGGAATTTTGATGCTTGTCTGTCTAACATTTTCATTTCAGGGAGGCTGTAATGAATTCGATTAAGATATGAAGGTTTATATCAATAACAAAGAATTACACAAGACCCTAAACAAATATCTCTCTACACAAATATCCTCTCTTCTATCATTATCTAAAATTGCCTTCCCTTCATCCAACATCTCATCTCTTCTAAGTCTTAAGCCGCCGCTATTCGAATTTCTACTGATTTCTTACAAATCTCCCTTAAACCTATGACGTTACATACTATTAGACGAGGGGTAGAAATCTCAAAGTGGGAAGACAAGAACAAGACAATTGCACCGATCTCGATATCTAGTACTTTAGTACTAAACTGCTACGCGTCGAGTGCGTCTTACCAGCGTCTTACCAGCACTTACCAGTAGTGAATTGCATTTTAAAAAGTGCCAAAATGCCCACCTGATGAGAAAATGTTTCAAGTACACGGCAAATAATAGTAAAGGCGAATGAATAACATTTCATTTGTAAGTAACGCCATTGCCTTAAAAATGTTAAGTTTTAAAGCTCTTAAAAATATATATATATGTTATTCTTGAAGTTAATATCTAGACATTCCCCGCACCGAAACGCAAATTATATAAAATTTCCTCGATAGAAAAAAATCGCTAAGTGTGCTCCAAAAATTATTATAAACACGTTTGTTTATGTTATTTTACAAGTTATAAATATGAAAAAAAAACATTTTGTTTCGTTAAATGCTGTTTAAGATAACCCTTGAAAGATTTTTGCTCTATTTTAAACGAGTTGTGTTTTATTAATCATTTTCACAATTTTTTTTATTATTAAATGAAGACAATATTAGCGAAACTCAATCGAAATCTGGAGACAGAAAAATCAGAAAAGATATTGGCTCCGCTGGGACTCGAACCCAGAACCCTTTTCTTACATGGAAACAGCTCTACCGATTAAGCTACGGAACCCATATTAATTCGGTCACTTTTAACTGTATCATACTTCGACTAAGAACTACCAACATTATCTTCATTTACTTAACGCACATATTATTGGCTGCTATCTTTATATTTTTCTGATTTTTCTGTCTCCAGATTTCGATTGAGTTTCGCTAATATTGTCTTCATTTAATTAAATATTATAATTTGAGATTTTACTCATAAAGTTTAAAAAAATAATAATAAATTTTCACAATTATTTGCGCATCGATTCTGTCGCTTTAAATACTAGCGCGCTCCTCTAACATTGGTAATTTCACATCTCTCCATCTTATTCTTTTTGAGCCTGGTTGCGGCGCCTTAACTCGATTCTAATCTTTTTTATAATTTTGAAATTTGCCCATTTAAATAAAATGAATATGTCAATTCACCTTTCCGGCCTCCATAATTTAAAAAAATGGCCTACAAAAGGGTAAAAGAAAGAAATAATGTTAAAAAAACGTAATAACGTAATTTGGGAGGTGGGCATGGATACCATTACCTCTGTTATAAGTCACCACAAGTGGTTCGCTATGTTGGTAACTTAGCAGGGGTGCAGGGATGAGGTTTGTCTAGTCTTGGAGCGAATGTGTTTGCCCACCTACTGCGTGGTGGGCTTGATCGGGAGAGAGACCTTACCTAGACCTCTCCATCCGGACTCTCTCGACCCATCGCCTGCACCGTAGTAGAAAGGATGGATTAATACGTCGGTCATTCTTGGACACATTGACCACCAGCGTCTTACACATCCCTCATACATTTTTCCTCCTCAGCACTTCCACGCATTCCTTTCCCAAATAAGACCCTCCACACAGCATACCCAAAGATGAAATAGACCGCGAAAGAATTGTTTTCTCAGAGTCTCATATGTGGTGCTATTTTTATAAAAGGGAAATTATATAAATGTTACGATCATCGATATTTGGTCGTTGGTTACAAGTATAATTTTGAGGCAGCTCCGAATTTTGTTTTCCAAAAATAATATTGTTTTCTGAAGCAATCAATGGAAGTTTTTCCCATATTTTTTTATCAAAAATAATCAAACCTAAAAAGGGATTTTGGTAAAAAATAATGCAAGCGTAAAACGAACGGATGAGGTTCATTACTGAAACAAAACTGGTGCCTTTGTCGATGCTAAAAATTGATGTTCGGAACTTCGCCGCCGCAATACAAAATATTCAAATTAATTTATGGCCTAGCGGGGATTCGAACCCATATCTGTTGCGATCCATTAGCATGCTGAGCGGTAGGCGACATAAGGAGTAAAACGCCAAATGGCCCCCCTCAATGCAACACCAAGGGCATTACCAGAGAAAACCAGAAATATGTCATTTTCAAATCAGATTTTAGACGTATTGACTCTTTTCCACAACAAAATTATAAATGGATTTCGAAAGATTGTTCTTTTATCTAGCATTGGCATGTAATAAATTTTGAGATTATTTTAATTTTTAGTATAATAAGGTTATTCCATAGGTCGTTGACCGATTTGTAAAATTTAAAAAAAAGATTTTGTATTATACCACACCTATTTCAAATAATGTAATCGTGCAGTAAAATAAATCAATACATTATCTAGCAAACGCATGTTTTAGAATTTAAATTTTAGTTTCAATAAAATCATTAAAAAATATGTACGTACATGAGTTTCTTGACGAAAATTGGTCCATTTGTGTATTTATTTGCGCACTTACAAACTAATATATTTCAGATTTTTTTAACATTCTTATTAAATTTAAACATTATTGCAAAATGACAAATACTTTTAATAAAAAAATAACTACAAAAAGTACATTATTTTAATAGTTTTATCATCACGCCTTTCAGCATTTTTGGATGAAGGTATAAATTAAAGCTAATTTGAATTGAATTTTTTTTTTTTTTTACAGTGAATACCGCACAAGAATCTCAACTGCTCCCGTCTGGAGCCAGTGAGACTATGGCATCCCCAATTGGGGTATGTTGTGAGGCTGAAGGTAGTGGGGAGGGGAAGGAGGTGGGGAAGAGGAAGGTTGGGATGTACCTGGCTATTCAGATCTGGTCACTAAACACGGCTAAAGCCATTTTCAAGCAACGTTTCAATTCTGAATGGTGGTCTTACACCAGGGCGATACTGATAGTATCTTCCACTCTGGAACATGCCGCAAATATACTATATATTATTTTAAATTAATTAATTGTGAAATAACACAAATTAATCAAATAAAATTATTTGCGCATGCCGGGTTCGAACCCGCGACCTCCGGAATGTGAGTCAAGAGTCTTAGCCACTGGACTACGGAGGTCGTCTTATTGAGTTAAGTTAATTATAAATTCGATATTGAGTTAAAATTAAAAAAAGCTGGCACGGAGAGTAATTAATCTTTCTCATTGTAACCGCCCTGCACGATCGTAAGAACAACTTTCGACGAAATGTGGATTTTCGTCCGCTGGCTAGTTAAACGCTCTTAACTAAACTCCTTCATTAATCGTGCATCACACATTTTCAATACACACTATTAACATGTGAAATTTTTAATTCCAAACCACACTCCTTAAAATCACACAGCCAATCTTTCGATATTTCATAACTGTAGATACTGAAAGAACCCTTTTTTTATTTTTTTTATTTTTATTTATTTATTTTGTTATAAAGAATACATTAACAGTATAAAGAAGCTTTGACTGTCCAACTAGGAAGGTCTCCCGTTCTAGAACAGTTAAATTGACCGGTTTCGTTTATAATGGGTATGTGGGTACATGATTATTTATATATGTAGTATTAAGTAAAGTTAACATTCACAGATTATATTCACATAATTTATTGTGGTGTATCGTAAAAGCTTCCGCCTTGTAGAGACAGATGGCGGTGATATCAGCTATCGGTAGATTCTGCTAGATGGCAGGCCGCGTAGTGCTTTAGTTCTCCGCCAGGGGATCAGGGGGCTCATAGGCTGTGTTTGAGTTATCACGCGCCAGAACCATTCTAGCTAGCTTCTAGTTAGGTAGACTACCGCAGTCCCAATTGTATACGCGAAGTATAAATAAACACAGATAACGAAGAAGAATCTATTTTATTCCAAAGCAATCTCCATCCGAAGGATTGGGAGAATCTGTTTGTGTCCTTAAAATAACAGAACACTACATTAATCCTACTATATTATTTATCATATTGTACTCAAATACTGTAATTTATTGAAATATTTTAATATAAAAAACTACTAGGGCATTTATAAATTTACTAATATTATAAAGGCGAAAGTTTGTAAGGATGTATGTTTTTTAATCTTTCACGCAAAAACTACTGAATGGATTTTAATGAAACATTACAATAATATAGCTCATACAGAATAACACATAAACTGCTGGTGAGCTCTGGCATTATGAAATGTATATAAAAAGTGCAAAAGGTGGCACGTGAGCTCTTTGAAAACTGAATGTACCGGCAATGAATGTATATTAATTTGGGAGGCGGGAATGGGTACCGCCGCCCCGGGAACCTTTATTGGAAAACCAACACCTCTGCCATAGGTCACCCCAAGTGGTTCGCTACGTTTGGTGATTTAGCAAGGGTGCCCGGGTTCATGGGGTGAGGTTTGTCTGGATCTTGGAGGCGAATGACCAGGACATAATGAACCCAAGATTCCTACCCACCCCTTAAACCCTTTTCCTTCCTAGAACTCTCCTCTCCTTACTTTCCTTAAAAAAAAAACCCCCACACAGCATCATAGTTGAGCATAGAGATGACATAGGCCCTGAGGGAAATTATGTTCCTCAGGGCCTCCTGTGTGGAGCTCATATAAAAATTAAAAAAAAATGGAATGCGGGAGGGGGGAATGGGGACTCAGGAGGGGGAGAGGAACTCGGGAAGGGGGAGTGGAACTCGGGATGGGGGTCCGCGAGAGGGAGGAGGCGAATACGGAAGGGGGGGGGAGGGGATCCTGGGAGGAGGGAGGGGAACTCAAGAGGGGTATTCGCGGGACGAGGGAAGGGGGGAGTGGAGTGGGGGAGGGAAGGTCGACGAATCGGAGTGGAAACGCGAGAGGGGAAGGGGACGAAAGAGAGGAAAGGGTAGGGGAACGGGAATGGGAAAGGACACGCAGCCAGGACAACGCTTGCCAGGAACAAGCTAGCAATATATAAATAAACCTGTATACTACAAATGCTAAAGCTATGACCAAATACAATAAACAGCAAAGCGAGAATTATTTTTTTATTATTTTAGTTTTTACGGCTGCAACCGCCTCAGAGCAGTGTAATTTCAGTATGCAAAAATCATTTGTTGGAAAATGCATAAAATATTGCAATTTCACACGCGTAACAGAACCAGGGGAAAACGTGCATTCACATTTCCCTGAACCCACCACAAATCCACTGCACATTGCACTCTCCATACCTGGATACACCTGCGCTATTCCACGTGCAACAAATGTACAAATTTGGGTCAGAACATACTCTAGCGTACACCTACGAGTATTTAAACACAGAACTCTATTTGACAATGTCCATGGATGCTGCTCGCTATACTAGGTCTAAAGTTCCAAAGGCCATAATCCCTTAATTAATAATAATAATAATAACATTATATTTATATAGCGCAGTTTTGTGACATTTCACTTCAAGTGCGCTTAACTACAACATACATAACTACTATAATACATTTAAAAATAATCCTACAGTGCTCCTTATAATATTGAGAAAATAATAAAAGAATATACAGTATTTACAAAATAATGACAGAAGTACAAAATTAACTAAAGAATATACAGTATTTACAAAACAATGACAGAAGAACAAAATTAACAAAGATAGTGCTGTTATAGCACACACGGGACAATAATAATAATAGACAATAGCGGTGCTATTGTAACACAGGACAAAACAAGAACTTTAAAACCAAAATATAATATACCAACAGAAAGGCAGTTTGCGTTTAGAAATGAGAGATATTCTGCCATAAATTCGGATACGAAACATAAAATAAAAATACAATTATGAGGAAACCGAAACCAAACAATTACGGGAAGCTTGAGAACATGGCTTATTATAATTACGTATATTGAAAAGATGTTAGGATTCATGAATGGTATGATTTTTTAAATAATTTTGTTTTTAAAACCCGTTTAAATTCAGCCAAATTCTGAATATTAGTAAGAGCTGAGGGAAGTTTATTCCAAATAAGAGGGCCCGTTACATGAAAAGAGCGATCATAGTAAACAGCTCGATTTGACCTAGAAAGTTCTATTAGACGATTAGTAACATCTAGATCTGCTGACCTTAGAGTAAGCTGTCTCTCGCTTAAGTTTTGTCGGACACATAGTTCCGATATATAGGCTGGCGCCATTCCTTGCAATGCTTTGAAGGTCATTAAGCAGATCTTGAACTCTATTCTTTCAGGACATCGAAGCCAATGAAGACGATCCCTTAGAAGCGGGGTTATATGACAGTACTTAGATTCACCAAAAATCATTCTCGCCGCAGATTGTCCCTTTTGCTGAAATAACTTTGGTCAAAGAATTTGTGGATACTTTACAACCAAACTAAGCAATGCACTTTCACTGGCTAAAGGACAGAACACAAATTACGCTGATACCGAAGTAAAAAGTTTTATTATTAGCTCTTCTACCAGTGGTAAAGTAATATAAGATGGTATATTAAATCACATTATAGATGTATTGATTCACTTCCACAAAAAAATTATAAATTGATAATGAAAAATTGTTCTTTTATTTAGTAAACGCATGTTTTAAATTTTGAGAAAAAATGTTAGTTTTTGGTATAATAAGGTTATACCATAGGTCGTTGACAGATTTGTTAAAATTTCAAACAAAAAATCTTATTTTACAAGACATATTTCATACCATGTAATCATAAATTATTGTAAATCAATACGTTATCTGGTAAACGCATGTTTCAAAATTTTTATTTTGGTTCGAATAAAATCATAAAAAAAATATCCGAACCCTTATTTATAACGAAAATTTCTCTATTTTATATATCTATTTAAGATTTTTTTACATTTTTATTTTGCTTAGACATTATTGAAAAATGATTAATACTTATGATCAAAAAATAATTACAAAAAGTACATAATTTTAATAGTTTTATCATCACGACTTTCAGCATTTTTGGATGTAGGTATCAATTAATGAAAATTTGAAATGATATAAAATCGATATTAAATTATAATTTTAAAAAGCTGATACGGAAAACAATTTATATTTCTCATTGGAACCGCCCTGTACAATCGTAAGAACATCTTTCGACGAAATGTGTATTTTCGGCCGCTGGCTGGTTAAAGGCCCTTAACTGAACTAACTAACTGATCATCACGCCGTTTAGCTACGCCAGAGGTAGCAGCGGAATGCCAAACAACTCGGTCTTGGCACACACTGCTTGCCCCATTCACATTCATACATCGTCTCATAAATATCTCATAACTCTTCTATTCTGTCTCTTGACATGGCACGACTCAAGTATCTGATTCGCTAGATCATTCTATGTCGTCCTCGGGCGTCCCAGAATTCTTCTTCTTCTTCGATGGCGCTACAGCCCATATCGAGCTTTGGCCTCCTGCAACAGTCGCCTCCAACTCCTCCTGTCCTCAGCGGCTGACTTCCAATTTGGTATCTGGAGAAGCTGTGCTGCATCCCCTCTTACTTCGTCTTCCCACCTCAGTCTGGGTCTTCCCACTTTTCTCTTTCCACCTGGGTGTCCAGTCAAAATTCTTCTTGGGACGCGTGTATCCGGCATTCTCTGTACTTACAGAATTCTTCTACCATTCACATTTGGGCATATGTTCTCCTTACACACCTTTCTTTGTTCATTCGCACAACATGCCCAAACCAGCTGATCGTCCCTTTTTTATCCCCGGACGTAAGGAGCGGTGTTATAATATTGACTTTCTGTGTGTCTGTCTGTCTGTGTGTATGTCTGTCTGTGGAATCGTTGCTTCTAAACTAATGGACCGACTGTGATGCGGTTTTTTTTATTTGAAAGCTGACGTGACCGAGATGGATCCTAGCTACAATTCATGAAAATCTGTTCAGGCGTTTTAAGGATCAGCTCGTTTTCGAGTCGGGAGTTGCTCAAAATTTTACTTATTAATCTCACTCATTACACCTTTCGGCTTTTCATTCTTGCTCACAGTTCTAACACAAGATCATATGTGGTTTTACCACACATACATACGCCTCAGGGATCTCATTTCTACAGCTACTTTCATCCTTTCTCTGCTAGTTGCATGCCTTACCGCCATACATCAGGCTAGGTACCAGCACCCCATTATGATCTGCTAGCTTCGGACAGTTTTTTGTAAGCGCTAACCATGTTCAGTCGAGGAAATACTAGCTGCGTTTTTCCATACAAACGTATTCCCCGTTTATCTCTCTGGATTTTGACCCTAGAGCAAAATTTTTTTTTACATAATATAGATATCGACCACTAGCGTGTTGGTACGTTTTGCTTTTTTTGATAATTTACTTCTTATAGAAGTTAGGACCTTCCAAAAATGAATAAAATTGCCTAATTTAAACGCCGTCAAAAAACGTTCAGTATACAAACTAAACAATGTATTTTGAAAAAAAGCAAAACGTACCGACATAGAATATTTTCTTTTAATACAGTTAGTGAAAAAAAAATTTAAAATCGGTCCAGTTTTGGAGAAGAAAAATGGGAAATACAAAACATCGATTTCGAAGATTTTATTTAGGTATTTTCGGCCCGACGTGCAGGTGTCCCTTTCGCTCAGTTCTCCTGGGGGGGCCGGGGAACGAGGTTGTTGACAAATACATATAAAGCGAAGTAGTGATGTAACGAATTTTATCGGTAGACTAGTGTTTCTTGCCCGAGTAATCGATATTTTTTATTCGTTTTTTTTTTCTGTTCAGTGACTCATCGCGGTATACCAATACTGACCGAGCTTTCATACTAAAATTGTGCAAAATTAAAATTGTTTATGTCAAGTACTATAATAAATTTTTAATTTGGGAGGCGTTATAGGTACCATCGCCCCGGGAACCATTTATTGGATAACCAACACCCCCGCCACTTGGTCACCCCAAGTGGTCCGCTATGTTTGGTGACTGAGCATGGGTTCCCGGGTTCACGGGTAAGGTCTGCATGGGTTTTGGCGGCGGATGATTTTGTCCACTTACTGCGTGGCGGGCCGGATTGGGAGAAACTGGAAGTGGGAGATCTTTTGATCTCTACAGCCGGACTCTCTCCACCATCATTTCATACTTTTACCTACCCAGAAATTCCTCTCCTTCCTTTCATTAAAAATATCCTCTACACAGCTTCTCCAATGACTTTGCTATACTATAAGGGTATTTAACTTAAAAATAATTTTTATATTTCATTTTATATGTATAATTGCATTTTGTGATATTTTTAAGTAATTAATCACCTCTCCCTTTAATATTTTGTCTATAATTCTCATATGCCTATACTTGTTTGTCTTTTAATATTAATCTTATCCTGACGAAGAGAATACTCTGTTTTCGAAATATGTTGATAATATTGATTACATAAAGCTGTTTTTACAAAGTTATTTGTTCTCATTTAACTAAAAATGACGCCACAAAGATTGGACCCATTTGCAGCATTTCAAGCTGGGTCGCCATAACCAATTCGTTTGTGCAATTTCAATCAATGCATTTCTGTGTTTCTCGAGAACCCTTCTATGGGCTTACACGTCATTAGTACTTTTACGCCAGTTTTTTAAACATTTGTGGTCAAAAACATCCAAGTAGTGTAGTTTTGTAGCTCTAGCACATATGAAGCTGTATGACTTTTTATTATGGTATAAATATTATTATGCATATATCCAATTGTATATCCGCATATACATTATTTGGCTTAATATAGTAACTATGTTATTTTCCACATCAAGTATATAATAAATAGATGCAAGAATGTTTTTTTTGATAAATTAATAACGTATAAAAAAAAATATATATATATATTTATTCTCAAAACTCTTGAGAAAATATCGTCGTTGCATTCACAAAATATCCCATGTGAGGTTTTCGACCAAATTTTTTTTTGTTTACACCATTTGATTCACCACGGTTTCCTAAATAATCTGACAAATATATCCCATTTTTCAAAAATTCATCTTTTTAATCATTTTAGAGGCAACTCTGACCATTACTTGTAATTAATGGTAATTATTTAAAAAAATATACTACATATACTACAGAAATATAAAAAAATATAAAATTATAAAATTAAATCCCTATATACTACAGAAATATAAAAAAAATATAAAACTATAAAATTAAAATGAGAAAAAAAGTCTTTTTGTGTGCAAGAATTCGTATTATTTTTTTAACTCAAATTTGTCGCACATAAATTAAAATTACCCAAAGAAATGTTTTTTTTTAATAATATACACACAGCATCCCCAAAGATGACCTAGGCCCTCAGAGAAATTATTTTTCTCAGGGCCTCCTGTGTGGAGCTCATATAAAAAAATAATAATAATCTCAACAATCTAAAAAGAGTATACTATGCACTAATCCAGTCATTAATTCAATATGGAATTATTGCATGGGGGGGGGGGGGTCATACAACAATATTCTAACCCCGATCAAAGTAATCCAGAAACTAATCATTAAAGTAATCCTAAAGAAACCCTCCACTTATCCAACAGAAACGCTTTTCGCAGATTTCACGGTGCCTCGAGTAGAGAATATCTTCAAGAAAAATGCAATTACCCAAATTTACAAAGATAATATCATCAAAAAATTTTAAACTAAAATCAAAAAGATATGAATATAACATCAAAATACCAAAATTTAATACCAAACTAATGCAAAACAATTACATCTATTTAGGAATAAAGTTTTTCAACAACCTTCCCATTGAAATAAAAAAAACCAAAGACATCAATAAACTGAAACTCAAACTTCATCAGGAATAATTAACTAAATAATTACCTGTTTTTCTCATTCTTTCTATTTATTATTAATCTATATTCACCTCTATTTTATTTAGATTTTTCGAATTTCTCCCAAGTGCACAATATTTTAGTATGTAACCGTATCCTATGTATGTACACCATATGTAATTTATATAACTCCACTGTACAATTATACATCTATATTAAATATTAAAATATATATATTTTCTTCAATATTAACTCAGTAGGTAAAGCAAAAATATTTTTTTAATATTTCTATTTAACTGTCAAAAAATTACCAAAAAATTAAGTTGCATCCAAAATCATACGAAATTCATTTTTTTAAGACCAATATTTCGTAATTTGAAACAAAAATAAATAAAATAAAACATATTTATCAGCACAAGATATTTTCTCTACCTTTTGCTAAAAAAATACATTTTCAATTTATTTGGGTGTTTTGGTCACAAATCCAAATTTAACCCCCCCCCCCCCCCCTCGGCTATTTGTTAGCTTTGGGAACAACTCATATCGATCTTGTGTCTCCCTTACTATTATGTTGAGAAATAAGTTTTAAACGGTGTTCGAAAGAGAAAGAGAAAATATCAAACTTTATATTCAAATTCAAAAGTTAACCACAAAATAATGGAATTGTACACCTTTATAAAACCAAAGTTTATGAAACTTATGGAATTTTGTATCTATTAATTATTTTTACATGAAACAATAAAAAAGTGAGGTGACGGAAATGTTAACAATACATTTGTGTAATAAATATGTACGTGTTTTTATTTTTTTCGTTATCAGTAATTTTAGTTAGAAAAAACGTAAGATGAGTCATTTTTAAAAAAATTATGTGTGCGTTCAAAATTTTTATATTCGAAAAGCAAAGGTTTATTTCGGATTTCAAAATTTAAAAGCGTATTTCATCGCCTTTCAAAAACAATTTTTAGTTTTCGGATACTATCAGAAATATTCCATTTATTTGGATTTTAGGAGGCCTGAGGGATATGGGTCCTATGAGAAAGGTCAAGTTGCCTTTCCTACGTTTGCTACACAAAATATCATATGTGCATAAAAAGTGCGCACAAAAATCCTGAATGCAAAATTTAAGAAAAAATTGTCGGTTTTAATAAAAAAATGTATATTAAGCCCACTTGTTTTCACCCAAACATGGTATCAAAAATAACTCTACAATTAATGAAAATAAATAAAAATATGGGTCCCCAATTTTTTTTTTTTCGGTTTTTTTTTATTATGTATCCTAATATTCTAAAATACCCACAGGATATTTTGTGCGCGCAACAACGATAAGTAGCTATAATAGCATATTCATAGGACGCTTACAATAGGACGCCCCTGCGAGCGGTCTTGTCTCTACACATTTGCAGATTGGAACATGCGTGGTCGGCAGAAATAATAATTCGACACGGGTGAAGCGCGTGGCCCACACACACAAGGCCTGCATTCACTCACACATCTATAGCGCGATTCTGACTACTGTCAGAGAGTGAAATAAAAGAGATTTTTTAAAATACCTATTCATAAATGTTCGCAGCGACCGGCAGCGCTCTTAATGGAGTTACCTGCATTTACCCTTCTTTCAATATCTTTATCCGCTTTCCCATCTCTCGTAAACATACTTCCCAAATACACAAACTCATCTGCTCCAAGTATTCATCATTCAGAACTGTATTGCGTCTCTTTCAAACACCATGACTTAAGACTTACTTACGTTCATCATTAACCCATTCTTCATACATACTTCGTTCATTCTAGAGACGAGAGACTGTAGATCTTACATACAGTTAGAAATCAGCACCGCATCATCAGCATACAACAGGCAACATAGTTTCAGATTACTCAATTTTGCGCCCAATCCTACCTCTTTCAATAAATAAGAAAATACAGAAAAATCTTATTTTTAATGATTAGGTATATTTTATATAATATATTATAATACCTCATATTTTATTATGTAAAATATAATCTTTGAAAATAAGATTTTTTTGTATTTCTTGGAAATAACTATGTAACAATTTCTAAACATTTAGATAAATAAAAATGAAGTAATAAATATATATGTGAAATAAACCATATTTTATTTTTGTAATTAAAGTGTTTTGAAAGAGCTTCTATCAGATGCCGACAGATGCCAGCAGGGAAAGAGCTTCAATCGGTTGCCGACAGATGGCAGTAGGGGTAGCAGTGGCTGTCGAGAGCGTTCAATTAGCTCCAGCTACCCAGTAGATTTAATTAGCAGCAATTATAGGCAGGTCGTGCGGCCAGTTGTATAATTATTGTAAATGCGTTAACTCATAATATAATATTATTATTAAGAAGTTCCCCCACACAACACATAGTGTTTGATTTTAAATAACCCAAACATAACAGTTATAACCAATAAACAACCATTATCGCTGGCCATGGTTTTGTTTGGATAAATTTAACGGGTTCCGCTGCCATCATTAAACCCTAAGATATAAATAATGTATTTTAAATACACAGAATACAATCGTAAAATACAGTAAGGCTTTAGAAGGCACAGTGAATCGAAAGTAATGGGGATTTATTTCATTGTCCCCTTATCCCGTACGGATCCCGCATTGCGCCCAATATAAATCGGGACAATAACTTGAATCTTACTAAGTATCGGTTTAGTCGCGATGCTAATTTTAAATCCATTCAGGACTGTTAAATTGTAGATTAATTTCGATGGGTTTTAAGGATGCATTTTGTGAAAATTATTTTCCGTTTTTGAAGTGAAAACTTCTTTAGCACGGTTGTGATTTGAAACTCGATGAAACGGAAAATAGTGACACTAAAAAGAGACGAACACACACATCTATAGATATTAGCCTGCGAGAAAATGAGACAGTATAATCGGTCTCCTCTTTGTGCGGTGCTTTATAGCCTATCGGTCTCCTCTTTTTGCGATGCTTCATAGCCTCCCCACTCTTGTCTGCCTGGGGAGGTTTCACTTCTATCGCGTGTGAATTGCACGATCTGTTTTCATTTTACATTATATCCGCAAAGGAGACCCTGAGGAAAATAATTTCCTCCGGCGTATGTCATCTTTGGGAATGCTGTGTGGAGGGTCTTTTAATGAAAGGAAGGAGATGAAGTTCTGGGACGGTAAAATGTATGAATGGCGAGTATGAATATGGGGACCAGTGTCTCCAGGAGTGACGGACGTATGAATCCATTCTTCTCATTGCGGTGCAAGTCGATATTGATAGGCCTAGATTATATCTGCCTCAAGCAGTCTCTCCCGATCCGGCCCGCCACGCAGTAGGTGAGCAATCGCATTCATCACCAAGACCTAGACAAACCTCACCCTAAGCACTCGGGCATCCCTGCTAAATCACCAAACGTAGCGAACCACTTGAAATGACCTTTAGCAGGGGTGTTGGTTATCCAATAAATCGTTGAACGTAGTAGAAACTATGAATTTGGGAGGCGGGCATGGGTATTGCCACCCCGGGAAGCATTTATTGGATAACCAACACCTCTGTCATAGGTCACGCCAATTGTTTCGCTACGTTTGGCATTTTAGCAGGGGTGCCCAGGTTCATGGTGTGAGGTTTGTCCAGGTCTTGGCGGTGGATGCGACTGCCTACCTACTGCGTGACAAGCCGGATCGGAAGAGACGGTTGGAGATAATTTGGCATGCCGGAATTTCTCGACTCGTAGCCTTGCACCGTCATGGGAGGGATGGATTCCCACTGAATCATTCATTCCTTTTTCCTTTCCAGAACTTCCTCTCCTGCCTTTCCTTTAACAGACACACCGCACTGCATCCCTTAAGATAACATCGGCCTTGGGAGAAATTATTTTCCTCTGGGTCTCCTGTGTAGAAGTATTTAAAAAAAATGTAACCATAGTACTCCCAGCGACAGATAGCACGTGACGTCATCGTTCTCGTATCTTCCGTCTTTTTAACTTTCAAACAAGGCGCTTGAGAAGAAAGAGGACAAACATCGATAAGAACGTACGAACTATTGCTGAGACTAGATTAACTTTCACGCCATTTCCTCGCAGGGGTAGGCGGAGAGGACAGACCGCCAAACAACTCTGTATTGGCTCCCATTTCTTACTTCATTCGCTTTCATATGTACATTGTCTCTTACATTCCCTTTTGTTATTTTGATTCTTGAATTGATTTATAAGCACTAAACTTGCGTGTTACAATGACCGCCATTAGAAGGCTGGAGTGCACCCGGCGTTGGTCGAGTCTATACTTACGGCGCGGTCGACCGCACCCTGACTCGTAAACAAGGCTTTGTGGTCTGACTGACTAGTGGTGCCGAGTTAAAGTTCAAACGGTTAAAAAGTTTAAACGCTAGTTGATTTTTTTTAAATTATTAACTTTATTTAATAGCAGGCATATATTTTTTAGGTAAGCACAACACAGGAGGCTCTGATGATACTCATCATTCACAACAATGTGCAACATAGTTGTGAATGATGGGAATTTAGAGCAGTTTACGAGAGATGGGAAGGCTGATAGAGATATCGAAAGGAGGGTGAATGCAGGTAACTCTACTCTGGAGGACTGAAAGCCGTTGGCGCCAACAAAAAACTTTCCAAAGAAGCAAAGTTAGCCGTCCATAATGGAGAGCTGGTACCTACCCTGATGTATGGCAGTGAGGCATCGAACTGGCAGAGGAAGGATGAAAGTAGACTGAATGCTGTAGAAATGAGATCCCTGAGGCATATGTGTGGTAAAACCATGTACGATTGTGTGAGAAATGTTGTGATCCGCGAAGAATGCTAGGCTGATGTAAGCGTCATGAGTAAGACTAAGAAAGGGACGCTCAGATGGTTTGGGGATGTGGAGCGAATGAACGAGAAAAGGAGTGTAAGGAGAATGTATGACGCAAATGTGAAAGATAGAAGAAGTCGGGGACGCCCGAGGAAGACATGGCACGACCAACTGAATCAGATACTTGTCAGAGTCGGGCCATGTGAAGAGTCGGAATAATAGAAGAGCATGAATGAATGTGAACGAGACAAGAATTGTGTGCCAAGATCGAGTTGTTTGGCGGTCCGTCCTCTCTGCCTACCCCTGCGGGGAACCGGCGTGATGGTTAGTTAGGAGGCTCTGATGAAAATAACTTCTTGACCTATGTCATCTTTGGGGTGGCCTTATGGAAGGTCTGTTTAAGGAACGGAAGGATTGGAAGTTCTGTGAAGGAAACAGGTATGATGGGTGGTTAGGATCCTGTGAGTCAGTGTATCCAGGAGTGACAGACATATGAATCCATCCCTCTCCTGATGAAAGGCGAAGAGTCATTTGGTGACTTAGCAAAGGTTCCCGGATTCATGGGGTGAGGTTTTTTTTAAATCTGAATACCTCACAAGAGTCCCAGCTGCTTCCGTCTGAAGCCAGTGACACTATGGCATCCCCAATTGGGGTATGTTATGAAGCTGAAGGTAGTGTGGAGGGGAAGGAGATGAGGAAGAGGAAGGTGGGGAATTACCCGGTTATTCAGATCTGATCACCAAACACGGCTAAAGCCATTTCAAACAACATTTCATTTCTAAATGGTGGTCTTACACCAGGGCGATACTGTACGAGAGTATCTTCCACTCTGGAACGTGCCGCTAATATACTACATATTATTTTTAATTAATTAATTGTGAAATAACACAAATTAATAAAATAAAATTTATTTGCATACGCCGGGATTCGATCCCATGACATTCGGATTGTAAGTCAAAAGCCTTATTCCTAGACCACGCAGATCTTTCAGATTAAACAACAACCACAACAATACGGAGAGTGCACACGCATTATTTTTATCCTAACAAAATCATCTAAAGCAGTCATAAAAGTATTGAATTCAAAGTGTTTCACCTAATTATATTAAATTAATACTGGCTTAAAGTATACGAATCATCAGAAAAGTATATAGTGCATTAAAAGTGTATAAAACAAGGATTAGTGTAATCAAGTGACAGTTGTTATAAGCCCCCCGCGCCCGCACCTACAGCGCCCGCGCCGCCAGCGGTAGTACTTACACGCCCAACCAAAAATCCAGGGGTTCACAACTGTTTGAAAAAAAAAAAAAAATGGCTCTAAGTGATAAAGCTTCGCAGTACATTACCAAAGTAAATGCGATAATCAGTGGATTGATCTCAATCGTTCATGAGCCTAGCAATAAATTCTCTAAGGAAAATATCGTAAAAATAATACCAAAAACAACCGAACTTATGGCTACGATTGCAGAATTGGTAGTCGATTTTGGAGTAATGCAAGGAGAATTAAATTCAATGAAAAATAATACGCAACTCATCAGGACCAACCCGATTGACATTAATATGGGTGATATTGTCACCGAAATGGAAGATAGAGCCATCAGATCTAAAAACGTCATATTATATAACGTTCCCGAGAGCTTGTCTGAAGAAAAGGCTGTCATTATTTCGGAAGATAGAGACAAAGTTTCTTCGGCTATAAAAACTATCGACCCGTCATTAGATCTAATCAACGTCAAAGTATTCCGACTGGGTGCCAAGAAAATTGCCAACAAAAATCGTCCAATTAAATTGGAATTTACTAACAATATTGCACCGAGAACTCTCCTACGTAATAGCACCAAATTTAAAGACGGAATCAAGGCAAGTAACGACTTAACCATCCTCCAAAGGAATCAATTGGTGGAGCTAAGAAAACAATTATTGTTCCGTCAAGAGAATGGTGAACCAAACCTTACCATAAAGTACATAAACTCCAAACCAACTATTGTTTCAACCCTTCCAAAAAACGACACAATGTAAACAAATTGAAGTGCTATTACCAAAATGTCAGAGGCATGAAAACTAAACTTAAGGACTTTAAAATACATGCCCCGACACTGCCACATGACATTCTCATTCTTACGGAAACCTGGCTGGAACCATCCATCAACTCTGCTGAGCTTGGTCTACCCCACCATCATATTTACTGGTCTGACAGAAGTCAACAAACCAGCGCTAAATCTAGAGGCGGTGGCGTCATGATAGCTGTCAACAAGATACATCCTTCAAAACTTCTGAAAACCAAAAATTGTAATGTGGAGCAAGTTTACATCTTACTAAACGGAAAAAACAAAAAAATATCATAGGCAGTGTTTATATTCCGCCATCATCAGATATAAGTGTATACAAAAGTCATTTCGAGGATATTGAACAACTGTCGTATAAATTTCCAAATAGTAAAATTACTATCATCGGTGATTACAATTTACCAAAAATCAATTGGGGCAAACGCGACAATTCTACATTATCTCAAAACTCTAGCTTAACTGACACAGAAAAAGAAATAGTTGAATTATGTGATTTCCTTAACCTAGTTCAATTAAACAATGTAAAAAATGACAATAATAGATTACTAGATTTTGTTCTGTGTACCGACTTGTCAACTGCGGTTGAAAAGTCACTCGATTCAGTTCTTGCCCCTGATTCTCATCACCCACCTTTAGATATTACTGTATTATGTAACCCTATAAAATGCCAAATTAAAAATCACACGCAATTTCCTAACTTTAATAAAGCCAATTATGTTGCAATACGCGATTATCTATATAAAACTGACTGGTCTATACTAGAAGGAGGTAATATCGATGAGAATATTAAAGCCTTTTATGATCATCTATATAAAACCATAGAAAACTTTGTCCCAATTAGTTATAAATTATCTTCAAATTTCCCTCGCTTTAGCAAGGACCTCATTAACATGGTAATTGAGAAAACGAAAGCGCATAAAATTTACAAAGAAACAACAAATCTTTCTGATTTTATAATTTTCAGCAAGCTGCGAAAAGATTGTAATAAATTATCAAACATTTGTTATAATAATTATATTAAGAATGTGGAATTTTCGATTGGAAACAATGTAAAACATTTTTTCAACTATTGTAAAGCCCAAAATAACAACAACCTTGGCATACCTGACACTATGCACTATAAACTGAAAACTTCCTGTAAAATCAAATAAATTGTCAATTTGTTTGCAGATTTTTTTAAGGATGTATATGAAACAGATATCCCTGATGAAGACATTCCAAACTTTGAGTCAGATATAAATTTACAACTATCTCAGATACATATTGAGATTAAAGAAATTGCAGCATGTATCAAACTACTGGAACCTAAATCGTGCTCAGGGCCAGGATCGGTCTTGGGACCACTACTTTTTATTATATATATTAATGATATAGTGAAGTGTCTAAAGTACTGTTCCATCAAACTGTTTGCTGATGACACACTTTTATATATCATAGCAAATAATATTGAAGATGCATTGTCAAAAATACAAAGTGAACTTCATGAAATATCTAAATGGTTATGCATAAATAAACTCAAATTAAATGTAAATAAAAGTAAATTCATGGTATTAGGGAAAAAACAAAATGAACTTATCACCCTAAATATAGACAATCAAAATATTGAAGAGGTAGAAGAAATTAAATATTTGGGAATCATTATCGATAATAAGTTAAAACTTAACTCTAACTTCGAAATGCTAACTAAAAAAATTGCCAAAAAAATTAATTTCTTAAGTAGGATAAAGGGAAAATTAGACATTAAAACTAGAAAATTGGTCTATAACACAACTGTAGCATCCCATCTGAATTATTGCTCAAGTGTAATCTTTCTGAGCAATATAACACAAATTAAAAGAATGGAAATAATTCAGAACAGAGGCTTGAGATCTATATTGTGCTCTAGCAGATATACAAGGATATAAACCATGCAACGCCAACTCAATATATTAAGTGTGTGGCAAAGATTAGTTTTCAATACCCTAGTTTTTATTTATAAGTTAAAAAATAAAATGTTACCTGATTATATGTTGAATAATGTTAGAATCAACAGTACAGTTCATTGTTATCCTACGAGAAACTGCAACGATTTTAGGCTTCCGAAAACAAATTTATCGGGAACACAAAATAATATTTATTATAAAGGTTTTAAAATGTTCAATGAACTCCCTGTAAATGTTAAGGAGGCTAAAAGTCTTGCAGTTTTTCGTGGATTATGTCTTAATGTTGTAAAGTCCAAATTTTAGTCAGTAGGTAGTAAATAATATTGTAGTAGTCATAGAAAAGATAACATTAGATATAAGATGTCAAATTTTATATCTAAATAAAATATACAATAAAAAAAAAAAAAAGATAAAATTCCCCCCGCATTTCTAAAAAACTGTGGGGGTAGTGTCTCTTACCCACTGTACCTACTATTTAATCAATCACTTTTAACAGGCAAGTTCCCACAAATATGGAAAAATAGCTTTCTCACTCCAATATTTAAAAGCGGAGACAAGTCTTTAGTTGAAAATTACAGACCAATATGCATACAATCGTCAATACCAAAAATTTTTGAAAAGTTAATTCTTCAAAAAATATGTTCTTGCATAAAATTTAATATCTCATCATTTCAACATGGTTTTATCTCTGGACGATCTACCTTAACTAACCTTACATTGTATGAACATTTTATATCTGGTGCTCTTGCTAATAGATAACAAGTTGACTCAATTTACACGGATTTTAGTAAAGCCTTTGATAAGGTTTGCATTAAAATTCTTATAAATAAATTGTCTAAACTAGGAATAAGTGGTAATTTATTATTATGGATTAAGAATTATTTATCAAAACGTGTATTAACTGTCTGTATTAAAGAACACTTGTCTTACGAATTTGAAGCCACTAGCGGTGTGCCTCAGGGTTCGCACCTTGGTCCAATATTGTTTATACTATTCATAAACGATGTCACCTCCATATTCACTGATGTTAACATATTATTATTTGCTGATGACATGAAAATATATAAAATCATAAAAAATGTATACGACTGCTTGTCCCTCCAATCCAATTTTATAAAATTCGTAGAATGTTGTACCATTAACAAACTTACACTTAACATTAAAAAATGTCAAATCATGAGTTTCTTTAGAATTAAAAACCATATCAAATATAGTTATTCTTTTAATAATCAGAGTTTATTGTCAGTACCTGTAATAAGGGACCTTGGAATAACCTTCGACTCTAAACTACTATTTACCAACCACATTGATATAATAACTGGTAAAGCAATGAAAATGCTGGGCTTCATTGTAAGAATTTGTAAAGATTTCAAAAATATCCAAACATTCAAAATACTATATACAACTCTGGTTAGGAGTCATTTAGAATATAATTCCCCATATGGAACCCTTTCTACAAAAGCCACTCAAACTCAATTGAAAGAATCCAACGCAAATTTCTCAGATCAATTAATTTCAAATTAGGTATTCCCGCGGTTGACATAAACTATGAATCTTTATTACAAAAAATGCGACTCTTATCGTTAAAAGATAGAAGAATACTCAATGATCTAATTTTTTTATTTAAAATAAACAATAACTGGTTTGACTCCCCTGAATTAATCTCATTAATAAATTACCATGTACCTTGTAGACCGACTCGACTCAAAACACCTTTTCATTGTGACAATACTATGACGAACGCAGAACAAAACTCAACCATAAATCGATTGCATATTTTAGGCAATGAATATGCTAATACCGATCACGCCGCCGGTAATCTGGCACCATACAAAAGATGCGTTAAACTAAATTTGTTTGCTAGTACCACGTAAATATAAAAGATCATGTAAACATAATATGCCTACCAGACCAGTACTTCACTCTAAAACTATAAATGCACAAGAAATCATAGGTACTTGTACAATTTATCATATCGGTTAACATAATCCAGTATTTATTACTTTTTATATTTTATTTTTAAATCTTTGTAGGTATTTTACATTTTATTGTTTTATTTCTCTCTTTAAATTTTTATTTTAACTTTTACCTAATAATTTATAGTTTGTATTTTAATACTTTATACTTTATATTTTATACTATTCACTTGATAATTCACTTTTATACACTACTTATTACCTTACTTTTAACCTTTCTTCTGAAATTTTACCAACATTATACTGTTATTCTTCATGTTGTTATAATATTATAAGTATGTTAATTATGTTAATGGCACGTGTTGTGCCGTTTATGTGTAAATAAATAAATAAATAAATAAATTAGCATAGATATTGCCGGCGGATGAGTCTGCCTACTTACGCGTGGCGGACCCGACCGGAAAACACTGGAAAAGAAAGACCTTTTGACCTCTTCAGTCGAAGCCTCTCGACGCATTGAACCCCAGATTCCTACCCACCTCTCCTACCTTTTTTCTACTCAGAACTTCGTCTCCTTCATTTCATAAAAAATATTCTTCTCACAGTTTCCTCAAAGATGACACAGGCCCTGATGGTATCAGAAAACATTTACAAAATTTCAATACTCCAATAATTTATACCAGAATTCCCTTTAAAATCCCAAATCCAAATCAAAATTCCCCATTCAACTCCCAATAAAATCTTTTTTCCATACAAGGCATATTCCCTGTAATCTCTAATCTGGAATTATTGCCGTGCTATGAGTAATTAGGCCAGTTCTACAGTTTAACATAAGGATAATATCGTATCGCGGCTCCGATCTGCCGATTGTAAATCAACCCTTGCTTTGGTATACACATCTGTAAAAGGAAATTTCCCTGAATATGAGCATACGGGGAACAAATTGCACCAAGTCAATTTATGTATTTTTTTAAATAACGACAGAAATACTTTATTTTTAAACTAGCTGACCCGGCCACGCGTTGCTGTGGCTAATAAAACACAACGTGATCTACTGAATGGTTATCCAACCTTTATAACCACCGCTGTCTTTGAGTTCATCGCAAAGAGACAGACAGATGCCGCGTTAATGAGGATTAATACTGTATCCGTCTAAATAACTTTTTAATTACCGAAATGTACGTGACCATTTTTTAGAAGATAGAATGGGTATAGTAAGCTATCCGTAAAAGATAAATATATGCCTTCGCGGACTTTTTTGTAGATCTATAAAAGAGGAATATCCCACCATGCATTGTTTTGTTAAATTCCAAAAGGAGTAGGCAGCGTTTTCAATGATAGCTACCAGGCGGCTTGACTTTTTCCGACACTTCTAACAATTATCATTATGTATATCAATTATCTTCAACTACCAATTTACACAAATCCTTGACAAATTATATACCTAAACCTTCCTCACGAAACATTCTATCTATTGGTGAAAACCGCATGAAAATCCGTTCAGTAGTTTTCGAGTTTATCGCGAACAGACGGACAGACAGACAGACAGACGACGCGGGGGACTTTAATTTATAATATGTAGAGATTTTTAAATAAAGAAAAAAAAAAACGATTGTGTTTATGTACGAGGGTCAGTCAAGAACAGAATAAAGAAACTAGAAAAACAATAGCCTAACAATAGTAAGGCCTTGTGCGCACTAGCGGCTAGCCGCATTTTCATTTTAGTATGAAATTTTTCGGCGGTTGGGTGCGTACGGGTAAAATGAGCGGTTGCATCCTAAGATAAAAACGCGGCTGGCCGCGTGGTTGACCGTCTACGCGGCTAGCCGCTTGTGCGCACAAGGCCTAACACAATGAGGCCTTGTGCGCACTAGCGGCTAGCCGCGTAGGCGGTCAACCGCGCGGCCAGCCGCGTTTTTATTTTAGTATGCAACCGCTCATATCCGTACGCACCCAACCGCCGAAAAATTTCATACTAAAATGAAAATGCGGCTGGCCGCGCGGTTGACCGCGTGGTTAGCCGCGCGGCTAGCCGCTAGTGCGCACAAGGCCTTATTCTCCCCTGACTGGAATTTGGGAGGCGGGAATAGGTACCGCCGCGCCGCCCCGGGAACCTTTATTGGATGGACACCTCTGCCATAGGTCACCGCAAGTGGTTCGCTACGTTTGGTGACTTAGCAAGGGTGCCAAGGGTTCATGGGGTGAGGTTTGTCTAGGTCTTGGAGACTGATGACCAGGACACACTGAACCCCAGATTCCAACCCACCCCTTAAACACTTTTCCTTCCCAGAACTCTCCTCTCCTTCCTTTCCTTAAAAAACCCTCCACATAGCATCCCCAAAGATGACAGAGGCCCTGAGGGAAATAATTATTTTCCTCGAGGGCCTCTTGGGTGGAGTTCATGTAAAAAAAAATGAGGAACCAATAGGAATGCTTTCGCGATTCAAAATTGCTGCAACGTTCGCTGCCACACATTCTTTATCCGTCATGATGTATTTATACCATTTTATTTATTATTTTTCTGACTTTAGATGTTGTGCTTCGCAGTCTAGAAGTTATGCATATTGACCAAATGTACTTGATTCGGCGAAATTGGAGCGCCTGTACTAAGCCGGCGTAATTCTTGTTTATAGTTGCAGTGTGGCGGTTTTTACAGCCCACTCGATACAAATGGTCTGTATATATGTATATACACCGTGAGGAAAACTGCGAAAGACGTTGTTATGATAAGGTATGTTTTATATTCTGAGGTGATTTTTGACGAATACGACGCTCTACAAATCATTAATTAATTATTTTTATTATACACTAGCTGGTCATTGATATTATACAATTGCTATGCTATTTAATAAAGAAATTGTTTCTTCCTGCGTGTCCTTTCCCATTCGTCCCGTTCCCTTTTCGCCTCCCCTTCTTCTCCTGCGTCCTCTTCCCCTCTCGCGTTCCCACTCCGTCACCCCCACCTTCCCTCTCCCCACTCCCTCCCCCCTCCTACCTTCCCCCAAGACACAGAACCAAAGACTTTTAATTAAATTACATAGTACTGAGATAAGATCCAGTGCTAATAAGAAAGACGAACATCTCTCTAGGGATTACAGAGAGAGAAACAATACAGTATCCATAATTAGGTGAGTGTTAATCGAGGAAGAGCAGTACATTATGTCAGAGTCTCCGGGAAGAGATATTGGAAGGGATGAGTTTGTAGTAAATCTAGTAAAGCCATGCTAGTATGTTCAGTTCGAAGAAATCACCGTGCAGTTAAAATTATTATATCAAGAGACGTCCACTGGGAGACAATCAATTTAACACAGTGTCTGTGTGACCTCTTTTTTTCTTTTTTTTTTTTATTTTTTTATTAAGGAGAAAAAACAGATACAGATGTCAATTGACAAGAATATGCAAAACAATTAATAGAGAATTCACCTGCATCCAAACTATTTCTCACGAATTAACATTGACAGCAGATAAAAACATACAAATATTTTAACCTTTAAATACGGAAAAGACGTATGTATATACATAAGTAAATATTATTTTACAAATAGAGAGATGAAAAAAAATGCGCAATATCCTTATAAAAGTTTACAAATTGTTTTTGGAAAAATTTTGATAGTAAGACCAAATATATATATATATATATAAAAAATAATGTCGTACAGAAATTTAAAAAAAGAAAGGTAGTTAAAATTATAAACCAAGTAATGTCTAAGTTATTGTACTTTGTAGGAAAACAGCCTTTAATTTTCTACTAAAAGTACTGCGCGTATCAAAAAATAAGTCGGAATCCTTGAGGTTTTGATTTAGATTAAACGATTCGCACATTCTTCTGATTGGATCCCTGACACCAGCATTTGTACGCGTCCGGCTAATGTGGAATAAGTCGTTAAGCCTTGTTACTCTGGGTGGTATTTTGAAGTTTATTAGTTTCAGTAGGTCAGGACAGTCGATTACGTTATTGCAGATTTTATAAAGCGTCATGAGGTCAAGGTATGTTCGCCGGTTAGTTAGAGTGGAGACGTTATAATTCGAGAGCATATTTATGTACCCCCGTTTAGGTGCGCTCATTCTGTAATTTAGGTATTGCAGAAATTTCTTTTGAATACTTTCAATGTTGTATTTATAGACACCGTAAAGTGGTGTCCATATGGAGGTGCAGTATTCAAGTTGAGAACGGACCAGCGTGAAGTAAAGTAGAAGATAAGTTTCAGGTTTTCGAAATTCGCGGCTGTTTCTGATGACAAACCCTAGCATGCGGTAAGCTTTATTCACAATATTCTCAATGTGCGCATCGAAATGGAGTTTAGAATCAAAAAGGACGCCTAGATCTTTTATACAGTGAACGCGCTCGAGTAAATAGTTACCAATACAATAATTGTGTATAATAGCGTTGTGATTTTTAGTGAAGCTTATTTGTTTACATTTGTTGTAACTTAGGTAAATTTTGTTTTCATTGCAAAATGCTTCGAACCTTACTAAGTCGCTTTGGATGAGCAGACAATCGTTTAAATTCCTAACAATGGCAAATATTTTTATATCATCGGCGTACAAAAGAAATAAACAATGCATGAAACATTTAATAACAGTGTTAATAAAAAGTATAAATAACAGCGGACCCAGGATTGACCCCTGTGGTACGCCAGAAGTAACTGGTTCCCACGTAGAAGTATGTCCTCGTAATGATACAGTTTGCTGTCTTTTTGTCAAATATGAGACAAACCAACGTAATAAGTTTCCCCTAATTCCGTTGAACATAATTTTTTTAATAAGAATAAGGTGGTCAACCTTGTCGAAAGCTTTTTTGAAATCGCAGTATATTGCATCTACCTGGTGGCCTCGATCCATGCTAGTGAATAAGAAATTTGAGTAAATTAGTAAATTACTCATGGTAGATTTGCCTTTTACAAACCCGTGTTGTTGTTCTGTAATTTTGGCGGCAAGCTGGGGATATATATTATCATGGACAAGTCTTTCCAAGAGTTTAGGGATCGCCGAGAGAATGGATATTGGCCTATAGTTTTCGACTTTTTGACGTGAGTCACTCTTATGGACTGGTATAATATAAGCCAACTTCCACCTATCAGGGAAAACCCCGTTACTCAGGCATTTATTAAATATTATGGTAAGTGGAACATACAGTGACGACGCAGCAGATCTGAGGAAAAACGCCGGTATTCCATCGTGACCCGCACCTTTGTTTATATCTAACGACTTTAAACTTGATAGCACTTCTTGTTCCGTTAGTTCAATGGTGTGAATGTACGTAAGTCCAGAGTCCCGAAACGAGGCCTCAAGTTGGTCAATGTTAATTGAGTCATTGATAGAGGAGGGTTCAAATGTTGACTTGAAGAACTCAGAAAACATATTACAGATTTCTTGGGCATCATTAGATTTGCGCCCTTCGTAGGACATAGTAGCAGGATATCCATCAGATGATTTTAATGAGGATATGTATGACCAAAAACATTTAATATTATTTTGCAATGAACTTTCGATGTTGTCGAAAAATAACTTTCGAGAATCACTAGCCAATTTTACCAACTTACCAACAATTTTTATTGTGTAAGTCAACCATACAATTACGGGCCCCCGCTAAAGTGGAGGAAAGACCGTATGCAATAAGTACAATACTTCGGGTAATGGTCTCTATGATGTGTGGGATTCAAAATTGCATCGAGATCGGGAGGTTCAAAATTGCATCAGGAAAGTATCGCAAAACAACAGCGTCATCCATCCACAATGGGCCGTATTCATAAAACTGAAGGATATCCTTGTAAGCATAAGGTAGAAGTATAAGGTTTTGAGTTGAAGAAAAAGATAGGAGTATAAGCATTTCATTTTTTTCGTATTCATAATGATTACCTTATACTAAAATAAAATAAATACATACTTAAACATAAAAATTCAGAATGAGTTTCCAGAAGAACCATGGAAGTATCCGCAATAAAAAACAAAAAATAAAAAACAGGAGAAGAATACATAATTTATTTGGAAGTAGATTCACAAACACATGGAACAATGTTACAAATGCAAAAAATAAATATTGGATGGGAAAGGGTCCGAGTATTTGATGCATTTGATATTAAACGGTGTTACAAATGCTACGGGTTCAACCATAAAGGAAGTGAATGCAAAAAAGACTCGTTTGTATGCCCTAAATGCACAGAAGGTCACAGAAGTGAAGCATGTACTTCTATTAGAGGAACGGAAAGGTGTATAAATTGTATCAATACCAAAAACAAATTGAAGATAAACCTAGAGTCAAATCATCCGGCGTGGAGCTTTGAATGTCCGGTATATAAGAGAAAATTAGAATTAGAGAAGAAAAAGGTCAATTTTTTATAAAAAGCAACCAGCTGCAAGGAATTCTATGTTTAAATATTCAAAGTTTGATATCGAATAGTGAGGAGGTCCAGATGCTGATCGAACGAAATAATCCCACAATGGTAATGTTAAGCGAGACTCACGTAACATGCGACATTGAAGACAGTGAAATAACTTTTCAGGGATATTCTACAGTACGTTGTGATTCCTATAGTAGACATACAGGGGGAGCAGTGATAATTATTAGAAAAGACATAATATATGAAGTAATTTCCAACACACAGTACGAAAAGAATTGCTGGATACTAGCAATAAGGATAATTTCGGGATATAAGAAAGGTGTTTAAGGAGTAATTTACCATTCTCCAAATGCAAGTACCAAAGACTTTCTATCATTTATAGAGAACTGGTGCAACCTAAATCTCCAAGAAGAAGAAGATAATATCTTAACTGGTGACTTCAATATAAATTTCAAAAACTTTAAGGATACATATACTAAAAGACTAAAACAAATTATTCAAACTTTGGGAATGAAACAACTTGTTAAAAGTGAGACACGAATAACAGATAAATCCAGTACGTTAATTGACCTTGTCATATCAAATAGATTGGATTTGAACGTAAAAGTTCTTGATGAACCAAAAATAACCGATCATAACCTTATCCACATTACAGATAACATAAAAAGAAATAAGACGAAAACCAGCAAAATAATAAAATACAGAAACTATAAAAAATATAGCAGCGAAAGATTAATTGAACTTCTGGGTGATATGGATGAACTTTATCAAATGGAATACAATGAAAAGTCTAAATCATTAATAAATAATCTACAAGAAGTAATTGATAAGTTAACACCAATCAAAACTACTAAAATAAGAGGAACAAATAAATGGTATAATATAAAACTACAAACAATACAAAATGAAAGAGATAGATTGTACAAAATTGCGAAAATCTCAAGAAACTCTCAAGACTGGAAAGCATTCAAAAATATGAGAAATAAATACACAAAACAATTGAAAACTTGTAAGAACGATTACTTCAAAAACAAAATTATCTCTGAAAAAGGAGACACTAAAAAAATGTGGAAAACTATAAAAGGATTACTACAAACCGAAGATAAAGAGATGAAATACGACATTGAATTCCCACATCAGATACAGGGTACCATACAGAACTGCTTCAACAAATATTTCGTAAACAGCATAATAGAATTGCATCAGAGTATACCAATACTGAAGAAAGACATCTACGCGAGAAATGATCGGCTAAACCGAGAAAAACTTGTGTTTAAAGAGATTGATGAAACATATCTTTTACAGATTCTTAACAGCACCAAATCAAAAGCGAGTCCAGATGGAATAAGTTTTACAGTTTTGAAAGATGCAATGCCAGTGATAGGACCTCATCTACTGGATATAATAAATGAATCATTAAGAAGTGGAAAATTTCCAAACACATAGAGAACATCTACTGTGATCCCGATTCCGAAAGTTGTTAATACCAGAAAATGTGAAGAATTTAGACCAATAAATATGTTACCAAAATACGAACAGGTACTAGAAATTGTAATAAAAAAACAACTCGTTGAGTATTTGGAAAAACATAACATATTATGTGAGGAGCAATCAGGATTCCGGAACAACAACTCTTGCGAAGCGGCGATAAACATAGTGATTGATACATGGAAGAAAGAAACAGACAAAAAAAAAATAACCATTGCAGTATTCTTAGATTTCAAAAGAGCATTTGAAACGATAGAAAGGAAAATACTATTGGAAAAACTAGAAGACATTGGTCTTTCTGACGTAGCTCTGAATCTATTCAAAGAATATCTCCAGGAAAGAAAACAGGTAACGAAAGTTGAAAGCTCAGAATCAGAACCGATAGAAAACAACCTTGGTGTTCCGCAAGAGTCGGTATTAGGTCCAATTCTATTTATAATTTACATAAATGATATTATCAAAACTATTAAACATTGCAAAATTAGACTATTTGCAGACGATACCTTAATCTATATTTCGTGTGAAGATTACATAGAAGCAATTAACAAAATAAACGAAGACCTACAAAATATAGCAAAATGGCTGAAATTAAACAAGTTGAAACTGAACGTAAACAAAACAAAATATATGGAAATAGGCAATAAAACATGTAACACAGGGTTAAATTTGACAATCAATGGTGAAAAAATTGGAAAAGTAAATGAAATCAAATACCTGGGTGTAATACTCGACTCAAAACTGACTTTCACAGCAAACTTTGAATATGTGCTAAAAAAGGTATCAAAAAAGGTTAATTTTCTTAGAAGACTAAGACGTAAATTAAATGGAAACACTACGGAGCTCATTTATAAAACTATCGTTGCTCCACATTTGGACTACTGCTCTACAATGTTATATTTGGCCAATGAAGGAAGTTTGAACAAACTAGAAGTTATACAAAACAAAGCTATGAGATGTATACTGGGAAAAGGCAAATACGCAAGGATTGATCAAATGAGAGATGAGCTAAATTGGATTCCAATAAAAAAGAGACTACTATTTAACGTGTTAATTTTTGTGCATAAAATTATGAAAAACCAAATGCCAAAATATTTTAAGGATGAAATTATTTTTAATAGAGACATTCATAATTACGAAACAAGAAATGTAAACAGAGTTCGATTGCCACAAATGAAGAAATCAAAATCACAGAACAGCCTAATGTACAGAGGACTAAAGATGTATGATGAAATGCCTGAACGTATGAAGAATGAAGAAAGAATGAACGTATTTAAAAAGAAATGTTATGCTTACTGTAAAAATATTTAAATTTATCAAATGAAATATTACATTGTGCTTATTAGTTTATATGCATGTAGTATAAACTAACTCAATAATTAATAAAAAAAAAATAAAAAAATAAAAATACTTGCAAGAATATCCTCCAAGAATAAGTAATAGGTTGTTGGCATGTTGCCTTGTGACTGTGCCGCGGCAGGTTCTAATCTGTTTTCGATGGTTTGTTTATTAACGGTTATTATTTCTTTATCGGTATTATTTGAGTACAATACTTCGATTAGAGAAAATGTATTCGTCATACAACGATAGTGAAAGTTCAGAAAAAAGATAATGCTAAAACCGAACTGCAGTTCATAGCAGATGAAATTGCCAATGCCCCCGTGATTTTGGAAAAAATCCCAAACACCAAAAATAAAAGCTAGAAAGGATGAGGCTATTACATTTTTCATTTCAAACCGGTATAATTCTTTGTAATGACGAACAGGTGTTGATAAACGCTGCTTGTAGTGTTTAATCTCTCTCAGTTCCACAACTCTCTGCCATCGCTACAATTTACCACTACACGACTGAGCCTGCTACTGACCACACTCGAAATTATAGAAGGATATCTATATAATTATATAGCGGAGTCAGGCAGGGGGGAAATACGTCTCCAACTCTATTAAATGTGTACATTAACGACCTTTTTTTTTTTTTTTTTTTTTTTTTTTTTTTTTTTTTTTTTTTTTTTTTTTTTTTTTTTTTTTTTTTTTTTTTTACATGAGCTCCACACAGGAGGCCCTGAGGAAAATAATTTCCAAGAGTTGAACGATTCACGAATCGGTTGTCATATCTGCGGACAAGGAAATAACAACATTAATTACGCCGATGACATGGTGCTGCTTGCACCTTCGATTAAAGCGATGAGACGACTTGTGCAAATATGCGAAGAGTACGCAAACTCTCATAACTTGTTGTACAATTCTAAAAAGTCAGTCATCGTCGCTTTCAAACACAATAAGGAGCCATCAAATATTCCTCCAATATATCTAGAAGGAAATGAATTGCTTGTGGCCTCACAGGTTAAGTATCTGGGACATATATCCTAACCGAAGACATGAAGGATATAGAAGATATGGAACGACAAAGACGAGCAATTAACATACGGGCCGGAATGCTCTCAAGGCGGTTCTACCACTGTAGCGATGATGTCAGAAAACTGCTCTTCAAAACATACCGCACTGCCCTGTATACATCTGAACTGTGGACACAATACCCAGCAGCGCAATGGGACAAACTGAGGGTGTGCTACAACAATGCATATAGGCAACTTATGCAACTACCGAGGATCTGCAGTGCCTCCACGATGTTCATCGAGGGGAGGGTGCACTCATTCCCAGCCTTACTTCGCCACCGACTAGCCAGCAGGACACGGACCTCAACCAATATCTTTGTCGTGGCTGCATCCGAGTGGCTCAGTTCCCCAATAAATGAGCGATGGATGCAAATGATGAGGCGACCACCCTGATGGACAATCCAAAAATATCTTTTTATTTTTTAATTCTGTTTAATTATTATATATTTTAATTTCATGCTTATTTTTTTTTTATTTATGTGATGAATTTTGTTTTCATTTTATGTTTTAATTAGGTACTACCTAATATGTAAACTTTTTATTTTATTTTATAGTTTATAGTGTTGTTTATGTAATATGGCAGACTGGGATTGCACTACCCTCCCAGTCCTGCTGGAATAAAAACTTAAATAACAAAAAAAAAATATATCCTTTTTATTTAGAGTAAAAGGTAACGTTTGTGATTAACAAAATACTTTTTGTGAAGGATATGCTCATACTTTATTACGCGGAATATTATGAATGCGAGCTGAAGGATTTGCTTTGTAGAATAATGAAATAATTTTACTTTGTATAAACCACTTATTTGATGTGCAAATCCGACCGGTTTCGGAACAAACGTTCCTTCGTCAGGGAAAGCTTATACTAATTTGACAGTTTCGAACAATGTTTTATAATGGTAGGGGTGGAGCTGTTGCTAGATAATAATGTAGATTGGGTAGGTTGGTATTAGTGTACATAGAGTGGGTGGATAGGGGAACAAATCCATGATTGGGCTATATGACAATATTTTTTGTTTGTTGATAATAGATTCATTATTTTTGAGGGATTTTTTAATTTCCAAGGCTTCTAAGTTATCTAAACGTTTTCCTTTATGATTAATATGAAGAATATTTATCCCTGTATTTTTTTCAAAACTATGGTTATTTTCAATGATATGGTTAGCAAACTCAGAAAAATTATTATTATTAAGACACCTTAAATGTTCTTTGATTCTGATTTCAAAATTACGAGTGGTTTTTCCAATATAAAATGAGGGACAATCATTGCATTTGAGTTTATATATTCCGGAATTAGTCAATTTATGGTCTTTATCTTTAGTATTTCTCAAAAAATTACCGATATTATTTCTTGTATAAAACGCTGGTTTAATATTAGAAGAAAGATTTTTGCAACATTGAACTGAAAAATTATTAATATACAAAATTTTACGCCATTCTTTATCATTAATATTATTAGAATTGTATAGATATTTATTTTTTGAAATTTTGATAAGTTTTTTATTTAGGATGTTATCAATTAATTTTGGTTCATATCCGTTATTTATAGCAATATTAGATTTGCTTTGTATTCTGCAAGTATAAGCCTAACCGTTTTTTATGAATACGGCTCATGTTGCACTTTCAATAGGAATGCATTTCTTAGCGTTTAACCCCGCACGAAAGGTGGAGAAAGTAGAATAATATTGCATAACAACTGGGGTGGTTAGCCAAACTAAAATCGTGCTGCAAAATGATGTTCGCTGTATTCAATTTGCGTCTAGAGCGACACGCGACTCTACAGTAATTGTTTCCTCCCTAATGGGAACTAATTATTATTGTTATTGGTCGTATTTCTGTCCAGAGGTAATTTTAGGCGGTCACGCCAACTTTTTAAAAGTGAGGTTAATAAGTTAAAAGTTATAAATAACAACGTGACGTTTTGAAGTGAAAACTTCTTTAGCAAAATAAAACGAAAAATAGCGATTAAAAATAGATAAACACGTACATCTGTAGGATTTAGCCTGCGAGATAATGAGATAGTGTAATCGTTCTCCTCTTTGTTCAGTGCTTCGTAATCTATCGGTGTCCTCTTTGTGCGGTGCTTCGTAGCATCCCTAATCTTGTCTACTTTAGTTTTCTGAAGGTTTCAATTCTACCGCGTGTGAATTCCACACTCTTTTGTTTTAAAGTGAAAACTTCTCCAGTACCGTTGTGATTTGAAACTCGATGAAACGAAAACTAGCGATACTAAATAGATACAACCATATACATCTATAGGTTTTAGATAACAAGGGAATGAGGTAGTATAATCGATCCCCTCTTAATGCGATGATTAGTAGCCTATCGGTCTCTTCTTTGTGAGGTGCTTCGTGGCCTTCCCATTCTTGTCTAGTTTATTTTTAATTGATAAACTAATATTTAAGACAATTATTATAAGTAATAATTATTAGCCTGAAACACTCATCTACATTAAAAAAATATCCCGAAAAAAGATACATGCCGCCGACGGGACTCGAACCCGCGTCCTTCTGATTTTCTAATTGTTGTACCCTTTGTGCTATGCATAAAAACTTGTCTTAAATATTAGTTTATCAATTGAATATATATTCAGAAGAAATATTCAATGAAGCTCTGCAAGAAGCTACTCAAGGACTTGTTATAAATGGGAAGATTCTAAACAACCTGCGTTATGCAGATGATACGGTACTTCTAACAAGTAACATTGAGGAGTTACAACTTTTGCTGAATCAAGTAGTGAAGACTTGTGAGAATTTTGGGCTAGAACTGAATATAAATAAAACAAAATACATGCTCATAAGCAAAAATAACGCATTGGATGAACATCTTTATATTGCTGGAACAAAACTGGAGAAGGTACAAAGTATTGTATACTTGGGCTGCAATGTAAATGATAGATGGGATCCTTCAGTTGAAATCAAATGCCGTATTGAGCAAGCTCGTGCAACCTTTATCCGCATGAAAAAAATGTTCTGCAGTCATGATCTCAACCTTGGATTACGAATGCGAATGGTCAGATGCTACGTATTTTCAATATTATTTTATGGAATGGAAGCATGGACGCTTACTGAAGAATTAATTAGGCGACTCGAGGCATTCGAGATGTGGATCTACAGAAGAATACTTAAAATAAGCTGGATGGACAGGGTCACAAATGAAGATGTTATGGTTCGGATGAATAAAGAAAAGGAAGTTATTAAAACCATAAAAATCCGAAAACTTCAATATCTTGGACACGTGATGAGACATCCAGAGAAGTATGAGATCCTGCATCTCATAATGCAGGGAAAGATTGCCGGAAGACGGGGCCCTGGAAGAAGGAGAACCTCATGGCTGAAAAACCTGAGACAGTGGTTTGGCCAGTCTACCGTGGAGCTGTTCCGGGCCGCAGTAAACAAAGTCCGCATAGCCAACATGATAGCCAACGTCCGTTGAACGGACAAGGCACAAGAAGAAGAAGAAGATCAATTGAATATAAGAAATCGGAAGGACGCGGGTTCGAGTCCCGTCGGCGGCATGTATCTTTTTTCGGGATATTTTTTAATGCAGATGAGTGTTTCAGGCTAATAATTATTACTTATAATAATTGTTACCCTTTGTCTAGTTTAGTTTCTGAAGGATTAACTTCTACCGCGTGTGAATTGCACACTCCGATTTTATTTATTTATTATTTCTATTTTGGAAGGCGTTTATTGGTACCGCTGTCTCAGAAATCATTTATTGGATAACCAACACCTCTGCTATAGGTCATTACAAGTGGTTCGTTACATTTCGAGACTTAGCAGGAGTGCCCGTATCCATAGGGTGTGGCAGGCCAGATCGAGAGGGAGACCTTTGACCTCTCCGGCCGAACTCTCTCGACCTATCTATGTTGCTTGTATTCTGGAATCAACTCACCAATTATTCTCATCGAAATCCCCAATTATGTGTGAAGAAAATGTGATGAAAATTTTACCTGAAACAAGAGAAAATATTATCATTAGTATCAGATTATTTTATAAATACAACATAAAAAAATACTCTTCCAAAATGACCTTTGTTAACAACTTTAAAACAACCTACACCGATGTCTTAATCACCCTAAGTGTTTGGCTATGCCTGGTGACTTAGCAAGGATGGTCGGGTGATGTGTATTCAGGTCTTGGCGGTGTATGCGTCTGCCCACCAGCTGCAAATCTGTGATTTTTTTCGAACGTATAACATGTTAACCTGTTTAATTACAGGAGACAATATTTGTCCCAGCTCACATAGGTCTCGTGTAAATCGCTGTAACTCCCTAACTATCATAGTGAGAAATATGTTCTTAACGGTGTTAGAAAGGCCAAACGCCACGCTTTATATTTAAATCTAAAAAATAACCACAAAAAAGTAAAATGAACACCTGCATAAAACAAAAGTTTTGATTCGCAATTTGAAAAATAATTTTTGAAACTGGGAATTTTTTATTATTTATTTTCATACGGAAATGTACAACGTGTCCGGAAACTCGTAGTACAAGCGGGAAACTGGTGAATCTACATCACGTAGAGAACCCAAAAAACTTATTTTTTTTGATCTGAGCATTTCGATTTTAATATTTTATTTTTTTTATTTTTTCATTTTTTCGGCAACTAAAGGGTTAAAAAAACTTTTGAGCCCGGTTTACCCTTCGATACATTTTATAAGACATTACACAGCTGAAATCAACCCCCTAGTGAACAATTTTTTCAAATTTAACCAAAAAAATTCCAACTTCGGACCCGATTTACTCGAAAACGAAAGCTCAAATCAAAAAAGTTGTATCACAAATCGACTCCGAATGTGATGTAGATTTACCAGTTTCCCGCTTGTACTACGAGTTTCCGGACACCGTGTATAAAAGTGAGGTTAAAATAACGTTTATAAAATATTTGCCTATTAAAATATGTGTGTTTTTATTTTATTTTGTTATCAGTCATTTTAGTTAGCAAAAACGTAAGGTGAGCTATTTTTAAAACTTTTTTATGTTTGCGTCCAAAATTTTTAGTTTTCAAAAATTAAATGTTAATTTTGACATATAAAATTTGAAAGTGTTTTTTATTACCTTTCAAAAACAGTTTTTAGGTTACGGATACGCTAACAAATATGCCATTTATTTTAATTTCATTGCAAAACGAAAATATTTTCACCTACTCACAAAACACGCCTGAATTTTGAAAGGTTAGGAGCGTTAAAACTTAATCAAAAGTCATCTTATATCACAGAATGGCGGTAGCTATTGTACGTCAACATTTAATTAACCTATTTCTCGGAACTATCCCATGTATGTAGACAGAACGTTACCTGATAAGGTGATAACGCCTTTACCAATTAACACGGTTGACTTAGCCACGAAGGTACCCTCTGTTGTATGCGTTGCATATTCACGTCTTCAATAGAACTGTTTACATCTGCCTGTTAACACCGTCTTGGTGTGTGTAGTTAAATAACACTTGTAAGATGTAACGGATGGTCGTAATCAGTGGTCAATGTTAACACTGGTTGGAGAGTAGAGTTATTGCTGGTTTAGCACGTTCGGTATGCTGATAAAACCAATGTCTAAATTATAATACAGGCGTATAATTAACTTCTAGAGGTTTAGTATGGTTGATCGATAAAACCCTATTTATTTATTTATTCATTTACAACTTCTCACCAAACACATGTTCTTATTTTTTTTACGTACAAAAAAAAATGAACCTAACTAGGACTAACAGCCTGTATTAAGGTTAACATTTATAAATTTGAGTGATTTTACACACAAAATACTAAAATAGATACATAACACTACATTTAAAACACTAAAATATTATAATAAAGTAAGAAATAAAACTATCATATTAGTGACCAGATGTGTAATTTAAGTATGATTTGTAAAAATATAGACCATAAATAAATCTTTAATTACTATACCCACCAAGAAACAAAGCTAGTTCAAAACATCTAGGGTGACACTCCAATTTTGGCAAATGGAACTCAAATAAAATCTATTTATTTGAAAAAAGCGTATTATTAAAAAAAAAATATATTATTAAAAAACAAATCTTATTATTTAAAAATTGAAATCTTATTATTTAAAAAAGGACAAGGATGAAAAAATATTATGCCAATCCTCTGTCAACACAAATATCTTAACATTCTTTTTAAATTTAGCTAATGAATTGGAAGATTTAATGTAGTCTGGCAGAATGTTAAACATAAGTGGAGCTTGGTATAAATAGTTTCTTTGGCCAAAAGATGTTTTGGTATGTCAATATAAAATTGACTAAGGGCCGTCTGTTTCAATGGTTGTGTTGAATATCTCAAAAATGCTTTTTTCAATCAATTTAACCGCTTGTTTTACGTCACTTTTAACTTTTGCTTTTACTTTCCGAAAATTGATAGTTACTCTAGAGTTACTCCACCATTTTGACATATTTTACAGTTCTATCGGAGGAAATTTGAAATGAATTTGAATTTTGATTTATTAATCGTGATTTGTTTAATTATTGTATTTTTGAAAATGAAAACAGTGATGGTGAATTCCTCATCCAACATGTCTTTCAGTGAAAACCAAAAACATTTTAACCCCTTATTAATATGTTAATACTAGGGATGTTCAGAAAGTAAGTGTACTGTGACCATAGCGGATTTTTTGTTTTTTGAGGTTTGGCAACACTGAGTGGTGTAGAGGGGGGGGGGTCTTCTGAACAGAGCAAGCATCGCAGGAAAACCGCAGGACGTGGACTCACGTTGTAGTGACAAGTCGCGTGGAAAATGTCGGTTTAAAATCCGCTTTTTACCCACGGAAGGAATAACACCTACAAGAAGAAAATTTCTGAGCTTTATTGTTACTTGAGATGATATTGGGTGGCTTATAACATGCCTGGAAAAAAACAGTCGTCAAAGTGGTGTCACACCAATTCCCCATCTTTAAAAAAATTGAAAACCAAAATTTCGGACGAAAAAAATCATGGCCTCAGTGTTTTGGGACCGAAAAGGCATCATTTTGGTCAAATTTCGGCCTCAGGTTGAGACCATCAATGCACGATAATATTGTGTACCCTGAAAAAAAAACAAAAGAAGCATTCAAAATAAAAGGAGGGGAATGCTGACCAAAGAGGTGGGCTTTTTTTCACGAAAACGTTCCGTCCTCACACAGCCTTAGCCACCAAAATGATCATAGACTCATTTGTCTGGGATGTTTTGAACCACTCACCGTAATCCCCTGACTTGACGTCTTCAGATTATCATTTTTTCACCTTCCTAAAGGCATGTATGGATGAAAATAAATTTTCAACCGACGAGCAGATGCAGAAAGTGGTCCAGAAGTGGGGGAAGAAGCTAGCGGGAGAATTCTTCGAGGAATGCAAAAAAGAAACTTGTGCCACGGCTCAACACATGCATTGGGTTGGCAATTATTAGGAAAAATAGACCACGAATTTATGAAGAAAAAGAAATTCGTCATCTATGGTCATATAAAAATATTGTAACAATATTGTCTTTCAACACCTATATTATTTTGTGTACTCTATAAAATTGTTAATCTCAAGTCAAAATGAAGTTCAAAATTTCAATTTAAACAATAACACCTAAATTAAAAAGGTAAAGAAACAATAAATAAATAAATATATAGGGGTTATCGTATCCCATAACTTTGTCAACACTAAAAGATCACACGGATGGCATTTCTAAGATGTCACTTACACTATAAAAAACAATCATATTTTAATGAAAACGGGCACTTAAATGGAATGAAAACAATAATGTTGTGATCAAAACGGTTTCTTTCATATTTATTTCATAATTATTTGATAGTCACTTTAATATTTCATGAGAAAGATTCGCTCTAATGTAATCGCTTATAAATCTTTGTTTTTTTTTCATTTTTTATATTTTACACATAGGTATTTAAAAAAAACCTAAGGACATATATTTTTTTAATTTTATCTATTGTTGAAAATGGTATGAACTAATGATATAATGAATGATAACATTTTGTCTGATCTCTTAACACTTTGCTGTTAATTCATATTTTTTTATCACTTATTATTTTCTCTGTTTATCATTTTATTTTTAAATTTTATTATTTTGCTTTTACTTAACTGTTTTGCATGACCGATATTTGCGTGTGTTATTTTTATTAAATTGTGAAATTATTAACCCCGATACAGGCGAACCCTAGTGGGGTTAATAATTACATGCTAAAAATATATGTATATAAATTGTGAAGAAGCAATAAATAAATAAATAAATAAATATAACGTTATTTGCAAGCTCGGTATTACATTACTTACAATGCCTTTCCAATATAAAATAAAATAAAGTTGGTTGTTTGCAGGTGGAAAAATGTAATAAGCAGAATTGTTGAATGAAACACTAATTCATCTTGAATTATTTGGCGGGTAGGAAATAAACCGGCGTAGCTCAGTGGGCAGAGCAGTTGACCGGAAATCAGAAGGACACGGGCTCGAGTTCCGTCGGCGGCATGTATCTTTTCTCGGGAGATTTTTGCAATGTAGATGAGTGTTTCAGGCTAATAATTATTACTCATAATAATTCTTAAAGATATTGAAACTACATTAATTTTCACATAATAAGAGTACACTACAAAGATCTATATTTCATTAAACCGGTTTTCAAGACAGAATCACAACTAATTTTAATGTTTTTTAATAGCACAAAAATATTAATAAATAATAGGTTTGTAGCAATAACAGCAGAATTTAAGTGCCTTCTTAAGGCTGTACACTGCATACTTTCCATGTGCTTTTTTTTGAAACAGGGGTGAAATAAATCACACAGCAACGTATAACCAGTAACAGTCAGTCACGCACCCGCGATATATTTTTGCCCCTAAATTCACCTTACGTGACCCGCATGCTAATCTGTGCTCCTGTACTATCGTCCGACCATAATACTAAACATTTTCCTATCATATTAGCTACCGTAGGTCTAGCAAGGATGATCGATAAAACCCTATATCAATACGATATTGACTAAATACATCGTCTATTGTCAGTTATCAATATTTGCGAGCATGATCAACAATTGAGCTATGCATGAAAGAAGAGAGATTTTTTCTTAGTGAGTTTTTTTAATTTTTTTATATGAATACCGCACAAGAGTCCCAATTGCTCCCATCTGAAGCCAGTGAGACTATGGCATCCCCAATTGGGGTATGTTGTGAGGCTTTCAAGTTGCGATTGTGCAATGAACTGGCATAAAGAGGATAAAATTCTTTTTAATATTATAAACGCGAAAGTTTCTATGGATGCATGAATGTATGTTTGTTACTCTTTCACGGCTGAACAACAAAAAAGATTTTTTTGAATTCTTTCACTAATAGAAAACCACATTGTATGCGAGTAAAATTGGCTGTATATAATGATAAGCTCTGGCGTTATGAAATTATTTATCATACGTTTTCTGTCCCTAAAAAAATCGAGTTATTGCAAACGTCAGAAGAAAAGCAAAACAAATGGTTGCTGTGGAATCAATGTTGGCGACGTACTTAATATCTATCGGTAAAAACGAATCGCCGAAATGTATGTACGCGCATAACTTCCTAACAATTGCACCAAATTGGATAATTATTTTTTTTGGATAAAACTACTGGTGATCTCTGGCGTTATGAAATTTATATTAAAAAATTGCTAGCAGTTTGAAAACCGAATGTACCGGGAGTTAATGTATGGAATGCGGGAAGGGGGTGGGGGCAGTGGAGGTAATCCACCTCTTACCCGCCTTGGTATAAGTAACTGATGGTTACTCCTTCAAGGCTCTCGCAAGATTCTAATTTTTTTTGTTAAACGAAGCTACATTTATTTATTTTGAACGAATCTAGACCTCCAGTGTCCATGCATACGTTGTTAGTAAGCAGTATGCAAGTGCTTAACAGGAAAAACAAAATGCAAAAAATAGGTTAGTAAGACAAAGATAATTAAACAGGGCAAAAGAAAAACTCATTCATGAGGCTCCATGAGGCGGCATTGCATCTGTAAAAACCCGCAAGCACCTGCATAAAATAGAGAACATAAGTAATACAATAAATCTCAAATCAATTGGCAAGTACCAACAAAAAATGTGAATGGCTTTCGGTCTGATCATAAACTACACTTAGCTTCCGTGTCCCTTAGCCAACCACTCAGTGAAGCCTCAAAGAATGTTAGCTGAATATTTGGGGTAAAATACCCGAAGACTAAAAGAAATTTCAGCGTTGGGTAGTCAGAGGCAGGACAAAGGATAGTCAAGGTCGTCTGATCAAGCCTCAAGCCTGCACATGTCATTGGGGGAGGCGCAGATAGATTTGAGAAGGATCTGCAAAATTAGTAATGTAACTAAAGATGAAGCAGGGACGAGGTCCAGGGGGTGGGGGCAGGGGAGAGGGGGAGGAGGCAGGAGAGAGGGGGGGGGGAAGGTGGAGGAGGCGCAGTGGGAACCCCCCTAATACCATGCGAGCGAAGCCGCAGGAAAAAGCTAATATAATTTAAATCTCGTGTTAAAGATCCAACCGTGCGGATTATACTGCCCGAGAGCGAAATCATAATTTATTGTCTTTTCAAGATGTCTGTATTATTTTTTCCCATTTAACAATTTTTAAACTATAATTTATTGTTTTTATAGGTATCTGTATTATATTTGTCCCCTTTTTATGTTAGGTTAGCTTAGGTTTGTTTAGTTTAGGTTAGGTTAGGTTAGGTTAGGTTAGGTTAGGTTTGGTTAGGTTAGGTTAGGTTAGGTTAGGTTAGGTTTGGTTAGGTTAAGTTAGGTAAGGTTTTGGTAGATATTTTTTGGGGGATGTTTTGTCCATAGGGTAGATTGTCGGGGATTTATTATCGGGGGATGAAAAGACGAGGAAACCCAAGTACCTACAAGTGACTACAAGCACTTGCTGAAGAGCTAAGAGTATTAGCGTACTAAATACCTGCAAATGCCTACCGCCATTAACCCGTCCATCCATTTGCCCCATAATTTATCTAAAGCAGGTATTGTTACCCACACGTACCGGTAATTAATTCACGGCACCTGTCAGAACGTAGAACGTAGTACGGTTGGAGAAACGCCTTAACCCTGCCTACGTTAAACGCTATACGTTAAAGGTTGCGCCGTACGCCAAACTTAGAAAGAAAGAGGTTATTCACTTGCTGCAAATAGGTGATGTTATAAAGGCACTGTTTCAACAGGTCAATCACGTTTATTATCCAAACAATTTTTTGAAGTGAAAACTTCTTTAGCACCGTTGTGATTTGAAACTCGATGAAATGGAAGAGAGCGACACCAAAAAAAGACAAACACGTATATCTATAGGATTTAGGCCGCGAGAAATGAGATATAAATGAGAAATAAAATATTTATTTTATTCGCGGGTGCTAGGTTCCAATATAATATGAATAACCCACGGTCTCACGCAAGTTCCCTTTAGTTTAATAGTATAAAGCACCTGACGAATCCTTGCAGACATTCAGCCGATCAGGGGTCGAATCCTACGACATCCAAAAAAAATTTTTTTTTGTAAATATCCAATCTTTAAACCTCTCCAAAATAAACAAGCAAAACAAAATGACATGTAGCGACTTCGAAGAAGAAAACATAAATACTAATAAGATGACCAAATCTATAGAAAAAGGTGGACTGGAATTCGACTACAAAAATATGGAAAAAAATCATCGACCTCCGTAGTGTTGTGGGTAAGACTCTTGACTCACAATCCGGAGGTCGCGGGTTCGAAACCCGGCATGCGCAAATAAATTTTATTTGATTAATTTGTGTTATTTCACAATTAATTCATTTAAAATAATATATAGTATATTTGCGGCATGTTCCAGAGTGGAAGATACTATTAGTATCGCCCTGGTGTAAGACCACCATTCAGAATTGAAACGTTGCTTGAAAATGGCTTTAGCCGTGTTTGGTGACCAGATCTGAATAGCCAGGTACTTCCCAACCTTCCTCTTCCCCACCTCCTTCCCCTCCCCGCTACCTTCAGCCTCACAACATACCCCAATTGGGGATGCCATAGTCTCACTGGCTCCAGACGGGAGCAGTTGAGATTCTTGTGCGGTATTCACTGTAAAAAAGAAAAAAAAAATTACACTAATAAAAAAGGGCTGCGTTGTCTCCACACTCTTGCCTACTTTTGTTTTTTGAATGTTTCACTTCTACCGCGTGTGAACTGCACACTTGAATTTTTTTACATTAGTTACACATAAGAGGCTCTTTGGAAAAAAATCCTCAGGGCCGAAGTCATCTTTGGGGATGCTGTGTGTAGGATCTTTTTGGTGTAGGAAAAATGTGAGGGGTGGGTACGAATCTGGGGTCAATGTGTCCAGGAGTGACGGGCCTATGAATCCATACTTCCCACTGCGGTGCAAGGCAATGGGTTGAGATAGTACGGCAGGAGAGGTCAAAAGGTTTCCCTCACCCGATCCGGCTTGCCACGCAGTTGGTGGGTAAACGCGTACGCCGACAAGACCTAGACAAACCTCATGCGCCTGGGCACCCCTGTAATGTGTAACCAAAAAGAGTGAAGCACGAGTGACATATGGCAGTGGTGATAGTTTGTCCAATAAGTGGTTCCCATGCCCGCCTCTCAAATTGTAGACTAATGTCCATTTATGGCATCGTATAAGAAAAAAAGATTGAGTGTCATATTCAAAATTGGAACTAATTGTGTCAAGAATTTCGACAAGGAATTCGCAAAAGTAGGTATATTTATTGTTAAGAATTTATTTTCATTTTCATAATTGGAACCGATACTATTATGTCAAAAATACAGATATAAAATAATAACTTACGTAAAACTGATCAACAATGATAACGTGATACCAGAAATCAGGATTTATTTCAGTGCAGAAATTCTGGACCTAACAACCATATGTATTCCTCTTTGCCCAGAATACTAATTGAGGGAAATAATTATATCTACCAAGTCAGTGGACATCTTCAATTTATCTTTATACAAATACAAAATACTGTTACTGAGGCAGTTCAGTTATGTACAATAAATACTATATGTTTTGTAATATGTTTTGTAATTTGTTTTGTAATTTTTCATTTTATATTAAAAAAAAAAATTGTTTTAGTTCTTGAATAATGTTATGTTTATATTGCTGTTATGATTTGATTTATATGTATCTACAACCTCTCCCCATGACTACCAATGTATTGATAGATTTTTTGTTTTGTAATTTTTCATTTTATATTAAAAAAATATTTTTTTTTGGGTATATATATATATTTTTGTTTTTTATAATTTTGGATTCATATTCCTTTTTTATAAAATTAATTTTATTCTTATTATGCTGTCTCAGCAGAAGTAAAGTCACAAGGAGGAAATCCATAATTGGTTTTATTTTGTCTATTTAATACTATGTACAAACTGAAATAAATGTAAACTGTCGATTTCCCGAAAATTAATAAATAAATAAATATTGCGTTGCAAAAACCTATTATATTTCTTTGTTTTTTTTTTACATGAGCTCCACACAGGAGGCCCTGAGGAAAATAATTTCCCTCAGGGCCTATGTCATCTTTGGGGATGCTGCATGGAGGGGTTTTAAGGGAAAGGAAGGAGAGGAGAGTTCTGGGAAGGAAAAGGGTTAAAGGGGTCGGTAGGAATCTGGGGTTCAGTGTGTCCTGGTCATCAGCCTCCAATACCTAGACAAACCTCACCCCATGAACCCGGGCACCCCTGTTAAATCATACATATAAATAAAGGAGGGAAAGGAGGTGGGGAAGAGGAAGGTTGGGAAGTACCTGGCTATTCAGATCTGGTCACTAAACACGGCTAAAGCCATTTTCAAGCAACGTTTCAATTCTGAATGGTGGTCTTACACCAGGGCGATACTGATAGTATCTTCCACTCTGAAACATGCCGCAAATAAACTATATATTATTTTAAATGAATTAATTGTGAAATAACACAAATTAATCAAATAAAATTTATTTGCGCATGCCGGGTTCGAACCCGCGACCTCCGGAATGTGAGTCAAGAGTCTTAGCCACTGGACTACGGAGGTCGTAGTCCAGTGGCTAAGTCTCTTGCCCTTACAGTTATATACGAAACGTAACTCTCTCTCTTTCTATCTTCACTAACTTATATCTCCCTCTCAACTTCCGTTCGCCTCGCTTTCCGTAATGCGCTCATCACGCATTCGCCAGCTTACTCCCCAAGTCAAGCGTTCGTAAAGAAGTTTTACTTCAATCATCATCATCATCACTATTGGCTCTACAACCTCTGGTGGGTCTTGGCTTCCTCAAGAGTCTTCCTCCACTCATCTCGGTTTTGTGCCAGCTCTCTCCAGTTTGGAAGCTCCAAGATAGATATGTCTTTGAGGACGTTGTCGCTCCATCTTAGTCTTGGTCTTCCCAGGCTCCTTCGCCCTATTGGTCTTGAGTTCAGCAGGGACTTTGGTGCTTGATGCTCGGTCATTATCCCCACATGACCCAGCCCCCGAAGTCTTCCCAATTTTATAAATTTTGCGACGTTAACTCCTTAAACGAAGTATAGAGCTCATTGTTTAACGTCTGCGCCAAAATCCATTTTCTAGAACCGGTCCGGAGATGCGCCTCAAAATTTTCTTTCAAAAACGTCCAGTGCTCGCTCATTCCTCTTAGTTAGTCTCAGCTGCGTACGTAAGTACTGGTCTGATAAGTGTTTTGTACACTAATATCTTCGTGTTTCTGGACAGCAGTCTGGACTTTAATAGGTTTTGTAGGCGGAAATAACAGCGATTTGCGTTTTACTTCAATAAATAATATAAATCAAATAAAATAAAATTATCTTCTTAGTATTTTGTTATTATAATTTGCATAATGTCCCGTAATTTTTCACGGGTCTACAGAATAAATAGGGATGTCACTTTTCCCTCACAGCACCTACTGAAGTTTGATGGTATTTCGTTTGATATTTAAATTGTTTGTCTGAGTTTGCTTTCCCTAGAGGACTAAGGCGTGACCCTAGATGTATTGCATACTCTATCTTTCACTTAGCTCGGATTATTTATGTAGCCGGCAATATTGGGAAAACGATTTTTCGACGCACATACATGTAGCACATATACAGGGTGTTAAGGGACGTACTTGACTTACTTTAACCAGTTGGTTGGGCGTACAAGATGGCCGCGACAATCTCCTCCGCAAAGCGGGTGCGCATGCGTGTGCCAAATTTAAATAAGGTTCACTAAATAACTGCTCAAAGGGAAGGTTAAAAGGGGATGCCAAAAACTCACCAAACTGCACTTCATATGGTCCGTTCAGGTTCTTATAGTCCACTTTAGGCCGCTGGTTTAGTCTAAAGTCTAAAGGGTTCACAATACACAACACGGCATTCTCCACAGCCGCGGCGAGATAACTTAAATTAATGTGGCGGGCGGTTTCACGCAAATACATATGGCTTAACAATACACAATATCAGCGGGCAAAACAAATCACGATGAATTCACACGAGGTGCCGGCAAACCATACACACTTCGTGAGGCGAGGAAAAAACAATCATACACTTCGTGAGGCGGGAACAACAATTACTTCGTAAGGCGGGAACGACAATGAACTTCCGCGCAGTTACAGGCGGTTCACAGTTTTTGTGTGTGACAATAATTTAGGTACAAGTAAAGCGAACAAAGCTGTTTGTCACTGCACCTTGTTTTTGGCATTTTATAGGTAATGGAAATAAGGGAAAGGAAAGGGAACAAAGCAGTTATTCAGCTTCTTATCATAGATAAATGATTTTAATTGAAACTGGCGCCACCACCAGTGATTCCTGACATTATTTGGAGTAAAAATTGTAAATGAATTTTTGGTCTCCGGTGACTTTGTAGAATTTGTTTATTTTCATTTTTTTTCTCTTTAAAATTAAACAACAAAAAATTTCTTCCACATGTCATCACTGGTCTCTCAGCCGAGTAACCGCCCAATTCCTCAACCTGTCAAAGAAATCGTAAATGTCACCGGAGACCAATATTTAACTTTTTTAAACATTATTATTATTTATTTTTTAATTAAGTTTGTCAACAGTAAATCACATCAAAGCACTTACAAATACATTTACACTGAACATGGTTGATACTAATACTATTAAAAGACAAACACATTTTTTATTTTTTATTTTTTTTTTATTATCAAAATTTTTTGATACATGGGAATAGGTACAAACATAATAACATAAAATATAAGAGAGTAACAAAAAAGATCCCACAAAGGCGAAGCCTGTGCGTGGGTATTATATTATGTGGATCTTAAACAGTGGTGGTTAAACATTGGTGGTTAAACAGTGGTGGTTAAACAGTGGTGGTTAACATCATTCATAATATTACACTTACACATACATTACTGTTCGCGCATTTTTATATGGGATTGATTGAGTATTGTATTCGCAGACTTGGTGGGTAGATATGTCAAAATCCTAAATTTATCCCACCTACCCAATCTTTCCTTCCTAAATATCACCATAAAAATTGTTGCAAGAAAGTACTCAACTTTGGAGAGGTGACTGTGTGCAGCGAGGCTCAGTACAAAATAACATCTCAGACAGGGCGCATGTATCGTAACCTCTTGTTATAAGAATATTGCGAATTTTAAATTAAACAGTGAGAAGTGTACACCGAAACTGGAGATCAGTGAGGCCCCATCTGCAACGGTGAGTCCTATTTTCCTTATTCCAGTCTGGGCTTATCTAATTTTCCAAAAGCCCAGATCTGAACTATCGACTGACTATTCATCAGGTTTGCGAGTGTATGCTATATATTCGTCCCATATAACTTAGCGTTCACGTAGTTTCGGGACTGGTCCTTCGAGGGCTGCAAAGGCTTCGCTCTGCAGCAATTACCGCCAATTTGCAGTGGAGTCGCAGTTTCGCGACACAAATTACATTCATATACACATACCATACATTACATAAGAATAATAAATTTTTGCAAGAAGTTATTAGTAAGTCAAGTACCAACGTCCCTTAACACTCTGAGATTTCTGTTTTTTTCATGTTTACATTATACCTGCTAAGCTACTGCAAGTAGCTTGTCGGCAGGAAAACAGTGTGGACAAAAACACAGTACAATATATTTGGTCTACCATAGTATAATATCTACTCTCAGTATCGCTCTGGTGAAAGACTACTATTCACAATTGAAACGTTGCTTGAAATGACTTTATCCGCATTTAGTGATCTGAATAACCATGCACTTCCTCAACCTTTTTGTTTTACATGAGCTCCACACAGGAGGCCCTGAGGAAAATAATTTCCCACAGGGCCTATGTCATCTTTCAGGATGCTGTGTGGAGGGTTTTTTAAGGAAAGGAATGAGAGGAGAGTTCTGGGAAGGAAAGGGTTTAAGGGGTGGGTAGGAATCTGGGGTTCAGTGTGTCCTGGTCATCCGCATCCAAGATCTAGACAAACCTCACCCCATGAACCCTGGCACCCTTGCTAAGTCCTATGGCAGAGGTGTTGGTTATCCAATAAAGGTTCCGAGGGCGGCGGTACGCATTCCCGCCTCCCAAATTGTGACCTTTCTCTTCCCCATCTTCTCCCAATCTCTAATACGTTCGGCGTCACAATATACCATTGGGGATACCATAGTCTCACTGGCTCCAGACGGTTGGGATCATTAGCATCTCAAACCTCCCTACCAATATTAAATAAAATCAAAGCTTGCAAATAACACCAAAACTAAACTGAACAGTTTTTCACATCGCAACCAAAATGATGTGATGTCAAGGTCATGTCAGATTGTAAGTTAAAACGTAGTGTTAGGCCTTAACGTAGATAAATGTAAGGCTTTGTATTAAATTCAAAAATATTTGCACACCAACGTGTTATGCGTAAGCTCTATGAAAAAGTTCTTTGGTAATTTTCGTGGAAACACAAAAATAATACAAAATAATTCTCGCACGTTATGGATCAAAGCCTAAAATGTGAAAATTTCCACACCTGATCTCATATGAAAAATGTTATACCTCCCACCCCTCTTCAAATCCGAAAGGGGTTGAAATAATTTTGCAAATATTTTAGAAAAGTTTTTTCGTAAAAACATTTTCGACCGAAATTTTCATCAGTTTTTTTAGAATCGCTTTTATTCTACATTATTATGAATCTAAAGTGAAGTTTTAGGTAGACAATTTAAGTTTGCATTTAAACAGACTCAAATAATAAAAATAATGTTTTATCCCAGGAAGTGGGAATAAAATAATAAAATGTTAAAAATTCAACCTAAATTTTCGTGAAAATCCAAAGGAGTTTTTGTTTTAAATATTTTTTAAATACAGAGCTTAAATTTGGACATGAGGTTAAAATGCTTAACGACTTAACCAAAAAAAAAAAATTTTTTTTTGATCAAAAGCTATTGCACACATACCGGAAATCAGAAGGACGCGGGTTCGAGTCCCGCCGGCGGCATGTATATTTTCTCGGGAGATTTTTTCAATGTGGATGAGTGTTTCAGGCTAATAATTATTACGTATAAGATTTGGTATTAATAAGGTTTTCTAACTCAATTTATTTTGAAAATATAATAAAATATCCTATAAGATAAAAAAAAATTGTGCAGTTCACATGCGGCAGAAATGAAACATTCAGAAAACTAAAGTAGACATAAGAGACCGACAGGCTAAGAAGCACCGCACAAAGATGAGACCCATTATTCAATCTAATTATCTCGTAAGATAAATCCTGTAGGTGTATGTTGTTATGATGGGTCCCTAACATGTCCCAGGCCAGCTCACAGCAGAGACAAAAGTACCCTCTATTCCAGGGGCAGGTCGCACGAATGCTTCAGAATTCTCTCTCTCTTCCACGGGCGTCTGGGAAGTGCACTCTAGGAAATACTCCTGCCGAGGCAGATTAACAACAGGATTGAGTTAAATAGATTCATGTATTGCAAATTCAAAACACAGTACATAGGTCATTACAGTACAATTCAATACAAGAAATGCATATTACACAAACCTAGCTATCGTGTTTATACCTCATGATCTCTGCAAACGAAACTCTCTGAGTGATGGCTTTGCGCGTGAGTTTACAGTCTATCGTTACGGACACAAACAAAAGAGGGATCAATTGTGCAGCTTACATGGTGGTCGGGGACCTTCGTCTTCCGGGTTCAGCAGGGCACTTCCCCGAGTCTAGGACAGGACCCGTAGTTCACACAGGCATGGCAGAATACCAGCACTAAAACCCGTATGTACTTCAATTAACATCGCAGATGTAATTGCGTTTAATTCGATCGACAGAAGTTTAGCCGCGAACTCGGCGGTTCGGCCCGAGGAGCGCGACGTGCGTCCAAGGCGGCTTGCAATTCTCGACTGTCTGCGCGCGTTGGTGCGCGTTGGTGCGCAGAGGGGAGAGGAGGTAGGAAGCAGGGAAGCAGGGAAGCAGGGGGGAGCGGGGTGTTGTTGAAATTGCCGCGCTGATTTTAGGAATTTGAATTCTCTGTCGTTTGTGTGGCGTACCATAACACTTCCCCCCGCGCTTGGAAAAAAAGCGACGTGGCAATGGAGCTGTAGGAAAAAAAATCCTCTTAAGCTTCCATCGGGGTTTTTGAGAGATTCGTTGCTTGAGAGATTGCCTAGCTAGAACATACAGTTTATACTATAGTTTAGGTCACAATGTTTGTAGGGAATGGATGGGGGTACATACAATGTTTGGAAAAGACAACTTGGGAAAAGTACATGGTGTAAAACAACATACAAGGTTATGCAATTGAGAGATAACAATACACATGGTTATTGTAATGTCCTGTACTGCAGGTAATACTGGGCCCTTTATCTCCAGTATCGCTCTTGGATGTTTTCAAGGTTATTTACTGAAACACGTAGTATCTTTGATACACGGAGACTGTTTATTGGAATATAATAATTACAGTGTTGGCTGTAAGCCGCCTAACGAGAAAGACGCCGCACGAGCTCTGTGCTCGCTATTATATTGTGCCGATGTCCGGCCGCTTCGGCTAGGTTCGGTACTCCCGAACCTACCCGACAGATACTCATATAATCAACATTACATCTCTCCCTCCTTCAACTCTGAAGCTACTTACTTACATAACAAAATAACTTAAATAACTTAAATAACAATTAACATAAATTGTAATACTTCATACACAATAATTATTTAAGATACACATAATTTAACCGCGGTGACTGGGTCAAGTTGTCCCGTCTCCTCTGGAAGTTGTAGGTGCCTTGTGACTTGAACGCAGTCTTCCCGACCATGGTCTCTGTTGCCGTGCCTGCTCCGACACCACCTCCTCCCCCACCAACCTGGAATCAGGAGAACAACCAGTCAATCCACGCAACAAGGTCGCAGTCTCTAACTCATGAGGCTCGTTCCTCAAAATTTCAGACGCGGGATGCTGCGCAATTTTGCCATCTTCCTTCCAGCTCACTGACATTTCCCTCATCTGGTCCACATGTCTCTTCCATGTCACATCAGTGTTCCCTATTTTAATAATATAAACTTTTTTACCTAGCTTTCTAGAAACTACACCCTTAGCCCAAACGACTTTATTATCATGACGATAATCTTTTGTCAAACATTTTTGTCCAACTTTAAAAATCCTGGTTTTTACCCCTCTGTACAACCTAACTTGATCAGATTGAGCTTTAGAAATGTTAACGTTAGCTTCCTTGACTTTTTCCAAAAAGTCTTCTCCATTTTTCACTGGCAACAAACTGTCGAACGTAGAACGCAGCCTTCTTCCTACTAACAGAACCGCTGGTTCAATACCTGTCGAACAATGGAAAGAATTTCTATAGTCCACTAAAAAATTCAACAGCTTGACATTGTAATCTAGTGGGAATTTACCGTTTATTAACAGTTTCTTGAGGAACATTTTCGAAATTTTTACTGCATTTTCTGCCAGCCCGTTTGACTGGGGGTGTTTCACCGGAGAAGTCATAAGCTTAATATTGTTCTCCTTTAAGAAAACTCTAAATTCCTCACTTGTAAAAACTGAGCCATTGTCAGATACAATTAACTCAGGGTTGCCAAAATTAGAAAAAAATTTCCTCAATTCCATAATCGTGTGAGTTGAATCTGCCTTCTGCACCTCGATACAGTCTAACCACTTTGAGAATGAGTCACAAACCACGAGAAACATCTTCCCCGCTAGGGGTCCACAATAATCTAGATGTACCCTACTCCAAGCTTTACCTGGATTTGGCCAAACCGTCAATTGACTTTTGGGTGGTGACTGTTTTGACAACGAACAATCTGAACAAGATTGAACGACTTCCTCCAAATCTTTGTTTAGAGAAGTCCACCAAAAATATGTTTTAGAAATTCCCCTCATTTTTACAATACCTAGATGTGACCTGTGTAATAAATCTAAAACTTGCCTTTGGAGAGAAACAGGTATAACTATTCTATGTTGCCAAAACAAACAATCTTCTACGATAGAAAGTTCATTTCTTTTCAACCAATATTTCCATATACTGCTGTCACGATTTACTCGTTTGGGCCAGCCCTGCCGCAAATACCTAAACACTAGCTGTAATTCGCTATCTGCTGCGGTGGCTAACACAACTGCTTGAAAATTAACATGGTCACAATTCTCAATAAAACAAACAAAGTCAGTCCCGCAATCATCCTTAAAACCCTCAACTGTGTCCTTCAACGGTAAGCGAGAAAGAAAATCTGCTTGATTATTACAAGATTTCACAAATTCCGTTTTGTACGAAAACCCTGCCAGAATGATGCCATATCTCTGCAAACGGTTTGCTGCGAGAACCGGAATATTTTTGTGTTCCCCTAGAATTCTTAGTAACGGCATATTGTCAACGCATAACGTGAACTCCCTTCCAAAAAGGTACTGAAAAAATTTATTTAACCCGAACACAATTGCCAGAGCTTCGAGATCCAAAATACTATATTTCTTTTCGGCGGTTGTCAAACTACGAGAAGCGAACTCAATTGGACGCATTGTGCCGTCCTTAAACACGTGCATTAACGCAGCCCCGAGTCCGCATGTACTAGCGTCCGTATACAGTTTTACCGGTAAGTCCGGAAAATAATTTGTAAGAATCGTGTTGTTGCCCATTAATTCTTTAATGGTATCGACTGCTACTTTACAGTCTTCTGAGAAATTCCACTCTACCCCTTTTTTCAGAAGGTTATGCAGGGGTTCCAGTATTGATGACATCCTAGGAATGAAATTCCGATAAAAATTTAGAAAACCCAATAAACTTTTCAATTTATGAACGTCCGTAGGATACGGAGCGTTTTTTATAGCTTCAAGTTTGTTTGGCTGAGGTTGGATTCCGCTCCCCGAAATTACATACCCCAAAAATTCTACCGATTCTACAAAAAATTCGCATTTATCCGTGTTGACCCTCAACCCGCACTCTCGTAAACGCGCGCACACTGCCTGTATGTTATACACTAAATCCAGTTCGTTGACCCCCGAAATGATGATATCGTCTAAATAGAATGCCACCCCCTTCAACCCCTGAAGACAGCTTGCTATAGTCCTAGCGAAGATCGCTGGCGCTGACTTAAACCCAAAGACTAGTCTGTTATATTGAAATAACCCTAAATGCGTATTTATTGTAGTATACTTTTTGCAAAAGTCAGCTAATTCTAATTGTGAGTAAGCCTGTCTTAAATCTAGTTTAGCGAACACTTTACCCGAACTTACTTTGTGAACAACTTCATTTATGGAGGGAAGCGGGTACCTTTCCAAGTCCGTCATGAGATTTAAGGATCTCTTGTAGTCCACGCAAATCCTAACATTCCCGTTCTTTTTAATTACCGGTACAATTGGAGACGCGTATTCACTGCTGGTTACCGGAGAAATGATACCATCAGCTACCATAGCTTCTAATTCTCTCTCAATTTTTTCCTTAATAGCGAACGGAACCGGCCTCGCATTAAAAAAAACAGGACGAGCTTCCTTGTTTACTTTGAAACTCACTTTATGTTTACTGAATTTACCCAGCCCCGGCGAAAACACTTCTGGAAACTCGTTGTAGATCATTTCAATTTTGTCTTTGATTGTTGAAACCGAATTATCCATCACTGGAACTATCTTCAGATTAAAAGCCTCCATGAAGTCCCGACCTACTATCAATTCCGAGCCATTAATCACAACAGTAAATAATAACTTGTTTTTGATATTATTGTATTCCACGGTAAAACAAGCACTACCTACAAGATTAAGTGGTTTACCATCGTATCCAGATAAAGTACGCTTATCAGGTGACAATGATACATCCCTAAAATATCGGTTGAAAATAAAATCCGGCATGACCGACATACTGGCGCCTGAATCAATCATAGCGGCACATTTTAATTTATTAATTATTATATTAGCCCTAAACGGATTAATGTAAGAAATCCTATTAATAACCTTCTCCCGGGATTGTTCAAAAATCGGATAAACATTGTGATTCTTACAGAATTTCTTCAAATGCCCTATTTTGTGACAATTAAAACATTTTGCATTCTTAAATTTACAATATTTTTCTAAATGTGATTCACCGCAAATGGTACATTTTTTAATATTCGAGAATCCTCTCGGCTCGGGACTTTTCGACCGCGAAGATGACCTCCGGAAACCTTGAGTTTTATCCGAAAGTGAATCTCTCCCCGGCGAATACGAGCGATTAATTGAATTCACGCCGCCCGACGTCCCTACGGAAATTTCTGATTTAATTTCCGGAACCAGATTATCTAAAACTGAAACCGTTATTGCTAATTCTTCCATTTTGTTAAACGTTAATTTAGTCCCCTCGAGAAAAATTTTTTCCTTGGCTCGGCCCGGCAAAATGCCGATTGCAAAAACATCAGCTAAACATTCCGGTAAACGCGTTCCGAACTCACAAAACGAAGATAATCCTCGTAAACGCACTGCAAAATCCCTGACTGATTCACCAAGCGATTGCTTGGCCTGATAAAAATTTTCTCGTTCCTTGAACACCGATCGTGGTCTGGAACAATGTTTCTCAATTAATTCTATTAACTGATCGAATGCCACGTCTGTAACTTTAGAAGGAAAACATAAGTTGATCAAAAGAGTTAATGTCTCCGCTTCTAGAAGATTTAGCAAATATGCGCGTTTCTGTGAAGCATCTAACTTAGTCGTTTTTATGTCATCACGAATTAGAAGGAACTGTTCTAACCTCAGGCGAAACAAACTCCAATCCCCATTAACGTGAGAGAACCTGGAAATTCCGCCCGATTCCATGATCGCCCACACCAAAAACAAACACACCCGGCAACAATAACACCTTCCAGAAAAAGAACCAAAACAACCTGACACCAGGAACCGGCGCCTTTGCAGTCCAGGCGCCCAGCCGCTTCCAGGATTATCAATACCAGGCTGGCCTTAGTTACCCAGGGTCCCGTAATTTCCTCTTCTCCACTGTATATTACCGGGCTGGACTTAGTTACCCAGGGTCCCGTAAGTAATTTTCCTCTTCTTTCCTGTATTACCGGGCTGGACTTAGTTACCCAGGGTCCCGTGATTTTCCTCTTCTTTCCTCCTTCTCCACTGTCTCCTATTATGCCCTGAAAATCTCCTGATGGATGGCACTTCAGCGATGCACCAAGTGATTTATTGTCACCTTCGGGAGATTTTTGCAAGTCACGATCCCTGTCACGACTTGCCGCAATCTGATAAACAGTCTGGCGTGTACTCCTTTTTAGCTGCGCCACTTGTAATGTCCTGTACTGCAGGTAATACTGGGCCCTTTATCTCCAGTATCGCTCTTGGATGTTTTCAAGGTTATTTACTGAAACACGTAGTATCTTTGATACACGGAGACTGTTTATTGGAATATAATAATTACAGTGTTGGCTGTAAGCCGCCTAACGAGAAAGACGCCGCACGAGCTCTGTGCTCGCTATTATATTGTGCCGATGTCCGGCCGCTTCGGCTAGGTTCGGTACTCCCGAACCTACCCGACAGATACTCATATAATCAACATTACAGTTATGCAATTGAAAGAATGACAATACACATGGTTATGCAATTGAAAATAATAATACACATGGTTATGCAATTGAAAGAATGACAATACATTTGTACAAGAGAAGAGATTCTAAGGTTTCATTGGTCTGGGAGCTAAGTTTGCGAAGCGTGAATTTGTTTGGTTTCGGAGGATTTCGAAAAAAAGGACGTAGTTTCACAGATTCTAAGGATAACATTATCACTGTAATCAGACCCATTTGAGATAACACTCAGGAGTACACTTAGGCCTTAGAAAACACTTGGTTTGGTCGAAGACGTTGAAGTTCACGAAGTGGAGACTGTGGTTGCTGTGCCGCGACTATGGTTACAGAGGTCATTGAAGAGAAGAATCCGGTATCTGCAGACATGCCAGTACGAATCCTAGGTGTTATTATGGTAAACACGGATCGTATATAATGGTTATTGAAGCATAATGTAGCTCAAGATAACTTGTATTGGTACGCATTCAGCGAATACTGGTGGGTCAAGGTAATGATGGTTTACACATGACGATATATGCGTCACTGCATGACAGAGCAAGAGACGGCAAGGTTGGCATTGATAGCAAGAGTAAGAACAAACCTAGGAGCTAGCGTGCCCAAAAGGTAGTTTAGAGTGTCATAATGTATAGTGGGACAACTCAGCTTGCTGTGGCACGACAAGACAACATACATATGAGCGGTATGGTCTGTGCTCTCAGGAACAAATGCGTAGAAAATGGCAGCAGGAGGGACCTTGTAACCACAGCGCGTGCTGTCAGGAAGTGAAGCTCAGCTTGGCTGTTGGTGATGACATCCGCCTGGGCTTCTTTTTAAATCCGGGAGAAATTATTATTAGAGCAAAATTTTTGAAGTTTACCTGCCTAGGGACCAATGAAGAAAAGGTTTGGAGAGAAACAAAATGTGTCCAGATAATGAAATAAACGAAATTTTAACCACCGACCCAGAGAGTGACGAAGAGAGATGTTCCTAACTAAATTGTGATTACATGAACATTTTCCTTTTCCAGGATGACTTGGCGCTTGCCGAGTGACAATATGTCTTGGTTAAAAAACAACCGGCCCTCTATGGCCTATGTTAACATAAGATGGTAACATTTTCGTAGAATTTCAAAGAACAAGACAAAGAATCGTGAACTAGTCACGGCAAAGGGAAACCAATTCATGAATAAAGGTTGTCAAAAAGGAGACAGACGGTACGCCAAGTGCATATCGTACATATCCAACATTCATGAATGTGTTTCGTAGAATTGAGAAAGAGAAAAAAAATGGTGAGACATATGCAGAGATTGAGGGGGAAAACCTGTAGATAACCGGACAGTTACCTATTCGAACTCCAAGTGAGGGCGAAATATGGTCAACGACAGATTTTTCACTTCATAACATAAGTCTGAGAACATGGGGGAATGGGGGGAGGAGGGGAGAAGGGAGACGAGTTACGAAATGTGCTAGAGACTGGACTAATTTCCAATTCAAACTCTATGTGAAAATGAAACATAATCAACCAGCAGATTTCCGGACTCTTTACATTTATCACAAAGGGTGAGGAGGAATTTGAATACACATTATAACAAAGAGGCTAATCTTTCGCGTGTATTGGGCAAAAGATTAGGGGTCGTTTTTAAAACTTCTACATGATTGTGAGAAAAGACAGACCCTTGCTCCAATTTCACAAACCTGGGGATTTTCTTATTCGTTCTCCAGACAACGAGTTAGGTGGTTTTGTGCTCAATCGATTAACTCCCCACAGCACTATGCCCCATAATTGACAGTGAAGCTGAAAACTAGTCCTTTTGGGATAGTAGATATTCCTGGGCTTCTTTCCTTTTGCAAAGAAGTAAAAAAACAGGAAGTCCACGGGCATCGGCGTTGAATGACAACAAAGGGTTGTGGACTACATTTCGTAGATCGCACACAAAAGGTTTGATATTATTTTCGTTCGCACGACTCATGGTAAGTGTTTTAACGTCTCCACGTATAGTGTACAAAATATGTAAGTACATACAAGATATAACTCAATTATAGACAGAAGTCAAAGAGTTTATACAATGCAACTTAAAGAAGATGGCAAAGCCGATATTATGTCGTTCACACGAATCACGGTAAGTGTTTTAACGTCTCCACGTATAGTGTACAGAGTTTATACACAATTATACATAAAAGCGGTACTCACGGCAAATAAATGACGCACGACCAGAACAGGTTATACAAAAAGGGTGGTACTCATGACAAATATATCACACGACCAAAATAGAATGTACAAAACGGTACTCATGACAAATATGTCACACGACCAACTCAATAACATTTAGCTATGAGCAAAAGTGATTATGACGAACTTCTCGTATTGTGGCAGGTATTTTAAGGATCCCTCCTATAATGTAACAGGGTTACGTTTAAATACAACACAATAAACGTTAACAATGCTTGTTTTAACACAGTATATGAAGATTTGTTAGATTAACTAACTCCGTAGCCCAGGAGCGTACGATAGAATAACAAGGAGGTAAACAATTTAATGTCACTTCGTATGTTATAAAGGCGGGGTGGTGACAGAGTACATTTCTGTTTAAACAAAGACAGGCCTATATGGTTTTACATACTGTCTATTGTAGCAACTTCAGTGGGGACAAACAAAAGGGACCAATTGTGGTTTTACATACCCTTTGTGCAGTTACAACATACCAGGTTATGTGCAATTTAGGTTGCAAATACTTGGTTAAATGGCGAAACAAGAGTTGAATGCCTATGTTTGCAAAACGATGATCAAACAAAACATTGATGATTTACGTTAAACTGCGGTTATTTATGTACGGAAATCAGGGCTGCCGTTAGGTTTTATTAACCTTTTCCGTCAGGGTTGAGGCATGTAATACAAGACATACATGTTGTGAAGAGGGGCAAGTCGAGGACTTCTCATAACAACAAAAGACCGGGTATTTGGTTTTACGTACTTTAGTTGAAACGAGCCCATGAGGATTTGTATAAGGGTGGAAAGACCAATTTAAAGGTTTTTCCTTTATTTATATACATATGATTTCAAAATGGACGTGTCAAAATCCAATTTGTTAGCAAAAAGCTCGGGTAGGACGCCATCAATTTTTTAACATTTGAGAAAAATTGAAAACTACTATACACAAGGAATGTGATTATGTGAGTAACCACTTATTTTTACCACTATGAGTAAAATATGGAGCATGTTAAGATGGTTTACTAGTCCTGGGTCGTGATTTAACGCTTTGGAGTTGACCAAATCCGACTTTAGAACGACGCTCCAGTACTTACAGAACATAAAAAGAAAAAAATTTTGAAGAGATTCCTTCCGATATGATGAAAAAACAACAAACAAAATGGTGAAAATTACAATATTGCATTACATAGCAAAGCGTGCCATGGCATGAACGTTGCGTAGTGTGAGGGGTTGAGAGGCAATGATTTGGGTTCATGACTTCCCAAACACTGTGACTCGAGGGGTGTCTCTGCTCTAAAGTGATCAATTTTGGAACAGGTGAGAAAAAAAATAAAAAAATAAAAAAACGTGTGAAACAAAAATTGCGGTGGTTGCCAATTCACGAACATGAACGGGGCAAACTACACCGTGGAGTGTACATAAATTTACAAAAATGATTCTTTTTTAACAATATTCGTTTCATCAACGAAAGGGTGGACATGTAATTGACACTTTACACGCCGGTCATTGTAAGACTTGATGTGCTTACAAAAAGGTTGTGGTGATACACACTGGATCATTTTGAGTTTGCTGAGATAGTGGGGGCAGTTTTACTTGACTCCTCACTTCCAGTCTTTGCAATATCCTTAATATGGTAATTACCAATGTGTTTTCCAGAGGAGTCAGACAAGGAGTACACTAGATCTGATATCTTTCTTAGAACCTTGGCCTTCACGAAACGTGGTGCCAGCTTGGCAGAGAAATACATGGCTCCTTGGGAAAGTGTGTTGTTCTTTCTCCAAACTATGTCTCCTGTATTGAAGGTGACATGTTTCCTACGTAGGTTGTATCTGTCCGCACTCTTTTGATGAGCCAGGAGTAAAGCATCAGTGACTTCACTGTAGATGGCCGACAGTTCTTCCAGACGATGGGCATAGTCCGCGGTAGGGTTGCTTGTGGCGGCAATTGACGTAGGAAAGTTTGTGTCCTTATGTAGAGAACCGTGAACAACTTGTTCCATACCATGTTTTAAGAAGAAAGGTGTGTAACCAGTGGCCAGGTTGACAGTGTTGTTCATAGCAGCCTGAATTTTATCTAGGTTTTTACACCAAGTACGTTGATCTTTATCAACTAGAATAGCCAGAGCTGTGTTGATTGTCTGGTTGTAACGTTCGACAGTGTTATTTTGCGGAGTATACAAGGTATTATAGTAAATGTCCTTGATTCCGTATTTGGCAAGAAAATCTTTGAATTCTTGGGCAATAAATTGTTTTCCGTTATCAACTATTATGGTTCTGGGTGTTCCGTAAGGTATAAAAATGTGTTTTTCCAGGAGTTTGATGATGGCGGACGCGTTGGCTCTTTTTAAAGGGAAGATCCAACAGAATTTAGTGAAAATATCCACTACACTAAGTATGTGCATGTGTCCGGCATAACTTCGAGGAAAAGGTCCGACGAGGTCCATTGACAATGATTGTAGGGGTCTGTCGGCACGTTTGGGATTACCCATTAGGCCGGCAGGTGCTGCCGTGCTATGTTTATAAGCTTTACAAGTTTCACATTTAGAGATGTAATTGCGAATTTGCTTAAAGAGACCAGGCCAGTAATACTTCAAGGCGATCTTTTTATACGTCTTGAAATTTCCTGGGTGTATGGAGTCGGGAGCACTATGATTGTCAATGATTATTTGTTCTCTACCTTCGAGGGGAACGACAAGTTTCCACGAGTAATCTTCGAGGATGGATAGTGGTACCTTGCAATTACGGTATAGTTGTCCTTCTTTTATGATAAAATTAGGAAACTTTTGTTGGTTATTTTTACAACCTTCGAAGATTTTCAAGTACCATTCATCTTTTGTAGATGGAGGGGGGGCAATTGTGTCAACATTTAATGAAGCTAGTTCAATTCTTGAAAGGGCGTCGGGAACAATATTGTCCGCGCCTTTACGGTGAACAACATCAAAATTGTATTGAGACAAACGGGAGGACCAGCGAGCGAGCCTACCGGAGGGATTACTTAAAGAGATCAACCATTTCAAACTACTATGGTCTGTGACTACAGTAAATTTGCTACCGTCTATGTAACCGCGGAAATGGTGAACAGAATCCAATACAGCCAATAACTCTTTTTCGGTAATTCCGTAGTTTTTCTCGTGTTTGTTTAGTGTACGGGAAAAATACGCTACAGGGTGTTCGCCATCTGGGAATTCTTGAGTAAGGACTCCACCGATTCCTACATTGGAGGCATCCGTGTGGAGGGTAAAAGAGAGTGCAAAATCCGGGCAATTCAGAACGGGAGCTTTTTGAAGGGCATTTTTTAAAGTTGTGAACGCTTCTTCAGCTTCGACAGACCATCGGAAATTGCTGACACCTTTACGGATGCCGGTAATTTTATTTAAGGGGGCTGCAATAGTGGAAAAGTCTTTGATGAATCTCCTGTAGTAACCTGCAAGTCCAAGGAAACCTTTGACTTCCTTCGCGTTTTTGGGTCGGGGGGAAATTTGCCATGGCTTCCACCTTAGCGGGGTCTGTTCTTAGACCTTTTTCGTCGACAATGAATCCCAGATAACGTAGACGGGACTTACAGAATTCAGACTTCTTCAAGTTGATGGTTAAACCAGCGAACTTGAGTTGTTGGAAAACTTTTTCCAGCATTAATAGGTGTTTTTCAAAGGTATCGCTGACGATGATGAGGTCGTCAAGGTAACAAAACAGGCTATTATCGACTTCAGGACCGAAAAGTTTGTCCATCAGTCTTTGTAACTCGGCGGGGCTGTTTTTTAGACCAAAGGGTAATCTTTTAAAATGGAACATTCCCCTACCAGGTACAACGAAAGCAGTTTTTTCGCACGATTCTGCGTCCAAGGGTATTTGCCAAAACGCTTTGCTGAGATCGACAGAAGAGATGAACTTGGCGTTACGCAGCTTGTCTAAGGTTGCGTGAACGTGAGGTAAGGGATACGCATCAGCTTCCGTGCAAGAGTTTAAACGTCTACTGTCGAGACAGAAACGTGCAGAGCCGTCTTTTTTAGAAACCAAAAGAGTTGGGTTGGTCCATGCACTTCTGCTGGGAACCACCACACCCATTTTTAACATTTCGTCAAGTTCGTTTTCTAAAAGTTTAAGTTTTTGGGGGGCTAAGTTGTAATAACGTTGCTTGATGGGTGGGCCATTGGTTTTGATATGGTGTTCCACCAAATTTGTCAAACCTAATCCACATTTTTCGAAGGATATTGATTCGAATTTATTGACCATTTCCTTTAGTTGGAGAGCCTGGTCCGTGCTTAAATTTTCGTGAGGTATTATTGTGCGGATCTCACTAATTTGAGCGGCAGTGGAGGTTTCGCCAAGAGTATTAAATACTTGGGGAGCAACATTGAATGCCTTCCAGAAGTCAACGCCAAGGATGAAATTCTGGGATATAGAGGGCACTATTAGAAAATTGATTGTAACTATTTTATTGTTACAATTAATTGGCAGGGCAAGGGCACCGATGACCGGTTGGGAGACATTATCCGCAGTTGTCAGGTGTGTCGATTGGGGCGAAATTCTAAAATCACTGTTAACAAAAGGCAAGTGAGCATTGTTGCCAAGACAGCTGATAGATGCCCCACTATCAAGTAATCCGGAAAAGGTCACATTGTTAACAGAGAAAGAAGCATAGGGTCTCCCATCTTTAGCTTGTTTGCAACAAACCGAAGAAACATTTAAGGTCTGGTTAAAATACTTAATGTGTGCTAACCAATCAGTCCATTCTTTAGACCTTGGTTCAGAATGGGTGCCTGAGAGGTTATTATTTAGTTTTTTGGCCTCTTCATATAGAAATTTGGTGGGGGCTTGGAGAAATCCACCTGAGGTCTGACATCGCTTGGGTTTTGTAACCTTTCCATGTTGTGCCTTGATTTCTTGAAAATGTTGCGCAGTTCGTCGCGTGGAGGAGAGCGGTCCCTAGAGTGATGCCTCTTGAAAGTTCGGGGTTCCTTGGATTCCAGAAACCTCGCTTGCTTGAAACAAGTAGTGGCCAGATGGCCTACTTTTTTGCAAAAAGAGCACACTTTCTTGTTGTCGAATTCTGGTTTTAAACCAGACGAACGGCTTGGCACAACTACATTATTTGACACATTCTTTATGTTCTTCCTATCCTGGTACGATTCCAGAAGGAGACAGACTTCGTTTAACTGGGCCAGGGATGCAATTTTCTGCGAGGTGATGATGTTCTCGTATTTGCTTAAAAGGCCATCAGTTATGACTGGTAATAGTTCAGCTTCCGAAACGGGATGTGAAAGCTTGATGTTAATGGATTCAGCCCTTTCTATGAATGTAGCTACAGGTTCATTTACCAGCTGTTTAATAGATAGTAAAGATAATTTGATCCTGTGCTGGGCTTCTGTTTTTCCGAAGCTCGAGATTAGGGCAGATCTGAGTTTATTCCAATCTTTGCATTTAGTTTTTTGAATGCGGTGCCAGGGTATCAATTCTGGGGAGATGAGTTCTATGAAGTTTTTTCGTAGAATCTCGAATGGGATATTTTTGATTGTAGCCGTTTCTTCGATACGGTCGATGAAATCCAGCACATCGGAGACGCCATTATATTTGACTTTCCAAGAGGATAAATCGTAAGTTTTATCTTGTGTCAAGGTGGGTGCGATGTCCTGTTTTACCATTACTTGCGGCATAGGTTCTTTGTTAGGAACAAGATTATCCAAAACTTGCGTAGCCGAGCGTGAATTATTTTCGCTTGAGGGGGCGAGGTTTATTCTCTTAATGTACTTTTTGTTAAATAGAAGTGCATAAGCCTTTAATGTAGATTTAGATTTGCTTGGTGGCGAGAGTCCTCTATCCCTTAAAGCAGTTTGTAAGTGAGTTTTGGATAAGTTATGCACGTTGGGAATGATGCCCAAATTGGATGGTGCCATAGCTTGATTGTTTTCCATTGTGAGTTTCCCGGGAGGTGAAAAAATTTTTGCCAGGGGTTTCCTTTAGTAAGTGCAAAATTAATTTTGTGAGGCACTTTTCACTTGGTAATCACTGGTTGGCACTTCTAAAATAGTTATAGAAAACTGTATTTTATGCTACAATTTGGTATATATGACACCAGAATTTTTGTCAAAGGAAGGCACAAGAAAAAAAAATTTTGCGTGGAAAGACCTTAGTAGTAAAGGTTTCTGTGTTTCACTGACCACTTTTGAGAAAACTGTGAAATTCACAAGTATTTATTTATTTTTTGAAAAATTTTGCCAGGACTGACCTTTAGAAAACGGCTTTTTTATTTTTTCACAAATCACTTTGCACTGAGAAGGGCACTAAAATTCACAAAAGGCACTCTTTTGGCGAATAAGAACAAACTTCCGGATGAAAATAACTGAATATGGGATTTGTTACGTCAACCACATTAAAATTATTTTATTTATTCATGGAACCAATCATTGGTTTTATTATTATTTCACTTTTCTTTATGTAGGGAAAAAAAACACAATTCACTTTACACTTATGCTGAAAAAAAGCGGTACCTATAATGTAGAATGGGGAAAGAAAGTCATTATTTTGTCCATTTAGTGAAATATAAATTGTGCTAATTTAACAGACGTAAGTGGGTCAATTGGTATATTGTGCAGAAACAGCAAAAAAAAACGTAAGTCCGAAATTTTTGATTAAGGAATTCGCAAAATAACTAGGGTTCCAGAATCAAATTTATAATAATCATTTCCGTTGCTAACCGGTTCAGTCATAAAAAGGTGATTTGATTATGAACGCTGCATACCAACAGTTAATTATTTCGTTCCGACGGGTTCTTCGTTGGAATTTTGGCGCGGGACAAAAGCATTTGCGCGCGCAATCCAGAGAATAGGTATTTACCGCGTGGAACATCGGACCGTTGGTTTGGCGCGAAGCTATTGCCGCCCGTTGTTTGTGACGCGTGCGCAGTCAGATTCGCGGTTTAATGCTAGCGACCTTTAGTTGCTTCAAAATGGCCGTGTTTACAATTGCGGCGTGATTCATGGTTTCAATCAGATCTGTGTTATGGATCCAATTTACACATAGGTTTCTGTGGTTTTTTCACAGAATTCACTGTACACTGGGTGTAGAATATCAAGGTATAATTAATGTTTACAAAACAATTCCTGTACAGGGAGGATTTCGACAAGTTGCACTCCGCAAAGCGATCGGGATAGAGAAAAAAAATTCCGAGGCCCCACGCTATGGCGACAGTTGTTATGATGGGTCCCTAACATGTCCCAGGCCAGCTCACAGCAGAGACAAAAGTACCCTCTATTCCAGGGGCAGGTCGCACGAATGCTTCAGAATTCTCTCTCTCTTCCACGGGCGTCTGGGAAGTGCACTCTAGGAAATACTCCTGCCGAGGCAGATTAACAACAGGATTGAGTTAAATAGATTCATGTATTGCAAATTCAAAACACAGTACATAGGTCATTACAGTACAATTCAATACAAGAAATGCATATTACACAAACCTAGCTATCGTGTTTATACCTCATGATCTCTGCAAACGAAACTCTCTGAGTGATGGCTTTGCGCGTGAGTTTACAGTCTATCGTTACGGACACAAACAAAAGAGGGATCAATTGTGCAGCTTACATGGTGGTCGGGGACCTTCGTCTTCCGGGTTCAGCAGGGCACTTCCCCGAGTCTAGGACAGGACCCGTAGTTCACACAGGCATGGCAGAATACCAGCACTAAAACCCGTATGTACTTCAATTAACATCGCAGATGTAATTGCGTTTAATTCGATCGACAGAAGTTTAGCCGCGAACTCGGCGGTTCGGCCCGAGGAGCGCGACGTGCGTCCAAGGCGGCTTGCAATTCTCGACTGTCTGCGCGCGTTGGTGCGCGTTGGTGCGCAGAGGGGAGAGGAGGTAGGAAGCAGGGAAGCAGGGAAGCAGGGGGGAGCGGGGTGTTGTTGAAATTGCCGCGCTGATTTTAGGAATTTGAATTCTCTGTCGTTTGTGTGGCGTACCATAACAATGTGTTTGCCTCTTTTTAGTGTAGCTTTTTCGTTTCATCTAGTATCAAATCACAACGGTGCTAAAGAAGTTTTCACTTCAAAAACTCCACTATTTCAAAGACAAATTTGTGTCCTATTTGCAACACTTAATTAAAGCATCTAAAATATTTCTAAGCGATCTAATTTTGCAATCACCTTAAACAGTGTACGCATATCAAAGAGGAGGTACAAAATGATAACTTATCTCTTTAGCGAAGTCTGTTAGGTTAATTCTTGTTCGGTTTATGGTTTGTATGGTTAAAATTACGGTTCCAACTGAATATATGTACATATTGTACATGGAGCGGTACGCAGTCTTTCTAATGTTATTACCTCACTGACATACATTAAGAATGGTATTAAACCTCCCTTGTGGACCGCTGCTTCATTTCCTTTGACATTTCCTCAAGAGTGACGCTAGTGCATACAGTCCTTAATTGAATTTCGTGCATTACCCTTCAGTTAATACCGTTCCCGTCTTCTGCGTATTTACTTCCTAAGTATACAAATACCTCTTGTTTGGAAGATTCACCGTTCACCCTCATGTTTCAAACTGTTACACTCTATTTCAAATTACAATTATTTTAACGCGACACAGGCAAAGTTATTTTTTTTTTTTTTTCATTAACTCCACACAGGAGGCCATGAGGAAAATAATTTCACTCAGGGCCTATGTCATCTGAGATGCTGTGTGGAGGGTCTGTTTGAGGAGAGGAAGGAATGAATACTGGTCTTGAAGAGACCTATGTTTTAGGAAGGAGGAAACACAGAGGCCGGCAAATCATTCCACAGCCGAGCCGTTGAACACAAGAACGATTCGAAGAAGCGACCAGTTCTCATGTAACAAATGTCAACCGTGTACATACGTTGAGCACGCGTTTGGCGTGTTTCCCGACTATGCACCAGTGCTGAAGAGATCTATGACGCTAGTTCCTCAGAGCATCTTCCATTGAAATACCGGTAGAACAATGATAGCATTCCCACCCGACGTCTGTGCTGTAAATCCGTATGTTAAGATGGGAGAATCTATCAAACGGACCACCCGTTTCTGCACCGAGTCTAGGGTATTTTTCAGGTATTTTGGAGCTCCAGACCAGAGGTGCTGCCAAATTTAACCGCGGGGCGCACTTGTGATTTGTACACGGTTAGCAGTTTTTTTACATGAGCTACAGGAGGCCCTGAGGAAAATAATTTCCCTCAGGATCTATGCCATCTTTGGGAATGCTGTGTGGAGGGTTTTTTTAAAGGAAAGGAAGGAGGGAAGACTTTTTTTTTTTTTTTTACAGTGAATACCGCACAAGAATCTCAACTGCTCCCGTCTGGAGCCAGTGAGACTATGGCATCCCCAATTGGGGTATGTTGTGAGGCTGAAGCTAGTGGGGAGGGGAAGGAGGTGGGGAAGAGGAAGGTTGGGAAGTACCTGGCTATTCAGATCTGGTCACTAAACAAGGCTAAAGCCATTTTCAAGCAACGTTTCAATTTAGAATGGTGGTCTTACACCAGGGCGATACTAATAGTATCTTCCACTCTGGAACATGCCGCAAATATACTATATATTATTTTAAATGAATTAATTGTGAAATAACACAAATTAATCAAATAAAATTTATTTGCGCATGCCGGGTTCGAACCCGCGACCTCCGGAATGTGAGTCAAGAGTCTTAGCCACTGGACTACGGAGGTCCAGTGGCTAAAAAGGAAGGAAGAGGGTTTGAGGGGTGGGTAGGAATCTGGGGTTTCAAAAAAGCACAGCTTACAAATTCTGTACATTGACATGCAGCTGTGACAAAAAGCTTTCTACTTTGTACTCTGAACTCTTCTAACTTTTCTTCCTTAAGTTTCTTCAAAGACTTTTTCAAATTATAACACTTTGAGGGTTAACTTTTTAGTAACTGTAAGATTCGTTTGTGTGTGACAATTGGAAGAGAAGTTTTGATTCACAATTCTTCAATTTTCGTTCCAACTATTTCGGCAATTTCCGAAAACGTAGGTTCTTTTGATGTGTTATTCCTTACTTTTAAGTCTTGTCGAACCCATTCATAGAATTTCATCACATTTTCATAGGTAGGTAGGATATTCTCTTTCAAATCTGCACTTTCACCAAATATCGGACATTTTAACGTTTGTCTTGTAGAAGTCATATTAAATCACTTAAAAAACGTTTATCAACAAGTACTCGTGAATATAATTGACGCGTGACCCTTCACCTTGAGACAATTATCGACACTAGATGACACTAGTAACTCCAGTAAAATAAGGATTTCACTCCTAAATGAAACGGAATAAGCTGAAAATTTGTGTAAGCCTTTATTTTGGTATTCAACATGTTGTCTCAAAAGTCTCATACGGTAACGTGTACGCGTCTTTGGATATTCAAGGTCAAAGGTCACGAAAATCAGTTATTTGGAAATATCTCGCTTCATTTGCCTCGATTTGTATTTGCATTCAACATAAAAGTTGTAGAGTATAAAATTCTCTATAAATTTTGTCTGAAATAATTTTTTATACGCTTAACCGTTTTTAAGATTGAGCGTGAAGAGTCTGGAGCGCGAAGCCGTACATCCTATGGCGCAAGGTCAATGGCGTATCCCAGTTTGTAGTACAGTTTTTTACCTTAATTTTTCGTTCAATATTAGTTAATTAACTATTTAATATATTTTATAGATATTATCTATGAATAATATAGTCATTTGACATTACTTACCCTTTCAAACATAATTACTAAAGTTATTAAGTGAATTATTTTTAATATATTTTAATTATAACAAATGAAACAATGTTACTTTGTTTGAACCACTTGTATGTTTGATACGTTTTAAGATTTTCACGGCCAAAAGCATTTTCGTTATTTGTTTTTGGGGTGTTATGCCGTGTTGCGCTACCTCCTTCTTTAGCCAACGTTTCGGACATCGTTGCAGTGTCCATCATCAGGGCAGATCCGGCAGATCCGGTGGATGTGTAATTTTTAGTGGTGAAGTGTGTGCTTATTTATTTCGAAGCGATACCGTGGAGCTATCGAAAAGTGTACAATAATAGTAAAAATTCTATCAGAGAATCGAAACAACAACGCCTCGAAGAGAATGAACCTTCAACATCAAGCGTAACTCGTAATAAAAGAAATGAAGTGTTTGATTTTAAAGAATTATGCTTATTTCGTGGCGAAGCAGCTAATGAAGCAGCAGAGGTGAAAGTACAAACGCACTAGTTAAGTAAGCAGTCTCGAATTCAAAGACAATGTTCTGAAAAGAGAAGAAGAACAAAACGATTCTTTAGAATGTTTCCTGTGATCATGACTTGATACCTGCTGAAGAAAAATACCACGCCTTTTGCTGCAGTAATTTTTTAAAGCCAATACCAGCTGTAATAAGAAAGCCTCGTCGAGATGGCCAAGTCACTTAAGCAATGAAAAAGATTTTTTATTATACTACAAAACACTGCATTTCGTAGATTGTCACGTACCGCCACCCGCTTCGTCCCGCACTTTGCTCCTTTGCCACAGCGCCAATAATGAAATATTTGATTGCAACAGCTAGTTAACTATGTTTTAATACGTTATTTAATAAAATAAACCTATTTTAATAAATTTTGTTATGTTTTGTAGGCCGCGCAAATAGCCCTAAAATTGTCGTTTTTGTAAATGTTCGATGTCTTGGCGGGGGCTTTTTCCGTTGTCTGATATTTTTTATATTTTTAATTGAGGTAATTGATGGCAATAGAGAACTCCAGTCCAATTTTTTTATTTTTTTTAATGAATACTGACCTCCTAACTTAAATAACTGCATTTTTATTTTTATTTTTAGAGTTAGTTTTAATAGATAAAATAATTGTCAAAGTTTTAATTTTTCGAGACCCCCCGAAAACCATCGAATTGTGTGACGTCATTACTCCTGAAAAATTAGTATAGGATAGGGCAATCAGCGGATCTACTGCGGCCATTTTGAATCCCGTTGTTCGAAGTATTCTCCCTAGAAATAGCATTACTAATCAAAGTTTCAATACAATGACTGGTGACGCGTGACGTCACATTTCACCATTTCAGTAATGCCAACTTAACGCTGTGTTTTCAGGAGAGGTTTAATAATGCACTTTTTAATAATTTTTTAAAAACTCTGCGTTTAATATTATGAAATAAAAGTTATATATTCGGAATCAGCGTTCATTGGTCTATATGAACATATTTTTTTAAAGCCATAATATTTTTCACTGGAGTTCCTTATTGGCAACTTAATACAACTATTCCAAATAAAAATTCAAAAAAAAATTCGTTCCGCACTACGTGTACAGTACGCCCAGTTTTTGAGAGGTTAACTTGACTCTGGCTTTGATGGAGCCCCCATATCTGAGCTGGTCACTTACAGTTACACCAAGTATATCAATGGAGGGCCTGTTCAGGAGATTGCTTCCGTTTAGGGTTGCCATATTTTAAATTTAACAACCAGGACAAGAAACCCCCGGATTTTAGAGCCCGAAACCCGGACATATCAACAGTTTTTTTTAAATATAGTCAGTGTAATAAAAAAACAGTTGAAAATGTTATAAATCACCTTTTTATTTATTTTCAAATTAAATTTAGTCATCTTTCATCATCATTATAAATGTACCTAAAAAAACAGAATCTTATTACAGCTTGTGACAAATTGTTTTAATAATGAGTTAGAATGTTTTTATTCTTAAAATAAAACGCAAATTATTAATATACTCTGTTATGAAAACAAAACCTTATTAAAATATTAAGCCTAACTAAATTTAATTAAATTTTTAAAGAAAAATCTGAAAAGGACTGAGACCATTTTATTATTCAGTCTTACAATTTTTGAGGTAACTCTTTAACTCATTAATAATTATGTCTTTAAATTTTTATCAGCAGCCATTTAAACGACAAAATATCTCTTAACATAATATGAACTAAATTCAGTCTTCTTAAATCTTAAGCAACAAAACTGAATCTTTTTAAATTTTATACATACTGTAATGTAAGTTACATTATTAATTTTTTTAAGCATAAAATAACCAAAAACTATACCCATTTATATCACCTTAAAGTTTTAATCAACAGCCATATTGTAAATTTCTTTTACGTAATAAAAACAATCATAACTTTAACTACAAAAATGAAAAGAAATTATTGCACTCAAAGGTGCATTATTTGATTATCTAGCTTCTAGCTATTAAAGCTTTTCCCTCAGCTTCTCGCCTTTTTTACTTTTCAGTTTTTTTGTATTTATCACTCTTTCCGATAGCTTTTATAATATCTTAACTTTTTAAAAGGAATTTGTAAAAATCAATGCAGCTGTATTCTTAGAAATTGAATTTAATTTGAAACAATGTTACTTTGTGGAACCACTTTTATATTTATTTAAAGCCGACCGATTTCAGGAAGACCGTTCCTTCCTCAGGGCAAACTTACACGTTTGACTTTAATTTTTAAGACTTTAAATTTTTTTTAAACCCGGACATCAAATGAATCCCCGCCCGGACGCTCCCCGGACGCCCTCTAAACTAGGACAAATCCGGGGAAACCCGGACGGATGGCAGCCCTACTTCCGTTGAAGGAGACTAGGTTTTCATTTCGATCCCTTTTAGACGTAATTCTAAAAGCATTCGAAAAATTACGATTAAACGTAGGGTTTATGCATAAATAGCAAATGTAAAATAAAAACATAGATCGGCTAATAGACGAATTACGGTCTCCATCAAGTTTCCATTTTCAAATATCTTATTAATTGAATCATTGAAGAAGTTAATAACACCAACATTACTCTCAAAGAAAATACGATGCAGACAAAGACACTGAAATTAAAAGGTAACGGTCGCAACTGGGACAAGAACCCCGACCTAGTCTTCTCTTACAGCGAGGTGTCTTTTACAATTGAGCTATTGCATCCTCATTTTTATACATTAGCTCCACACAGAAGCTTCTGAGGAAAAAAAATCCACTCAAGGCCTATGTCACATTTGGGGATGCTGTGTGGAGGGATGCTGAATTCAAAAAGTTTTTATTACTTAACAAAATATAATCATCAAACAGTATTAATAGCCTTGCATCTGCGTGGTTGAATTCCAGAACCCGATTTACATTGCATGTCCAACGCCACGCCTTATGCGCCGCGCCACAAATAACACCTGTGTTCGTAAAATTTCAAGCAAAGCTACTAATTTTTACTTCAAGAATCTGCCAAAAGATGTCGCTACTTCCGTCAGCATCTCGCATATGAACGTTTAATCCCAAGGTATATGGTAGGATTTATGGGCGGCTATATTAAAAATATAATACATATTATGGCGTCATTGCGTGTCACGGTTACTTTGTCACGGTTACGAGGAATTGACTATTTTTGGAACCAGTTCCTATATCGGATTTATAAATGGTCACCAACATTCAAATTGGGCGAAGCCGAACTGAAAGCCGCCCGCGGGGCTTAGCAGCAAAGACCTGCGAAGCGGGATTTTAACTGCTAGTGTATGTTTATTAGTGGTTATGAATAACTGTAAATGTGCATATAAAATAAAATAAATTTATTAATTTTTGAGTTCCACAAATTAAACACAATAACAAAACCACTCTCAGTTACTGTGGTAACAAAAGCAATTTTATTTGATTTCTTCCAATGAGGAGAGACTAGGTCCAGATTATTTCACTAAAGTGGTTTCGTTCCATTTTAATGTCAAAACTTGCACTCCAATAAAAGTCAGTCGCGGAACACGGTTTGTCCATTAGTAAAATAATGTCGTCTGCATTCGCAATTATTATTCTCATTTGGTGGTAAAAACAATATAAAGTTACTATTGGACATTCCTAACTTCTTTCAATTGGTAAATGAATGAAAATTGTAAAACATTTTTGTAATTTTAATTTCTGTCGGTTATTGCAATTCGGTGCATACCAGAATCGGTGATAAGTACGACAGTCGGCCCCGGGAATTTAATTTTACGCTTCAGATTTTATGTCAGGTTTAAATCGTTCCCGCAGGAAAAACTTAACCCTTTCACGCACTTTTCCACAAATTATCACCTAGTCAATCCACGTTATGCACTTGCACTATATAAGTATAATAAATACACGAACAACATGTCAAAGAGACCAAATGGGAAAATAATTCACCGACTCCAGATGTTTTCATATCAGAGGGTTCGGCTCTGTGGAACTCCTAATTGGACCTATAGATCCTACTGATCCCTCAATATAAATATTTTAAAAATCTTTTGTAATCCTACATGTATTTAAAAAGACTGATTTTTGCATTTTTATATATAAGTTCTTTGACAAATTTAATATACCCAAATTTTGAATGAGAGAGCTAGGTATAATGCTAGTAGCCGAAATAACAAATGGTAATATTTTTATGGTCTGAGAATGCCAAATTCTTTTAATCTCATTTCCTATGTAAATCTGTATATTTTCTTATTTTTTCCGAAACAGATTTTTGAATATTAGTAAATAATAAAAAAAAAATTGTAATATTATAAAATTGATTATTTAATAATTATAAAATTATATTTTTTTGCATTATTTACCAATTTCAAACCTGTAATCGACTAATCGACCTTTAATAATATGTTGGTTTGGATATCAAACAAATTTATTTACAGAGTCGATGTTTGGTTCTTATACGTTGGTAAATATAGTATTTATCCTTGATGCATTTGAATGAAAATATGTTTAATATATTTGTTATTCGATGGTACATCCTCTGTGCACACCCTTTTGGGGACACTGAGTTATATTATGCTTAAGTAGGTATACCTATTTTCCCTAAACCGACTGCATATTGTATTTATATATATATGCGGCGGTAGGGGGAACGGTCGTGAGATAAAGATTGATGGATTCACCGGAACCATATATAAGGAAACATAGTTTACGATTGAAATCTTCATTGAAATGGCTAAAGCACTGTTTGGAGAATCAAATTGTAAAATCAAGTACTTCCACACCTTCCTCTTTCACATCTCTTTCACCTTCTCACTCCATTCTGCCTCACAACTTACCCCAATTGGGGATGCCACAGTCCCACTGGCTTCAGACAGTTGGAAGCAGTTGAAACTCTTCCGGTTAATCAAAGTTATATATTCAGCAAAATTGATCAAAATTTTTTAAAAGTTACATTATTATAAAGGTACCTTTACCTTTTAATAACTTATATCAATCAAGGACCGCATTGAGTATTTTGATGGCGGGTGACACACAAGCCTTGAACTCAGCTGAACGACGCGCGATAATTCACGAGCGCCGAGTTTCGGTGCGGCCGAAGGATCCGGAAACCTAAACAGAAAACGAATGGGAAAAAGATACCCCTGGGTCATCATTTGGATATAACTCACTTGACGACCTTTAGTGGTATGGCTGTTATGCATAATAATAATTACGGTTCCATGACAGTTCATCCTGCGACAATTCATCCGGCGACAGTTCATCCTGCGACAGTTCATCCTGCCGACAGTTCATCCTGCCGACAGTTCATCCTGCGACAATTCATCCGGCGACAGTTCATCCTGCGACAGTTCATCCTGCCGACAGTTCATCCTGCCGACAGTTCATCCTGCCGACAGTTCATCCTGCCGACAATTCGTCCGGCGACAATTCATCCTGCCTGATCATTTAGAAGATTTTTTCTTCAAGTAAGTATGCAAAGAGGATATACGGCCGTACAACCTAACCTAACCTAACCTAACCTAACCTAACCTAACCTAACCTGACCTAACCTAACCTAACCTAACCTAACCTAACCTAACCTAGCCGGGTTTGGTGACTAGATCTGAATAGCCAGGAAGATACGTTTTCCACATCTCCTTCCCCTCACCACTACCTTCAGCATCACACCATACCAAAATTGGGGATGCCATTGGCACTCACTGGCTCGAGACGGTTGGGACTCTTGTGTTTTTTTTTTTAAAATCAGTCAATTCACCCTAAAAAGATGGTGTTAATTTCAGATAAAAAAAGTTATATTAGATGCAAGTAGGAATCTTTACCGTTCTTTGCTAAGCTGACTGCACGTATAAGTATGTCGTATTTTGATATTCACGCATGCTTCTTCGGAGAGTCGAAATTATTGTTAGTAAAATATTTTTACATCGGATTTCCACTCAAGATGCCTTCAGATATAAGTATATCGATTTTGGTTGTACGGCCGTATATCCTCTTTGCATACTTACTTAATAAAAATCTTCTAAATGATCAGGCAGGATGAATTGTCGCCGGATGAATTGTCGGCGGGATGAACTGTCGGCAGGATAAACTGTCGGCAGGATGAACTGTCGGCCGGATGAACTGTCGCCGGATGAATTGTCGGGTCACCAATAATTACATAGCAGAACTAGTTTATAAATAAACTGTTTATATAAATTGAATAATTATATTATTGAATGTATAAAATAAATTAAAAAAATATATATATTACATTAAAAATATATTGATACACCTACAAAAAAACCACTTTCAATGTTCAATGGCCATTGGAAATTTATAACATGACAGTTTTCATAACCGCATGCACAATATTACACAACAAGCTACCTGGCAGGGTTTATTAGTTAATACAGTGACATAAAATACAATAGACCAGTCCTAGCTGCTCTTAAAACGACTCTTTTTTTATAAGAAAAACTTATTTATAACTTTTGAAGGTTATTCCCATCAATCTAATATATCATTGAAGAAGATATCAATAATAATCTGAACGGAAATATACAAGAGAACAAGACACAGAAAAACAGAAAAAGACAATGGTGGCACGTCCCAGTTAGACGAGAGGTCTGGGTTCAAATCCTAGTAGCGACCATTGTATTTTTCTGTGTCTTGTTCTCTTTCATATTTTCGTTTAGATTATTATTGTTATATTCTTCTTAAAAAAGTATTATTTTCTTTCCGGGCGGTGCATACGACGTCAGACAGGAACCGAAGCGTTTAGATTTGTTTTTTTTTTTTCTTTAAGATTAATGTTTTTTTTTACATTAGATCCACACACTGCGTCATGTTTGGGAATGCTGTGTAGAGGGTATTTTGTAGGGAAGGAAGGAGAGGAAGTTTTGGGAAGGAAAAGGCTATTAGGAGTGGGTAGGAATCTGGAGGTCAGTGTGTCCAGGAGTGACGGATATATGAATCCATCCCTCCCACTGCGGTGCAAGGCGATGTTCCGAAAGAGTACAGCTGGAGAAGTCAAAGGGACTCCCTCAACCATTCTCTCCCGATACGGCCTGCTATACAGTTGGTGGGCAGAGGTATCAGCCGCCAAGACCCGAAAAACCTCACCCCATGAACCTGGGCACCCCTGCTAAGAACCACTTGGGGTGAACTACAGCAGGCAGAGGCGTTGGTTATGACTTGTCGAGTCCCAGAGGTGCCAATGTCTTTTTCTGATTTTTCTGTCTCCAGATTTTCGATTGAGTTTCGCTAATATTGTCTTCATTTAATTAAATAGTATAATTTGTATTTTACTCATAAAGTTCAAAATAAAAATTCATCCTAGACTTATTTATTTATTTATTTATTTAATACAAACGGCATAAGTATGCCATAAACACTAATTACATGTCACAAATTCATATTCAAAATATCAGTAATGATAAAACAGTGTATGTATAACAGTTAGTTGTGACGATACATTGGGAAGTGACAACAGAGATACCTTTACATGCAAAAATCTATAATACAAATAAAATAAGTAGTGATTTAAAAAATATGATAGCATAGCCTTCTTGTACCCTTGTTCCGTGCAGTTAAATAGATCTATCACATCTGCATATCTATTAGTAACTTCATGTAACCTAGGTAAAAGTGAGTGTTTCATATACTCAGTCCGATTATTGTTACATTTAAAAAGGATTTAAGAACGAGTGGTTCTCGTGGGAATATGAAATTCAATGAGCTTATTTAAATCAGGACTGTCTATGCTACCATTTACAATTTTGAACATAAATATTAAGTCGGATATAATTCTTCGATCTGAGAGTCTTAATAAATTTAATTCTTTCATCAAGTAATTATAATTTATGTTTTCAATGGGAATACCGAGGTTAAAATTAATGTGTCTTAAGAATTTGTGTTGAATTTTTTCGATTGAATCTGAATGTATTTTAAAATGGGGGGACCAGATCGAGGAGTTATATTCGACTTGACTACGTACTTTTTTTTTTTTTTTTTTACAGTGAATACCGCACAAGAATCTCAACTGCTCCCGTCTGGAGCCAGTGAGACTATGGCATCCCCAATTGGGGTATGTTGTGAGGCTAAAGGTAGTGGGGAGGGGAAGGAGGTGGGGAAGAGGAAGGTTGGGAAGTACCTGGCTATTCAGATCTGGTCACCAAACACGGCTAAAGCCATTTTCAAGCAACGTTTCAATTCTGAATGGTGGTCTTACACCAGGGCGATACTGATAGTATCTTCCACTCTGGAACATGCCGCAAATATACTATATATTATTTTAAATGAATTAATTGTGAAATAACACAAATTAATCAAATAAAATTTATTTGCGCATGCCGGGTTCGAACCCGCGACCTCCGGATTGTGAGTCAAGAGTCTTACCCACTGGACTACGGAGGTCGTCAAAGGATGTATAAGGATGTATACTAAGGATGTATACAAAATTTTTAAAGTTGAAATATTCTTGAAACCTCTGGAATTTCTAAGAACGAAGCCAAGCATTTTGATACCTTTATTATAGATTGAGTTTATATGGGATACAAAGTTTAATTTAGAGTCGAAAGTTATGCCCAGGTCATTAATTTCTTCGACAGAGGTAAGGGTAGAGTTGTTAAGTTCATATGGATGAATAATTGGTTGACTTATTCTGTAAAAACTTATTGAATAACACTTATTTATGTTCAGATAAAGTTTGTTAAGAGAACACCAACTAATTAATTTGTTTAAATTATTTTGTAGACAGGCACAATCTTCAGCGGTTTTGATGATTTTGACCATTGACTTGCAGAAAAGTCAATAGTTGTCGCATATTAAAAACAAACTGTATAAAAATGTATCCAGACACTATGTAGAACATTTAGTTCGGGTTGAATTTTGCAATCATACATAAAGATAACAGCCAAATAATATGTGCGTTAAAAATGAAGATAATTTTAGTAGTTCTTGTCTAGTCGAAGATTATTATACAGTTAAAAGGGACCCAATTTGATATCGACACCTTAGATCAGTTGGTACAGCACTTGCCATGTAAGCAAAGGGTCCTAGGTTCGAGTCCCAGAGGAGCCAATATCTTTTTCTGATTTTTCTGTCTTCAGATTTTCGATTGAGTATCGCTAATATTGTGTTCATTTAATTAAATACTTTTACAGGTTATAAAAACCGAGATGTCTGACATTACCATCTGGGTACGCAATGGCTAAAGTCATAAAATATTAGGTCCTTACATATGAAATTGGCGTTTTGTATGGGAGGAACATAAAGTCGTTTTTTTTTAAATATAATATATTTATTTAATCAAAGTATGTACCATCGCTATCTAAGCACTTTTGCCATCTCATAGGTAGTTTATCGATCCCTTTACTAAAAAAAACCATTCGGACGGGAATCAATAAAATGGTAATCTGTTGGTGCAAGGTCCGGAGAGTACGGTGGATGGCTTAGACATTCCAATTGAAGCTCCTCTAATTTAGTAGCCGTCTGTTGTGCAGTGTGTGGTCTAGCGTTCTAACGCGCGTTTGTTGATTTGCTTCACTCAATTCGTGAGGTACCCACCTTTCAAGCTTTTTCACCTTCCCAATTTGCTTCAAGTGGATTAAAACAGTTTTATCACTAACACCGCAATCTGCAGGTAACTTGGACGTGGTTTGCGATGGATCCGCTTCCACAATAGCCTTCAATTCTTCATTATCAACTTTGGTCTCTGGCTGTCCACGGGGCTTGTTCTGCAGGTCGAAATTTCTAGAATGAAAATGTCGGAACCAAAAACCTGTGTTTTCTTTTGCGGCACCGTCGCTATACACATCATTAATCCTTCGAGCCGTTTCTGCAGCACTGGTGCCATGGTGGAACTCATCCTCGTAAATAACGCGATATTTCAAGTTTTCCATTTTGTGAACTAAGTGACGCAAAGAAAAAAACATATGAATTATAATTTTAGAAATACAAATACATGAGTAAATAGCTGTATAAATTTGAATTTGGAATTCCTAACCAAAGAGAAGATATTTGAGATCAAAGTTGCCAGTATTGGCAAAACTCCAATTTCATATGTAAGGACCTAATATATAATTTTTAAAATAGCTGAAGGCCTATCTAATATTATCTTTACCAATGTTCAAAGTCCGTAAAGAGTACAAAACATAGTATGTTTTTAATTGAACACTGAAAAAGGACATGTTCGTTCAATATTAATTATTAATGGACACTTCATTAGCAAAGGCTAAGCGTTCCTTTGTTAGATTAAATATTAAATGGCTGCTAATTATTTATTATTTTGACCCTCAGGCCTCGTGCCTCTTTTATGGGAAGGTCAAAATATTTCCGTTTTGCATCAAAATCTAAATAAAAGGAATATTTCTTATTACATCCGAAAAAAATCTGTTTTTGAAAGGTGATGAAATTTAACACGCTTTCAAATTTTAGATTACGAAATATAAAAATTTTCAATGCAAATATAAAAAAGTTTTGAATGTGGCTTATCTTACATTTGTTCTTATAAACAATTTGGGAGGCGGGTATGGGTATCGCCGCCCGGGTACCATTCATTGGATATGTTGTAGGTCACCTCAAGTGGTTTGCTACGTTTGGTGACTTAGCAGGGTTGCCGGGATTCATGGGATGGGGTTTTTCCGTGTCTTGGCTGCATGACAGGCCGGATCGGGAGAGAATGGTTGAAGGAATCCCTTTGACTTCTCCAACTATACTCTCACGGAACATCGCATCGATTCCTACCCACCCCTAATACCCACGTCTTTCTCAGAACTTCTTCCCCTTCTTTTCATGAAATACCCTCCATACAGCATTCAAAAAGACAACACAGGCCCGAGGGGAATTATTTTCCTCAGGGCCTCCTGTGTGGAGCTAATGTAAAAAAAATATTACTGATAACGAAAAAAAAACACACACACATACATATTTTATTAGGCAAATGTGTTATAAACGAGAGGTTACCTCACTTTTTTAAAATTTCACGAAATAACAATTAATAAAAAAAATCCCAATATTTCAAGTTTTTTTTTTCCAAATTGTGGTCGGAAACTTAGGATTCATAAAGGTGCACATTTCAATTATTTTGTGGTTTATTTTTAGATTAAACTATAAAGTGTGTTATTTTCTCTTTCTAACGCCGTTTAGATCATATTTCCAACAATGATAGTAAGGGAGCCACAAGAATTTCTATGAGACCAAATGAGTTGTTTCGAAAAGTGAACCAATTTGCCGGAGGGGTTCACTTATAAATTGCTTTATAAATTGTAGATGTCACTGGAACAATAATTATTATAACGGGAATTAATAATGGATCTACTTGAATATGTAATGCGTTCTTGGAAAATTTAGCTACTGATTTCATTTTGCTATCTTAACATTCGAATTTATTGCAAACAAACATGTTTTTCACGCGTAAATTGGTAGATCTACGAGTATTTACAGGTTGCCTAGACAATTGTAATTTGGGTAAAGAGGACCCTTTTTATATGTGAGAAATAAAAACTGCAAAACCTTTTATTCGAGACAGTTTTAAACTTTTGAGGTTGACATTTTATGACAATATTTAATTTTTTGAAGAAAACTTCTTCGGAAAGATTTTCACTTTGTGATGGCATTATTTATTTTAATACAAAACAATATTTAAATATTTAATAACAATATTTAAATGCACATTTAATGACCTGTTAGATTTAGAATTAAATGAATAAAAAAAAGAAATTTTGAAATTAGAATCAAAAGGAGTCTAAATTATATTAATTTTTCCGAGTTCGCGAACCATATCATTGAAAATAACCATAGTTTTGAATTTTGAAAATATAGGGATAAATATTCATCTCTCTCTCTCTCGTTTCAATCCTGGGATTGGTTTGCAGCAATTTCCTCTATTCGTCTCTTCCACTCTTCCCTGTCTTATGCGGCTCTTTTGAAGTCTGCATATGATGAGCAGCGCACGTCCACCAGCAGGTCCTCCAGATACTCTCTGTGTGGGCGTCCCCTAGAGTTTGTACCCTCGGTCATACCCTCCATTATGGCATGCAAGAGGCCTTCTTACACCAGGCTAGGCTTGCATTCAATAAAAGGTCGACAATAATAGAATCGAATAATTTAGACCTAAAACTGAGAATACTCCTTATCAAGACCTATGTATGGAGTATCTTGATGTACGGCTGCGGAACATGGTGCCTATCTGAAAGAGATAAACGGAGACTAGAGGCTTTTGAGATAATGTGGTCATATAGAAGACTATTAGGAATTTCCTGGAAAGACCACATTACAAATGAGGAGGTTCTCCAAAGAATCGAAGGAGGAAGGCACCTGCTCAGGACCTTGTCCGAAAGGCGCGCAAGATGGATCGACCATGTAATTTTCATAATATTAGGTCCTTACATATGAAATTGGCGTTTTGTATGGGAGGAACATAAAGTCGTTTTTTTTTAACTATAATATATTTATTTAATCAAAGTATGTACCATTGCTATCTATGCATTTTTGTCATCACATAGGTAGTTTATCGATCCCTTTACTAAAAAAACCATTCGGACGGGAATCAATAAAATCTTTGAATGCGGTTTGGACTGCCCCATCGGAGTTGAATTTTTTCCTTCGCAAGAAGTTATCCAAATTTCGAAAAAAATGGTAATCCGTTGGGGCAAGGTCCGGAGAGTACGGTGGATGTCCAATTGAAGCTCCTCTAATTTGGTAGCCAAAAGAAAACACAACTGTGTTTTCTTTTGCGGCACTGTCGTCATACACATCATTAATCCTTCGAGTCGTTTCTGCAGCACTGGTGCCACGGTGGAACTCGTACTCGTAAATGACGCGATATTTCAAGTTTTCCATTTTGTAAGCTAAGTGACACAAAGAAAAAAAAACAATTAAGGAAAAAACAAATGAATTATAATTTTCGAAACACAAATACATGAGTGAATATAGCTGTATAAATTTGAATTTGGAATTCCTAACCAAAGAGAAGATATTTGAGATCAAAATTGCCAGTACAATTGCAATTACCTGAGTTTTAAACCGGTGTTTTACACACAGGAGGCCCGGAGGAAAATAATTTCCCTCAGGGCCTAAGGCATCTTAGGGAATGCTGTGTGAATGGTATTTTTAAGGAAGAGAAAGACAGAAAGTTCTGGGAAGGAAAAATGTATGAGGAGTGGGTAGGAATTTGGGGTCAGTGTCTCCAGGAGTGACGGACGTATGAATCTATCCCTCACATTGGAGTGCAAGACGATGGGTTGATAGTGTCCAACTGGTCAAAAGTTATCCTCAACCAGTCTTTCCCAATCCGGCCTGCTACGCAGTAGACGGGCAAATGCATCCGCCACCAAGACCTAGACAAACCTCACCCCATGAACCCGGGCACACTGCTACGACACCAAACGTAGAGAACCACTTGGGGTGACCTATGGCAGAGGTGTTGGTTATCCAATAAATTGATCTCTTGCCTCCCAAATTGTTTATTTCGTGTTTTAAACTAGTTAAAATTGGCGGCAGCTATCATCGGCCTGCACCACCTTTGAAAAAGCAATTAAAGAAAATCACACAAATTTGACAGCCAATTCCGTATGGGATCTTTCCCGTATCCACAAAGTTACAAAATCACTCCAATGGTAAATATATTGTACTTTTGATTGTAGATATAACTTTGTGGTAATCCATTATAGATAAATGAAACAATATTACTTTGTTTGAACCACTTGTATATTTGTTTATAGCCGACCGTTCCTTCCTCAGGGCAAACGTATACTGATTTGACAATTACAAAATAGTGGGTGGGAACAATGTATTATTACTAAGGATTGTGGTAGGGGTGGAGCCGTTGCTAGGAATTAATGAAGATTGAGTGGGTAGGGGAACATATCCATGATTGGGCTGTAAGATAATATTTTTTGTTTGCTGATAATAGATTCATTATTTTTAAGCATTTTTTTATTTATTTCCAAGGCTTTTAAGTTATCTAAGCGTTTTCCTTTATGATTAATATGAAGAATATTTATCCCTGTATTTTTTTCAAAACTATGCTTATTTTCAATGATATGGTTAGCAAACTGAGAAAAATTATTATTATCAAGACACCTTAAATGTTCTTTGATTCTGATTTCAAAATTACGAGTTGTTTTTCCAATATAAAATGAGGGACAATCATTACATTAGAGTATATATATTTCGGAATTAGTCAATTTATGGTCTTTATCTTTAGCTCTCCTCAAAAAATTACGTGGATAGATAAATAATAATAAACCCAATCAACGATCGTTCCGAAACCGTTCGGCTTTAAACAAATATGCAAGTGGTTCAAACAAAGTAACATTGTTTCATTTATCGTAAATATATTGTTATTTGAAAAGCTGAATTAGCCATTGCGAAGACATCTACGTCCTACAAAGAGAATAAGAATAAAAAATGTGGTAGAAATTTCGCTTTGTGCAAACGCTTCTATTTAACGTTTTCAGTTAACGATTTTTTCATCGAGCAGAAAATAATTTTCACTGGGCAGCCTAGAGCCTTAAGAGTTGAAAGGTCTTCTTAAAATTGATTACCGATATTTCATTTTTGTTACAGATGGTACTTCTTGGAATTTTCTGTTTGGTGGGTACAATAAAATTTAAAAAAAGTTTTGTAAAAATTTCATCTCGCTGAAGGCAAGGTGTAAGCGAAATGAAAGCATTATTTAATACAGATCCTTGAAGCAAGCTTTCATATTAATATCGAATTTAATATTTCTAACTTTCAGCGTCGAAAACTTTTACAGTTCAGGGGAGATTATTAAAAAAAAATACCTCGAACGTTCGGAAAACCAAAGTAAAACTTGGGTTAACTTTTTAGTTCAGAATTTAATTAATTAAATTTTACAGGTATATCTGTCTATATTATCTATGTATCCATTACTATATGACATACATATATAAAGTGATCATTACAAGAGCTTCTTTTAAATCAGCTTTTAATAACTTATACTTAGGTACAATTTGAAAGAGTGAAAGATACTCTTAGTACCGCCCTAGTGTGAGGCCACCATTCAGAAATGAAATGTTGTTTGAAATGGCTTTAGCCGTGCTTGGTGACCAGATCTGAACAGCCAGGTACTTCACCACTTCCCTCTTCGTTAACTACTTGCCCTCTTTTGTACCTCCAGCTTCACAACATATCCCAATTTGGGATGCCATAGTCTCACTGGCTCAAGACGGTTTGTAGCAATTGGGACTCTAATGACGCAAAAAAATCCAAGCAGGAGGCGTCCCTGGGCCTATGTCATCTTTGAGTGACAATGCTGTGTGGAGGCTATTTTGAGAAAAGCAAGAAGATGAAGTTCTGGAAAGGAAAAATATGAAGTTGTAGTTAGGAATCTGGAGGTCAATGCGACCAAGAGTGTCGAACGTATTAATCCATCCTCTCACTGCGGTGACAGGCATTGGGTCGATGGAGAGGTCAAAAAGTCTCCCTCAACCAGTCTCTCCCGATCGGGCCCAGTACGCAGTAGGTGGGCCAACGCATCCGGCACCAAGACCTAGACAAATCTCACCCCACGAACCTGGGCATCTCTGCTAAGTCACCAAACGTAGCGAACCACTTGGGATTACCTTTGACAAGGTTGTTGGGTATACTATTCAATAAATGGTTCAAATTGACTTTAACATTAGACATTTTTCTATTTACATTAGTTATGTTCTGAAGAATACTATCGTGTTCTATTGGCATAAATTTCAAACTTCTCCCGATCCATGAATATTATTGTGTCCTATTGGGAAATAAATTTCACACTACTTCCGATCCAGGAATATTATTGTGTCCTATTGGCATAAATTTTTAGCCAAAAATAAATATATGCAAGGACGAAAACAGAGTGATACGGAATGAAAAGCCTGACATCCTGAGGAGATGGGTGAGGCACTTTGATACGGTTCTCAATAACAACTCGGCAGAGGTGGAGCACAACACGGTGGAGAGCACGGGAGATGACTTGCACATTGACAATGCTGAACCCCCTTCACTGGAGGAAGTGAAACAGGCAATAAGACAGCTGAAAAACAACAAATCCCCCGGGTCAGACGAGCTGGTGGCTGAATTATTTAAAGCAGCAGGTGGAGAGTTTACCCAATACCTGCATACCCTTATCCAAAAAGTATGGACAGAAGAAGAGATGCACGAAGAGTGGAGACTAGGAATTATTGTGTGTCAACTACATAAGAAGGGCGACCAACTCAAGTGCTGCAATTACAAGGGGATAACGCTATTAAACACCGGCTATAAAATTATGTCCAACATCTTGTACAAAAGATTGCTTCCAATGTCTGAAGAAATCATTGGCAACTACCAATGTGGCTTCAGGCCAGGCAAATCATGTATTGACCAAATTTTCTCCTTAAGACAGATTTTGGAAAAGACGCTTCAACACAATGTCGAAACACATCATCTCTTTGTAGACTTCAAGGCCACGTACGATAGCATAAACAGGAATGCATTGTACAATGCAATGAGTGAGTTCGGAATACCGCGTAAGCTGATCAATCTGGTGAAATTAACAATGTACCCAGTAACGTGTAGAGTCAGGGTTGGCAGTGATCTGTCCGAGCCCTTTGAAGCGCTCCACGAGGTGAGACAAGGAGATGGATTGGCTTGCCTCTTATTCAACATAGCCTTAGAAAAAGTTATTCGTGACTCAGGCATCGAGATAAGAGCAACGATATTTGACAACTCTGTGCAACTATTGGCTTACGCTGAAGATATCGACATAATCGCGAAAACTCCAGATGCTTTACGTAACGCCTTTATAAATCTTGAAAGCTCTGCCAAAAATATGGGTCTCGTAGTAAACCAGCATAAGACCAAATACATGGCTATAGGATGCACCCAACAAATCCCAACTCTCTCATGTGGAAGCCAAAATTTCGAAACGGTACCAAGATTCACATACCTAGGCTCCCTGATAACAAACGACAATAATACCACAGAGGAGATCCAGAAGCGCATAGTGAACGCAAATCGCTGTTATTTCCGCCTACAAAACCAATTAAAGTCCAGACTGCTGTCCAGAAATACGAAGATATTAGTGTACAAAACACTTATCAGACCAGTACTTACGTACGCAGCTGAGACTTGGGTACTAACTAAGAGGAATGAGTTAGCACTGGACGTTTTTGAAGAAAAATTTTGAGGCGCATCTTCGGATCGGTTCTAGAAAATGGATTTTGGCGCAGACGTTATAACAATGAGCTCTATACTTTGTTTAAGGAGCTAAACGTCGCAAAATTTATAAAATTGGGAAGACTTCAGTGGCTGGGTCATGTGGAGAGAATGACCGAGCATCAAGCACCAAAGTCCCTGCTGAACTTAAGACCAATAGGGCGAAGGAGCCTGGGAAGGCCAAGACTAAGATGGAGCGACAACGTCCTCAAAGACATATCTATCTTGGAGCTTCCAAACTGGAGAGCTTCCAAGCTGGCACAAAACCGAGATGAGTGGAGGAAGACTCTTGAGGAGGCCAAGACCCACCAGGGGTTGTAGAGCCAATAGTGATGATGATGATGATTGTCATAAATTTTAAACTACTCCCGATCCATGAATATTATTGTGTTCTATTTGCAAAAATTTTAAACTACTGCCGATCCATGAATAGTTTTGTGTTAATTGGCATAAATTTCAAACTACTCCCGATCCATGAATAGTTTGTGTTCTTTTGGAATAAATTTCAAACAACTCCCGATCCAAGAATAGTTTGTGTTCTTTTGGCATAAATTTCAAACTACTCCCGATCCATGAATATTATTGGCAACGTATTGAATTAAGACAAAATTGAACTATTTCTACACGGATGAACTCCCAGTAATAATAGAATCAGTTTGAACACGAACACATAAAATATAAACTGAATTCGAACAAAGTCTATTTCTCTTTGAAGAAAGTTCCATTAATTTGAGTATAATTATTAACCTGCGCTGAATTTGGATTACAAAGAAACTAATAATAATTCGTTAATTCACAAAGAGAAGTGAGGGATGGTCTTGCTCTTAATATTTATACCGTGTGGATGAGAGAGATGTGGATTTTGAAGTTAGAATGGACGTCCATACAATCGGTAAGTCGTTTCTCCAACCATACTCAGCGAACACTTTAAATTATGCAAGAAAACAATCGCTTTGTTACTTGAAATCTTATAATATATAAAACAAAGTCGGGTTAGTTACACTATTTATAACTCGAGAAAGGCTGTACCGATTTTGGTGATCTTTGATTTGTTGGATTTGTCTCCGCTCCGGATAACAGAATAACTAATAAAACATCGCAAGAATTCACGAAAAAGAAAGTTATGACGAAAATTCACTTCTTCATACATTTTGTAGAGAACGAATTCTCACATTTTGAAAATTCTGCAGCAATATTGTGTTAGGTATAACATTCCAAAAATTCGAAAACGTCAAATTTCAATGCGCTGATTGTTTTGCATTTGTTCTTAATCATATAATGCTGCCCCTCTTTCTTACACACTAAATGTCAATAGTCGAAAAGGAGAAAAACGGTGAACGTATGTCTGCAACCCCTCTAAAGGAAAAATACAATAATAAAAAATCTCTGAAATGAAACGCATTTTGTTTTACATAAGTTCCACACAGGAGGCCCTGAAGAAAATAATTTCGCTCAGGACCTATGTCATCTTAGGTGATGCTATGTGGAGGGTCTTTTTAAGGAAGGGGAGGATAGGAAGTTCCGGGAAGGAAAAAGGAATGAGGGGTGGGTAGGAATCTGGGGGTCAGTGTGTCCGGGAGTGACGGACTTACGAATCCAATCCTGCGGTTCAAGGCAATGGGTCGAGAGAGTCCGGCTGGAAAGGTCAAAAGGCCTTCCTCAACCAGTATCTCTCAATCCGTCCCGCTACGCAGCAGGTGACCGGACAAACTTCACCCAATGAACTCGGACACCCCTGCTAAATCACCAAACGTAGCGAACCACTTGGGGTGACCTACAGAAGAGGTGTTGGTTATACAATAAATTGTTCACGCCTCCCAAATTCCCGTAATTAAGTGGAAAAGTAAGAAAATCACAAACAAAATAATCCGTACACAATGACATCTCTGATACTGACAAAAACAAAACACGGACAGCTGCTCATCGATAATTGCTTCATTGTGTAATTTTAAATTTAATAAAAAAACTGAATTTAAATCTACAGTTATTGATTCCGAGGCGGTACGAAGTTCGGCGGGTCAGCTAGTTATAATTAAAAGAAAGTTACTTTGTTATTAAGTAATAAATATTTACGTATATAAAACAAAATGTGCTTGCTTAGGTGTATATACAGGTGCAAGTCGAGAAACACGCCAAACGCGTGCCCAACATTTGTACATGGTTGACATTTGTCACATGAGAACGGATCGCTTCTTCGACTCGTTCTTATGTTCAACAGCTCGGCTATGGAACGATTTGCCTGCCTCTGTGTTTCCTCCTTCCTATAACTTGGGTATCTTCAAGACCAATGTTCGTTCCTTCCTCTTCTCAAAAAGACCCTCTGTCAGATGACCCAATCCCAGATGACATAGGCCATGAGGGAAATTATTTTCCTCAGGGCCTCCTGTGTGGAGTTAATGAAAATAATATATATATATATATATACTACGGACACGCAGGGAGAAACAAATTCTTTATGAGTGGCATTGTAGTAGTTTGTAATTTATACAATGTCAATTACTTTCGGATATATCCTAACCTTCTTCGGGAGAGTATAATTAATTAATGTAAACTAACCCATATGTTTAATTACACTTGATTGATTATAATTCAATAATATGACAGCCTCCATGGTCGAAGGGTAAGGCTCTCGACTAGCAATAAGTTTTATTTGATTAATATATTATTTTACAATTAATTAATTAAAAATAATATAGGTAGGTATAGTTTATTTGCGGCACGTTCTATAAATGGTCTTTTAAAATTTAAAGATAGGAAGCGCTTAATGAAAGATCCTATATATTGAAAGATACTCTTAGTGTCGCCCTGGTGTAATAACACTATTCAGAATAGAAACATTGCTTAAAATGGATTTAGTCGTATTAGGTGACCAGATCTGACTAGCTAGGTACTTCCCGACCCTCCTTCTCCAATTGTAAATGATGGTTCCATGACAGTTGGTGCGGCGACAGTTGGTCCGGCGACTGTTGGTCAGGTGACAGTTGGTCCGGCCGACAGTTCGTCCGGCCGACAATTGGTCCGGCGACAATTGGACCGGCGACAATTGGTCCGGCCGAAAGTTTAGAAGATGTTTTCTTCAAGTAAGTATGCAAAGAGGATATACGGCTGTACAACGAATTCATTCAGAATTGCAACGTTACTTGAAATAATTTTAGCCGTGTTTGATATCTGAATAACCATGTACATTTTCCACATCTCCTTCCCCTCGCCAATACCTTCAGCATCACACCATACTGTCACGATAATATTTTTTTTGATTAAATAAATATTGTCTTGACCTAGTTAATCTTAAACTCACCTGGCCGCTGACGTTTTATTATGATCGCCGTAACGATTAGTTCTTAACCGCTAGCGACTAGCGCCATCTATTTCGGGAGACTTTTTGAATTTTCGTCGTCTGGGGAGCCGACGTTGATTCGACAAGTGGCCGAATTATTTAAGTTTCTTGTTAAATATGTGATAGTATCACCTTTACGGGTTTTACCCATTTAAAGAAGAATCATGGTTTATTTTATAACCGCGAGCCGTGTTGTTTCCGTGAGTGAAACGGGATTTTTTAAAGTTTAAATGGTGGAGTCGCCATATTGTCAATGTGCCCACCTTCACTCTCGTACTTGAGTGTGGATAATCAGTGTAATCCTTTGTTTGGCGTTCATGATATAGACGTGGCCAAGGCTTTGAGAGGGGTTATCCTCGCGGAACTCGATATTTGAGGCGGATGGAGGTCTGGCGCTGATCTATGAAGGGCGCGGTAAACGGAGTCTACCGAGATTTCACCGGTACGCACAACCGGGACTTTGAGCCTGATGCTGGTTCCTGTTCCCTGAGGAGGAGTCCCCATCCTCTGGGGCCTTTCCTGGTTCCTGTTCCCTGGTGAGGAGTCCCCATGCCCTGGGGCCTTCCTCGGTTCCTGTCCATGGAGACCCCGCGTGCTCCTGGTCGCCTATTAACAGTGATTCGCGTCAGCGTTAGAGTCAGGATAATTTAGATAAATTACGGTCCACAGGTATGCTCTCTTGCTTATGTGTTATTTTATTATTTCTTTAGGAAATGTGGAATTCTTGACCCCTTGGAGAGCACCCATGTATACACCATACCTTTAAAATATAGGTACTGCTACTACTAATATTGTACTGCTAAATTATTTCTTTTATTTATCTAAAAGTGCCCAAAGATAAAGACTGTATTTTCCTTCCCACAAACTTGAGGGAGATTCTGATGCTCTACCAAGAAATACACGTTACAATACCAAAATTGGGGATGCCATAGTCTTACTGGCTCGAGACGGTTGGGAGCAGTTGGGACTCTTGTTATATACTTTAGATACTTTGCCACAAAAATATTCAACATTCTCCCAGAAAACATCAAACTGAGTCAAACGCAGAAAGAGTTTAAAAAATATGTTAAAATATGGATATATTCTAATGATCGAGTCTATACTGGTGCCCTCACCCAAACGCCCTGTCATCGACGGTTGTTATTGTAGTAAAACCTTGCAGTTTTTGTATTGTGTATATGCAAACAATAATGTAAACTAAAATAAAGTTTTTGCCGAATAGAAACCTACATTATACATTTAAAAAAAAACCATAGATAAAATTGCGAGAAACAATTTTCAAAAAATTCTGCCTCAATACAGGTTCACCTAATGAGGTAGGCTATGCACAACTAAAAATATTGTATAATTATGCTACTTCTGTTTAACCGTTCTTACACTACTTTTTATTTGTTAATTTTTTTGTACTGATTGATGTAATCTAATAATTTGTGAAATTGTGAAAAATTTTTGAAAAAAAAATTACATGTTCACAAATTATCAAATCATGATAATAAAAATTCAAAATAAAAAATAAAAAATAAAAAAAATCCATGCATCCTCCGTGGTTTATTATTACCTCCATATGGAATAAACAACAAAGCGTCACATTCAGAGTAATTGAATTATTTTCCAAACTAAAGCACGAAAACACTTCGCTGTACGGTCTACGTAAAATACCCACACATGAGGAATTCCAAACTTTACAATATCCGTGCGCTGTCATTGTGATTTTGGACGATGTATTGGTTTGAAAAAGCCTTGTATGTATTTGTGCTTATTTTGGGACAAACGATAGGTACCTACTTTGGAGTTTTCAGTTTGACAAACTTTTTCTGCAAACCTTTTATCTCGTGCCATAAGCACAAAAAGCGTTTGCAACTTTTTATGAACAAATGGAAAAATGCTTATGGCATAGTGTTGTAGATATCCTTAGTATCGGTCTGGTGAAGTAGAACAATATGAAAAGTAGATTGAAATGGCTTTAGATTTTAGAATTCGGTGAACAGATCTGGACAGCTAGGTATTTCATAGCCTTTCTTTTCTCATTTTGACTTCCCTCCGGACTCCATTCAGTTTTTCAACATATCTCGAATGAGGGTGCTAGACAAAACCTTCATATTAAATTATAGATTAATCACATTGCTAATTTCACTACTACCTAAACTACTAGAAAAAGCTATGAAAAAAGAGATTACTTACATGCCTTGAAAAAGATAATCTGCTCTTCTTTGAGCTTCGAACCTTTGAGCTTCGTTTTCGAGCAAAAATGGGTACACAAGACGCTTTATCAGAATTAAGCAGCTACATGGTGAACTATTTTTCCTAAGTTTATCTCAGTTAGACTTGAGGAATAGTATGGAACCCAAGACGCTGCCTTGCGGTACTCCATACCTGATGTTTACTTTGTCAATGCTGTATTTATTTGTTTTCACTGTTCGTTGTCTATTTTCAATGTAATGTGTAATCTCAGAACAAAATTCTGAAATCAATTTTCCTGCCCGGTTTACGCCACGCAGCCGGCTGCCACGGACATTCTCCATTATATGAAAAGGCTAGCTGAAGTCCCCGGCGTTGCCCGAGCTTTACACACAATTTTAGTAATCAGATGTAATTTTCCCTTCGCAAATTCATGTGGCGTCATTTTTATTAAATGAAAAAGATCATTGTATATACACAACATAGTTAATCAAAATGATTTACGTGTTCGAAACTTGGTTTCGAAACAATGGTTTCTAAAGCCAGAGTTAGCCTCTGAAAAACTGGGCGTACTGTATAGGGCCTGCAGATACTTTAATAGTACAACTGCTAACCCTGTACAAATCACAAGTGTGCCCCACGGTTGAATTTGGCAACCACCTCTGGTCTGGAGCTCCAAAATACCTGAAAAATACCCTCGTCTCTGTGCAGAAACGGGCGGTCCGTTTGATGGATTTTCCCATCTTAAGATACGGATTGCAATCTTTAGAGCACATGGAATGTTGGATGGGTGGGAATGCTATCCTTGTTCTACTTGTATTACAATGGAAGATGCCCCAAGGAATTAGCGTCATCGATCCCTTCGGCACCAGTGCATAGTCGGGAAACACGCCAAACGCGTGCCCAACATTTTTATACGGTTGACATTTGTCACATGATAACAGATCGCTTCTTCGACTTGTGTTCAACAGCTCGGCTGTGAAATGATTTGCCGGTCTCTGTGTTTTCTTCTTCCTACAACATGGGTCTCTTCAAGGCCAATGTTCATTCCTTCCTCTCCTCAAAAAGACCTTTCACACAGCATCCCAGATGACATAGACCGTGAGGGAAATCATTTTCCTCAAGGCCTTCTGTGTGGAGTTAATGTAAAAAAAAAAAATTAGCTTCAGGTGTTTTCTTAATTTCTATTACACTTTCAAAAAGCGTACGTTTTTGACTTCAATTTCTTTCTCGCCTGCAATAAAATTATGCAATTTTTCCTGACACCGCCGTAAATTAAATTAAAACAACCTCCGTTTGAACTATACTTGCATTCCGCGACCATACACTCCTTTGTCTTTTAAAAAAGTAACCAAAGCTAATTTTGACCCGGAGCCAAAGGTGCATTTTCCTGCCGTACCTTTTCCTTCCGTCACACATCGTGACGTCATAGCCGCTAACCTAATTAAGTACATCACAAACGACACTTTGTTAGAGCGAGTTTAAGCACGCCAGCCCCTAAGTGAACTAAGCATGGCACCTACATGGAAACTCGCCAGAAATTTGGTGTTTTCACAGTATTTTTGAAAAATTATGATGGTGTCATTTTTCTTTAATTTTTTTCTATTTTGGAGAATAAATTTTGTGTAACGTTGTAATACGTGTAACCCCCTTTCTCAAACACAACTAAATGTCCCCGAAGGGGTGTGCAGAGATGATATATTAAACCCCCGAATAATAAAAGTATAAAAAATATTTTCATTCAAATGCATCAGGAAAAAACCATTTGTATAATATCGTATATACATTTTTTTAAAAATATTATAATTATTATAAGCAATAATTATCAGCCTGATACACTCATCTACATTGAAAAAATCTTCCGAGAAAAGATACATGCCGCCAACGGGACTTGAACCCGTGTCCTTCTGATTGCCGGTCAGGTGCTCTACCACTGAGCGATTTCGGCTTATCTAATACCCGCCAAATAATTCAATACATACTAGTGTTTCATTCAACAATTACTTCATATTAAATTTTTCCACCTGAAAACAACCAACTTTATTTTTGTGAGAGATGCATCGTTAGTGCTAAATCTCTCGCTAGGTGGCGACGAGACAAATTATGTCTACATTTTTTGGTGAAATACTTTAACTTGTCAAATATTAATAATTATTTTTAATTGATAAACTAACGTTTAAGACAAGATTTTTATGATAAGCCGCCATAGCTCAGTGGTGAGAGCACCTGACCGGCAATCAGAAGGACACGGGTTCAAGTCCCGTTGGCGGCAAGTATCTTTTCTCGGAAGATTTTTTCAATGTAGATGAGTGTTTCAGGCTGATAATTATTTCTTATAATAATTGTTACCCTTTGTGCTATGCATAAAAATCTTGCCTTAAACGCTAGTTTATCAATTAAAAATAATAATTAATATTTGACAAGTTAAAGTATTTCACCAAAAAATGTTGACATAATTTGTCTCGTCGCCACCTAGCGAGAGATTTAGCACTAACAATGCCTCTCTCACAAAAATAAAGTTGGTTGTTTTCAGGTGGAAAAATGTAATAATAGTAACTGTAGAATGAAACACTAGTACCTATATATTGATTTTTTTGGCGGGTATTAGATAAGCCGACATAGTGGTAGAGCACCTGACCGGCAATCAGAAGGATACGGGTTCATGTATCTTTTCTCGGAAGATTTTTTGAATGTAGATGAGTGTTTCAGGCTGATAATTATTGCTTATAATAATTGTGCTATGCATAAAAATTTTGTCTTAAACGTTAGTTTATCAATTAAAAATAATAATTATAATTTCGGGGGCCAACTGTCGGGGATCATCTGTCAAGTCACCATTTTTCCACCACTATCCATCGCGAGAATATTCCATTATTCATTGTTTGCTTTTTACTAAACATATACCATCGGGCAGATGATATTAAAATACTTCAAAACAATTATTCAATTGCTAAGGCTTTTGTAGGTAGCTTTTCGTGGAAAGTTTTGAATGGCGTTTGATGTAGGTATTGATTTATATTTTCGTGGAAAGCAAAAGCCTTGTGCTATTATTGTTATATAAACCTTTTATTTCCAAAACACCTATTGTCATGCAAGGCCAGAACTGACGACCTTCTTAGGTGAGCTGGTAAATGCTTAAGTCCTAACAGTTTTCTATTAACAACAACAAGATATAGTTTTAGTGAAACACTTAATAAATAAATTGTTTCTCCCTGCGTGTCCTTTTACATTCGTTCAGTTCCCCTTCCTCTCCTGCGTCCCCTTCTCCTCGCGTGTTTCCACTCCGCCTTCCCTCTCCCCACTCGCCTCTTCCGCTTCCCGCGTCCCCCCTCCCGCGTTCCATACATTTAGTCTTGGTACATTCAGTTTTCAAACAGCTCGCGTGTCGCCTATTGATTTTTTTATTTTCAAATTTCGAATTTTTCATAATGCCAGAGCTCACTGGTATATTTGGAAAACCTTCGCGGGCGTGCTCGCATCAATTCATATCTCCAGATCTCACTATTTTATATATGGAAACTGGCGCGGGCATGCGCACATCAAATCCCCAAAGTTGCATCGCAATCGGAAGAATACTTGTTTCATACACATTCCTAAACAATGCGTAAGGAACATACATACATACCTACATACATATATGCAAGCAAGCAAATATACACTGATTTTTATAATACAATTATATACAATTTATAATTGATGAAAATTTACAAACTTCACTTTTAAAACAAGGGATAGGCGACTGTCTTAAAATATTAAAATTTTTTAGAACCACTCTTAACCCTTTTTCGTACCCCAATAGCAGTTTCAGATGTACTGGTAAACGCATTGTAAATGCTAAACGAAACGAAACCTCCAATTATCGCCACAAAAAAAACGAATGAGTACAAAACGATACTATGTACTATCGGCATGTTCAAATTCCTTATTTTTTAATTAAAAACGAGATCGTATTCACGAAAAATACTAACAACTCTTTTCCAATGTAGTTCGAAGTCTTCTTCTCTTTTCAAAACAAATGCACTCAAATTTTCACTATTTTTCTTGCCATTGTTCTAAATTTCAAATACTTGTACTTTTCCAGCATGGTGATGGTTAGGGAGAGATAGAAAATGAATAAATGACATCACTGTAGGAACTAAGCGTATTCTCATTTCAAAACCAAAGACAAATATACAGTTTTATTACGACGTTGATGAAATTTTGCAAACATGACTTTTAATACAGGGGAAATGTGACAAGCTACACGAAATATCTTAAAACCATCCCTAACTCATTTTTATACCCCCTGAAGCGGAATTCCGAAAGTTCTTGACGTTCAAAATAAGAAGAAAATTATTGTCTACAATTGATTTCCAACGCCAGAGACTTCAGTTATATAGTATACTATAAATGTATAAGAATATGTATGTAGTTTCAATATCTCTCAACAGATATCATTAGTATGTTTAGTTATACGTAGTTTTAAGGTGTCTCAACAGATATCATTGGTAGTAGTACAGGATAGAGACAACTGTCGGACGTTTGGTCAATTAGAGGAAATAACTATACATCACAATAAATAAGATATATTTCAAAATAGCGAGTTCCTGACATGGGTTGCAATGCCACTTAAATAGAGAAATTGTTTCTCCCTGCGTGTCCTTTCTCATTCGTTCCCGATCCTTTTCCGCCTCCCCTTCTCCTCCCACTTCCTCTTTCCCTTCTGCACGCATTCCCTCCATCTTCCCCGCCTTTCCTCCCCCAAACCCCCCCCCCCCTTCCTTCATCCCCTTCCGTCACTCTCGGATTTCCAACCCCTTCTTGCCTTTCCTCCTTGCCACTAAACTACATGAAATACACACATTCTTCAAACTATTCACGCACCACCTATTTTAATTTTTTGCACAAATTTCATAACACCACAGTTCACCAGTATATATACCTGTATAGGAACCTTTGGGGGTACGCGCACCTTAACTCACCAAAGTTTCATAGCAATCTGTTGAATGGTATTAGAAAGAATTTAATTACGCCAGAGCTCACTATTTTATATAGAAACCATCAAGGGATATGCGCACATCAAATCCAAAAGTTTCAAAGCAATCGGATGAATGATTTAGCAACGCATAAGACACAAACAAACAAGTAAGCAAGCAAGCAAACATGTAATCATTTTTATATATATTGGTAAAACCACCTTTTAAGAAATTCAAAAACACTCGAGCAAAAAAATATTACCGTTTCTGATATCCATAAAAAAAAGCTTCAATAGAGCTAGGCACAAATACCTTGGAAAAAAACTCAAGCTTTGCAAAGAGGTAGGGATTTTTTGTGAATTCCTTATTGCTTAAAAATGCTCAAGAGTTGATTTCTTTTAATGCTACCAGTGTTTAAAAGTAGCATTGATCGTATCTTTTAAACTTAAACTTTTTTTAGTAAAACTTCGGTCCAATCGCGATGTATTGTAGCCGCCCCCTGAGGTTTATCTCTTTTCCCCGAGGCGAATTAGAAGTCTAAACTAGCGTTAACTAGCGCCGGCAGGTAATCTCCAGTTAGGGACGTGGTTTAATTCTACAAAACCAATAAAGACTTTGCCAAAAACTCAAGTGGGAGACACGTGGGGTACATAACACCCAACAACCGCGAATGTGAGATAATCGACACCTGGTACGAGTACTAATTTTATCAGTTGTGTAATCAGCTGCATATCTTTAGTTTAACATTAAAATTACATAGAGGCGTCAAGATGTCGGGAAAACGTAACTTAGATAGTGGTGCTTCGAGCCAGATTCCTAGAATTGAGCGTCCGCATCCTCTTTTCGCATGCTCCCTCCACCCTAACTCCGATGGTTTATTTTTTGAACATACAAACATAACAAGCATTTTATTTGTAATAATAAGAAACTCGTGGTTGCATTTGCCCGCGGCTTGGGCTCGAATCTTTTCATGTTACCACGTCACAAATGCTTCAACTCGTCCAATAAAGGTACCAAGACAATGTCTGCAAAACATGTGCAGTTATTATGTCCAATATATAACTCGTATTATGTTTATTAAAATTTTAAAAATATATAAATACAACCTACGTCCATTGAAAAAAAACCGCAAATTCTCTTTGTGGCATCATTTTAATTAATTTGTAAGTGTGGTCCAGTCTATTTATGTATATGGGGCCTTTTCATTTGCTGAAAAATAATTTTAGGCCACAGAATTGCTCTTACTGAGAGAATTTTGAGATTCTGGTAAAAGTACGGAACATTGTGCCTTTGGTCGTATAAACTTTTATGAGCTAATAATGTAACTAATGATTTTTGTACTGATTGAACATGATTTACATTTGTCTTACAGGAAATTCCTCAAGCTGTAATTCCGTATCTTATAATAGACTCAGCTAATGATAAATAAATTATTCGAAGTGTGCATATTGGAACATAGAATTAAGTTTATATAATCTACTAACAATAGATCTCAGACGTTCACAGACTTTATTTATTTGTAAATCCCATTTGAAAAAGCAGTCAATAATTACACCTAAATAAACATATACTTTAACCACTTCAATATTTTCACACGTACACAATACAGGGATACCAACATGGAAGCAATCTGAACCGTGTGTTTTTATTTCTGGTGTAATAATATTTGCCTTGGCGTTGGGTGAAAAAATTAAAACAAAACAACACATTTCGAAACCAACGGTTGCTTGAAGAAAAGAATTTTAATAAATCTCAACGAAAATAAAAAAAAGAACATGACGCAGTAAAATACCCAGGATGTCTTGTCTTACCGGGGCAAAGGCCTTAACCAACTCGGCTTACAATCTTAGAAACCATTGGCTTCGAAACATGTTGATAATTTTGATTAAGTAAGGGGTGTATACATTATACGAAGGCATTTGTTTTAATTTAAAACGAATTTAAAATAACAATGAAAAACCTACCATTTACCTACAGTTTGCACTGTACATTGTACATTGATAAATGAAAACTACTTTGAACCAACATCACCTGGATTTTTCTAACCCCTTTCGGTTATTACGGTGTTTTGGCTCTCGTTCTCCCGATAATGGTTAAGTCGACTTAAAACTCAGTATAAACTTGATTGGGCAAAGGAACGTGGAAGAAATAAGCAAGGGAGGTGTCGGGTGCTGGGAGTCTGGTGTTGGGTGTTGGGTGTCGGGAACTAACTAACTTGAGTCGACTTAGAAACGGACTTGGAAATATGAGGCAGATTTCCCCAACACTGTTTTTATTACGGATTAGTAGGGTTATTACAACTCAACTAGAGACATATATTTTTTGACGCTGCCGTCAATTTAACAGGACAGGATAATTAGTTCGCTTTTCGGAAACACTCGCATAGGCCTCATGGAAATCGTTGTCTCTCTTTTTTTTACATCAGCTCCACACAGGAGGCCTTGAGAAAAATAATTCCGCTCAGGACCTATGTCATCTTTGGGCGTGCTGTTTGGAGGGTCTTTTAAGGGAAAGGAAGGAAAGTAAGTTCCGGGAAGGAAAAAAATGTTAGGGGTGGTAGGAATCTGAGGGTCAGTGTGTCCAGGAGTGACGGACGTATGAATCCATTCCTCCCACTGCGGTGCAAGGTGATGTTCCAAGAGAGTATGGCTGGAGAAGTCAAAGCGACTCCTTAGGCGTTCAGTCTTTCAATAAAGATGATTTTAGATATTAGCTGTAAGTCGTTTAGAAAAGGAATGATTGAATTTTTGCAAGGATTTGATAGCAATGGTTTCCAAATAATTTTACAGTTTGGTTTCTACTGAAAGCAGAGATAAAATGATTGTAAAGTTTTAAGGTAAGGAACCGGTAAAATAAAGACTCATCTTCAGGACAAATTCTAAGGAACTCTTGATTTATTTCGTTCTATTTCCAATTACATTTTTTATAATCGGAAGATACAAAACTACCCGAGACAGACCAAGGAGTTAGTAATTAGATGTAGTTTCAGCGAAGCGACGAAGAGGAAAGAGGTAGATCCCTTTAAAAAACCGCCATTTATAGAAAAAATCTCCTTGGCTGGTCACAGCCTTGTACCTTCCGGACATCTGTTGATAATTTAGCTAACTAACTATGAGAGTTCTCACCTAATGTTTTTACGTGGCTCTCGAGAGGTGTGAGTCCTGGCTAATTTCAGACAATGATACAAAGACAAATTTGTTATATAAAAATTTGGATAAAATGCGACACAGACGTTAAATTCAAAGTAAAAGAGTCTATAGACGAAAATGAATCAAGATGAATTGAGTGAATAAAAAGATTAATAAAATGACAGGAAGAAAATAATTTTAAATATTTTAAATACCCGTTGTATGTATGGGATTGGTTAAGTATGCATTCGCAAAGATTTGGTGGAAAGCCAGAGGATAGCCAGAGGATGACTTTAATCTCAAATTACATACATGCCAAGAAAACAATCAAAATCAAGGCTTATCATGTCACTGTCCTACCATAGCACACTCCAAAAGTATCAAATATCTTGGTATTGAAATTGATGATAATCTCCGATGGAACGCACACATTGAAGTAATCACAAAAAAACTCACCAGGTACATTTACTTCTTTAGAGCCATCCGTAACATCCTCAACATAAACAACATTAAGAAAGTGTACTACGCTTTATGTCAATCACAAATAGAGTACGGGATAACTGGATGGGGGTCTGCTTTGAGCACTCACACAGAGCGACTCAATATAGCCCAAAAAGGAGTACTGAAGACAATACTGAAAGTTCCGCTTAGAACTCCGACGGAAGAAATATTTAATAACTTTCAAGTCTTCAATGTACAGAAACTTTATTCAAAAAATATTTTATTTAAACTGAAAAAAAACATATTATGTATACTCCACTGCCCAACATAAATACTCAACCAGGTCAGTAAGCAATAACATCCTGGTTACTCCCAGTTTGAACACATATTTTGGACAGAGAAATAATAAATTCCATGCTATAAAATTATACAATGCTCTACCAGATCAAATCAAAAATATAAAGGAAATGAATATATTTAAAACAAAAGTAAAAATATGGCTGAGAGATCAAAGTGATAATAAAATTACAAACATCATGAAGACGATATAAAGACAATCCATAACCAAATACAAATATTTTAAAAAACTACAGGCCACCTCAGAACAGGAAATCCTAGTGAGGAGGTCTGTGAACAAAAAAAAAATGAATCTATACTTATTATATACATCATACATACATGTACAAACCTTGTTATTGAAATTAAAAAAAAAAAAAAAAAAAAAAAAAAAAAAGCAACTGTATAAAAACCTGCAATTATCCCTCTTACCTAATCTTCCTAGCATTAAATGTCTCCATGAACAATGCAATTGTTGCAAGCAAAGTACCTGACTTTGAAAGGTGATAGTGTGCACATTGGAGGAGTCAGCACAAAATAATACCTGAGACAGGGCGGATATAACATAACTACTGGAAGAAATATTACGGATTTCGTATTTAAATCATTTAAAATTGTTTGGTGAAGCAGCAGAATCTGGAGATCTTTGGCCCAACTGCGACCGGTGAGTAATTTTTCCTATTCTACAATCTGGGCTTACCTTTGTTCCAGAGGCCCAGATTTTGAACCATCGATTGACACTGTCCATCAGGTTTGCGAGTGCGTGCATATCTTAGCGTGCATAGATTATTCCCCCATAACTTAGCGATTTACGTAGTTTCGGGATTCGGTATTGCATAGGGCTTCGCTTGGCTCTGCAGCACTTAAATATAGTGGAGTCGCAGTTTCGCGACAACGATATCCATCAATGTAATATTTCACTGAAGAAGATAATGATACTTTTAAATCTTAATGAAAAATGAAACATAACAAGACAAATAATAACCAAAGTTAACGGTCGCAACCAGGGCTTGAACTCAGGATCTCTACTCTTACCAGGACACAGCGCCTTAACAAAGTCGGTCATTAGTATCTACATTTTTTCTGTCATTTTTTCGATCTCATACGAATTATTATATTCGAATTCTGAATTAACAATAAAGAAATTTTAACTTTGAAGGTCATACCCATCAATGTTATAAATCATTGAAGAAGAAAATAATACTAATAAATCTAAACGAAAAATGAAACCTTCAAAATTTATTCCAATACAAATTGAATATTCATTTAGACTTTTATAAAAAGCTGACACCGTCAAGAGAAACTTTAATTCTTTATAGCGATGATATTTTATTTTTATGGTTAAATTATTAACGAATAAGCATGTAATTAATAATGTTAAATGACACCCTGTGCATATTTTATTACCATTGTATGCGTTTCATGTGTGGAGGACGAACAAAGGACACTGATCAGCATCGTCCGGCCACCCGATTGGTCCCTCAGGCACCAATTGGATGCAGACCTTTCCTCAAGCAACTGGCCTCGCTTGCATCAAAAACTAACGATTCATTCTGCTGTAACTCTCGGTCAGGAGTCGCTGGTCTTTAATATTTGTTCGCCCTTCACATTACTTTATTATTGCATATATTTAAATTGGAGATTTATGTGTCTGTAAATAGTGTTAATAAACTTGTAAGTATTGAATCGTCTTACTTATTCGCTTTGCCATCTACACACTTACACAATAAACACATAACCCCCAAACATGAAATAAAGATTCCTGCCCACTCCTAATAACCTTTTCCTTCCAAGAACTTCCTCTCCTTACTTTTCTAAAAAGACCCTCTGCAAAGCATCCCTAAAGATGACAAAGGCCTCGAGGGGGCCCTTATTTTCCCCAGTGTGGATCTAATGTAAAAAAAGGGAAATGATTTTCTAATATTTTTCGTTTTTGATATTCTAATATTTTTCGTTTTCACACAAGACGTGTAAGAAGGAAGATTTTTATGAACGGCTTTTAAGACAATCGTTGATGATGTGCATACGATCTTTCCCTGGGACTAGTTCAGTGTAATAGGTAATATTTAATCCGGCTCATTAAATTATTACGTAACAGAGCAGTCTTGTCATGTTCCCTAAATCCTAGCAGTATAACATCAGAGTGTTAGGTTGGGTTGGGAGGTGGGGCAAGGCAGCCCCAGAACAAAGCATTTGATTCATCGCCTCGCCACCGCTGGCGTTGGAAGTAAAGTTTTTAAGTCTGAGAACAATGAAGATTCTGGAACTCGTCGGACGCCCCATAGAGAAATAACCATCACATTATACTAAGGTATATTTTACATTATTATAATACTGAGGACTCATGATTTATTAAATGATATTACATAAATATATCGAGTGGTAATGAGCGCTTTTACTAACTAAGAGGAATATGCGAGCACTGGACGTTTTTGAAAGGAAAATTTTGAGGCGCATCTTCGGGCCGGTTCTAGAAAATGGATTTTGGCACAGACGTTATCACAACGATCTCTATACTTTGTTTAAGGAGCTAAACGTCGCAAAATTTATAAAACTGGGAAGACTTCGGTGGCTGGGTCATGTGGAGAGAATGACCGAGCATCAAGCATTAAAGTCCCTGCTGAACTCAAGACCAATAGGGCGAAGGAGCCTGGGAAGACCAATATTAGGATGGCGCGACAACGTCCTCAAAGACATATCTATCTTGGCGCTTTCTAAACTGGAGAGAGCTGGCACAAAACCGAGACGAGTGGAGGAAGACTCTTGAAGAGGCCAAGACCCACCAGGGGTTGTAGAGCCAATAGTGATGATGTTGATGAATCAGTGACCCACGGAAACTGAAAAATTACAAGTTTTGAAAACAATTTAACTTTTTGACAATTTCTCATCGGTTATAGTGTGTGTATAAAAGAGGGCGCCATTTTCATTCACAAAAATTCCTAAACTGAAACGTCATTAAGATTATAATACTGTCAGATGATGCAAGAAGTGTGTGCCAAGATCGAGTTGTTTGGCGGTCCGTCGTCACTGCCTACCCTTACGGAGAAACGATGTGATATTTAGTTAGTTATTTTGATTTTTCTTATTTTTTCCCTTTTATCCGAGGATAACCAATATACTTACCGTGCAACCCCTACCCGGTTAGTCCCAGTGCTTTCATAATAATAATTTGACGTGGTGCGGCGAAGTTTGGGGCGAGTTTCCTCAAGTATAAATCAGCAGAGGTGTTGGAAGGAATCTGTTACCAAACTTCAAAACAAATTTGTAAAAGCGTACCGCAAGGTCCCAAAATGGGTCGTGGGTAAAATTCCGGCATTCGCCAATAATTTAATTTGTGTAATTTCACAATTAATGAATTTAAAAAAATACGTAGTATATTTGCAGCACGTTCCTGAGTGGAAGATACTTTCAATATAATCCTGGTGTTACACCACTATTCATTGAAAAGTTGCTTGAAATGACTTTAGCCGTGTTTGGTGACTAGAGTGTCTGGTACTGCCCCACCTCCCCATTCCCATTTTCTTCCTATTCCTACTACCTTCAGCCTAACAAAATAACCCAATTGGTGATGCCATAGTCTCACTAGCTCCAAAGGGGAGCAGTCGGGACTCTTGTGCAGTATTAAAAAAAAATACATAAATTTATGTAAAAATTTTACACCTTAAGAAGACATAAGAAATATAACAAATATAGAGTAAATACATACACACTTTAGCCTTGCATTCTTTGTTCTCCAAATTTATCACGTTCATACATGGTTTTACCACGTACACGCCTCCGGAACCTTATTTCTACCTTATAAAGTCAATCCGATAATTTATAAAAAATATATAAGGATGCATTATTTTTACGTGGACACCGCACAAGAGTCACAACCGCTTGGAACCATAAGGGTTCCGCGAATTTTCATTCCACGACAAAATATCCCAAGAAGAAAACATCCCCTATCCAAATATACTAAAACCTAATCTAACCTAACAAAAAATGCTACAAAAATAATACAGACATCCTGTAAAGACAATAAATTATTGTTTAAAAACAGTACAATGTTAAATAAAGCGGGTTAGGTTAGATTAGATTAGATTTTAGTAGATATTTTTTTGAAGGATGTTTTGTCAGTAGGATATTTGTCGGAGGAGGTCACGGGATGAAAACGCGCATTATCTCCAGTAATACCTTGGTCTTAGAAATATGAATATTAAAAGGTGTAGAATATTTTTTTAGTCCTCCTCAATAAGAAATCCTGTGCTCAAGGCAACTAGGTTTTGGATAAGAGGGTCTTCAGTGATTCAAATTCATGATTTCGGAAGAGAGTTTTATAATGTATGTATGTTTAGTTTTTAGGTCACGTCAATAAAAAACACCACTTTGATTAGACATGTATTCTGAATTTATCAAAAAAAATACCTTTATACACTATGATTCTGCATATTTTATTCTACTCAGTTAAACACCTTGGCTTGGTGCCCCAGATTTTCTGAAGAAACTGCTTATTCCGTTTGCGAGTTATAAAAGGAGAAAGATTCAAGGAATCTTATTGTATTTATAAACTGGTTACGCCCATACACATACCTACACATACACATACCTACATAGCACGCATACATACTGTCACTGCTTGGGATTGGTATTAATAATGTTGAAAATTCCTTTCCTACCTATCCCTATTCCTATCCGTCAATCTTACCCATAGTCAGTCTGTAATAAACGCCCGTCGCAACATATAGCCATTGTGCTTCCGCTATCGGTGAACTGCCATTAAAAAAACTCCCCCGTGTACTATCGAATAAATGAAACTCACGCTTATTGCTGTTTGTGCCTGTTGGATGGGAGAGAAAGCAGACAAGTGCATTTGCCAGCATACAAGTTCTTTTATCCTTTTCGGTGAGTCCTTTCCTTTCTATGTAACATGACATTGTGTTTTTATCATTTCAAGCAGTGATAGTAACACAAAATCAAGGTCCTTCGCCAGTCATTCTTTACACAAACATATCAATCCACTCTACACAATCATAATCTCAATCATAAACAAAAAGGGTTTTAAAGATCTAACACTAAAACAAAACAAAAAACAACTGTCAGCGTTTTAGAAACAAAACAAAACTATTCTTCTTCAAACTTAGCAAATAACCTAACAATACTGTTCATTACCGACTAAAAAAGAAATCTGTTGGATCATATAGTAATTAATTATTACAACTACTAACCGTAGGTTTTAGTTAAGTTCCGAACCGAATGGTTTTGAGTTTATACTCCACAGACGGCAATGATAGTTTACAAGCATATTGCTTTTTAGACAACAGTAAAAACATTAGACGTTGGTGACATAATAATCTTGCCTTTCTCTTGAGAGCTCTTTGCAAAGCGTAACTTTCAAAACTTTTTTATAAAAGAAAGTCAAACATTTTAAAGTTGCGAATAACTACTCGACAATATTTGAAAACTCCTTCCACCATCATACTGAGCGAAGTGCTCTCTGTGTCACAATGGAGGATTTATATTTCAATGAAATTAAACCCACGATGTCTTAATGGTAGTCTGACGCCTTTGTCAACTCAGCCACTAGACGATCTAGTTAAAATAGTTCACCCTTCAGAAATTTGGCGTATTTTTCAGATAATCAAATTATTTCCGCTTTGCAATGAAATGCAAATAAATCGAATATTTCTGAACATATCCGAAAAACAAAAACGGTTTTTGAAAGGTGATGAAATATGCTTTCGAATTCTATAATTTAAAATACACATATAACGTATGAAATATCAAAATTTTGCATGCAAACATAAAAAAGTTTTAAAAGTGTTTCTTTCGTTTTTTCTAACACAAAATGCAGATAACGAAAAAAAAAAAACAATTATTAGATAAATGTAATACAAACATTATTATATGTCATTTTTAAATCAAATTTTAGACATATTGACTCTTTTCCATAAAAAACTATTAATTGATTTCGAAAGACTGTTCTTTTATCTATTAAAGGAATCTTTTAAATTTAGAGAATTTTTTTTAATTTTTAGTATAATAAAGTTATACCATAGGTCGTTGGGAGATTTGTTAAATTTTCAAACAAAATTTTATATTATCCAACACAGTTCAAATAGCAGTAAATTAATCAATAAATTATCTGGGAAAGTCATATTTTAGAATTTTTTATTTTAGTTTAAATAAAATCATTAAAAAAAAGATCCATGCACGTGATTTGTGACGAAAATACTTCAGTTTGTCTATTTATTTACGGTGTTACAAACTAATATATTTAACATTTTTTTACGTTCTTATTTTGCTTAGACATTCTTTAAAAATTATAAATTATAACATAATTTTAATAGTTTTATCATCACGCCTTTCAGCATTTTTGGATGTTGGTATAAATTAAAGCAAATTTTGAATGAAATAAAATCGATATTGAGTTATACAGGGTGTTAAGGGACGTACTTGACTTACGTTAACCAGTGATTCCTGACATTATTTGGAGTAAAAAATGTAAATGAAATTTTGGTCTCCGGTGACTTTTTTTGACGACTTTTTTTTTTTTTTTCAAAAATTTTTTCTTCAAAATCAAACAAAAAAAAATTCTTCCGCATGTCGTCACTGGTCACTCAGCCGGGTGTCCGACGAACCCCTTACCCCGCCTCCAACTGTTTAACAACTACCATTTTTTTATGTTTGTGTAGAAAAAAAAAAAAAAAAAAATGTCACCGGAGACCAAAATTTCATTAACATTTTTTACTCCAAATAATGTCAGGAATCACTGGTTAAAGTAAGTCAAGTACGTCCCTTAACACCCTGTATATAATACAAAAAAGTTAATATACTGAATGTATTTTATACCCCCTGTATAAAATACAAAAAAGCTGGTACGGCGAATAATTATCTTTCTCATTGGAACCGCCCTGTACGATCGTAAGAACATCTTCGACGAAATTTGGACTCTCGGCCGCTGGATGGTTAAAGGCTCTTAAAGAGTTTCATAAATTTAGTTCTTATTGCGATTCGAAACTTTGGTTTCACAAAAGTCCACATTTTACTTCTTTTGTGGTTATTTTTTGTATTATTTGAATACAAAGCTTGGTATTTTCTCTTTCTAATACCGTTTAAAATACATACACTGTTCTTATGTATGGTTCGGAATGCTGTACAATCAGTAAGGGTGATGAAGGAGCCCTAGAAAGTTTTGAAAGGAAGGTGCTGCGAAGGATTTACGGCCCAGTCTGTGATAATGGAGAATGGCGTATCAGATACAACCAGGAGCTATACGATCTTTACGAGGACCCTAATATCTCCAAGCAAATCAAAACTGGAAGACTCAGGTGGGCTGGACATATCCAGAGAATGAGCGAAGGAGATATTCCAAAGCGAATTATGGATGGTGCACCTGGGGGTCGGAGAAGAGTTGGAAGACCAAAGCTTCGATGGCTGGATGGAGTGGTGAAGGATGCAAGCACCATCGGCATCCGAAACTGGCGCAACGCAGCACAACACCGACAGTCATGGAGGCAGGCTCTGCTGGAGGCCAAGACCCGACCTGGGTTGTAGAGCCACAGATGATGATGATGATGAATACCGTTTAAAACATACTTCTCAGTATGATTTTAGGGAGACACAACGATTTCTATGAGACATAATATAAGTTGTTCCAAAAACCAGAAAAATATACTTTAAAAATAGGGTCAATAGATATGAAATTCACTTGATTTAAGTAAAATCAAAAGAAAACAAGTAAAGTAATTCGTTTAATACAGTGCCATTTAATATCAGTTGTTGTTTGCATAAAATAAACTCAAAAAGTATAAGAGATGGTTATAACGTTGTAACAATAATCAACTTACATCAAATGACTCGCCCCCTGCAGGCTTTCATCTTGCGGGGGGAGGGAGGAGGATGTAGGGGTGGTTGGGTAGAGATGAGAAAAAGGAGGCACGCACGGGGAGGAGAAGAATACCGATCCATTAAACACACAAAACGCACCCAGACTAAGGCTCTGCTACACAGCCTTTTACCCTCGATGTCTTATGGTTTCAGGTGTTTTTCAATTGGGGGACGTAGGTACTTATTGTAATCTTATTTAGATTGTATATTTATTTACATTAATAAATTGAATTTATTTGTACGAAAGAGATAATATTATCTTATACATAAAAATGAATCGCTGAACTTGTTGCTAAGCGCAAAACTTTCGAACGACGGCACCAAATTGGATAATTCTTTTTTTTGTGTGTTGGGGAGAGGGAAGGTGGAGGTGACGGAGTGGGAACGGTAGAAAAAAAGGGGAGGCGGAAGGGGAACGAAACGAATGGGAAAAGACACTCAGGGAAAAACAATTTCTTTATTAAATGGCATAGCAACGCATGCCGGAAGCATGCTAGTTATTATTAATAATAATAATTGGATAATTTGTCTAAGTGGCGCCTTGTCGATGAAATGGGTCCCCGATCCGAGTAGGAAAAGGGGAAGAAGATGATGCTGATGCTGAATAATTTGTAGAGCGCCGTTTTTATGAAAAATAACCTCAAGGGCGCTGTATAATTTATTATGAATTCTTAGGGTCTATCTATCTTTATTATTTACTATTTATTATTATCATTTTTTACGTTAGCTCTACACAGGAGGCCCTGAGAAAAATAATTTCCCTCAGAGCCTATGTCATCTTAGGGAATGCTGTGTGCGGGTTTTTTTAAGGAAAAGAAGAAGAGGAAGTACTGGGAAGAAAATAGGTATGAGGGGTTAGTAGGAATCTGGGGTCAGACGGACGTATGAATCCATCCCTTCAACTGCGGTGCAAGGCGATGGCTCGTGGGATTCTAGCTGGAGATGTCAAAAGACCTGCTTAACCAGTCTCCCTCGATCTGGTTAAGCAGCAGCTGGGTAGGTAGATACATCGCAATACCTTGACAAATCTCATCCCATGAACCCAGGCACCTCTGCTAAGTCACCAAACTTAGCGAACTACTTGGGGTGACCTATGACAGAGGTGTTGGTTATCCAATATATGGTTCCCGGGGCGGCGGTACCCAGACCCGCTTCCCAAAATGAAATGAAATTATTATACGGTAATTGTCATTTTTTTATGTGATTACCGCTTAAGAGTCTCAACTGCTCCCAACCAGCATCCCAATGGCATTATCAATTGGGGTATGTTGTGAGGCTGAAGGTAGCGGAGAAGGGATGGAGATGAGGAAGAGATTACTGTCCCGCCCCATTATGAACGGATGGAGGCCGCCGAAATAGCATGGGACACCAGGAGGCACCTTGTCAAGGCAATGGGTCCCCGACCCGAAGAGGACAGGGAGAAGAAGATGTTATGATAAATTTTATCGTCCCCCAATTGAAAAACACCAGAATAAGAGTACCAACTGCCCTAAACCAACGGGACTGTGGCATCCTCAATTGGAGTATGTTGTGACGCTGCACGGAGTGAGGAAGGGATATCCTTATGGTGAAGAGAATGATGTCGAAGTAATAATACCTATTTTTCTATATGAATACTTCACAAGCGTCCCAGCTACTCCCGTCTGGAGCCTGTGAAACTATGGCATCCGTAATTGGGGTATGTTATAAGGCTGAAGGTAAAGGGGAAGGAAGGAGATAGGGAAGAGGAAGGTGGGGAAGTACCTGGCTATTCAGATCAGGTCACCAAGCATGGCTAAAGCCATTTTAAGCAACGTTTCAATTCTGAATGGTGATCTTACACCACAACGATACTGAGAGAATCTTTCACCCTGGAACATGCCACAAATATACAATTGATTGTTTTAAACTAATTAATTGTGAATTAATCAAATACAATTTATTTGTGCACGCCGGGATTCGATCACGCGACCTTCGGACTACGAATTAAGAGCATTTTCTCTCAACTATGGAGGCTGTTGAAATTCAAAATTCAAATCTAGCCACCAAACAAAACTAAAGCCATTCAGAGCAACGTTTTAATCCTGAATATGGTCTTTAAGCAGTGCTGTTCTGAAAGTTTTTTCACTCCGGCGCGTGCCGCAATTGTAATATCTACTATTAATGTTTTTATTACAAATTTTAAATAACACAAATTAAACAGAAACAAATTACTTCTTCTGCTCGCCGGGATATTTGACCCGTGCCCTCTGGTTTTGTATCTAAGGATTCAAATCATTAAAAAATAGAAACATTTAAAACTGCACCCACAAATCCCAATGGGTAACTTATTTTCTTTTAGAAATGCTTAGAGTAGATTTTATAATAATTTTATCCACTGGAGCGCTTTTTGCCACAATATGGCACCATTTAAAATACCTCGGATTGCTTTGCCGCCAATTTTGGCAAATTTTCTCTTATTTGTAAGTAATTAAGTAGAAGTTTACGATTTTATAATATTTTTTATATAAATCCTACGCACATGCGATAATCGAAAAAAGATAGGTGAATAATATTACAAAAACACGTACTTATCACTTCAGAACATAATTGTCTACTATTTTATCAATACCCATCCCATTGTTCTACATTCATCTCCTGCGGTGATCTTTCTTTTTATTATTACCATCTGGATTTTATTTACTTTACCGGTTTTATTTTATATTAAGTGCTCTAAGGGAAAATATCTTAGTTGGATGAAAAAATGAAGCAAGGAAAGGGAAATAAATACAATTGGTTATCAACCACTTTCTCATGTCACTATTTATACATTACCTTAAGACATATTTATATACAAATTGTTTTTATTCATTTGCTGCATCCTTTTCGAGTCACATTCTTTTTGAGTTTCTTTACCCGCTCGTAAAGTTGAGGGATACGTCACTCACGTTAATTATAATTATTTTTTGTAATCATGTTTAAACATCCACTTTAATTATATTATGGATTTTGTCATCACACTTGAAGCTGGTCTCGATTCTCAATTTTTGCAAGCGACTCACATGTCCAAAAATTTATCTATTGTTAAACAAGCATTCGATACTAAATCTGTACTTTAAGACATTGTTTTTTTCTCTTCGCTTACTCTTTTTTTTATGAGTTCAAAATTGTAGTTATTAACTAAAGCTTCTACGAGGAATTTAATCGTAACACTTGTTTCATTCAATAAATAATATGTTTATATAATTAATCAATGTAATATGAAATTATGATATGAACTAAATTTGTCAATTTGACTGGCTTAAAACAGGATCCATTCCTAGTTGGCTAGTCAAAGTTTCCACATATGTTTCATTGTATAATTTTATGCGAAATAAATATTATTATTATTATTAATTCATTGGCTGTATAGAACTTTAATCAATTTGTATATCTCCGTATTAAAGTTCGGAGGTATGATAGTTTTAATGTGGGTTGAAAATATTCAAAATGATTACAAAAAATATCGAGCAATCAGAGAAAAAAGTATTAAATTGCGCTGTCGCTCCACGTCTTTTCTCCTTGTGAGCGAAAATAGTAATAAAAAAAACCTAATCAAATAAGGGTAGTTTCATTGTAAAGCCTCTTCAATTGTAATAACAAAACTCAACGTTTAACTTCTTTGTCCTTTCTACAAGGATTACACTTTGACAATCGCCATGAATGTCCTGTAAAAAAATGTAGAAAAGAATCCTTTTACCAAATGCGGGACGGGTTTTTGTCGCTCCGTTTCAAGTCTTCCCGTATTTATGTATGGGGCTGTAATTCATACGAACACACAAACGTGGAGCAAAAAATAAATAAAATATATCGGGCTAAAGGCGGTTTCGTAGCGTAAATGTAGGTTAGAGATATATATGCATCATATTGCAGAAATTTATGCGTAGACTTGAAATTATAATAGGTTCTGCGTGTTGTTTATTTAATGTGTTTGTTTATTTCCATTGTTTAGGCAAAATGAATATTTTTTGCACATCATTGTGCGTCACTGTTGTAGGTACTTACAAATTTCTAACGTGCTTGTATGGGACAAGTTACTGGAGTCGGCACAAACACTGTACATTCAATAGGGCACCGGCACATATGGAACCCTTGGTCCCTGAATAGTTCAGGTAGAGTCCAGCTTGTAAAAAACATCAAGAGTTTTGTAGGACCAGTATGTATTCAATAAAATTAAACAACGTATTACTTTTCGCAAGTACTATCTGATGATAAGTGTCTGTTTGTATCAGTCATTTATATATTTATTGGATAAAAATTATGCATAAAATCTTCCACATTTGTTCGATAGGAGTAATTATTTCAATATTGGTGATCATCCTTATCTCATCACGGTGTTGAACAAGGGATAACATAATTTTAAACGTCAAATCATAATATCAATTCCATCAGTCTCACGTTAAGGATGTGGCATAAGGACTTTTTTTACATTAACTCAACAAGGAGGCCCTGAGAAAAATAATTTCCCTCAGGGCCTATATCACCTGAGATGCTGCGTGGAGGGTCTTTTTGAGGAGAGAAAGGAATGAACATTGGTCTTGAAGAGACCCATGTTGTAGAAAGGAGTCGAAGAAGTGACCCGTTCTCAAGTGACAAATGTCAACCGTATACATATGTTGGGCACGCGTTTGGCGTGTTTCCCGACTATGCACCGGTGCCAAAGGGATCAATGACGCTAGTTCTTCGGAGCATCTTCCATTGAAATACCGGTAGAATAAGGATAGCATTCCCACCTGACGCTTGTGCTCTAAAGATTGCGATCCGTTTGTTAAGATAGGAGAATCTGTCAAGCGGACCGTCCGTTTCTGCAGAGTCAAGTTTTTTTTTTTAAATTTTTTAGGTATTTTGGGGCTCCAGACCAGAGATGGCTGCCATATTCAACCGTGGGGCGCACTTGTGATTTGTACAGGGTTAGATGTTGTGACTATTAAAGTATCTGCGGGCCCTGTACAGACGGTGACCAGACAACTCAGAATGAAACCAACTCAGAAGCACCTCAGAAAGGTCATTAAGAGTGCATTACCATTAAGAAGGTCAGCAACTGTTACTTGTAAAAACTTGCATATTTGATATTTAATTCTATTAAGAGTGCATTACCAGAGAAAACCAGAAATATGTCATTTTCAAATCAGATTTTAGACTTATTGACTCTTTTCCACAAAAAATTATAAATGGATTTCGAAAGATTGTTCTTTTATCTAGCATTCGCATGTAATAAATTTTGAGAATTTTTTTTAATTTTTAGTATAATAAGGTTATTCCATAGGTCGTTGGCAGATTTGTTAAATTTTCAAAAAAGATTTTGTATTATACCGCACCCATTTCAAATAATGTAATCATGCAGTAAAATAAATCAGAAACCTTCGCTGGGTAGCAGATTATTTTTTTATTGTGCTATATCTGAGACAATACGTAGATGCAAATAAATTTACATTTTAAATACTGGTGGACTGTAATAAAAAGTAACAATCGCAGGAATAGCGTGGTGAATAGTGAAGCTGGGAAGGAATCTGATTTTTATTATTTTTTGCATTGCACGTTTTGACGAGAAGAATCGAAAGATTCGATCACTCGGTTGATCAGTGCACAATTTCCATAACAGACTGATGTTAAACACTTATTATAATTATTATTTTTAATTGTAAAACTAACGTTTTTAAGACAAGATTTTTTATGCATAGCACAAAGGGTAACAATTATTATAAGCAATAATTATCAGCCTGAAACACTCATCCACATTGAAAAATCTTCCGAGAAAAGATACATGACGCCAACGGGACTAAAAAATCTTGTCTTAAAAACGTTAGTTTTACAATTAAAAATAATAATTAATATTTGACAAGTTTAAGTATTTCCCCAATAAATGAAGATATAATTTGTCTCGACGCCACCTAGCGAGGGACTTAACACTTACAATGTTTCTCTCGCAAAAATAAAGTTGGTTGTTTTCAGGTGGAAAAAATATAATAAGCAGTAATTGTTGAATGAAACACTAGCATATATTGAATCATTTGGCGGGTACGAGATAAGCCGCCATAGCTCAGTGGTCAAGAGCAATCGACCGGCAATCGAGAGGACACGGGTTCATGTCCCGTTGGCGTCATGTATCTTTTCTCGGAAGATTTTTCAATGTGGATGAGTGTTTCAGGCTGATAATTATTGCTTATAATAATTGTTTACTTATTATTATGGTCAGCAATGTAAGTAGAGTTCAAACACTATCAGAATGGGACTGGTAATTGGGTAACAGGTTGGGTGGGAGGAATACATGTTAAGAGAGGTGCAAATAGTTGCATCAGCAATACTTAACAGCTTTCAAAAATAAAAAAATGAAAATATATATCAATAAAGATGCTCTGCTTATCGTGGATTTTTTTAAACGACAGTGCGGTTTTTTGAGATACCTTCTTAACCTGATGTCCTTTCCTATCGGAGGTTGACTATTATACGGAAACCATTACCATTTAGTCTGCAGCCCCGAAAAATTCAATTTTAAAACGTTGATACTTGTCTTTTAATTGTTTTTTTTTTGTGAAAATTTTTTACGCGTTTCATTTTATTTAGTAGATGGTATCGACCGTTAATTTAAAAATAAATAATTTAATAATTTAAAAATAAAAAATTTATTCTTAGCATTGATTCATTCACCAAGGTCATTATGACAAAATAGCGTGGGTCCAAACACAGATCCCTATGGAACGTCTCCTTTTTTGTATTTTTATTAACTCCACGCAGGAGGCCCTGAGATGCTGTGAGAAAAGGCTTTTTGAGAAGAGAAAGGAGTGAATATGGGTCTTGAAGAGACCCATGTTGTAGGAGGGAGGAAACACCGAGGCCAGAAAATCGTTCCACAGCCGGGCTGTCAAACTCAAGAGTAAGTCGTAGAAACGATCTATTCTCATGTGACAATTGTCAACCGTGTACCTATGTTGGGTGCGTGTTTCCTGGCGATGCACCAGTACTGAGGTGATCAATGACAATTCCTCGCAGCATCTCGCATTGAAATAGAACTCAGTAGAGCAAGGACATCATTCCCACCTAACGCATGTGCTCTAAAGATTGCATCCGTTTGTTAAGATAGTAGAATCTATCGAACCGACTGCCCGTTTCTGCATAGAGTCGAGGGTTTTTTTAGGTATTTTGGGGCTCCAGACCAGAGGTGGCTGCCAAATTCAACCCAACCGTGGGGCGCACCTGCGATTTGTACAGGGTTAGCAGTTGTGTACAATTAAAGTATCTGCGGGCCCTGTACAGTGCACATAGTTTCTGAGAGGCCAACTTAACTCTGGCTTCATGCTGCATGCTGTTTCCATTTCTTAATTTTACTCATAACGCTTACATCAGCCTTGCATTCTTTGCGAATCTACACGTTTCTCACACGATTGTACATGGTTAATGGTTTTATTTTTTAACCGTTTTACACGTTGCATTTTATTTAGTATATGGTATCGACCGTCAATAACAAAATTAATTATTTATTCGTAGTATCGATTCATTCAACAAGGTCATTAACGCATGACAAAATAGAGTGGTCCCAAACACAGATCCCTGTGGATCGCCCCCGATAAATTGGCGCTAGAGAATGAACGTATAATAAGTAATTAAGATTGGTTCCTACCTGTCGCTCATATCGCCTTCCTTGCGAGCCACCCCGCGGCCCTCGCTGAACACGTAGATGCGCTGCTCGCCGCGGTACCATTTGAGGGAGTGCACCTCGCCGCACTTAGCGCGATCCACCTCACAGCGGAGCGAGCCGGCACCTCCCACCATGGCCGTCACATGGGCTGGAAATGAGACAAAAATAACACTGTTAATAATTAATCATTCCTTACTAAATGCCCACAAAAATAGACATTCTGAGAATTGTAAAAACCAAGTTCCCTCTTTATTTATTTAGCGCCCAGAGAGCTTTTACATGATTGGTAGTACAATTTTAACATGACAGATAATTTTGGAAAAAAAAAATTACATTAGATAAAAAATGCACACAAGTCATAAAATACAAGAAACAAAAACAGAAAAATATTGCGATTTGATAGGTTCATAAAAATACAAGATGCGTATAAGAAATAGTATTGATTTTTCTGGTTCAAGACCTTGATTTTTTTGGTATAAGCCTAAATGATTTTTGTCGGTCACTAAACGATTGTTGATATTTTATATTTTATAGTCTTGACTTGACGTGTCACTTTTACTATAACTTCTATTTTCTTATCTTTAAATCTGTTTTGTCTTTCTTTCATATACCATCATTTAATCTTATACTGTAAATTTCCCAAATTTTGGGCTTATTGTATTGCAAATTGGACACAAATCTGTTAATAAATAAACAAATGAGAAAGTGATATTTTATAAAAAAAATTAAAAGCGTTATGTACTTATAGATCATAATATTGTACACGGTGTCTGAAAATTACTAAATCACGGCACATCAGCATTGAAACAATTATCAGAAGGAAACCGCCAACAAGTGCAAATTTCTGGGAACAGCGCACACAAAATCACAATTACTTCTAGTACCCTGGTAAACTCTCCCGACCACCTAATTCAAATTTAAATATTTGCTCTCCCCTTTCAACTCAGTTCTACACACTTCTATTTCCACTACTACCTAATCACATCGTAACACCACCCCCATTGAAGGTGCATTCACTCGACCAATCGCGACGGTGAATGGAATGAATCGAGCACTCGCTGCTTGCGGAGGGCTTTGTTCAACAATCCAATATTTGTTCAACAACGCGGCCGCTCAGACAACCAATTGTCCGTTGATTCTGGTTGAATGACTAGATCTAGGTTTTACGACGAATGGAACATGTTTAGTTGGATGTAAATCTTGGGTTAAAATGGTACAAGTCTTTTAAATGATAAAAGAGAAGTGGGCGATATTACAATAGCTCCACAGAGGAGGCAAAGGTGTCATCTTTGAAGATGCTGTGTGGTGGGTATAAAATTTACCAAGTGCGAGCGAATGGAATTTCGGATTCAAAGTTTGTGAAGAGGTTTGGGGGTAAAAGAGAAGAGGGAGATATTACAATAGCTCCATTCAGGAGACAAAAGTGTCATCTTTGGGGATGCTATGTGGAGGGTCTTTTAAAGGAAAGGAAGGATAGGAAGTTCTAGGGAGAGAACACGCAAGGAGAAACAATTGCAACGCATGCCGGAATATCGCAACATAATTTAAGTTTAAAATGTTGTTATTTTAGGTTTCTTCTCACTCTACTGTTTTTTAATTGATTGCTAAATTAAATATGTATTAAATAATCATTCAATTCCAGGATGTGGGGACGACAGTGCAATCCGAGACATCTGATTTTATTATACATATTCATAGTATAATAAAATGTAAATCCAATAAATATTAAGAAAAACACTAATCAATTATGTATAGCATGGTCTTGATTGAGCTCGGGCCCAGCGCTCATTCATGAGTGGCGCTCGAATGACATCGAGTCGAATGCAGTCCTCTAGTGTTTGTTTTTCCAAGAAAAGTTTTAGGTCAAAAGTTAAGTGACCTGGAATGCAGAATAATTTCCGTTACATCTGTAATAAAAATCGAAAAGAATATTAAAATATATGTAAATTGTTCAAATTTATTGTTAATAATAATTGAAAGTAGGTACTAATAAATAAAATAATTTTGAGTTTTATGTTCCCGACAACTTCACAAGAGCCGGCAGACACAGAACTTTTGATGTTCCGAGATGAATAATTAACTTACCATTAGTAATGTTGCTCGGAAAAATGATTATGTTACTAAATTACCTAACCCCCCCTGATACAGATATTTTTCAACTAAATACTCGTATTAAAAATTCAAAAAGTTTTTAATACCTCACAAAATATAATGTCTGTTTATTATTGATTGTGTAGAAACGTAAAAGTGCATTTAAAATAAAATAAATAATTTTAAAATCAATTAATTATAAAAATGAAGAAAAATAATGCTGACCTATTTCAAATATTTTATAGATACCTAAACATTGTAACAATATCCAGAGAAAGCTTTTTTTACATCATTTCTAAAAAAAATACCCTAATCAAAGCATTTCTTATGATAATGTAAGCGAATAAAAATAAAAGAGCAACCGCCATAGTTTTAAATTTGAAAGTATTCTATTACATCCTTAAATGTGTTCTGAATTTCATCTGCTTTAAGTCCTGCCATTTAACCCATATTATTATTTACTGCTCTAATTAAATAAATAACTATCCCGCCTAATACCCCAAAACCTCCAAACAACAAGCGTTCAAATAATTATAATCCGTTTCGCCGTGTAGTGGGTCACGTGTAGCGGGCTCTGACGTCACCGCAGGGGATTAGCCAATGAAAGCGTTTCTACTGGAGTGGCCAATCACAGCGCGCGTACTAACCGGCCAATGGCAGACGAGATGGATGGCGCGTCACACGATCCCCCGCTTAGAGCGACGTGCGGTTGGACGAATACACGGTTATTAACGACGTTTTAACTCGGAGTGTTTGGCCGGGCATTGTGTTTGGGATGCATTGCCAATTACGATGTTAGTAGATTAGCAATTTGCTTGCAGGAAACGGAGATGTTATACGTGTTCAAGGGATTATTCTTGGGTCAAAATTTTTGACTAACATAAGAGAACTATCGTATGAGTACCACCGCCCCGGGAACCACTTTTTTATAATCAATACCCCTGCCAAGGGTCACACTACGTTTCGTGTCTTAGAAGGGGTGTCTGGGTTCATGGGGTGAGGTTTGTCTAGGTCTTGGCAGTGATTGCGTTTGCCCACCAACTATGTGGCTGTCCGGAGCGCATGAGACTGGTTGAGGGTGACCCTTTGATTTCTCCAGTCGATCCATCGCCTTGCACCTCGGTATGAAGAATGGTACGTCGGTTACTCCTCGACACACTGACCCCCAGATTCTTACCCATCCCTCATACTTTTTACAGAATTTCCTCTCCTCCCTTTCCCTAAAAAAACCCTCCACATAGCATCCCCAAAGATGACATAGGCCCCGAGAGAAATTTTCGTTTTCCTCAGGGCCTCCTGTGTAGAATTGTTGTAAAAAAACACATTTTTAAATCCAATATATACCTACTCACTATTTTAAGTAAAAATGAAATAATCTTAAAAATTATGGGCATTACAAATCAATATGCCAATTATGATTATACAATTATGTTTTTAAATTATCCGATCGAAAATGATAAATACAATACATTGACAGCCCTGAATTATTTTGTTTGATTTTTTACTTACACCACGCAAACCAACACTGAGGCAATATCTATCGTTCTATTGTGACAACTCCCATGCACACGGAATCACAATTGTATACTCCCGTTCGTCGTATAAAGAATTTGGGTAATGATTTCGACCACCTTAACACGGGCATGGCCTAGCATGGTGGTCGAAAAATCTACTGTTTGTGTTACAATTCCCCTCTGCCATATTTCACCCCATGTGGTTGGCTACGTTTAGTGACTTAACATTTATTACAGTTATCAGTTACTTAGCGGGTGCCCGGATTCATGGAGTGAGGTTTGTCTGGGTCTTGGCGGCAGATGCGTCTGCCCACCAACTGCGTGGCAGGCCAGATCGGGGAAGACTGGTTGAGGTAGACCTTTCGACTTTTCCAGCAGGGCTCTCTCGGAACATCACCTTTCACCACAGGGGGAGGGATGGATGGATTCATTCGTCACTCCTGGACACACTGACCCCCAGATTTCTACCCACCCCACTTTCCTTTTTAGTTCCTTTTCTAAAAAGACCCTCAACATAGCACCCCTAAAGTTGACATAGTCTCTGAACGGGATTATTTTCTTCAGGGCTTCCTGTGTGGAGCTATTGCAAAAAAAACAATCAAACCAATCAATAAAGTTTTTTTTTAAATATGTATAAAAAGTAATCTGTTTAAACGATAATCAGCTTTTTCATAAATATATTAATAATATAATATAAAATTTAAAAGAAAAATTTAAAAAAAAAAGTTTTTTTTTTCAATTATTTCTGGCTTTCACCCTTCAAGGGTGTTCTAGGCCATCAAATTGTGCATAAAAAAGTGCTAAATTATTAGTTTGAATTTGAATAGCCGCGCCAGCCGTCGAAACGGTGTCGATTTTTTTTAGATGTCGGACTAATCAACTGAACGATCGATATGAAAGATAAAAAGTACCAACACTCGTAATTTAAACACGCCTATATTTTATGAAGACGTCTTCTCCATCGTTTCTGAAATCAGTTCATTTGCGAATTAAATTAGTTTAAGCCATTTTGGTCCACAAAATTTAATTCAGTCCAATATATTAAGCTGTTAAAATTAGTCCCCGCTTACAGCGTCTAGGCTGTATTATTCCACTGTCTGACAGTCGAGTTGTTGGCCGGAGGGCGCGAGGCAAAAGGGGGCTACAATGGAGGTTCTCGTAATAATAAGATAAATAAAGCGAAATAAAACGTAGTACCTTCTGTTACTACCTCAACACGACGTAAACTTTCTTGTGGTCCGTTGGTTTCAAAGGATTGCGAGGAAATGAAAGGATAACCTTTAGAAGGTAGAGATCCGGAAAGTTGTGAAATATCTATATAAGTAAAAATCTCATGTCACCACGGACATATGAATATATCTGGACCTGCCTTAAGTGAAAAAAACATATTATTTCCCCCTCCCCATGGAGCCGGCTCGAGCTCCTCCTTGGAGCCAGCTGGGCTTACGAGAGACTCGCTTGAATCTAAAAAATGTGACGTCATCATTCTTGTCCTGACCAGTGTCCAGCTAACATCCATACATTTTACCAAATAACATAGCAAAATATGAGAGCTTGTGCTATACATTATACCAATAATATGTGAACATAGCGAATGTGGGCGTTTCTCCAGTGAGCTCGCCGCTGGTTACAGGGGTAAGTAAATTATGAAACATTTGCAAAAGTGTCTTAACTAAATACGGCAACAAAAAATTGCTATGTGAATAGGGGCGAACCTTTTCGGGGCGAGCATTTGGCCTTCGCAAATATGTTATTAACGTGGCAAGCAATTCGCGCTCCCATGTAAAAAGGTCTTTTCATTCAAAAGCAGATTTTGCTTTTAAGAACTAAATGGTGCTATTATAATGCGAGATGCATATATACTGTCACATTGATTTTTTAACGAATCACAGTCATCTTTCCCCTCTTCGCCTCCCATAGTTTGGTTTTACCCCTCATCTGTATCTTCTAGTCTATTGAATTTGGATGTCTATGCATGTCACGGTGTTTGTGGTCGCACTCCTCCGAAGCAACACTACCGATTTTTATGTATTTTTTTATGTATATTTGGTTGTTATGAGAATAGGCTGTAAATTATATTTCATATCGCTAGGTGATTAGGTGTCCCTATCCAGAAACATTTTTCTATATTTTTGACAAAATGCTTTTTTTAAATTTTTTTTTGCATCCAAAAATACGCATAACTCCAAATTTTCACCCTCCTACCCCCACCCTCCCATTTTTTAATCGCGATTTTAATATTTTTGTATGAACAATTTTAACCATCGTTCGTATTTCAAATTTCAAACAGAACGAACTTATTTATGTTGTTGAATGACAGATGGCGCTATGTCCGCCTCATCGAAATTTTATCCGCACATAGATATAATTTATATGGCAGAACAACGTTTGCCCAGTCAGCTGGTGTATTATAAAATAAGAGTGTGCAATTCACACGCGGTAGAAATGAAACAGTCAGATAACTAAAGTAGACAAGAGTGAGGGGGCTACGAAGCACAAAGAGGAGACCAATTATTCTACCTCATTTTCTCGCAAGCTAAATCCCATACATGTATGTGTTTGTCTCATTTGAGTGTCTTTCGTTTCATCGAGTTTCAAAACACAACAGTGCTAAATAAGTTTTCACTTCAATAAAGGCGTGACCATACCCCCTCCACCTTCCACATGACCCACGCTGATCTGGCTGTGGCAGATCAACGTCGCGTAGGGGGTGTCGGTTTGCGTTGCGTGGAGCTAGTCTGATTCTAAAGCACCCGTTTCCATAGAAAATGTGTGGATGGTAAGCAGTCCAGATATGGAAATGGTGACGTCTACCCACGTGGCGTAGAGTTGCGTGGGCTTAATGTGGTTTTACCTTAAGAGTACGCAATTCACAAGCGGTATAAGTGAAACCTTCAGAAAACTAAAGTAGACAAGAAAGGGGAGGCACAGCATAAAGAGGAGACCGATAGGCTACGAGGTACCGCACAAAGAGGAGACCGATTAATACTATCTCATTCTCTTGCAGGCTAAATCCTCTAGATGTATGTGTTTGTCTCTTTTTAGTATCGCTCTTTTTCGTTTCACCGAGTTTCAAATCACAACGGTGCTAAAGAAGTTTTCACAACAATTAACGGTTGTACCTACCAATACAGAATTAATCATTGAAGAAGCAGAAAATACTTTTTTTTTACATTAGCACCTCACAAGAGGCCCTCAGGAAAAAAGATTCCCACTGGGCCTGTGTCATCTTCGGAGATGCTATATGGAGGGTTTTTTTAGGAAAAGGAAAGAGTTCTGGGAAAGAAATGGTTTGAGGGTGGTTAGGAATCTGGGGATTGTCCGGAGGTGACGGAAGTATGAATCCAATCAAGGCAAGGCGAAGGGTCGAGAGAGTCTGGGTGGAGAAATTAAAAGTTCTCTCCTGATCGTTTGCCATGTAGGTGGGCAAACACAAACGTTGCCCTAGACAAACCTCACCCCATTAATCCGGGTACCTCTACTAAGTCCCAAATGTAGCTAATCACTTACAGCCCATAGGGGTGACCTATTACCCTGCCCATAGGGGTGACCTGTGGGCAGGGTGTGATAGTCTCAAGAAATTAGATAAACCATAATTGATAAATAAATGAAATAAACATATAATTATACTTTTGAATGTAGCTATAACTTTGTGGTTATCCATTATAGATAAATGAAACAATTTAATTTTGTTCGAACCACTTTTATATTTGAGTAAATCCGACCGGTTTCAGAACGACCGTTCCTTCTTCAGGGCAAAGGTATACTGATTTGACAGTTTTGAAAAAATATGGATGGGAACAATCATAGACATATGAATATTAATAGACCTGCCCTAAGCGATAAAAGCGTATTATTTACCCCTCCCCATACCGGTTCCATTGGAACCGGCTGGGATCGAGTATGGCTTCGCGTGAATCTAAAAAATGTGATGTCATCATTCTTCTGCGAGCCAGCGTCGAGCACTCATCGGTGCATTTTACGAAATAACACGGCAAAAATAGTGGCTTGTGTTTTGAAAACGTGTAAAAAAAGAAGTGAAAAAGAGAATAAATCCAATTGTCGTATTACATTCCATAGGAAAGCATTATTTTACTTTATTATAAGCTTATTCAGATCACATAATATGGTCGTTTTTGTAACACACACTATCATTCGAGACACATGGCGTGTGCTCGTTGCTGTTTTGTGGGGTAAGTAAATTATGAAACATTTGTAAAAGTGTCGTAACTAAATACGTCAACAAAACATTGGATTATGAAAATAGGCGAACTTTACTTTGCTGTATTTGGAATTTGTAAATTTGTTTTATTTCGCGGCGAGCAATTCGCGCTCCCATGTAAAAAGGTCTATTCATCAAAGAGCAGAGTTTACTTTTAAGAACTAAATGGTGATATTATAATGCGAGATGCCCATATACTCTCAGATTGAGTTATTGACGAATCACATATCACCGAATTCATCTTCCCGCTCTGCGCCCCGCTGTAGTTGGTTTCTTCCCCTCACCTTTATGTTCTGGTCTATTAATATTCATATGTCTATGGGAACAATGTATTATTATGATAGGGGTGGAGCTGTTGCTAGGTATTAATGTAGAGTGGGTGGGAAGGGGAACATATCCAAGATTGGGCTATTAGACAAATTTTTTTGTTTGTTGATAATAGATTCATTATTTTTAAGGGATTTTTTTATTTCCAAGGCTTCTAAGTTATCTAAACGTTTTCCTTTATGATTAAAAAGAAGAATATTTATCCCCGTATTTTTTTTTATCCCGTAAGAATGGCGTAAATTTTTGTAAATTAATAATTTTTCAGTTCAATGCTACAAAAATCTCCCTTCTAATATTAAACCAGCTTTTTATACAATAAATAATTTCGGTAATTTTTTGAGAAATGCTAAAGATAAAGACCATAAATTGACTAATTCCGGAATATATAAACTCAAATGTAATGATTGTCCCTCATTTTATATTGGAAGAACAACTCGTAATTGTGAAATTAGAATCAAAGAACATTTAAGGTGTCTTAATAATAATAATTTTTCTGAGTTCGCTAGCCATATCATTGAAATTAACCATAGTTTTGAAAAAATACGGGGATACAAATTAATATAAAAGTGGTTCAAACAAATTTAAATTGTTTCATTTATCTAAACATATCTAATTATCATTTATCTAAACATAACATTTATCTTAACGTACCTTTTATATATAAATATATGTCTGAAAAACTGCAGATAAAATTGACATCAAAACAAACGGAAAGAGGATGTCGTGTAAAATGACCGTAAATTGTATTTTCTATTAAGGAAAAAAGGTAACCATGAACAATTGATGGAAAACCGAGGTCAGCATAACGGATAAGATTGAGAGGGGACGCTTAGATCGTTTGGTCACAGAAGGCGCTTATCGGATGAAAAGCCAGTAAGCCAGATTGATGGTACAAACTGTCGGGGACGACAAAGGAACAAAAAATAATGCAGGACCATTAAAAGGCCAAAAGGTAGTTAGATTGTACTGCTGAAGAAAAGCTGCTTTTTGGTGAAAGTATTGAAGGAATCTTTTCTCAAAATTGCTACTTGAAGAGATTACGGGAACTTAGGGGTGAGTGTGGTCCAGCCGCGTTTTGTTTTTCAATGCGTTTTTTTTCAAAAATAACATAATTTTCGTTCACGAAACTTTTGTTACTTGTAAAGGTACACTTGAAAAAGAAAAAAACACTATTGAAAGTAACATCTAGTATATCTACATACATAGATATGGCGGGCGCAAGCTTGGGGGCCGACCGATTCAGCTGGATTTTTTTTTTACATTAGTTTCACACAGGAGGAAAATAACTCCCCTCTAGGCCTATGTCATCTTTGGGAATGCTGTGTAATTTTTTAAGGGAAAAAAGGAGAAGAAGTTCTGTGAAGGGAATAGGTATGAGGAGCGGGTAGGAGGGGTCAGGGTATCCAGGAGTGATGGACGTACAAATCCAATCCTCCAACTGCGAGGCAAGGCGAGGGGTAAAGGTATGACCGCTGGGTAGGAATCTGGTGGTTAGTATGAACCCATCCCCTACAGTGAAAGGAAGTGGGTTGAGATAGTGCTGCTGGAGAGGGCCAAAGGTTTTCCTCAACCAATCTCTCCCGATACAGACGGATCCGCCGTCAAGATAAGTCTAAGTCATGAAATATAGCGTACCTGGGTTCATGGGGTGAGATGTGTCTAGTGTCTAGGTCTTGGCGACCGATGAGTTTGCCACCTACTGCGCGGCGGAACGGATCGGGAGAGACCGGTTGGGGGAGAGCTTTTAACCTCATCTGCCGGACTCTCTCGACCCATCGCCTTGCACCGCATTGGGACGGATTCATGCGTACGTAGTTCCTAGACACGTTGATCCCTACCCCAGATTCAAACCCTCCCCTTATACTTTATTCCTTCCCAGAACTTCTCTTCTCCTCCCTTTCCATAAAAAGACCCTCCACACATCATCTCCAAAAATGATATAGGCCCTGGGGGGGCTTTTGTTTTCCTCAGGGCCTCCTTCTGAATTCCTCACAAGAGTCCCAGCTGCTCCCACCTGGAGCCAGTGAGACTATGGCATCCCCAATTGGGGTATGCTGAAGGTAGTGAGGAGTTGAGGAGGGGAGGAAAATAGGGAAGAGGAAGGTGGGGAAGTACCTGGCTATTCAGATCTGGTCACCAAACCGGCTAAAGTCACTTCAAGCAACGTTTAAATTCTGAATGGTGGTCTTACACCAGGACGATACTGAGAGTATCTTCCACTCTTGGAAAATGCCGCAAATAAAATATGCATTATTAGAAATGAATTAATAATTGTGAAATAACACAAAATAAACCAAAAATTCCCACGCCGGGATTCGATCCCGCGACCTTTGGATTGCGAGTCAGAGCCTTACTCCTAGGCGTGGTATTCCTGTTGAAAAAACATCATCTTTGTTCAAATTCATCCCAATACGTGAGATCATGTGCATCTGTAATATTATGTATTTTTACATGTTTGTGAGAGAATAACAAGCAGCCCGTTTAATATGTGCTAGATGCAGAGCACGCAGTCTGTGTTACATGCGCTTTGCATAATGCAGTCCACATGGCATTGGCTTGCATTAGTAATGTCCACGTGTCGGCAATGTGGGTCCAGAGATAATATTAGGGATCGATAAAGTGAGGCCGGAGGGTGCCGATCTCAGAATTTCAGAATAGACCAAGCATATGTATATTTGGAATTGTTGAAAATATGAAAAATATTTCTTAGGGATGTTGTGCAAAAAGCATACATATATGTAGAAATAGCTTACATTTATCGAAGAAACTTCTTTAGTACCGTTTTTCCACAAACTAAACTTTAAAATGCTGCCAAAGGCCTAAAAAAATTTCATTACCATAATCATTACCTTTAAAGATGCATATTAATATGCCCTTCATTATTCCACCAATAACTCACATTGATAGTTTTGTTGGATACAACATAATTCAATCAATAACTCAACATTGATAGTTTTGTTGGATACAACATAATTCAATCAATAACTCAACATTGATAGTTTTGATGGACACAACATTACTTCATCAATAACTGAATATTGACAGTTTTATTGGATTCAAAATTATTAAATCGATAACTCAACATTGATTGTTTTGATGGATACAACATTATTCAATCAATAACTCAACATTGATAGTTTTGATGGACACAACATTACTTCATTAATAACGCAACATTGATAGTTTTATTGGGAACAACATTATACTATCCATAACTAAACATTGATAGTTTTGTTGGATACAACATTATTCCATCAATAACTCAACATTGATAGTTTGGCTAAAATGCAGATCCTGCCAATGTCTGGGAATTTAATAAAAAGGCACTTTTTAGATGAGAAAAGTGTGGAGAAGATGAATAAAAAATAAATTAAGGCGCGCTCGGCAAAATTGAGGGAGATACAGCCGTTCAAAGTATTTAAAATTTCACTTCGCGAACTGTTATTACGACAGTCCGTTCGCCATTTTTTTACTGTTTATGTTGGTATCCCAGACCTAATACAAACCTAGATACGATTGTAGCCGACTTCGTGGGATAAATAATAAGGCGCGTAATTATGAAAAACAGAATTAATAGTAAGCCAGAATCACAAACCATGTTACACAAACCTGGCGTTGCCGCTAAACTACTTGAAAACTGGGATGTTTTTCTTGCCTTGACGCGAGTAGGTGTTATAAAGGAGCACTTTCTTTCGTATCACAAACCATGTTTAGCTGTTGTTTGCATCAGGTCAGGGATACCAACATAATAGTGACAACTGATAAAATGGCGGGCGGGCGGGCTGTCATAATATCGGTTCGCGAAGTGAAATTTTAAATACTTTGAACGGCTGTATCTCCCTCAATTTTGCCGAGCGCGCCGTAATTTATTTTTTATTCATCTTCTCCACACTTTTCTCATCTAAAAAGTGCCTTTTTATTAAATTCCCTGACATTGGCAGGATCTGCATTCCTCCCGATAGTTTAGTTGGAGACAATTATTCCATCAAAAACTCAATATTGATAGTTTTGATGGACACAATATTACTTCATCAATAACTCAAAATTGATAGTTTTATCGGGAACAACATTATACCATCAATAACTCAACATTAATAGTTTTGTTGGATACAACATTATTCCATCAATAACTCAACATTGATAGTTTTGTTGGACACAATATTCTTCCATCAAAAACTCAATATTGATAGTTTTGATGGACACAATATTACTTCATCAATAACTCAAAATTGATAGTTTTATCGGGAACAACATTATACCATCAATAACTCAACATTAATAGTTTTGTTGGATACAACATTATTCCATCAATAACTCAACATTGATAGTTTTATTGGACACAATATTCTTCCATCAATAACTCAACATTGATAGTTTTGTTGGAGACAACATTATACCATCAATAACTTAACACTGATAGTTTTATTGGACACAACATTACTTCATCAATAACTCAACATTGATAGTTTTGTTGGATACAACATTATTCCATCAATAACTCAACATTGATAGTTTTGTTGGACTCAACATTACTCCATCATTAACTCAACATTGATAGTTTTGTTGGATACAACATTATTCCATCAATAACTCGGTATCGATAGTTTTATTGGATATAACATTATTTCATCAATAACTCGGTTTTGATAGTTTTGTTGGATATAACATTATTCCATTGATAGTTTTGTTGGAAACAACATTATTCCATCAATAACTTAACATTGATAGGTTTATTGGACACAACATTACTTCATCAATAACTGAACATTGATAGCTTTATTGGATTCAAAATTATTACATCGATAACTCAACGTTGATAGTTTTGATAGACACAACATTACTTCATCAATAACTCAAAATTTGTAGTTTTGTTGGACACAACATTACTCCATCAATAACTGAACTTTGATAGTTTTGTTGGATACAATATTCTTCCATCAATAACTCAACATTGATATTTTTGTTGGAGACAACATTTATACCATCAATAACTTAACATTGATAGTTTTATTGGACACAACATTACTCCATCAATAACGGAACATTGATAGTTTTGTTGGATACAACATTATTCCATCAATAACTCAACATTGATAGTTTTGTTGGATACAATATTCTTCCATCAATAACTCAACATTGATAGTTTTGTTGGAGACAACATTATACCATCAATAACTTAACATTGATAGTTTTATCGGACACAACATTTCTTCATCAATAACTCAACATTGATAGTTTTGTTGGATACAACATTATTCCATCAATAACTCAACATTGATAGATTTATTGGACACAACATTACTTCATCAATAACTGAACATTGATAGCTTTATTGGATTCAAAATTATTACATCGATAACTCAACGTTGATAGTTTTGATAGACACAACATTACTTCATCAATAACTCAAAATTTATAGTTTTGTTGGACACAACATTACTCCATCAATAACTGAACTTTGATAGTTTTGTTGGATACAATATTCTTCCATCAATAACTCAACATTGATATTTTTGTTGGAGACAACATTTATACCATCAATAACTTAACATTGATAGTTTTATTGGACACAACATTACTCCATCAATAACTGAACATTGATAGTTTTGTTGGATACAACATTATTCCATCAATAACTCAACATTGATAGTTTTGTTGGATACAATATTCTTCCATCAATAACTCAACATTGATAGTTTTGTTGGAGAGAACATTATACCATCAATAACTTAAGATTGATAGTTTTATCGGACACAACATTTCTTCATCAATAACTCAACATTGATAGTTTTGTTGGATACAACATTATTCCATCAATAACTCAACATTGATAGTTTTGTTGGACTCAACATTACTCCATCATTAACTCAACATTGATAGTTTTGTTGGATACAACATTATTCCATCAATAACTCGGTATCGATAGTTTTATTGGATATAACATTATTCCATCAATAACCCGGTTTTGATAGTTTTGTTGGATATAACATTATTCCATTGATAGTTTTGTTGGATACAACATTATTCCATCAATAACTCGACATTGATAGTTTTATTGGATATAACATTGTTCCATTGATAGTTTTGTTGGATACAACATTATTCCATCAATAACTCGACATTGATAGTTTTGTTGGATATAACATTGATAGTTTTGTTAGATACAACATTATTCCATCAATAACTAAACGTTGATAATTTTGTTGGATACAACATTATTCCACTCAAGGGCACAATCTTTGCTTATCTTTTACATAATATAAACAGTGTACAGTTCAACAAAATTGTAGAACCCCCTGTGGGATTGCTTACTGGGGAAGGTCTCATGGTAACATACGCACATACTCTTAATCACCTTAAACCCTTTTAAAACTTTTTAACGAGCATTTACAAATTTTATTTCTCACTTACCGGCATTCCGCTTCTAACAGCAAGAGAGAGAACGGGAGATGAAAGGAAGAACAGAGAGGGAGAGAGGAGAGGGTCAAATGACGTCACGCAAGGACAGCCCGGGAGCGAATGCAATAATAATTAAACCCGGGAACGTTAAAAGTTAAGTGGATTCTGTTTGTTTAACCTTTCCGTTACCAGTTATCGTGATTCTTTTTGGGTTATTATGCCGTGTTGCGCTTCCTTCTTCTTTAGCCAATATTTCGGACAGCGTTTCAGTCGGTAATGCGCGTTTTTATCCCGTGACAAAATATCCTCCGACAAAATATTCTATAGCAAAACATCCCCCAAAAAAATATCTATTAAAACTTAACCTAACCTAACCTAACCTAACAAAAATGGGACAAAAATAATACAGACATCCTACAAATACTAATTGTTGCTATCCGTATTATTTTTGTCCCATTTTACAATTTTCGAACAATAAATTTGTTATCTTTATTTGTTATAGCCGGGAAACACGCCAAATGCATGCCCAACATTTGTACACGGTTGACATTTGTCACATTTACAATTTGAGAAGCGGGAATGGGTACCGCCGCCCCGGGAACCTTTATTGGATAACCAACACCTCTGCCATAGGTCACCCCAAGTGGTTCGCTACGTTTGGTGATTTAGCAGGGGTGCCCGGGTTCACGGGGTGAGGTTTGTCTAGATCTTGGAGGCGGATGACCAGGACACACTAAACCCCAGATTCCTACCCACCCCTTAAACCATCTTCCTTCCCAGAACTCTCTCCTCCTTCCTTTCCTTTAAAAAACCGTCCACACAGCATCCTCAAAGATGACATAGGCCCTGAGGGAAATTATTTTTCTCAGGGCCTCCTGTGGGAGCTCATGTAAAAAAAAACATTAGAATGGGTCGCTCCTTCGACTCGTTCTAGTGTTCAACAGCTCGGCTGTGGGATGATTTGCCGGCCTCTGTGTTTCCACCTTCCTAGAACACGGGTGTCTTCAAGACCAATGTTCATTCCTTCCTCTCCTCAAAAAGACCCTCCACACAGCATCCCAGAAGACATAGGCCCTGAGGGAAATTATTTTCCTCAAGGCCTCCTGTTTGGAGTTAATGTTAAAAAAACAAAAAATAGGACAAAAATAATATAGACATTGTTTTTGTCCTATTTTTTGTTAGGTTAGGTTCGGTTAGGTTGGGTTAAGTAAGGTTAGGTTAGGTTAAGTTAGGTCAGGTTAGGTTTAAGTAGATGTTTTGTTGGGGGATATTTTGTCCATAGGATAATTAGTCGGAGGATATTTAGTCGGAGGATATCTGGTCGGGTATATTTTGTCAGGGATATTTTTTCGCGCAATGAAAAGTCGTGGAACCATACAGTCTGCGTCATCAGAGCACGTACAAATGTATGCTAAAGAAAAATGTGGCATAACATGGCATAACAACCTAAAAATTAATAGTTTTTATAAAACTGATAGGAACTCCAACAAACAACCTTTTTACTCAAAACATTTAATCCAACTCAATTTGGTAAAATAATAATGAATTCGAGATATTATAAAAACCAGTTACTCAAAATTATTCTTCCTCTTTGACCCTTCGCAAGCCATAACACTTAAGGCTGTAGGGTATAGCACAGTGGTCCTCAAACGGTGCACCGCGAAACACTGGTGCTCCGCGAGCTTGATGAAAGCCGAAACGAAGATAACTCACCTCCTTACGCTCGATTAATTGCTGGCTCATCTGATTATGATGGATTAAGTTTAATGTTGACTCATCTGCTTACGCTGGATTAAATTTAATACTAGCACATCTGTTTACGCTGGTTCATGTACTTATACTGACTCATCTGCTTACGCTGGATTAAATTGAATGCTGGCTCATCTAATTTTGCTGGATTCAATTTAATGCTGGCTCATCTGCTTATGTTAGACTAATTTTAATGCTGGCTGATCTGCTTACGCTGGATTAAATTTAATGCTGGTTCATATGCTTATGCTGGCTCATCTGCTTACGCTGGATTAAATTGAATGCTGGATCATCTAATTTTGCTGGATTCAATTTAATGCTGGTTCATCTGCTTATGCTAGACCAATTTGAATGCTGGTTTATCTGCTTATGCTGGATTTAATTTAATGCTGGCTCATTTACTTTAGGCTTGAATTAATTTAATTTATCTGCGAGTACTCTTAGCAGCAAGCTGTAATCATTGTTAGGAATGTTATAACAGTTTTCGACTTCATATTTGTGTGAGATCTGTTTCTCGATAATAACAAATACAAATAACCAAGAAATTCGAAAGAATTGCCAATTTACATGAAGAATTGCAACTAGCTGTTTCTATTGTTATTAGACCCAATATCAGAAATATCGCTAAGCTATGCAAAAGCCATCAAGCTCAGGTATCTATCATATGATAGAGTTGCTCATTTTTCAGATATTTTAACTTTTTCATATACACAATAAGGTGGGTCATTTAAAAAAATGTTATTCTAAAAGCGGTAAAAGGGTGCCAAATGGGTTCAAAACGACGTGTTTAATTTTTTTTTAATTTCTGGTATGACCTTCTTCCTCCGGATTCATTTTAAAATTTTGAAAATTTTCATATTAAGGGGTTATTTCTAGTGAATAAAAAAGTTACTATGAATCCTTTAAACCATTTGTTTTGTAATCTTCCATAGCAAATAAAGCATGTTTAAAAAAAATCATTTACTAAAGTCCCAAGATTGAATCTCGCAAAAATAATTTGCTGGTATTTGAATACACTGCCTTGAGATAATTTGAATTATATTCAGATATATTTTTTTTTAATAAATAAATCAAAATATTCCCTCTTTTTCGTGCTTTATTAAAAATAATCCATTTTTCATAATTTAGCTTACATTTTTTTAAGATTTAACAAGGGTGGGTTTTTCACTATTATTATTATTATGTGAAATTTCAAAGTCAATCCGGAGGAAGATGATATCCAAATATTATTAAAAAAAACGTGATTTTTATTTCCATTTAACACGCTTTTATCACTATTAGACAAATCAAAACAAGAATTTTTCCCCATACAGTCGTAACTCACCCTTATACACAACTTATTTACATAAATTAATATTTTTTAAGATAGATATCAATCAAAATTTCCTCTTTGATTACGAGCGTGATAAGTGCTCTCCGACTTCAAAAAGTTTGAGAATTACTATGGTAGGGTAAGGCATACAGGGTAGGCTGTAAGGGTACATGATGGTACAGGGGAAAGAGAGGCTGTAACATCCCACCCCATCCCTTAACCACCTTGCACTGGAAATAATGTAAACCACATTGCAGAAACAAAACAACCCCTGGAGAAAGAGAAGGTTTTGTAAGTTGAAAATAAATTGCTTGGAATTTAATTCGGGTTTTGACGCTGCCCTTTATGGAAATTGTTGAAATTTGTCAACGGAATAAAATAAAATAATTTAATGAAACACTGGTGTAACTTTCTGTTTATCTTTATTTATTTGTACCAAACTGAATGGTGTTTTATTTATGAGTAAAGTTTTAATGTTCAATTCCAGAGGTAAGATACTTTATTTCATTTCCCCATTCGCATTATTAAGCACACCTATGATTAATGGGGTTTGGCATATTTGTACTAGCGTATATGCGTGTGAAACATGGTGTCACTATCGAATCAGCTCGATGGAACGACTCCGGATCCAATATAATAACGCCTGCAGAATTATTGCCTTTGGGTGAGGTTTGTCTAGTTCATGGCGGCGTACGCATTTGCCCACCAATTGCGTAGAGAATGGTTGAGGGAGATTTTTCGACCTTTCCAGCTGGACTCTCTCAACCCATCGCCTAGTACCGCAAGTAGGGATGGATTCAAAATATGTCCATCACTCTTGGACACATTGACTCCCAGATTCCTACCCACCCCTCGTACCTTTTTCCTTTTCTCTTTCACTTCCAGAACTTTATCTACTTCTTCTTCCAAAAAGAGACCCTTCACCAGCATCCCCAAAGATGACGTGGCCTCCTGTGTGGAGCTAATGTAAAACAAACAATAAATTTGTTACTGTTAATTGACATACTTGGCTAATCAGAGATTCCCGACATTACTTGAAGTAAAAAATGTAAATTAAATTTTGCTCTTCAAAGGCTTTTTCGAAGGCTGAATAACCGCCCAACTTCGTGCCCCGCCCCCAAATACAATTTGGGAGGCGGGCGTGTGTACCGCCGCCCCGGGAACCTTTATTGGATAACCAACACCTCTGCCATAGGTCACCCCAAGTGGTTCGCTACGTTTGGTGGTTTAGCAGGAGTGCCGGGTTCATGGGGTGAAGTGTGTCTAGGTCTTGGAGGCGGATGACCAGACCACACTGAACCCTACATTTCTACCCACCCCTTAAACCCCCTTCCTTCCCAGAACTCTCCTCTCCTTCCTTTCCTTTAACCCTAGATCACTAACCTTCGTCAAAACGACGACGCGGACTCGAAAAAAGTGGTATAAATTTTGAGTGCCCTGTGTGCCCTGTGTGCCCAAGTGCAAAAAATCCTAACGTGACGAACACAAACATGACATTTATCACAAATGTATGAAATTAATAGTTTTTTCAAAAACGATTCTTTCGTTGATTTTATTACTCATTTTTAATATTTTTTTATGTCTTTGTTTTTTTAATTAATAAGATATAAAACAAATAATAGCATTTAAAAAAAAAAACAAAAATATTCAGATGAGTAAGAACTCTGGTTTCAATTAAAAGACTGTCAAAGTAATTAAAATGTGATTTTAGTAAATAAAAAATTTATAAACATGATTTTTGTAATAAATAAGTAAAACACATATACATATTTGAATCCATAAACCCTAAGCCACCCTTTTATACGGCGTAGCCGAAACGACGAAGGTTAGTAATAAGCGTTGTAAAATAAGGTTAGTGATCTAGGGTTAAAAACCCTCCACACAGCATCCCCAAAGATGACACTCCTGTGTGGAGTTCATGCAAAAAAAACTGTCCGAAATTTTTTTTTTTTTGTAAAATAAAAAACATAAAATATAATATCTAATATATAAAATTCTCGTGTCACGGTGTTTGTTACCATACTTCTCCGAAACGGCTGGACCAATTTTGATGAAATTTTGTGTGCTTATCTGGTAGGTCTGAGAATCGACCAACATCTATTTTTCATACCCCTAAAAGTAAAGGGTGTTCCACTCCGAAGAAAATTATTTTCCCCATACATTTTGTATGGAACGAATTCTCCTATTTTGAAAGAACTGCAGCAATATTGTAAGGGGTATAATATTGAACTGTGAACCGGGAGAGGGGGGAGGGGGGAGGGGGGAAAGGAACTCAGGAAGGGGGGTTAGCGGGACGGGGAAGGGGAGAAGTGGAGTGGGGAGAGGGAGAGGGAACGCGAGAGGGGAATGGATACGCAGGGAGAAACAATTTAGATCAAGGTATGGTATACGCAGGGAGAAACAATTTAGATCAATTCAGCTAATAAGTTGACAACAGTTTTTGATTCTGAGGCGGTACGAAGTTCGCCGGATCAGCTAGTATATTTATAAATATGGATATATATTACATAGCTACACAGCATTTAGTCTACTTTCATTCTTCCTCTGCCAGTTCCACGTCTCTCTCCATCAGGGTTGTTACCAGCACTTAATTGCGGACTGCTAACAGTTCAGATTATGCTAGCTTCGATTATGCCTAAAAAATGTGGTTTCTTTATCCATCTATCTACTCCCTCTCGTACTTATGCCTCTTACTTTCCCTCTCATACCTTCCTTCTCTAAATCGTTTGCTTCGGTCACGGTCAAGCGAGGCAGTTATCACATATTCCTTGTAATGACTTCGACCCCAGCACGTGAGGGAGAAACGGATTGGTCCCATTTAATATCAACCCCCCGTTCTTTGTAAAGTGCTACCTTACCCTAATGTTCTACTGTGCTCCTGGTAGATATTATTTCTGTTCTCGCTCTCAAGAAGGCTTTTAATTTTGCGATTTGTTTCAGAGAACTTTACCTTTGGTGCAAGTGACGTAATTTATTTATCATGAGTGCATTACACTTGGAAAAAGAATATTTTATTATTTTAAAACATATTTTTGAAATGAAAACTGTTGAGATTTGAAATTCGATGAAACTGAAACGAGCTACACTAAAAATATGTAGACAAACACGTACATCTGCAGGATTTAGCCCGCGACAGAATGAGATACTCTTTGTGCGGTGCTTTCGTAGCCTATCTGCCTCCTCTTTGAATTGAATTGCATTCTCTTATTGAAGTGAAAACTACTTTAGCACCGTTGTGATTTTAAACTCGATGAAACGAAAAATAGCGACACCACAAATAGGCAAACACATACATCCATAGGATTTAACCTGCGAGAGAATGAGATAGTGTAATCGGTCTCCTCCTTGTGCGGTGCTTCATAGTCTCCCCTCTGTTATTTACTTAAGTTTTCTGAAGGTTTCACTTCTACCGCGTGCAAATTGCAAACTCTGATTTTTTAAACTGGGTAAAAATATTATAATAAATAAACCTTCTACTATTATACAATAATCCTGCTTTGATACTCTGCATTCGTCTCATTCTCTCGAAGTTTAGTTTTGTGAAGGTTTCACTTCTACCCATGTGAACTGCACACATGATTTTTAATGTATGAATACCACAGAAGAGTCCCAACCGCTTCCACCTGGAGCCAGTGAGACTGTAGAATCCCCAATTGGGGTATATAGAGTGGCCGAAGGTAAGTGGGAAGGCGGGGGGGGGGGGGGGAGATTGGAGAGAAGAAGGAAGGGAAGTACTATATTTTATAGGTAGGTATTTCATCCCTTATATATCAATTCTTGACATAATCAGTTCCAATTTTGAAATTGACATTTATATTCAAAACAAATCCGAGTTGATTGAACCAGAGTTACAATCAATCGCGTAATCAGATCAAAAGACGAAATAAGTATGTTTGATAAAATATCTTCATCCAATATTTTAGCGGAGCTAAAACAACGATTATCCCCATAGATATTCAAAATAATAGACCAAACATTCAGAAAAAAACACACTAAATTGTGTCCGGCGTGGGAGGTGGTGTGACCGTCTCCCTTTCTGTGATTTGTCATTAAATGAATTTGACAATTATATACAGGCAATAAGCATTCTAATATCACTATTCTAGTGATTCTAGAATTACTGGTAGTTTTTACAAAGTCGTGCAAATTACTGACTGCGTAAAAAAATTAACTACATGTCCAAAATCGTGTACATAATCAAAAGTACTGGATTGAACATTTTGTTACACTATTTTGCTTGACACTTTATTTTATATATATAGCCTCAATTACGTTCGGGTAGTTTACAAGCAACTATCTTTTAAGTTTAAAAGCGGGTGGTGAATCGGCGAGTTTAGATTGTCATGATGACACATAAAACTATCATCTAGTTCAGCAGCGTAGGAAACTGAGGTCGCTGCTAGCGCCAGTAGCAAGAATAACGACGCTTGCGTGAACTAATTTTGTCAGATGTTCGATAGTCGAAATCAGCTGTTTATTGGCTGCCATATTGAAAACATAAATAAACCAATCACGAGTTAGCGTGTAGCAAGTAAAGTTGACGACCTTTCAACTTTTTTCGTAGATAGTCAACAATCTGCTAGTTAGACAGTAATACGATTACTGAGCGAGTTTACTAACAGATAGTTAATTTCCCAGATGCTAGCTTGTAAACTCGTCCAATTTAATTGACTCTTAATATTATAAATTAAAATCCTCTGCCGCGTCGATAAACTCAAAAAACATTGAACGGATTTTAATGCGGTTTTCACCAATAGATAGAATGATTCATAAGTATATAATTTGTTAAGGTTTTGTGTACATTGGTGGAAATATATAATATAGTTTGGATAGAGTACAAAGAAAATTTCTTCGATACATTCAATTCAAATTGAGACAGCCTGTAATTGAAATCCGCTACAATGCATTAATGTCTGATCTAAACCTACCACTACTTTCTATTAATGACATTCTTATACTTTTTAAATTACTGAACAATCTCATAGACTGCCCTCAAATGTTAAGTGTTATAAATATTCGTGTCCCTGTTAAATCAACTCGACTCCACCACCTTTTCCACAGTGACAATCATAGCACTAACTATTCCTATCATTCACCGCTAGTGCGTTTTCACCGAACTGCCAATACGTATACAGACCTTTTCGATATTTTCAATACCTCACTGTCTTGCATCAAAGCAAAAATAATTAGTTATTTATGTAACTGATATGTTTGTAAAATGATAAATATTTGTTGTACTAATATGCATCGTATGTATGTACTGAATGTTATTCTATATATATAATGTTTGTAAATGTTCGATACACTTGTATTATGTATGTAATAGCCCTATGTACGGGCGTTTAAATAATCAATAAATAAATAAATATAAAGGAGAATGTCTGCTTTTGGTGTGTATTTGATTTGTATGCAAATCTACAGTTTAATGCCAAGGTTGATGAAATTTTGCACATGTTACTTCAAAACAAGAGGAAAGTCGCTTGTAGCGTCACGGTCGCAATTTCAGGCGGTTTATTTAAAAAACGAACATTAAGATCCTTCGAAGAGAAGTCCCACAATTACTTTAGCGAACTTATCTATTTTGCTCAGGGTCTGGTTATTTCAATATGCGCTCTTCAGCGGTCAATCCATGACTGGTGTCGTAGTTTATTCAAATCATTCTCAAACCCTCCTTGTACCAATATACCGTTTACGCATGTGGCTTGCCTCCAGCTCATCAAAATGATACACAGAATTCATGTTAGGACAAGTCTGTCAACTAGAATGTCTATGGTTATCCCCTTTGCCCGCACTTATGTTCTACACTCGATAATTCAACGGTTCAAAATGAATATGGTTAAAACATTTTTCAAGCGCCCTCGATCTGCTGATGAAAATCGAGGGCCAAGCGGTCTGTTGGGGACGTTAAGCACCAAGCGCATTGGTCAAGCAGGTATGTCCAACCAGCGTCACCACTGATCAAATAAAACTCTAGAAGTGCTTAGTGTGTGTGTCCGCGTGCCCAAAGCTCAATTTGTACTTACGACTGCTGAACTTGATCAAATTTGACGACCTCCGTAGTCCAGTGGCTAAGACTCTTGACTCACATTCCGGAGGTCGCGGGTTCGTACCCGGCATGCGCAAATAAATTTTATTTGATTAATTTGTGTTATTTCACAATTAATTCATTTAAAATAATATATAGTATATTTGCGGCATGTTCCAGAGTGGAAGATACTATCAGTATCGCCCTGGTGTAAGACCACCATTCAGAATTGAAACGTTGCTTGAAAATGGCTTTAGCCGTGTTTAGTGACCAGATCTGGATAGCCAGGTACTTCCCAACCTTCCTCTTCCCCACCTCCAGCAGTTGAGATTCTTGTGCGGTATTCACTGTAAAAAAAAAAAAAATAAAGAAAAAAAAAATAAATAAATAAAAAAAAAAAAAAAAAAAAAAAAAAATAAAAAATAAATAAATAAAAAAAAAAAAAAAAAAAAAATAAATAAATAAAATAAATAAATAAATAAAATAAAATAAAAAATTCTTCTTCTAAAATCTATCTCCTGACATTCTAAGAACATTTCAAAGTCAATTTGATAACCATATTTTAAGGTTTTATACATTCAGTTAATCTTATATATAAAAATGAATCGCTGAATTTGTTGCTAAGCGCAAATCTCGAGAGCAGCTGAACCGATTTCGCTAATTCTTTTTTAGAATATTCCTTGAAGTACGAGGATGGTTCTTACGGAGAGAAAAATTAAGAAAATTGCGCAGAAAATTGGATAATTTCAGAAAACCTAACGACTATCGCACGTTTGACAGTTCGCGTGTTTGAGAATGACATTTTGCAAAACAATGGTTGTTAAATCAGGATTCTATTTTTGAAAATCTTTAAGTTGATAAATTTATTTAAAGTAGGTAGGTACTCCCCTAATTGTTTGAATCGAATCAAGAATTTTAGATATTTTAAATAGGTACCTATGTTAGGTACCAAATTTAATATACATGAAAAATGGAAATTTGAATAAAAATTGAAAAAGGTGGCACGCGGGTAGTTTAAAAACTGAATGTACTGGGATTGAATATATGGAACGCGGGAGGAGGGTTAGCGGGATGAGAGAGCGGGAAAGGGAAGAGGGATGACGGGGAAGGTGGAAGGGGAACGCGGGAGGGGGAGTGGACATGTGAGGGGGGAGGGGAACTCGGGAGGGGGGTTCGCGGAACGGGGGAAGGGGGGGGGGGAGTGGAGTGGGGAGAGGACGCAGGAGAAGAAGGGAGCGCGGAAGGGGAACGGGACAAATGGGAAAGGACTCTCAGGGAGAAACAATTTATTTATTAAATGGCATAGCAACGCATGTTGGGACCATCTAGTAATAAAAAATAAAAATGAAAATTTTTCCATCTCCTTTAGAAAAATAATTCTTAAAAATATTTAGAAGGAATATTATACTTTTCCATGGTATTAAATCTGGAAAATTTTGTTTTTCCATTTACAATTAAATACTAAGACCTCCTTGTCCAGATAATTAGTTCCAAGATCTCATTCTGTAGGTCCTTAAGCTCAGACATAAACTCTTCAACTAAGACGTATTAAAAGCTCAACTGAATTTAGAGCGAAATTCACAATAGATGACTCAAAAATTGTAGGAATCCAAATATAATACGGTGATTTTTTCACGAAAAACAGCCAAAATCAAATTAGAATCAGGAATCATCTTAAAAAAAATACTCATTTTTTTATTTACTGGGTGAAAAATTATTTTACTTTTAGAATCAGTACTTTAAAACTTCGCTTGAAATGGCTTCAGGTGGTTCGCAGGTTTTTTATTCAATGGCCGGATTTGTTAAATAAGGTTTAATTTAAAATTCCTGCGCGCTCCACACGCTCTTCTGTCCTAAACAAAGTGAACCAAAGCATTATGTGTATTCTATGTTTATCAAGATAAATAAACAAAAAAAAAATCGAGTGCAGTTTACACGCGGTAGAAGCGAAACTTTACCGGAACAATCTCAACCAAAAGTGAGGTCATGATGCGTCGTAGGTGCAGTAATCGTCATTTCCGTTTCATCCGAAATCCAAATCACAGTGGGCCTATAGAAGTTTCACTTCAAAAGAAAAAAAAGTCAATTGGTAGGGACCTGATAATTCGCTTTATTTTTCGATGGAATTCGCGTTATTTTTTAGGAACTTCATGATATTTCGACGAAATTCGCATTATTTGTTAGTAGAAGAAGAGTAGTATTTTTAGCAGTAGCAACAAAAGTGGTTTTACATGTTTCATCAGATAACATCACGGAAGTTATCAATCTATCCAAATGGACCGCAATGGTGTCCTGGGTGTCTAGCACGGTCGATAGATAAAACCCTCAATGAGACGATACTTTCTAGATAGGTACTTTTTGTAAGAAAAAAATGATTTCCTTCGAACCTACCTTATTAACTTCCGAATAAAATAACAAAACATATAAATGGTCATTCCCCTTTTAAATTTTTCCCAATTACTATATTTTCATAATGTTTTTTAATAACAGTTATTACTATTTTAAGTTTTCGACGTTTACAGCATTTTAAAATTATTTTTTTTCAATAAGTACCTACCCTTCAAGAAATTACATAAATGTATCGTCTGTAAGCGGTATAACCACAGTTTGATAATGCCTTCAGAGAGCGAAGCAGCTATCTCGCGTAATAATAATTACATAGCAGAACTTGTTTATAAGTAAACTGTTTTTATATGTATATGAAATAATAATATTATTGAATATGAATCAAATTCATTTTTAGAAAATGAATTTAATTTGAACAGACTAACAGACAGAACAATTAGTCATAATAGACCTGAAATAGTTTTACATGACAAAATAAAAATAAATAACTTATATCATTGATGTCGCTATTCCAAATTCCGGTAATATTCAAAAATATGTTCCTGAAAAAATAAGAAAATATACAGATTTAGAAAATAAGATTAAAAGAATTTGGCATTCTCAGACTACCTGGCTCTCTCATTCAAAATTTAGGCATATTAGATTTGTCAAAGAATTTATATATAAAAATGCAAGAATCAGTCATTTTAAATACATGTAGGATTACAAAACATTTTTTAAATATTTATATAGAGGGATCAGTAGGATAAATAGGTCCAATTAGGAGTTCCACCAAGCCGAACCCTCTGATATGAAAATATACGGAATCGGTGAATTATCCTCCCATTTGGTCTCTGGTAGGTTGACATGTTGTTCTTGTATTGTTTTGTATTTATTGTATTTATTGTGCACCTAAAAAAAAAAAAATTGTTTTTGTTTAATTACATTTCAGGAAATACTTCATAAATATTGTTTGCTTATAATGTATTTCAATTTTTATATTTAAGTTTTTTAAGTTATGTATAAATAATACTTCCATTGTTTTTCATGTGTTTGCATCTGTAAAAATTCAAATGTGATTACTGCAGACACATTAGTCTAGGGATATTTATATTTGTATTTTAATTTATTATATATTACCTACCCACAAAAATGTTTTATAAATATCCTGTTTGTGTCTCAAATAAATAAATAAATAAATAAATAAATAAATAAAAAAATAAATAAATAAATAAATAAATAAATAAATAAATTATACTTATATAGTGCAATTGCGTAGCGTGAATTGACTAGATGATCATTTGTGGAAAAGTGTGTGAAAGGGTTTAGTTTTTCCTGTGGGGAAGATTTAACCCGGACATAAAATCTGAAGTATAAAAGAAATCAAAATTAAAATGGAGTTTTATAAATCAAACTTGGTAATTTTCTATCTTCTTCTTCTATCTTCTATCTTCTATATAAATCTTCTATATAAATAAAAATGAATCGCCGAAATGTATGTACGCGCATAACTTTTGAACGACTCCACCAAATTGGATATTTTTTTTTTGTGTGTTCGTTATTGTCAGGACAAGGTTTGTATAAAACTTCTGGTGAGCTCTGGCATTATGAATCTACAAAAAATGCTATTGTTGGAACGCTAGCTGTTTGAAAACTAAATGTATTGAAAGCGGGAGGGAGGGAGGGATGGGGGAGGAGAACCTGGGAGGGGGAGGGGGACCTGGGAGGGGGGAGGGGAACTCGAGAGGGGGGTTCGCGGGACGGGGGAAGGATGGGGGGAGTGGAGTGGAGTGGGGAGAGGGAATATGGGGGTGACGGAGTGGGAACGCGAGAGGGGAAGGGGACGCAGGAGAAGAACGGGAGGCGGAATAGGAACGGGACGAATGGGAGAGGACACGCAGGGAGAAACAATTTCTTTAGTAAATGGCATAGCAACGCATGCCGGGTACCAGCTAGTAATAAATAAATAGGATAGATAATGTGAAATTAAGCACCTGCATGATAAGTAAATTTTTCAAAATTTTAAGCAACCCCCGACACAAAAAAGAGCTGATGACTTTGAAACGCCTGAATAGATTTTTATGAATTCTAGCTAAGAACCACCTCGATCACGTCAGCTTTCAAACAAAAAAACCGCATCATAATTGATCCATTGTTTAGGAGCTACGATGCCGCAGACAAACACGCAGACAGTGGCTCCTCCCTATATCTCTGAACTATGCATTCCGGAAAATATTGGTCTAAGGCAGAATCTAAATGTCTTAGTCATAAGTCACTAGCTATAAGTCTTAGATGTAAGTCACTAGTTATAATTGTAAATCTTAGTTGTAAGCCAGTAATATAAGTAGCTATAAATCTTAGATGTAAGTCACTAGTTGTAATTGTAAATCTTAGTTATAAGCCAGTAATATTAATTCTTTTATATATTTATTTGTACAGCGCCCTTGAGGTGATTTTCCACGAAAACGGCGCTATATAAATTAGCCAATTATAATAATAATTATTATTACAGATGCACAGAAAGTCAAACTTATGACACCGCTCCTCGCGTCGGGGTGAAAAATAATACATTTGTACATTAGTATTCAGACAGGTGCGATTTTCCGGGACCAAACTTTAACCATGGAAGTAAAGGACTTGGGCATATAATTAAGGGAAAGGGTCCTGCCGAAGACAATACGTGTAATCTTTAACGGTGCGAACATAACATACAAGTGCCACTTCCACTTTACTGCCTCTCCTTAAGAATTAAGGGAAGACGCCACCGTGGTACACAACCTATCTGCTGCCCTTAAAGATTTGGGGTGAATGAATAATGCTGTAGGATTTAACACACTTGTATTAGTGATGCGATTTAATGGGGTAGGTTTGTTTTGTATTGCCTGCGGGGAAGTTAGCAAGATTTGCATAAATTTATGAGTATAATACAATATATATGGCCAAATTCAAAGAGATTTACAGGAATCTTGTGTGACCCGAGAATGCCTATAAAACATAAAAGAAAGATAGGTATACCAGACTATTATTAGATCCGCGATAATGTATGGCTCCGAATGCTGGACTATGTATTTACAACTCCTTCTCTAGGCAACTCGAAACAGCAGAAATGCGAATGCTTAGATAATCGGCAGGAATATCACTAAAAGATAGGATTAAAAGCTCATGCATTCGTGGTAGCCTGGATGTTAGCTGGGGGAACGATAGTTGAGATGGTATGGGCACATAAGACGGAGACAACCAGACCACACAGTGAAGCAGGCAATGTCTATGGAGATTCATCGACAGTCACCCAGAGGAAGACCAAAGAACTCCTGGATGACTGCCTCAAAGTATTACAGAAAAATGGCCTAGATGAAAGCGATACCCAGAACCAAAGAAGGTATAGCCTGAGAACGAAAAGAGCCTAGAGAGAAGAGTTGGGACAGTGCAAGGAAGAAGAGAAGAGATGGAGATTTAGCTAGGATATTACAATAAGAAACCTCAAAAATTTTGTTAGGTATTTGTAGTATTTTTGAAAGACGCGTAATTTGAGTCAATATCAATAGATGCCGTAAGGCTTAGAGCTTCTATCAAGTTCCGACAGATGTCCATAGACAGGTGTGTTATTTAGTTAGTAAAAGCGGTACATCCCAGCACTGCTTACTTGTGACTGACGACCAACGTTCACGAACCAGTTCCGATCCAATTTGTAGACAGTTAAGGTCGGTCGTGTGACCCAGTAGTATAATATATTGTAAACACATAATATAATATAAGATAATGTCTGCCTGTGAAAAAGACATATGTTACGGTATTTAATTTGGGAGGCGGGAATGGGTACCGTCTCCCCGCGAACCATATCTCGGATAACCAACACCTCAGCCGTAGGTTACCCCAAAAGGTTCGCTATATCTGGTGACATAGAAGGATGCGCGGGTTCATAGGGTGAGGTTTGTGAAGGCTGTATCGGCGGATGACCTGGAAACAGTGAACTCTGGATTCCTACCCACCCCTCATACCTTTTTCTTTGCTAGAACTTCCTCTCCTTCATTTCCTTAAAACTACTACACACACCATCTAACCTAACCTAATCATGTATTTTTTAAAACGTCACGTTAATGAGAACATTACATAACTTTTGTTGCAATATAACACCACTTTCCACAAAAATTACGCAAAATTCGTCAAGAAAATATGCAAATTGCGCAAAAAATTACACTAATTTTCCCGAAGAATAACGCGAGAATTTCAGATCCTTATTAATAATACTTTAAACCACTCAACTAATTTCGCTGGAAAATTAAAAAAGGTTTTCTATTTTAAACGAGTATTTGTATAAACGTTTTTATTTAAATTCCCTAGAACGTCATAAAAGACTACCATGCCATAAACACCTAGAAAACAAAGCCTCAAACAATAAAGTCGGTCACCTCGGCCAGTAATAACTTATAAGGTAATATCGTACGTAGGTTGAACCTAACTTTATGTATGTACGAATAATATTTCTAAGAGCACCGTGTTTCTTCGTGCTAGTACTCGTAGTAAGTCATACGAATAATTTGTAGACCTGTATATTATGTAATGTGTATTATTTTTGTCCCTAAGAGGCGCCATTTATTTTAAAATATTATTTTCTTCATTCAGTATTAAACAGAGTGTATTTGGAATTCATGAATGATATAATATTGTCATTGTGTTTTTTTTTAAGTGAAAACTTCTTTAGCACTGTTGTTATTTGAAACTTGATAAAACGACAAATAGCGACACTAAAAAGATACCTACAAATTCATCTGTAGGATTTAGGATGCGATAGAATGAGATATAATAATCGTTATCCTCTTTGTGCAGTGCTTTGTAGCCTTCCCACGCTTTCTGAAGGTTTCACTACTACGGCGTGTAAATTGCACACTCTGATTTTTTAAGTGAAATTAGCACCATTGTGGTTTGAAACTTGATGAAAAGAAAAAGCAAACAAACACATACATCTAAAGGATTTAGCCCGCGAGAGAATAAGATTTAATAAACGGTCTCCTCTTTGTTCGGTGCTTCGTAGCCTCCCCAATTTGTCTACTTTAGTTTTCTGAAGGTTTCACTTTTACCGAGTGTGAACTGTACACTAAGTCTTGTAATTAAAAAAAAAATAATTTCACAGAGGAGGCCCTGAAAAAAATAATTTCCCTAAGGTCCTATGTCATCTTTGAAGTTGCTGTTGGAGGGTCTTTTTGAGGAGTGGAAGGAATGAACTTGGGTAATGAAGATGCCCGAATCGCAGAAACGACCCGTTGACATGTTTTAAAAAAAAAAATTTAACGTATTCATCAATAGATTTTTTTACTATATTACATATTTTGTTCCTTTTTCATTGTTTCTATTGACGATAAGGTCATAACTCAGCTGAAATTAAGGATTTCTCCTAGAATGCAGCTGGTTTTCAGCAGTGCCTCCATATGACAAATGTCTACCGTGTACATATGTTGGGCGCGTGTTTGGCGTGTTTCTCAACCGTGTACCGGTGCCGAGGAGATCTATGATGCTAGTTTCTCAGAACATCTTCATTGAAATATCGGTTGAACGGGGTCAGCATTCCCACCAAACTGGCAAATAATTAACTGTCCATGTGTAATTTTGTTAGTGTGTAATTATGGCAGTGTAATATTGGTAGATAGGTGAAATTCACGCCTGTGTAATTTTTACCTGCCACCGACACATTTACATACTTATATGTGCAGATGTATACATAGTTGCATGTATATCAGTAGTTAAAACATATGCCCGCCCAGCGACCCGTATAAACATTACCCACAAGTGTTATGGCTGACACCTTCAGCCCGAGGCGAATTAAAATTTAAATTTTTACACTTTCATAAAAGGCCACCGCAATTTTCTTTGTAAGAAGTCTAAATATTTAAACGATGCTACGTTATTTTATTAAATATAACAGTAGTGTACATTGTACATGTACAATTCCCTGGGGCAGAGGGATTATGACATTAAAATACGTCTTCCAGTTTTAGGGTCGGACGGCGTCGATTTGATTTGTATACAAATCTACAGTTTTATTCGGAGATTGATGAATTTTTGCACACTTGACCTTTAAGACAAGAGGAAGGTCACTATTTATATTCGATTTCTAAAAACTTTGTGTTAAGCTCAGGCAACGTTATATTATATTATACTCAATTTAGAAGGTGCGTATGGTGCGTATATATATACAATACTGCCGCCCCGGGAACCATTTATTGGATAATCATAACTGCATTAAAAAAAAAACTTAAGTATACCCACGAACTGGCGATGCCTATGTGGGATTTTTTGTGTTACCATACATATATGTATAATAATGTAATATCTTTTTTTTGTTGTTAAATTGTATTATTGTTTATTTAATTTTATAGTTCCTTTTTTTTACTTCTTATCAAAAGAAATGTTTTTTGTAATATTTTTATGTATGTAACAAAAAAATTTATTAATAAAAAAAAATTTAAAAAAATAACCACCACAAGTAGTTCGCTACGTTTAGTGACTTAGCAAAGGTACCCGGGTTCATGGGGTAAGGTTAGTCCAGGTTTTGGTGGCGGAATGCACCTGCCCACCAACTCTGTGGTTCGCTATGTTTGGTGGCTTAGCAGAGGTTCCCGGTTTCATAGGGTGAGTTTTTTCTATAAAATTGTAGGTCTTGGCGGCGGATGCATTATCTACTGCGCGGTGGGCCGGATCGGGAGAAACAGATTGAAGGAGAACTTTTGATCTCTCCAGCCGGACTCTCTCAACCCATCGCCTTGCTCCGCAGTGAGAGGGATGGATTCGTACATCTCTCACTTTTGGACACACTGACCCCCAGATTTCACCTCCAAAAATGACCTCCTCATACAATCCACCAATGTATTATTTATAAATAAACAGCCTTTTAATGTCTATAAAGGTTTTTCAGTCAAAAATGCACTTGATTCTTTCAATTAGTCTTCCGTAGTGTAACTTTAAACAAACCTAAACAAAAGTAGGCATTTTTAATTTTTTTTTTATAAAAAGTTTATTGTTGTTTAAGGGGAGTCTATTACTTTTTAGCAATGATGAGACATAATAATGTTGCATTAAAAAAAGTTTCAAGACAGGATTTTCCATGTACTATTATTGCTGTATCATCAGCGTAAGGTACAATTTTATTATTAATTACAACATTACATAAATCATTTATATATATTAGAAAGAGAATTGGGCTAAGCACAGTTCCCTGTGGTACTCCATTTTTAATACCTGTTTCTGTACTATGCTAACTGTACTATGTACTATGAAACGTGCTACGTTCCAATTGGCGAAAGAAACCATTAGACCTATAACCCCTTTTAAGTAACTGAAACTTTTTAAACTCAAACAGACAATTGCTGGAACTGAAAGGGTGAAACACAAGGTCCCAAGTGCGCCGGTGAAATTTATTTTCCTCGTGTCATAAAGGGTTAAAATACTTAAAATGGAAATATTGTGCCTCGCGTGTTCGAGTCCATTCGTGTGGGTGCTTGTAAATAGAGGAACGAATAACAGGAAAATTATTTCAAAGTGTTTACATTATATCATTATGGCGTAATTGAATAGAGTGTTGCAATTTATTTTAATTGAAGTGAAACCGTCTTTAGCAGCGTTGTGATTTGAAATTCGATGAAACGAAAAAGCGACACTAAAAAGAGATAAAGATATATATCTATAGGATTTAGTCTGCTTCGTAGCCTTCCCACTCTTGTGTATTTTAGTTTTCTGAAGGTTTCGTTTCCATTGAGTGCGAACTATACACTTACAATTTTTAATCTTTTTCACCTTGCCTTTTTTACGATAATTCGAGGATGATTCGCAGAAGGCCATAATATGATTTCTCTGGGTCTGGATTTCTTTGGGATGCTGTGTGGAGGGTTTTATGACGAGGGAAAGGATGTGTCTAATGCTTCGTATAGACGTAAGAAAAATAGTGCGAGCATAATTACGAATTTCAATTTGGGAGGCGATATGGGTATCGCCGCCCCGGGAACCATTTATTGGACATCCAACACCCCTGTCATGGGTGGTTAAATGGTTCGCAGCTTTTGGTGACTTAGCAGGGGTATCAGGGTTTATCTAGGTCTGGCGGCGAAAGTCCTGGACACACTGAACCCCAGATTCGTACCCATCTCTCACACCTTTTTCCTTCCAGTAACTAGTGTCCTTTCCGGAAGCTGGGCGGGCGGCGTGGTACAGTTTTATTACGAGACTAATGAAATATTGCATAGTTGACTTTTAAAACAAGAGGAAGACCACTGTCTATATTCGATTTCTGAAAACTTTTGTATTAAGCACGGGCAACGTTATATTATACTCATTTTGGGAAGCTGGTACCGCCGCCCAGGGAACCATTAATTGGATAACCAATATCTCCAGCCGGTTTTCGGAAACAGAAACGGAAATTGCGAACACATTTACAGGCAGATAAAATGCCAAACGTTTGAGTTAAAACTGACTGCCGGCATGGTCTAGGGGTAAGGCTCTTGACACGCAATCCGAAGGTCACGGGATCGAATTCCAGTGCGGGCAAATTTAATTTTATTTGATTAATTTGTGTTATTTAACAATTAATTCATTTAAAATAATTTTACTAAAAAGTCCACCTTTGAGAGAGATGTTCCCTCAATATTCAGGGACAATATTTTCAATTGTTCCCCGATATTTAATGTTTCCCCTTGGCCGGGAGACCTTTCGGTCTTCGGCCCCTTACGTGGCGGCATAATTATTCGTAGTCGGAGGCCCTCTTAATATTTGGTTGCCGCCTCACTCACAGCACTCACTACCTTACACGCGCGGTAACAATATTCGAGCCGGTAACATCGCGAATAGCGCGGCGGACACTACCTTTGCGTGCGGCGGTTGGCAAACGCAAAACGCAAACGCAAAACTCTGTGTTCAGTTTGATGGAAAAAATATTTACCACGACCCCCATCCCCGCTATCTTGGAATAACTTTGGACAGGAGCCTGAATTACCGGAAACACATGGAAACAGTGGGCAAAAAAACCAGGACAAGACTAAACTTAGTCAATAAGCTGGCTGGTACTAGCTGGGGATGCGACGCCAACACGCTCAGAACGGCATCCATTGCCCTGATTTTCTCAGCAGCTGAATACTGTGCTCCAGTATGGGCCAGAAGCGCCCACACTTCAATGGTCGACGTTCAGCTTAATGCCACAATGCGAACCATCAGCGGAACCTTAAAATCGACTCCTCTTCCTTGGCTCCCCGTACTTGCAAATATAACCCCGCCAAATATCAGGCGAGAGATTGCAACACTGAGGGAATACAAGAAGGCGCTGCAAAAAAGCGAAATACCCTTGCAAGATGATGTCGTTTCTCACCCGGCATGTCGCTTAAAGTCTCGAAAACCCTTCTGGACGGAAGGAGAAAGACTCCTTCGAACACCTCTCACCCCAGAAGATAGGTGGAAGCTTGAGTGGCAATCAGCTAACGTCAAAAACGCCGATCTCGTGCAAGACCCCACTGAGAGACAGCCTGGGTTCTCATTGCCTCGCAAACTCTGGACTGCCATCAATAGAATAAGGTGCTCCCATAGCCGTTGTGCCCACATGATGCATAGATGGGGCCTTAAAGAGTCGGCGACGTGTGAATGCGGTGCGGTGCAGACCACCGAACATGTGGTCAACGAATGCCCGCTCCATTCATTCCCCGGCGGGATTTATGAGGTCCACAGGGCAACGCCTGAGGCCCTAGACTGGCTCGCAGACCTAGATGTCCCCCTCTGACCCCCCACCATACGAAAGAAGAAGAATTTAAAATAATATATAGTATATTCTTGGCACGTTCCAGAGCGGAAGATATGCTCAATGAAATGGCGAAATGGCTGAAATGGCGTTAGCCGTGTGTGGTGACCAGATCTGAATAGCCAGGTACTTCCCCATCTTTCTCTTCCCCATCTATTTCCCCTCCTCACTACCTTCAGCCTCACAGCATACCCCAATTGGGGATGCCATAGTCTCACTGGCTTTAGATGAGACTCTTGTGAGGTATTCATATTAAAAAATGACTTTTCTAGGCTCGTTCAATAAAAACCTTTGTTAAGTTTATTAAATTTTTTTCTTGATAATATTTAAAGAGCAGAAAAAATATTTACCATAAAAAAATAGTTTTTATCTCAGCAGCTTCAAAAGGAAAAAATATTTTCGTGTATTTTAGGAGAAACTACAAAATTTCATTAAAAACCGTTTAATTTTTTCCGGTTGGCTTCTTAAATCTCAATATTATCATTGCAGCAACAATTCTGAAATTACCAAGAACGCAATTTCCAAAAAAAACCTTGAATGTTTTTTACTTTCTTTTCGGAATCGGATTTCACTGGGGCAGGTTTACCACCAGGGGCGATCCGTAATTGAAATCCAGTGAAGTGAGGTACACGAGATTGGTTTATACAGTACCGAAAATGATATAGGCTCATCGGAAAAAGAATATAACACTTTTTTTTTTTTTTTCATTAACTCCACACAGGAGGCCCTGAGAGAAATAATTTCCCTCAGGGCCTATGTCATCGGGGATGCTGTGTGGAGGGTCTGTTTGAGGAGAGGAATGAATGAACATTGGTCTTGAAGGGACCCATGTTGTAGGAAGGAGGAAACACAGAGGCCGGCAAATCGTTCCACAGCCGGGCTGTTGAACACAAGAACGAGTCGAAGAAACGACCCGTTCTCATGTGACAAATGTCAACAGTGTACAAATGTTGGGAACGCGTTTGGCGTGTTTCCCGACTATGCACCGGTGCCGAAGGGATCATCAATGATGCTAGTTCCTCGGAGCATCTTCCATTGATATACCGGTAGAACAAGGATAGCATTCCCACCCGACGCCTGTGCTCTAAAGATTGCAATCCGTCTGTTAAGATGGGAGAATCTATCAAACGGACCGCCCGTTTCTGCACAGAGTCGAGGGTATTTTTCAGATATTTTGGAGCTCCAGACCAGAGGTGGCTGCCAAATTCAACTGTGGGGGGGGGGGGGGGAACTTGTGATTTGTACAGGGTTAGCAGTTGTGTACTATTAAAGTATCTGCGGGCCCTGTACAGTACGCACAGTTTTTGGGAGGTTAACTTTACTCTGGCTTCGATGGAGCCCCCATACCTGAGCTGGTCACTTAGAGTTACACCAAGCATATCAATGGAGGGCCTGTTCGGACGATTGCTTCCGTTGAAAGAGACTAGATTCTCACACTAGATTTCCCTTTCACATAAATTTAAGTGGAAAAAGAGAACCCACTGAATTAGTAGTACCTATTCGTTTTTGATCATTTAGCACACATTGTGAAATACAGTTTTGCATGAAAATATAGACCCACATTCCTTTCATCCATCGTATTATCATCAACAAACAGTATTAATAAGCTTGCATCTGCGTGTTTAAATTTCCGAACCCAGCTACGAGTGCATCTCGGACGCCACCCGTACGCGCCGCGCCACAAATAACATCTGTGTACGTGCAATTTCACACAAAGCTACTGTTATAATTCGGTTTCAAATTCCACAAAATATGTCACTACTTCCCTCAGCAGCTCGCGTATGAATGTTTCTCGCCAAGGTATAAGTTCTACGGATTTATGTACTTTAAGTATTCTTCAGGATTTGGAGAGATTGATGGCAATACTTGACGAATGTGTAAAATTACATATAACGTCATTACGTGTGTCGCGGTTACTTTGTCACGGTTACTTTGCCACTGTGACTTTGTCACTGTTACTTGGTCACTGTTACTTTGTCACTGTTACTTTATCACTGTTACTTTGTCATATACTCGACGCTGAATTCCTTGGGTCGTCGGGTATTTCCCCCCAATCTCCCATTTACTTTTCTTTGAGGCATCACCAAGGAATCGGCTAAGGGGCGCGGAAGCTGAGTGCTGACTAGACCGAACGTCATGCGCATTCTTGCTGGGACTGTCAATCGATTGGAGAGGACTCCCAACCGTTTGCCATGCCCTTATTACTTATATACTGTATCTACTTCCTCCCAAACAGGTGCTTGTAGGATACGCTGGATACAATCACCCAGCGCTTGCCACCTCGTGGACTTTCACCAACCTGTCCCATTGTCTTGTCTATATTTTGTCATACTAACACATATTGTATCTGTATTTCCTGCTAAGCACTTGCATGCTGCTTACTAACAACTTATGCAGGGACATTGGAGGTTTAGTTTCGTTTTCAAATGTAGAATCGTTTTTACCAAAAAAATTAGAGTCCTTGTAAGAGCCTTGAAGGGGTAACCATCTGTTACCTATACCAGGGCGGGTAAGTGGTGGGTCCTCCAATGTTACTTTGTCATAGTTACTTTGTCACTGTCACTTTGTTACTGTTATTTTGTCACTGTTACTTTGTCACTGTTAATTTGTCACTGTTACTTTGTCACTGTTACTTTGTCACTGTTACTTTGTCTCGGTGAGTCGCTGACGGTGCTGGATCACGGTGGATCCGAGGAACTGGCTATTTTAGGACCCAGTTCCTATCGGATTTATTAAATGGTTATAAACACGCAAACCGGGCGAAGCCGAACTAAAAGCCGCCCGCAGGGCCTAGCAGCAAAAACCTGCTTTTTACTGCTAGTTCTTACTATTCCATTATTCTGACTCTTGACACGGCTTGACTCAAGTATTTGGGTCAGACGATCGTTTCATGTCTTCCCCGAGCATTCCTAACTCTTCTACCTTTTGCATTCGCGCCATCTTACACTCCTTTCTGTGTTCATTCGCCCTACATGCTAAAATCATCAAAGCATCCTTTTCTCATTCAGCCTTGCATTTTTTGCGAACCTCCACATTTTTCACACGGTCATTCGTGATTTTGCCACGCATACGCCATATATAGTTTATTGAAGCATCTGTTTTATGAAACAAAAAAGAAACTTATTAACAAAATTATTATATATCGAAGTAAACAACGTACAGGAACTTTTGAAATAATTCCAATAAATGTTTTAAAACATCTCTTGAAAATGGCCACATTTTGGCTAGCGAACGCTAAAGGGTATTTGAAAATTGGGCAAAATGTGGCCAAAAATACTCCAGTGGTAAATATGGATTAATTCACTGTTTTACCTACACCCCACCCTGATTAAAAACCCTCTGTACGCCACTTGCTGCCTTCCACTCCCCCCAAACGGAAAGTCACCAGACTTACCACTTCGAATAATACTTTGCTAGTATCAATACTACTTTATTTACACATCTGTACATGACTCAGTATGAAAAGTAGAAAGAGTTCACCATCTATTTTCTTTTATTTCAATGCATCAACAATCCTTTGAACCCCGCATTCCCATTTTTTTCCCATCCTAATTTCTCCTTCACCTCCTCATTCCCACCCCCAACCACCACGTGACGGGGCGGACAGGTAGTGGGAGGAGTTGTGGGTGGCTTTGACGAAGAAAACACTTGAAATAATATTAAATACAGACTCTACCAAAGCTGTGGGCGTAACAATATCGTCAGTTTTTTGACAAAAATATTTCATCAAAAACATTTACTTCTTGTCCATTGAAATAATATTTTAAAAATCTATTAACGTTTGTAAGAGAAATATACAGACAAGGAAAAATAATGGGTGTGACCAATAATCAAACGACAAATTTATGTCAAAATTGTTGATGCCTTTTTGGACTGCTCGAACGCCCAGTCATTAAAAGCTTTAATAGAATTTTTATAAGTTTGGTTCTGTATTCAAGTAAAGGTAATTATTGTATTCCTCGGTTTTGGTTAGTGAAGCCTTATTCTTTGACGGTATTTCGAAGGTTTTGAGTTTTGACTAAAATTGCAAAGAATATCATCAAAATTGATAAAATTTGAAATTGAAGAAATGCCTACTTGTGTTATCGTTTCTGATTTTTAAATAATTGTATTGCTTAGTTTGATTGTATTTTGTATTTGAATTGATTACATTTTATATTTGAATTGATTATATTTTACATTTGAATTTTCATAATAAGATTCTGTTTCATCTTTATTATTTCTGCTTTATTTTGAATTCTGATTTACATTATTTAATTTAATTTGATTTTTGTTATTTAAATGCATTGTATGTATTAATTGGAGATTTGATTTAATATATATTTTTTAATTTAATTCAATTGTATTTATTTTATTGTAATTTAATTATTTGTTATGTGTATTATAGTAGAGGCACTGCTGAAAACCGGCTACATTCCAGAAGAAATTCTGAATGCATAGTTTAGCAGTGACCTTTTTATCAATAGAATAAATAAAAATGAACAAAATGATTAATAATAAATGTTATTATTATTATAATAAAATTATTTACGTGAAGGAGATTGTCGGTTTGTTTGTGGCGGGCTGGCGGCGCGTTGGGTACAAGGCGGGCGGCGTGGAATTGATTTAAATATAAATCTATCGTTTTATCCCGAGACTAATGAATCTGCCTACATCCCTGGCAACGCGCAACGCCGGGTATTCATCTACCTTACGTTGTTGCAAATATTATATACAAATTCAATTTTATTGTGTTAAACGACGAAAAAACACATTTTCCCGGTGATCGGAAAATTTAGTAGTGAAATGTAGCAAACGGCAGCAGTAGCAACGAAGATTTAGATTTCTCTCGAAAGCCAAATTTCTTTACAAGAATCCTGTTTTTAGAAGTCGGTTAAAACAAGATATAATGAGTAAAATAATATACTTATTTATTTATTTATTTTTATTTTGTAGAAACAAACAGTACATTATTGAATAATGGAAAATAGTTACAAAGTTATAGAATTAATACAATAATTGGTACCAATGACATGTCGCTGTTATTTACTTATATTTTTGTGAGATAAATAATACATTATACCTACCTAAATTAAGTTAGTAACTCATTGAAGGAGAGGGGTGTGTGAGAGTGTTTGTATGTATGTAAATGCGCGTGAGGGTGTGTGGATGTGTGTGTTATGTGTGCGAATTCAGTGTGCTAAAAATGTTTTTCTTAAATAGAGGGAGGGAATCAAAAAATATATCGGTATTTGTGGTTTTTTGAATTGAGTTGAATCTTTGAAGGATGCGGGAAATGGGGGAGTTGGCTGCAGCGTTCGTATTATTACTGGTTGTGTAAAAAGGTTGGTGTGGCGAGTTCTTTTAGATCGGATGTTAAAATTTATTTGGGATAGAAGTTCTGGGCAGTCTATTTCGTTATGTATAATTTTATGGAGAAATGTCATGTCAGCTACCGTTCGCCTGGATTTCAGGGATTGGAGAGTGCAGATGTAATTATTGTTGTATTTATAACCGAGATACTTAATAAATTTATTTTGTTTGCGCTCTATGTTATTGACGTATTGGGTGTATTTGGGATTCCAGACAGGCGATGCAAACTCCAGTGTACTTCTGACTAGTGAGGAGTAAAGCATTACTAGAGTATGTGGATTTCTAAATAATTTACTCAGACGTAGTATAAAACCCAACATTTTGTAAGATCTATCAGTGATTGAATCAATGTGCGTTTTAAATATAAGTTTACTGTCTAAATAGACTCCAAGGTCCTTACATTCATTTTTTGAGATCACGGGTTCATCGCAGAGTGAATATGAAAAGTTAATTAGATGCTTGTTTCTAGTAAAGGACATAGTGTGGCATTTAGAAACATTGAGGTCTAAATAATTAGCTGTGCAATAGTTGCAGAGCCTATCTAAATCACTTTGTAGCTCTTTACAGTCCGACAGAGAGCGAACAGTTTTGTAAATTTTCATATCATCTGCAAACAATAAAAATTTAGAGTATTGGAAACATGAGCCTATGTCGTTTAAGTATATATTAAAGAAGAGCGGACCAAGGTGGGAACCCTGAGGGACACCCGAGGTTACGTTGATTATTTTAGATAAAACTCCATTTATTGATTGATACTTTATAATAATCTTTAATTATTTATAAAAAATATATGGGTGTTACCGCCCCGGGAACCATATATTGGATAACCAATATCTCTGCCATAGGTCACACCAAGTGGTTTGCTATGTTTGGTGACTTGGCAGGGGTGCCCGGGTTCATGGGGTGAGGTTTCTCTCTCTAAGTCTTGGCGGTCAATGCGTCTGCCCACCTACTACTTAGCGGGCTGGAGGAAGATCTTTTGAATCTCTCGACCCATCGCCTTGCACTGCAGTTGGTGGAATAGATTTATACAAAAATTATTTATATAAAATAATATACTCTTTCACTCCTGGACACACAAAATCTCAGATTCCTGCCCAACCCTCATACCTATTTCTTTCCTAGTACTTCCTCTCTTTCCTTTGTTTACAGAAACCCTTCACACAGCATCCCCTTACACGACAGACCCTGAGGATAATTATTTTTCTCAGGGCCTCCTATGTGGAGCAAATGTAAAAAAATACAGGTGTGCAGTTGACAAGCGGTAGAAATGAAACCTTCATAAAACTAAAGTAAACAAGAGTGGGGAAGCTACGAAACACCGCACAAAGAGGAGACCGATTATTCTCTCATTTTCTCGAAAGCTAAATCACATAGATGTACGTGTTTGTCTCTTTTTATGTTTTAAACTCTACGGTTTGATTTGTAAATGATTTCAGGAAACTTCCACCATCACTTTTTTTTTTCGTGATTTGCTTTTGTGGTGTTATGCCTTGTTGCGCTACCCCCTTCTTTATCCAACGCTGTCCGAAACGTTCGTTGGCTAAAGCAAGAGGTAGCGCAACACGGCATAACATCCCAAATACAAATAACGATGTAGCAATTGAACGTGCTACGTAAACACAGTTAAAAGAAAGCTCTAGAATCATCGGTTGATAGTTTTTTATGTGCCATTAAAATTTTCACAATGTTATCAACATATGGAGTGTGACAGATAAAAAAAATAAACAGTACAATTTGTTTCAGCTTGCTGTTCAAAAGAATTGGAATTTGAATTCTTAAGTAAGTACTTCTCACGGCGCAGGTAGCTACAGTACTCCCTCCCCAGACAACGCAGACATGGCTGCGGTGGAAAGAGGAATAGTCAGATACCGAGGTGATCGGGAAATCGAACCCGCCTTCCAGAACGAGTGGTTGTGTGTGTCCGATCCTTACTGCCATCGAACAACGGAAGGGTTGGTTGTGATGTGGCGGCTGGTGACTCTGATGCGGTTTGCGAGTGTGATGTGAAACTCTCAAGATCTTGAGCAACGTATGTTGGTTTGAGGCGGTCGATGCTCACGGTGATTTCCTTCCCTTTTACCAGTATGGTATATGTTCGTTCGTGCCGACGAACGACTTTATGAGGGCCACTGTAGGGTTGTTGAAGCGGGCTCTTGACTGTGTCGTCCCTCAGAAAGACGTGAGAAGCTGTGGGAAGATTTTGGAAGACGAAACGATGTCCATAACCATGGCGGGTACCTTCAACTGGTCTCAGCTCGTTGAAATGTTTCCGTAGTTCCTTGAGGAAGCTTCCGGTGTCGTCGTTAACATTAGGTCGTGCTGTACATAGAAATTCGCCGGGTAAGCGGAGCGGCTCGCCGTATACTAGCTCGGCTGAGGTTGTAGCGAGGTCATCTCTCCAAGCTGCTCTGATTCCCATGAGTACGGTGGGAAGTGTTTCCGTCCAACGGTTATTCTGATGGCACTTGATCGCTGCTTTCAGTTGACGATGAAATCGTTCCACCATGCCATTTGCTGCGGGGTGGTATGCAGTTGTATGGATTTGCGTCGTGCCTGCCAGGAAATTCAACTGCCTGAACAGCCTCGACTCAAATTGTCTCCCTTGGTCCGTAGTAATGCGGAGTGGAGTGCCGAATCTTGTTATCCAGCCCTTGTAGAAAGCACGCGCCACTGTTTCAGCCTCTTGGTCTGGGATCGGGAATGCCTCTGGCCATCTCGTGAATCTGTCTACGCACGTGAGACAGTATCGGCATCCTTCTGAAGAAGGCATGACGATTATGTCGATGTGGACGTGCTCGAATCTAGCGGAGGGTCTGGGAAAGGCTCCCAGGGGTGCTGACACGTGCCGTGTTGTGACGTATGTGTATGAGGGTGACGGCATGAGAGCGAGATAGCGAGTATGGGAAGTATAAAAGGGATGTACCGCTATTGAGCGCTCTCTCCATATTAATCTGGCAACCAATAAACATTGTAACATTAACAGATGTTATTACTACCCGATCCACAGACACCACAGTTGGCGCAGCTCGGTAGTTCGTAAATTTTTACGTAAATTAGAAGAATCTACGCGGTAGATTTCGGGATCTGACGGATTGTTGTCAGGATTGCAGGAAGCGATCGCAGGAAGCGATCGCATTAAGAAGAAATTGGAGCAGCCACACGCAAGTATTCGCGTGTGTGGGACCGACAAATTACAAAATTATTGTCGTTCGGGTACACCGTGTAACGGGGTACAAAAGGACCGGATCAAGGATCGGGTCAAGGACTGGATCATCGTGTGGATTAGCCGGGAACCAGGACTTGGTTTCCGTCGCTGCAGTCTGGAAAGGAAGACCTCGGAGTAGGGATTGGATCCGCAGCTGTCGGGAGACGGAGCCAGACGGGGACGGTGATCTACAGCTCTGGGTGGCGTGCACGTGGAACGTGGAACGTGGACCTCGGAGTGTAGCCTTCTTGGAAGTGCTGAGATAAGTAGTCTAGATTATTTTGTTTCAGCTCTTCCCCCAATGGAGGGTGTTTGTAAAAATTTGGGGACGTTCTGTTACAGAACGGGAAACTGGTCATTGTTCAAGGAACGACTGGATCAGGCCCTCATTTTACATGATGACAAAGTGTTATCACAAGAACGCAAAAGAGCATTTTTGCTGAGTTGCCTCACCGAAGAAACTTTCTCTTTATTATGTGATCTATGTTTCCCTAAAAAGGTTTCTGTTTGTTCTTTTGATGATTTATGTAAATTATTTGATTCACATTGCAAACCTATTCAAAATATTTTCGAGTCGCGTGAGTTATTTTATAAGTGTAAACAGCTAGCTAACGAATCTATTAAAGATTACGCTGCTAGGTTGAGAGGACTGAGTTTGACGTGCAATTTTGAATTGAGGCTGGAATCTTGTTTAAAAGACATATTCATTATTGGAATTTTCAATGAAAAATTGAAACATAAGTTGTTCGTTGAGGGGGTAAATACTTCTTTTTCGGAATGCATTCAGTTAGCAGCTTCATGGGAACATGTTGTTAATTTTAAGAAAGTTGATATGAATTTAAATGTTGTGCATAAGGATAGTAATGTTGTCCGTAAATCCAGGTCGGATAGTCCGATCAGATTTAAAAGTGCAGTGCGTAGTAAGACGCCAGTAAATATTGCATTAAAAAAATGTTTTTTGTGCGGAAAAACGAATCATTTGCAGAAAGATTGTTGGAAGAATATTTTTTGTAATCGGTGCAATAAATCGGGTCATCCTAGTAATGTGTGTAAAAACAGTAAAATTAATGTAGGTAATAAGAATAAACGATTAAATTCGGTTTTTATGTTGCATGACGGCACGGGGCCGGAACCGATATTCGTAGATCTCATTATTGGTAACACTGTTCTGCGAGCGATTGTTGACACCGGCGCTGAGATTAATGCAATTCCATATGAAGTGTATTTAAAAGATTTTGTTTCTTGTAAATTGGAAAGATGCGATATTCAATTGTCAGGATATGACGGGAAACGGTTAAATATTGTAGGTAAAGTTAATTTAAGTGTGTTATTTTTAAATAAAAGTGTAGATACGCAGTTTATAATAATTAAAAACGGTAATTCTACGATTGTTGGTAGGAATTTTTTTACAAGTTTTCGGTATCGGATTAAGTGGAATAAATGCGGTAAATACCAGTGAGACTAGTTGTGATAATCAATTAAATTTTCGTGAGAGTTTAAAGAAAAAATATGCTCATGTGTTTTCAGAAAAATCGGGTAGGCTTATAGGTTATGAAGCTAACATCGAAGTTATTTCGGAGTTCAGGCCAAAGTTTGTGAATCCAAGATCGTTACCTTTTAGTTTACGTGGAAAGGTAGAGGAGGAATTAAATAAGATGTTACGTGAAGATATAATTGAAAAAGTAGAAATAAGTGATATGGCTAGTCAGATTGTTGTTGTAAAAAAGAAAGACGGTTCAATTAGAATTTGTACTGATTTTAAAACCACATTAAACCCTATGTTAGCGAAGTTGAAATATCCATTGCCTCGTATAGAAGATTTAATTTCATCTTTAAATGGTGCGAAATTTTTTGCTAAAATAGATTTGCGTAATGCTTTTGGTCAGATTTCGTTGAACGAGAAGTCGAGAAAATTATGTGTGATTAGTACGCATGTAGGTTTATTCAGGTTTAAAGTGTTGCCTTTCGGTTTGACCACAAGCCCGGCTATATTTATGCAAGTTATTCAGGCGGTAGTAGGTAGACTTCGTAACGTTCGTATATTTCTAGATGATATTTTGTTGTTTGGAAATTCTGAAGAGGAATTATTCTCTATTTGTGAATCTGTACTTAGCAAGTTAAGTGATTGTGGATTAACTATTAATGAAAATAAGTGTTCTTTTCTAGAAACTGAGATAGAATATTTAGGTTTTAAAATTTCGCGGAAAGGAGTTATGCCTTTAGAAAATAAAATCTGTGCGATTACTCAAATGGCAGTACCGAAAAATGTTTCAGAACTTAGGAGTTTACTTGGGGTTATTTCATATTATAGAGCTTTTGTTCATAATATTTCAGGTATTTTGTCTCCATTGTATAACTTGTTAAAAAGGGGAGTAAAATATGTGTGGTCTGAGGAATGTAATATTGCGTTTGAGCGAGTTAAGGAACTGCTGACGTCAGATAATATTTTAGTGCATTTTGATCCTAATTTACCAATTAAACTTATTTCAGACGCATCTGAAAAAGCGTTATCAGCGGTGATTTGCCATGTATATGATAATGGTTTAGAGAGACCTATCGCATTTGCTAGCCGATTATTGTCAGAAACAGAATTAAAGTACTCTATTTTAGATAAGGAAGCGTGTGCTATAATTTTTGGGTTGAAGAAATTCTTTCAGTATTTATACGGCAATAAATTTGTTTTGGCTTGCGACAATAAATCGTTAGTACACATTTTGAACACGGATAAGCAAGTACCCGTTTTGGCCGCTAACCGTCTTCAGAGGTACGCCCTAATACTCCAGACTTTTGACTATAGTATAGAGCATATTAAGTCAGGTGATAACAAAGCGGATTTCTTATCACGAATGCCGATTAATAATAAGGATAATTTAGTTGTGTGTAGCGACGATATTGATGCTAGCGATTATTTTTTAAATTATATTGATTCTTTAAACGTGAATACGGTTGAGTCAGAGTTTGTGAACATAATCGAGTCAGAAACAACATTAAATGCGGAAACGATGAAACAGTTTTCGATTAATGATGTAAATATAGCGAGCATTATCGAGTTCACAGCAAATGGTTGGCCGGATAAAAAGTTCTTAAAGGATGATTTATTGAAATTCTGGTATTTTAGGGATAAATTATCGACTTATAATTCATGTTTATTTTATAATAATAAATTTGTAGTTCCAAGGGAATTAAGGGAAATTATATTGAATTTTTTACATCAATCACATTTAGGCATTGTAAAATCGAAAAGTCTTGCTCGAAATTATTTTTTTTGGCTCGGAATGAACAATGATATAGAAGTAACTGTGAAACAGTGTGCTCGATGCATGGAATGTTTACCTACTCCATGTAAAGTTGAGTTGGCACCTTGGCCAATCAATGGGTTAATCTGGAGTAGATTGCATATTGACTTCATGGGACCGTTGGAAAGGTCATAATTTTTTAATTATTGTTGATGCAACTACAAAATGGATAGACTGTCATGTTGTAAATAAGGTAGATTCGTTTTGTACAATAAAAGTTTTGAAAAGATTATTTTCTATGTTCGGAATCCCGGAACAAATTGTAAGTGACAAAGGTACAGCTTTCACATCGTCAGTTTTTAAGGAATTTTGTCATAATTATAATATAGAATCATTGACTTCAGCTGTACAGCATCCTGCTTCTAACGGTTTAGCTGAAAATGGGGTTAAAACAGTGAAGAATTTTTTGAAAAAAATTATGGTAAATAATAAATTTCCTACTGATTTTGAAGATAAACTTTTGACGTTTTTAGTTGATATTAGAAATACGCCTTCAATGTCTACGGGCATTGAGCCTAGTACATTAATGTTGGGTAGGAAGATTAGATCAATTTTTAATACGATTATTCCAATAGTGGATAATGTTGAGAGTCAAGGTTTTAAAGGAATTGACAACACGGTTAAAAACAAAATGTTATTGAGCCAGCATAAACAGAAAAAGTATTATAGAGGAAGAAAATTTAAAAAGTACTTTGAGGTTGGTTCTAAAGTTTTAACCAGGGATTTAAGAAGTAATGATAATAAATGGATTTTAGGAAAAAAATTTTAAAAGATTGGGGAATAGGATTTATTTAGTTAAAATTATGTCTACGGGACAAATTTGGAAACGTCACCATGATCAGATTTCAGAGAGGAAGGTTAGGTGGGGGGAGTGTGACAGGTCTGATGATTTGCTGGACCTGGGTCCACTCTCGGATGTGGACATGACCAAATTTCCTAATTCCTCTAATTTTTGCAGGTCACCTACACCATGGGAGGGGAGGTTACGCCCTCGAGGTCAACGCCCACGCTACACGTGAAGAACAAGAATAATTACATATACTATGGAATGGAAATATTTAGATATTTTGTTTTGTATAAATTTGTGAATAAAGAAATGTATGTAATTAGGTTTTAAGTGTGGGGGTGTGACGTATGTGTATGAGGGTGACGGCATGAGAGCGAGATAGCGAGTATGGGAAGTATAAAAGGGATGTACCGCTATTGAGCGCTCTCTCCATATTAATCTGGCAACCAATAAACGTTGTAACATTAACAGATGTTATTACTACCCGATCCACAGACACCACACGTGTAATCTTGCTTCGTTGGCATTGAAGGCAATTGCGTGCGAGCTTAATAGTCTCAGCTTTAATGGCCGGCCAGACATAACGTTCAGTTATGAGCTTAACCGTGGCCTTAATTCCAGGGTGAGCCAGCTGATGGACCGCATTGAATGCCGCAGGTCTGAACTTCTTCGTGACGAAGGGTCTGGCTATGGTAGTTGAGACGTCACAGTAGAGATGCGCGTCAGTACCCGGAATATTAATCTTTTTAAGTTGTAGGCTAGAACTTCCTTGCAAGTGTTGTTCCAGTTCAGGGTCGCACATCTGGTCAGCTGCCAGCGCTGCGTAGTCCAGAGGAGTATCTATCGTCTCGACCCTGGAGAGAGCATCCGCGACGATGTTGTCTTTTCCGGAGACGTGTCGGATGTCAGTTGTGAACTGGCTGATATAGTCCAGATGGCGGAATTGCCTTGGTGAGCATTTGTCTGCTTTTTGTTGGAAGGCGAACGTGATAGGCTTATGGTCTGTAAATATGGTGAACGACCTGCCTTCCACCATGTGGCGAAAGTATTTCACAGCGAGATAGATGGCTAGTAGTTCTCTGTCGTATGCGCCATATTTCTTTTCAGCTGCCGAAAACTTCTTCGAAAAGAATGCTAGAGGCTCCCAGTGACCTGCGACGAATTGGTGGAGTGCGGCACCGGCTGTAGTATCAGACGCGTCGCTGACGATAGAGAGTGGGGCGTCGCACTTCGGGTGAACGAGCAGGGTTGCCTGGGCCAGAGCTTCCTTGCACTTGCTGAAAGCTTGTACTGTTTCGGCAGTCCAAGACACGAGTTGTTTGCCTTTTTGGTTCCCAATTAGGAGGTCATTGAGTGGAGCTTGTGTCTTCGCGGCGTTGGGAATGAATCTTCTGTAAAAATTTATTGCTCCCAGGAAACGGCGGAGATCCTTGATGGAAGCTGGTTGGCTGTAGTTGTTGATGGCCTCCACTTTATCTGGGAGGGGTGAAGTGCCAGCGTCGGACACCAGGTATCCTAGGAATTTGACCTTAGTCAGGCCGAAATGGCATTTGGCGGTGTTGATGACAACACCATATTCCTGCAGGTGCTGGAATAATATCTTGAGGTGGGCTAGGTGCTCTTCCTCTGACGTTGAGGCAATAAGGATGTCGTCTATGTAGGCGTAACAGAAATCTAAGCCTCTCGTAACCTCGTCCATGAAGCGTTGGAAGGTCTGGGCTGCGTTGCGGAGGCCGAAAGACATCACCGGAAATTCGAAGAGTCCGAATGGCGTAGTGATTGCTGTTTTCGGAATGTCCTCGGGAGCCACAGGGATTTGATTATATGCCCGCACCAGATCAATCGTTGAGAAGATCTTGGTGCCGCTCAGTGCCTGTGCAAAATCTTGGATGTGGCGAACGGGGTATCTGTCCGGAATAGTTCTGGCGTTCAATCTTCTATAATCGCCACATGGTCTCCACTGGTCGTCCTTCTTGGGTACCATGTGCAAGGGAGATGCCCAAGAGCTCTCGGAAGGTCGAGCGATTCCGAGACGGACCATGGCCTCGAACTCCTTCTTGGCGCGTTTTAACTTGTCAGGAGCAAGGCGTCGTTGGCGTTCGACTGTTGGAGGTCCTGGCGTGGTGTTAATATGGTGCAGTGTTGCGTGACAAACTTCCCTCCTGGCGCCGTCAGGGCGAGTGATGTCAGGAAACTGTTGAAGAAGCTTATGATACGGGGACGTTCCTGTGACCGTCTTAATGGAAGCGATCTTGTTGTCGCTTCGTTTTCCCGTGATGGTCAAATTCGTCACCTGGTCCAGCAGCCGTTTATTTCGGACATCCACCAGTAGCTCGTACTTGGCGAGAAAGTCTGCCCCGATGATTGGCCTGGAGACGTCTGCAATGACGAAGCTCCAAGTAAAGTCGCGTCGCAATCCCAGATCCAGGTTGAGCGTTAGGCTGCCATAAGTAGCGATTGTGCTGCCATTTGCTGCTGCCAGTTCGTATGTCGCTTTAGTGGGGTGTCCCTGGACAAGTCGTCGTGGGAAAACGCAGAGATCTGCGCCGGTGTCTATAAGAAATTGGGTATGGGTTACCCTGTCGGTAACAAAAAGGCGACTGACTTGGTTGGGGCTAGCGCTGGTCGCCATCAGTTTGGGCCCCGCGCGTTTTCCTGCTGGAAGTTGCAGGGTTTGGTGCACTTGCTTGCCTTCGTCCCATACTTCCAGTGGTACCAGCATGTTCCCTCGGGCTGACGACCTCTGGACCGACTGCGGGAACGATTGCTCCAACGATGCGGGGTGGCGCTCCTCCTATGCTGGCCAGAGCGTAGTGTCGAAACTTCGCGCCTCAAAGTAGCGAGCTCTTGTTGGAGAGGCTGCATCAACCGCTCCATCCGTGTTAGTAGTGGCTGATTGATGGGTTTACCCATTTCCTCGGATGTACCGCTCGTGAGGGACATGATGATGATGATTGGTGCGCGAAATTTATCACCGAAGAGTTTATTTCGTGCGCGACGTGCTCGCGGTAGACGTACTTGCAAGCGTCGTGTTCACTGTCGGATTCACAAATGTAAACTTCGTGGTCACTAATGTGAACGTCGGTGTCACCAATGTAGCAATTGAACGTGCTACGTAAACACAGTTAAAAGAAAGCTCTAGAATCATCGGTTGATAGTTTTTTATGTGCCATTAAAATTTTCACAATGTTATCAACATATGGAGTGTGACAGATAAAAAAAATAAACAGTACAATTTGTTTCAGCTTGCTGTTCAAAAGAATTGGAATTTGAATTGCTTGAATTTGAATTCTTAAGTAAGTACTTCTCACAGCGCAGGTAGCTACAGTACTCCCTCCCCATTTTTTTTTTTTTTTTTTTTTTTTTTTTTCATCGGTTATTTTGACCGTGAAAATCTACAAACGTATCTTTTCCACTATCACTTTTTCAATGGACAGTGATAAAATTAATTTCCTTTTTGAAACATCATTATAACATAGCCGAATGTTTTATTAAACATAATTTCTTAACCAAAATACGTCCATAAGCAGTATATTTTTATCAACTAATAAGTAGGCAAATATGTTTAATATTTCATTGAGAAATATTGTAATATGAATTGCTCAAACCTACTCATGTTTCGCCCCCACTTACGAGGCAAATTACATTATGCCATCGGAATAGAGTATTCTAGGCGACCTCGTGGTTACCGACTAAATAATTTAATCAAATAATTGGAACTCTGCACTCTCCTAATGGAGTTCTGATATTAACCCTGATGTGTGTAATGGCGGTGAGGTATGGAACAAGCAGAGGAAGGATGAAAGTAGACTGAATTCTACCGAAATTATGTTCTTAAAATTTATCATATTAGGTCCTTACATATGAAATTGGCGTTTTGCCGTACTGTCAACTTTGATCTCAAATATCTTCTCTTTGGTTAGGAATTCCAAATTAAAATTTATACAGCTATTTACTCATGTATTTGTGTTTTGAAAATTATAATTCATTTGTTTTTTCCTTCATTGTTTTTTTTCTTTGCGTCACTTAGTTTACAAAATGGAAAACTTGAAATATCGCGTTATTTACGAGTACGAGTTCCACCGTGGCACCAGTGCTGCAGAAACGGCTCGAAGGATTAATGATGTGTAAAGAAAACACAGTGCGTTTTTGGTTCCAACGTTTTCGTTCTGGAAATTTCGACCTGCAGAACAAGCCCCGTTGACGGCCGGAGATCAAAGTTGATAATGAAGATTTGAAAGCTATTTTGGAAGCGGATCCATCGCAAACCACGTTCAAGTTAGCTGCAAGTGTGGTAGTGATAAAACTGTTTTAATCCACTTGAAGCAAATTGGGAAGGTGGGAAAGCTTGAAAGGTGGGTACCTCACGAATTGAGTGAAGCAAATCAACAAACGCGCGTTGACCGCTAGACCACACACTGCAAAATAGACGGCTACCAAATTAGAGGAGCTTAAATTGGAATGTCTAAGAAATCCACCGTACTCTCCGGACCTTGCCCCAACAGATTACCATTTTTTTCGAAATTTGGATAACTTCTTGCAAGGGAAAAAATTCAACTCCGATGAGGCAGTCCAAACCGCCTTCAAAGATTTTATTGATTCCCGTCCGAATGGTTTTTTTTTACTAAAGGGATCGATGAACTACCTATAAGATGGCAAATGTGCATAGATAGCAATCTCCTCCCATACAAAACGCCAATTTCATATGTAAGGACCTAATATAAACCACGAAAGACATGAAAAATTATGAAAAACTGTTAAGATTTTCTCCGATAAACATTTTGAAGTGAAACTTCTATAGCACGGCTGTGATTTGGATTCCAGATGAAACGGAAATGACGATTACTGCACTTGTGACGCATCAACTGCACTCATCGGCCACTTTGATAATGATGTCACTTTTAAAGACTCCTATTGGTTAAGATATAAAACGGAAATTACCCGAGGTCTGCGCTCATTAGTCGCTTTGATTATGACCTCAGTTTTCAAGTATTGGTTGAGATTGTTTTGGTAAAGTTTCAGTTTTTAAACTGCACTCAAATTTTTTTTTTCGATAGCTCCACACAGGAGAAAAAATTGTCAGCTGGTCATTTTTGAACATGCTGTGAGGAGGGTCTCTTTAGTGAAAGGAAGTTCTGGGCAGGAAACTCCTTCTCTTAAAAATATCCTACACATGGCATTCCCAAAGATAATATAGACCCTTGTTGGACATTTACACAATACATACTACACTTACCTACATACAAAGATACATAGCTACTTACCTACATTACCTACATACTACTTACCTACATACATCATAGATCCTGTATTTGTAGCTTGTATTGTCACATGTTCATTTCCTACTCATCCCTATATACCTGTCATTTTATCATACCCACATTCAGTCTTTAATCGACCATCGCCGCATGAACATCTCTAATATACCGCATACCACTTTTGCAATTAATCCCGCATACCGCGACTAATAATATAGTCATAAGTGCAGAATAAACCCAGCCAAGATAGCAGAATGCCACAAGATTCGCACGACGACGCAGTGAGTCGTTTTTTTGCCTTTCCTTACGTGCATTCTTTTTACTGGTGCAGTGGTCAATGGTCAAAACACATACAGGGTCCTTCGACATACACATCCGCATAAAACACACATCAGACTCTAAAGAAAATTATTTTCTTCTGGGTCTCCTGTCTGGAGTTAAAAAAGAGTTCTTAGGAGAATCTGTGGTATAAATAGTAAATTGATGTTATGGTTAGTCATGCATCACAGTTGGAAAATAACCCTAACTGGGCCATAATGCATTGCAGTTTTTCCTCGACGTACTTTTCGCTATCTTATTATAATATCGTTGTGAATAAATTTCTATATCAAACTAGCTGGTTCCCGGCAAGCGTTGCTATGCCATTTAATAAATCAATTTCTCCGTTTTGTTTCTCCCTGCGTGTCCTTTCCTAATTGTTCCTTCCGCCTCCCCTTCCCCTCCCACGTCCCTTTCCCCCCTCGCGATCCCACTCCACCTCCTCCACCTTCCCTCTCCGCACTCCACTCTCCCCCTTCCCCTCCTCCAGAGTTCCCCTCCCCCCTCCCAGATTCTCCTCCCCCTTTCCCTCGAACCCCTACCCGAGTTCCCTTCCCCCCTCCCGCATTCCATATATACAATCCCGGTATTTATCCCATACATTCAGTTTTCAAACAGCTCGCGTGCCACCTATTGCAATTTCTTATACAAATTTCATAATGCCAGAGCACACCAGTGTTTTATACAAACCTTGTCCTGAAAATAACGAACACAAAAAAAGAATTATTTAATTTGGTGCAGTCGTTCGGAAGTTATGCGCTTACATACATTTCGGCGATTATATTATAATAAATAATAATAATGATAATAAAAGTTGGATAGATAGATAGATAGTTACTAGATAAACAAAAAGTATCATAATAAGAAACATTTTAGATAAAGAACAGCTAATTAAAATCTATTATGCCTTAGCCCAATCTCAACTACAATATGGTCTTATTGGATGGGGAAGCTCATGCGATTCCACTATAAAACCAGTCCTCATAGCACAAAGGGCAATTCTGAAAATTATACTTAGAGTACCCATCAGAACCCCTACAGACTATGTTTTTAAAGGGCTGAATTTAATGTCTCTGAAACAATTATATACAAAAGATATTCTAATGTACGCATTCAAAAATCAGGATAACTTTGCACAGACAAACTCGGGTCGATTCACAAGATCTACATTACAACATACATTCTACCAACCTACAACTAAAACGACTTTTGGACAAAGAAATATGGAATACTTCTCTGTAAAATTATTTTATTTACTCCCTCTTGCAATGAAAACCATAAAAAAATAACCGCCTTCAAAGGAAGCATAAAAATATGGATTATGGACACGGGAAGGAAGAAAATAGATTTAATTTTGCAACCCAACAAACAATAATGCTCGTTTTGTACTTTCTTTTAGATCTAACTTCATAATTTTCCTTGGCAATATTCTAACATAGATTAGGTATTTACTTATAATTCAAATAATAAAACTTGTACAATGTGTCTTTAGAACGGGGTACCCCAGTAAGGACACATTTTCTCTATAAACTGTAAAAAAAAATAATAATAATAAAAAAAAAGAGCAGAGGAAAAAATAAAAAATGTTACATCAAGATCAATTTGATTTGACATTCTTAGATGTCAAAAATTAGCATGGAATTTTTTATTACGAAAGACCAGTCTACATTTTTCTATTTCACATACCTTGTGAGCTTAAAAACGTGTAATTTCATCTGAAAATCTCTCCGGGATGACGGAGCCGAAAATAAGCACCTTTTAATGTTGCAGAGCTTATTTTTCTTTGAACTTCAGACCTCGTCCACCGCGGTTACAGGGCGGTTAGAAAAAAATCTCAAAAAAATTTTGAATTAGGTACACGTTGAGTTTTTAGCCAACCCCTAAAAAATAATCAATAAAAAACTTTGATTCTTGCTGGAACGTTGTTTCTAATAAATTTGAAAACGACGTCTAAGAAAACAAGTGCATTTTTTTTCCACGAAGGAGGTCCTGATGGTAAAAATTCCGCAGGTCCCATGTCATCTTTGGGGATGATGTGAGGAGGGTCTTTTTATGGAAACGAAGGAGAGAAAGTTCTGGGAAGGAAAAAGGCAAGAAGGTTGGGTAGGAAACTGATCGTCAGTGTGTCCAGGAGTGACGGACTTATGAATCCCTCCTACTGCGGTGCAAGGTGATGGGTCGAGAGTCCGACTGGAGAGTTCTGAGGTAGGTCTTTTTAAACAGTCCCTCGCCAACCACGCGGTAGGTGAGCAAACGCATTGGCAATCAAGACCTAGACAAACCACATCCCATGGACCCGGACACCTTCGCTAAATCACCAAACGTAACAAATGACTTGGGGTGACCTATGGCAGGGGTATTGGTTATCCAATAAAAAATGGTTCCCGAGCGGCGGTACCCTTACCCACCATCGAAATTGAGTAATTTATATAATACATATGGATATTTTTTTAACTGCTTCACCTTTTCATTAGCGGTGGCAATATTTTGTATATTTACATTATAATTTTTCAATTAAACGTGTCTTGAATTTTTATAGTGTTGTCGGAGAGATATCGTAAGTTTACTAACACTTTATGGATAAATGTCTTATTTTGAAAGCAATGATCCTGAGGTTAACATTTTTTTTAAATGCTCTAAGCTTCATATCGCGTGATTTTTCACGGGACTGCGCTAGTAATACCGCCGCCCCGGGAACCATTTATTGGATAACCAACACCTCTGCTATAGGTCACCCAAGTGGTTCGCTACGTTTGGTGACTTAGCAGGGATGCCCGAGTTCATGAAGTGAGGTTTGCCCAGATCTTGGCCGATACGTCTGCCCACCAGCTGCATGGCAGGCCGGATAGGGAAAGAATGGTTGAGCGAGTTCCTTTGACTTCTCCAGCCATACACTCTCGGAACATCGCCTTGCACCGCAGTGGGAGGGATGAATACGTCGTTCACTCCTGGAAAAAATTACCCCCAGATTCCTACCCACCCCTAATAACCTTTTCCTTACCAGAACTACCTCTCACACAGCATCCCCAAAGATGACTAGAATTATTTTTATCAGGGCCTCCCGTGTGGAGTTAATGTAAAAAAAAAATGATGTTATAAAGTCGATAAAAAATTACAAAAACAAAACGAAATTGTTTTGAATTTTTTTCATTTTTAAAAGATAACTTGCAATTTCTTTCACCAAAATATTTCTTGGTTCATTTGGTGGAAGCTTTTGTGAAAAGATCGCGAAAAATTCCAAGAGTTTCCCGCAAAACTCCGCTAAAGCTAAAAGTATTACAGACTTCAACACATTTTACAACTTTTTAATCCGCACCCACAAGCAGCGATCTTCACCCTAGAATTAAAAAAAAAACACAAGGCAAGTCTCCGATAAAAGTAAATTTACTGCCTTGATTTTGCAGAGCAGGTTTTCATTTGAAATTTTTAATATTTTTGTTGTTTCATATGGTGTATTTTATAGTTTTCTGTATATTTATAACCAGCAGACCCGGCTACATGTTGCTGTGCTAACGAAACACAACGCTGATTCGACAAAAAGTGAGGTGACCGTAAAGTTTATGATTCATTTGTCTAATAAAATGAGTGCATATTTTTTTTAGGGTTAAACAATTGGCAGTCCATTCCAGGCTTTGGGTCCTGACACTCCGAAAGCACGCTCATTTCGTATGGTGTGCGCTTCGGTTTCTTCAACCTTCTGATAGCTGATGACGCTGCTAACTGAAGGATTGACTCGAGAATTGGATTGTTCTATAATACACATTTCAGCCATTCTGTTAAGGGACTTAAAACACCAAAGCATGAACTGGATTTTTTCAGGACATTTGAGGTCGTGAAGATGTTGATGATCATTATTTTACAATACAGTATGAATAAACAATATAAAAAATTTGTATTATTATAAGAAGTGTAAGAAGAATATATGACGCAAAATGGTAGAAGGTGAATGGTAGAATGGTAGAATCGGTGAATGGTAGAAGAAGTCGAGGACGCCCGAGGAAGACATGAATCAGATACTTGAGACGGGCCATGTCAAGAGTCAGAATAACAGAAGAGTATGTTAGAGACGATGTATGAATGTGAAAGTGCCAAGACCGAGTTGTTGGGCGGTCCGTCCTCTCTGCCTACCCCTGCGGGGAAATGGTGTGATGGTTAGTTTGTTATTTACGTTTTTAAATTTTCACGGCCAAAAGTATTTTCGTTGTTTGTTTTTTGGGGTTTTATGCCGTGTTGCGCTACCTCCTGCTTTAACCAACGTTTCGGACAGCGTTGCAGTGTCCATTATCAGGGCAGATCCGGCAGATGATCCGGCAAATCTGGCAGATGCATCATCCGACAGATCTGCTAGATCTGCCCTGTTGATGGACACTGCAATGTTGTCAATATCAACGTCAATGCTGTTCCAATGCTGCTGTTGGCTAAAGAAGGAGGTAGCGCAAAACGGCGTAACAGCCCAAAAACAAATACTTAACGAAAATATAAGGTTACGTGTCAAAATGTGAGAAATTTGAGGACATGTCGAAAATACCTACATTTCCTGAGAAGAGGTTAATTAACCTTTTAAGTCTTCCTAGGGACATCAGCAATGGTAAGTTAGTTCTGCACCAGGGAAGAATCAAAAGCCTGTTTTGGTGGCCTTGCTTGAAAATATTCGGGACATAGAATCCCATTTCAGACAGAATGTCTGGTAGTGATAAGGACCCGTTCAGAATCTTATATGATATCAACAGAAATGCGATATCCCTCCTAGAACTAAGGCTGCAGATACCCAGCATTCCCAATAAAAATTCTTTGGGAATCAGCCGTGTGAAAACCGATCTTTCTCATGTAGAGTAAAAGCTGTTTTGAATTTTCTCGATCATTAATACTCAAACGGTGTCTACAGGCTCCCATTCCTGAGATCCTCCGTGATAGAGGACAGTCTCCGTGGTCGAGGGGTAAGGCTCTCTCGACTACTGATTCAAAGGTCACGAATCAAATCCCGGCGTACACAAATTAATTAATGGACGTTCAAAATACTCTCAGTATGGCCCTGGTGAAGGACCGTCATTCAGATTTGAAACATTGCCTGAAATGGCTTTAGGGCTTGGTGACAAGATCTGAATAGCCAGGTAATTTCCCACATTCTTCTGCCCCGGGAGATACTGAGATCTTCCACTCTAAAACGTACCTAAAATATACTATATATTGTTTTTAATTAATTTATTCTGAAATACCACAAATTATTCTAATAAAATTTATTTGCGTACACCGGGTTCGAACTCGCGACCTTCGGATTATGAGTCCAGAGTTTTACCTCTCGACCACGGAGGCCATCTTGAAGGAGAGCTTTGGATCTTTACAGCATAACTCTCTCAACACATTTATACGTACGACAGTCCTGAACAATGTGACCTCCAGATTCCTATCTAGCCTTCCCAGAACTTTATCTCCTTTCTTTCCCTAAAAAGACCCTCTACACAGCATCTTTTAAAGTTGATATAGACCCTGAGGGAATTTTTCCTCATGGCCTTCTGTCTTAAGCTATTTTCGTGTAAAAAAATGGAGAGTCGAATTATTTCATAATGCATATAGGTAGAACAAATACACATGATGAACCAAAGGGTTCTATAAATGGAGAAATCATAAAAAAGTGAAAGAAATTAAATATCTTGGTGTTATCATAGACTCAAAATTGAACTTCTCAAAAAATGCAGATTACACAATTAAAAAAAACTGCAAAAAAATATCATTTCTTGGTAGAATCAGAAACAAAGTAAATAGAGAAACATGCCAGATAATATATAATACAATTATATTACCACACTTTAATTACTGTTCAAGTATTCTTTTTCTCTGCAATGAAGAGAAAATGAAAAAAATGCAAATACTGCAAAACAAAGCAATGCGAATAATACTTAAGCGCAACATATACACACGGATACGACACATGCTAAAAGAGCTAAATATGTTGACGGTGAAGCAAACTGTGTATTTGAATGTACTTATTTTTTACATAAAATTAACATGGGGATGATGTCTAAGGAACTAAAAAGAAAAATACATTATAAAAACGAAACACACGGACACGGGACAAGAAGACTGCCGACAAGAAAAAAATTAAGCACCCAGAAATCTCTGATGTACCAGGCCGTCCAACTGTATAACAACATCCCGAATGAAATTACTGAGATAGAAAATATAAATAAGTTTAAAAAAGAATTACGAAAATATGTCTACCTCAATTATTAATGTCTTTATTTATGTGTAATATTTAAATAATGATTATGTTTGCCAATTTTTGTAAATGTTTATATTTTATAAAATATTAGCACACACAAAGATGTAAGTTAACTTAAGATTAATAAAAAAATAAAAATAATTTAGTATCTTTAATTTCAAAAATTGTAGTTCACTTCACACTAAAAAGAGATTATGTAGATGTTTAAAGGAACGGAGGCAATTTTTGATGAGGCTGAATAGAAGACAGCATATTAAATTAATAAAATGTAGGAATTAATTGAGAATTATAATAATCGAAATAATTATTCTAAAATTGTAGATGGAGACGAGGGTATATTTAGAAATTTCAAAATTAAAAGTATGAAAGGGGATGAGGTTTATAAATATTTAGGATACCCGCAATCGAATAGATTAGATCACACTAGTATTAAAAATGATATTAGGATTAAATTTCAAACTAGGATCAGAAAAATTTTAAAATGCAATCTATCTGCTAAAAATTTAGTAAAAGCAATAAATACTTGGGCAATACCTCTACTAACGTACTGATTTGGCATAATTAAATGGTCCAATACAGATTTAGATAGTTTAGAACGATTAATTAGAACTACGTTAACAAAGTTTAATTGCCGTCATCCAAATTCAGCTATAGAACGAATTAATTTACCTAGAAATTTAGGAGGTAGAGGTGTAGTCAAAATAACATCTTTGAAACACAATCAGGTAGAAATGCTTAGAAATTTTTTCCATAGGAAAGCTAATAGCTCAGAAATGCACAAAATAATTTGCAAGGCAGATAGAAATATTACACCTTTAAATTTATATGACGAGAATGCCAACATTCTTATAAATACTAACCAGGAATTATTAGATTCCTGGTCAAATAAAATTATTCACGCAAAACACTTCAATTATCTCAACCAAACGTATGTTGACAAACTTTCGTCAAACAAATGGTTGGGTGTTGGAGAGTTGAGCGCAGAAATAGAAGGATTTATGCTTGCCATTCAAGATAGAGTCATTAATACTAAAAATTATAGGAAGCATATAATCAAAGATATAAATCAAATTGATGATTTATGTAGAAAATGTTTGGCTTTTCCGGAAACTATAGAACATATTATATCGGGATGTTCTATATAAGCGTCATCCGAGTATACATTTAGGCACAATCAGGTTTTAAAAATAATTCACCAAAGTTTGGTAATTAAACATAACTTGATTATGAATACGAACCAAATTCATTTATAAAAAATGATTTTTTTTTTAAATATATTATGATAAAACTATACTAACAGACAGAACAATTAGTCATAATAGACCTGATATAGTTTTACATGACAAAATTAAAAAAAATAACTTATATCATTGATGTAGCTATTCCAAATTCCTGTAATATTCAAAAAACTGTTTCTGAAAAAATTAGAAAATACACAGATTTAAGAAATGAGAATAAAAGAATTTGGCATTCTCGGACTATAAAAATATTACCATTTGTTATTTCGGCCACTGGCATAATACCTAGGAATCTGATTCAAAATTTAAGCATATTAGATTTATCAAAGAATTTGTATATAAAAATGCAAAAAAACAGTTATTTTAAATACATGTAGGATTACAAAAGATTTTTTAAATATTTATATTGAGGGATCAGTAGGATTTATAGGTTCAATTAGAAATGCCACAGAGCCGAACCCTCTGATATGAAAATATCTGGAGTCGGTGAATTATATTCCCATTTGATCTCTAGTAGGTTGACATGTTGTTCTTGTATTATTTTGTATTTATAATACTTATATAGTGCAATTGCATAGCGTGGGTTGACTAGATGATCATTTGGGGAAGTGTGTGAAAGGGTTTAGTTTTTCCTGTGGGGAAAATTTAACCCGGACATTTAAATCTGGTGCGTAAATTGTTTTATTGTGAGGTCGATAAAAATCATAAAACATAATTTGGTCTCAGAAGCTCCATTGGTAGTATTTTTCCCGATAAGACCAGAGGATCTAGATTCGAGAATTCCCAGTTGTTCAATTTTCAATTTGGGTATGGAAACTGCCGACCCGGGATCAATTTATAAGATGACCAACACCTCTGCCTTAGGCCACCCCAAGTGGTTCACTACATTTGGTGAATTAACAAGGGTGCATGTGTTTATGGGTTGAGGTTTAGGGTCTTCGCGGTGAGTACATCTGCCCAGCAACCATAGGGATGAATTCATACGTCCGTCACTCCTGGACACACTGACCGCCAGATTCCTACTCCTCCCCCAACGTAACTTTTTCCTTCGTAGAATATCCTCTCCTTCCTTTTATAAAAATACCTCCACACAGCAAAGACAACATAGGCACCGAGGGTAATTATCAATGTCAAAACTTCTTTAGCACCGTTGTTATTTGAAACTCGATGAAACGGAGGCGAGCGACACTAAAAAGAGCAAAATATACAAAATATGCATCTATAGATTTTAGCCTGCGAGAAAATGAGATAGCAATGAAATATGTGACAAATACAGAAAACCACAAATGTAATATATCATGTTCAAAAATAGAAAGCAAAACTGATATTAAGTACCTGGGCATAACAATAGACCAGCGTTTAAAATGGTCTCCACACATAAATATTCTGAACAACAGAATAAGGAAACTAACATATATATTTAGATGTTTAAGAGATATTTTAAACGAAAAATTACTTAGAACCACATACTTCGCTTTCTGTCAATCAATTATACAATACGGCATTATAGGATGGGGCGGTACATATAAAAATCAAACACAAACAATTTACATATCACAAAAACTAATAATAAAAACAATTTAAAAAAAACCCTACTCATATTCGTCAGAACTTTTATTCAAACAATTTAAGGTCAGAAAATTAAGTGCATTATACTTTTATCATGCAACATTACAAATTTATAAAGATAATATTAAAAATCAAGTTGCACCCTTTAAAAATAACAGAAGTCTTAGACAAACATCAATACTTCCCACTCCAAAATGTAAAAAAAAATTGGACAATTGAGTCATAAATATCTCGGAGCAAATTTTTTTAATTTATTACCTGAAAAAATTAGAAACATGAATACCAATATAAAAAATTTTAAAACTCACCTTAAAAATTATACTGAAAACTTAAACTGAATGATATAAAAAAAGCAATACAATAACACCCCCCCCATACACACAAGCCTTGCTTAATTATGGGGGTACATCAAATATTCTACTATGTAAAAAAAAGAAAAAAAAGAAAGAGAACAGAATAAATTTCAAATTCTCCAAAACAGAGCAATGCGAATAATACTCCGAAGAAATAGATTTTCAAAAATAATTAAAATGTTAAAGGAACTTAATTGGTTAACAGTGAAACAAATACTGACCTTGAACACGTTGATATTTATTCACAAAATATTAAACAACATGTTACCAAAATACTTCACAAATAAAATCGTATACAATAAGGACATTCACAGACATTACACAAGGACTTGCAAGGAAATAAGATTAAACAAAAAGGACAAAACGAATACGCAAAACAGTCTGCTGTTCAAAGGAATTAAGTTATATAACACACTACCAGAAACTCTTAAGTCCTCACCAATTGAAAAGTTCAAGATGGATTGTAGGAGCTACATAAAACAAAAAAATTTGTGATTTCAAAAAATTTTGTGAATTTAAAATATTATAATTAAAAAAACTGCAATATGAAATATTATAATCAATTAGAAATTTGTAAACTTAAATGTACAAATTACTAAAATAAAATTCAAATAAAATTAATTACTGTATAAAATTTATTTGTAATTTATGTACCTTCTATTACTAATAAAAAAAAAAAAAAATATTTATTTATTTCGCGGATACTCGGTTCCAATATAATACGATATATCCATGGTCCCACGCAAGTATCCTTTGGCTGGTGGTATAAAGGCCTTACGAATCTTAGAGGTCAGACGTTCGACGGACCAAAGATTGAATCCTACGAGATCAAAAAATAAAATTATTTTTGTAAAATCCATATCCAATCTTCAAACCACTCCAAAATAAATAGGCAACGAAAACGTGACAGGAAACGACATCTCGCGACTCCGAAGAAGAAAACTCAAATAATGGGTACCGCCGCCCTAGGAACCTTTATTGGATAACCAACACCTCTGCCATAGATTACCCCAAGTGGTTCGCTACATTTGGTGATTTAGCAGGGGTGCCGGGTTCATGGGGTGAGGTGTGCCTAGGTCTTGCAGGTAGATGACCAGAACACACTGAACCCCAGATTCCTACCCACCCCTTAAACCCTTTTCTTCCCAGAACTCTCCTTCCATTCCATAAAAAACCCTCCTTACAGCATCCCTAAAGATGACGTAGGCCCTTAGGGAAATTATTTTCCTCAGGGCAGCCTGTGAGGTAAGGGTTGACCGAGATCTCGGTCTCGGTCTCGGTCTCGGCATTCTCGGCTACAAATTCTACCGAGAACCTGTCATAACCTCTGGCCATAACCGAGACCGTTGTAAGTAGGTATAGGATAATGGATTCAAATTTACCGCGCGCGTCCACATTAGTCACTGTGTCAGTGCGTATCACGACAGCTCTCTCAGCAGTTCAAGTGCTGTGATAGCTTTCTTAGAGAGCCAAGACTGCAAAGAAATGCAAATATTTTTGATTATTGTTATTCAATTTGGGAGGCGGGAATGGGTACCGCCACCCCGGGAACCTTTATTGGATAACCAATACCTCTGCCATAGGTCACCTCAAGTGGTTCGCTACGTTTGGTGATTTAGCAGGGGTGCCCGGGTTCATGGGGTGAGGTTTGTCTAGGTCTTGGAGGCGGATGACCAAGACACACTGAACCCCAGATTCCTACCCACCCCTTAAACCCTTTTCCTTCCCAGAACTCTCCTCTCCTTCCTTTCCTTAAAAAAACCCTCCACACAGCATCCCCAAAGATGACATAGGCCCTGAGGGAAATTGTTTTCCTCAGGGCCTCCTGTGTGGAGCTCATGTAAAAAAAAAAAAAAATTCGTCACCATATCAAGTACTTTTTATCAGCACCGCCTACTAGTGTAGCAAGTGAACAGCTCTTTTGCAGAGCTGGTTAATTATACGACACGAGGCGACACTCTTTAACAAGGGTGAAAATGCAGAAAAAATGCTTTTCATGTGCTACAACATCATGTTGTTCAATTTTTATTTTTAAACTATTTAAAACAAGTTATTTGTACATTCTTTAATATATTATATTATGCAATAATAGAGCATTTTATTTTTTTTCTCAATGTTTCTATTCTCGGTCTCAACTCGTTCGCGGTCTCGGCCGAGATTTTAATTTATTCTCGGTCTCGGCCGAGAAAAAAAACCTGTCTCGATCGACCCTTACTGTGAGGAGCTCATGTAAAAAAAATGCACTGGAATTCGACGACAAAAACATGGAAAAAAATCATCCTTCACATTTAAAAAAATAAGTGCTTCATAGCCTCACCAGTCTTGTCTACTTTAGTTTTCTGAAGGTTTCACTTCTACCGCGTATTAATTGAACACTCTTATTTTATTTTCTTCAAGGCCTCTTGTGTGGAGCCGTTGTGAACCGTTACATTTTATTTTTATTTTCCATTTCATGCACAACTAAGAGTTGATAATGTTATTATAATAATCCCTTTTCTTCTCGATAAGTGTTCCATTATAACTTCTATAGTTTTCTCATTAATAAATAAGAAAAATAATGCGAACATAATCGGACGTTTCACGATCTATTTCTGTCTATAATATTAAATGATCCCTTTATAAAAACAAGCAACGGTCCATCATTTACAAAGATGAAAGCGAACGAAAGAAACGGGCGAAGAGAGGTATCTCCTCGCGTAACTCAAAAGGGAATTCTCGTAAGCTGGTCTAAGTCTACTTAGGGGAAATTAAACAGATTTTCCGCTAGGGTGGATGGGCCCTATCGTTGGAGAAGGGAAACTTTACGCGACACAAATAGTTAAGCACTTTGAGAGAATTTCGCCGAATGATTCGTCCCAAGAAATAATAATGTGATTAGGTACGTTTTGGTTTCGGTCTGTTCTGTTAGAGGAAGGTCAATTTTATTCTTTCATATATTTCAGAAATTTCTGTTGTAAGCTATGGAAAACTGGGATAGAGACAATTTATAAAAATACCAAGAGCTTTGAAAGATCGGCAATATGAACATAGAATCAAGGAACTAGGATTACCAACAATAAAGAAAGAAAAGAAATGGGTGACTTGAATAAGACTTTCAAACAAATTCTGGACATTACAGTTGATCTGGCATTAAAGAAAACTTCACCACAAGCAAAAATATAAATCTACGTAGACACTAATAAATTTAACAAAACACATTTTTGCATCCAATCCTAGTAAACACTTCCTTGTAACTAGAGTAGATAGTGGATGCATGTAACAATCTTCCACAACATGTCATTGATGCTAATATAAACTAATATGAACCATTGAAGAAGAAGATAATAATAATAATCTAAACGAAAATATGTAAGCTAACAACACACGGTGTCACGAACAATATCGTGACACTCGAGGGAATGGACTGTAAATCTGTAATTTTTGATGTAAGACAATTGATGGCGTTTTTGAAATCAGTCACAGGATGAGATAAATTTGAAGGGAGAAAGCCCTATCTTCCCTGACGTCATATGCTGTTTGGATACAAATATTGATGACGGCTGGTCTTTCAGATTGACGGCACAAGGAATGGTTAAGCTTCACCGTCACTTTAGAGGTTTTGAAGTAGTATTTATAGGCACCTGCTCAGAACCTTGTCCGAAAGGCGTGCAAGATGGATCGACCATGTAATGAGACAAGAAGGCCTCTTGCATGCCATAATGGAGGGTATGACCGAGAGGAAAAACTCTAGGGGACGCCCACGCCGAGAGTACCTGCTGGTGGACGTGCGCTGCTCATCATATGCAGACTTCAAAAGAGCGGCACAAGACAGGGAAGACTGGAAGAGACGAATAGATGAAATTGCTGCAAACCAATCCCAGGATTGAAACCAGAGAGAGAGAGAAGTAATGTTTATGCGAATTTCAAGCGAGAGTTCCATAGAAAGATGCTAAGCATTTCACGACAATTTTCGACTAACTTAAAATGTAGGTATTTTCAATTTTCATTAGCATGTAGGAAGTAGGTAGGCCAGTGCAATTAGCGATTCGCGATCGGAATTATTCCGGTAGTCCCAATTTTTTTATATGTTTTAAACACTCATCTCGTGATGTAAAATTTGAGTTTTCGACCTTGGGTCACTTTAGCCTTCGCCGCCATTTTGAAAAAAAACAGCCGAAATCGCGCCAAAATCTAGTTTTCCTCAAATATCTCGTTTTCAATAAAAATTTCGGCTAAAATTGCTTTACAAGTTTAGTAGAACATAAAATTACCTACAATTTTTAGTTAAAAAGTTTTCTTGTATCTCTAATAAATATTGAGATATGCAGTCGTAAATATGTGTTTAATTTTATAAAAACAGCTAAATTGCTCGACTTGGTTTGGTTTTTTGTGTGTATCTCTTTTCCAGAACAATTTTGTGAAAAAAATATTGATATTAATTTTGTAGAGAATAAAATTTCATAAAAGACTCAATGAGTATCCAGGTTCTAACATAAAAATTACACAAAAATTGGGTCAAAAATTGAATCAGAAGAAAAGTGTTTTAATCTTGGCATATCTATATTATTCTTTTTTTTTAAACAATTATTGTTGTAATAACATGTAAAATACATAACAGCAACATTAACCACCAATGTAATCATAACATACAAATAAAAAAATATTAAATAAGTTACATAAATGCCGTAAAAAAAAGAAAAAAAAGTATTTTCTTTAAATTTATCACTTTTGACTAACGATGAAACTTACGGGCCCCGGACAACTTCAATATAGTCTTCCTATGTCTCATCAGCCGTATTTGTGGTGACTGGCTCACCAAATTCCTCGTCATCATCATGAACGAAGGCTTCCACAGCATTCTGGCAGCACAGAGCTGCCATTACAGTGAATACAGAGTAGGGAGCATTTCAAACCCGACTTTCTACATGTGCACTTTCCAGCACAACCTTTTTTGCATTGGCATGAAATAAAGTTCAGCAACGCCTGACGTGCAGCCTCCTTCAGCATTGGTACTGGAGTTAGTAACCCAACAGCATTTTTCTTCCATCCCCATTCAGTTGGATCTTTATGGTGACCAAGCCAAGTTTGCACTTGCAAGTATGTTCTTAAAGCATGTTGCTGGACTGCATCTTTGGTGGGTGGTACCCTGGATAAATTGAATTTGTTCTTTTTCACCCCCTTGACAAAAAGAATGTACCTACCTTAAATTTTCCAAATTTGATTTCTCATTGCCGCCATTCAAAAGTGCAAAGAATTGTTCGGCAGCCAAAGTGATTGTTTCTCGCTTTGCTTTTGGATCTTGAAATACACGAACAAGTTCATTCACTGAGTGGTTCTTGAGAAGAATATTACAAAATTTGTTTTTGCCTTGACCGAACGGAGCACCAATTGTGTCGCAGCCACTTATGGCATGAATTAATGAAATGTTTTCTACTATTTCAATGTGTTTAAAACATTTGTTGGAGTACAACGCGTTAAGTGATTTACCTTTACCGACTTTTTGATAATATACGTTTGAACGTGAGAGAGCTGTGATGAGTACCAACAGGTCGATATCCTGACCAACGATTATGACTGCATCATGTTGAGATGACAACGAGTTTGCTGTGGTCATTATGAGAACGTCAGCATCCTCTTCAGCTTGTACTGTCGTTATTTGCGACCGTCCAAATGAGGCTCTGAGTAGGGAAATAAAACGGGACTTGTTCTTCTCATTTCCCAGAAACTTTTCCTGTGGCACTTGTGGGTGAGTGGTTTCATAAAACAAAACTTCAGCAGAAGTTGTAACTCTGGCACGCCGTGCTCTTTCCACCCCCTTAGTGCTTTTCTTTTCAACCGAATCTGGGTATCCATCGAATACCACTACCGCATTGGCTCCATAATGATTTTGTACATACCTGACACATTGCTGAAAAATGATTGAAAAAGGTTGTGCACGACCCCATACAACTTTGTGCAGTAAATATGCCCCATCAACTACGTGTATTTTACTGCCTCCCAGTTCTATGTTATTTGGTAGAGGATTGAACGATGAGTAAAATATGGATTTGGTTCCTTTGCGCATGCCTTCCTCTGAGAAAAGAGACAGTGGGACCGGAGATAGTTCATATTGGAAATATTCTTTAAGTTCAATTTCAGACTTTTTGGCAATACACATACGATGGAATAGCATTAATGGATCTATTGTCACAGTCACACCCTGATTTTTTATGCTGCTGGTCACCGCTGCAAGAGAAACTATTGCATCCTTATGTTATAAGTGTAGGTTTCCAAAGTTCTGGTTGACGACTTAAGACATAGCAAATTTCCCCATCTTTTCAGCCATGTGACAAGTTACTTTGCTATCCCCGACAATGCCACTGCTTATAGACATAATCATGTTTGTTTTAGGAAATGGTTCATGGCAAGAAAACCAATCAATGAGAGTTTGAACGTCTTTGTCATCCCTCTTAATTCATGTAGGCCTCATTTCTACATGTTGCTCTGACGTTCCTGATTCAAATCCACAGAATGACTCAATACCCTCACAAATAGTATGCAGATAAACAAATCCAGCAGAATAAAATCCAACAACAAATCCAGCAAATCCAGCAGTCCAACGAAGAATAGAACTGTTTGTGATTCCTCGTCCTTGGGTCAAACCTCCAGATGTTTTCATCAATCTCATCAGAGTTTGTTCGATTGTCATGTCAGACCAAATCCCTGACCAAAATTTATGAGATCGTCGAATCGTAAAGAAACCCTCTTTGGTAAATCTTTCACATTCTATTGGATTCATCTTCTCTTTCAATGTCAACATATCTTGGAGATACAGATGTGCACTTTTGGCATAATTAAAGTGGGCGGCTGCGTGAAAAAAAGGTATCACTTTTTAAACCGTTGCAAGATGGAGCTCCCAATTTCCAGCACGTTCCGCTTCAACATACAGCTCAATCAGTGTAGTCATCTGGAAGTACTGAACCCACAGCTGGGAAGTAGGTCCGTTTTCTTTTAAAATGTTCAGTACATCAACCAGGGACTGGCGGCTATAGAGTATTTGTGAGAAAAAAAAACAAATTCCATACAAAAAAAACCGATTTCCATAGAAATAACTTCTAATATATTATTTTTGTTTATTATTTTTGTTTGTATTTAAAAAGATCTAAATTATATGAAAAAAACTATCTAAGAAGCTATACCACTATATCTGACGACCTGAATTTAGAACTAAATGTAGCTCTAAAGGAGCAGAGTTGGCAACACTGATGGCCCATCCTGGAGTGGCTAATTGGCGGCAACTACAGGGAACCGTGGGGGAGGGGGGACCCCCCACTCTCTTTTATTTGTTATAATATGTTAAAAATATTACAATATATTATAATGTAATGTAAACAAAAATCGTATAACATGGTAATAAATCGTGATAAATTTTCTGTTTTCACTCCGATATTTGTTTATACTTTATATAAGTAAAAAAAAAATTACAAAAAAAATAAAAATTACAGGTCTTTTTAGAAATTTTATTTTCTACTAAATTGATATCAATAATTTTTTCACAAAATTGTACTGGAAAAAAGATACGCACAAAAACTAAACCAAATCGAGCAATTTACCTGTTTTTATAAAATTATACACATATTTACGACTGCATACCTCAATATTTATTAGAGATAGAATAAAACTTTTCAATTAAAAATTGTAGGTAATTTTATTTTCTACTAAACTTTTAAAGCAACTTTAGCCAAAATTTTTATTGGAAACGAGATATTTGAGGAAAACTAGATTTTGGCACGATTTCGGCTAGTTTTTTCAAAATGGCGGCGAAAGCTTAAGTGACCCAAGGTCGAAAACTCAGATTTTTCATCAGGAGATGAGTATATAAAACATATAAAAAAATTGGGACTACCGGAATAATTCCGATCGCGACCCCCTTTTTTGCGCTACTTGCACTGGCCTAAGGGTCTTTCATGGAAGGTCAAGAACAATTGGAAAAGATTAGCAATGCGAGGACTTTGGGAAAATGGGTTTTAGTTTATAAGCTGTTTCAGAACTTAACACACAGAAAAATATAAAAAGACAATGGTCGCAAGCCTTTCGTCTAACTGGGAGGTGCGCGTTAACCAATTTCGCTATTGCCACCAATATTTTATTTTTAAATCACGGTTTGACAGAGAAGGTGGTAATAGCGAAATTATAGTTCAGATAGGGTCTAATAATAATTCATTGCAGAAGGTTTTAACAAATCTCTCTAATGAAGTTCCAAGCTAGAGCCAGGGCTTTTTTAAAAATTTTCCTCTAAAATACGTTCAGCCAAAATGCTTTACACAAGATTGAACCCGAAAAGCAGAAATTGTTAGATAGATCATAAGAATTTGTCTTTGCAAATTTTGACACCTCCAAAAATGGAAGGCGAAGTTAAAACCACATCCAATCAAAGTGAGTATCGTAATAACAATCAACTGTCAGATACAAACTAAATTGCAAAATGTACAAACTGATGTTATAACCTTGTAAAAGAAATAGAAACTTCAAAAGCTTTATATGAGAGCTTTGTCGTACAATTTACGGAAATACGACACAGAAGGTTCTGAAAATTATTTTTGTTATAGAAATGAACAAAATTAAAAAGGTTATTTTAGAAAAAAGAAACGAGTGTGCACACGACTGAAGTAAAACTACAAGACAAAACTCACCCAATAAACCCATGTATCCCTGCTAAGTTACCAAACATAGCGCACGGGGTGACCTATGACCTAGCGGTGACATATGACATTGGGGTGAAATATGACCATGGGGTGACCTACGACCTTGGGGTGACCTACGACCTTGTGGTGACCTACGACCTTGGGGTGACCTACGACCTTGAGGTGACCTACGACCTTAGGGTGACCATCCTTATCCTTATCCTTATCACTCCCCAAGTCAAGCGTCCCTAAAGGCCCGATCGTTCGCCTAACAATCGATCACCGTTAGCATCGATTACCGTTCGCATGACATTTTTCGTAACAGTTACCACTTTTCGTAACGCATTTACCAGCTTACTCCCAAGTCGAGTGTGCGTAAAGAAGTTTTACTTTAAAAAAAATGTCAGTTGAGACATTGTCCAAACAAGCCGACGATACTTTAGTATGCCAATACAAGAAGCAAGAATCTTCCCCCATCCAACATGTTCACATTGTGTAATTAGTCCTTATGAAGGATACGAAAGTAAAGGACTCTTGAATATTGAAATATCAGGTGAGTTTTCAATATTAAAACGCCTTGTTAATTCTTCATTTGGAAGGAAAGCGGAGATAAGGATATTAAATCTCCTTCAATTACTGCAGAGATGGTATTATAAGTGGAAATAAATTGCCGCCAGTGCTACCATCGTTATTCAGGGATGTTAGAAACGAGTGAACTATCGTCACGAAAGGATTTTCTCAAAAAAGTGGTAAATTTCTGTTACTATTTGTGGTGTATTGTTGTTTCCTCTCATTAACAATACAATTATGCTGATCGGGAGTTTTCAATAATACTTCGGTTTATCAGAGATTACTGGCATAACGTCTGTTCTATTTTTTTTAAATCAAAAGGCTTAGCAAATATCTAGTACAAATATGTGATATAAAACTTAGTTATCTCTTAAATTATGATGCATAATATGACATTAAATAATTAAACTTTTCATGAGTTATGTTAAGTACCGCCGGAAACCTTTATTGGATAACCAACACCTCTGCCATAGGTCACCCCAAGTGGTTCGATACGTTTGGTGAATTAGCAGTCGTGCCTGGGTTCATGGGATGAGGTTTTTCTAGGTCTTGGAGGTGGATTACAAGGATACACTGAACCCCAGATCCCTACCCACCCCTTAAACCCCTTTCATTCCCAGAACTCTCCTATCCTTTCTTTCCTTAAAAAAAACCTCCTGTGTGGAGATGTAAAAAATATATTAAAAAAATAATCTTGCCCTATCTACTGTGTGAATATCAAATAACATGAACATAATCAAAAATAAAATTAAAAATCTCAAAAGGGCGTTTTTGGGCAGAAAATATAAATTATGCACGACAAATTTGTGCTCACATGGCGTTTTTTTGGGCAGAAATTATAATTTATACACGATAAATTTATGCATTTAAGCTAATAAAAATAGTTTTTATTTTTATATTATCATGTTCGTATAGTAAATAGAGTTTTTTTTTTTAAATAATCATGAACTCACAAATAATTGCCAAAGTTGCCTGTGAAATCGTTAAAAATTCGTTAAATATTTTTCAATTTGACTGTGCATTTTGACCAAAAATCCAAATTTTGTAATTTGGCGCGCAGTTATTTTCATATTATTCTTCTGTAATGTGTTTAAGTTGTGGGATACTTGCGACCTCCATTATTATTGATCCCATCGTGCGTTCATTCTGTGCATCCATTTTAATAAGAGTTCCACATTAAAGGGAGTGGAACGGACGTTTTCCTGCAAATTGAAACTGGGAAAGAATTGAGAATCATTTTTAAATTACTGTAAAAGTTTTTTACAAAAACAATGATTTATTTTATGTTTTAAATAAAACAAACACTTACAAATTAAAGAGGTTTAAACATTGCCAGAGGGGGCTGTTTATAATGTTTATCAATTGTATATGCTTGTTTTATTCATAATTTCTGAACGAATTTTGCATTTTTCCAACGTTTTTTAAATGTCTTGTATATTTGTTATTTTGGAAGATGTCGTAAAATCGTTTATTTATTTTATTTTATTTTTATTTATTAGAGATAATTGTATTAAAAGAATTCCCTATGAATTTTTTAAAGTATAGATATTCTAAATAGGTACCTATTTAGTTTAACAATCAATCAAATCTGGTACCTAACATAGCCTATGTTAGATGCCAGATTTGATTGATTATTCTTATAATATACAAAAATGATTATTTGTAATATATGAAAATTAAAAACTTGAATAAAAAAAATGTAATAGGTGGCACGTGAGCTGTTTGAAAACTGAATGTATTGGGACTGAATATATGGAACGCGAGAGGGGGAAAGGGTGGGCGGGGAAGGTGCAAGGGGAACGCGGGAGGGTGAGGATACGGGAAAGGAACAGGGACGCTCGGGAAAGGACATGCAGGGAGAAACAATTTCTTTCTTTGGATATGGCATTGCAAGGCATGCCGGGATCCAGCTAGAAATTAAAAACTGAATGTACTGGGACTGAATATATGAAACGCGGGAGGGAGAAAGAGGAAGCGGGAGGGGAACGGGGACATGCAGGGAACATGCAGGGAGAAACAATTTATTTCTTTGAATATGGCATTACAACGCATGCCCGGAACCGGCTAGTAATTAAATAAAAAAAATATGTAAGGAAAATGAATGTTAATCATAGCGTTAAATACCTGGGACATGTCATCACAGATGACTTTAAGGATATCGAAGACATGGAAAGGCAGAGAAGAGCGATAACAGTTAGAGCGGGTATGCAGTCAAGTCGTTTTTACTCCTGCAGCCCCAAAGTAAAAAGAATACTGTTCAACGCTTTCTGTACCTTTTTTTTATTTATTTATTAAGTTAAAAGAAATATAATATTTCGCTTTCTTAACTTAAGTACAGAGCATATATGGTACAGGTGTAGTAGTAATATTTTTAATTTTGTTCCAACATCTTAAGTTTAAATAGTTTTTTTTTAAAGGTTTTTATATTCTTTTCTGCTTTAAGGTTATCTGGAAGGAGATTATATATGTGAACTCCCTCGTGGCCAATACTTTTCTTGCCACTTTCAGTCTTGACAGTATTTGTATACAATTTATTGTGTTGTCTAGTATAATGTTCGTGTACTTGTGATGTTTTTATAAATGTTGTGTTTGTGTGTATAAGTCCATTTTGTATTTTGTAGATTAAAAGACATATGTTATATTCATACAATGTTCTTATTTTAAAAAGATTCATTTCCTTGTGTAGTTTTTTTGTGGGAGTGTCTGGGTTATAGTTGAAGAGCTTTTTAATAACTTTGTTTTGTATTATTTGTAATTCGTTTAAGTACGTAATGTATGTGTTTCCCCATATTTCTATTAAATAATTTAGGTGGGACTGTATTAAGCTAAAGTATAAGCCTCTCTTTACCTCTGTTGGTAGAAGATGAGCAATTCTACCAAATACACCAATCAATGGGATGATTTTTGTTTTTAGTTTTTCTACGTGTTGTTTAAATGTTAAATGTTTATCAATGTACAAGCCCAGGTATTTTTCGCTATCTAGAATATGCAGGTCTCTTTCTTCTATTTGTAATGGTTTATGCGATGGTATTATTCTTTTAGGTGAGCTTAAGATCATGTAACCGGTTTTATTAATATTTATTGTTAATATATTTTTTATTAGCCAATCGTTTAGTACATTAAGATCCATTTGAGATTGTTCTAATAGACTTTCTAAGTTTTTGCCGAAGTAAAATATTGCCGTATCATCTGCGTATAAGAAAATTTCACCATGTAATTTTAGCTGACAGATGTCATTTATGTATATTTGGAATAAAAGTGGTCCCAGTATTGATCCTTGTGGAACTCCATAGTTTATGCTCTCGAGTTGACTGTTTTTATCTCCTATGTTAACACATTGTTTTCTGTTGGACAGATAGGATTTTATTAGTTTAATAGCTGGACCGGTTACGCCTGTTTTTTCTATTTTTTTAATCAGTATTTCATGACTTACGGTGTCAAAGGCTTTTTGAAGGTCTACGAGAATTGCTATGACATAGTTTTTATTATCTATGCTAGTTCTAAGTTTATTTATACACATCAGAACTATGGGTTGACTACACTGCAACCCAATAGCATAAGTTAAATTATAAACCAATCGCCGATTTTTCCGCCTACTGGGATACTGCAGTGTTACGGAAATGTTCCTGGAGGGACGAGTGCACACTTTCCGAGCACTTCTCCGCCACCGCATGGGAAGTTCATCACCGCTATGACTGCCTGGATGGAGTCTCCCCTGATGGCCCTCTGGAGACGGGAGATGGTGAAATACCCCATAAACGGCTTTGCATTAATTTTATTGTTTAATATTTCATTTCTCATGCTTATTTTTTTTACTTAATTTATTCTGTCGATGTTAATTATTTTATATCTCATCTTATTTTTTGTCTTTCTTTTGTTTTTTCAAAATATGGAATGTATTGCATTGCAATTCCCCTGCATACATTCTGGAATAAACTATTATTTATTTAGATTTATTAACTTCAAGTTACACATACCTATTCAACACATTAACTACACATCTTTACTAAATACACTTAAATTGCATTCCCTAGAAAACAGAAGAAAATTAAATGATCTAACTTTTTTGTTTAAAATTATTCACTCCGAATTAGATTGTTGCGAACTCCTGCATCTCATTGATTTTAAAGTACCTACTCGAGAAACAAGGCAAAACATATTATTCTGCAATAATAATTCTGTAACCAACTACCACACACATGCACCAATTTCACGATTACACACACTAGGGAACAAATTCACCTCAAATATCGATGTATTTAATACAAGTTTACCTTTATTCAAGAAATATATGAACAATATTTTTATGTAGAATATTTTGATATCTAAGGAGCATCACATAGGATTTATTGCATATATTTGTGTATTTCTATAAATTTACAATGCAAAAACCTATTACCGTTTTCTATTTATGTATCTTGCATTTTGTCATGTATTTTTCATCACATTTAATTAGTCAAATTTTGTAATTACTAACATACCTTCAAGTTTATTTCCATGCCATTTATAACTTAGAAACTTTCTCTTTTATTGTAATGCACTATCTTTCCTTAAATTTATCTGTTTACCTACCTTTCGTATGATGTTTACTAGTTATATTTTTATAGTTAATCTTTTTTATTTAAAACTGTCTCTGTATTATAAACTTGTCATGTAAAAGCCCATCAGGGCGTTGAAAATTAATAAATAAAAAAATAAAAAATAAAATAAATAATTATTATAATTATCATATGCAGCCACTATTTTTGAAAATATTTTATTACTTTTCGTTACACGTACAATCAATATATTTTTATCAAGGCAGCAAATTATATAAAATACAAAAGAAAATTCCTAACAATATCATTGCACCAAATAACAAAGCTTTCCAGAACAAATCGCGCAAATGAAATTCTGCTCAGATTCTACTGCGGTTTTGTCTTCCAGCACTCCTTCTATTCTTGTCGGCAAGTAGCACTTTACCATTGATATGTTTCTTTTCTCTCCTTTCCCTCGCCCTCCCTCTTCCATTCTGTTCTGCCCTCCTCGCCGTTCTACCATAAACACTCGCAGGGCTAGCAATTGCATACTTGTATTTTTAAATGAGATAGAGAAAAGTTGTAGACTGCTTGTTCAGGGTGAGAGAAATGCTTTCAAAGATTTGATTATATCTTTTGAGATGCATTTAAAGTTTGCGGTATCGTAGTATCTATAAATATTTGTATATCACGAAATAAAACAATTACTTTGTTCACAATAGGCTTGTTGAAAAAGTATCGATATATGGATATTTTTAATTCAATATATCGATATTTTTAGCCGATATATTTTGATCCGATATATCGATACAAAATATCCAATTTTCGAAAATTGTATCAAAAACGGTATTTTTTAAAATTTATGTATTTAAAGTCACTAAAATCCAAAACCGTATAGGAACGAACGGAAAAAAGTAACTGTATTGGGTCATGACATCTAGCGGTTGAAATTTTAACTATTAATAGCTTACAAATCTATTGTCTTTGCATTAGTATTTGTGATCACCAATACTATCTCATGTGTGTAGGTACATACATATAAATGTATGCTATTTTTTGCCATTTTTTTTTCTATGTGTTGGTTCCCAATTGTCTATGATTATTGACTATACCTTGTTCCAAACACGAAGTCCTTTTTGACAGATTAATACGCCAATAGAATGTTACTGAGACGCATACAAACTTTGTTTGCGTCTCAGTTTACATATAAGTTAGAAGACAGCTTTTTAGTTTTTGACATTTTTGTAATTATTACGTAATAAAAATGAATAGTGATAAAAATACCTTCATTTTTATTGAGATTTTTGTACATTAAAAAAAGCAAATTGTGTTCAAAAATTACTATTGATAATATTGAGCTGAATACACTATTATTTTAAAAACGCAAAATCTCTTGAAAATTTGACCGATATATCGATATTTTTTCCTCGATATATCGACGTCGATATTGATATTTTAATAAATATTGATACATCGATATATCGATATTTTTTTTCACTTTCAACATCCCTAGTTCACAACCATGAAATTTATTTAATTAAGATCGACCTATCTTCGTGCAGTAAAAAATATTTTTCTTCTGAATGAAGACCGCATTTTATACGAATAAAAGCTTAGGAAAATTTTCAAGCAATTCAATTCAAAAAATTTTCAATTACTACAAAGTAAGTTACTCGGTACTTATAAATTGGATTATAGTAATTGTTTAGTTCTGAAACAGTTTATAAACTAAATCCATGTTCCCAAGTCCTTCATTCATTCATTATCCCTTTGTCTTCCTCCTTTCCTTAAAAGTCCCTACTTAGTTACTACAAAAGAAGATGTTTTCATACCTACGTGGAACTCATCTACAATATTGGCAACAAAATTTAAAATTACCTACTGTACGAGTCCAGACTGCTATCCAGAAACACGAAGATATTAGTGTACAAAACACTTATCAGACCAGTACTTAAATACGTAGCTGAAACTTGGGTACTAAATAAGAGGAATGAGCGAGCACTGGACGTTTTTGAAAGAAAAATTTTGAGGCGCATCTTCGGACCGGTTCTAGAAAATGGATTTTGGCGCAGACGTTATAACAATGAGCTCTATACTTTGTTTAAGGAGCTAAACGTCGCAAAATTTATAAAACTCTGTAGACTTCGGTGGCTGGGTCATATGGAGAGAATGACCGAGCATCAAGCACCAAAGTCCCTGCTGAACTCAAGACCAATTGGGCGACGGAGCCTGGGAAGATCAGCGATGGAGCGACGACGTCCTCAAAGACACCTATCTCGGAGCTTCTAAACTGGAGAGAGCTGGCACAAAACCGAGATGAGTGGGGGAAGATTCTTGAGGAGGCCAAGACCCACCAGGTGTTGTAGAGCCAATAGTGATGATGATGACGTGTACGAGTTAATAAATCCAAGTGACATCGGTCACATCTTGCAATTGAAATCTCGCTATTAATCGAATAAAGTTCTAATTAATGAACCCCAAAGTGTCGGTAATTGTGACCAAGTTGTGTCGTTATTGAAGTGAGGTGCAGCCATCACCAAGATCGGTCCAGAAACAACGGATGAACGCTTCAGAAGGTAGGGACTTATCCTTTCATTTGCCATTTCCAGTAATTGAATTAAAAACGCAGTCAATTGTCTTGTTTTCGCAAAATTTAGATTTACAGTCCACATCTCTCTGTGGACTGTAAATCTAAATTTAATTTTATCTCTAATGCTGCAAACTAACTGGCTTTTCAGAAACATAGCTAAAGCCAATTCGGGCAACATTTCAATTCTGAGTCTTTCACTAGGTCGATACCAAGTGTATCATCTTCCACTCTTGAACCTGATGCAAATATAGAACACAGTTAAATAATTTATTGGCAAAACAACACATACAATTTACTTGCGCACGCCGCCGGGATTAGAACGCACTCTGGATTCGTAGTCGAGTAGTCGTAACCAGGGCCGGATTAACCATGTCGGAGCCCCTAGGCAGTCCACGTCTCGGGGCCCCTTTGCCAATAGCGGACTAGGGGGAGGGAGGGGGGGTTAAGGGGCCTCCAAACGCCTCCTTGTTCCCTTGATCAAATCCTTAAAGGCTTTAAGGGGGGGGGGGAAGGTTTTCTCGCAAAAAACATTTCTGAAGTTCGTGATCATCATAACTCAAAATCTTGACTTGACTTGACCGATGCTTTTGAAATTTTGTACACTATTTCTACACATAAATCAACAGGTAGTCGGAGGGAGTTTTTTTAACCATTTTATAATAACAAATTCACCGAAAGTTTTTGGCAAAAATCGCATTTTTCACTTCAAAATGCTGCCAAAAAAAAAAAATCGACAAAAACTCCCTCTGACTACCTAGGAAAACATATTACCTTTTAAACGCATTTTGATTTTTTTGTTTCAAATGATCCGGTGATGAGTTATGGAGTTCACCGCTTAACAACTTTTTTTCGAGGCGCTTCCGGAGATTCGCTCTCATGACAATATGCCTTTATTTCGCCTTTAAAACCTTACTCCCCCCCCCCCCTAAGGCACCAGGACACTGCAAAAAATACTTTTGTATTTATTTCATTTTCTGAAAGATGCATTTGTTAAAAATGCACCCACCAAATTTTTCAAAGAAATTCGAAAAATTCACGAAGATACAGCATTTTATGTGAAACCATTTGTAACAGTTTGTATGTTGAATTATCCTTCAGCAAAACTTTGAATGCGTTTTTCTCGAAACTTTTTAACACGTTTTTCAAACTGGTTTACAAGATAATAAAAAAAACTATACATTCGATTTGCATGCACCAAGTCTTAATCTGTTCGAAAATCTACTGTCCATGGCGTAGGGGAATTTTGATATCTAAAAAACATAAAAAATGGCGGACCAGCGAATTTTATTTTTGATTTTTTATGGAAAATTTTCATTGTTCATAAAAAAATAGAGTTTTATAAAAAAATCCCGAAATGGTGCCATAGTCACTGGATTTTCTAATTGTTTAAGACTTAGTGCATGCAAATCGGATATATAGTTTTTCTAATATGTTGTCAACCAGGTTGTAGTTTCGAGAAAAACGCTTTCAAAGTTTTGCTGGAGATAATTCAACGTGTAAACTGTTTAAAACGGTTTCATATAAAATGCTGTATCTCCATCAATTTTACCAATTTCCTCAAATGGTGAGAGCATTATTAATAAATGCATCTTACAGAAAATGAATAAAAAAGAACTTTTTTTTGCAGTATCCTTAAATTAAAACCTTATTTAGGATTTGATCAAGGGAACATATAGGCATTTGGAGGCCCCCCAGAGTCAAGAGGCCCGTGTGAACTGAATAAAAAACTAGTAAAATTACGTTAACTGCACTGGGTTCATTCAACTTTGCCGCCCCGGGCTTCTGACGGGCTTAGTCCGCCACTGCACTTTTCCCTTTTCTAACTTCGAAAATTATTTTTTTCTACCAAAAAGTAATTTTATTCATAATTAATCTGTTCTTTTACTACGTTACGAAAGGTATGCCATCACCCCATTCAATAAAAAAACGAATAAAATACAATAACCATTTATTGCACGTAAAAGAACACATACATAGAATCAAAAATATATATTATAAAAAAAAACATTACAATGAGCTGTCTTGCTACTAAAGTGATCTCTTCCAGACAACCTTTCCCAAAGAATTTTAGCAAACAGATAGGTAGAGCTTGTACAACATTTATATTTTAAACATACGATTACAAATAAAAACAAAAAATAAAACAAAACAAATGCCAATATAAACCACAAACGGCACCTTCACACTTCAGATACTAAGTAATGTTGCAACAAATAGAAGGAAAGAAAAGTAAAATACAACTAAGTTTATATATTTGTTTTAATTATAGATTTTTTATTTATTTAATTTGTGCATGATGAGAACATTAGTAATTTATTGGGTTATAACCTAGTTATTATAATTTTTTGTTTTCTTTAATGCGTGTACCTAATGTTATTAACCTGTAAATATTAATAAAAAAATTAAAACATCTTGATAGCTGACTTTTTCCGAAACTTCGTTGCTCACTAATTGAAGCTAGTCATTTTTTTTGAGGACGCGGGGCCCCTAGCCGATGCGGAGCCCCTAGGCAGTTGCCTACTCTGCCTTAGGGATAATCCGGTACTGGTCGTAACCCTTGACCATGAAGGACGTCAAATATAATATGTTTTTTATACGCCATAACCCTAAATGAAAGTACATAATTATATACATGTATTAAAATGAATTAACTTATGAACGTTAGGATTCGAATATTCATTCGACTTTTCTGTCGATTATTAGCATACTAATAGATTTGTCTTTCTTTTTTTTACATGAATACCGCAAAAGAGTCTCAACTGCTCCCGTCAGGAGCCAGTGGGACTGTAGCATCCCCAATTGGGGTATGTTGTGAGGCGGAAGGTAGTGGGGAGGGGAAGGAGAAAGGGAAGAGGAAGGTGGGGAAGTACCTGGCTATTCAGATCAGGTCACCAAACACGTTTGAAACGTTTCAATTCTGAATGGTGGTCTTACACCAGAGCGATACTGAGAGTATCTTCCACTCTGGAACGCGCCGCAAATATACTACCTATATATTATTTTTAAATGAATAAATTGTGAAATAACACAAATTAATCAAATAAAATTTATTTGCCACGCCGGAATTCGATTGGAGTGCGAATCACGAGCCTTACCACTGGACTACGCCGGCCGTCTTGTACATATTATAAAAGCATTTTTTTATTACTTTCCTCTGAATTACCTGCCAATTTTTTGTATCTTCTGGGTAAACGAATAAAAATTATAACAAAAAACAGAGTGTGCAATTCAAACGCGTTAGAGGTGAAACCTTCAGAAATCTAAAGACAACAAGGGCGGGGAGGCTACGAAGCACCGCAAAAAGAGGAGACCGATTATACTATCTCATTCTCTCGCAGGCTAAATCCCACTGATGTATGCGTTTGTTTCGTTTTAGTATCACTATTTTTCGTTTCATCGAGTTTCAAATCACAGAAATTTTCACTTAAAAAATAGTTTATTTATCATCCCTTAAACCTAGCCCTCCCTGCCCAAGAAGAACCCTACATCTTGCACCCGCAACCCCCGAAGGTTGTATTCCTCACACGTGCCTTCTCCTTGCCCACCGGCGCACGTGCGAATCCGGGTTCCACGTGCAATTTCTCCGTCCTCTGTACACTCTGTGCTGTATATTGTACTGTACACCTGCACACAGTACCTACCCTTACTGCACAAATACTAGTTCCACTGAGTATAAAACCCCTAGAAATATCGTCACCTTTACCGATTTCATGTAAAACTGGTGTTGCCTTGATGAACTTTAACAAACACACGTATATATCTGGGGCTAATGCTAGAAGTGCTTAAGTAAGTTTTAGAAAATTTGGTTTAGGTACCAGAAAGAACATACTTTAAAACGACCCTAATTTTAACTACCCTGTTAATATTTGCGCGTTTTCAATTCGGGATATTTCGCTCAGAGGCTTGGTAAATACCCGCCGTCTTGTAACAACACGTCAGCTATTAACTTCTCTCTTATTCAGTATTATTTCGATGGTTGTGTATCGTTTTAAGAGGAAAAAGGTTAAGAAACAATAAAATGCGCGATTACCAGAAAACATCGAATATAAACCAATAGTTGACAATGACTTGTGTATTACTTTGACAAAATTGTTTTCAAAAGTTGGTTTTGAAAAACGTGAGAAAACAGTCACACTTCACTCCTAACATAACAAAACCTAACGTAACCCAACATAACCCAACGTAACCTAACGTAACCTAAGGTAACCTATTGTGACCTAACGTGACCTAACGTAACCTAAAGTAACCTAACGTAACCTATCGTGATCTAACGTAACCTAACGTAACCTAACGTCTAACGTAACCTCATGTAACCAAAGTAACCTAAGGTAATCTGACGTAATGTAATGTGACGTAATGTAACGTAATGTAATGTAATGTAACGTAATATAACGTAATGTAAAGTAACAAAATGCAACGTAACGTAACGTAACTTAATGTAACGTAATAAAACGTAATTTAAAGTAACAAAATGTAACGTAATGTAACGTAATGTAACGTAATGTAACGTAATATAACGTAATGTAACGTAATGTAACGTAATGTAACGTAATACAACGTAATGTAAAGTAACAAAATGTAACGTAATGTAACTTAATGTAAAGTAACAAAATGTAACGTAATGTAACGTAATGAAACGTAATGTAACGTATTGAAACGTAATGTAACGTATTATAACGTAACATAATGTTAAGTAATGTAACGTAATGTAACGTAAAATAATGTAACGTAATATAACGTAACGTAATCTAACCTAATCTTACCTAAGCTTACAATTCAACATTCTTCTAAACCTGTCTAATATTTACGAAGCCACTTCTAACATTTACCGAGCGCCCGAGCGCTGCTGAAGTATCCCGAATGGATAACGCGTCGGGTATTTACTAATATATATACAGCCAACGTGATCTCGCTGCAAGCCTCGAAGAATCCAGACTGCACTTCGAAAGAACCACAATATCAGAAGCATATCGATACAGGTATTTGAAAAATGTTGATCAATCACAGTAAAACTAGGGAAAAACTGTTCTTAAATGGTACGTACGCTTCTATCAGTTTTTCTCTTCTCTGACTAAAATTTCTACAGTGTGCAAGTTGAGCGATAATACAAAAGTACGGTAATATGTGAAAATGCAGATTGGCAAAATAAATTTTCTATTACCGCATCGGATATTGAATATTGAAAGACCTTATTAAATTGAGAACTTATTATGGCGTCATTCTTTGGGAATATCGTGATGCTGAAGGAAATGGAAAAGGGGCAGGACGGGTTGAGAATTTTTTTATTTGTTATATGTTATGAAATAATATTTTTTTTTTATTCAAAAAATAATTTCTATTGGAAAAATCTAAAAGAAAGTTAATAAATAGTCTGTTATGTAACTCTGGTTTAACCCTTTCTGACGATGTGTTTGCACAGTACAAACACCGATGTTTTAATTTATTGTGGGTTCTGCAATACGTTTGCACGCCTGATACACCTCTATCTTTGTAGGTTACACTGCCATCTGACGTGGTTTGCGATGGATCCGCTTCCACAATAGCCTTCAATTCTTCATTATCAACTTTGGTCTCCGGCCGTCCACGGGGCTTGTTCTGCAGGACGAAATTTCCAGAACGAAAACGTTGGAACCAAAAACCCACTGTATTTTCTTTTGCGGCACCGTCGCCATACACATCATTAATCCTTCGAGCCGCATCTGCAGCTATTTCAAGTTTTCTATTTTGTAAACTAAGTGACGCAAAGAAAAAAAACATTTAAGGAAAAAACAAATAAATTATAATTTTCGAAACACAAATACATGAGTAAAATAGCTGTATAAATTCGAATTTGGAATTCCTAACCAAAGAGAAGATATTTGAGATCAAAGTTGCCAGTGCGGCAAAACGCCAATTTCATATGTAAGGACCTAATATACTTTTTAAATGTAATTTTTTTTCACCAATGTATCTAATGAACTGTTTGTTTCTGTTTTAAAAATAAAATAAATGATAAAGAACACGTCCGTTCCCTTCCCAATTCTCCATCTATGCCTCCTTCTTCTTCCTCCACTTGACGAGTCCAGCCCATTTTTGGTAAATTATATATTATAACATAAATGCAACCTAATGTTAGTAGAGTATTATACTGCCCTGATGAAGCTACGGTTGTAGCGAAACCCGGTCGGCATAAAGTATAAAAATAAAAGTGGTGTTTACAAAGTTATTGCTTTATTTTAAATTAATAATGTCACATCACAAAGTATCCGCTTCATATGAACAAATAAAAGTCTGTTAATAAAATAACTCGGTGGAACCCGTCAGCATTTTAAAATTGAAGAAAGGACCCTACATATTTCCTAACACCTTCAACAAATCTCTCAAAATATCTATGCCATTTCGTGGACAGTAGTAATAATTTATTACTAGTCACCCTTCCACTCCTACCCACCCACCCCTTGGGTGTGGGGTAGAATATAGAAGACTTACTTGGTGTTAGGAAATATGATATACACGTGGAAATGGTACGGATGTATGATTCACCATAGCATAACTTTAAGCCGGTCTAATCCTAAATTAAATTCCCTCAATGAATAGTCGAATGCCTAATAGAACCTCAGATCTCCAACTGCACGGTTTAGAAATACACGGTTTGATTCAATTCGGATAAAATCTAACTGCGTTTTACTTTTGCTGTCCTGGTAATAGTTACTGTACAGGGTAATGGTACTGTACAAGGCCCGCAGATACTTTAATAGTACACAACTGCTAACCTTGTACAAATCACGCCAAACGCGTGCCCAACATATGTATATATGCATTGATCACATGAGAACGGGTGGCTTCTTCGACTCGTTCTTGTGCTCAACATCTCGGCCGTGGAACGATTTGCCTGGCCTTTGTGTTTCCTCCTTCCTACAACATGGGTCTCTTCAAGACAGAAGTTCATAACTTCCTTTTCTCAAAAAGATCCTCCACACAGCATCTCAGATGACAGAGGCCCTGAGGGAAATTATTTTCTTCAGGGCCTCGTGTGTGGAGTTAATGTAAAAAAAATGTTTTTATGAAAACACTGTACAAGAACTAAACTAACTAACTAACTATCACGCCATTTCTCCGCAGTGATAGGAAGAGAGACAACTCGATCTTGGCACACACTCCTTGCCTCGTTCACATTTTTACATCGTCTCATACGTCTTGCTCTTCTATTATTCCGACTCTTGACATGGCCCGACTCAAGTACCTAATTCATTTGGTAGTGCCATATCTTTCTCGGGCGTCCCCAACTTCTTCTGGCATTCACATTTTCGTCATTTATTCTCTTAACGCTCCTATATTCCTCCTAAAGTCAATAGATGTCACACATTAAAAAATAAAATGGATAAAAATTTATCCAGACACTATCTACTTGTAAATAGCGTTTAGTTCGGGTTGAATCTTGCAATCATATATAAAAATAGCAGCCAATATGTGCATTAAGAAAATGAAGATAATGTTGATAGTTCTTAGTCGAAGTATGATGCAGTTAAAAGTGACCGAATTTGATATCGACACCTTAGCTCTAACAGTTGGTAGAGCACTTGCCATGTAAGCAAAGGGTCCTGGGTTCGAGTCCCAGAGGTGCCAAATTCTTTTTCTGATTTTTTTGTCTCCGGATTTTCGATTGAGTTTCGCTAATATTGTCTTCATTTAATAAAAAAAATTGAAGTATTATTGATTGAAAAGATGTGATAACTGCTCGTAGTACCTACAGCCTTCTTTACCGACATTCCGTGCAAGTTAATAGATTCGACACATCCGCGTTAAACTTGTTTTAATCAAGGTATAAGCGGTACCCGTAACCGCCTCCCAAATTGAAATGATTTTAACTATTATTTTATTTGAGTTTCAGCATTCGCGGTGCGTTACATTAGAAGTAACCCGTTTCTGCCTTAGGTAGTTAGGTTAGGTTTGGTTATATCAGAGCCTCCAAGGACCAAGACTAGAGGCTGATTGAATAGTCGTCAGCTTACGGCTTAGTGGAGCCTAAAGGCTGTATTGTTTTGATTGATTCTGTTTAGGGGCCATGTATAATATGTAATTGTCATCAGAGCCTCTCAAAATGTATCTCCAAATAAATTATTATCAATCATAACGACCTGATCTAAGAAAAGTATGTGTACTTAATCAATTTAATTTACTCATATTAAAAACATTACAAAATTTCAAAGTGCTTTTATAAGAGAGAAAATATATTTTTAGTTTTTAATTTTTTTTTTTTTGTTATTATTATTGTTCAACAGAATAATTCCAATTACAGTACAATTTAGTTACCCTATCAGCATTTAGGCAAGTGACTCTTCAATAATGTTTTTAAGGCATATAAAGAACAGTCACTTACATCCAAATGGTTTGCAAATTCATTTAACAGCACCACTCCCCTCGTCATGCTATGCTTTGCCAAGACGTCTGTTCTGCCGTTCGGTACTTTAAATAAGTCATGATGTCGACTTCGGCTGTAGTAGTCTGGTACATATAAATCATAGCATCCCAAGAGAAATGGCCTATTGATGAAATTGTTCCAAATTTTGAAAGACAGAATAGCAAGACTTGCTTTCCTTCTAGTTTCTAGGCTCATGGCCTTGAGGGATTTTGATACATTACACAATCACATATAAGAGATTCAAAATTATTCACACTGAGGGAGTAGTAAAGTGGTCGCTGCCCAGATTTCTTTCAGTTGATATTTATTATTAAGAGATCATTTGTTGTTCATTACACGGGCTTCATTAATATACTGATTCTACCATGATCTATTGTTGTAAATGTCCACTCGTTAAATTGGCCACACACTGTCAGATAGGGATAGGTACTTGGATAGCAGGATAGGTTAGATTAGGGAGATGCATATAGCTACATCAACACCATAAAAGCCACCCACCCCCCAATATTTAAACACACTTTTAACGACTGTCAACAGACTGAAACTGACTTGACTTTCTAGTAATCTATGCGTAATTTTTTTATCCTTCACTTATGCAAAGTCTCGTTTTAAATCGAGAAGTTTTGTAAAAAGCTAGAAATCCTACAGATATTTAAATCAGGGCAATTTTCAAAGGTGTCGTGATAAAAAAATGATTTGTAGAAATTTGATTTTCTATAATTATTTATTATATTAAGATTTTTAGGATTAGTGAATTCTTTTCATAAATAACTTACCTCAGCAACGATTTTTTGGAAGTATTTAGTAACAAATTGAAGATTAGAACACAATTTTAATACATTTTTTTAAATCTTGATTTGAAATTTTCGATTTTGGTACGGAAAAATTGCAGATAATTCCAATAATTTTTCTCTTGAAACATGCTCGTATCTCTCCCCATAAGATTCCAAGTAGACCTTCTCCTACATTGAAATTTTACGTTTTTAACAATTGTTTAAAAAATTAGAGCGTGATGAAGATATAACTTTTAAATTTATTGAAAAAAAATTAATTGTAACAAAGATAATAAACAGTCAAAATGTTAATTTGTGCTACCGCCAAACAAGCGTTTCACAATTGGGTACACGTGCGGCATTACTGTACCACTGCCATTCGAATTATAAACAATAGCACTATGAGACACAATTGCATACGTTTTACAAAGTTCTCTTTGAAAATTCATAACTTAATCATTTTTGTAGATATCGAAAAACTAATATTACTGTCGCTAATAAGTCCTTAAATATAATACCTACATTTTCACAAACCATCAAAATTAGGAACTCTCTCCTTCAAGTGACACTTTGAGAACCTAGTGGTAGGTACAGAAATACAGAGGACGGGTTGTGGTTCGATGCTCGCAGCACCAATAATAACAATAATTGAATCTCGCTTCATTAATCTCATTATTCAATCAAACCGTCTAATTGCCGTAATGGATTTGTGAGAAGATGAGATGGTGCGGAGGTACTTCTGTTCCAATATCTAGCAATATTGTAATGAGCTTGCTCTGCACTGTTTCTGATTTTCTGGTACGAGTTGTTCTCTGTGTGGGCTTTTAGGGGCTTTCGTTCGATGGTTCAGTTTGATGTAAACCTTTGGATGGGTGGATATTGCTAGTAAAGTTGTGTCAATAATAAAGCTGGATCTATCAGAAGTGCAAAGAGAATGCGAAATTGTGGAAGCATGGTAGAATCACATCAAAATGACATAAATTTTTTTTTTAAAGCTATATACCTAAGTATTCTTCATGATTATTTATAAAAGTTATACGAGCAAACCTCTTCGAACACAGAAGTGTTTCTGAAAATGTCCAAACTGCTCGAGATACTAGAACCAAATTCTTATTTATCCCTTTTGCTGAAACCACTTTTGGCAAAATAAATTTTAGATACTTTACAATAAAGCTATACAATGCTTTTCCACTGGCCATTAGACAGATCAACATTTATTTTAAAAATGAATCAGATATCAAGTCTTGGATCATGAGCCAAGACAAATTTAACATCAAAGATTTTATCAAAATCAATATATAATTATGCATTTCCATACGATGCTGATTGTCTTTTGTTTTGAAACTAATATTGTGTTGTTTTTTTGTTATAAACTACTTATGTTTTAAACTGTGCCTACTCTCAACCCAGGAATTTCTAGTGAGACAGGCATAGCATATCACTAATAACAGAATCAATTGACAAAAAAACCTCTTGGCCACAATCAAAATCAATATCTATCACTCTCTACTAAGAAACTCCGAAACTTTCCATATTCCTCAAATAATCAACTTTCGCCCTACCAGGCGTCTGTTGTCTAGGGCACCCTCTTGTCCTGGAGAAGTAAATTATCTCCAAAGGCGGAAGAATCTTCGAGGTCAACGGCATAGGATGTGGAAAGAAACGGGAAACTACCACATAGGTTCAAGTGGCATCCCAAGAACCAGCAAATCGGTCGGTCTAAGAGCGAGGTCGACAGCCGTATACACCAGGCTAGGCTTGGATTCAATTAAAATAGAATCGAATAATATAGACCTAAAACTGAGAATACTCTCATCAAGACCTATGTATGGAGTATCTTGATGTACGGCTGCGAAACATGGTACCTATCCGAAAGAGATAAACGGAGACTAGAGGCTTTTGATATGTGGTCCTATACTAAGACTATTAGGAATTTCCTGGAGAGACCACATTACAAATGAGGAGGTTTTCCAAAAAATCGAAAAAGGAAGGCACCTGCTCAGGACGTTGTCCGAAAGGCGTGCAAGATGGATCGGCCATGTAATACAACATGAAGGCCTCTTTCATGTCACAATGGAGGGTATGACCGAGGGGACAAACTCTAGGGGACGCCCACGCCGAGAGTACCTGGAGGACCTGCTGGTGGACGTGCGCTGCTCATCATATGCAGACAAAGAGCCGCACAAGACAGGGAAGAATGGAAGAGACGAATAGAGGAAATTGCTGCAAACCAATTCCAGGGTTGAAACCAGAGAGAGAGAATCAACTTAACCTTCTCCCAACCTCTAATACGAATATATCAACTACATAACATCCATGGTGGTGGAAAGATTCCGGACATATTTACGACTGCCCCCAGAACTATCAAGTTTCTCGAATATCTTGTTTTCACTTGAACCAAATTTTACTGTCTCATTTTTTAGTTGCAGTTTTTTTACATACTTATGTTTTATTCTATGATCATTGTACGGTTGGAATTTATTATTGGTTATTTCTTTGTAAATTTTTAATGTTGTTTTTAATTCTGTTCATTGTGTTCATCCATCCATTTACATAAAGAAGAAAGTCCGTGGCGGCTTGAATTGATTTGCATGCAAATCTACAGTTTTATTCTTAGAATGGTGAAAATTTGCATACTTGACTGTCAAAACAAAATTAAGGTCACTGTTTACAATTAGATTTCAAAAAACTCTCTGTAAAAGTCGGAGACTTCAGCTAGTTATAACTAAAAAAGAATGTAATTTTATTTTTCGAATTCACTTAAATTTGTAAAGCATTCCATATTTTTATCTGAGTTAGTATTTTTTATAAGGTACTAGCTGGTACCCGGCATGCGTTTCTATGCCATTTAATAAATAAATTGTTTCTTCCTGCGCGTCCTTTCCCATTCGTCTCGCTCCCCTTTCTCCTCCTCTTTCTCTCCCGCGTCCCCTTCCCCTATCGCGTTCCCACTCCTCCTCCTCCACCTTCCCTCTCCTCACTCTACTCCCCTCCCCCTTCCCCCGCCCTGTGAACCTCCCTCCAGAGTTCCCCTCACCCCTCCCGTATACGCCACCCTCCTCCCGCGGATCCCCCTTCCGAGTTCCTCTCCCCATTCCCGAGTTACCCTCCCCCTCCCGGGTTCACCTCCCCCCCCTCCCCTCCGTCCACTCCCCCCTCACTTCTACCGCATTCCATACATTCAGTCCCGTTACACACAGTTTTCAAACAGTTCGCCTGCACCTATTGCAATTTTTTATACAAATTTCATAATGCCAGAGCTCACCATTACATATAGAAAACTTCCCGGGCGTGCTCACAACAACTCACCAAAGTTTCATCGCAATCTCGAGTGGATCCCAGTCTACCGTACCGAACGTCAAATGTTTGACAGGAAAGTAGGTAGAACAGTTTATATAGGAAAATGAAATTGTTGTTTTTACTATCTTCCTCGCAATGTTTCCATATTTTCTCACCGTTTAAACCTTCCCTGGACTACGACAAACATTTCAAAACTAAAATCATCTCAATCGGCCAAGCCGTTCTCGAGTTTTAACGAGACTAACGAATAGCAATTGATTTTTATATTTAAGATTATTTTAGTTTATAACATTATATTTTTGCAGTAAGCATTCCTTTTAAAATACATGCATTATTTCATCTTTTTTTAGACTTTCAGGCATTTCATCATACAACTTTAGTCCTCTATATGTTAGGCATTTCTGTGGCTCTAATTTTCTCATATTAAAGTATTTTGGCATTTGATTTTCATAACTTTATGCATAAAAATTAACACAATATAGCAGTCTCTATTTTATTGGAATCTAATTTAGCTCCTCTCTCATTTGATTAACCCTTGCCTACTTACTTGCCTTTCCTCAATGTACATCTCAAAACTCTGTACTGTATAACTTGTGGCTTGTTCAAATTTCCTTCATTAGCCAAATATAATATCGTAGAGCAGTAATCTAAATGTGGAGTAACTATAGTTTTAAAAATGAGCTCTGTAAAGTTTGCGTTTAGTTTATCCACTGGAGCGCTTTTTGCTGAATTTCAGCACCAACTACAACTTAGTTGTCTTAGCTGATGAATTTCAGTAAATTTTCCCTAGATGCATTAAAAAATTTATTGTAATATTTTCAATACGCCCGCGGTTATATTTTGAAGTTTTTTAGTAGGGGAAGAGATACTACTTATCTTCGTATCAAGAGATGTGAGTGTCCTATAGTTATATTTGAAATATTGGTAAACAAAGATTCATGTTTGGAAGAAATCTGTAAAATGTTAAACTGTCAGAATGTGTCCGTTTAAAATGCGGAATTTTATCGTGTTTTAGTGGATTTTTCTAACATATTCGAATACCAGTGTTACATATTGTTAGCGGACCTACCTGGGGGTCCCTAAATTCTGCCGACAGACTAGCTCAGGTTTTAGTCAGCAGAGCGGGAGAGGCCCTCACCACCAGGGTGGTAGGATCTGTGAGGCGTGTGTGTGTCTTTCCTGAAATAAAGCTGAAATTTCTACGGGCTGGGGGAAGGCAGTGAAACAGTAGCCAGGGTAAACAACAGTTATATTGGGTAAAACACTTGCGTATACACAATATCACAATAATGCATACAGAGTAATACAGGGTAGCAACAACAGTTCTGTCTAAAATGGAGGAATCTGTCCCTATAATCTCTCTGGAAGGGGTTATTTATCTCCGCGGTGAATTTACAGCGAACACACGCAAATATGGGGGAATATAACGGCTTGGGTACTCACAGTGAGCGTCTGGACTCTTGTATCTTCAGTGTCGGGAAAGAATTCGGCCATTCTTGGTGTCCTAGTGTATCACTTAGCAAAACACGTTCCATTGTTCTCGCGCGGAACCTTCTAGAATGGGCGCGGAACGGTCCTCACACTATACGTGCTTACTAGACCGGGAGCTGCGGGCGAGTGGCGGTTGGCGGCTGGCTACCCGGTGGCTTGGGTTCCGCCGCCGGTAGCGCGCCGGTAAGCTAGCGGAGGGGGAGCGAAACTGTAGTTTGCGCAGTGGCGTGCGCTACAACTTGGGAGGAGGGGCCGAGTCATTTGCAGGGGCGTATTTGTGTATCGTAACAATATAATGATTGAATTAGCAATGCATTCAACTGTTTCAACGTGTTTCAAATTTAAAAATTCTGTGATATTTGGAAAACAAAAGTTTTGTGGTTATGTTTTTGCCATTTTATTGCCAAAAGGAGTGTGTTTGACAATGCGATATTGTAACGTAATTATTTTCATGGTAGTTATTCAGTCGGTTCTTGCTCAGAATGAGTATTATTAATTTCGGCGTGCCGTTGGAACGACTCAGAACAAATTCAAATTGCCTGGAAGGTTTCTCGATTGTTTTGGAAAAAAAAAAAGAAAAAAAACTGTCGTAATGACATATCAATGAATTTGTCGGAAGTTTGATTTGTAAGGAGTTTTGATACTCGTAAATTATTGTGTAAATTTGCAATATTATGCGACTACACATTCAAATTAGTGTGACTGTGAAGAAATATTGCTTGACGCTCGTAATGACGCGGCAAACAACCCACCGAGAAATAGCCATCGGGATTTACTGATCACAGCTTGATACATTGATGTTTTGGTCGGGCGTTTTTACAGCCACGTACAATCCTATATCACAGAGGACAACTTTGATGAAGATTGCAGGCGCTTCTTAAATGTCATCAACAGTCTAGAACTGCTGGTTATATCCTTTCAATGCTCAGAGCTGGCCGTCGGACGCATTGTGATCAGCGGGCCTCTGTGGGTGGACTGGAATCTCGGCTGCTTCACGGTGTCATGGGCTTGCGAAGCGGCAGCTCTGGGGCTCTTCTCCAGCTATTTGGAGCCATTGTTGCTGAGGTTGGAAGAGGTGCGCCATATTAACTATCGCAAGCTACGAATGATCATTTGGAGTGGATTCTACTAAAATAACTGAATTATCTCTCTCTCTCTCTCTACATTTTTTTGAGCTTACAAAGGTATTTATGTAGATTGTGTTTTTGCTTGTCAATAATAACAAGTATATTTTGTTTAATGTGAGTTCTTTTATTTACATCAGATAGTAGCTTTCTTTTTATCCCATGCAGGGAGCCTGAAATGATGATGAGAGCTCATGTATACGGAATTTCTTTGCTAACGAATAAGATGCGTGTCAATATTTTCAATAAATAAACCAATAATCGAGTTAATTGGTATTGTGGATTTAAGATAATTGATGTAGCTTTTTGATATACTGCAGTTATTTTCGGTGAACCTTTTATGCATTCCATTTTAGTCTTATTAAAAGTGTCGCAATTTTTTGACTAAATTTGTGTCAAAAATTATTCAAAGGGAATATTAAACAGTTCACAACATATCAAAATTCGGTTTTCTCTTATACATATGTAGATTGTGATTGTAAAATAGACCATTTAAAAGAAACCTAGTAGAAATTCATTTATGTGGAGGGAAAATTGAACTACCAAGGCGAGTTAATAGGGAGGTAATCCTGAGAATAGTTCCGTTTTAAATGTTTACGATTTTATAATATTTTTTTTATAAATTCTAGGAATATGTAATAATCAACAAAAGATAGGTGAATTCATTGAATATATAGTGCTATAATCAGTTTGTATGTCTCTATATTAAAATTCGGAGGTACGATTTTTTTAAAGTGGGCGGAAAATATTCAAAACGGTCACCAAAATATCACGAGCAATCCGAGGAAGAAAATAAAAAACGCGCCATCGCTCCAGTGGTTATCATGTTTGCAAAAATATCTTTAGCGATCGCTCGCCATAATGTGCCAAATTTATATAACCTAGAACTATGAAATATATGTTGAAATTTCGGTGAATTCATTGGCTTTAAACCGCAGTAAGTAAACAATTCATATATTTCTGTATTAATATCTTGAGAAATGATATCAATTAAAACGAAAACCGAACGCTCGAGGGATAATAACTTTTGGCTTGAATATCCTGTTTGATTATTCTAGGATTGCACTCGTTATATCAATAATTTCGAATCACCTAATTTCAACCTCCAATCAATCATAAAACTTTTCTCTAACAACCAATTACCCTTCTGATTTCACTACAAAACTTTTCGTTTCCCCTTTGATATAATCGGTCAAAACTAATATTTGCTTATTTTATGGTAATAAAAATAATAATATTATTTGGATGATTTGTATAGCGTCATTTTAGTGAAAAATCACCTCGAAGGCGCTGTACAGATGTACAAGTATATTACATTTTTACAATTTGATGCGTTTGCCCATCTAGTGCGTGGCGGGTGCGATTGGGAGATACTGAGATCTTTTGAACTCTCTCGACACATCAGTGGGAGGGATGGATTTATATGTTCGTCACTTCTGGATACATTGACCCACAGATTTTTATCAACTGTCTATACCTTTTTCCTTCCAATACCTTCAATTCTTCCTTTCCTTAATCTCCAAAGATGATTTAAACTTTTTTTCTCAGAGCTCCTGTGTGGAGCTAATATTAAAAAATATATTAGGTCCTTACATATGAAATTGGCGTTTTGTATGGGAGGAACATAGGTCGATTTTTTTTTAAATATAGTATATTTATTTAATCAAAGTATGTACCATTGCTATCTATGCACTTTTGCCATCTCATAGGTAGTTCATCGATCCCTTTACTAAAAACACCATTCAGACGGGAATCAATAAAATCTTTGAAGGCGGTTTGAACTGCCCCATCGGAGTTGAATTTTTTCCCTTGCAAGAAGTTATCCAAATTTTGAAAAAATGGTAATCTGTTGGGGCATGGTCTGGAGAGTACGGTGGATGTCTTAGACATTCCAATTGAAGCTCTTCTAATTTGGTAACCGTCTGTTGTGCAGTGTGTGGTCTAGCGGTCAACACGCCTTTGTTTGTGAGGTACCCACCTTTCAGGCTTTTTCACCTTCCCAATTTGCTTCAAGTGGATTAAAACAGTTTTATCACTAACACCGCAGCCTGCAGCTAACTCGGACGTGGTTTGCGATGGATCCGCTTCCACAAAAGCCTTCAATTCTTCATTATCAACTTTGGTCTCTGGCCGTTCACGGGGCTTGTTCTGCAGGCCGAAATTTCCAGAACGAAAACGTCGGAACCAAAAACGCACTGTGTTTTCTTTTGCGGCACCGTCGCCATACACATCATTAATCCTTCGAGCCGTTTCTGCAGCACTGGTGCCACGGTGGAACTCGTACTTGTAAATAACGCGATATTTCAAGTTTTCCATTTTGTAAACTAAGTGACGCAATGAAAAAAAAAACAATTAAGGAAAAAACAAATGAATTATAATTTTCGAAACACAAATACATGAGTAAATAGCTGTATAAATTTGAATTTGGAATTCCTAACCAAAGAGAAGATATTTGAGATCAAAGTTGCCAGTACGGCAAAACGCCAATTTCACATGTAAGGACCAAATAAAAATATATATGTATACGAACGGGTTATTTTGCATATAAAATCTGCTTTAAATGATTTTCTGACTTCTGTGTTGGTTAATCGAATTTGAGCTTTAGCGCTAAAATCGTCCGTTTCTATACTCAGTGTGCCAGACGATTTTTATGCTAATAACGTATGTTTGTGGTTATATAAGGCACACTTTTACTTGTGTTTTCCATTTAAAAATATCCTCCACAGAGCATTTCGAAAGTTGACGTAGGACCTTAGGAAAATTGTTTTCCTTGGGGCCTTCCGTGTGGAGTTTGTATAAAAAAAACCCTACCAGAATTTCATTACGATAATATTAATCCCTAATATTGTGCAAGATTGAATGGAATACCGCAAAAACAGAACTAATGGTCGAAATGATTTAATTCCAACTTAAATATTTGAGTTTCGGATGCTTTCCAAATCCCTTTCTCCGAATTCATTTAATCGAATCGGACTTAACTACTTTAAAACATTCTTAAATCGATTGCATCAAAGCTTTTAGGAAGTTTTCCACTCAAAATTGGTACTATGTAAGTGTCAAAACTAGTAGATTACATAAATGTAGAAATAACCACAGAGGTATGAAATTGTGAATCAAATAATACCTATGATTTTGCTTCGACTTTTTTCTTTCTCATTGTTTTGACGGTTTATTTTTAATTTAATTTAAAACAATTTGGGAGGGGGGTATGGGTACCGCCACCCCGGGAACCACTTATTGGATAACCAACACCTCTGCCATAGGTCACCCCAAGTGGTTCGCTACGTTTGGTGACTTAGCAGGGGTGCCCGGGTTCTTGCGGGTGAGGTTTGTCCAGGTCTTGGCGGCCGATGTGTCTGCTCAACTGCTGCGTGGTGGACAGGATCGAGAGAGACTGGTTGAGGGAGGTCTTTTATCTTCTCCAGGCCAGAATCTCTCGATTCATCGCCTTGCACTACAGTTGAAGGGATGGATTCATACGTCCTTCACTTCTGGACTCACTGACCCCCAGTTTCTTACCCATCCCTCGTACCTTTTTCCTTCCCAGAGCTTCCTCTCCTTCCTTTCCTTAAAACATCCCTCCACACAGCATCTCCTAAGATGAAATAGGCCCTGAGGTAAATTATTTTCCTCAGAGCCTCCTGTGTGGAGCTAATGTAAAAAAAAATCAAATTTAATTATGATATTATTAAGTTCTGCAAGTATTTTAGTTTATTTTTTTTTTTATTTTTGTGACAGTTCTTTCTGCGTTCAAAGCCATTTTTAAACTGTGGTTAGGCTTACCTAAGACGACTCATTTATAATATGAATCTATTTTCTCCACCTAATTTAAATTTTGATGGTACCGGTTAAACCGATTTAATGAGAAGCTAATTGTGACAAAAGATTCTCTGTTCTATGGGGTTCTTTGAAATTCTTTAATTCGAGAAATAAATTGCAAAATATCGTTGCTTCTAGGGGTTAAAAGAAATTCTTTCATATTTAAATCCTTTGCCTGGACGTTTGACAGTGTATTTTATTTTAAACGTTGTAATTTATCAAATTTCTTATTGCAAATCCGTGTCGAGATAAAGGCCCGTACGGATGGAGCACTGTGACAATACATTTTTTTTAGTAAAATAATTTCCCTCAGTATCTATACAATCTTTGGTATTGCTATGTAGAGGGGCTTTTAGTGGAAAGTAATCTGGAAAGGGTCTGGAAGACACCCATGCTGTAGGAAGAAGGAAACAAAGAGGCCAGCAAATCGTTGGACAGCCGAGCTGTTGAACTCAAGAAAGAGTCGTAGAAACGACCCGTTCTCACGTCTTTCCGGACATCCCAAAGGAATCAATGATGCTAGTTTCGCGGAGCATCTTCAAAGCATTCCCATACAACGAATGTGCTCTAAATATTGCAATCCGTTTATTAAGATAGGAGATTCCATCAAATGGACAGCCCATTATGCACAGAGTCTAGGGTTTTTAAGGTATTTTGGCACTCCAGACCAGAGAGGTAGCTGCAAAATTAAGCAGTGGGGTGCATTTGCGATTTGTACAGGGTTAGCAATTGTTTTACTATTAAAGTATCTGCGGGTCCTTGTAAAGTACGCCGAGTTACCGTTCCTAAAATAGAATATTAATTTTAAGAAGTTGGTAAACGCATTCTCTGATAGTTCTATCGCCAGAAGCTATTGAACCCAGTTGTTCAGGTCGAGTGTTCTTTGAAGAAGCAGCATATAGAGTTAGCACCACCAACTTCCACGGGAAGAAAGAAAGAACAAAAGCGCAGATGAGATTAGGACTACTTCTCGCCTCTCTACACCTCAACCGAGTTCCCTAGTTCAAATCCACCGGCTCTAAATGGGGAAAAACTTCCAATGAAATTATTTGAAAGTAAGTCGGAGTTAGCGGGGACAGTTTCATTTGGAAATGGTGTGGAAAAGATTAGGAATAATATTGTTTTCAACATTTAAAGTATAAAGGAAGCTTGGAAGAGTTTTTGGTAAAATTTGTCGATATCTAAACTGATTTATATTAGGTTCTTACATATGAAATTGGCGTTTTGCATGAGAGGAACACAAAGTCGATTTTTTTTTAATACAATATATTTATTTAATCAAAGTATGTACCATTGCTATCTATGCACTTTTGCCATCTCATAGGTAGTTCATCGATCCCTTTACTAAAAAAACCATTCGAACGGGAATCAATAAAATCTTTGAAGGCTGTTTGGACTGCCCCATCGGAGTTGAATTTTTTCCCTTGCAAGAAGTTATCCAAATTTCGAAAAAAAATGTAATCTGTTGGGGCAAGGTCCGGAGAGTACGGTGGATGTCTTAGACAGATTTATAACTAACACCGCAGCCTGCAGCTAACTCGGACGTGGTTTGCGATGGATCCGCTTCCACAATAGCCTTCAATTCTTCATTATCAACTTTGGTCTCCGGCCGTCCACGGGGCTTGTTCTGCAAGTCGAAATTTCCAGAACGAAAACGTTGGAACCAAAAACGCACCGTGTTTTCTTTTGCGGCACCGTCGCCATACACATCATTAATCCATCGAGCCGTTTCTACAGCACTGGTGCCACGGTGGAACTCGTGCTCGCAAATAATGCGATATTTCAAGTTTTCCTTTTTGTAAACTAAGTGACGCAAAGAAAGAAAACAATTAAGGAAAAAAAAAAAGAATTATAATTTTCATAAATACATGAGTAAATAGCTGTATAAATTTGAATTTTGAATTCCTAACCATCCAAATATTTGAGATCAAAGTACGCCAGTACGGCAAAATGCCAATTTCATATGTAAGGACCTAATATATTTAATAATATTTTTTTATTCTAGTAATTTTTTCATTTAAGTTTACAAATTTCTAATTAATTACAATATTTCATATTCACTTTATTTTTTCTAGTTTTATGTACAAGCTCCTACAATACATCTTGAACTTTCCAATTGGTGTAGACTTTAATTTTCTGATAGCGTGTTATATAACTTATTCCCTTGTACAGTAAACTGTTCTGCGAATTCGCTTTGTCCTTTTTTTGTAGCCTGATTTCCTTGCACGTCCTTGTGTTATGTCTGTGAATGTCCTTGTTGTATGCAATTTTATTTGAGAAGTATTTTGGTAGTTGTTTAATATTTTGTGGATAAATACCATCGTGTTCAAGGTCAGCATCTGTTTCACGGTTAACCAATTTGGTTCTTTTAACAATTGAATTATTTTTTTAAAATCTATTTCGTCAAAGCATTATTTTTCATTACCCTGTTCTGGAGGATTTTTAACTTATTTTGTTCTCTTTCGATACATAGGAAAATATGGTTCCAAGAAAATTATGTATTGACTAGAGCAGACACGTTAAAAATAACGATTTAGTCATAGAGGCGCTTTTGCGTGCTAATATCTCGTCAAAACGTGTTCTAACACGCGAGTAGCAGGGCTCGGGAACCGGATTCGATATTTTCCAGGTTTTCGGAGTTAGAGGCATACAATTTGGGAGGCGGTATGGGTACCAACACCTCTGGTGACTTAGCAGGGGTGTTTTGGTTCACGGGGTGAGGTTTGCCTGAATCTAGGCGGCGGATGCGTCCGTTCACCATTTGCGTGGTAGGCCGGATCGGTTGAGGGAGCTCTTTTGACTACTCTAGCAGGACTCTCTCGGAATATTGCCTTGCCATTCCATAACATTCGAGGCTGTTCTGAATTGTTCCACAATGATCTAGGATAGTCCGGGATGTTCCCCAACGTTCCAGACCATTCCCAAACATTCCAAAATGTTCTGGAACGTTTTGGAATGCTCTCGAATACTCTTGAATGTTCTGAAATGTTCTAGAAATTTCTATAGGGCGAAACCTCTAGCTCTCATATCTTGAAAAGCACGCCCTTCAGGTAAAAACGGGAACCTTCTTCATGGATAAGGAAAAGAGGGCTAACATACCATATAACTCCCTTGATCGTACCGAGACTCGTTTCTGAGTTATAGCGGCACGCATGTTCTAGTACACTTTCTTTTATAATATACTAGCTGACCCGGCGAACTTCGTACCTCCTCAGAATCAATAACTGTTGTGTTCATTTATTAGCTGATTTAAATTCAGTTTTTAATTAAGATAAAAATTACACAATGGAGCAATTATCGATGCGCAACTGTCCGTGTTTTGTTTTTGGTCAGTATTAGAGATGGCGTTGTGTACGGATTTATAATTTTTGTGATTTTCTTAATTTTTCATTTACTTATGGGAATTGCGTTTCATTTTCTTCATATGTGTGAGGGAGATTTATTAAAAGTATTGAATTTTTCCTGTGGAGGGGTGCAGATATACGTTCACCGTTTGTCCTATTTTCGACCGTTGACATTTAGTGTGTAAGAAATAGGGGCAGCTTTATATGTTTAAGAACAAAAGCAAAAAAATCAGCGCATTAATATTTGACGTTTTTGAAGCATTGAAATTCACTACTCAATATTATACTTATCATAATATTCCTGTAGCTCTTTCAAAAGATGAGAATTCGTTTCATACAAAACGTATGATGAAAAGAATTTCCTTAATAACATTTTTTTCGTGAATTTTTCCGATGTTTTAATAGCTATTCTGCTATTCGGGGTGAAGAAAAGTCCAACAAATCAAAGATCCTAAAAATCGGTCCAGCCGTTCTTGAGATATAAATGGTGTAACTAAACTGGCTTTGTTTTATGTATTAAGATATATTGATCAACGGCAACCGGATAAAATAGAACTGCGACAAACCGGAACATGATAAAATAAGAGGTTAGGTTAGGTCAATCGCACATTGTTACGCGTAGTTTTCTATATTCTCATAATGGATCTAATATTATATAACGAATTAGAGTACGGGATAACTGGATGGGGGTCTGCTTTGAGCACTCACACAGAGCGACTCAATATAGCCCAAAAAGGAGTACTGAAGACAATACTGAAAGTTCCGCTTAGAACTCCGACGGAAGAAATATTTAATAACTTTCAAGTCTTCAATGTACAGAAACTTTATTCAAAAAATATTTTATTTAAACTGAAAAAAAACATATATGTATACTCCACTGCCCAACATAAATACTCAACCAGGTCAGTAAGCAATAACATCCTGGTTACTCCCAGTTTGAACACATCTTTTGGACAGAGAAATAATAAATTCCATGCCATAAAATTATACAATGCTCTACCAGATCAAATCAAAAATATAAAGGAAATGAATATATATAAAACAAAAGTAAAAATATGGCTGAGAGATCAAAGTAATAATAAAATTACAAACATCATGAAGACGATATAAAGACAATCCATAACCAAATACAAATATTTTAAAAAACTACAGGCCACCTCAGAACAGGAAATCCTAGTGAGGAGGTCTGTGAAAAAAAAATTAATCTATACTTATTATATACATCATACATACATGTACAAACCTTGTTATTGAAATTAATAAAAAAAAAAAAAATTCACGTAAAAGATAAATACGAACTTCGAAACGTCGAGATTTGATAATACATACTAGATTTTCCTTCTCCATCCTTGTCAGACCTCTCCTTCTTGCATTAATCAGAGTGAGATGGAAAATCAATTAGTTTAGTTAGCCTAATCAAATATTGGCTTCAGATATCCTCCTAATATTATCAAAGGCTTGGGTTTACGCGCAATATCTTCGAGGTATGATATTTTAACAAAATTCTCTTATTTACAAGTAACTAGCTCAAGTCCTTGATGTTTCAAAAGCGAATTTGCAAAATTTCATCAAGAAATATCAAAATCCTGATTAAGAGGAGACGTGGGCGATGATTTTTTTTTATAATAGTGTAACAGTTTTACTTGTTACCCCCAACTAATCATGAATGTTGACTCGAAAGAAGATTGCATTTGGATGTTGACTCGGCTAACGCATTCAAGTTACTCGCGAGGTTCATACACGAGACAGTGGCGACATCTGGTGAATGGGAATGTAAGGAGTTACTCAACGGATTTTGCGGAAGAGAGAGGTTGTTCCTGATTCCCGGCTGACATCGTGTGGTGTTAGTTTTTTTTACCTGATACTGGTTGTCAATAACTTCATTTCATCGGGGTAGTGGACTTTTTTATATTGTAAAACACTTTTTAATATGGAGTCGTTTTTATTAACAATCACTTTGAATTTACAACAATGAAATCAACACTTTTATAACTAATTTTGGCCCGGACCTCGCCTAGGGAAATAAGGGGACTGTACCCTAGGTATCGGTTAATGCGAGAGAGAAAGTATTTTGAATAACACCACTTTTATACTGCTAAAAAATATAAAATACTCGTCTTTAGGTTTATGAACTGACAATAATAATAACAATGGCGGTCGGCACCTACTGAGTCACTTGGCCTATTCTAGTTAGCTAATAACACTAGCTTCAATAAAAATCACCCAGATGTCTCTAGTATTCATTACATGTTAATAACCTGATCAAGATTAAATCAATGATTATCTACAGCAATCATCCCAAAGACATCACTATTCTTAACACTGGTTTTTTTAGAATTTAAAGATCACGATGTTCTAATATAATGGTCATGTTTACTAGACTGGCCTGGCGCCCGACAGATTCTCAATATTCAAGGTTAGTGCCCGTGTTTGGACATTACTGCCACACATCACAGATATATCTTCCTAAAATATTTTTTAGCTTCATCATCCCAAGTGATTCTCACAAGGAACCTTGGACCACGGCCTGAGATATATTTATATTGATCAATTAATTATAAGAGTCTCTAATTTAAGAAACAGTATTATTTGCTGTGATAGAATCCAATACATGATAACAATGATTGATTGGTTTTATTACCACCCTAGATTTACAAATTGAATTGCTAAAATCCTTAAGTTACAATAGGTATTTTGCAAAACTGTCACTGTCAAAATTGTCCTGGTGTAAGACCACCATTCGCAATTGAAACGTTGCTTAAAATGGCTTTAGCAGTGTTTTGAATAGCCAGGTACTTCCCCACCTTTCTCTTTCCCAACAATTTGGGAGGCGGGTAGGGGTGCTGCCGCCCCGGGAACCATTTATTGGATAACCAACTCCTCTGCCATAATAGGTCATCCAAAGTCGTTCGCTACGTTTGGTGATTTAGCAGGATTGCCCCGGGTTCATGGGGTGAGGTTTATCGGGAGAGGCGGATGTATCTGCCCACCTGCTGCGTGGCGGGCCGGATCGAGAGAGACTGGTTGAGTCTTTTGACCTTTCCAGCAGGAAACTTCAAAAGACTCAACGCCTCTCGACCCATCGCCTTGAACCGCAGTTGGAGGGATGGATTCATACGTTCGTCACTCCTGGATACACTGAACCTCAGATTCCTTCCCAGCCCTCTTACCTTATTCATTCCCAGAACTTCCTATCCTTTCCTTTCTTAAAAACACACAGAATCCTCTAAGATGACATGTGCTCTAGGGGAAAAATTTTCCTCAGGGCCTCATGTGTGGAGCTAACGTAAATAAACCAAAAAAACTCCTTCCCCTCCCCCAACCTTCAACCTCACAATATACAACAAATGGGGATGCCAAAGTTTGACTAGCTCCAGGTGGTTGGAAGCAGTTGTGACTCTTGTTCTGTATTCACATAAAAAAGTAGCTTTTATTCTGGAATTAAAACTTACCAATGGTTGTCATAGAAATTCCCATTTAAATATGAAGAAAAGCGAAGACAATTTTACCTGAAACAAGGGAAAACATTATTATTAGTTTCAGATTATTTTTAAAACACAATAAATTAAAATAAAAGGATTTTGATTTAACATGATTCCGTTGAAACAAGGTATGTACACACAAATCGTTAGACTACCGCTATGTTAAACTCAAAACTAGTCGTAGAAAAGACCCGAACAGTTGGCTCTAACAAAAAAAAATTCAAAACGGCGAATCTATCAGTTTACAATGGAGTGCTGAGACCAACCATAATGTACTCATGGCAGTGAGACATGGTACTAGCAGAAGAAGGATGAAAGTAGACTTATTGTTGTAGAAGTGAGATCCGAGTTTGTTTGTTTTTGTAACTTTATTTAGATGTAAGCAAATTTCATACATCTAGTATTAAAAAACATATAAAATACATAATAAAATAAATAGAGTCATAAAATTATAAGGGAAAGAATACAGTTTAAAAAAAAAGAAATACAGTTACTCCAGTTAGAAATACAAACAATAGGGTTTAAGACATACAGTTAAAACAAATAAATACAATTCATAAATTTTTCTGTATGTAGCACATGTTTTCCGAAAAGTGCCAAGACTTGAGGCTTCCTTTATGGAATTTGGTAGGTTATTATAAAGTTTTTGACCTTTATAAAACACGCTGTTCTGTGTACACGTAAGTTTAGTTTTGGGAAGCCTGAAGTCTCGGCAACTCCTCGTAGGATAATTGTGAATAATTTCATGGTACATAATATTAGTTTGCAGATATTTAGGGAGCATGTTATTTTTAAGCTTGTACATCATTGTTAACATATTATATATTATATGTTGTTTAGTTGTCATATTTAGGTTTTGTAACATAGTTTTAACTCTAGTAAAGATATTACATCTCAGAATCATCCTCATTCCCCTATTTTGTATAACCTGTAGTTTATTATTTTGGGTCTCGTTACATAAGAATAGAACACTAGAACAATAATTTAAATGAGGAGTTACAATAGAATTGTACACAAGGTGCGTTGTCTTGAGATCCAAGTTATTCCTAATCCTTTTTAAGAAGCCAACTTTTTTAGCAATTTTCTTAGATATATAATCGAAGTGTTTGTCGAATTTTAATTTATCGTCTAATATTACACCCAGATATTTAATATTGCTAACCCTTTCTATATTTATGTTATCAATGGTTAGTATTGCATGTTCAGTTCCACCTTGACTATCCGTAATCAAAAATTTAATTTTCATAACATTCAGTTTTAGTTTGTTTATGTTTAACCAAAGCGTTACATTATTTAAGTCATTTTGTATCTCTTCAATGGCATCCTGTAAATTTTTTCTGGCTATATATAACAATGTATCATCAGCAAATAATTTAATGGCACAATGCTTTAAAACTTTAACAATATCATTTATATATATAATGAATAACAATGGACCTAGGACAGATCCCTGTGGAACGCCTTTGCTAGTATGACGTGGATCAGATGTTATTCCACCATATTTTGTTACTTGCTTTCTTTCTGATAGATAATCAACAAACCAATTAATTTCTTTACCGTTAATTCCAATATTTCTTAATTTTTTTATTAATCTGTCTCTATCGATTGTTTCAAATGCCCTTTTTAAGTCTAAAAATACTGCAATAATTTTACTGTTTTTATCTCTATAATTTTTCCATTCTTGTATTACATAGTTAATAGCGGTTTCACAAGAAAATTTATTTCTAAAACCCGATTGAAACTAATATCTGCTTTGTCTCAATATATTCAGTTAATTGCTCCTTTACAATGTATTCAAGTATTTGTTCATATTTGGGTAAGCAATTTATCGGTCGGAATTCGTCAAATTTTTTTGGGTTATCGATTTTCGGAATAGGAGTTATTACAGATGTCTTCCAAGTTTTGGGAAACACTCCACTATTCAGAGATTCATTGATAATTTGGACCATCGATTCGCCAATAATATTAATGGAGTCTTTGATTATATTTATTGTAACACCGTCTGGAGATTCTTTCGATTTCATGTTACTTAAGACTTTTTTTAAGTATGGCGAGTGGTGAATATGTGGTGGTAATGGTGAGGGCATGTAGAGCAGACGAACAAAGAAAGGAATGCATTGAGGATATGTGAAGCAAATGTGAAAGTTAGAAGTTGGAGACTCCTGAGGAAGACGTTGCACGAGCAATCAAACCGGTCAGTGGTTGAGTGGGCTTCGCGTTTGGGTCCCACCCAGGCGTTCCGTGTTCGATTCCTCGGCTGGCTAATTCCTCCATCACGACTCAAGCAACATTTTCGGTTTACTGTGGTGTAAGTAGGAGATTTTCAAATATTGTCGGGTTATTCGTAACGTTTGCGCATTTTTGAAGTCGATTTTACGTTTGAAATTAGTAAATAATGCATAAAAAATTATAATTTTATATTAAACTAGCAGACCCAGCCACACGTTGCTGTGGCTAATGAAACACAACGCCATTATCCAACCTTTATAAAATCCACACTATCCGCTTGCAAGCTGCCCGCTGCCTGAATTGGATATTTGAATTTCTCGGCTTTTCTCTACTATAATTAGCATGTATTATACATATAAACCTTGAACTTAAATCACTCTATCTAATAGTGAAAACCGCATGAAAATCCATTATGTAGTTTAAAAGATCTATGCGCACATATATTTTGAGCGACTTCATTTTATACTTTGTAATGATATCATTATGGAGGGCCAACTGCATCGGGTCACAATATATTATATATATCGTGGTTGCTATGTAACAAGTACGTTGCTCTACAATTTCCTGTGTCGCATCATCAATGGCGTCTACGAACAGGTGATCTGTTATTCCAGAGATTGGTTTTGAGGCTCAAAGCAATCAAAATACTTGATAGATTCTGAGAAAATTTGTGCAGGTGACTGAGTTTGCATGGCAGTATTGTCTACGATGTACGCTTAGATTGGTGCAAATAGATCTGATGCATTGTTTAGAATTTGGTTCATATTAAGGAGGATTGTCTATCGTCCTTTATTAAAGTAGCAACAACTATGCAAGTATGGATTACTATTATATTATATATCTGAACACCTGTCGTGATGAAGGACAGTCTATGGTTATCGTTATTTATTTGTAGGATATTGTGCCGTGTTGCGCTACCTCCTGTTCAATACAGTTATGAATATTGAATACTTGGAGCAGGTGGATGAGTTTGTGTATCTGGGTCGTTAACGAGAGATGCGAAGGCTGATAGAGATATTGAAAGAAGGGTAAACACAGGTAATTTATATAATGGAGGACTGAATGCCGTTGGCACCGTTAAAAAACACTGTCAAAAGAAGCGAAGCTAGAAGTCCACAATGGAGTCCTGATACCTACCTTGATGTATGGCAGTGAGACATGGACTTCACAGAGGAAGGATGCAAGTAAACTGAATGCTGTTAAAATGAGATCTCTCAGGCGTTTGTGTGGTAAAACCACGTATGATCGTGTGAGAAATGTGGAGATCAAATAAGGGACCCTCAGATGGTTTGGGCATGTAGAGCGAATAAACGAAGAAAGTAGTGTAAGAATAATACATGACCCAAATGTGATTAGTAGAAATAGTCGAGGACTCCCGAGGAAGACATGGCACGACTAAGCGAATCAGATACTTGGTCGGGCCATGTCAAGAGTCAGAATAATAGAAAAGCATGTATGAGACGGTGTATGAATCTGAGTGAGGCAATGAGTGCGTGCCAAGACCGAGTTGTTTGGCGGTTCGTCCTCTCTGCCTACCCCTGCGGGGAAACGGTGTGATGGATAGTTGGTTAGTTATATTTTAGTATTTTAGGTATTCTTGCGCAAAGGATTAAAGTATATTGTCGTTTAAAAATATTGTGAAAAAATCGTTGATCGCAGGAAAAATATTTTGTTAAATATAGGTTTTTTTTTTTTTTTACAGTAAATACCACACAAGAATCTCAACTGCTCCCGTCTGGAGCCAGTGAGACTATGGCATCCCCAATTGGGGTATGTTGTGAGGCTGAAGGTAGTGGGAATGGGAAGGAGGTGGGAGGAGGAAGGTTGGGAAGTACCTGGCTATTCAGATCTGGTCACCAAACACGGCTAAAGCCATTTTCAAGCAACGTTTCAATTCTGAATGGTGGTCTTACACCAGGGCGATACTTATAGTATCTTCCACTCTGGAACATGTCGCAAATATACTATATATTATTTTAAATGAATTAATTGTGAAATAACACAAATTAATCAAATAAAATTTATTTGCGCATGCCGGGTTCGAACCCGCGACCTCCGGATTGTGAGTCAAGAGTCTTACCCACAGGACTACGGAGGTCGTCAGGTAATATTCCTTGCCCAATAAATGGACAAAAATTAAGGGGATTTCTATGGTTGAAATGCAAAAAAAAAATCATGGGGTCGTCGACCGACGCACTTGGTCACGGACGATGTTTGGCACTTGATCTGTCGAGAGTTAACCTAACCTAACATAACAAAAAAAAATGACAAATATTACAAACATCCTGTAAAGACAATAAATTATTGTTAAAAATAATAAAATGGGACAAAAATAATGCAGACACCCTGTAAAGACAATAAATTTTAGTTCGAAAATAGTTAAATGTTGTACAATAAAAAAACACATAAATTTGTTTAAGACCACTTTTATTTTAAAACACTACCGGTTTCAGAAGCACCCTTCCTTCGTCAGGAGAATATTATAACTAAACTAGGGAGGTGAGCAAAGGGTGGAGGTAATTGCGGGATTTCCGGCAAGAACAGAGCGTTTAATTGGAAAAATATTTAGAATGGGACTGAAAGATAAATTAATTTGGTTATTCAAAATACTAGCATTATTTTTTTAGGGATTCTTTTTATCTTTTAGTCCCATTCTAAATATTTTTCCAATAAACCGCTCTGTTCTTTCCGGAAATCCCTTAATTACCCCCACCCCTTTGCTCACCTCCCACTCAAACACCCAACATTCCGTATCATAGTTTAGTTATAATATTCTCCTGACGAAGGAAGGGTGCTTCTGAAACCGGTAGAGTGTTTTAAAATAAAAGTGGTCTTAAACAAATTTATGTGTTTTTTTATTGTTAATTATGGCGAGCCACAAAGTTAGTGCTTTTTACAAATAAGTAAAATGTTGTCTTTACGGGATGTCTTTATTATTTTTGTCCCTTTTTTGTTAGGTTAGGTTTTAGTAGATATGTTGTTGAAGGATATTTTGTCCGTAGGATATTTTGTCTGAGATATTTGGTCGCGGGAAGAAAACGCGCAGTACCAGCTGCAAGTATTTAGCTTTGATTGATTGCTGTTCAGTCCCCGCTTTAATTTTTCAATTGAGATAAATCCGTTATCTACCTATAGATGGTTATATAGCCTGTTCCACGGAGTGTATAGAGCAGAAAGGAAGGAAGAAAAGTGTTCTGTTGAGAAGGATTCATTAGTAATCTTTTCTTCGTTGAATGGACCCTCAAGAATGCCGCTAGGGGGCGATTTACAATCTTCATTAATTTTTTATCAAGTTTAAAAATATATGCTGATTAGTGTATGTGAATATCTTATATATAAAAATCTCATGCCACGGTGGTTGCACTCCTCCGAAACGGCTTGACCGATTTTTCTGAAATTTTTTATGCATGTTGGTAGGTGTGAGAATAGGTTTGTAGAGTGTATTTCATACCGCTAGGTGATAAGGGTATCTCTACCCTGAAAAAAAAATCTATTTTTTTGTGTATTTTTTTGGCATCAAAAATTATCTATAACCCCAAATTTCAACCTTCCTACCCCAACCCTCCCATTGTTTAATCGCGATTTTAGTATTTTTGTATGAACAAGTTTAACCCACTTTCTTATTTCAAATAAAACTAAATTATTTGTGTTGTTGAGTGACAGATAGTGCTACGCCCGCCTCATCGATCTTTCATCCACACATGCGCAAGACATTCACGAGAAGCTTCGCGTCATTTTGATATTTAATTCAGCATCATGTTCTCGCGTGGCCAAACCATCGAGCTTATTTGTGTTGGCTAAAGACCGACTTTATTTTCTTTATTTCATTTTCCTACTTTGGTGTTTTTTTGCTTTTATCGGCAGTCATCGTCTACAGCGCTCCATTCCTCTTTCTGTCATAGATCTTACTTACAAAACGTTTGTTAGTTTTTATTTAACAACCAAAATATTCACTAGAAATAATTTATAAGGCAGAACAAAGTTTGTCGGGTCAGCTAGTAATGTATGTTATTTTCTTCTGCAATGCCCTGCAACTACTTATGAAAGGTCAAAGTGCTATTTATTTGCATACCTATGGACATTGTCAGTGGTAACCTAACACCCTAATCTGTTTAATGATTATTAGTGATTATTTTATCTGTTTAATGATATTATTATAGTTAGAAGTATTCTTGAGTATAATTCCTCTCTCTGGTCGCCATTATACAATGTGCATTCACACAAAATTGAAAGAGTACAACATAAATTTTTAAGGCATATAAATTACACATTAAAAATTCCAATAGAAAATTTAAATTATAATTATTTAATGCAATTGCTTAAATTACCCGAATTGTCAGAATGTAACAAAAAAATTTAGAGACAGATGGAATGCCAAATTTTCTAGTTAAAACAGGTTACCCCAAGTGGTTCGCTACGTTTGGTGACTTAGCAGCGGTGCCCGGGTTCATGGGATGAGGTTTGTCTTGGTCTTGGTGGCGAATACGTTTGCCCAACCACTGTTTGGCGGGTTGGATCGGAGGAGACTGATTGAGGGAGGCCTTTTGACCTCTCCATCCGGATTCTCCCGACCCTTCGCCTTTCACCGCAGTGTGAGGAATATTCACCGTCACTCCTGGCCTCACTGACCCCCAGATTCCTTCCCACCCCTCATACCTTTTTCCTTCCCAAATCTTCTTCTCCTTCCTTTCCCTTAAAAAACCCTCCACACAGCATTGTTTTCCTTGATGCCTCCTGTATGGGGCTAATGTAAAAAAAGGTCGTCGTTACGTTTAATCAATTATGTAGTAGTACACATTAATACTAGCACCTAAAATTAAATTTCTTTTAAATCATAAAAAGTATTGTGAAACCTACGGAAGTTGGTTGATTTCAAGGCCATCCACCATAATTAATCAAGTGTTGAAGATACGTTCCCTAACTCTCTCTTTCTTAACCCATTCTCACCCCCGATTTCAACCCTCTCTTACAGAGGGGTGGAAACGTTTCAAAAAACACTTTAATTAATTTCAAGTGTCGAAAAACGTTGATAATGAAGCGCTGGAAAAAGTGTCAATTTTTACGGCTTGATAAAAATACGCATTGTTTTTTTTTTAATGAAGTTACGCGAAAAAAAGCTTTCAAATTATGACTGCACAAAATTTTCAGCTATGTTGTTTCAGATTGAAGAAGGTATACCATACATGTTTTAATAATGTATTGTAAAATAAATTTAAATAAAGCATTTTATGTGTTGAAAAGATTGACAAACATTCCCGGGTTACGAATAACCAAACAATATTTTAAAATCTCATACTACCATCGCAGTTAGCGGAAATGTTGCTTGTGTCGTTATGGAGAACGAGGAATTGGGATTTTTTTATATGCGATTGCTATATATTATTTTTTATTAATTAAAATAACACAAATTCGTATTGTGAGTCAAGACCCTTATCCCTCGACCACGGAGGCCATGGAGGCCACGGAGGCCTTGGAAACAAGCTGCCCACAAGCTGCGTGGAGGGCTGGATCGATAGAGAATGGTTGAGGGAGACCTCTCCAGCAGGACTCTCCCGGAACATCGCGCATCGCCTTGCACCGCGGTGGGAGGGATCGATTCTTACGTCTATCACTCCTGGTAACCCCAGAATCTTACCCACCCCTCGAACCTTTTACCTTTCCAGAACTTCCTCTACTTCCTTTCCTAAAAGGACCCCCCCCACAGGACCCTTAATTTGACAGCTCCTGAGGGGAATTATTTTCCTCGGGCTTCCCGTGGAACTAATATAATAAAAATCAGAGTCACATGCAGTTGAAATAAAACCTTCAGAAAACTAAAGAAAGGCTACGAAACACCGCACAAAGAGGATACTGATTACACTATTTCAATATCTCGCTTTATTTCATTCTATAAATAATGTATATGCTTCGCTCTTTGTAGTGTCGCTATTTTTCGTTCCACCGAGTTTCAAATCTAACGCTAAAGTATCGTTGAATTAGTATAATCTAATTCAACGATGCTAAAGAAGTTTTCACTTCAAAAAATCAGACTGCAATTCACACGCGGTAGAAGTGAAACCATCAAAAAACTAAAGCAGACCAGAGTGGGGAGGCCACGAAGCACCGTTCAAAGATGAGACCGATTATACTACCTTATTCACTACGCTAAATCTTATAGATGCACGTCTTTGTCTTGTTTTAGTGTCCCTGTTTTTCGTTTCATCGAGTTTCAAATCACAAGTTGAAAAAAGTTTTCACAAATTAATGGAAAAATGTATTTATGTTAGAATAGTTGCAATTTTAATTTTTGCGTTTAACACCCTTAAGGCGGCCGACGTGGTTTAGCGGTAAGGCTTTTGACTCGCAATCCGAAGGTCGCGGATCGAATCCCGGCTTGGGCAAATAAATTTTATTTGATTAATTTGTGTCACTTCACGATTAATTCATTTAAAATAATATATAGTGTATTTTCGGCACGTTCCAGAGTAGAAGATATTCTTAGTATCGCCCTGGTGTAAGACCACCATTCAGAATTGAAACTTTGCTTGAAATCGCTTTAGCCATATTTGGTCCCCAGGTCTGAATAGCCAGATACTTCCCCACCTTCCTCTTTCTCATTTCCTACCCCTCCCCACTACGTTCAGCCCCATAACACACCCCAATTGGGGACGCCATAGTCTCACTAGCTCCAGACGGGAGCAGCTGGGACTCTTGTGAGGTATTACTATAAAAAAAACAGTTATGCCTCACACGTCATTACAAATGTCTGGCAATGTTGCAGGTAGCTTTAAAACAAGCTTATGAGTCCGAGCGGTTAAATCATTATCAATAGAAATCATTTCACTTTTGCCAGAATTCGGTTACTAATATGGAGGACCGTTAAACAGAGCTCGAACACATGTATAAAAAATACAGTGATACTCAAACTCACATGTTTCCCCACATAAATTCATAGGTACCATCAATGGCTATCCATTTTGTTAGAGCATAAATAATAAATAATGTATTTAAAGAAGCCTTCACCTTGTCGGCTTTAGTACGGCCCCAATCAACCTTTATTTAGCCGGGGCAGAGTTCAATCACGGTTCCGGTTTTCGGGATCGAGGTTCCGGGTTGCAGGTTCCGGTTTCCGGGTTCCGGGTAACGTGATAAGCTCAAGTCCCGGGGAAAAACAGCTTCCCTGAACACTTGAGTTGAGAGAAATCAGAGGATTAAAATGATAAATTATGACCTACTATATGTATGATATTAATAAATTTGTCAAAACGAGAGGTTCTGGGTTCGGGTCCCAGATGAGACCGTAAGCTTTTTTATATTTTTCTGTGTCTTGTTCTTTTTTCATATTTCGTTTAGATTTGAATATTATCTTCTTCTTCATCGGTATATTACGTTGATGGGAATAACCTTCAAAAGTGATTATATCAGAGTTATTCTAATAAAAAAATTGGATATTCATAAATGTTATATGTGGTCGGTCTTGCTGTATGGATGTGAGACATGGACCTTGAAGGTAAATACCATGAACAAGTTAGAGGCTTTTGAAATGTGGCTTCACCGGAGAATGCTCAAGGTCAGAAATTCTCAGGCGGGCTGGGGCAGATAGAGAGCTGCTTACATTGGTGAAAGTCAGGAAAATTTCATATCTGGGTCACATACTTCGAGGGAAGAAGTATCACTTGCTCCAATTGGTATTGAAAGGCAAGATAGAGGGTTGCCGAGGACCTGCTAGGAGACAAATGTCTTGACTGCGAAATGTACGAGAGTGGACCGGCATTAGAATTGAAGAGGAGCTGTTCCGAGCAGCGCAAGACAGAGAGACATTTTCCAGAGTGATCGCCAACGCCGGGGGGACCTGATAGGGCACACCAAGAAGAAGACTTATTTAGATTTTTACAAAAAGGTTAATAGGTGTTCCATATAAATAAAATTGGATATATTTATCCAAGACACTATCTAGTTACAAACCAGTTCTTCGAATACTTATTTCTATTGAAAAAAGTAGCTGCTAATAATATGAAAAAATTAGTCGAAGATAATATTGTTACTTCTGAATTTGAAAAATGAGATTGACAAAAATGATTTCAAAATAAGAGGCCTAAGTTGCCAAATTGGTAAAGGCATTCGTCCCGGTAAGAAGAGGGGTTCTAGGTTCGAGTCCCAGTTGTTACCGTTAAGGCGGGTACAGATTGCCGTAACGTAACACGCAATGTAACACGCAATGAAAGAATTTGCCGTCCACATTGCCGCAATGTATCATGCAATGTAACAGAATTCTCATAGTGTGGACGCCTTGCGCGCACGAACCGCGCATACTCCGCGCGCGAACAGAGCATTTCAACTCGTGCGCGCCGCAATCCACAATGCTTCGGTTTTTTCGCCGAATACAAAGTGGCGCGCAGTGTGCGCGGAGCGTCTGTGTGGACGGCTTGTTCGTGTCTGTACGTCAGAACGCGCGCGAACAATAGAGAACTTGTTCTCGGCAGACTGAGCTATGTTCACCGCGCGCATGCCGGGAACAGCTGCGAGTAGGAACATGTTCGGTTCGTGCGCGCGCTGCGTCCACACTTATGTTACACACATACGTTCCTTTCATGTTACATTGCATGTTACGTTACAGAAATCTGTACCCGCCTTTAGTTTTTTTTATTTTTCTGCGTCTTGTTCTTTTAAGTATTTCGTTGAGATTTGTTAATATTATTTTCTTCTTCAATAATAAATTATGTTTTTGGTGGTTTATTTTTGTTATTATATACTTAACTATCCAAGGACGAGGAATATATCTATAATTTATATTGTTTAATTATTATGTTTTACTGAAGCACACACCACTGCCGGATTTTATTCTGCTTTAAGGTGTGGGAAAAAGGAGATGAGGGTAGTTTTTAAAAGTTTCGTATACAATGATCTTTTTCTTGGTTTAAAGGACAAGTGTGCAAAATTTCGTCAATTCCATAGACATATGAATATTACTAGACCAGAACATAAAGGTGAGGGGTAGACAACAACTACAGCGAGGCGCAGAGAGGGAAGATGACTTTGGAGATATGTGATTCGTCGATAACTCAATATGACAGTATATAGGCATCTCGCATTATAATATCACCATTTAGTTCTTAAAAGTAAACTCTGCTTTTGAATGAATAGATCTTTTTACATGGGAGCGCGAATTGCTCGCCGTGTAATGAACAAATGTACGATGTCTAAATGCGGCAAAGTAAAGTTCGCCTATTTGCAGACTCCAATATTTTGTTGCCGTATTTAGTTAGGACACTTTTACAAATATTTCATAATTTACTTACCCCAGTAAACATCGACGAGCACATGCCATGTACACGTTTTCAAAACACAAACCATGTTTTTTGCGGTGTTATTTCGTAAAATGCACCGATGAGCGCTCGACGCTGGCTCGCAGACGAATGATGACGTCATTTTTTTTAGATTCACGCGAAGCCATACTCAATCCCAGCCGGTTCCAATGGAACCGGTATGGGGAGGGGGAAATAATAATCACTTAGAGTAGGTCTAGTAATATTCATATGTCTATGGTCAATCCCTAAATAAAACTGTAAATTTGCATAAAAACAAACCCACGGATACTCTTTTCTATGATTTATTTTTACATTTTGTGTTGCTTGCTTTACACAGAGTTTTTTGAAAATAAGATGAAGGCAGAAATTTTTCCATTTTTTTAACAAGAAGTGTTAAAATTTCATCATGAAGTAACTAAACTCTGCTTTTAGAAGTGAGAAAAGAAGATTGTGTGGTTATTCGAAATGTTGAATCGAAAGCGACCATTCTCTTATTTTGAAGGTCGAGTGCGTAAAATTTTATTCTGTTTGTATAAAAATTAAATTCACATCGCCCTTATGTATAAATAGACAGATTATATATTTCATATTGTATTCAAAACTGAAATCGAAAAACGGAAATGTATTTGAGAAAATATATTGTACTTGTATATAAGCAGAAGAATTCTTAAGTATAATATTTGTGTTCATATTTAGTTTGCGTCAATCTTTTTACTCCTATATTTCGTTACTACTTATAGATTTGTGGGTGTAACTAACTAACCTTCACGCCGTTTCTCCGTAGGGGTAAGCAGTGTGCGACGGCCGATAGCATACATTACGCAAATTCAACCTTAATAGTTATCTCCTGACTCTGCCATTGGCGGAAAGCAAAACAAAGCCACCAGGATCCAACGAAGTTACGAAACAGTATCAATACATTATTTTAATATAACAATAATAAAAACTACCAACAATCAGTATTGTATCCAATTTCAACTTTAAAATCAAATATTTCAAATATTATTGTAATAATATTTTGTTTGTCCTGTCCCAAGCGTGAAGACACCCACAACGCCGACTCAGCAATTAATCAATCAGATGCTACAAAGTTCCCAACTTCTAATTGTCCCCTGTTCGCTAGCGTGTCCTCCGTCCTTCCTCTCTCCCTCTCCTCTGCCTTTGCCCTTTTACCATCCAAACACTAACAACACTCCTCTTCTCCGCCACTTCTTCTGTTCCGTCTCTCCTAACCCGAACTCTGAACTCTTGTTCAATAAATATATTGTAGCTCGTTAAGGCTTTGCTTCATTTGCAATTATAAATAAACAATAATTTATAACTAGTTGATGATAATAATTGAACATTTGATGGGATAGCACAAGGATGTGTTATAGCTAGAGACACTGATTCATCGCATTAACGATATATTCGCGAATTAAAGCGATAAATGGTGTTTTTAGCGATAAAAACGTTAAAACGCGAAATAGCAGCGAATTTTACAACAAAACTCGACAAAACGCGAACTTTTTTAGTAATGCGTTGTCTTAACCCAAATGAAAACTCAAATAAGAGAGAGTTGTCAGAAGAGTTCTGTGAAACTGGCATCTCATATGCTGAACCGTCAAGACAACAGCACTAATCAATTTCTTGAGCACGCAGGTAAAATGTTCAATCCTGCAATTGTAGGTCAGAATGTCCAGCAATCAGACGCTATTCTTTTAGCAAGTAAAAGTAGGCTTGCTCCAACGTTTAAATCTGTTGATGACAGTAAATTTCTGGAAGGTAACAGATATTTTCAAAGACAGCTTGTAGAGAAAGTGAGGGATGGAATCACTGTAGACATAATTCAGCTACTCTTGGCTGTAAAAATTATTCACAGAGAATTTGCTGAGGCAGCTCTGATGACGAATATGTGGACCCGTGAAAGAGGGTGAACAGTGGCGCATCCGGCACAATACAGAATTGTATGATATACATAAGGCACCTAGCATCTCAACACATATGAGACTCCTCAGGCTGAGATGAGCTGGGCATGTACAGAGAATGCCGGATACATGAGTCCCAAAAAGAATTTTGACTGGACACCCAGGTGGAAAGAGAAAAGTGGGAAGACCCAGACTGAGGTGGGAAGACGAAGTAAGAGGGGATGCAGCACAGCTTCTCCAGGTACCAAATTGGAAGTCAGCCGCTGAGGACAGGAGGAGTTGGAGGCGACTGTTGCAGGAGGCCAAAGCTCGATATGGGCTGTAGCGCCATCGAAGAAGAAGAAGTCCTGCGGTAAGGCTTTTAACTCGCACACCGAAGGTCGCGGGATCGAATCCCGGCGTGGCAAATAAATTTTATTTGATTTATTTGTATTATTTTACAATTTATTCATTTAAAATAATATATAGTATATTTGCAGCACGTTCCAGAGTGGAAGATACTCTCAGTATCGCCCTGGTGTAAGACCACCATTCAGAATTGAAACGTTGCTTGAAACGGCATTAGCCGTGTTTGGTGACCAGATCTGAATAGCCAGCTACTTCCCCACCTTCCTCCTCCCTATCTCCTTCCCCTCCCCACTACCTTTAGCCTCACAACATAGTCACTGGCTCAGATGGGAGCAGTTGGGACGGTATTCATATAAAAAAAAATTATAGGTGCAAATAACACCGTTTTTTGTTTATTTCTTGGGCGTTAACTATGTGATAATTTCTAGATACATTTTGTTGTGGAGAATTTTACTTTCCATGTACATTTGTTACTGTTACCTAATAGTAATAATAGTATAATTTTTCTGCTACCGGTTTCGACACATTCGTGTCATTCACTAGCAAACTTAAAACTCACTTTACACAAGTACAGAAATGATTAGATTTAATTATGTGGGTGTAGTGGGAGGGGTTATTTTTTTTGGGGGGGGCGGGGAAGAACGGTGGGAGGAGTCAACATAACACGGAAACATTGCTAATTTTGGGTGATTTAAAGTGTGCTATTATTTTGTTAACGATAAGAGTTTTTTAATTTTTTCTGTTGTTTATTTCTAAGGTTTCTGAAGTGCACAAATTAAAATAGTATCTATTTATATTCGAATGTTTAAACTTTGCTAGTGAATGACACAGATGTGTCGAAACCGCTAGCAAAAAAATTAAAATTTAAGTAACAAATGTACATGGAAAGTAAAACTCTTTAAAAAAAAACTGTTCCGGAGTTGTTGAACGAGTGTGGAGAAGTCCTATTTTAACACGAGTGCTTTGCGTAATATGTCTTTTGAAGTGTCCGGTCAATCCAGTTAAGATGGTGTAACAGACGTCTTGATGTATTGGATTTTTTGTTTACGTGAAACTCGCAGGGAAGAATAAAACGACATAATCAAGTCAATTCTTGCGAAATATTACATGTTCAAACTAGCTTATTATTCAACGAAACTTGCATCTACGGTCATCGAGGTAAACAACAGGTGTGAAAATGACGTCAACCCATGCAAGAAAAAATAAGTCGTGTCAAAACAAGTTTGTTTACGTGAAAATCGCAGCTATCGGCCGCACGTGTCCCCTTGAAAATATTGCCTATTCAGGGAAGAGTAAAACAATATAATCAAGTCAATTCTTGCGAAATGTTACATGTTAAAACTAGCTTGTTGTGCAACTTGCACCTGCGGTCATCGAGGTAAACAACAGGTGGCGAAATGAATAACATGTTTACGTTTTCCTTTAACTAAAATTAGTATAAAAACCGTCTGAAAAATAAATATTGATTATTATCAAAGGAACTTCTGAGTTGTTATTATCTCCCGAAACCGAACTGGTGACGATCGGAGTCCAGCGCCCCTATTGTTTACAGTATTTGTATGGAACAGAAAAGTGGTCTCATACAAATTGGTCCTTTTCGAGCCGGATCCCACGTCATCAAATCTTTCTCAGTGGAGATGGCATCACACGCAGCGGCCGTAAAATCCTGGCTTCAACCGAGACATCACGGCCCTGCCTCGCAAACTCAGATGCATCTATACCTACTGCCGATCCAGATGCTACCTTAAGCCTACGCCTCCACCATCAAAGATCTACAGGAGGCTGATAAAGGCAACAACAAACTGAGCAGCAACGAGATATGCAGCTACCAGATATGCGGCAACGAACCCAACAGCAACAAAATATACAGCTTCCACACATGCAGCAACGAGACATGCAGCTAATAGACGTCTAGCAACAAATTGGCAGCAACGAGATATGCAACTTCCACATATGGAGCAACGAGATATGCAGCTTCCACATATGGAGTAACGAAACCAGCACCAACGTGATATGCAGCAACCAACTGAGCAGCAATGAGATATGCAGCCACCAGTATACAGCAACGAACCCAGCAGCAACGAGATATGCAGCTACCACATATACCGCAACAAGATATGCAGCAACAAACTGAGCAGCAACAATATATGCAACAAAACACTGAACAGCTCACAGACATGCATCAACGAACCCAGCAGCAACGAGATATGCAGCTACCACATATACCGCAACAAGATATGCAGCAACAAACTGAGCAGCAACGATATATGCAGCTTCTACACATACAGCAACGGGACATGCAGCAATGAAACATGCAGCTAACAGACGTCTAGCAACAAATTGACAGTAACGAGATACGCAGCTTCCACATATGGAGCAACGAGATATGCAGCTTCCACATATGGAGCAACGAGACAAGCAGCAACAAACTGGGCAGCAACGAGATATGCAGCTACCATATATAACGCAACGAGATATGCAGCTACCACATATACCGCAACGAGATATGCAGCAACAAACCCAGCGGCGACGAGATATGCAGCTAGCATATATACCGCAACGAGATATGCAGCAACAAACTGAGCAGCAACGAGATATGCAGCTAACAGACATGCAACAACGAACCCAGCAGCAACGAGATATGCAGCTACCACATATACTGCAACGAGATATGCAACAAAACACTGAGCAGCTCACAGACATGCATCAACGAACCCAGCAGCAACAAGATATGCAGCTTCCACACATGCAGCAAGGAGACATGCAGCAATAAACTGAGCAGCAACGAGATATGCAGCAACAAACTGAGCAGCAACGAGATATGCAGCTACCACATATACCGCAACAAGATATGCAGCAACAAACTGAGCAGCAACGAGATATGCAGCTAACAGACATGCAACAAACCCAGCAGCAACGAGATATGCAGCTACCACATATACCGCAACGAGATATGCAACAAAACACTGAGCAGCTCACAGACATGCATCAACGAACCCAGCAGCAACGAGATATGCAGCTACCACATATACCGCAACGAGTCATGCAGCAACAAACTGAGCAGCAAAATATATGCATCTACCAAATGCAACAATGAGACATGCGGCAATAAACTGAGCAGCAACGAGATATGCAGCTACCAGATATGCGGCAACAAACCCAACAGCAACAAGATATACAGCTTCCACACATGCAGCTAATAGACGTCTAGCAACAAATTGGCAGCAACGAGATATGCAGTTTTCATATACGGAGCAACGAGACATGCAGCAACAAACTGATCAGCGACGAGATATGCAGTTACCATACATGCAGCGACGAGATATGCAGAAACAGACATGCAGCAACAAGATATGCAGCAAACCCAGCAGCAACGAGATATGCAGCTACGGCATGCAGCAACGAGAAATGCAGCAATAAACTGAGCATTAACGAGGTATTCAGCCACCAGATATGCGGCAATAAACTGAGCAGCAACAAAATATACAGCTACCACTCATGCAACAGCGATATATGCAGCTACTAGATATGCAGTAATCCGCATATATGGATACTCGATACCCTGTGACAGCCAGCCAGAGAATTCCCGAGCTTGCAGCAATCGGCTCGACCCTAAATGCTAGTCCCGGATATACTGAAAACCAAGACCGTACTCACACTGGATGAACATATCGAAACATAGATCCACTGGCCTAGATCACCTCCGCGATAGTAGAATCACTCCACATTGCCAGAAGCAAGCCCTATCAGAGAGTACAACAGCTGGCCTGACACGCAAAGCAGATTGCTGACCCATTCGCGGCCCTGCGCGCTGCAACTCCACGCCAAGCTGATCACCAACCTGCCTGAATTTGCAGTCCCATACGAGCCTGAGCCGCGTCCTGCCATCCCATTTTCATGATAAGTTATTCTTTCTAATTGTTTATCCTAGTAATCGCACCAACTAGCCAACCCCCCAACTTGTTTGTGACAAGATACGCAACTCAAGTAATGGCATCACCTAGCCCGCCTCCTAACTTGTTTGCGACGAGATACGCAACTCAAGCAAAGGCAACAAACAGCTAGCCTCCCAACTTGTTTGCGACGAGATACGCAACTCAAGTAAAGGCACCAACTAGCCCGCCTCCCAACAAGTTTTCAACAAAATACGCTACTCAACCGAAGGCCAGCAAGGCTAATTCCATCTTCTAATTTCAATTCCAGCAGTGCCACTACCAGAATAGCGGTGCTCCTCATCACTGCAGCCAAGCAGTGCCACTACCAGAATAGCGGTGCTCCTCATCACTGCAGCCAAGGTGAGCAAGTCCTCTCCAGCAGTACCACTGCCAGAACAACGGTGGTCCTCATCGGAGCAGCCAAGGCAAGCAAGGCCTTCCAGAACATCGGTACTCTCCTCAGACGGGAGGAGCGCGTTTCCACAATAAAAGGGATAAAATTTCATGGAACTGACTCCAAGATGAAAACGCTCTAGTGGCACTAAAGTCACGAGACAGACACGCAATTCTCTAGCAATACCGTGCATCAATTGGCTTTGCTAACCGCCAATAAAAACCGCAGAATCTAGGAAAGGTTAATACGACCCACGAAGAGGCAATACGACCCACGAGTAGGAGATCAACCCGGCTTTATTTCCTGCCTTACGATTTGGCCCAAAATATAACTTCAAGCCGTGTGGCACTCGAACGTGAGCTGTGACAAACCCAGTGCCCCTGAACATATCCAGAAGTGGACAAATTGGATGATCCTGCAAAAACACATACACAATCACCATCCCAAGACGCTGCTTCAATAACATGCCGCACTCATCTCAGCAAGACTCGCCTGAACCATGTAAAAGGAAAGCCATGCCCTGATAACCCAAGTCCATTTCTGGACAGATTCAACAACCGTATTGTGTTTGCTGCGCACCGATCCACACATTTACCCCACCTTTGTGGCAAACAGACTGGGCAAAATAGATGAAATGACCAACATACAAGACTGAAGGTGGGTGTCAACTAAGCCAAATCCCGCCGACCTTGGTACACGGGATCCAAACACCCAACGAACGAACACTAGAAGCGAGGCCCCACTACATCAGTCTTATGTCAACCCCTAATGGGAACATTGCCGCTAAATTGACTGATACACCACACACGCCCCTTTACACACTGCGGGCTAGACTATTTCGGACCCATGACTATCACAGTTGGCAGACATCGAGAAAAACGCTACGCCGCAATCTTCACTTGCTTCTCGATACACGCTGTCCACCTAGAACTCGTTTCTTCTCTAACCACCGATCCTGCTATTATGGCCATACAACGAATGACAGCGCGAAGGGGACAGCCCGTAACCATGTACTCAGACAACGGGACTAATTTCCATGGGGCCGAAGCCGAGATGAGAAATGCCTTGAAATTACTAAGTCAAGACGTTAAAATGCTTGATGCCCTGACCACTCAGGGCATCGAATGGAGATTATACCACCAATGACGCCGCACATGGGAGGAGTATGGGAAAGACTGATACGCTCGGTGAAACGAGCACCTAAAGAGGAAATTCTCCTGACTACCCTAATCGAAGCATTCGTAGTGAACAACAGACCACTCACCCATATATCAATGGATCGTCGCGATGAAGAACCTCTAACACCTAACCATTTTCTTCTGGGGTCGGCCGGAAAAACGCTCTCTCTTGTCCATGTACGAAAAAGGGGACGAAGAAATATGTCTCCGCCGACAATGGCCTGTCGGCCAACGACTGGCAGACATGTTTTGGTGACGATGGCTTCGAGAATACCTTCCCACCTTAGCGGCCCGACAAAATGGCACCACCCTGTCACACCCATAAAAAAGGATAACTTGGTGATCATCATGGATCCTGCACTACCTCGAAATCATTGGCCTCGCGGCCGCGTCATCGAAGAGATAACCGCAGCTGACGGACAAGTTAGAACCGCTCGAATCCAGACTAGTTCCGAGGTGTACCTAGAACCAGCCGTTAAAATCGCCGTCATCTTACCAGCTCCTACACCTGCTGAGTCATCTCCCCCTCCTCTTCACAAGGACACATAACAAACCAAGATATCTACATCAAGAATGCGTCCGACGAACTAGCTAGATGCAATCAAACAGATTACACCGGGAGGAGTGTAACAGACGTCTTGATGTATTGGATTTTTTGTTTACGTGAAACTCGCAGGGAAGAATAAAACGACATAATCAAGTCAATTCTTGCGAAATATTACATGTTCAAACTAGCTTATTATTCAACGAAACTTGCATCTACGGTCATCGAGGTAAACAACAGGTGTGAAAATGACGTCAACCCATGCAAGAAAAAATAAGTCGTGTCAAAACAAGTTTGTTTACGTGAAAATCGCAGCTATCGGCCGCACGTGTCCCCTTGAAAATATTGCCTATTCAGGGAAGAGTAAAACAATATAATCAAGTCAATTCTTGCGAAATGTTACATGTTAAAACTAGCTTGTTGTGCAACTTGCACCTGCGGTCATCGAGGTAAACAACAGGTGGCGAAATGAATAACATGTTTACGTTTTCCTTTAACTAAAATTAGTATAAAAACCGTCTGAAAAATAAATATTGATTATTATCAAAGGAACTTCTGAGTTGTTATTATCTCCCGAAACCGAACTGGTGACGATCGGAGTCCAGCGCCCCTATTGTTTACAGTATTTGTATGGAACAGAAAAGTGGTCTCATACAGATGGTAGCCGTGTTGAATAGTACCTACCTTTTTATCCCGTCGGTATTTGCAAGAGTGTTATGAGCTGTTAAATCCGAACAATCTACATTACGCGAGGTCTATTTTCACAGAATTACTGGTTAATATTTCACCAATAGACTTTTTTTTCATAGACTGTTTTATCTAACGGCTTGTAGAACTAACATGCCAATGGTCATTCCAGTCGGGAGAGCAGTCTTGTTGTTAAATAGAATAATTTCGAATATCGATATGTTTAACATCAATGAAGCAAAATTTTGACGCCAAGCTTTATAAAATCTGCTTATCTAATATTAAATATTTACTCTCTTTTAAAAACGATTTGAAATGTTAATTTTGTAATGTTTTTTGAAATGTGAATTGATGTGAATCGAAGTGAATTGAAGTGAATTGAAGTGAATTGAAGTAAATCGAAGTGAATCGATGTGAATTAAATTGAATCGAAGTTAATTGAAGTGAATTGACGTGAATTGAAATGAATTGAAGTGAATTAAAGTGAATTTAAATGAATTGAAGTGAATTAAAGTGAATCGCTGTGAATTGAAGTGAATTGAAGTGAATTGAAATGAATCGAAGTGAATTAAAGTGAATCGCTGTGATTCGAAGTGAATTGAAGTGGATTGAAATGAATTGAAGTGAATTGAAACGAATTGAAGTGAATTGAAGTGAATCGCTGTGAATCGCTGTGAATCAAAATATTTATTGTAAAATAAAAATTACAAAAGGTGTAGATTATGGGTAGACCTCATTTCTTCCAGCTAACCACATTTATTTAATTAAAATGTTTATATAATATTATTTGTTTTATTATAATTACAATGTTTATACAGATAAAATAACAATATACCAATGAAAAAAAAAAATACAAATATATATACCAATAAAAATAGGCGTTTCATTTACGTGAGGTATTCACTCAACGTGTAGTGACATTTATTAACAAGGAAAGTGTTTAGTGACGATTTGAATTTGTGTGTATCTTGTATTTGTTTAATGTTATTTTATTTTTTTTTTTTTTTTTACATTAACACCACACAGGAGGCCCTGAGGAAAATAATTTCCCTCAGGGCCTATGTCATCTTTGTAGATGCTGTGTGGAGGGTCTCTTTGAGGAAAGGAAGGAGTGAACATGGGTCTTGAAGAGACCCATGTTGTAGGAGGGAGGAAACACAGAGGCCGGCAAATCGTTCCACAGCCGAGCCGTTGAACTCAAGAACGAGTCATAGAAACGACCCGTTCTCATGTGAGTAATGTCAACCGTGTACAAATGTTGGGCGCGTGTTTGGCGTGTTTCCCGACTATGCACCGGAGCCGAGGGGATCAATGATGCTAGTTCCTCGGAGCATCTTCCATTGTAATACCGGTAGAACAAGGACAGCATTCCCACCTGACGCCTATGCTCTAAAGATTGCAGTCCGTCTGTTAGGATGGGAGAATCTATCAAACGGACCGCCCGTTTCTGCACAGAGTCAAGGGTTTTTTTTAGGTATTTTGGAGCTCCAGACCAGAGGTGGCTGCCAAATTCAACCGTGGGGCGCACTGTAATGTGGAAGGTTGTTATATACTTTAATGGCCATGTAGTTTGGTCCTTTTTGGAATATTGTTTTGTTTGCATTTGGTATTAATAGGTTTTCTGTGAGCCTTGTAGCGTATTTATGTGTTTGAGTTTTGTGGATTCGAAGTGAATTGAAGTGAATTTAAATGAATTGAAGTAAATTAAAGTGAATCGCTGTGAATTTAAGTAAATTGAAGTTAATTGCAGTGAATTGCAGTGAATTGAAGTGAATTGAAGTGAATTGAAGTGAATTGAAGTGAATTGAAGTGAATCGCAGTGAATCGAAATGAATTGAAGTGAATTGAAGAAAATTGAAATGAATTGAAGTGAATTGAAGTGAATTGAAGTGAATTGAAGTGAATTGAAGTGAACTGAAGTGAATTGAAACCAAACCAAAACATGGAGTCAGGTAATGACAAGGTTGAAAACAATGAACAAACGCATTAGAAGATGTATGAAATTAGATGAAGCAAGGCGACTTTGGCGTCATTATCTCTCCATATATCAAAGTAAATAAATTAACGTTCCAACACTTTTATAAAATTCCGTAAGAATTGCCCTCTTCTAACAAACATTCGCATTAACGATTTATGTCAGCTAGATTTTTATAGAGAAATAAGTTTTATATCATTTGGAACATTACAAGGCATTAAAGTGACATTGATGTTAGCAAAGAAATTACATAAAAACTAAATAGTATTTTCTGAGTTCATTACTCTTGGCGAAACAGAGGATTTTCCAGTCTAGACACCGTAATGAGTCTTGTCTATTCATAAATCATAGACTAACACCATTATTAGGCTTACTATAAACTTGTGCGTATTGGTATTTTGTGTCATTGGAACAATCAAATTCTATCTGACATTTGTGCGAAAGTTAATTGATGAAACAGTGATTAATCAAGAATGTATTAATAATAAAAAAAACGTTTATTCGTCAATAGATTTGAAATAAATTTATACATCTTGTTTATTAAATATTGATTCCAATGACAAATGGATCACTGCTCAGTTATACATTCAAGATTTCTCCCGGAATGCAGCTGGTTTTCAGCAGTGCCTCTAATATAATATATAAAAAAATATAATAAAACTAGCTGACCCGACAAACATTTTCTGCCGTATAAAGTATTTCTAGTGAATATTTTGGTTGTTAAGTGTGTGAGGATGGGATCTATGACAGAAAGAGGAATGGAGCGCTGTAGACGATGACCGCCGATAAAAACAAAAAAACACCAACTAAAGTAGGAAAATGAAATAAAGAAAATCAATATGAATTTCGAAGAGCAATTGGGTGTACGATATTTTTTGCCAACACAAATAAGCTCGATGGTTTGCCCACGCGAGAATATGATGCTGAATGTAAATATCGAAATGACGCGACGCTTCTCGTGAATGTCTTGCGCATGTATGGATGAAAGTTCGATGAGGCGGACTTAGCACCATCTGTTATTCGACAACATAAATAATTTCGTTCTGTTTGAAATACGTTAAATTGGTTAAATTTGTTCATACAAAAATACTAAAATCGCGATTAAAAAATGGGAGGGTGGGGGTAGGCACGTTAAAATTTGGGGTTATAGGTATTTTTTGAAGCCAAATAAAAAAAAAATACACAATAAAATTTCTCAAACAAATAGTTTTTTTTTCTATTAAGTGACACCCTTATCACTTAGCGGTATGAAATATACTTTAAAACCTGTTCTCATACCTACCAAACATACATAAAAAATTTCATAAAAATCAGTCAAGCCGTTTCGGAGGAGTGCGACTACAAACACCGTGACAGGAGATTTTAATACATAAGATTTTAATTAAATCAAAATTCAATTTAAAGCGAATAATATAAATTTTTTAAATCATTATCATCGTTATCGTTATCATTTCATTACATAGTATAAAATGAAGTCGCTCAAAATGTATGTACGCGTTAATCTTTTAAACTACGCAACGGATTTTCACACGGTTTTCACCAATGGATAGTGTAACGAACGTATCAGCGTCGCCACAAGACTATAAAAAAGTACCGGGTTTTTAGTGCACGAACAGGATGGTGGTGATGGAACAAATAATAAAACTGACCTCCCGTGCACCCAGTGCCTGATGCGTGAAGGACACTGGATGTGCTTAATCCTCTGCCTGATCCTGGCGCCTGGCGGTTGCCAAAGTAGGGCCGGCTCTTCTGGAGGAGTGTTGGCACCAGGACTGAAGACAGGCAGAGGTCGGCGGGGGAGGCAGCTGAGTGATAATAAACTTCCCAGTAGGAATAATAACACGAGTTGACTGTAGAGAAGAACTAACTTTATTTGGAAAATACGCGCCCTTTTATACCCTAATCTGGGCAAAAAGGTGATCACATGGTACATTTATGGGGTGGGGGGTTGGACCTCGCCCGTAAGTATAAATACGCCGACTTTCTTGTCGCACTTCATTTTGCTTGTGTCGCTCAAGAAAGTGGTCGATTAAAATCATTATTTAATAATAATTCTACAGGTTATAACATAGTTTTTATAAAGTATTTCTTAATTCTAACATGTATGTACGGGTATTCTTTACCCGTAGATTTTTAGTTTAATGAATTTAGGAACAATTTTGGAAATGTTTACCATTTGTTGGTAGGTATTTGAGTTTAATTTAAGTTTGCAAAGTGATGTGAAGAAGTTAGTATTTTCCCCAGGTTCCTCGTAAGACTGGCTACCGAAACCGGTTTGTCTCGTCGTCTTACGAGGTTCCTGGATTTTTAAAATGGAAAAAGACTGGTTTTTGATCTGAAATTTTCTAAGTACAAAATTTGTGCGCAAAGGCATATAGCGTTGGCAGTTTAAGAGTTACAAGGTTGATTTATGGCTCTATGGATGCCCCGTAGGACTCTGCACTGAAACGTCTTAGTTTCAGCGTCCTACGGGGTGTTTAAACGAAGTTATATTACAAAACGATGTTTTGCAAAGGCAGTTTGCTTGGCGGAGCTGCCTGGCTTCCTGCCGGGCCATAACCGCAGAACGGCAAGGGAGGGCAGGTAGTCCGCTTGGCGGAGCTGCCTGGCTTCCTGCCGTGCCATAACCGCAGAACGGCAAGGGAGGGCAGGTAGTCCGCTTGGCGGAGCTGCCTGGCTTCCTGCCGGGCCATAACCGCAGAACGGCAAGGGAGGGCAGGTAGTCCGCTTGGTGGAGCTGCCTGGCTTCCTGCCGTGCCATAACAGCAGAACGGCAAGGGAGCGCAGGTAGTCCGCTTGGCGGAGCTGCCTGGCTTCCTGCCGGGCCATAACCGCAGAACGGCAAGGGAGCGCAGGTAGTCCGCTTGGCGGAGCTGCCTGGCTTCCTGCCGTGCCATAACCGCAGAACGGCAAGGGAGCGCAGGTAGTCCGCTTGGCGGAGCTGCCTGGCTTCCTGCCGTGCCATAACCGCAGAACGGCAAGGGAGGGCAGGTAGTCCGCTTGGCGGAGCTGCCTGGCTTCCTGCCGGGCCATAACCGCAGAACGGCAAGGGAGCGCAGGTAGTCCGCTTGGCGGAGCTGCCTGGCTTCCTGCCGTGCCATAACCGCAGAACGGCAAGGGAGGGCAGGTAGTCCGCTTGGCGGAGCTGCCTGGCTTCCTGCCGGGCCATAACCGCAGAACGGCAAGGGAGGGCAGGTAGTCCGCTTGGCGGAGCTGCCTGGCTTCCTGCCGTGCCATAACAGCAGAACGGCAAGGGAGGGAAGGCAAATGGCCCTTCTCAGGGCTTCAGCCTAAGGCTGGAAATTAAGGCCCTTAAAGGGGTCTTAATTAAAAATAAAAGGAGGCTAGTCAGCCTGGTTGCCTTGGAGGCGTAAATAAGCATAATTAAGCATATTAATTATTAAATTATTAAAATTATAGGATTCTAGAATGTCTCCCGGTGCAAACTTGGCACACAAGCTTTATTTGGTTGCACCGGGGCATTGTATATAAGCAAACATATAAAATTAAAAATTAAGAAATGAGGGAGAGCAACACGTCGGTTACAGATAGAGTGATTGAAGAGGAATGTTTATATGTATAATACATTAGAGAAAAGCCGAGAGATTTAATAATTAGTGGCGATCGCTAACTATATTATTATATAAATAAAAAAAAAAATTATAATATAGTTGATTCAAGAGGAAGGTTAATATCTATAATACATGCTTATTATAGTAGAGAAAAGCCGAGAAATTCAAATATTCAATTCAGGCAGCAGGAAGCTGGCAAGCGGGTTGTGTGGATTTTATAAAGGTTGGGTAATGGCGTTGTGTTTCGTTAGCCACAGTAACGTGTGGCCGGGTCTGCTAGTAAGTAATATAAACACAAAAACAATTAGGTATTTCTTTCATTGTAAATTCCATCACTTATGATGTTGTGCGGTTGACTTTGCAGTAAGCAACCTTTCGCCGTAGAGCTTCTCGAAGCACTGCAACGATGTCGATATTCGAATAAACATTGGTTTTTAGTTTCAAAGTTTTGATGATTACATTTTATATTTGTATTACATAATGATTGTACAATTGGCCCAGAAGTACCAATATCTTTTTCTGATTTTTCCGTTTCCGGATTTTCGATTGAGTTTCGATAATGTTGTCTTCATTTAATTAAACAATTCTTTTTGTGAACATTTTATATTAAAAAAAACTTATGCTCTTTAGCCCAATAACTAATCACACAAACTAATTTAAAGTTACACTGTTTTTATTTAAAATAAATGAATAATTATAATCTTTATAAAATTTCATTCTCTCGCAGGCTAAAAACTATAGAAGTATGTACTAAAAATCGCCCCCTTTACCCAAAACATCCTAGATCAGGAGGTTTTGCTTTACCACCTTAAAATTATCCAGCGCCCCCTCCCCCCCCTTACGTTGAGTAGTATGCCTCAGTTTAAATTTTTGTGCGTGAAAGCGTAGTTTATAAAAAGAACTTTGCACATAAAGAAAGTGCGTAGCTCGTGAATGAGCTTATTTTCTATATCTTCACTTCACAATGCCCACTTCTGCAGCGCCCCCTAAATGCTAAAAATTTAAAAACGCCCCCCCAGACCGCCAAAATGCTTACAAGGGAGTGCTGGCGCCCCCGTTAAGGCCCCGCAACCGCTCACAAAAAGAAGAAGATGGAGAGATATGAAATTAAGAACGTTAGAGGAGCGCGCTAGCATTTGAAGCGACAAATCGATGTGAAAATTATGAAAATGTTTAATAAAACACGACTCGTTTCAAATAGAGCAAAAATCTCGCGGGGTTGTCTTAAACAGCATTTAAAGAAACACTGGGAATTTTTCATACATATAACTTGTAAAATAACTTAAACAAACGTGTTTATAATAATTTTTGGAGCGTACTTTGCGATTTTTTTCAATCGAAGGAATTTTATATAATTTGCGTTTCGGCACGACGAAAGTCCAGATATTATCTTAAAAAATAACATATATTTTTTTAAGAGCTTAAAAACTTCTAATGTTTAAGGGAAGTTTGCAAGAAATCTGTAGAAATTCGAGTAGCGGCGTCTTGAGAATCACTGTACTATGTGATGTCTCTTTTAAGTGTTGCTGGTTTCCGTTTAACCGAGTTTCAAGTCACAACGGTGCTAAATAAGTTTTCACTTTTAAAAAATCTGCGCAATATTTTCGGCAAAAAAAATCTTTTCACTAAGTCTTCATATGAATCTGTTTGCCGATAGAGGCACGAATGTTGTTATATAAACATGTAAGAACTGTAATACAATACATCTTATTCCTTTATAAAGAATGTTTGTTTGTTTGTATCAAACAAAGAAATCTTTAGTTCAAAGGCCGGGGGAAGTTCAGCATTCAAATTGATTGACATTTCTATTGAGTTTCGGGAAACAAGAAAGGTAACTTTTTCTAGGAAATATTTCGGAAAAAAAGGAAACAAAAAGTAATAATTTAAGATAGGTATAAGGTATTGTTTGTTGTTTCTTTCATATTGTGTTTTGGAAAATATTTATTGGATTTCTTTTAAGTTTTGTGGAAGAAATTCATAATACCTACCTAATGTTTTATAATATTTTTTCTTTATTTTTAACCCCTCCGAATTTTCGAGAATATTGGCTTTTGGTGTCTCTAACAAAATGACATTTTACGAAAACTTTTTGTTATTACCGCTTCACAATTAAAGCTCTATAAATGAAACATTTCTGAACGTAGCCGAATAGTAAACTGTTTTAGAAAGGTTACAAAATAGGCTTTCAAATTATTATATTACAAATAAATATTAGCATTTGTAAATATTAAAATTTAGAACGCAAACATTAAAAATAGGTACAAATGACTCACGTGATGTTTTTATGTGAAAACGGTACTAAAATCACAGATTATGTAAACAACAATACTTATTCTATTGTATATATGTGAAATAAACACTTTTGTCACCTCACTTTTTTATCATTTCATATAAAAATATTTAATAAAAATTTATAATGTGGAGCGCAGTGGAGCTGCCGGTAGCAAATTTGCGCGGGTAAATATTTTTGTCAACTACACGACTGACAGCTGATTCCTGTTATGTATTTCCATAGACAACTTGATAGAGATGTACAGCTTGATCTACTATCGACCTTTTACTTTTTGTTTTAGGGATGTAACTTTATTTTTTTTTACGTTAACTCCACGCAGGAGGCCCTGAGGAAAATAATTTCCCTCAGGGCCTATGTCATCTGGGATGCTGTGTGGAGGGTCTTTTTGAGGAGAGGAAGGAATGAACATTGGTCTTGAAGAGACCCATATTGTAGGAAGGAGGAAACACAGAGGCCGGCAAATCATTCCACAGCCGAGCTGTTGAGCACAAGAACGAGTCGAAGAAACGACCCGTTCTTATGTGGCAAATGTCAACCGTGTACAAATGTTGGGCACGCGTTTGGCGTATTTCCCGACTATGCACCGGTGCCGAAGGGATCAATGATGCTAGTTCCTCGGAGCATCTTCCATTGTAATACCGGTAGAACAAGGATAGCATTCCCACCCGACGCCTGTGCTCTAAAGATTGTAATCCGTCTGTTAAGATGGCAGAATCTATCAAAAGGACCGCCCGTTTCTGCACAGAGTCGAGGGTATTTTTCAGGTATTGTGGAGCTCCAGACCAGAGGTGGCTGCCGAATTCAACCGTGGGGCGCACTTTGTGGGTTAGCAGTTGTGTACTATTAATGTATCTGTGGGCCCTGTACAGTACGCCCAGTTTCTGTTAGGCTAACTTTACTCTGGCTTCGATGGAGCCCCTATTCCTGAGCTGGTCACTTAGGGTTACACCAAGCATTTCGATGGAGGGCCTGTTCGGAAGATTGCTTCCGTTGAAAGAGACTAGATTTTCATTTCGATCCCTTTTAGACGTAATCAGACAAGATTGTAACTAAAACAATAACGGAGCTAGAACGATTTCTATGGAGACACACGCACTGACGTATAATCACGCTTATTGTACTTGACTGCTGTGCTATTTTTCGAAAAGCTGGAAACAGAAAAATCAAAAAAATATATTGAAACTTCTGAGACTCGAACCCAGGACCACTCGCTTTTTTTTACTGTATCATATAAAAGTAATATAGTAAAAGTTTATTTATTACGTTAAGTGAAAACAATTATTCGATAATTTTATAGAACTAAACAAAAATGGAAACTCGTGACCTGGAAGGTCAAGAGACAAGGAGTTTATTCACCTTCTCGGTAGTTTTTTTATAAATGTACGTTTTTCCTGCTATTAAATCAAAACGGCAATTTAAATCTCAACAATTCGCCGAAATGCTGAAATTAATGAATTCTCCACTCAGCGCTGGAGGCCTGAAAATTCCTGAAAAATTACGAAAACGCAACAACAAATCAAAGAGCAAAAATATTTTTCGGGGAATATTCAGATATGTTTTCGGAATTGTCGAAAAATTTGCAAACGGACCCATAATTCCCAAGTTAAGTGCCTCAGCAGACAGGGCCGTAAATAGAAATAATAAAATGCCCAGTGAAGTACACCCCTGAGCTTTATTTTGGCAAATACGAAGATATTTATAAAAGCATTAAAAGTGTTGGTTCCTTTTAAGCAAACAATTCCCGTAAATTTCAACTAGCTGTTAAATAATGAACGTTTTACCATTGGGATGTGATGGGCCAATGGGGACCGGAGATGTGAACCATACTAGAGAGGCCACTGATCTTATGTTATTCTTCTTCTCAAGAGCGATTCTGTAGCTTTGCGTTTAGTCAGCGTGGACAATTAAGGCTCTGTAGTAAGCGTTACAAAGGCAGAAGTAGATGGTTTGAAAATAATTTTGAAAATACGAATGTTCAAGGGAGCGCGGTAATATTAAAAAAAAAAAACTATAAAAATGTGAAAATATTTAATAAACAAGACTCGTTTAAGATAGAGAAAAAATCTCTTGACAAACTGGAAAATTATTTTGGAAATCAAAGGGTATGGCACATCTGGTACAGATTGTAGATACAACATTATTCATTTGTATATCGATATACATTAGAATGAATCCATGTTTTCCTTGGTCACGCCATAACTTTAGAACGACTTTACATATTTCATTCATCTTTTTTTTAAAGTTTTCTAATACTTTGTCGACGGTTCTGACAAATTTTCTGAAATTCGATAATTTCTGAAAATTTAACGACTATTTTAACATTGCACGATTGACAGTTCGCGCGTTTGATGAATGTGGACAATGTGAATTTAGCAGGCAGCTGTTTTTTAATGTAACAAAAGAATTGTCTTTCGATTTTTTAAATTATAGATACTTTAAATAGGTACATATGTTAAGTACCAAATTAGATTGATTGTTCTTATAATATACAAAAATGAACATTTGTAATATATGCAAAATGATAATTTTATTAAAAAATTGTAATTGGTGGCACGCGAGCTGTTTGAAAACTGAATGTACTGGGACTGAATAAATGGAACGCGAGAGGGGGGTTGGCGGGACGGTGGTGAGGGAGAGGTGAGAGGGTAGGCGGGGAAGGCGGAAGGGGACGCGGTAGTAGGGGAAGGGGATGCGGGAGGGGAACGGAGATGCACTGGAAAGAACATGCAGGGAGAATCAATTTATTTCTTTGAATATGGCATTGCAACGCATGCCGGGAACCAGCTAGTTAATTTATAAAATACAGGAAAATAACGCTTTCATGATTTAGAGGAAATTTCGACAATCTTTTTGTGACTGATATATGCTATACCTTTCGATAAATTAATAATTATTCAAATTGAATAATTATTAATTTAAATAAAATAACATAATAATATTTATTAACTGTTAAATGAAATTGCAAACCATTTGGATGTAAGTGACTGTTCTTTATATGCCTTAAAATCATTATTGAAGAGTCACTAAACTTGCCTAAATGCTGATAGGGTAACTAAATTGTACTGTAATTGGAATTATTCTGTTGTACAATAATAATAAAATAAAAAATAAAAAAATAAAAAAAAATCGTAAAGTATTTTGACCTCAAGTCAAAGTTAGGCACCAAAAACGCCGCGCAGTCTTATCCTCTTAAAATATAACAAAGTTACAACAAAAAAACGAAATATATAAATTTTTTATAAATCCAAAAATACAAAAAAAAGTGTTTTTCACGCCATTTTGGAATGTTTTCGGTTATCTTTGCTGTAAAAGAGACCCATCTAGCACTATTCTATATCACTGGAAGAACCATTTCCTAGTTAAATGCTCAACGAGAGACCAATTGCCATTTACAGTCTTCGAAATAGTAAAATATGCACGCTGTGAATAGACAATGCGGAGTGAACGGGGAATGGCCGTTTCTGGACTAATACCAAAGCTCATATTTAGGGAATTGTTTAAATATCTGCTCTAGTCCTGGAACTACTGTAAACTTCATTGTCATAAAAAATATCTAAAATATTTGCAATACTAACTAACTAACTAACCATCACACCGTTTCCCCGCAGGGGTATCTAGAGAGAACGGACCGCCAAACAATTCGGTCTTGGCACACACTCCTTGCCTCGTTCACATACGTGCTCTTCTATTATTCTGACTCTTGACATGGCCCGACTCAAGTATCTGAATCACCTGGTCATGCCATGTCTTCCTCGGACGTCCCCGACTACTTTTAGTATTCACATTTGCATCGAATATTCTCCTTACACTCCTTTCCTCGTTCATTTGCTATACACGGTCAATTCTTTGCGGATCTCCATTTTTCTCACACGATCGTACATGGTTTTATCACACATACGCCAGAGGTATCCCATTTCTACAGTATTCAATCTACTTGTATCCTTCCTCTGCCAGTTCCATGCCTCACTGCCATACACCAGGGTAGGTACGGCCGGCGTAGTCCAGCGGTAAGGCTCTTGACTAGCATTCCAAAGGTCGCGGGATCGAATCCCGGCGTGGTAAATATATTTTATTTGAGTAATTTGTGTTATTTCACAATTTATTCATTTAAAATAATATATAGTATATTTGCTTCACGTTCCATAGTGGAAGGTGCTCTCAGTATCGCCCTGGTGTAAGACCACCATTCAGAATTGAAACGTTGCTTGAAATGGCTTTAGCTGTGTTTGGTGACCAGATTTGAATAGACAGGTACTTCCCCACCATCCTCTTCTCTATCTCCTTCCCCTCCCCACCACATTCAGCCTCACAATATACCCCAATTGGGGATGCCATAGTCTCACTGGCTCCAGACGGGAGCAGTTGGGACTCTTGTGGGGTATTCATGTAAAAAAAATGGCCCGACTTAAGTATCTGATTCACTTGGTCGTGCCACGTCTTCCTCGGGTCTCCCCGACTTCTTTTTCCATTCACATTTGCATCGTATATTCTCCTTACACTCCTTTCCTCGTTCATTCGCTCTACACGGCCAAATTATCTGAGCGTTCCTTTCTTAATCTTACTCATTACGCTGACATCAGCCTTGCATTCTTTACGGATCTCCACGTTTCTTACACGATATGTACATGGTTTTATCACACATACGCCTGAGGGATCTCATTTCTACAACATTCAGTCTACTTTCATCCTTCCACATCAGGGTAGGTACCATTGTGGACTGCTAGCTTCGCTTCTTTGGACAGTTTTTTGTTGGTGCCAACGGTATTCAGTCCTCCATTAACAGAGTCACCTGCATTCAACCTTCTTTCAATATCTCTATCAGCCTGCCAATCTCTCGTAAACATACTTCCCAAATACACAAACTCATTCACCTGCTCCAAGTAATTATCATTCACAACTGTGTTGCACATTGATTTCGTACTCTCTCTTTCAAATACCATGACTTAAGACTTGTAACGCAGTAAATGCCGGTTACAGGAATTCTACTGATATGTCACTCAATGGTTTTCGAACCGCTACCAGAGACAACTATTGCAAATGTCAGTTCCGAGATTTGATTAGCAGGCGACGGATCGAGTTCCCTTTGAGCAGCAGGAAGGTGACTTCTGGAGACACGAAGCCAACACCACAATTAGATATGAAGTAGTTTTATTTATATTTTACCCTGTAACGCAGGGTATGGCGCCCATCAACCAGTAAGTGGTTCCTAATATTTACGTAAAGAAGTCTTGACATGTGCCAAGTAGGTAGCCATTTAATTTTGGTTCTCTCTAGAATAGAATATAAAGGAAATCAAAGAGGACTCTTCGAGTACGACGAATCCATGCCCTGAAGTAATAGCATTATCTTAAACAATAGTTCAAATCATGTTTATATAATTAATAACATAAATAAACCCGAACCTTTGTTAAAGTTTTTCGACTTTTCATTTCCACTTCGTACCGCCTTAGAATTAATAACTGTTGTGTTAACTTATTATCTTTATTTTTATTAAGTTAAAAAATTATACAATGAAACAATTATCGATGCGCAACTGTCTGTGTTTTGTTTTTGTCAGTATCAGAGGTAGCGTTGGTTACGGATTTATAATTTTTGTGATTTTCTTACTTTTCCATTTGCTTGTGGGAATTGCTTTTGTGGGAATGTGTACCGCCGCCCCGGGAACCTTTATTGGATAACCAACACCTCTGCCATAGGTCACCCCAAGTGGTTCGCTACGTTTGGTGATTTAGCAGGTGTGCCGGGTTCATCGCGTAAGGTTTGTCTAGGTCCTGGAGGCGGATGACCAGGACACACTGAACCCCAGATTCCTACCCACTCCTTAAACCCTTTTCCTTCCCAGAACTATCTCCTTCATTTCCTTAAAAATACCCTCCACACAGCATCCCCAAAGATGACATAGACCCTGAGGGAAATTATTTTCCTCAGGGCCTCCCGTGTGGAGCTCATGTAAAAAAAAATGAGCGTATAAAGTTCTTTGCTAAATTAACAGAAAAATTACTAAATTAACAAACTTTTTCACAACTTTAAAATACACTGGGAAACTTTACATATTAACAATAACCATAAATATTCCCATTATTTACTCCGAAATCAATAAGGGTATTGAGAATAAAAATAAAATCAATTTGTTTTTACAATGAGGAAGGTTAAGGTCAACCAAAACCGGTCGACAAATATAAATAAAAATAAAGTGGTTTAAAACAACGAACTTGTTTCATTCCGTATAATGTCAAGCCACAAAGTGTTTGCTTTCTTCGATAATTTAAAAAAAAGTATCACTTTCATGGAAGTGTTACTAAATTCACGTGGTATAAGTCAATTAAAAAATTACAAGTGTGTTGTAGTTCACACGCGATAGAAGTGAAACCTTCAAAAAACTATAGTAGACAAGAGTAGGGAGGCAACGACACCGCATAAAACAGAGGCCGATAGGCTACCAAGCACTGCACAAAGAGGAGACCGATTATTCTATCTCATTCTCTCACAGGCTAGATCTTATAGAAGTACACGTTCGCCTTTTTTTAGTGTCTCTCGAGTTTCAAATTACAACGGTGTTAAAGAAGTTTTCACTTCATAAACAATACCTCAGATACATCCTCGCTTTTTCGATATATGATGCTAAATTCACAACATGACATTATTAATGGATTAAAACCCTTCGAATAATAAGAAAAAAAATTCTGTCAACTTTTGCCTGTCAAAGTTTGCGCGCAAAATTCCTGGTTCTTCCCATGCATTTTAAATGTTCCTATTTATAAGTTGCTTTTAACGCTTTAGCAAAAATAAAAAATTGTTCTAAAATTTAGATAAAATAATCTTTCTGATATGTTTACTAGAAATCAACATTTTTGTTTATAAATATTAAAATTTTAATATTGGAAATGTAAATTGGCTAAAAAATGCATACCTGCGAATATTTGAATTAAAGAAATTAAAATAGAATAAACTTCAAAATTTAAATTCAGATTCCTTTTCTAAACAAAATTTGTAATAAAGCTGTCACTTCACTTTTTATCACTTTCATACAATTTTATTTTAAAATTAAATGTGGGTTACGTCACAAATGGGCGCAAAATCAAACCATCACTTTTGATCAGGTTTGTAAAATATCTGAACAACCTGGCTCATATAATTCTAAGACAATGAGAAGCATTATTTCTTTCCGTTTCTAACATAAAACAAATCATAAATATTCGCATGACAGGAAGAGAGATATCTAGCTTTTAATAATGCACGGTCTCTCTGGGACAATCTAGGTCTCCTGTTATTACAACGGCATATGATGTTTTGGGACAACTTGGGTCTCCTGTGATTAAACGGGTTAAAACTGACTAAAAATTACACAAATATTAGTAAATACGTTGAATTATACTAAAATAGTTGTAAATTGGTTATTAGAATGGAAATTCTGAACAAAAACATGATTTGCATCACACATCACATATCACAAATCAAAACTGTCATTTTGCCAGGAAACTCACGCGCATGCCGTATGCGCCAGTGTTCCGAATTGCCATGTTGCCAGTTCTTTCGCAGCACAATTAAATACATCTTTTATTAGTAAAAATTCGAAATGAAATTGTACCGAGTTTATTCAGTAGAGTGTAACTAAAACACCGTTTAACGGTAGGAAAGTGTTTTTTTATTAGTAAGACTGAACTAGAACTATTTTTTACATGAGCTCCACACTATGTCATCTTTGGGGATGCTGTGTGGAGTTCTGGGAAGGAAAAGGGTTTAAGGGGTGGGTAGGAATCTGGGGTTCAGTGTGTCCTCGTCATCCGCCTCCAGGACCTAGACAAACCTCACCCCATGAAGCCAGGCACCCCTGCTAAATCACCAAACGTAGCGAACCACTTGGGGTGACCTATGGCAGAGAGGTTCGTTATCTAATAAAGGTTCCCGGGGTGGCGGTACCTATTCCCGCCTCCATAATTGAACTAGGTTGCTAAGCGAGATAATAAATGCGACAGGATTAACATTTCATCATATTCAAAGAAGCTAGGACAAGATTTAAAAAAATCCTCTTTTTTGTAATAAAATTAATAATATTTGGATGGCTTGAATACGCCGTTTTTGTGAAAAATCACCTCAAGGGCGCTATATATATTTTTTACATTAGCTCCACACAGGAGGCCCTGAGGAAAATAATTTCCTTCAGGGCCTATGCAATCTTAGGAGATGCTGCGTGGAGGGTCTTTTTAAGGAAAATAATTAGAGGAAGTTCTGGGAAGGAAAAAAGTGTGAGGGGTGGGTAGGAATCTGGGATTCAGTGTATACATATCATCCATAGCTAAGACCTAGACAAACCTCGCCCCATGAACCTGGGCACCCCTGCTAAGTCACCAAACGTAGCGAACCACTAGGAGTGACCTATGGCAGAGGTGTTGATTATCCAATAAATGGTTTCCAGGGCGGCAGTACCCAAATCCGCCTCCCAAATTGAAAGTTTAATCATGAATCATTCAAAAATCGGCATATTTGTTTGACATTTTAAATATTCAAGCACTTACTTCAGCTCAGTTACTATTTGCCATACTATTTGATAAAAAAAACTACAAAATTTATTCTCAAAGACCTCGACCATTCTGCGATCAAAGTGTTGCTGATGGGACGCAATTTGACGGCCTGCGACGTCGCTAATTTATACCCATCACACCTGTCAATCGATCCGACTCGGGCTAAGCCGGGGCAGCGACGGGTAAAGCAGTGTTTTTGGGGGAAAAATTTACTTTTATGTAGGTCAAACTTTGTTCATGGTCGAATGTGTCGAATTCGCTTAATAATTTCGACAAAGAGGGGATTTTACGGAGAATTGTGATATTTATTCGTTTAGGGCTTGTCATGGTTTGGAAAATGTTAAAACAAATTATTTTGAAAGGTGTTGTTTTACGATAATTACAATAATTAATGTTATATTTTGGTAGAAAGCAGTCCCTTTGTGGTTTAACATATTAATTAAAATAAAACGATAACTTTGTTTGTAACTACGATTTATTTATATATTTTTTTAATACCGACCGGTTTCGCCTAATACAAGAATCTTCAGGGTTTAAATATAAACTGATAAAAAATATACATTTAGTTCCTGTAGATGTGTATATGTAATATGATAACATAAGATATCATCCGTCTCCTTCTTTCTCTCTATCACTGTGTGAGATTTTAATTACACTCTCTCACTCTTCCTTCATATTATGTTTTGTCTCTTTCTGTATGTAAGTATATAGTATTATAAGCTCACACGATGTATGTTTTGTTGATCAGTTTAATTTTATAACCTGAAGATGCTTGTGTTAAGCGAAACCGGTCGGTATTAAAAAAATAAATCGTGGTTACAAAGTTATTGTTTAACTTCAATTAAGTAATGTTATATTTTCTTTCTTTTTTTGCTACAAAATAAGATTGTTTTGACATCAGCTCCACGCTGGAAAATAATTTCCCTCAGGCCTATGTCATCTTCGAGGATGCTGTGTGGAGGGTTTTTGTGCTGAGTGAAGGAGAAAAAGATCGCGAAGGAAAAACGCACGAGCGATGAGTAGAAATCTGGGGATCAGCGTGTCTAGGAGTGACGGACGTACGAATCCATCCCTTTCTCTGCGGAGTCAGGCGATGGGTTGAGAGAGCCCTGCTGTAGAGATAAAAAAAGTTTCCTTCAACCAGTCTCAAGCCAAGACATGCACGAATATCACCCCGTGAACCCGGACACCTCCGCTAAGTCACCAAAGGTAGCAAACCCGTACACAGTTAGTGTTGCCTTTATTAGAACGGGTCATTTCTTTAATTCGATTTTGTATGTCAAACCGTTTGTTTTTCTCTTTTACACAATCCTGACCTCCTCAAGATTCGCATCAATTAAACCCCCTCCTACAGCCCCTACCTTAACCTGCCTCACAACGCTGCCCAACTCATTGAACTTTAATTCCATCCAAGCCATTACATTATTATAAGTATCTCTAGTTAGAAGCCTAATGGAATATAACTCGGTAGTTTGGTCTCCATCTTACAAAATTCACATTATAACATTGAGCGAATACAAAAAAAATTTCTGCGTTTTATAAATTTTAAATTAAATATTCCATTAGAAGACTTAAAATATAATTTATTATTAAATATTCTAAAAATACACACACTAGAAGACAGACGTAAAATAAACGACTTAACATTTTTATTCAAAATACTTAACTCTAAATTTGACTGTTGCAAACTCCTGCAAATCATAAACTTACGAATACCGACAGTAACTACACGACAAAATACACTATTCTACTGTAGCATTCATAAGCGGAACTACATTGCCCACTCTCCGATACCACGATTTCACACTATGGGAAATCAGTACTTTGGTGATGTTGACATATTTAACATAAACTTGTCGAATTTTGTCGATTTTTTACAAAACTTATTCCAAAACTATTCCTAAACATATCTGTATTTTTGTAAACCTATGAGATCGCTGTATTTTTATACTTTTATGACTTGTGTGCTTTTTTATGTAATTTTATATATTTTTTTTCTTTATCTGTTTAAAAATCATCTGTCATGAATTAATTGTACTACCAAACATATAAAAGCCCTTTGGGCGTTAAAAAAAAAATAATAATAATTGGCGATGTATAGTCCCCCTGTCTTTACACAGTACAAACAAGGGTGCTCTTGTGAGGTATCACATAAATTATTTATTTTTAAATATTGAATATAAAGATTAGGAAGTACCTGACTATCCACTGGAGCGATTATGGTCGAAAATTGGACCACTTTTATTTTTCTACGATTGATAGCGGTCCAAAATTGGATCGCATTTTCCTACCATTCGTAAAACTTTTATTGTAATTATTTAAAACATTTTTCCGACCAGCCATTTATTTTAAAGCGTTGCTATTGAAATGCTTTAACTATTATGACAATAGATGTCGCAAATCCGATCTTCGTAAACTATTTTAACGATATAAATTTTTTTTTTTTAAATATTTTTTTCACATCGAATTTTGATCAGCTGTTTACGGTTAAAATTAAGTACTTTTTCCGTAGATATGCACCTTTCATTATCAAGTAAACCACAGATAACTTACAAAAATTGATAATATTCTATGTTGACTCGAATAAGTAGCCCTCACTGCAGTTTTAAAGTTAACAACACGCAGGATTCGCGTGGTTATAAACTTTACGATTTTTTTTTATAAATCCTACAAATATGAGATAAACGGTAAAATACAGGTTAATTCATTGGCTATATGGCACTATAATAAGTTTTTAAGTTACCATGGTGTAACTATAAGTGACCAGCTCAGGTACGGGGGCTCCATCGAAACCAGAGTTAAGTTGGCCTCTCAGAAACTGGGCGTACTGTACAGGGCCCGCAGATACTTTAATAGTACACAACTGTACACCCTGTACAAATCGCAAGTGTGCCCCACGGTTGAATTTGGCAGCCATCTCTGGTCTGGAGCTCCAAAATACCTAAAAAACCCTTGACTCTGTGCAGAAACGGGCAGTCCGTTTGATAGATTCTCCCATCTTAACAGATGGACTGCAATCTTTAGAGCGAAGGCGTCAGGTAGCAAGGCTGTCCTTCTCCTACCGGTATTACAATGGAAGATGCTCCGAGGAACTAGCGTCATTGATCCCCCCGGCACTGGTGCATAGTCGGGAAACACGCCAAACACGCGCCCAACATTTGTACACGGTTGCCATTAGTCACATGAGAACGGGTCGTTTCTATGACTCGTTCTTGAGTTCAACGGCTCGCCTGTGGAACGATCTGCCGGCCTCTGTGTTTCCTCCCTCCTACAACATGGATCTCTTCAAGACCCATGTTCACTCCTTCCTTTCCTCAAAAAGACCCTCCACACAGCATCTTCAAAGATGACATAGGCCCTGAGGGAAATTATTTTCCTCCTCCTTATTTGCCTCCTGTGTGGAGTTAATGTAAAAAAAAATGTTAAAATTCGAAGATATAATTTTTTCAAGGTTCGCAAAAAAAAAAAATGATTTTCTTAGAAATCACGAGCAATCGAGGCAAATTTATTTAAGTGGCTTTGAGATTTGATCACCAAATATGGCTAAATCTATTTTAAACTGTATTCCTACTATGAATGCTTGTCTTTCACCAAAGCAATTCTGAGAGTTGCTATCGATAAAGTGAAAACAGAAATATTTTCCACTTCTCTAAAGACTCTGCTTATTGGATTTATTCCATACATTTCCACGAATTTCCTATCACTGATAGAACCAGATATAATTTTATTGGGAAGAAATCGGAAATATGCTTAAGTCCTGTCAAAGGTCCAATGGTTTGATACATTATTCAGTTCCCAGCAAAAGAGTCTTACTAGTAAAAACACTGGAAGGAATCAGAGATCAATTTTTTTTTATTCTGAAAAATGATCGTGTTTTCTGATTCTAAAACAATTTCGATAAACATAATAGTTTAACTGGAGACAGTAAATAGTTTTTAAGTAAAATCTGAGGAATAAATCAATTAAATTATCCTACTTTCAAACGTTTCATATGGAAATTATTAACACTCCCTTTCCGAGGGGGTTATACACTTACCCCAAACGAGTTCTATCCAAGTTTTTTTGTTTTTTTTTTACATTACCTCCACACAGGAAGTCCTGTGTGATCTTTAAAGATGCTGTGTGGGGGATCTTTTTATAGAAAGAAAGCAGAGGAAGTTCTGGGAAGAAAATATGTATGAGGGACAATGTGTAGAAGAGTGACGAACGTATGAGAACGAACGTACGTCTCTTTGTCAATGACGACTCATTTTTAAAACTTTCTTTAGATAGATAGGTGCCATAAGTGAAAAATTGCGTTTAATAAAGTCCAAATAAATGAGACACGACTTAAAATTTATTTTTACTGGACTATTAAATAGACACTATTTGACTCGGTCAAGGGGCTAGATTCTCAAGGTCACGGATTCGTATTCCGGCTTGCGCAAGTAAATTTTATTTGATTGATTCATTGTTTCATAATTAAATCAAATATAATAATGTATCTACGATATATTTGAGGTATATATATATATAGTAAATATACGGTATATTTACGGTACGTTCCAAAGTGGAAGATACTTTCATTATCGCCCTGGTGGAACAACACCATTCAGAATTGAACCTTTGCTTGAAATGGCTTTAGTCGTGTTTGGTGACTAGATCTCAATAGACAGGTACTTCCGCACCTTCCTTTTCCCCATCTTACCTTTAGCCTCAACACATACCCTTATCAAATAACAGCAGTTATATTTAAGCACATTTTCTTTGTGAAACTATTATTATTATTCAATAATATCACAGGTTACTAAATCTAACCTACCCTAACCTTTTGAAGTGAAACTTTTTAGCACCGTTGTGATTTGAAACCCGATGAAACGGAAACGACAATAAATGGAGACAAACACATACAACTATTGGATTTAGCCTGCGAGAGAATGAGATAGAATGAAACCTTACCGCATTGACCGCTTTGATTATGAGCTCACTTTTCAAGGCTTCTATTGGTTACGATTGTGTGAACGAAGGTTTTACTTGTAACGCGTGTGAACTGCACTCGATTTTTTTTATTTAAATTATTAAAATCGATATCGTTAACTCCTATAATTAATCTATGTGCACCTACACGGACAACTAGACAAATTTTAATATTTCATATAAAACATCCCGTTCCAACTATAGTTTGCATTCTCCAATACAACGTTTACACGTTTTGGTAACAAATACTTAAACAATACGACTTTATTATTTTTTTTTTTTATTTATTAGAGATAATATATTAAAAAATTATTACATAAAATTTATAATACATTACTCCCAATGAGTTTAATAAAACTCATTTCGGGAAGGACAATATTATATATCTAAAGGAAAATTATTTTTACATAAGAACACGGAAATCAATGAACAATACATAGATTTTTAAATGGACTAGACACACTTGATACAGGTAATTGAAGAATATATAAGAGTTACAAAGGAAGACAGATAACTTCGTCACTGGTTAATAAAGTTGCTGAGAAAATATCCTTTTAGAGCCTTTGCCAATATTCTTTTGTTTGATTCTGGTAGTTTTAGGACATTAGGCAAAGCGTTGTATTGCGTATGTGCGATGTATTGTAAGGAGTTAATTCCAAATTTAGTTGTGTGTATAGATGACGATAGGTGTATTTGATTTTGTGATCGTGTTTTGTGCTGGTGTATATCGGAATTAAAGGCTGGTTTAGTGTTGGTGTGTGACGAGTGTTGAATTATTTGTAGGATGGCAGTGGTGATGCTATATTTTGGCAGAATGGTAAAGGGAAGAATTTGTGTCAGTGAGTATATGTCTTTGACATGCGTATCCCATGGTAGATGGTATATATTTCTTATGGCTCTATTTTGGATTACTTGTATTTCAGATATTTGTTTCTTAGTAATGGTGCCCCAGATACTAACCAGATAACTTAGGTGAGAGTGGATCAGAGCATAATATGTGGCACGCAGTAAAGCTGTGGGGAGCACATCTTGAAGTCGATAGAGTACACCAGTTATCGGGGAAATTTTGGATTTAACATATTCAACATGGGAGTTCCACGATAGGTTAGAATCTATGAATAACCCTAAATATTTCGTTACTTGTACATTTTGGAGCTTTTCATTTCCAAGAGTAATATTCATTGTAATGTAATCTTTTTTCCCGAAAGTGAGGTAGTGAGTTTTTTTGACATTGAGGCTTAATTTATTTATCCGCAACCATTTAGCTAACTTTGCGAGATCTTTATTCATTAGAGATTCAAGTTCCCTTAGATTTTTACAGCGATAATAGATCACAGTATCATCAGCGTAAAGTTGAAGTTTTCCCAAGATGCCGCATTTAGTTATATCATTGATGTATAGTAAGAAAAGTAGGGGTCCTAGAATCGAGCCCTGTGGCACTCCACATGTGATTTTTCCAAAGCCGCTTAGGTTCCCTTCGATGTCGACAAGGCAATATCTATCAGATAGGTAGCTTCGGAGGAGCTTTAAAGATTTTCCGACTATACCCAAATGTTCCATTTTTTGTAGGAGTATTTCATGATCTACTGTATCAAAGGCTTTTTTTAGGTCTATAAAAATAGCTGCTACATATTCGCCCTGGTCTATGTACTGCTGAATGTTCGAGATGAAATCGAAGGTGGCACATTGGGTACTGGAGTTTTTTCGAAAGCCATATTGCTGTGGTGTTAGGATATTGTTGTTAGAGATGTATTTTAGAAGTCTATCCTTGATAATAGTCTCGAACACCTTTGAAAATACTGATAAAACCGATATTGGGCGATAGTTAGAAATACATTTTTTGCAGCCTTCTTTATAAATTGGTATAATTTTTGCTAGCTTTAATTGGTTTGGGAATACTCCCGAGCCTATAGAGGAATTGATAAGTTGCGCTAGGTGCTCAGCTAGTTCTTCTTTACAGGTTTTCAGGATGTACGGGGTTACTCCATCGATACCTGCCGCTGCATTTGACCTAAGTTTCGAGATGATCCTTAATACCTCAGCCTTATTTGTCCTAGCCATATATAAGGATTGACTTGCCTTTGGTTCTACATATATAGTATTACAGTCATCCGGGAATGATAGAATGGCAGCTGCCAACTTTTCTCCAACTGATAAGAAAAATTCATTAAATGCTGAAGCTATTTCTCTGGGTCCCCTAAGCTCACAATTATTTACGATGAGAGATTCAATGGTGTTGGAGGGTTTATATGCACGGTTAGATAAAATTGAGTTAATGGTTTTCCAAGTTTTACTAGGGTTATTCAGGTTTTGTTGAAGGCTATTGGCATAATATTTGTTTTTCAAACTTCTCCTATAATTAGTTATTAAGTTTCTCAGTTTATTTTTATGGACTACAAGAGACATATTTCCTGGGTCTTGTTTCCACTGCTTGTGAAGCTGGTTTCTTTCTTTGATCAGCGAATTCAGTTTAGAATCGAACCACGGTGTATTTAAATGTTGTCGATTAGCTATTTTCACTTTAGGTGTCGTTTTACCTGCTTCTATTGCATTTTTGACATAATCGTTAAAATCTTTATAACTGTCTTCTTGTTTGGTTGAGTTGATGGTAAATTTGTTAGCTGCAAGATAAGATTTTACTGCCATATTGTTGATGATAGGTTTTGTAAGGCGTGGCTTGTTCCTATTATTAGACCATTTTTTTAGGTTATTCTTGAAATAATAATAAGAATGTTATGGTCACTAAGTGAGTCATCTATGTTCGATATGGTAATTGGAATGTTTAGTCTATTTGATGTGAGCCCATAAATTAAAAAAAAAAACATGTATTACATTTTATATACTAAAAGCCTTACAGGCATTCAAATAAATAGAAAAATAAACTATTTTTATAAATGCCTTGGACTTACAGCCTCTTTTTTCTTTCATAATGTTCCCAGGAACCCCCGCGGTCCATTTGTACCAACATTACTCTAAGTGATCGGCTCCAGCTTCATGAAATATTCAAAATAATACTTAGAGGTACAGAAACGCTTGTTTTAAAACCGGGGCTACTTAGAGAAGAAGAAAGTAATGTGGGAGAATACCTCCCTAGTGGGGTGAAATTAGGGCTTCCAAAACGGAATAAACCGAAACAGGTTTTACGGAAAAGCAAATTTTGAATACACACTAATCTAAAAGATATATGAACAGGTGTAGATCTCTCACCCAAAAATGTTTCTAATTTTTCTCTTATACTCGTAAGTAATCTAAATCAAAACCAAAAATCATTTAAAATTTGCAAGTAGAGATTTAAGTATCTACATACTTAATTATAAACCGAATAGCTAAAGAATAACGAGTTGCGAATTTCAATGGCGGTCCGCACACAAGCAACTTCTCAAAGACGAGTTGTCAACGGCAACGCAACCAGTCACTCTCAACCCGCCTTGCTAGCCGCCGCGGCCAGCGCATTTCAATTGCCAGGTTGCCAGGTTGCCATGGTTGCGCCTCACGACCTGTCAGTTTTCGAGAAATTTTGTTCAAGAGGTTGATAAATTATTAATCATTATTATTTTATGGTTGATAAATAATTAATTGATAAATTTTGAGATGATAATTAATAAATGATATTTTTGTTAAACAAGCTGATATAATTACTGAAATCATATAGATGAGTTGCGCCGTGACAGAAGCTTTTTAAGTTGCTAATCAGTTTTAGTTTGGTTTCGGTTTCTCCATGAACGAAGGGCTTAAATAAGGAATCGGACAATTCTCACATCTCAAAGACAATTCTGTTCTTAAATTTTCTTCAGGCCGGCAGTTACCGAAATATTGATAATTTCGATTTGACAATTCTTAGTAGAGACCCCTTTCATGCGAACTCTGGCGGACTATCTTGAATTGGAAGAGGAACATAATTTAAATAAAAAAGAATATGGATAAACAAGCAGTTGGGTTAAATTTCAGAGGTATATTTTCTTTAGTATAAGACCTTTCTAACAGCTCCATACAGGAAGCCCTGAAAAATATTCTCAGGGATGCTGTTTTGAGGGTCTTTTCGGGGAAATGAAGGAGATAAAATTCTGGGAAATAAAAAGGTGTGAGGGGTGGGTAGGAATCTGGGGGGTTAATGTATCTAGGAGTGACGGACGTATGAATTCGTCCTCCCCATTGCGGTTACCCATACCTGCCTTTCAAATTGCAAAATATGTAAAATGAAAAAGGATTGAGGAAGGATGGGAAGTCTCGGATATTCAAATATGGTCACTAAATAGCCATTTCAAGTAAAGTTTCAATTGTGAATTGATAATCTCCCTATGCAATTTTCCACGTAAAAACCGGTCAATTTACCGGTTTCTTGGTTGTAAAAATAACCGATTTCATGGGAAGCCCTGAGTAAAAGCACTTCTTATTTTCTGTGAAAGTTTTGCCCTAACACAAGTTACCCCATTGTTGTATGAACTAGGGGAAGTCGGGGCAAGTCGCAGACAAAAAACCCCCACTTTCCTCTTTTTTTAATTTGTTATCTTTCGACAATTCTTTCTTCTAATGCCATCGGAGAATGCGCCAATGCAGAAAATAAAAGACGATATTTCCTCGCTGCTTTTTCACATCACTCTTCTGAACATTTTCGCGGAGGGGTAAAAAGTTTTTAAGAATACAAAAACGTGAATTTTTAATGTCTAAAATAGGTACTTACGCCAAGGCGACCGATTTGAAAAAATACGCTGTTTTTTCAACAAGGATTGTTCGCTAAGTAATGATTTTTTTTCTTTTCAAAGTAACTTTTTCGTCACGGCATTTTCTTTCCGTTAGGTATTCGTATTTTTAACGTCTTCTTTCAACGCACAGGATTAAATTGGCAGGAACAAAAAGGTTTCGTTTTTTGTTCGGCTTTTGTTCATTTGCATTTATTGTGATATTGTTAAAACATTTTGAACCAAAGTTAAATACTTCGATAAGCGGGAAAAAGTTACTCCGTGCTTTGTAAACTTGATTTGTGAATTTAAATGACTTTTGAAAATTTGTCAAATCAATCTTGCCGTGCCGAAGAATTCAATTTTGTTTTTTTTTCTTTACAGTTGCTCCACACAGGAGGCCCTGAGGAAAAATTCCCTCAGGGCCTATGTCAACTTTTGGGATGCTTTGTGGATAGGGTTGCCATCTGTCCGGCTTTAGCCAGCTAAATATTTAGATGTCCGGCCTGTACGGCTTTTGTTAGGCTTTTTGTTAGTGTAACACGGTGCACGCAGCACCTACAGAATGAACGCTACGCAACGCGCAACGTGTTACGGACGAGGCGGGGGTGGGCGACAGTGGCTATTCTTGGTTCGAGAGGGTTTTGTCTTTAGTCGGCTTGTTAGTGGCTCTTTTATGTCAATATATCAAAGTCGAATCAAATGTACGGAAACTTCAGATATTTTAGTCAACGAAGCAATTGACCAGTGTTCACCTATAATGGACAATATAAAAAATGAGAGACTGGAACAAAATTTCTGCCCAATCAAGTTAACCGCAATTTTACGACATTTATCGGAGGCTCACCCAGATCGCGTGGAATAATTCAAAGAAAACATTAATAATATGTACGAAATTGCCAAAGAATACTTAAACTGAATTCAGTGCCGAATTGAAACACTTTAAGGGGATGACTTTAGCTGAGGTACCAAGCTGGGAGCACGTAGTAGAAACGATAGACATTCTGTCTAAAAAAAAATTAGATGACAGTGTGGCGACACATCATAATCTTTTCGCCTTCAGAAAGAACGCTCGAGAAATATCTCCTAATATTCGCGCGCGCCGGCAAAGCCTAGGTACCTTCCTACCTATACTGGCCGCGACGCACTTTCTCGCCTGCCGTGCTGGCTCGACGATAATAATATCGCCACCGCCTAGAAAGGTCTCGAGATAGCACCGTAAAATATCTGTACGGCGCTGAACATTCTCGTCAACTGCCGAAGTATTACGTATTACCTACCGCGAGAGTAATTACTCGCCGCGGCTATATAAGCAGCCGATCGCTCGTCCGCTGCAGTCAGTCGCACACTAACAGTCGGTCAACATCTCGGCATGTAACAGATCTCCGCACAAGTGCTCCTGCATGGCATCGCTACGCATCCAGGGCAGCTTCCCGAGGTCCTCCACCACGTCTCAGCTACAAGGCCCATCGTGTCTTAAGCTCCTGAGAACAGCTACATCCCGCGACTTATAAGGTTTGACGCCACCTTGAGTCCAGGGATCAGCTCACCATTTCATGGCACCCCGAAGGCCCACCGTGCTTCGCTGCCATGGAAACACGCTCCGCCTCGCCAGGACTACCTGCTGGTGGTTCAGCTCACCGAGCCACCCACCGTTCATCTCCGCGACTCAAAGCGTCGAGCAACGGCCTGGAAGATTTTTTTTTTTTTTTACAGTGAATACCGCACAAGAATCTCAACTGCTCCCGTCTGGAGCCAGTGAGACTATGGCATCCCCAATTGGGGTATGTTGTGAGGCTGAAGGTAGCGGGGAGGGGAAGGAGGTGGGGAAGAGGAAGGTTGGGAAGTACCTGGCTATTCAGATCTGGTTACTAAACACGGCTAAAGCCATTTTCAAGCAACGTTTCAATTCTGAATGGTGGTCTTACACCAGGGCGATACTGATAGTATCTTCCACTCTGGAACATGCCGCAAATATACTACATATTATTTTAAATGAATTAATTGTGAAATAACACAAATTAATCAAATAAAATTTATTTGCGCATGCCGGGTTCGAACCCGCGACCTCCGGAATGTGAGTCAAGAGTCTTAGCCACTGGACTACGGAGGTCTTAAAATATCGTCGATAGGTCATCTCCACCGCCAAGTTGTTGAGCAACTCGCTGACCTTCACCACACCATCTCCATCACATCCGTACGCCTGCAGCATCTCATCACGGCACCCCGCATTACATCTTGTCACCGCTTCACCGACCTCACTACATAGCCCAATAAACGACTGACTCATTACATCGACCGACGCCTTTCATTTCTGTCTCCCGCTCCCTCAACAGTAAACTTTTTGAACAATGGTAGAACTTTGCCATTCCAGGCCTTAACGCCAATGTTGAAAGAGTTTTCCCTTTAATAAACGCCCAGGGGACCAAGGAATGCAATAAATTGCAAATAGAAACAATTGCTAAGATGATGTAGGTACACATTGTGTAGTTTAAAAAATGACATGTCAAGAATTTTATGAAATAATTTCCAAAGAAAACGACCTTTTGGATAAAGTAGGTGAAAAGACTAAATATACAAAATTGTAGATTTTGTAATTTGTGAATAATTTGGAGAAGTCGAGACTTATGTCTATAGACAATCTCAATATTCTTTATCTTGTTTATATTCTCAATAAGTCTCAAAATTCTTTATTTTGTTATTGACATATTCTATATAAATGCCAAATAATGACAAGAATAAGACTGATTAATGATTGTTATTATTAAACTGGTTAATGTGTGATTAATAAACAACTGTAACATGTAACAGATTTTTTATTATTTTGTATTAAAGTTATGTCCAAAATTACGTACGTATGTCCGGCTTTTAGGGCAAAATGTCCGGCCTAATACAGCACAAAGTCAGGCTTTTTTTTATTTTAGAAGATGGCAACCCTACTTGTGGAGATTCTTTTAACCCGTCTGCTTGGTTCAATATATTCGCACTTCACAATCCGGAATCCTCAGTTTCGCCCGAAAAATCAAAAACCGTCAATTTGGATCGAGATTGTAAAATATCTATGCAAGATAGCTTTCATATTTCAAAGACAATAAGAAGCGTTATTTCGTTCTCTATCTGGTTAAAAGAAAAATACATATTATGCTTGCGTGAGAGGAAGAGAGATATATAGCTTTTAGAATGTAAGGTCGCTCGGGACGTTTTTGGTCTTATGAAAGTATAACATGATCACGTGTTTTGGGATGTATTTATTCCTAAGCAAGCAGACGGGTTTTAAAGGGAAACGAATGAGATGAAGTTCTGGGAAAGAAAAAATCAAAGTGTGCAATTCACACGCGGTAGAAGTGAAACATTCAGAAAACTAAAGTAGGCAATGGTGGGAAGGTTACGAAGCACCGAACAAAGTGGAGACCTATTGAACTATCTCATTTTTCTCGCAGGCAATTTTTTTTTTTAAAGTAATACCTCACAGAGTCTCAGTTGCTTCCGTATGGAGCCAGTGAGACTATGGCATCCCCAATTGGGGTATATTGTGAGGCTGAATGTAGTGGGGAGGGGAAGGAGATGGGGAGAGGTAGGTGGGGAAGTACATGGCTTTTCAGATCTGGTCACCAAACACGGCTAACGCCATTTCAAGCAACTTTTCAATTCTGAATGGTGGTCTTACACCAGGGCAATACTAAGGGTATCTTCCACTCTGGAACGTGTCTCAAATATACCATACATTGTGAAATACACAAATCATTAAAATAAAATTTATTTGCCCACGCCGGGATTCGATCCCGCGACCTTCGGATTGCAAGTCAAGATCCTTACCGCTAGACCTGCACCAGTCGTCAGAGTAGGTGTTTGTCTTTTCTTAGTGCCGCTATTTTTCGTTTTAGCGAGTTTCAAATCACAACGGTGCTAAAGAAGTTTTCATATCAAAAGGTGTGAGGGGTGGGTAGGAATCTAAGGGTCGATGTGACTAGGAGTGACGGACGCATGAATCCATCTCTCCCACTGCGGTGCAAGGCGATGGGTCCTTAGAGTCCGGCTGGAAAGGTGTAGGTTAGGTCTCACTCAACCAATCTCTCGGCCCGCTACGCATTGGGTGGGCAAAGGCATTGACCGTCAAGCTAACCCAATAAAACCGAGCACATCTGCTTAGTCACCAAACGTAGCGAACCACTTGGGATAACCAATGGCAGGGTTGTTGAATGTCCAATTAGTACCCATACCCGCCTGCCAAATTGTAAGTTAGCTAAATATGTTTGCAAACTTATTTAATCCTAAGTAACTCGAATGCTTGCGTATCGCAATATACTTTAAAATTACGATCGTTCATTGAATGAGTTTCCGGAGGAACGGCTGCGCCATTTTCATATATAACTTAAATTTACAATTTAGGCCAAAATACCCAATGAGTAGGTAATTCTTTTATCAAAATTTGTAGAAAACACAAAAATGTGCTTCATTATTTATTTATGTTTCAAATTATATAATACTAGCTGGTTCACGGCATGCGTTGCAACGCCATATTCAATGAAATACATTGTTTCTCCCTGAATCACGTTTCTCGTGCGTCCCTTTCCACTCCCGCGTCCCCTTCCTAGGTAGCTCTATAAATTATAGCCATTATGTTATACTGATGCACGAGCCATATTATTGTAAAGTTTCATTTAAGTTCAGTGGTTTTTGCGTGAAAGAGTAACCAACACACATACTTCCATACAAACTTGGCGTTTATAATATTTAATTAAATGAAGACAATATAAGCGAAACTCAATCGAAAATCTGAAAACAGAAAAATCAGAAAAAGATATTGACACATCTGGGACGCGAACCCGGTAAGCGAGAGGTCCTGGGTTCGTGTCCCAGATGTGTCAATATCTTTTTCTGATTTTTCTGTTTTCAGATTTTCGATTGAGTTTCGCTTATATTGTCTTCATTTAATTAAATATTACAATTTGAGGTTTTACTCATAAAGTTAAAATAAAAATAAAAATGTTTATAATATTGGTAAGATAGTAAGATAGGCCATTAAATAAATCGATTTCATACAATTTCGGAGATGGAAATTTTGGCAATTATTTGTGAGTCTATGAAAATTATATTAAAAAAATATTTGTGCTCTGACTTATCTGTAAATACGAGTATAATGAAATACAAAACAAAATATGTAACTTATTTTAAAAAAGTCACAGGTTTAAATTTAAAATACTAGACTGACTTACTTTGAAAACTAAAAATTTATACCCATTTTTTTGGAAGGAAAAATGTATGAGAGGTGGGTAGGAATCTGGGGATCAGTGTGTTCAGTGACGTAGACCACTTGATGTGACCTGTATAAGAGGTATTGGTTATCCGATAATTGGTTCCTGGGGGGACAGTTCTTATATCCGCATCCCAAATTGATTATTGAAATCTTTAGGGCTTCCGCAGATCCCAATATCCAGGTTCTTCTCCCTTCATCCTCCACATCTCCTTTCCATCCGCACTACCTTCAGCTTCACAACATACCCCGATTGGTGATGCCATAATCCCCCAGTCCCCAGGCGGTTGGGGGAAATTACGATTCTTGTATGCTACTCAAATAAAAAAAAAATCAGAGTGTACAATTCACAAGTGGTAGAAGAAAACTGTTTGTCTCTTTTTAGTGTCAGTCGTTTACGTTTCATCAAGTTTAAAATCACAACGGTGCTAAATAAGTTTTTACTTCAAAAAAATAAAATAATGTGCAATCTCACAGACTAGTTAATTATTAGACACACCCGCATTGCATTTCATTTCCTTGTAATATATCTGTACACGAGAAGGATACGGATCCAAGTCCAAAAAGGTAAATGTTCGGGAGAGCCAAAACACTATTTTTTCTGTAACTACTGTCTCATAACTTCTTCGGATATCTATGCTGATGGATAACGAAAAAAAGTTATTATTAAACAATTAGTTTTGTTTTAAAAACGAGCAAATAAAACGAAATACTTTATATGTAAAGCCTTTGAAAACATTGTTTAAAAAAACGCCGACTTGAGTCAAACAAAAACACTTGAACTTGAGTCCTTCTGCTTCTAAATGATGTGGACTATTTTGTTATGACGTGAAAGGATCAATGTTTGAAAATTGTTTACTTCCATAGAAAGCGTAGTAATGTATAATTTGATTCATAATACTACATAATACGTAGGATTTGAGTCATAATACTCAAACAGTCTTACTCATCGCAAAATAAGATACAACCTCGGAGCAAGACCGGGTTAGGTGAAATTGTTACTCAACATGGTGGGTTAATCGCGCGCATGCACGTGTTTTTACCAAGTCGCTGTACGGGAGATGTAGTAGCTGTCAGAATTTAAACCACCCGATCACCAGGGTTAACTCAGTACCCCGTGCGTTGTAACTGATGAAATGGCGAACTTTTATGAGAATCTTGACGTTTTGAACGGAGCTTTGGCAAATATTGACCGTATTCGCGGCATTCGTGCACCACGGCCACGGAAAAGGTTTAAAAAAAGGTACGATCCATTTGCGGCACTCACGGAAGGAGATTTTAGGTCTAAATATAGATTTACCAAAGTCAACGTTGTGTTGACTGATGTTGACGTATGAATAAACGTGAAGTTGGCAACACGCCGCGAAATGCTAAATTGGCCGCGTTTTTGAGCTTTGGAGTAGTGTTGCTACCGTAAAAAATCATAACAGCTGTCGAGAAACATTATGATGATGAGTAAAGATTTTTACCCTGAGCAGTGTAGGTTACTCCACTGTGTAGCTACCGCGACGCTACAGAGCCGTGGTACAGTTTTATGATGAGTAAGGCTGAAAATGCAACAAAATCATAAGGATGCAAGCCCATGGTACATCTTTCTGCTTCTAAGATAGTTGTTGCATCAAAGATGGTTGCATCCGTAAACATTTTTGAAATTCCTATTTTTCTTCATGATAGAACCTGTATCTTTCTGCCACTGATAAACATATTTATTTACTTCAAGTCTGCATCAAAAACTCGTTTCTTCAAATTTTGGACTCTGGTACAGATATGTATATGTCTACCTTATAAGTAAATATATGTTTACAGTTGTACAAATTTAATCTTTTGCAAATCATTTAGCTTTCCTTGTGTTGGCAATATACTAAATAATAATAAATTCAACCCCTTTAGAACTCTGTGATGTAAATGAAAACCGCCCTAAAACGCCGCTAATCACCTGTCTACTTTAATGAAGTCTGAATGACATTAGAAGAACGAAGAACGGAGAGAAAATCTCCGTTTATATTATTTTATTGGGAAAATCTTCCGGCAAGTTTTCTTATTGTTGGAATTGTCAAAGTTAGTATTAATTAGTAGAAGGGAGAGTTGGAATATTGGCTGCGGGCACTCTGCAGTCTTCTGATATAATTAATAATATTGAGAAGTTGAGATAAATGGGAGCGAATACAGATTTTTGTATCACCTTGTGGTAGCGTCGGGGTCACCATTTTATGGGATATATATATATGATGTAAGGTTGAGTATAAATCAAATGAGCATTTAACGCTGTACTAACTGGTTTACTGAAACAATTTACATCCGTATCATAATTTATATTTACCAAATATTCGAATATGAAAAGTGGGAGCGAACAAGTTGCGATTTACAAAGTTGTTATGTCTTCGGCAATCTGGAACAGAATGGTTTCTCTTAATTTGTCCCGGCAGTCGGTGACTATGTGGAAATGTTGACGGATCGCTATTGACGTAAGAGGAGCCAATAGGAATGATTCCGCGATTCAAAATAGCTATAATTATCGTTCGCTACCACAACCTTTTACTTAAATATTGCCAAATTTGTAAGTACTTACTTCTCTTTGAACTTCGATTTTGTTTTCATAAATGGATACAAACCTTGGGTGTGGAAATTAATGCACTTTCCGACAACCGATCGAGTTGTACCTTGGCAGATAGACTTGTAGTCGATGACAATGCATTACATCAACTGTTGGTGGCATTCGTGAACACACACGCGCACGCTCATGCGTCTCGATGAAATTGGCCTCCAGCCCGCCCAAGAGATGTCAAGAAAATTTAAAAAATATTTTGAGTAACGAAACTTTGTACGGGTTGATTTTTTTAAATATTTCTCTGGCCACCGCGGTCGAAGGGTAAGGCTTTCGACTAATAATCCGAAGATCGCGGGTTCAAATCCTTTACAATTTTAAATCAATTTAAATTTACAGGGTGTGCTAACTTGACTTACTTTATCAGGTGATTCCTGACACTATTATGGAGACGTAGGTATTCCCGCCGGCCGGCGTAGTCCAGCGGTAAAGCTCTTGACTAGCACTCCGAAGGTCGCGGGATCGAATCCCGGCTTGGCAAATAAATTTTATTTGATTAATTTGTGTTATTTCACAATTTATTTATTAAAATAATATATAGTATATTTGTGGCACGTTTCAGAGTGGAAGATACTTTCAGTATCGCCCTGGTGTAAGAGCACTATTCAGAATTGAAACGTTGCTTGAAATGGCGTTAGCCGTGTTTGGTGACCAGATCTGAATAGCCAGGTACTTCCCCAACTCTCTGATCCCCATCTCCTTCCCCTCCCCACTACTTTCAGCCTCACACCATACCCCGATTGGGGATGCCATAGTCTCACTGGCTCCAGACGGGAGCAGTTGGGACTCTTGTGCGGTATACATGTAAAAAAAAAATCCAACGAATAATTATAAATGGTAGTGGTTGAGTGGGTATCGCGTTTCGTGGGGCGTTCTGTGGCCAGGCGTTCCGTGTTCGATTCCTCGACTGGCTAAGTCCTTCATCATAACTCGAGCAATATTTTCGGCTTACTGTGGTGGTAGTAGGAGATTTTCAAATACTGTCGGGATATTCGTAATCCGGGAATATTTGTCTTCCTTTAAAAACAAAAAAAATTCAACAAAAACGGGTGAGAAGTACAAATTGATTAACTGAAGACCATTTAAATATTAAATAGTCCATTAAAACTTCAAAATCTTGGGCATGTGATGAGACATCCAGAGAAGTATGAGATCTTGCATCTCATAATGCAGGGAAAGATTGCCGGAAGACGGGGCCCTGGAAGAAGGAGAACCTCATGGCTGAAAAACCTGAGACAGTGGTTTGGCCAGACTACTGTAGAGCTGTTCCGGGCAGTAAACAAAGTCCGCATAGCCAACATGATAGCCAGCGTCCGTTGAACGGACAGGGCACAAGAAGAATAAGATTTAAATATCGGCTTCAGCCAGATCTGAATATCCAAGTACTTTCCAACATTCCTCTTTTCCATATAGTTCGCTTCCCCACTCTCTACTTCAGACTCACAATATTTCCCAATTGAGGGTGCCATAGTCCTACTGACTGCGGTTGGTAGGGAGAATTTTTAAAATTCCGACAGTTTTACAGAAGAACTTGCGTCGATTCATGGTTATGTTTTAAATATCTCCCAGATGTGAGTATTTTATTTATAAAACACAGAAGGGGTAAACACACCCCTCTCAGATCTTTAGTCCGCCCCTTGTGGCACACAAACAGAACGGATATTTGCATGGGATATACACAGAGTGCACAGAACGCCTTTTGGTTGTTTCAGAGAGGAATGAACTTAAGGCAAGAATAAACTCAAAGAGGAGAGATCTGAAAGTATGTTTAAATTATTGTAAAAGACAGAAGTAAGACATGGAACTGGCAGAGGAAATATGAAAGTATACCGAGGTTTTTTTTAAACATCCACACAGGAGGCGGCGCTGAAGAAAATAATATGTTCCCTCAGGACCTATATCATCATTCTGAGTGTATTTTTAAGTAGATGAAGTAGAGGAAATTCTCTGAAGGACAAAGGTATGGGTCATGCTTAGGAATCTAGCAGTCTATTCAAGAGTGACGTAAGTATGAACTCCTGCATTAACGAATTCAAGGTACCTAATCGAACAACAAGGCAAAATACATTGTTCGACAGCAATAATTCCTGAACTAACTACCACATACACGCACTTGTTCCAAGCCTTCACACTTGGAAACAAATGCACCTCAAATATCGACATACTTCCACAAGTCTTCCATTTTTGTTATTAGTTTTTGGAGTATTATGCCGTGTTGCGCTACCTTCTTCTTTAGCCAAAGTTTCGGACAGCGTTGCAGTGTCCATCATCACGGAAAAGGTGTAATAGTTAGGGGTGATGTTTGTACTTATCTACTTAGGAGCGATACCGCGTCGCCAGCTCCACTCCTCTACGAGCTGGCGCTACAATATACTAACATGTTTTTTGCGTTTAGCCTTGCTGTAACCGTCAATTACCGGTAACAAAGAACTATTGAGCTTAGCTCCGTCGTCTCTATTAATATATGTATAGGATTTTTGTGAATTTCAATTGCCTCCGTAATCAGGCGCGCTCTATGAGTTTTGGGTCTTCCCAGGACCTCAGGGACAAATCAAAAGTAATGCCCGGTTTCGATTAAGTGCTCGGCGATTGCCGATTTGTCAGGGTGGCCAAGTTTAAAAGCACAAGTCTACCATTGTTTTAGAAATACCAGAATAATATTTATGAACCATACCTTTTTTTTTTGTAACATATTTTGATATCTAAGGATCTTCGCACAGAAGCTATTACATATATTTATACTCGTATATTCCTTCTGTCTATCTACCTACGCCTTTTTTCGACGTCTTGCACTTTGTTACGTAATATAATCATTTATTGCAGGCAATCAGACTGTCACCTGTAAATCTTATATTATTATTTCTACGCCACCTACATTTTAAAAACTTTCTATCTTATTGTTATAGATTATTTTCACATAAATTTACTTTTATACCTACCATCTTTATAATGTTCATTTCTTCAAGCTTAACTTACTAAAAACCGTCTCTCAGTATCATACACTAATCACCTTAAAACCCATCTGGTTGCTGAACATTAGGTTAAATAAATAAAGAAAATAATTAAATGTATATAAATAAAAATGAATCGCCGAAATGTATGTACGCGCATAACTTCCCAACGACTGCACCAAATTGGATAATTCTCCTTTTTTTGTGTTCGTTATTGTCAGGGCAAGGTTTGTATAAAACTACTGATGAGCTCTGGCATTATGAAATTTGTATAAAAAAATGCAATATTTGGCGAGCTATTTGAAAACTGAATTTACCGGGACTGAATGTATGGAATGCAGGAGGGGGATAGTGGAACCCGGGAGGGGGGAGGGGAACCTGAAAGGGGGAGGGGAACTCGGGAGAGTATTTCGCGGGATGGGGGAAGGGGGGGATTGAAGTGGGGAGAGGGAAGGTGGAGGAGGCGGAGTGGGAACGGTGAGGGGAAGGGGACGCGAGAGAGGAAGGGCAGGGGAAGGGGAATGGGAATGGGACGAATGGGAAAGGACACGCAGGGAGAAACAATTTCTTTATTAAATGGCATAGCAACGCATGCCTGGAACCAGCTAGTGAATATTAAAACAAACTAGTAATCAATACATACCTCGACTGCCATAATACGGGCATATGCCTAGTGTGGTAGTCGAAAAATCTGTAAAAACTGTATACAACTAAGATATTTTTACGAATAAAGAATGAATAAAAAAAATCCATTCCTCGCACTGTCTTGCGAGGCGTTAAGTCGAGAGAGTCCGACTGGAGATGTCAAATTGTCTCCCTTAACTGGCCTCTTTCGATCTGGCCCGCCACGCAGATAGTGGGCAGATGCTTCCTCCACTAAGGCGTAGACAAAATTCACATGGTGAACCCGAGTTCCACAGTGACCTACGGCAAAGGCATCGGTTATCCATTGAATGTTCTCTGGGGTGGCCGTACCCATAACTGTAGAAATGACATCCCTGAGAATGTACATGTTGTACAGAATTTTGTTTAAAAAGTAGATGTGTATTTAGATTTTTAAATTGATTTTTTAACTGAATACCACACAAGAGTCCCAATTGCTCCCAACCGTCTGGAGTGAGTGAGATTATGATTTCGAAAATTGCGTACAGAATAAAAGATGTAGATAATTTTATGAGCATATACTTATTCTCAGAAAATTTTCCTCTGCGACGCGACGCACCGTTTTTGAGATATAAGCGGAAACCCGAAAATTGGGACCTCCGCCCCCCACCCCCTAGCTCGCCACCTAGAAGTCAGGACTTTTAGTATGTTCACACCCTAAGCACCCCGAACAAGTTTCTGAAGGAATCGCTTAGGTTCCTGCTCACGCACTCTACACATCCTTTTTGACCATTCATTGACTGGACTATTATACAAGAATAAAATCAGTTTTTTAGAATATTTTCAATTTCGTACGACAGTATTTAAGTCAAAATTAAGCTTACTTTACACACACAGACATAACCGCAACAAATTTCTGTAAGTTTATTTCTTCAAGGGATGAAACCGATTTATTTTAGAGCTTTTCAGTTAAGATTTTAAACACAGCTTACATTATTAACAGTGAGAAAACCGTCCGTTTTAACATACTCCTTTCGTTTCAAAATCTGCACAAAGTCCCACATTTCTTTGCTAAATAATCTACGACTGTAATAATTAGTAATTACAATTCTCTTTGCACAACATGACAGGAATAAGCGAAGGATGAAATAAAAGGATTAGAGCCTTCCGAGCGACCCTCTGACGCTTTTGCAAAGTAAAGCCTTCGCGTTTTAACTGCGTAAGGGTTAATGCTAAAATAAATATCACCCCTACGAAGTAAGTACAAAACTTACGTACAAATTATTTCTTATTTATAATAGGTGTTATGTTTATTTTAAATGTAACTTGGTGTTTATATTTTTTGCAAACATGATGTAACATATTATAATGTTTATTACCAGGCGTCAGGGAAACATTTTTTTTATGTGAATACCTCATAAGAGTCTCAACTGCTTCCGTCTGGAACCAGTGAGACTATGGTATATCCAATTGGGGTATATTGTGAGGCTGAAAGTAGTTGGGAGGTAAAGAAGATGGGGAAAAGGAAGGTGGGGAAGTACTTGGCTATTCAGATCTGGTCGCAAAATAAAGCTATAGCCATTGCAAGAAACGTTTCTATTATGAATGGTGGTCTTACACCAGGATACATTAAAAGTATCTTTCACTCTGGGACGTGCCGCATTATTAATTTAAACTAATTATTTGTGAAATAACACACATTAATCAAATAAAATTTTCCGCACGCTGGGGTTTGAATCTGTGACTTCTGAATTGGTAGTCAAGAGCTTTACCCGGCGACCAACTGATACCTATTCATATAAAAGTGCCTCTGGTAGGCGAACGGGGTGGATTAGATTTTTACACAAGTCTATAATCCTTTATTAAGAGATTGATATATGTAGACATATGGATATTACTAGACCTGCCTAAGTGATAAAAGTGTATTATTCCCCACCCCCTATACTGGTTCTATTGGAACAATCATTCTTCATTCTTCTGCGAGCCAGCGTCGAGCGCTCATCGGTGCAATTTACGAAATAAAACCGCAAAAAACATGGTTTGTGTTTTGAAAACGTGTAAATATATAATATCACTCGAGATACATGGCGTGTGCTCGTCGATGTTTACTGGGGTAAGTAAATTATAAAAAAGTTGTAAAAGTGTCTAAATACGGCAACAAAATATTGGAGTCTGAAAATAGGCGAACCTTACTTTGCAGTATTTAGACTTCGCAAATTTGTTCATTACGCGGCGAGCAATTCGCGCTCCCATGTAAAAAGGTATATTCATTCAAAAACAGAGTTTATTTTTAAGAACTAAATGGTGATATTATAATGCGAGATGCCTATATACTGTCATATTGAGTTATTGACTAATCACATTTCTCTGCGCCCCGCTGTAGTTGTTGTCTACCCTTCGCCTTTATGTTCCGGTCTAGTAATATTCATATGTCTATGGATTGATGAAAACAAGAGGAAGGTTACTGTCTATTTGAGGTTTAGAAAAACTACCCCCACCTCCTTTTCCCACCCCTTAAGACTTCTTGATGAAATTTTGTACACTTGTTGCTTAAGATAAATGGATAATTATTAGGTACTGTTCCGGTCTGATTTAGAAAAACTCTACTCCCCTCTGCAGAAGGATTGCCAAGAGTCAAGGAGGGGCAAGAAAATGTACGAGTATAAAGTTGATTAGAGTATTCAGGGCATTCCGCGAGATAAGTACATTTTGAAAATGGTCAACGCGATCCCTTTTTGGCAATATTTTTGAGTAAACAAAAAGTGTTTTTGAGTCAAGAAAAGTCTTTTGTTTATTTTTTAAAATACTTCATTTTAAAAATATTCTGAACCTAAAAATACGATTCAAGCTTTATAAAATTGTGAAAAAGCTTTAAAAATCATTCATGAAAAAAAAAAAATCATTATGCTAACAAATTGTCAATAATTACGGACACACAGACATTCCTCATTTTTAACCTATCTATTTAAAACAGATTTTTAATGTGTATATTTTCGGTGGTGACCCGACAATTCGTCCTGCGACAATTCATCCGACGACAGTTCATCCTGCGACAGTTCATCCGGCTGACAGTTCATCCTGCCGACAGTTCATCTTGCCGACAGTTCATACCGCCGACAATTCATCCTGCCTGATCATTTAGAAGATTTTTATTAAGTAAGTATGCAAAGAGGATATACGGCCGTACAACCAAAATCGATATACTTATATCTGAAGGCATCTTGAGTGGAAATCCGCTGTAAAAATATTTTTACTAACAATAATTTCGACTCTCCGAAGAAGCGTGCGTGAATAACAACTTATACTTATAGGTTATACTTATAGGTTAGGTTAGGTTAGGTTAGGTTAGGTTAGGTTGAATTGTTAGGATGAATTGTCGGCGGGATGAATTGTCGGCGGGATGAACTGTCGGCAGGATGAACTGTCGGCAGGATGAACTGTCGGCCGGATGAACTGTCGCAGGATGAACTATCGCCGGATGAATTGTCGCAGGATGAACTGTCATGGAACCATTTTCGGTAGATGGTCTCGTACGTAGGAATAATTCTCTCCGTGTAGTGTTTAGTTATTACAAAATAAACAATATTAAAAAATCCCTTTATTAAACTTTAATTTTCCCAAAGGGAAAGAGCACATATCGGTAAAAGGAACAACTGTTTTTTTTTTTGTAATCACTAGGCTCTCTTCCACCAAAATAATGCAAACACCGAATCTCAGCTCTCAGCAGTATTTTAAAAACACCGAAAAAATTACAAAGCGACTTGTATTTTCTACAAATAAACACAGGAGCACTTGCAAATACATAAAAAGGGCCTTTCTCGGTAAATAAATGGACAAATTACGTTAAACTCCTTGGGAATTCAAGACATCCTTTGAGAGGTGGGCGTACTGTGGATGTTTATTGCTTTCTCAACCCCTCGCTTGCTTTATGGGTATTTTTCCAGAAACCACAAACGTATGGGAATTTTATTGTGTAACGCCATTTCCAAGTCGCCCCGAAGAAATAAGGGTTCGTAACACTGAACAGCTTTAAACTAGAATTGTTAGATATCGATGTAATAAATACAATATATTCACAGACAATAGTTCGTACCAAGTTAGATGGCCATGAACCATTTTTTTTTTACATTAACTCCACACAGGAGGCCTTGAGGAAAATAATTTCCCTCAGGGCCTATGTCATCTGGGATGCTGTGTGGAGGGTCTTTTTGAGGAGAGGAAGGAATGAACATTGGTCTTGAAGAGACCCGTCTTGTAGGAAGGAGGAAACACAGAGGCCGGCAAATCATTCCACAGCCGAGCTGTTGAACATAAGAACGAGTCGAAGAAACGACCCGTTCTCATGTGACAAATGTCTAACTAACTAACTAACTAACTAACCATCACGCCGTTTCCCCGCAGGGGTAGGCAGAGAGGACGGACCGCCAAACATCCCGGTCTTGGCACACATTCCTTGCCTCGTTTACATTCATACAACGTCTCATACATTCTCTTCTATTATTCTGACTCTTGACATGGCCCGACTCAAGTATCTGATTCACTTGGTCGTGCCATGTCTTTCTTGGGCGTCCTTGACTTCTTCTACCATTCACATTTGCGTCATATATTCTCCTTACACTCCTTTCTTCGTTCATTCTCTCTACATGCCCAAACCATCGGAGCGTTCCTTTCTTGATCTTACTCATCACGCTTACATCAGCCTTGCATTCTTTGCGGATTTCCACATTTCTCACACGATCATACATGGTTTTACCACACATACGCCTCAGGGATCTCATTTCTACAGCGTTCAGTCTACTTTCATCCTTCCTCTGCCAGTTCCATGCCTCACTGCCATACATCAGGGTAGGTACCAGTACTCCATTATGGACGGCTAGTTTCGCGTCTTTGGACAGTTTTTTGTTGCTGCCAACGGCGTTCAGTCCTCCATTAATAGAGTTACCTGCATTCACCCTTCTTTCAATATCTCTATCAGCCTTCCCATCTCTCGTAAACATACTTCCCAAATAAACAAACTCATCCACCTGCTCCAAGTATTCATCATTCACAACTATATTGCATACTGTTTTCGTACTCTCTCTTTCAAACACCATGACTTTAGACTTACTTACATTCATCATTAACTCATTCTTCATGCATACTTCGTTCATTCTTGACACGAGAGACTGTAGATCTTCCATACTGTTAGATATCAGCACCGCATCATCAGCATACAACAGGCAACATACTTCTAGATTACTCAATTTCGCACCCAATCCCATCTCTTTCAATTCTTGCATACAATTATCCATATATAGATTGAATAACCACGGCGACATTACGCAGCCTTGTTTAACACCTTTTGTGATGTCAAACCACCCCGTAAAATCGCCGTTCACCCTAACACATGCAACGCTTCCCTCATACAGAGACGCAATTGCCTGTATGAGATACTTATTCACTCCATACTTGGACAATACCTTCCATAGCTTTTTCCTGTCAACTCGGTCGTATGCTTTTTGTAGATCTACAAAGGCACAGAAGAGTTTCTGTTCATTCTGAAAAAAAAAAAAAAATCGACAAATGTCAACCGTGTACAAATGTTGGGCACGCGTTTGGCGTGTTTCCCGACTATGCACCGGTGCCGAAGGGATCAATGATAAGTGTTCCCCGGAGCATCTTCCATTGTAATACCGGTAGAACAAGGATAGCATTCCCACCCGACGCCTGTGCTCTAAAGATTGCAATCCGTCTGTTAAGATGTGAGAATCTATCAAACGGACCGCCCGTTTCTGCACAGAGTCGAAGGTATTTTTCAGGTATTATGGAGCTCCAGACCAGAGGTGGCTGTCAAATTCAACCGTGGGGCGCACTTGCGATAATTATTAGGGTCAACCCGTTTAATCACAAAATACCATATTTGTCTCAACTCACGTAGGTCACATACAAATCGCTGTAACTCCCTTACTATCGTAGTGAACAATATGTTTTAAACGGCATACGAAAGGCCAAATACTATGCTTTATATTCAAATCTAAAAAAATAGCAAAATAGTAAAATGTACACATTGTAAAACCAAAGTTTGGAATCGCAATTTGAAAAAATATATTTTTTAAAATTATTTCTATCTGGAACGACATGAGGTGAAGTATCGTTCATAATACATATTTCTAATAAAATAAGTAGGTGCTTATATATTTTTTCGTTATTAGTAAATTTAGTTAGAAAAAACGAAGGTGAGTCATTTTTAAAACTTTTTTCGTTTGCATACAAAATTTTTATATTTCAAAAATTATATGTTTATTTCGAAATGTAAAATTTGAAAGCGTATGTCACCTTTCAAAAACAGTTTTTAGTTTTCGGATATGTTCAGAAATATTCCATTTATTTGCATTTTATTGTAAAGCAGAAATATTTTGACGATCTGAAAAATACGCCAAATTTCTGAAAGGTTAAAGAGACCCGTGACAACACGGGTTTCTTTACGGGTCTCTTTTTCCTCCCTCTTACAAAAGAGGGAGGAAACACGTTGATGTGGAGAAAACACTCGTAGCCAATATTTATTAATTGTTGCAATATTCTTTAAGAAAGTAGGTACTTAATCAATTTTGTCATCACTCACAGTCTTTCAAGGTGCGGGTATGGGTACCCCCGTCCCGGGAACCATTTATTGGATTGCCAACACCTTTAGGTCACCCCGAGTTATTCGCTGTGTTTGGTGACTTAGCACGGGTGCCTGGGGTGCATGGGATGAAGATTATCTAGGTCTTGGCGGCGGATGCGTTTGGCCGTCTACTGCACGACGTGCCAAATCGAGAGAGACTGATTGAGGAAGGGCTTTTGACCTTTCTAACAAGGCTCTCTCCACCCATTAAGAGGGTTGGATGCATCTGCCTGTCATTCTTGGATACACTGACCCCGAGATTCCCACCCACCCGTCACAATTTTTTTCTTCCCAGAACTTTCTTTCCTTTCTTTTCTTAAAAAGACTCTCCACACAGCATTCTCTAACATGAAGAGGGACCCGAGAGAAACAATTTTCCTCAGGTCCTCCTGTGTGGAGCCAAATTAAAAAATATATATATTTTCATTCCCAGAACTTTCTCTCCTTCCATTCCTTTAAAAGACCCTCCACACAGCATCCCTTAATACGAAAAAAGCCCCAAAATAAATAATTTTTCCCAAGGGCTCCTGTGAGAAGCAAAGGAAAAAAAAAAATTGGAAATAATATTTTAGAGAGGCTTTTAAAGGGAAAAAAAAATGTAAGAAAATTTTGCCAAATTGTCAGGCAGGACCTCTTGTTCAAGAGCACGATCAATCTGGCATATTTTTTTTTTTTTTCAGGTTCTCCATAAAACAGTTATACACCAAATTATTAGGGAGAAGATTACAAAATATAAGAGAAAAAAAAGGCCAAGGGGGCAGTTTCACTATGTTGAGACGTATGTCAAACGACAGTTACTGAACCTCTATAGGTAACATTGAAGATGTCAATGCTAAATGCAGAATCGTTAAGCAGTTGAATTGCTCTATTTAATGGGGCATTCTGAAAGGAAGAAGTTCTCGCTTTCGGAGCATACAAAAGTGTGTGGGATCTCCCACGAGTATACGCGTTAGGGACATATAGGTTAATCTCCTTCAACATAGGTGGATTCAGTACAGTACCGGAGATCAGCTTAAAAAAATGTTTCCCCAAAAATATTTTTCAGCGGGCTTCTAAGGTATTAAGATCGAGCATTCCTGTTAAATTAAGAACAACGATGGATACAGTAATGGGTAGTATGTATATTCCCTCATATACAGGTAACGCATAAACCTTTTTTGTAATTTTTCTATTTCTAGGATATGGTTTTGTTCAGAGGGTGCCCAAATAATGAAGCACAAATATGGACACGCCCCCACCACAATTCTACCGCTTTATAACTTCAGTGGTTCGTAATGACTTAGAAAAAAACAGTTTTCTTGTTGTTTTACTGCTTGATTTCTCTTCGTCCCTAGACTTCTGCGCTTCTGTTTTATTTGAAATTATTATTTTATCGCTTTACATGGTTTGGATGTTTATGACAAATCGATTTGCGATGCGAGTAATGATGGAATTGGTGTGTTGTGTAAAAATGAAATATGTTTTGTGATGGAATCAAACAGAAAACACGTGGCTTTATTGTTTTGTGTGAGTTTTATTTGCTTGTGTTTGAGTGTATATTGAATTTTTGGCTAACACAATATTATGATGACTTTAATTCGTATATACACAGCTCGAAGCATAAATTCGAGTATCTTATAGTTTAGTAAAAAGAAATGAAAAATTATTAAAAAAAATACTGTAGATTTTTTTTAATGTGCAGACCTCTCAAGGGTCCTACTCACGTCTGGAGCCACTGAGACTGTGGCATCCTCAATTGTGCTATGTTGTGAGGCTGGGGGTTGTGAGTAGGGGAAGGAGATGGGAGAGAGGAAGGTAGGGAAGTACCGGGCTATTCAGATCTGGTAATCAAACACGGCTAAAACCGTATCAAGCCACGTTTAAATTCTGAATGGTTGTCTTACATCATGGCGATACTGAGAGTTTCTTCCGCTCTGGAACGTGACGCAAATATGAAATATGTATATTTTAGATGGTTTATTGTTATTTTGAATTATATTTTATTTTCCGCCATTTCTAACGTAACTAGCCTTGATAAATTTTATTTAGTACCTTTGTGTTATTTCAAATAATGAATATTTAAATATATTCTTGAATGTAGCTATAACTTTGTGGTCATCCATTATAGATAAATAAAACAATGTTACTTTGTTTGAACCACTTGTATATTATTTATTTAAAGCCGACCGGTTTCGAAACGACCGTTCGAAAAACAACTCGTAATTTTGAAATCAGAATCAAAGAATATTTAAAGTGTCTTAATAATAATATTTTTTCTGAGTTCGCTAACCATATCATTGAAAATAACCATAGTTTTGAAAAAAATACTGGGATAAATATTCTTCATATAACCATAAAGGAAAACGTTCCGATAACTTAAAAAAAATCCCTTAAAAATAATATATCTATTATCAACAAAAAAAAAATATTATCTTACAGCCCAATCATGGATATGTTCCCCTAACCACCCACTCTTCATTAATACCTAGCAACGGCTCCACCCCTACCACAATCCTAAGTATTAATACATTGTTCCCATCTACTATTTTGTAACTGTCAAATCAGTATACGTTTGCCCTGAGGAAGGAACGGTCGTTCTAACGAATATACAAGTGGTTCAAACAAAGTAACATTGTTTCATTTATCTTTACTAAAATATTTTTTTTCGTTAAATTAAATACAAGTAATTTAAGTACAGTATAAATATTTGCGGTACATTGTGTGCCCGAGTGGTTGATTTTTTCAATGTAACTGTCTGAAGCCAGAGAACTCGACACTGAAGGTGTCCAACTTTCGATCGCATATTTTCGGCTATTTCCCTAACCGTTCAAGCATTAGACACGAACATTGCATATGCAAATGCATTGAACACATTTGCCACTCTACTAAGATACTACTTCACTGACATCATGGGGTGAGGTTTGTCTAGGTCTTGGAGGCGGATGACCAAGACACACTGAACCCCAGATTCCTACCCACCCCTTAAACCCTTTTCCTTCCCAGAACTCTCCTCTCCTTCCTTTCCTTAAAAAAACCCTCCACACAGCATCCCCAAAGATGACATAGGCCCTGAGAAAAATTGTTTTCCTCAGGGCCTCCTGTGTGGAGCTCACGTAAAAAAAAAAAAAATCTGTTGAGACACCGCAAAACTACTTAGGTACTACAGTTACGATATATAATTTTTTGAAGGATATTAAAACCACATACATAAACATATACAACGCTTTACTTCGCTTTGTGATAATTTAGAATTTTTAATTATTTATAGTTAAAATCTAATATTTCTCTATACAATAACACGAATTTCGTAGTTAGTAAAGAGGGCCGTTAACAAAGGCGATTAACAGATAAATCTACGTTCACACGAAATTACAGTACTTAATCCATTTAAATTTGCGTAAAGCAATAATTAAATAAAATACCTTTATCCCATACTCGTAATGTGAAAACGTAAGACCTTTAGGCTCCGCGTTAAGTACCAAGAGAATTTAATTAATATGTTACAATATGTAGGCTGTGGAACGTATGGAGGTTGTAGAATGGAGGCTGTTGGTGGGAGGTATGTTCAGGGAATGTGGACTGAATGTAGAAAGTGGAACTTAACACTTGGAACGATTAAATACTTTTCACGCACCAGGATGTCGCATTTTAAGGTCTTTGAATGACCAATGATATAAAGTGTGCTAGATTGGTCTTTCGGTAGAGAAGATATTCATAACATTACGAATGATTTTTTTTTTTAATTTCATCTATAATTTGCGAGACAAGTGTGGGTGCCGCCACCCCGGAAACCGTTTATTGGATGACCAACATCCCCTTCATAGGTCGTCCCAAGTGGTTCGTTATGTTTGTCATAGTAGCTAATGCGTTAGACGATCTTACTGCGTGTGGATCGGGAGAGAGTAGTTGACGGAGAGCCAACCTTTACCTCTTCAGCCGGACTCTGTCGACCCACTGCTCACCTTGCACCGCAGTGGGAGGGATGTATTCATACGTCCGTCACCTCTGGATACATTCCTACCCACTCCTAGTCTAGTGGGTAAGAATCTTGACTCACAATCCGGGGGTCGCGGGTTCGAACCCGGCATGCGCAAATAAATTTTATTTGATTAATTTGTGTTATTTCACAATTAATTCATTTAAAATAATATATAGTATATTTGCGGCATGTTCCAGAGTGGAAGATACTATAATAATAATAATAATAATAATAATTGGATAATTTATAAAGCGCCGTTTTTGTGAAAAATCACCTCAAGGGCGCTGTACAATTTATTAAGAATGCTTAATTTCTAACTGATTTTACTATTTACAAATGGATACAGAAATATACTTACCTGGCAGGTCACTTCCGGTAAACACACTTTAATTATAAGTTTATGCTTGGAGAAGATACGGCCTTGCACGCGGAGGACATTACAGTTAACACACTGGACATTGCGTGATTTTACATTATTTGCTACCCTCATCGCTGTTAGTACCTATTACATTTGTGAATAGAAAAGTAGAGGTATTTATTTTAAAATACTGGAGAATTTAGGACTATTGGAGATTAGTGGCAAAAGTATAGTTGGTATTTATTTTAAAATACTGAGGAATTTCGGAATCTTTAGGGCTGGAGAATGTTCATGAAATGACCTTCACAAACGCTTACATATTTTTTTTTTTTTTTTTTTTTTTTTTTTTTTTCCATGTTTTTATAGGTTAGTTATTTACGGTGTCGCGGGCATTGAAAGTGAAGGTGAAAGATTTTGAGTTTATGGATACGACTGTCTGAAAAGGTGAGTTTTAAGTCTAGCTCTAAATTCCGCCGCGTCTGTGATCATTCTTAAGTCATGTGGCAGTCCGTTCCAGGCTTTAGGTCCTGACACTCCGAAAGCGCGCTCACCGAACTTAGTATCTGGTGTGCGCTTTGGTTCCTTTAACCTTCCGATAGCTGATGACGCTGCTGACCTCAGGGTTGACTGTCGATGATTGGAAATTTCTGGAATACACAATTCCGATAAGTAAGCCGGAGCCATTCCATTAAGGGACTTAAATACCATCCAGCAGAGCTTAAACTGGATCCTTTCAGGACATTTAAGCCAGTGTAGATTTTTGAGATGCTCTGAAATATGGGAATATTTTGATACGCCGGTGATAAGTCTTGCCGCAGCGTTGAAAACGGATTGTAATTTGTTAATTTGATATTTTGGAAGACTTGCATATATTCCGTTGCAATAATCTAAACGTGAAACCACATACGAATTGACTAGTAATTTAGTCGCCTCTGTTGGCAAGTTTCTCCTTACTGCTTTAATTTGTCTTAATTGAAAAAATCCCGTGCTTACGGTTCTGTTCACTTGGGTTTTAAGGGAAAAGTCAGCGTCCAGATTGACACCCAGTAGTTTTATACAAGTCTTTGGAGTGATGTCGCTTCCTGAAATGGCTATTGGGGAGTTATCAATGTTATGCTGACGTCTGCTTGTGGCGGTCCAAAGAAACTCAGTCTTTGACGGATTTAGTTTTAATCTATTTGAGGTCATCCAGCGGGTAATTGCTTCTAGACACTCAATTATGCGAGTTTTTAGACTGTCTACTTCCTCTGGTAAGCAGTAAAAGTAAACTTGTTGGTCATCAGCGTAGCAGTGAGATAGAAGGCCAAATGATTCGATTATTTTAGCGACATCATTTGTGAAGAGGATGAAAAGAAGTGGGCCCAGAACAGACCCCTGGGGTACTCCAGATGAAAGGGTTGCATATTTTGATTGGTTTTTCCCTACCTTTACGGCTTGTATACGGTTACCCAAGTACGATGTCAGCCAGCTTTTAACGCCGCCATTTAAACCAAAGGATTCTTCTAATCGTTTAATAAGAAAATCATGGTCGATCGTATCAAAAGCGGCACTCATGTCCAAGACTGAAAGGAGTGCCAGTTTTCCCGACTCGATAGCAAGAGTTATGTCTGACAAAACACGTAGTAATCCAGTTTCCGTTGAGTGAAACCTTCTATATGCAGATTGGTATTTAGTCAGCAATTCATTTGAGTTTAAGTGATATATTATCTGGGAAGCAGTAATTTTTTCTAGGACTATCAGTATCGCCCTGGTGTAAGACCACCATTCAGAATTGAAACGTTGCTTAAAATTGGCTTTAGCCGTGTTTGGTGACCAGATCTGAATAGCCAGGTACTTCCCAACCTTCCTCTTCCCCACCTCCTTCCCCTCCCCACTACCTTCAGCCTTACAACATACCCCAATGGGGATGCCATAGTCTCACTGGCTCGAGATGGGAGCAGTTGAGATTCTTGTGCGGTATTCACTGTAAAAAAAAAAACTCCTTATTGCTAATGTAAAAAAAGACCCATCCGTCTGGAGCCAGTGAGTCTACGACATCCCCAATTGGGGATTGTGAGGCTGAAGGTGATGGAAAGGGGAACGAGACGTGGAAGGGGAAGGTAGAGACGTACCTGGCTATTCAAATATGGTCACCAAGCACAGCTAACGCCATTTCAAGCAAAGTTTTAATACTCATTGGTGGTCTTTCACAAGGGCGATACTGAGAGCATCTTCCACTATTCCTCTACTATATCATCACCAATGTTGCAATGGAATAGATTTTTTATATCTGTGGTGTACTGTTGCGTTCTCTGATGAACATTGATTATCGGGAGTTTCAATAACACTTCGGTTCTTTTAGATTACTGGTAATGTTTACTATCGTCTTATTTACAATTAATATTTAACTGGACTTAACGTCCATTCTAAAAGACATTCTGTGTTAATTTGAAGATGGGGAAATGGTCACTGGGGGTCGAATACAATTGGCTATCTTCGTACTCATCAGGGTATTAGATCCGAACTGGCGACATTTGTCTCTCTTATATAGTACAACTTACTGCCCTCCGTTGTGACACATTAAAACCATAAATAACTATATATACAAACGACATCTACATATACAAAGAGACATTGAAAATAGATAAATATTCACATACACTACAATATCAAATGGGTGAAGCTAGTATCTGTTATTTTTCAATACGTTATCAATATTTTCGATTTTATTGAAACCAGAATTTTTTTTTGGTTCCAAGATTTTTAAGTTCATTTCAGACCCCTGTTATTTGCAGGTTAAATATGTAGATTGTAGGTTGTATGTAGTGGATAGAATATCATTGGTCGGGGTTTTTGAACAAAGTGAACACACACCCCCCAATGAAATTGCCAGAATTCATATTTTACATGCTAATTTAGCCCCTGGCAAAGGGTTAAAATTAATGCGGTACTTTCAACCCTTAAATGCATCACCATTATTGAGATATAACAATTACACAAAATCTTCTTTTTTTATTGGCTAGCGTAAATAACTTTTACATTATTGTGAATATTTGACCAATGAGTTCATAATATGTAGATGTAGATTCTTACTTCTTGAAACCTGACAAAGTGGCACTTGAAATATCAAATTGATTTTTAATTAAATGAAGACAATATTAGCGAAACTCAATCGAAAATCTGGATACAGAAAAATCAGAAAAAGATATTGGCTCCACTGGGACTCGAACCCAGGACCCTTTGCTTACATGGCAAGTGCTCTACCAACTCGAGTCCCAGTGGAGCCAATACCTTTTTCTGATTTTTCTGTATCCAGATTTTCGATTGAGTTTCGCTAATATTGTTTTCATTTAATTAAATATTATAATTTGAGATTTTACTTATAAAGTTAAAAATTAAAAATAAAAAGTGATATTTATTTTAATTTAAAAATTTTCGAGAGACAGATGTTTGGAGGGTATTTTTAGGGAAAAGAAAGAAAAGGTTTTAAGGGAAGTAAAAAGGTATGAAGGGTGGGTAGGAATCCTGAATGCGTTGATCCCCAGAATGCCCAAATCCCTGAATCCATCCCTCCCACTGCAATGCAAGGCGATGTTAGAAGTGTTTTAAAAGGTCTCCTTCAACCGCTCTCCCCCAATCCTGCCCTCCGCGCAATAGACAATTACACGCATCCGCCGCCAAGACGTTATCACACCTCACCCGATGAACCAGGGCACCCCTGCAAAGTCACCAAACGTAGCAAACCATTTGGGATTAAGTATGGCAGGGGTGTCGGTTAAATAAATGGTTCCTGGTTAAATAAATATACAAAAATGAAAATTTGTAAAAAAGAATTGCAATAGTTTAAAAATCTGAATGTACCGGTACTGAATATATTGAACGCGGAAGGGGAAGGGGTTCACGGGAAAGGGGGAGGGAAGGCGGGGAAGGTGGAGGGGGAATGCGTGAGGGGAAGGGGTCATGTGCTGGAAAGGGGAGGCCGAAGAGGAACGGGACGAATGGGAAAAGACACGCAGGAAGAAACAATTTCTGTATTAGTGTCATTTTAACGCATGCCGGGAACTCGATAGTAAAGAATAAAACATCATTGAAGAAGAAGGTAATAATAATAATCTAAACAAAAAAATGAACGAGAACAATACACAGAAAAACAGAAAAAGATAATGGTCGCAACTGGAACTCAAACCCAGAACCTCTCGTCTATCTGGGACGTGCGTTTACCAATTCCGCTTGCGTGCAACTGCTTGCAATTCAGTTGAGACCATTATCTTTTTCTGTTTTCTGTGGTTTGTTCTCTTTCATATATTGTTTAGATTATTATTATTATCTTATTCTTCAATGATATATTACATTGATGGGAATAACCTTCAAAAGTTATAAAAAGAGAGTTTTTCTTATAAAAATCATTACATAGTATAAAATTAAATCGCTCACAATGTATGTGCGGCATGTGCGCATAGATCTTTTAAACTACGCAACGGATTTTCATACGGTTTTTCTCCAATAGATAGAGTGATTCAAGAGGAAGGTTTATATGTAAAATACATGCTTATTATAGTAGAGAAAAGCCGAGAAAATCAAATATTCAATTCAGGGCAGCGGGCAGCGGGCAGCTGCCAAGCGGGTGGTGTGGATTTTATAAAGGTTGGGAAATGGCGTTGTGTTTCGTTAGCCACAGCAACGTGTGGCCGGGTCTGCGAATTAAAGAATAAAACACTTTATTACGTGTGTGTAACTGTGACATGGTTAAGATTAAAACGTAAACAATTCCACGTAATTTAGTTTGCCAATCAAGGGTTACGATTAACAGTGTTAAATTGTATGTCGCTTGTTATTCGGATGCATAATTTATAATTCAATGGGGTAGTTAAGTAGCTAGTGGTCTGTAGCGGGTACAACCTGGCTGGGGGTAGTATGTTACCCCGCTAAGGGATGAGCGGAGAATTAGGGGGATTAATGTGTCGCGGGGTGAATTATCTTATTCATTTTCACCTTCTGTAATTAAAGAGATTTTTAAAGGAGAATTATTAAGTTGTACTTGTGATAATCACTTAATTAACAAATGGATTGCAGTCTTTAGACCACAGATGTCTGGTGGGAATGCTATGCTTGTTTCATCGGTGTTTTAATTTAAGATTCTTAGAGAAATTAGCGTCTTTAATAATAATAATAATAAGTTATTTATTTCAGCCGAACAGAGCGGTGGGCGCAATACTCTGTCTGCCATAAAAAAGTATACATTACATAAAATGGATTTACATACTATATGAAAAAGAAAAAATAAAATTATATAAAAAGATTTAAAAAGAAATATATATACACATATTTAGTACTCGTATATCTACTACGGGGGCTTCAGATGAATTCTCCATGTTTGGTGAAGAGGCGCGCCCTGCAACTGGACCACGGCCTGGACGAGAGTGTTCTCCGATCTTTGGTAGCGCTGTCTCACCCCGGCTATTCTGTGGCGCATCAAAGCGGCGAACCCATGTACCCTTCCTTCTGCGAACATCTGCGAGGCACTGTATCGCCAAGGTAGGCCGAATAGCGCCCTATATGCGTTATTGTATTGTACTCGAAGTGTGTTCATGACGCCTTGCGAGTATCTTGTCCATAGTTCGCCGGTGTAAAAGCTCATGCAGTAACTCTGGAATATTTGCTTCTTCACCGGAGAACTGCACCTATGGAATCTCCTAGCGAGCATGTTGTCTCGCACGCTTAGTACTCTTCTTTGGCGTTCTATGTCATTTTTATCATTTAGGTCATCAGTGACGACATGCCCCAAATATTTTATTTCACTGCAGATTTAGACACGAACGACGATAGATTTAGACAATAGACAATTTAGACAATAGATTTTAAAATAATACAACTAACAACTGTTGTTGTAATGGGCTCTACACACGACACTGCATGCAGTGACTGCAGGCAGTGACTGCAGAGAGCGTGGAATTGAGCGAACTAGCGCTGTCTCGTTTGTTAAAGGGCCGCTAGAACGAGACGCATGCAGGGACTCTCTGCGGCAGCAGCAAGCAGGCCAGCAAGAAGTGACTAGAAATTGTATGGTGTGGAGGGCACTTAATAAAATATAAAATGTTCTCTCCTAAACACAAGCATCTGATAGTATTAATACGCTGGCTTCCGTATGCTTGAAATAAGAACCCGACTTCGAGTACATGTCTGACGCCGCGCCTTAAGCAAAACCATGTTCGCACGTGAAGTTTGTTATAAAGCTAATTTCGTGATGCCCGCTGCCCACAGGGCCTAGAAGCAAATATAAAAATAATTCACGATTTTAAGTAGGTAATTAATCCAACCCCACTGATCAACCAAAGATAATGCATAGATATGCCATAGAATTTGACAGCCGATAACGCATGACGGACGCCTTTTGATATCCGACGGATCTTACCTTTTTATCCTAATTGTACCGTAAAGGCGGGAGGCGGGAATGGGTACCGCCGCCCCGGGAACCTTTATTGGATAACCAACACCTCTGCCATAGGTCACCCCAAGTGGTTCGCTACGTTTGGTGATTTAGCAGGGGTGCCCGGGTTCATGGGGTGAGGTTTGTCTAGGTCTTGGAGGCGGATGACCAGGACATACTGAATCCAAGATTCCTACCCACCCCTTAAACCCTTTTCCTTCCCAGAACTCTCCTCTCCTTCCTTTCCTTAAAAAAAACCCTCCACAAAGCATCTTAGGTGAGCATACAGATGACATAGGCCGTGAGGGAAATTATGTTCCTCAGGGCCTCCTGTGTGGAGCTCATGAAAAAAAAAAGGCGGACTTACATTTGTCTGTCGTGACGTGACGTAACGCGTCATAACGGTATCGGTTTCATACATTTAGTATGGTAACGATTATATTAGTCTGTCGTGTTGTGCCATGATTCGTTTTATCGTGACGCGACAGAAGGTATCTCGATTTTCGACAGAGCGCAAAGTTGAGGGGCGCGGGGACGACCGTGTCTTGGCTAGTGTGTACGCACCACGTGCTGTTTAGTGACGTGCGGGCCATTTTTTATTTATCAGTGTCCGGAAATCTTATGATGACATTTGGATTTTTTTAAAATAAAAATAGTATCATTACATTATTTAAAACTGTATCCATACATACGCTACCACTCGTCTCGATATAAAATTTAATTAAATATATCGGTATGGATGACCTGATCGAAAAAGTACGACAACATAAAGCGATTTATGATAGGAAATGTAAAGAATTTAGGGATCAATTCATTAGAGCAGCTGTTTGTTTGTGTTTTATGTTCTCTCCAATCTTAGAATGTACTTCCTCGAACTGTGCCTTGGACAATCTAAAATACTGATGATATCTTTTAGCATCGCTCTCAAGCTCTTTAACAAGAGTGTGAAATTGGCTTTCACCTCTCTTTTTCTATTCACTAGATGAACCCAGTATCTTCTCTTTCTTCTTTTTTAGAAGACTTGCCAGCACCGTAAATTGAACATCTTCTTCATAATCTGAATCAGAACCGGATGATTCATGAGGAACGTTGTAATGGTCCGACACCCTCGGCTTTTGACACCAATTGTGATGAACCCTACCTAGCTGATTTACTTTTCTAAGCTTCTACCTCGTAGTTTAAATCTCGTAGCTCCTGTCTCGTAGCCACGCTCATAATTCTACCCTTATGTCCTACTGATCACACCACTAGGTATGATGGCCTGACTCAACCCTCCTTTCGGTTTATTTCTACCTCAGGCTCGTGATTTCTAAACCCCTATACCTTATAATCTAGCTAAACCTACCCTATCTTCTTAAATCCCTGCGATTTTCTCACAGTAATCAAGATTTAAGATTTCAGTTCACATTATTTCTATAATCTGCGTTGTGTATTTTTTTGTTTTAGATTTTACATCTGTTTGCATACTTAATATGCACACATATGTAGAGAAGATAATGTATTACGTGTGGTAACCCTAGATTCTTTTAGAGAAAGGGTGAGAATTTTCCGATCAATTTATTTATTATTATTTTAGAGTATTTAACCGAGTTCGATAAACTAACCCCGCCTTAACTTTGTGTCTATTTGATTTCTGTAGGAATTTAGTGTGTTTATTTAATTCTTCCTATCACCGCGGATACATCGATAACATAAAACAACAGTTAATAAATTTAACATTTCAAGAAAGCAAACCTTACCTTACCGGGGATCGTACTCGAGGGTCCAGTTTTCTCAATTGAAGTCCTTGTCTGCAACCTCCCCTAACATAATGTTTTGTGTAATCATAGTTAGTAGTCATAGTTAGTATTCACGATATTGTTGGAATAGTAAGGATGGATGGATATGGGGAGGGGGATAATATGTTTGCTGAAAAGTCGGCTCCTCCGCTAACCAAGTGAAAACCGATGAACAACAATTACAAACCCGGATTCTCCCAGTACGTTTGCTAGACTTATCCTTAGATCCGAGTTTTACTCTCTTCGACGAGCGTCTCATGCTATGAAAGGGGCCCTTCACGCCAGCAGGGAGAATACCAAGTCTTCATGCCGTTTTTCTGTCTTACTCCGACTTCCGACTCCTCCGGATTGAATTTAACTCTACTGAGTCTAGAAGGGGTATTTCATGTCTTCCCTTATCATGTCTCTATCCGTTAAATGTGGCGTAAGCTTGTGACGGGCAGATCCTTCCTCCCACGTGACCGACCCAGCGTTACACTCCACCTCTGACTAGCTGACATAAAACTCACCTCGTGAACCTTATGTTTGCTTTCAGGTTTGACAAGAACTTCCGGTATGCGAATAACCTGTAGCTTTAATGCCGCGTCTGCGTATTGTCCGCACACGTCCTTCCTCTTCCCGTATGCCTCACCTCGACAATACCGCCACAAGATCAAAGCTCTCTCCGTTCGGGAAAGGTTGACACTTACATTTCCGGATGGCTCATAAACACATACCGTAGCCTTGAAACTTACGTTCGAGAAAAGTTAGGATTCAGGACTGTATGAGTATTTGAACACCAGTGTTTTTTAAATGAGGTCACTAGCTCCTCGTGTATTAGGTTTTAGGATTATGGGTATTTATGGGTTCTTGGATACCTACTTGCTATAAGAAAGATTTAAAACGAGATAAGTCAAGTTGTCATTGAAGTAATGACCTCCTGAATAATTTTGATGAGCTCTCTTTGAGTTTGAAGCTAGTCGCAGTACTTTACTTTGCGAAATTTTGCGCGCGGAATCAATGCTACCTATTGGCGATCGCTCTAGTATAATCAGTTGTTTAGAATTGATTGAATTTAACGTCGATTTTACCTTCACATATTGGGCGAAGTTTCCGTCGTAAGCTATGATTGATAAACCTGCCCCTTGACATTTGTGCTTTTGTTTTGTTTATTCGTTGATGGAATCTAGGTGACCGTGTCATTGAACTCTAATCGAATTTTTAGATACACTATCGAAGGTCATATAACATACCCTAATCACGCTGGTGAAAGGATTCGGTAGGTATTAGTTATACCTACCAATTGGCTATTTCCATTGATTTTAGCGTTACGTATTTCATTTCTCATGGTTATTTGTTTATTTAATTTATGTGTTGTCGTTAATTATTTTCCCTCGTCTTATTATTATTATTATTTGTAATTTTAAAATATGGAACGTATTGTATCGCACTTTCCCTGCATATATTCTGGGATAAATTATTATTTTTATTATTATTATACCCTAAGTTGTTTGAGAGGCATATTTCTATTCACATCGTGTAATAAATACCTAATTACATTGAGCCAATAAATGATTACCTCCAATGAACGATATTAAATAGGTACGTCATTTGTTATGGTTTAATTGTTTACACTTCACATAGTTGACCTTCGGTATACTGACCTACTTTGGAGATTGTTTATTTCTACGGTCATTGTCCTTTTGAAGCACAATTCATCGTTTAACTAATTCTTTTCTATTTATTTGACCTAGTTTTGCCCGAACATTAATCATTTAAGTAGGTACTTTGCTAACCTAAGAGCTACCTGGGTGACCTAGTTTCAACTAAGGTATTCCTTGCTTGACTTGTTTTTGAGAAATATAGGTATTTCGGTTACGAGTCAAACTGATATCGTATGACGCCTATTCTTATACGCGCTTAAATATACAATAGACCTACCTAACTAAAACAAGTACTTGTATGACCTAATTTATAAGTAGGTATTTGTTTGTTTGACCTAATTTTGAGACGCTTGTATACTCCCGCACACGAAATATAGAATAAAGAGCTTCCACGATAGTCATTTATTACGTTCTACGCGCCTCGATTCGTTTTATATGAGTTATAATAAATTAGCGTATTTACCTAACTGAAGTAAATACCTACATATGTATCCTAACTCTAAAGCAGGTATTTCCTGTTTGACCCACTTCGAGCAAGTGAAAATTGTTATTAGTGTGTTAGTGACAAACTTCAAAGGTCCGATTGATTTATTGGTGATGCACGCTCGTCCCTTTCTTCTTTGTCTCTGAAAATAATTAATAATTGGTTTTATCTTACCGCCCTCGATCGATTACAATTTTTCCCAGTCGGAACTTTCATAACTTCGACATTGTGATCGAGGTTTTCCTTTTTTTTCGTTTCCTAGCTAATGGATTCCTATCGGCCCTTTTTGAGAAAAGACTCTGGTGATGAAAAAAACTCTTCAAATATCTGTCTATTTAAAATTCACTTCGGTATTTCGCTTAGTTCCTCAACCTCGTATTAATTACTGTTTTATTTCATTCGCCTTCGAGAGGTGATTCATCAAATAACAAATCAGATGTTTAATTTTATTGTCCGGAATTAGGTAAATCATTATTTATTCTCAATACTTTAATATCACTTTAGAATCAATAACCGTAGATACGCACGTTTTCCAAGTGTACGAATTATTATCACCACTGTTTATTACAATTTCGTTATTCAATTCACAAAGGATTTTTAACCGCTTTATTATTGAACCACTGTAGTTTAAACGTGACTCGAACAATTCGTTATTGTTATTTATTTTACATATGTCATGTTATTTAAAGTAAGGTTAAAGTTTTAATTATTATATCACCTATAGTTAATTTTAAAATCGCGTGTTATATTTTCTTTTATCCGGTAATTTGATTTATTTTAAGACACTGGATTTTTGTTAAATGTTATAAAACCACTAAATACAAGCTGTAAGAAAGAACCCCGAATGTCATTCAACTCTTATTTACTGACTTTAAACACTTTCATTATAAAACACCCGAACTTTCACGAAGTATTATTTAGGCACTTTTCCGGACTCTCCGTTGATCGTCTTTGAAATTTTTATTCCTCAATTTTAAAGGGAAAATAAAACACTGAATTTACTATTTTTTTTGCAAACACTTGTAGACATTTTTCAACTCTACTAGAAGCACTCGTTTACTAGTCTTCTTCGCGCACCTTTACATTTTTCTTGATCGCGCACTTCCCGTTATTTCATCCGAACTCTCCCTCAATCTCCCAACGAAAAATCCCCTTCTTTATCAAACCATGGTCTTTTAAAGACCTTTTAGAGCTCTCCTTTCATAGGAAAATCACTCCTGACCGCCCAGACTTTCATAGGAAAAAGGACCAAATTCGGTTCCTCCGTATGTGACCTTTTGTCAAATCTCTGTTAATCTTCTATCTCATGTCTTAGAACCAAATTAGTTTAGTGTCTCTCTCTCGTAAAAAATCACATAAATTTTCTCATTGACAGGTATTTATTTTAAAAATTTCATGTACTTGCTCGTAATTCATTTTTTAATGCCTACCCCATAAAAGTAATGTTTTTATTTTAGAGTAAATATTCGTATTTAACTTGTATAATTTTGTTTAGGTCGTTTCGTGTTAATGATACCCTTAATTGCTTGAAATCATGTTCTATAATTTTATTTGGATAAAGTCATATCAACAAAGTGATAGCCAACCTTTTTTCTCTAGTCAAACGGTTAGCGATTCCTTCGACGGTTCACACGCATTTCCCAGTGTCAGGCTACGTTAAGCATCTTTTCCTGTGATTTGATTTAATTGTAGAGTGACCAAAATGTACCGTGGCCTTTGATATGCAATATTTTCAATATCCTGTTCATCGTGAATAGTGTTGTCAGATCAGAGTAATCCTTATATCGGTACCTATTAAAGTCAATTTAAGTAGTTCCAATCAGTTTTCTTTTGAGATATTTGGCTCTAATAACTTCGTTTCACCATTCCATTTCCATATCAATAGATTTTCCCACTTTTTCAGGTTATTATATTCAGTTTGTGAAAATTTCCGAGATTCTACCCGTTTTTTGTGATCATTCCAGATCGGTTTTAATTAAATCGACCCCTGGGACCATTCATGTTACGTTTTCCGTGCCCTTATTGATGATTTTTCATTTACTTATTTTCAACATTTCCGCCTAAGATTTTCTTGTTTCCATTTGAAACGTTAGGTGCCCAAAACCTGCAGTTCTCGATCGCGCCTTAAATAAACACGACCCGGGTCAATAATCCTTCAACTCTTTGTCTTTAGTTCTGTTTACTATTCCGTTCGTTGAACTTTCGTTCCTGTGGGAAAGAATTCAAGGCCGCTCAATCTGATCAAAGCCCACTAAAACGATACACGCCTATAATTTCTCTGATTGGTTCAAATTATTTTTAATCGCCTTATTTACTCCCTCATTGGCAGAATCCAAACTTCCTTTGTCCTCGAGTTAGCTATGATATGGGGGTTCCCTCGCTCCAGTCTCTATGCAGATTTCTGTATAGTTCCCAACTGCTCGGACAGATGTCGCCGAATGTACCATTTTCTCTACATAATATTTAGAGGAAAAAATTTTTTTCTTGTAGGCTTCTCGTAGGTTGAAGGTTGGCATTCATCACAACGTGTGAACTCTCCGAGAGCTACGACTGTATTGATTTAAAGTATCGTCATATGGCGTCCGAACACGACTAACAACTGTGAACGCTAGCCATCACGACAGAGCACATCACGACACAACACGCCTGACAAATGTAATCCCACTATAACGCTGAACAAACCCAAAAGATACAGATCCACTCTTTAGTTCGTAAACCGTCCCCGTCTTATTAACTTAATAATCGTAATAGTTAAAAGATTCTTAAAACTTCCATGCAATCCAAACGCTAACCCTGACCTACATACAATCGCAATAATTTCTCACGAAGCAAGAAAAACTTTTTGTTATTCAAAGCACACATTAGTTCTCCACTGCTGTTATGAGTTCCCATATCCGTTTCTCTAAAAATAAAACACTTTGTTGCTACGAGTATATCTCCGGAGGAGGGAATAATGCTTAAAACCTTTTAGCCTTGTTTTCACCCGAAATAATGTGAAAGAATAACGCGGAATGGCAAAGACATGAACTTCATAAGGTTGGCCAACATAAAAAAGTAAAATACAGCACTGGAATCCGAACTCCTCCTGAACGTCTGGAGCCAAGACATAGCCTCCTCTACACGTAGACAGATTCATCTGCAGATGTCATCGGCGGACGCGTCCGCCCGACGTGTACAGGGTGTGATTTGCTCGTCTGTGGTAGGTATTTGACGTCGGCAGATGCGTCCGGCACTAATCCGTTAGTTGTCGGTTTTTGTAGCACGGATCAAAGGGTTTCGGCGCGGCAGCGAGCGGTCTGTCCACACCTCTGACGATGGATCAGTGTTCATCGGGAAGCGAATGAGAGTGCACGCGTGATTCTTGCAGTTTTTTTTTCGTACTTAACTCTTCTGTGATGGACACTTAAAAGTACTAAATAAATAACAGCTGCGGCAGCTACGGTCTCAATATCCATTTTGCGTGCGTACATGTTGCGTCTGTCGAGAACCAACACAGACTGATCCACCTACAGATGTGTGCACGGCTCGTGGAGATCCATCTGCGGATGCATCTGTCGACGTCTGCGGACGCATCTGCTGACGTGAACATAGAGAGGGCAAATAATAATAATAATAATAATTGGATAATTTGTATGGCGCCGTTTTTGTGAAAAATCACCTCAAGGGCGCTTTACAATTTATTGTGAATCCTAGGCTCTATCAAATTTTATTATTTTCAAATAGATACAGAATCATACTTACCTGCAGGACACTTCCGACAAAACACACTTTATTAGAAAGTTTATGCTTATGCTATGGGGAAGATACGACTTTGCACGTGGAGGACATTATATTCAAACCACTGGACATTGCATGGCTTTTACATTTATATTTATATTTAACAGAAGATTAATGCCAAAGTTGAGTTAATATTTATTTTTAAAGTCTGGAGAATTTTAAGAATTTGCTTTTACACACTTAGTTATTTACAATGTTGCGAGCCGTGAAGGCAAAGGTGAAAGTTTTTTTTTTAACTTATGGATACGACTGTCTGAATAGATGAGTTTTAAGTTTAGCTCTAAATTGCGCTGAATCTGTGATCATTCTTAACTCGTGTGGCAGTCCATTCCAGGCTTTAGGTCCCGACACTCCGAAAGCACGCTCACCGAATTTAGTATCTGGTGTGCGCTTTGGTTCCTTCAATCTTCCAATCGCTGATGTTGCTGCTGACCTGAGGGTTGATTGTCGAGAATTGGAATTTTTTGGAATACACATTTCCGATAAGTAAGTCGGAGCCATTCCGTTAAGAGACTTGAATACCATCCAGCAGAGCTTAAACTGGATTCTCTCGGGGCACTTGAGCCAGTGAAGATTTTTGAGATGCTCAGAAATATGGGAATATTTAGATACGCCGGTGATGAGCCTTGCCGCAGCTTTGAAAACAGATTATAATTTGTTGATTTGATATTTTGGGAGGCTAGCATATATTCCGTTGCAATAATCTAGACGTGAAACAATATACGAATTGACTAGTAATTTAGTTGCCTCTGTTGTCAAGTTTCTCCGTACTGCTTTAATTTGCCTTAATTGAAAGAACCCCGTGCTTACAGTTCTGTTCACTTGAGTTTTAAGGGAAAAATCAGCGTCCAGATTGACGCCTAGTAGTTTTATGCATGTCTTTGGAGTGATGTCACTTCCTGAAATGGTTATTGGGGAGTTCTCAACGTTACGCTGACGTCTACTTGTGGCTGTCCAGAGAAACTCAGTCTTTGCAGGATTCAGTTTCAATCTATTTGAGGTCATCCAGCGAGTGATTGCTTCTAGACACTCAGTTATGCGAGTTTTAAGACTGTCTATTTCCTCTGGTAAGCAGTAGAAGTAAACTTGCTGGTCATCAGCGTAGCAGTGAGATAGAAGACCAAATGATTCGATAATTTTAGCGACATCATTTATGAAGAGGATGAAGAGAAGTGGGCCCAGAACAGACCCCTGGGGAACTCCAGATGAAAGGGTTGCATATTTTGATTGTTTTTTCCCCAATTTTACGGCTTGTACGCGATTGACCAAGTAAGATATCAGCCAGTCCTTTACACCGCAGTTTAAACCAAAGGATTCTTTTAATCGTTTAATAAGGAAATCATGGTCAATCGTGTCAAAAGCGGCACTCATGTCTAAGACTGAAAGGAGTGCCAGTTTACCCGACTCGATAGCAAGCGTTCTATCCGACAAAACACGTAGTAATCCAGTTTCCGTCGAGTGAAACCTTCTATATGCGGATTGATATTTAGTCAGCAGTTCATTTGAGTTTAAGTGACATATGATCTGTGAAGCAGTGATTTTTTCTAGGATTTTGGATATTAATGGAAGATTTGAAACCGGTCGGTAATTTGAAAGATCTTCAGCGTCCAATTGCGGTTTTTTTATTAATGGAGTTACGACAGCTGATTTAAGGGGTTTTGGGAAATCACCCGTGCTAAGTGATTTATTGAAAAGACAAACCAGAAATGGAGAAATCTCATTGCAACACTTCTTTAATATCGTTGGAATAGGGTCAAGTGAGCACTGCTTGTTCGGTGAATTGAGTATTAACTTCCTAACTTCTTCAAGGGATGTAGGTTTGAAGGCAGAAAAGTTTCCGCTATTGCATTTAGTAAAAGATGGTGGTGAGGCAGAGGCTGTTAGAGCGCGTATTGACTTAATTTTATAGAGAAAAAAATTAGAGAAGATTTCCGGAGCTATGTCAGTTGTATTTTGTGCACGGACGTCGGCCCCGACCATCTTTATCGAGTTCCACAAACTTCGCGGGTTTTGACGCTCTGAGTCGATTCTACTTGTCCAATATTCGGACCTTTTGGAACGAATTAATAACGTATATTCTTTTTGATCCCCCCAATATGGCATATGGCATCCCCAATTAGGATATGTCGTAAGGCTGGAGGTAGTAGTAGAGATGGGAAGGAGATAGGAAAGAGGGAGATGATGTGAGGAAGTACCTGACTATTCATTATTTTTGGGTTTAATTCGTAGAACTCCATTTAATTTTTTTTATATTTGATTTTAATTAAATTTAATGATGATATTACTAAGCTTTGCAAGTATTTTACTTTAAATTTGTGTTACAGCTGTTTCGGTTTAAAATGGCGTTTTAAAATTGTTTGAAATGACAGTTTGATAATGGTCTACTAAGCCAAAATAGCTGTAACAAAAATAAAAACAAAAATGCTTGCAGAACTGGATAATAATATTATTATACGAAATAAAAAAGTACCTGACTTTTCATATCTGGTCACTTAAAATGTTTACTTTTTAATTAGTACTCAGCTAAAGCTATTTCAAGCATCGTTTCAATTCTGAATGGTGGTCTTTCACAAAGGCGATACTAAGAGTATGTTCCATTTTGGAACATGCTTCAATTATGCTGAAAAATCGCGAAAAAAGTCAACCTTAGTCAACCCTCCACAAAGCATCTCAGAAGACATAGGCCCTGAGGGAAATTATTTTCCTCAGGGCCGCCTGTGTGGATTTAATGAAAAAAAAATGTTTGCGTGTGTTAACGTATTTTCGGACTGTGCACTTTTTTTTACAATAACTCCATATGGGATGCCGTGTGGAGGGTCTTTTTACGGAAAAGAAGGAGAGGAAGTTCTGTGAAGGAAAAGGGGTATGTTGGAACTTGGGGATCGATGTGTCCAGGAGTGAAAGAAGGTTCTATTCCTCCCACTGCGGTGCAAAGCGATGGGTCAAGATCCCATGAACCCGGGCACCAGTCCGTGAGTGTTCATTGAGCTAGAGTGCTAAGATTGGAAAATACGAGTTATTGATGTTGTTGCAGCTGAAAACTATTTTTTTTTTAAATTGCAAGTTATTGTATGAAGATATGCTCAAATGTGGATGCGGTGCATCCCCAAATTGAAAGAATCCTAAAAATCCTCATATAAAATAATGAAATTTTGATTTTCAGCGACAACAACATCAATAACGTCGAATTTTTCAATCTTAGCACTCTAGCACGTACCACCACTGCCGGGCACCTCTGCTAAGTCAGCAAACGTAGCGAACCACTTGGGGGAATAATACACGGTTCCTGGGGCGTCGATACCCATACCTGCCTCCTAAATTGATGGTGCCAACTGGTGCCGAATGGGTCAATGACGCTAGTTCCCCATGTAACTTATATTAAAACACCGATAGAACAATTTACCGGATAGGTTAGGTTAGTAAAATATCTTGGAAGTGATTTCATGACGTCGAACGTGGAATTAATGAAAAATCGACTTACCTAATGTTTGGACTTTTTCAGTAACAGTGTACTGTACAGAGTGAAGAGTTGCACAATAAGGCTTAAATTAAGGGTATTTTAAATTTGAAACACAGCCTCCGTAGAGCCTACGTGTGCTTATTTACCTTCCATTCTCCCTCGGGTAGGTTTACAAATTGGTAAAGCATTGAGGCAGCCTTTATTTACGTAAAGTAAATACACCGCAAGAATGATATTCCGAAAATACTAAACAAAAAAAATATTTTCTCACGCACTGAAGAAATGGACAAATGGAAGGAAGTACGATGTGGACGTTTCATGAAACTTAAGTTAGCACAATTTCGCTTAATTGAATAACTAACTATGATGTGATTCCCCGCAGGGGTAGGCAGAGAGGGCGGATCGCCAAAACAACTTCTCTACATCTCTACACATTATAAATTATATTCCTCCGCGTCGGCGTCGTCTGTCTGTCTGCCTGTTGGCGATATCATCTTTTACGCAGAGCTTACCATACCCATTCTGTCAAAAAAATGGTCACGTACAATGTGGTAATTGGAAAGTTATTTAGACTGATACAGTATTAATCCTTATCAACTTAACAACGTTAGATACCTCAAGCATTTAATGCACATTATTATAATCTTTCGCACCATCTCTACTTATTATAAATTAAAGTCCTCTGCGGTATCTGTCTGTCTCTTCGCTATGAACTTATAGATGTTGGTGGTTATAAAGGTTGGATAACCATCCAGTAGATGGCGTTGTGTTTAATTAGCCAGAGCAACGCGTGGCCGGGTCAGCTAGTTTAAAATAATGAACAGTATATTTGCGGATAAGTTTTAAGATTTTTACGGCCAAAAGCATTTTCGTTATTTGTTTTTGGGGTGTTATCACACATCTACCGGATCTGCCGGATCTGCCCTGATGATGGACACTGCAACGATGTCCGAAACGTTGGCTAAAGAAGGAGGTAGTGCAACATGGCATAACACCCCAAAAACAAATCACGAAAAAGTATATTTGCGGTACGTTACAGAGTGGAAGATATTCTCAAGATCTTTCTGGTGTAGGACCTCCATTCAGAATTGAAACCTTGCTTGAAGTGGCTTTAGCCATGTTTGATGACTAGATTTGAACAGCCAGGAACTTCCCAACCTCCATTTTCTCTTCTTCTTCTTCTTACCACAAATGGGGATGCCAGTCCCACTGACTCCAGACGGGAGCAGTTGGAACCCTTTTGCAAAAAATCACTATTCAAGTATGTGGTTTATTTGATCATGCCATATCTTGCTCGGGCGTCCCCGACTTCTTCTACCTTTCACATTCACATTTCTAATCCCGCGGGTTTTAAATAAATTGGCGACATCAGTTTTTATTTCTAGGGATTTTTTGTTCAGTCTTGCAGCGTTGAAAATAGATCCACAGAGTGCTGGGTCTTGAATAAACACTCGTTCCAAAATGTTGACGCTTATTTACTCTATTTATTCGTATGTTATTTTATATCGGTGACTCTGTTGTAGAAAATTGAAAGTTCTTTGGCTCTAAATTGTAATTTAGAAGTATCGGAAATCAAGATCGGGCGTGTCATATTTTGTTTTACCGGTGGTTAGGTTAAAAACCTTTCACTCTTTATAATAAGTTCAATGTACACATCGATGAAATAACAAGCGATGCAATGAGAATACTAGGTTTTATCTTGAGAATGGAGGCAAATTTTAAAAGTATGTTAACATTAAAACATCTGTATTGCTCACTAGTACGAAGCAGATTAGAATACAATTCCTCTGTATGGTCACCATACTACAATGTTCATTCTCAATCATTGGAAAAGGTACAAAACAAATTTCTTCGGTACATCAATTTTAAAATGAAAATTCCAATCGAATTTATAAATTATAATTACTTACGCGCTGAAACCAGACTTCTTAAATTATCAGATAGAAGAGTGTTAATTGATTTATTATTTTTATACAAAATTATAAAATCTTTAATTGACAGCCCTAATTTGTTGGAACTAATTTGCATTAGCATACCCGCTAGACAAACTCGTAGTAAAGATATTTTTAAATGCAACAATAAACTCAACACTAATTACTCTATATACTCACCAATTCCAAGAATCTATAACCTTGCGAATAAATACTGTGAATCTATAGATATATTTAGTATTGACAGTTTTGAATGTTTCAAAAATCAACTAATCTCGATTCTATCTTTTATTATTTTTTTGTTTTTCTCATAAAATATTTTCTCATCGAAACCTCACCAGTAAAATGAATACTTACTTTATAATATTTTTGCAGTTCTATTTACACTTTGTTCTATGTCATGTCTTATTATTATTGTTAATAATATGTATAAATATTTATAGCTGAAGTGTTTTAGTTTTTTGTAAGTACAACTTGTACTATTTCATTTCATTTCTTTTTTATGTTGTAATATTCTTTACCTAATGAGTCGATTGCATTCATATTTATTCTGTTTTATTGTTTATGTAATACATGTAATTAATATTGTTAATTATATATTTGCTTCTTTTCTTGTAAAAGCCCACTAGGGCGTTAATAAAATGTAAAATAAAAAAAATAAAAAAATAACATTATTTTATTTCCAACGAGTTCATGACATTACATTCAACCATTTTTGGTAAATGATATGGCTTGATAAATGTCGTTCATTATTTTACAAATTAGAGAGTAGAGAAAGGTATAAGAAAAACCACATTCATCTTTCGTTTCACACAAGCTAACTAGTTTTAAATCAATAAAAATGTCGTCAAATTATACTAATATTTAATTCAAAATTATCAAAACATTTTTGATTGCCTCGTGTCGAGTTGTTCAACACCTTTATAACAACCTTATCCAGAGTTCTTAGAAAAGTACATTAAAACTAGGCCTCTAAAAATTAAAAGTAAATAAATTTAATAAAAAAAATATAAAATTCAAGTTACTTTTCCTCGAAAGCCTTCGGCTTACGTGACGTTTGCAAAAAACTTAATTTGTATGTTGTACCTTGCGGAAGATTTTTCTATGTGAAAATTACATTAAAATTTAAAAGTTGTCGGTTGTACGAAATAAAATTAATTTACAAAAATAGCTGCGATATGCCGAGGAAGTTAATTTTATTTATTACTATCTGACGCGGCGAACTTCGTACCGCCTTAGAATTAATAACTGTTGTGTTAACTTATTATCTTTATTTTTATTAAGTTAAAAAATTATACAATGAAGCAATTATCGATGCGCAACTGTCTGTGTTTTGTTTTCGTCAGTATCAGAGGTAGCGTTGGTTACGGATTTATAATTTTTGTGATTTTCTTACTTTTCCATTTGTTTGTGGGAATTGCTTTTGTGGGAATGGGTACCGCCGCCCCGGGAACCTTTATTGGATAACCAACACCTCTGCCATAGGTCACACCAAGTGGTTCGCTACGTTTGGTGATTTAGCAGGGGTGCCCGGGTTCATGGGGTGAGGTTTGTCCAGGTCTTGGAAGCGATGACCAGGACACACTGAACCCCAGTTTCCTACCCACCCCTTAAACCCTTTTCCTTCGCAGAACTCTCCTCTCCTTCCTTTTAAAAAAACTCTCTACACAGCATACCCAAAGATGACCTAGGCCCTGAGGGAAATTATTTTCCTCATTGCCTCCTGTGTGGAGCACATGTAAAAAAAGATCGAATTATTGTATTTTTATTTTTCCTGTGGAGGGTTGCAGACATACATTCACCGTTTGTCCCATTTTCGACTGTTGACATTAATGGTGGGCTTCTTTATTTACCGATAATGCTAAATGCAATGCTAATTGTAAAAGTAAACGGTCAAATGCATAGAAAATTTTAAATTTCGATCGTTTACTTTTACAATTAGCATTGCATTTAGCATTCTCGGTAAATGAAGAAATCCACCCTAAGTGTGTAAGAAAGAGGGGCAGCATTACATGTTGAACAAAAGCAAAACAACGCATTCTTGGAATTCACTCACTACTCAATAGTATACTTATCACAATATTCCTGCAACTCTTTCAAAAGATGAGAATTCGTTATTCTATTCTGCTATTTGGGGCAAAGACCAATCCAACAAATCAATAATCATAAAAATCGTTACAGCCGTTCTTGAGTTATAAATGGTGTAACTAACCCGATTTTGTTTTACATATTAAGATTTAACCAGCCGAAGTCCCCGACGTTGTCTGGGTTCTTAGGCAGGGTTTTTTTTTAATCAGGTGAAGACGGTATAATTTGTCCTTTTATTTTGAAAGTCAAGTGTGTAAAATTTCATCAATATTATCAAAATTTTGCTTTAACGGATGGGAACAAAAGATTGGGCTAATTTTTCAAAATCTCACGTAGACGGTGATCTTCTTCTTGTTTTGGCGGTCAAGTGTACAAAATTTTATCAGTCTCGGGTTAAAACCATTGATTTGTTCCGCCATCCGCCTCAGACATTTTTCTTTGTGTTAATTATTATTGGGTGATAATTAATTGTTTATTAATTGTTAATTATTAATGGGGGGAGGTTTGTTCGGGTCTTAGCGGCGTATTTATGCGTCTGAGATAATGGTTGAGGGAGTCCACATGAGTTCTCTAGCTTTACTCTCGCGGAACATTGCCTTGTACCGCAGTGGAAGGAATGAATTCATACGTCCGGCACTCCTGGACATACTAATCCCAGATTCCTACCCACCCCTCATAATGTTTTCCTTACCAGAATTTCATTTCCTAAAAAGACCCTCCACGCAACTGATGATGACAAAGATGACATAGGCCCTGAGGGGAAATATTTTCTTCAGGGCCTCCTGTATGGAGTAACTAATGTTATAAATAAACGAATTATTATTTAAAAATTACATTGGATTATTTGCACCTCCGATATCATTTTTTTGGTAGCAAAACCCCAGATACTCGAAAGGTATGCCAAGTGGGTGTAAATCATACCATAGTACAATGATCGCAGTATGGCTGTGGGAAGAAATCTACGTAGTCTGTACATTACACCGGTCACCGGAGCAATCTTTGATTTAACATGTTCAAAATGATTTTTCCATTTAAGCCGTGAGTCAATTAAAAGTCCTAGATACTTCGTGACATCTGTTTGTTCCAGCTCGTTTATTACCAGGGAAATGTTTAGGCGTTGTCCTCTCCTTTTCCCGAATAGCACATTATAGGGAGTATTTTTTATTAGACATGGGCAGATTCATTCCCAGGAGAGAATCGATTCAGTCTGATTCCCTCGGCTTTTTGAATTGATTCCTTTTATTCAATCCTTTAATTCAATTAATTCCAAAAAAAAAAAAAAAAAAAAAAAAAAAAAAAAAAAAAAAAAAAAAAAAAAAAAAAAAAAAAAAAAAAAAAAAAAAAAAAAAAAAAAAAAAACCGAAGAACCGAAGAACCGCAAAAAGAGGAGACCGATAATACTATCTCATTCTCTCGCAGACTACATCCTTTTGATGCATCTGTTTGCCTATTTTTAGTGTCGTTATTTTTCGTTTCATCGAGTTTCAAATCACAACGGTGCTAAGGAATTTTCACTTCGCAAAGCACTCTTCTTAGGGTGAATTATGTTGTTCTGAAAAATTGTAGGTACTAAGCTAGCAATTAAATCTTAAAATTGAACAGTTTTTGTGGTTAACTCCTAAAGATTTACTATTTTTTATTTATTTATTAAACTTAAAATCGTTCCACTTCACGTGATCTAAACTTCCCATACCTTCAACTTCGCAAAATATCCCAATTGTGGTTGCCATAGTTTCATTAGCTCCAGACGGGAGCAGTTGGGACTTGTGCGATATTCACAAAAAAACATACTATTATACACCTGGATCACTCAAATATATATTTTTAAATGCACCTACCTCAATGGTGAAGTTAAAACCAAGCGCCGAATAAAAACTAATTAAAAGTCTGGGCGACACGCGTCATATAATTTATTACAAAAATAAAATCGATTATCATTTATCAGTATCACGGTTCGACAGCGACTGATGCATAAATATAATATACTAACCCCGACTGATGTTTTGTTTACGGCTAGGTAAACAGATACCATAAAAAAACAATAATATAAATAAACATCGTTTTGTTTCTACACGCATTGCATAATTTACGCACGTGTGAGGGAGAAAAAATGTAGCATTAACTTTCGCTTTTTAGTCTTTTTATTAACATTCAGGGTCCGAAGTGGGAAGTTTCGCCGTAAGATGACGGCTTGGCCACGCGGGGACCAACGACGAACCGATTTTCTGCGGGCATCAAGAAATGAATTAGGAACTTCTGACTAATAAAGTGTCTTTTGTCTTGCTGTGACTTGAATAACTTGCATTCCGCGGACCGGCTGGATAGACTCGACACGTGTGACCCGGGGGGACCCGTGGGACTACAACGTCACAAATGAATAAGAAATAAATGTTTTGATTCCTTGAATAAGTGAAACAGAGATTGGGGTTGCGGATTGACCGCTACAGGCCGCGCAGACTTGTAGGAACGATTCCTCATTCCTCCGTGACTATGACAATAGCGGGACTGGCGGGACTGTGAAACAGACGCGGCACTCGGAGCTCAGAATTATTTGACTCGCTTGGCGGTTTTGTCACTTGGATTGGGACGGGGACTCTGGCCTACGGGGTTTTTTGTAGGTATAAGATTTACTGCGCGGGATACTACACAGTACACGTGATAGACAATTTCGCGGCGCGCATCGCCTGTAGTAGGTGTACCTATCCGCGCAACAAATATCCATAATAATATTTAATTTAATTCCTACGAAACACCACAATATTTAGTAGAGTACATTATTATTTTCTTACCTCAATATAACATGAAATATTTAACAGTAAAATAAATTAATCGAAATAAAAATAAATATGGTGCTGTTAAAAAATCGTAAGATGCAAGGCCAAGGGTAAGGAATATTGATTTAATTCCTTTTGAAAATGAGAATCAGATCGAGTGTGTTACAAAATTGAATTTATTCATTTAATTCATTCATTCAATTTTGCCCACGTCTATTTTTTATATTAAGGCTAAATTTATTAATTCTCAGCCACCCGGCTGATGAGCCAAATCCCTTTCCATATCCTTTTCCATTTCGTTTAAATTAGTATTATGATATAATAATATTGTGTCATCAGCATAAAGTTAAAGTGTACCTTTCACTCCTCATTTTGCAATATCATTTATATAAATCAAAAATAATAATGGCCCGAGAATCGAGCCCTGTGGTGCACCGCATGTTATATTTCTATGATCACTTGATTCTTTTCCAATAACAACCAAACAGCACCTACCCGTAAGATAACTAGATAAAAGTTTTAAATTGTTGCCCACAATGCCCAGATATTCAAGCTTTTTTAACAGAATCTTATGATCAACCGTATAAAACTTATAAAGAAATCTTGTTGGTACCTGCTTGTATGAAACCAAGCACTATAATAGGAGCAACTATGTATAAATCTCTTTCAACCCCTAAGGGCATAAAATTGATTATATTTTCAAGTGTACCTTTGATATTACATTAAAAAAAACTTTTACGAAAAACGAAAAATAATGCATGAATTCTTAAAAAGTCTTCTGCGATCATAATTGAATATAAACAGGAAGAATGAAATATTCCAGCAATATTATTTTATATAAAATTATCCCTGTTGGTTTTGCGAAAACGTTTGGGTTTCAGAAACAAGAATAAAGGACGCTGAAAACGAGGCGTGTTTGATACGAGAAAGGTTTTTAAAAACCTGGGAATTTTCCTCTGTTTTGAAAATTAGTAAATTTATTTGCGGAACCTTCCGTACTAAACATGTATCTGGTGTTAAAGCTAAAAGTACCATTGTCAGTTTTTAGTAATTTGTTGAATTTTTTGGTCGTTAACTAAGAAACCATTTCTATTTTTACAAGGCATTTTGATTTGAGCAGGTATTTATTTTATTGAAGAAGAAGATAATAATAATAATCTAAACGAAGATATGAAAGAGAATAAGACACAGAAAAACTGAAAAAGATAATGGTCGCAACTGGGACTCGAACCCAGAACCTCTCGTCTATCCGGGATGTGCGTTTACCAATTCCGTCATTCCAAATTGAGTAATCTGGAAGTATGTTGCCTGTTGTATGCTGATGATGTGGTGCTGATTTCTAACAGTATGGAAGATCTACAGTCTCTCGTGTCTAGGATGAACGAAGTATATACGAAGAATGAGTTAATGATGAATGTAAGTAAGTCTAAAATTATGGTATTTGAAAGAGAGTGTATGAAAACAATATGCAACATAGTTGTGAATGATGAGTATTTGGAGCAGGTGGATGAGTTTGTGTACTTGAGAAGTATGTTTACGAGAGATGGGAAGGCTGACAGAGATATTGAAAAAACGGTAAATGTAGGCAACTCTATTAATGGAGGACTGAACGCCGTTGGCGCCAACAAAAATTACACAAGTACTGAAATTATTGAATTTTGTTATGTGAGGTTAGTGGGAGTGGTGATTTTGGATAAAGAGGGGGAAGGGGGAGGATAGGCAGAACGTGGGAGGATTCAACATAATAAGAAAACATGGTCAATAATGGTGATTTATAGAGTGCTTTTATTACGTACTTACCGTTCTCTCCCTCCCCCCTTCACCCAAAATCACCCAAATTCACACCAACCTCACCATAAAATCTAATCATTTCTGTAATTTTTAGAAATAGTTTAATATTGCTAGTGAATGACACGGATGTGGCGAAACCGATGGCAGAAAAATAAAACTAAGTAAAAAAAATGTACATTATGAAATAAAATCCTCAAAAATTTTGTAATTTGATTTATGTGCGAGAAAGTACTAAATGTCACTCATTAAACAATATTAATACGCTTGCATCTGCGTGGTTGAATTCCAGAACCCTACTTCCATTACATCTCCCACGCCACGTCTTATGCACCGTGCCACAAATAACATCTGTGTTCGTGAAATTTCAAGCAAAGCTACCATTGTAATTCGATTTTTAATTCAAGAATCTGCCAAAATATGTCGCTACTTCCGTCAGCAGCTCGCGTATGGATGATTATTCCCTATATGAAGAAATGGAATAACAATCTTCATTCGAGAGCAATTTTAAAAATTGACTGATTGAAATTGATTAAAAACTGCATTTCTTGAAATGACTTTACCTGCATTTAGTCAGCAGATCTGAATAGCCCGATACTTCCCCATATTTCTCATCCTTCCTCCCTCCTCTTCCGTCAGCCTCATAACATATAACAATTGATGATGCCATATTCCCAAAGGTTCTGGAGATTCGGAAGCAGCTTGGTATAACTCTAAGTGACCAACTCAGATACGGGGGCTCCATCGAAGTCGGAGTTAAGTTAGCCTCTCAAAAACTGGGCCCACTGTACAGGGCCCGCAGATACTTTAATAGTACACAACTGCTAACCCTGTACAAATCACAATTGCGGCCCATGGTTGAATTTGATAGCCACCTCTGGTGTGGAGCTCCAATATACCTGAAAAATACCCTCGACTCTGTGCAGAAACGGGCGGTCCGTTTGATAGATTCTCCCATCTTAACAGACGGATTGCAATCTTTAGAGCACAGGCGTCGGGTGGGAATGCTAGCCTTGTGCTACCGGTATTTCAATGGAAGATGTTCCGAGGAACTAGCGTCATTGATCCCTTCGGTACTGGTGTATAGTCGAAAAACGACAAAAGCGTGCCCAACATATGTACTTGGTTGACATTTGTCACATGAGAACGGGTCGCTTTTTTGACTTGTTCTTGTGTTCAACTCAGTCTCTGTGTTTCCTCATTCCTACAACGTGGGTCTCTTCAAGACTAATGTTCATTCTTCCTCTCCTCACAAAGACCCTCCACACAGCTTATCATATGACACAGGCCCTGAGGGAAATTATTTTCCTCAAGGCCTCCTGTGTGGAGTTAATGTAAAAAAAATAATGGAACTCTCGTGCGAAACATGTTCAAAAATCTAAGTTTCAATTTTTAAAAATAATTTTTTAATACTGAACTAACTAACCATCACGCCGTTTCCCGCAGGGGTAGGCAGAGAGGACGAACCGCCAAACAACTCGATCTTGGTACACACTCCTTGCCTCGTTCACATTCACTATACTGTTTCAATACAATTTTAATTCTGTTTTCGAAGAAATATCAAATATTGTTATAAGGTACAAAATTTCCTTGGAATGCCGTTTTTGTCTCGATAATGTTTACTCTACGAAATTATTTTTACTGCTAACTGAAAAATTGTACTGAATTTAATATTTTTCCAACGTCATCAATTTTTATGTACCTACTTACATTAAAAAAAATATACGCTATACCAATAAAAAATATTAGAAATTCTAACGATTCCACAGTAAATAGTGATTTAATTAAAATAATTTAATTTCATATTTACTTTAATTAAAAAACATTATTTTTTGGACGTAATATATAATTACATATTAATATGTTTATATCCAGACAAAATTATTTCTTGAGAAGTTCTTGAGAAGTTCTTGAAGCGTATCTCGGAAAATGAAACCCAGGGTGATAATATTCTTATAAAGCGCTCCGAAACACTGAACAAAAATATCTTAGAAGTGTGATCTAGAATGATTTAAAAGAAATCGGCTGCGCCAATGTACAGAAATCTTCTCAATGGTTGGGACCTAGATAAGTCGATTAAATTTATTACTTGCTGTTCGAGAACGAATTTCGATGTTTGAAAACATTTGATTAATTATGGGAAGAGTAGAGAAAATTTTTCCTCACTTGCAAAAAATAAACTTCTACAGGCTTAAGCTTTGACAGGTAATTACACCACTATCTTTCATATCTCCTCCCCTTCTCCACTCCCTTTAACTAACTTTTTTATTAATTACTACACTTTCCTATTTTTTTCATTTTAAGCAGATATGATAGATAAGTATATAAATATAAAAGCAGATATTGATTCTTTTCTTGCTCGTTCGTAATAATAATATTAATATTTGGATGATTTATATAGCGCCGTTTTTGTGAAAAATCACCTCAAGGGCGCTGTACAAACTTATAATACATTTGTAAAATCTAAAAAACTACAAGCTAGACAAACAATTAAAAACAACTTATGGCTAAAAATTGCATACACCGGTTCATTGATCACCGATACGAAAATATATGTACAATATTTTGACCAATGAACGCGATGCTGCCTAATATTAATGAAAACAGGACCATACTTACCTGAGAGGTCGCTTGAAATTAACACTGTATATTGTCCATTAAAAGAAATTTAGATAGAGTTCGCACGCCGAGGACATTATTGTGAACACATGTTATTTAATCCTGAAAAATATTTTAATATTAATATGTAATGTATTCTTTGACGAGTGTATTTTGGAAAGTAAAAGCAACATGTAAAGGTGGGTGGTGCAGTAGTACCTATAAGGATTTGATCTTTCTAAATATGATTCGTCAAGAGACAGATTGATGTGTAAGGAATCGAGTAATTTTAATTCAGTAAGAAAAGTGTGATTAAGACATAGCATAGACAATACAAGTATGATACTCTCAAATAGGTATATTTAAATTACGGGTATGAGAGCCCAAAAAGGAAGGTTTTTAGTTTGGACCTTAACTCTGTTGGGCTTGTTATGCATCTTATTTCCGGAGGGAGTCTATTCCAAGCCTTAGGCCCAGATACTCCGAAAGCACGATCTCCAAACATTGTACTAGGAGATCCGACTCTGAGGCAAAATGGGGATTGGTTGAAGAGTTTTCAGTGAGTTCTTTGTTAAACTTTAATGTTTGTGTAGAGTACTTTCAGTAACTACTATGACGGTATTTTAAAAATATTGATCATAAAAATAACTGACGGTATTTTAAAAATATTGATCATAAAAATAACTGACATTATTTTTATGATCAATCCTATAGTCAAAATTTGGTGGACTAATTGGTGTAGTTATTTTCTGATTTAATTTGTATGATGTTACTAAACATCTGCTACAAAAAAATATAAAAATTGTAAGTATTGGACAGTTAGAGGCGGGGTGAGGGGTTAGTCGGTTCCTCGGCTGAGTGACAAAGAAAAAGTCATAAAAAAGTCACCGGGGACCAAAATTTCGTTAACATTTTTTACTCCAAATAATGTCGGGAATCACTGGTTAAAGTTAGTCAATTACGTCCCTTAACACCCTGTATAATAATATTTCAGTGCTTCTTTGTCCAAATGCAGTATTACAATTTGGGAGGCGGGTATTGGTACCTCCTCCATAAGAATTACGATATGGACTACCATACAACGCTGTCTTGATATAAAGCTTGCATCAATCACAACAAATGACCTAGTATATCATAATTTGGGAAGCGCGCATGGGTACAAAATTTACCACTGCCCCGGGAAACATTTATTGGAAAACTAACACCTCTGCCATAAGTTATCCCAAGTGGCTCGCTACATTTAGTGACTTAGCAAAGGGTGCCCAGTTTCATGGGCTGAAGTTTGTCTATCTTGACAACAGATGCATTTGTCCATCTACTGCGTGGCGTACCGGATCGGGAGAGGCCGGTTGAAGAAGATCCTTTGACCTCTCCAGCAAGCCGGATGTTTTCAACACATCGCCTTGCACTGCAGTGGGAGGGATGGATTTATACGTCCGTAACTCCTAGACACACTTGCCCCAGATTTCAACCCTCCCTTCATACCTCTTTTCTCCCTAAAACTTCCTCTCCTTTTTTCCTTAAAAATACTGTTCACGTAGCATCCCAACGATTCTGGTGTCACAAAGTTATAAGAAAATTGTGATGAACCTATGTCTTAAGGTATGAAAAAGACGTGCGTATATGATGAGACAGCATGCGTAATGCATAGGGTGTTATATAGGCTTCCTAGACGCAATATTTTGTACAGCTCTTGCGACAAACGAAGAATAACCACATCTTATTATTGTTTCTATAAATAGAAGAAATCTTTGTGACTGTAAAGGAAAGTTCACCACAGTTTTGTTAGTTTGATCAATTGCAGACGACATTTGGTAAAGTTTTATCAATTTCAGTCGACATTTGGAAAAGATTGATCAATTTTAGTCGACGTTTGGTAAAGTTTGATCAAATTTAGCAGAAGTGAGAACAATTTGAGCTTAATTCGTGCACACGGTTTCGCCCACAAGACACTTCTGTAAGATAACTTCAGTGCTCCGAAAGCATATTATTCTGGCCGTTTCACCATGGCGCTTTACACGCGACCATTTCCCGGGATGATTTAATACGATATCCCTGTCGAGAATCACGACTCAAGGAGCCTATCAGCTCAGGGCCTTGATAATGAAAAGCGTCGAGAGAGAGGAGCTCGTGTACGAAGAACGTTATTTGAAATGGTTGTAGCAAAAGAAAACAAATATCGCTGACAGATATAATCACTGACGAAAGGGAAATCTAATTCCGGGATGATGAAAAAAATTAATATTAAAAGCCTTTTCAGGGGTTTATAGGGGTATATGAATGTGTGGATTGTATATAAATCAAATGAGCATCTAACATGTACTTACAGGATTTTTATAACAAATTACATCTGAACCATAATTTCCATTCTTTTGATATTAATAAATGTCATAAAATTTTACACCACGGGCATACATTTAGATAATTTAGAAATCACCAAACATTTTTTTATAATAGCCATCTTTAAAATTCATTTTCCTATTCATACTTACAATAATTATAATTATTTATTTTGTTAGAAAAATTAAATAATTTAACTTTGTATAAACCACTTATTTGATGCGCAAATCCGACCGGTTTCGGAACAAACGTTCCTTCGTCAGGGAAAGCTTATACTAATTTGACAGTTTCGAACAATGTTTTATTATGGTAGGGGTGGAGCTGTTGCTAGATAATAATGTAGATTGGGTAGGTAGGTATTAGTGTAGAGTGGGTGGGTAGGGGAACAAATCCATGATTGGGCTATATGACAATATTTTTTGTTTGTTAATAATAGATTCATTATTTTTAAGGGATTTTTTAATTTCCAAGGCTTCTAAGTTATCTAAACGTTTTCCTTTATTATTAATATGAAGAATATTTATCCCTGTATTTTTTTCAAAACTATGGTTATTTTCAATGATATGGTTATCAAACTCCAATGTCTAATAATAATTTCCTTTCTGAACTTTCAATAATAAAACAAATTGCTATAAATAACGGATATGAACCAAAATTAATTGATAACATCCTAAATAAAAAACTTATCAAAATTTCAAAAAATAAATATCTATACAATTCTAATAATATTAATGATAAAGAATGGCGTAAAATTTTGTATATTAATAATTTTTCAGTTCAATGTTGCAAAAATTTTCCTTCTAATATTAAACCAGCGTTTTATACAAGAAATAATATCGGTAATTTTTTGAGAAATACTAAAGATAAAGACCATAAATTGACTAATTCCGGAATATATAAACTCAAATGCAATGATTGTCCCTCATTTTATATTGGAAAAACCACTCGTAATTTTGAAATCAGAATCAAAGAACATTTAAGATGTCTTAATAATAATAATTTTTCTGAGTTTGCTAACCATATCATTGAAAATAACCATAGTTTTGAAAAAAATACAGGGATAAATATTCTTCATATTAATAATAAAGGAAAACGTTTAGATAACTTAGAAGCCTTGGAAATTAAAAAATCCCTTAAAAATAATGAATCTATTATTAACAAACAAAAAATATTGTCATATAGCCCAATCATGGATTTGTTCCCCTACCCACCCACTCTACACTAATACCTACCTACCCAATCTACATTATTATCTAGCAACAGCTCCACCCCTACCATAATAAAACATTGTTCGAAACTGTCAAATTAGTATAAGCTTTCCCTGACGAAGGAACGTTTGTTCCGAAACCGGTCGGATTTGCGCATCAAATAAGTGGTTTATACAAAGTTAAATTATTTAATTTTTCTATAATGGATAACCACAAAGTAATAGCTACATTCAAAAATATATTTATTTTGTTATTTAGACTACCTGTTTTAATTGTTTGTTTTAAAAGTTTTTTCTTATTATTTAAAAGCAATTTTACACATCCTTAAATAATTTTTATATTTAATTTCATATAACTATTTTTATGTGATTTTTTAAACAATTAATCACCTCTCCTTTTTAATATTTTGTCTTTGTTCTAATTTGTCTATACTTGTTCGTCATTTATTTTTTTTTGTACTCACAACTTGCCCTGATGTAGATAACATTGTTGTTGAAACATGTCAATATTTTCGTTATTTGTTTTTGGGGAGTTATGTCGTGTTGCGCTACCTCCTTCTTTAGACAACGTTTCGGACAGCGTTTCAGTGTCCATCATCAAGGCAGATCCAGTAGATGTGTAATTTTTAGTGGTGAAATGTGTGCTTATTTACTTGGAAGCGATACCGTGTCGCCAGCTCCACTACTTTCACTGGTACAAAATAACCGTGACAAGCAGTGGTGTCATTGCCGCGTTGATTAAAGAAGGAGATAGCGCAACACGGCATAACACCCCCAAAACAAGTAACGAAAATACTTTTGGCCGTGAAAATCTTAAAACGTATCCATGTCAATATTGTTAATTATAAAGCGGTGTCAACTAAGTAATTTGTTGTTCATTATATTTTATGATGCCACTAAGTATTTTTGCAAAGTTTGAAGAAGTAAAAATATTATTTCTTACCGGCCAGAAGATTCATTGTATTCCATAGGTGACTCTATAATGTAGAAATATGAAGATGTATTCATATCTTACCTGAAACAAAGAAAAAATACATCAATAAGTGAAACGTAAATGATGGCAATAAAATTAAATAACAGCTGATCGCATAATGATATTTACTCTCCCGCAGCCAACTGGGGCCGAAGGTGGACCCCAAAATCATTATCCTTCTTATATCTACTTAAATACTTGAAATAAATTTTTAGTATTTTAGGTATTCCTGCGCAAAGGATTAATACATAATGTGCCGTTTAAAAAAAAAGTGAAAAAATCGTTGATCGCAGGAAAACATATTTTTTCAAATAAAAGTCATAATACCTTCCCAATAAAAGAAATCCAAAAGTCCTGGGTTCGAGTCCCAGAGGTGCCAATATATTTTTCAGATTTTTCTGTCTCCAGATTTTCCTAAATAATTTTTCTCTGAGGAAGGACCTATATCATCTTTGAGGATACTGTTTGGAGGGTCTTTTTAAGGAGATGAAGGAGTGAACATGGATCTTGAAGACATCTATGTTAAAAATGAAGAAATACAGAGTGTAACCGACGTGTTGCCCTCCCTCATTTCTTAATTTTTAATTTTATATGTTTTGCTTATGTACAATGCCCCGGTGCAACCAAATAAAGCTTGTGTGCCAAGTTTGCACCGGGAGACATTCTAGAATCCTATAATTTTAATAATTTTAACAATTAATACTTTATTTATGCTTATTTACGCCTCCAAAGACAACCAGGCTGACTAGCCTCCTTTTATTTTTTATTAAGACCCCTTTGAGGGCCTTAATTTCCAGCCTTAGGCTGAAGCCCTGAGAAGGGCCATTTGCCTTCCCTCCCTTGCCGTTCTGCTGTTATGGCACTGCAGGAGGCGGCAGCTCCGCCAAGCGGGCTGCTCTCTATTTTTAATTATGGCCCTTTTCAGGGCCTTTTTTCGTCCTGGCCACTAAGTTCAATAATACCGTGCCGCCAGCAACGATCTTTTTCAAAACACATTTTATCAATTTTAAATGTCTTTTTCTTAATACACAGATGCCCTAGTGACACAAGTAAAAACTTGGATACCAAGTTGCCACCAGGTGACATCCTAAACTTATTATTTTTTCGCCTTCAGGGCTATTTCTCCGGCTACAAAGCCAAAAAACCAGTTTGGGCGTCCCTATTAAGGGCCTTTATATTGGTCAAAAATACACCATATTTTAATATAACTTCGTTTAAACACCCCGTAGTTTACCCCGCGTTTTAGTGCAGAGTCCTACGGGGCATCCATAGAGCCATAAATAAACATTGTAACTCTTAAACTGCCAGCGCTATCAGCACTTGAGCAGATTTTCGAGACTTTAGCATCATTTCACTTTTTCTCCATTTTAAAAATCCCAGGACCTCGTAAAGCGACGGAACCAAAAGGTTTCGATAGCCAAGCTTACGGGGGACCTGGGAAAAATATTAACTTCTTTATAACTATTCAAATTCCCCTTTTAAACATAAATACCTACCGACAAAAAGTCAAACTTTCTTAAACTAACTCTAAAATCATCAAACAAAAATTCTATGGATAAACAAGATCCGTAGAAACCCATTAGCATTAAGAAAACCATTGTATTAGTTATAATTTAAGCTGTATAATTAATTTAAGAAACCAATTTTAATCGACCACTTTCGAGGAAATGGTCGGCAAAACCAGCGGCAACAGAAAACCGCCCCTTATATACAAAACGGGATAGGTAAATCCCCCCACTCTAAAAATGTACCACGTGACCGTTTTTTCACCCGAAAACGGGTATAAAAGGCGTGATTTTTTGAAAATAAATTAGTTCTTCCATCAACGTCAACTCGTGTTATTATTTCCTACTGGGAAAAGTTATTATCATCTGCTGCCTCCCGCCGACCTCTGCCTAGGTTTTGCTCCTGGTGCCATCAGTCTCCTCCAGAAAGCCGGCCCTACTTCAGGCAACCGCCACGCACCAGGACTGGGCAGAGGATTAGGCACATCCAGTGTCCTCAACTCATCAGGCACTGGGTGCACGGGAGGTCAGTATTTTATTATTTTATCATTTCATCCTGGTCGTGTACTGAAACCGGTACCCTTTTTTTACAGTCTTGTACAGGCTTGATACGTCTGGTACACAGAGGCTGGAAAAACGTTCCACAGCCGAGCTCTTACTACAGCTATCTGACTTCCAGTAAACAAGTAAAAATATAAAAATTTCGAAATGCCGTTCTGGGTCAAAGGATTATTGTTTTATAATATTGTAAGTCAACATGTTATATTGTCCGATTCCTTGCATAGGGAAAGAGTTTTCCATGAACATAACACAAGATTCACTCAAAATGAAGGATTGTTGGTTCCGAAATGTACCAATAATAATTACGGTGAAAGAACCCTAAACTATATTGTACGAAAAAAAAATAATAAACTACCAATGAAAATCAAAAATAATATTGTTTTTAATGGTTAAGTCAAATATAATCTAAGGAAATGGCTATTAGATAGGGATGATTTATGTTGATGCCCTACCGAAGTCCTTGTATTCTTTATTGAAACTCACATTCGAAGAAATTGGTAAACTCATTACAATTTTTGTAATACCTCATGTATATAAAACTATTAATTTACTAGTGATTATATTTCATTTGTTCATACTAAATCCATTAACACTATTTTATTATGTAAGGCTTGCAGTGCTATTTACGTGTATATGTTACCGTAAAAGCCTGAATATTGGTAAATCCTAAGATTTTCCGGTAAATCCTAAGATTTACCAACTCTTAATGGTAAAAGTCCGAACCTTTCTATAATCATCGTTCACCAACCTAACCTAACCTAACATGTACTAAATTCTAATGGTAAAAGCCCGAAAAAATTGTCTCTTATTTAAATATTATGAACGATTTTTTAGGGCTTTTACCATTAGAATTTAGTACATGTTAGGTTAGGTTAGGTTAGTTTGGTTTCTTCTTCTTCTTTCGTATGGTGGGGGGTCAGAGGGGGACATCTAGGTCTGCGAGCCAGTCTAGGGCCTCAGGCGTTGCCCTGTGGACCTCATAAATCCCGCCGGGGAGTGAATGGAGCGGGCATTCGTTGACCACATGTTCGGTGGTCTGCACCGCACCGCATTCACACGTCGCCGACTCTTTAAGGCCCCATCTATGCATCATGTGAGCACAACGGCTATGGGAGCACCTTAGGTTAGGTTAGGTTGGTGAACGATGATTATAGAACGGTTCGGATTTTTACCATTAAGAGTTGGTAAATCTTAGGATTTACCGTAGTTCGGGCTTTTACAGTAACATATATACTATTTCCGTAATTTAAATAATTTATTTAATTGATATTCAGCATCAAAATTATAAAATTATACATATACAATGTTTGAAAATGTACCAATATTGACATTATGTACCTGCTGACAAACTACATAAATAGTTTAGCCGGTTTAAATGTAAATAAATAAATAAAATAAAAATTTAAAAAAAAGTTTATTGGTAAAGCGCATTTGAAGTTAAATAACCCAAAACTACGCTATACAAAAGTTGTGTTTTTATACTAATTATTATTAAAACGGTTCATAAGTGATCCGTATCGTAAAATTGATTCTGTAAGCGTTTAAAAAATAATTTTTAAATATTCGCAGAAACGAAACATTTATGTTTTGGCATAAAATCACTTTTCATTTAATTTCGTGCTCCGATAAATATTAGCTATTAGCTATTGTAATTAAATGTACACACAATGTAATAACGTTTTATTTTATTAGTATAAATTAATTTTGCAAAGTGAAATAGTTTAAATGATGCTGAAAATTAATATTGCCAATATAATTGAAAAACTACTTTTTCAAATGAGCAACTTGCATGCGTTTAAAACTAGTATAAAATATATTATCTAACTTATTTTTAGCTCGAAACTCTATGAAATATATATATTTTTTTAATCGTTTTTATTTCTTGCTAGAGCAATCCCGATGAGTTAAAGAACTCATTTTAGGACAGGAGGAACATACAAATCATGGGTGGGAAGAAATAGTTAAAATTTTACATATGAATTTAGATATTAAAAAAATAAGTTTCACATACAATATAGACGAAAAAATAAAAGACAGATTGAGTAGAACAAACAACAATAGAAAACAATTAAAGAAAAAAGGAACAAGGTTATACAGATATGGATGATTACAACTAAATGGAAAAGAAAAGAAGAGAAAAGAAACAAGACAATTGAACATGACAAGAAAATTACAAAGTTTCATCCTTAAACGTACTTAAAAAAATATTATTTTAAAGTATTACTCTGAATTTTTTTATTTTGCTGAATTCCCTTGTACATATCTGGTAGCGAATTATATAGTGTATAGGCTACATAGTTCAGAGATTTTATTCCATATTTTGTAGTGTGTGTTTGAGGTATCTTGAACGAGGTATTTTGAACTACCAATAATAGAATATGGTATAAATACTTGGGGAGGAGCAACAAACTCAGCTACCGATTATGTAGAAATCGCACAGAAAACTATCTTATTATTTTTTTTAAATTTGGATACCTCACAAGTGTCCCAGCTGTTCCCGCCTGGCGCCAGTGAGACTATGACATCCCCAATTGGGGTATATTGTGAGGCTGAAGGTAATTGGGATGGGAAGGAGGGAATACCTGGCTATTCATATCTGGTCACCACACATGGCTAAAGCCATTTCAAGTAACGTTTCAATTCTGAATGGTGGTCTTACACTAAGGCAAAACTGAGAGTATCTTCCCGTAAATATACCTACTACATATTATTTTAAATAAATCAATAGTGAAACACAAATTAATCAAATAAAATTTATTTGCTCGCGCCGGGATTCGATCCCGCGACCTTCGAATTGCGAGTCAAGAGACTTACTTAGCCGCCGGCCTTGGTAACTATGTTTCATATCTTCAAAATTATCGACGTCACGGTGCGGTTTTTGAGAGAGATGCAAGAATATGATCACTTTTTTTCCTTTGGAGGAAACAGACCTTTTTCTTGCAACTCTCTCACAAACCGTTTCGTGAAGTCTCCATAGACCCCTACCAATACTTGCCGTGATGATAATTTTGAAAGTATGGAATATAATTAAGAGGATAATATTGAAATGTTAGTGAATACCAAAAATTCAAAAACGTCAAATGTCAGTGCGCTAATGATGTTGCTTTTGTTTTTAAACACATAATGCTGCTGTTTTCTCGAACACACTAAATAACATCAGTTGAAAATGAGATAAACAGTGAACGTATGTCTGCACCCCCCCAAAGGAAATACGATAATTTTCATACATCTCCCTCACATATATAAAGAAAATGAAACTCAATTCCCGTCGTAAAAAAGTAGTAGGTACTTTGGAGGAAACAGTCACACGTATTTTGTGCGTCTCACATTATTGTATTCACACTGTGTAAGAAAAAGCTGCAGCATTAAAACAATAAGGAACGTACAAGTATGTTTATTGCTTTTTTGCCGTTATGGTGCCGAAACCACGCATCGTCACGGTAATTATTGTGCACATTGGCTCCGGTTAGTACCTACAGATTCTTGCGAAAAATAAAAAAAATATAATATTGTAAAAAAATTACATTTTTAAATGTTTCTAAAAATTTTTTTTTTTAAAATACTGAATGCTTGAAAACAGAAAAAAACGTTGTGGAAGCGGCTCATTTAAATTGTAGGTACACAAAACACAAACATTATCCATACAGTTAGCGCTTCAATCGAAATTCACTGATTTTGGTTTGATTAAATTTCCATTTAATTAACAGCATAGGCCCGCCACAGTAAGCATTGCGCAATGGGCATGATCAAGCTAACCTGTTTTTCTTTGGTATGTTTTAATTGGATACCACAAAATAAACAGGGTCCCACACTCATCCCGCCAACTATACGCGGAATACAAACTGAATATTTTATGTGTCAAATATTGGATTAAGTTGACAGCGTCGTTTGTAACAAAACTGTACTGAAATCATTACATTGTGTTTAATTTGGAATAACATAAAACCAATAGAGAGTATTATAAATTACAAATAATTTTGTAATGTATCATAATTAGTCTATGGTTAGTTTTCGCATTACTTTAGTTATCTATGGACTCTTCGGGTTACGTGGTCTCGTTCCCGAGATGTGCCGAAGGTTGATAATAGAGAACTCATCATAATAGAGAACTCCAGTCCAATTTTTAAAAATTTTTTTAATGAATAAAGACCTTCAAACTTAAATCCCTGCATTTTTATTTTTATAGTTAGTTTTAATAGTTAAAATAATTGTCAAAGTTTTAATTTTTCAAGACCCCCCGAAAACCACCGTATCTATGGTGGATTGTGTGACTCATCACCCACCGAAAGTTTTATTTACTTTCAAGATGTCATTTTGAATTTGAATGTAAGAATTAATTAGGATGAATTTTAAGTGTGAGAAGTTGAGGTGCTTAAAATTTTTTTAATGAATAAAGACCTTCAAACTTAAATCCCTGCATTTTTATTTTTATAGTTAGTTTTAATAGTTAAAATAATTGTCAAAGTTTTAATTTTTCAAGACCCCCCGAAAACCACCGTATCTATGGTGGATTGTGTGACTCATCACCCACCGAAAGTTTTATTTACTTTCAAGATGTCATTTTGAATTTGAATGTAAGAATTAATTAGGATGAATTTTAAGTGTGAGAAGTTGAGGTGCTTTTTATTCAAGATTAACTGCTTTTAATGTAGAAAAACATTGGTAAAATGTCCACATCTCACCGCTACTGTTATTGTATTTTACCAAATGCGATATAAAAACAATTCATCTTTTTTTTCATTGCAAATGCAAATGACATGTAAGCCATCGAATTTTGTGTTCAGGCGTGACTTTGAACATTGTTTTATGTATAACACATACAGAAACACTGGTATTTATAATTCACTGATCATGTCGATTGTGTAATAACTTGTATAAAAAGCCCTTGATACTAAAAACAATTCGAAAACACGATCGATGTATCGTAAAACAAATGTCAAATATGACCTATTTATGACTATTTTTAACCCCAAATATAGCCCTTTTCCGTCATCATTTAAATTGTTGAGGACCTAAATAATGTTTCCAATAAACACAACAACTATTATTTATCTAAATCTCTTTCTTCTTCTTCTCTGTGTGCCGTATCAGGTCCTCCCGACGTTGGCAATCACTATTGAAAATGTCTTTCTATCTTGCGCTGCCCGGAATAGCTCCTCCACACTTCTAATGCCGGTCCACTCTCGTATATTACGCAGCCAAGACATTTGTCTCCTACCAGGCCCTCGGCGACCCTCTATCTTGCCTTTCAATATTAAATGGAGCAAGTGATACTTCTCCCTTCGAAGTATATGACCCAGATATGAAATTTTTCTGATTTTTATTAATGTAAGCAGTTCCCTATCTGCTCTAGCCCGCCTGAGAATTTCTATGTTGGTGATCATGTCGGTCCATGGGACTTTTTGCATTCTCCGGTGAAGCTACATTGCAAAAGCCTCTAAATCTCTTTTACAGTATGAAAATAACCAAAAAACACGAAAGGTTGAATGGCGTACGTGTCTTACGTGGCGTAAGATTTCAAATGTCAATACATCTTGATACACTTCGAAACACCAGGTGAATAGTTAGCAGTGACATCACCACTTACCATTTCAGTAATGCCAACTTTACACTGTGTTTTGACGAGAGGTTTAAAAATGGACTTTTAATAATATTTTAAAAACTCTGCGTTTAGTATTATTACATAAAACTTATATATTCAGAATCAGCGTTTATTTGTCTATATGAACATATTTTTTTAAAGCCATAATATTTTTCACTGGAGTTCCTTATTCTAGAGCTACTCAGACGAAACCTAGCTTTCAGTCAAAAGGACGTTAGTCCTCCGAATTATAATTATACATTACGATATTTCAATAAACAGTGTCTGTGATTCAAATATTCAATTCAATTTATTCGTTCATTCATTCACTTAGGAATTGAATTTAATTCCAAACCAACATTCAACAAGCATGCTGAACATACACAAAATAAAATTGGGAAAAACTATCTTTTTTGGGAAGAATTCGACAAAAAATATCTATTAAAACTGCAATCACTATCTACAAATCAATTATTGCTCCACATTTTAACTATTGCTCAACTATCCTTTTCCTATGTAACGAACGAGAAGCAATTAAGTTTCAAATTCTCCAAAACAGGGCAATGAGAATAATACTTCGGCGAAATAGATTTTCAAAAATTAAAAAAAAATGTTAAAGGAACTGAATTGGCTAACCGTGAAATCGATGCTGACCTTGAATATCATGATATTTATGCATAAAATAATAAACAACATTTTACAAAAATGCTTCTAAAATAAAATGATATTCACAGACATAAAACAAGGACGTGCAAGGAAATCAGGCTTCAAAAAAGGACAAGTCGAATACGCATAATAGTTTAATATACAAAGGGTTATATAACACGCTACCAGAAACTTTAAAGTCCACACTGATTGGAAAGTTCAAGATGTATTGTAGGAGTTACATAAAACTAAATGAAATTTAGTTTGCGTTATGAAATATTATAATTAATTAGAAATTTGTATACTTAAATGTACAAATTCTTTAATTTAATATTTCAAAGCGTTTTTAAAGAGAGAAAATATCTAGGCGATGTTCCGATAGTACGGCTGGAGAAGACAAAGTAAGGGACTCCCTCAACCACTCTCTCCTGATCCGGCCTGCCATGCAGCTGGTGAGCAGACGCATCCACCGCCAAGACCCGGACAAACCTCACGGGCATCCCTGCGAAATCACCAAACGTAACGAAGCACTTGGTGTGACCTATGGTAGAGTTGGTTTTCCAATAAATGGTTCCCAGGCCTCATACGTGCCAATCTGTGGAGAAGGTCCGTAGCCATAATATGATTGTATCAGTGATCCGTTTGGAAGGGTATGTGGCAGGCCGTAATTGTTGAAACGGTACTTGAGCCGGTGATTGTCGAGGCGGTGGCAAGTGCTTACCGACTCAACGCTCAGGGTCGGTCATTATTGTTGCTTTGTTGGGCCGGTATTTCCTGTGTGGGTACTATATCGGAAACTTAGTCGGAAGGCTGCCTGCTATTCGCCCTTTGCGGAGGCAAACAAAACCCTGGTAATAAGCGTTCAAAAAGAAGAAGATGGGAGATATGTAAGTATGAACGTTAGAGGGAGCGCACTAGTATTAAAAACTATAATAATTAAGTGAAAATTGTGAAAAGTTTAATAAAACACGATTGTTCAAAATGGAGATAAAATCTTGTGAGAAATGTCTTAAGCGTCGATGACACAGAGCGAGTTTACAAGCTACTATCTACTAAGTTTAAAAGCGTTGGCAATCAGGCGAGTAAAATTGACGACCTTTCAACACTTTTTCGTAGATTATCAACAATCTGCTGGTTAGCAAGTAACACGATGACACTGGGCGAGTTTACTAACAGATAGTGAATTTCCCAGATAGTAGCTTGTAAACTCGCCCTATGTCATTGACGCTTTAAGTAGCATTTAAAAAAAACAATGTGAGATTTTCCGTGTTAAAAACTTGTAAAATAACAGAATAAAACGTCAGATATGTTTTAAGATTTTCACGGCCAAAAGTATTTTCATTATTTGTTTTTGGGATGTTATGCCGTGTTGCGCTACCTCCTTCTTTAGTCAACGTTTCGCACAGTGTTGCATTGTCCATCATCAGGACAGATCAGGCAGATCCGGTCACATCTACCCAAAAACAAATAACGAAGAATAAAACGTGTTTATATTAATTTTCGGAGCATATTTCGGTATTTTTGCGGAGGGTATTTCATATAATTACCGTTTTGGTGAGGCATATGTATAGATATTATCTTCAAGAATAACGTATATATATTTTTTAAGAGCTTAAAAACTTAAAGTGTTCAAAGGAGTGTATGTTATAAATTGGTACAAATTCGAGACGCCGAATGAAGTTATATGTGAAATCCTATTTAGACACTATTTATGTAGATTAATCTTTACGACGAATCGGCTTACAGTATGAACATTAAAAAAATATGCTACGGATAAATTGAAGGTTTTACTAGTTTTTCTAGGTATCGGAATCACAATAAAATTATTATTTACATAACAAAAAATATAAGCGCAAACCACTAAAAAGTATGTTTTTTCATTACTTAGCTATGAAGCAATACAGGAAACAATTTTTAAAAAATACCCCTCTATGGCTAAGGCTAGTTTTGAGGTTTTCTATGTTCTAACTTTTTTCTTTCTTATAAAATTATTCACCAAATAAATAAAAACCACTTTTCGCTTTCTTGGCTCATGCAAATAAGACGCTCGGTTTTAAAATTTGCAGGCATGCGAATCTAAATATTGCTAGCGTTTACATTCCTCTTAAGACAACGATCGATGTGACAGGACGTGAAATCGGCTGCGCTCCATTTTTGATGTAAAGGAAATATTGTCTTATTTTTTATGTGAAAACCGAACAAGGGTCCCAACTGAACTCGTTCGGAGCTAGTAAGAATATGGCATCCCCAATTGGGATAAATTGTGAAGCTGAAGGTAGAGGAAGGTGAAGAAAATTGATCTTTGATATGTGATATTCGGATCTGGTCACTGGTCACCAAATACAGCTGAAAGCCATTTCAAGCAAGGTTTCAATTCTGAATGGTGGTCTTACACCAGAGCAATACGGAGAATATCTTCCAAACTGGAACGTGCAGCAAATATGCTCTATTTATTTTAAATGATTTAATTGTGAAATAACTCTACTCGATCATCCCAAAAATATCTCAATAAAAAAATAATAATGTATCTTTATTGAATGAAACTTGAAAGATTTATAACTACAAAAAAAGTTCATGTTAAAAGTTACATAAATACAAAAGTTAACTTCTTCTTCTTCTTCTTGTGCCCTGTCCGTTCAACGGACGTTGGCTATCATGTTGGCTATGCGGACTTTGTTTACTGCGGCCCGGAACAGCTCCACAGTAGACTGGCCAAACCACTGTCTCAGGTTTTTCAGCCATGAGGTTCTCCTGCTTCCAGGGCCCCGTCTTCCGGCAATCTTTCTCTGCATTATGAGATGCAAGATCTCATACTTCTCTGGATGTCTCATCACATGTCCAAGTTATTGAAGTTTTCGGATTTTTATAGTTTTAATTACTTCCTTTTCTTTATTCATCCGAACCATAACATCTTCGTTTGTAACCCTGTCCATCCAGCTTATTTTAAGTATTCTTCTGTAGATCAACATCTCGAATGCCTCAAGTCGCCTAATTAGTTCTTCAGTAAGCGTTCATGCTTCCATTCCTTAAAATAATATCGAAAACACGTAGCATCTGACCATTCGCATTCGTAATCCAAGGTTGAGATCATGACTGCAGAACATTTTTTTCATGCGGATAAAGGTTACACGAGCTTGCCCAATGCGGCATTTGATTTCAACTGAAGGATCCCATCTATCATTTACATTGCAGCCCAATGTAAATGATAGATTGCAGCCCAATGTAAATGATAGAGGTTAAAAGTTAACAACAGAAAATAATATACATATAAACAGTAAGTACTTAAAGAATAGAGATTCATAATTATAAATTTAGGTTTCTCGTAACCTGCCTCACTAGGCTAGCCTGTGTTGGGGCAGTAATTTAAAGTCAATTTATAATACTGTGAACCTACACTTATATAAAAATATAGTCACACAATAGATTGGTTGCATTAATAATAACAATAACATTGTAACAATAATAAAAGCATTGGTTTCATTATTAGTTTAAATTTTGGGTGAATGCACCGCTACCTAAATGCTCTATCATTGTTTGCTATATCAAATGTTTTTTTTTTTTGTGAATCACATTTTTTTATTCTAATTGGAAGAATGTTGTAAAGTCTTGTTGCAAGGTAGCTGAAGCTTTGTTGACCAAAAGTAGTATGCGTTATGGAAATTTGTGGTAAATATTGTTATTGTTTCGAGAACAGCGAGTATTTAATATTTTTTCATGTTATTTCCTATATTCGTTATAATAGTTTCTGTTTTTTTGGGATATATAGTAAATCAATACGAAACATTAGTTTTACATGAAAAAGGTATTTAATTGTAAAGGTATGGGGGCTCCATCGAAGCCAGAGTAAAGTTAGCCTCCCAAAAACTGGGCGTACTGTACAGGCCCCGCAGTTACTTTAATAGTACACAACTGCTAACCCTGTACAAATCAATCACAAGTGCGCCCCACGGTTGAATTTGGCAGCCACCTCTGGTCTGGAACTCCAAAATACCTGAAAAAAACGGTCGACTGGGTGTCTATCAAACGGTGCAGAAACGGGCGGTCCGTTTGATAGATTCTCCCATCTTAACAGACGGATTGCAATCTTTAGAGCACAGGCGTCGGGTGGGAATGCTATCCTTGTTCTACCGGTATTACAATGGGAGATGCTCCGAGGAACTAGCATCATTGATTCCTTCGGCACCGGTGCATAGTCACCGGGAAACACGCCAAACGCGTGCCTAACATATGTACACAGTTGAAATTTGTCACAGCTCGGCTGTGGAATGATTTGCCGGCCTCTGTGTTTCCTCCTTCCTATAACATGGGTCTCTTCAAGACCAATGTTCATTCCTTTCTCTCCTCAAAAAGACCATCCATACAGCATCCCAGATGACATAGGCCCTGAGGGAAATTATTTTCCTCAGAGCCTCCCGTGTGGAGTTAATGTAAAAAAAAAAAAAATTGAAAATTGTTTGTAGAATAAACTAATATTCAACTAGCGAAAAGCTAAGGACTAAATTTCAGAGAGACTCCATCCAGCAAAAGCTGGACATTAGTTGCTGATGATGATGATGGGGCATAAAAGTAAATAAAATTCCCAGCGACCCCTGTCGCACTAAAAACAAACCAATTACAGAAGTTTTGTCAACCGAACCCGCCGTAGTTGCTCATTCGCTAAAAACTCTATTCGGTAGTTTAAATTACATGTTGGCATCGTTGGCTCGAAGTTGAGAATTTTACCACTACTCTTACGTATACCCACTATACTAACACCACCTATTATACGATATATCACGCTGGCTGTAATACTGCTAAAGACATTATTTTTATATGTCGTAAATTAGTAACTTTGTGATGGAATATAATTACACCAAAAATTGATAGCCATCGTGGTCGAGGTGGATCGGGTAAGGCTCTGGATTGGAATCCACACGGGTTTAAAATCCGGCGTGTGCAAATAAATTTTATTTCATATATTTGTGACCACTCTGATCCTTCGCGAATATTAACTTTTTACGTCTTAAACAAAATGTCAGTTTCAGGAAAACTTTGTGTTATTACCGCTTCACAATTACAGCTCTATAAAAGATACATTTCTGAACGTAGCCGAAAACTAAAAACTGTTTTTGAAAGGATACAAAATAAGCATTCAAATAGTTATATGACAAACAAATATTAATATTTGTAAATATGAAAATTTAGAATGCAAACATATAAAAAATGTAAAAATGACTCACGTGAGGTTTTTATGGGAAAACGGTACTAAAATCATGGATGATGTGAAAACAATACTTATTCTATTGTATAAATGTATAATAAACATTATAGTCACCTCACTTTCTTATCATTTCATACAAGAATATTTAATAAAAATTAACAATTTCTAGCGGTGCGTAGGCGATTTGGCGGGTAAAATATGTGTCAACCGTGTGTCCGACAAGAATACGTCATTTTATATATTTCTGTGGCGAGCCAACGCTCAACAAAACGCACAACAACGCTGAACGCGGAGAAGTACTTACCTACCTGCGCTGAAATATTTGGCATATCGTCGCACCTTATTGAAAGTACCGGAGCATTCAAATTCCCTGTACATTAGTCTTTAGAACAGCAAGCCAAAACAAATGGTCCCGTTATTTTACTACTGTCACGCTCCGTATTACGATAACATTGTGAATTTTAATTCTTAGTAAAAACTTTGAAAGGTTAATTCTAGTGTTTTCTTTTACAAGTTTACGTAGCACGTCCGATTGCTATACATCTATGGACAACTTTTATAGGAATGTGCAGCTTGATTCATTATAATCGACCTTTTACTTTTTGTTTCGATGATGTTTTTTTGCTTTTATCGGCGGTCATCGTCTACAGCGATCCATTCCTTTTTCTGTCATGGATCCCATCCCCACACACTAACAATACATTCGTTATTTTTTATTTAACAACCAAAATATTCACTATAAATAATTAATATGGCAGAATGACATTCGCTGGGTCAGCTAGTACATAATAAAATTATAATATATTTTTTGCAATATTTACCCATTTCAAACGTAAAATCGACTACAAAAATACTTTTAATAACAAGTTGGTATGGATATCAAACGAAAAAACTACTTTTCTGTACACTGTATATACGCTGATATACACAGTGTATAGATAAGTAGATGCCTCAAAAATATTGATTTTTTTTTTTACATGACCTCCACACAGGAGGCCCTGAGGAAAATAATTTCCCTCGGGGCCTATGTCATCTTTGGGGATGCTGTGTGGAGGGTTTTTTTTAAGGAAGGGAAGGAGAGGAGAGTTCTGGGAAGGAAAGGGGTTTAAGGGGTGAGTAGGAATCTAGGGTTCAGTATGTCCTGGTCATCCGCCTCTAAGACCTAGACAAACCTGGGCATCCCGTGAACCCGGGCACCTCTGCTAAATCACCAAACGTAGCGAACCACTTGGGGTGACCTATGGCAGAGGTGTTGGTTATCCAATAAAGGTTCCCGGGGCGGCGGTACTCATTCCCGCCTCCCAAATTGTAAAAGTTGATAGTTGACTAATATCATTCTAAAAAGAATCGAACCAAAAGTTGAGAACATCCTTTCCGGAGACCAGTTTGGCTTTAGAAGAGGTGTAGGAACCAGAGAAGCAATATTGTCACTACGAATACTATTAGAAAAAAGAATAAAAAGAAACCAAAATACATTCATCGCATTCATAGACCTGGAGAAGACTTTCGACAAAGTAGAATGGAAAAGTCTCTTCGAGATTCTGAAGAGAATTGACATCAAATATAGAGACAGACGAATAATCCAGGCGCTATACAAGAATGAGGCCGCTATAATTAGATGTGACAATAATACAAAAGAAGCCAGTATAAGACAAGGGGTGAGACAGGGATGCTCTCTGTCACCTGTTCTTTTTAACGCATATATACAGAGTGCGATTGATGACTTGAGAGAGAGAATGAGTCACATAAAAGGTGTAAAGATACACGGGCAAAAGGTGGATATGATAAGGTTTGCTGACGATATTGCTTTGGTTGCTGAAAACGAATAAGAACTGCAAGAGGCCTTAACAATCATCCAAAGCATTCTTCAAAATAATTACAACATGAAGATAAATAAAGACAAAACAAAGCTGCTGACTGTAGGCCAAACGCAACATCAAATGAGAGTAGAGATGTCAGGAGTTCCACTTAAGAACACCAAGGAGTTTGTCTACCTCGGGAGCAAAATAACATGGGACGGTCGGTCTAAGAGCGAGGTGGCTAGGCTTGAATTCAATAAAAGGTCGAAAATAATAGAATCGAATAATATAAACCTAAAACTGAGAATACTCGTCATCAAGACCTATGTATGGAGTATCTTGATGTACGGCTGCGAAACATGGTGCCTATTCGAAAGAGATAAACGGAGACTAGAGGCTTTTGGGATGTGGTCCTATAGAAGACTACTAAGAATTTCCTGGAGAGACCACATTACAAATGAGGAGGTTCTCCAAAGAATCGAAGGAGGAAGGCACCTGCTCAGGACCTTGTCCGAAAGGCGTGCAAGATGGATCGGCCATGTAATAAGACAAGAAGGCCTCTTGCATGCCATAATGGAGGGTATGACCGAGGGGACAAACTCTAGGGGACGCCCACGCCGAGAGTACCTGGAGGACCTGCTGGTGGACGTGCGCTGCTCATCATATGCAGACTTCAAAAGAGCCGCACAAGACAGGGAAGAGTGGAAGAGACGAATACATGAAATCGCTGCAAACCAATCCCAAGATTGAAACCAGAGAGAGACACAGTGCATAGACAAGCAATTTTTATCCTTGATTCATATGAATGAATACATTTTTTATAGTTTTGTCATTTGGCTGAACATCCTCATTGCCCTTTCAGGGGCACTTAGTTATATTTTCTATTAGTAGGTATACCGTATTTTCCCTAAACCGATTGCAAACGTGTAAAATTATGCCGGGGGGGTGGCAACTGTCCGGGATCAAATGTCATGGAATCGTTTAAAACGTGTCTCGGTAATTATAGACTGGTGCAGTGTGTGTTCACGTATGTAGAGATAAACCTCTTAGGGAATGTATTTCAGATTAAAAATACTTAAAAACACTGTGGTTTTTGGCGTTTATTTTTGGTGTAGCCGTCAAGTATAGTTAGAACATGCATTATAGCCCGAATCACCTCCATATAGAAATTATCAAAGGTATTGTAATATAAGAGATGTGCTTATCCACAGTTTTTACTGGGTGGGACTGCGCTTCCGGGTGTCGCCGATATTGTTTACCAATTCACGAATAAACCAAACGAACGTTAAACTAAATTAACAAATTTTTTTTGTATGCAAACTACTCCGATTAGTCATCATAGCATATCTCTTTTGTATTTCAATATCTTTGGAATTATGCTGACGGCAGTGAAACTCCCGGTATAAAGCATTTCCGCTAAACTTTTCCATTAACGACAGACATTTTTACAGAAAGTTAACAGTTTTGGTTTGTTAAAATGTGTTTTTTTTCTGATTTGGGTTTTTTATAATATGTCTGAATTCGATGGCTGAGTAAAATAGCTACTGATGATAAAGTTACGTATAAATAAATTATTTTGATGAGCTGTGATTAACGTAATTTTCCTCTGTATCAACGTTTTTTTTTTGGCTTGTTTTGGATATCACAAATTCCAACATTATTTACCTACTAGCTGGTACCCGGCATGCGTTGCTATGTCATTTAATTTGTTTCTCCCTGCGTGTCCTTTCCCATTCGTCCCGTTCCCCTTTCGCCTTTCCTTCCTCTCCAGCGTCCCCTTTCCCTCTCGCGTTTCCACTTCGTCTCTTCCACTTTCCCTCTCCACGCTCCTCTCTCCCCCTTCCCCCGTCCCCTCCCAGGTCCCCCTTTCCCCTCCCTGGTTTCCCTCCTCCCCTCCCGTGAACCCAATAACAGAGTTCCCTTCCCCCCTCCCGCATTCCATACATTCAGTCCAGTACATTCAGTTTTCAAACAGCTCGCGTGCCATCTATCGCATTTTTTTAATATAAATTTCATAATACCAGAACTCACCAGCAGCAGTATACAAACCTTGTCCTGACAATAACGAACACAAAAAAAAAATCTAATTTGGTGCAGCCGTTCGGAAGCTATGCGCAATGCGCATACATACAATTCGGCGATATTAACTTCAACACATTAAATAAAATTTCCCGCAAATATATCAACACTATTTCCAAGACAAAGATTTGTTTTGCTCTTTGCCTGACTTTAGCAATAACTCGCTTTTGTTTGCGAAAGAAAACGTAAAATATATATAATATATTAATATTTATAATTTCATAACGCCAGAGCTTACCATTATATACGGCTTATTTTACTCGCATATAATTTAGCTATCTATTGTTGAAAGAATTTAAAAAATCTTTTTAGTTGTTTAGGCGTGACCAAAGATATTCTAATACAGAAGAGATATGCTATGGTGTCCGCGCAACTGTCGCCGGACTACGCGCTAATTAGCGTAGTTTTCATACAAAAAGAATTTGTTCATTTCGTTGATTTTTTGAAAATGTGCATTAATATTGGTTAACAATATATTTTGAATAAGGAAAGAATTCGTTCATTTAGTTTAACGTTCGTTTGGTTTATTCGTTAATTATTTGTTATTTTAGTTTATTTGTTAATTGGTAAACAATATCGGCGACACCCGGAAGCGCAGACCCACATAGTAAAAACAGCAGATAGCACATCTACGTATATTCCAATATCTTTGGGCGTGACAAACAAACACACGCACTTTCGCATTTACAATATTAGTATAGATTGAAAAACTACGTGGAATGAAAGGAATAAAATTTAAACCGATATAATTAGTGTTAAGAATTCAACTTCAGTAAAAAAAAAACAATAAAGATAATAAATATTTTGTATTTTATGAAAAAAACTCTCTTTTTATAACTTTTAAAGGTTAAATTACATGCACATACTTATATTGGTGTACATCAGTTTAGGAATTTGGAATAATAAGTTAAAGGTCGCAAAAAAGTAAATTGCATCCTGTACGTAGACAATAAAATCTAGTTACGGAAAACATTATTATCTACAAGATTGGTCATTCAATTTGGAAGGCAGATACCGTCGCCCGGGAACCATTAATTGGTTAATTAACACCTCTGCCTTAGGTCTCCCCGAGTCGTTCTCTACGTTTGGTGTCCTGGTTCATGTGGTGAGGTTTGTGCGGATCTTGGCGGCAAATGCGTAAGCCCGCCAACCATAGGCCTAGCCAGCTTTTGATTTAGGGTGCCGCAAAAAATAAAAATCTAGAGTAGATACCGAAAAAAGTAGGCTTCTACAACATGTTCATGCTTTCGGCTCTAAGAATACAAAAAATATGAACAGAAGAAGGAAAAACCATCATGTGAAGTGCTGTAAATTTAAAAACGTAACTCGATCGATAATCACAGAGGTTAAGTATCGGCCATCCAGGATGGGGCAAACCCCCCAACTTGCCCCACCGCACAGTTAGTAATTTGAGGTATATCTAGAGTGACTTTATTATAAAACCCACGGTTTATTTCTGGAATTAATTTTATTTTAATTGGGTACCTAAATGTATAATCTTTTAAGAATTTAAAAAAAACAAACATTTTAGCTGCTTGGGACGTATGGCTAAAGGTGCGATTCCGTGCCACGCGGCAGACGGCAGACGTCAACAGCAGACGGCGACTGCAGTGCCGCCCGACGGCAGACGGCACTACTTAACTCTATGCACTTGTATTGGACCGTTTCCGACACACCACTACAAGTGCCGCGCGGCACTCGCCGTCGATGACTGACGCGTGGCGGCAGACGGCACTCGGGTGCAAACATAGTACTGCCGTCGACTGCCGTCGACTTCAGATACAATGGACGCGTTGACAGACGGAGAAAGCGAGAGTCTTATTAATTTGGTGTCTAAAAATCCGTGCTTATTTGATTGCAAGAATGTTCATTATAAAGATCAAAGGATAAGAGAAAAGTTTGGAAAGAGATCGCTCAAGATCTCAATAAAAGCAGTAAGTTTTTTATTTTATTTTTATTTATTTTAAACTTTTACAAACTATTGTGTACGATTTACAACCCTTCTCTGCCAAGATACTTCACCTACTTGGGAACAAAAGTATTCTTTCAGTGTGTCTCGGATCGCCAAGCCTCCAACATTAGCAAAACCTCTCGAACGCGCCATTCCGATCATATTATCAGTTGGTGTTTCTTCTTCATTACGGTGGTATCTTGGTGGTAGGTTGTTTCACAGAATTTGAAAGATTTGTCAAAATTCAAAGTTAATTTTCAAGTTCTGTTATTATTTCTATGTCATCCATTACAAAATAATTTTAATTTGCTTACCTTAATGTCAAGAATAATTTTTCTTCTGGCGATATTGTATTTCGCTTTGTTTATGGAGCAAGATCATTGTAAATTAAAGAGATTACAAAATTAAACTGTTTTTTATTTAAACGACAATAACTTCTGAAAATGTCCTCACTCTCATATAGATGTCTTTTTTATCAAAGTTTCATAAGCGCCTTCTTCCAGTATATTTAAGTATATTGGCAGTACAGGCTTTCTATTTGAATAATAATACAATAATAAATCATCGTCGTCTTCTTCTTCTTGCAATAACACTTGCAGCATTTTATTATTCATAATTTAAAATGAAAGACACATCCGTCGGCAGTAAGCAGCAGACGCAACTGCAGTGCCGTCAATGCCGTCGACTTCGGAACCTACGCGACAGTGCCGCCTGCCGTCGACGGCACTGCAGTCGCCGTCTGCTGTCGCCGTCTGCCGACTGCTGCGTGGCACGGAATCGCACCTTAAGGCGGCCAACCGTCCCGCATTTGCAGTTGTAGTCCCGCATTGCAATATTTACAAAAATAGTCCCGCAAATCGTCTAAAGCGTCCCGCATGTCCCACATTTCTATATTTTTTAAATACTGTCTATGGTAGTCAAATAAACTTTCTCTATCTTTAGTCTATTTAAGCCATTTGGTTAAGTTCTAGACAAAATTTGTCCCTGGAAAAGGCCCGAAGATATCGATCTAAGGATTGGTTTATTTACGTAACAAGCAAGAGTCCAAGAGCGCCAGTGTAGTGGTAGTGATTGAGTTGTTTTGTTTACAAATTAGTGCACGCCGTGACACATAATATTTATAACCAATATTTATCACCCAATTCAAATCAAATAATTCCTTGTTCATGCCGACCGCGAAAGAGCGGTATTGTGAGTTCAGTGAAGAATTGCAAAAAGAATTTCCTTTTTGGCAAAAGTGTTCATTTGCATTCATTCTGAATGTAGTTTTAATTCGCCGCATAAAGATTTTATTTAAACCAGTTTTTTTTAACTTGTGTTTTAGTGTGATAAAAAATATTGAAATAACGATTTTTCAAAACGTATTTTTTCTTTAAGTTTAGAATTCATCGACACTTTTAAAAATGGATCCGAGTGTATCCGGCAAAATTTTACGTTTTCTGTGTTTAATGGATATTAATGTGTCAAATTAACTTTAGTTTTGTGATGTATTCAGTGTTCACTTTAACAATTTTGTATGTTTTCAGCACCAAGGCCATTTTTGTGATGCATTTCGATATAAACAAATTTCATAACGCCAGAGCTAACCATTGTATATAGAAACACTCTTATGCTAAAATGCAATGTTCTGTAAAATTTTTGAGTCAATCTATTGATTACTTTCCCAGATTTGCGAACGCAAACATACGGAACCTAAATGTTTATAAATATAGATAGATTGCTGTAAGTATTAAGAGGGCATTACCAGAGAAAACCAGAAATATGTCATTTTCAAATCAGATTTTAGACATATTGACTCTTTTCCACAAAAAAATATAAATGGATTTCAAAAGATTGTTCTTTTATCTAGCATTCGCATGTAATAAATTTTGAGAATTTTTAGTATAAAAAGGTTATTCCATAGGTCGTTGGCAGATTTGTTAAATTTTCAAAAAGATTTTGTATTATACCACACCCATTTCAATATAATCATGCAGTAAAATAAATCAATACATTATCTAGCAAACGGATGTTTTAGAATTTTAATTTTAGTATCAATAAAATCATTAAAAAATATGTACGTACATGTGTTTCTTGACGAAAATTGGTCCATTTGTGTATTTATTTGCGCACTTACAAACTAATATATTTCAGATTTTTTTACATTCTTATTTAACTTAGACATTATTGAAAAATAATAATTACTTGTAATCAAAAATTAATTACAAAAAGTACATTATTTTAATAGTTTTATCATCACGTCTTTCAGCATTTTTGGATGAAGGTATAAATTAAAGCTGATTTGGATTGAAATAAATTCGATATTGAATTATAATTTTAAAAAGCTGGTACGGAGAATAATTAATCTTTCTCATTGTAACCGCCCTGCACGATCGTAAGAACAACTTTCGACGAAATGTGGATTTTCGTCCGCTGGCTGGTTAAACGCCCTTAAAAACGACTGTACCAGGTTGAATCGCGCAATATGTTTGTTTTTACATTTTTTTTTTCATATAATGATAATAATTTGTATTGTCCCAAAACATACTTAAATAAGTCATGCTAGATAGGCCAAATATGAAGAGCCTGGTTGAGGGAGACATTTTAATATCTCTAACAGGGTTCTCTCGGAACATCGCCTTACCGCAGTGGGAGGGATGGATTCATTCATCCTCCATTCTTGGATACACTGAACTTAAGATTTCTACCAACCACTCATATCATTTTTCCTTTCCAGAAACTCCTCTCCCTCCTTTCCTAAAAAGACCCTCTACGCAGCCCACCAAAGATGACATAGGCCCTGAGGGGAATTATTTTCATCACGACCTCCCGTGTGGAGCTAAAAAAAAGGAGCATGCGCAACACGGCACAATAACCCAAAAATCAATTGACGGGCTATCCATCTTAATAATCTATAAACCTTCAATACATTAATGAAATACATTTTATGAAACTTGTTATCGCATTTCGGCCATTATTTTTCGCAGCGGAATATATTTAGGATCGTCCTTTTTACAATTTTTACAAAACTCAATGTACTTCACATTATTTAATGGCAACCATTGCCCCAAACAGAGCCTACAAAGTACTTAAAATCTCGTTGAAAATATCGCGATGTAATTTTATCTCGTTTTTTAACAAAATGAAAATGGCCGCGCGATGTTTGCAAGTGATTTTATTTAGTAATTGAACGGGGCTAAGTCCGCGTAAAATTCCAATAGGTATATTAATTCCCGGTTCAATCCAAATTAAAACCTTTCTGAGTAATAACAACTGAATATTTTTTTTACATTAAGGGGAGAATCTGGTCCAGCCGAGTATTTTTTATCAATGCGTTTTTTTTTCAGAGATGTAATTTATTTTCGTTCACGAAACTTTTGTTACATGTAAAAAGTATATTTGAATAAGAAAAACACTATTGAACTTTGAGTTGAATATCTACATGTATATACGGATATAGTTGCAATTAAAATGAATTTTTGATCGAATAGGTCTTGTTTGTATATGGAAGGTAATTAAGAATAATAAATCAGGACAGTCTATAATTCCATTAATATTTGATTGATTTTCTGAACAACTCATACAGGTCTCATAGAACTTGTTGTATCTCCCTTACTATCATGGTTAGAAATGTGATCTAAATGGTGTTAGAAAGAGAAAACATCACGCTTTAATTTTCGTTATTTTTTTTTTGGGGTGTTTTGCCGTGTTGCGCTACCTCCTTCTTTAGCCAACGTTTCGGACATCGTTGCAGTATCCATCATCAGGGCAGAACGTATATCACGCTTTAAGTCTAAAAACTAACCGAAAAATAATTAAAATGTACACCTTTATGAATCCAATGTTTCTGATTTGAAAAAAAGAAATACATGTCTCATTTTTAATTTTTTTTTTTTTATATAAAACGATAAAAAAGTGTATTAATTATTTTTGTGTTTAATTCGTACAACCCCATTTTAATTTTTAGAAATTTAATTAAAATTAAAATTGATAATGTTATTATCTCGTTCGGCAAGTATTTTAGAATGTATTTTAGTTACAGCTGTTTCGACTTGAAAGAACATTTTCAAACTGTGGCGAAGCCACTTACGGACGACATATTTATAATATTTTAAATCTCAATTTTTGAAGGTGTCTAAATTGATTTATTAAAATTTATTAAATCCAATATGCAGATACACTAATTGAGAGAGTGATTATGTGGGATTCAGATTCCCCTTGGTTTCCCTTGCACTAAGGGTTTTCTTAATTAATTTAGAATGAAGTTATTGCTATAACGCATTTAAATGATTGTTCAGGTTTGGTAAACATACTAAGTAGTGGGGAATAAATAATTTTCCTTACTTTATTAATTAGCATTATGTTGGAGTCGTTCGTTCGTTTATTGATTTCTAATTGTTCAAGCACATTTACTCTAAGACCATTTCGTTCTTTTTAAAGTAAAAATAGAAATCCTAAACTCAATAACGGTGGCATACATATGAATTAAATGTGACCACGCCGACTGTAGCGCTACTTACATCGGACAAACAAGCAGGGCATTCTCAACTAGATTCAAAGAATACATACGGTGTTATAAAAATAAAAACACCTCTCCAAAATTTCCAGAACATCTCTTAGTGAATAATTACGTTCCACTTAAAAACAACCAGCCAATACCATTACATTTAGAACGAAAGGGTCTTAGATTAAATTTGGATTTTATAGCATAAGGGAAATATTTTGATCCTCTGACAAAATATTGCCGAGAACTTAGGGGGTAACAATTTAAAATATAAAAACTAGTCCATTTCTTGGCCGCTTGCATAACGCTTAAAGTTTTAAAAAATGTCTTGTTATTTTTATATAAACAATTTGCTAGAAATACTTTGTACCAATTTGTTTTTATTTATAAAATAACATTTCTCATCATAATATTTTACTTCCAACGAATAAGAATAAACACATTCTGGGAATTATAATAATATTGAAGCTTTTTAAATTCTAATGGAAAAAGTATAAACATTTTGCGTGGTTTACGAAAATAACAGGTAGAAATAACGAATTTATAAAAACATAACAATAAACAATAAGATGAAAAGATATTGCTTTAATGTGTGCTTAAAAAAACCTATTGTCATTTTATAAATAGTTAAACACCGGGGCTCTTTATTAAAATGATAACACAACATGAACTCGAGGTCGATTCAGACGGTTGCTGATTGTTTCATCTCTTCTTCACATTCAATCAATGCTGGCATCCCACAGGGATCGGTTCTGTCCCCGACTTTGTTTTTGTTGCAAATCAATGACCTCTTGTCGTTGCACCAATTCATTGTGAAGCGGAAGACAATACAGTCCATGATAGCTTTTTGTTTGACAAACCCCCAAAGGGTACACAAACTAAAACAGCTCGGAAGGCTTTGAAACAAAGAATGGACGGTTACATCGCAATTGTTTCCTTTTGGGGTTAGAATAACTTCGTCGAATTTAATGTTTCAACGACCCAAGTACATCTGATTATGACTAAATATGGTTGAAATGTCAATTAAGTAATCTAGTATCCTTCAATGGAAGCAATCTTCCGCACAGACCCTTCATTGATATGCTTGGTGTAACTCTAAGTGACCAGCTCAGGAACGGAGGCTCCGTTGAAGCCAGAGTCAAGTTAGCCTCAGATGCTGTGCGGACTTACACAGGGCCCACAAATATTATGTTCTACCGATATTACAATAGATAATACTTCGAATAGCTTGCGTCACTGATCCCTTCGGCACCGGTGTAACATACGTCATAAATATGAATCGCTCCTAAAACTATTTCTTGAGTTCATCAGCTTGGCTGTGGAACGATTGGCCGGCCTTTGTGTTTACAACATGAGATTCATGTTCACTCCTTTCTCTTCAAAAGCATCTTCAAAGAACTTCAAACATAGGCCCTGAGGGAAAATATTGTGTCCGAGGTTGTGATTTTAATGAAAAACAAAAAAAATGAACTAACTAAAATGCATAAACAAATTGTGTATTTTTTAAATGTGCAATTTTGTTCTTTGTTTTTTACAAAGAAAAAATGTATCAAAAATGACTTGCTGCAGTTTCTCTTGATTCCTCCCTTTTACAAGAGATAAAGATCAAGGTTCACTCTTTCTATTTAAAAAAATACCCTTCATAAAGCATCTCAAAAGATGTTATAAAATTATTTCCCTAAAGATTTATGACTATTTGGAGTTAAAGTAAAAAAAAAAACATATAAAAATCAATCAAACAGCTCGTTTTTGCAGAGTCAAAAGTTTAGGAGCTGTCAAAAACCTGCCAAAAAGTTTTTGTTTTAACGTTTATTTAAATTATTTTGTAATTTTATTTTGACTTGTCCCGCATCAGTCTGAGGCCACTTTGGGACGAGAATTTAACGCTGTGGATGGGCGGAATATTTCGTGGACAGTTTACGTTTTTGATTAATTGTTTCGGGGCATTTATAAAAAATTTCCTCACCGATATCGGCCAATGGGAAGAGGTCGATATGAAACGGTCGTTACCGTTTTAATATCAAATCAAACACAATGAAAAATTCAAACATTTTTTTAGACACACTTGGATTAATGTTATACGGTGTCAAAAAAGGTTCAAATACAGTCTTCCAGGAAATCGATCGTACCTTAACGGATGCTAAAGAACAAAAACTAAATACCATTTTAAAAATTTAGGTTCACATTCTGTGAAAGTTCTATTTAGGTTCTGTGATTATTTCAATTTTATGAAGCAACTGGCCTGTAACGTAAAATATATATATCTATAAATAACAGAACTTGAAAAGAAATAACACAAAACGTGAAAATTAACTTATTTCTTTATTATTAACTTATTTCATTAACTCCACACAGGAGGCTCTGAGGAAAATAATTTCCGTCAGGGACTATGTCATCTGAGATGCTGTGTGGAGGGTCTTTTTGAGGATAGGAGGGAATTGAAGAGAACCTTATTGTAGGAAAAAGGAAACACAAAGGCCGGCAAATCGTTCCACAGCCGAGCTGTTGAACACAAGACCGAGTCGAAGAAGCGACCCGTTCTCATGTGATAAATGTCAGATGTTGGGCACGCGTTTGACGTGTTTCCCGACTACTGCACCGGCGCCAAAGGGATCAATGACGCTAGTTCCTCAGAGCATCTTTCATTGAAATACCGGTAGAACAAGGATAGCATTCCCGACGCATAGGCTCTAAAGATTGCAATTCGTTTGTTAAATTAGGAGAATCTATCAGAGGGAACCTTACAGAGTCGAGGGTTTTTTCAGGTATTTTTGGACTCCAGACTAGAGGTGGCTGCCAAATTCAACCGTGGGGCGTACTTGTGATTTGTACAGGGATAGCAGTTGTATTCTGTTAAAGTATCTGCAATCAACATCAATAAAACTAAATAGATGACATTTGGACGACTAGATCACTCTGAATCAGTGATACAGTTAAATGGTTGCAATGTCGAAAAGGTTGAAAGATTTAGATACCTCGGCAGTATTCTCACGGAGACTCTTGACCCAGATGTAGAGGTTAAATGCAGAATTGAAGCAGCAAGAACTGCGTTCATTAAAATAAAATCCCTCATTTGCAATGACAATATCAGCTTAAAAATCTAAGGCAGAGAATGCTAAAATGTTATGTGTGGTCGGTCTTGCTCTATGGATGTGAAACATGGACCTTGAAAGTAAATACCATGAACAGGTTAGAGGCTTTTGAAATGTGGCTTCACCGGAGAATGCATGGACCGACATGATCAACAACATAGAAATTCTCAGGCGGGTTAGAGCAGATAGGGAACTGCTTACATTAATAAAAATCAGGAAAATTTCATATCTGGGTCATATTCTTCGAGGGGAGAAGTGTCACTTGCTCCATTTAATATTGAAAGGCAAGATAGAGGGTCGCCGAGGGCCTGGTAGGAGACAAATGTCTTGGCTGCATAATATACGAGAGTGGACCGGTATTAGAAGTGTGGAGGAGCTATTCCGGGCAGCGCAAGACAGAAAGACATTTTCAAGAGTGATCGCCAACGTCGGGGGGACCTGATACGGCACACAAAGAAAGAAGAAAGTATCTGCAAAAAAGGCAATAAACATAAGTTTCTTATCGCTTTAATGTTGCACCTCTTTCAAACGCATTAAATAAGGATGGGATAAAAGATGATACACACAAAATGTGCGTCTGTTTCCTTCAAAATACTACTTTTTTTCCTTTGGAGGAAACAGATATATTCTATTACGGCTCAGCTTCGGTGATGAGAATTGCGTTTTATTTTCTTTATACGTGTGAGGGAGATGTATGATAATGATTGTATGTTTCCTTTGGGGGGTGCAGACATTCGTTCATCTGTTGTCTCATTTTCGACTGTTGTTATTCAGTGTGTAAGAAAAAGCTGTAGCATTGCATGTTTAAGAACAAAATCAGCGAAACAACAAAACAAAAACATCAGCGCATTGACGTTTGACGTTTTTGAATTATTGGAATTCACTCACACTTCAATATTATCCTTGTTACTATAATCCATACTTTCAAAATTATTGTCACGGCTAGTAGTATTGTAGAGGTCTACGGAGACTGTCATGGTGTGGTGTGTGAAAGAGATACAAGGAAATGATTACCTACGTACATTGTGTAACTCATCTTTTGAAAGAGCTTTTTTTTACATGACCTCCACACGTCATCTTTGGGGATGCCGTGTGGAGGGTTTTTTAGGGAAAGAAAGGAGAGGAGAGTTCTGGGAAGGAAAAGGGTTTGAGGGGTGGGTAGGAATCTGGGGTTCAGTGTGTTCTGGTCATCCGCCTCCAAGACCTAGACAAACCTCACCCCATGAACCCGGGCACCCCTGCTAAATCACCAAACGCAACGAACCACTTGGGGTGACCTATGGCAGAGGTTTTGGTTATCCAATTAAGGTTCCCGGGGCGGCGATACCCATTCCCGCCCCCCAAATTGAAAATTGAAAAGCTGCAACATTATTGTGCTAAGGAACGAATGTTTATTGCCTTTTTTTTACTATCACAGTACCGTGATTGTGCATCGTCATAAAATAAAAAAAGCTCTCAATGGTTTAGTCAAAAAGAGCCAGGTCCAGAGAAAAAAAACTGAAAATTACAGAAGCCATCGTAGCACCGGTCGAGGAAAAACACGTCGAAGTAGATTAGTGCATTACACTTCTCGCATGCACCCATACACCGACAAACGAAAAAAGATTGTTTGATCTCTGACCATATCTTACTTGAAGTAGATTTGGTGCTATGACTTGAAACAAGTACTGCTTCAAGATAATTTATTATTCGTGCATAATTTGATTTTGGTACTAACTAGTTTCCTCTTGCCCCTTATAAATCATCCCTCCACCCCTAAGGAGCTAAACCAGTCGGGGGGTGGAGAGGGGGGGCAAAGTGGGGTAAGATGTAGCAGAACACTGAATATTTAATTACTAGAATTGCGAGCAATACCGATAAGAAAATAAGAAATTCCACGTGGGTGAGTGTCGTGAACAAAAAGTCTTTGTTTTACATCATGAGATGGCGATATACGATGTCAGGAAAACGTAAGAGAAGAGAGAAAGTAAGTGTATAGAGCGCATGCTAATGGCAAGAGCCAACAGGAACTATGTCAGTGGTGACGTGGGTTTCTATTCTAATCTATGTGGAAGGTATTTATCTTCTATATGGACACAGAATGAAATTTTGCATCAGTGGTAAATTTGACCGGTCAGTGGCAGAGTGGGCTTCGCTCTGGGTGGGCATCCCAGGCGTCGCGTGTTCGATTCCTCGGCTGGGTAATTCACATCCATATGACGATCATGACATCACGACATCTCCATTACGACACAAGCTACATTTTCCACTTGTGTGGTGATAGTAGGAAATTTTCAAACATGGTTGGGTTATTCGTAATCCGGGTATGTTTGTCTTTCTTTTAATTTATTTCAAAATTTCTATTTAAATGAAAAACTGATCTAAGGTGTCAATTTTCATTAAATTCAGAAAAGTGTCAATACCTCGAAAACTAACTCCTTTTTCTTCTTCCATGTCATGATTCTGGTCCATATTGAGTTGACCTATCAGCCCCTTGCAGGATTTTTGGGACAACCTGTATTCATAGTTAATATGAAGTTTTAAACGCCCAAAAAGCGAAAATATACGCGTCCCAAAAAGAATTTTGACTGGACACCCAGGTGGAAAGAGAAAAGTGGGAAGACCCAGAGTGAGGTGGGAAGACGAGGTAAGAGGGGATGCAGCACAGCTTCTCCAGGTAACAGACTGGAAGTCAGCCGCTGAGGACAGTTAGAGTTGGAGGCGAATGTTGCGGGAGGCCAAAGCTCGGTATGGGCTGTAGCGCCATCGGAGAGAGACAGAAAGATCAAGGTGTCTGAGTATTCGACAGTTATTTACTAAAGGACATTCTAATTAATATATTAGGTCCTTGCTCTTAGGTCTCTTGGCTCTACAACCCCTGGTGGGTCTTGGCCTCCTCAAGAGTCTTCCTCCACTCATCACGGATTTGTGCCAGCTCTCTCCAGTTTACAATCTCCAAGGTGAGTATATCTTTGAGGACGTTATCGCTCCGTCTTAAATGTGGCCTTCCCAGGCTCCTTCCAGTGTCGGTCTTGAGTTCAGCAGGGACTTTGATGCTTGATGCTCTGTCGTTCTCTCTACAAGACCCATCCACCGAAGTCTTCCCAGTTTTATAAATTTCGTGACGTTTAGATCCTTAAACAGAGTATATAGCTCATTGTTACAACGTCTGCGCCAAAATCCATTTTATGAAACCGGTCCGAAGATAAGCCTCAAAATTTTCCTTTCAAAAATATCCAGTGCTCGCTCATTCCTCTTAGTTAGTACCCAAGTCTCAGCTGCGTATGTGAGTACTGGTCTAATAAGTGTTTTGTACACTAATATCTTGGTGTTTCTGGACAGCAGTCTGGATTTTATTTGGTTTTGTAGGCGGTAATAACAGCGATTTGCGTTCGCTATGAATTCTACTAGTATGTCCCTTTTTACTATCCGTGTGTGTACAATATTGAATATTTGAAAGAGTGCAAGCTATTTTTAAAGATTACGTGAAGAAAAAATTACGCTTTACATATTTAAACATTTTAATAAATTTTACTCGTATTTTATATTGGTCGTTATTTCTTAGGAGCTCTTCACCGCTCTGTGTAATGGGTTCTGTGATTTTAACTTCTTTCAAAGGGAAAGTCTTATAATAAATACACTTTTGAGTATTTTGTAATCCTGCTTTCAGCTATTATTTGAGTATTAAATTTCTATTTTCTTTGAAATGTCTATTTAATAATTTAGTTAAATATTCGTTTTGATTTTTTGTGATGATTTATTTGTTTTTGTTTATATAGTTTTTATTTTTATGTCTACATTTACATTTCTTATTATAACATTGTAATATTGCCCATATTATACGAGATTGAGCCAAATATGATGGTCGTGATAATTAAACAGTATTAATAAGCCTAGAGACTGTTCGGATGTAATTTAAGAATTCGGCTAAGAATGATGGCGCGCCCTACGCAAAACAGTTTTCGTACGTGAAGTTAGTGTACACACTTTGGGAGGCGGAAATGGGTACCGCCGCCCCGGGAACCTTTATTGGATAACCAACACTTCTGCCATAGGTCACCCGTGTAGTTCGGTACGTTTGGTGATTTAGTAGGGGAGCCCGGGTTCATGGGGTGAGGTTTGTCTTGGTCTTGGAGGTAGATGACCAGGACACACTGAACCCCAGATTCCTACCCACCCGTTAAACCCCTTTCCTTTCCAGAACTCTCCTCTCCTTCCTTTCCTTAAAAAACCCTCCACACAGCATCCCCAAAGATGAAATAGGCGATGAGGGAAATTATTTTCCTCAGGGCCTCCTGTGTGGAGCTCATGTAAAAAAATATATACACATCTACTTTTTTAATATAATCAAATTAAAGCAATGCCAAAAGATGGCGCCACTTACGTTAACAGCTGGCATGCGTAAGTACTGTTGGATTTGTCATTTCTTGAATCTCTCCTGATGTGGAGAGATTGACGTTAATATGATTATGATTATAACTGGTAGTTGTGATTACTAATACCACGCGTCTATATATTATATATGACGTCATTGCCCGTCTCTCTTACTTTGTCCCGGTGACTAGCTGTCACTAGATACGTGGAACTGGCTATTTTTGGAAACAGTTTGAATATGTGGATTGTATGATTAATATTGTAACTAGAAGTTGTGAATAATAATATCACTTCGTGATTTCTGCCACGCATCCTATACATTGCCTGTCGCGGTTACTTTGTCCCGGTGACTAGCTGTCACTGGATCCGAGGAACTGGCTATTTTTGGAAACAGTTTGAATATATGGATTTGTATGATTAATATTGTAAATTGCAGTTGTGAATAATAATACCACTTTGTGATTTCTGCCACGCATCTATGCATTGCCTTTCGCGGTTACTTTATCCCGGTGACTAGCTGTCACTGGATCCGAGGAACTGGCTATTTTTGGAGCCAGTTTGGAGAGATGGATGGTATGAATATTATTGTAACTGGCAGTCGTGAATAATAAAACCACGTTTTGATTTCTACCACGCATCTATACATTGCCTGTTGCGGTAACTTCGTCTCTGTGACTAGCTGTCACTGGATCCGGTTTTTGGAACCAGTTCCTACCGGATTTATAAAATGGTCATCAAAACCTGCTTGTACAAATGAATATTGTAATGTGAAAATTATATGATAAAATAAAAAAAAATTAAAAAAACTTTTTTTCGAGCTTGTTTTTAACGATGCCCCTAAAAATAGACCATAAATCATTCTGTCTTCTAACCCTCAAGTTAATAATTTAAAATTGCCCCGTGCAAACTAGGTCCATTGTTCACCGAGGTGATATATCTAGTAGTATAATCTTATTCAAGAAGACGGAATAACTCTGTGCGTGATTTAGCGACGCTTTTAAAAACTTTTTCTGCTTGTGCCTGATAAACCCAGGATTACCATAATTTCATTAAAACGCCAAATTATTTAAGGCCATTTTTTACGCGGGGATGAACGCTAATTTATCAGGATGTTTAAAAGATAAATGACACCAGTTTTCAGCGTGAGGCCCGCTGTGCGCTGGTTCCGCGATCTTTCAACCCGCGACAAAATATCCTCCGACAAAATATTCTCCGCCAAAATATTCTCCGCCAAAATATTCTCCGCCAAAATATTCTCCGCCAAAATATTCTCCGCCAAAATATTCTCCGCCAAAATATTCTCCGCCAAAATATTCTCCGCCAAAATATTCTCCGCCAAAATATTCTCCGCCAAAATATTCTCCGCCAAAATATTCTCCGCCAAAATATTCTCCGCCAAAATATTCTCCGCCAAAATATCCTACGGATAAAATATCCCCGGACAAAATATATACAAAAACCTAACCTAACCTAACCAAAAATGGGAGAAACAATTTTTCAACCCGCGACAAAATATCCCTGACAAAATACCCCCGACAAACTATCATAAGGATAAAACATTCCCCAACAAAATATCTACTAAAACCTAATCTAACCTAACCTAACCAAACAAAAAAATGGGACAAACGATTTTTCAATCCGCGACAAAATATCCCCGACAAAATATCCTACGGACAAAATATACCCAAAAAAAATATCAACTAAAACATAACCTAACCTAACCTTACCTAATCTAACCTAACCTAACCTAACAAAAAAATGAGACAAATATAATACAGACATCCTATAAAGACAATAAATTATTGTTCAAAATAGTGAAACGGGACAAAAATAATACAGACATCACGTAAATACAATGAATTGTTATTGATGAAGAAGATATCAATAATAAACTAAACGAAAATATGAAAGAGAACAAGGCACAGAAAAATAGAAAAAGATAACGTTCGCAACTGGGACGCGAACCCAGAATCTCTCGTCTAATCCGGGACGTGCGCGTTTACCGATCCGCGATTGCCACTTTCTAAATATGTATGTAATAATTTATTGTTTTTACAAGATGTCTATATTCTTTTTGTCCCATTTTATTTTCAGGTTAAATTAGGTTAGGTTAAGTTTGACGGCCGGCGTAGTCCAGCGGTAAGGCTCTTGACTCGCGTTCCGAAGGTCGCAGGATCAAATTCCGGCGTGGCAAATAAATTTTATTGAATTAACTTGTGTTATTTAACAATTTATTCAAAAAAATAATATATAGTATATTTGCGGCACGTTCCAGAGTGGAAGATACTCTCAGTATCGCCCTGGTGTAAGACCACCATTCAGAATTGAAACGTTGCTTGAAATGGCATTAGCCGTGTTTGGTGACCAGATCTGAATAGCTAGGTACTTTCCCCACCTCTCCAACTCTTCAACTCCCTCCCCACCCACTTCCTTCAACATCACAACATACTCCAATTGGGGATGCCATAGTCTCACTGGTTCCAGACGGAAGCAGCTGAGACTCTTAAACTTATGAAAACTCTAGACTTATAAAAAAAAGGTTAGGTTAGGCTAGGCTAGGTCAGGTTAGATTTGGTTAGGCTAGGTTAGTTTAGGTTAGGTTTTAGTAGATATTTTGTAAGGGGATGTTTTGGTAGCAGGATATTTTGTCGGAGAACATTTTGTCGGAGGATATTTTGTCACGGAATGAAAACGCGCAGCACAGTGTGCGGTGCCACATCTTTTCTGCGTGCGAGAAATTAATATTTTAAGTGGGACGGTACTCTGCCGTAGTACCAGTACCTGCCTGTCACCGAAACGAAAAGCAGATAAATTTATATTTGATTTATTGCGATAAATTTTTAACTTGATTTAATTCCATTATTTATTAAATTCACACCATTTTAAGTACCCTTCACTATGAAAAACGCCAAAATCGTGTAAAAGTTCAACTTTTAAAATTAAAATTGTAACAGTTTGGATTTACACTAGCCAAATATTCACTCGAAGTAAGCACCCATTAATAATCACCTAATAAGTAGGTTGCTACGTATCAATTCAAATTGAAATTTGAATTCCTAATTGAAATGATTCTATGAGCAAAATGAATCGAGATTTTCGTTTGTTGCCCAAAAACATACTAGGAACAAGAAAATTTTCCTTCAGCAGTTCCAAACTAGCAGCCAGAGGGTCCGGAGGTCTGTCTCAACGTGGGAAAGCACATACTTCGGTGAAATCTTAATTACTGTGAGCTTATAACTTCTGTTAGTTTAATTTCAATTGATTTACCATTTAATATTTTGTTCTATTTGAACTGGCGCCCATATAATAATCTTAACATCTTAAGATCATTTTTAAAGTCATAACAAACTATCGATTCATTTATTAGATTTTAACTATTTAGTTTCTTCTTCTAAGGACTAAACACGCCCCTGAAGAATTATAATATTATTTTATTAAGAGTCTCATGTTCTATTTTATTTAATTAATAATATAATTTGATTGTTGTCTCAACTCTTTTATTTATTAACTATAAATATTCTGTTTTATTCATTCTTTTATGTAGTATTATTCACTGTTAATATCAACAATTACAAAATAACTATTTTATTATAACTTTTGAAGGTTATTCTCATCAACGTAATATACGAGTATCAAATCAAATCAAATCAAAAAATATTTATTGTAAAATAAAAATTACAAAAGGTGTAGCTTATGGGTAGACCCATAGACATCCAAATGAGAAGCAGTTACAGATGAGGGGTAAAACCAAACTATGGAGAGCGAAGAGGGGAAAGATGACTGTCATTCGTTGAACAATCAATCTGACAGTATATAGGCATCTCGCATTACAATATCACCATTTAGTTCTTAAAAGCAAAATCTGCTTTGAATGAATAGACCTTTTTACATGGGAGCGCGAATTGCTTGCCACGTTCAAAACATATTTGCTAAGGCCAAATGCTCGCCCCAAAAAGACTCGCGCCAATACACATATCAATATTTTGTTTCCGTGTTTAGTTAAAACACTTTTACAAATGTTTCATAATTTACTTACCCCTGTAACCAGCGACGAGCACATTGGAGTACCGCCCACATTCGCTATGTGTACATTGATACGTAGATATATTGTATAGCACAAGCTGCCGTTATTTCGTTAAATGTATGGATGTCAGCTTCTCGCTGTTCACGGCAAGAATGATGACGTCACACATTTTAGATTCAAGCGAGGCTATATCCCCTCCCCATGGAGCGAGCCGGTTCCAAGGAGGAGCTACAGCCGGCGCCATGTGGAGGGGGAAATAATACGTTTTTATCACTTAGGGCAGGTCCAGATATATTCATATGTCCGTGGGTAGACCCCATTTCTTCCAGCTAACCACATTTATTTAATTACAATGTTTATATAATATTATTTGTTTTATTATAATTACAATGTTTATACAGATAAAATAACAATATACCAATGAAAAAATAAAAAAAAATACAAATATATATACCAATAAAAATAGGCGTTTCATTTACGTGAGGTATTCACTCAACGTGTAGTGACATTTATTAACAAGGAAAGTGTTTAGTGACGATTTGAATTTGTGTGTATCTTGTATTTGTTTAATGTTATGTGGAAGGTTGTTATATACTTTAATGGCCATGTAGTATGGTCCTTTTTGGAATATTGTTTTGTTTGCTTTTGGTATTAATAGGTTTTCTGTGAGCCTTGTAGCGTATTTATGTGTTGAGTTTTTTTAGTGGGAACTTGTCTGTAGATGATCGCACTAACATGCATAACTCCATTATATATATGTCTATGACTGTCAGAATTTTCAGATTTTTAAACATAGGTCTACATGAATCTAAACGACCAGAGTTTGTAATTTTTCTTATGCATCTCTTTTGTATGATGAAGACATCTTTGGCGTTTACCAAAGAAGAAGATAAAACTAACAAATCTCAACGAAATATGAAAAAGAAGAAGACATAAAAAAAACGTGTGTGCTTTAGACCACACGACTGAAGTAAAACAACTCGCACAATGAACCCAGGTATCCCGGCTAAGTTACCAAACGTAGGGTTCGGGGTGAACCTATGACCAAGGGATGACATATGACATTGGGGTGACTTACGACCTTGGGGTGACCTACGACCTTGGGGTGACCTACGACCTTGGGGTGACCTACGACCTTGGGGTGACCTACGACCTTGGGGTGTCTTAAGACCTTGGGGTGACCTACGACCTTGGGGTGACCTACGACCTTGGGGTGACCTACGACCTTGGGGTGACTTAAGACCTTGGGGTGACCAACGACCTTGGGGTGACCTACGACCTTGGGGTGACCTACGACCTTGGTGTCCTTATTCTTATCCTTATCACTCCCCAAGTCGAGCGTGCGTAAAGGCCCGACCGTTCAATTAGCAATCGATCACCGTTCGCATCGATTACCGTTCGCATGATATTTTTCGTAACAATCACCACTTCTTGTAACGCATTCACCAGCTTACCCCCCAAGTCGAGCGTGCGAAAAGAAGTTTAACTTTGAATAAAAACTAACTTTCGAGGAAAAGTGTGTAGCCTAAAATGCGCAGACATAGATATTTGTGGCGTTCTATCCTCTCTCGGAGACTTATTTTCCGTTTGTAATTAGTTGCAAGACTGATGCGTAAGCCAAAAATAAACTTTTAAATTATCTAGTTTGATCTAGAATGTTCGATGTCTTTTCTGAATTTAAACTTAATTAGAAATGGGTCTAACTGTGTTAAGAAAGTTGCCAAGCGAGATAAGAAAAGCCTGATAATTTAATCACATTTCACAATCTTTCTCCGGCCACTTTCTTATATAAACAGTAGTGTATACATAAAAGTTCCTAACGGTCCTCTGCACCAGCGGTGCGCAACCTCGGGGTCGCGATCTCAAATGGGTTGCGAATCAAAATAATGGAGTCGCAAAGAAAGGTGAACTAGATTTTTTTTTTCCTTTATTTTTCCCAATTTTTACGTTCAATGAAAACAATATTATTAAAATCATAAGAGTAATAGATACCCACTAAAGCGCAGCCTGTGCTTATATGGTAATATAGTTATATATGTTTTATTATTGTATCTAGAAAGAACAAACAGTGGCCATATAAAGCAAAAACATAATTAAAATATGACTAAACAGTTTGTACACAAAGCGTATACAAAAGTGTATTAATATATGTACTAGGTTTTGCCCGTTGCAGAAGCAACTGACGGGTTAAGACACTATGCGATTTGACGTGTGAACGTGGATGAAGCGAGAAGGAGTGTGTGTTAAATTAAATATATGAAGAAACCTGAGTTCACAGTGGCCTTGCAACGCATGCCGGGTACCCGTTGTATATAATGTTATGTAGTGCAGCGCTTGCATTAAAATGTAATTTCCCAGGAATTGGAATGGAACCATTACAGTTAAGTTGACCCCGAGGTTACAGTGACCTTGCAACGCATGCCGAGTAACCGTTGTATATCATGTTATATATTGCAGGCACTTGCTTTAAAATGTTATTTCCCGGGAATTGGGATGGAACCATTACAGTTAAGTTGACCCCGAGGTTACAGTGACCTTGCAACGCATGCCGTGTACCCGTTGTATATTATGTTATAAATTGCAGGCGCTTGCATTAAAATTTTATTTCCCGGGAATTGGGATGGAACCATTACAGTAAAGTTGACCCCGAGGTTACAGTGACCTTGCAACGCATGCCAGGTACCCGTTGTATATAAGATTCTCCCAGCCAGATTCTCCCAACCTTTCGCTTTGCACCGCAGTGTGAGGAATAGATTCATACGTCCGTTACTCCTGGCCACACTGACCCCCAGATTCCTACCCACCCCTCATACCCTTTTCCTTCCCATATTTTCTTCTCCTTCCTTTCCCTTAAAAAACCCTCCGCACAGCATCCTCAAAGATGACATAGGCCCTTAGGGAAATTGTTTTCCTCGGTTCCTCCTGCGTGGTTGTTAAAAAAAACTTCCATTTTTCAAGTTAAGCTTAACGTTTTGTGAAAGTTCTGTTCAAATTCTATTCGAGTTCTGTAATTATTTATGATACCATAATTATTGGAAGGCTGTTTATCTCTCCAGCCAGATTCTCTCAACCCTTCGCCTTGCACCGCAGTGTGAAGAATAGATTCAAACGTCCGTCACTCCTGGCCACACTGACTACCAGATTCCTACCCACCCCTCATACCATTTTCCTTCCCACATCTTCTTCTCCTTCCTTTCCCTTAAAAAACCCTCCACACAGCATCCTCAAAGATGACATAGGCCCTTAGGGAAATTGTTTTCCTCGGTGCCTCCTGTGTGGAGCTAATGTAAAAAAAAAGTTTAGCAATGCATAATTTCATGATGCCAGAGCTCAATATTGTATATAGAAACCAATTAATGGTTCCCGGGGTGGCGATTCCAATTCCACGTTGAATGATTATCATTAAAATGCAAAATACAAAAAAAAGCGCTATGTAAATTTCATATTTTTGGAAAAAATGATCCCATTCAACTTCTAGTAATATCATCACATATTTTACAAAAAAAAACATACGCAATATCATCAGAAGATTCTGAGTCGTTATGTGCAGTAGCCTACTCAGATTCTGAGTAGGTACCCACACATCTGTAAAAAAAAAGTAATTAAAAATTTGTAAAATTTAGTATGTATATCCGAATGTAAATGAAGCAATCTACGCTTTTTTCTGATGTGTAAAACAAAAACTTTAGCTATTCATTTGGACAGAAAATAAGATAAAAGTTCTCTCATACCTAGTACCTACCTACTAACACACATAATATATCTGTGTTCCTAGTTACCTACGTATTTTTACAAAACAAATAATTGCACCAACCAATTACCCATGTAATTTAATTTTAGTTAAATGTACAGAATAAATAGTTCCAATACACGTAGGTACTGAAGCATTTTTTAAAATTCCATCTTTGATTACTTCCTTTTATTTTATATCATAATTTTAAAGTAAATAAGTTCCTACTCATAGTGAATATTGTCATTTGAATTAATAAGCAATAACATCTCTATGCGGCCACTCTGATTGGACATCGGAATAGAATTCCAATCTCTCTCCTGATTGGCTGAAAGCTAAAAAAGATAGGGTCCGCCAATATTTCCTTACTCATTTTAAACAAACACAATTTGATGAACAAAATTTTTTTTTTTTTTTTAAATCGACCCTTTGATTTTATTTTTTTGAAAATGTCATCTATCAAGTGTCCACCTTTCAAATTTAGCCACGCCAATACTATTTTCGTAATAAATAGTTATTCAGAACGAAAAATGTATTGAAATTTAAAAAAAAACTACGTATCTCATTTTGAAAAAAAAATTATACGCTGCGAAAATCTTTGTCGCAACGGCCCGACTCCATTTTCTAAAAACAAAAAAAAATAAGAAAACATTATTAATAATATTACAAAATTAATCAATATATTTCCAACGGTATTTTTTTTACCACCCTGCACTTACATTCGTAAACACTGGCAAGCAACGAAAATCGGCATTATTTTAGTGAGAACGCATTAAGTACCTACCTATCCTGTTTTCTTGATATTTTAAGTGATTTAAATGAAAGAACATTCTTCATAAGCCGGTAGGTACCTACCTCAAACATACCGGGAAAAATAATATTGGTGTAGGTAGGTACCTACGCTTATTCTCAATAAATACTTGGCGAATTTTCAATAATTCAATGGAATGGTAGGTACCTACCGCGTTATAAATTGTGTTGTTTTAAATTTTCGTATGGCCAGCGATTTTTACACTCTCAAAGAATTTACGAACACGTTTTTGACATGAAAATGTGTAATATTTGGCAGCATCTCCTGACATATTTTATATGAGAATCATATGTATTATGGTTATTAAAAGTTGCGGAATCTTTCCGGCTATCGTATTTTTAAAAAACATCTAGCCCGGAATCGGTTTTTCGGCGGCAATGTCGTTTTCCGAAAAACAACGACCCAAACCGCCGAGAGTTCCGTTTTGTTAGGCTAAAACTTTGACATCTGAGATCCTGACCTATGTCAAGTCAATAGTCCTAGCATTTTCCTTTGTGAAATAAGCGGGTTTTTTCGTCATTTTTTTTTTTCAAACGCCATCTGTCGGCGGGAAATACAACCGAGCCGGATCGAGTGATTCGAGTAGAGCTTCTAGTTTTCGCCGCCGATTCTTATAGGAGAATAAATCCCTGTATATATTTCATTTTGTCGAAAAAAATATACTCCCAGCTTCTTGTCTGAATTTGCTTCAACCGAAAGTGAACCTTAAGGTGGGTGAAACGTAAAGGGCAGAATGGTCGTTTTTCGCGTCAAGGAAAAAGTGCGCGGTCGATAAACTGTGTATTAATATATACTAGGTTTTGCCCGTTGCAGAAGCAACTGACGGGTTAAGACACTATGCGATTTGACGTGTGAACGTGGATGAAGCGAGGAGGAGTGTGTGTTAAATTAAATATATGAAGAAACCTGAGTTCACAGTGGCCTTGCAACGCATGCCGGGTACCCGTTGTATATAATGTTATGTAGTGCAGCGCTTGCATTAAAATGTAATTTCCCAGGAATTGGAATGGAACCATTACAGTTAAGTTGATCCCGAGGTTACAGTGACCTTGCAACGCATGCCGAGTAACCGTTGTATATCATGTTATATGATGCAGGCACTTGCTTTAAAATATTATTTCCCGGGAATTGGGATGGAACCATTACAGTTAAGTTGACCCCGAGGTTACAGTGACCTTGCAACGCATGCCGTGTACCCGTTGTATATTATGTTATAAATTGCAGGCGCTTGCATTAAAATTTTATTTCCCGGGAATCGGGATGAAACCATTACAGTAAAGTTGACCCCTAGGTTACAGTGACCTTGCAACGCATGCCGGGTACCCGTTGTATATAATGTTATATAGTGCAGGCGCTTGCATTATAATGTAGTTTCCGGGGACTTGGGATGGAACCATTACAGTTTAGTTGACCCTGAGGTTAAAGTGGCCTTGCAACGCATGCCGGGTACCCGTAGTATATAATGTTACATAGTGCAGGCGCTTGCATTATAATGTAGTTTCCCAAGACTTCGGATGGAAACATTACAGTTTTATTGACCCCGAGGTTAAAGCGGCCTTGCAACGCATGCCGGGTACCCGTTGTATATAATTTTATAAAGTGCATAATTTTATAATGTTGTTTCCCGGGACTTGGTAGGGAACCATTACGGTTTAGTTGACCCCGAAGTTAAAGTGGCCTCGCAACGCATGCCGGGTACCGCAGTTTAGCAGTGCAAAATTTCACTATGCCGGAGCTCACTATTGTAGTTGTATTGTATTTCATTTTGCAAGTGTAAGTACTAAGTAGGTACTTTGTTGTAATATTTCACCAAAACGACGCCATTATGCTGTTGAGCATAAAATAATTTTCACTACAAATAAATTCATTCAATATCATGTTTTGATTTTTAAATAAAAAAAAAAAAGTCCCCGCCAGTAAGTACCTACCTAGAACACGCGTAATGTATATATATATACAATGTTCAAATAGAACACACTTAAAAATAAAAAAAATAAAATTAATAAAAAAAATTTACAATTCTTTAAATTTTTCTAGTAAATTTTCAGTTCTATAAAGTTCCGTTCGAGTTCTGTAATTATTTCAGTTTTGTGATGTAACTGGTCTGTAATGATAAAACAATAGAATTTGAGTAGAACCATCACAGAACGTGAAAATTAACTTTAAAAAAGTTCAATTATTCTGTATCATCGAAACAACCTTACCTTAGTATTTATTGCATTAAAACCTAATTCGTTGTGTAGGTACCCATTCAGGTAGGTACCTGCGCATTTCCTTAGATTCCGGCAATCTTAGCTTTTTTCATCATATTTGCAATACTACCGAAATAAGTAGGTACCTACCCCGAATGAAAAACGTGTTAATTTGACTGGCCAGCAAATATTTAAACTTCCGATGGAATCTGTGAGCGCGTATTTTGATGATTTTTTTTCGGAAAATTTCGAGTTTTGTCTGCATCTCCTGACGTATTTTATATGAGAATCATATGTTTTATTGGTGTTAAAAGTTGCGGAATCTATCCGGCTATCGTATTTTCAAAAAACATCTAGCCCGGAATCGGTTTTTTCGGCGGTAATGTCGTTTTCCGAAAAACAACGACCGAAACCGCCGAGAGTTCCGTTTTGTTAGGCTAAAAATTTGACATCTGAGATCCTGACCTATGTCAATAGTCCTATATAGCATTTTCCTTTGTGAAATTAGCGGGTTTTTTCCTAAATTTTTTTTTTCAAACGCCGTCTGTCGGCGGGAAATATAATCGAGTGATTCGAGTAGAGCTTCTAGTTTTCGCCGCCGATTCGTATCGGAGAATAAATCCCTGTATATATTTCATTTTGTCGGAAAAAAATTACCCCCAGTTTCCATTCGGAATTTGCTTCAACCGAAAGTGAACCTTGAGGTGGGTGAAACGCAAAGGGCGTACTGGTCGTTTTTGCGTCGACGAAAAAGTGAGCTTTTCCCGACCTACCCCAAAACCAAGCATTAATATATACTAGGTTTTGCCCGTTGCAGAAGCAACTGACGGGTTTAAACACTATGCGATTTGACGTGTGAACGTGGATGAAGCGAGGAAGAGTGTGTGTTAAATTAAATATATGAAGAAACCTGAGGTTACAGTGACCTTGCAACGCATGCCGAGTACCCGTTGTATATTATGTTATGTAGTGCAGCGCTTGCATTAAAATGTAATTTCCCAGGAATTGGAATGGAACCATTACAGTTAAGTTGACCCCGAGGTTACAGTGACCTTGCAACGCATGCCGAGTAACCGTTGTATATTATGTTATAAATTGCAGGCGCTTGCATTAAAATTTTATTTCCCGGGAACCGGGATCAAACCATTACAGTAAAGTTGACCCCTAGGTTACAGTGACCTTGCAACGCATACCGGGTACCCGTTGTATATAATGTTATATAGTGCAGGCGCTTGCTTTAAAATGTTATTTCCCGGGAATTGGGATGGAACCATTACAGTTAAGTTGACCCCGAGGTTACAGTGACCTTGCAACGCATGCCGTGTACCCGTTGTATATTATGTTATAAATTGCAGGCGCTTGCATTAAAATTTTATTTCCCGGGAATCGGGATGAAACCATTACAGTAAAGTTGGCCCCTAGGTTACAGTGACCTTGCAACGCATGCCGGGTACCCGTTGTATATAATGTTATATAGTGCAGGCGCTTGCATCATAATGTAGTTTCCGGGGACTTGGGATGGAACCATTAGAGTTTAGTTGACCCTGAGGTTAAAGTGGCCTTGCAACGCATGCCGGGTACCCGTAGTATATAATGTTACATAGTGCAGGCGCTTGCATTATAATGTAGTTTCCCAGGACTTCGGATGGAAACATTACAGTTTTATTGACCCCGAGGTTAAAGCGGCCTTGCAACGCATGCCGGGTACCCGTTGTATATAATTTTATAAAGTGCATAATTTTATAATGTTGTTTCCCGGGACTTGGTAGGGAACCATTACGGTTTAGTTGACCCCGAAGTTAAAGTGGCCTCGCAACGCATGCCGGGTACCCGCTGTAAATAATTAATTTATTTACGCACAAATAGTCCATTAACAATAACAATCGGTTGCACGGTTTAGCAGTGCAAAATTTCATTATGCCGGAGCTCACTATTGTAGTTGTATTGTATTTCATTTTGCAAGTGTAAGTACTAAGTAGGTACTTTGTTGTAATATTTCACCAAAACGACGCCATTATGCTGTTGAGCATAAAATAATTTTCACTACAAATAAATTCATTCAATATCATGTTTTGATTTTTAAATGAAAAAAGTCCCCGCAAGTAAGTACCTACCTAGAACACGCGTAATGTATATATATATACAATGTTCAAATAGAACACACTTAAAAATAAAAAAAATAATTAATAAAAAAATTGACAATTCTTTAAATTTTTCTAGTAAATTTTCAGTTCTATAAAGTTCCGTTCGAGTTCTGTAATTATTTCAGTTTTGTGATGTAACTGGTCTGTAATGATAAAACAATAGAATTTGAGTAGAACCATCACAGAACGTGAAAATTAACTTTAAAAAAGTTCAATTATTCTGTATCATCGAAACAACCTTACCTTAGTATTTATTGCATTAAAACCTAATTCGTTGTGTAGGTACCCATTCAGGTAGGTGCCTGCGCATTTCCTTAGATTCCGGCAATCTTAGCTTTTTTCATCATATTTGCAATACTACCGAAATAAGTAGGTACCTACCCCGAATGAAAAACGTGTTAATTTGACTGGCCAGCAAATATTTAAACTTCCGATGGAATCTGTGAGCGCGTATTTTGATGATTTTTTTTCGGAAAATTTCGAGTTTTGTCAGCATCTCCTGACGTATTTTATATGAGAATCATATGTTTTATTGGTGTTAAAAGTTGCGGAATCTATCCGGCTATCGTATTTTCAAAAAACATCTAGCCCGGAATCGGTTTTTCGGCGGTAATGTCGTTTTCCGAAAAACAACGACCGAAACCGCCGAGAGTTCCGTTTTGTTAGGCTAAAAATTTGACATCTGAGATCCTGACCTATGTCAATAGTCCTATATAGCATTTTCCTTTGTGAAATTAGCGGGTTTTTTCCTAAATTTTTTTTTTCAAACGCCGTCTGTCGGCGGGAAATATAATCGAGTGATTCGAGTAGAGCTTCTAGTTTTCGCCGCCGATTCGTATCGGAGAATAAATCCCTGTATATATTTCATTTTGTCGGAAAAAAATTACCCCCAGTTTCCATTCGGAATTTGCTTCAACCGAAAGTGAACCTTGAGGTGGGTGAAACGCAAAGGGCGTACTGGTCGTTTTTGCGTCGACGAAAAAGTGACCTTTTCCCGACCTACCCCAAAACCAAACAATACTATATACTAGGTTTTGCCCGTTGCAGAAGCAACTGACGGGTTAAGACACTATGCGATTTGACGTGTGAACGTGGATGAAGCGAGGAGGAGTGTGTGTTAAATTAAATATATGAAGAAACCTGAGTTCACAGTGGCCTTGCAACGCATGCCGGGTACCCGTTGTATATAATGTTATGTAGTGCAGCGCTTGCATTAAAATGTAATTTCCCAGGAATTGGAATGGAACCATTACAGTTAAGTTGATCCCGAGGTTACAGTGACCTTGCAACGCATGCCGAGTAACCGTTGTATATCATGTTATATATTGCAGGCACTTGCTTTAAAATATTATTTCCCGGGAATTGGGATGGAACCATTACAGTTAAGTTGACCCCGAGGTTACAGTGACCTTGCAACGCATGCCGTGTACCCGTTGTATATTATGTTATAAATTGCAGGCGCTTGCATTAAAATTTTATTTCCCGGGAATCGGGATGAAACCATTACAGTAAAGTTGACCCCTAGGTTAAAGTCGCCTTGCAACGCATACCGGGTACCCGTTGTATATAATTTTATATAGTGCAGGTGCTTGCATTATAATGTAGTTTCCCGGTACTTGGGATGGAACCATTATAATTAAGTTGACCCCGAGGTTACAGTGACCTTGCAACGCATGCCGGGTACCCGTTGTATATACTGTTATATAGTGCAGGCGCTTGCATTATAATGTAGTTTCCCAGGACTTCGGATGGAAACATTACAGTTTTATTGACCCCGAGGTTAAAGCGGCCTTGCAACGCATGCCGGGTACCCGTTGTATATAATTTTATAAAGTGCATAATTTTATAATGTTGTTTCCCGGGACTTGGTAGGGAACCATTACGGTTTAGTTGACCCCGAAGTTAAAGTGGCCTCGCAACGCATGCCGGGTACCCGCTGTATATAATTAATTTATTTACGCACAAATAGTCCATTAACAATAACAATCGGTTGCACGGTTTAGCAGTGCAAAATTTCATTATGCCGGAGCTCACTATTGTAGTTGTATTGTATTTCATTTTGCAAGTGTAAGTACTAAGTAGGTACTTTGTTGTAATATTTCACCAAAACGACGTCATTATGCTGTTGAGCATAAAATAATTTTCACTATAAATAAATTCATTCAATATCATGTTTTGATTTTTAAATGAAAAAAGTCCCTGGAAGTAAGTACCTGCCTAGAACACGCGTAATTATTTTTTTTATTTAACAATGTCCAAATAGAACACACTTAAAAATAAAATAAAATAATTAATAAAAAAAATTGACAATTCTTTAAATTTTTCTAGTAAATTTTCAGTTCTATAAAGTTCCGTTCGAGTTCTGTAATTATTTCAGTTTTGTGATGTAACTGGTCTGTAATGATAAAACAATAGAATTTGAGTAGAACCATCACAGAACGTGAAAATTAACTTAAAAAAAGTTCCATTATTCTGTATCATCGAAACAACCTTACCGTAGTATTTATTGCATTAAAACCTAATTCGTTGTGTAGGTACCCATTCAGGTAGGTACCTGCGCATTTCCTTAGATTCCGGCAATCTTAGCTTTTTTCATCATATTTGCAATACTACCGAAATAAGTAGGTACCTACCCCGAATGAAAAACGTATTAATTTGAACTGGCCAGGAATATTTAAACTTCCGATGGAATCTGTGAGCGCGTATTTTGATGATTTTTTTTCGGAAAATTTCGTGTTTCGTCAGCATCTCCTGACGTATTTTATATGAGAATCATATGTTTTATTGGTGTTAAAAGTTGCGGAATCTATCCGGCTATCGTATTTTCAAAAAACATCTAGCCCGGAATCGGTTTTTCGGCGGTAATGTCGTTTTCCGAAAAACAACGACCGAAACCGCCGAGAGTTCCGTTTTGTTAGGCTAAAAATTTGACATCTAAGATTTTGACCATAGACCTAGCATTTTCCTTTGAGGAAAATGCTAAGTCTTTTTTTGTCATTTTTTTTTTGAAACGCTATCTGTCGGCGGGAAATACAACCGAGCCGAATCGAGTGATTCGAGTAGAGCTTCTAGTTTTCGCCGCCGATTCGTATCGGAGAATAAATCCCTGTATATATTTCATTTTGTCGAAAAAAATTTGCTTACAGTTTTCAGTCCCAATTTGCTTCAACCGAAAGTGAACCTTGAGGTGGGTGAAACGCAAAGGGCGTACTGGTCGTTTTTGCGTCAACCAAAAAGTGCGCGGAAAAAGACCTCTCCCAAAACCAAACAATACTATATACTAGGTTTTGCCCGTTGCAGAAGCAACTGACGGGTTAAGACACTATGCGATTTGACGTGTGAACGTGGATGAAGCGAGGAGGAGTGTGTGTTAAATTAAATATATGAAGAAACCTGAGTTCACAGTGGCCTTGCAACGCATGCCGGGTACCCGTTGTATATAATGTTATGTAGTGCAGCGCTTGCATTAAAATGTAATTTCCCAGGAATTGGAATGGAACCATTACAGTTAAGTTGATCCCGAGGTTACAGTGACCTTGCAACGCATGCCGAGTAACCGTTGTATATCATGTTATATATTGCAGGCACTTGCTTTAAAATGTTATTTCCCGGGAATTGGGATGGAACCATTACAGTTAAGTTGACCCCGAAGTTACAGTGACCTTGCAACGCATGCCGTGTACCCGTTGTATATTATGTTATAAATTGCAGGCGCTTGCATTAAAATTTTATTTCCCGGGAATCGGGATGAAACCATTACAGTAAAGTTGACTCCTAGGTTACAGTGACCTTGCAACGCACGCCGGGTACCCGTTGTATATAATGTTACATAGTGCAGGCGCTTGCATTATTATGTAGTTTCCGGGGACTTGGGATGGAACCATTACAGTTTAGTTGACCCTTAGGTTAAAGTGGCCTTGCAACGCATGCCGGGTACCCGTTGTATATAATTTTATAAAGTGCATAATTTTATAATGTTGTTTCCCGGGACTTGGTAGGGAACCATTACGGTTTAGTTGACCCCGAAGTTAAAGTGGCCTCGCAACGCATGCCGGGTACCCGCTGTATATAATTAATTTATTTACGCACAAATAGTCCATTAATAATAACAATCGGTTGCACGGTTTAGCAGTGCAAAATTTCATTATGCCGGAGCTCACTATTGTAGTTGTATTGTATTTCATTTTGCAAGTGTAAGTACTAAGTAGGTACTTTGTTGTAATATTTCACCAAAACGACGCCATTATGCTGTTGAGCATAAAATAATTTTCACTATAAATAAATTCATTCAATATCATGTTTTGATTTTTAAATGAAAAAAGTCCCCGCAAGTAAGTACCTACCTAGAACACGCGTAATGTATATATATATATATATATATATTTTTTTTTATTTAACAATGTTCAAATAGAACACACTTAAAAATAAAAAATAATAATTAATAAAAAAAATTGACAATTCTTTAAACTTTTCTAGTAAATTTTCAGTTCTATAAAGTTCCGTTCGAGTTCTGTAATTATTTCAGTTTTGTGATGTAACTGGTCTGTAATGATAAAACAATAGAATTTGAGTAGAACCATCACAGAACGTGAAAATTAACTTAAAAAAAGTTCCATTATTCTGTATCATCGAAACAACCTTACCGTAGTATTTATTGCATTAAAACCTAATTCGTTGTGTAGGTACCCATTCAGGTAGGTACCTGCGCATTTCCTTAGATTCCGGCAATCTTAGCTTTTTTCATCATATTTGCAATACTACCGAAATAAGTAGGTACCTACCCCGAATGAAAAACGTATTAATTTGAACTGGCCAGGAATATTTAAACTTCCGATGGAATCTGTGAGCGCGTATTTTGATGATTTTTTTTCGGAAAATTTCGTGTTTCGTCAGCATCTCCTGACGTATTTTATATGAGAATCATATGTTTTATTGGTGTTAAAAGTTGCGGAATCTATCCGGCTATCGTATTTTCAAAAAACATCTAGCCCGGAATCGGTTTTTCGGCGGTAATGTCGTTTTCCGAAAAACAACGACCGAAACCGCCGAGAGTTCCGTTTTGTTAGGCTAAAAATTTGACATCTAAGATTTTGACCATAGACCTAGCATTTTCCTTTGAGGAAAATGCTAAGTCTTTTTTTGTCATTTTTTTTTTGAAACGCTATCTGTCGGCGGGAAATACAACCGAGCCGAATCGAGTGATTCGAGTAGAGCTTCTAGTTTTCGCCGCCGATTCGTATCGGAGAATAAATCCCTGTATATATTTCATTTTGTCGAAAAAAATTTGCTTACAGTTTTCAGTCCCAATTTGCTTCAACCGAAAGTGAACCTTGAGGTGGGTGAAACGCAAAGGGCGTACTGGTCGTTTTTGCGTCAACCAAAAAGTGCGCGGAAAAAGACCTCTCCCAAAACCAAACAATACTATATATACTAGGTTTTGCCCGTTGCAGAAGCAACTGACGGGTTAAGACACTATGCGATTTGACGTGTGAACGTGGATGAAGCGAGGAGGAGTGTGTGTTAAATTAAATATATGAAGAAACCTGAGTTCACAGTGGCCTTGCAACGCATGCCGGGTACCCGTTGTATATAATGTTATGTAGTGCAGCGCTTGCATTAAAATGTAATTTCCCAGGAATTGGAATGGAACCATTACAGTTAAGTTGATCCCGAGGTTACAGTGACCTTGCAACGCATGCCGAGTAACCGTTGTATATCATGTTATATATTGCAGGCACTTGCTTTAAAATGTTATTTCCCGGGAATTGGGATGGAACCATTACAGTTAAGTTGACCCCGAAGTTACAGTGACCTTGCAACGCATGCCGTGTACCCGTTGTATATTATGTTATAAATTGCAGGCGCTTGCATTAAAATTTTATTTCCCGGGAATCGGGATGAAACCATTACAGTAAAGTTGACTCCTAGGTTACAGTGACCTTGCAACGCACGCCGGGTACCCGTTGTATATAATGTTACATAGTGCAGGCGCTTGCATTATTATGTAGTTTCCGGGGACTTGGGATGGAACCATTACAGTTTAGTTGACCCTTAGGTTAAAGTGGCCTTGCAACGCATGCCGGGTACCCGTTGTATATAATTTTATAAAGTGCATAATTTTATAATGTTGTTTCCCGGGACTTGGTAGGGAACCATTACGGTTTAGTTGACCCCGAAGTTAAAGTGGCCTCGCAACGCATGCCGGGTACCCGCTGTATATAATTAATTTATTTACGCACAAATAGTCCATTAATAATAACAATCGGTTGCACGGTTTAGCAGTGCAAAATTTCATTATGCCGGAGCTCACTATTGTAGTTGTATTGTATTTCATTTTGCAAGTGTAAGTACTAAGTAGGTACTTTGTTGTAATATTTCACCAAAACGACGCCATTATGCTGTTGAGCATAAAATAATTTTCACTATAAATAAATTCATTCAATATCATGTTTTGATTTTTAAATGAAAAAAGTCCCCGCAAGTAAGTACCTACCTAGAACACGCGTAATGTATATATATATATATATATATATATTTTTTTTTTTATTTAACAATGTTCAAATAGAACACACTTAAAAATAAAAAATAATAATTAATAAAAAAAATTGACAATTCTTTAAATTTTTCTAGTAAATTTTCAGTTCTATAAAGTTCCGTTCGAGTTCTGTAATTATTTCAGTTTTGTGATGTAACTGGTCTGTAATGATAAAACAATAGAATTTGAGTAGAACCATCACAGAACGTGAAAATTAACTTAAAAAAAGTTCCATTATTCTGTATCATCGAAACAACCTTACCGTAGTATTTATTGCATTAAAACCTAATTCGTTGTGTAGGTACCCATTCAGGTAGGTACCTGCGCATTTCCTTAGATTCCGGCAATCTTAGCTTTTTTCATCATATTTGCAATACTACCGAAATAAGTAGGTACCTACCCCGAATGAAAAACGTATTAATTTGAACTGGCCAGGAATATTTAAACTTCCGATGGAATCTGTGAGCGCGTATTTTGATGATTTTTTTTCGGAAAATTTCGTGTTTCGTCAGCATCTCCTGACGTATTTTATATGAGAATCATATGTTTTATTGGTGTTAAAAGTTGCGGAATCTATCCGGCTATCGTATTTTCAAAAAACATCTAGCCCGGAATCGGTTTTTCGGCGGTAATGTCGTTTTCCGAAAAACAACGACCGAAACCGCCGAGAGTTCCGTTTTGTTAGGCTAAAAATTTGACATCTAAGATTTTGACCATAGACCTAGCATTTTCCTTTGAGGAAAATGCTAAGTCTTTTTTTGTCATTTTTTTTTTGAAACGCTATCTGTCGGCGGGAAATACAACCGAGCCGAATCGAGTGATTCGAGTAGAGCTTCTAGTTTTCGCCGCCGATTCGTATCGGAGAATAAATCCCTGTATATATTTCATTTTGTCGAAAAAAATTTGCTTACAGTTTTCAGTCCCAATTTGCTTCAACCGAAAGTGAACCTTGAGGTGGGTGAAACGCAAAGGGCGTACTGGTCGTTTTTGCGTCAACCAAAAAGTGCGCGGAAAAAGACCTCTCCCAAAACCAAACAATACTATATATATATATATATAGTTTATAAGAATGAGAATAAATAAAGTTTCAACATCTGAATTGTTAAGCCATAATTTGAACTCTTTTCAGTATTGCGGTAGTTTAGTCACCACTTTAGAAGAGATACTATTCGAATTAAATATTATTCAAGTGAAAAAACATGTATGAGATAGCTCTAAATAATTGAACAAAAATATCGTTTTTGGTTTTGCGTTTTTACGCCGTGTTGCGCTATCTATTTCGGTAGTCAAAAGTTTCTGACAGAATTACGGTGTCTATTGTCAAGGTAGATGCGATATCGAAGATCTAGTGAAAACTGGGCGTACTGTAAAGGGCCCAAAGATATTTTAATAGTACACAACTGCTAACCCTGTACAAATCACAAGTGCGCCCCACGGTTGAATTTGCAACGTATGCAGGGACATTGGAGGTCTAGTTTCGTTATCAAATGTAGAGCCGTTTTTACCAAAAAAAATAGAGTCCTTGCAAGAGCCTTGAAGGGGTAATCATCTGTTACCTATAGCAGGGCGGGTATCATTCTGCAGAGGGAGACCTTTTGGCTTCCTCAGCCGGACTCTCTCCACCCATTGCCTTGTACCACACAGTGGGAGGAATAGATTCGTATGCCCCCCAGATTACCCATCCCTCATGTTTTTCCTCCCTCGTATAGTCCTCTCCTTCCTTCCTCCAAAAAGACCCTCCACACAGCATCCCAAAAGATGACACATGTCCCGAGGGAAATTCTCAGTGTGGAGCTATTGTAAAAAAAAAAAATTATTGAATTTCCAGTGTTCATTATAATATTTATTTTTTAAATTACTAAAATAGTATTGCATTCCGCACAAATTCGCATTTCGTACAAATTTACAAATTAATATTCGGATTTATGGTTAGAGTTCCGGAAAGCGAAGTGCATAATTTGTTGTTTTAAAAATTATACGTCAAAATTTTAACCGCGAAACATCGAATTTCTCGCCGTTGTTGGATTAAATTTAATTATTTCCCTCATTATTCCAGTTTAAAACTGGCAGTACATATCAAGTTACTTCATTTATTTATTTATTTTTTCAGGTTCTCCATAAAACAGTTATACACCAAATTATTACGGAGAAGATTACAAAATGTAAGAGGAAAAAAAGGCCAAGGGGGCAGTTTCACTATGTTGAGACATATGTCAAAAGATAGTTACTGAACTCTCTATAGGTAACATTGAAGATGTAAATGCTCAATGCGCAGTTGACTTGCTCTATTTAATGGGGCATTCTGAAAGGAAGAAGTTCTCGCTTTCGGAGCATAAAAAAGTGTGTGGGATCTCCCACGAGTATACGCGTTAGGGACATGTAGGTTAAACTCCTTCAACATAGGTGGATTCAGTACAGTACCGGAGATCAGCTTAAAAAAATGTTTCAACAAAAATATTTTACAGCCCACCGTAAGGTATTAAGGTATTAAGATACGAACCTACTCATATTTGCATGACGCTACTAAAATAATTTTGCCGTTTTTTTGAAGTGAAAACTTCTTTAGCACCGTTGTGATTTGAAACTCGGTGAAACGGAAAAAATCGACACCAAAAAGATACAAACACAATATATCTACATCTGTAGGATTAAGCCTGCAAGAGAATGAGACGGAATAAACGGTCTCCTCGTTGTGCGGTTCTTCATAGCCTATCGGTCTCCTCTTTGTACGGTGCTTCGTAGTCTGTCGGTCTCTTCTTTGTGCAGTGTTTCATAGCCTAACGACTCTCGTCTACTTTAGGAAGTTTTCACTTCTACCACGTGTAAATAGCAAACTCTGATTTTTTTTTGATGTGAAAACTTCTTTAGCGCCGTTGTGATTTGAAACTCGATGAAACGAGAAAGCCACACTAAAGAGAGACAAATACATACATCTGTAGGATTTAGCCTGCGAGAGAATGCGATAGTATAATCGGTCTCCTCATTGTACGGTGCTTCGTAGCTTATCGGTCTCCTCTTTGGAGTGCTTCATAGCCTTTTTTGCAGTTCTGTGTAAATCTATTCAGGTTCTGTGATTATTTTAGTGTTACGAAGCAACTGGCCTATAATGATATAAGAACAGAACTTGAATAGAACTTACTCAGAACGTGAAAATTAACTTTATATATTTGATGAATTGTTAAAATTTGAAGTCCTAAGCCTATCGGCGGCCATTCTTGTATAAAATAGTTAAGTCTCTAATTTTTCTCTAGTCCTAAACTATCTCAATCCAAAATTTATCAAAATTAATATTCCTATCTGACGTTGAAATATTATCAAATTTGGAGTTTCGTAACTTTTGTAATTCATTCCTCTCCTTCTTCTTTCGTTTGGTGAGGGGATTGAAGGGGTATATCTACTTCTGAGAACTGCACACTTGATTTTTTGGATGAATCCATCCCTCCCACCACGTTTGAGATCGCTAACGTCTTTACTTATTAGATATTACAATTTAATGTTTTCTCATTAAGTATTTCTAACAATAAAAAATAAAATATTCATTCTAAACATGCAGAAAAGTCAATTTATATCGCATTTTTAAATAGAATGAATATTAAGGCGATCCACTAGTTCACTACTGTGCCGTGGACAGTAGTCCTTCGGTGGACGCCATAGGGGTCACTTTGAATAACCGAATTCGTCGACTAGCGGCCGTATTGTAAAATATCAAAGCGAAAATGCATATTTTATTTTATTTTGGGAAGATTGGGTGTAAATATCAACTTTTTTTGCGATTATTATAAAATAAACTGAATTTGCCACATTACACGATAAAACCATATCCGAAAAGGGGTTTATAAATAGGAGAGTTTGGACTTGAAAGTGTGTTTTTTAGACCTTATACTTTATTTTTTTATAGGCTTATTAAAAAACTTATAAAAAAAATGACCGACATTTTTAAGGGCCAAGGTATGTTCTACACGCAGTATTTAATTGAAGCATCTACAATACTTCTAAGCGATCAAATTTTCAAAACAAAAACATATGATTTTGCATTATTTACTATGACTTCGTCTTAAGCCAATTATATATTAAAATTTGGAGGGGCGGGTATGGGTCCCGCCGCCCCGGGAACCATTTATTGGATAACCAACACCTCTGTCATAGGTTGCCCCAAGTGGTTCCCTACGTTTGGTGACTTAGCAAGAGTGCCCGGGTTCATGGGGTGAGGTTTGTCTGGGTCTTGGTGGCGGATGCGTCTACCCACCAGCTGCGTGGCAGGTCGGATCGGGAGAGAGAGTCCCTTTTATTTCTACAGCCGTATTCTCTCGGAACATCGCCTTGCACCGCAGTGGGAGGGGAGGATTCGTACGTCTATCACTCCTGGACACGCTGACCCCCGAATTCCCACCCATCCCTAATTACTCTTTTCCTTTCCAGAACTTCCTCTCCTTCCTTTCCGAAAAAGACCCTCCACACAGCATTCCCAAAAATGACATAGGCTCTGAGGTGAACTGTGTTCCTCAGGACTTTCTGTAATGAGCAAAAATTCGGGAAGAATCTTGCAATATTAAATAAAGATAGCAGCCAACAAAAATATGCGATAAGAAAATGAAGATATATTGGTAGTGCGTCGAAGTACGACACAGTTAAATACGACCAAAGGAGAGAGAGACGAATTAATTCAGTGGTTAGAGCAGAGCCCCGACAATGCTAAGGTCCTGGGTTTATTCCTGGACGCGACCTAATCTTTCAAGATTTTTCTGTTTAAAATTTTTATTTGAGGTTTCCTAATATTGTCTACAATGATTAAATAAATATAGTTAATGAAGTATTTTTGGTATTTGCATACGCGAGGTCATGAACCTGCGACCTCTGGGGTCAATAACCTAGGAGATACCATTCTCTTTTACCATTTCCATTTTTTTAATTAACGTAAATCTTTACTTATTCATTATCCGAAGGGAGAAAATATTAATTCGACTTCGCTGCAAAATCCGGTAGGAAAATTAATTAAAAGTACACACCCGTCAAGTGTATTTGATATGGAGGGTGAAACACTGTGAATGACACAGGTATTTAATGTTTAATTTTTATAAGAAAAACTTTATAACTTTTAAAATAATTATAATAATTATCTGAACGAAAATATGTAAGAGAACAACGTACAGAAAAACAGAAAAAGTTAATGGTCGCAACTGGGAAACGAACCCAGAACCTCTCATCTATCCGGGACGCGCGTTTTCCAATTCTGCCATTGCGCCCTACTGTCAAACCGTCATAACAGCCAAGTTCAAATTTTAAATTTTAGAATTAACAATATTATCTTCAACTAATTTATTTGCATATCATAGGCAACTACCCTTTTTATTGTAAACAATCGTTCTAAGAATCGGTTTGTAACCTGGATAGCGTCATAAATATATAAATTCACATTTTTCATACGGATAAATATATCCGGTTTTATTTAAATAGAACTATTGACTTTTTATTTATTTATTTATTATTTAAACGCCCGTACATAGGGCTATTACATTACTATTACGGAGAAACTTGACAACAGAGGCAACTAAATTACTAGTCAATTCGTATGTTGTTTCACATCTAGATTATTGCAACGGAATATACGCTAGTCTCCCAAAATATCAAATCAACAAATTACAATCTGTTTTCAACGCTGCGGCAAGGCTCATCACCGGCGTATCTAAATATTCCCATATTTCTGAGCATCTCAAAAATCTTCACTGGCTCAAGTGCCCCGAGAGAATACAGTTTAAGCTCTGCTGGATGGTATTCAAGTCTCTTAACGGAATGGCTCCGACTTACTTATCGGAAATGTGTATTCCAGAAAATTCCGATTCTCGACAATCAACCCTCAGGTCAGCAGCAACATCAGCGATTGGAAGGTTGAAGGAACCAAAGCGCACACCAGATACTAAATTCGGTGAGCATGCTTTCGGAGTGTCGGGACCTAAAGCCTGGAATGGACTGCCACACGAGTTAAGAATGATCACAGATTCAGCGCAATTTAGAGCTAAACTTAAAACTCATCTTTTCAGACAGTCGTATCCATAAGTTAAAAAAAAAAAAAACTTTCACCTTCGCCTTCACGGCTCGCAACATTGTAAATAACTAAGTGTGTAAAAGCAAATTCTTAAAATTCTCCAGACTTTTAAAAAAAAATATATATTAACTCAACTTTGGCATTAATCTTCTGTTAAATATAAATAAAAATGTAAAACTCATGCAATGTCCAGTGTTTTGAATATAATGTCCTCCACGTGCAAAGTCGTATCTTCCCCATAGCATAAGCATAAACTTTCTAATAAAGTGTGTTTTGTCGGAAGTGTCCTGCAGGTAAGTATGATTCTGTATCTATTTGAAAATAATAAAATTAGATAGAGCCTAGGATTCATAATAAATTGTAAAGCGCCCTTGAGGTGATTTTTCACAAAAACGGCGCTATACGCACCAGATTTAAATGTCCGGGTTAAATTTTCCCCCCAAAAAAAAAAAAAAAAAAAAAAAAAAAAAAAAGAAGGAAAAACTAAACCCTTTCATACACTTCCCCAAATGATCATCTAGTGAATCCACGTTATGCAATTGCACTATATAAGTATTATAAATACAAAACAATACAAGAACAACATGTCAACCTACTAGAGACCAAATGGGAATATAATTCACCGACTCCAGATATTTTCATATCAGAGGGTTCGGCTCTGTGGCATTTCTAATTGAACCTATAAATCCTACTGATCCCTCAATATAAATATTTAAAAAATCTTTTGTAATCCTACATGTATTTAAAATTACTGCTTTTTGCATTTTTATATACAAATTCTTTGACAAATCTAATATGCTTAAATTTTGAATCAGATTCCTAGGTATTATGCCAGTGGCCGAAATAACACATGGTAATATTTTTATAGTCCGAGAATGCCAAATTCTGTTAATCTCATTTCCTAAATCTGTGTATTTTCTAATTTTTTCAGAAACAGTTTTTTGAATATTACAGGAATTTGGAATAGCTACATCAATGATATAAGTTATTTTTTTAATTTTGTCATGTAAAACTATATCAGGTCTATTATGACTAATTGTTCTGTCTGTTAGTATAGTTTTATCATAATATATTTTATAAAATTCATTTTCTATAAATGAATTTGGTTCATATTCATAATATGGTACTACATTACGGCAATCAATCAAGTTATGTTTAATTACCAAACTTTGGTGAATTATTTTTAAAACCTGATTGTGCCTAAATGTATACTCGGAAGGCGCTAATATAGAACATCCCGATATAATCTGTTCTATAGTTTCGGAAAAAGCCAAACATTTTCTACATAAATCATCAATTTGATTTATATCTTTGATTATATGCTTTCTATAATTTTTAGTATTAATGACTCTATCTTGAATGGCAAGCATAAATCCTTCTATTTCTGCGCTCAACTCTCCAATACTCAACCATTTGTTTGACGAAAGTTTGTCAACATACGTTTGGTTGAGATAATTGAAGTGTTTTGCGTGAATAATTTTATTTGACCAGGAATCTAATAATTCCTGGTTAGTATTTATAAGAATGTTGGCATTCTCGTCATATAAATTTAAAGGTGTAATATTTCTATCTGCCTTGCAAATTATTTTGTGCATTTCTGAGCTATTAGCTTTCCTATGGAAAAAATTTCTAAGCATTTCTACCTGATTGTGTTTCAAAGATGTTATTTTGACTACACCTCTACCTCCTAAATTTCTAGGTAAATTAATTCGTTCTATAGCTGAATTTGGATGATGGCAATTAAATTTTGTTAACGTAGTTCTAATTAATCGTTCTAAACTATCTAAATCTGTATTGGACCATTTAATTATGCCAAATGAGTACGTTAGTAGAGGTATTGCCCAAGTATTTATTGCTTTTACTAAATTTTTAGCAGATAGATTGCATTTTAAAATTTTTCTGATCCTAGTTTGAAATTTAATCCTAATATCATTTTTAATACTAGTGTGATCTAATCTATTCGATTGCGGGTATCCTAAATATTTATAAACCTCATCCCCTTTCATACTTTGAATGATAATAAACCAGATTTATCCAATTATTATTATTATTATTATTATTATTACATACATAATACAAGTGTATCGAACATTTACAAACATTATATATATAGAATAACATACATTACATACATACAATGCATATTAGTACAACAAATATTTATCATTTTCCAAACTATCAGTTACATAAATAACTAATTATTTTTGCTTTGATGCAAGACGGTGACGTATTGAAAATATCGAAAAGGTCTGTATACGTATTGGCAGTTCGGTGAAAACGCACTAGCGGTGAATGATAGGAATAGTTAGTGCTATGATTGTCACTGTGGAAAAGGTGGTGGAGTCGAGTTGATTTAACAGGGACACGAATATTTATAACACTTAACATTTGAGGGCAGTCTATGAGATTGTTCAGTAATTTAAAAAGTATAAGAATGTCATTAATAGTACGCCGGGTAGAAAGTAGTGGTAGGTTTAGATCAGACATTAATGCATTGTAGCGGATTTCAATTACAGGCTGTCTCAATTTGAATTGAATGTATCGAAGAAATTTTCTTTGTACTCTCTCCAAACGGTGTAAGTTACAGGTATAAATCGGAGACCATACAGGAGATGTATATTCCAGCTGCGATCTTACAAGAGAGCAGTAAAGTAGCTTAATTGACTCAATGTTTTGAAAAGTCCTTGTGTTACGTATTACAAAAAGTCTAAATGAATATTCAATTTTTATAAGAAAAACTCTCTTTTTATAACTTTTGAAGGTTATTCCCATCAATTTAATATATCATTGAAGAAGAAGATAATAATAATAATCTAAACGAAAATATGAAAGAGAACAAGACAAAGAAAAACAGAAAAAGTTAATGGTCGCATCTGGGACAACTGTCCCAATGATATTTAATTTTTAAATTAGAAATCTAGGTTAATAATGATGTACAAAGGGGAAGACATGGTACGATCAAGTGAATTGAATTCTTGAGTTGGGTCTTGTCAACCCTTGACCCTGTACGTTAATGGGCGGCCCATTTGATAGATTCCCTGTCTTAACAAACGTTATTTTTTTTTTTTTTTTACAGTGAATACCGCACAAGAATCTCAACTGCTCCCGTCTGGAGCCAGTGAGACTATGGCATCACCAATTGGGGTATGCTGTGAGGCTGAAGGTAGTGGGGAGGGGAAGGAGGTGGGGAAGAGGAAGGTTGGGAAGTACCTGGCTATTCAGATCTGGTCACTAAACACGGCTAAAGCCATTTTCAAGCAACGTTTCAATTCTGAATGGTGGTCTTACACCAGGGCGATACTAATAGTATCTTCCACTCTGGAACATGCCGCAAATATACTATATATTATTTTAAATGAATTAATTGTGAAATAACACAAATTAATCAATAAAATTTATTTGCGCATGCCGGGTTCGAACCCGCGACCTCCGGAATGTGAGTCAAGAGTCTTAGCCACTGGACTACGGAGGTCGTCATCGTATTGCAATTTTAGACCACAAGTGTCAGGTGGGACTACTGCCTCTATTCTACCGGTGTTTTAATGGAAGATGCTCTTAGGAACTAGCGTTATTGATCTCTTCGACACCGGTGCATAATTGGCAACATGTAAAACGCGCGTCTAATACTACGACTCGTTTTTGAGTTCAACAGCTTGACTTCGTAACGATTTGCCGATTTCTCTGATTCCTCTCTTCTACATCATTTGTCTCGCCAAGATCCAAGTTCAATCCTTCCTCAAAGATGATTAAGGATTTCTTAATTCCCCACAGGGTTTCTGTCATCTTTGGGGATGCTGTGTTTTAAGAGAGGAAGTAGATGTAGTCATAGGAAGGAAAAGGTATGAGAGATGGATAGGAATCTGGGGGTCAGTGAGTCTAGGAATGACGGACGTATGAATCCAATCCTCCCACTGCGGTGCATGGCGATGTTTCGAAAGAGGCCTACTGGAGAGATAAAAAGGTCTCCCTCAAACAGTCTCTCCCAATTCGGCCTACTAAGCAGTAGGTGGCCAGATGCATCCGGACAAACCTGCCCTCATGAATTTGGGCACCCCTGCTAAGTCACCAAACGTAGCAAACCACTTGGGATGACCTATGGCAGACTTGTTAGAGATACAATAAATGGTTCCCGGGGGCGTATTTACAATCCCTACCGCGTTTCAGTCGCTTTAAATTTTCAATATCAAAATTTAAATATTTAGAAATAAAATTATTATTTTCTAATATACACATTGGAAAGATTATTTTATCTAAATTTTAGAACAATTTTTGTTTTTGCAAAGTGAAAAAAAATTATCAATGTAGAGGTGTATATAGAATATATGGGAATAATATTAAAATTTAAATATTTAGAAATAAAATTATTAATTTCTCATATACACATCAGAAAGATTATTTTATCTAGATTTTAGAACAATTTTTGTTTTTGCAATGTGATAAAAAATAACCAATATAGAGGTATATTTAAAATGTAAACTGTCGTTACCGCGACTGAATCGGTATAGGTTTAGTAAATACGCTTCCCGGGGTGGCGGCAAATTGAGTGAATTCGCTTTAATGGAACATCATATTATTTGAAAGTTTAAAATACAATTCAGTTATGTCTTCACCAGCGTAACACCCCGAATAAATAGCATTAGCTATGCAAGCACAAACAACTGATCAGAACTGCACCTTCATCCTTTTAATTAAGTCGGTCCTTTACGCCCTTTTTCCAAACAGGTGGCCCATCCTAGCCGACATCACAAGCTGCACTAACCGCCGAATCGCTTCATAAGCTGGCCAAAAAAATTGTGGTTATCAAAAATTTAATTCAATGATTATTATTATAAATTGTCACGTAAATCCACTGCATAATTTTGGTAATGGATTTGGTAATGTGCAGACATGTTTAAAGATTCTGCATCAGTGATAAAGCGAAATCTCATTTATTTTTTATTTATTTATTCATTCAAACTTCCATGTTTTTTTAAAATAAAAATGAAAATAATGAAAAAATACAGATGCAATAAAAGATTAAAAAAAACTATATATAGTTTACATGAAATAAAAGAGTTGACACAAAGTAGGTATTTTTACTTATTTACAGAATGTAAGTTAAGGGCGTTTAATCAGCCAGCGGCCGAAAATCCACATTTCGTCAAAGATATTCTTACGATCGTACAGGGCAGTTCCAATTAGAAAGATTAATTATTCTCCGTACCAGTTTTTTAAAATTATAACTCAATATCGATTTTATTTTATTCCAAATTTATTTTAATTTATGTCTACATCCAAAAACGCCGAAAGGCGTGATGACAAAACTATTAAAATTACGTACTTTTTGTAATTATTTTTTTATCATAAGTATTTATCATTTTCAACAATGTCTAAGCAAAATAAGAGTGAAAAAAAATCTGAAATATATTAGTTTGTAAGTGCGCAAATAAATACACAAACGGACCAATTTTCGTCAAGAAACACATGTACGTACGTATATATTTTTTAATGATTTTATTTAAACTGAAATTAAAATTCTGATACATACGTTTACCAGATAATGTATTGATTTTTTTTTCTGCGTGTTTATATGATTTGAAATGGGTGTTGCATAATATAAAATCTTTTTTGATAATTTAACAAATCTGCCAACGACCTATGGTAGGTATAACCTTATTATAATAAAAATAAAAGTTTTTTCTCAAAATTTAAAACATACGTTTACTAGATAAAAGATGAATATTTTGAAATCAATTCATGTTTTTTTGTGGAAAAGAGTTAATACATCTGGTGAAAAATGGGTACTTGATAAAAAAATGCAGTGAGGTATTCTTATTATCTCAATATATTAATAATTTGATTATGTCTCTCTGTCAATCCACCTAAGAATTAATTTGTACTTTAAAATATACATCAATATTGTTTAAGAATTGGTTACCAAGAATATGTAAACGTTGTATTGGGGAATGCACACTATATTTGGAATGAGGTGTATGTATATAAAATGTTAATGTATGTCTATTGTTCGCGCACTTAATAATGTTTTCGTACCCAAATCCTTCCGTCGAACAAGATATAGAGAAACATAAGTGTTTGAATTATATCCAAGGAATATTACAGTAGAATGTTTTATATTGCATATTCCCAGAAATATTTTAAAAATAAGCTGAGATTATTTGCATTGCCGCTACTACCGTTATTATAAAAGTGAAAAATTATCGGATGGAGATGATTCCAGAGAGGAAATCCAGTGGGAGACCAGAACTTTGAACTATTCGGCCACTAGATATTTTATATTCTTATGTTGTGGTAAGCGCTCAAAAATTTACGAACACTATAAAATCGTCATGACTTATTTTAAATTGTTAATAAATTGTTGAACTCTCCTGAACTTCTTTCATTGATATGTTTTCAAGTACGGAGTAGATCAGTTCGTCACCAACCTAACCTAATCTAACCTAACCTAACCTAACCATTGTAACAATACAGGATCAAATGCCGAATTATATTCCATAATGAATCGCCTGCATATGCTAGCTAATAAATATGTTGTCGATGATCTGATAAATATTGAAAGATAAATTATCAACGTACAAACATTATTTAATTAAAGCTGTGTGTGCGCTTCTCAGTTGGATTATAATCAAATATACTTTGAATGTTTATATTCTTCATCGATGTTTATTTCTCGAATTTTCAAAATTATTTTTTACGTTTTTTTAGTTCAAAATAACTTACATAAACCTCATATACATGTATGTGAGCTTTTTTTCTTCACATTTGTATTTGTAATTGCTTACTATTTATACTTTATGCTGTCACTTCAATATGTACTTATTAATTTTTTGTCATACGATTTTTTCTTTTTCTTAACTATGTTTACTCTGTATCCATTTCAAATAATTGTAATTCCTATGTTAAAGCCGTTAATCGGCGTTTATTCATAAATAATTATAATCTTAGTGCCTTTAATACTTTTTCACATTTTTTGTCCTGCTTAAGTGGCGATTTGAATCTCTGTGCGACGGCCTGATTACGCTGTCAATCTCCCGTGAAACCAAAGTGACATAATAATTAAACGGTCCTTCGACTTCGGCCGAGACGAGTCGAGGACACTTCACAATCTCCTTGCTCAAGGCTCGGGGCCGGGAGAGGAGAGAGCTTATCTCTCCCTACGATGGAAAGATCGATAATGCTCCGAAGTTTTTCCGAGATATCTGCGGTAAGTTTTGACAGTTGAGTTCCCTCCAGGGCTGTGAAAAATGCGAGGAAATGTTAAAAACATCTTAAACTTTCGCGTGACATGTTGTTTAAGTTTGTCTCTGATAAAAATTATCAACATTAATCAAAATGTTTCTGCGGCGCGTCGCTAAATGACAACCGGCTTAATGTATCTGCGGATTCTTAAGTTTTGGAAATGGGTTTCGAATTTAAAAAACATTTACTTAAAAAATCACAGACGTTATACTTGATAGACTATCCTAACATGGAAACTAGGTATCATTTCGACGAGCTGGAGGCAAAGCACGTGATCATATTTTTGGCATCTGGAAAGTACATGAATTCTTTAAATAAACTACGTACATTATCAGTTGCCCTCCGAAGAGCGCATATTGAAATTCATTTATTTATTGTAAGAAACAAACAGCAGTTTTATAAAGGATATTAAGAATGAAGCGGTTAAAAATGAGGTAAGCCAAAACAGTTTCTTATGCTAATGGTTATTATTATATAATACAAAATTTCAATTGGTTATAACCATTACATGAAAATGAAATTAACAAAAATTTATAAATGTAAGTATATTAGAAGGAAGAAGGAATAGGAAAGGGCAAGAGGCAGAGGAAGATGGGATGGGGACAGGAGATGCTCATGCTGTACCTTTTCTATAGCTGTGCATTAATTTAATTAACATTTGTGATCGTACGCTTGACTTCGTATCGGTATTTCACAAGAGTATTATTAAGAATATCGATATTGTTAAATTGCGTGTTATATTGCGCGCATATGCGGGGGATCGGAGAATTTTTTCTAAGGTTGGTTCTGTACGCGGGCAGATGAAAAAAATGGTGAAATAACTAGACCATGAGCAAAAAGGTAAATTTCGCTAAAGTAAGACAACGGTTTGCAGCGAACAATAATTGTTGAAAATTACTAACAAAAGTCTCGTATATCTAAAACTGACAAGTTCATTTAGATTGATGTTATAAATATTGTAGTGAGCTAGATCACAAAGAAAATTTATTTTCTGATATATCTTTCCTTAACTTACACATCAATCTGTCTCTTACCATTATTCGAATCCTTACACAATAGTCGGCGTTTTTCCGAGGGAGATATCAAATATAGGAAGATAAATAAATATTCTGATCAAATCCTTGTACTATTGTACCGTCCATTATATATTTTTTACTTTCCAAAATAAATACTATTTTATACATTACCAGATGACCCGGAAAACGTTGTTCTGTGATATAAATTATTTCTAGTGAATATTTTGGTGGTTAAAAAAAATAACGAAAGAATTGTAAGTGTATGGGGATGGGATCTATGACAGAAAGAGGAATGGAGCGCTGTAGACGATGCCCGCCGATAAAAACAAAAAAATTACAATCATTTATTTTCTCAATTCAATGTATTTCTTGAGTCTAGTTTTTGCACTGATAATTCGTGGTGGAATTCCATTGTATTAGAATTTCAAATTAAAACACTTTTGTACTTTCTTCCACTAATTTATATTTCACCAGGACCAGTTTCATCCTATTACGGACATTCATGTATATTCATTTGAAGTAAAAATATATATTTAATATGTAACATCATTCATAATTTTAATAATAAACTTTATAATTATCTGTATGTACCTAAAATTAACAAAATAACTTATAATACCTAAAAATTAACAAAATAGAAATATTCATTATATAGAGACAAATGTTGTGTACCCCTGCCTAAGAGTGTATAAATACCGTAGCATAAGAATTTCAACTACCAGTCTGAAAATGTCCGTAATAGGATGAAACCGGTCCTGGTGAAATATCAATTAGTGGAAGAAAGTACAAAAGTGTTTTAATTTCAAATTCAATGTATTTCATTAAAGTAACGGACACATTCATTATGTGATCTCTTAAGTTAAATGTAAAGTGAAAAAAAGTAATGTATTTTATATCCTAAAGTAGGGAAATGAAATAGATAAAATCAATATTAATTTCGAAGAGCAATTGAGTGTACGATATTTTTTGTCAATCTGTCTTTAGCCAATACAAATAAGCTCGATGGTTTGCCCACGCGAGAACATGGTACCGAATGAAATATCAAAATAATGCAACGCTTCTCGTGAATGTCTTGCGCATGTGTGGATGAAAGTTCGATGAGGCGGATTTGTCATTCAAGGACATAAATAATGTTGTTCTGTTTGAAATGCGAACGACGCGACGCCGACGACGGTTAAATTTGTTCATTAAAAAATACTAAAATCGCGATTAAAAAATGGGAGGGTGAAAATTTGGGGTTATATGTATTTTTTGATGCCAAATAAAAAAAAAATACAAAAAATTAATTGTCAGGAAAACAGATTTTTTTCTGGATAGGGACATCCTAATCACCTAGCAGTATGAAATATACCTATAAACCTATTCTCATACCTACTAAATATACATAAAAAATTCATAAAAATCGGTCGAGCCGTTTTGGAGGAGTGCGACCACAAACACCGTGACACGAGATTTTTATATTCATAGATTATTAAAATATATATCAGGCTTTAATAATATATATATTCCCAATTATGTCATCTGCATGCGAACTGTAGCTAAATTTCTCAAAATAAACAATTAACACTATTAGTCTCAAGTGACCTTCCAGATAAATATGGTCCTGTAGTATGGCCTGTGCAGAATAAAATAAAATAAAAAATGAGGATAAAAGAACTTGTGTAATCTTTATACAATAAAAGTTTCTCGGAGTTTGCCAATAATTTGTTGAAGACAAGTAACACTTTTGACTTCAATAGTGGAATCGAATTATTTCATTGTAATTTTAATGGCATTAAAATATTAGAAATTCCATAGAGCTTTCATAAATGCAAATCTAAATATTATGAAAAAATATTTTTAAATGACCCACTATTGAACCCGTTTCCTTTGAAAATTATTTCAATTACCCCCCCCCCCCGTCCTCCTCCCACTCATACTTTTCCTACCTCCCACTCACACCAGTATGAGACCAACTTATTTGATCTATACAATACTGTAAAACTTAGGCGGCTGGACCCCAATCTTCACTTCGGTTCTGGAGATAGTTTGTAAATAATGTATCAGGAAAATGGACTCAGGTTTGTGGGAGGTAATTTTTCTGTCATGTAAGGTAAATAAAAATGAAAAAGAGTTGACTTCTTATTTAGTATATTTCAATACATAAGACAATGTGCTTATGGAACAGAACAAAGAAAAGAAAAACAATACCAAAAATGAATAGTTTACCATGGTGCCAAGATCTTAAAATAAATTATAACATCGTAAATACCTGGTGGACCTAAGATATAGCTAGACTAGGTTTTCACTTCAGGCTGAACCGCACGCCAAAACAAATCCCCAGCAAACAGGTACGGGAATACCGCCATCACAAAATTCGCAATCTCCTTCAAAAAAAGGAACGTGACATCTTTCCGAGTAGGAACATCGAACTTCCTCCAAGGTATGACTCAGCGTCGTCTCTGCGATATTGCCTGAAGGCCATGCATGAAAGGACCTCCATATAAGATGCCTATATCGTGGTCTTAATTCTTCCAAAGGGCCACAAATATATAGATCGAAATCCGGCCAATGCCAAGCAAAGCAATTGCGCGTTCAACTTTCAAAAGAAACTCCATCCCAGACAGCGGATGGATTTGATTCACGCGGAAAAAAGGCCATTCCTCGGCCGCGCGAGAATTATTCACGCAAGTGCCAAAACACACACTTTTTTATTAAAGAAATACGGATCTTCACATTTTACGATCCCGTAACATTAGATCTGACACACGGCACTATCTTCTATACCTCTCAAGGCTTTTATATCTCCATTATTTAAAACTTTAAAACCCAGCGGACCAATTTCACATCAGATGCCCCGGTCTGATGTGGAGGAAGTCGCCATAGACAAAAAAAAACTTTTTACTCCCAAAAAAATTGCCAGTCTCCAAAAAAAAAACCCATAGACAAAATAACAAAATAAGGCAAGAACTGCAGTGACAATAACAACTCGGATATCTTTTGGGTAATGAATAAATATTTATTTTTAGCCAGCTTTTATACCAAAATATCCGTGCACCTGTTCTAAGTTTTAATGTAAACATGTTATTGATTTTATCGCTGCACGTGAAAGGGTTGATTAATTTGTTTACTGTTTTTCCAGCAGGTGTTCAAAATTAATATTAGTTGCTAAGTGCTTTTGTACTGAATAATAAACGGCATCGCAAGTTCACTCCTGTTAAAATAATATTTTTGAAAGATCACGTGCAGCCCCGCTTGTCGAAAACACCGCCTGCCCTTTTTCAAGTGAACAACATCTCTCAGGTGTTCGGTGAATAAGAATTGTCTCGTACATCATTTTATCAATACATGAACGTCTCTTTCATTCCTTTAGATACACTTTACTTATCACCAGATAATCTCTAACATAAAAACAAAACATAAAATATGTAAATGCAATAATTATGTAGACGCAGTTTAGAAACTTGGAATAAATCGTTTAAAATTTCGGCAGCCCTATTTCCTTGTCTCATTTATTAATAAAGTCCATCAATCAGCCGCCACGCTCTGCTCGACGGTCCGATAGTCCCTGATAATCGCGGCCTTGACGCGCGCCGTTTAACTGACGCCGCGACGTCATTAGCTTGACGCCGGGATGCCCGCGACGCCCGAGGCTGCGCGCCGCGGAGCTGAACTCGTTAGGCCGCCAGTCACGTCAGCGTATCGCTTGTCGCCAAAAGAACCGAGCCATTACTCATCAAAGGTTTTATTGAGGTTCTACAATCTCAGATCGATTAAGGCTTTTTTATTTTTTTTAAAGATTTCTCGTAAACACAGTTAGAACGGTATGACTTAAAACTAACACAATGGAGAGAAGATTATTTGAGGAAAGTTAATGATATTTTTTTAAACATGTTTATTTATTTACAGAAAGTACATTGAAATAAAGAGAATAAATTATTTTTATAGAAAAAGAAGTGTAAATTGTAAGTTCTGCACTACTACACTGTTCATACATCATACAGTATCATGTAAAGTATGCCTATGATCTTCGGGAGTGCTGTGTTGCCGGATATCTGCGTATTTAATTAGACTTTGTTCTTATTATTTTTTTGTGAATGCGGTACAATCGTACCAGGTTCGCGGGGCCAGTGGGACTATGGCATCTGCTGTTTGGGGAATTCTGTGAGATTGAAGGAATGGATAAGAGAATTAAATTTTTGATGATGTAGGATAGGAAGTATTATTATTTTTAAATTAGCTCCACTCAAAAGGCCCTGAGGAATACATTTTTTCTAGAGGCCTGTATCATCTTTGAGGAAGCTGCTTGGAGGGTCTTTTTAGGAAAATTAAGAAGAGGAAGATCTGGAAACGAAAAAGGTATGAGGGGAGGGTAGCTATGTAGGGTGTCAGTGTTTCCAGGAGTGACAGACATGTGAAACCATTCCTCCCACTAGAGTGTAAGGTAATGCGCGAGTATTTAATTAGTTATTTGCTGCATTGGTGTTGTTGGCTTCTATTTGAAGAAGCGTGGTGTGCATTGAACGCCTCGTTGCAACATTTAAACCAATGACGGATTCGGGACTCTATTATATTATTTTGCAGATTATGTAGTTAAGCAAGGTACATCTGGACATAGATATGTTCCAGTCAATGCGTTCTGTATACCGCTGTCAATAAATTGTGAAATTGTTAATTATTAAAATTATTATTAACCCTACACACATAAACCATTATTTACGTTATCAGTTGAACTAATTTTGTACTGCGGTTAAAGTATTAATTTAAATAAACACGCCGCATCCAATGCTACCCCTTCGTTTGCATTTCTCTCCACTACCAAAACGTCACCACTAAATAATTAATTAACTAAATAACCTCCGCATAGTTTGCCCGCAGTGATAGGCAGAGAGATTTTACCGCCACACTCTTTTCAGAGTGGTAGATAATCTGGAATTGTTGTTTATTTATTTAACAGATTATGTCTAATTAAACGCATTACATGAAGTTAATGTAAAGATAAATGATGCAATAAAGGAAAAAAATTACAACTATGTCAAAAATTGGGCACAAAAAAAACAATAAAGATAATGTTAAGTCAAGAGGTTAACGCTTAAGTATGATGATGTGATGAAAGGTAAATATGATGATGTGATGAAAGTTAAGAATGATGATGGGATGAAATTTAAGTATGATGATGTGATGAAAGTTAAGTATGATGATGTGATGAAAGTTAAGTATGATGATGTGATGAAAGTAAAGTATGATGTTGTGATGAAAGTTGAGGATGATGATATACTGAAAGTTAAGAATGATGATGTGATGAAAGTTAATGATGATGATATATTGAAAGTTAAGAATGATGACGTGATGAAAGTTAAGTATGATGATGTGATGTTAGTTAAGTATAGTGATGTGATGAATGTTAAGTATGAGAAGTGACGAAAGCTAAGTATGATAATGTGATGAAAGTTACGTACGATGATGTGATGAAAGTTACTTGTAATGATGTTTTATTGTTATTTAAAATTATCAACGGATATTTGGATAGCCCTGAACTTGTGAACATGATAAATTATCAAGTACCTAACAATTCCTACAGTCAAACATTGACAAATTAGACAATTGGTGTGTTGCAAACAACTTATTCCTCAATATCGATAAATGTAAGACACTAACATTTTGTAGAACAAAGACCCCGTTATCTTTTAAATACACAATAAATAACAAAATCTTAGAAAAAGTCAAAGAAATCAGGGATCTTGGAGTTATATTTGACACCCAATTAAATTTTATAAACCACATACAAGAAATAACCAACAAAGGCATGAAGACACTAGGATTTATAATCAGAACCATCAAAGACTTTGATTCACTAGAAGCTATTAAAATTGTATATTTGTCACTAGTACGCAGCTTGCTGGAATACAATTCCATCGTTTGGTCCCCATATTATCAAATTCATATAAAAATATTGAACGAGTGCAGCTCAAATTTTTACGATTTATTAACTTCAAGTTACATATACCTATTCAACACATTAACTATACATTCTTACTAAATACACTTAAATTGCATTCCCTAGAAAACAGAAGAAAAATAATTGACCTAACTTTTTTGTTTAAAATTATTCACTCCGAATTAAACTGTTGTGAACTCCTGCATCTCATTGACTTTAAGGTACCAACCCGAGCGACAAGGCAAAACATATTATTCTGCAACAATAATTCTCTAACCAACTATCACACACATGCATCAATTTCTCGACTTCACACACTAGGGAACAAATACACCTCAAATATTGATGTATTTAATATAAGTTTACCGTTATTCAAGAAATATCTGAACAATATTTTTATGTAGAATATTTTGATATCTAAGGAGCATCACCTAGGGTCTATTGCATATATTTGTGTATTTCTATATTAATCTACAATGAAAAAACTTGTTTACGTTTTCTTTTTATGTATCTTGCATTTTGTCATGACATTTAATGACATTTAATTTAATTTCATGAAATTTAATCAGTCATCTGTAAATTTTGTAATTGCTAACATACCTACTAGTTTATTTCTATGTCATTTACAACTTAGAAACTTTCTCTTTTATTGTAATGCTCTATCATTCCTAAATTTATCTGTATGATGTTTACCTACTAGTTATATTTTTATAGTTTATCTTTTTTATTAAAAAAAACTGTCTCTGTATTATAATCTTGTCATGTAAAAGCCCATCAGGGCGTTGAAAATTAATAAATAAATAAATAAAATAAATAAAATTACAACACCAGACTCCATGCTCCATTTAACGTAGTTGCTTCTCGCATTAATTTTATGTTTAACTCTTGTCTTCAGAGATTGCATCGTGTGGGGAATGAAACTTGCTCTGTCGATATATTTTTTTATAAAAACATCGCTTCATTCAAAAAGCGTATATGTATGCTGATGCAAAAATCCTTAAATGATACAGATTGTTAACAGTAACAAATTTAATACCCATTGCTCTGTAACTACTTTCATTGTACGTACTTACTTCTTTATACATATATGTAATTGCTGTGAACCTTTTATTTTATTTTTTCCTGATAATAACAAACTAACGTAAAAATCCTTAAATGTATCACATAGTTAACAGTAACAAACTTAATACTCACTGCTCTGTAACTACATTCATGATAACTACATTCATTGTACCTACTTACTTATTTATATATGTAATTACTGTGTACCTTTTATTTTTTTTCTTTTTTATAATAATAAAAAACATACGTACATTTATGATAGCAAAAAAAAATAATAATTAAAATAATAAATAAACAACAAAAAAAAATAATTACAAGAAAATTACCTACTTTTATATTAATCGTTAAAAATGTTTTACACCACTGCAATACCGGTATGCTTCGAGTATATTTGGAATCACATTTTGTGTGATATTGTTACAATAATATGGGATTTTAATCTTCCAAATGTAAACTGGGCACAACCCACTGAATCTTCAAATCCCATTTCTGCCAAAGCCCAATTAATCATTGATACCATTAACTTTATCAATCTTAAACAATTAAATCATGTTAAAAATATAAATGATAGAATTCTTGATCTTGTCATATCAAACATTAATAATAGTAATATCAGCGAATCGCAAGAATCAATAGTATCCATTGACTCTCATCATCCCCCATTACAAGCGATCATTTATTTGGCCCCCATTGAACTTACCCCCCAATCTCCTATTCACGCACGAAACTACAAGAAAGCTGATTATAAACAAGTGCGATTATATCTGTCTTCACTCAATTGGTCCCCCATTTTTATGTCAACAAACGTAGAAGAAGCAACAAATGTGTTTAATTCAATCCTTTATAATACCATTGAAAATTGCATACCAACATCTATTGTAAAACGAAACGATTGTTACCCAAAATGGGTTAGTACTGAACTAAAAAAACTCATTCAATGTAAAAAAATTGCTCACATTAACTATAAATCCAATAACTCTATTGACTGCTATAAAATTTTTTCTGATTTACGAAATAAATGTAAAAGTCTATCTAAAAAATGCTATTCAGATTATATTACAGATGTAGAGCAGACTATCAAGTCAAATCCAAAACATTTTTGGAATTATGTGAAGTCTCTTAAAGACAATAACGGCTGTCCTAGATCAATGTATTCAGGGCGCAAACATGCTGACAATGATCAAGAAATAGTTGATCTCTTTGCTGATTATTTCTCAAGTGTTTATGAACACAATAATGATAATGTGTCTTTACCTGAATTTAAATACACCAATGTCACTGATATATCAACATGCCACATTTCCCTGGATGATGTTAATAAAAAGATCAGATCTCTAGATTGTAAGAAGGGGTCAGGTTCTGACAAAATTCCTCCGGTATTCATAAAGGAATGCGCTCAGTTTATAGCAGCTCCTCTTCAACACATATTTAATCTCTCACTCCGAACTGGAATATTTCCTGGTCCTTGGAAACTTAATCACTTGACACCTGTATTTAAATCAGGTGATAAAAATTGTGTTTTAAATTATAAACCAATTTGCATACTGTCTACCATCCCGAAAATGTTTGAAAGTATTGTCTTAGATAAGATTGCTGATAAGTTTAGGCATATTATTACTCCAGAACAGCATGGTTTTGTTACCGGACGGTCAACCACAACCAATCTTCTATTATATGAACACTATATCTGTGAAGCTTTCACGTCTCATGCACAAGTAGATTCAATATATACTGACTTTTCAAAAGCCTTTGATAAAGTAAATATTAATATCCTTCTCGCGAAACTGCAAGCCCTTGGTATACATGGATCATTCCTAAAATGGTTGAATAGTTACCTCTGTAACCGTGAACTCATGGTAAAATTAAATAATAAATTTTCGTATAAATTTAAAGTAACTTCGGGAGTTCCTCAAGGCTCTCATCTGGGCCCACTTCTCTTCATTTTATTTATAAATGATCTATCTTTATGTTTCGATAATGTCAAATTCATTCTATTCGCAGATGACCTAAAGCTTTTTAAGATTATAAAATGTTTAAATGATGCACTTATCCTTCAGCAAAATTTAGATAGACTTGCTAGCTGGTGTGAAATAAATAAATTATTCCTAAACGTAAAAAAATGTTTCCACATGTGTTTTTACCGTTCACGGATTCCAATATCTACATCGTATTTAATTAACAATAATGAAATTGCATTAGTACCATTTATCAAAGACCTTGGTGTTATCTTTGACCGGAAACTTGCATTTGATCGTCACTGTGAAACAATTTCCAATAAGGCCATGCAAATTCTAGGTTTTGTAATACGTAACACAAGGACTTTTCAAAACATTGAGTCAATTAAGCTACTTTACTGCTCTCTTGTAAGATCGCAGCTGGACTATGCATCTCCTGTATGGTCTCCGATTTATACCTATAACTTACACCGTTTGGAGAGAGTTCAAAGAAAATTTCTTCGATACGTTCAATTCAAATTGAGACAGCCTGTAATTGAAATCCGCTACAATGCATTAATGTCTGATCTAAACCTACCACTACTTTCTACCCGGCGTACTATTAATGACATTCTTATACTTTTTAAATTACTGAACAATCTCATAGACTGCCCTCAAATGTTAAGTGTTATAAATATTCGTGTCCCTGTTAAACCAACTCGACTCCACCACCTTTTCCACAGTGACAATCATAGCACTAACTATTCCTATCATTCACCGCTAGTGCGTTTTCACCGAACTGCCAATACGTATACAGACCTTTTCGATATTTTCAAAACCTCACCGTCTTGCATCAAAGCAAAAATAACTAGTTATTTATGTAACTGATATGTTTGAAAAATGATAAATATTTGTTGTACTAATATGCATCGTATGTATGTATGTACTGTATGTTATTCTATATATATATGTATAATGTTTGTAAATGTTCAATACACCTGTATTATGTATGTAATAGCCCTATGTACGGGCGTTTAAATAATAAATAAATAAATAAATAAGTATCTAATGTAGCATGAGCCCAAATACGAATCCGCTGGTTGAACTCCTTTTGTAAACAATTACTCGAATACTGATACCTACTTATGTTAGGCCTACTTATATCTTTCTAGCTCTGTTTATCATTTTCCCCCCCCCCCATACACACAAGCCTTGCTTAATTATGGGGGTACATCAAATATTCTACTATGTAATTAATTACTGTATAAAATTTATTTGTAATTTATGTACCTTCTATTACTAATAAAAAAAAATAAAAAAATATATACTATATACTTATGATACTGCATACTTGTTATAATGCTCCTGTACAATTTATTTTATATGTAAAAGCCATCAAGGCGTAAACAAACAAATAAACAAATAAACAAAGCTAAGTGTGATGATGTGATGAAAGTTAAGTATGCGTTAAAAGTTGATGATGATGAAAGTGATATATAAGTTAGGATGCCATACCACCATTCAGAATCAAAGCATACTTGAAATGGCTTTAGCGGTGTTTGATCACCAGATATAAATAGTCAGGCACTTTCAAGGTACCTTTAGCCTCACAAAGTTGCCATTGTCTCACTGGTTCTGACAGTTGATAGCAGAAGAGACGAATGTTTAGTATTAATTAAAAAAAAAAAAAATTATCTTCGAAGCATTTAATTAAAAAATATCAAATTGAATTAACAATCATATTTATTTAAAATTGAAACATTTCATTATTTCTAACTAACAACCCAGTTCCGAGTAAGAACTTAATCCTCGTAAAGCATTCCATGAAAAATTTCTCAAACCGAAATAATAAAATATCTCTATTAAATATTCTATCAACAACAACAAAATGTTCGCGATGATAAATAAACTGCCGGCATTTCGCGAGCGACGGAATTAATATTTCTCTTTGCGAGTCTCCACAAAGTAGTGTATCAAGTTACTTAACTAAACAACCTTATTTCAAAGGCTCTATATTTCCCGTGAAAGCCTTCCCGAGAAAAATTCGCCCTCAAAAGGCTTTTGGACAAAGTCCAGCTACGTTTTGCCGCCGCGACGTTTTATTAACAGAAACAGGATAAAATAAATAAAGGAAAACCGTTTGAGGGAATTATAAAGGAAATATTAAATATTGCCTTAGATATCTACGCTCTATGAGAAATTAATAATATCCGGTTTGTTGTTAGCTTGGCAAAGTCAGTATCGTAATTGAAACTCCGACAGTTTCCCATCAAAACACGACGTAAAGGACATTCCCATTAGAGTAAAATAATCTAATATTTTGTATAGCGTTGCTTTCGAGAGAAGTCACCTAAAAGACGTTGTATAGTTTAGCCTAGGCTCTCCCTTATTTTATTGTTTAGAAAAATATACAGAAAGCATACGTCAGATGAGAGGCTTCTTATAAATATTTGTAATTCCTTATTGGCGGATCACCTCCGTTAAATTCTTTTTAATTTATTATAATGTTTATGCTTGGACGAGATACGACTTTGGACGCAGAGAACACTATATTTAAAACACTGGAAATGGCACGATTTTCCATTTGCAATCTTTCGTTGCTACTAATTTTTCAATTATGAGAAGATTATTTGCAAAAGTAGAGTTTATAGAGTTTTTATTTATTTACTATTAAAGTACTTTTTTTAAATAGCTTCACACAGAAGGGTCTGAGGAAAATAATTTCCCTAAGGGTCTATGTCATCTTAGGTGATGCTGTGTGGAGAGTCTTTTGGAAGGAAAAGATAGGAAGTTCTGGGAAAGAAAAAAGGTAAGAGGGTTGGGTAGGACTGGGGGTCAATGTGTCCAGAAGTGACGGACGTATGAATCCATCCCTTCAACTGCGGTGCAAGGCGACGAGTCAAGGAATTCTGGCTGAAGAGATCAAAAGACCTCCTCAACCAGTCTCTCTCGATCCGGCCCGCCACGCAGCAGGTGGGCAGACAAATCGGCCGCCAAGACTTTCCCAAACCTCACCCCGTGAACACGAAGACATCTGCTAAGTCACAAAACGTAGCTAACCACTTGGGTTGACCTATGGCAGAGGTATTGGTAATCCAATTAATGGCGGGACACATAGCCGCCTCCCAAAATGTAATGGAGTTATGGATACGACTGTCTGAATAAATAAGTTTTAGATTAAGTTTTTAATTCTGTTGAGTCTGTGATCAACACGTGGCAGTCCATTCCAGGCTTTAGATCTTGACTCTCCGAAAGCACGCTCTCCAAACTTAGTATCTGGTGTACGCTTTGATTCCTTCAATATTCCGATAGTTGATAACGCTGCTGACCAAAGAGTTGACTGTCATGAATAGGCATTTTCTGGAATATACATTTCCGATAAGACTTAGACTTAAATACCATCCAGCAGAGCTTGGACTGGATTCTTTCAGGATAGTTGAGCCAGTGTGAATTCTACTGCACATTGTTCTGAAAGATAATTACAGTTATATAAGACCGAGGAAAAGATTATGTACCTATCCGATCAAAGTAAAATTAAGTTTCTTTCTCTTTTAACTTCTTGAAGGAGACTAGAAGGAAAATTGTTTCCTTTCGTTGGGGTTAACGTCAATACCTGACAAGAGTCCCAGCTGCTCCCGTCTGTAGCCAATAAAACTATAGCATCCCCAATTGACGGCCTCCGTAGTCCAGTGGCTAAGACTCTTGACTCACATTCCGGAGGTCGCGGGTTCGAACCCAGCATGCGCAAATAAATTTTATTTGATTAATTTGTGTTATTTCACAATTAATTCATTTAAAATAATATATAGTATATTTGCGGCATGTTCCAGAGTGGAAGATACTATCAGTATCGCCCTGGTGTAAGACCACCATTCAGAATTGAAACGTTGCTTGAAAATGGCTTTAGCCGTGTTTAGTGACCAGATCTGAATAGCCAGGTACTTCCCAACCTTCCTCTTCCCCACCTCCTTCCTCTCCCCGCTACCTTCAGCCTCACAACATACCCCAATTGGGGATGCCATAGTCTCACTGGCTCCAGACGGGAGCAGTTGAGATTCTTGTGCGGTATTCACTGTAAAAAAAAAAAAAAAAATTGTAGTATGTTGCGTGGTGTGAGGTTGAAGGTAGTGAGGAGGGGAAGGAGATGGGGAAGAGGAAGGCGGGGAAGTACCTGGCTATTCAGATCTGATTACCAAACACGGCTAAAGCCATTTCAAGCAACATTTTAATTCTGAATGGTGGACATACACCAGGACGATACTGAGAGTATCTTCCACTCTGGAATGTGACTCAAATATACTATACATTATTTATTAACGATTTAATTGTCAAATTACACAAATTAAAGTTTTTTTTTGTTTATTTGCGCACTCTTCGACCATGGCGGCCGTCAAACACATGTTTTAAGAGGGGGGGGGGGGTTACAGAGAAAGCTAATTATTCCAAAGACAAGCTGTTAAACTCTAAACGAGTCGTACAAGCGACCCGTTCTCATGTGATTTTTTTTCATATCAATTGAATCATACAATACAAGAAGGAGTTAAAGAATTGAATCAACCATGTACATTTGTTGCGACGTGTTTGACGTTTGACGTGTTTTCCGCTGTGCCGGTTCCGAAAAAATCAATGACGCAAGCTCCTTGGAGCGTCTTCCGTTGAAATACTGGTAGAACAAGGATTAGCATCCCAACATGACAAGCGTTCTACAAAGACTGCAATTCATTCGTTAACATAGAGGAATCTAGAAATCAGGCCACATTTTAAAAAACTTTTAACAAAAGAAATACTATGTACAATTTCAATATAGAAATGAAATTTTTTACTAAAAAATATTCCAATATAGGTTGGTAACCTATCGCTAGTCTGAATTCTTGACAAAATCAGTTCTAATTTTGAAAAAGGGACTTAAATTGATGAATTGATATGAACCAGATTTACAATCACAGACAGACCCACAACTCAAATAAGAAGGCAGGAATATGTATATACGAGTATACTGCTGCACATGTAATTATTTAATTGATAACTAACACCCCAAATGGTTTACTACGTTTCGTGACTTAGCAGGGGTGCCTGGGTACATGGGTTGAGCTTTGTCCAGGTCTCAGATGACCTGGACATACTGAACCCTAGATTCCAACCCACATCTCATCCCTTTTTGCTTCCCAGAACTTTCTATTCTTCATTTCCTTAAAAAGATCATCCACACAACATCCCGAAAGGTGACATAGACCTTGAGGGAAATTATTTTTCTCAGAACCTAAAAAAACTAAATAATTATTAATTTTTCAAAAGAAGCAAACACATTGTGACTTGACATTTTAAATAAATAAAAAGAAAACACTTTGTTTACGTCACTTTATTGATATTTCTTCCGTCTACCGGTTTCGGTACCTCCGTACCATCATCAGGACTGAATATAAAATACTGACAAATACAGGGAAATATACATATATATATACAAATAGTAAAAGAAAGAGACAGTAAATAAGAGAGGGACAGTGCGTCAGTTGTGGGAGGGAAGTGGGGGAGGAGCGAGTGGGATAACGGGAAACATACTTATAATAGGGCTGAATGTTAAATTAAGTTGATTATTAATGATTTCAGCCTTTGCGTTAACTGATTTTTTTATTTCTAAAGCTTCTAAGTTATTTAATCTTAAGCCTATACCATTTTTGTGTAGGACTTTAATACCAGTATCCCGGTTAAAAGTATGATCTTTATTAATTAGGTGCTCCGCGAATTCTGAAAACCCTGAACTGGTTAGACACCTTATGTGCTCCTTTAATCTAGTTTCCACATTGCGTGACGTTTGTCCAATATAGAACGCTGGACAATCGTTACAACTAATTTTATAAACGCCCGAGTGGCTTAGTATGTCCTCATTGTCTTTAGCATTAATTAAAAGTTTTCCTAGGTTGTTATTCGTGTAAAAAGCTGGTTTAATTTCTGGTGGGAATTTAATTGTACACGAAGAGGACAGGTTATTAATATATAAAATTCTAAACATATATATATATAAAATATATATATATATATATAATATAATTACAATAATTCTGGACACATTATCCAAACAGTAAAATTGTTTTGATAGTAGATACATAAATACTTATAATCACATATCACCGAACTTACAACTTATTGTTTTTTACATTCACATTGTAATTTAAGAACTTAAATATAGCATTAAAAAATGTACACTACTCTTCCAGACACAAGCTAACGCTTCCATGGAAGAGTGGTATTAACATATTTGAATATGAACATGTAAGCAAATTAATACATCATCTAAATGTACATTATATTTTATATGCTAAAAAATAATAAATAAAAAAAAAAAAAAAAAAAAAAAAAAAAAAAAAAATATATATATATATAAAATATAATATATAATATATATATAATATAATATATAATATATAAATATAATATATATATAAAATTATAAACTGAAGAAAGAAGACTTAATATTAACTAGAGCAGATAAGGGTAATACAGTTATAATTATAGACAAAGTAGAATATAATCATAAAATCAACGACTTCCTAAAATCTGATAACTTTGAATTTTTAAAAGTAGACCCGATTAATAAATATCAGAAAACTCTTAAAAATACATTAAACGCATGTAAAACCCCAATATTCAAAGATGATACTTTTCACCAGGTAAAATTTTTAACAAAGAACCCAAAAATCCCCAGGTTATATGGGTTTGTCAAAATACATAAAGCTAATAGGCCCATTAGGCCGGTCGTGACATGTTGTAATGCCCCTAATTATAAAATTGCTTCTATTCTTACAAAGGTAATTAAGAATTCCAATATTTTTCTTCCAAAACATACAATTAAAAATTCCCATGAACTAATTAACTAAATTTGTTTCCTAGTATTCCGATAGTAGAATGTAAAAATATTATAAATAATTTAGTCAATAGTTCTGACATACACAAAGATTTTGCCGCAGATATTATCCAACTTATTGATGTTTGCTTGAACCAAAACAGTTTTAAATATAATAATATAATGTACCGACAACGAGATGGATTGGCGATGGGGCTACCCACAAGTTCGCTTGTTGCAGACATTTTTATGAATAACTTTGAAAACAATATTTTTGAACTTAAATCACCATTGATAAAAAATATTTTACTTTGGAAACGCTATGTGGACGATATTATTTGTATATGGTCTGGAACAGAGCGTCAGCTGAATTCCTTCCTATTACTCCTCAACTCCTTATATAAACAGATCCAATTCACACTAGAAATAGGTATAAATTCGACTCTAAACTTTCTTGATCTGACTTTATCGATTATTGAAAATAAAATTCACTTTAACATATTTAGAAAACCTACCTTCACAGACACCGTAATTCATAATACATCCAACCACCCAACCTCACATAAACATTCCGCTTTCCACTCAATGATCTACCGATTAGTCACTACCCCTTTGTCAAATGTTAATTATACTAATGAATTAAATACGATAAAATTAATAGCTCACAATAATGGATACGAAACACAGCTCATAGATAGAATCCTAGCAAAAAAATTAAGATCAATATCCATAAATAAATACATTTACTCTAGTCCAATATCTTTGAATAATAATAACCTTAACCGCGAATGGCGACGAATTTTATATATTAATAACCTGTCCTCTTCGTGTACAATTAAATTCCCACCAGAAATTAAACCAGCTTTTTACACGAATAACAACCTAGGAAAACTTTTAATTAATGCTAAAGACAATGAGGACATACTAAGCCACTCGGGCGTTTATAAAATTAGTTGTAACGATTGTCCAGCGTTCTATATTGGACAAACGTCACGCAATGTGGAAACTAGAGTAAAGGAGCACATAAGGTGTCTAACCAGTTCAGGGTTTTCAGAATTCGCGGAGCACCTAATTAATAAAGATCATACTTTTAACCGGGATACTGGTATTAAAGTCCTACACAAAAATGGTATAGGCTTAAGATTAAATAACTTAGAAGCTTTAGAAATAAAAAAATCAGTTAACGCAAAGGCTGAAATCATTAATAATCAACTTAATTTAACATTCAGCCCTATTATAAGTATGTTTCCCGTTATCCCACTCGCTCCTCCCCCACTTCCCTCCCACAACTGACGCACTGTCCCTCTCTTATTTACTGTCTCTTTCTTTTACTATTTGTATATATATATATGTATATTTCCCTGTATTTGTCAGTATTTTATATTCAGTCCTGATGATGGTACGGAGGTACCGAAACCGGTAGACGGAAGAAATATCAATAAAGTGACGTAAACAAAGTGTTTTCTTTTTATTTATTTAAATAATTATTTTTGATGTTTTTATAATTTACCGATTCTTACTTAGGAAGATAGAACGGAATTACGGATTATTTACGGAATACCATAGATTTTTGAAAACTGTCTTTGTCACTGTAAATCATGGACAAAGCCGGGTACGCACTGGTAATGCTATTATGAAGAGATCATTGGTTGTTTGGTAAATACCTGGAAGGTAACAACGGCATTAAAAAAACGTTAACTACGATCAATCGGAAAGGACATCTCATCTTATCCTATCTTCCTTCTCATCCTGTAATCCTTCTCATCCAAAACAAATCTAACCAACAATATTTATCTCATTTTTCTTATTTCAACTCCAATTTTAAACAGAGGTTATTTCCATTTTCCAAAAATGAATTCCAGGTGTACAAAATTTGACCAAAAGCAACATCCAAACGACAAAAACATTTCCCCAACTTTTTATCGGGCTGAAAATAAATTAGAAACTTTCAACTCCGAACTGATATTTCGCGCCCAACGAATATTTATTTTAAAACGAACGGGAATAGAGAACCGTTGACATAGAATAAGCTAGTGTCCAATTAAAACAATGAAAGAATTTCGAAAATTCTTCAACTACAATTACGTTTACGAATTACGTTAACATTAAAATATTATTCATTTTCCATATTTTGCTGATTAAACATAATAAATAATACTTTTTTTTAAATTATACATAGACTTTTCCTTTTTAACGTTGTTTGGCCCCTTCGTAACCAATGGATTGCTTAACATAAAGGGTATATATAAATGGTGTTTAAATGTATGTTATCATATTGTCGTGTAAAGTTTGTGTTTACTTGGAGCATTTTAATGAATTCTTGTGTGTTTTATGTATGAGTATTATTTCTTTTATATATAAGAAGGCAGATATTATATTTTGTACGTCCGTTTTTAAATTCCCTGCACCATTTGCGCACGTTTTTAACGCTCATACACTATTTTCCATACACTTCATGTAACTGAGAATGAATGTCTACGGGGTTTTGTTCTTTGCGCACAAAAAACGAATTCACACCTGGCGGGTAAGGTGTGCGAAAACTCCATCGCGAACGGCTGCCACGCCGAGAGCGTGCGTCACAGAGAGTACAACAAGGTGGGGTTTTGGCGTAGGGGAAACAGGCTACATGCCAGTGTGACCGGATTGCGCGGAAAATCAGACCTAATTTTACGGATAGCATTCGCAGTTTTTTAACGTTTAACAGTTTTGTTTCCATACATATTTTTTGGTAGATTTTCTGGATCTAAAATTGATAGATTGAACGTAGAAAAGTGTGTGCCTAGACAAATTTGTGTGGCGGTTTATACTCTATGTCTACTTCTTCGTAAAAATGATGTTGTACCGGTAGCTCCTGGCAGCGTGGAATATTTTTTTATTTTTTATTTTTTTATTTAGTAACTATATAATATTTTTTTTACATTTTTATATGAAATATGTTAGATGTATATATAAAATAGAAAATATATTCGTAGTCCTCCTCACTAGGAGATCCTGTGCTGAGGGGGACTATGTTTTGGATAAGTTTTTCAGCGACTTCTATGGTTTAACTTATTTGGATAAGTTTTTTCAGAAACTTCTAAGATGTTTTAAGTATACTAGTAAGGTCGTTTTCCGATAGTTCCTTCAGCCAACATTTAATGTCCTTAATGTAGCTATTTTTTGTTTTAGTTTGTTTGATACTAAGTGGGAGTTTATTATATAACTTTACTGCTAAAAATTCAGAACTTCTTTGACCAAATGAAGAGTTACACTTTGGTATATTAAGTGTGTCTGCTTGTTTGGCTCTTGTTTTATGAGCATGTGAGGTGTCTTCCTCTGAGTCGTTTTTGCTGTGATGTACCAGAATGTTTTTGGCATAGATTTTTTGTATGGTTGGAACATCAAACTGTTTAAAAATTTCTGTCGTTGACGTCCTTATGGGGACCTTTAGAATGGTCTTTATGATGCAATTCTGAGTTATCTTAAGTTGTTTTAAGTGATTAGATGCTGCTGAGCCCCTATTCTTCGCAAAGATCGAGCCGTGCGTTTTGCGGCGTGTTTCTAGCCACGGGGTTACGCCATGTTCCTTAGAACGTTCGAGAGATTTCGGTTCCAATCAGTTGTTGCGGGAACGACGGTGAAGCTGGAGTGTTTTAGCGCGGGCCTCTGATGTGTTGGAACCCTTCGTACTTCGGATTGTGAGAGTATCTTTAAATTTTTAGATCGAGATAATTATTGTATTATTAAGATTTACTGATTTATAAATATGTTTAGATTAAATTCTTCACATGCGCCCTACATTATAAATTCTCTATTATTTTTAATATCATTATTCTTACGTAGTTTTACAGGTGCTTGAGAACATACCTGCATTCACAGCTGCAACGGATTACCCGTTTCCAGTCATCCCTGATTTTATAGTTTATAGAGTCTCGTGTGTTAATTCTGGATTGTTACCCAATGGGGAGGGTTTTTAAAATAAATTTGTATTGTTTATAATTTAAGGGAATTTTCATTATGCATCTCTACCTACCCACTTGTTTTACAGTCTGTGTACCTTGCTTACTTGCATTCTTTATCACTTCAACCTAAATGTGTGTTTTACATGCATGTGGCTTTTCCCGGTGTGGAGATTGTATGATTAGTATTACAGGGTAAGAAATCCAGGCAACATTCAATGTGGTGGTTATTTATTTATTTGCGGAGTGAGAGCTCTCCTAGAAAAATTTATTTCCACATCTATTATTCAAAAAACTGTATTTTGCTTTATTCTGTCACCGTAATTGAAATTGAGAAACAAACAACTGTAAAATCCCCGGCAAACAGGAATTTCAGCAAAACGCTACGGTTACTGAATTTGTTCGATGCTTTTCAGTTCGGTTAAAGTTTTGGTATAATGCCGGGTTCAATCACACGCGCTCGTCCACATCTATATACAATTTATGCTATAAAATATAAAAAATAACCTATAGAAATTCGAATTGATTTTGCTTTGTTATATTTTTCACTATTTATTGCATTTCAATTTTTTTTTATTGAAAATGGTAACCTATATTTTTAATCATTACCCGTTTATAATCACAGGAGACCTTATTTGTCTTAGATCCCCAGCGAGATCTGTTCGAGAGGTCTAAGCGACACAACACGAAGCAGCTGGTGGTCACGCGAATCCACCGCCAAGGACTAAACACACCTCACCGATGAACAGGGCATCCTACTGGTAACCGACGAGTTCATCGAAAATCAATTCATCGAAAGCAAATTCATCGAAAGCAAAATCAATTCATCGAATCGCCTATTCATCGAAAAACATTTTTTTTGTAGATATTAGAGCTGTCAAAATTAAATAGCCAAAAAGGTTTGTTTAACTAAGTTAAATGTGTTTAGCAACTGTCAGTTTCGTAGTGACAAAGACAAATTTATAGGTTATCTCTCCGATTTCCGATTGTCTGATACTGCAAAAAAAGGATATCTAAGGAACGGTGACCAGACAACTCATAATGAAACCAACACATAAACAACTCAGAAAGGTCATAAAAAAATAGAGTGATGATAAAAAATGGTTAAATAGGTTAAGTTAGGTTAGGTTAGGTTAGGTTAGAAGGTTGGCTTTTTTAACTTCTCGTTTTGCTCGGCATTTCTCTCAAATATAAACAAAATATATTTTTTCGATGAAATGGCGATTCGATGAATTGATCATTCGATGAATTGGTTTTCGATGAATTGATTTTCGATGAATTGGTTTTCGATGAACTCGTTTTCGATGAATTTGCTTTCGATGAATTGACTTTCGATGAATTGATTTTCGATGAATTCGTTTTCGATGAACTCGTCGTGAACCATCCTACTAAGTCGTCAAACGTAGCGAATCTGTAGTGAACTATGATAGAGGCATTCGTTATTCAAAAAAATAACAGCCTACCAAATTGGTAATAATATTTACCTAACACGAATTGACATAATGTTGCTGTTTCCAGATCGTCTTGCATCAGTTGAATTTTTGACAATTCACTGGACATTCGGCTGTCCGGTTCTTGGGCTTTGGGTGCTGAGGTGGAAGAAAATAAAGTAAGTTCTTAAAAATATTACCATTTTATGACCTAATTATATAATAATTTTATATTATACTAGCTGGGGTACCCGGCTTCGCCCAGGGAGTTAATATGAAATTGAACCGACGTTCAATCTCATATCAACTTCTTCTCTGATCTTGCTTTATATACCGCTACCAATGGGTAGACCCACCCATACAAAAAAAGCTTCGAATGCTCCACAATGTTTCAGAACATTCAACAATATTCGAGAGTTATGGAATATTTCACAATGATGTTCCAGATTTCCTATTCCCGAACCACAACATTCCAGAATGTTCTGGAATTCTTTCGAATACTCTCGAATTTCTAGAGAGCGAAATTTTCAGCCCTTATATCTTCAAAAGCACGCCCTTCAGGTAAAACACGGGAACCTTATTCCTGGATGAAGGATAGAGGGCTATCACACCATATAACTCCCTTGATCGTACCGGGACTCGTTTCCGAGTTTTAGCGGGATGCCCACTTTTGTACACTTTCTTTCATAATATATTTTGATTACGACGAGGTGTAATCAATATATATTATAAAAGAAACTCCAAAAAAAAGTGCGGCCCCCAAAAGCTCAGAAACGAATCCCATTAAGATCAAGGGAGTTATATGTTGTGGTAGATCTCCATCCTCCCTCCAGGATGTGGGGTCCCGTTTTTACCTAAAGGGTGTACTTTTGAAGATATGAGGGCTGGAAGTTTCGCCTTCTAGAAATTTCAAGAACATTCTTCCGGGAAGTTCTAGAATGTTCGATAAAACTCTAAAAAGTTTTGAAAGGAGTGGCGGAGTACATCGGTGAGCCTAAAAGGTTCCAGAATGTTCAGGATGATTTGTAAATGCTCTAGAAAGTTATGGAAAAATAAAGTTCTAGAAGCTTTTAGAAATGAGTGGCGGTAAGTCTCAAAGGTTCTGGAAAGTTGTAGAAGATTCGATAATCTTAGTTTTAATCAAAACAAATTATAAAAAAAGGATTCGAGAGCATTCCACAACATTCCAGAACATCCCAAACCATGTGGAATGTTCGGAAATAGGGAATCAGGAACATCATTGTGGAATATTCCAGAACCCTCTCGAATGTTGTGCCTGCTAGTTTTCAATAAATTAATCATCCCAATAAATTGAATGGTTTCGTCTTTGGTCACTTCGAACAGTTTTTTTTAACTTATGTTAGGTCCTTACATATGAAATTGGCGTTTTGTATGGGAGGAACATAAAGTTGATTTTTTTAAAATATAATATATTTATTTAATCAAAGTATGTACCATTGCTATCTATGCACTTTTGCCATCTCATAGGTAGTTCATCGATCCCTTTACTAAAAAAACCATTCGGACGGAATCAAAAATCTTTGAAGGCGGTTTGGACTGCCCCATTGGAGTTAAATTTTTTCCCTTGCAAGAAGTTATCCAAATTTCGAAAAAAATGGTAATCTGTTGGGGCAAGGTCCGGAGAGTACGGTGGATGTCTTAGACATTCCAATTAAAGCTCCTCTAATTTGCTAGCCGTCTGTTGTGCAGTGTGTGGTCTAGCATTCTAACGCGCGTTTGTTGATTTGCTTCACTCGATTCGTGAGGTACCCACCTTTCACGCTTTTTCACCTTCCCAATTTGCTTCAAGTGGATTAAAACAGTTTTATCACTAACACCGCAGCCTGGAGCTAACTCGGACGTGGTTTGTGATGGATCCGTTTCCACAATAGCCTTCAATTCTTCATTATCAACTTTGGTCTCCGGCCGTCCACGGGGCTTGTTCTGCAGGTCGACATTTCCAGAACGAAAACGTTGGAACCAAAAAGCACTGTGTTTTCTTTTGCGGCACCGTCGCCATACACATCAGTAATCCTTCGTGCCGTTTCTGCAGCACTGGTGCCACGGTGGAACTCGTACTCGTAAATAACGCGATATTTCAAGTTTTCCATTTTGTTAACTAAGTGACGCAAAGAAAAAAAACAATTAAGGAAAAAACAAATGAATTATAATTTTCGAAACACAAATACATGAGTAAATAGCTGTATAAATTTGAATTTGGAATTCCTAACCAAAGAGAAGATATTTGAGATCAAAGTTGCCAGTACGGCAAAACGCCAATTTCATATGCAAGGACCTAATATAATAATTATCTTCTATGCAAAACACAAGTTGTATTCTTTAGAGGTTCGATTTAATCGCTAATGTAAACTCTGTTAGGATTAAAGTGAAAGGATTTAAAAAACACATTGACCCCTTTTAGAATCGCATGTCCAGTAGAAAATACAACATTTTGTATTCCGTGTTTTTGCGCGCTGGAGTTTATTGTGATTTGGCTTTGGAACACACAATCGATGTTGTTGCTTTCAAATTCTCCCACTGTGACAACACTTCAGCACAGTTCACAGGAATTTCACACGAAAATCCCTGATTTATTATTATTATTTTAAAGCTTTTCCGAAAGAATTTTCTATTGGGAGTCCTAATGGAAAATCTGTCACTTAAGTAAATTAATGGTTTAACAGTTTTACTGCCAGGATTAAGGACTCAAGCTTGTTTTTGAAGTGAAAAACTTGTTTAGCACTGTTGTGATTTGAAACTCGAAACAAAAAAGCGACACTAAATGTTTGGGCATGTAGAGCGAATGAAAGAAGAAAATAGTGTGAGAAGAATATATGACGCAAATGTGAATGGAAGAAGAAGTCGGGGGCACCCGATGAAGACATGGCACGATTAAGTGATTCAGATACTTGAGTCGGGCCATGTCTTGTATTATTGTCGCAGATACTTTAATAGTACATAACTGCTAACCCTGTACAAATCACAAGTGCGCCCCACGGTTGAATTTGGCAGCCAACTCTGGTCCAAAGTACCTGAAAAATACCCTCGACTCCGTGCAGAAACGGGCGGTCCGTTTGATGGATTCTCCCATCTTAACAGACGGATAGCAATCTTTAGAGGCGTCGTCGGGTGGGAATGCTATCCTTGTTCTACCGGTACAATGGAAGATGCTCTGAGGAACTAGCGTCATTGATCCCTTCGGCACCGGTGCATAATCGGGAAACACGCCAAACGCGTGCCTAACATTTGTACACGGTTGACATTTGTCACATGAGAACGGGTCGTTTCTTCGACTGGTTCTTGTGTTCAACAGTTCGGCTGTGGAATGATTTGCCGGCCTCTGTGTTTCCTCAAAAAGACCCTCCAAACAGCATCTCAGATGACATAGGCTCTGAGGGAAATTATTTTCCTCAGGGCCTCCTGTGTGGAGTTTTTGTAAAAAAAAATATGTGTCAAAAGTCAGAATAATAGAAGAGCATGAATGAGACGATGTATGAAGACGGCGTGATGGTTAGTTATTTTTAGAAGGAAAGGGGATTAAGGGGTGGGTAGGAATCTGAGGTTCAGTGTGTCCTGGTCATCCGCCTTCATGACCTAGACAAACCTCACCCCATGAACCCGGGCACCCCTGCTAAAACACCAAACGTAGCGAACCACTTGGGGTGACCTATGGCTATGGCAGAGGTGTTGGTTATCCAATAAAGGTTCCCGGAGAGGCGGTACCCATTCTCGCCTCCCAAAAGACACTAAATAGAGACAAACAAATGATTTAGCCTGCGAGATAATCACGGATAATTTTCAAGCAAAGTCTTAATTCTGAATAGTGGTCATTTAGCAGGGCGTTACTGAAAGGATCTAATTCGATCAAACGTACTACCGTAAATATTCAAATTATTATTTTTAATAAATTAATTAATGTGTTGTTAGACAAATTAATAAAAAAAAGTTAATTTGGCTTGTGTACTTCATGATATGATCCCGTGACCTTTGGATTCGTAGTCGATGAACGTACACAACAACCACACAAACCCGGAGGTTGTCGATATAAATTAACATAGAACAATAATATTGATTAATAGCTTCAACTTTTTTTTTTTATAGCGACTATACAAAAATTTTTACATACAAAATATAATGGTGAAATTAAGAATAAAATATTGTATTTCTTAGTGCTCCTCACTAGGGGGTCCTGTGCCGAGGCGGACTTTTTTTTTTTTTTTTTTTTTTTTTTTTTACATTAACTCCACACAGGACTAAAGTTATTTAAATATAGTTCATTTGTCTTCTATGTTGTGTTTAGCGTCTTCGCTAGGGTTTTCTCATTGACCTCTTTAAGCCATATTTTTATTCTTGATTTTTATTCAATTGGATTTTTTATTAGTTTTATGTCTTGGGGAAGGATGTTATGAAGTTTTGTTGCAAAGTATGTATAGTTTCTTTGTCCAAATGTGGTTTTATAACTTGGAATATTTTTTATATAATTTTTATTCGATCTAGTGTTATGCATACACGGTCTAGTAGAGGATTCATTATTTTTGAAGAGCTTCAATAATATATTTTTGGCATATATTTGCTGTACATTTGGTACGTCAAAGTTATTGAAAATTTCAATTGAAGGCGTTCTAATTGGTACTTTCAATATGGTCTTTATGATTCCTTTTTGAATCGTATTCAGGTTGTGTAGGTACGTATGTGTAGCAGATCCCCATCCTATGATTCCATATTCAATTCGAGAATGATATAACGCGTAGTAGACCTTTTTCATATCCTTTTTATTTAACACATTTCTTAAATTTTTTAAAAAATAAATAAGGCTAGTGAGTGTGGTCTATAAGGATTTTAATCGATTATATTAATTATATTTGTTGCTAAGTCGTTTTAGACTGTCGAATTTCTAAATATTTTGGTAATTCCAGTAAGCTAATTACTTTGGGTTTGTAGCTCACTTCAATTTTGATTAGGGAAAAACCTTACAAGTATTATGAGTTACTAATGACCTAATTTTATTGTCAAATCGTTATTATATTTATGAAGTATGGGTTTTTTATTGCCTTTTGAAGGGATACATGTTAACATTAGAGTAGGAATGGTCTTAACTAAATACATATTTTAATTTCGAAATTATTATGAAAATTTTCATATCACCCCTCTCCCCCTCCCCCATGTGTTATGTATATAAACCGTAGACTAAGAATTATTTATATCAGTCTGGAGATAGCTCTAACGAGCTGTTTTATTATAATATAAATTATATAATGGAGTTGCACCATGAATTGTGAGTCTTAAAAATCGAAATGTTAAAGAGTTTCGTGCACACTTACTCTTCCTTCAATACCCTACGAGTTATTAGTGAGATACAAACTTATTTCCCAGATACAAAAACTCATCCACCTGCTCCAAGTATTCATCATTCACAACTACAATCAATGCACACTGTTTTTCGTACACCCTCTTTCAAGCACCACCACTTTGACTAGCTCTACGATTTTAATTAGCCAATATCACCGAGCAATGAATGTTTACAATAATAACCAAATAGTAATATCACGTCACATTTTTCTATTTTCGGTCATTTGTTTTTGTCGGCAGATTCAAGTTTTGCCATTTATTTTTACTTTGATGTATAATTGTGATATTAGCGCCTCTGCGGAAATTAATACACTAATACTTAGAGCAAGCGATAGAAAACAGATCGAAGCCCTCGAAATGTGGTGCTGGAGAAAATGCTCAGGTTTCTATAGACAGTCAGACGCACAAATGTGTCCATTCTGGAAGAGTTAGGCATCCACAATACGCTTTCAACTATCTGCTTACAACATATTTTAAAATACTTTGGATATGTGGTTCGCCAAACTGAGGGCTTCAATTTTGAGAAACTCATAATCACTGGCAATTGAAGGCAAAAGACGCAGAGGAAGGTCACCAAAGCGCTGAAGGGAACAAGTATCACAGGTTACTAGGGTGTGCTTGGCTTTCCACGCATCACAGGACCACGAGGACCGGAAGAGCCTTGCCCACTATGGAAATTGGAGTAGGGGTTACGATCCTCAGCAATGAGGAACCGACTTAAGAAGAATACAGATTTAAGTTGATTTTCAGTGCCGGCAACCCGGGCTTTTATTTTATTTTCTCTGTTAATCTGTTCCGAGGCGGGTAAATAATAAATTATTTATATTTATTAAAGAGATATGTATCAAAAAAGATATGTATGTATGTAATAAGATAAAAACTTATGAATATATGCACACATACATGCACATAAGTATTGTTGTTATATTAAATATTTACACATTGCTTTTGTTATTTGATAAATGTCCATAAGAGATTGCATACGTAATATAAGATTACACATAGAGATAAAAAAATATAAATACAGTAGGTATATTTAATTATATAATTAATGTTGCTAGCAAGCAGTACCTACCCTGAATATTTTATTATATTTGAATATTATATAATTTAGTGAGTAATTATATGAAAAGTGAATGTCTATAAAATGTACTCCTGTTAGTTCTTTAGGATATTTTGAATGTCTGTTCTTTCCTTTTCAGTCAACCATATTACAAAACTTTTGAACAGCCAGTTCAGATTATTTGGGGTGACGTAAGTTTTTGTTAGTTTAAACGTATATTTTATTTATAAAATACATAGCGAAAAGTCGTGAGAAATTCACGGATAGTTGGAATACACAAAAAATCAATTCAATTTCGAACAAATTTTCTGAAATATTGTATCACAGGTAGGTACTTTGTCACTTTCTTGTCAATTCTTCAAACAACCACTTCCAATTTTTGAAAATGACACTTGAATTCAAATCAACGGTTCTAGAGATCATGTCACAGACGGAGTCACAACCGAAATTAGTATTTTTAATACGAATCGCATGAAAGTGTTGTTTTTATTGTTTCACTGTTTTTTCCTGCATGTTGACACTGTTGCGTGTTAGTTTTGTGAGCAGAGTAAACAAGAAGCAATAAACCGCGCGCACGCAAACTAAATTATTTCAGCTATCAGATTCTGTTGTGATAAATTTAAAATGGCAGATATTATAAAAAAAAAAACTATTTGAAAGATCCTTATAAACTAAAAGATCAATCTCTACATATTATAAATTAAAGTCCTCGGTCGAGTCTATCTGTCCGTTCGCGATAAACTCAAAAAACGCTGAACGGATTTTCATGCGGTTTTCACCAATAGATAGGGTGATTCATGAGGAAGGTTTAGGTTTATAATTTGTCAAAGTTTTGTGTAAATTGGTTGAAATATATAATACATAAAGAAGAATGTCTGTAGCGGGCTGGCAAGCCGGCATTGTGGATTTGATTTGTATGCAAATTAACAGATGGCGGTGGTTATAAAGGTTGGATAACCATCCAGTAGATAGCGTTGTATTTCGTTTTTTCAACTTCATAAAAAGTAAGCAAATAATCCTATATTTTATTTTGTGGTTACCGCACAAGAGCCCCAACCGCATTGAGGCAGTAAGACTATGGCATAACCAATTATGGGATTGTTGCGAGGTTGATGGTAGTGGGGAGAAGAAGGAGATGGGAAAGAGGAATGTAGCACCCGGCTATTCAGATCTGGTCATCAACCACGACTAAAGCCATTTCAAGCAACGTTTCAATCCTGAATGGTGGTATTACATCAGGGAGATACTTAGAGTATTTTTCACCCTGGAACGTGCCACAAATGGTGACCCGACAATTCGTCCTGCGACAATTCACCCGGCGACAGTTCATCCTGCGACAGTTCATCCGGCCGACAGTTCATCCTGCCGACAGTTCATCCTGCCGACAGTTCATCCCGCCGACAATTCATCCGGCGACAATTCATCCTGCCTGATCATTTAGAAGATTTTTATTAAGTAAGTATGCAAAGAGGATATACGGCCGTACAACCAAAATCAATATACTTATATCTGAAGGCATCTTGAGTGGAAATCCGCTGTAAAAATATTTTTACTAAATAGGTTAGGTTAGGTTAGGTTAGGTTGTACGGCCGTATATTCTCTTTGCATACTTACTTGAAGAAAAAATCTTCTAAATGACCCGGCAGGATGAATTGTCGCCGGATGAATTGTCGGCGGGATGAACTGTCGGCAGGATGAACTGTCGGCGGAATGAACTGTCGGCCGGATGAACTGTCGCAGGATGAACTGTCGCCGGATGAATTGTCGCAGGATGAACTGTCATGGAACCACCACAAATATACCTTATAGTATTTTAAACCAATAAATTGTGTATGTAATAACAATAACACAATTCATTCAAATAAAACTTGTCCTTCGAATTGCGAGTCGAGACCTTTACCTTTCGATCACCAAGGCCGTCAAACTTAACGAAAATACTTAAGTTATTAATAGAAAAATTATAAATTGGACTCGTTTCCAGAAATTAAATTTTAATCAACATACCAGCATCCCTTACAGTTCTATATATTCCGCGCAGGGGAGAGAAGTAGAAGTTGTAGTCTGTTGTATGGACAAACATTCAAACGCCCCTCCCTGTGCCATGTTGTTTTACTACTTAGGAAGGTGGGGAGAGCGCCGAAGGAAATCTGCAAACTAAACAGACGCTCCTCGCATGCTTAGTTATTTACGTCGTTAATGCAGCTCTGATTTTAAATGAGGGGTGTTTTAATTGGTTTAATTTAATTTTTAAGCTCGCTTTGAAAAGTTTTCTCAGGCAGTACTTATCTGTTTGTTAGTTTTTAATTCTGTTCAACAAAGAACTGTTTTGATAGGAGAGATTGTCTACTTTAAGTGCACTTAGGGATTTTACATTCACTTATTTATTACTAGCAGACCCGGACACACGTTGCTGTGGCTAACGAAACACACACAACGCCATTACCCAACCTTTATAAAATCCACACCACCCGCTGGCCAGCTGCCCGCTGCCCGCTGCCCGCTGCCTGAATTGAGTGTTTGAATTTCTCGGCATTTCTCTACTATAATAAGCATGTATTATAGATATAAACTAATTAACTCGCCACTAATTATACAATGCTTGCAATGCAACACTGGATATTTGAAAAGGGAAAATCAAATACCTACTTACTCTAGGACATCTATTATCCAATTTCTTCCGTAGAACGAATTTCAAAAGTGACAATAGTACGGCCCGCCAGCTGTTTTAAATCGCACAAAAATATGTTTTCTTTGAATTTCTCGGCTTTTCTCTAATATAATTTACATGTATTATACATATAAACATTCCTCTTCAATCACTCTATCTATTGGTGAAAACCGTATGAAAATCCGTTGCGTAGTTTAAAAGATTAACGCGCACATACATTTTGAGCGGCTTCATTTTATACTATGTAAAGATTTTACGGACAAAGGTCCATTTCAATTTCCAATAGTGTTACACTAACTTTTTCCTGCGGCTTCGCTCGCATGGTATTAGGGGGCCAAGCCCCTCCCTCCGCCAAGCCCCTCCCTCCCACCCTCAGTAATTCCCGGTACATTCAGTTTTCAAACTGCTCGCGTGCCACCTATCGCAATTTTTTATACAAATTTCATAATGCCAAAGCTCACCAGTAGTTTTATACAAAAAAAATAAATATCCAATTGGGTGCAATTGTTCGAAAGTTATGCGCCCACACACATTTCGGCGATTTATTTTTGGAGACAGATATTAACTACGACGCCAACATCGTTTCCACGGCAACCGTTTGTTTTGCTTTTCTACTGACTTTTGCAATAACTCGATTTTGTTAGAGACAGAAAGCGTATGATTGATTATTTCACAACGCCAGAGCTTATCAATATATACAGCCTATATTACTCGCAAATAATGTAGATTTCTATGACTCAAAGAATTTTTAAAGTCCGTTCAGTAGTTTTCAAATTCCTAACCACACATAAAACGCTTTTCCTTCCCAGAACTCTCCTCTCCTTCCTTTCCTTAAAAAAACCCTCCACACAGCATCCCGAAAGATGACATAGGCCCTGAGGGAAATTACTTACCTGAGGGCCTCCTGTGTGGAGCTCATGTAAAAAAAAATCTTTCCCTAACCTACAAAAACCAAGATGCGTTTACTTTGCACTTTTTCAATTAATTACTACGTATGGAATTGTGGGATGGGGAAGTTCACAATTAATTCATTTAAATAATGTATAGTTTATTTGTGGCACGTTTCAGAGTGGAAGATACTCTCAGTATCGCCCTGGTGTATGTCCATCATTCCAAATCACTACGTTGTTTGCATGGTTATAGCCAAGTTTGGTGACCAGATCTGAATAGCCAGGTATTTGCCCACCTTCTTCCTTCTCATATCCTTCTACCTCCTCACTACCAACAGTCTCACAACATACCCCAATTGGAAATGCCATAGTCTCACTGGCCCAAATCTTCTTCATCATTTATGAAGAAAGCTAGCTTTTGGGGTGTTATGCCGTGTTGCGCTACCTCCTTCTTTAGCCAACGTTTCGGACATCGTTGCAGTGTCAATCATCATCCGGATCTGCCCTGATAACATAACACCCCAAAAACAAATAACGTATCAAGCAAGAATTTTGTTTGTCTAGATGGCCGATTTTGAGTTTTTAAATGTTATGGTACCTGACTGAAAAAAGTAAAAAAAAAATTGTTACTGATTGAGATAGCGAAATTTCTTTAAATACATTCTTTACGAACCTTGGGACAAATTTTATAATTATTGCTGCTAGGCCCTGCGGCCGATTTTTTTTTCAGCTTCGCCCAGTTTAAGTGTTGGTGACGATTTTATAAATCCGATAGGAACTGGTTCTAAAAATAGCCGGTTCCTCGGTAAAATAATCTCATGCGATCCAGTGACAGCTAGTAACCGGGACAAAGTAATCGCGACAGGCAATGACGTCATATATAATATATAGACGCGTGGTATTATTATTTTTAACTGCAAGTTACAATACATATTACTGTCAATCTCTCCGTACCCGGAGAGATTCACGAAATTACAAATCCAATAGTAATTTTACTTTCACAAGCTAGTTTTTAACGTAAGTGGCGCCATCTTTTGGCATTATTGGCTACTCACTTGAATTCGGTCCCCAAACAGAAGTAGCTTTTTAACAAACTTCACATACGAAGATGGTTTTGCATAAGGCCCTGTGTATATTCGAAGTCGGGTTTCGTAAATTTCAACCGTGTAGTTGCTATCATTATTAATTAACTAGCTTTAGCTTTTAATTAGTATTAGGGGGGTTCCCACTGCGCCTCCTCCATCTTCCCTACCCTCACTCCACTCCCCTCCTCTCCCCCCCCCCCACCACCGTCCAAACACATTACATTCATTTTTCAAACAGCTCGTGTGCCACCTATTAAAGCGTAACAATCAAACACACGCAGTTTCGCATTTATAATATAGATAAGTATAGATTTGTACTTTATACATATTTGGGTACATTTTGTACACATTAGTATTTTATACATATCAAAGGAATTACCAAACTTTGGTAGTTCCTTTGATAGGTAATACCCTTTAAGGGTAACCTAAACAAATAACAAAATGACATCGTACGTCAAATAATTACTTAAAGTTACCAAGCAACGATTTGTTTTGCTTTTCGTCTGGAAAATAAACGTATAATTTCATAACGCCACAGATTATTCATAACGCCAGAGCTTATTAATATATACAGCCTATAATACTCGCAAATAATGTAGCTTTCTATTAGTGAAAGAATTTTTAAAGTATATTTAGTATTTTTGGCGTAAAAGAGTAACAAACATCCAAACAAACTTTCGCCTCTAAAATATTAATACTAATGACAGAACAATTAGTCATAATGACAGAACAATTAGTCATAATAGACCTGATATAGTTTTACATGACAAAATTTAAAAAAATAACCTATATCATTGATGTAGCTATTCCAAATTCCTGTAATATTCAAAAAAACTGTTTCTGAAAAAATTAGAAAATACACAGATTTAGGAAATGAGATTAAAAGAATTTGGCATTCTCGGACTATAAAAATATTACCATTTGTTATTTCGGCCACTGGCATAATACCTAGGAATCTGATTCAAAATTTAAGCATATTAGATTTATCAAAGAATTTGTATATAAAAATGCAAAAATCAGTAATTTTAAATACATGTAGGATTACGAAAGATTTTTAAATATTTATATTGAGGGATCAGAAGGATTTATAGGTTCAATTAGGAATTCCACAAAGCCGAACCCTCTGATATGAAAATATCTGGAGTCGGTGAATTATATTCCCATTTGGTCTCTAGTAGGTTGACATGTTGTTCTTGTATTATTTTGTATTTATAATACTTATATAGTGCAATTGCATAGCGTGGGTTGACTAGATGATCATTTGGGGAAGTGTGTGAAAGGGTTTAGTTTTTCCTGTGGGGAAAATTTAACCCGGACATTTAAATCTGGTGCGTATAAAAAAACTGTCAGATAGTTTAGTGGGTGGGTATTTCAATACCTAGTTTTACAAATATCACGATTTTATAGGAAATATTGGTTTTGATTTATTAATGTGAAAATTAGAAACATTAATTTTGGATGAAGTCTACTGTTGACAGAACTATTAGTTGTTTCATAAAATAATAATTCGGACAAATTTATCATCACTATTAATCGCACTAATTGTGTTCATTTTAATAATGCAGTGTCAGAATATGTGGAAAATATTATGTTCAACGGAAAACGAACAGTGCATGCATAATTATTCAGATAATGCATTTCTCCCACAAAACATTGCGTGGTATTAAAACTGTTAAAAAAATACCTTTTCATGTTCAATGTTCAACAATGCTATTTTCATAATTTTCAAAGTAGGGAAATTCGGAAACATGGATGTAAGAATGATTGCATCACCTTAACCCCGCGTTGAGAGTTGATTCCAGCAAAGATTTACGTTGTCCTTCTAAACTTTACGTATGCAAGATGGCAATCGACGTTACATAATATCTTATAACTTATTAATAGTGTTGGGTAAGACACGATATCAGGATGAGTTTGTATGAGGTACTCAAATATTGAAATGAGGTGTTGAGGTGTCCCACCTCATTTGAGGTGAGGTGTTACAAAATGGGGGGTGGGGGTGGCTGGTTTTTTTCCTTCAGCTTGATTTTCTTGGTTCAGAGGTGTTGGTTTTCTAATAAATACCGGGGTGGCGGTACCCATACCCGTCTCTCGTGTCTGTTATGTTTGTAATACGAAAAATGGATATAAAAAAGGCCTACCCCCTCCCCACCTTCACCACCTCTGATCCCCTCCCTGCACCCCCCCTCTGATCCCCCCCCTGCACCCCCCCTTTTATCCCTCCCCCTCCTCAGCAATCCCCTCCACCTCATTTCAACACTGCCTCATCCTCCCTCCCTTGGGAGCTGTTGGGACTCTTGTGCGGTATTTACATAACATATAACAATAATTTAAAATAAAAATATATAAATAAAAAAAAAAAATTTGGCACAGTTGGTACTGTTGTGCGGTATTCACTTATCAATACATAATTTACAATAAAAAATATTTAGAATTAAAAATTTAAAATTTAAGCAGTTGGGACTCTTGTGCTCATAAATTATTGTTAGGTGTATTCACATAACAATAATTTACAATAAAAAAAATTTAAAACAATATTTTTTTTTATGTAGCAGTTAGGACTCTTGTGCTCATAAATTATTGTTCTGTGTATTCACATAACAATAATTTATAATAAAAAAATATTTCAAAAAAAAAAATTTTTTGGAGCAGTTGGGACTCTTGTGCTCATAAATTATTGTTATGTGTATTCACATAACAATAATTTACAATAAAAAAAATTCTAAAAAAATTTTTTTTCGAGCAGTTGGGACTCTTGTGCTAATAAATTATTGTTTTGTGTATTCACATAACAATAATTTACAATAAAAATTTTTTTTTGGAGCAGTTTGGACTCTTGTGCTCATAAATTATTGTTTTGTGTATTCACATAACAATAATTTACAACAAAAAAATATTAAAAAAAAAAATTTTTTTTGGAGCTGTTGGTACTCTTGTGCGGTATTCACTTAACAATAATTTAGAATAAAAAAAATAAAAAATAAAAATTTCGGAGCAGTTGGGACGCTTCTGCGGTATTCACAATATATGAATTGGCTTACCCCATCACCACCTCACGGTTCTAATACAAAAATGTCATAAGAATATACAAACACTTCACGCCTCACCACCTCATACATTTGTCCCAAACTATGCGTGACATGACATGTAGTTTAATACATCAACCACCTCTCACCTTACCTCATATTTGTCCCGTACATGACATGAATGTAGTCCAACAAAACAAACCACCTCACACCTCATGTTTGTCCCTCCTTCATATTTGTCCCCCCTTCATTTTTGTAGTAATACAAAGAAAAAGAGTTGGTACAAATACATATTGTGAGGTGGGGGGACATTTTACGTGTTTGTATGGGACATTTGAGGTGCCTCTTGTATGAGGTACTCAACACTACTTATTAACCCTTAAGAGGGCATTACCAGAGAAAGCCGGAAATACGTCATTTTCAAAAAAGTTTTTAGACGTATTGACTCTTTTCCACAAAAAATTATAAATCGATTTCGAAAGATTGTTCTTTTATCTAGCATTCGTATGTAATAAATTTTTAGAATTTTTTAAAATTTTTAGTATAATAAGGTTATTCCATAGGTCGTTGGCAGAATTGTTAAATTTTCAAAAAAGTTTTTGTATTATACCACACCCATTTCAAATAATGTAATCATGCAGAAAAATAAATCAATATATTATCTAGCAGAGTTATTTATTAGAATTTTTTATTTTAGTTTCAATAAAATCATTAAAAAATATGTACGTACATGTGTTTCTTAACGAAAATTGGTCCATTTGTGTATTTATTTGCGCACTTACAAACTAATATATTTCAGATTTTTTTAACATTCTTATTAAATTTAGACATTATTGAAAAATGATATATACTTATAATCAAAAAATAACTACAAAAAGTACACTATTTTAATAGTTTTATCATCACGCCTTTCAGCATTTTTGGATGAAGGTATAAATTAAAGCTAATTTGGATTAAAATAAATTCGATATTGAGTTATAATTTAAAAAAGCTGGTACGGAGAATAATTAATCTTTCTCATTGTAACCGCCCTGCACGATCGTAAGAACAACTTTCGACGAAATGTGGATTTTCGTCCGCTGGCTGGTTAAACGCTCTTAAAGGCAAGCATATTTTTTTAGGTGGTTAGATCATTTATATAGCTAATATCGACGAAATAGCTAATATTATAAAAAACTGTTTTTGAAATTTGATGAATTTAATTTTTAGACAAATTTTATTTTTAGAAATAATCACATAATTGTAAATGGTTGACATTTGTCACATGAGAATGGGCGGTTCCTACAGCTCGTTCTTGAATTTAAAAAACTCCGTTTTGGAACGTTTTGCCGGCGTCTGTGTTTCTTCCTTCCTACAATACGGGTCTCTTCAAAACCATGTTCACTTCTTCCTTTCCTCAAAAAAACCATTTAATTCGTATTTTAAGGGCTTTAATTTATAGAATATAGAATTTTAGATAGCTTGATTGCCACCAGCTTGAATTTATTGTCATCGACAATGAGTCTATCTGCCGAGTTCCAGCTTGGTCGGATGACGGGAAGTGAGTTAATTAGCACTTTAATGATTCTGTTTCAATTACACATTCATTCCATCAAGAAAACTAAAATGAAATTCAAATACTAAAAAGAATGGGTTGTGTATAAAAAAATTATGAATTCCTCAAATATTTGAAGTTAACTTTCTCGTTCCGTGTAAGTTCTATTAAACTTCTATAATTATGTAGCAACTGGCCTATAATAATATAATAACAGAACTTGAATAAAACCTCCACAGAACGTGAAAATTAACTTCAAATATTTGATGAAATCATCAAATTTTTTGAAATAATCCTTTTTTAGATCCTCTTAAGGAACGAATGATGAATTTGAGTTAAAAAAGAAGTGAAGTGAAAAACAGAATTGTTTGGCGGTCCGTCCTCTCTGCGTATTACTTACTAGAAACAGCAGCTGTGTGACAAATATTTTTTTTAACCTTTTAGAGCCGTTTCGATTTTTATAAGACGAGAGAACAGTTAGTTACATTTAAGAAATTTTATTATTTTTGTTTTGAGTGACATCCACAGAAAACAATCTCCCCCCCCCCCCCCAACCCCCATTAGCAGCCCGCTGGGTTATGCAGAGAGGGTAGAAAACAAAAACAGCCGGGCCAGGGCTTAAGCGGTAATTGTTGGAGCTACTAACTTTTCCCAACAAAAAACTTTGTAATGTTATTTGTTATTCCGCTGACACTGGTTGGGTTGGGTCGAATTCACCGAAAGAACTGCAAATGGATTCCGCTTAGAAGGATTATTACGTAGTGAAGGGAATTAGTGGATTACTTTTGTTGTTTCAGAAGGGGTAGTGGTTAAAATGACCATTTCAGATGTGAAAATCACTGGTTCAATTTCTGACAAAACTAACTAACTAAGTAACCATCACACCGTTTCTCCGCAGGGGTAGACAGAGAGAACGGGACTGCCAAACAACTCAGTCTTGGCTCACATTCCTTGCCTCGTTCACATTCATACATCGTCTCTTAAATGCTCTACTGTTATTCTGATTCACTTGGTCGTGCCATATCTTCGTGGCATCATCGACTTCTTCTGCAATTCACATTTGCGTCGTATATTATCTTTACACATCTTTCCTGGTTCATTCGCTCATGCCCAAACCATCTGAAGGTCCTTTTTTTAATCTTATTCATTACGCTTACTTGCACTGCATTCTTTGCGGACATGGTTTTACTACACATACGCCTCATGGATCTCATTTCTTCAGCATTCAGTCTGAGTTCATATTTCCTCTGCCATACATCAGGGTAGGTACCAGCACTTCATTGTGGACTGCTAGCTTTTCTTCTTTATACAGTTTTTTATTAGCGCCATCGGCGTTCTGTCCTCCATTAATAAAGTTACTTGCATTTCCCCTTCTTTTAATATCTCTATCAGCCTTCCCATCTACTCCCCAAACACACAAAAAAACTCATCCACCTGCTAGGCTATCTCAAATTTACGCATTTCCGATTATTTCCATTCAGTGTTGACGGCCTCTGTGGTCGATGGGTAAGGCTCTCAACTAGCAATCTGGAAGTCGCGAGTTCAAACCCCGACGTGCGTAAATAAATTTTATTTGAGTTTCTTTAACACTTGTTCATTAAAATAGTATATTTGTGGCGCGTTCCAGAGAGGAAGATGCTTTTAGTAACGCCCTGGTGTAAGACGACAATTCAGAGCTAAATAATATAATATAATAATAATAATAATCTTTATTCCAGGATGTGGGGAGGATAGTGCGCAATCCCACACGTCCCATATAGTTATACATATTTATATATTTACACAGTAAAGAAAGAAATAAGAACATAAATAGAAAATCAAAAAAAATAAAAGTAATAAAAATTAATAATAAAAAAAATTAATAATCAATTATTATGTAGGGCGTGATCTTGAGTGCGCTCGAGCCCATCGCTCACTCAGGAGTGGAGCTTGGTGCTGGAAGGCTGCGGTCACCAACGTGTTGTCGGAGGCCATTAGCCGCATCTTGGCTCCAGTGACCCAGTGTCTCATCAGACTGGCGAATCCATGGAGTCCTAATTCTGTGAACATTGTTGAATATACCTTCTGAATCCAAATATGATTCTGCACGCATCATTATATTGGATCCGGAGACGTTCCATTGAGCTTACTCGGTATTGACACCATGTTTCACATGTATACAAGCTTGTGCAGAATGCATTAAATAATGTTTTTTTTAACATTATTGCTGCATCGGAAGAATCTTCGGGCAATCATATGACACGTACCTTTCTCAGTTAGCAGAGAAATTCCGTTTGCATGAGCTCTCATCATCATCTCACGGTCCTGCGTGGGATAAAAAGAAAGCTACTATCTGATGTAAATAAAATAACTCACATTAAACAAAATGTACTTGTTATTATTGACAAGCAAAAACATAATCTACATAAATACCTTTGTAAACTCAAAAAAATGTAGAGAGAGAGAGAGAGAGAGATAATTCAGTTATTTTAGTAGAATCCACTCCAAATGATCATTCGTAGCTTGCCATAGTTAAAATGGCGCACCTCTTCTAACCTCAGCGACAAGGGCTCCAGATAGCTGGAGAAGAGCCCCAGAGCTGCCGCTTCGCAAGCCCATGACACCGTGAAGCATCCAAGATTCCAGTCCATCCACAAAGGCCCGCTGATCACAATGCGTCCAATGGCCATCTTTGAGCATTGAAAGGATATAACCCGCAGTTCTAGATTGTTGATGTCATTTTAGAAGCGCCTGCAATCTTCATCAAAGTTGTCCTCGGTGATATTGGATTGTACGTGGCTGTAAACACGCCCGACCAAAACATCAATGTATCAAGCTGTGATCAGTAAATCCCAATGGCTATTTATCGGTGGGTTGTTTGCCGCGAAATTACGAGCGTCAAGCAATATTTCTTCACAGCACTAATTTGAAGGTGTAGTCGCATAATATTGCAAATTTACACAATCATTTACGAGTATAAAAACTCCTTACAAATCAAACTTCCGACCAGTCCATTGTTATGTCATCACGTCACCCTTACAACCATTTTCTGCTTTTTTCTTTTTTCAAAACAATCGAGCCACCGTCCAGGCAATTTGAATTTGTTATCAATCGTTCCAACGGCAGCCGAAATTAATAATAGGTACTCATTTTGAGCAAGTACTGACTGAATAAGAACCATGAAAATAATTACGTTACACATATTTGACAAAACACTGATACTTCTCCTCTGTCGTTCAATATCACCATCATCCGAGAGGTCTTCAGTGATGATGTGCCCCAAGTATTTTACATTCGTGGATGTGCTTATGGTTTCCTCGTTAAGTTGTACGGGGAGCATCTTCTCGGGATTTTTTTTCCATGGTGGAATGCAATTAGCTCCGTTTTCTTGGGGTTGTACATCATGTTGTGGTTATTTGCGTATTCCTCACAGATTTGAAAACGTGACTTGAAATGGCTTTAGACGTGTTTGGTTACCGGATCTTAAAAGCCAGGTACTCTCCCACCTTCCGTCTCTCTATATCCATCCCCTCCCTACTACCTCCAGCCTCTAAAGAAACTCCAATTAGGGAAGTCATAGTCTCAAAGGTTTCAGAAGGTTTGGGAGCAGTTGAGATTCTTATGCGGTATTCACAAAATAAATCATTAATTCATTCATGAGGGAAATGAATTTGCGTTGAGCCTATGTCTTCTTTAGAAATGCTGAGTTGAGGGTCTTTTTGAGGAAAGAACGAAATGAACCTGGGTTTTGAGAAGACTCATAATGTAGGTTGGGGGAGATATCTCAAAGACCGACAATCATTCCATAGCTTTTGAACACAACAATGAAAGGTAGACATGCATTCTTGATATCTGGAAAATCAACCCTATGGAACAACAAGATTCCAACTGACGATTTGAGCTGATATGATTTATTGATTTAATAATGTTCCAACTGTACTATTTTTTATTTCTTTTAATAGACATTAAAGATATTGAAATATAAGGAGATATGCTATGATGGCAGCCCGACTGTTTGCGGACTATGGTCTAATGGTCCTAATTTGAATATGGAAGCAAGTTGATTTTTTAAGGTGTGTATTGGTTAAGAGTCCCCCACATTTTTTATCACCTTTCAAAAACAGATTTTAGTTTTCAGATATGTTCAGAAATATTCCATTTATTTGGATTTAATTGCATAGTGGAATTATTTTGACCCTCTGATAAAATATGGTCGAGGCCCGAAGGGTTAAACTATGTACTAGCAGTATAACGACGAAACAGAACCATTCGTTTACAAATATCGACGATATAGTGGAGTGGAATATTCGAAATAAACTTTATTTTAACAATAGAAAGTTTACAATTATGTGCTTTACAATGGAAAAGTTTAGTCTGTATTTCAACTATGAAATATGTAGAACCTCATTAAAATGTCTTTCGGTAACAAAGGATTTAGGAATCATTTTCGATATTCGCCTGACTTTTCATTCTAATATCGATTCGGTATGCAACTCTGCTATGCGAATGGTAGGTTATGTTATCTTCAACGCAAAATCTTTTTCTGATAAGGCAATCATATAAATACTTCATTAAAAAAAAAGATTTAAATTTAATTTAATAATGTTATTATTATGTTCTGCAAGTGTTTAAGTTTTTATTTTTGTGGCAGTTTTTTCGGCTTACAAGGCCATTTTCAAACTGTGGTTAAACCACTTTGGGTCGACTTTTTTGTACGATTCTAATTTTTTTTTATGGTTACTAAATTGATTTATTTCCGGATAAGCCAATTGGCTGGGAAAATAATTGAGATAGCAGACACTTTATTATGTGGGGTACTTCGAAATCTGTTTTCCACGCACTAAATGTTAATGTTTTCTTAATTATGTAATAATGACGTTACTGCTATGAATTATTAAATGCTTTACATTGTTTGGGTTTTGTAAACATAGTAAGTAGAGGGGAATAAATACTTTTCCGTACTTTATTAGTTAGCGTTATATTGGGGTCATTCTTTCGTTTATTGATTTCTAATTGTTCAAGCAAATTTAAAATAAGACCTTTTTTTCTATATAATTTAGACGCCTTCAAAAATTGAAATTTTGAATCTTATAAATAAGTCGTCTCAAATTGGATTGACCACGGTTTGAAAATGGGCTTGTAAGCCGAAACAGCTGTCAGAAAAATAAGAACTAAAATACTTGCAGAACTTAATAATAACATTAGTAAATGTTATTTAAAACCCCTCCGAATCTTCGCGAATATTCGCTTATGATGTCTCAAACAAAATGACATTTTACGAAAACTTTGTGTTATTACCGCTTCACAATTAAAGCTCTATAAATGAAACATTTCTGAACGTAGCCGATTAGTAAAAACTGTTTTAGAAAGATTACAAAATAAGCAACCGAATTATTATATTACAAATAAATATTAACATTTGTAAATATTAAAATTTAGAATGCAAACATTAAAAAAATGTAAAAATGACTCACGTGATGTTTTTATGTGAAAACGGTACTAAAATCACAGTTTATGTAAACAACAATACTTATTCTATTGTATAAATGTATAATAAAAACTTTTATCACCTCACTTTTTTATCATTTCATAAAAAAAATATTTAATAAAATTTAACAATGTCGGCCCGGCAATTTTTACCCGGCAATTTGGCGGGAAAAAAATATATGTCAACCGCGCCACTGACAGAATATTTTTGTTATGTATTTGTATGCACAACTTGAATAGGGATATACAGCTTGATCTACTATCGAGATTTTACTTTTTGTTTTAGGGATGTCACTAAAAGAATAACGGAGTGAGAACGATTTCTATGGAGACACACGCGTTGACGTATGTGTAACGTATTTCTAACGTATATATCTGCTTAACTTGGTGACCGGTAAAATTTTTTTTTTTAATTTACATGGAGTTCTACGAATTAAACACAAAAACGATTCAGAAAAATGCCTTACCTTAGATTGGTTGGTAGCATTCAAGAGAATGGATCAGTAACATGGGGCTCAAAGTTGCCCTAATCTCAAATGATGTAGAAAAGGTACAAAAAAGTTGTATAATATTATTCTCGCTAGAATGCTGGGACTACATATATCGCCTAGACGTTAGGAGAAAAATTGCAATGTTGTTAGAGGCACTTAACCTTCCAAGTGTTGCAATCCTGATGTTCAGTTGATTTGCAATCCTGATGTTCTGAAACGGATTTTGCTTTATTTCCCGATAATTTCACCAGAGCTAGAGAGTATAGGCTATTTATTTTTTCGAGAGGCAGGATCAACTTAGCAACGATTGCTCCTTTGGGAAGAATGACAACGCTATTTAACCACATTTTTTCTGGGAAAGATATTTTTCGTTTAATTAAACCACAGTGACTTTAATATCACAATAAATATTTTTTTATTTATACAAAACTGTATCTTATCTGATATAATAGAATGTAATTAAATGCATTTTTTACATTAACTCCATACAAGAGACAATGAGGAAAATAATTTCTCTCATAGCCGTCATCTTTGAAGATGCTGATGGAGGGTTTTTTTAAGGGGAGGAAGGAGTGAACGTGTTGTGGGAGGGAGGAAACCCAGAGGTCGGCAAATCGTTCAACAGCCGAGCAGTTAGCAGAATAACGATTCGCAGAAGCGACCCTTTCTTATGTGACAAATGTCAACCGTATAAATACAATGGGCGCGCGTTTGGCGTGTTTCCCGACAATGCACAGGTGCCGAAGGTGTCAATGACTCTAGTTCCTTGGAGCTTCATTCATTGTGGTAACGGTTGAACAAGGACAGTATACCTACCTGACGCCTGTGCTCTAAAGATTGTAATCAGCTTGTTAAGACTGGGAAATCTATCAAACGGGCAACTACTGGGATATAAAACGTTCTTTGACTTTCTTGACAAACTTGAAGACCAAAAGCACAAAGTATAAAACACATAGCTCAAATTCCAAAGCACGTAGATCAAAGCTCGAAGCTCGAAGTTCAAAGCTCGAAACAAAGAACTCAAAGCTTAAATCGTTCTGCACAGTATATTTATTCATTGTAAATTGTGAAATGTAAGTGAATAAATTGTTTTTCACATCCGTACATCTCTACATATTATAAATTAAAGTCCCCCGCGTCGTCTGTCTGTCTGTCTGTCTGTCTGTTCGCGATAAACTCGAAATTTTCTTTAAATTTTCATGCGGTTTTCGGAGGGAGGTTTAGGTATGTAATTTGTCAAGGATTTGTGTAAATCGGTTGAAACATAACGATAATCGTTAGAAGTGTCGGAAAAAGTCAAGCCGCCTGGTAGCTTTCATCGAAAACGCTGCCTAATCCTTTTGGGACATAACAAAACCATGCATGGTGGGATATTCATCTTTTATAGATCTACAAAAAAGTTCGCGAAGGCATATATCTATCTTTTACGGATAGCTTACTATACCCATTTTATCTTCTAAAAAAATGGTCACGTACATTGCGGTAATTGAAAAGTTATTTAGACGGATACAATATTAATCCTTATTAACTTAAATACGTTAGTTACCCCAAGCATTTCATGCACATTATTATAATCTTTCACACCATGTCTACGTATTATAAATTAAAGTCCTCCGCGGCATCTGTCTCAACTCAAAGACGGCGGTGGTTATAAAGGTTGGATAACCATCCAGTAGATGGCGTTGTGTTTTATATGTACCGGTGCAGTATTCAGACAACATTATATAAAGTAGATATGGGTTCTTTTAGTAGCTAAAGTCAGTACAAATAATATTACATAACCAAAGATATTTCACGTATGATATAATATTATATTTATTCAAAAACCCTCCATATTTGATTATACCAAATCCGGTCAAATAATACAACCTTTGGACCTTTAAACCTGAAAGTATATTACGTCCTATAATCAAACGTATTAGCAATTTCCTGCCTCATTTCCTAGGGGATAACTTAATTTCATTCCGGCGAACCTCGATGTTATTATTATGGGAAATGTTCGCAGAAGTTCGGACCCGAAATTTTATGCGAAATATTTAATTATTCATGTTCCATACATTCATTAAATATCAATTTAAATTGATGGAGTATTTTTCATTCGCTGAAAAGTTAGGTTAGGACCTAATTGGAAATGGTTTGCGTAGGTTATAGGTGTATTATTAATGACGTCATTCCCGCCATTCCTTTTCTGCAATAACCTCATAAAATACTGCCCAGATAAAATAGGAATACATCAGCTGCAATAGTTGTTATCATCCTTCGTAGTAAGGCTAGTTTTGTGGCTAGAATTCGCATGTTAGAGACCCGGAAAGCGCATATAAAAAATAGATTTTTCCCATAATCTGGCAGTATTATTACTACCGTAATGTTAGACAAACTGCCAAAAAGTAGATACGTTTTAAGATTTTCACGGCCAAAAGCATTTTCGTTATTTATTTATGGGGTGTTATGCCGTGTTGCGCTACCTCCTTCTTTAGCCAACGTTTCGTTTCCATGTACCGGATCTGCCCTGATGATGGACACTGCAACGATTTCCAATGTATGATTTTTTAAATATTTACATTGAGGGATCAGTAGGATTTATAGGTTCAATTAGGAGTTACACAGAGCCGAACCCTCTGATATGAAAATATCTGGAGTCAGTGAATTTTTTTCCCATTTGGTCTCTGGTAGGTTGACATGTTGTTCTTGTATTTATGTATAATACTTATATAGTGCAATTGCATAGCGTAGATAGACTAGATGATCATTTGGGAAGTGTGTGAAAGGGTTTAGTTTTTCCTGTGGGGAAAATTTAACCCGGACATTTAAATCTTATAAAATGATAATGATGATTTGTAAAGTTTATAAAATAAAATAAAAAAAACATAGGCCCTGGGGGATTTTTTCCCATAGGGCCTCCTGGGCGAGAGCAATTCTATAAAAAAGAAAAATTATTCAGAATTAAAATTCAAATGCAGAATGATCAAAATTTAAACGTCATGTATGAATGGAGTTGAAGTTGAGAAATATAATGGATTCTGTGTAATTTGTGCAACATCGTACATGATCGTAAGTCTACGTACAATATCGCCTGACAAGGTTCCACTTTAGTTTAACCTTGACCTTTTTGATTCCCTTTCAACGTCCAGAATATATCTTATAAACCTTATATATGTCTTATCCGGCAGGGATGTTTTTTAAGTGGTTCTCGTCTTATCTCTTTTCTTATCTCCCTTTCCCTCAGTTTTCCTCCTTTCCCTCAGTTTCCCTCCCTTCCGCGTCCGTTATCCATCTCTCATCCATTTTTTCCTCTCCCTAATGGCTCCCGGAGGGATTTCAATTTCGAAGTACCATCCCTTAATCTCGGGTCGGGTTTTTCAGTGAGAATTAAACATTTTAAAGAAACATATTTTTTCATCAACGTCTTAACAGCTGTCTAGTTCTCTTACAGCGGGTTCTTAGGAATGTAATTGAAAAAACAAGAGTTTTATACAGAGTGTTAAGGGGCGTACTTGACTTATATACTGACATTATTTGGAGAAAAAAAATAAAAATCAGAAGGTATTGGACAGATAGGGTCGGGGTGAAATGTCGGTTTGTTTATTTTATTTTATTTTTATTTATAAACAGAAAGCAACAATAAATTATTTACAGTGCTGAAAAAATTTACAATCATTAAGTATATTTCATGGTGGGTACCTATGATGTGTTTCTTTGTAGTGTCTTATTTATGATATATTAAGTAATTACCGGGTGATGTACGTAGTAGGAAGGTGTATGTGTGTGTGTCAGTATGTATGTATTTAAGTGCTATGAACAAATTATATTATCTATTGACATGATGCTCTTTGTAAATTTAAGCAAAATAAAAAAAATTAAAAAAATTAAAGATATTTTTTTTATTTTTAAATTTGTTACTCGGCTTAGTCACCAGTGCCGACATGAGAAAGATTTTTGTTTGTTCGATTTTGAATATCAAAAAAGTTACCGGAGACCGATAGTTCTTTTTCATTTTTTACTACAAATAATGTCGGGAATCACTGATTTAAGTAAACTTGTTTAAACTTAATTTAATAAAAATAAATATTATTTTCACAGTACCGTCGTCCCGGCAACCATTTACTTTGCCATAGGTCAACCCAAGCTGTTCACTACCCTAAGTTGTTTGGTGACTTAATAGGGGTGCTCGTGTTCATTAGTGAGGTGTAGATCTTTGGTTTGGGATGCGTTTGTCCACCGGATCGGGTGAGACTTTTTGAGGGAGACCTTTTGATTTCTCCAGCCGGACCCTGTCGATCCATCGCCTTGCACCGCAGTGGTAGGAATTGATTCATACGTCCGTCAAGCCTGAACACTATGCCCTCAGTTCCTACCCATCTCTCATATATTTTTTCTTTACCAGACTTCATCTTCTATCTTTCCTTACAAATACCTTCCACAAAGCATCCCCTGAGATGACATAGGCCCCGTTGGAAAATATTACCCTGAAGACCTCCTGTGTGGAGCTAACGTAAAAACGCGTCAACTACAGGGTACAAGTACGTTCACATAACTAACTAACTAACCATCACGCCGTTTCTCCTCATGGGTAGGCAGAGAGGACGAACTGCCAAACAACTCGATCTTGGCACACACTCCTTGCCTCGTTTACATTCATACATCGTCTAATACATGCTCTTGTATTCTTCTGACTCTTGACATGGCCCGACTCACGTATCTGATTCATTTGATCGTGCCATGTCTTCCTCGGGCGTCCCCGACTACATCTTTCATTCTCTTTACACCCCCTTCCTCATTCATTCGCTCTACGTGCCCAAACCATATGAGCTTCCTTTTCTTAATCTTACTCTTTACACTTATATCAGCCCTGCATTCTTTGCGGATCTCCACGTTTCTTACATGATCATACATGGTTTAACACACATACGCCTCAGGGATCCCCACACGTCCCTTAACATCCTGTATATTCCAACGGTAGAAAAACACGAAAGTGTAATAAAATTCTGACTCCTGTCTATCCTGACCACAAACGTATCATCAATAATAAATTTATATGTTTGTGTGTTGTAAGTATGTTTACGAGAGCTAGAGAGAAGAATGGAATGAAACCTGAAAGAGATAATTTAAAGATAAGATAATGATGAGTGACTGCAGTGTTCACTAATGAAGGACTAAACAAAAACTTGTCCAAAGAAACGAAGCTAGCAGTCCACAATGGAGTGCTGGTACCTACATTGATGTTTGGCAGTGAAGCGTGAAACTGGCAGAAGAAGGATGAAAGTAGACTGAATGTTATAGAAATGAGAACCCTGAGGCATATGTGTGATAAAACCGTGACTGTTGGTTTTGCGATATTGCGATCAACAAACGAAAGAGTTTTTTACGCACCAGATTTAAATGTCCCCATAGGAAAATCTAAACCCTTTCACACACTTCCCAAATGATCATCTAGTCAATCCACGCCATGCAATTGCACTATATAAGTATTATAAATACAAAACAATTCAAGAACAACATGTCATCCTACCAGAGACCAAATGGGAAAATAATTCACCGACTCCAGATATTTTCATATCAGAGGGTTCGGCTTTGTGAAGTTCCTAATTGGACCTATACATCCTACTGATCCCTCAATATAAATTTTTTAAAATTCTTGTGTAATCCTACATGTATTTAAAATGACTGATTTTTGCATTTTTATATATAAATTCTTTGACAAATCTAATATGCCTAAATTTTGAATGAGAGACCTAAGTATAATGCCAGTAGCCGAAATAACAATTGGTAATATTTTTATAGTCTGAGAATGCCAAATTCTATAATATATTTTATTGTTATAATTCGTACGTCCATGAGAAATTTTCCACTTGGAACGCCTTTGTCTAATTATTTTAGCTTAATTATAAAAAGTTAAAAATAAATTAGAAATAAAAGGTTTTTGGTAATTATAAAACAATAACCCCTTTCCAATAAACGTGATAATTTTTTTTACAGAACTGATAAATAACCAAAAGGTCAATAGGTGTTCAGGTCAATATTTTTCCTACACACCATCTAGGTTACAAACCAGTTCTTGGAACGATTGTTTCCAATGAAAAATGAAGTTTTTTTTATGTGATACCTTCCAAGAGTCCAGCTGCTCCCGTCTGGAGCCAGTGAGACTATGGCATCCCCAATTGGGGTATGTTGTGAGGCTGAAGGTAGTGGGGAGGGGATGGAGATGGAGCAGAGGATGGTGGGGAAGTACCTAACTATTCGGATCTGGTCACCAATACGGCTAAAGCAATTTCAAGCAACGATTCAATTTTGAATGGTGGTCTTACATCAGGGCGATAATAAGAGTATATTCCACTCTGGAACGAGTCGCAAATATACTATATGTTATTTTACATAAATTTATTGTGAAATAACACAAATTAATCAAATAAAATTTATTTGCGCACACCGGTATTCGATCCCGCGACCTACGGAATACGAACCAAGAGCCTTACCCCTCGACCACGCAGGCCACCTGTAGTTGCCAATAATATGGAAATAAAAAAAAATTGTCTTTTATTATATTGTTAATTTTGAAATATGACATTTAAAAAAGAGGTGGCAATAGCCTAATTGTATAAGGCGTTCGTCCCGGAAAGACGAGAGGTTCTGGTTTCGAGTCCCATTTTTTTATTATTTTTCTTTATCTTGTTCTCTTTCATATTTTCGTTAAGATTAAAATTTGTTTTCTTCTTTTTAAATGAACATAACTGTTTACCATACAAAATTTCTTATTTACCAGTTGTATAAAATTTATAACACGATTATTAATAAAATAGTGCGCAAAATAATAAAAACATAACAAGAGACAATAAAATTTGAGTTAAGTGTGAAGTCAAGTTAAAACATGAGATCCACAGATTCCTACCCACCCATCATTCCTTCTTCCTTCCCAGGGCTTCGTCTATTTCTATTACATAAAATGATGCTCCACACGGTATCCCCCCCAAATATGATATAGGCCCTGAGGGAAATTATTATCTTGAGAACGCCTGTCGAATTAATTTTTTATTAAAAAAAAAATGAAATAATTTAACTTTGTATAAACCACTTATTTGATGCGCAAATCCGACCGGTTTCGGAACAAACGTTCCTTCGTCAGGGAAAGCTTATACTAATTTGACAGTTTCGAACAATGTTTTATTATGGTAGGGGTGGAGCTGTTGCTAGATAATAATGTAGATTGGGTAGGTTGGTATTAGTGTAGAGTGGGTGGGTAGGGGAACAAATCCATGATTGGGCTATATGACAATATTTTTTGTTTGTTGATAATAGATTCATTATTTTTAAGGGATTTTTTAATTTCCAAGGCTTCTAAGTTATCTAAACGTTTTCCTTTATGATTAATATGAAGAATATTTATCCCTGTATTTTTTTCAAAACTATGGTTATTTTCAATGATATGGTTAGCAAACTCAGAAAAAAATAATAAAATCGATTTTAGTATATATCGCAAGCCAACATACACTGAAATAGTAATTCATAGGACCTCCAACTACCCTGTCTCACAAAAACACTCCACCTTCCATTCCATGATACACCGCTTAGTAAATGTCCCAATGTCTAATAATAATTTCCTTTCTGAACTTTAAATAATAAAACAAATTGCTATAAATAACGGATATGAACCAAAATTAATTGATAACATCCTAAATAAAAAACTATCAAAATTTCAACTATACAAATCTAATAATATTAATGATAAAGAATGGCGTAAAATTTTGTATATTAATAATTTTTCAGTTCAATGTTGCAAAAATCTTCCTTCTAATATTAAATCAGCGTTTTATACAAGAAATAATATCGGTAATTTTTTGAGAAATACTAAAGATAAAGACCATAAATTGATTAATTCCGGAATATATAAACTCAAATGCAATGATTGTCCCTCATTTTATATTGGAAAAACCACTCGTAATTTTGAAATCAGAATCAAAGAACATTTAAGGTGTCTTAATAATAATAATTTTTCTGAGTTTGCTAACCATATCATTGAAAATAACCATAGTTTTGAAAAAATACAGGGATAAATATTCTTCATATTAATCATAAAGGAACACGTTTAGATAACTTAGAAGCCTTGGAAATTAAAAAATCCCTTAAAAATAGTGAATCTATTATCAACAAACAAATAATATTGTCATATGTAATTTCAGCAGTACAGCGAGCAACACCACCGTTTACTATCCAGACAGAATGCCGGTGCCAAAAGTAGAATCCTTCAAATACCTTGGCTCAGTAATAACAAAAGATGCAAATGTAGAGGCCGATGTATCTCACAGAGTAAATGTTGCGTGGCAGAAGTGGCGATCACTCACTGGAGTACTGTGCGATTCAAGCATGCCCATTCGCACAAAAGGCAAAATATACAAAACTGCAGTGAGACCAGCAATGCTGTATGGGGCTGAGTGTTGGACAGTGAAGGAAAATCACGTCCAAAAACTGCACGTTGCAGAAATGAAAATGCTTAGATGGTCAGGTGGGGTTACGAAACTGGACAAAATACGAAACGAACATATAAGGGGTAGTTTCAAGGTAGCCCCCCTTCCTGAAAAACTAACAGAAAGTCGCTTACGGTGGTATGGTCATGTAATGAGAACAGACAAAGAACACGTGTGCCATAAAGCGCTAGCTATACCTGAAATAAAAAGAGGAAGAGGACGCCCCCCTCTGACATGGTGGACCAGCATGGCAAAAATAGCTCAAAATTTCCCCAATCCAACAACCCAAGACCGGTCGTCTTGGCGCAGATTGATTAGGAGAGCCGACCCCACTTAAAGTGGGAAGTGGCAAAGAAAAAGAAGAAGAAGATATGGAGTCATTTCGAATATCATTCCCCTATATAGAACCCTTTCTACAAAAGTCACGCAAACTCCATTGAAAAAATCCAACGCAAATTTCTCAGATCAATTAATTTCAAATTAGGAATTCCCTTGGATGACATAAACTATGATTCTCTATTACAAAAAATGCGGCTCTTATCGTTAAAAGATAGAAGAATACTCAATGATCTTATTTTTTTATTTAAAATAAACAATAACTGGTTTGACTCCCCTGAATTGGTCTCTTTAATAAATTATCATGTACCTAGTAGAACAACTCGACTCAAAACACCTTATTATTGCAACAATACTCTCAGTAATGCAGAACAAAATTCAATAATACATCGTTTACACACTTTAGGTAATGAATTTGCTCATATCGATCATGCCGGAAGTCTGTCATCATACAAAAGATGCATTAGACAAAATTTATCTGCTAGTACTACCACGTAATCATAAAAAATATAATCATGTAACCATAATATTATGTCCTACCAGTATGCACTCTAATACCTAATACCTAATATCTAATATCTAATACCTATGAATTAGAAACATATCATAGGTACCTACTTTTCATATCGCATTGTATACTCCGTAATACCTTCCTTTTATTAAATTTGTTTTTTTGTTGAAATTTTATATTATCTTCAATATTTGGCTCCTAAGACCATTTCTTACTGTTTACTTGTCATACTTTTTTATATTTATAACTTTTGTACTTTATTATTTATAAAGATAACTTATAGTCTAAATTATTTCCTGCCTTTCAACTTTTTATTTTAACTTTTTACTTTTATATTTTACTTTATATTTTATAGTTTACACTTTTACTTTATACTTTCATTTTATACATCTTAATTCTATTTACTACTCATTGCCTTAACTTCTTTTTTTACCTTTTGTTTTTATATTTAACTCTACACATATATGTCAATTTCTCATGTTATTGTATTATAATAAATATAAATATAATTATGTCAATGGCACATGATGTGCCATATGTTTTGAAATAAAATAAAATAAAAAAAATATAGACCAATCATGGATTTGTTCCCCTACCCACCCACTCTACACTAATAATACCTACCTACCCAATCTACATTATTATCTAGCAACAGCTCCATCCCTACCATAATAAAACATTGTTCGAAACTGTCAAATTAGTATAAGCTTTCCCTGACGAAGGAACGTTTGTTCCGAAACCGGTCGGATTTGTGCATCAAATAAGTGGTTTATACAAAGTTAGTTTATTTCATTTTTCTATAATGGATAACCACAAAGTAATAGCTACATTAAAAAATATAATTGTTTATTGTTTATTGCGGTATTTTAAATAGGTACATAGTTATCTATGCCCTAATACAATCGTTATATATACATACACTTAATGTTATATAACACATCTATACCAAATCAATCACATATCTTCGCAATTTAATCTTAAATGCCTTTATGCTCTCTTCCAATTTTATTTCTTCTGGTAATTCTCCAAATATCTTCAATGCTCCGTACATCAATGACTTGAATCTTGTATTTTTTTCCTGAAGGGGAGTCTTAGTTCATTTCTTTTACTCGTCTCATGTGTATGTTTGCTTTGTAGTTTATCAATTTTTCTTATGAATTCAATAGGCGTATGGCCATTGATTATTTTGTAGATTAACAATATAGTATTGAAGTAAATAATTTGTTTAAATGACAAGATATTTAATTTGCAATGTTTCGATTCTGAATGTCGTTCTTTTACCAGAGCGATACTGAGAGTATATACAACTTACAAAGAAGGTATTGTGCGATGTATAGTACCTTGGCTGCTCGTTATGTCGGTTTCTGAAAGAACACTATCTTCCTTCGTTAGCTTTGTCACGCGAGCTTTTAGATTCTACGTAAACATCCATTAGCAGTGCAATTCCAGGATATTTACAACACATATTTTTTACCCTGTTATGAAGATCGTTAGCTTTGTCGAATTATACCAACTAAAATACAAAAGCGTTTTTGTCTTTAAGCTCTTCGGTAATCTGAGATTTTTTAGTCAAATTACTTTAAATTATACGATCTGTTATTGTGATATGATTCGATTTGAAATATTCTCTGTTGACATTATTTTTTCATTAGATTCGCGGTGGAAATTATCCCACAATGAAATTCTGTTTTTTTGTGATTGAATGAAATTTCTAAAACAGTACATAAATAAATACGTTTAATTACTCATTAAATAACCCTCAAACATTTTTTGCACACCTACCCTTCTTCCCAAATATTAAATCTTGTACTGAAAACTGCAATCTGACGTACAATAATTTAAATAAATAGAAAAAGTAAACAAGTTTACAATAAACAAATGAAAATACATCACTGAACACACTGTTAAGAACATTAGAGACATCTATGAGATGATTGCTGTAGTTAATCATTGATTTAAATCTTGATCAGGTTATTAAGAAATAGTGAACACTAGAGACATCTAGGCAATTTTATTGTATCTATAGTATTTTATATTGTATTTCATTGTATTATAGTTATTGACACTGGCTGGCGAGAATACGCCAGGTGACCAGTAAGGTCCGACGGTTGGTCACTTTTGTTATTGTTGATTATTGGGATGTCTTATCTCCGGGTAATTTCTATTTTAATAGTATAAAAAGGGTGTTGTTCAAAAAACTATCTCTCTCGCATTAAACGATACCCAGGGTACAGTTACTTTAAAACCCCAGGCGGAGGCCGGGCCTGATTATTATAAAGTGTGAATTTCATTGTTGTAATTCAAAAGTGATTTTAAATTAAACTCCATATTAAAAGTGTTTTACAATATTAAAAAAAATCCACTACCCCGATTATGAAATGAAGTTATTGACACACACAACTTGTTTATTCAAAATTATCAACATGTTTCGAAAACAGGAGTTTCTTTATCAGGCTACAATGAAAATTTATACTAAGGAAGAAACAATTTTATCATTTTATCCCGACGAAGAACATGTTGATTAAACAAGTGTTAATTTGATTAAATAAGTACTAAGAGTACCTTATATTTGGCCCAACGTGGGGCCTAATATAAGGTTATTTTTATGCATGAAAGGCGTAGATCACCATGTCTCTCTCTCTCTCTCAGGTTGATGTGGGACCTAGCGATCCGATAACTGTGGGAAAATGAAAGGTTCTGCTTTTTGTTCCAAAATGTAAAAAGAAACAAGATTGTTTTGGAAGGTTCCATAAATGTATTGTAAAGAGAAGTACATACACAAAGTGTATCCAAATAATATGACAAAAGGAATAGTAACAAATTAACAAAAACATACCCGATGGACCAGATGTAAAACTAAGCTCATCTATTTCTATTACACGTTGAGGATGCCGATGCGACGGGGATGCTAGCTCGGAGTACGAAGGGCGAAGTGTTTCATCCCACACTAGGGAAAGGGTTCTCGAGTACAACCTTCGCGGTAACTCGACATCAGGGGAAGGCCAAGGTCATCCTTCCACGGTATAGGTCCAGGAGCTGCTTCAATAGGCCTCTTAAACCTCAGAGGTACCAGACACCCACGTGTCCCATCCGTAACAACGGTTCCATAAACCTTTGGGGCAAGAACGACAATTTTCTTGGGAGTCAACAAGATGGATGGTTGTAAGGATCTCTCGATCCTGGCGCGTAATAGACAGGATTACCAAAATAACTTTCGATTTCACATCGGACTCGGCTGGCAGGTAGCCATTAGCATAAGCATCGTAAGAAACCCGTTCTCCACCAACTATAAAAACTCGAACACGCTCCTCAAGCGACGCGTGAACTCCGCGGGACACGTTTTATTTTATTTTATTTGTTTATTAAGACATACACAGTACATTATAATACAGATTATAAGGTATGTTAAATTAAATTATTACATGGTTATGTACCTATTACGTAAGTCCATAGAATGTCATTTGGTAATTAAGCCTGAGATATGAACCGGTCTAGTAACTTAATTATTAAATGAATGAGTAATAATAATAAAGAGGAAGAAAAAAAAGGGGGGGGGGGGATAAGGAGACATTTTAAAATCAAGAATTATATGCTCACTAATTGTAATTGACTGATTAAAGTTTAATGAAAAGTTAAGTGTAGGTAAGTAATTTTAAAACAATTATATCACGCCAAGAAATTTAATAAATAAGTTTTGTATGTTTGCAAGGAATCATGAAAAATGTCTAAGTGTAGTAATTTTTCATAGTGGGTATAAGTTATGATTGCGCGAGTTATTGGTGAGTTACTCGCTGCATTAGTGTTATTGGATTCTATATGAAAAAGAGAAGTGTGCCTGGTACACCTCATTGGAACATTTAAACCAATAGTGGAAAGCAATTCAGGACTATCTATTTTATTATTTAGCAGGTTATACAGAAATAGCAGATCTGATAATGTGCGTCTTTTTTGTAAACTTAACATGTTATTTGTAGTTTTGTTGTATTTCTTGAATAAATATTTAGAGAATTTATTCTGTATACTTTCTACTATATCTATGTACACCTTATATTGAGGATTCCATACCGGGGACGCATACTCCAGTGGACTTCTGACCAATGAACAAAACAACATTTTAAGAGTCTTAGCACTTTTGAAAACTTTACATATTCTTGATAGGACTTGTATGAAAACTTTACATATTCTCATTTCGACTTGTAAGGTCATTTTCAAACAAAAAGTTTGAAAATAACCTTACAAGTCGAAACAGCTGTAACTAAAACACTAACCAAAAAACTTGCAGAACTCGATAATAACATTATCGAATTTAATTTTAATTAAATTTCTAAAAAAAAAAAAAAAAGAAAAAAATATGTTGCCAATCCAATACGGGCTGTTCAAATTTCCAGGTTAGCGGTCAGGTAAATAATTATATCACAAATTGATAATTATTTACGTGACAATTTGTTTGTGTGTAATTAAAATTACGTTACAAAGTGAATGTACGATTATTGAAGAAGTATACAATACCGTTGTTAAGATCGATGTTAAGGTCCGATGGCCAACGTAAGCGGACTTACAGTCCGCTTAAGATATTGAACATTTATTTTTTTTATTTTTTTTTTAACATGAGCTTCACACATGAGGCCGTGGGGAAAATAATTTCCCTCAGGGCCTATGTCATCTTTGGGAATGCTGTGTGGAGGGTTATTTTTAGGAAAGGAAGAAGATGAGAGTTCTGGGAAAGAAAAGGGTTTAAAGGGTGGGTAGGAATCTGGGGTTTAGTGTGTCCTGGTCATCCGCCTCCAAGACCTAGACAAACTTCACCCCCATAAACTCGGGCACCCCTGCTAAATCACCAAACGTAGCGAACCACTTGGGGTGACCTCTGGCAGAGGTGTTGGTTATCCAATAAAGGTTCCCGGGGCGGTGGTACCCATTCCCGCCTCCCAAATTGAATACAATAGAATGACGGGAAATGCACTACCGTTTAATATGATGATCTGTTTGTTGGTCCATCCACGAGTCACAATTATATAAGTTGGCACAATTTTTTTTTAATTTTTTTAATCCTTTATTTTTCCCAATTTTACATTTTATAGTTACATATTTTAGGTATAATAAAAATAATGGGAACCCACTAAGGCGCAGCCTGTGCGTGGGTAATATTATAGTTAAATATATTTTATTTTAGTACCTAGAAAAAACAAACAGTGGTATTGAAGCAAAAAAAATATTAAAATTTGTTTAACCGTAAGTATCGTAAAAAAATATCTAAATGCGAGTTTCGAAAGAAAATCAATAATTGCAGTTACCACAATCGCGACAATATTTCAACTGACAATTTGGGAATTTTAAATATGATTGCAAAATTTTGATTGCAAGTATGTAGAATTGTGGTGATCTTTCTTCTCCAAATTAGGGCTTTTAAGGAAGGACATGGATAATGGGATATGAACACACTGTACAGGACCTTGGGAAATGAATTAGTTCCAAAGCTGTTTCAACACTAAACAACAATATAGAAAAGTTAACCAATTGTTACAGAAATGAAAATATTTTTTTTCGATACTCACTTCCCTCTAACGTGACCTCTTCGACGATACGAATTCACAGCTATAGCACTCACCTGAAATAAAAGAAAAGGTTAGAAATTAATACATAGGTGTTTTATTAATTGGATTTACAACAAGTTTTTAGAATACACGTAATTCAATAACCAATAATTTCATCTGGAGAAAATTGAAGAAATTTTAATTGAAGCTTCTCATACTAATTTTAATTTAATATTCTAACATAATTCAATGAGGCCATCAGTAATAATTTTATAACTTGTCTGTGAAAAATCATTAATTCAAACTAGTTTAACGTCAACCGCCCAGAAATATTTTAGAAATTCCAAAAGGAAGGAGCTAGATGAAAATTTTACGCGGAAAATATTTTAAAGTTTGATATGATTTTTAGATTTTCACGGCCAAAAGTATTGTTGTTATTTATTTTTGGGGTGTTATGTCGTTTTGCGCTACCTCCTCCTTTAGCCAACGTTTCGGACAGCGTTACAGTGGGCAGATGTGCGACCTGCTGATGGACACTATAGCACAATACACCCCAAAAATATAACAAAAATATTTTAAAGTTTTTTTTAATATTTTATAATGATGTTATTAAATGCCCACCTAGATGACAAAACACAGTATATTTATGAACAAGTTTTGCTATTTAAATGTGTTTATGAATGATGCTGGAGCTACACACCTCATATACGATCTATTTATAAACTAGCGAGTAGCGTGAACCGGGGGAGGGGGGAGGAGGGTAGGGGGGGAAGAGGGGGGAGGGGGGAGGGGGGAGGGGAGAGGGGAGGGGGGGAGGGGGAGGGAGGGGGAGGGGGGGGGGAGGGGGAGGGTTGAGGGGAGGAGGGGGGGGAGAGGGGAGGGGGAGGAGGGAGGGGAGAGGGGGGAAAGGAACTCAGGAAGGGGGTTTAGCGGGACGGGGGAAGGGGAGAAGTGGAGTGGGGAGAGGGAGAGGGAACGCGAGAGGGGAAAGGATACGCAGGGAGAAACAATTTAGATCAAGGTATGGTATACGCAGGGAGAACAATTTAGATCAATTCAGCTAATAAGTTGACAACAGTTTTTGATTCTGAGGCGGTACGAAGTTCGCCGGATCAGCTAGTAATAATATAAGATTTCAATCGTCTACCAGAAGAAATCAGAAGCATTAATGATAAAACCCGAATACTGCTCTCTGTCAAGAGACATTTTAAATTATTCTTAAGAAAAAAACTACTGTCAAAATCTTACAAATATCCTTAGTTTTCCATTACATTCTTTCTTTTTTTAAAAAAATTCACAACATTATCAAATAAATACTGCAGCTCACATATATTTATGTACAATTAATTATTTAAGTACTAACTTATAACTAATAACTAATAGCATTTATGTACACTCCCCTTCCATACACAAGCAAATGCTTTAAATGGAAGGGTAGTAAAAAAAATACCTGTTAAAAAAATATATATTTGTTGTAAAATTGTAATTATAATAAATGTTTCAATAAATAAAAAAAAAATAATAAATAAAAAAGTTTATTCCAGAATGTATGCAGGGGAAGTGCAATGCAATACATTCCATAATGTAAAATAACAAAAAAATAAATAATAAGTTAAGGTAAAAATTAAATAACAACACATAAATTAAATAAAATAAACGAAAAAGCATGAAAAATGAAACTGAGAACATGCGTCCCCGTTCCTGCCCCTGTTCTCCTCCCGCGTCCCTTTATCCTCCCGCGTTTCCTTTCTACGTTCCCCGCCTTTCCCCTTCGTTGGTCCGTCTCCTTATTTCCCCCTCCCCCCTCCCGGATTCCCTCCCTTTCCTGAATTCCCTCCCTGCCGCTAAACTACAGGAAATACATTTCGTAATGCCGGAGTTCACACCATTATATTATGTCGAAGCTTTGCGGGCGTGCACATAACAAATCATCAAAGACAAACAAAGAATCATTCATTTTTTTAATATATTATCTACAGATAATAAAATAATAATAAATATTTGGTTTTCTTTGTTTTTAAAGGACAGTAACAAAAATAACCAAGGGTTTAATTAATAATTTAATTACCAGTTAACAGCTTAGTACTCAAATGCGTCGGTTTCCCAATCAATCGTAAACAACTTCAGAGAATGATATCCTGGGAACTTGATGCTAGTATGTTTTCTTCTTCCTTGCACTATTCCAACTGATTGCACAGGTAGGCTGTTAGGGTCGACTCTTCTCGTTCTCAGGCTATATCTTCTTCGGTTCAGGGAATCACTTTTATCCAGGCCGTTTCTCTATAATATTTTAGACTTTAGACCATTGAGTCATCCAGGAATACTTTGGTCTTCCTCTGGATGACTGTCGACGAAGCTCCATAGACATTGCCTGCTTCACTGTGTGGTCTGTTATAGTCTTGCCGATTATCTGAGCCAGAGTTTCCCAACCTTTTTTTAGCCAAGCCTCCCCAAACCAAAAAAAAATATTTTCATTCCCCCCTTAATTAAGTTTCAACAAAAATAATAAACACATTTTTTTATATTAACTAAATAATTTATTTGAATTTCAAAAAGTTACAATACATTTACAATATATTTATATAATATTATAATAGAAGAGTAGGTACACATTTCTTAGTTTTCTTTTAATTACACGTAGTATTCTATTATTATTTTTTTATTTATTCAAATTTAATTTAATTAGATAATGTCTAACAACTTTCAAAGTAATTTTAGAACAAAAATAAATAAAATAAAACTTTTAAAGTACTAACGAGATACTTGAGGTTGCATGAGGTTGTAGTTGGTCGATTCTGGGTTCAGTCTTTGCTAGAGCTATGGTTAAATCGCTTAGTTAGATTTTTTTAGAACGCGTTAAATAGATTTTTTTTTCGGATATGCAAATGAACCTATTACGCCCCCCTAGGGGGGCGTGCCCCCCTGGTTGGGAAGTCCTGATCTAAGCATTCGCATTTCTGCTGTTTCGAGTCGCCTAGAGTTGGAGTTGTACTTAGTCCAACATTCAAAGCCATACATTGCGGGTCTAGCTATAGTCTGGTATATCCTTCCTTTAAGTTTTAAAGGCATTTTCGGGTAACAAGATTCCTGTTACGGATCTAAATTTCATCCATCCAACACCTATTCTATGGTCGACATCCGCTGCACATCCTCCGTCTCTGTGAATGAGTGAGCCCAGATACTTAAATGAGTCACAGTAGGGTAATATATTGGCATATTGTTTCATAAAGTATGTGTTTTAAAAATTTAATACATAATGTCACAACCCAAGGAATTTGTTTCCTTTGAAAAAGGTAATAAACATTTATTAACCAAAATGCCAATTCCTGCACAAAAAATATCTTCCTGTGATTTTTCCGGCTTGTAAAATATAAGTGGCAAGATTTTCCGGAAATACTTCATAAGAATAAAACGCCGCATCACATTCCCTTGGGGTGGAGAGTCGGCGGTGGAAATTCTGATATTAATATTTAAAAATTTATCCTCGTTAATTCTGCTCTTCCGGGAGTGGAACTTCCGCCGACATTTTTCTAATTAGGGGATGATACATTTATGATTGTCGCCCTCTCATCCCACCCTTCCTCTTTTCCCTCCCCCTTTCTCCCACAGACCTAAAGGGGGAATAAGGGTCGTGCGTGGCAGGGCTGACACCATATTTAATTAATTGCTTTCAACACGAATAACACAAAAACAGAGTGTGCAATTTACACGCGGTAGTAGTGAAACCTACAGAAAACTAAATTAGACAAGAGTGGGGAGGATATGAAGCACTGCTCAAAGAGGAGACCGATTATACTATCTCATTTTCTTGCAGGCTAAATCCTATCGATGTACTTATGTGTTTATATCTTTTAGTGTCGCTAATTTTCGTTTCATCGAGTTTCAAATTAGAACGGTGTTAAAGAAGTTTTTCACTTCAAAAAATATTATTCACGCTGGAAGTACACAATGGAGTGCTTTTTTTCAACACCATTAGAGCGTGTTGACACACAGCTATAATATGCGTCGGATGGCGTATTTCGGCATATCGCTCACCGTACATTTCCATTTGGAATATATGGCGAGCGATTTGCTGAAATACGCCATCCCACGCATATTACAGCTGTGTGTGAACACGCTCTTAAACGAAAATGATGCCCTTCAGGGTCTTTGTCCTCTTTGGATATGCTGTGTGGAGGTTAGTTTTAGGAAAAGGAAGGAGATGAAACTCTGAGATTGAAAAATGTATGAGGGGTGGGTAGGAATCCATCCTTTTCACTGCGGTGCAAAGCGATGGGAATCCGGCTGGAGAGGTCTGGATTAAATCTAGCTCAACCAGTCTCTCCCGATACGGCCCACCACGTAGTAAGGTGGGCACACGCATTCGCCGCCAAAACTTATATGAAACTCACTCCATGAATCCGGGCACCCCTGCTAAGTCATCAAAGTAGTGAATCACAAAGAGGTGACCTATGGTAGGAGTGTTGATCATCCAATAAATGGTTCCAGGAGCGGCGGTATCCACAACCTCCTTCAAAATTGATGCCCGCCAAGAGGCAAGGAGTGTGTGCCTAGACCAAGTTATTTAACGGTTCGTTCTGTATGCAATACCCCTTCAGAAACGGTGAGATGGTAAGTTAGTTAACTCGTATAATCAACGAGACCAAATTTGTTTCAGCTTACATAGGACTTATATAAATCGCTATAACTCCCTTACTATTATAGTGAAAAATATGTTCTAAATGGTTTTAGAAAGGCAAAACATCACGCTTTATACGCAAATTTAAGAAATAAGCACTAAATCAGTGAAATATACTATACACCTTCATAAAACTAAATTTTGAATCGTTACTTGAAAAAATTTGAAACTTGGAAATTTTTAATTATTTTTTTTATAAATCGCTATAACTCCCTTACTATCATAGTGAGAAATATGTTTTAAATGGTGTTAGAAAGACAAAACATCACGCTTTATACACAAATCTAAAAAATAACCACTAATACAGTGAAATATACACCTTCATAAAAATCAAATTTTTTATCGCCGCTTGAAAAATTTAGAAAATTTTGTATTTTTCATTAATTATTTTTATATGGAAAGACAATAAAATGCGGTGACATTAACGTACATAATGCATTTGTTTAAATGATATTTGTATGAGTTTTGTTTTTTTTTCATTATCAGCAATTTAAGTGAGAGCAAAAGTAAGGTGGGCCATTATTAAAGCTTTTTTATGTTTGCAAGCAAAATTTTTATATTTAAAAAATTATATGAGTTATAAAAATTTTGAGTTATAAAATTTGAAAGCGTATTTCATCACCTTTCAAAAACAGTTTTTAGTTTTTTGGAAATGTTTAGAAATATTCCATTTATTTGCATTTTATTGTAAGGCGGAAATATTATGACAATATGAAAAATATGCTTTTTTATATAAATACCTCACATGAAACTCAGCTACTCCCGTCTGGAGCCAATGAGACTGTGGCATCCCCAATAGAGAACTCCAGTCCATTTTATTTTTATTTTTTTTAATGAATAAAGACCTTCAAACTTAAATAACTGCATTTTTATTTTTATTTTTATAGTTAGTTTTAATAGTTAAAATAATTGTCAAAGTTTTAATTTTTCTAGACCATCAGAAAAGCACCATATCTATGGTGGATTGTTAAAATGATATGGTCTTCACCCACCGATAGTTTATTAACCTTCAAGTTGTCATATTGAATCAGTGATGTTATGTCGAGGGAAATTTCCCAATAGGTATCTAGGGGAGAAACATATTTTTTAGGGATAAGGGAAATCAGGACAAAATCTAGGGAAATTTCGAACTCTGGCAAAATGTTTATTACATATGACAATATTACTGGTATTTTTATATATATATTATATACGTATACATATATATTTTTTGGAATTCCTATGAATCTTAATTATTGTTCATGTACTTACATGCAATGTTATTTTTAACACTGACAACTCAAAATGATATTATATGTATCTAAAAAGATAAATGGGACCTCTGAAAAAAAATTTAATTTATGTTTTAAGTTCTGTTTTTTCGGTGATTGTGGTTAATTTTTATTTTGCAAAGTGTTTTTTTTTAATTTGGAATTCAGTTTCTAATTCAGTGGTGAGTGCATTCGTACTTTTAAATTATTACTTCACGTAGCAAAAAGTGTTTTATTTGGAAAAGCACAGTATTATTAGTATATTTACCAAGTTCCGATATCTTTCCAATTAATTAATCATATTAATTAACATATAACAGGATTAGTGTTACACAATCAGGTGGCTACGTAGGTAATTGCGTAAATGTGAAATTCTAGGGAACTTTCACTTCGAAACCTAGGGAAATAATTTTTTTGGGCAGAACATCCCTGTTTTAAATGATAAACAATATGGCGGAATCATGAATCATGAGGCTACTATGACATGACAATTAGGTGTGAGAAATCGTTTTTTATTCAAGATTAACTGCTTTTAATATTGGAAAACATTGGTAAAATGTCCACATTTCACCGCTACTGTTATTGTATTTAATCAAAGTGCAATATAAAAACAATAAATCTCTCTCTTTCATTGTTAATACATGTGACATCGTGTTTTGTGTTAGGCGTTACTTTGTAGGTACATTGTTTTATGTATAACACATACAGAAACTGGTATTTATACCTAATACTGATCATGACGATTGTGTGTATAAAAAGCCCTTGATACTAAAAAGAATTTGAAAATACGATCGATGTATCGTCAACCAAATGTCAAATATGACAATAGGCAAAATTTGTTGCAGATTTTCCGCAAATATAGCCCCTTTCGTAAATTGTTGAGGGCCTAAATTATGTTTCAATAAACACAATAACTATTATTTATCTAAATCTCTATAAACAGCATGCAAATAAACCAAAAACACGAAATGTTGAATTGCGTATGTGCACTTGTCATTTCAAATGTCAATACAATACAATAAACGCGATCACCAGGTGACAGTGGGTGAGTGTGACGCGTGACGTCCCCATTCACCATTTCAGTAATGCCAACTTAACGCTGTGTTTTCAGGAGAGGTTGAAAAATGCACTTTTTAATAATTTTTTAAGAACTCTGCGTTTAATATTATGAAATAAAAGTTATATATTCAGAATCAGCGTTTATTGGTCTATATGAACATATTTTTTTAAAGCCATAATATTTTTCACTGGAGTTCCTTATTGGTGTGTGTTGTGAGGCAGTAGTGGGGAGAGGAAGTAGATGGAGAAGAGGAAGGTGGAAAAGTAACTGGATATTCGGATCTGATCATCAAATACGGCTAAAGCCATTTCAAGCAACGCTTCAATTTTGAATTGCAGTCTTACACCAGGGCGATTCTGAAAATATCTTCTACTCTGGAACGTGCCGTAAATAAACTATACATTATTTTACATGAATTTATTGTGAAATAACACTAATTAATCAAATAAAATTTATTGGCCACGCCGGGACTCGATCCTGCGACCTTCGGATTGCGAGTCAATGGCCTTACAGCTTGACCACACCGGCGTCAAATGTAGGATATATGGGATGTCTATGCATTGCCAAACCATTCATCCGATTGCGATGAAACTTTGGGGATATGATGTGTCATGCCCGCGATGGTTTCTATATATAATAGTGAGCTCTGGCGTAATGAAATCATGCGTTGTTAAACCGTTCATCCGATTGCGATGAAACTTTGGTTGAGAAGTTTTGAGCGCTCCCGCGAAGGTCTCTATATACATACTGGTGAGCTCTGGCATTATGAAATTTGTATAAAAAAATTGCAATAGATGGCACGCGAGCTGTTTGAAAACTTAATATACCGGGATTGATTGTATGTAATTCGAGAGGGTAAAGGGAACTCGGGAGGGGGTTCGCGGGACGGGGAAAGCGGGAGAGAAGAGTAGGGAGAGGGAAGGCGGAGAAAGTGGAGTGGGACGTGAGAGGAACGGGGCGAATGGGAAAGGACACGCAGGGAGAAACAATTTATTTATTAACTGGCATAGCAACGCATTCTGGGAGCTCGCTAGTTTTTAATTATTAATATTTTTTTAATAATTCAAGGGTTGGTTGGCAACCCTAGCAGGATATATTAATTAGAATAAGGGTATCCCGAATGACAGGGGAGCTCTCAGGTAAAATAACCGTAGCGACGTCAGCTTGACTTGTCGGTCTGACAGTTCATATTGCAGGGACTACCTGAGCCAGGTATGTCAGTGGTGGGTTATATAATGACCATAGAATCATCAGTGAGCCCACGGCTAGTGGGAATAAAACATTTTTCATGCATTTTCATGTGACACGGGAGAATTTTTTGTTTGTCTTCTTTCTTCGTGTGGGTACTTGACCGAACAAATGAAAATTAATATCTAATTTGTAGTATTTATTCTACCAGAAAAATTATGGATATTTGGACGAGTGTTAAACCTTGATGACATTGAGCGAGTTTACAAGCTACTATCTTGGAAATTTACAATGTGTTAGTAAACTCGCTCAGTGTAATCGTATTATTTGCTAACTAGCAGATTGTTGACTACCTACGAAATAAGTTGAAAGATCGTCAACTTCACTTGCTACTCGCTCACTCGTGATTGGTTTATTTAGGTTTTCAATATGGCGGCCAATCAACAGCTGATTTCGACTGTCAAACATCTGACAGAATTAGTTCACGCAGGCGTCGTTAGGTAGTTCGCTACTGAGCGAGTGGACAGTTTTGTGTGTCATCATGACAATCCCACTCGCCGATTCACCCGCTTTTAAACCTAGTAGATAGTAGCTTGTAAACTCGCTCAATATAATAAAGACTTTAATAATTGTTACGTTTATGAATATTCCGTCTTCAATTTGGGAGGCGGGTAAGGGTACCGCCTCCTCGGGAACCATTTATTGGATAACCAACAACCCTGCCATAGGTCACCCTGAGAGGTAAGGTACGTTTGCAGGGGTGCCCGGGTTCATGGGGTGAGGTTTGTCCAGGTCTTGGCGGCCGATGAGTCTGCCCAGCTGCGGCGTGGTGGGAAGGATCAAGAGAGACTGTTTGAGGGAGGTCTTTTATCCTCTCCAGACAGATCTCTCGACCCATCACCTTTCACCGTAGTTTAAGGAATAGATTTATACTTCCGTCACTCCTACATACACTGACGCTCAGATTCTTACCCAACCCTCATATCTTTTTCCTTCCCAGAACTTCCTCTTCTTTCTTTCGTAAAAAGACCCTCCAGAGCCCATCCCCAAAGATGAAATAAGCCCTGAGGGGACTATTTTCCTGAGGGCCTCCTGTGTGGCGCTAATGTAAAAAAATTAATGTTTCTTCGAAAACTCTTAAATTAGATTGTAAATTTAGTCTTCCTTTTTATATAAAAAAAATATATGAACGTTACGCCTGCCGTATCCCTCAAAAGGCGTTTTATTTCAAGAAATTCCTTTTGTTTTACGTAGAAAGTACAAATACTTATATTGTTAAAATATATAAGTATCTGTGGCTGGGTACCTTTGCCTTTTATTCCAATCAACATTCCGAGATTTAAAATTTTGCATTATAACCTTCAAAACAAGATTAAGGTCATCATTCTCCACATAAGATTTTGAAATCCATTTCAAAATCACTTTTCCACACCTTAAAGCAGAAGTTTGATTTTTTTTTTACATGAATACCGCACAAGAGTCCCAACCTCTCCCGTCTGGAGCCAGTGGTACTATGGCACCCCCAATTGGGGTATGTTGTGAGGCTGAAGGCAGTGGGGAGGGGAAGGAGATAGGGAAGAGGAAGATGGGGAAGTACCTGGCTATTCAGATCTGGTCACCAAACACGGCAAAAGCCATTTGAAGCAACGTTTCAATTCTGAATGGTGGTCTTACACCAGGGCGATACTGTTAGTATCTTCCACTCTGGAACGTGCCGCAAATATACTATATATTATTTTAAATTTAATAAATTGTGAAATACATAAATTAATCAAATAAAATTTAATTGCCACGACGGGATTCGATCCCGCGACCTTTGGAATGATAGTCAAGCGCCTTACCGCTGCACTACGCCGGCCATATACTTTTTGATGAAATTTTAAACACTTGACACTCGAAATAAGAGGAAAATTAAGTGTTTATAAAAAAATTATTGTTATTGGGTGTAATTTATTGAACTCCATTTAATTTCTGAAAAAATTAATTGTTTTGGGTGTAATTTTTCGAACTCCATTTAATTTCTGAAAAAAACATTTTAAATCAAATTAAATAATGTCATTATTTAGTTCCGCAAGTATTTTAGTTTTTTATTATTGTGACAGCTGTTTCGGCTTATAAATTCAGTTAGAAATTGCCTTTTTAAGCCCAAACAGTTTTCATAATAAGAAAAAACCTAAAATGTTTGTAAAACTTAATAACACCATTACAAAATTTGATTTTAATTGTAATAAAATATATATTTATAAATGTTCACGTAAATCTGAAAAAACCAGAGCAAGGTGTGACCTTCAGCTCGCTAAAAATATTTGTGACACTGAGATAATCTACAGTGGTAGATTCTTTCAGTATCACCCTCGTAAAACTTCATTATTCAGAATTATCCGTTGCACCCGCTTAATCGTGTTCTGTAGCCAGATGTAAATGGTACCGAGCGTCTTCATCCCTCGACAAAATATCCCCGACACAATATACTCCGACAAAATATCCCTCGACATAATATCCCAAGGACAAAATATCCTACGAACAAAACATCCTCCAACCAAATATCTGCTAAAACCTAACCTAACCTAACAACTTAACCTAAACCAACTTAATCTTATTTTACATTTTACTATTTTTGAACAACAAGTATGATACAGTTAAAAATGACCGAATTTGATATCGATACCTTGGCGCAGTGGACAGCGCGTTCGCCCGGAAAGCAAGAGGTCGTGGGTTCATGTCCCAGAGGTGCCAATATTTTTTACTGATTTTTCTGTTTACAGATTTTCGATTGAGTTTCGCTGACAGTGTCTTTATTTAATTAAATATTACAATTTGAGTTTTACTCATAAAGTGAAAACAAAATATTCATCCTAGACTTGCGGAAAATTCAATAGATGTCGCATATTTAACAAAATGGATAAAAATTTATCTGGACTACATCTAGATTGCATTTAGTTTGGGTTTGAGTCTTACATTCCGAAAAGATAGCAGCCAATAATAAATATGCGTTAAGAAAATGAAGATGGGTGGTTCTTAATCGAAGTATGATACAGTTAAAAATGACCGAATTTGATATCGACACCTTGGCGCAGTGGACAGCGCCTTTGCCTGGAAAGCGAGAGGTCCTGGGTTCGAGTCCCAGAGATGCGAATACTTTTTTCTGATTTTTCTGTTTCCAAATTTTCGATTGAATTTCGCTCACAGTGTCTTTATTTAATTCAATAATTTATTGTCTTTACAAGATGTCTGTATTATTTTTGTCCCAGTTTACTATTTTGAACAATATTTATTTGTTTTTACATGGTGTCTGTATTATTTTTGTCCCATTTTGTTTATTAGGTTTGGTTAGGTTAGTTTAGGTTAGGTTAAAATAGGTTAGGTTAGGTAGTTTAGGTTAGGTTACGTTAGGTTAAGTTAGGTTTTAGTAGATATTTTGTTGGAGGGTGTTTTGTCCGTAAGATAGTTTGTCGGGAATATTTTATTTTATTTATTATGTGCATCTATATAAAAAGGTTTACATATATTTTTTGGCCTTGCCTGTCTCACTAGGAAATCCTGTGTCGAGACAGACTAGTTTACAAATATTTTGTAAATATGAAATAAAGTACACTTTTCAATAAAGCAAAAATATTTGACAAAAATTTTCAGGTTGGTAGGTAGTGGTAACAATAATGAGATAGAGGATTATTGTCAACACTACCTACGAACCTGAAAATTTTTGTCAAATTATTGCACCACCTTTTTCGATGATCCATTGTTTGATCAGGATTTTGTATTTGTTAATATTATTCGATTGTCTTGTTTTGTCAGGTAGGTTATTGTACATTTTAGGCGCAATGTCTTTGAAATTTCTTTGACCAAATGTTGTGTTTGTTTTAGGTGTTTGTATGAGTTTTTTGGTTTTGTGCCGCGTGTTTTAAAAATTTTGGGTATTTTCATAAAATGTACGTGTTTTATTTTTAAACAGATGAGTTAAGATTGTTTTTGTGTAAATTTTTCGAATATCTAATACAGAATTTTTTTTGAATATATCTACAGTACTTGTTATTATGGGAACTTTAAGAATAACTTTCATAATTAATTTTTGTGCCTTCGATAATGAATCTATAGCCGATAGTGTTGCCCCTCCCCATGCGATTATTCCATATTCAATGATTGATTGACAAAGAGAGTAATAAACAATTTTCATAGATTTGGAATCTAGTATGTTTCTAACGTTATAATATATTGTCGGGGGGTATTTTTTCGCGGGATGAAAAGTCGCGGAACCGATGTAAACAGACAGTCCCGATTATCTTCTTACCCATTTCAATTGCACAAAATACCCTAAATGTGTATGCCGTAGTCCCACTAGCCCTAGGCATTTGGGCGTCTTGTACAGTTTTAAATAATAATTACAGATTCCAGTTAAGTTAGTAGATACATTCCAGGATACTCAACAAACCCCCATTATTGATCGAAGTTCGTTGTCATTACCGCAGCAAACAATCTTGAGAATATTGATAAAGCATGATTCTGAGATCTCTTCATATTAATAATATCGCTGAAGCGAAATCCATACAATTGTTGTATAGAATATTCCATTCTTGTATGGAAATAATTTACCTCGAGGAAATATGTGTTTATTGAACGGGAAATATTTGAAAATTACTGCTTTCATCTGCGTAGGCACGGCTGACTCTTAAATTTCCCGAGAATTTATTGTTTCTGAGTTTTCGGAGCCTTAAAAATATGAATATGTAAATGGTGTATAATAATTTACCTCTGGGACATGCAGAACTTTATCGAACAATAGTTTGTTGTTCCAATATAATCAAAGTTTTCATTCAGAAGAGAATAATGATATCATCGATAATAATATCATTTTAAAATCATTTTAGATTCCGAAGAGAATTTATAACTTATTTACTAACCGTCACAAAAAATGATGGCCAAACTACTAGGTCTTGGCTCACACTTCCTGCTTCAGTCACATTCATACATCGCGCCATGCATACCTTTCTGATAGACTCCTAAAGAATGTCTTTTTGAAGATGCTATGTAAAAAGTATTTCTGAGAAAAGGAAGGAGAGGAAGTTCTGAGAAGGAAAAAAGAAGATATGAATGGTGGGTTGGAATCCAGAGGTCATTGTGTCCAGGAGTGACGGATGTATGAATCCATCACTCCCGCTGTTGTGCGAGATGAAGGATTGAAATAGACCATCTGGAGAGATCAAACCGTCCTGCCTCGCGGCAGGTGGGCAGGCACATCCGCTGCCAAGACCTGAGCACACGTCACCCGATGAACCCGGGCATACCAAGTCACCAAACGTGGTGAACCACTTTGGGAGAGGTGTTATCAATATAAATGAATGGATCTTGGGGCCCATATCCGCCTCCCAAATTGAAAGTACCCGATCATACCGTGTCATCCTCGGGTGTCCCCTACTACTTCTACCATTAACATTCGCGATATATTTACACTACTTTCTACGTTCATTCGCTGTACAGATCGTGCCCAAATCATCTAAACGTCTTTTTTTTAACTCACACATCATGCTTACGTCAGCCTTGGGTTATGTATTTCCAAATCTACATAATTCTCAGACAATCGTACATGTTTTTACCTCACATACGACTACGTCTCACGGTTCTCATTTCTACAGCATTCAATTTACTTTCATCCTTCCTCTGCTAGTTCCATACCTCCCTGCAGTAAATTTAGTGCGAATACGGCACAAGAGCCCCAACCGCTCCCGATTGTCCGAAGCCAGTGGACCAATTGCACCCCTAATCGGGTTATATTGAGAGCTGAAGGGAGTGGAGAATGAAAGGAGATAGGTAAGAGGATTATTGGGAAGTATCTGGATATTCAGATCTGGTCGCTAAACAAGGCTAAAGACATTTTGACGCCGATTCGTCGCAGATTGATGGTCTGTGACCACGTTGATTCTGATAGTTTTTACTATTTGCGACTCTGCAATATTATATCTTCTCAATTTAGTATGAGGAAATAGCAGTAAAAGTTTTGTTGAAAATTATTATCAGATTTTGCGTAACTCTTTTCATTGGGCGCTCTTAATATTTCTATGTTTACGGAACGGCGACGGTACAAAAAGGCAAATATAGACATACGTTCCTTATCACAATTATGCTGTAGTTATTTCTTACACATTTTGCGCTTTATAATTACCGTGACAATTCACGTTTACTGTGACGGCATAAAAAATGCAATAAACATAGGTCCCTTAACGCGATAATGCTGCAGGTCTTTCAAAAGATGAGATACACAATGTTCGTAGGTGTGTTTCCTAAAAGTCATCATTTTCTTGCATCTCTCTCACACACCAGACTGTGACATTTCTGTGAACCTCAACAATACTACTAGCCGTGACCATTATTTCGAAATATAGTTACAACCATAATATTGAAGTGTAAGTGAATTCAAAAAATTAAAAACGTAAAATGTCTATACGCTGATTGTTTTGCATTGGTTCTTAAACATATAATGCTACAGCTATTTCTTACACATTAAATAATAACAGTCGAAAATGAGACAACCGGTGAACGTATGTCTGCACCCCCCAAAGGAAACATACAATCATTATCATACATCTCCCTCACATGTATAAAGAAAATGCAGTAGTACTTTGGAGTAAACAGCCACACGTATTTTGTGTGTCTCATCATATTTTAGGTGTAAGAAAGAGCTGCAGCTTTGTAGCGATAAGGAAATTATGTTTGTTCCCTTTTTTGCCGACACGGTACCGTAACTTAAATCGTCTCGGTAAAGAGTATACACTAAATAATGGTGAGACAAAAGTTGAGACACATAATGAACGTATGTGTACTTCTTCCAAAGGATTACTCTTTTGCCTTTAGAGGAAACGACATACCGTCGCTGTGCATGCAAAATCCGCTATGTTAAAAAACGTAACTTTTCAGGAGATGGAAAAAACTGATTTATTTAACAATGGCTCGCATTTTTTACAATCCAAATAAACAGAAAATTCGATCTTTACGTCGGATTTTGTATAAATGATATTTCACAATCAAATATTTAATACTTTAGTAGTAATTTTTTTTTTTGTGAATAAATGACACATAGCTGATTTTGTATGGGTCTTTAAATCCGCTTTGTGTTAGAGGCAGCATATAGCGGATTTTTATGTACGTATATTTTAGACATAACGGATTTTGCATTTATGTAGTTAGAAATTATATTAATTCTTTAATTGCGTATAATTTAAATGTACTAACGTATGCGTAAAGCATTTTTAACAAACCAATAGCCTATTTCTAACGAATCTTTATCTTTCCCAGCTGAAAGTTTACTTTTAAATAAGTAATTATCGAGTGAAGGTGAACTAAAAATATTTTGATTAAGATGGAAAAACAAGTTTATTACACGTTTAATTTTATTTATTGAAAGAATAAAATCAATAGATAGTAGTATTATACCTATTACAAACTAAACATTATTGAGCAATAATACAATCATTTTAAATTAATCTCAACATTTTAACAAAACAAATTAACATTTTAGTTGCATAAATAAACAATGATAACGCCTGCTAGCAAATTAAACATTTGTCTAATAACTATTGAGTTCGTTAAAATTTTATAAAAATAAAAAGTACCTAAGTTATTAACAAAATCGGTATTTGAGAGGATTATATTTTATTTATTGAAATAATAAAATCAAGTAGATAGTAACTAGTATTATACTTATTACAAACCAAACGTTATTCAACATTAATACAATCATAATAATTACAACATTTTACCAAAACAAATAACATATCAGTTATGTAAATAAACAATGATAATTCCTGCTGGTCTAATAACTAATAACTATTGAGATCTGTAAAATTTTATAAAAATATAAGGTGCATAATGTAATCCATCAAACCACTGTTCGAGATTATTACATTTTATTTATTGGAAGAATAAAATCAAGTAGATAGTAACTAGTATTATACTTATTACAAACCAAACATTATTGAACAATAATACAATCACAATAATTACAACTTTTAAACAAAACAAATAACTTCTCAGTTATGTAAATAAACAATGATAACGCCTGCTAGTAAACTGAACATTAGTCTAATAACTATTGAGATCTTTAAAATATTATAAAAATAGAAGGTATGATAGTAATCAACAAAATCAGTGTTTAAGATTATCGAAAAATGAATGATAATCTCGATGCATATATAACTTTAAGGATTGTAATTGCTCAAACTTAGACATATCATTTTTTTCTGTTCTGTGTACAATGGTTTTGGTGTTGTGTATAAATCTTGCTTCCTCCTTTGAGGCAGAAGTGTCCAGTTATCAATGTGTCGGAGTTTGTACATAACCCCAATCTGTTTGTACAGCAGCCCTCTGATCTGGGTAACTGTAGGATCTCCAACCTTTTTTGCCTAGACGAATAGTGCAGAAATTACTGGGGAGTGTATCGTAAGCCTTAAAAAAACTTTAATCAAGATACTTAATAACGTAAGGTTTGGAAGGTCTAGCTTTCCTCATTCGGTCCACATAATCCGTTGGGGAGTATAATGGAGGAGTACAAAGCTTTTCCAATGTCGAGTGGATGCTATCCACCTTCATCATTGTGTGTCCTTTTTCTAATATGAGTTGCTCTATTTCTATATTCATATTCTTCGATATATCTGCCAGAGCACTGCTGAGAAATTTATTTTTGTTTTTGGTGAGCGCAGCCGTCCGATATCAAAGTAATTTTTTTGAATCCCTTTCTAATTTTTCCTTCTATAAAATCGATGATACAAGAAACAAACTCATTTGCCGAAACACCTCCATCGCCTTCATGCCAAAAGTACAGAAAAACATCTTTCGTGTTGTTTTTATAAATGGTAAAGTCGTGTAACTGAAGTTTTGGCTTATAATATTGAGTCGATACTAAAAGTTTCGGACAAAGCTGTGTGCTCTGAAGGTCCATTTTTACTACTAAATGTTGATCAGAGCAGGATGCAATAGCCAGCTTCTTTGCATCTCTTGCCTCATTTTTCTTATTAATGTGAATTTGGTATTCTTCTTCACTTAGATTTCCCTGTTTGTGGGTCACGTATGTGTTGCATTGATCCTTGCGTGGTTTAAATATAGATATTTTGTTACTTTCTAAAATATCCCTGAATTTCTTTCTTTGGACGCAAGTTATGCCGTTTTCTGAACACCACGACTTGTAAATTTTATGCATTTCTGTTTTAGATTTATTAGAATCCTCCACGTAAAAAACGGTCCAACCGTTTTTTAACGGAATCTGACCTCAAAGACTGAGGAACTCTGGTCTTTTGTTTCCCAGCTGTTTGAGTCTCATCTTCGTTATCAATCTGTGTTGATGATATCCATTGACAAACGTATCTTTCGTAATACATAATATGGCGTTGAAAAACTCTCTGCAAACTCTAACTTTTTCACCAATAAGCTTGGGTAAGGAGCAGTCGACCCCAATTTTGCGCTTCCAAGCACTTCTACCTTTTAATTGCTGTCGCCGTTGTCGCCTCTTGAGTACTCTTCGGATATTTACAAGTCCGAAAATATAGGCTTTCTCAGCTTCCCATGTTGACAAGCTCCAGAAATAGTTAAACACGTCTAGGCGAGCTTGTTCATTAACCAATCCGCATAGAAAAGATCAATTGGATAAATTTAAGCCATGATGATTGCATTGTGTTTCTTTTATTTTTCTTTGAGCCCTTTTAACGTAAATTGTACGTTTACTTACTCGTTAAATACCTCTATATTTTTTCCCCAGGATTCGTAAATTTTTATTCAATTTTCGTTTGTCCTTTATGTTCGGTATCGTCTTCAGAATTAGAGTTAGCATCAGAACATTCGAATTGTCCCGTTTCGTGATTCAAAATAAGCCTATGATTATTTGTGCCCAGTTGATCATCATCACATTTTTCGTTAGAATTTGAAAGTGCAACTCGTTCAAACAGTCCCGTTTCAGGGTTGAGTATGCTGTCAGCATCATTATTCATGGTCAAGATTATAACTGGGGATACATTCCCCACGTCTTTCTCCAAAACTGTTTCAGAAATGTCCAAATGTATAAATTATTGTGCGCTGAGTGCACGTGCACTGTAATGTAATTTCACACTGTTTTAAAAGCTTAAACATTATTTTTTGATGAACGTAAATAATTCGCTGGCACGTGCACCAAGACTGAATATCATAACAAGACTGCCCAACTGTCCACTGTCCAGTCACGTGACTTGTAATATGTGCGTTCTGAACCAAGATGTGCAAAATCCAGTGCAAAATCCGCCATGTGTCATTAACTGGCGCAATATTAAGTTTTTTACTTCAGTTCAAAATGCGATATGTGAACGAATCTTCATAGAGTATTTTGAAAGCCATTTTTTAAGCGAAAATACATAGCTGATTTTGCAGTTTTCTAAACTAGCTATAATATTAGAAAACGTGTTTTACAGGCCTATCCGTCATGTCTCGTTCTATCACAAAGCGTAAAAAACCGATTTTGCAAAAAAAACGTTTGTCGGATTTTGCAGGCGCAACGACGATACGTACATTGGGTGTCTAATCTTTTATCTCACCATTATTAAATGTGTAAAAAAGAGCTGCAGCATTATTACGATAAGGAACGTGTGTTTATTGTCTTTTTGTACCGTTGCCGTTCCGTAAACGTGCGAATGTTAAAAGCTCCTATTGCCGACTCTATTCTGTGGTGACTGTATTTTGAAAGTAATTCCATCTCTTATAGAAAGGAAAATGCCTGCAGATGAAGTATTGGAATATTTCCTGGGAAATGCATTCAATGCAAAAATAAGTCCATAAGTTGTTGGAATGGAATTTCAAAAGTTGAAGATATTTTCTTCGTCGTACGTCTTGGTGAAAAATCACTATCTACAGCTTTCATATGTGAAAATCTCGTGTGACGGTGTTTGTGGTCGCACTCCTCCGAAACGGCCTGACTGATTTGAATGAAAATTTTTACGTATATTTGGTAGGTATGAGAACAGGTTTTAAAGTATATTTCATACCGCTAGGTGATTAGGGTGTCCCTATCCAGAATTTATTTTTTATTTCTTTGACAATTTTTTTTTAAATACCCATAACCCCAAATTTTAACTCTCCTACCCCCACCCTCCCATTTTTTAATCGCGTATTTAGTATTTTTGTTTAACCGTCTTTCGTATTTCAAACAGAACTATTTATGTTGTTGAATGACAAATAGCGCTACGTCCCCCTCATCGAACTTTCATCCACGCATGCGCAAGACATTCACGAGAAGCGTCGCGTCATTTTAATATTTCATTTGGCATCATGTTCTCACGTGGGCAAACCATCGAACTTATTTGTGTTGGCTAAAGACGGACTGACAAAAAATATCGTACACTCAATTGCTCTTCGAAATTCATATTGATTTTCTGTATTTCATTTTCCTACTTAGTTGGTGTTTTCTTTTTGTTTTTATCGGCCGTCATCGTCTACAGCTCTCAATTCCTCTTTCTGTCATAAATTGCATCCCCACATACTTAAAATAACATTCGTTATTTTTTATTTAACAACCAAAGATATTCACTAGAAATAATTTATATGGCGGAACAACCTTTGTCGGGTCAGCTAGTTTCTAAATAAAAACTGAATGTGGGGAACAATTCCTCTCCATACTTTCCTTTGAAAAACCCTCCAATCAGCATCTCCAAATATGACATAGTCCTTGAGAGAATACTTTGGCCTCAGGACCTATGTGGAAATAATGAAAAAAAAAAAAAACGTTACTTAAATCAAACACACTAATTATTTCATTTGTCTGTGCTGTGCATTAGCCCTACGTGAAATCTGGTTCCATGAATTCAAATTTGCTGTAAATTTAAGTGTCATTGTGAAGTCATAAAATACGGACCTATAATAACGTGATACTATATTAATTACGTATTTTAACTGATTTCGTCAAGAACTCACACTATCCCGTGATTTTTCACAGATCTATGCTAGTCATAAATATAACGTGGTACTCAATACATCACAGGATCCACACCCTATACTGAAATATCGTATTTTCAGGTATTTTCCCGAAGTTTACCGGAGTTTCCCGAAGTTTTCCGAACACACCTCTGCATTAAGCACAACAACCAGTCATTAGAAGTTTCATTATTCCCAGAAATACCCGCAGTTACGGCACAATACTGCCGATTGTTCGGCTAAACAAAACGCGCATTCCAAACGCTATTATTCACCCGATATCCCATCCCCGGCGCTCGGAATGGTCGTTTTCCCTCTTTTCCAACGTTTTCGCGATTCCACTCTGTGAATACGATTACTGTGGAAATTAACTGTAAAGAATTTCTTTGGAAATACAATTGGGTGTATTTGGAATTACCGCTGTTTTTCTCTTTCTCGCAAATGTTAACCCCACAGGGTTCGATCTTTTTTTTATGGAGGGTCAAAATTTTCCGCTTTGCAATATTTCTGAACATATATGTTAACTGAAAATTGTTTTTTAACGGAGATAAAATATGTTTTTGAAGTGAAACTTATTTAGCTCAGTTGTGATTTGAAACTCGATGAAACAAAAAATTGTGACACTAAAAAGATACATTTATAGGATTTAGCCTGAGAGAGAATGAGATAGTATAATCGGTCTCCTCTTTGTGCGGTGCTTCGTAGCCTCCCCACTCTTGTCTACTTTGTTTTTTTTTTTAATTTTTCACTACTACCACGTGTGAATTGCACACTCTGATTTTTGTTGTTGCTGCATGTAAAAATAATTGATAAAAAATTTCCAATATTTTATAAATATTTTTCAAATTTTGATCCGAACTTTTGGTTTCATGAAGGTGAACATTTTTTTTTTATTGTAGTTTACTTTTAGATTCGAATATCAAGCGTGGTGTTTTTTCTTTTTAACACAGTTTTTATCACATTTCTTAGTATGAAATTAAGAGAGACAGAACGATTTTTATGAGACCCATATGAGTTGTTCTGAAAAGCGAGCAAATTAGCCCGAGGGGTTAACACCCTTATTTAAGTGGATGCGAGAAAGAGAAGGCATTAGGTTGTTGGTCTAATTTTAACATTGAGTGTCGAAAAGCAATTCCTGTTCGCTTATTTATAATCTTGAGAATTTCGAAATCAGATTTTCTTTCGAATTGGTTTTTTATTATTGTATCAGAATTTTTTCACGTTTTTACAATTTTGTCACGTTGAAAATTATTCAGTGTTATACAGGATGTCCCAAAAGTCAATCCTTTTTATTGGAGGCCAACTCAGGAAGGACTAGAATATCAAATTATGACTAGTAAAACTTCGTAGAAATATTGGCACTTTTATGAATTTTTTTCGATTGCCACAGTCACGAAATATTTTTTTTATTCCAATTTTCATTACGGAGGATTTTTTTTATTGAAGTGAAAACTTATTTAGCACCGTTGTGATTTGAAAGTCAATGAAACGGAAACGAGCGACACTAAAATGTGGTAATCACATACATACATCTATAGAATTTAGCCTGCGAGATAATGAGACAGCAATAAAATAACATTTAGCGGACCAAGGATCGAATACTGCGAAATCTAAAAAAATAAAAAAAAATTGTAAAATCAATATCCAAACTTCAAACCACTCCTGGAACAGGCAAAGAAAACACAAAAGAAAGTGACGTCTGGTGACTCCGAAGAAGAAAACATAAATACCAATAAGATGACCAAATGTATAGGAAAGGGTGCACTGGAATTCGACTACAAAAATTTGGAAAAAAGCATTCTTCACATTGTTAAAAAAGTGCTTCACAGTCTACCTACTATGTCTACTGAAAGTTCACTTCTACCGCGTGTGAATTGCACACTCTGATTTTTTTTTACCTGACTGTTAACAAGAGCGACCCCGTCTGTACAGATGTAAAGATAGGGGAACTTTGTCGCTACCTGGATGGGCAGCCTTGTGAGGCTGGTTTCGGCGTGGGCTGTAGGAAGAGATTTATTAATGCGGGTCTTGAAGAGGCCCAGATTATAAGAAGGATGAAAAATAGACGCTGATGGCTCATTCCACGTATGAGCCGACTTACGTAAAACGAGTCGAAGCAATGACCCGTTCTCATAAAGCCAACATCAAGTGTGAATGGTAGTTCCGCTCGTGTTCGTCGAGTTTTACACACGTGCACCAGTGCACCATGGATCAATGCTGCTAGCTTCTTATAGCAGGCTCCAATAAAATAACTGTAAAACAGGCTTAGTTTTAATTTTCAATCATGGCATATTTTTTTTATATTTATTCAGCAAACAAATTCGTGGTAAAGACTTACAGAAAATAGCTTTTTTAATGTGAATTCAGTACAAAAGTCTCAACAGCATGGAGCCAATGAAATTATGGCATCCCAACTTGGATTTTCAGATCTAGTCACCTAACATAGCTGTAACCATTTTAAGAAACATTTTAATTCTTAATGGTGGACTTATTCCAGTGCGGTACTGATAGTGTCTTCCCCTCTGGTAGGTGCCGCAAATTTATATTATTTTATTTTAAACTAGCAGACCCGGCCACACGTTGCAGTGACTAACGAAACACAACGCCATTACCCAACCTTTATAAAATCCACACCACCCGCTTGCCAGCTGCCCGCTGCCTGAACTGAATATTTGAATTTCTCGGCTTTTCTCTACTATAATAAGCATGTAATTAACTCGCCACTAATTATACAATGCTTGCAATGCAACACTGGATATTTGAAAAGGGAAAATCAAATACCTACTTACTCTAGGACATCTATTTTACAATTTCTTCCGTAGAACGAATTTCAAAAGTGACTATAGTATGGCCCGCCAGAAGTTTTAAATCGCACAAAAATATGTTTTTTTTTTAATTTCTCGGCTTTTCTCTAATATAATTTACATGTATTATACATATAAACATTTCAATCTCTCTATCTATTGGTGAAAACCGTATGAAAATCCGTTGCGTAGTTTAAAAGATTAACGCGCACATACATTTTGAGCGACTTCATTTTATACTCTGTAATGATGATGATTCAATTGTGAAATAAAACAAATCAATCAAATAAAATTTACTTGCGCACGCCTTAGATCGAGAGCTTTACTCTTCGAGTACGTAGTCTGTAAATTGAAATTCGCCTATTTAACCTAATTTGGATTTGAACCACACTCTGAACCGAGAACCATGGAGTCTACGTCTGCACCACTGAGGAAGTCACGACGTAAATGTATACGTTACAACAGAATACGAGAAAATAACGTTTATGAAAATAGCTTATACATAAAAGCAAAGCCTTTAATATTAATGGCTTTCCATCCATCAGGAAAGCCATCAATATTATTTATCATGAACTTCGTGGAATCTGAATTGAAATAAATATCTTAGATTCAAACAAAATAACAACTGCTATTAATATAATTCAAATCGCAAGAAACGTTTTATTGTGATTAATTTTTGGGTTATTATATCTAGTTGCACTCCCACCTTCTTTAGTCTATTTAGTATATCTTTTTTTGGAAGAATTCGGCCAAAAATTTCTAGAAAAACTGCAATCACCGTATACAATTCAATTATTGCTCCACACTTCAGCTACTGCTTAAGTATACCTTTCCTATGTAACGAAAGAGAACAAAATAAGTTACAAATTCTCCAAAACAGGGCAATGAGAATAATTCTTCGACGAAACAGATTTTCAAAAATAATTAAAATGTTAAAGGAACTAAATTGGTTGACCGTGAAACAGATGCTGACCTTGAACACGATGGTATTTATCCACAAAATATTGAACAACATGTTACCAAAATACTTCTCAAATAAAATTGTATACAATAAAGACATTCACAGATATAATACAAGGACGTGCAACGAAATTAGGCTACAAAAAAAGGACAAAGCGAATACGCAGAACAGTCTATTGTACAAGGGAATGAAGTTGTATAACACACTACCAGAAACTTTAAAGTCCACACCAATTGGAAAGTTCAAGATGTATTGTAGGAGCTACATAAAACTTGAAAAAATATAGTGAATATGAAATATTATAATCAATTAGAAATTTGTAAACTTAAATGTACAAATTGCTAAAATAAAAATTATTATTATTATAGTCAACCTTTCGTATAGCGTTACTCTATTCATCATCGGAGTAAATATGTGATGTCTGTGTGTAATACGGAGATGATTAATTAAAATCCATAAAAATACATTTTTTTTTACATTAGCTACACACAGGGAAATAATTCCATTCAGGGCTTATTTCATCTTTGGGGATGCTATGTAAAGGGTCTTTTCATGGGAAGGAAGGGGGAAAATTCTGAAATGAAAAAAGGTATGAAGTGTTGGTAGGAATTTGGATATCAGTGTGCTTGCAAAGCAATGTTCCAAGAGAGTCCTGCTGCAGAGGTCAAAAGATTTCCCTCAACCAGGCTCTCGCATCCGCCGCCAAGATCTGGAAAAACCTGACCCCATGAACCCGGGCACCCCTGCTAAGTTACCAAACGTAGCCAACCACTTAGGGTGACCTATGGTAGAGGTTTTGGTTATCAAATAAATGGTTCCCGGGGCGACAATACCCGTACCCACCTCCCAAATATTATTAGGACGACGCCCAACGAGGCTAAGATTAACAGTTCTTGGAATCCGCTATAAGACGGCTTCACCAAAAGCTAAACGCAGAAAACCTCATCAATTGGATTGTAGAAGTGATGGCAGGTATCACTTTTACATTCAAAAACATACTTCGTCACAATTTACAAATCTGCCCTGATGATGGACACTGTAACGCTGTTCGAAACGTTGGCTAAAGGAGGAGGTAGCGCAACACGGCATAACACCCTAAAAATAAATAACATAAATACTTTTGGCCATGAAAATCTAAAATCATACCAAATTTGGGACAGTTATTAATGTGAAGATGAATTACGCATAAGAGTCCCAACTTCTCCCAACCGTCTGGAGCTAGTGTAACTAGACTATAACAACCCCAATTGGGGTATTTTGTGAGGCTGAAGGTAGTAAGGAGGAAAAAGATATGAGTAAGAGAAAGTTAAGGAAGTACCTGGCTATTCAGAACTGGTCACCAAACACGGCTAAAGCCATTTCAACCCACGTTTTAAATCTGAATGGTGGTCTTACACCAGGCCGATACTGAGAATATTTTACGCTCTGGGACGGGCTGCAAATATACTACGTGTGTTTAATGAATAAATTTTGAAAAACCACAAATCAATCAAATAAAATCTACTTGCACACGACGGATTCGAACCTGCGACCTTCGGAAAGCTAGTTGACAGCCTTACCCCTACACCACGGAGGCCGAGGAATAAAAATCTTGTATACCTATCTCCCAAAGATGTCGTCTTATTTCAAGCTATGATAATTGCCAGTGTAAAACCAAAGAAAATCCATATTGACACAGCTTTATTTACCCAGTAAAGGAAAATTACGTCAGGCTGGGGGTTTTGCCGTTGTGGACACAGTGCTGGTTTCGTAAAATCGGATCTAGGGTTCGAATCCCAGGAGGAATCCTAGAGACCAAGACAAACAAAATCGTTTGAGAGGAATCTGAAATTATAAAAAGAAAATATGAAGGAGGGGTGTCGGAAATTTTAGCACATGAACCCCATGTGATTATTTCACAATTTGACAAATGATGGTTTAATAATAAAATAATATTAAAAAATATATTTTTTTTCTTTGCGTTTCCATGGAACGTAGGTATTAAATTATTTATTTCCTTCTTAATGAGATCTTCTATTATTCACGTGACGATCCACGATTACGTTACCGCGACGGCACAAAAAAGCATAAAGCGTACATTATTTATCCTAATATTGCTGCAGCTCTTTCTTACACATTAAATTATGGTGAAACAAAAGATGAGACACACAACATATGTGTTTGTTTCCTCCAAAGTACATGGTACTTTTTTTCCTTTTGGACGAAACAGAGATAGATATGATTTTAGGTTTTCACGGCCAAAAATTTTATGGTTATTTCCTTTTGGGGTATTATGCCGTGTTGCGCTACCTCCTCCTTTAGCCAACGTTTCGGACAGCGTTACAGTGTCCATCATCAGGGCAGATGTGCCCTGCCCTGATGATGGACACTGTAACGCTGTCCGAAACGTTGGCTAAAGGAGGAGGTAGCGCAACACGGCATAATACCCCAAAAGGAAATAACCGAAACAGAGATATCTTATTACCTAGATAGCTTCGGCGACCGGAATTGCGTTTCATTTTCTTTATACGTGTGAAAGAGATGTTTGATAATATTGTATATTTTAGGGGGTGCAGACATACGTACACCATTTGTTTCATTTTCGACTTTCTTATTTAGTATTTTAGAAAAGGTTGCAGCATTATACGAACAAAAGCAAAACCAACTGCGCATTGAAGTTTTACGATTTTGAATTTTTGGAATTCACTCACTTTCATATTATCCTTGTAACTATTTTCACACTTTCCAAAATAATTTAAAATAAAATAATTAGTGATGCGAGAAAATGATTACTTTATCGTTTGTAGGAAAGAGACCTACGTGCATTCAAAGAATGTATCTCATCTTTTGAAAGAGCTGCAGCATTATTGTGATAAGGAACATATATTTATTGGCCTTTTGAGCCGTCACGGTACCGTAATCGTGGATCATCAAAGTAATAGTAATAGCGCTTAGTGAGAGTAAGTTTTTCCAGGATAAACTGATTATTAATATTTTTATTTTTTAACTTTACGAGTAAGATCTCTAATTGTAATATTTATTTAAATGAAGACAATAATTAGCGAAACTCAATCAAAAATCTGTCAACAAAAAAATCACAAAAAGATATTTGCACCTCTGGGACACGAACCCAGGTCATTTCGCTTTCCGGGCAAATGCGCTAACCACTGCACCAAGGTGTCGATATCCGACTCGATCATTTTTAACTGAATCGTACTTCAACTAAGAACTAAGAACCTCCCACATTATCTAAATTTTCTTAACGCATATTTTATTGGCTGCCATCTTTATGTACGATTGCAAGATTCAAACCCGAACTAAATGCTATCTAGATGGTGTCTGGATAAATCTTTATGCATTTTATTTAATACGTGACATCTATTGACTTTTCCCAGAGGTGCAAATATCTTTTTCGGATTTTGATTGCCATATTTTTGATTGAGTTTCGCTAATATTGTCTTCATTTTATTAAAAAAATAATAATCGTTCGCGACAGGATTTGTTGCGAGACATCCAGGTTCAGAACCAATCAGTCTATCTTTCTACTGTTAAACGAAACGTATTTTCATGACATAAGACCACTCGTAAACTAAATTGAAATCAAAATGGTTGGTGTAACTCAACAAGAACAACTTGAGAAGCCAATGAAAAATCAACCAATGAATATTTTCAAATTAAATTTACAACCTCATTTTATTTTTGAAATCAACATTAACTTTGACCGTCAACTTATAAAAATTTTGAATAATATTTGAAATCCAATAAAAAAGCAATCACAAAGCAGCGAGATTGAAATTCAAATGCCAATGTAAAAATGAAATTACTTCACTCAAATTGAATTTTTGGTTGATTGAGAAAAAAACGTTTGATTGTAAGTGGATGATAATAGAGTTCAAATTGACTGCAAGTTCTGTTAGTACCATTTTCATGGCTAACAGCTGCCAAATTCATACTCCCCCTAGATCAATTCCTCAATTTGGGAGGCGGGTATGGGTGTCGCCACCCCTGTCAGGGGTTACCCCAAGTGGTTCACTACGTTTGGTGATTTGCAAGGGTACCCGGGTTTATCGTGTGGGAATTGTGAAGATCTGGGCGGCGAATGCGTTTGCACACCTACCGCATGGCGGAACGCATCGGGAGAGGCCGATTGAGGGATACCCTTTGACATCTGTAGTCTGACTCTCTCCACCCATCGCCTTACACCACAGTGAGAGGGATAGACGTTCATCACTTCTGGAAACACTAACCCCCAGATTCCGACTCATTCCTCATACCCTTTTTCTTCCCAGAACTTCCTCTCCATACTGTTCTTTAAATGACAGCAACCCCAAAGATGACAAAAGATCTAAGGAAAATGATTTTATTCTGGGTCTCCGGTGTGAATTTAACTAAAAAAAACACAGTGCGCAATTCAGACGCGGTAGAAGTGTAAGCTTCAGAAAACTAAAGTTGACAAGAGTGGGGAGGCTACGAAGTACCGCACAAAGAGGAGACCGATAATACCATCTCATTCTCTCGCAAGCAAATCCTATGGATGTATGTGTTGTCTCTTTTTAGTTTCGACAGTTTTCGTTTCATCGAGTTTCAAATCACAACGGTGCTGAAGAACTTCGCACTTCAAAAATACTAGAGGTTAAGTGGATTATCTTATAGTTAATGAAAATACTTAGTTTCAACATTTATTGTTTAAAAAACCAATTTAACGTTTCGCCAAACCAATGCTTACTTAACGAGAGATTAAATTAAAAAAAAACTATTCTAAACCCTGATGACGTAAGCATAGCTCACAAAATATGTTAAACAATAATAGTGGTTAAACAAAGTAATTTATTAATTTTTACATTATTTAATACTACTCGTTTTTCATTTTAAAAAAAAAATACCATGATGACAAACATTTCGATTTGGTTTTTATGTCATTTAATGTGAGTAAATTTGAACCAAGCCATCGTTTTTCCCGATTCTTCCCTTCTTCAGCTTTTTCAAATATAGTCTCCCTCAATTTTTCATGGAAGATAAAGACTGTGTCATCTGCAAAACTAATGACCGAGCCGTGACAGTTTAGATTACATTGATCATTAATATATATCAGGAATAAAGTCGGGCCTAAAACACGGCCTTGTGGAACTCCGTATTGGATTTGTATTGGTTGACTTGATTCATTTTGAATCTTGACTAACTGTGACCTTTCTGACGACGTAGCTTTTAATGTTCACGATCTAAGATTCCAATATTTTTGAGTTTTTCTGGAAATTATGTACGATCAATGGTATCGAAGGTTTTACACAGATCTAAAAATTAGAAGATGGAAAACGTGGTACCGCGCGTTTTCATTCCACGACAAAATATACCAAGGACAAAACATCCTACGGATAAAACATCCCCCGACAATGAAGGAAGGAGACTGAGCAAGGAACTTACAGTTTTGATTTAACTTTTAAATTTGGTGCCGAAAGGTTTTGTTGGGTTAGGTTAAGTTATGTTACGTTAGTTTATGTTAGGTTATATCAGGTTAGGTTAGGTACGGTTAGGTTAGGCTAGGTTAGGTTAAGATATTTTGTCGGGGATATTTGGTCGGGGTATGTTTTGTCCGAAGGATATTTTGTTGGAGATATTTTGTCGCGGGGTGAAAAGTTGCGGAATCGGGAAACGTTGTGATACACTGTGGTGGAACACAATGTTTCATATATCTATAAACGACCTGTTCAACCTTCCAGATCAACGCGTATTTGTATGACTTTGGCAGTATAATGCCCCGCGTTATGATCGTTTTGACGAGCAAGTGTGCGTGCAGAATTATTTAAGCATTCAATTTGGGCACCACTTTGTAAATTACTTGGGGATAATTTTCAATTAAAATTCAAAGTCGTCCCTCGCCTAACCCACCTATCTACCATCCTTCCCACCTACCCTACATAGGTACATTTTTTATTGTACGAAAGATTAATTTATTACCCATTTGCCGTACAAGATTTCTCTTGCATTTTTTTTTACATTTTAGAAGACACGAACACGAAAAGTTTTAAGGTTATTAAAATTAAAATTAATCTACTATTTAAGATTCATTCAATAGCACCATTCCTTTTGTTATGTTATGTTTCACTAGAATATCTGTTCTACCATGTGGTATCTCGAAAAAGTCGTGGCTTGGATGCCGGGTATGGGTATCGCCACCCCGGGAGCTATTTTTTGGATGACCAACGCCTATGCCATAGGTCACCCCAAGTGGTTCGCCGTGTTTGGTGACTTAGCAGGGGTGCCTGGGTATGATTTGTCTAGGTCTAAAAAATTAGAATTGAAACAGCAAGAACTGCATTTATTAAAAAGAAATCCCTCTTCTGCACTGATAATATCAGCTTAAAACTAAGGCAGAGAATGCTAAAATGATATGTGTGGTCGGTCTTGCTTTATGGATGTGAAACATGGACCTTGAAAGTAAACACCATGAACAGGTTAGAGGCCTTTGAAATGTGGCTTCACCGGAGAATGCTCAAGGTCCCATGGACCGACATGATTACCAACACAGAAATTCTCAGGCGGGCTAGAGCAGATAGAGAACTGCTTACATTAATAAAAATCAAGAAAATTTCATATCTGGGTCGTATACTTCGAGGGGAGAAGTATCACTTGCTCCATTTAATATTGAAAGGTAAGATAGAGGGTCGCCGAGGGCCTGGTAGGAGACAAATGTATTGGCTGCGTAATATACGAGAGTGGACTGCCATTAAAAGTGTGTAGGAGCTATTCCGGGCAGCGCAAGACAGAGAGACATTCTCAAGAGTGATCGCCAACGTCGGGGGGACCTGATACGGCACACAAAGAAGAAGAAGGTCTTGGCCGGAGAGAGAGAGACTCCTTGAGGGAGACCTTTGGACCTCTCCAGCCAGATCCTTGACCCTCGACTCTCGCCTTGCACCGCAGTTGGACGGATGGACTGATACGTCCGTCACTTCTAGACACATTGACCTCCAGATTACTATCCATTTCTCTTACTATTTTCCTTTGCAGAACTTCCTTTCCCTAAAAAGTCTCACCACATAGCACCTCCAAAGATGACATAAACCCTGAGATTTTTTTTCCTCAGGGCCTCTTGTAAGGAGAAAAAAAAATATCATTCAAGTAGCTAAGAGGACAAATACGAATGCTTCCTCATCTCACCCACATTCATACCCTACCCACACCTTATACATTCTTCCGTCCCAGAACTTCCTCTACGTCTTTAAAAACCTCTCCACACACAGCATCCCCTTTTTTTTACATGAGCTCCACACAGGAGGCCCTGAGGAAAATAATTTCCCTCAGGGCCTATGTCATCTTTGAGGATGCTGTGTGGAGGGTTTTAAGATGACATAGGCCATTAAGGAAATTCTCAAGGCCTTATGTGTGGAGTAAACGTAAAAAATGTATATTTAGGAGTTTCTTTAAAAAATTGCGATATTATTAAAATTATAAATCTTAAACGTTCAAAAAATAGAAAAGATCTTTCTTTCCGAGTAAGTTATTATTTTTCCTAAATGAAACATTTCGCTTTATCAAAGTCAATGTAATAATAATATTTTAAAACGGAGAAAAAACATCTTCTCTCAAGAAAATTGATGTCTCTAATGTCTGACAGAAAAAATAAAACGTTTTAAATGAGTTTTGGGGAAACGTTTATGAATATTTTAAGAAAACACATATTTTGATATTTTTTACCACTATTAAACCTATGAGTAGTCAGAGACGCGAAATACAATCTTCTTAATAAAAAAAGAAGAATGTTCCGAATTGGGTATCGTTTTTATCCAAAATCTACAGTTTTATCCGAAGATTTTATTACAGTTTTATTACAGTTTTATTTGAAGTAAGAGATTTAAAAAATACATATTTTGATTACAAAATAAATAACATAACAAATTTTCACTGATATTTTCATTTTATGATATTTCCCTTCTAAAGAAGCTTGTTATTAGAAGAGGGACGAGTATCGGGATGAAAAAAATAGTTATGTATCAAATTAATTATGGTTTAAGGAACCTTAAAATAAATAGACAAATTAAAAGTTTTATAAGTTGTGAAGATAATTTCATCATTTTCATAGACATCCAAATTTAATAGACGAGAACATACAGATGAGGGTTAAAACCCAACTATTGGGGGGACGAAGAGGGGGAAGATGACTGTGATTCGTTAAAAAATCAATCTGACAGCTCGTGTTATAAAACCATTTAGTTCATAAAAGTAAAATCTGCTTTTGAATGAATAGACCTTTTTACATGGGAGCGCGAATTGTTCGCCACGTTATTAACATATGTCCAAATACGGCAAAGTAAAGTTCGCCACTTTTAACAGACGATTTTTTTTCCGTATTTAGTTAAGACACTTTTACAAATGTTTTATAATTTACTTACCCCTGTAATCAGCGATGAGCACACTGGAGAACCGCCCACATTCCTTATGATCGACATATTTTAGGGTATAATGCTACCATTTTTGCCGTGTTATTTCGTAAAATGTAGAATGAGAGCTCGACGCTGGTCCGGACAAGAATGATGACGTCACATTTTTTAGATTCATGCGAGGCTCTCGCAAGCCCAGCCGGTTCCAAGGAACCGGTAAAATAACCGGAATAAATAAATATACGTCGACAATTTGTGTGAGATGTGATGTCTTGACGATCTGTGAATTTGGTCTCTTCTAAATGGTCTACCATTTACTTGGTGTACTCCATATTTATCTAATTTATCTTTTTTATCTTTATTGTTTGTAAGTGTTTTGCCCAATGAATTTACGTTGTAAAATGCTGTCTTAATTTTGAAATTTTATTTGATATTTTTACCAATGTAAATATTATTATTTCTTCATGACATATTTACCTTAAAGAGCAGTTGTAACGTAATAACGCAAACATATGTACCTACCTTAACATTGTGTACCTACCTACCTAATTTTGTATAAATTCTGTAACAAAAGAATGTCAATTGCCAGCCTGAAGATGTCCATAATAGGATGAAACCGGTACTGGTGAAATAAATAAGTGGAAAAAGGTTAAAAAGTGTTTCAATTTCAATTTTAATAAACCACTATTTATTCAGTGTTTTTTCTACGAAATAAATTATTATAATTGTAGAAAAATGAAACAATTCAACAATTCATTTTTCTATAATGGATATCCACAAAGTTATGGCTACATTCAAAAATATTATAATTGTTTAATTGTGTATAATAATTACTGAATGCAAAATTGAAATTAATTCTTAATCTAATCAGTATGGCAAAGAAAACAAACTGTAATGTCGTTTGGAAACTGCTGTGTACAATTTTCTCAAAGACTACATTAAAACTGATATGCCCATCAAATTATTCTAACTGCCCCATAAAAAAAAATCTACTTGAAAAATTAAAAAAGTTCAAAGCTGAAAAAAATATTTTTAAGAATCTTAATTAACCCATTTGATACGGTTTGGAATGAAAAATATATCTATTAATAAATCAAAGCCTTTTATTGTCATAAAATCTTTTTTTTTCAGGAAGTTTTGTTAAATTGAATTAGCAATTTTGATAAGCCTTGCTCCTTCTAGGAAAAGCTGATTTTCATGAATTTCAAAAATTCTTTGATGTAAAAAAAATGTTAATTGAGTTTTGAGAAAGTTTGTTTTGCATTTCGATTATAAATAATGCATTACCATTCAAAATTTTATATTTTTAGAATTTTTAGGTTTTATTTACATGTCACCTGAATTTACATAATGCAAGTATTTGCGCACAAGTTGTTTAACGACATTAGTCGCACTGCTAGTTTCGTTTGGTGAGTTAGCACGGAAGCCCGGGTTCATCGGGCCGAAACGGAAGAGTCTCGTTTGTGGAGATTTTTTGACTTGCTGATCTTGGCACCTTTTTACTTTTTTCCTATTTCCTTCCCAGAACTTCCTTCCTTAAAAAAAACCTCCACACCGCATCCCCAAAGATCACATAGGCTCTGATATGCATGTATATCAGAGCCTATGTGATCTCTGGGTTATAATGTAAGAAAATGCCACAAAACAACACCACTAGTGTATGCAACTAATTGCGCAGTGTAAAAACGTAATTTTTTTTTTCTTACAGTGAATACCGCACAAGAATCTCAACTGCTCCCGTCTGGAACCAGTGAGACTATGGCATCCCCAATTGGGGTACGTTGTGAGGCTGAAGGTAGTGGGGAGGGGAAGGAGGTGGGGAAGAGGAAGGAGGTGGGGAAGAGGAAGGTTGGAAAGTACCTGGCTATTCAGATCTGGTCACCAAACACAGCTAAAGCCATTTTCAAGCAATGTTTCATGGTTTTGAACGTTTTTGAATGGTGGTCTTACACCAGGGCGATACTGATAGTATCTTCCACTCTGGAACATGCCGCAAATATACTATATATTATTTTAAATGAATTAATTGTGAAATAACACAAATTAATCAAATAAAATTTATTTGCGCATGCCGGGTTCGAACCCGCGGCCTCCGGATTGTGAGTCAAGAGTCTTACCCACTGGACTACGGAGGTCGTCAAATGCAACTAGTGTCGCGAAAGTGATGGCGTGGTGTTTAAATGTATGTTCTCGTGTTTTCATGTAAAGTATTTGTGTACTTGGGACGTTTTAATGCAATCTTTATTTGTATATAAGACTTTGTTATTTATTTTGTACATAAGGTAACATGTATTGTTTTCATATACATAGTTTAAAACAGTTTTATTTTTTTATATAATTTTTTGTTGATGTTCGTGTCTGTAGTGAAATAGTGTTTGTTTTTTGATTACCTTGTTTTGTATTATCTTTAATTTATTTTTTTTATGTATGTTTCATATACGTTCCTCGAGATGTTAATTATGTAATTTAAATGTGAATATACCAGACTACAAAATATATTTTTTTAAATTTATTTGGTAACAGATATAATAACCGGCTAAAAATATGCTAATTAAGGGGGTGATTTTATCCTTATCTTGCATATTATGCTGTTTAATTTATTTTTTCTCTTGCCATATATCACAGCTCACTCAGTCTTGCTACAAACTTCTTGGATTCATCATCAGGACTTGTAAGTAGTTTTTTTTTTTACATTAACTCCACACAGGAGGCCCTGAGGAAAATAATTTCCCTCAGGGTCTATGTCATCTGGGATGCTGTGTGGAGGGTCTTTTTGAGGAGAGGAAGGAATGAACATTGGTCTTGAAGAGACCCATGTTGTAGGAAGGAGGAAACACAGAGGCCGGCAAATCATTCCACAGCCGAGCTGTTAAACACAAGAACGAGTCGAAGAAACGACCCGTTCTCATGTGACATATGTCAACTGTGTACAAATGTTGGGCACGCGTTTGGCGTGTTTTCCGACTATGCACCGGTGCCGAAGGGATCAATGATGCTAGTTCCTTGGAGCATCTTCCATTGTAATACCGGTAGAACAAGGATAGCATTCCCACTCGACGCTTGTGCTATAAAGATTGCAATCCGTCTGTTAAGATGGGAGAATCTATCAAACGGACCGCCCGTTTCTGCACAGAGTCGAGGATATTTTTCAGGTATTTTGGAGCTCCAGACCAGAGGTGGCTGCCAAATTCAACCGTGGGGCGCACTTGCGATTTGTACAGGGTTAGCAGTTGTGAACTATTAACAGTTGGGCCCTGTACAGTACGCCCAGTTTTTGGGAGGCTAACTTTACTCTGGCTTCGATGGAGCCCCCATACCTGAGCTGGTCACTTAGGGTTACACCAAGCATATCAATGGAGGGCCTGTTCGGAAGATTGCTTCCGTTGAAAGAGACTAGATTTTCATTTCGATCCCTTTTAGACGTAATCAGACAAGATTGGGTCTTTGAAACATTAAATTCAACGAGATTATTTTTACCCCAAGAGAAAACACTCTCGAGGTAACCGTCCATTCTTTGCTTCAAAGCCTTACGAGCTGTTGGAGTTTGTGAGTCCTTTGGGGGCTTGTCAAACAAAAAGCTATCATGAACTGTACTGTCATCCGCGTAACGATGAATTGGTGCACATGACAAAAGGTCGTTGATGTGCAACAAAAACAAAGTCGGAGACAGAACCGAACCTTGCGAGATGCCAGCATTTATCGAGTGTGAGGAAGAGGTGAAACCATCGACTACCGTCTGAATCGACCTCTCCCTCAAGAAGTCGGCAATCCACGTACACAAGGATGCGGGAAGTCCGTAAGAATGCAGTTTGTTGACAAGTCCTCGGTGCCAAACCCGGTCAAAGGCCTTGGAGATGTCCAGTGCAACCGTTTGGGTCTCACCGAAACGTTCCAGGCATCGCCCCCAAACATGCGTCACATACGCGAGAAGATCACCGCACGAGCGGTTCCGCCGGAATCCGTATTGACGGTCATTAATAATTTTGTTCTTCTCGAGGTATGTGAGCAGTTTGTCGTTGATCACACGTTCCATCACCTTAGACAGAACTGATGTGATCGCTATGGGGCGGAGTTGGCCGGGTTGGAGCGGTCACCCTTCTTTGGAATAGGATGGATAAGCGCTTTTTTCCAACCAGAGGGCACAGAGCCAGTCTTCAGGGACAGTTTAAAAAGCTTCGTCAAAATTGGAGCTATTTCTGCAGCGCACCTTTGCAGTACCAGGGCAGGTACTCCGTCAGGCCCACTAGCTTTATTAACATCAAGCCCTCGTAAAACATGGAGTACTTCCCGATGCCGGATCCTCAGCTTTTTCATACGAAAACCGCAGTGAGGAACCGACGTCGGGACAGCACCTTGGTCATCGAGGGTTGAGTTATCCGCAAACATTTTACCTAGTAAGTTAGCCTTTTCGGTGGCGGTGTTTGCTAGTGAGCCGTCAGGTCTGGTAAGAGGTGGCAGACTGGATTTGCAGAAATTGCGACCTATTGAGCCCGCAAGCGACCAGAATTGCCTGCTGCCATGCGGGCATGCAGTCAGCTTTCTGCTGATCTGCTGGTCGTGCTCGAATTTTGACCTATTTATGATTCTCTTGGTTTCCTTTGCCATTTTGTTGTAAGCTGTTCTGTCTTCGGATGTTCTAGATGTGTTGTAGGCTCGGTAAGCCGCGTTTTTTCGTCGCACTGCTTCAGCGCATTGTCGACTGAACCACGGCTTTGAGCCTACACCAGTTTCCTTAACAGTAGATTGGATGAAGCCATCCATCGCGGATGTGATGACTTCACCAATTTCCTGGGCACATCTTGAGAGATCCGAAGTCCGAAAACAGACAACTGACCACGGAAAAGCATTAAAATGTGCCCGCAGACCGAACCAATGTGCTGACCTATAGTGCCACACTTTTCTCTTCAGCCTCTCGTTTGGTGGTCTGAAGTTTACAGGGATTGATGTCGTCACCAGGCAGTGGTCGGACGATCCTAAAGGCGCTGTGACTTCAATCCTGTAACCGTGTGGCACAGTAGTTAAAAATAGGTCTAACAGGTTGGAACGGTGAGTCTGGACATCAGGAACCCTTGTAGGCTCCTGAACCATTTGCTCCAATCCATAGCAAAGGGCAAAGGATTCCGCTTGGCGTCCAGCCGAGTCTGTTGATCCTGAGAACTTCAACCAAGGTTCGTTATGAACATTGAAGTCCCCCAGGATCACAAACTCTGCCGTAGGGTAGCGGGGCAAGAGGTCATCAATAGTGTTGCTTAAATGTTTGAAGAGCTCGGACGTGTCTGATTCGCTAAGGTTCGGTGAGCGGTATAAACACGCGTAGAATCTTACCGTACTGGCAAGATTGACGCGTACCCACATTACGTCAAATCTGGAGTTTTCCAGATTCAACAGTCGCACACAGTTGACGTCAGCTCGACTATAGAGACAGACACCTCCTTTAGGTCTGAACTTGCTTGCGAGGGTGAAGCCCGGGCAGTCCAGATAGGAGGCGTCTACAGGCTCGGCTATCTGCGTTTCAGACAGGAATAGTAGGTTGGGGCGTTGAGTAAAAAGGTGGTGGTGGACGGAGTTTAAATTGGTATGCAGGCCGCGAATGTTGGTGTAATTCACCAACATTTTTGGCCTGCGCCGGGGTCTCCTACTACTCGCCGCTGTAATGCAGTTAATATTTGTTGTTTGTGTTGTCATGAATTTTTTAAATATTTTTATGATTGGGTGTGGGGGGAGGGAGGTCTGGGAAGGAAAAGGTATGAGGGGTGGGTAGGAAGCTGGGGATCAGAGTGTCCAAGAGTGATGAACGAATGAATCCAATCCACCCACTGCGGTGCAAGACGATGGGTAGGGAGAGTCCGGCTGGAGAGGTCACCCGATGCGCCCCAAACGCTACTGCTGGGTCCCCTCCGGTCACGAACCGGCACAACAGCAGCGGCGGGGTTTTAACTATCGTTGATGGGGCAGCCCACCCTCAGTCGTGAGCCTGAGGGTCAGGCCCTTGTACTACCGAGCGGCCCGGACAGCGGTAACCGGTTGTAAAGGGTCTCCCTCAACCAGCATCTCCCAATCCGGCCCGCCACGCAGAAGGTGGGCTGACGCACCCGCCATCAAGACTTGGACAAACATTTCCCTAAGAACCCGGGCACCCCTGCTAAGTCACCAAACGTAGCGAATAACCAAGTAGTTTGATAACCAAGAAGCTATGCTAGCGTTATTCGATGGCATACTGAGAAGCAAGCTGGAGTACGCGAGCGATGTTTGGGCACCGTACCACCAGAAGTACATTGATATGTTAGAGCAAATCCAGAAGAAATTCCTCAGGTATGTTTATATGCGGAAGCATGGAACCTATCCAAGGTTCAAGCACCATATTGACTTACTTGAGGAAACTGAATCTGTGAGTCTAGAAACTAGACGGAAAGCAAGTCTTACTATTCTGTCTTTCAAAATTTGGAACAATTTCATCGATAGCTCATTTCGCTTGGGATGCTGTGATTTATATTGTTACGAAGCGCCCGAATACACCCATGATAAAGGCCAACGGTTTCCCCTCTTCGCGCCCGCGCCCCGCGCACTGCGCACCGCGCACCGCACCGCGGCAGCCCGCAACAATCCCCCCATTTCGCCCCGACGTCTGGTTGATAACAGTCGCGCACTCGGCGCTCGTTCCCTGCACTTTCGAGAACATTCTAATACAGACGCCATGGCATGCTTCGCGCGCGGAGAAACCCGCCCGAAGCATTTGCCGCAAGGAAACACCTGTGTTGGCTACAAGCAAATCATGGATTCCTCCTGTCTTGCTGCCTTCAAGCTGCTCTCCCAGGCTCTTGTGAGTAACTGACCAACTAATTTCCCTTTTGCCGTGTGTCCTTACATTTACGCTTACCTACAATCGACCCCAGAGGCAGCTCGATTGAGAGAGATTTTGTTAGGCTTTCTTCCCCAGAATAGTTAGACCATTAATCCTACCTGTGCTCAATTATTTACTGTAAATGAACCCCTGTTGTATTTAAACAGTTTCCTCCAATACAAGCAATGTTTACTCCAGCTGTTGTTTTATTGCCCTGACAAGGTATGTGTAGGTTGACTTTATTTTAGGAATTCCACACTTGCGCCTAGAGAACCTACCACCCTGGTGTTGGGAGACTATACCGCTCTGCCGGACGAATGAGCTAGTCCTGCGGCAGAATGTAGACACCCCCAGCAAGGTGTGCTAACAATATGTACCAGACCACTACAGCCGAAGTAGACATCATGACTTATTTAAAGTACTGAATGGCAGAACAGACGTCTTGGCAAAGCATAGCATGACGAGGGGAGTGGTGCTGTTAAATGAAATTGCAAACCATTTGGATGTATGTGACTGTTCTTTATATGCCTTAAAAACATTATTGAAGAGTCACTTGCCTAAATGCTGATAGGGTAACTAAATTGTACTGTAATTGGAATTATTCTGTTGTACAATAATAATAAAAAATAAAATAAAATAAAACAATTTTTAAATGAAATAAGGCTAATATGAATCATCCTTACCAGAGGATCTTATAATGGTGAAACTACTCTACGACAGTCATAAACATAGTAAAATATTCAGCAAAGTATTAGAAAATGCATAAACATAAAACATTCGTAAACCCAGAACTTCCATTGCTATGAACTACTAAAAGTCCAATGTAAATGAGACAAATGAATTGCAGCCAGCCCGGAACATATGCGTCTGTTGTGCTATTTCACAGGGGATGGTGGGGCGAATGGGTGAAGGGGGTAAAGGAAGGCTGCACTGTTGCTAATTTTGCTCTAACTACGACAAGCCGAACCCCTGGGAAATAGATGCAGGGAAATTCCTTCGAATTCGCGATGAGTTGATAGCCATTTTGATGAGGAGTTTGTGGACAAAGTTTGAAATTATGCGGGATTAATAATGTGCATCGCATTGAGTCACCACCAACGCATTATTATATTAAACTAGCTGGTACCCGGCATGCGTTGCTACGCTCTTTAATAAAGAAATTGTTTCTCCCTGCGTGTCCTTTCCCATTCGTCCTGTTCCCCTTCCGCCATCCCCCCATTCCTCTCCCGCGTCCTCTTCCCCTCTCGCGTTTCCACTCCGCCTCCTCCACCTTCCCTCTCCCTACTCTACTCCCCCCTTCGCCCATCCCACAAACCCCCCTCCCGAGTTCCCCTCCCCCCTTCAAGCGTTCCATAAATTCCCGATACATTTAGTTTTCAACCAGCTCGCGCACCACCTATTGCAATTTTTTAATACAAATTTCATAATGCCAGTGCTCACCAGACAATAACGAACATAACAAAAAATAATTATCCAATTTGGTGCATTCGTTCGGAAGTTATGTGCGTACATACATTTCCGCGATTCGTTTTTATACAAATTTCATAATGCCAGAGCTCACCGGTAGTTTTATACAAACCTTATCCTGACAATAACGAACACAACAAAAAAAGAATTATCCAATTTGGTGCATTCGTTCGGAAGTTATGCGCGTACATACATTTCGGCGATTCATTTTTATTTATATAATATATAATATATAGATATAGATAGAAGAAGATAGATAGAAGATAGATAGATAGATAGATAGATAGATAGATAGATAGATAGATAGATATATAGATATAGATATAGATAGAAGAAGATAGATAGAAGATAGATAGATCCTGCAAAGACTGAGTTTCTCTGGACAGCCACAAGTAGACGTCAGCGTAACATTGATAACTCCCCAATAACCATTTCAGGAAGTGACATCACTCCAAAGACATGCATAAAACTACTAGGCGTCAATCTGGACGCTGATTTTTCCCTTAAAACTCAAGTGAACAGAACTGTAAGCACGGGGTTCTTTCAATTAAGGCAAATTAAAGCAGTACGGAGAAACTTGACCACAGAGGCAACTAAATTACTAGTCAATTCGTATGTTGTTTCACGTCTAGATTATTGCAACGGAATATATGCTAGTCTCCCAAAATATCAAATCAACAAATTACAATCTGTTTTCAACGCTGCGGCAAGGCTCATCACCGGCGTATCTAAATATTCCCATATTTCTGAGCATCTCAAAAATCTTCACTGGCTCAAGTGCCCCGAGAGAATCCAGTTTAAGCTCTGCTGGATGGTATTCAAGTCTCTAAACGGAATGGCTCCGACTTACTTATCGGAAATGTGTATTCCAGAAAATTCCAATTCTCGACAATCAACCCTCAGGTCAGCAGCAACATCAGAGATTGGAAGGTTGAAGGAACCAAAGCGCACACCAGATACTAAATTCGGTGAGCGTGCTTTCGGAGTGTCGGGACCTAAAGCCTGGAATGGACTGCCACACGAGTTAAGAATGATCACAGATTCAGCGCAATTTAGAGCTAAACTTAAAACTCATCTTTTCAGACAGTCGTATCAAAGTTAAAAAAAACTTTCACCTTCGCCTTCACGGCTCGCAACATTGTAAATAACTAAGTGTGTAAAAGCAAATTCTTAAAATTCTCCAGACTTTAAAAATAAATATTAACTCAACTTTGGCATTAATCTTCTGTTAAATATAAATATAAATGTAAAACTCATGCAATGTCCAGTGTTTTGAATATAATGTCCTCCACGTGCAAAGTCGTATCTTCCCCATAGCATAAGCATAAACTTTCTAATAAAGTGTGTTTTGTCGGAAGTGTCCTGCAGGTAAGTATGATTCTGTATCTATTTGAAAATAATAAAATTAGATAGAGCCTAGGATTTATAATAAATTGTAAAGCGCCCTTGAGGTGATTTTTCACAAAAACGGCGCTATACAAATTATCCAATTATTTTACGCACCAGATTTAAATGTCCGGGTTAAATTTTCCCCCCAAAAAAAAAAAAAAAAAAAAAAAAAAAAAGAAGGAAAAACTAAACCCTTTCATACACTTCCCCAAATGATCATCTAGTGAATCCACGTTATGCAATTGCACTATATAAGTATTATAAATACAAAACAATACAAGAACAACATGTCAACCCACTAGAGACCAAATGGGAATATAATTCACCGACTCCAGATATTTTCATATCAGAGGGTTCGGCTCTGTGGCATTTCTAATTGAACCTATAAATCCTACTGATCCCTCAATATAAATATTTAAAAAATCTTTTGTAATCCTACATGTATTTAAAATTACTGCTTTTTGCATTTTTATATACAAATTCTTTGACAAATCTAATATGCTTAAATTTTGAATCAGATTCCTAGGTATTATGCCAGTGGCCGAAATAACAAATGGTAATATTTTTATAGTCCGAGAATGCCATTATTATTATTATTATTATTATAGAACAAAGATAGAAGATTACTAGTAGTACCTGGCATGCGCTGCAATGCCACTCAAAGAAAGAAAGAGTTTGTGTTTTAAATCTATTTATTGAAGTGGTTTTGGATACACAATCTTATATACAAAAATCTCGTGTTACGGTGTTTGTCGTCGCACTCCTCCGAAACGACTTGACCGATTTTTATGATTTTTTTTTATTTGTATTTGGTAGATATGAGATTAGGTTTTAAAGTATATTTCATAGTGCTTGTGATTAGGGTGTCCCTGTCCAGAAAAAAATCTATTTTTTTGACAATTTTTTTTTGTATATTTTTTTGAATATTTTTTTTTTGACATCAAAATATACCTATAACCACAAATTTTAACCCTCCTAACCCCACCTTCCCATTTTTTAATCGCAAATTTTATGTTGAAAATATTTATGTTGTTGAATGACAGATGGCGCAACGTCCGCCTCATCGAACTTCGAAGCGTCGTGTCATTTTAATATTTCATTCGGCATCATGTTCTCGCGTGGGCAAACCATCGAGCTTATTTGTGTTGGCTAAAGACAGACTGACAAAAAATATCGTACATTCAATTGCTCTGTGAAATTCATATTGATTTTCTTTATTTCATTTTCCTGCTTTAGTTGGTGTATTTTTATTTTAATCGGCGGTCTTCATCTACAGCGTTCCATTTCTCTTTGTGTCACAGATCCCGTCCCCACACACTTTCAAAACATTCGTCATTTTTTATTTAACAACCAAAATATTCACTAGAAATAACTTATATGGCAGAACAACGTTTGTCGGGTCAGCTAGTAATTTATGTTTTTCTTTCTGCGTACACGAATAAATCAGAAGGTTTTCCGATTCGCGAGAAGGCCACAAATAGCTGTCCGTGTGAGAAGCGTGGATTTTCAAAATTTTGCCTTTGCTATCCCCTACCGATATTATGTTTCCTTTGCAATCCCTCCCTCTGCCCCTTCCTTGTCCACCAATTTTTTTTTGCATCAGCTCCACACAGGAGGCCCTGAGGATAATTTTCCTTATGTTAGGGTGTTTGTCATCTTAGGTGTTGCTGTGAGGAATGTATTTTTAAAGAAAGCGTGGAGACGATGTTCTGGAAAGAAACATGTATGGGGTGTACAGGAATCCGGGGGTCATGTGGTATGTGCAGGGGTATGCGCAGGAGTGACGGATGTGTCGATCCATCCGTCCAACTGAGGTGAAGCGGGATAGGTCGAGAGAGTCTGGCTGGAGAAGTCAAAAGGCCTCTCTTAAGAGGAATATAAACGCTAGAAATATTTCGAACCGCATGCCTGCAAAAAATTTTAAAATCGAGCGTCTTATTTGCACGAGGCCAGTAAGCGAAAAAGTGGTTTTTATTTATTTTGTGCATAATTTTATAAGAACGAAAAAAGGTTAGAACACGGAAAACCTTAAAAATAGTATTAACCAAAACGGGGTATTTTTTAAAAGTTGTTTCTTGTGTTACTTAGTAGTTAGGTCATGAAAGAACATTTTTTTGGTGGTTAACGCTTATTTTTTTTGTTAAGTTAATAATTTTTTTTTCGTAATTCCAATACATAGAAAAGCTAGTAAAAGCTTCGATTTATCCGTAGCATATTTTTCGATGTTCATACTGTAAGCCGATTCGTCGTAAAGATTAATCAAAATAGTATCTAGAATTCACGTATAACTTCATCTTAACCGTTCTCTTTCGATCCGGCTCGTCTTGCAGAAGGTGAGAAGACCCGGACAAACCTCACCCCATGAACCCGGGTACACCTGCTAAGTCACAAGTATATTTCTTTTGTTTGTTGGTTTTCTAAGGGTTTTTCTTGACTTGATTTTTAAAGCGTCCTCTGCAATAATTTTTATAATATCCCGTGAATTTTACGGGTTTGCACGAGTGTAGATGTTCCAAATTACGAAAATGCATAAAATTTTGATTTCGATTAAGTTTGGAAGACACCTCAGCCTTCGTTTTGAAAAGACAGTCATATGATTGGAATAAAATATCTCCATAGGTGAAATTGAAATGCTCGAGGCGAGGAGCCGGTTCCACTGGGAACTGTGACTGGGAGCTGGAACCGAGAACCTACATACCTAGGAGCGGTAGTGTTGTTTCACGGAACTGGGTTCTGGCACTTGAAACGTTCCTGTTCCCCAGAGTATTTATTATTGTATTACACTCTTTGTGACAAGGGTTCTCAAACTATGGGATTTTTTAATTGCAGGTTGCTGTTAAACCTTTGATACCTAAGATAGCAACCGATGACGCCCAGTTTATCAATTAGTATCTTCTTATATATTTCTTCAACAATCTTTTGAAGTAAAACTTTTATACACACGCTTGATTTGGAGAGTAAGCTGGCGAATGCGTGTCGAGAGCGTTACGAAAAGTGAGGCAAATGCTTTGCATAATATTACTGTAGAGGTAAGAGAGAGAGTTGCGAGCACTCATGTTCTTTCTCTCTCTTTCTCATAGCCAGTTACACAGTGCAGGCCTATTGTCTGTATTACACTATAGGAGCAAGAGAGAGCAGTGCGCGCGCACATTTTCTTTCTCTCTTCATATAGATGGAGCAGAAGTTTTACTTAAGTTGTGTGGTCTAAAGCACACTCGTTTTTCAAACATTGATTTGTGTTATTTCACTATTTAATCACTAAAAATAATATAAAGTTTTTCACTTTCCAGAGTTGAAGATACTCTCAGTATCGCCCTAGTGTAAGACCACCATTCAGAATTGAAACGTTTCTTGAAATGGCTTTAGCCGCTTTTGGTGACCAGACTCACCCACATTCCCCTTTTCCATCGCCTATCCTTACCCGGTACTTTCAGCCTCACAACATACCCCACATGCGGATGCCATAGTCTCACTGACTCCAGACAGTTGGGATCAGTTGGGGTAGGTAGTATTTGCCTTATCCACAGGCAAACACTCATTGTTGTATTGGGGCTCGTCAAGAATAAATAGGTTCTTGTCACAATTAGGTATCTATATTATTGTTTTACGTGTTGATAATATTTTATGCTTCTGGGTCACACAACCGATCTAACTGGCTACAAATTGAGTGGTGAGCGTCGACAGCTCCCACCGGCCGTGGCCAGTCGGGCTACCCCGGCGGCATCTCTCGGAACTTGAGTGAAGCTCGAAGCCTAACGACATCTATTGATATCAACAAAAACTAAGTGTCTTTTCAAAACACTACAGGATATTGTATAATATGCCAAAAAAAAACAAAATACACGCATATAATAACCAAGAAATTTATTTGAAAGTACTTAGTAATTGAGTGGGTACCGCCATAAATATGTAATTAAAGCCAGGACAAATTAGTATATTAAAATTTAAGTGGATAAACAGGTCTTTAAAACACGCGCGATTTTTCGAGCACGACGGCATAGCCGAGTGCTCGAAATAAAGCAAGTGTTTTAAAGACCAGTTATCCACGAATACTTTACGCTATTTTTTTTATTGGCACTCTTTGAAAACATAAATATTGATATTATTATTAAAAATTTGGAAATAAGAACTATTAATGAATTCGTGATGTGACATCACAATATCTTGTTGTCATGGAAATGAAAAACACAAACATTAATTTGCAATCTGTCACATAAGATTAATAGTTGACATCACAGTTTTTACTAGTTATTGTGTGTTGTAAAATGAGTTCTAACATTGATAATTTAAATACCAAAGCAGAATCGCGGTTTTTTTTTTTTTTTTTTCAATTATTTCTGGCTTTCACCCTTCAAGGGTGTTCTAGGCCATCATTTATAATTACAAAGAAAGGAAAGGTGAATTTATATATTAATTTTATTTAAATGTGCAAATTTCAGAATTTTATGGAAGATTGGAGTAGAGTTCAGACTTAGAAGAGATGAGATGTTGAATGGAGGAGAGGCAATTTTTGATAACGCTTGATAGAAGAGAGGATATTTATTTAGAGAGGGACAATCAAAAAATATGTGATCTAAAGTTCCCACATCTAGACCACAGAACGTACAATCTGGGGAGTCAAGCACATGAATTTTATAAAGGTGAGAAGGAACGGAACAATGTCCGATTCTCATACGAATAAGTAAGGAGATTTCTTTTTTGGAAAAATGGGGGAATTTTTGTAACCACGGTTTTGATGGGATAGTCCTTTGTATTGAGGCGTAGCGGGCACCCTTGGATTGACTAGCAATGTTCCAATACTCTGTCCAATCATTGCGGGATCTATCTTTGATGATGGAAAAAATATCAGACAGGGGAATATGGTTTACGAGGGTAACAGTAGGGTTAGATGCTCCTTGTTTTGCCAAGGAATCAGCAATATCGTTACCCACTATGCCAACATGTCCAGGAATCCAAATCAGAGTGACAGTTTTTCCAGAGCTTTGAATGGAGGTTATCAATACTCGAATAAGACATACAAAGTGATCATCAGGATGAAGAAGAGGACTTGTTTTAAGTTTTTGGAGGGAACTGAGAGAGTCAGAGAGAACAAGAGAATGTTCAAAATTATTTTTTATTATATATTTGAGAGATTCAATAATCGCAATGCACTCGGCAGAAAATATTGAAAATTGGTTTGAAATTGAATAAAATATTCTTTCATTAGAATTATTGTGGTAAACGTTAATACCAATACCACAGTTAGGAGAGTCCGGAGATTTGGAGCCATCAGTAAATAAAAGAGAAGAGTTGGGCCATTTAGAAGAAATAATGCCATTGAACATATTATTGACAGTACGGGCTGGGAGATTGGAATGACTTTTAAGGATGCCGATCCCTTCTAAAATCGTTGGGGATAGGGTGACGTGACTATATTTTAATTTGTACAAAGGAAGAAGATCATTTTTGATAATTTGAAGCTCTGAGAGAGAGCGAAAATTTTTACAGATGGCAGGGAGAGGTTTAGTTCGAGCTCTGATTGTAGATGAATGTGTTGAGTCGTTGAACAACGAAACTCTGGGAATAATCTGATGACTTTTAGAATTTAAACATTTAAGAACAAATTTGTCAGCAAATAATTGACGCCTTAAATAAAGAGGAGGATCAGAACATTCTACTTGAAGGGAATTGATGGGCGACGATTGCATCGCGCCAGTTATTATTCGCAATGACTTAGATTGAATTTTGTCTAATTTACTGAGTGCATTTTTGGATGCAGTACTAAAAAGTGGGCAGGCATAGTCGAGATGACTTCGAATAAGTGCATTGTAGAGCAACTTAATGCAGATAGGATGAGCACCCCACCAAACGCCAGTCAATGATCTGATAATATTTAATTTTTTTTCACATTTAGTAACTATATTATTAATGTGGGAAGACCATTTAAGTTTCCTATCAAATGTTACTCCCAAAAATTTTACTTCGGAAGCATTGGGGATTGGAGAGTTTTTAAATAAAATTTGATCAGGGGGGTTATTATGACGATTTGAGAAGGTAACACACTGACTCTTTTGTACTGAAAGTTCAAGACCATTTAAAGTAAGCCATGTGCAAAGGGCATCCATGGCTTCATTAAGATATTTGACGGCGGATGGAATGATTTTGGATGATAAGAAGAAAGCTATGTCATCTGCGAACTCACAACTTTTACTTGAGGGGGAATGGTGACATGCATATCGTGTGTGTATATATTATACAGTAAGGGGGATAATACATCGCCTTGGGGTAAACCCTTCCAAATTGACCTACATACTCTGAGGAGTAACATCTGGTAGCTCAATGAAAATTTTCCTATCGAGAAAAAGATTAATAATAGATTGGACAAACATGAGGGGTAAGCCAAGGCCTAAAAGTTTTTTTTTAAGAATTGGGATGGAAACATTGTCAAAGGCGCCTTCTATGTCTATAAAGACTGCAAGACATTCTTCTTTGTTAGAAATGGATAAATTAATATCAGTGCTGATGATGGCGAGGTTATCTTGTGTAGATTTCTTTTTCCTAAATCCAAATTGGGATGGAGAGAGAAGATGATTACTCTCGACAAAAAATTCTAACCGGTTTTTAATTAATTTTTCATAAATTTTACTAAGGGTGGATGAAAGAGCAATTGGCCTATAGTTGGATCCAGAATTGGGTGATTTGTTTAATTTTAGAATTGGGATGATTATTTGAGAACTCCAGTCATCAGGTATTATGCCAGTCTGGAAGATTTTATTTAAGATGCTTAAAAAGTGATTTAGAACATTATCATTACTATTTTTGATAATGCTATAAGGTATACCATCTCTGCCTGGAGATGAGTCCTTGACTGTTGATAAACAATTTTTTAATTCAATTAAAGTGAATGGAGAGTCAAGCCAATGATCAGACATAGGAGTGTTGTGGATTGGAGTTATTTCATCTAAGTTAGGTACAGAAGGGGGGGCAATTTTGTCCAAGAACTCGTCTATCCATTTAGAATGAGAAGCTCGAGGAGATGTTGGACTGAAGGAGGATCGAAATCTTCGAATCATAGACCAAACTTCCGAAATTGGAGTGCTCGGAGATACTGAACTGCAGAAGTTGTACCACCCGGATTTTTTTTTTGACCTCAATACCCTTTTGGCATTGGCTTCGGCATTTTTGTATACGAGAAAGTTCTCCATAGTCATATTGTGACGATAGGAATGAGATTTAGCTTTCCGAATTCTCACTACTTTGGAACATTTCTCATCCCACCAGGGAGATGGAGGGAGTTTTTTGAGAGATTTGGTTTTAGGGGGAGGATTTGATTTATTGATTGCAGTTACGAGCATTGATTTGAAGTTATCGTAGTCATCTTTGACAGATAATGTATCGGTATAGGATAAATTTTGTATAAACTTATCCATATGTGAGTTAAATTCGTCCCATTTGGTGTGTTTTGTTTTAATCTTTGTCGAAATATGGGCCTTGTCTGAATGGAAAGAAGTTTGATAAGTGATGATGATCGGGAAATGATCACTGGAGCAGGGGTCGGGGGACACCACCCACGAGGAGAGAGGTGCCAGATTAATAGAGCATATGGAGAGATCCACTGCACTGGGGTTTGTGTTGGGGCGAGAGATTCTAGTAGGAGATCCGTTATTCAAAAGAAAAAGGTTGGATTCATCTAAGAAATCCATCACACTTCGACCGTCTCGATCACAGAAAGCAGAACCCCAGACGGGGGAATGGGCATTAAAATCACCCAATAAATAGAAAGGAGGGCTTAGTTGACGGACAATTTGCAACCACGCTTGTTTATTGAAGTGCGATGTTGGGGGAAGATAGATAGAAACAAAGGAAGTGTCCTTTATTTTAGCTGCAACCATTTGAAAGTCAGCATTGGGGGGTTTGATATTATTTATTGGGAAAAACGGAAGAGATTTTTTAATAAAAAGGGCAGCACCACCGCCCGTACCTTCCGGGCGATCATCGCGGAGACAGGAGTACCCTCCCACATTAAAGTGGGTGGATGGAGTAAACCATGTCTCCGAGACAGCAGCCACAGAAACAAGGTTTGAATTTAATAGGTTAAGAAGGTTTGATTTGTTAGAAATAGCACTGCGGCTATTCCACTGAAGAATTCTGACATCTTGAAGAGCCATTTTGAATAAATGATTTTAATGTGGAAATAATAGAAGCAGCGTTGGACGGTAGATTAGTTTGAGAAGAAATTAGGTCAATTAGAAGCATAATAAGAGTTTGAATAAATGAAGAATTATCTTGGGAGAGTTGTTCAGAAAGCTTTTGATAGTTTGTTGAAGATGAATTATAATTGTTTGCGCACCCATTTGTGGCGTGTGAAAGAGGAGAACCATTGGGATTTAAGAGAAGTGAGTTGTGTTGTTGCTGATCGTATCCACGAGCCTGTTTAGAGATAGGGTTTTTGTATGTGAATTTTGTTGAACGGGAAGATGTTGAGGAGGTGGCGAGAGGGTTGGATGAAGAGTTACTGGCTAAAACCTCGGAAACTGATTTTTTGACAGGCGGGAATAATTTAGAAGCCTGCAGAAAAGACAAGTTCTCAGAGGCCATAGAAATTTTTATATTTTTTTGGCGAGATTGTTCGGGGCAAGAAGAGTTAATGGCGGAATGAGCGCCTAAGCAGTTAAAACATTTAGGTGAAGAGAGAGAAGAACATTGGTCAGCCGAGTGGTTTTCTCCACATTTGAAACATCTGGGAGGGGATCTGCATGCAGCTTTGGTATGACCAAAACGGCAGCAGTTGAAACATTGAGTGGTGGGATAAGTGTACATTTCAACTGGTAAGGAGTTGAAAAATAAATAAATATGGGAGGGAAGAGATTGTCCTTCGAATGTGATGACGACAGATTGGGAGGGCTTCCAGGAAACGATGCCCTCAGAGGTGTCCTTATAATTTAGCCTCCTGGCTTTTATGGGATTGCCGATATGTTGGGGGGTTGAAAGTGAGGATAGGATTTCTGGAATGGACAGATCGGTCGAGATACCCCTGACCAGGCCCATTCGAGTGACATTGAAAGTTGGGATGTACGCCTTGAATTTAGAATTAGATGAAATAAATATATTTTTGATAAAGTTGTTGGCGGCTGAACCTGACAGGAATTCAACAGAGATTCGGAAGCGACCCTCGGCTTTAACACCTCCAGGTTTAATCGAAAGGTTCTTGTTATTTGAAAGAAATTTACCAAATTCAAGAGGATGGATGGTTTTACCTTGTTCAGTTTTTTGCGCATATACAATGTAGGGGCCACGGGAATGAGTAGAGTAAAAGATTGTTGGAGGAGGTTGAGGAAGAGCTGGAGGGGACTGAGAAGACAAAGGCGAATCATGTTTTTTTGGGGAAAGGGGACTAAATTTTCTTTTTTTAATTGAGGTTAGGATGACAGATTCATTGTCTGAAATGTTTGAATGTTCTGAAAAGTCTATTTTATCTGAAATGTCTCCATCTGGAGGGTCAGGAGGGGGATCTGGGGGCTTTGTAAGGGGTACAGGAGGGAAATCCTCCTCCATTGTTCAAAAAATTACAGCTTATATAAAAAGTGACAGAAGTAAAAAAATTATATAAATATCTGAAAATGAGCAGCAAGAAGTGACTCCTGGAAGATCAGGGGGGAGAAGATTCCAACACACTAAACTTTTTACAGCCAAAACACAATAAAAAGATTGGTTTAAGAATATTTTTTGAAAGAGCAAAACAAAAGAACTGATGACAGCCAAATGTTATTGTTGCGAGTCTCCAAGAATCGCGGTTAATACCTGAAAAATCCAAAGACGTTTATAAAAAAGAATATGAAAGGTTCATATCATGGATGGAGGAGCAAAACGTAGTAGATGTAGATGAACGAGTTGTTCTTGCTTACCTTCAGAAAATGTCGGAACAGTATAAAGCATCGACTATGTGGGCCATACATTCGAAATTGCAATGTCTGTTGGGGATAAATAAAGGGGTTGATTTAAAATCATTTGTGAAAGTGCATGCATTCATGAAGGCAATTAGCAAGGATGACGTTGCTAAGAAGGCGTATGTATTCAAAGAACATGATTTGCGGAAGTTTTTCACGGAAGCACCGGACATTACGTACTTATTTTTGAAGGTGGTAGCCATTTGCGGAATCTTTGGCTCTTGCAGAAGATGTGAATTGTGCGATTTACGCTTATATGATATCAAAGAAGAAGGAAGTGTATTGCTTATTACCATCCGAACATCTAAAACAGTGAAGGCTCGACGTTTTACTGTTGCCGACAGTGGTGCAATTAATTATGTGCGTTTTATGAAGCAATATTTATCATTGCGACCCCAAAATGTAAGTACAGACAGGGTTTTCTTACGGTATGATAAGGGTAAGTGGACCAATCAAGTGGTTGGTATTAACACATTTGGATCATGCCCCTTACAAATCGCACGCTATCTTAAATTAAACGATCCTGAGAAATATACAGGACATGCGTTTCGACGTACATCCGCTACCATTATGGCAAATAGTGGCATGACAATTGATCAAATCCAATGACAAGTAGGATGGAAATCGGCAGCTGTGGCGACTGGTTACGTGGAAGAGAGCATTAGCAATAAGAAGAATGTTTCAAACATTATTGGAACTGCCATTAATGGAAGTGCAGCCTCATTGACTTCCGAGAATACTATTAATTTGAACAGCATTTCCTCCGATTTAAAAAACGGAGGTATTAATATTTCAAATAATACGAACTGCTCTATTCACATCCATTTAAATAATTAGAATGTAAACGATGTAAAAAAGAATGTAAACTTTGAATAAAATTTTTGAAACATTTGTAATGTTTTATTTGACGTTTAAAATATTCCTGTCAGATTTATAGTTAAAAGTTGACATTTAGACTTCACATTTTGTTGATTTGTTGATGTTGCCATGGTAACTTTAAAAAACGCGCGTTCCATAAAGTGCGATTTAAACACGCTAGAGCGTACTTTAAATGAGTAAAAAAGGGCACCAATAAAAAAAAATAATATTAAGTGATTAACCGATTTATGAAATAGGTTATTATTTTAATTTTAGTATATATGTACGTTATAAATACGTGGATGAATGGCAAATAATACCATAAAATTATTTCTAAATGAAGTTTAGACAACATTTTGACGAACAACGACGAAGATAAACAACTACGATTTGCGACGTCCATCGTAGTCTAGAGGTACGATCATCGACTACGAATCCGGAAGTCACGGGTTCAAATCCTTGCGAGCACAATTCAATTTCATTTATTTTAAATTTGTCATTTCATATTTAATTCATGTACATTTTGAATTCATAGACATTTAAAAAAAAAAGTTCTTTTCGAGCAGTGAAGATATTATCTTGACTTGCAAACCAAAATTTGAAATAGAAAATCAGAGAAAGATTCAGTCGCAACCAGGAATTGAACCCTGGACCTTCGGGGCTCCACATTACCCAGATAAAATGTACAAAGTTTGCCATGGAAATGAAAAAAAAATATTTGGGAGGCGGCAATGGGTACAGCCGCCCCGAAAATCATTTATTAAACAACAAATACCCCTGCCAAAGTTCACCCCAAATGGTTCGTTACGTTTGGTGACTAGGGGTGCCCGGGTGTTTTATAACGCTGATGGATTTCATTCGTTTTGTGCTCCGATTGGCATACATGATCGGAGGAATCCAGATTTTGGAATTCCGCACATTAAGGGTGTCAATTACCGCATTATCGTCAGTCCGTTGCTAACCATCATCGTATCGTGACATTTTGCTCTACGTCGAAGTGTTATTTATCTGATCGTAACATAAAGTGTAAACCCTATCGTCTTGCATCGTATGCTTTGTGTGAACTTCTTACGTGAATCGACTCGTGACTCAGATCTCTATCGTGGTTTATAAAATAACCCCAATTATCGAGCGCTTATGGAAACATCTGTGACTGTCACCAAACGGAAACCAAGCCAGAAGAAACAGCAGTGAGTACCACTTAATTGTGAATTACCTATCTTGTTTGGTGGTCGGGCATAACTCGTATCGAAGTCCATAAGCGTTTTATTTAGCAAGGAGTAGCCGCAAGGTTATTCTAAAACCCTCGTGCATAGTCATGATTCACCGGGTTCACGGGGCGAGGTTTGTCTAGGTCTTGGCGGCAAATGCATTTGCCCTTCTACTGCGTGGCGGGCCGGATTGGATGAGATCGTTTGAGGGAGACCTTTTGATTTCTCCAGTCTGACTTTCTTGACTCATTACCTTGCACCGCAATGGGAGGTATGGAGCCATAGGTCCGTCACTCCTGGACACATTGACCCTCAGATTCTTAGTCCTTCCCAGGCATCCTCTTCTTCCTTTCCCAAAAAAGACTCACCACACAGCATCCCCGTAGATGACATGGGGCCCCGAGGGAAATTGTTTTCCTCGGGGCCTCCTGTGTGGGGCAATTGTAAAAAAAATGTTTTTACCAGAAAAATATTTTAATTACAATATCAAAAATTGGATCTAATTCAGACTCCTCCTGATCTCTGATGAAATCTCCTGATATTCACGTACTTTTTAATTAAATTGGGTTCGTGAGTCATGCAAACTTTGAGAACCTGTGGTTTACGCTATCGCAGATATTCCCGTCCCTGCGGGATTTTTATTGGACGTAGAATTAAAGAGATTTTTGTCCGTCATAATTACGGGGCTACGTTTACGTTTTGAGGAATATGAAAAGCTTATGTCAATATGGCTGAAATATGTTGATTTATTCGTCCGTCAATGTTTGCCAGGTCCGGCAAACATGACAACCTACGTCAAAACACCAAATCTGGTAGAGCTCGTATTATATGGGCCGATAAAATCTTGATTATTTATTCATATGTTGGCGCCTTCAGAAATGTTGTAGGCGGTTAGAAAAAACAAGGATGATAAAATAAACAGCTTTCAAGAAATAAAGCTCAGGCCAAATGTAAAAGAAAATATATTTATAATATATACTAGCTGACCCGGCAACGCGTTGCTGTGGCTAACGAAACACAACGCCATCTACTGGATGGTTACACAACCTATTAACTCACACTGCCATCTGTTAATTTGCATACAATCAAATCGATCTGTCGCTCCATTTTTAAACGACTTCAAAAAGGAGGAGGTTCTCAATTCGACTGTATTTTTTTTTTTTTTTTTTTTTTTTATGTTTGTTACGCCAGAACTTTTGACTGGGTGAACCGATATTGATGATTCTTTTTTATTTGAAAGCTGATGCTTCCCGTGTGGTCCCATTTTAATTTGGTCCAGTTCCGACAATAGCATCCATGAGAAAACCATATGTCTTAAATTTGCATAAGTATGTGCGCGACAAATGGACGAATAACTCAATATCACGCCAACCGATTTCGATGATTCTTTTTTTATTGGAAAGGATGTACTTCAAGGGTAATTTAATGAGAGTTTGGTTAGGTTCTGATTATCGGATCCATGACAAATTAACGAAACTCGGCCGAATCTCTTAATTTGACCTTAACGTCGCTATGGTCAAATAATGTCTGTCTCATATGAGCAGTACGTTTAGTAGGTTTACCCATATTCAGACAAATTAGTTAGTGTACTTCAGATTCACTAAAAATCAAAAAATAAACAAAAATTTTAACAAAACAAAAAACGACTTCAAAAAATGCACTAAAAAGTAAAAAAATAATTTCGTATTCTTCTACAACTTCATAATCAACTTACTTTTTTACTTTACAATCAAATCGATCTGTCGCTCCATTTTTTTTATTATTATAGCAGGTTCCCGGTATGCTTTGTTTGAATTTGTTTCTCCCTGCGTGTCCTTTCCCATTCGTCCCGTTCCCACTCCGCCTTCCCTCTCTTCCCCCGACCCGTGAACCCCCCTCCCGAGTTCCCCTTCCCGCTCCCGAGTTCTCCTCTCCCCTCCCGGGTTCCCCTCCCCCTCCCGCGAACCCCCCCTTCCGAGTTCCCCTCCCCCCTCCGAACCCTCGCTTTCGAGTTCCCCTCCCCCCTCCCACCTTCCGGGTTCCCTCCCCCTTCCCGCTTTCCATTCAATCAGTCTGGGTACATTCGGTTTTCAAACAGCTTATAAAAATTTCATAATGCCAGAGCTCACCAGTAACCAAATCGCCAAAGTTTGAATAAAATAGGTAAAGTCGTTCGGAAGTTATGCACGTACATACATTTTGGCGATTCATTTTTATTTATATAGAAAATAGAAGATCACAGATAGATAGAAGATAGATTTGGGAATTATGTGCATGAGATATGGAAAGGCTGATAGAGATATTGAAAGGAGGGCGATTGCAGGTAACTCCATTAATGGAGGACTGAACGCGGTTGGTGCAAACAAAAAACTGTCCAAAGAAGCAAAGCTAGCCGTCCTAGGTGAATCATGGAAGAGCAAGGATGAAATTAAAAGTAAAAGAAAATATATATTTTAATATTTCATCATATGAATGAGAGATGGGAAGGCTGATAGAGATATTGAAAGGAGGGTGATTGCAGGTAATTCCATTAATAGAGGACAGAACGCGGTTGGTGCAAATGAAAAACTGTCCAAAGAAGCAAAACTAGCCGTCCTAGGGGACTCATGGAAGAGCAAGGATGAAAGAAGACTGAATGCTATAGAAATGAGATCCTGAGGCGAATGTTTCGTAAAACCTTATATATGATTGTGTGATATCCTCAAATAATGCAAGGTTGATGTAAACGTAATGAGTAAGATTAAAAAAGGGACGCTTAGATGAAAAAAGCAGTGTAGGGAGAATATATGATGCAAATGTGGATGGTAGAAGATGTCAGAGATGCCCGAGGAAGTCATGGTACGATGAAGTGAATCAGATACTTGAGTAGGACCATGTCAAAAGTCGGAATGATTGAAGAGTATGTAAGAATATGCATGAGGCAAGGTGTCTGTGAAAAGATCGAGTTGTTTAGCGGTCCTTCCTCTCTGACCACCCCTGCGGGAAATTACGTGATGGTTAGTTATTTAATTAGTATATATTTATAATAACGATAGGTAATACAAATTTCAACGGAATAATGTTATTGAAAAATGTTTAAAAACATTAAGTACTTATATTATTATTACATTGTCTGTACAAAATTCTGTGAGAAACGACGACCTTCGTAGTTTGGTCGTTACAATCCATATATTTACTATTCCGCTTTCAATACCCATATTCAATGCTCTGGTAAAAGTCCACCATTCAGAACCAAAATTTTATTTGATCCGGATTTAGCCTATTATTTGGTGACCTGATCTAAACAGTCAGGTACTTCCCCCCCAATGTGACCATCGCCTTTCCTCCCCACTACTTTCAGCATCACAATATACCCCGATTTGGGATGACACATAATCACCAAAAGATTGAGTGAAAATCCAAAAATAAATTATTTTTGTCCATTTACGCGGTCATGCCCACAATTTTCAATACTTTTAATGATGTAAAACAGAATAATATTCCCAAACAAATTACGAGAATAACCGATGGAGCGATTTTTGCCATATATTGGCGCCATTTTAAATGTCTCCGATTGTTTTTCGGATAAAAAAGCCCATTATCTCTGGATTCGGATTGTTTTTTAAAATATTTGTAGCTCCCACGTTTGTTATTTTGGACTTAAAACGAAGCTATTGAAATATTTTATCTATTATAATACATAGTAGATGTTGCAAATCCGAATTTCGTAGACTATTTTAGAACGAAGTTAAAAATAAAAAAAAATTTCTGATCAATTGTTAACGGTTTAAAAATTATGTATCTTTCCTTAGATATGCACCTTTCATTATCAAGTACACCACAGACAACTTACATAAATCAAAAATATTTTATGACGACTCGAATAAGTACCTCTCACAGCAGTTTCAAAATAACAAACACGCAGGTTTATAAGCGGTTATAAACTTTACGATTTTTTTATAAATCCTATAAATATGAGATAAACGGTAAAATACAGGTTAATTCATTGCCTATATAGCACTATAATAAGTTTTATGTTTCCATGTTAAAATTCGAAGATATGATTTTTTTAAGTTGGCGAAAAATGAAACATATTGTATTGGAAATCTCAAACAATCCAGGCTTATCGCTCCAGCGGATAACAGAAATATGTTTATTTGCCTTAGAGATAACCTCAAATGTACCAATAAATACAACAAAAACATCTAAATAAAAAAATCTGTTTAACGGTTTTCATTTTGCTGGGTCCACAATGCTTTGATTTTATTTACACTGTCAACATTATACAATTCAAATCAACATTGGGCAAATCATCTAAAACATCATCCGATATTTGTTATCCCATTCCCAATGCAGCGATAACAAAAACATCCATTGTTAATTTGCTGATGAAGTTGTTATCTAGCAGAGATGGGGTGCAGATAGCGATAATTGGTCTGTTTACTTTATTTTGGCACGGAGTTCAGAATACAAGCAGCTATCCATTAATAAAAATGGTTAGTTCGTATTAATTAATTTGAACCAACAACGCCAGTAATGTGAAAACTTAAAATTGTATTTAAAAACACATGAATACCCATGAATACAAATCAGAGTTACAGTTTTTCCAGAGCTTTGAATGAAGGCTATCAGCACTTGAATAAGCTATACAAAGTGATCATCAAGATTAAGAAGAGGACTGAATTTGGATTCCTGGACATGTTGGCATCACGGGTAACGATATTGCGGATTATTTGGCAAAATAAGGAGCATCTAACCCTATTGTTACCCTCGTAAACCATATTCCCCTATCTCAATTTTTTTTCATTATCGAAGACAGATCCCGCAATGATTGGGCAGTGTATCGGCGCGTTGCTAGTCAATCCAAGAGAACTTGATATGCCTCAATACTAAGGTTTATCCCATCAAAATCGTGGTTTCAACAATTCTCCATTTTATCAACCAAAAAAATCTCATTTATTCGAATGACAATTAAAAATTGTTCCGTTCCTTCTTATCTTTTTAAGATTCACGTACTTGACTTCCCAGATCGTAGATACATTCTGTGGTCTAGAAAGGATTATTTTAATTCACGTACCTTTTAGTATGCCTCTCTAAACAAATAATATCCTCTCTTCTATCAAGCCTTATCTAAAATTGCCTCCCCCTATTCAACACCTCATCTCTTCAAGTCCACGTTCCACGTGATTTGAAATTTGCCCATTTAAGAGGGCATTACCAGAGAAAACCAGAAATATGTCATTTTCAAATCAGATTGTAGACGTATTGACTCTTTTCCACAAAAAATTATAAATGGATTTCGAAAGACTGTTTTTTTATATAGCATTCGCATGTAATAAATTTTGAGAAAAAAATTTAATTTTTAGTATAATAAGGTTATTCCATAGGTCGTAGGCAGATTTGTTAAATTTTCAAAAACGATTTTGTATTATACCACACCCATTTCAAATAATATAATCATGCAATAAAATAAATCAATACTTTATCAAGCAAACGCACGTTTTAGAATTTTAATTTTAGTTTCAATAAAATCATTAAAAAATATGTACGTACATGTGTTTCTTGACGAAAATTGGTCCATTTGTATATTTATTTGCGCACTTACAAACCAATATATTTCAGATTTTTTAACATTCTTATTAAATTTTGACATTATTGAAAAATGATAAATACTTATAATCAAAAAATAATTACAAAAAGTACATTAGTTTAATAGTTTTATCATCACGCCTTTCAGCATTTTTGGATGAAAGTATAAATTAAAGCTAATTTGGATTGAAATAAATTCGATATTGAGTTATAATTTTAAAAAGCTGGTACGGAGAATAATTAATCTTTCTCATTGTAACCGCCCTGCACGATCGTAAGAACAACTTTCGAAGAAATGTGGATTTTCGTCCACTGGCTTGTTAAACGTTTTGATTAATGAATATTACCTATTAGCTTCTTTAATGATAAAAAAGCTCCCAAATCCGAAGGACGTGCGATCGAATCTCGGCGGGCGTAATTATTTAATTCAGAATTTATTCATTTAAAAAAAATTGAACATTTGCGGCACGTTCCAGAGTAACAGATAGGTACTCTCAATATCGCCATGGTGTAAGGCCACCATTCACAATTGAAACGGCACTAGCCGTGTTTAGTGAACAAAACAAAATAGCCAGTTACTTCTCACTTTAGGGAATGACAGCGAGCGCACTTTTTAGCCTTATAAATTATTTTTTGACCACCATGCACCACTGAGCGACGACAGTGATCACCGACCGTAATCGGCCGGCAAGTAGATTCATTCCTTTGCACGCGCTCTCTTGGTGCGGCTCGCTGGCGTTCTATCTTATTCAAAAATCCTTCTGAGATCTTTTGCAGTGTCATGTTCGAGTAACCGATATGTATTTTTTTATCAATAAACGAAGAGTCTTTGAATCGCATCCGCTTTTTATATTTCTCACTGACACACCTTGGCCACCTCATTGGTAATGAGTAAGTAAAATCGAGTCCCGTAGTAGTAATGCACAAAAAAGCCAAATCATTTTCGTATTCTCATCTCCTACCCATCCCACTACCTTCAGCCTCACAACATAACTCAATTGGGGATGCCATAGTCTCACTTTCTCTAGATGGGAGCAGTTGTTGAGCACTCGTGTGCGGTATTTATTTATTTATTTAAAATTTACGGCACAAAGTGCCATTTACAAACATGTATTATTATTATATTTAAACAGTCATAGTACAGTGAAGAAAGATTGTTTTTTTTTTAATTTCTTATAATAAGAGAAAAAATTTCTAACAAGTAATGAAAACTTCAAAAGGAACAGTGAAATAAAAAGAATAACTTGTTATGAAGTAACCTCGTTACAATACGTAAGGCTGAAATGCTTGATAAGTAGAGCCTTGTATTTTAATAAGGAAATATGAAAAATATCAGCAACATTGGCATAAAAATTTAATTTTTAATGAATGTATTCTAGAATTTATTCATAGGCATCATGATTGTGGATACCTAATTTAAGGTGTGTGCTGCAAGGGACAATTTTTTGAAGTTATGATATTCTCTCTATCTCTCTGGGGAAATAGCGTGTAATTTTGAGTTAAAAAAATATTTTCACTATCCCTAATTAGTTCCATTTTATCAGGGGAATTTTTAATATAACTCTCACGAAATTGTGGACTAGGCTCTGGGGTTGTATACATTTTTAGGTAGGATAAAGCTTTATATGTGTATCTTGATGGCTATCCAGAAAGACGTTAAATAAATCTGATACCTTATTTATTTTTCGAATAATTCAAAGAGTAGAATTGCATATCGTATTTTTTTTTATTTTACATTAGCTGCAAACAGGAGGAATCACCTTAGAAGATGCTGTGTTGAGGGTTTTTTTAAGGAAAGGAAGGAGAGGACGCTCTGGGAAGGAACTAGGAATGAGGGGTAGATAGAAATCGGGGGATCAGTGTGTCCAGGAGTGATGGACGTATGAATCCATCCTTCTCGCTGCAGTGCAAGGCGATGGCTCGAGAAATTCCGGCTGGATAGGTCAAAAGCTTTACCCTTTTTTTTACATTAGCTCCACACAGGAGGCACCCAGGAAAATAATTTCCCTAGGGGCCTATGTCATCTTTGAGGATACTGTGTGGAGGGTTTTTTAAGGGAAAGGAAGGAGGACGAAGAAGATATGGGAAGGAAAAAGGTATGAGGGGTGGGTAGGAATCTGGGGGTCAGTGTGGCCAGAAGTGACGGACGTATGAATCTATTCGTCACACTGCGATGCAAGGCGAAGGGTCGGGAGAATCCAGCTGGAGAGGTCAAAAGGCTTCCCTGAATCAGTCTCCGCCGATCCAGCCTGCCACGCAGTGTTTGGGCAAATGTTTCCGCACCAAGACCTAGACAAATCTCATCGCTTGAACCCGGGCACCCCTGCTAAGTAACTAAACGTAGCGAACCACTTAGAGTGACCTGTGGCAGGGGTGTTGGTTGTCCAATAAATGATTCCATCGGCGGCGGTACCCATACCCGCCTCCCAAATTGTAAATTTTACCTTAACCGGTGTCTACGGATTAGGCTCGCCACGTAGTAGGTGGGCAAACACATCCGCTGCCAAGACCTAGAAGAACCTCACCCCATGAACCCGGGCGCCCCTGGCGTACCAAATTGGCTAGAGTTAGCACACAATCTTACGCGAAGCGTGGCAGTTTAGTACTAAATTGAAAGTACGGCAATTACCGCGTCTTTGGCTTGCCACTATGAGATCTCTAGAACGTGTCTATATATTTTGTAATGTCGTTGGTTAAGGGCAGGATACGTTAGATTGGTAGCCTATCACCAAAGCTACGACAAGTGCTATTTACTTAGGAGAAGTTTGTTTGTGTTTATTCCAGTATAAACCAGCCTAGGTACAAACACCGTTAATGGGCTATATAAACTTAACGTCTATTTTATCGAGCCTTTATAGGCCCTACAGTTGGCGCGTATACTCTACAGGCAGGGGTAAACGACATTGGCAATGGTTTGGCCAATAATTTTTCTAGTTTCCGATTGTTCATAACAGTGACTGTGCGCTCTAATAAAGATGTTAGAAGAAGAACTAAAGTACAGATAATGTGAATTGTTCAAGAATTAAAAAACTTTCTCAAAATATGATGGCACTAGCGTGTAGCTTTTTCCCTAAAAAACGAGCGGTGACCCGGCTTGGTGGCTGCTTCAGTGCGATCTTTGCGACGAGGTGCGCTCAATTATTCACTCTTTAATCTAGGAGGGAGTCCTGCGGAAGTACGCGAGCTCGGAATTTTGAACCCAGGCCCCAGTAATCTACCGCACAAATGATTTTCAAGCCAGACGCTCTCGACTCATCACCGTGTACCGCAGAGGAAGAAATAGATTCATACGATCGTCACTCCTAGATACAGATTCCTACCCACCCCTCATACATTTTTATTTTACAGAAATTCCTCTCCTTCCTTTCCCTAAAATGACCCTCCACACAGCATCCCCAAAAATGATAAAGTAAAAAAAACATTAACCGCAAAAAATGCTAAAAGTGTTACCCAAATCGCAAAAATCGAAACTTTCATTATTCAAGAACCTAACCACTTTTTGTTTTCTTAACGATTTTAGCCACAAACATAAATATGTCTTACTAGTTTTTGCCCCCTGCTTTGCTCGCATGGTTTACCCCCCCCCCCCCCCTCACCCCCTTCCCCACTCCTCCTCCCAAACCTCCCCCTCCCGCTCACCACCCCTCCATACCCGTTACATTCAGTTTTCAAACAGCTCGCGTGCCACCTATAAAAGCGTAACAATCAAATACACGCATTTTCGCATTTATAGATTAGTATTTTATACATATTTGAATTTTAACTATCAAAGGGATCTCCACAGTAACCTAAACAAATAACAAAATGACAGCGCACGTCAAATAATTACTTATAGTTACCAAGCAACGATTGTTTTGCTTTTCGTCTGGACAATAAACGTTTAATAAATAATTTCATAGCGCCAGAGCTTGCCATTATATATCTACAGCCTATATTACTCGAAAATAATGTAGTTTTCTGTTAGTGAAAGAATTTTTAAAGTTCATTCAGTATTTTTTGCGTGAAAGAGTAACATTCATCCATACATCCACACAAACTTTCGCCTTTATAATATAAGTAGGAGGATGTTTAGTAAATTAGACCCAAATAATATTAATTTGGGAAACCATGTTCGCCAATCTGATATTTTTTCCATCATCAAAGATAGATCCCGCAATGTTTGGACAGAGTATTGGAACATTGATAGTAAATCCGAGAGTGCCCGCTACGCCTCAATACAAAGGACTATCCCTCATAATTTCATTTCCAAAAAAAAAAAAATCATCACCTATTCGAACACGAATTGGACATTGTTCCGTTCCTTCTCACCTTTTAAAAAAATCACGTCCTTGACTCCCCAGATTGTACATTCTGTGATTTAGAAGTGGAAACTTTAGATCACATATTTTTTGGTTGTCCCTCTCTAAATAAATATGCTCTCTTCTATCACGCGTTAACTAAAATTTCCTCCCATCCATTTAACAACTAATCTCTTCTTCAACTAACTTGCAAACGGACTTGCCCCTGGCTAGCATAAATACCACGATTTAGTAAACTTTCAATTCCGTTCCGCGGCAATGACGCCACTGCTTGTCACGGTTATTTTGTACCGGTGAAAGTTAGTGAAGCTAGCGACACGGTATCGCTTCGAATTAAATAAGCACACATTTCACCACTAAAAATTACACGTCTACCGGATCTGTCCTGATGATGGGCACTGCAACGATATCCGAAGCATTGGCTAAAGAAGGAGGTAGCGCAACACGGCATAACACCCCAAAAACAAATAACGAAAATACTTTTGGCCGTGAAAATCTTAAAACCTTCACCTTTCCTTTCTCCGTAATTTTATGATGGCCTAGAACACCCTTAAGGGTAAAAGCCAGAAATATTTGAAACACAAAAATCCAATGACAACCTCTGGCGCAGCCAGTATAAGGGGAGGGGAGGGAGGTTTTATGACGGCAGATAGTAACTATTTTACTATTGGATTTTGATTGGTCAGGAAATAATGACGAGTATGCAGAATACGCAGTAAACAGTTTTAAGGGTCGAGGCGGAGTGGATGTTTATTACCCCTGCTTTTTCGGATTTTGATGTTTTTCTACTGTTTTACGGCTTTTCAAATGTTGCCAATGAATGAAAAAAAATATTTCCAAGCCAATGTACCTACTCAATAATGTGGATAAATGAAACTTGTCATTTTAAGTTTTGAACAGAATTTTGTAAAACTGAGGAATTTTTTTATTGTCAATATCGCACCCTCAACTTATGTACGTTGGGAGGCTGGAGAAAATTGGGAGGGAAATAAGTGGGTGGACTATTCTGATCAGGTCTGCAAACACGGCTAAAGCCATTTCAAGCAACCTTGTCTTTTACCAGGGCTAAGAGAATCTTTTGTTTACATTGACTCCACACAGGAGGCCCGGAGGATAATAATTTCCGTCAAGGAATCTTTGGGGATGCTGTGTGGAAGGTTCTTTTGTGGAAAGAAATGAGTGAACCTTGGTCTTGAGGAGACCCGTGTTGTAGAAGGGAGGAAACACGGAGGCCGGCAAATCGTTTGACAGCCGAGCAGTGAAAATGTCAACTGTATGCAAATGCTGCGCAACACTGCACATGTGCCGAATCTCGGAGCATCTTCAATTGATATACCGGTAGAAAAAGTACAGCATTACCACTCAATGTGTATCAAAAACACTACAAATTACATTATTAATCAAAGAACCTTATTAATCAAAGTACATTATTAATCAAAGAACTGAAATCATAGGAATCGGTGGTAAATCATTTTTCAAAAACTATTTAACAAATAGAAAAATGCATATAAATATTTTGAATGAAATGAGTAATTTTAGATTTATCAAATCAGGAGTACCGCAAGGGTCAATTTTAGGCCCTAAATTATACATTATATATGTTATTGCCTTGTCTAAACTTTTTAAAATAGCCCGTAGATTCGTTTTTGCAGATGATACTGCACTAGTTGTATCTAATGAAAACCCGGAAATAGCTATTAAAGAATTACAAAGAGACTTTAACGAGCTACTCAAATGGTCTCATGATGTAGGACTAATTATTAATGTCAAAAAAAACTAAATGTATGTATACAAGATCACCGAGCTTAAAAATGTGGAATTTACCTAAAATAACTGCACATAATTTTGAATGTATACATAGAAAAATTGATAATATTTGCTACTGTGAAAAAAATGATTTTACAAATTATGTAATATCCTTATCTTGGCATAATCGTAGGCAATAACTTTAAATGGGATAAACAAGTGATCAAAATTTGTAACCAGCTCCGATGTTTGGTGAGTAACTTTTATAAATTAAAATTTGTGTTGCCTCGATGCACTCTCAAACTTATATAATATCATTCTATGGTCGAATCCATACTTAGATATGAAATTCGAAATTGGGGACACTCGAGCATTATTAATAATAAATACATTCAAAATTTGCAAACTGCTATAATTAAAAAAAAAGTTAAACCTAGCACTTACAAACAAAGAAACAACTTAAAATTATTATATGGATCTGAGGGCCTACTTCCAACTAAAGGGCTTCTCTGGTACATTATAATTATGGTAATACAGGAGAAAGCGCGTATAAAAAGTTATTGGTGCATAATCACGCAACAAGATTTACCGAAAACAAAGGCCTAAAAATACCACAAATATCAATTAAGTATGGGAGCAGTACGGGAAGTACGGGAATGAATGTGTGGAATGCGAGAGGTGAGTGGGGAGAGTGGGGAGGGGGTGTTGGGAGGGTGTCGGTGGAGGGGGGAAGGGGTGGGGGAGGAGGGTGGGGGGAGGGGGTTAGGGGAGGGAGAGGGAAGGAAGGGGAAAGCGGAAGGATGGAGGAGGGTGTGGGGAGGGGTTGGGGGTGAGGAGAGAGAGAGGGAGAGGGGGGGGGGAGTTGATGGGGGAGTGGAGTGGAGAGAGGGAAGGTGGAGGAGGCGGAGTGGGGTGGAAGAGGGGGGAGGGAAGGAAGGGAAGGGGGAGGGGTGGAGGAAAGTGGGGGATGTGGAGTGGGGAGGGTGTGGGTGGTGGAGGGGTGGGTGGAGGAGAGGGAGGAAGAGGGGGGTTGATGGATGAGTTGCGTGGGAAGGTGGAGTGGGGAAGAGTGGGGGAAGGGGTGGGGGGAGGGGTGGGGAGAAGGGGAGGGCGATTGATGGGGGGAGTGGAGTGGGGAGAGGGAAGGTGGAGGAGGCTGAGTGGATATCCCCTAATACTCCGACGGAAGAAATATTTAATAACTTTCAAGTCTTCAATGTACAGAAACTTTACTCAAAAAATATTTTATTTAAACTGAAAAAACATATATGAATACTCCACTGCCCAACATAAATACTCAACCAGGGCAGTAAACAATAACATCCTGGTTACTCGCAGTTTGAACACATCTTTTGGACAGAGAAATAATAAATTCCATGCTATGAAATTATACAATGCTCTACCAGATCAAATCAAAAATATAAAGGAAATTAATATATTTAAAACAAAAGTAAAAACATGGCTGAAAGATCAAAGTGATAATAAAATTACAAACATCATGAAGACGATATAAAGACTATCCATAACCAAATACAAATATTTTAAAAAACTACAGGCCACCTCAGAACAGGAAATCCTAGTGAGGAGGTCTGTGACAAAAAAAATGAATCTATACTTATACTATACATTATACATATATGTACAAACCTTGCTATTGAAACTTATAATAAATAAATAAATAAACTACTATCTAGTGCCAATTATGAATGACTTTTTAAACTACTCTTAGTTAGGATATCACAAAAAGCTCAGTAGTTATAGTGTTGTCCCGGTAAGACATCAGTCTTTTTTTATTTTATGCGACTCGTTCTTTATCATTTAGATTGAATAATAATATTTTATTCTTCTTCAGTGATTACATAATTTTATACACTATTTTATATTCATTAATGTGATTAAGATTACTTGGAATATGTTTGTAAAAATTCCAGTAAGGGTCCGAGGTTCATCGAGATTACAAGTTGCATTATTTATGACCAGGCTTTCATCATATTGGATGCTGTAAGTAATTCTAAAATCAAACCATTCCTTCAAAATGTTAGTGTCAGCATTCGCAGCTATTGTCACAAGAATAGTTGAGTTATAATGCAGAATTTTATTTTTTTCGAGAAATAGCAGCAGTGTCTTTTTGACTAATTTTTCAAATATTTTAGAAATGTTAGATGTCAAAAATATAAGCCGGTAGATAGTTATTTCTTCTGCGTTGCCAGATAATTACGGTTTTTTTGTAATTATTTGGAAATATTCCTAAAAAAGCTTAAACTAATGATATGCGTGAAATGTATTTTTAAAACATCTTTAAGATTTATCACAAAAGCCGCGTAATACAAATTATCCATATATTATTATTTACCGCTTGGCCAAGGGGTTGATAAAACACAATAATGCAAATGATAAAGTAGGATATTTGAGCATAACTTTCATTTATACCCGCTGAGATTCCCTCACGTACAAAAAACTCATCACAGCAGCTGTTTTCTTACAATTCACAACACAAAGAAAATAACACACAACAAGATACCCATAACTGAAACCCATATGAAAAAATAGAGCCATCTTTCTTTGTTATATTTCTGTGTTTATTTTACTGTTTCGATCAGAGCTTTGTTTATTTTGTTTCCGTTTACGATTTGGAAATAAACCAATTTTTCCCATTTTGTTTATGTCCACTCTATCCCTAGTCCGGATTGGGAACATTTCGTAAAATATAAATGTACAACTTTTATTATCCCGCCGTAGTATTGAAGATCTTAAAGTTTGTCTGCCCATTTTACGGTTTCAAATACAAGATATGTTTTGGTAAACGCGGACTTTGGAAAAGAATGGAAACTTACAATCAAGTAACCTTCTAGATAATTATAAATATAGGGAGATCTGACGTGGAAGTCTTCCGAATGTCGGAACTAGGAAATTGTAAAAATATTTTATTGCGCTTTAAGTTTTTTGCATTTTTTTCCCTTTTTGATACATAAACACCTTGAAATAAAATAATTTCCTCAGGATGTCGTCTTCGAAGATATTTTGATTAGAGAAAGGAGTGAACATAGGTCCTGAAGAGACACATATTGAAGACGGGAGGAAACACAAAGGCCGGCAAATCAGTCTACCACACAAATGATTTTGAGCGAAAACTGGTGTATACGCAAATTGCGTGCTTGTTGGGTTCCCAAAATGCTGAAGAGCAAAATCGTAAGGAAAGCGCTCAGATCACGTTTTTTGGTTTTTCCAATCAATGCGCAGTTTTTTGGGTTGAAACAAGGGTTCAGCACCTAATACCAGAATCAAAAATTAAATCAATGATGAATCACATCTTTATCTCCACCTGAAGCAACATTTGGCCGGAAAATCTTTGGACACCACCAGGACGCGGAGGGAAAGGTGATAGAATATTTGGCGGTGGAGTTCTGTGACAAGGGAGTCAAGGATCTTGTGCCACGGCTCACCAAATGCATAGATTATAACGGGGAATATCTCGAAAAATAGTGGGGAAATGTATCTAAAATGTCGTATGACTTTTTGTAAATATAAATTTTTCCTGATTTTAAAATTAGAATGGTCTTTAATTCTTGGACAGTCCCAGGGCCGCCGAGAGGGCACGTTAGCCAAGTCCGAAACTTGGGGCCCGGGCCTAAGGGGGGCCCGGGACGGGCCCCGGATATTTTACTAAAAAATGCCAATGACACTAGGAACGGACGTGGGCCGGGCGCCCGGGCCCGCACGCTCCGTAGGCCCAACTGTCAGAGTGTGTTCACACATGGCACACAGCTATAATATGCGAGGGATGGCGTATTTCGGCATATCGTTCGCCGTACATTCCAAATTGGAATATATGGCGAGCGATATGCTGAATTACGTCATCCCACGCATGTGTGTGAACACGCTCTCAGAGCGTGCCACTCACAGCTCAAGCTACAAGCATGCCATGCCAGCCGGCCCGCTGTGGGAGGGGCGATGCAGCCGCCCGCCGCGCCACCGCTCATACTCACCCCCGGGCCCTACCGACCCGATCGGCAGTCAGAAAATATTGGAATTTCACAAGAACTCCCAAAAAAAAGAAAAAAGACAAAAGTTTTGGCTGATAAAAGTCATGAAAAACAGATTGATTGCCCAGAAGAGAACTTTAAAATTAATGTTTTTTATGTGTTGTTTGACAGTGTCATTGGAAACTTGACCCGAAGATACAAAGCTGTCAACAATATTAATGATTTTTTTTTTTTTTTTTTTAATAATTTATTGCAACATTTATTATAATTACAATTTTACAACAAATATATATATTTTATTACAGGTATTTTTTTTTTTTTTTTACTACCCTTCCATTTAAAGCATTTGCTTGTGTATGGAAGGGGAGTGTACATAAATGCTATTAGTTATAAGTTAGTACTTAAATAATTAATTGTACATAAATATATGTGAGCTGCAGTATTTATTTGATAATGGTGTGAATTTAAAAAAAATAAAAAAAAAATGTAATGGAAAACTAAGGATATTTGTAAGATTAATTGACAGTAGTTTTTTTCTTAAGAATATTTTTAAAATGTCTCTTGACAGAGAGCAGTATTCGGGTTTTATCATTAATGCTTCTAGTCCAGTAAACGAATGGTCCAAAAGGAGGTGTAGAGTGCGTGAGCAGGAACCTAAGCGATTCTTTCAGGACTTGTTTAGGGTGCTTAGGGTGTGAACATACTAAAAGTCCTGACGTCTAGGTGGTGAGCTAGGGGGGGGAGGGGGGGGGGGGGGAAGGTCCCGATTTTCGGGTTTCCGTTTATATCTCAAAAACGGTGCGTCGCAGAGGAAAACTTTTTAAGAATAAGTAAAAGCTCATAAAATTATCTACAACTTTTATTCTATGCGTAATTTTGGAAATCGAAGCCGTTTTGGAGTTATACGCTCCACAAATGTCAATATTTTCAAAAAAAAACATTTTACCTCACATTTTTCGTCAAACATTCCTTCATATCGTCTAAAATATTGATCCAAGAAAGAAATTCATTTAAAAAAAGTTGTAGATAATTTAATTACCTTTTAGAATATGTATACATATCTAAATAAATCTCCAACCAGTAAATATTTACAGCAATTTTAAGTTTTTTTGTAAAATGTCGTCATTTTCAGAAAAAGCTGTTTTTTCTTACCAAAATGTTAAGATGGGTTTTTTCTTCATGGGAAATTCCTTATTAATTGTTGCACGCAAGAAAGCAGGTAAGTTGTTCTCGAACAGATGATTAGTGGAATTCATTTTATAATCATTATTATTGTGATGGGTGATTAGGTTAGTCGTCGGAGATGCTACAATAACGTGCTACGATGCTGTTCGAGTTGGTGAAAAGGCAATGAATGCTATAGTGGGCTTGACATTCTCATACATCAAGTTGTCCCGCAAAGATCGGGCATTCCCAATGTCTTCTGTCAGCTCGTCGATAAAAATTCACGAAGAAAGGATTTGATGAAATTCTTTGAGTGTGAGTTGGCCCCATTTCCCTTGGCACTGTTCAATGAAAGTGGGATGCGAAAGACAACTAAATCTGTTCTGTATAGCTTATTCGAGCCTACCAAAAAAACTGTTCTACTGTCTCAGATGAACATAGTTGTGGACGGAGGATTTCTACTATACAGAGTAATTTGACAAAAAGATGCCTCCGTTGCCGCAATTTGTGATCGTTATATCACTTATGTCAACCACCACTATCCTGGTATGACTCGCACTGTGGTATTTGATGGGTACGCAAATCCAGTCAATAGTACGAAATTACAAGAACAGATGCGACGATACAGACTGAGAAGGTCAGCCAACATCAATTTGACATGTAACAAATCAATACCCGTTAAACAGGAAGATTTTTTATCCAATCCTACCAACAAAAGTAACTTCATCTCATTACTACAGACAAAGTTTCGGGAGAATGGGATACAGATTCTTCAGGCCACCGATGATGCTGACGTCCTTATCGTGAAGACTGCTGTGGAACTATCCTTTCACAACTCAGTGGCTATCTTTAGTGAGGGTGTTCACCTCAGTGTCCTTTTGATTGCTTCCACTCCTCCCGCCTAAGATATTCTGCTGCTGAAACCCTGACGAGGGAAAACCAAAACAATGGCACTGTCCACCCAAGAGATGCAGCATCGTGGATTTGAATACATCATATTTTTACATTCATTTACCGGATGCGATACAACGTCTGCAACTTTCAGGAGAAGCAAGGTGGGCTTTTCAAAATTGTACTTGGAGTCAAAAATGATCAAGCAAGCGGCAATGATCTTTTACAACCCCTCCTCTACTCACGACGAGGTTGAAGAGGCTGTAAATAAATGCTTCCTGAAATGGTATGCGGCGCCAAAAAGACAAACCTCCCTTAACCAGTACCGCTTCCAGTCGTTCACAAAGGTCCGTGGCAAGTATGAAGTCTGACATCAGCTCCCTCCTTCCAACAGAGAGTGCAGCTAAACAGCATTCCCGGCGGACATACCACCAAGTTCAGCAGTGGCTCGGGATTGAGCTGCCCCTGAAGAATGGGGGTGGAAACATGGTCCTTTTGAAAATGATATTTTGCCGCTGCACCAAGGATTGTGCAATTGGCAAATGTGGATGCCTAAAAGCAATGCTGACCTGTTCTGCAGCGTGCCTTTACTGCCAAGGGAGATGCCTCAATAGCGTGCCTGTTGCCGAGGGCGACGATGAAGACGACGTAGAGCCCTTTCAGCAAGAACCATCCACCACTGAGAATGACGATGCCATGGATAAACAACGTTTGTCAGGACCCTCACGTCCAAAGAGGATATGAAAACGTGAATCCATATAAAGTTGAGAGTGTAACTTGATGTTATTGAGAACAGTGCCAAGGGAAATGGGGCCAACTCATACTCAAAAAATTTCATCGAATCCTTATCTGATCGTTTACTTATACACATCCGCTGAAACAGCAATGTTGGGTCAACTGCAACCTTTTCATCGTGAATTTTTATCGACGAGCTGACAGAAGACATTGGGAATGCCCGATCTTTGCGGGACAACTTGATGTCTGAGAATTTCAAGCCCACTATCGCATTCATTGCCTTTTCACCAACTCGAACAGCATCGTAGCATGTTATTGTAGCATCTCCGACGACTAACCTAATCACCCATCATAATAATAATGATTATAAAATGAATTCCACTAATCATCTGTTCGAGAACAATTTACCTGCTTTCTTGCGTGCAAAAATTAATAAGGAAATTCCCATGAAGAAAAAACCGGTCTTAATAATTTGGTAAGAAAAAACAGCTTTTTCTGAAAATGACGATATTTTACGAAAAAACTTAAAATTGCTGTAAATATTTACTGGTTGGAGATTTATTTAGATATGTATATATATTCTAAAAGGTAATTAAATTATCTACAACTTTTTTCAAACGCATTTCTTTCTTGGATGAATATTTTAGACGATACGAAGGAATGTTTGATGAAAAATTTGAGGTAAAATGATTTTTTTCGAAAATATTGACATTTGTGGAGCGTATAACTCAAAAACGGCTTCGATTTCCAAAATTACGTATAGAATAAAAGTTGTAGATAATTTTATGAGCTTTTACTTATTCTAAAAAAGTTTTCCTCTGCGACGCACCGTTTTTGAGATATACACGGAAACCCGAAAATCGGGACCTTCCCCCCCCCCCTCCCCCCCCTAGCTCACCACCTAGACGTCAGGACTTTTAGTATGTTCACACCCTAAGCACCCTAAACAAGTCCTGAAAGAATCGCTTAGGTTCCTGCTCACGCACTCTACAACTCCTTCCTTTAATGGACTATTCTGATTTCTTCTGGTAGACGATTGAAAAAAGTTCTTCCCTGGTAAGTATAATGATGCTGTGCAAAAGACTATTTAGTTTTGGGCATAGAAAAACATGTTTAAGTCGAGTTCTGTTTTCATTTAAAAATGGATATTTATCTTTTTCCTTTATAATTTGAATCAATGAATTTTTAATATATAAATCTTTAAATGTGGGTACTTGAAATTCTTCAAACAGGCGTTCTGTTGGGTAGTCTAAGGATTTTTTTAATATAATTTTAATAATTGTCCTTTGTACAATTTCTATTGGAAGAAGGTTACATTTATACGCGGATAACCAACTAATAATTGCGTATTGTAGAGTGGATTGAATTAAGGCATAGTAGATTAAATATAGATTTTTTATCGACAGAAAATTTCTAATTCTTAAAAATATATATATTAATTTTCTGATTTTGTTTACTACTTGACATATTTGTTCCTTCCATTTTAGATTTTTGTCGATAATTACTCCGAGATATTTAATTTTATTTGTTGTTTTTAATATTGTACAGTTTGATTTGCAATAATTTTGGCTATGAATTTTAGTATTATCGTGTATGACAATGTTAAAATTTTTGGGAGCATCGTTTGGATGGATTGCAAATGGAATTACAAATGTCTTTTCACTATTTAGTGATAGTAAATTAGTAACGAAAAAATTCTTAAGCGTGTTGATGTCTTCTGTGGCCTTTAATTCTACATTTTCCCAAGTCTTTTCACTTATTATTAATACTGTATCGTCGGCGTATGATGTAATTTGACCATTTAAATGTTGAAAAAAAATATCATTTACATATATGGTAAAAAAAATTGGTCCAAGCACTGTACCTTGCGGGATTCCAAAGCTCGAAATCTCTTGATCACTATTAACATGATTGATTTTTACCACTTGAGGGCGGTTTTTTAAGTAGTTTGTGATCCATTTAATCGCGTTGCCTTTTATGCCAATATCATTTAATTTTTTTAATAGCATCTCATGGGATATGCTATCGAATGCCTTTCTGAGGTCAATAAATATGCCCGCACATTTTTTACCTTTATCTAATGTTTCGTAAATGTATGAAGTTACGTTAGCAATTGCATCTTGTGTGCTGAGTGATTTAATAAAACCAAACTGGTTTTTGTGTAGTATTTTATTACTATCTAGGAAATTTACCAATTGTTTTTTTACTATTTTTTCAAAGATCTTTCCTATGTTAGAAATTAGACAAATTGGGCGATAATTCGTTACTTGGTGTGGATCACCAGATTTGTAAATAGGTGAGATTATTGTGTTTTTGTAGTTCATTGGAAATATTCCTTTCGTTAAACTCAAGTTTATTAAATGAGTGATGGGTTGTATTAAGTAAGATTTCATAGATTTTAACATGTGTGCCGTAATAGAATCAAAACCGGGAGACGAACCTCCTTTCATATTTTCTATTATTTTTAAAATTTCACATTCTGTTGTTATTTCAAATTTTGAAAGTATATTACGTTTCTGTAGATTTTTATTTTTATGTATTTCTGGGTTAGAAGGTTTATGAATATTTTTCGCAAAATTTTTTCCAACATTTGCAAAGAAGGAATTAAATATGTTTGCACATTGTTTAGGCTGTAAATTGGCATCTATAATTTTTTTATCATGTTCGATGTATTTAATATTTTGTGTCTTTTTTGTATTGTCTATGGCCAAATTCACAGTTTTCCATATTTGTTTATGGTTATTTTCTGAAGATAATATTTTATTTTTAAAGAACTCTTCCTTAATTTTTTTAATATAAGATGTTAATTTATTTTTATATTTTTTATAAAAAATATATGCTTTTTCATCATGGGGATTTTTTAAAGTTGTTTTATAAAGTTTTTCTTTGTTTCTGATAGATATTATAAGTCCTTTGGTAATCCAAGGTTTTAAACATTTTAATTTTGATTTTTTGTTTAAGTTTCTTTGGCAATACCCAAGTATGACTCAAGAAGAACTAAAAGAACGGGTGAAAAACTGGTGTGATCTCTATAAAACTGATGTAGGTATCTGAAGAAGAAACGCTTTTGGAAATTGAACACTTAAAAACTATTCAATCAGGAAACTTTTCAGAACATTTAAATCCACTGCAGTTACTAAATACTCTTTCAAACCAAAAACTGTCAAATCTCTTCCCTAATGTAGTAATTGCCATTCGAATTTTCTGTACTCTGCCTGTAACAGTTGCGGAAGCAGAAAGATCTTTTAGTTTGTTGTCTAGAGTGAAAAACTTTTTGCGTTTCACAATGGGTCAAGAACGTTTAACAAGTTTGGGAATGTTATCTTTAGTAAATGGTCTGGCCAGAAACTTGGATTTTGATGATGTTTGAACTAGCTTTGCAAACAAGAAAAGTAGAAAAGCAAAATTTTAGATGACAATTTTTATTTGCCTATATTATTTTTTTATAGTTTGTGGAGTTTTTACTATAATTTTAAAAATATTCCAATTTAGTATTCCATTACTAACGTATCTGTTTTTGTTACCTGTTTTCTGTCTTTCAAATATAATAATTTAATTTAGCCTCAAGATATCTTGATTAACGAAGAATATGTAAATACACACAAACAAGAAACACAAGTATTTTTTTTTGAGTATTCACCATAACTTTTTAAACATTTCCATTGAATAATTATGCTAAATTCGAATGATTGGTATAATGGTATAAGAAAAGGTAATGAAATAGTATTCCTAGCAGTAGCAGGTAAGCATGAACTTAATAATTGTTATCTCCCCCTCCCCCCGGTAAGTTGTGGGGAGGGGGCCCGGTATAGTCTACTAGACTTGGGGCCCAGATTAGCTGTCGGCGGCCCTGCTTGGACAACACTTGTATATTATATTACTAGCATACTCGGCCACACGTTGCTGTGGCTAACGAAACACAATGCCATTACCCAACCTTTATAAAATCCACACCACCCGCTTGCCAGCTGCCCGCTGCCAGAATTGAATATTTGAATTTCTTGGCTGTTCTCTACTATAATAAGCATGTATTATACATATAAACCGCATGAAAATCCGTTGTGTAGTTTAAAAGATCTATGCGCACATACATTTTAAGCGACTTCATTTTATACTATGTAATAAATGATATCAAATGGAAATGGTTCTAAAAATAACTAGTTTCTTATATAAATTATATTGAAGGTTGCCGTGACGTAAAACGAACCGGTTCCAAGTAACTGAGATATGAATATCGACCATAACTAATATTCATGACACGTATTTATCATTTAGGATGTCTCCATTTTCTTCTGAACTCCTAGTGATAAACTTTCGTTCAAGAGGGTTAAGATTGTAAAATTTTGCAAAACACGCTAAATGTGCTCGTCGACTATACTAAAAAAAATATTGACAACGTTTTGACAGATAAAAAAATTTTTCAAACCAGCCTTCATTAAAAAAAAAAAATCATCATTCAAATGTAGCCACTCTACAAACCTACTTAGAAAAATTTGGATGATGAAAAATTCTAAACAAATATTGAAAAACGACTTACTTACTTACTTACGTTATGTTTTCGATCGCCTAAACATGCAAACGATCAGTTTTAGATTCTGGTTCATTACCTGAAACAAAAAATACGTCCACGTTAATAAATGTTATAAATTATTATTTGAATTAAAACAAATCAGAATAAATTTTTTTCCAACGTGTATATATTTATCATGTCAATCATTTTTTGTGTAGTTTTTGTAATGTATTTGTCTTTTTTTAAAGATATCGGTTTTTTAAACAGAAACGATTAACGATTTTTAATAATTAATAATAATTATTAATAATAATTTAACGATTTTGCATTGAGCATTGACATCTTCAATGTTACCTATAAAGAGTTCAGTAACTATCTTTTGACATATGTCTCAACATAGTGAAACTGCCCCCTTGGCCTTTTTTTCTCTTATATTTTGTAATATTCTCCGTAATAATTTGGTGTATAACTGTTTTATGGAGAACCTGAAAAAATAAATAAATAAATATACGTGTTTAAAACTAATTTAATCTATTCATTTTGAATTGAAATGGTGCCACAAAATAAGTTTGCTGTGTTTGACGAAGTATTATTTTTTCACAAAATTAATATACATAAAAGCACATTTTTATAATTAAAGCTAAACTTGGCTGAAAATTTTATCGTCTGTATAAATCATCTGATTTCAAAAACGCTTTATTAAAACCGGACAACGCCGGGGACTTTGGCTAGGAATCAACTACACGAAATGAAGCATGGAGTCTAGTATTGTATTTACTGGGTACCTAGCGACACGATGTTTGATTCCTTCTATTCTAAGCCACACAATAAGGTCAAATTTCATTTTTTTATATGAATGCCGCACTAGGGTCCCAACTGCTCCCGTCTGGAGCCAGTGAGACTATGGCATCCCCGAATGGAGTATGTTGTGAGGCTGTAGGTAGTAGGGAGGGGAAGGAGATTGGGAAGATGAAGGTGGGGAAGTACATGGCTATTCATATCTGGTCACCAAATACGACTGAAAGGCATTTCAAGCAACGTTTTCTTTTCTGAATGGTGGTTTTACACCAGGGCGATACTGAGAATATCTACCACTTTGGAACGTGCCGCAACGTGTTGTTGTTTTCAACGCAAGGGTAAGTCTTGTCTCTTTTATATCTTGAACATAGTGGGACACTTTTTCTCACGGGATAAATTTCAACATTATACGGATGCCGGGCACGTGTCTGCCGTATCGCTTTCTGTGCACCAGCGCTCAGTGCTATGGGACTGACGCGCAATGGTGGAAGCCCATTCTACCTTGGTGTTTTCTGTTATTTTCCAGAAAATAATGGAAAAACCCTTCATGTTAATACATTTGTGAGCAGGTAGGTATACTGGTTAAAAAATGCACCTAACAATATTCGAAAAAAAAAACTCTGACCATCCTATCCTATTAATATTATAAAGGAGAAAGTTTGTATGGATGTATGTTTGTTACTCTTTCATGCAAAACACACTGAATGAACTTTAAAAATTCTTTCACTAATAGAAAGCTACAATATTTATTTATTTATTTATTAATCTTAAATTAGCTCACATCTTTGTGTGTGCTAATATTTTATAAAGATATAAACATTTACATTGGTTGTCAAACATAATCATTCTTTAAATATTTCACACAAATAAAGACATTAATAATTGAGGTAGACATATTTTCGTAATTCTTTTTTAAACTTATTTATATTTTCTATCTCAGTAATTTCATTCGGGATGTTGTTATACAGTTGGACGGCCTGGTACATCAGAGATTTCTGGGTGCTTGATTTTTTCTTGTCGGCAGTCTAATTTGCTTTGAATTTCTTGTCCCGTGACCGTGTGTTTCGTTATTATAATGTATTTTTCTTTTTAGTTCCTTAGACATCATCCCCATGTTAATTTTATGTAAAAAAATAAGTACATTCAAATACACAGTTTGCTTCACCGTCAACATATTTAGCTCTTACATTAATAAGTACATTCAAATACACAGTTTGCTTCACCGTCAACATATTTAGCTCTTACATTAATAAGTACATTCAAATACACAGTTTGCTTCACCGTCAACATATTTAGCTCTTACATTAATAAGTACATTCAAATACACAGTTTGCTTCACCGTCAACATATTTAGCTCTTACATTAATAAGTACATTCAAATACACAGTTTGCTTCACCGTCAACATATTTGCAATAATATAGGCTGTGTATATTGGTAATCTCTGGCGTTATGAAATTAGTTATTATACGTTTATTGTCCAGACGAAAAGCAAAGCGGTGCTAAGTAATTGTTTGACGTGTGCTGTCATTTTGTCATTTCTTTAGGTTACTGTGGAGATTCCTTTGGTAGTAAAAATTCAAATATGTATAAAATACTAATCTACACTAATATTATAAATGTCTACACTAATATTATAAATGCGAAACTGCGCGAGTTTGATTGTTACGTTGTAAAAGGTGGCACGAGAGCTGTTTGAAAAATGAATGTAAGGGGGGTAGGGGGAGGGGGTAGGGAGGAATTGAAAAAGTAACACAAAGTAATGAAATCAATTTTATTTGCGAGTCAAGAGCCTTACCCCTCGACCACGGAGGCGGCATTTAAAATGTTGATTTTTCGTATTTATATGCAGCCATATAAAGTGTATAGACAAGTATTTATATCCTTGATGCATACCTTGCATCAAGGATGAACGTTCAATTTGGGAGGCGGGAATGGGTACCGCCGCTCCAGGGACCTTAATTGAATAACCAACACCTCTGCCATAGGTCACCACAAGTGGTTCGCTACGTTTGGTGTTTTGCAGGGGTGCCCGGGTTCATGGGGTGAGGTATGTCTGGGTCTTGGAGGCGGATGACCAGGACACACTGAACCCCATATTCCTACCCACCCCTTAAACCCTATTCCTTTCCAGAACTCTACTCTCCTTCCTTTCCTTAAAAAACCCTCCACATTGCATCCCCAAAGATGGCCTAGGCCCTGAGAGATATTTTTTCCTCAGGGCCTCCTGTGTGGAGCTCATGTAAAAAAATGAATATATTACGTTGAATACTTTTGTTATTTGGCGGTACATCATTTCTGCACACCCTTCGTGGACATTTAAAGTTATATTTTATAAAAGTAGGTATACCAAATTTTCCCTAAGCCGACTGCATACTATATGCGGGGGGTCAACTGTCGTGGAATCTACTGGCGTGGAACCAGGAAACGTAACTAGATGTAATTCTACATCTGCGTGACCTATTTTCCCATATTGACGAATCCATACTGTTTGAAGAGCTATTCGGAGCTCTCTCTATTGATTCCAATAGCTTCCAATAAGGACTCAATTCAAACCCCTAGCGCATTATTGACTCGTAGTTACTGCTTCAGTGGTGTGTTTATTCTAATTATCTTATTACATTACAAAGCATGCGTACAAAGATACATTTCGATGAAACAAAAATATTGTATGTGCGATTATATAGTTTTGCAGTAGAGCTGTTTTTGAGATCAAAAAAGATAATGGTGTTTCGCTGTTTGGCATTTCATTAAAAATTACAGAAATGCGGATTTTGAAGAGCCGCTACCCGAATTTCTACCGATTTCTCACATATATCCCTTAAACATTTGAAGGTTTTAAGCTCTCAAAACAATTTATGTTATTTTTGAAGATAATATTTAGACACAAATTATACCTATTAGACACAAATTATTTAAACTTTAAAATTATTTTAAACACGTTTGTTTCAGTTATTTTAAAAGTTATAGTTGTGAAAAAATTCACAACGATACTTAAGATACCTTCCACGAGATTTTTAATCTATTTTAAACGAGTCGTGTTTTATTAAACTTTTTCGCAATTACAAAAAAAAATATTTCTACCGATGGCATTTCATATCATTACCGTTTCGGCGTAGGGAATGTATAGATACTATCAGAATAACATATATGTGAGAAAGGTTTTGGTGGTAGTCCTGCTTCCAAATATGCAAGAGCGAAACGGCAGATGCATGGTATAAAAGGTGGTATAATGGTTAGTTACTGCTCGCTCTCCTATAGCTCCTTTAGCTAGCACATAGCTGTACAACACATACGTATCCTTATTGTGTAAATATATAACATACTCGTCCACGCGCGTCATCATTTTCTTCTTCTTTGTATGGCGTATCCGACGTTGGCGATCACTCTTAAAAATGTCTCTCTGTCTTGCGCTGCCCGGAATAGCTCCTCCGCACTTCTAATGCCGGTCCACCCTCGTATATTACGCAGCCAAGACGTTTATCCCCTACCAGGCCCTCGGCGACCCTCTATCTTGCCTTTCAATATTAAATGGAGAAAGTGATACTTCTCCCCTCGAAGTATATGACCCAGATATGAAATTTTCCTGATTTTTATTAATGCAAGCAGTTCTCTATCTATCAGAATATCTTTGTTGGTGATCATGTCGGTCCATGGGACCTTGAGCATTCTCTGGTGAAGCCACATTTTAAAAGCCTCTAACCTATTCATGGTATTTACTTTCAAGGTTCATGTTTCACATCCATTAAGGTGGTCCAGGCCTGTATAGTAAATTTTGTTTTTCCAAATATAGATGTAGCCACCTATTTTATTTGTTACACCTATCATTCCTATTATGTATAAAAAATTTCAACCCCCTATATTATATACAAGGGGGTGCTCATCGAGTTAGATGTTTCTGACAAAAGTTCTGGATTTTAAGTAAAACACGTAATTTAAGGTTTATTAATATTACAAGTATTTTAGTCAAATAAGTATAAAACGTATTTAAATTTGAACAAAATTTGGTAACAAAGCAATAATTAACATAATATTAGTCGCAATCTTTCAAAACCATGTTTGTTAACTCCATTTTGAATGTTTCAGTAGAAACGATTTTTCTGTTTTGTTCAACGATGTGAAGTAAAAATTGCTTTTCTTTCTCATTCTTAGTGAATATCGTGATGTAATCTTCAAATAGTTTAACACCTCTCTCCGCTGTATCATTATCACAACACGCAAATTTTTGACTCAGCTTTTACCTTGAAGGGAATCAACACTGTTATTCCAAGTCTTAGGAGGTAATTACAAGAAAGAGTCCGTGATATCAAGAACTAACAGCGTTTTCAACGTTCTTTGTGTTGCAAAAGCTTCTAATGTAACCTCTGAGGCAAGCTTAGCAGAATCACCTCGTACTGAAGGATTACCGCCATCAGAATTTATTTTTTGAACAACGGCCTGTTTCTCAGCATCAGACAGCTTCTCAGAAAACAAGGTAAATGAGACTAGTTCATCTAACAAATACCATAAGTGACGCTTTAAGACACCCCTAGCTGCTATACTGATTTCGGAATCAATGGCTTCGTACAATTTTAAGCTATTCCAAAGTATTAAGTCATTTACTGGCGCATCTGCTGCCAAAGACGCTTCGATTCAAACTTTGGTGTAGATGATAACTAACAAATCGAACAATTTGTTTTTCTTCTCTCTTGATTAGTTTAAATCGTATTACGATCAAGCGCACTGGTAACGTATTGTGTAAATATGTCACTTGTAGACAGCTCAACGCACTACAAACTCATCTTTGGACTTATCCTCTAATATGCTAGCTTTACTAGAAGTGCTACTGAAGCTGCACTCAAGTTCTAACTCTTGTCTCGACACCACCGAAGATGAAGCATTACTTTCAGCAGCCATTTCTTTCAATTCTTCAGATCTTTGTTTCCGTTTTAGAGAACTTTCTTTGACCTTTTCTAGTTTCTTGTCGGTTGAGGTCATAATCATCTTACGTTCTCATCTTTGATCGATGAGAAACGCTCTGTCTTCGGCAATTTTTATCAAATTCAAAGCGCTTGCATGGGCAAAAAAAGATTGTCTAGTTATTTTTAAAACAAATACACACCTTTTTTTGTGCTTCAGAATTTCTTCCTCTATTTTTATTCAACAGCAGCCAGTTCATAAGAAACTTAATCAGTTTTTCAATGCAGTGATTTTGTTGTCCGGTCGGAATACTAGATTTACTCCATAATTTTATGAGTTCTTGAATAAGTACATGCGCGGAATCTTTCACATTTTTGGAATCATTTAATATGTAGTGATAATGGAGTAAAACTTGCCGAAGAGTAGGATGTTGGTTAAGCCTCATCAATGGCTCAATATCTCGAACCCCAAGTAGAAAATTTTCGTATTTTTTTCGAGTAGATGAACACATTTTACTACACTGATTCATTTCACAGTCTACTAAATAAGTATCAAATACTGTTCAAATTTGTCCATAAAACTCTTCAGTAGTTTATTTTAATATTTATTTAATAGTTTAACACACGAAATTGGCCTGTAGCAAAAAGTAAAAATTAAGCATTTTACACAAAAAAGTCAAAAACAACACTCGATTGAGCACCCCTTTCTACTTGAGCTATCTCGCTGAAATTTTACTATGTTATTTCTATGAATACGTGTAACAAATTCACGGGGTGGCCAAATGAAAAATAATAAAAAAAAATTTTGGACCACCTTAACATCCATACAGCAAGACCGACCACACCTGACATTTTAGCATTCTCTGCTTTAGTTTAAAGCTGATATTGTCATTGCAGAAGAGGGATTTCATTTTACTGAACGTAGTTCTTGCTGCTTCAATTCTGCACCTAACCTCTACATCTGGGTCAAGAGTCTCAGTGAGAATACTGCCGAGGTATCTAAATCTTTCCACCTTTTCGACATTGCAATTAAGATCATTTAAGATCAGTAAAGATCCTCATCATCCGCCTACACCATAAAATAACAGCTTAAATAAAAATATTTTTTTAAGAGTTTAAAACTTTAACATTTAAGGAAAATAATATGTAAGAAATCGGTATAAACTCGGGATGCCACTGCTTAAATCAACAAAATAAGCCAACCAAACGATTTTCAATGTTTATCAGATCCGACATTGTTCTTCTGGACTGTCGATTTATTGGTTTGTACAAATGAATTATAAAGGTTATCAAGACCTCACTTTTTTTGTGGTTCCATGTAAAAGAAAATTATAAAAAATTAATAAAATTACATAACATTTTTTTAAATTGCGGTCTGAAATTTTGGTTTCATAAAAGGTGTACTTTTTAAATCATTATGGTTAACTTTTAGATTTGAATACAGAGCGTGGTGTTTTCTCCTTCCAATACCGTTTAGATCATATTTCTCACTTTTTTTTTTTTACATTAACTCCACACAGGAGGCCCTGAGGAAAATAATTTCCCTCAGGGCCTATGTCATCTGGGATGCTGTGTGGAGGGTCTTTTTGAGGAGAGGAAGGAATGAACATTGGTCTTGAAGAGACCCATGTTATAGGAAGGAGGAAATACAGAGGCCGGCAAATCATTCCACAGCCGAGCTGTTGAACATAAGAACGAGTCGAAGAAACGACCCGTTCTCATGTGACAAATGTCAACTGTGTACAAATGTTGGGCACGCGTTTGACGTGTTTCCCGACTATGCACCGGTGCCGAAGGGATCAATAATGCTAGTTCCTCGGAGCATCTTCCATTGTAATACCGGTAGAACAAGGATAGCATTCCCACCCGACGCCTGTGCTCTAAAGATTTCAATCCGTCTGTTAAGATGGGAGAATCTATCAAACGGACCGCCCGTTTCTGCACAGAGTCGAGGGTATTTTTCAGGTATTTTGGAGCTCCAGACCAGAGGTGGCTGCCAAATTCAACCGTGGGGCGCACTTGCGATTTGTACAGGGTTAGCAGTTGTGTACTATTAAAGTATCTGCGGGCCCTGTACAGTACGCCCAGTTTTTGGGAGGCTAACTTTATTCTGGCTTCGATGGAGCCCCCATACCTGAGCTGGTCACTTAGGGTTACACCAAGCATATCAATGGAGGGCCTGTTCGGAAGATTGCTTCCGTTGAAAGAGACTAGATTTTCATTGCGATCCCTTTTAGACGTAATCAGATAAGATTGGGTCTTTGAGACATTAAATTCAACGAGATTGTTTTTACCCCAAGAGAAAACACTCTCAAGGTAACCGTCCATTCTTTGCTTCAAAGCCTTACGAGCTGTTGGAGTTTGTGAGCCCTTTGGGGGCTTGTCAAACAAAAAGCTATCATGAACTGTACTGTCATCCGCGTAACAAAGAATTGGTGCACATGACAAAAGGTCGTTGATGTACAACAAAAACAGAGTCGGAGACAAAACCGATCCCTGCGGGACGCCAGCATTTATCGAGTGTGAGGAAGAGGTGAAACCATCGACTACCGTCTGAATCGACCTCTCCCTCAAGAAGTCGGCAATCCACGTACACAAGGATGCGGGAAGTCCGTAAGAATGCAGTTTGTTGACAAGTACTCGGTGCCAAACCCGGTCAAAGGCCTTGGATATGTCCAGTGCAACCGTTTGGGTCTCACCGAAACGTTCCAGGCATCGCCCCCAAACATGCGTCACATACGCGAGAAGATCACCGCATGAGCGGTTCCGCCGGAATCCGTATTGACGGTCGTTAATAAATTTGTTCTTCTCGAGGTATGTGAGCAGTTTGTCGTTGATCACACGTTCCATCACCTTAGACAGAACTGATGTGATCGCTATGGGGCGGTAGTTGGCCGGGTTGGAGCGGTCACCCTTCTTTGGAATAGGATGGATAACCGCTTTTTTCCAACCAGAGGGCACAGAGCCAGTCTTCAGGGACAGTTTAAAAAGCTTCGTCAAAATTGGAGCTATTTCTGCAGTGCACCTTTGCAGTACCAGGGCAGGAATTCCGTCAGGTCCACTAGCTTTATTAACATCAAGCCCTCGTAAAACATGGAGTACTTCCCGATGCCGGATCCTCAGCTTTTTCATACGAAAACCACAGTGAGGAACCGACGTCGGGACAGCACCTTGGTCATCGAGGGTTGAGTTATCCGCAAACATTTTACCTAGTAAGTTAGCCTTTTCGGTGGCGGTGTTTGCTAGTGAGCCGTCAGGTCTGGTAAGAGGTGGCAGACTGGATTTGCAGAAATTGCGACCTATTGAGCCCGCAAGCGACCAGAGTTGCCTGCTGCCATGAGGGCATGCAGTCAGCTTTCTGCTGATCTGCTGGTCGTGCTCGAATTTTGACCTATTTATAATTCTCTTGGTTTCCTTTGCCATTTTGTTGTAAGCTGTTCTGTCTTCGGATGTTCTAGATGTGTTGTAGGCTCGGTAAGCCGCGTTTTTTCGTCGCACTGCTTCAGCGCATTGTCGACTGAACCACGGCTTTGAGCCTACACCAGTTTCCTTAACAGTAGATTGAATGAAGCCATCCATCGCGGATGTGATGACCTCACCAATTTCCTGGGCACATCTTGAGGGATCCGAAGTCCGAAAACAGACAGCTGACCACGGAAAAGCATTAAAATGTGCCCGCAGACCGAACCAATCTGCTGACATATAGTGCCACACTTTTCTCTTCAGCCTCTCGTTTGGTGGTCTGAAGTTTACAGGGATTGATGTCGTCACCAGGCAGTGGTCGGACGATCCTAAAGGCGCTGTGACTTCAATACTGTAACCGTGTGGCACAGTAGTTAAAAATAGGTCTAACAGACTGGAACGGTGAGTCTGGACATCAGGAACCCTTGTAGGCTCCTGAACCATTTGCTCCAATCCGTAGCAAAGGGCAAAGGATTCCGCTTGGCGTCCAGCCGAGTCTGTTGATCCTGAGAACTTCAACCAAGGTTCGTTATGAACATTGAAGTCCCCCAGGACCACAAACTCTGCCATAGGGTAGCGGGGCAAGAGGTCATCAATAGTGTCGCTTAAATGTTTGAAGAGTTCGGACGTGTCTGATTCGCTAAGGTTCGGTGAGCGGTATAAACACGCGTAGAATCTTACCGTACTGGCAAGATTGACGCGTACCCACATTACGTCGAATCTGGAGTTTGCCAGATTCAACAGTCGCACACAGTTGACGTCAGCTCGACTTTAGAGACAGACACCTCCTTTAGGTCTGAACTTATGATACTAAGAGAGATACAACGAAATCTATGATAACCACTCTAACGCATCTAGGGAAAATTTGCCTAAAACTGGCAGCAAAGCAATCCCATGTTTTTAAGTGGTGCCACATTGTGGCTAAAAGTCCTCCAGTGGATAAATACTTATATGGTTGATCTGAAAAGCGAACAAATTAGACCGGGGGTTAATAATTCTTTTGAAGTCGTTTTTTTTATATTTATTGCAATATTTATAGATTTATATTGTATATAATATATATTGTATATAAGAAAGAAATGTTCATACATATTATGTATGAATATTTCTTTGTTCAAAGTCGTTTTCGTTGTAGGTTTGTGGAAGGCGTATTGTAATTAGTAATGTGGATCTATGTTTGTTGATTTCCACATCATCATTTTTGTTGACTGTAGATTGTGTACGTGTTTTTTATTTTATTTTATTTTTAAACAGAAACAGTACATTAGATATATTGGTGAAAAAAAATTACAATTTATAAGAATATTACATGGTGGGTACCTATTATGTGTTTCATTGTAGTGTCTTATTTATGGTATACATATTAAGTAATTACTGGGTGATGTATGTAGTGGGAAGGTGTGTGTGTGTGCGAGTATGTGTGTATGTATGTATGTATGCGCATTGAACAATTTATATTATTTTAAATTTGGGCAGTGTAAATTTGGCAAAATGTCGATGTTAGAATTTAGACCAATATTATTGAACATATGAAGAGCACGATTGATTGGCGAATTAGAAGCTGCATTTGTCTCGTAATTAAGCGTGCGGAATAGTTCTGTATGGCGTGTACGTCTTAATGGTGTGTTAAAATTAACCAGAAAAAGAAGTTCGGTTCAGTCAATGTTATTATTTAAAATTTTGTGCATAAATGTCAATTCAGCTATTGCTCGCCTTTGTTGCAAAGTCTGAAATATACATTCCAAATTATTGTTTAATTTGAAGGTAAGATATTTTAAAAATTTGTTTTTAATATGGTCTATGCTATCTATGAATAGATTGTACTGCGGGTTCCAAATTGGCGAAGCATATTCCAGTCTATTTCTGACTAATGAAAAATACATTACTACTCGTGCTGTACATGCGTTATTTTATATTTTTCGTATTTCAGATATAAATCTTCGCGGCCAAAGTTATGGACAGCGTTACTTTAGCTAAAGCAGGAAGCGCAACACAGTATAAAAACTCATAAAAATAATCACGAAGCACCTAATTAAAGTTCTTCAAACTTCAGCAGAATTTCTTTTCTGACAAAATTTTAAAATATTATTTGTGTTATTTAAAAAATAATTCAAAACACGACCTGTTCGGTTGATTCTGATTTTCATTTAATTTCACTCAATTACAGAGGTAACAAAAATTACGTGTTGTTTACTTTTCAGGAATACACAGTCGTAAATGAACGGCTAGATTTAAATTTTGTGTGCCGTAAAAAAATGTGTGTGATTCGGGAAAAAATGCCCAGAATGTTAAATAAACCATCCAATGGGTACAGGCTGAACCATTTTAAGCAACGTACGGAATTTATATTTTGCTTGTTTATTTGTTGAGAGATAAAGTAACTCTCAGTATCGCCCTGGTGAAATACCACAAATCAGAATTAATATGTGCTACCTTTAACCGATGTTCTGCAGTCATGATCTTTACCTTGGATTACGAACGCGGATGGTCAGATGCTACGTGTTTTCGGTATTATTTGATGGAATGGAAGCATGGACGCTTACTGAAGAACTGATAAGGTGACTTGAGGCATTCGAGATGTGGATCTACAGAAGAATACTCAAAATAAGCTGGTTGAACAGAGTTACGAATGAAGACCTTGTGGTCCGGATGAATAAAGAAAAATTATTTATTAAAACAATAAAAATTCGTAAACTTTAATATGTAAGGACATATGATGAGACATCCAGAGAAGTATGAGAGCTTGCATCTTATAAAGCAGGGAAAGATTGTCGGAAGTCGGGGCCCTGTAAGAAGGAGAACCTCATGGCTGAAAAATCTGAGATAGTGGTTTGGCCAGCCTACTGTAGAGCTGTAACGGTCCGCAGTAAACAAAATCCGCAAAGCCAACATGATAGCAAACTTCTTAGAGAAGAAGAAGAAGCATTGAAATGCTGCGTTACTTGAAATGGTAATATCCAGTTTAATAATCATATTTGAACAGTCAGGAAGATACCAAAAACCCTTCCTATTTCTCGAATTTTTTCATTCTCCACTCCGCCTCAGGCTCATAAAATACCTCTATTATTGGGGATGATATGAGCCTAGGAGAAGTTGGGATAATGATCCCGAGGAAAATGTTTTAATATGATTTGTAAAGCACCATTCTTGTCATTTATCACCTCAGGAGGGCTTTACAAACGAACGCATTTCTTTAATGCTCCATCTTATTACTAACTATACACTGTACAGTCTGTATTACAACTTATGGCTAATTCGGGATGTGGGTATGGGTGCCGCTGCCTCGGGAAACAACTATTGGATAACTAACACCTCTGCCATAAGTAACTCCAAGTGGTTTGCTGCGTTTCGTGACATACCTTGATTTTCACTAGGAGTGTGTTAAATCTCCGATCGGAATAGCACCAAATAATACTATATGAACGTACCACCCTAGCCAGGAGCACTCCTGTTCAGATGTGACCGGTAAACCAGGGGGAACTGATTTGTTAGAACGTGCTCTGTGGATAGGAAGAATGTTGGAGGTTAATCGACCGGCATTGCAACCTAATAAGCCAATACGGATATTTACGGCAGGAATAAAGGAATTTATTGGGCGTTGTTTTTTGTTACTTTTCTTGCCCCTTTTTGGCCTTTCTTGATTCTTCTTGGTTTTTCTTGACTCGTCTTGACTTTTCTTGGTTCGCCTTGACTCTTCTTGCACCTTTTCGCCCCCTTTTGTCTCTTTTTAACTATTCTTGTCTCTTCTTGGTTCTTCTTGACCTTTCTTAGTTTTTTTGGCTTGCCTTAACTTTTTTGCATCTTCTCACACCTTATTGGCACATAAAGGCTCTTCTTGGCTCTTCTCAAGTCTTCTTGGATATTCTTGTGTCGCTTTGACTCTTCTTGCATCCTCTTGCAACTTCTCACTCTTTTTTGTTTCTTTTTAGCTATTCTTATCTCTTTTTAGTTTTTCTTGACTTTTATTGGCTTTTATTATTTCGCCTTGACTTTTCTTGCATCTTCTGTCCCTTATTGGATCCCTTAGGCTTTACTTGGCTCTTTGTGGTTTTTCTTGGCTCTTCTTCGCTCTTCTTGGTTCTTCTTGACTCTACTTGGCTTTTTTGGCTCGCCTTGACTTTTTCTACACCTTCTCGCCCCTAAATGGCTCATTTAGGATCTTTTTGGCTTTCATGGTTCTTTTGACCCTTCTGATAGGAGGTAGCAGATATAGAAGAAAAATTAAGTTTCTTCAGTAGATACTTTACCACGCATGACAAAGAAACCTAATATATTTTTACGACAGCTTCTGTATAACAAACAGGACATCCTGTAAAACAGTCATAAAGGTCGGCAATAAAATACAATAGCAGTGAAAAGGCAATTTTCGCATTTGAATATTCGCCGCCACCGGCCGCCACTGCTTTACGAGCGAAGAAAAATAAAAAAGGCCATCAAATAGTTTTTGTCATAATACCATTGTTATGTCATATTGCTTGCGGTTTCATGGGATGTAAATGGGGACATGTATTTATTGGTTAAACTTTGATCTGTGTATATAACATTGTGTGAGATTATCCACAATTTAGGAGGCGGGTATATGGGTAAACGATTGTTGACTTAGTAGTGATACCCGGGTTCATGGGGTAAAATTTGTCCAGGTCTTGAAAGCAGATCGATCTGCTCACCTACTGTGTGGCGAGCCGGATTTGGAGAGACAGGTTAAGGGAGACTTTTTTACCTCTACGGAAGGACTTTTTAGTTTCATCGCCTTGCGCACCGCAGTAGGAGGGATGAATATCCACGTCCGTGGATACTTATTCATATTCATACTCCTGGACATGCTGATCTCATGTATAATATTATATAACTACCCATAACATTTTCCAACCCAGATATTCGTTTCCTTCCTTTCCTTAAAAAATCCTCCACGCTGTTTCTGTCACAGTTCATGTCTATGTCTTGGCGACTAATACGTTTACCCCCTACTATCTGGCGGACAGGATCCGGAGAACTTGGTTGTGGGAGACTTAACCTAGACCACTCCAGTCGGTCTCTCTCGACCCATCGCGTTGCACTGTAGTTGGAGGGATGGATTCAGAGTCTTTTACTCCTAGAAAATTGACTCCCAGATTGCTATCTTTTTCCTACATTTTTCCTCCCCAGAATTTTATCTCTTTCCTTTCCCTCAATAAACCCTCCACACAGCATCCTCAAGATGACATTTATTCTCAGGCTCTCCTATGGTTTTTTACATGAGCTTTACACAAGAGGTCCTGAGGAAAATAATTTCCCTCAGGGCTTATGTCATTTTTGGGGATGCTGTGTGGAGGGTTTTTTAAGGAAAGGAACAATATTGAAGTTTTAAAAATACTAGAAAGTGTGGAGGGTTTTTTTAAGGAAAGGAAGGAGAGGAGAAGGGTTTAATGGGTGGGTAGGAATCTGTGTCCTGTGTGTCCTGGTCATCCACCTCCAAGACCTAGACAAACCTCACCCCATGAACCCGGGCACCCCTGCTAAATCACCAAACGTAGCGAACCACTTGGGGTGACCTATGGCAGAGGTGTTGGTTATCCAATAAAGGTTCCCGGGCCGGCGGTACCCAATCCCGCCTCACAGAGATTGCCATAATGCCATTTTGCGATAAAAACAAGTTTTTTTTTTTTATAAACGAGGTCAAAGAAAAAACTAAAACATATTATGATGCCAAACCAAATAGATAATACAATGACGCCAAATACAGTCTGAAACACTAAAAAAACGCTTTCTGAATACTAGTATTTCATAATTATTTCGCGAAAACTCTGAGAAATGTTTTGATAATTTCTTCACATTACTTTCACTATTAAATTTTAATATATAAGTGAAATCGTCAGCACTAGAGATCCCAGTGAGGATATCATTAACTTTATTTGTAACAAAAAAGGAAGATAATAAAACATTTAATTTCATTAGCTATTATTAAAATATTTCAAAACTGTTACGCTTTTCGAAAGCCTGGTCAAACTATGTTAAAGGTACTGTCAAACGATTATTAATGGAGAAGCTATGAAAAACTATTAAGGAAAGATAAGACAGTTTATTGTAGAATTTTTTTGCCCTTTGTCAGATCTTCGACCGATTTGACATTTATCAGAAATAACTTACTACCCTATTTTATTTTCTTTTTTATGAGTTTAGTGAAAGGCTATTAAAGAACTCTATTGTTCTCATTTTTGTTTATGAAATTATTGAAAAGATATCGTTGTCATTTAAGGCTAGAATTGGTGTAGTAATCTTGTCTTAAGGTCAAAGTCGTTGATATGAGTTATGATGATGATATTAGGCTTTGAGACCTGTTCTTCCAAACGACCCGATCCATTGACAAAGTGTCGTCTGTACAGATTTCCATTTGTTGTGTGGAAGGCGGTATAATTTGGGAGGCGAGTATTTCTTTTTTTTTGTTTTTATTCTAGTAAAAAAAAAAATTACATTTTCACTAATCTGTGTAACTAGAAATAATTAAATACATTAAACTAAACTAAACATAACAATTCAGTGCTATTCTATTTCATTACTTCGTTTATCAATAATAATTTTTTTATTTTTATTTACCCAGCCTTTTTAGTTTTCGATGTCGTTTGGAAGGCAATTATATAAGTTGGCCCCCTCGAAACCAATGGATTGTTTACCATAGTTACTGTATTTGGTGTTTAAATGTATGTTATCGTATAAAGTGTTTGTGTACTCGGGACATTTTAATGAATTCTGTGTTTGTAAGTACGAGTTTATTTTGTGTATAAGGAGACATGTATTGTATTCATATAGTTTTCTAAATGTTAATAGTTTTGTTTCCAAACACATTTTAAATAGTTTTTTGAATACCTTGTTTTGTAATACCTTTAATTCAGTTATATGTGTTTCACGTGTTCTTTCCCAGATTTCAATCTAGTAATTTAAATGTGAGTGTTCGAGACTATAATATAAACCTTTCTAAATTTATTTGGCCACAGATATGATAACCGGCTAAATACGCTAATTAAGGGGATGATTTTATCTTTTATATCTTGTATATGCTGTTTAAATTTGAAATGATGATCATTGCACAGCCCAAGATCTTTTTCCTCGCAGGTCGTTCTTTTCAGTTTTTAACGATAAGTACATGAGGGGCAATTATTTTATGCGTTGAGCTTAAGATCATGTATCCTGTTTGTTTACATACATTGTTAGTGATTGGAACCAACTGTTGATTTTTTCTAGGTTTCTTTGTGCATTTTCTAGTAAGATGTCTAAATCTTTACCTTAGTAGAAAATTGCAGTATCATCTGCATATAAAAAGATTTCACCATTTAAAATTTATTTATTTATTTATTAATCTTAAGTTAGCTCACATCTTTGTGTGTGCTAATATTTTATAAAGATATAAATATTTACATTGGTTGGCAAACATAATCATTCTTTAAATATTACACATAAATAAAGACATTAATAATAATTGAGGTAGACATATATTCGGAATTCTTTTTTAAACTTATTTATATTTTCTATCTCAGGAATTTCATTCGGGATGTTGTTATACAGTTGGACGGCCTGGTACATCAGATATTTCTGGGTGCTTGATTTTTTTCTTGTCGGCAGTCTAATTTGCTTTGAATTTCTTGTCCCGTGACCGTGTGTTTCGTTATTATAATGTATTTTTCTTTTTAGTTCCTTAGACATCATCCCCATGTTAATTTTATGTAAAAAAATAAGTACATTCAAATACACAGTTTGCTTCACCGTCAACATATTTAGCTCTTTTAGTATGTCTCGTATTCGTGTGTATATGTTGCACTTAAGTATTATTCGCATTGCTTTATTTTGTAGTATTTGCATTTTTTTCATTTTCTCTTCAATGCAGAGAAAAAGAATACTTGAACAGTAATTAAGAGCGTTTAACCAGCCAGGGGACAAAAATCCACATTTCGTCGAAAGTTGTTCTTCCGATCGTGCAGGGCGGTTACAATGAGAAAGATTGATTATTCTCCGTACCAGCTTTTTAATTTATACCTCAATATCGAATTTATTTCAATCCAAATTAGCTTTAATTTATACCTTCATCCAAAAATGCTGAAAGGCGTGATGATAAAACTATTAAAATAGTGTATTTTTGGAGTTATTTTTTGATTATAAGTATTTATCATTTTTCAATAATGTCTAAATTTAATAAGAATGTTAAAAAAATCTGAAATATATTAGTTTGTAAATGCGCAAATAAATACACAAATGGACCAATTTTCGTCAAGAAACACATGTACGTACATATTTTTTAATGATTTTATTGAAACTAAAATTAAAATTCTAATACATAACTTTGCTAGATAACGTATTGATTTATTTTACTGCATGATTACATTATTTGAAATGGGTGTGGTATAATACAAAAACTTTTTTGAAAATTTAACAAATCTGCCAACGACCTATGGAATAACCTTATTATACTAAAAATTTTAAAAAAATCTAAAAATTTATTACATAACTATGCTAGATAAAAGAACAATCTTTCGAAATCCATTTATAATTTTTTGTGGAAAAGAGTCAATATGTCTAAAATCTGATTTGAAAATGACATATTTCTGGTTTTCTCTGGTAATGCCCTCTTAAAGTGTGGTGATATAATTGTATTATATATTATCTGGCATATTTCTTTATTTACTTTGTTTCTGATTCTACCAAGAAATGATATTTTTTTTGCAATTTTTTTAATTGTGTAATCTGCATTTTTTGAGAAGTTCTATTTTGAGTCTATGATGACACCAAGATATTTAATTTCTTCCACTTTTTTTATGATTTCTCCATTTATAGAAACCTTTGGTTCATCATGTGTATTTGTTCTACCTATATGCATGTATTTTGTCTTATTTACATTTAGTTTCAATTTATTTAATTTGAGCCATTTTGACAAAGTTTCTAAGTCACTATTTATCTTTTTAATTGCTTTCTCATAATTATCTTCTGCAATATAAATCAGGCAAAATGTCATTGATGTAAATTTGGAACAGTAGTGTACTTAGTACAGATCCCTGCGGAACTCTTCAGTTGATTGGAACATAGTTGTTATTTTGACTGTTAATGCTAACGAATTGCTTTCCATAGTATGAGTATAGCCATCCCGGGAACCATTTTTTTAAGAACCAACACTTACAATTACATCACCATTTACAATTCAATTATTGCTCCACACTTCAACTACTGTTCAAGTATCCTTTTCCTTTGTAATAAAAGAGAACAGAATAAATTTCAAATTCTCCAAAACAGAGCAATGCGAATAATACTCCGAAGAAATAGATTTTCAAAAATAATTAAAATGTTAAAGGAACTTAATTGGTTAACAGTGAAACAAATACTGACCTTGAACACGTTGCTATTTATTCACAAAATATTAAACAACATGTTACCAAAATACTTCACAAATAAAATCGTATACAATAAGGAAATTCACAGACATTACACAAGGACTTGCAAGGAAATAAGATTAAACAAAAAGGACAAAACGAATACGCAAAACAGTCTGCTGTACAAAGGAATTAAGTTATATAACACACTACCAGAAACTCTCAAGTCCTCACCAATTGAAAAGTTCAAGATGGATTGTAGGAGCTACATAAAACAAAAACAAAAAATTTTGTGATTTCAAAAAATTTTGTGAATTTAAAATATTATAATTAAAAAAACTGCAATATGAAATATTATAATCAATTAGAAATTTGTAAACTTAAATATACAAATTACTAAAATAAAATTCAAATAACAAATAAAAAAAAAAAAATAAAAAAAAACTTCTGCCGTAGGTCACTTTAAATGTTTCGCTACTTTTACTGACTTAGCAGGGGTCCCGGAATCACGGAATGCTATTTCTCCGGATATTGGCGTCAAATGCGGGCATTAAAACATAGTATGTAGGAGTTCCGATGGGGACCCTAAGAATAAATTTCAAAATTACTGGTTTTATTGTGGAATAGCATGATCTTCCCCATATATACAAAACAATGCTGGATCCAGCAGATCCGGTAGATGTGTGGACACTGCAACGATGTCCCAAACGTTGGCTAAAGAAGGAGGTAGCGCAACACGGCATAACACCCCAAAACCCATAACGAAAAAAAATAGATTCATGTTGAACCTATTAATACTACAGTGAATTCTTATTGTAAAAATTTTTGTGTCAGCAGAATACAAGTAAGGCAGTAGAGTACATTGTACCACTTATATTTAACTAGCAGACCCGGTCACATGTTGCTGTGGCTAACGAAACCTTTATAACCAACGCCATCTGTTAAATCAAACCCACACCGCCTGTTTGTCAGTCAGTTGCCCGCTGCCCGCTGCCGCTTGGCCAGATATATTATGTATTTCAACCAATTTACACAAAACCATGACAAATTATATATCTAAAAACCTTCCTCATAAATCACTCTATCTATTGGTGAAAACCGCATGAAAATCCGTTACGTAGTTTAAAAGATCCAAGCGCACATTCAGCGTGAGCAAATTCATTTTTAAACGACTTCAAAAAGGAGGAGGTTCTCAATTCGACTGTATTTTTTTTATGTTTGTTACCTCAGAACTTTCGACTGGGTGAACCGATATTGATGATTCTTTTTTTATTTGAAAGCTGGTGCTTCTCGTGTGATCTAATTTTAATTTGTTCTAGATCTGACAATGGCATCCATGAGAAAACCTTATAAGTCTTAAATTTGCATTAATATGTGCGCGACAAATGGACGAAAAACTTAATATCGCGCCAACCGATTTCGATCATTCTTTTTTTATTGGAAAGAATGTACTTCAAGGGTAGTTTGATGAGAATTTGGTTAGATTCTGATTATGGGATCCATGACAAAGTAACGGAACTCTTCAATTCTTCGGAGCAAATACTCGGCCGAATCTACTAATTTAATCGACTACAAAAATAACAATCGTACCTACATATTGATGAGTAGAAAAAATAAGTTGATTATTAAGTTGTAGAAGAATACGAATTTTTTTTTTTACTTTTTAGTGCATTTTTTGAAGTCGTTTTTTTGTTTTGTTAAAATTATTGTTTTTGTACTTAGTAGTAAAGATAAAGATATGCTGCCATATGATTTGAAAAAATGATGCTCGACACCTAAATTTGCACTATTGTTAAAATATATTGGATATATTGGAATTGTTAAATATTGTTAAAACATATTTGAATCAGATTTTATGTATTGACTGACTCGTAGTGCATTTTTAATTTTTTTAGACGTATTCTTTTACACTTATTTATGATTTTATTACGTATTTTATTAAATTGCAATATTTTGTTCTTCTATTGTAAGACATTTTATATTGTACTGTGTTTTGTCCACACATTTTCCTGCCGACAACCTATTTTCTGTAATAAACAAAAATTCGTTCCCCATATAGAAAGGTATAAATATTATTTTTCACGTCACGGCGTCTTTTAAACGTCAGATACTATATAATTATATAAATATTACCAACCACGGAAACACTCTATATTTATATCAATGATGAACACATCATTATTTACTTAAGCCTTAATTATATGGTATTTCACCACAAGTGTGCTTTACACTAATTGCTTAACCGATCATTATGTAACATTTAATTAGATTACCCATCAATACGATACCTCTAATTATATAACATATCGATAACGTGACTTGAATTATATAAACTAATTAAGAGGTGATCATATTACGCAACACTTCATTTCAACCATAGAATAAAGAAGAACAAATGGTCGACCAATTAACCCTTTCAAAATATTGGCCTATTTTGTCGGTAGGTAAAAATACTTCCGCTGTGAAATAAAATCCAAATAAACGGAATGTTTGTGAACGTATCCGAAAACTAAAAATTGTTTTCGAAAGGAAATGAAATTAGCTTTCAAGTTTTATTATTAAAAATAACCATGTAATGTTTTAAATATAAACATATTAATTGCAAACTTTAAAAAGTTTTAAAAATGGCTTTTCTTACGTTTTTTAATCTAAAATTGATAGTAACGAAAAAATTACGTAAATATTGTATTAGAAAAATGTATTATAAACGTTTTAATTATATCACTTTTTTGTAGTTCCATGTAAAAACGATTAATTAAAAAAAATTACAATGTTACATAAACTTTTTTTCAAAATGCGATTCGAAATTTTGTTTTTTTTTTATTATTCTTCATACATAAACATATATTTTTTCAGGTGCACAGTTTTTCAAGTTTTTCGACTGCCACACTAGGCTCAAGTCCGTATTATGGTAGTTAGTCGAAGTATGTATATATAATTAAAAATGTAATAATTGCTAGTTTGTTTTAGTACCTGTAGTGTTCTGTTATTAGTAGACACCAAAGATATTCAAATACAGAAGAGATATGCTATGGTGTCCGCGCAACTGCCGCCGGACTACGCGCTAATTAGCGTAGTTTTCATACAAAAAGAATTTGTTCATTTCGTTGATTTTTTGAAAATATGCATTGGAGAAGACGGGTAGTACTTTGTAAATATTTAAAACCAAACATTATATTGAAAATTATATTTGAAATAATTGACAGGTTTCTTCAATATCAACTTTTTTGCTTTCGAACTTTCATGGACAGGAACAAAATGCATTAAAAATTCTAAAACCTAGCTCTACACCCACACATTGGAGTTCATTTGTAGATGTAGTCATGATTTCACTGCACTGCTATTGTAGTCTGTCGTATCCTAGGGGTTAACAATATATTTTGAATAAGGAAAGAATTCGTTCATTTAGTTTAACGTTCGTTTGGTTTATTCGTTAATTATTTGTTCTTTTAGTTTATTTGTTAATTGGTAAACAATATCGGCGACACCCGGAAGCGCAGACCCACGTAGTAAAACACATCTACTTATATTTCCATATCTTTTATAGACACACTAACAGATTCTCCAACACACTTTGGATGGAGATTACTTCTTGGGAATAAATAGTTTCTGCTTCGTTTATCTGGTTGTATTCAATACTTTACGTATTACAATATTGACCTCGTTAGTCTACCTAACTAAGAGCTGGCTAAATTGTTTCTTTTTTTTACATGAGCTCCTGTGTGGAGCTCATGTAGAAACGAGTGTTTACAGAAAACACCCACTCTCAGCCCCCCGTCCCTCTTCTGGACAACTTAGGTACTAAGCTACCTGCCATCTAGCGGAATCTACTGACAGTTCTTATCACCGCCATCTATATCTAAAAGCCGGAAGCTTTTTAGATACAAAACAGTACCTATTCATTTAGTTATTTACTTTATTTATTTAAGGCAATGTTCTGTATTTTTTGTTTCATAAAGGTGTACATTTTATTTGTTTTGTGGTTAGTTTTTGAATATAGAGCGTGTTTTTTTTCTTTCTAACACCGTTTATATCACATTTCTCACTATGATAGTAAGGGAGATACTAAGATCTCTGTCAGACCTATATGAGTTCTGAAAACGGAACAAATAGAATGTAAGGGGTAAACTATTTCCAATACACAACTGGATTTCTCCATAGGCTATTGAGGAATTCCTATTTTCATATAAGTTTTAAGATTTTCACGGCAAAAAGCATTTTCGTTATTTGTTTTTGGGATGTTATGCCGTGTTGCGCTACCTCCTTCTTTAGCCAACGTTTCGGACATCGTTGCAGTGTCCATCATCAGGGCAGATCCGGTAGATGTGTAATTTTTAGTCGTGAAGTGTGTGTTTATTTACTTCGAAGCGATACCGTGTCGCCAGCACCACTTACTTTCACCAGTACAAAATACTAGTGACTAGCAGTGGCGTCATCGCCGCGGAACGGAATAGAAAGTTCATTAAAACGTGGTATTTATGCTAGTCAGGGGCAAGTCCGTTTGCGAGATGCCGACCAAGGTGGCTCCATCTCTTAATGAATTCTAAAATTAGAAAACACAATGGTAAGAATTTAAGAAATAGAATTACAATGGTTAAAGCAAATTTAGTCAATATAAATCAAAATGGTTTGTCACTAGCTGGCGTTACTGTATACTTAGACATGGTTTTTTTAGCTCTATTAATATTAAATGAATTTTACTAGAATTAGAATTACACTGGTTAAAGCGAATTTAGTCAATATAAAGTTATAACACAAAATGGTTTACCACGAGCTGGCCTTACTGTATACTTAGACATGTTTTTTTTGCGTTTAGCTTTGGTGTAGCCATCAATCACCGGATACCAAGAGCTATTAAGCTTAGCTCCGTCGTCTCTATTAATATTAATAGGATTTTTGTAGATTTCAATTGCCTCAGTAATCAGGCGTGCTCTATAAGTTTTGGGTCTTCCCAAGACCTCAGGAACAAATCCAAAGTAATGGCCGATTTCGATTAAGTGCTCAGCGATTGCCGATTTATCAGGGTGGCCGAGTTTGCAAGCACGAAAGTGTTCTGCTATCCTTTTGGAGATCGTCCGCTCTGTTTGGCCTACATAAACCTTGTCACATCCGGAACAGCTGAGTTTATACACTCCATCTGCTTCCAGAGGAAACTTAGTCTTTGCAGACCTCAGTAGGTCTTGAATTTTAGTTGTGGCACCGAAGACAGTCTTGATGCTATCTTTTCTCAACTATTTCTCCTATTTTCACGATTTTATTTTATTTTATTTTTTATTATTATTGTAATTGTACTGTAATTCCAATTACAGTACAATTTAGTTACCCTATCAGCATTTAGGCAAGTGACTCTTCAATAATGTTTTTAAGGCATATAAAGAACAGTCACTTACATCCAAATGATTTGCAATTTCATTTAACAGCACCACTCCCCTCGTCATGATATGCTTTGCCAAGACGTCTGTTCTGCCGTTCGGTACTTTAAATAAGTAATGATGTCGACTTCGGCTGTAGTGGTCTGGTACATATAAATCATAGCATCCCAAGAGAAATGGGCTATTGATGAAATTGTTCCAAATTTTGAAAGACAGAATAGCAAGACTTGCTTTCCTTCTAGTTTCTAGGCTCACAGAATCGGTTTCCTCAAGTAAGTCAATATGGCGCATGAACCTTGGATAGGTTCCATGCTTTCGCATATAAACATACCTGAGGAATTTCTTCTGGATTTGCTCTAACATATCAATGTACTTCTGGTGGTACGGTGCCCAAACATCGCTCGCGTACTCCAGCTTGCTTCTCAGTATGCCATCGAATAACGCTAGCATAGCTTCTTGGTTATCAAACTGCTTACAAGTCCTGATGATGAATCCAAGAAGTTTGTAACAAGACTGAGTGAGCTGCGATATATGGCAAGAGAATGTCAGTTCGGGATCAAAGACGACACCGAGGTCCTTCACGGATTTTACACGTGATAACGTTTTGCCTTTTATTTTATAATCGTAAATTATAATGTTTTTACAACGAGGGAAGGATATTGTGATACATTTCTTTGTGTTAAAATCTAATTTGTTTGCCAACGACCATTCAGTTAGTGCATCCTTTAGAGACTGTTTTGACGATCATTTGTGAGTGGATGATAATTATGAAAAATATTTTTTTTAACTTGATGCTACATAAATAAAAATTAAATAAGAATGATTTGAAAAAGCTGAAAATTTGATGACCTTAAACTTTAATCACAAATGGTTGGCCCACAAATCTTGAATAAAAATCAAAATTCCTACCCAAATAATTCTTCTTTCAGAATGTTTTATTTATATACGTGTATTTTCATTATATTGGCATAGTAGACAGGGAAAAATGATATTTTTTTAGTAATTATTACTATCAACACATGAATTGTTTGTTTATTTAATTGTAAGCATCCTGGAATACAGCTCCATTATTTGGGCGCCCTCTGAACAAAACCATATCCTAGAAATAGAAAGTGTACAAAAAAGGTTTATGCTTTACCTGTATATGAGGGAATATACATACTACCCATTCCGGTATCCATCGTTGTTCTTAACAGGAATGCTCGATCTTAATACCTTAGAAGCCCGCCAAAAAATATTTTTTGGGAAACATTTTTTTTAGCTGATCTCCGGTACTGTACTGAATTCACCTATGTTGAAGGAGATTAACCAATTTGTAGCTAACGCGTATACTCGTGGGAGATCCCACGCACTTTTTTATGCTCCGAGAGCGAGAACTTCTTCCTTTCAGAATGCGCCATTAAACAGAGCAATTCAACTGCTTAACGATTCTGCATTGAGCATCGACATCTTCAATGTTACCTAAAGAGAGTTCATTAACTATCTTTTGACATATGTCTCAACATAGTTAAACTGCCCCTTTGGACTTTTTTTTCTCTTAAATTTTGTAATCTTCTCTGTAATAATTTGGTGTGTAACTGTTTTATGGAGAACCTGAAAAAATAAAAAAAAAATAAAAAATGGCAATTTTGGCGCTAAGACATGAAAAATCGAATGTTTTATTGGCCTATATTTCAAAACTTAAAACATAAATAAATAAAATAGCACACATCCGTACCAGAAATTTTCTATACCTTTACATAAAAAAAAATTGTTTAATTTGGTTTGATATTTCTGCCTCAAATCCAAATTTGAAGTAGGTATATGAAATGTTCGAGATGAAAGTTTGAGTGTATTTTTGTCACCCGTTACGATAGTAGGGCAAAGTGCATTACGGAATAATGGACTGGGCGGAAGTGCCGCCATCTTGGTTCACTTCCGGTGTGGAGCTTTCGCGCCTTTTTCCATCTAATTCGCGCCATTTTTTGTTCACCTCCGCTTCCGGGGGACGGCAGCGCGCGCCGCCTGGCGGGGATATTGAAAACGAAAGCGCTGCTCCGCTAGATCCTGTTAACTTTTCGTTTCGAGTTAAATCACGACTCCACTCACATTTGGGAAAGGTATTTCAGGCACATCAGGCGAGCTTAAAAGCTTTGAAATTTGATTTAATTCGATATTTTTCCTGGAATTCGTCGAAACGATAAAAGCTGATCCTTTAATTAAAACTCATTACCGAACATACCATACCATGTCTAACAGTATATTTACAATATTGGTAAGAAAAATATTTATTCATAAATTTGTTTAAATTGATCATTTTTGCAGCTTCATACGGGTTTACTGGGAACCATTTATTGGTTAAGTAACACCTCGTTACGTTTGGTGACTTATCATAGGTGTTCGGGTTCATGGGGTTAGGTTCGTCTAGGTCAGTGATTCCCAAAGTGAGACTCGACGGGGGTTAAAGTTGGTGTTATTAAAAAATGGGGGTTCAAAGTTGTAAGGGTCCAAGAAAATTTATCTGGTTTTGATAGTAAAGAACAAAAATGTTGGCTTGGCTTTACCTGTCACTGTAGGCAGATAATAAATATTTAATTAAATGAAGACAATACTAGCGAAACTCAATCGAAAATCTGGAGTCAGAAAAATCAGAAAAAGATATTGACTCCGCTGGGACATATCATATCATTTTATTAATCTTTCTGTCTCCAGATTTTCGATTGAGTTTCGCTAATATTGTCTTCATTTAAATATTATAATTTGAGATTTTACTCATAAAGTTTAAAAAATAAAGATAATAAATACACTACTCAAAAAAATTAAGGGAGCAAAAAAAATCAAAATTTTTAGGTTATTTACTATTTATAAATTATACTATTATTTTTATTAAAATATAATATTATTATTTTTATTTTATCAATTTAGGGTTGAAACTCAGCCACGACGCAAACTTCCATCGTTAGATCTAATCTTCATATTTTTTGACGAATTTTGGGAATATGGTAGAAATGTAGTAATAATAAAAATAATAATAATATATCTTTATTCAATGAATTATTACAACTAAAAAAGTACATGTTCAATGTAAATTACAAATAGATTACATCCTTACAAAAAAATTAACAAGTAGAAAGTAATGTAAGATCGGTTACACAGTTAGTAGCAGGGGGTTCGCCGAAACCAGTAAAATTTTGAAAGTGGTCTACGAAAAAAAAAAGTTTGGGAACCTCTGGTCTAGGTCCGTTATGCCGTGTTGCTGGCATAGCATATGCTCCATAATACATGACATATCATTAATATGCTCCTTCTTCTTTGGCCAACGTTTCGGACAGCGTTACATCAGCGTTACACCCGACATCATCAGGCCTGACACCTACCAAACATATGCCTGATTATGGACAATGTAACGCTGTCCGAAACGTTGGCTAAAGAAGAAGGTAGCGCAACATGGCATGACACCCCAAAAATTAATAACGAAAATACTTTTAGATGTGAAAATCTAAAATCATATCTGAGTTTAAGATTCATTGATTTCTTCAAAAATAAACGACAACGGGTCATTTCTAGTTTCTACGATTGAGTTTTAAACTCGGTTATGGAACAATATACCGACCTCTGTGTTTCATCCAAAGATATTGAAATATAATAGATTTTATTTATTTATTTATTTATTAACGCCCTTTTTCGGGGCTTTTACATTACATATGAATAATAAGAAAATACAAAGCATTCAATGTACATAACTGAACTGTTTCAGTAACAATATTTTATATTTGTTTAAACATAAATTGAAGATGTCCACTGACTTGGTATAATTGTTTCCCTCCGTTAGTATTCTGGGCAAAGAAGAATACATATGGTAGTTAGTTCCAGAATTTCTACACTGAAATAAATCTTGACTTCTAGTATTACGTTGTGGAATCCGGAAGCTTATCAATTCTAGCAATACCGGACTATCAACTAAATCATTTAGAATTTTATATAGAAATACCAAGTCAGAGAAAATTCTTCTGTCGGACAATTTGAGCATATTCAAATCATTTAAAATAGTGTTGTAGTTCAACATATTAGCTGGAATACCCATTTTAAAATTTAGAAAACGTAAGAATTTGTTTTGAATTCTTTAAATAGCTTGAACATGTATACTATAATGTGGATTCCAGACGGGAGAATTGTACTCAAGTTGACTTCTAACATAGGCAAAATATAACAGTTTAATACACTTTATATTGTTAAAATTTCTAGTAAGCCTCGTTATAAATCCCAACATTTTTAAGCCCTTATTAGAGATTTCTGTTATGTGGTTAACAAATGAAAGATTTGATTGAAAAGTGATGCCTAAGTCTTTAATTTGTGTTAATGTCTGAAGGGCATTGTTATCAATGTTGTAATTGTAAAGCACTGGATTTTTTATTCGAAAAAATCTAACTATTTGACATTGTGAGATATTTAGGTAAAGTCTATTTTCATTACACCAAATTAATAATTTATTGATATTATCTTGAAGAATGTTGCAATGGTGAATATTTTGAATAATTCTAAAAATTTTGAGGTCATCAGCAAAAAGTAAAATGATTACATCATAAAATATTTTTGTAAGATCATTTATAAACAAGATAAATAAGATTGGACCAAGGTGTGAACCCTGTGGAACTCCACTTGTTGCATAAATTATTTCCGACAGAGAGGATTTTATTCTAACAATTTGTTGTGTTCCAGTAAGATAGCTTTCAAACCAGGCTAATATATTGCCACGTATACCAAGTTTTTCTAATTTCCAAATGAGAATTTTATGAGAAACTGTGTCAAAGGCTTTACTAAAATCAGTATAAATAGAGTCTACTTGTTTTTTTTCTTTGAAAGCATTGGTTATAAAATTTTCATAAATAATTAAGTTGGACAAAGTACTTCTACCTGGCATAAATCCAAACTGGTGAGGTGATATTATAGGTTTTATTTGTGATAAAAGTTTGTCAAGTATCAGACTTTCAAAGAGTTTCGGTATGGTGGATTGAATGCATATTGGTCTGTAATTACAAACATCACTTTTATCACCTTTTTTGAAAATTGGAGTTAAATAACTAATTTTCCACCTATCGGGAAAAATTCCACTGGATAAAGATAGGTTAAAAAGTTTGGTTAATGGAAGAGCAATTACTTTGATACATTCTTTGATAAATATTGTTGGGATGTTATCTGGCCCAGCAGATTTGTGGATATCTAAGGATTTCACTTTAGTAATTACATCAGAGATACTTATGGTGGTACACTGTGAAATATCAAGAGATTCATCTAGAGTTGTTGTTGGATTAGGAGCATTATTTGAGTCTGTTGTATAAACACTTTTAAAAAATTTTGCAAATAAGTTAACAATACCATTAGTATTATTGCTGTGGTTGCCATTTAGGTGCATAATGCTCGGGTGCATAATGCTCGGGATGTACTATTTGCAGTTTTTACTAGGTGGGACTGCGCTTCCGGGTGTCGCCGATATTGTTTACCAATAAACAAATAAACTAAATGAACGAATAAACCAAACGAACGTTAAACTAAATGAACGATTTTTTTTCCGTATTCAAACTATATTATTAACCAATACTAATGCACACCTTCAAAAAATCAACGAAATGAACAAATTATTTTCGTATGCAAACTACTCTAAGTAGGTCGTAGTCCACCGACAGTTGCGCGGACATCGTAGCATATCTCTTTTGTATTTGAATATCTTTGGTTTCATCCCCCATACAACATACATCATTTCGATTTAATAAAAGAAAAAACTTCAACACTTGTAGAGTCTTGTCTCTTCAAGACCGATGTTTACTTCCTCTCTCCTCAAAAATACCATTCACACAGCATTCTCAAAGGTGACAGAGAACCCGAGGGAAATTATTTTCTTCAAGACCGCCTATGTCGAGTTAACGCAAAAAATACATACATTTATCAAAACCGAACACAGCACGAAAATAACTTTAATAAAATCTTGAACTAAAGTGACCCGGTTCGATTTGACATGCCATTCGAATCCACTGACCTACATACGGCAAAAAACCAATTTCTTGCATTTGAAATTCAGAAATTATTTTCGTTTTTTGTAGGCTCGCTCAATTAACCCTGCTGTGCCTGGCCTCAAGGGTATTTTCGCCATTTCACCCTTCAACCTTCACTCTTCAGCCTTCACTCTTCACTATTTTTTCTTCAATCTTCATCCCTTAACCCTTTGCGTCGCAAGATTGCCCCACGCGTTTCTCCCTTTGAGTACGCGTATCGAATCCACTGTGGCGAAAGAAATCAAATATTTTATTATTATATGAGAGTTCAAAGTGTAACTGATTTGATTTGAAATCGACATTTGAATGTACAATGAATGGTTTTTTGCATATATTTTTTAGAATTGGGTTTTTTAAAATAAGTACCTACCTACTTATTCTTATTTTAAGCGTCGATGACACAGGGCGAGTTTACAAGCTACTATCTAGAAAATTCACTCTTTGTTAGTAAACTCGCCCAGTCATCGTGTAACTTGCTAACTAGAAGATTGTTGACAATCTACGAAAAAAGATGAAAGGTCGTCAACTTTACTCGCCTACACGCTTGCTCCGCTTGCTTGTGATTGGTTTATTTATGTTTCCAACATGGCTTCCGATAAACAGCTGATTTAGACTGTCAAACATCTAAAGAATTAGTTCACGCAGGTGTCGTTATTCTTGTTACTGGCGCTAGCAGCGACCTCAGTTTCCTACGCTTCTGAGCGAGTGGACAGTTTTGTGTATGATCATGACAAACTCACTCGCCGATTTACCCGCTTTTAAACTTAGTGGATAGTAGCTTGTATACTCACCCTGTATCATCGACGCTTTAGAAAGTTATGGGGAATTCGCATAAAAATGATTTGTCGTGAATATATGCTCTTACAAATACATGTCTTACATCTTGTAGTTTTTTTTTTATTACGTACTTTTACAATTATTGCACTTTGGGTGACAGGTGTAGGTTCCGCCGCCCCGGAAACCATTTGCTGCTGTAGGTCACCTCAGGCGGTTCATTTGCAGGCGTGAGGTTTGTTTAGACCTACCGTGTGGTGGGCCAGATCGGGAGAGACTGGTTGAAGGACACCTAAACTAGACCTCTCCAGCTGGACTCTCTTCAACTATTGCCTTGCACCCAGGGTTGTATTCATACGTCCGTCACTAATGTCCCCCAGATTCATACCAACCCCTTATATTTTTTTCTTCCCAGAACTTCCTATTTTTCCTTTCCCTAAAAAGATGACAAAGGCCCTGATGGAGTTTTTTTTAGGACCTCCTACGTGGAATTATTTATTGTACAGATAAAGCAACAAATTCTGAATAGCCGTCTCAGAGAAAATCACAGTGTGCAATTCACACGCGGTAGAAGTGAAAAAATCAATGTGAAGTATGATTTTTTCCATATTTTTGTCGTCGAATTCCAGTGCACCTTTTCCTACACATGTTGTCATCATAGTATTTTTTCTTCGGAGTCTCTAGATTTTGCTTTCTTCTGTTTTATTTAGCCTGTTCATTTTGGAATGGTTTGAAGATCGGATATTGATTTTACAAAAAAAAAATTTTTTTGGATTTCGTAGAATTAGATCCTTCTTCTTCTTCTTGTGGCCTGTCCGTTCAACGGACGTTGGCTGTCATGTTGGTTATGCAGACTTTGTTTACTGCACTACTGAACAGCTCTACAGTAGAATGGCCAAACCACTGTCTCAGGTTTTTCATCCATGAGATCCTCCTCCAGGGCCCCGTCTTCCGGCAATCTTTCTCTGCATTATTTTATTTATTTTTTTATTTATTAATTTTATTTTATTAATTTGTACATTTAAGTTTACAAATTTCTAATTAATTATAATATTTCATATTGCAAACTAAATTTTATGTAGCTCCTACAATACGTCTTGAACTTTCCAATTCTCTGGTAGCTTGTTATACAACTTCATCCCCTTGTACAGCAAACTGTTCTGCGTATTCGCCTTATCCTTTTTTTTGAAGCCTGATTTCTTTGCACGTTCTTGTGTTATGTCTGTGAATGTCCTTGTTGAATACAATTTTATTTGAAAAGTATTTTGGTAAAATGTTGTTAATTATTTTATGTATAAATATCATCATATTCAAGGTCAGCATCTGTTTCACGGTTAGCCAATTCAGTTCCTTTAACATTTTGTTTACTTTTGAAAATCTATTCCGCCGTAATATTATTCTCATTGCCCCGTTTTGGAGAATTTGAAACTTATTTTGTTCTCGTTCGTTACATAGGAAAAGGATAGTTGAGCAATAGTTAAAATGTGGAGCAATAATCGAATTGTAGATAGTGATTGCAGTTTTACTAGATAGTTTTGGCCGAATTCTTCCCAAAAAAGATATTTTTTCCCAATTTTCTTTTGTGTATATTCAGCATGCTTGTTGAATGTTAGTTTGGAGTCTAATATAACTCCTAAATAATTCATTTCAGTAACATTTTCAATAATTTCACCATCAATTTTAATTTTGCTTTCACTGGATGTCTTCTTGTATCCGATCACCATACATTTTGTTTTTATGTTTTTGTTTATGAGATGCAAGATCTCGTACTTCTCTGGATGTCTCATCACAAGTCAAAGATATTAAAGTTTTCGGATTTTTATAGTTTTAATAACTTATTTTTCTTTATTCACGTGAACCATAGCATCTTCATTCGTAACTCTGTCCATCCAGCTTATTTTAAATGTTCTTCTGTAGATCCACATCTCTAATGCCTTGGTATTATATCACTATTCCAAAGGAGACTTGCGTGGAACTGTGGATGTTTCGTATTATATTGGAATCGAGTATCTGTGAATTAAATAAATATGTTATTGCTATCTCGTTCTCTAGCAGTCTAAATACTATGGACATATGTGTTTGTCTCTTTTTAGTGTCCCTCGTTTCCATTTCATCGAGTTTAAAATCGCAAGAAATTTTCACTTCAAAAATATTTAACGCATTCAATTAGTATAAAAAGCTCTGCCAAGAAATATTTCACTAATTGAACACACGCTTCTCGCTCCAGTAAGGGAGGTAATACCTCAATCGTTAAGGGTTATGGGAGTTGGGTGGAGGGTGGTGGTAGGTGGTTTGGTAGGGAACCCTCACGACCTGTTAGGGCCGAGTAATGGGGCGAAACAGCTGTTTCTTCACGCCAACTTCACACAGAAAGGAAAATATTGTGAGGTGCTTACTTGCAGGTATGGAATTGCTGATTCTTTATGCGGCCGCGTTCAGATGAAGCGATCTGCGCCGTGAATTAAGCGCGTGAACTATATAGTCGAAGCCTTTTCTGGTAGTGAAGGTATCTTACTAATATTATAAAGGCGAAAGTTTGTATGGATGTATGTTTGTTACTCTTTCACGCAAAAACTATTGAATGGATTTTGATGAAACTTTAAAATAACACAGCTCACATATAATTAGAATAACATATAGGCTGTAAATAATGGTATGCTCTGGCGTTATGCAATTTGTATAAATGAAAATGTGTGTTTCATGTATTTTAGCGGCAGGGAGGAAAGGCAGGGGGAAGGGGAACGGGGGAGGTGGGGTTCGTGGAGAGGGAAGAGACGAGGGAGGGGGAAGGCGGGGAAGGTGGAAAGGAACGGGGTCGCACGGGAAAGGACATGTGGGGTGAATCAATTTATTTAGAAATGAAGGTACGCGCATAACTTCCGAACTACTGCACCAAATTGGATAATTCTTTTTTGTGTTCTTTATTATCAGGAAAAGGTTTGTTTTAAACTAATGGTGAGCTCTGGCATTATGAAATTTGTATAAAATAATTGCAATAGGTGGCACGCGAGGTGTTTGAAAAATGGATGAACCGGGACTGAATGTATGGAATGCGGGAGAGGGGAGGGGAACTGAGGAAGGGTTTTGCGGGACGGGGTAAGGGGGGGAGTGGAGTGGGGTGAGGGAACGTGGAGGAGGCGGAGTGGAAACGCGATAGGGGGAACGGGACGAATGGGAAAGGACACGCAGGGAAAACAAATTTCTTTATTAAATGGCATAGCAATTAGTTATGTATAATTTTGAAACAATAATTCATGACCGAATTTCATTTTAAAATGATATTTTTAGGAAAAAAACATATATAACTTGTACCACTTGTCTATTTTTGACCGGTTTCACCTAACAATGGGCATCTTCAGAGTGGTCAAATTTAAACGTCATAATTATCTACGTCAGGAATGAGTGCTATTGGATGTAAAATATTGCACATTTATGGCTGTTTTTATTCTACATACATTGAGGGAGTTACATTTTTTCCATGAGAGTCCCCTTCCACCGCGTTGCATTGAGTAATTGTGTTATTGAAAATCTGACATTGCGAAGTGAAAAGGACCTGTATTATGTGAATACCGCACAAGAGTTCCAACTGCTCCTGTCTGGAGCCCGTGAGACTATGGCATATGTTGGCGTATGTTGTAAGATAGTGAGGTGAAGGAGATGGGAAAAAGGAAGGTGAGAAAGTATCTGGCTTTTCGGATCTGGTCACCAAACACGGCTAAAGCTATTTCAAACAACGTTTCAATTCAGAATGATAGTTTTATATCAGGGCGTTACAGATAATATCTTTTACTCTAGAATCTAGAACATGACGCAAATACACCATATATTATTTTTAAAATGATTAAATTGTGAAAAAAATCAATCAAATACTAGGATCATTGGGATCGCTAGTCGAAAAGCCTCATCCCTAGACCACGGATGCCGTCTGGTAACATTTTTTTCTCTTTCTAGAAACCTCCCCAGTTAAATTTGTCCCCGGTCAAAACGTTCCCGTCCAAAATGCTTCTCATTTATAGTTGCACAGTGATTAGAATTCAAATTAAATGCATTTTTTGAGGGTTAGGTTAGGAACATTTTAATGGTAACATTTTTTCTGGGAACATTTAGACAGCAATCATGGTTACCACGAGAATTACTACCTAGAACCCATATTGACAACACGCGCCGCCATGCATCATGTATAACAGTTGAACCCCGACAGTTCCCCCTCTCCCCCGGCATACTTATTAACAAAATGCATTCGGCTTAGGGAAATTACGGTGTACTAAATATAACCAAGTGTCCCCGAGAGGTGTGCAGAGTGGATGTACCGCCGAGTAACATTAGAATAAAACATTATTTCATTCAAATGCATCAAGGTAAAAACTACTTGTCCATATACTGTGTATTGTGTGTATGTGTGTACCAGCGTATAAGTACAAAAAATCGATACTGCAAATAAATTCGTTTGATGTATCAAATTATTATTAACCCTTAATTACTCGCACAAAGAACATTACATAACTGCTCGCATGGGGTCACAGATGACCCCAAATAGTATGAGTAGTTTTTTTATATATATTGAAATATATAAGTAAATGAAACTATGTTTTAATTTAAAGTACTTTGCTTATTCTGTAATATCTATAAGTAATAACATGAATTGCTAAATAATTATACAAAAACAAGTTAAACTAAAATAATTACCAATAATTAACAATTTGTAGTTAGGTATACTGAGATCATAGTTAATTCTCGTATTTTAAGGAACTATCCGAATCACTCTTGTTGCACTGTTGACAGTATATTTCAGAGTGATCATTGCACACAAATCTTGCATATTTCTTACATTTTGTTGGTACTTTGCTATATACTTATCTCTTCCAAAAAAGTTACGTAATTACTCGCACGGGGTCACCGCTCAAGAGTGCAGCGACATGTCCTTCCACTCCCGTGACTTAGTCGCTACTAAAATACAAACTTAGACGCGCATTATGAAGCTAGCGAGGACGCGGGGGGAAACGGGCCGTGCCAAGTGCTTCATTTTTTAATCCGAAAATGCTTTGACCCCATGCGAGTAATTTATTTATTTATTTATTTATTTACGGACAAATAGTCCAATTAACAATATAACAATAACACGAACAGAAAAGAAAAAAAGAGAGATCACAATGAAAGGAGATTACATATAGATGAAGAGCATTGACAAAATACATATAATATAAAAGTACATAGAGAAGATAACTACAAGTAGCTTGAAGATGGATTTAAAAAGACTTTAAAAAACCACTTTGCGTAACGACTGCCGAAAGTCATTTAGGCTTACACCAAAAAATTCAATGCTTTGATTTGTGTTGACAAGTCTCGACATTCTGGATAAAGGAGAATGATATCCATAATTAGTAGAATGTTGATTGAGGAACAGCAATTCATTATTTCGGAGTCTACGGGAAGGAAAAAGGGTTAAAGGTGTTATTGAAGTCGATTGTATGTTAGAAATTGATAAAATAATACACAAAAAATATATGATTTCATTATAATCATTATTTTCGGAGGCCACTGTCGGGGGTACAACTGTCGGATCACCATCGTGTACCTGTAATATCTCTATCTTTACATATTATAAATTAAAGTCCTCCGACGAGTCTGCCTGTCTGTCTGTTCGCGATAAACTCAAAAACTAACGAACGAATTATCATGCGGTTTTCACCAATAAATAGAGCAATTCATGAGGAAGGTTTAGGTATATAATTTGTCAAGATTTTGTGTAAATTGGTTGAAATATGTAATACATAAACGGAGCGGACTGGCAAGCGGGGGGTGTGGTTTTGATTTGTATGCATATTAACAGATGGCGTTGGTTATAAAGGTTGGGTAACCCTGTAGATGGCGTTGTGTTTCATTAGCCACAGCAACGCTAGTAAGAAGAATAAAATTGAATAGTATAACGTAAATAACATCAAACTACGCCTGTAGTTTATAATTAACTTAATTTTTTTTCTCATCGTCTTCATATGAGTGTCTAGCATCGTCCACAGCCTTATGATAAAGCCTTCGCCATAAAAACAAGATGGCGACCACATTAAGTGTGTGGGGGGAGTGTGGGGGGAGTGTGGGGGGTTAGTTTCCGGTTCCCTCATCCAATAAGACGTAAGACAATGCCTTCTGGCGGTAAGAAGTAGAGGCAGCCGTTCCTGGAAGGAAATTGCTTCTTTTATCTTGTCTCTAAAGCTTCGGTTGCAGAGTGCAAGGGTTGTTTATTGAATATAGGTACGACAATAATTTTGTCAGAACCTTTTATATTTTATCAATTTTGCGTCATGAACAAAAGAATCTACTTTCATATCATATTTGTAGATTTTAGTAAGAAGCACTTTATCAGAATTGTTTATATCAGGTATAGGTATTGGGTATTATTGTATTATGGTTCCAAATTTCGTTTATTTAATTTAATTTTTGTTAATTTTCGTGATTTTATTGGTCAATGACATACATATTATTATCACCGTCATTTATGACGGTGAGTTTGTACAGACTGTTTATAACGCTAATAAATAAAAAATAAAAAAAATCATAATCGTCGTTGCATGTTCACAGAATGTGAAGTTTTTGGCCAAAATTAATTTTTATTTTTTTTTTATTATTTTGATTTAGTAACTATATATTTATTATTTTATACATTTTTATACGAAACATGTTAGGTATATATATATATATATAAAATAAAAATTATATTCGTAGTCCTCTTCATTAAGAGATCCTGTGCTGAGGGCGACTATGCTTTGGATAAGTTTTCAGCGACTTCTATGGTTTAACTTCATTGTTTGGATAAGGTTTTCCAGAAACTTCCATAACGATGTTGTAAGTATACTAGTAAGTTAATTTTCCGATAGTTCCTTCAGCCAACATTTAATGTCCTTAAGTGGGAGTTTGTTATATAACTTGACTGCTAAAAATTCAGAACCTCTTTGTCCAAATGAAGAATTACATCAAAGTGTTTAAAAATTTCTGTTGTTGACGTCCTTATGGGGATCTTTAGCATGGTCTTTGTGATGCAATTCTTTGTTACCATAAGTTGATTTATGTGATTAGATGCTGCTGAGCTCCATCCTATTACTCCGTATTCCAATCGAGAGTGGCATAAAGCATAATATACTCTCTTTAAATCACTCATTGACAATTATTTATACCATTCGATTCGGATTTTTTTGTCCATCAAGTACAATATTTCTCATATCAATATTTTATTCGCTTACGTAAATAATCCCACATAAATAAGCCGCAATTTAACAAATAAGTAGATTTCCACTATTCCCAAAAGAAATAAACAATTTGTATGCAAGTACTATTCTAGTAATTTTAAGCTCTCACACCACCCTGATAGCCTGAAAGTTCGCCTCTAGCCTCTAGTAGAGCGCAAGCACCTAATTTCCTGCTGGAACGGCCGAAAGCAAGACTCAAGTAGGGGATTATTCAAATCAACCCCAACTGTGCTGTGCTTATTAAACCACCAAGGAAGGACGACAGAGGTTATTTGTATATATTTATTTATCATTTATTAGGAACTTTTAGAGAGCTGCGACAGCAATTAATGCATAAAAAAAGAAAGGTTTTTTTCATTAATGCAATTTATAGGACAGCTGACCAGGAGCGGAGAAATAATAATAATCAAGAATTACCATAATAATATTAACGGAAGCCATCTCCGAACAGGCCTTCTATTGATATGCTTGGTGTTACTCTAAGTGACCAGCTCATGGGGGCTCCATTGAAGCCAGAGTTAATAGAGATGGGTAATTTCTCCATTTTTTCGGAGGCCTCCGAGACGTGCTTCGAGAAGTACTTGAGTTCTTCGAGCAGGTCCCGCGAGCCACTCCCGACTCGCGAATGGCCCGAGCGCCAAAAGAAATCGAACGCGCAACCTGCTTCCTACTCGCAAATGGCTCGAACCTTAGAGTAATAATAATACTCTGAGGCTCGAACCGACCCGCTCAGGTTCCACCCTAGCCGGTTCTCGGAGCCGGAGCTCGCAAAAGAACTCTAACGCATGACCTACTCACGAATGGCTCGAATCGAGACGCTCGGGTTCCACCCTAGCCGGACCTCGGAGCCGGAGCCCGCACGCAAAAGAACTCGAATGCGCGACCTACTTCGACTCGCACATTTGGCTCGCACCGTGACGCACCGCTTTGACGAATTCGAACTGCCATCGTGCTGCGCCGCGCCGCCACCCGACTGTTGCTCGTCCCGCCGAGTTCCGGCTACATGTACTGTACCGGGTTCTTTGGGAGTAGTCGATTTGAAAAGGGAGTAGGAGTAGGAGCCGACTCGCACATGTGGCTCGGACCGTGACGCACCGGTTTGACGAATTCGAACTGCCATCGTGCTGCGCCGCGCCGCCACCCGACTGTGGCTCGTCCCGCCGAGTTCCGGCTACATGTACTGTACCGGGTTCTTTGGGAGTAGTCGATTTGAAAAGGGAGTAGGAGTAGGAGCGCTTCTCGCGAAGAACCCGAGTTTAAGAGCCCACTCCAGCTAAACCTACGCATCGCTAGAGTTAACCCTTTCTCATCCAAATTAATTCTTACAGATATAAAAAATAAATAACACATAATTATGTGTACTTGAAATATTTGATTTTTTAAAGTTTTTTTTTTCAAAACACATAATAAATATATATGTTTTCAGATTAAATAGTCATACAAAATAGTCAAATACTATACCTACCCTCAAACAACCAGTATCGTTTTGAAATGACACGATACTTTTGGATGCCAAAAATTAATATTTTATCAATGTTTTTGTTGTATTTTTAGTATAATATGAAAGAAGGTACATTTTACTGTAAACAAAAGCGGAAAAATATATGAAAAAAACATAGATACCTTGTCCGTTTTAATACCGCAATTCCCTCGGATCATGGCTTTTCAAAAGGCGTGATCAACGATTCTTGTTTACGATACGAAGTGTGTATGCAATGCAGCCAACGCAATGAAAAAAATCGATGTTGCTAGGAAGGATTTACGTAATTATTTGTAAAAAATCACAAATAAATTAATTCAGTAGTCACTTAGTAAAAAATTTCAAATTTAAACGTCATTTTAAAATGACTCTGGTTGAGAAAGGGTTAACGGTGCGACTGTTAGTAGTAAAACACCCTTAAATATTCCATGCCAAAGTAAGAAATACATAAATATTCGATAAATTTAATCAGAAATGAATATCAGTTCGTTTAAAAGTTCCATCGTCTTCCATTGTTCGAATAGCAAGGGTGATCTTATTCATAATTAAGGAAGTCAGAAGTTGGGAGGCGCAACCTCTTCCCCCGCCATACAACCCCACACCAGGTGGAATTATTAATTGGTGAGACTGCCAATTGTCAGGCCAATAGCCTCCATTTCTCGGTAGATCTAATATTCATACTTGCAGGAAATCATCAAACAGTATTAATAGCCTAGAGACTGTACTGTTGAAATTTAAGAATATAGCTCTGACGTCGCACCTTACGCTAAACGGTTTTTGTAGGTGGAGTTTGAATTTTTTTTTTTTTTACAGTGAATACCGCACAAGAATCTCAACTGCTCCCGTCTGGAGCCAGTGAGACTATGGCATCCCCAATTGGGGTATGTTGTGAGGCTGAAGGTAGTGGGGAGGGGAAGGAGGTGGGGAAGAGGAAGGTTGGGAAGTACCTGGCTATTCAGATCTGGTCACTAAACACGGCTTAAGCCATTTTCAAGCAACGTTTCAATTCTGAATGGTGGTCTTACACCAGGGCGATACTAATAGTATCTTCCACTCTGAAACATGCCGCAAATATACTATATATTATTTTAAATGAATTAATTGTGAAGTTCGAACCCGCGACCTCCGGAATGTGAGTCAAGAGTCTTAGCCACTGGACTACGGAGGTCGTCCAAATATACTTTTACAAATACAAATCTACTTTTTTTATAGAACCGAACTAAAAGAATGCCAAAAGATGGTGCCACTTGCGTCAACAGCTAGCGTGCGGAACATCGCCTGGCATGCGTGAGTACTACCGATTTGTAATTTTGTGTAACTCTCCGGATATGGAGAGATTGACGATAGTACTATTATTATTGTAACTGACAGTTGTGAATAATAATAATAATAATAATGGTATGACACGCGTATGACGTCTTTGCCTGTCGCAGTTACTTTGCACCGGTAACTAGTTATCACTGAATCCCAGAGGATCCGAGGAACCGGCTATTTTTGGAACCAATTCCTGTTGAAATTGGCCCTGAAGAAAATTGTTTTCCTCGGGGCCTCCGGTGTTGAATAAATGTTAAAAAAATAATAATAAAAGCGGTTAAAACCCGCTAAAACACATATTCAACCAATTTAATTTTATGTATAAATTTATTCATTAAATTAATTTCAGTTTTAAATTTGAAATTAATTGATTTATTAAATTTCAAATATATTTGTACTGAAAATTTAACTGAATTTAAAATGAAATTTTAATTAATTTTATATTAAATACTTCGAATGAAATCGTGACTTGAAACTTTAATAGACTATGCTGTAACAATGTGATTATCTCTAGAATATTATAGTAACTAAATATTAATATTATAGTAACCGCGTAAGCTGATCAATCTGGTGAAATTAACAATGTCCCCAGTAACGTGTAGAGTCAGGGTTGGCAGTGATCTGTCCGAGCCCTTTGAAGCGCTCCACGGGGTGAGACAAGGAGATGGATTGGCCTGCCTCTTATTCAACATAGCCTTAGAAAAAGTTATTCGTGACTCAGGCATCGAGATAAGAGCAACAACGATATTTGACAACTCTGTGCAACTACTGGCTTACGCTGATGATATCGACATAATCGCGAAAACTCCAGATGCTTTACGTAACGCCTTTATAAATTTTGAAAGCTCTGCCAAAAATATGGGTCTCGTAGTAAACCAGCAAAAGACCAAATACATGGCTGTAGGATGCACCCAACAAATCCCAACTCTCTCATGTGGAAACCAAAATTTCGAAACGGTACCAAGATTCACATACCTAGGCTCCCTGATAACAAACGACAATAATACCACAGAGGAGATCCAGAAACGCATAGTGAACGCAAATCGCTGTTATTTCCGCCTACAAAACCTATTAAAGTCCAGACTGCTGTCCAGAAACACGAAGATATTAGTGTACAAAACACTTATCAGACCAGTACTTATGTACGCAGCTGAGACTTGGGTACTAACTAAGAGGAATGAGCGAGCACTGGACGTTTTTGAAAGAAAAATTTTGAGGCGCATCTTCGGACCGGTTCTAGAAAATGGATTTTGGCGCAGACGTTATAACAATGAGCTCTATACTTTGTTTAAGGAGCTAAACGTCGCAAAATTTATAAAATTGGGAAGACTTCGGTGGCTGGGTCATGTGGAGAGAATGACCGAGCATCAAGCACCAAAGTCCCTGCTGAACTCAAGACCAATAGGGCGAAGGAGCCTGGGAAGACCAAGACTAAGATGGAGCGACAACGTCCTCAAAGACATATCTATCTTGGAGCTTCAAAACTGGAGAGAGCTGGCTCAAAACCGAGATGAGTGGAGGAAGACTCTTGAGGAGGCCAAGACCCACCAGGGGTTGTAGAGCCAATAGTGATGATGATGATGATTATAGTAACTACTAGGTAATCGAATTGTAAAACTCTACAGAATTAATTCAACAATCATTATGTTATTGTTATGATGTTTTGTGGAATTTGCCTTCATTTAAAATGTCTGGATATATATTTTTCCAGGAACACGGTGCATCACAATCAGGGCTGGAAGTTTGTTTATCTCGTGACAATGGGCCCACAAACTTTGGAGTTTGTTGGTCCATTGTCTGGATCCATAAATTATTTCGAGCCATTCGCAAATTTATAGCCCATTGTTGGTGTTTTACTCTCTTGAAATTAGTGTTTTGATTGTGAAGAGAACGTACCAACTCGCAGCTATTGAACTATGTTAGTACTACCTACCAAACATTTCGGTGGGTGTCTTCTTAGAGAAGGGATTTCGCACAAAAAGTTATGTTAATCTTCCTTACTCAAAGTTAGAAAACAAATTTTATCTTTGAGATATTTGCCAAATTGTGACAGTATTTTATTATTATTTTTAAACGATCGCATGTCTTTTTGATTATGACCTGACAATTGGTCCGGCTTACAGTTCGTTCGGCCGACAATTCGTCCGGCCGACTGTTCGTCCGGCTGACAGTTCGTCCGGCCGACAGTTCGTCCGGGCGACAGTTCGTTCGGCCGACATTTGGACCGGCGACAGTTCGTCCGGCCGACAGTTTGTTCAGCCGACATTTGGACCGGCAACAGTTGGTCCGGCCTAAAGTTTAGAAGATGTCTTTTCAAGTAAGCATGCAAAGAGGATATACGGCCGTACAACCACAGTCGATACACTTATATCTGAAGGCATCTTGAGTGAAAATTCGCTGTAAAAATATTTTTTCTAATAATTTCGACTCTTCGAAGAAGCATGCGGCAATAACAAAATGCGACATACATATACGTGCAGTCGGCTTAGAAAAAAAACCGCTAAAGATTCCTACTCGCATATAATATAACTTTTTTTATCTGAATATAACACAAGAGTCCCAACTGCTCCCAACCATCTCGACCCAGTGAGACTATGGCATCCGGAATTTGGGTATGGAATGTTGCTGAAGGTAGTGGGGAGGGGACGGAGATGTGAAAAATGTACCTTCATATTATATTCAGATTTAGTCATTAAACACGGCTAAAGCCATTTCAAGTAACGTTTCAATTCTGAATGAATACTGACGAATACCAAAACATAATTATAATTATAACATAATTACATGTGTACTGTGTAGTATCTACTTAAGATTTAGGAGGCGGATATGTTTACCGCCGCCCCGGGAATCATTTATTGTATAACCAAGACCCCTCTGTGACCTTTTCATAGATATTTATTCATTTATTTTATTGGTGTACAAAAAATTTACAACATTACGGATATTTTATCTAATTAATTGTAATAGTACCATTTTCACAGTGAGAATGTAGCGCCAAAAACCTTACAAACTTTATTGAATTTTTCGAAGAATATGTCGAAATTTTTATCTAATATATTTAAATAGCGTATCGTTCTTCCCACGAGCGAATTCGGGTACAGATTTGTACGACTCAATCGGCAATATAATATGTTATGGCGACGTGCCCGGGAGTGAGACTCTGGTACAAATAAATTGATTTGCGCCAGAATCTCACCGTTAGAGATGAGGCCATTGATTAATTGAAAGAAATATTTTAGCAACGCAAAACATCTACGAGTTTCTAGAGAATGGTAGTTCGTCGTACCTAGAATAAATCTCGATGGATACAAATATGGATATGTTCCATAGCGGCGTAAAAATAAAAAACCTAGGAATTTTTTTTGAACTCTTTCAATGTTTAAAATATAGGATGCTTCAAATGGGGCCCAGATAATACAATTCGACTCCAGTACACTTAGCTCCAGTGAGTTGTAAAGTAGCCTAATTGTTAGTGGGTTTTGAAATGAGCATGAATTGCGAATGACAAAGCCCAGCAGTTTATATGCTCTATATGTATCATACCTCCTCGTGATTTGTTTTTCTCACCTACTCCTTATGTCTTCTTACAGCTTTGATTTTGACTAATTGCAGAACTTAAGTTGTTTGGTTATGTTTACCTGAAACAAAAGAAAATTAGCATTAATATAAGGTACAAGTTACAAATTAAAATTTAATTAACATAAGTACCTACATACTTGCATTTTCAGTCAAATTCACAAAGGGTAATTTATTTATTTATTTGTTTTATTATACGCCCAGAGGGCTTTTACATAAATAAATAAAGGCAGTACATCTTTAACATGAGAAGGAAATAATATAAATAAAATTTAGAAATAAAGAAGTACATTAGCTAAATAAAAATATAAGCAACAAAAATTTAAATTATAGTAAGATATAATAACGATAAGTTACGATAAAAAAAAATACATACATGATATAAAAATACAAACAACAAAATTTTTTAAGTAAGGTGATCACAGGTTTACAAAATTGCGACATTAACCATGTCTAATAAAACGTAAGTATTAGTTTCGCAAAGTGGCAAACCGCTTCATCGATGGTACCTCCAGTACCTCTGCAAGTTGCAGGGGTTCAGAACTCCAATATGGATTTTAATATTACAGTGAAAATAAAATAATATATATTTTTTTATAACTAAATAATACTACAGGTTATGATTGTTTTTTAATACATATTACAATGATTTTACTAACACATTACATTTAATTACATTAATAGTATCGGTAGATATAGTTTAGAATTCCTTAGTGAGTACTTGTATCACGGATAAATGATTTCATTATATCATTTTTAAATTGTGTCAGTGACATATTCTGTTTTCTGTTTGAAAGATAGCTTATAAACCAATACAACATATTTCCACGAACACCAGCTTTAAACCAACAGTTTTCTACAAGAATAGCGCGACAAACCTTGTCGAACGCCTTGCTGAATCAGTCTGTGTAGATTGAGTCAACTTGAAGCTTCTTCACCATTGCATTGGAAATGAAATTTTGATACAGAATGTGGTTAGTTAGTGTTGATTTGCCGGTTATAAAACCATGCTGTTCAGGACGTATACTTTCTTTAAATGAGCTAGTTATTTTATCCAGAATCAGTTTTTCAAACAGTTTTAAAATTATTGACAGTATGCATATAGGTCTATAATTAGTTACTTTGTTTTTATCCCATTTTTTGAAGATAGGTGTTATATAACTCTGTTTTTATAGATCAGGAAATATACCTTTCGACAAAGAATGACTATATAGTGTGTACAGGGGATAAGCGAGAACGGTGACACACTTCTGTAAGAGTAATGGTGGAATGTTGTCAGGACCGGCATTTTTATTGGGATCTAGAAGTTTAATTTGTTTAATAATTCTATTAATTAATTTAATAATTCTTTTTTCAAATTACAGTGGGAAACTTTGGTTCATAAAGGTATACTATTCATAAAGGTATATACTTGGTTCATAAAGGTTCATACATGGTTCATAAAGTTATATTCATTTTAATTATTCTGTGGTTAACTTTTAGACTTGAATATACAGCATTTTCTCTTTTTAATACCTTTAGATCATAGGTTCTTGATAAGGGTGAAAACGCCTCCTTGTAGGCGTAAGAGACTGTCAGGGGGGCGGTAGAAGATCCAAAGAAAATTAGGGGGCGTTGAGTAAATTAATAAAAAAACCAGGCTTACCACGTACTAATAAAAGCAAAGTAAGCTTAAATATTGGTTAATTTTTGTTATTGTATGTACTGTAATCATTCTTATCACTTTGTGAAAATTCACATATTTCGGTAGTTCGAGAAGTAAATGAAAATTGAACTGAAAGATTCCATTATATTCAGATCAACATTTAATTGGATGGTATGAAATTATTTATTTTTTATTACATAATATTATCATCTTATTACACGTATTATTATTAAGAATTGACACTATGACATGAATACAAGAAGGAAAGTGGTAGGAACCCGGCGATTTTTTTACTTGCTAAATAAAAAGGTATAAAAAAAATTTAATTATCGAATTAATAATTCCGTCACAGTTGAGAACCCCCCCCCCCCCCCCCGCCTCCGTAAGTAAAAAAAGGGGCGCTAGATTTTATTTTCTTAAAGTGGCCGTGAGCCAGATAATTTTGAGAACCTATGCTTTAGTTCAGATCATATTTCTCACCAACATGGTATTTTTTTTAACGGTTTCTATGAGTCCTATATATAAGTTGTTCCCAATAGTGAACAAATTAGCCTGAGAGGTTAATTTAAACTTTAAGGCCAAAATACCAAACCACAACGAATTTTCAAAAAAAATAATTCTTTTTAAATCAAACTTTTTAAAACAAATGTAATCCTATTTTTTTATTTTTTATTTAATTTTCTTTTTTATTTCATAAAATTTTTATTACTCAGAGATATTTGTTTTTTTTGGCTACCACACTAGGCTCATGCCCGTTTTATGGTAGTCGTACATTTAATATTTTAAATACGATTTAATAAATACTATTTTATTAAATATACTAAATAAAAATTAAGAAATACTTAAAAGTAAAATAAAGAGAAAAAAGATCATATTTTAAAGAAAAGTAGAAATAAAAATGAAAATTCAATTTTGAAATACAAAAATTAATAATAAAGATTAAATGTTAAGAACTTAAGTGTTCTATACAAATATATAAATTAAAATTAAAAAATAAATAAAATTTAGTGAAAAAACTAAGAGAAAAAAATAACATTTTAGATAAAAATAGAAATAAAAATGGAAATTAAAATTTTGAAATGCAAAAATGAATAATTAAAATGTAGTGACTCATGAATTCCTTAAAGTACGCTCGTCCATTTTCGAAAATCCAATGTTGTACACGTGTTATAAAAATAGAATTAGAATTACTTGATTTAATATCAGTTCTCAAAGCATTATAATATATTTTAGGAGCGATGAACCAGAATTGTCGTTGAGCGAATGAGGTATTAGTTTTTGGGGTCACGCAACCCAGGTTTAAATCAAAAATAGCAAATATTAAATATCTCAAGTACTTTGCTCAGAAGAATTTTTATTTATTTTTGTTTCCAAAAAAATATTAAATATGGGTCATTTTCAAACAGTTTACTATGTACATATATGTCAGTTTGATAATGGACATGAACTCTGAAACAGCTGTCACAATAATTATAACTAAAACGCTTACAGAACTTATAAATAAATAAAAATAACTATGCAAAATTGTAACTAATTCCTCCCACCTGTGAATTGTAAGCTCCTCCCATCCTAAGATGAGTTATGAACTCATCGGGATTGCCCTAGCAAGAAATAAAAGAAAAAAATCTTAAAATATTTTTCGAATTTGATTTATAGTAATAAAAAATAAATTGAATAAAATTTTCCAAATAAAATACAGTGACAATTAATAAAGAAACCCTTGAAATCTAAGTGATCTACGACCTTGGGGTGACCTACGACCTTGGGGTGACCTACGACCTTGGGGTGACCTACGACCTTGGGGTGACCTAAGACCTTGGGGTGACCTACGACCTTGGGGTGACCTACGACCTTGGGGGTGACCTACGACCTTGGGGTGACCTACGACCTTGGGGTGACCTACGACCTTGGGGTGACCTACGACCTTGGGGTTACCTACGACCTTTGGGGTGACCTAAGACCTTGGGGTAACCTACGACCTTGGGGATACCATCGACCTTGGGGTGACCTACGACCTTGGGGTGACCTACGACTTTGGGATGACCTACGACCTTGGGGTGACCTTCCTTATCCTTATCCTTATCCTTATCCTTATCACTCCCTAAATCAAGCGTGCGTATAGGCCCAACCGTTCATGGATTTGTTTGCACCGTTTGCATGGATCACCGTTCGCATCACATTTTTCGTAACAATCACCACTTTTCGTAACGCATTCAGCAGCTTACCCCCCCAAGTCGAGCGTGCGTAAAGAAGTTTTACTTCAAAAAACCGTTCGCTTCGCCCGATCACCATTCTCATCGATTACCGTTCGCATCACACTTTATGTAACATCACACTTTTCGTAACGTATTCACCAGCTTACCCCCCAAGTCGAGCGTGCGTAAAAAAGTTTTACATCAAAAATCCACAAAATTATCAGTTAATTCCGTACAATGCACCCTTTCAGCGCCGCCCGTGGTATCAATCTGAAACAAGGGTGGGGAGGAAGAAAGAGGGAGCATTAAATCGCCGGAAGGGATTGATAAGCTAAAGGGTAGTTCCTGCGCCTCTTTAAGGGAAGGAAATAAAATTTAAATTATTGGAACGTCTCCGTTTAAAATGATTTCAGGAAAAATGAGAGAAGTCAGATTTCGATTAACATAACACAGGTACTGATTTCCTCCCATAACAATATCATAATATCTGACATTGTCTCCCGCCAACAAAATGCTTCGATTTGTTCTTCGTAATGCGAGATCATTTACTAATGGAATTGCAATACGAAGAACGTATGAAGCACTTGTCCGTAGCATCCTGGAATACAGCTCCATTATTTGGGTCCCTTCTGAACAAAACCATATCCCAGAAATAGACAAAAAAGGTTCATGCGTTACCTGTATATGAGGGAATATACATACATACTACCCATGCACTACAGGAATGCTCGATCTTAATACCTTAGAAGCCTTGGAGGTGGATGACCAGTGACCAGGACACACTGAACCCTAGATTCCTACCCACCCCTTTTCCTTCCCAGAACTCTCCACTCCTTCCTTTCCCTGAAAAAACCCTCCACACAGCATCCTCAAAGATGACATTGGCCCTTAGGAAAATTATTTTCCTCAGCGCATTCAGTGTGGAGCTCATGTAAAAAAAACGGGCTAATTTTGGGACCAGTTCCTATTGGATTTATAAAATGATCACCAACACTTACTGGGCGAAGCGGAGGCAATAGCCGCCCGCAGGGCCTAGCATTAAAAACCTGCGTAGCGGGTTTTTAACTGCTAGTATTTATTTTTATTTTAAACAAATTTGTAAATCTATAAAATTTTCCTTTTTTTTGACATAATCCATTTGGCCGTTTGTTCCACAATTCAGTAAAATTGATGAAACGGATCACCATTTGGCGCATTTAATTGGGCGAACAAGAATCAACATTCGCGATATCAAAGAGCTCTTCCAGCCCCTGAATCTAAATCATCTCACAATTTCAGCTGAGATGAATAATTCTAAAAATGACTAAATGAGAGGTATTATTGTAGCCGAGATAAAAGATTCGCTTTTTTGTTTTCTTTAAAGCACAATTTAAATGCCTCAAATGGCTCATTTAAAACACTGCGCAAATACAAAGACTTTTGAAACAGGTGTAAATGGTACTAGATTGTCTCTTCAATGGATTTTAACTTGAATTATTTTGATGCAGTTTTAGTTGGTGTTTTCATAGTATGTAACAGTTTTAACATGTTACCCCGATTATTTAATGTTGACTCGCATTTGGGATCCTAGCACACATTGGTGACTAGTGTTGGTCACACTGGAGATAGTGGCGACACCTAGCGGGGGAACGGAAGGAAGCGGCACTCAACGGATTTTACGAGAGGAAGATGGTGGATTAGGATTTTGCTCCGGCCGACATTGTGGAGGCGTTAGTTATTTTTACCGATACTGGTTTCTTTAGATGTATAGCTGAGGAATTATTTTAAGATGGTCATGTTCTTCTGACAGACCTGGCGCCCGACTATCCCGAAGTTACTCTCATGAATAAGGTTAGTGCTCGTTGTTTCAAGCAAATGTCACATGTCACAGGATATAAATTATTTCTAACACATTTATTTAATTAGTTTCATTATTCAAGAGATTCCTCTTCAAGGAACCTTGGACCACTACCTGAGTATTATTAATTTAATTTTATAAGAGTCTCTATTTAAGCAAACTGCACAATTCATGTGATTGCCTAATAAATTGATAATTTGTTTGAAGAATTATTGGTTTCATTTCTGATATAAATTAGCAAATAGAAATAGCTAAAACCATAAGTTACAAGTAGGACATTTCTTGCTTTTTTTCTAATATTTTTCTCATTGTTCGTCGTTAGTCCATGCATAAATTTCTTAAGGTGTTAATTCAAATTAAAGGCACTCCGTTTTAAATAAGTATTCGACAACGACAATTTATTTACAATTTTACTTTAGACATGACTTGCACTATTCTTTGACTTTAAAGAAGCACATTGTATTTTTAAAATGCTAGCATAACGAAATCTGCCCAATCAAAACAAACAACACAAAGAACGAGACAGAATCCGCAGGATTAGGTATCTATTTTACTAACTGATGATTAGTTACTAGAACACACAACAGGGGTTTAGCCAAGCGCCGAACCATTTTATAAAATATTATTTATTATGAATTTTATTCCAAAGAGCAGGTTATTGATTTTAACAGTCAATATTTTTTGGTATTTTATGTACTTTTTAGTCTATTATGGTCGTTAGTGGTGACCGAACAACTCAGAATAAAACCAACTGAGAAGCACCTCAGAAAGGTCATTAAGAGTGACGATAAAAAAATATTAAAAATTGGTTAAATAGGTTAAGTTAGGTTAGGGTTACCGGCTATTTAAAATATTTTTTTCACTGCTTTTAATGACCTTTCTGAGGTGTTTCTGAGTTGGTTTCATTCTGAGTTAGCATGGAACCGCCGTTAGTGGATATTTCAGTATTTTTAGTCGTTATAATAATAATATAATAATATTTGGATAATTTGTATAGTGCCATTTTTATTAAAAAAATCACATTGGGGGCGCTCTACAAATCTATAATATATTTCTACAATTTACTTCTAACTATAAACTAGAAAAATCATTAAAAAAACTTATGGCTAACAGATTTTGCGCCGACGGCAATCATAATGATGATTCGAAATAACTTCTTCTTATTTTTTTCCGAAAACGATTAGTTTGTTATGTTCCTAAAAATGCCATTTAAATAAAAATAACGATTTATAGTGTTTTATGTTCTGTACGAAACCCCTCCGAATTTTCGCGAATATTCGCTTGAGAAGTCTCAAACAAAATGACATTTTACGAAAACTTTGTGTTATTACCGCTTCACTATTAAAGCTCTATAAATGAAACATTTCTGAATGTAGCCGAATAGTAAAAACTGTTTTAGAACGGTTACAAAATAAGCTTTCGAATTATTGTATTACCAATAAATATTAACATTTGTAAATATTAAAATTTAGAATGCAAACATTAAAAAAATGTAAAAATGACTCACGTGACATTTTTATATGAAAACGGTACTAAAATCACAGATTATGTAAACAACAATACTTATTCTATTGTATAAATGTAATAAACACTTTCGTCACCTCACTTTTTTATCATTTCATAAAAAAATATTTAATAAAAATTAACAATGTCGAGCGGGGTCGAGCCGCGCCGGTCCGAAATTTGGCGGGAAAAATTATATAATTAAAATTATTGCGCGAATGACAGAATATTCTTGTTATGTATTTCTATGGACAACTTAAAAGGATATACAGCTTGTTCCACTATCGACCTTTAATTTTTTTTAGGGATATCACTAAAGGAATAACGGAGTAATAACGATTTCTATGGAGACACAAGCGTTGACGTATAAACACGCTTATTGTACTTGACTGCTGTCGTATTTTTAATGCATATATCTGCATAAGTTGGTGACCGGTTGCTAGAGGAAGGTAATTTTGTTAATTGTGCCGTTTATTGGTTAAAAATAAAAATTATAATATATTTTTCCCAAATGAATTTCATGTTATATTTCCATAATAAAGTGAAATATAGCTATAAGAATTTTTTTATTTTTGTTTTCCATAAATGTAATGAAATAGGTACCTGGTGTTGAATACCCACTTCATTGTAAATCAATCGGAGGACGTCTTGATGACCCACCCCTACGTCCATGTAACAAATTTTCACCCCTATGACACCGGATTAAATTCATCTAATAATTTAAAATGTTAAAATTAGAGACGATTGATTTACAATTTAAAAAAAAAATTAACCCTATTTTTTTTAAATAAAGGAAAAATAGAAATACATTATTTTTTGTTGATCATCCAATCTAGTATATTCTGTTTCATCGGTGGCTGTATAAAATATCAAGTCATTGAAGAGTTATTCTACATTATTTTTAACTCGTTCTGTTGTAAATTTGTTCCAATTCCATTATTTAAGTTAAAATTTACCATTTCTCATTTCGAAACATTATTTTGGTCGGGAGAAAAATTCTTTATTAAATTAAATTGTGAAATGGTACGCAAGAATAATTTTGCGTGAGGTAAGAGACTTCAAAGAAAATAACCAATAAGTTAATTTATATTTAAATTATTCAATACAGTGTTTAAAATCACTATATACATACGAAAATACGAGAAAACAGTTCATAACGTGACAAAGTGCCTTAAATTTGAGAGGCAGATATTTGTACCGCGCCACCTCGGGAACCATTTATTGGATTATCAACATCTCTGTCATAGGCCAACATAGACCCATGTGGTTTGCCCCATTCGGTGATTTTTGAGGACCTGAGGAAAACAATTTCCCTCAGAGCCTATGTCACCTTTGGAGATGCTGTGTGGAGGGTCTTTTTGAGGAAAGGAAGGAGTGAACATGGGTCTTGAACAGACCCATGATGTAGGAAGGAGGAAACACAGAGGCCGGCAAATCGTTCCACAGCCGAGCCGTTGAACTCAAGAACGAGTTATAGAAACGACCCGTTCTCATGTGACTAATGTCAACCGTGTACAAATGTTGGACGCGTGTTTGACGTGTTTCCCGACTATGCACCAGTGCCGAGGGGATCAATGACGCTAGTTCCTCGGAGCATCTTCCATTGTAATTCCGGTAGAACAAGGAGAGCATTCCCACCTGACGCCTGTGCTCTAAAGATTGCAGTCCGTCTGTTAAGATGGGAGAATCTATCAAACGGACTGCCCTTTTCTGCACAGAGTCGAGGATTTTTTTAGGTATTTTGGAGCTTCAGACCAGAGGTGGCTGCCAAATTCAATCGTAGGGCGTACTGAGGTTTGAACAGGGTTAGCAGTTGTGTACTATTAAAATATCTGCAGGCCCTGTACAGTACACCCAGTTTCTAAAAGGCAAACTTAGCAAGGGAACAAGAGTTCATAGAGTGAGGTTTGTCTAGGTCTTGGCGTCGAAAGCGTTTGTTTGAAACTGGTTGAGAGAGACTTTTTGGCCTATCCAGCCGGACTTTCGGCCCATCGCCTTGCATCGCAGTGGGAGGGATGGATTCGTAGGTCCGTCACTCCTGGAAACATCGACACTCAGATTTCTACCCACCCCTCGTATCTTTGGCTATGATTTCTCGGATTGAAAGTGAGGTTTGTTCGGATGTCGGATGCGTATGCCCACCAACTGCACGGTGGGCCGGATCGGGAGAGGCCGGTTGAGGGAGATCATTTGACCTCTAAATCCGGATCATCTCGACCCATTGACTTGCATTGCAGTGAAGGGATGGATTCATACATGCATCACTTCTGGACACATTGATCTTCAGATTTCTATTCATTCCTCACACAATTTTTTGTCCCAGAATTTCCTCTTCATCTTTTCCTTTAAGAGACCCTCCACGCAGCACCCTTAAAGACTACGTAGGCCCTGAGGGAAATTATTTTCCTTAGGGTCACCAATGTGGTGTTAAAACAAAAACAAAAAAACTTCAAACGATAGACTCATCCTTTCGAGATATCAAATTAAGAGAATTAACAAAAATTTACAACACGTCATACAATTCAATTAAAAATATGAACATTTTGGTATATACGTACTCTAGGCATGAAAACTACCACAGACCTATCAGAGTTAGTGCTAGGTACTATTCACTAGAAACGAGTAGATGTTCCGGTTCCGGTTCAAGATGGTGGTTATGTTGGATACTACCATGTTATCCTGCCAAAACTCGTGGTTCGTTCTCCAAGCTATATAATCGGAATAATCAATAATGGTATCTACATACCTTCAGACCTGAAGAAAGTTATAAAAAAAGAATTGTTCTCGAGTTTATGATATTTTTTAAACAAATTCCTTATTTGAAGTATTAAAAATATTACGTTAAATACCCATGGTATATATTTAAACATGTAGGTAGTTATGACCCTACTTACAAATTTTACAATTTCATTTTGTTTTTGACATATTAAATAAACGAAAATTTGGAACAATTTTTTAAAAATTTATTTATTTATTTATTAACGGTATAAATATACCATAAATACATATTACATGTCACAAAATATTTGTTGTAGGTACTTAAGAAATTATTTTTAAAAAAAGTTATAAATTAATTGTGGCATTTGATTAAGAAATGACACAAAGAGCTACAATTACATTCAATACTATAGTATAAATAAAATTAATATTGATAGAAAATATATGACAGAATAGCCTTCTTGTACCTAGCTTCCGTGCAGTTAAATAGATCCGCCACATCTGCGTATCTATTACTAACTTCATGTAATCTAGGTAAAAGCGAGTGTTTCGTGTACTCAGTCCTGTTGTTGTTACAATGAAGCAAGATTTTAGAGCGAGTTGCTCTAGTGGGTATATGAAATTCGATGAGCTTAGTTAAATCAGGACTGTCTATTTTACCATTTACAATTTTGAACATAAATATTAAGTCGGATATAATTCTTCGATCTGAGAGATTTAATATATTTAATTCTTTCATTAAGCAATTATAATTTATGTTTTCAATGCGAATACCGAGTTTAAAATTTATATATCTTAGGAATTTGTGTTGAATTTTTTCGATTGTATCTGAATGTAATTTAAAATGGGGGGACCAGATCGAGGAGTTATATTCGACTTGACTACGTACTAAGGATGTATACAAAATTTTTAATGTAGAAATATTCCTTAAACCTCTGGAATTTCGAAGAATGAAGCCAAGCATTTTTATTCCTTTATTAGTGATTGTGTTTATATGGGATATAAAGTTTAATTTCGAGTCGAAAATTATGCCCAGGTCATTAATTTCTTCGACAGAGGTAAGGGTAGAGTTGTTAAAAACATACGGATGAATTATTGGTTGACTTATTCTGTAAAATCTTATTGAATGACACTTATTTATGTTCAGAAAAAGTTTGTTAAGAGAACACCAATTAATTAACTTGTTTAAATTATTTTGTAAACAGATACAATCTTCGGCGGTTTTAATTATTTTAAAAATTTTCAAATCATCTGCGAAAAGCAACACGTTTACATCTTTATCAAATATATCAACAATATCGTTTATAAACAGTAAATAAACAGTAATCTCAGAGCTACTCGTACCAGTTTAAATTTAATCAACGACCATGCATTTTTAACTCTTCACGTTGCTGTTTAGCAGGTGTCAAAACTGTTTAACAAATATTTTCAAATAACTTAAGTACAACTTTGCTTACTTAAATATTCAAAAGCCGTTCGTATTGAACTTTGTCGTTTTCTTTTCAGACATATGTTCAATATTGAGACTCCGCGAATGCCAGCTTTCCTACTCTTAAAACTGTTATATTATTAACCAAATCAATTTATGAAGTTTATTTATTGTTTGAAGCATGTTAATAAATATTACATTAAAGAAATTGCCACTGCGTTGTGCTACTAAAGACACACTCCAGTCAATACCTAAGGCCTCGAAGATGTTCTGTCAGTAGGTTAGAATATTTCCAAAAAAATGGAATATTTAAGAGCGAATCCGAAAGTTAAAAACTTATTTAGAAATATGATAAAGTACGCTAACAAATTGTATTATTAGAAATAACCTTAAATATTTTTTAAATAAATAAAGTTTGTATGCAAACATGTTTTTTTAACTAAAGTTATTAGTAATGTAAAAAAAAAACTCACAGATATTTTATTAGACAAATATATTATAAACGTTATGATAACCTCACTTTTTGTCTTTTCATGGAAAAAGAATGTTTTTAAAAATTCACTTAGTTTTATAATTTTTTTATCAAATTGCGGTCTTAAACATTTGGTTTCATAAAGGTGTTCATTTTAATTCTTTTGTTGCAGACTTTTAGATTTCAATACATAGCACTGTGTTTTTTTCTTTTCAAAATCGTTTAGATCCCAATTCTCACTATGCTATGAGTTGTTCTGAAAAGCGAACTACGCATTCGAGATATTGGGTTGAAATAGGCAATACTGCTATTAAATAACTGTGGATGAAGATCTACACATTTGCCCTGTTGATGAACACTGTAACGCTGTCCGAAACGTTGGCTAAAGAAGGACGTAGCGCAACACGGCATAATATCCCAAAAATCAATAACAAAAATACTTTTGGCCGTGAAAATCTAAAATCGTAACCCAACAATGTTTTAACTACCACCACAGAAAGCGGAAAATGTTGCTTGTGTTGTGATGGAGGACTTAGCCAGCCGAGGAATCGAACACGCGACGCCCGGGTGGGACCCAAGCGCTATGCCCACATTGCCCACTCAACCACTGACCAGTCATAAATGTCTTAAACATTAGGTTATCAATTAACAAAATAATACATAAAATTTACTTGCGCACCCCGGGATTCATACCCTTGACCTTCAGATTCGTATACAAAGAATGTAACCACTCAATCTGGATAAATTAAAAACATTTTCAAACGTCAGGATTTTCTCGTTCTTTCTTAATTGTAAGTAACAAAGGTAGAATTTTTTATTTATGATAATTCCTTAGCTGAAATATTTATGTATGCAGTTATTTGACTGCTCCTTCCCCCCCCCCCCCTCCATTCTCAACTTACATTCGCGTTGTAAGTTAAGTTATAAATTTTAGCAATTCTCAAAGTTAGTTTTGAGTAATGTACTTATTTTAGACGGGGCTGCGAAAATCATGGAGATCGCTTGAATTTCATCAATCCTTTATTAAGGTTCTTCTCGGTTTCCTCACTTATAATTTCATTTATAATAAAACTGTCACTTATTATTAATCTTAATTGGTATATAAAACAATGTCGGGTTAGTTACACCATTTATAACTCAAGAAGGGCTGCACCGATTTTTATGATCTTTGATTTGTTGGATTTGTCTCCGCCCAATAGCAGAATAACTATAAAAACATCGGGAAAATTCACGAAAAAAAAATTACGAAGAAAATTCTTTTACTCATACATTTTGTATGGAACACTTCTCATCTTTTTAACGAGCTGCAGCAATATTGTGATAAAAATAATATTGAGTAGTGATTGAATTCCAAAAAATTCGAAAAAGTCAAATGTCAATGCGCTGATTGTTTTGCTTTTGTTCTTAGACATATAATGCTGCCCCTCTTTCTTACACACTAAATGAACAGTCGAAAATCAGACTAACGATGAACGTATGTCTGCACATCTCTAAAGAAAAAATACAATTAATATTATAAATCTCCATCACAAGCATGAAGAAAATGAAACGCAATTCCCGTATGTAGGTGGAATGGTGATAAATAAAAAAAAAATATCTACAACAACAAAAAAACACGGACAGTTGCGCATCGATAATTGCTTCATTGTGTAATTTTTAACTTAATAAAAACTGAATTTAATTCAGCTAATAAGTTAACAGTTATTGATACTGAGGCGGTATGAAGTTCACCGGGTCAGCTAGTATTAAATAAATGACAGTTTTGAATCGAGTTTGAAAAACCAAATTTGTCGAATAATTTTTAAAAACAGAACCCATTTTTGATGTAAGTTAAAAACGTTAAATGCTAAGGATGGGTTGTGTCAAAAAATTTGAACAATTCATCTAATATTTGAGGTTAATTTTCACGTGCTGTGAAAGTTCAGTTCAAGTTCCAGTTAGATGAAGCGACTGAATTATAATTAGATTATAACAGAACTTGAATAGAACTTACACAGAACGTGAAAATGAACTTAAAATATTTGATGAATTGTTATTTTTTTAAACAACTCTCCCTATGGTCATTTTTTTTACAATAACTGCTCACAGGACTCCCTGAGGAAAATATTTTGAGTCAGAGCCTGTTTCATTTTATGTGTGTCTTTTTAAGAAAAGTAATCATGTGGTGAGGTTTGTATAGGTCTTAACGGCGGATGTGTTTGCCCACCTACTGCGTGGCAAGCCGGATCGGAAAAGACTTGATGAGGGAGACCTTTTGACCTCTCCAACCATTTTCCTCCCAGAACTTCCTCTCCTTCCTTTCAATAAAAATACCCTCCACACAAGTTCCAAACTCCCCAAAGTTGGCATGAGCCATGATGTATTTTTTTCCATCACAAAACTTCATCTGTTTTCTTTGCATCCCTGCTAAATCACAAAACATAGAGAAACACTTGGGATACCTATGGCAGAGATGTCAGTTATTGAATAAAAGGTTCTTGGGGTGGCGATACCCATACCCGCCTCCCTAATTGTAAAGTAAATAAAATGGTCGTTAACGGCTGGTTGCGTCATTTTAGATTTAAAATATCGTTTGTCTATGATATAGTAACTGAGTAACTGCTTCGTTCCCTTATTCCAATCCTTACCTATATCATATGCCAAAACAAAAGGCCTTTGCTCGCTTTACTTGCGCCTAAGTATTGTTACCCGAAACTCTGGCCGCGTGTGTGATCGCGCCGAGATTCATTCCTGCCATGTTTCCGTTGCCCGCGCTGTCGATCACGTGAAGGACCTTCCCAGCACGCAGTACGATTGCCTGTGAAGTATTGTTACGCTATTGTGTGAATCCATCGTAAATATTGGATTGTTTTGCCCGCCGATATTGCCAAATGTCTTTAATTGTAAATGGACCCGCCTAAGTTCAATTGTTGATCTTAGTAATTAAGTTTACCCGCCGCGGCTGTAGAAACCGCCGTGTTTTGCACAGTATTGTGAACATAATAGAGACTAAAACCAGTGGCCTAAAAGTGGACTATAAAGACCTGAAGTGGACTATATGAACGTACAGTTGGTGAGTTTTTGGCACCCTTTTCAACTTTTCCTTTATTGGGCAGTTATGCAGTGAATTTTTTTTTATTTATTTAGCATGCGCTCATTCCCGCTTAGCGAACGGATTCGAGTTAAAATTGCCGCAACCAACGTCCATTCATTTTCCAAAATCCGAGCTTTTTCACGAATATCTGAAAAGTTTGTTCTATTAGCTTCCCCACCCGCTCACACTTTAAGGGATGGGAGGGGGGAGGGGGTGGTGTTGGGAGAGGGAGGAGTGAGAAGAGAAGTTTAAAAATTTAAATTTTCAGTTTAATTGAAAAAACTTTCAGACATGGAGTCGGAATTAATCATATTTTTTGTATAACGCTTGCATCTTAATCACAGAATTTCTAGGTGTTCCACAGCGGTTCTCAAACTGTAAGCAATAATGTTACTAATTTTTTGAAATAATAAATTACTAGCTGGGCCCGTTGCAGAAGCAACTAACGGGTTAAAATACTATGCGATTTGACATGTGAACGCGGACGAAGCGAGCAGGAGTGTGTGTTAAATTACATATATGAAGAAAAAACGATGTCTGAATGCGGATGGAGCGAGGAGTGAGCACCTACAAAGGGAACAGGTAGTCGACGCCCCCTCCAAAGTTTCATCGCAATCGGATGAACGGTTTAGCAATGCATAATTGCATGATGCCAGAGCTCACTATTGTATACAAAAACCATCGCCGGCATGCATACATGAAATCCCCAAAGTTTCATCACAATCGGATAAACGGTTTAGCAATTCATAATTTCATGATGCCAGAGCCCAACAGTACTTTGATACAAACCCTGATAATAACGAACAAAACAAAAAAAAAAGAATTATCCAATTAGGTGCAGTCGTTCGGAAGTTCGTTGAAGTTCGTTTCGGAAGTTCGTTGCGCGTACATATATTTCAGAGATTCATTTTTAAACAAATTTCATAATGCCAGAGCTCACCAGTAATTTTATACAAACCTTATCCTAACAATAACGAACACAACAAAAAAAGAATTATCCAATTAGGTGCAGCCGTTCGGAAGCTATGCGCGTACTTACATTTCGGCGAATCATTTTTAAACAAATTTCATAATGCCAGTGCTCACCAGTTATTTTATAAAAACCTTGTCCTCACAATAACGAATACAACAAAAAAAGAATTATCCATTTATGGGCAGTCGTTCGGAAGCTATGCGCGCACATAAATTTCCGCTACTCATTTTTAAACAAATTTCAAAATGCCAGAGCTCACCAGTAATTTTATACAAACCCTGCCCTGGACACAACAAAAAATAATTATCCAATTTGGTACAGTCGTTCGGTTCAATTCACTTCGGTTGTTAAAAAAAAATATTTAAAAACCTTCAATTTTTCAAGTTAATTTTAACGTTCTCTGAAAGTTCTGTTCAAATTCTATTCAAGTTCTGTAATTATTTCTGTTTTGAAATAATAAGTATAAATAAATAATAATAAATATATTGAAGATAATTGAATAAATACAACTCGCACATTACGTGAAAATGAACTAATTTAAAAATAACGTTCCCACCAACAGTGGGTGTCCAGAAGCAACCTCCGTGTACCTACATAATTCAAAAAGTGATCATCTTGGGTGATTTTTTCATTTCATATCATTAATTTTCGATTTAACATTTAAAGGAAAGAAGTTCATAAGTCGCTACCAATAATATTGGTGTAGGTACCTATGCGTTTTCTCAATAAATACTTGACAATCTTGAGTGATTTCTTTTAATATTTAAATGCTTCATAAGCCGGTACCTACCTAGTATATACCGAGAAAAATAATATTTGGGTAGGTACCTACGCGTTTTTTCTTACGTACTTTATTACTTTTCTTTAACGAATTTGCAATAACTTGATGGAACGGTAGGTACCTACCGCGTTATAAATTGTGTTATTTTCAGATGGCCAGCAATTTTCACACTATCGAAGAATTTAGGAACACGTTTTTGACATGAATTTTTCAGAAAATTATTGATTTTCGTCGGGTTCTCCTGACATATTTCATATGAGAATCGTATATAATTTTGATATTAAAAGTTGCGGAATTCTCTACTCTAACGTATTTTTTAAAAACATCTAAGCGGGGATCGGTTTCCGGGTCGCAATGCCGCGTACCGTAAAACCACTACCGAAAACTCTGAAAAGTCTGTATTATTTAGGCTAAATTTTTGACACTCGGAATCCTGACCTATCTCAAGATTATCTGACTCGCCGCCAAGCCAAAATGGACCTTGGCACGTTCCAAACTCGAGGAAGCGACCGTCTATTATCGCCTGCGGGGCCGAGGCCTGGGCTGGAAAGTAAGAGGGCTTAAGCGTCTTTGCATTTTCAAGCGAAAATACGCCGTAAGGTGGTACGCGATGCGGGGGAGAAGAGTCCGTTATCGCATCACCAAAACTGGAACCGTCGTTTGTATGGACTTTTTGACACGTTTCCTTCCGAAATGGATTTTCGTCTTTCGACTGGCGAACCTGTCGGCGGAAAACATAACCCCGGCCGAATTTCTTCGTCGGATAGTGAGAGATTACAGTTTCCGTCGCCAGGGTCGCACTTCAATTCTGTATCAGTCGTTTTGTATGAAACCGGTGTCAGAAAAGGCTGAAAAAAAAGGTGAGTTTTCCAAACTGAGCATTAATATATATATATTTGTATAATTTTTACAAGCACATTTCGCGGCCTTGGAACAGCAAGGTTCTATCTGATATTGATATGAAACTGAGATTCAAAGTTTTAATGCTGAATGTATTGTACTTAGATTATCTTTGTGTTTAAGGCTTCACAACCGGGCTCGAAAAGAAGAAGATGGAGAAATACGAAATTACGAATGTTAGAAGAGAGCGCTAACATTTACAGTGACAAAATTGCGAAAATGTTTAGTAAAACACGACTCGTTTAAAATACAGCAAAAATCTCGCATGGAGCATCTTAAGTATCATTTAAAGAAACATTGTGAATTTTTTCACAAGTATAATTTATGAAATAATGGAAACAAACTTGTTTTTAATAATTTTTGGAGCATACTTTGCGATTTTTTTCTATCGAGGGAATTTCATATAATTTACGTTTTGGTGCGGGCAGCATCTAGACATTATCTTAAAAAATAACATATATTTTTTTAAGAGCTTAAAAACTTCAAATGTTTAAGGGAGATATGTAAGAAATCGGTAGAAATTCGGCTTGCGGGCCCTTAAGAACATTGTACGGAAAATAGCACGTGGCATAGAAGCCAAACAACTAAGCAAATAAAAAATCCAACCATCTTGCCCTGATAATCAACACAGAGCAACAAGGTTCTATGTCTGTTTTAATTATTTTCTCAGAGTCAGGAAAATGACAGATGGATCGTTGTTGTTCCGAGCAATTGAGCTAAAACAAATGCAACCATGTTGCTCCAAATATATTTTATGTATAACAGATAGAACTAAATTGCCCAAAAAATTTGCAAATGGAAAATGATATGAAACATCAAACATCAAAAGAACACTTACATTCTTTACACATCTGCCGGATCTGCCCTGATGATGGACACTGCAACGCTGTCCTAAAAGTTGGCTAAAGAAGGAGGTGGCGCAAGACGGCTAACACCCCGAAAACAAATAATGAAAATACTTAATTTCTTGATCTCAAACACAGTAAAAATGCAGAAACGAAACTTTAATAGCTCTACTACAAAAAATTGCACATCCGTCATGGTTCTTCCATGGATGCAATATTTTAGCGATAAATTAGTATGATGTTTTGTCAAGTCTGTAGTTAGAAGTTAGATTGTAGAAATATTAATATATAAAAATGAATGTTTCTTTGTTTTTTCATTATGCGTTCCTAAACCAATCAATCGATTGCGATGAAACTTTGGTGATTTGTTGTACACATGCCCGCAAAGTTTTGAGTATTTAATGGGAAGATCTGGCGTTATGAAAATTCCAAAAAAAAGTTCAAATTGATTGAAAAAAGTGTGTATTTCATATAGTATAGCGGTAGGGAGAGATGGAGGGAGGAGAATCCGGGGAGGGAGTAAACGAAGGATGGGAAGGGGTTTGCGAGCTGAAGGAGGGGGTAGGGTGGAAGTGGAATGCGGTATGGGAGGGGAACGCGTTAAGGGGGAGGGCAGACGTTGGAGGGAAACGCAGACGGGAACGGGGACGCATGGGAAAGGACATGCAATTTTGAGAAACAATTTCTTTCTTTGAGAGGAATTGCAACGCTTGCCGGGTATTCGGAGTCTTAAATATAAAAAACCATATTTGTTTGTTCGTATTTTATGCGCTGCCATATCGTTCATCTAATTGCAAAGAAAAGTTGGTAATTTGTTGTGCGCACGCTCGTGAATCTTGTAGGCTATATATAATGTTTAGCTATGGCGTTATGAGATTTGTATAAAAAATCTACTACAGTAGGTGCGCAAATGGTTTGAAAATGTGTGTATTTCATATAGTTAAGCGGCAAGGAGAGAAGGCGGAAAGGGAATCCGGGGAGAAATAAACGAAGGAGAGGAAGGGGTTCGTGGACGGCAGACGAGGGAGGGGGAAGTTGGAAGGGAAGATGGAAGGGAATGAGGATGCATAGGAAAGGACACGCAGTGAGAAACACTTTCTTTCTTTGAGTGGTTTTGTAACGCATGCCGGGTACTCGCTAACATATTATTATCATTTTTTATAGCGCCGTTGAGGTTATTTTTTACAAAAACGACGCTATAAAAATCATCCAAATATTATTATTAAAACATAAGAAAAAAACCGTTTTGAGCTCTCCTGGAACAAAATTTAAAAGTTAGAGAATTTTGAAATCCAGGATTTACATGGATGATAAAGACGAACTGCTGGTTCAAGCAACCAGAGTAAAATGTGAGGAAGCCTTGGATTTTGTAGAATGGAGTGAATTTGAATATGACTTGCAGCGTTGTACAACTTTTCATACTTTTATTTTCTTTCCTCTGCACAGAATGGGAACTAAAGCGATTCATTTCAATCCGAATGAAATATTGTAATATTCATAAATCACAACTGAAAAAGTGAAATTTATGAAAATATAGTAGTTTAATCAAAAGGAAGTTTTGAAAGATCGTTTTTTGTGAAATATTATGTTTATTTTGACGTGTTGTGGAAAACTTAAAAAAAAGAAAACATTAAATTTTTAACGTATTTTTGGCTATAGAATCAAATTTTTCAGGTCTTCGTGTTTACGAGCAAGTCAATTTTAATTTAATATTTTAGTAAATTTTTTTTTTTTGTTTGAATAACTTGCTCTCTTTTGCTCTTGTCTTCTTCTTTGTCAGATTTTCGTTTAGATTTATTAATATTAGCATAGGAATACGATGGAAACAACCTCCAAGAGTTTATATATGTAATAATACAAAAAAACCGACTGTTCAGTTCACATGCGGTGGAAGTGAAACCGTCAGAAAACTAATGTAGACAAGAAAAACGACGTTATAAAAATGCTTTACTCAGAATTTTTTAGAAACTAAAACTCAGATTTATTGCAGTAAAACTATTACAGAAAAAAAAAACATTATTTCATTGTAAGCGGGTAGTTTCATAGAGCAGGTAATTTGTTGTAATTTTTCACAAAAATGTATTATTCAGAAAATCTTAGAAACTTAAACTTGGATTTATCGGAGTAAAAAAATTACAGAAAATATACTATGTCATAGTAAGCGGGTAAGTACTTTGTGATAATTTTTCACAAAAATTGACGATATAAAAATAAATTTTTTTATTTATTAAATATAAATTTTGTAGAAACATTTTTTCATAGTACGCAGGTAGGTACTTTGTTGTAATTTTTACAAAAACGACGCTATCCTTCCGATTGGGGAGACTACGAAGCACCGCATAAAGTAGATGCCGATTATGCTTTCTCATTCCCCTTGCAGGATAAATCCTATAGATGTATGTTTTTTTTCTTTTTATTGTCACTTTTTCGTTTCATCGAGTTTCAAATCACGACGGTGCTAAAGAACTTATTACTTCAAAAAATTAATTAAATATTTTTAGGTATTTTGGCATCAAATACAAAATAAAATTTTATTTGAAAAAAGGTTGCACAGCCGTTTCTCTACATTCTAAAACCTTTCAAACCGAAATCCAAACCATGTATGAAAACGTTTCACCACATTCGGTTAGATATGCAATCTTCAGGTGTAAAATAAATTGATCCCTTAAGACGGTTAGCCTAACTCCTTCAGGGGTGTGGTTTACAGGACTAGCTGCGGTAGGTACAGTCATGAAGGATACAATCCACCCTTGTATTTGTATTGTATTGCTTGGGATATAGAATGGTAAAGGTTGGTGTAAAGGGTAGTAAAAGTGACGAGCGAGTTTTTGTGTATATGAAAACGCGAAGTATTGTAAGAACAAATAATGCTCTCGTAGATATATACCTAGGTTCAGATACGTTTTATTTTCACGGCCAAAAGTATTTTCGTTTTTTTGTTTTTGGGGTGCCTCCTTCTTTACATTTCTTAACATAACTGCATGACTTTTCGGACAGCGTTACAGTGTCCATCATCAGGGCAGATATGTAATTGTTAGTGGTTAAATATGGGTTTATGCACTTGCTGCTAGCTCCACTCCACTACGAGCTGGTGTTACAGTATACTTCAAAATGGTTGTAGATTTCAATTGACTCCGTAATCAGACGTGCTCCAATAGGAACTGGTTCCAAAAAAGCTTGTTCCTCGAATGCACTGTCATTCAGTGATCGCTAGTTACCGGTACAAAGTATCCGAGTTGGGCGATGGCTTGGGAATTGGTTCCAAAATAGCCTGTTCCTCGAATCCACTGTTACCTAGTGATCGCTAGTCACTATTTAGCCGCTTGATACAACTGAGTATTACCGTCAATTTTCTTTCAATCGATAATGGACACTGTAACGCTCTCCGAAACGTTGACTAAAGAAAGAGGTAGCGCAACATTGCATAACACCTCAAAAACAAATAACGAAAATACCTAGGCTCGTCTATAAATAAGTGACGAAGGAGGTTGTAAAACAGAAGTCAAAAGAAGAATTTGCATGACACAAGACGTCATAAGGAAAATAAACAAGACATGGAGTGACAGAGGCATAACGAAGACCCCTATGATGAGACTCGTACGGACATTGATTTTCCCCATATTTCTGTACGGTGTGGAAACATGGACACTTAGAGCTAGCGAAAGAAAATGGATGGATGCTCTCGAAATTGTGCTGGAGCAAAATGCTCAGGATTCCATGGACAACCAGACGCACAAATGTACCAATTCTGGAAGAACTAAGCATCCACAATAAGCTTTTAACTATCTGCCTATGACACACTTTAAGATATCGTGGACATGTTGCTCGCCAAACTGAGGACTCCAACTTGGGGAAACTCACAGTCACTCGCAAAGTGGAAGGCAGAAGAAGCAGAGAAAGGTCGTCAATACGCTGAAGTGACCATGTATCACTGACGCCTGGTATGTCGGTATCCGCAGCCATGTTCACAATGAAAATTTATAGAAGGGGTTAAGATTCTCAGCAATGAGGAACCGACTTGAGAAGAAGTAGTTTTGAGGTGTCTCAACAAAGATCCGAAATGCTGTACAATGTGAGAGAATCAACTGTCACCCATTCAGGTCAAATACATTACCCGAACGGTTACAGAATTACCCGATGATATCCGATCGACAGCTGAGCACCTTCAGAAACTAGTTCCCTTATCTCAGATAAACACAGAGCACGCATTAGAGCGGATGTTATGTCCGGTTAAGTGTTCATTGTAAATAAGACGATAATAAATACGACCGTAAAGCGTCGATGACACTGAGCGAGTTTACAAGCTACTATCTTAGAAATTCATTATCTGTTAGTAAACTCGCTCAGTGTCGTCGCTAACCAGCAGATTGTTGACAATCTACGAAAACAGTTGATAGGTCGTCAACTTTACTTGCCAATCGCTTACTCGTGATTGGTTTTATGTTTTCAATATGGCTGCCAATAAACAGCTGATTTCGACTGTCAAACATCTGACAGAATTAGTTAACGCAGGCGTCGTTATTCTCGCTACTGGCGCTAGCAGCGACCTCAGTTTCCTACGCTGCTGAGCGAGTGGACAGTTTTGTGTGTCATCATGACAATCTCACTCGCCGATTCACCCGCTTTTAAACTTAGTAGTACTTTTAAGCTTGTAAACTAGCTGAATGTAATTGAGGCTTAAGATGATGAAGAAAAGTATCATTGGAACTCCCGATCATCCGAGAAGAATTGTTCATCAGAGGAAACAACAGACACCACAATTATCTAGTGTGTAATATGTCACAGGCTATTATACCTCTATAGACACCACAGAGGGTTGTGGGTTGTGGAAAGGTAAGGTAGTGTAATATCAGCTAGGGTTCTCTAGTGACCTTAAGGGTAGGTGGGATATTACCTCTGAGGATTGAATCAACATAAAATGTTAAGTACCTAGTTGTACGGACGGTGGGTCACAACTTTTAAAAAATAATATGTTTCGGCTATTGTGAATTCAACGTTTTTAGAATGTGTTGTATTTTTTAACGACCACAAGACATTTGATTCCCCTACAGTTGATTCGCTGTCAGTTGATCCCTTGGATTGTTGATCCCCAAGATAGTTATCTCCCGGAAAGTTAATCCCCCAGGCGGTTGATCGTTCGGACACTTGATACACCAAATGATTATGTCAGGTTTTAGGTACGTTCTTCCTCCCTGGTAATGTATGCAGAGGATAAACATGTTTTAAATATATTTTATTTTATGAGAAAAACTCTCCTTTTATAACTTTTGAAGGTTATTCCCATTCGTCCCGGATAGACGAGAGGTTCTGGGTTCGAGCCCCAGTTGCGACCATTATCTTTTTCTGTTTTTTTTTTTAAATGGGCGCCCTGGTTGACACGATTAGTACCTAATAAAAAAAAAAACACATTAATTCTTAATTCAAACAAATGCTGCTATGGCCCGTACCTCGGAAAAGTAAAAAAAAAAAAATGTTAAAATGGCAGCAGTCAGAATTAAAAAAAAACATTTTTTTAGTAAATTTTTTACTTTTCCGAATTTTTAAAAAATTATATTGTGAAAATTCTGATTTGTTTTTAGTTAAGTCGCACAACAAATTTTGAGTAAATTGGTTCAGTAGAACTTGAGATATCGTGTCAACCATCTCGAAAAAAGTAGTTTCGAGAAAAATGCGTCTAAAGTTTTGTTCTAGGTATTTAGATAATAGTTATATTCCGTCTAAAATAGCTTTAAATTTTAAAATAATTTGAATTTCGAAAAATCCTTTAAAGGAGATATTTTTGAATATTTAAGCTATGTAAATATGAAAAAAATAATTTCTAGACCAGTATACCCCTTAATAATATAAATGATACAAAAAGTCAATAGACATCTTGGGTAGAAATCAATTTCGATGATAATAATGCTATGTCCCAAAGAAGCTTGTAGAGACAAAATCATCTTTTTTCCTAAGCCGACTGCTCATACAGTACATAATATGCGAAGCAATAAAACTTTTTTTTTAATTTCGCGTTTCCTATAGATATAACTAATTGGTGCCTTTGTTGGATATTGAAAAGTGCACAAAATATCATCAAATTTTAACTTCCTCTGCAGGTGGTACACAGACCCTAAAATCTTAGAAAAATGGAAATTTCATACAAAAAAAATCCATCCGATTCACTCCGTCCCAATAAGTATATCGTATTTTGTTATTCGGCGGTATATCCTCTCCGCATTTCCCTTTGATGACACGGCATTATAGGTAGCAAAAAGATTTGTGAAGTGGACTTCCACATATAAGAGGCCTCCAGATATCGATTATATCAGTTGATTAGTCAGACATCTCTGAAAAATCGAAATTTGAATTGATGTTAAAATGCAGTTATATGTAAAAGTGTACACTCTATCTGGTACAATACTCAGACTACTTATAAACAGCACCAAATCAATTACGAGTATAATGCAGAAAACCGGGACACTGGTATAATATTTCAAAATTTCATTAAATTTTACAGGACCGTTATGCCTCCCGTAGTTATTTTATGGCGTATTTAATACATAAAACACAGACACTTAAATAATATTTGATTTCTTGATTGAGCTTTCGAATATTGCTTTCCCCACCATCTCAAAACTTAGTGTTTGGAGATGTCTGTCTAATCTACTTCTGATTCTTCTTGTGCTCTGTCCGTTCAACGGACGTTGGCTATCATGTTGGCTATGCGGACTTTGTTTACTGCGGCCCGGAACAGCTCTACAGTTATAGACTGGCCAAACCACCGTCTCAGGTTTTTCAGCCATGAGGTTCTCCTTCTTCCAGGGCCCCGTCTTCCGGCAATCTTTCCCGCGTTATGAGGTGCAGGATCTCATTCATCTCTGGATGTCTCATCACATGTCCAAGATATTGAAGTTTTCGGATTTTTATAGTTTTAATTACTTCCTTTTCTTTATTTATCTGCACCATAACATCTTCATTTGTAACCCTGTCCATCCAGCTTATTTTAAGTATTCTTCGGTAGATCCACACCTTGAATGCCTCAAATCGATCTAATTTCTACTAATCTACTGGACGATCGATATACAGGTTGTCCGGGGGTAAAGTGCATTAACTTCGGGAGGTGATTCTACTTGATGATAGGAGTAATAACAACTTTTTCCGAAATTACAACATTTGTAGACGTACCTACTAAAAATCCTTAGTGTGAGGTACGATCTTACTTGCTGAGCGCCCGCCGGGCACGATTGTGGCAACATTGCATGGTTGTGAGTGGCCCGTATCGTAACAGCGGAAAATAATAAAGCTGGCGGCACACGCTGGTCTATTTTTATCTTTTTACCACAAAACAACCCCTAAATGTTGGAAATTCGATAAAAGTAATTTATGTATAATCACCTCCTGAAGTTAATGCACTTTACCCCCGGACACCCTGTACAGTATATCTACTTTTGTTATCTGGCCGTATATCTTCTTTGTATACGTTACCAGGGGGGAAGTAAAACCTCAATAATCTTTTAAGGGATCAAGTATCCGCGCGAGCAAGTATACCAGGTATCAACTATTCGAGGGATCAATTTGCAGGGTGTCAACTGTGAGGGGATCAACATTAGAGGGTTCAAAACAGGATATTATCACAATTTTTGGGATTCTCAATTCAGTGCTTTCGAGAACGCCTGACAGTAACAATGACTAACGATGATTGAACGATGACCAATTAAACATTCTTTACCATTTGAATAAAAATTTGGATAAACGCGTTGTTTTTTAGACAACATATTTTACAGCTCGCTCCATAAACTCGTATACATTGATAAAAACGAGAATACAATTTAAAAGAAATGCCTTTACAGAAATAGTAGTTGTCCAAATTTTAATGTCAGAGCTCAGCGTTGAAGAATTAATAAAATAAAAAAAAATCTTTTTGTTTTTGTTTTAATTATTTCTGGAGTTCACATTTCAATCACCTTTCTAAGCCATCATTTAAAATTACAGAGAATGGGAAGGTTAATTTATACATTAATTTTATTTAAATTTCAGAATTATATGAAAGATTGGAGTCGAGTTTAGGCAATTTTAGATAAGGCTTGATAGAAGATAGGATATTTATTTAGAGAGGGACAACCAAAAAATATGTGATCTAAGGATCCCACTTCTAGACCTCAGAAAGTACAATCTGGGGAGACAAGGACCTGAATTTTAAAAAGGTGAGAAGGAACGGAACAATGTCTAATTCTCATTCGAATAAGTGTGGAAATTTCTGTTTTGTAAAAATGGGGGAATTGTGTTCAAAAACTTTTTTTTACGACACAAGAGTACCAACTGCTCCCTTTTTGATCCAACGGGGCTATGGCATTCCCAATTGGATATGTTGTGAGGCTAAGATAGCGAAAGGATGTAGGGAAAAGGGAGGTGGATGTAGGGAAAAGGGAGGTGGATGTAGGGAAAAGGGAGGTGGATGTAGGGAAAAGGGAAGTACCTGGCTATCAGAAAGCCATTTCAAGCAACATTTCAATTCTGAATGGTGGTCTTATGCCAGGGCAATACTGAGAGTATCATCCACTCTGGAACATGCAAATATACTATGAATTATTTTTTGCTAATAAATTGTAAGAAAACACAAATAAATCAAATACACTTTACTTGCGCACGCCGGGATTCGAATCCCTGCATCTCTGGATTGCTTGTCTCTGAATCACGGAGGCCGGAGAATACCTATGTATTAAATGTGAATGAAGTAAGGAGTGTGTACTAAGTTAAAGATATCTGGCAATATCGAACGTCTAGTTGATTGTTCAGACCATCTACATACATACTGCTAAGTTTTGAGATAATGATGAAAACAACATACAAATACTCGATATAAAGTAATATAATTTAGAAAAATGAAACAATACAACTTCGTATAAACCACTTATATAATGCGTAAATTCTACCGGTTAGTTTGTTTGTTTGTTCCGAATACGGTAGGATTTACGCATTATATAAGTGGTTTATACAAAGTTGTATTATTTCAGTTTTCTATAACCACTGGAGCGACCATGTCGAATAATTCGACATTTTGTTTTCTTCTAGGATTGCCCACGTCGAATAATTCGACGTTTATGACGTACCACTCGTAAACAATTAAAAACTATTTAATTATTTACCAGTTCCTGGCCAATATTTATTCCGTTGGAAAGCTGGTAATATTTTCTCTCATCTATGGCAACACTATTACTATTTAGATGCTTCTGGAAAACGTAATTCGCGGTTAAAATCTGACAGTTCATATTCAACACCGACGCAAAACTGTTTGACAGGCCGGATGAATTTACACATGTTTTAAAATGCCGTAAATGATTGTGTTTTTGCATTTTAACACCAAACAGTTATCACAATTCAATTATCCATGTATTATCCATGTGGTTAACGTGTTTTCAAGTGTTCAAACTGAGAATTTAGTGATTTTTAACATGTTTTACGTAAATCGAATTTGAAATCTAAATTTCATTCGATTTTTGTGTTTATTTTTACAATTATCGACCTACTTACTTGACGTGTGCATTCGAACTATAGTTTATCAATTAGAAGAATTCTTAACAAAGATATACATCTAAATTTCAATTAGCTTTGAAAAGTTTTAATCTAGAATATGACAACTAAAGCTAGCTGTCAGGTGCAATTTTTGTGACAAAGCAAATGGCGGATCTCGGCAAAATAATTGCAAATATTGGAAAAGGTTAGTACTACGTATTCTTATGATATATTATCTTATTAAAAACCTTGTATTTTGTTTAGACAACGTGTAGAAATCAAAAATATCCAATGTTGACTTGAAAAAGTAAAATTTAGGACAATCTTACAAGAATTAACACGCAGGAATCCCACATTTTTAAAGTTTACGATTTTATAATATTTTTTTTTATAATTCCTACAAATATGTGATAATCAACAAAAGATAGGTTAATTTATTAACTATATAGAACTATAATCAGTTTGCATGTCTTCATATTAAAATTCGGAGATATGATTTTTTCAAGGTCGGCGGAAAAATTTCGAAATGCCACGAGCAATCGAGGCCAAAAGTTATAAAACGCGCGGTCGCTCCAGTGGATAATGGATAACCACAAAGTGATAGCTACATTCAAAAATATAATATAATTTACATCTGTCTGTGTTTTACATATTAAATACGCTATGTAATAACTCCCTGAAGCATAACCGTCCGGTACATTAGTATAACATTTTGAATATCCAACTCGTGACCCAGAAAACATCAATATTTTGTTTAATTCACTAAAAGTTTTTCAGCATTATAATTGATTTGGTGGTGTTTAAAAGTAATCTGAGTATTGTACCAGATAGAGGGTACACTAATACATATAACTGAACACTGAACTCTAATTTCGATTTTTCGGAGATGCCTGAAAAATCAACTGGGCGATTAATATATCAGGGATATAAATGCTAAAACGCCACTTTTCTTAAAAACTGTTGAAGTGAATGGCATTTTTGCTTTTATTTCTCCAATATTAAAGCAATTCAATTTAATTTATTGATTTTAAAAAAATTACAAAATTACAATTTCAAGGCGTTTTTAAAAGAGAAACATATTTGAGATGAGTTAAACAGATTTAGACTAACAGCAACAAAGTTTGCCATTTGAATTTTGCTTCATTGATGTTAACATCAATATTCCAAGTGATTATAATTAACAAAAATACAGTTCTCCCGCTGGCATAACCATTAGCAAGTTAGTTCTGCAAGCCGGGAGATAAAACAGTCTATGCTGTCGGTGACGGAGACAACCATCGGGAACATAGAAACTAATGCTCTCCATGATAGCCGAGTTTTCGAACCATCCACGAATCATTATTTTTAATTGTAAAACTAATGTTTTTAAGACAAGATTTTTTTATGCATAGCACAAAGGGTAACAATTATTATAAGCAATAATTATCAGCTTGAAACACTCATCCACATTGAAAAATCTTCCGAGAAAAGATACATGACGCCAACGGGACTTGAACCCGTGTCCTCTCGATTGCCGGTCGAATGCTCTGACCACTGAGCTATGGCGGCTTATCTCGTACCCGCCAAATGATTCAATATATGCTAGTGTTTCATTCAACAATTACTGCTTATTATATTTTTTCCACCATTTTTTCAGGTGGAAAAAATATAATAAGCAGTAATTGTTGAATGAAACACTAGCATATATTGAATCATTTGGCGGGTACGAGATAAGCCGCCATAGCTCAGTGGCGAGAGGACACGGGTTCAAGTCCCGTTGGCGTCATGTATCTTTTCTCGGAAGATTTTTCAATGTCGATGAGTGTTTCAAGCTGATAATTATTGCTTATAATAATTGATCCACGAATCAGTCTGAAGAAATGTGTGACAATGAACATATCCCTTCTGACCCGTAGACGGTTCATACTGAGCATGCCCAAGAGAAAGTGGGTAGGGTAGAGCCACGGGTAGTAGCCATACTCCCTCAAGTGAAGAAATCTCAGAAATTTCTTCTGAACCTTTTCCAACATGAGGGAATACTTCACTTGGTGTGGGATCCAAACCTCCAAACCACCGATCTACTCTCAAGCTTACTCCTAAAGCGTCGATGACACAGGGAGAGTTTACAAGCTACTATCTACTAAGTTTAAAAGCGGGTAAATCGGCGAGTGAGATTGTCATGATGACACACAAAACTGTCAACTCGCTCAGAAGCGTAGGAAACTGAGGTCGCTGCTAGCGCCGGTAACAAGAATAACGACGCCTACGTGAACTAATTCTTCAAATGTTTAACAGTCGAAATCAGCTGTTTATCGGAAACCATGTTGGAAACATAAATAAACCAATCACGAGCAAGTGGAGCAAGCGTGTAGGCGAGTAAATTTGACGACCTTTCAACTTTTTTTCGTAGATTGTCGACAATCTGCTAGTTAGCAAGTAACACGATGACACTGGGCGAGTTTACCAACAGATAGTGAATTTCCCAGATAGTAGCTTGTAAACTCGCCTTGTGTCATCGACGCTTAACCAAAGCATTGTATAGTAGCGTGTGTCAATTATTTCAAATTTTGAATTCAGAAACGCCCGGGGTCTCAAAAGTTGCGTCTTGCAAAGAAAATGAGAACTGCATTTAAATTTATTTAAATTTTAAATTTTTTTTTTCAGTATTCTAAACTTTTAAGGTTTGTTTATTATTAAAAAATGAGTATAACTGACAAAAATGAAAAAAAAGTTCAACTTTATGAATACAAGTAAGTCAACAAGAATTCTGATTTTATCCAGAAAAAGTGTTATTTTCCCCTTTTATTTTTTTAACTAACACATCACATATGGTTAAAAAATTTTTTTTTTTGGTTCTCTGTACTGCAGTTATGTAATGAAAAATAAGTTTGGTACAAAATATTAAATATGAACCCTTTGTTTTATTTTTTTTCCAAATCACGAAATCCATTTTTTTTCGAAACTTCCGGCCATTTTAGTGGGCTAATAGTGAACAATAATTTCATTTATTTTTACGTTTTCGAATAGCTACAGATCATACGAAACTTTTGAGACCCCGGGCGTTTAAATATAAGGCCATTTGTTTTCTCTCTATGTAGAGCGACACACGCTATTGTATAGTACTGTGAGAATACGGGTGTTTCTGATATTTCTTGCAGTGCGTAGGACAAAACCAAGCATTCTCAGTAAAGTTACTACACGTCATTACTATCGTCTCTGAAACGGTATGATTGTTAGATAGTTAAGATCAGTATTTTTTTTAGATATTGTAATTCTAAGAAATTGTGTACAGAAAATTGCGAATGAAAATTAAGAAATTATGGTGAAGAGTTGGGTTAACAAAAATTTTCACAAAATTAATTATTCCATTCAACATAAAGGTAGGAATTTAGAGAAGATACCCTTGAAAACAACTAGATCCTATAATTGAACGCGAATTTAATTAAATATTTAATTAATATTCTACGAATTTTACTAATTGGAAAAGTTTTTCCTACTGAAAAGATAATATAAACTACTTTGGTAAATTATAAAGATAGCTGGGCACTGGCTTAAAAACAATTCAAAATGTTATAGAAATTTCTCAGATTTCGTTTAGGAGGTGTTTGCATATAATATATTATATTTATTTATTTCTATTAAATAAATATATTCGATTTTAGATTTTCACGGCCAAAAGTATTTTTGTTATTAGTTTTTGGGATATTATGACGTGTTGCGCTACCTCCTTCTTTAGCCGACGTTTCGTACAACGTTACAGCAAACTTGGCCACTCTGACAAATCGGCAATCGCCGAGCACTTAATCGAAACCGGCCATTACTTTGGATTTGTCCCCGAGGTCCTGGGAAGACCCAAAACTCATAGAGCGCGCCTGATTACGGAGGCAATTTAAATTCACAAAAATCCTATAAATATTAATAGAGACGACGGAGCTAAGCTCAACAGTTCTTGGTATCCGGTAATTGACGGTTACATCAAGGCTAAACGCAAAAAAATATGTTAAAGTATATTGTAGCGCCAGCTCGTAGAGGAGTGGAGCTGGCGACACGGTATCGCTCCTAAGTAGATAAGTAAAAACATCACCCTTAACTATTACACATCTGCCCTGATGATGTACACTGCAACGCTGTCCGAAACGTTGGCTAAAGAAGGAGGTAGCGTAACACGGCATAATACCCCAAAAACTAATAACAAAATAATTTTTGGCCGTGAAAATCTAAAATCGTATAGATTTCAATATTTATTTTTAACTTGATGAGTAAAACCTCAAATTATAATATTTTAAACTAAAAATATATTACCATTTGTTATTTCGGCTACTGGCATTATTCCTAAGTCTCTCATTCAAAATTTAGGCATATTAGATTTGTCAAAGAATTTATATATAAAAATGCGGAAATCAGTCATTTTAAATACATGTAGGATTACAAAAGATTTTTTAAATATTTATATTGAGGGATCAGTAGGCTTTACAGGTTCAATTAGGAGTTCCACAGAGCCGAACCCTCTCATATGAAAATATCTGGAGTAGGTGATTTTTTTTCCCATTTGGTCTCTGGTGGGTTGACATATCGTTCTTGTATTGTTTTGTAATTATAATACTTATATAGTGCAATTGCATAGCTTGGATTGACTAGATGATCATTTGGGAAAATGAAAAATGGAAAATGAAAAAATTTAACCCGGACATTTAAATCTGGTGCGTAAATAAAGGAAATATTAGCGAAACTCGATCAAAAGTCTGAACAAATCAGAAAAAAGACACGATCAGATCTAGGACTCGAACCCAGGACCTACGCCTTGCCAGGGCGGAGCTCCGCAAGCAAGCTTATGAATGCCAGCAATTCTGGATTATCAAATGAGTCATTTAGAATTTTATACGTACCTAAACTACTGAGTTCCAGGCTTGCGTTGCTATGCCACTTAATAAAGAAATTGTTTGCTCTTCCCCTTCCGCCTCCCCTTCCTCTCCCGCATCCCTTCCCGAAAGATATTCGTCGCGAAGTTCCCCTTCCTCCTCCCGTGTTCCTATCCCCCCTTCCGCATTCCATACATTCAGTCCCGATACATTCAGTTTTCAAACAGCTCGCGTGCCACCTATTGCAATTTTTTATACATATTTCATAATGCCAGAGCTCATCAGTATATATAGAAACCTTCGCGGGCGTTCTCACAACAACTCACCAAAGTTTCCTCACAATCGGATGAACGGTTTAGAAAACGCCTAATTTCATGATGCCAGAACTCACTATTATACATAGAAATTATCGCAGGCAAGCGCACGTCAACTCCCCACAGTTTCATTGCAATCAGATGAACGGTTTAGCAATGCACAGACACCTCATATACTCTCATATATATATATACAAATCCAGGAGCAAGCACGACCTCCGACGACCTCCGTAGTCCAGTGGCTAAGACTCTTGACTCACATTCCGGAGGTCGCGGGTTCGAATTGCGCAAATAAATTTTATTTGATTAATTTGTGTTATTTCACAATTAATTCATTTTAAATAATATATAGTATATTTGCGGCATGTTCCAGAGTGGAAGATACTATTAGTATCGCCCTGGTGTAAGACCACCATTCAGAATTGAAACGTTGCTTGAAAATGGCTTTAGCCGTGTTTAGTGACCAGATCTGAATAGCCAGGTACTTCCCAACCTTCCTCTTCCCCACCTCCTTCCCCTCCCCACTACCTTCAGCCTAACAACATACCCCAATTGGGGATGCCATAGTCTCACTGGCTCCAGACGGGAGCAGTTGAGATTCTTGTGCGGTATTCACTGTAAAAAAAAAGCATATTTTGATTTTTATTCCTATGTATAGATTTTCATTAATTTTTCCACTCTGTCAATAAGTATTTTTTTATGCATTCTTTTTTATACCTGTTTTATGAATAATATTATATTTGACGGCCTTCATAGTTAAGGGATCTCTTGAATCACAATCCGAAGGTCGCGGGATCGAATCCCGGGGTGGGCAAATAAATTTTAATTGATTAATTTGTGTTATTTCACAATTAATTCATTAATAATAATATAGTAGGTACATTTTGCGGCACATTCCAAAGTGGAGGATACTCTCAGTATTGCCAGTAATTGAAACGTTGCTTGAAATGGCTTTAGCCGTGTTTGGTGACCAGATCGGAATAGGCAGATACTACCCCACGTTTCTCGTCCCCATCTCCTTTCCCTCCCCCTTACCTTCAGCTTCACAGCTTACGCCAATTGGGGATGCCATAGTCTCACTGGCTCCAGGCGGAAGCAGATGGAACTTTTGTGAGGTATTCACATAGAAAAGTGTTTTTAACAATGGGATATTTTCTTCCGTTGTTTTTTTTTTCATTCTATTTCAGTAATACCTTCCAATTTATAACAATATTATCTGACCCGGCAACGCGTTGTTGTGGCTAACGAAACACAACGCCATCTACTGGATGGTTAACCAACCTAGATAACTAAGTGTTATGTCGATAAATTTACTAACACCGCCATCTGTTAGAAACTTATGTAACTTACAAATAATTACAAATCATCAAGTGAGATCCCTGAGGCGAAGTGTTTGATCGTGTGAGAAATGTGGATATCTGCAAAGAATGTAAGGCTGATGTAAGCATAATGAATAAGATTAAGAAAGCTACCCTCAGATGGTTTGGGCATGTAGAGCGAATGAAAGAAGAAAATAGTGTGAGAAGAATATATGATGCAAATTTGAATGGAATAAGAAGTCGGGGACGCCCGAGGAAGACATGGCACGATCAAGTGAATCAGATACTTGAGTTGGGCCGTGTCAAAAATCAGAATAATAGAAGAGTATGTATGAGACGATGTATGAATGTGAGTGAGGCAAAGACTGTGTGCCAAGACCGAGTTGTTTGGCGGTCCGTCCTATCTGGCTACCTCTGCGGAGAAACGGTGTGATGGTTAGTCAGTTAGTCACAAATCATTGTCTTATACAATTATTTAATGAATATTTAATTCGAAATAATAAATAATTAGGTCGATAATCGAGATAAAAACTATCCTATCTTTTAAGTTGGACCAAATTACACAAAGCCAAATTTAATCAAAATCGGTAAAGTAGTTTTGTAGTTTATCTCGAACAAACATCGTGATGCGCTATTTTTATATATATAAAGATAAAGATAACGCAATTAAAACATAATAATATAACATATTGAAACAAATCCCTATTATGGCGTATAATATAAGTAAGACCCGGGTGTCGGCTGTAAGTGACATCTGGCGGCCATAACCAGAACTGTCGGCCTAACAAGACTTAAATTGGATGTTTGGGCTGGGGGTGGTGAACTATGTACCCCCACGGGGCGGTGAGGGGGAGGGAAGGGACACCACCTTTGTTTTGGGATCTTTGTAGTAAGAATGTACAGGGTGGTTAGAGTTTATTTTTTAAGTAATATTTTTCAAATGTGATTGCAGCACAAGGCTCTCTCGGCAAATCGTTGAATTATTTATAACAGTTATTTTGTTTGGTTTTCCTGATAAAAAAAGGAGCAGGAAACGGATTTTTCGTCGAATATTTTTAACTTTAAATTAATTTGGGTCATTAATAATATCGGTTCCACCACTCGAGAAACATTAATTGGAGTGGTTCGCTACGTTTGGTGACTTAGCAGAGGAGCCCAAATTCATGGGGAGAGGGTTGTTTAGGTCTTTACGGCGTATGCGTTAGCCCTACTACTGCGTGACGGGCCGGATCGGGAGAGACTAACTGAGGTAGACCTAACCTAGATTTTTCCAGCCAAACTCTCTCGGCACCGAAGTGGGAGGGATGGATTGATACGTTCGTCACTCCTGAACACAGTGACCCCCATATTCCTTCCCACCCTTCAAACCCTTTTCCTTCCTAGATATTTCTCTCCTTCATCTCTTTAAAAAGATCTTTCACACAGGATCCCAAAAAAATACATAGGCCCTGAGGGAGTTTATGTTCTTCAGGGCCTCCTGTGTGGAGATATTAAAAAAACCTCACTCCATGAACCGGGGCATCCCTCCTAAGTCACCAAAGGTAGTGAAACACTCGGGGTGTCCTATGGCAGAGGTGTTGGTTATTCAATAAATGGTTTCCGGAGCGGCGGTACCCATAACCGCCTCCCAAAATTGTAAATGTACGGTAATGTACAAGTGTCAGATTGGCATTTGAATGGCCACTCTGTACGCAGAACGCCAATGGGACTCGATGCGACTTTGTCCGTCCACCAACCAAATGGAAACGGTATTTCACAAAAGAGTACTCACCGCAGATGTTGCATCTTTCAGTGGAATCCATCCATCTTCTATCTTCTGGTCTACACACCCGCAAAGTTTACGTTATAATTACAGACGCAAGATAGTAGACTTTATCACGATTTACTGTATAGAAAAATGGGGAAAATCAGCGTGCATAACTACCCTGTACCAGGGGTACAAAGGGGGTAGGGTATGAGATGTTGTGACAATATCTAGCCAATATAATTTAGTCACAGTAATATCATCGCCTTGACTATTATGAATTTTAACACGGCGTTAATAAGAGGAGGGTTGCACGAAAGGCTGTACCGGGTCTGTTTTATTGTAGTGCAAAAACGGGCTTTGAATAGTTCAAACCTTATCGGGGGATTTATATTAAAAATTTATCGAAAACTCACTTTCCTAAACCAAGTCTAATAATGATTAAACTAATTTCCGTTCCCGAAAATGGACGGAGATCTTTTTTATAATGGACAATGGACTCTGGACACTGAACACTGGACACTGGACACTGAACACTGGACACTGGACACTGGACACTGGACACTGGACACTGTAACGCTGTCCAAAATGTTGGCTAAAGAAGGATGCAGCGCAACATTGCAGTATAATTCAATTCAATTATTTATTCATTTTCAAAACATTAAAAAATAAAATTTTAAGATTTAAACAGATTTAAGCAATTTATATTTCAATGAAGCACAATCATACTAACAACAACAAACCTTGTTGTCTGAATTGTGCTTCATTGATATTAAACACATCGATATTCGAAGTTATTCTATTTAACAACAAGACAGCTCTCCCGACTGGCATAACTGTTCCATCAAACTGTTTGCTGATGACACACTTTTATATATCATAGCAAATAATATTGAAGATGCATTGTCAAAAATACAAAGTGAACTTCATGAAATATCTAAATGGTTATGCATAAATAAACTCAAATTAAATGTAAATAAAAGTAAATTCATGGTATTAGGGAAAAAACAAAATGAACTTATCACCCTAAATATAGACAATCAAAATATTGAAGAGGTAGAAGAAATTAAATATTTGGGAATCATTATCGATAATAAGTTAAAACTTAACTCTAACTTCGAAATGCTAACTAAAAAAATTGCCAAAAAGATTAATTTCTTAAGTAGGATAAAGGGAAAATTAGACATTAAAACTAGAAAATTGGTCTATAACACAACTGTAGCATCCCATCTGAATTATTGCTCAAGTGTAATCTTTCTGAGCAATAAAACACAAATTAAAAGAATGGAAATAATTCAGAACAGAGGCTTGAGATCTATATTGTGCTGTAGCAGATATACAAGGATAAAAACCATGCAACGCCAACTCAATATATTAAGTGTGTGGCAAAGATTAGTTTTCAATACCCTAGTTTTTATTTATAAGTTAAAAAATAAAATGTTACCTGATTATATGTTGAATAATGTTAGAATCAACAGTACAGTTCATTGTTATCCTACGAGAAACTGCAACGATTTTAAGCTTCCTAAAACAAATTTATCGTGAACACAAAATAATATTTATTATAAAGGTTTTAAAATGTTCAATCAACTCCCTGTAAATGTTAAGGAGGCTAAAAGTCTTGCAGTTTTTCGTGGATTATGTCTTAATGTTGTAAAGTCCAAATTTTAGTCAGTAGGTAGTAAATAATATTGTAGTAGTCATAGAAAAGATAACATTAGATATAAGATGTCAAATTTTATATCTAAATAAAATATACAATAAAAAATAAAAAAATAACCATTGGCAAGTTAGTTCTGCAAGCCGGGAGATACAACTCTATGCTGTCGATGAAGGAGATAACCATCAGGAAAATAGAAACTAATGCTCTCCATGATAGCCGAGTTTTCGAACCTTCCACGAATCAGTCTGAAGAAATGTGTTACAGTGAGCGCATCCCTTCTGACCCGTAGAAGGTTCACACCAAGCATGCCCAAGAGAAAGTGGGTGGGGTAGAGCCACGGAGAGTAGCCATACTTCCTCAGGTAAAGCAATCTAAGAAATTTCTTCTGAACCCTCTCCAACATGAGGGAATACTTCACTTGGTGTGGACTCCAAGCCACCGACCCACTCTCAAGCCTACTTCTAACCAAAGCAATGTAATATCGAAATATTGATCAGAGTTATACTTTTAATTAGTTTGTATTTATTTATTTTGTACATAAGCTCTACATATTGGGAAGCGGAAATAGGTACCGCCGCCTCGGGAACTTTTATTGGATAACCAACACCTCTGCCATAGGTCACACCAAGTGGTTTGCTACGTTTAGTGATTTAGCATGCGTGCCCGGGTTCAAGGAGCGAGGTTTGTCAAGGTCTTGGAGGTGGATGACCAGGACGCACTGAACCTCAGATTCCTACCCACCCCTTAAACCCTTTTCCTTCCCAGAAATCTCCGCTCCTTCTTTTCCTTAAAAAATCCTCCACATAGCATCCCCAAAGATGACATAGGCGCTGAGTGAAATTTTTTTTCCTCACGGCCTCCCGTGTGGAACTCATGTAATAAAATTTCAATTTGGGAGGCGGGAATGGGTACCGCCGCCCCGGGAACCTTTATTGGATAACCAACACCTCTGCCATAGTTCACCCCAAGTGGTTCGATACGTTTGGTGATTTAGCAGGGGTGCCCGGGTTCATGGGGTGAGGTTTGTCTAGGTCTTGGAGGCGGATGACCAGGACATACTGAACCCCAGATTCCTACCCACCCCTTAAACCCTTTTCCTTCCCAGAACTCTCCTCTCCTTTCTTTCCTTAAAAAAACCCACCACACAGCATCCCCAAAGATGACATAGGCACTGAGGGAAATTATTTTCCTCAGGGCCTCCTGTGTGGAGCTCATTTAAAAAAAAATTAAAAAAATATAAAAATACATAGGAAGTCAAGGCGAAAATAATTTCCCTCATGAGACTATAATCTTTGGGGTTGCTACGTGGAGGGTCTTTTTAGAAAAAGGAGAAGAGGAAGTCCTGGGTCGGAATCTGGGAGTCGGTGTGTCCAGATGTAACGGAAGTATAAATCCAACCCTCCCACTGCTGTGCCAGGTGATGTTCGAGAGAGTCCTGTTGGAAAGATCAAAAGGTCTCTCTCGAGCAACTTTTCTCGTTCCGGCTTGCCACGCAGTTGTTGGGCAGACGCATCCGCCGCCAAGACCCTGACAAATCTCGCCCCTTGAACCCGGACACCCCTGATAAGTTACCAAAAAGAATTTATCAATTGCAGGAGTTCACAATAATAGAATTTAAAGTTAATAATTTTAATAAAAAGGTTAGGTCGTTTATTTTTCGTCAATATATTTCAATTTTAAAAAAATGTATCAGTAGCTCGTAGGTTTTTAATGAACGTCGTAATTGACCAAACTATAAGAATATAATATTTCCTTACTGTCAAAGAACGTCGTATTGGGGAATGCAAACTATAGTTGGAATGAGATGTGTGTATATAAAATGTTAATATTTACTTCTTCAAATTTTGCAAATACACTTTGTGGCGCCATCCTTAATTAAATGAAAACAAATAACTTTGTAAAAACACCACTAAAACACACAAACCTCATAAACAAACAACTGTGTGATGTTTTTACAAAGTTATTTGTTTGCATTTAATGTTAATATTTAGTCTAGTTGTTCCTGTATGTACGAGGGTCAGTCAATAAGTAATGCCTCCTACTTTTTTCGACTTAAATAAAGTTAGTTAAGTGAAAATTTTGAATTTGGTGCTTTTCCTCAAACCTTCTTCTACAATCTGCTGCAGTGGTAACTTTTTGCGTCAACAGGTGGCAGAACTGCAATCGGTTGCAAAATGGCCGACGTCGATGTTCGTAATAAATAGCATCCTGTGATTAATTCTCGACTGTAGAATTCACATTCATGAAAGAGTGAAAAATGTGTACCATGATGCAGCAGTGGATATCAGCACTACTTGACGATGGGTTCGTTAGTGTAACCAAGCTGAAGGACAAACACCGCTGGCTGAGGAAAAACGGAGCGGCGCAAGCCGTTGATTGCAGCCACTGCACTCATTCGTGGTGACCCCAGATAACTACGGACGTCGCATTCTCTCCTTCAATAACGGCAGTGTGATGGCGATTATTTGACAACTGATTTTTCAACAAAAGTTTTGCAAGGTGGATACCAAGAAACTTAACAGGCCAGAATAAAGAAACAAGATAAAAAATGGCCTCAGAACATGTGCAGCACTTAGTTTCTGGAAAAAATTGTGACCGGAGACGAAAAATGAGTTTATTTTTTTAACTTGAATCAAAGAGGCAGTCATTGGAATGGCATCACATAATCTAACAAAGGATAAAAAAAATCAAAACTGTGTGATAGGCGGGGAAAGTTGTGGCGATGGTGTTCTGGACATGACCGTGCTTTTTACAACGTTGTGATACATGCCCTTGTTAAAAGATGGACCAGAGCTGTGGAAATGGACCGAGATAATAATATTGAAAAAATAACAAATTAATCAACAATAGTGTGGTTTTCGACCCTTGTAATTGCATTTTTAATTACTTGATAATTAAACGGAAAAAAGGGGGCATTACTTATTGACTGGCCCTAGTACATCCATGTAGATTTATTAATTGCAAGATTTCACAAAATCGAATTTAGAATTTAATAAATTTATTCAAAACGTGAAGTCGTTTATTTTTCGTCTATCTGTAATAAACTTTATTTAAAAAAATGATATCAGTGGCTCATAGGTTTTTGATGAACATTGTAACAGAGCAAACTACCAGAACATAATATTTCTTACTATCAAACAAGTTAAGGAAAATCTTATTAATTAACTTGATGTAAAAGCAGGTAACACTCGTGTAGATGTAAAATCTCCCTAATCCCATTCTGGAAAACAATTCTGCATAACAATGTACGCAGCGAGCAACTCCGCTATGTTCCGCTATTATTTGTTGCAAACTCGAAATGTTTACATTTGTCGGTAATAATATATTATAATGTATTCTACCCCCTTTGCCTACTTTTTAGCAGCAAGTAGAATGGGGTGAACATAGACTGGTTGGAAAATTGTAACATTCGCTTCCAAACTTTGCGCTGTTTACAGCAAGTATAACAATGGCGTACGCTCGATAATTATATGAAATACATTTTGGAAATGCCTTCTAAATAGCGAATCCTCTGCTTCGTAGCATATATTGACTGATTTATTACTTTTTAAAAATTTTATGTAGGTAAATCATATTTAAGAATATTATCTTTAAGTTATGCAAGTATTTAGCTTTATATTTTAGCTGGGTAATTTTTCCATATTTTCTCACCGTTTGAACCTTTCCTGGACTACGACAAACATTTCAAAACCAAAATCAGCTAAATCGGCCTATTCGTTCTCGAGTTTTAGCGAGATAAACGAACAGCAATAGATTTTTTACATATATATACAGGGTGTAACAGGACGTACCCGAGGGATTTTAACCATCGATTCCTGACATTATTTGGAGTAAAAAATGTAAATGAAATTTTGGTCTCCGGTGATATTTTTGATGTTTTTTAATTTATTTTTTCTACAAAAACATTAAAAATGGTAGATTTTGGACAGTGGGAGGCGGGTGAGGGGTTGGTCAGTCCCTCGGCTGAGAGACCAATACAACAAGCGGAAGAAAATTTTCTTTGTTTGAATTTGAAGAAAAAATATTAGAAAAATATTTAAAAAATTTCATCAAAAAAGTCACCGGAGACCAAAACTTTATTTACATTTTTTACTCCAAATAATTTCAGGAAGCGATGGTTAAAATCCCTCGGGTATGTCCTGTTACACCCTGTATAGATATTGATTATTGTGACAGTTGCTTCGGCGTTCACGGCCATTGCAAAATTGCGGTTAAGCCACGTTGAGGAGATCGGTGAGGAAAAATGTGTGAGAAGTAAGAATCTGGGGATCCGTGGGTCCAAGAGTGACTGACTTATGAATCAATTCCTATCGGTTTATGAGTTATAATAACTTACGCAACAAAATCTTAAATTTTCAGAGTGTAAACTGAAGTGTTATTTTAATTTGTAACTAGCGGGGATACCCGGCATAGTTCAAGAGTTGATATGAGATTGAACTGATGTTCGAACCCACGACGGATCTTGCTTTATGTTCCCTTATAAAAAAGGCTTCGAATGGTCCACAACTCTCCAGATCATTCCACAACATTCAAGAGTGTTCTGGAATGTTCCACAATGATTTGGCCGATTCCCTGTTCCCGAACTCGTTTCCGGTTTTAGCGAGGCGCACATTTTTTACACTTTCTTTTATAATATATATTTATTATTAAAACTAATTGACAGTCCTGAATTGTTCAAACTGATCAGCATTACCTGCTAGGCAACCTTGTAGCAAAAATACTTTTTAATGTAACAATAACTTCAACACTTATGACACCATTCATTCACTAATTCTAAAGGCGATTCCAGACTCACGGCGAGAAGTCTCGGCGAGAATTTCTCGCAGAGCAACAACACTTATCCACACTCTCATTTTTCTCACTCGTGATCTGTTTCCCATCCGGTATGGACGACATCACAGACAATATTCAAAATGCAGCAGGTTTGGCTCTGTGCGCCATGGCATATTATAATTTTGTGAACGTTGTGACGTTGAACGTTGTAGTTAGCCCTTGATTTAGAAAGGAATCCAGAGCGTCATATGCAAACCATATATGTTTATAAATTTCATTTTCACCAGCACCCGATTTGGAGGAATCATTCACAATTTTTCTATATTTCCGTTAACTAGCAAAAAGGGAATCTTTTTTCTTTTTGAGTTCAGGTACTTTCATCTCCATTATTTCTCCAAGTCTGTTCCACGCATCGTGGTTCAAACTTTTGTAATTCGATGTTTTGCATCCCATAACACCGGTTCAGATTGAAAATATTCTATAAATTACAACTCTTGTTGATTTTTTATACAAAGAAACAAAATTTTCGAACAAAAACAAAAATATATCGCACGTCTACTCTCAACCGCTCACTAAACAACACTGAGACAAAACGTGAGTGTAATAGCCTTCTCGCTTCTCGCCCGAGAAATCCTTTGAAGCGGCCAAATTTACCGACAACAATCCGAGAACAGCCGAGCCCGAGAAAGAGAATGCGAGAAACACCTCACATTCTCGCTTCTCGGGTGTTCTCGGAGCTTCTCGCCGAGAGTCTGGATGGGCTACTAGAATTCATCGCCTTGCGAATAAACATTGCGAACATATAGATATATTTTGTGTTAACAATTTCGCAAGTTTCAAAACGTACATCTAAATAATAATTTCAAAAACAAACAAAAAAAACACAGGCAAATTACTTCAATTTTATCTTTTGGTGATTAATTTTTATCGTTTTTTATAATTTGTATAAAATCTTCTCTTTATTCCAAGTCCTACGAATACATCACATCTTTATTTTATTGTTTATAACATACACAAACAATTGTATCAACATACCTGCATTCTGGCTTGTATGCATTAAATTTTGTTTTATAACATGTCAAGCCTTATTATCTAAAGTAGTGGTCGCCCAAAGGTCGAAATTCAACCATAATTAATTTAAATTCATAGTGTGTGTAATGTTTTTTTTATTGATTTTTTTTGCATAATTTACAAAAAAATATATTAGCATTCTGCACTCCTTTTCTATATAAACTACTAGCTGGTTCCCGGCATGCGTTGCTATGCCATTTAATAAAGAAATTGTTTCTCCCTGCGTGTCTTTTCCAATTTGTCCCGTTCCCCTTCGGCCTCCCCTTCTTCTCCCGCATCCCCTTCCCCTCACGTGTTCCCACTCTGCCTCCTCAACCTTCCTTCTCCCTACTCCACTCCCCCTTTCCCGCGAACCCCCCTCCCAAGTTCCCCCTCCCCCCACCCCGCTAACGCATTCCATACATTCAGTTTTCAAACAGCTCGCGTGCCACCTATTACCTAGCTCACCAGTAGTTTTATACAAACCTTGTCCTGACAATAACCAACACAAAAATAAAAGAATTATTCAATTCGGTGCAGTCGTTCGGAAGTTATGCGCGTACATACATTTCGGGGATTCATTTTTATTTATAGAGAGAGATGAGTGGGCGAAATTTCATACTCCTCTGTCGGCGCAATTTTCGTTAAAAGGGGTACAAAGTTTTTGCTTCATGTATTAATATACCGTTTATGTTAGTTTTTTTATTAGTATAACTATATTATGTTGTACTTACATAAATACTGTAGTTAATTGTAAAAAAAAAATGTAGAAGTCCACTAGGGCGTTAATAAATACAATGTCACCAGCATAATTCGCAATTAGCAATTCTCCCCCATTTACCGAATTCTTCAAATCAATACTAGAACAAAGCTTACTTCTGAATAATAATTCTGTTTATTTTATTGTACATGGGTACATTTCAAACTACGTTTCAACCAAAGCCATTTGTTTGTACCCATCTCTTATATTTAAGTTTAGTTCCCATTCAGATAAATAACGATATTACGAATTTAATATTAATTTCTATCCTAGTTTGTTGCATGTTTAAGAGCGTTTAACCAGCCAGCGCCCGAAAATCCACATTTCATCGAAATTTGTTCTTACGATCGTGCAGGGCGGTTACAGTGAGAAAGATTAATTATTCTCCGTACCAGCTTTTTAAAATTATAACTCAATATCGATATTATTTCATTCCAAATTTGCTTTAATTTATTCCTACATCCAAAAATGCTGAAAGGCGTGATGATAAAACTATTAAAATAATGTACTTTTTGTAATTATTTTTTGATTATAAGTATTTATTATTTTTCAAAAATGTCTAAGTTAAATAAGAATGTTAAAAAAATCTGAAATATATTAGTTTGTAAGTGCGCAAATAAATACACAAAAGGACCAATTTTCGTCAAGAAACACATGTACGTATATATTTTTTAATGATTTTATTTAAACTAACATTAAAATTCTAAAACATGCGATACCTAAATAATGTATTGATTTATTTTACTGCAGGATTATATGATTTGAAATGGGTGCGGTATAATAAAAAATCTTTTTTGAAAATTTAATAAATCTGCAAACGACCTATGGTATAACCATATTATACTAAAAATTAACATGTTTTCTCAAAATTTAAAATATGCGAATACTAGATAAAAGAACAATCTTTCGAAATCCATTTATAATTTTTTGTGGAAAAGAGTCAATACGTCTAAAATCTGATTTAAAAATGACATATTTCTGGTTTTCTTTGTTAATACCCTCTTTACTTTGGTCATAATAACTGATTTCGATACGTTTGACATAGATAACTTATTGTTTTATATTTATACTTTAACCAGAGCTAGCAACAAATTGCTCAATGAATTTGAAGAAATGGAAAAGTTTAGAAGCATTTAATAAATCAAGGGAAGAACAATACTAAAAATATCTACCACTCTAGATCTTGTATACCGTATAAAGTAACCGCAGGTGTACAATAAAATATAATATATATATATAGATTAACATTAATATCAAAATAAAATATAAAAAGACGACAATTTTTAGTTTTTCAATGAAAATATTTATTTTTTTATTATAAAAAATACGGAGCAGTAGTCAAGAAATAAAAAAAAATACTTCTTCAAACACAGCAAACTTATTTTTTGGCATTATTTTAATTTAAAATTAATAAAATACTTAGTTTGAACCACTCTTATAGTTTAATCACTGGAGCGCTTTTGCCACAATATGGCACTATTTAAAATACATCGTATTGCTTTACTGCCAATTTTGGCAAATTTTCCCTTATCTGTAAGTAATTAAGTATAAGTTAACGAACTTATAATATTTTTTTTATAAATCCCACGAATATGTGATAATTGACCAAAGATAAGTTAATTCATTGGCTATACAGAACTGTAATCAGTTTGTATGTCTTCATATTAAAATTCGGAGGTATGATTTTTTTTAATGTGGGCGGAAAATATTCAAAATGATTACCAATAAATCTCGAGTAATCGGAGAAGAAAATTTTAAAATGCACTGCCGCTCCAGTGGTTAAAACACTAACATATTTATTCACCGCTTAAAACAAAGTTTTAGTTTCCAGTAAACCCCGATGAAGTAAGCATTGCTTACGAAATATTTTTGTTTTTTAAACAATAAAAGTAAATATTTTATTAAATTAAATATGCTATTTGATTTATAAAGGAACCATGCAGAATGGCGTATCTATTAAGCTAACATTGATTATTATCATAACCACAGCATTGATTATTATTAAAAATGGGAACCTTCTTCATGCATGGGGGATAGAGGGCCACCATACCATATAACTCCCTTGATCGTACCAGACTCGTTTTTGAGTTTGAGCGGCACGCACATTGTAGTTTACTTTCTTTTATCTTATTACCTAAATATATAAAACAAAGTCGGGTTAGTTATAGGTACCATTTATAACTCGAGAACAGTTGGACCGATTTTTATGAACTTTGATTTGTTGGATTTGTCTCCGCCACAAGTAGCAGAATAGCTATTAAAACGTGAAGAAAATTCTTTTCCTCACACATTTTGGGAACGAATTCTTATCTTTTAATAGATTTGCAGGAATATTGTGATAAGTATAATATTGAGTAGTGAGTGAATTCCAAAAATTTCAAAAACGTCAAATGTCAATTCGCTGATTGTTTAGCTTTGTTCTTAAACATATAAATGTTGCCCCTCTTTCTTACACATTAAATGTCATTAATCGAAATGAGACAAACGGTAAACGAATGACTGCTCCCCTCCAAAGAAAAAATACAATAATTATAATAAATCTACCTCACATGGATAAAGAAAATGAAACGCAATTCCCGTAATTAAATGGAAAAGTAAGAAAAAATATGAATCCGTACACAACGCCATCTCTGATACTGACAAAATCAAAACACGGACAGTTGCGCATCGACAATTGCTTCATTAGACTCCTTAAATAATAAATGAATTTAATTGAAGTATCTAGTCACCTATGATTCTCACCCAAATCGAATGCTTTGATTGATTCTGTAATTTTTAACTTAAGGCTCTGCAACCGAGCCCGAAAAGAAGAAGATGGAAAGATACGAAATTACGAATGTTAGAGGAGAGCGCTAACATTTTCAGGGACAAAATCGATGCGAAATTGCGAAAATGTTTAATAAAACCCGGCTCGTTTAAAATAGAGCAAAAATCTCACGCGCATTATCTTAAACAGCATTTAAGATAATGCACTGTGAATTTTTTCATACATACAACTTGTAAAATAACTGAAACAAACGTGTTAATAATAATTTTTGGAGCATACTTTGCGATTTTTTTCTATGGAGGGAATTTTATATAATTTGCGTTTCGGCGCGGGCAAAGTCTGGATATCATCTTCAAGAATAACATATATTTTTTTAAGAGCTTTAAAACTTACCGTGTTTAAGGGAAATATGTAATAAATCGGTACAAATCCGGGTTGCTGGCCCTTAATAAAAAACTTAATTTAATTCAGCTATTGATTCTGAGGCGGTACGAAGTTCGTCGGGTCAGCTAATTATATATATACATATATTGATGATTTAAGATGGAAAAATTGTTTCTCGAAGCAAAGAAATAAAAAAAATTGAAACAGCGAGTAACGACGAATTTTATTACCTTTCTCGATAATATAAAAATATTACGACTACATTTTCTTTTGCAATTAATAAGTAAGGCAGGTACCCGTGGAGAATAAAAATATTAGCCAAGCACTCCACTAAATTCGGTAAATTGTATTTTATCGGAAAACTTTTTTTTTTTCATTCGGAGGCTGTTTTTTTAGCGTTTCAATAGAATTATTGCGAGCTGATGAAGACGTAATAATATGGAAGTGTATTTTGGGTGTGTCTATGCGTTCGAAATAAGCTTACTTTTGAAGTGAAATTTCTTTAGCTCCGTTGCGATTTGAAATTCGGATGACATGAAGTGCGTCACTAAAATTATTATTTGACGGGTCCTCGGTACTAATATAATGCGGTAAATACATGACTCCACGCGAGCCTCCATCCATCCATCCATCGAACGGAGAGGTTCGAACCCTACGACACAATTTTTTTTTTTTAATTTTTGTGTAATCAATATCCAACCCTCAAACAACTTTAAAATAAACAGGCAAAAGAAAAGAAAGCGACATCTAGCGACTTTTCGGTTTCACTTCCACCCGTGTGTGAATTGAACACTGATTTTTTTTACTTTACTTGAAGTTGTGCAATCATTTTAGAAATTATAATTTACTAGCGACTTCCCAGCATGCGCTGTAATGCGTTGTTGTAAAAAACATTGTTTCTCCAATTGTTTCTCACACTGCGTATCCTTTCCCATTATTCCCGTTCCCCTTCATTTTCTATATATATTGCAATCATTCATTTTTATATATTATAAAGAAAAATTAATCAAATTTGATAACCAGCATAAAACCTATAATTCTTGATTAGATTCAAAGTATTCGATTTGGGTGAGTATCATAGATGAGTACTTCAATTAAATTCATTAATTTAAAGAGTTTACTCTAAAATTGAATTTTAATTAAGAACAATCTAATGGTTGAGAGTTTCGTAAGAGTTTTTGTAATGGTTAAAAAATCTTTTCAAATGTATTGTCATGTGGTTGTATAATCTAGAAACCTTAGCGAAAGAGGGGAGAAGATATTTTGAATGTTTTAAACATTTCCTACGCCTTAATATAGCAATTCATAAAGGTAAAACAAATAAACAAGCAAGCAAACATACATTCATATTTATATAAATAGAAGATTCTTTATCACTTTTCTGGAGTGGAATTGTTTTTTTTTTCACATTAATTCTACACAGTAGTCGCCGAGGAAAATAATTTTTCTCAGGGCTTATGTCACCTTCGGGGATATGGTGTGTGTAGGTCTTTTTAAAGGAAGGAAGGAGTGATCGCGGGTCTTCAAGAGACTCTGGTTATAGAAGGGAGGAAACACAATAGTGGTCAGTTTAATAATTCCATAGCTGAGCTGTTCAACTCAAGATCGATTTGTAGAAACGACCCGTGCTCATACGGCAAATGTTAGTAAATGTTAACAACTGTGTTTTTTTTATGTGAATATTGTTATAATTTATATCCAGGGTTCAAACCAATTATGAATATTAAACTAGTGAATATCAGTATCCATAAGGTTACCTCATTTGTCCAGCAGATGTCGCTGTAATTTAATATTTTTTTGTATTTTCTCCTTCTTAACGGACAAAGAAATTTAATTATAAAAAGCCTATGCCGACTAAAAATCTTACTTCTTAACTAAACTTGCACGGAAAAACATTAAATATTGATTAAACCCTTGGGTGGGGAAAATTTATTATCGGTAATTTATAAATTCCAAATCATAACAATAAAAAACGAAGAAATTAATTTATCAAAGGTGCTTCATTAAAAAAAAACCAGACTACCATTTTCTTCCTTTGTGAAAAATTATTTTACAAATATCTTTACAAAAGTCCAAACTGCACCCGTCTGGGCCAGTGAGACTATGGCACTCCCAATTGGGTACGTTTTGAGCCTGAAGGTAGTGGGGAGGGGAAGGAGATGAGAAAAGGAGGAGAGCAACGTTTCAATTCTGAATCTTCAATTCTGGTCAGACACCAAGGCTATTCTGAGAGTATCTTCTACTCTGGAACGCGCCGCAAATATGCCATATAAATATTATTTTAAATACTTAAACAAAATTGTGAAATAATACAAATTAACCTAAGAAAATATATTTACGCCAGCCGGAATCGGAACCCGCGTCTTCCGAATTGTTAGTCAAGAGCCAAGAGAACGGAGACCGTCACAAATGTGTACAAATATGGGGTGAAGGAGTCAATGACGCTCGGAGCGACTTCCATTGAAATACTGGTAGAATAATGACTGAATTCCAACTTCGCCTGTGCTCTAAAGATTGCAACCCATTTGTTAAGATATGGGTAAATTTCAATATTGTAATACAGATCTCACTTCTAGGGAGAATGCGTTCACTGTCACAAGCCTACGCAATATGAAAAACCTTTCCAAATGAAAGTCATATTGTGTTTTTTCGATTATGTTTTTAATCACGCGGGAAGCTTGTATACCCACGGATTTACATTGTGATCGGAATGGCGAAACAGCTGTCGCGTGTTGTGGTAACAATAAAAAGCTCACAAGAGTTTTATTGATGCTGTAACATGCTGGGAATGAGGCAGTCGAGGCATCTATTACACCAATTTTAAAAGATTTTTAAAAAATGTGAATACCGCCGCGTAGGCTGTTCAGTTCATCGAATGGTATCGCCGAATAGAGGAAAGTGAGACGAATAAGGGTTAAATATTAGTGGCTGAGTAGTTCCAAGCAACGGGTTCCTATCCAGGCGTAAAGGGGTTTGGGGGTGAATGATTGTGATAGTAAATCTATTAAGAAAACTTAGGAGGGTTGTTTCAAAACATTTTAACAATTCATCGAACATTTGAAGTTAATTTTCACATTCTATCAAAGTTCTATTCAAGTTCTGTGGTTATTTCAGTTTTATTAAGTAACTGCCCTTGAATGATATAATAACAGAACTTGAATAGAACATACACCGATTGTGAAAATTAACTAATTTTGAAATGTTCAACTTTTTTAAAACAACACGCCCTTAGTACTTTTAAACAATAGTTCATTTAACAATATTCAACAAACATAATTTATTTTTGTTATAGGGATTATTTTACGAGAAGGTTGATAGCGAATACTGTATCAATTCGCGAGCAGTTAAATCTATGGCAATCGGAAACAGAATGGCCCTAAGACTGGTCAATCGGCTCGTCCCCTCTTCGTGAATGCGCCGCCAATGAAAGGTATCCTATTGTGAAATCGGTGCTGTTGTATTGTGTTATGTCCATGCAATTGCATGATTCCCCAATTTTCTACTCTTGATTTTGACACTTTCGAATGCAAATATTTCACGAAATATTTTCAAAATTATTTTCCATATATTTCCAAAGGGGAAAACGTGAGTTTACTGGTTATACACCGTATATATTGCATATGTAGAGAAAGGAAGTTATGCATGTAAATATTGCACGAGGTAAATTAGCATGGCACAAGAGATCGAGGGTGCTTCAGCCGATCTTCCTTATCAAGGAGGCTGTTGAGAGAATCAAGTGTCTAATTGAAGTGGTGTATCCATCTCCCATACTCTAACAGCTGCTGACTGGCATCTTACTTGTTCATTCACCTTTCAAATCTATTATACTATTAGACTTAGGAAATACACAATACGAGTAGACAGATAGTTATAAACAGCCCAAAGATGCCAAGTTAGCAGTCCACAATGGAGTGCTGGTACCTACTTTGATATATGGCAGTGAGGCATGGAACTGACGGAGAAAAGATGAAAGTTAGTTAGTTAGTAAGTAAAGATAAAGAAAGAAGAGATTTTAAAAATTTAGTAAAGATTTCGAGGGTATTACTAAATACATTCGGAATCTTACACTACAGTGAATGATATGATAGACACATTTCTATAATAGGGTGGGGAAAAAAGGTTAAATTGGTTCTTTGAAAAGGAATATGGAAAGTTTGGGGGTGTCTTAGAAGAAACAAGAAATAAAAAAATAAACAAAAATAAGATAAGAAATAGAAAAAACAAGAAATACAAAAATAAAATTAATTTAATATATCCGGTACATAACAAAAAAATAGAAAAATTTGCATGTCTCGAATTCCTCGGCCCAATATCTTTAAAAATTGCAAAAGAAATTAAAAAATGTGGTTTAAATATAGCTTTTAGAACCAATAATAATATGGGAACAAGCCTTAAAAACTCAAAAAGTAGAAATCCTAAACTCAATAACGGTGGCATATATGAATTAAAATGTGACCACGCCGACTGTAACGCTACGTACATCGGACAAACAGGTAGGGCATTCTCAACTAGATTCAAAGAACATATAAGTTGTTATAAAAATAAAAACACCTCTTCAAAATTCGCCGAACATCTCTTAGTGAATAATCACGTTCCACTTAAAAATAACCAGCCAAAACCATTACATATTGAACGAAAGGGTCTTAGATTAAATTTGCTTGAACAATTAGAAATCAATAAACGAACGAATGACCCCAACATAACGCTAATTAATAAATTGAGGAAAATTATATATTCCCCATTACTTAGTATGTTTACCAAACCTAAGAAATATAATGCACTTAAATGAGTCATAGCAATAACGTCATTCTAAATCAATTAAGAAAACCCTTACACTTAGTGCAAGGCAAACCAAAGGGAAATACTCCGAATCCCACATTAGCACTCTCTCAATTAGTGTCGCTACAAATTGGTTTAACCGGTAATAAATCAACTTAGACACCTTTAAAAATTGACATTTAAAATCTTATAAATAAGTCGTCCGTACGTGGCTTCACCACAGTTTGAAAATGACCTTACAAGTCGAAACAGCTGTAACTAAAACACTAACCAAAAAACTTGCAGAACTCGATAATAAAATTATCGAATTTAATTTTAATTAAATTTCTAAAAATTAAAATGGAGTTCTACGAATTAAACACAAAAACAATTAATAAAAAAAAGAAATTAAAAAAAAAAAAATAAATAAAAAAAATAAAAAAAAATAAAAAAATAAATAAAAAAATAAATAAATAAATAAAAAAAAAAAAAGTCTTAGAAGACGGTGATTGATTTTGATCTTGGCCTGGAGGGACGATTCCATGGTCTAGAAGAAAGTAATTTTTAATTTTTGTAAGAAATTTTATAATTTTTGTCAAATTTAAAGATTGTCAGGTAATTTGTAACTCGGGAATGTTTGTATCCCGTTTTTTTTAAAGTATAACAGGCAACTCGCCTTGCCGTAGACCTAAAATCAAAGTGGAAAAATAGTCATAATATGTGATTCTTTGATTATATATATATATTTTTTTTACATGAGCTCCACACAGGAGGCCCCGAAGAAAATAATTTCCCTCAGGGCCTATGTCATCTTTGGGGATGCTGTGTAGAGGGTTTTTTTAAGGAAAGGAAGGAGAGAAGAGTTATGGGAAGGAAAAAGGTTTAAGGGGTGGGTTGGAATCTGGGGTTCAGTGTGTCCTGGTCATCCGCCTCCAAGACCTAGACAAACCTCATCCCATGAACCCGGGCACCTCTGCTAAATCACCAAACGTAGCGAACCACTCGGGGTGACCTATGGCAGAGGTGTTGGTTATCCAATAAATAGTTCCCGGGGCGGCGGTACCCATACCCGCCTCCCAAACTAATTAGCTTAAGAAAAAAAATATATGTAATGCATTCGTGTATGTTTTAAGAAAAACGTGGAAAAAAGACTGCGGTGCAACCTGGAAATTGAAGCATGTGAAAGAGGTTTCGTAAAATTCCTCCCAGAGGAATTCCTCTAAGAGGACTCTGGTAATCTATGAATGTGCTGATCGGAGATCGTTTTAGTGAAGGATGCTGTGAACATGGTTCTTTTCGACACGAATATTGTAGAAGGGATAAAAGACAGATTCCGGAAAGTCAGCTGTTGAAAGAGCTGAAACGAGCTGTAGAACACGTGTAAAACGACCCGTTTTCAGTTGAGAAATGTAAATTGTGTTCAAATATTGGTCAATCTCATGTCTCACATAAGAATATCGGTGTCAAAGGAATTAATGCGGAATACCTTCCACTGAAATACTTGTAAAATAAGAACAGCTTTCCTTCCTGATTGTTCCATATTTTGCATTCCACTCGAAAACAGCGGAGTTGCATCTGTACCGTAAATAACATCTGTGTACGCGGATTTTCAGACAAAGCTGCCGTTGTAATTCGGTTTCTAATTCAATAATTCGTCACACGATGTCGCCACTTTCGTCGGCAAGACGCATAGGGACGTGTCCTTCCTGGGTATACGTTCTACGAATTTGTGAACCTGGAGTATCTCCCGGATTTTGAAAGATAAAATACTCAGTTGTATCAAGCGGCTGTATATTACATATTATTCACAGGGCCTAACAGTAAAAATCTGCGGAGTGGGTTTTTGACACCTAGTTACTATTATTTCGCAATTCAATGTGCCCTTGTTGGATTTCTTCAGTTACATCTCCATCTACCAAAAGGGTTACGAATACACGTAAGATTAACGTGGTTAACGTGTTTTTTTTGTCTTTTTTAAACCTTTTTTATTTTACCTGTCCACGCCCTCAACGACCCCCAATTTTCTCTGGGTCTTCTATTGCCCCCTGGAAGTCTCAAACGCCCACAAGGGGGCATTATCGCCCATTTTGAGAACCTGCGCTCTGGAATCACCAACAAAGAGTGTTATTTTTCGTTAATGATGTATCTATTGTAACATAAGTCAATGCTTTTACAGAAAGAATGTATTCTTACAAAAACAAACAATTACTAACAAATGTTTCTTCTACCGCCTGAACTTACGGTATAGTTCTTTTAAGAAATACCTCCCGAGTGTATTATTTTATTTCGCTACAACAATACTTCCTAATACACCTTTTCCGCTCACAAAATAATTTGTCCTCTTTCACGTTATTAGGCGTTAAGAAAATAATTTTTCGCCCTATTACGCCTTGCGTAAATAATATTCCGCCCAAAGAAAATACATTTCTCGTATCCGGGGCGCAGAAAATAATAGAGATATCGCTAATTTGAGCCAAGTGCTTAAATTTGCTAAGTCCCTATTCTGAGAACAGATGTGTTAGTGAAGTTGATTGAATCAGCAAATATCTATTATACAAATAGAACTAAATGCGGGGGATGGTAAAATAATAGTTTCACACATTTAATAATATAAAGCATATAGTGCTATGTACAATGTACACATATATCCACTGAAGAAATAATTTAATAAATCTATACTAGATGTGGAACAAGAAAGAGACAGAAAATAAAATAAATATACCAATATATTCGAATCCTTCAATTTCGCATGAGAGAGAGGTTCTTGCTTATGAATAATTTAAGATATCTCATCATCATCATCATCACTATTGGCTCTACAACCCCTGGTGGGTCTTGGCCTCCTCAAGAGTCTTCCTCCACTCATCTCGGTTTTGCGCCAGCTCTCTCCAAGACAGATATGTCTTTGAGGACGTTGTCGCTCCATCTTAATTTTGGTCTTCCCAGGCTCCTTCGCTCTATTGGTCTTGAGTTTAGCAGGGACTTTGGTGCTTGATGCTCGGTCATTCTCTCCACATGACCCAGCCACCGAAATCTTCCCAGTTTTATAAATTTTGCGACGTTTAGCTCCTTAAACAAAGTATAGAGCTATTGTTAAGTCGTCTGCGCCAAAATCGATGCGCCTCAAAATTTTCCTTTCAAAAACGTCCAGTGCTCGCTCATTCTTCTTAGTTAGTACCCAAGTCTCAGCTGCGTACGTAAGTACTGGTCTGATAAATGTTTTATACACTAATATCTTCGTGTTTCTGAATACGATACCTATATTACATTTTTCGTAAATAGAATTAATTATACCTTTGCTTACTTTTTATATCACTGTTCATTCCTATTTGCGAGAAATTAAAGGCTTTTTATTTTATTTATTATTATATTCGAATCCTTGCATATCAATCTTTCTCTTACCAAGGTACCAATCACATTTAGGAAGATAAATATTCTGAACAAATCCCTGTACTATTGTATCACATCACAAAAAATTGCTTTTGTTTTCAAAATACGCTCAAGAACATGTTATAGTTCCAATTATGTCCTCTGAGTGCGAACTATACCTAAATTTCTCTGAATAAACAATAACAGTGTTAATCTCTAGTGAACTCCCTGGTAAGTATGGTCCTGTATATATTTTTTGTCTGTACAGTACATTTTTACAGCTGTATCACGTTCATTGGTCAAATCATTGTACGTATAGTTGCGTTTCGGTGATCGATGAACCAGTGGATACAATTTTTAGCCATAAGTTGTTATAGTTTGTAGTTAGTGTAAATTTGTCTACTTTGTAGTTAGAAATTAGTGTAGGTTTATCTAGTTAGTTTGCAATTAGTGAAAGTTTGTCTAGTTTATAGTTAGAAGTAAGATTGTAAAAATGTATTATAAGTTTGAACAGCGCCCTAGAGGTAATTTTTCACAAAAACGGCGCCATACAAGTCATACAAATATTATTTTTTTTATTATTATATATACAAAAATACTACAAAAAAAATTTCATCAAACACAAACTATCAAAATTAGATCAGTTGGTAATCACAAGCTTTTGACGAAGACACCACAAATACCAGGTAATAAAAAACTTTTAACAATCTTTCAATCGGTTCAAAAACAAAAAACATTTCAGATACAAAATTAAATAATGGTTTAAAAAACAAAATATATAATATTACAAAAATATATTCATTTAATTCATTTGGCATTTTCTTGAGCATTTGGTTCCTTCGAACGGGTAATCTGCCTAGCTAGGAACCAAGGAATTTAACTGAACTTCTATGAACCTTGGCTGGGAACTAATAAGTATCGACCTGACAAGGCACACTTCGTCCACATTTAATAAATAAAATAAAACACGTTGTGCACGATAACAATTTATTTTCGCTTTGGATTAAAAAAAATGATAGACTAAGATATAACTACTTCAATCTGTATTTATTTATAAAATAAATAGAATATAGCCCGGAGACCGAATTATTGACTGACACACATCTAGAATCTATATATTCACTGGCTTTATACTTCAATATGTGAGAATAATGTAAATAGTGAATGAAAGGTATATTAGAAGATTCCGAAGGTTTACCTATGTCATATTGGGATATTAATGTGGACACAGCACTTGTAAATGTTGGTAAAGGATTTCTGTTTTTAACACGTCTATATTAAGTGTTGTTTTCTTCGGAATTTCTGATACAAAGGGTACTAGAGTACAGGTACCTGAGATGTACGTTTTATGAAGTCCTTCAAAAAATTTCGAATCAGAAATATTATAATACCTATCAGTTTTTGTTAAGTTGCAAGCAATGAAGCTCACATCGGTGACACAGTAAAAAAACTTCGTAAACTCTGCCATATATTCTACTCCCTTAATTCTATCTTAGATTTACAGACTCTAAGAAGCGTATACTTTGCCCTTTTCCAATCCATAGCAATATACGGTATAGTGGGATGGGGTGGTTGTGCTGAATCCATTATTAGACCAATTATTTTAGTTCAAAAACTAATTCTGAGAATTATATTTAAATGTCATCCTACCCATCCGTCAAATGAACTCTTTGCAAAAATCAGGGTCTTAGATATTCGACAGCTATTTACTAAAACAAGCATTTGTTATATACGAAAAAATAATCTACTAATTGCTCCACAACATCAAGCACACACCCGCTTTTCATCAAACCTGGGTTGCGTGGTCCCAAAAACTAACACCTCATTCGCTCAACGACAATTCTGGTTCATCGCTCCTAAAATATATAATGCTCTGAGTACTGACATAAAGTCAAGTAATTCTAATTCTCTTTTTATAACACGTGTACAACATTGGATTTTTGAAAGGGGACGAACGCACTTTAAAGAATTCATGAGTTCTAACACTACATTTTAATTATTAATTTTTGCATTTCTAAATTTTAATTTCCATTTGTATTTCTATTTTACTTTAAAATGTTGTTATTTTTTTCTCTTAGTTTTTCACTAAATTTATATATGTTTTTAATTTTGATTTATATAATTATATGTTTTAATTTATACAGAACACTTGAGTTCTTAACATTTAATTTTTATTATTAATTTTTGTATTTCAAAATTTGAATTTGAATTTTCATTTTTACTTTTCTTTAAAATATGGTCTTTTTTTTTCTTTAGTTTTAAGTATTTCTTAATATTTTTTGAAATGTTAAAATATTAAATGTACGACTACCACAACACGGGCTTAGCCTAGTGTGGTAGCCAAAAAAAAACCCAAATATCTGTTACTAATAAAAAATATATGAAATAAAAAAAAAAAAAAAAAAAAAATGACCCACGTGGATTTTGGCCCATAAGTGGATGTAAGGTGAAATATACAGGACTTCATTGATACTCGCAAAGTAAGTATCGCCCTAATGGTTCCATGACAGTTAATCCACCTACAGTTGCCCCCCCCCCCCTCCCGGCATACTTTACAATATTCAGCAGTTTACTAAAATAATATCGTACACATCGTGCGGAGTGGTGGATAAACTGCCGAATAACGTAAAACATGTTTTTATTCAAATGCATGAAGGAACTATAAACCTACTATACCTATATGCCAGCGTTATGTTTTTTTTACAGTAACATAAACGGGAGGCCCTGAGAAAAATAATTTCCCTCAGGGCCTATGTCATCTTAGATGCTGTGTGAAGGGTCTTTTTAAGGAGAGGAAGGAATGGACATTGGTCTTGAAGAGATCCATGTTGTAGGAAGGAGCAAACACAGAGGCCGACAAATCATTCCACAGCCGAGCTGTTCAACACAAGAAAGAGTCAAAGAAGCGACCCGTTCTCATGTGACAAATGTTAACCGCGTACAAATGTTGGGCACGCCTTTGGCGGGTTTCCCGACTACGCACCGGTGCCGAAGGGATCAATGACGTTAGTTCTTCGGAGCATCTTCCATTGTAATACCGGCAGAACAAGGATAGCATTCCCACCCGACGCCTGTGCTCTAAAGATTGCAATCCGTATGTTAAGATGGGAGAATCTTTTCAAACGGACCGCCCGTTTCTGCACAGAGTCGAGAGTATTTTTCAGGTATTTTGGAGCTCCGAACCCGAACTACCTGTTCAAAATACCTGCATCCCCAATTGGGGTATGTTATGCGGTTGAAAGGAGTGGGGATGGGGAAGAAATGGAGAAGAATGAGGTGGGAAGTACCATTCATATCTGGTCACAAAACATGGCTAAAGCTATTTCAAGCCACGTTTCAATTCTTAATGGTGGTCTTCCACCAAGGCAACTCTGAGAGTATCTTTCACTCTGATATAAGACAAATCAATCATACATAATTCACGTGCGCACGCCAGGATTTGAAACTGTGACCTTCGGATTCATAGTCGAGAGCTTTACCCCTCGAGAGCCTTACCCGCTGAGAAATTCCATCCATCTGTAATTCTAGCATTTGGCATTCCTACGTGAAATTCACCCCTATGTAATTTCATCCTGAGACCACTTTAATTGACATAAGCGTTAAGTGACCAGATGTGAATTGACGAGTACTTCCATACCTTTCTCTGACCAATCTCCTGCCCCTCCCCATTCTCTTCAGCCTCACAACATACCCCAATTGGAGATGCTTTCAACTCAAAAAATGACTTGTCATTCTTGCCGATCTACTGGGATCCGACGTAAAACTATCTCCATTTAAAATCCGCCATAAAACAATGACAATCAAAAACTCAATCATTTCCCGCCACTTATATTCACCCTTGGAGTAACCGCAAAGTCAAAATTTACATATTCCGCCGTTAAAAAATAAGACGAACGTAAAAAAAAGCAATTCTCCCCGACAGAATCTCTCCGTGTTTTACACGGATGCAAAAAGGAGTAAATCTCAACTCAGGAAGGGGTTTTATACACGTTTTATCTTTTATTTTACGCTGTGTCATCATGACAAAACATATCCCCGAAGACTTCTTACAAGCGACACTCTGGAATGTCGACACGGGTTGTTTTCTTCTCTCGACACTTCTATCTGCCACAAGTCCCCAGGGATAAATTAAGCCGCTTTCAGCGGACGGGCGCACTAACGGCGACTTGCATTCGACACTTGTGGCTGGCAATTATCTCGAATTTGCATATTAAAGATGGCGGTTTGCTTTGATTGGGTTTTTCTTATCCGATTATGTCTTTGACACAATGACAAGTAGCGTAGGCAGTGAATTGGTAAGCAGGGGGAAGTTTTTTAAAACTTGTTTACTTTACAAATGAACAGCGAAAGATACTGGCTTATAAGAAATGAACAGATACAGTGTATTTTCGTTATTTGTTTTTGGGGTGTTATGCCATGTTGCGCTACCTCCTTCTGTAGCCAACTTCTGGACAGTGTTACAGTGTCCATCATCAGGGCAGATGGGTAATAATTGTTGGTGGAGAAATGTATGCTTGGAAGCGATACCGTGTTGCCAGCTCCACTACGAGCTGGCTTTTAAAATAAATAAAAACATCCAAAATTTACCCGAAGACCAAAATGTCATTTTCATTTTTAACTCCAAATAATCTCTGGAATCACTGGTTAAAGTAAGTAAAGTGCGTTCGTTAAAGTCTTGTATAATCATCAAAATGTTACGATCACAGGATAGTCAGTTATACTTGTAAAAACCTATTACACTTGTAATTAGTTTTAATAACCAATAAATAATAATTCGTGTTCTTAAAAAGGTAATGAATTTATTTTGACAATTGAGCAAAATCAATATTAAATACATTAAAAATTTACAAACCGCTATAATTACAAAAAAATGTTAAACCTAGTATTTAAAAAAGAAACAACTTAAAATTACAGTATGGGTCTGAGGGCCTACTTCCAATTAAAGGGCTTCTCTGGTACATTATAATTATGGATAATTTGGGAGAAAGCACGTATAAAAAATTATTGGTGCATAGTCACACAACAAGATTTACCGAAAACAAAGGCCTAAAAATACCACGAATATCAAATAAGTATGGTAGCAGAACGCTCGAATATATGGTACCTTTGCTATACAACATATTGAATCAAAGCATTAATTTAAAAAATAATGAGGAACCCTACCATAAACTGACAAAAAAGTGGTTAATAAATTAACAACATATTTATCTATCCTAAATCTTACATTAGGTATTAATATTATAACTTAAGCTAATGTGTGTCACGTAATAATATTAAATGGTAGAACCTTCAGAGCTGATATGTCACAGCTTTGTGGGACTACCCATATCTTATATTGTGTTAGGTGTAATTATATTCAATTTAATAAATAATAAAAAAAAAAAATTAAAAAAACAAAATCCATTCAATACATGACAGGCATAGACAAGCCATTGAAAGCCACAGAAAATCATAAGAATTTAACAGCCGATAACGCACGTATAACGCCTTCTGATATCCGATGGTTTCTCGCAACTCTGACTTAGAGAGATTACCAGAGAAAACCAGAAAAATGTCATTTTCTCTTTTATTGACTCTTTTCCACAAAAAATTATAAATGGATTTCAAAAGATTGTTCTTTAATCTAGCATTCGCATGTAATAAATTTTGAGAAAATTTTTTAATTTTTAGTATAATAACGTTATTCCATAGGTCGTTGGGAGATTTGTTAAATTTTCAAAAAAGATTTTGTATTATACCACACCCATTTCAAATAATATAATCATGCAGTAAAATAAATCAATACATCATCTAGCAAACGCATGTTTTAGAATTTTAATTTTAGTATCAATAAAATCATTAAAAAATATGTACGTACATGTGTTTCTTGACGAAAATTGGTCCATTTGTGTATTTATTTGCGCACTTACAATCTAATATATTTCAGATTTTTTTAACATTCTTATTAAATTTAGACGTTATTGAAAAATGATAAATACTCTTCAAAAATAATGAATCCTCTACTAGACCGTGTATTCATAACACTAGATCGAATAAAAATGATATAAAAAAATATTCCAAGTTATAAAACCACATTTGGACAAAGAAACTATACATACTTTGCAACAAAACTCCATAACATCCTTCCCCAAGGCATAAAACTAATAAAAAATCAAATTCAATACAAATCAAGAATAAAAATATGGCTTAAAGAGGTCAATGAGAAAACCCTAGCGAAGATAGAAGACAAATGAACTATATTTAAATAACTTTAGTCCACCTCGGCAGAGGACCCCCTAGTGAGGAGGACTAAGAAATACAATATTTTATACTTAATTTCACATTACATTTTGTATGTAAAATGTTTTCTATATAGTCGCTATAATAAAAAAAAAACTTATAATCAAAAAATAATTACAAAAAGTACATAATTTTAATAGTTTTATCATCACGCCTTTCAGCATTTTTGGATGAAGGTATAAATTAAAGCTAATTTGGTTTGAAACAAATTCGATATTGAGTTATAATTTAAAAAGCTGGTACGGAGAATAATTAATCTTTCTCATTGTAACCGCCTTGCACGATCGTAAGAACAACTTTCGATGAAATGTGGCTTTTCGTCCGCTGGCTGGTTAAACGCTCTTAAGCTTGTGTATAAATAGTTTTAATAACTATTCGTGTATAAGTGATTCGTGTTCTTAAATAGGCAATTAATCCATTCAATATATGGTAGGCATAGACAAGCCATTGAAAGCCAAAGAAAATCACAAAAAAATGAAAGCAGATAACGCACGATGGACGCTTTCCGATATCCGACGGATTTTACCATTTTGTCTTAATTGTCTCGCAACTTTGACATGACGAAAAAATAACACAAAAGGTACAGAATCACCCTTCAGTACTTACTTCGTTTTGGTAGGGTTTGCTTTTATATTTTTTTGGTCGTTAGTGCGTATCCCCATTTATGATAAATGATGACGTGTTTATGTTGTCGTACGTACATTATGCGGTGGAGCTAGTTTTGACAAAATTTAATATTTTATAGTTTTCCTCACAGGTTATGTCATAAACGCTTTTACGAGTATTAACGCCGATGTAACACTCATAAAATGATAACACGAGTTATGACTTTAGTTTCATGCGAGTAAAGTAATAACTACGTTTGTACGTGACAACGTCAAAAAATATAAAATGATACACATATTACAAATTATGTCAATTACCTGTATATCATAGTCATGTTATGTCATGAATAAATTTAATTTAATCATTTTTAACGAAAAAGTACAAAAAAGGTTTATGCGTTACCTGTATATGAGGGAATATACATAGGTACTACCCATTCCTGTATCCATCGTTGTTCTTAACAGGAATGCTCGATCTTAATACCTTAGAAGCACGCCGAAAAATATTTTTGGGAAAACATTTTTTTTAGCTGATCTCCGGTACCGTACTGAATCCACCTATGTTGAAGGAGATTAACCTATATGTCCCTAACGCGTATACTCTTGGGAGATCCCACACACTTTTTTATGCTCCGAAAGCGAGAACTTCTTCCTTTCAGAATGCCCCATTAAATAGAGCAATTCAACTGCTTAACGATTCTGCATTGAGCATTGACATCTTCAATGTTACCTATAGAGAGTTCAGTAACTATCTTTTGACATATGTCTCAACATAGTGAAACTGCCCCCCTTGGCCTTTTTTTCTCTTATATTTTGTAATCTTCTCCATAATAATTTGGTGTATAACTGTTTTATGGAGAACCTGAAAAAATAAATAAATAAATAACATGCACAAAGGAGGGTTAAAATAATTTTTATTTGATTAGTATAATTTTTTAATGATTAATTCGTGTTATTTCACAATTTTTTAATTAGATAAAAAAATATTACATAACAACATACCAAGCTCTCTCATTCAAAATTTAGGCATATTAGATTGGCCAAAGAATTTATATATAAAAATGCAAAAATCAGTCATTTTTAATACATGTAGGATTACAAAAGAATTTTTAAATATTTATATTGAGGGATCAATAGGATTTATAGGTCCAATTAGGAGTTCTACCGAGCCGAACCCTCTGATATGAAAATATCTGGAGTCGGTGAATTATTTTTCCATTTGGTCCCTGTTAGGTTGACATGTTGTTTTTGTATAGTTTTGTATTTATTACACTTATACAGGGTGTCCGGGGGTAAAGTGCATTAATTTCGGGAGGTGATTCTACATGATAGTACAAGTAAGAAAGATAAATAACTTTTTTCGAAATTCAAACTTTTAGGGGTAGTTTTGAGGTAAAAACATAAAATTAGTCCGGCGTGTGCGGCCAGATTTATTATTTTCCGCTGTTACAATATGGGCCAATCACAATCGAGTCGGGCGCCTGGCAGGCTCTCAGCAAGTAAGATCGTACCTCACACTAAGGATTTTTAGTAGGTAAGTCTTTTTGTATGGGGAAAAAAGTTGTAATTTCGGAAAAAGTTGTTAATCTTTTTTACTCCCACCATCATGTAGATTCACCTCCCGAAGTTAATGCACTTTACCCCCGGACACCCTGTATAGTGCAATTGCGTAGCATGAATTGACCAGATGATCATTTTTGAAAATGTGTGTGAAAGGGTTTAGTTTTTCCTATGGGGAAGATTTAATCCGGACATAAAGTCTGAAAAAAAAAGTTCTTATTTTAGTGTTTTATTTTGGGAGAAGGGTATGGATATCGCCACCCCGGGAATCATTTTTTTGGATAACCAACACCTCTACCACATGTCACTCCAAGTGGTTAGCTACATTTAGTGACTTAGTAGGGGTGTCCAGGTTCATGGAGAGAGGCTTGTCAAGGTCTTGGCGGTGGAAACGTCTCCCCAATTATTCGGTGGCAGGTCGGACCGGGAGAGACTGGTTGAGGGAGACCATTTGGCCTCTATTACATGGTTAATCTGCACCGTAATTGGAGGGATGTAAATGGTGTAACAAAATTACATCTAACTTATAAATTTATTTATTTATAGAATAATGAAATAATTTTACTTTGTATAAACCACTTATTTGATGTGCAAATCCGACCGGTTTCGGAACAAACGTTCCTTCGTCAGGGAAAGCTTATACTAATTTGACAGTTTCGAACAATGTTTTATTATGGTAGGGGTGGAGCTGTTGCTAGATAATAATGTAGATTGGGTAGGTAGGTATTAGTGTAGAGTGGGTGGGTAGGGGAACAAATCCATGATTGGGCTATATGACAATATTTTTTGTTTGTTGATAATAGATTCATTATTTTTAAGGGATTTTTTAATTTCCAAGGCTTCTAAATTATCTAAACGTTTTCCTTTATGATTAATATGAAGAATATTTATCCCTGTATTTTTTTCAAAACTATGGTTATTTTCAATGATATGGTTAGCAAACTCAGAAAAATTATTATTATTAAGACACCTTAAATGTTCTTTGATTCTGATTTCAAAATTACGAGTGGTTTTTCCAATATAAAATGAGGGACAATCATTGCATTTGAGTTTATATATTCCGGAATTATTCAATTTATGGTCTTTATCTTTAGTATTTCTCATTTTATTTATTTATTATTTTTTACATATAAACACAAAAATGTGAGATGATAGTACCGTTTGTAATACATTTCGTCACCTCAGTTCTTATTTGTCCAACAGACCATTTTGGTTTTTGTTCAATCTCCACTTTAAACTTAAAAATAAAGTATAAAAAATGGTAGTTAATCACTTCTATAAGAATTATTTAAACTAATGAGACCTTTACCTTTACTGATATAGCTTTATCTTAAACCTATCATAATGTTTCATTGAAATAATGATAGAAAACCTTCTTCTCCTGTAAAATTTTCTAATGGTCTGTTGGACAAATACGAACTAAGGCGACGATTTGTCTAATAAAATATGTGTGTGTTTTAATTTTTTTTCCTTATCTGTAATTTCAATTAAAAATACGTAAGACGAGCCATTCTTAAACTTTTTTATGTTCGCATGCAAATATTTTATACTTCAGAAATTATAGGTTTATTTTGAATAACAAAAATTTCAAAGTGTATCTCATCACCTTTTGAAACCAGTTATTAGTTTTCTGATACGTTCAGTTATGGGAATGAGAGATCTAAAGCAATTGCCATTCAGCGTGGAGTACGGCAAGGCTGTATCCTGTCACCACTATTGTTTAATCTCTATTCCAACTATGTCTAAAAGAGCCCTAAGTAATACTGAGAAGGGTCTGAAGATCAACGGAGTTGTCATTAATAACATAAGATACGCAGATGATACTGTATTACTAGCTGACTGTATCGATGACCTCCAAGACCTATTAAATCTTGTTAATAATGCTGGTGAGCAACTGGGCCTAACAATCAACGCCAATAAAACTAAAAGAATGACATTTGGACGACTATTTAACTGTATCACTCTGAATCAGTGATACAGTTAAATGGTTGCAAAGTCAAAAAAGTGGAAAGATTTTGATACCTCGGCAGTATTCTCACGAAGACTCTTGACCCAGATGTAGAAATGCAGAATTAAAGCAGCAAGAACTGCGTTCATTAAAATGAAATTCCTCTTCTGCAATGACAATATCAGCTTAAAACTAAGGCAGAGAATGCTAAAATGTTATGTGCGGTCGGTCCTGCTGTATGGATGTGAAACATGGACCATGAAAGTAAATACCATGAACAGGTTAGAGGCTTTTGAAATGTGGCTTCACCGGAGAATGCTCAAGGTCCCATGGACCGACATGATCACCAACACAGAAATTCTCAGGCGGGCTAGAGCAGATAGAGAACTGCTTACATTAATAAAAATCAGGAAAATTTCATATCTGGGTCAAATTCTAGGGGAGAAGTATCACTTGCTCCATTTAATATTGAAAGGCAAGATAGAGGGTCGCCGAGGGCCAGGTAGGAGACAAATGTCTTGGCTGCGAAATATACGAGAGTGGACCGGCATTAGAAGTGTGGAGGAGCTATTCCGGGCAGCGCAAGACAGAGAGACATTTTCAAGAGTGATCGCCAACGTTGGGGGGACCTGATACGGCGCACAAAGAAGAAGAAGATACGTTCAGTAATATTCCATTTATTTGCATTTTATTGTAAAACGGAAATATTTTAACCATCTGAAAAATTTCTGAAGGGCTAGGGTTAAAACGGGAGAAATCCAAAGTAAACTATCTAATAAAAACACTGCTGTATATGTTTGTGACTGAGTTTGCGAGAAGTAGAGGCTGTAGGGGGTGTTGTGGAGGGGGGAGGGGGGAAGGGGGGGAGTGGGAAGGGAAAGCAGGAGAGACGATGAGCCGCGTCTTGAATATTAAAGTCCGTAATCAGCGCTTAATGCACGCCCGTACCTAATGTATTTAATAGGACGGGTGCCCAGGAAAGCTTTGAGAATCTTTGGTATGATGGTGCTCAAAGTGTTTAATTTCTTAAATAAGCAATATGAAAAAAAAATTTAAGATTAAATTTTTTACCTAGATTACGAGTAACCTGTCAATATTTGATTATATCGTCAAAATGTGTGGTACCCTTTTCACACGAGTTGCAGAGCGCGGAATCTGGATGCGATGGTTTCCGGTCGTTCGGCATTAGAAAATTGAAGGTTAATTAGACATAAAAAATTTGAACAATTTTTTCACATCCTGTCCCATTCAATATGTGGCGACACATCATAATCTTTTCGCCTTCAGAAAGAACGAACGAGAAATATATAATATTCGCGCGATGCGGGCAAGCTACTTACCTGAGTACATACCTACCTACTGCTGCTGCCGTCGACGATAATAATATCGCCACCGCCTAGAAAGGTCTCGAGATAGCACCGTACAATATCTGTATGGCGCCGAACATTCTCGTCAACTGCCGAAGTGGCACGTATTACCTACCGCGAGAGTAGTTACTCGCCGCGGCTATAAAAGCAGCCGATCGCTCGCGCGCTGCAGTCAGTCTCACGCTAACCGTCGGTCAACAGCTCAGCATGTAACGATCTCCGCACAAGTGCTCCTGCATGGCATCTACACACATCTAGGGTAGCTTCCCGAGGTCCACCACCATGCTCAGCTACAAGGCCCATCGTGTCTTCAGCTCCTGAGAACAGCTACATCCCGCGACTTTCAAGGCTTGCGTCACCTTCAGTCCAGGGATCAGCTCACCATTTCATGGCACCCCGAAGCCCCACCGTGCTTCGCTGCCATGGAAACACGCTCCGCCTCGCCAGGACTACCTGCTGGTGGCTCAGCTCACCGCGCCACACACCGTTCATCTCCGCGACTTAAAGCGTCGAGAAACGGCCTGGACGATAGGTCATCTCCACCGCCATGGTGTCGAGCAACTCGCTGACCTTCACCACTCCATCTCCATCACCTCCGTACGCCTTCAGCACCTCATCACGGCACCCTGCATTACATCTTGTTACTGCTTCTCCGACCCTCCGCTACGTAGCCCAATAAACGACTGACTCATACTTCGACTTGACGCCTTTTATTTCTCGTCCTGTCTCTACCGATCTGTCTTCCGCTCCCTCAACTAATAATATCAAAGGGAAGAGTCTGAATTTCCGACATATCATTTTTTTAAACGTTAGTTAAAATAATTTTAAGTTAAATTATAGACAGGTTGTATTGCCTCTTAATGTATCACTTGTTTGGATTCTCCAAACAAATACCTTCTATTTTTAAATGAAGCTTTGATTCAAAGAAATAGTTATAGAGTTCATTGAACCGAAGTTACAGATGGTGGCATAACCAAAAACTGTGTTTTTAGTTATGACAAAGAAGAGCGTGGCGGTGTTGGTTTGTTTTATAAGCAAATCTAAATTTTTATTACGAGAACAATGAAATTTTGCACATTTCATTTTTAAAATAAGAGAATGGTTATTATATGCATAACATGAGAGACCCTGCATCTCATAATGCAGGGAAAGATTGCCGGAAGACGGGGCCCTGGAAGAAGGAGAACCTCATGGCTGAAAAACCTGAGACAGTGGTTTGGCCAGTCTACCGTAGAGCTGTTCCGCGCCGCAGTAAACAAAGTCCGCATAGCCAACAGGATAGCCAACGTCCGTTGAACGGACAGGGCACAAGAAGAAGAAGAATACATAATATTGTGAAAAACTATCCCACTTCTTTTTATCATCCCTTAAAGGAGAATTTTAATCATTCTTGATGAAATTTTGCATGCTTGACGTCTTAAATATAAATAAATGAGAGGAAAATTACTGTCTTAATCTTATTTCTTAAAAATCCTTATATCATCGTACCCTCCATACAGCATCGCCAAAGATGCATTTTTGTAGAACACTTGAGACCCGCGTACCCGTGCGTCAAAAACACACATTTTGTAGGAAGAAAGAACACAGAGGCTGGAAAATTTTTCCATTCCGTTGAACTCAAGAACGAATCGTAGGAACGACCCATTTTCATGAAACAAATATCAACTGTGTTCAAATGTTGGGCGCGCGTTTGGAGTGTTTCCCGACTGTGCAAAGATGTGGAAGAAATCGATGATGATAGTTACTGCGAGCAGTTTCTTTTTAAATACCGGTAGAACAAGGACAGCAATCCAACATGACGCCTTTACTCTATAGATTGTAATCCGATGTAAAGATGGGAGAATCTATCAAACAGACCGCCCATTTCTGCACAGAATCGATGGTTTTTAAAAGTATTTAGGGGCTCCATGTCATACGTGGCTGCTGATAAAAATAATAAAAGAATTGATAATAATTTTCAATTTAGGAGGTGGGAATGGGTACTGCCGCCCCGGGAACCATTTATTGAGTAACCAAATCCACTGCCATAAGTCAGCCCAAGTGGTTTGCTACCTTTGGTGACTTAGCAGGGGTGCCTGGGTTCATGGAGTGAGGTTTGTCTAGGTCTTGGTGGCAGGTGATCTGGACACGCTGAACCCCAGATTCCTACCCTTCCCTCATACCTTTTTCCTTTCCAGAACTTCCTGTCCTTCTTCTTCTTCTTTAAAAGACCCTCCACACAGCATCTCCAAAGATGACATAGAAACTGATGGAATTTATTTTTCTCAGCGCCTCCTGTGAGTTAAGGTAAGCAAAAGAAATATGTATGTACCCTAAAGAACTTAACCAGCGATTCCTGAGCACATTTGAAGTAAAAAATATGTCATTTTGCCGTCCGATGACTTTTTTTTGCTATTAAAAATAAAATATTAATTTACAAGATGTAATAAAACAAGTACAGTCATAAACAACAAAGCAGTAAATAACATGTTACAAATATTCGTTAAGACGTCGCAACCGGGCACAAAAAGAAGAAGATGGAGTTATGTGAAATTACGAATATTAGAAGAGCGCGCTAACATTTAAAGCGACAAAATCGACGCGAAAATTGCGAAAATGTTTAATAAAACTCGACTCGTTTAAAATAGAGCAAAACTCTCACGAAACGTATCTTAAGTATCATTTAAAGAAACATTGTGAATTTTTTCACAACTATAACTTGTAAAATAATTGAAACAAACATGTTTATAATAATTTTCGGAGCATACTTTGCAATTTTTTTCTATCGAGGGAAAACATATAATTTGCGTTTCGGCGTGGAACGCTTCTAGATATTATCTTAAAAAATAACAAATATTTTTTTAAGAGTTTAAAAACTTCAAATGTTGAAGGGAGATATGTAAGAAATCGGTAGAAATGCGGGTAGCGGCGCCTTAAACTCGGTACAGATACAACTGAATTTCCCAAAAACCTTTCATTAATTTTCCATTTCCCACAAAATTAATTCTTCACCTAATTTCCTGAAAATTTCTCGGTGTTCGAAAATGAATTGCGCAGTTGTTAGAAATATCGTTGCTACGTTTTAGAAGCACAACGTCGAGGCATTATGTCATAACACGGCACTAAAACACGCTCTGGCGATAAAAGGGTCCAAGCGAGCGCTGCATCTTAAATCAAGTAGACTCCAAGCGAAAATTATCATCATATAACGAATCAGGCTTTGATTAAACCGCTGTAGTTTTGTGGGAGTGTAATTATTGGGTTTTATTTCATTCTTTAAAATTTGGGAGGCGGTTATGGGTACCGCCGCCCCGGGATCCATTTATTGGATAACCAACACCTCTGTCATTGGTCACCCCGAGTGGTTCGCTACGTTTGGTGATTTAGCAGGGGTGCCCGGGTTCATGAAGTCAGATTTGTCTGGTCTTGGCGGCGGATGCGTCTGCCCACCAACTGCATAGCGGGTCGGATCAGGAGAGACTGGTTGAGGGAGATCTTTAAACGCCGAACGCGCTCGAATGCCACCGCTAAATGTAAACAATAACAATAGCGACGATACCGATGAACGAAATGCGCAGGATTTTACAATGGTTGTGAATAAACATCGCAAAAAGAGACTTTTAAATAATCGGGGCACAGGATTCAATGCAGGAAATTGAAAAATAGCAAACCTTTCGATAGTGCTATATTAATCTCGTTTCGCACTTGAAACGAGCACTGAAGATGCTAAGTCTTTTTGCGAAAATAAAGGTTTAAATACTAATAAAATTGAAATCCTTAAACCTTACAAAGAAACCCCATTTAAGACATTTAAAATTATGATTCAGCAAAGTGACATTAAAACTGTTATGAACCAAGATTTCTGGTCACGAGGCATCGTTTTCAGAAGATACAGAGAAGCCGCTGAGCGAGTTACGAAAGAAACAAAACAAAATGAATAAGCTCAACATCACTTCGATCAATTGCCGATCTGTAAAAAGAGTGGAAAAATTTATTTTCGATCTCTGTACTACAAACGATATTATTCTATTACAAGAGACATGGCTTATACCGACTGATTTAGATTTTCTCAGCGAAATTCACCCTGAATTCATGAGCTATGGTAGTTCGGCGGTAGATATTTCCAATGGCCCACTACGAGGAAGACCATACGGCGGGTTAGCCATACTATTGAGGAAATCATTCAAGGCAGTGACGATCGACTGTGGAACTCCCAGAATCATAGCGATTGATATCACACTCGACACTGGAACATTACTTGTCATATGTGTATACATGCCGGTGGAAAATGATGGTGAGTAACTACTTTTTTTTTTAAATATATCCTCTCAGGGTCTATGTCATCTTTAGGGATGCTGGGTGGAGGGTCTTTTTAGGAAAGGAAGGATAGAAAATTCTGGATAGGAAAAGATATGAGAGGTGGGTAGAAATCTTTGGGTCAGTGTGTCCACGAGTGACGGACGTATGAATCTATCCCTCTTACTGCGGTGCAAGGCGATGTTCCGAGAGAGTCCTGCTTAAGAGGTCAAGTGGTTGGATTACTAACCGAAAATAATGACAAAACCCTTTCTTTTGTCAATTTTGGAAAATTTAAGGTGTTCATTCTAAACTTCCGTAGCATATTCCGTAGCATATTTGACAACAAACTAACGTTCAATCAACACATTGAATACATTGTGAGTAAATCAAATACATAAATTACTTGGTTTCATTGTAAGATCAACCAAACTGTTTAAGAATTCTAATAGCCTAATAATTCCAATCAATTCCTTAATCCGAAGTGTTCTTGAGTACGGGTCAACAGTCTGGAATCCACATTATATTACACAGGTATCTAGACTCGAATCAGTCCAAAGAAAATTTACACGGATGTTGTCTTACTGATCAGGTGTCTACCATCTCCTAGAGTTTCTAGACGGGTACGAACAAAGACTTACACATTTCAAATTAGAGAGTCTAGTTAAAAGACGAAACTTAAATGACCTCTTAATGCTCTATAAAATTGTGAATAATCGTGTAGACAGTAACTTAGTCAACCAAATCAAGTTTTACGCCAGGCCCAAATCTACCCACAGCCAGGCCAAAATCACTGGATATTTTAATCCTATGTCCAGAATGTCTCGATCATACAACGATCTTGTTTAAATACACACTTTCATAGATATTTTTGTAAATAATATAACATGTTTCAATAAATATCTCCACGATTTGTGCACTTTAAAAAAAAAAGTTGTTTTATTGCTTTTCAGTAAATACTTCATAAATATTGTATACTTGTTATTATAATGTATTTCAATTTTGAATTTAAGTTTTCAAGTTATGTATAAATAATACTTGCATTATTTTTCATGTGTTTGCTTCTGTGAAAATGCATACGTGATTACTGCAGACACAAGTCTAGGGATATTTATATTTGTATTTTAATTTATTATATATTTCCCACAAAAATGTTTTATAAATATCCTGTTTGTATCTCAAATAAATCAATAAATTAAATGCGGCGGAGGTGTTTCTACAAGGTATCACACAAAGTTTCAGAAATCCTCATATTCCTAAATAATCCCACTAGCTTTTGAGACCACTAACAAGAGGAAGGTACAAGGAATAGGACACAGTGTTTCCGCTATAAGTACCGGCGGCAAAGCCTACATTAGGGGATGATTGCGAGTGGGACCTCTGACCGAATTGGCGAAAGTAGAAGCCTCTATTCGGCTGCCGGAGGTTAAAGGGTGAATTTCATCCCAACCGCATTTCCACAACAATCCTTCATGGAAGCAAAGTGCTCTTCAATGAAATACCTGCCAAATTAATACTGCTGTAATGTATGCTGGTACAATTCACGGTATTTTAATTAGTGTTATTTGTAGTGTTAGGTGACTTACATGGCAAAGAAGCTTTTTCGTTACCAAGTTTGAAAAATAATATTAGTCTGGTCAGTGGTTGAGTGGGCATAGCGCTTGGGTCCCACCCGAGCGTCGCGTGTTCGATTCCTCGGCTGGCTGAGTCCTCCATTACAACACAAGCAACATTTTTCGGCTTTCTGTGGTGGTAGTAGGAGATTTTCAAACATTGTTGGGTTATTCGTAACCCGGGAATGTTTGTCTTTCTTTTTTTAAAAAAAAAAAAAAAAAACAAACTCATGTACAATGGTCTGATGTACAATTGTAAATATTATATTAACGACCGGCGTAGTGCAGCGGTAAGGCGCTTGACTCGCATTCCGAAGGTCGCGAGATCGAATATATTATTATATATTTGCGGCACGTTCCAAAGTGGAAGATACTCTCAGTATCGCCCTGGTGTAAGACCACCATTCAGAATTGAAATGTTGCCTGAAATGGCTTAAGCCGTGTTTGGTGACCAGATCTGAATAGCCAGGTACTTCCCCACCTTCCTCTTCCCTACCTCCTTCCCTCCCCACTACCTTCATCCTCACAACTGGGGATGCCATAGTCTCACTGGCTCCAGACGGGAGCAGTTGGGACTCTTGTGCGGTATTCATGTAAAAAAAAAATGCTAGCGTCACCAAAATAATTGAGACAGTTTCTGTGAGGAAATTTTGTTATTCGTTTATAATTTGATCTGTTTATAATCAAAATAAATAAAATTATTCATTGTGTTTTCCCTGCATGTGAAAATTTATTTATTATTTTATTATATCTATGTTCTTTCTATTTTACATTGGCTCCACACAGTAAGCCCCGAGGAAAAAACTCCCTCAGGGCCGTTGTTATCTTTGGTGATGCTATGTGGAGGTTCTTTTTAGAGAAAGAAAGGAGATATCCAACATCCCTGCTAGGTCGCCCTAAGACTTATCAGAAGTACTCTGGTTCATGGGGTGAGTTTTGTCTAGATTTGATTGTCGGCGGATGCGTTTACCCACATACTGAGGACAGGTTGATAGAGACAGTTTTCTTTCTCTCGACCCATCGCCTTGCACCACAGTGAGTGGAGGTGATTCAAACGTCCGTAATATTTAGTCCTTTTAACCGACGAGTTCATCGAAAATCAATTCATCGAAAGCAAATTCATCGAAAACGATTTCATCGAAAATCAATTCGTCGAAAATCAATTCATCGAATTATCAATTCATCGAATCGCCAATTCATCGAAAAACATTTTTTTTGTAGATATTAGAGCTGTCAAAATTAAATACCCAAAAAGTTCTATTTAACTGAGTTAAATGTGTTTAGCAACTGTCAGTTTCGTAGTGACAATGTAGAATTTATAGGTTATCTCTTCGATTTCCTATTGTCTGATACTGCAAAAAAGGGATATCTAAGGAACGGTGACCAGACAACTCATAATGAAACCAACTCATAAACAACTCAGAAAGGTCATTAAGAGTGATGATAAAAAATATTTAAAAATTGGTTAAATAGGTTAAAATTAGGTTAGGTTAGGTTAGGTTAGGTTAGTTTAGGTTAACCAATGCTTTTTTAACTTCTCGGTCCGCTCGGCATTTCAACAAAATATATTTTTTCGATGAATTGGCGATTCGATGAATTGATCATTCGGTGAATTGGTTTTCGATGAATTGATTTTCGATGAATTGGTTTTCGATTAACTCGTTTTCGATGAACTCGTTTTCGATGAATTGATTTTCGATGAATTGGTTTTCGATGAACTCGTTTTCGATGAACTCGTTTTCGATGAATTTGCTTTCGATGAATTGATTTTCGATGAATTGATTTTCGATGAATTCGTTTTCGATGAACTCGTCGTGAACCTTTAGTCCTGGATACACTGACCCACACCTTATATATATTTCTACTTCTCAGAACTTCCTCTCCTTCTTTCCCATAAAAATACCCTCCACACAGCATCCCAAAAATGGGATAGGCCTTGAGGTATATTTTTTTCCTCAGGGCCTCCTGTGTGGAGCTAAAGTAAAATATATCGATGGTCCCGAACAACAAGGTCGGATCCGTTAAAAATTGAAAATCGTTTTATTGACTTATTTTTATTTCCTTTTGATGATTTAAAAGTCTGTAATTTTGGAATTTTCAATGAAATGAAAAGAAACATGTAAATATTTTTCTTATACACCTTATTTCTTGACCTCAAAAATAGTAAAAATGCAGAAACGAATTTTTAAACAGATCTACTGCAAAACTACAAAATCGCACATCAGACATTGCTTTTCGGGACCGTCGATAGCCATAATATCAAATAATTATGTAGTTAGGTACTATTAAGACTGTGAAATGTTTGGGATTTACTTTAAGAACAGTAAATGATTTGACGTCACTTTATTCATTTTAAATTCTCCTCACTGCCTTAGTAAGAAGTAATTTAGAATACAATTCCACCATTTGGTCACCATACAATAAAAATTGAGGGAGTTTAATATTAATGTTTAAGGTTCATTCATTTCATATTCTCCATTACCCGTTGAACAAATCAATTACGATAACTTAATGAAAGTACTTTATTTAACTGACTTATTTTGTAGAAAGGCATAGAGCGATCTGGTACTTTTATTCAAATTAGTTAATGGCTCAATGGATGCACCGAACTTAACGAAACTAATAACATTCCGAGTACCAAATCGTGACACGAGACTTCCAGATCTATTCTTTGTTTATCCGTCGAAAACTAACTAAAGGCTTGGAAATAAATTCAGTTCCGATATTTTCATTTATTCCTTACCAAAATTTATATCAGAAATTTCTAAAATTCTTCTTCCCTTCTATTAATAGGTATAATGGAAGAGAAATAATTTTTATTTTTTTTTTATTTTTTTTTTTATTTATTTTTTTTTTTTTAATTTTTTTATTTTTTTTTTATTTTTTTATTTTAGTAATTTGTACATTGAAGTTTACAAATTTCTAATTGATTAAAATATTTCATATTCACTATATTTTTTCAAGTTTTATGTAGCTCCTACAATACATCTTGAACTTTCCAATTGGTGTGGACTTTAAAGTTTCTGGTAGTGTGTTATACAACTTCATTCCCTTGTAAAGTAGACTGTTCTGCGTATTCGCTTTGTCCTTTTTTTGTAGCCTAATTTCCTTGCACGTCCTTGTGTTATATCTGTGAATGTCTTTATTGTATACAATTTTATTTGAGAAGTATTTTGGTAACGTGTTGTTCAATATTTTGTGGATAAATACCATCGTGTTCAAGGTCAGCATCTGTTTAACGGTCAACCAATTTAGTTCCTTTAACATTTTAATTATTTTTGAAAATCTGTTTCGTCGGAGAATTATTCTCATAGCCCTGTTTTGGAGAATTTGTAACTTATTTTGTTCTCTTTCGTTACATAGGAAAAGTATACTTGAGCAGTAGTTGAAGTGTGGAGCAATAATTGAATTGTATTATGGTGATTGCAGTTTTTCTAGAAATTTTTGGCCGAATTCTTCCAAAAAAAGATATCTTTTTGTCAATTTTCTTTTGGGTGTATTCAGCATGTCTATTGAAGTTTAGTTTGGAATCTAATATAACTCCTAAGTATTTCATTTCAGTAACATTTTCAATAATTTCACCATCAATTTTAATTTTGCTTTCACTGGATGTCTTCTTGTATCCGATCACCATACATTTTGTTTTTTTTTGTATTTAATTTAAGCCTATTTATTTTTAGCCATCTTGATATATCATTTAGTTCATTATTTAAAATGTGTATTAGTTCTTCATAGTTATCTCCAATTAAGTATATTAGTGTATCATCGGCAAAAAGTCGTACTTTGCATTTTGAAAATATTTTCACCATGTCATTAATATAGAGTATGAACAATAGAGGTCCAAGGACCGATCCCTGTGGTACTCCTAACTTATTTTCCATTGGTTTTGAAAATTGATTATTTATTTTTGTTACCTGCTTTCTGTCTCTCAAATACTCTTGTTTTAATTTAATGGCTACAGATGAGAAACCAATTTCTTTAAGCTTTCTTATTAGTATGTCTCGGTCTATAGTTTCGAATGCCCTTTGAAAATCCAAAAATATTGCTAAGATAAATTTATTATTATTCATTCCTTCCTTCCATTCTTCGACAATTACGTTTAATGCTGTTTCATATGAGTTATTAGATCTGAACCCTGATTGCTCTTGGTATAATATAGAATTAATTGGTATTTAATTGTTTAGGTAGTTCATCGATCCCTATACTAAAAAAAACATTCGGACGGGAATAAATAAAATCTTTGAAGGCTGTTTGGACTGCCCCGTGCTAATTTGCTTCAAGTGGATTAAAACAGTTTTATCACTAACACCGCAGCCTGCAGCTAACTCGGACGTGGTTTGCGATGGATCCGCTTCCACAATAGCCTTCAATTCTTCATTATCAACTTTGGTCTCCGGCCGTCCACGGGGCTTGTTCTGCAGGTCGACATTTCCAGAACGAAATCGTTGGAACCAAAAACGCACTGTGTTTTCTTTTGCGGCACCATCGCCATACACATCATTAATCCTTCGAGCCGTTTCTGCAGCACTGGTGCTACGGTGGAACTCGTACTCGTAAATAACGCGATATTTCAAGTTTTCCATTTTGTAAACTAAGTAACGCAAAGAAAAAAAAAACTATTAAGGAAAAAACAAATGAATTATAATTTTTGAAACACAAATACACGAGTAAATAACTGTATAAATTTGAATTTGGAATTCCTAACCAAAGAGAAGATATTTGAGATCAAAGTTGCCAGTACAGCAAAACGCCGATTTCGTATGTAAGGACCTAATATTTTGTTATATTTATTTATTTATTTATTTTATTTTAAATGCACATTTACAGTTATACATATAGGGTGGAGCACGGATGTATGAAAAAAAATTTTTTTTAAGATTCAGAGTTCTAATAGGGGGGGATTTGTGCCTTATGTTAAAGTAAAAATACGTGGGATTTTTCATTTCATTTGATTAAGATCTTCAGTCTCCGCAGTGACTTCAAAAATTGAAAATTAGGGTAAAAAAGTTTAAAGTTTATAAGGCGATACATTGTGATTAATTTCGTGGTAAGTAGGTGTTAAATGATAAACAATATATAATTAAGATATTTATTAAGGCATCGCTGTAAAAAAAAAGAAATTTGAAACAAACTCGAAAAATTATAATTTAGGTTTAAAATCCCTTTTTAGTTTCAAATTTAGGCATTTGATTTCGCGATTCCAGCTTGGCATTTATTGCACCTAATCGCGACTTTCTTATCCACTGAGAAATGGAAACCTCCATTGTATTCTTTAAAGCTCTTTCAACAGCTTGAGTATGGCAGGGAAGCCTTATAAACAAGAGTTCGTTTTCACCACCAGATTCCACGACATTCTGAATTTCCTAGTCCAATAAATTTTTCAAAATCGGTGGTTCGGTTAAGTTTTCCTGCCAATTTATTAAATCACTATATGTAGAAGCATTAAAATCTATTAATGGCACTTGAAACAGTCTAGGTGTTGGAGGTTGAGTAGTACTGCGTGCCTTTAGTAGGGCTGCCAGCTCTCTAACATGTTTTTTATCATCTATTATCATCGCAAGAAGAATCCCTTCAGGATGGCAAAGTAGCCGTTTCTTTGGATAACTTTTTTTAGAGTTTCTGGCAGGTATCTGGAGGCCTTGATAATATTGAACAGATTACACGTGCCATCTTTGCATGATGGTTTACTTTTAATTGAGAACCAAAACGGTGCGTAAACTTTGACCACAAAAGTAGCCAGAGTTTTCACATTTTCAGGTGGTTCTTCAGTAGATACATACAAACGTAGTCTTCGGTGATCCAACGGGCATGTGATTTTCTGGAGATTTATTGCCTAGGTCTTCTGGAAATTCATCTGAAACTACAGCCGAGACAATTTTATACAAGTACTGATGGTCTGGACTCAGATCTTTGGCCATTTCTGGTAGCATTTGACCTTCAATGCGTTCAAAATTTTTAACAAGCAGCTTTTTACAGGTTTCCAGTGATTTTCCCAGTGGGCCAATATAAGATTTAAGTCCCGAAGTACACCCATCAAGATGAAAAAACAAGTGGTTTTTGTAGCCTTTTCTCAAGCAGTCTTATAATTCCAGCATACTTTCCAGTATTAACATTCGTACCATCACAATCAAATGCCATAAAACCTATCCTGGGAAACTTCTTTATGTAACAGAAACCCTGTTATCACGGTATCTATTCCTTTTGCTGTACCAACATCAGGTACCACGTATCCCATGTAAATGGATCCCGGCTCTTGAATCAGTGAGATAGGTTCCTTTTTAGAGTCTTTTGCAACTTCTTTATAGCAGTTACGTCGATTCCGCTGATTACCATTACCCGAGACGTTCTTTGATCGGTCAAAAAAGTTTGCTCTTGTTTGGGAACCTTTTTATCCTTAGGATATATACATTGAGCGAATGCTTTGTACTTGCATACTGAAATATCAAAAAGTGTTTTACTGCTTTTCTGAACTATTTAACTTGTCCAGGGAGAGCCTCTTGATAGATTGAGTAGATTTTTGCACTTTAAATGATATGCTTTCAACATTTGAACGATCTTTGTTCGCGTCAATGTAGGAAAAGATGCAGTGTGCCATATATTTTCAATTTCGACATTACTATATCTGCTATCTCACCAAAAATTTTCTTTTGCAGTTTCTGATTGTAATTTCAGTTGATGTCTCGTCCACTCATAATAGTATTTTACTGCATCTTCGTAAGTAGGTAGAAAGTTCTCTTTCATCTCACAAACATCACCAAATAGAGGACATTTGAATACACTCCGAGTTCTTTGCATAGTTGCCATGAAAGAATATCGAAAGTAATTTTAACGACAAATGAGCGTGCGACTGATCCGAGCCTCGAACAAATAGAGCAAGCAAGCTAAGTATCACCTCCCGCGCTTCCTCTCTCCCCTTTATTTAAATTATAAATCACAAATTCGAACTTCTTTTTATTTTGTGTCGAATCTATATTTATACCAAATAAACTTTCTTGATAAAAAATAGTACGTTTATTTAAAAATATCGTACATAAACATGACTGCCAATTAGAGTGTAAAGCCGACTATTTTCGTAAATTCAATGCCGTTGCGGAGACAGTTACCCTAAAAAAAAATTAATAATATTTTACATGGCTTAAATTAAGCCTAAAAGGCACCAAATTTTCACTCTTACATTACCGTCCAGTGAAAAAAAAGAATTCACTCCTACCTAAATTACATAACCAATAATAAACATATATTTTATTTTATTAAGTAATAATAGCGTTTTTGAATTGATCAATATTTAGTTTAAAAATATCTATATCAGGGGGCAGGAAATTTAGTAAAATAATCATTTTTCCGAGCGGCATTACTAGTGGTAAGTTAGTTCTGCATCTCGGAACAACAAAAGTTCTGTGTCTGCGTGCTCTTGTGAAGTTGTCGGGGACATAAAACTCAAATTTTTGTAATATATCGGGAATACAGATGTTACCGTTTAAAAGTTTATATGCTGTTGTCAGCAAAGCAGTTTTCCTTCTTTCGGCGAGGCTATTAATACCCAGCATGCCGGACAAAAAGGCTGATGGATATAACCAGGGATAATATCCGAAGTCTCTAAGATACAAATATCTCAGAAACTTATTTTGCACTTTCTCAATCATTTGAGAGTATGTTAAATCCACTGGTCCCCATATTACTGAACCACTTTCCAAAATGCTACGTACTAAACTATAGTATAGCAAACGAATCGCGGCTGAGCTGCAAAAGTGTCTTGAGTTGCTTAGCACAAATCCTAGCATTCTTAGAGCTTTGCTGCATATCGTCTCTATGTGGACGTGAAATGTTAGGTGCGCATCAAATGTGATTCCCAAATCTCTCAAAATAACAATGTGCTGAAGAGACGAATAAGACATTTTGTAGTTATAGTAAATCGTTTTGTTCGCCTTGGTGTAGCACATGATAGAGCATTTCTTAATATTAAATCCTAATTTATTGGTGTGACTCCATTCGACGATAGAATTTACATCACTTTGTAGCTGCAAGCAATTTTCCAAAGATTTTATTAAAAGGAATAGTTTAAGGTCATCCGCGAATAAGAGAAACTTAGAAAATTTTATGCAATGATAAATGTCGTTGATAAATAGCGAGAAAAGTAAGGGTCCAAGATTTGACCCCTGCGGAACTCCAGAGTTTGTGATGAAGTTGGAAGATTGAAATATACCATAAGTTACGTATTGCTGTCTGTTTGAGAAATAACTTAGAAATAGACGTAGAAGTTTCGCTGAAAATCCAAATTGGTCGAGCTTATTTAGGAGAATAAGCGGATCTACCGAGTCAAAGTTTTAACATGTTTTACGTAAATCGAATTTAAAATCTAAATTTCATCCGATTTTTGTGTTTATTTTTACAATTATGGACCTACTTACTTGACATGTGCATTCGAACTATAGTTTATCAATTAGAAGAATTCTTAACAAAGATATACATCTAAATTTCAATTAGCTTTGAAAAGTTTTAATCTAGAATATGACAACTAAAGCTAGCTGTCAGGTGCAAATTTTGTGACAAACGAAATGGCGGATCTCGGCAAAATAATTGCAAATATTGTAAAAGGTTAGTACTACGTATTCTTATGATATATTATCTTATTAAAAACCTTGTATTTTGTTTAGACAACGTGTAGAAATCAAAAATATCCAATGTTGACTTGAAAAAGTAAAATTTAAGGCAATCTTACAGGAATTAACACGCAGGATTCGCACATTTTTAAAGTTTACGATTTTATAATATTTTTTTTATAATTCCTACAAATATGTGATAATCAACAAAAGATAGGTTAATTTATTAACTATATAGAACTATAATCAGTTTGCATGTCTTCATATTAAAATTCGGAGATATGATTTTTTCAATGTCGGCGGAAAAAATTCAAAATGTACTCGAAAATGTCACGAGCAATCGAGGGCAAAAGTTATAAAACGCGCTGTCGTTCCAGTGGTTGTGTTTTTGAAGTAGAAGTTGTATAGCCCTGTTGAGATTTTGAATTCGGAAGAAACGTAAAGGGCGCATACTGCACCTGTGGTGCATCAAACACCTATCAAGACTCCTATTGTTTGAGATATAAAACGGAAATGACGCTGGTCTGCACTCAATGGCCGCTTTGATTGTGATCTCACTTTTCAAGGCTCCTTGGTTCTTGGTTCATTGGTTGAGATTGTTTTGGTAAACCTTCTCTCTACCGCGTGTTAACTGCACTCCAATTTTGGACCGATATCAATCGTAGACAAAAAAAAGTGTTCCATTTTTCGACCATAATCGTTCCAGTGATAGAGTATCCTGCAATTACCCTTCTTTTAATATCTCTATCATGTTTTCCAATAACACATAAGATCGTAAGACATAAAACTGTTAATCATGTTAATCATATCGCCATAAGGACGTCAACAACAAAAATTTTTAAACAGTTTGATGTTCCAAGCATACAGAAAATCTATGCCAAAAACATTCTAGTACATCACCTCAAAAACGATTTAGTGGCAGACACCTCACATGCTCATATAACCAGAGCCAAACAAACAGACATACTTAATATACCAAAGTGTAACTCTTCGCTCGGACAAAGAATTTCTGAATTTTCAGCAGTAAAGTTATATAAAAAACTCCCATTTATTATCAAACAAATTAAAACAAAAAATAGCTACATTAAGGACATTAAATGTTGGCTGAAGGACTATCGAAAAATAAACTTACTAGTATACTTAAAACATCGTCGTAGAAGTTTCTGGAAAACCTTATCCAAACCATGAAGTTAAACCATAGAAGTCGCTGAAAACTTATCCAAAGCATAGTCCCCCTCAGCACAAGATCTCCTATCTCCTAGTAAAGAGGACTGCGAATATAATTTATATTTTATATATAAAAATGAATCGCTAAATGTGTTGCTAAGCGCAAATCTCGAGAGCAGCTGAACCGATTTCGCTAATTCTTTTTTTAGAATATTCCTTGAAGTACGAGGATGGTTCTTACGGCGAGAAAAATTAAGAACATTGCGCAGAAAATTGATTAATTTCAGAAACATCGCACGTTTGACAGTTGGCGTGTTTGAGAATGACATTTTGCAAAACAATGATTGTTCAATCAGGATTTTATTTTTGAAAATCTTTAAGTTGATAAATTATGATCCTTAATTCTGACCTCAAGGCTATGGAAGAATTTTTCCTCAATTGGCGACTAAAGCCAAATGGGTCGAAAACAGTTGTGACAGCTTTCCATCTCAGTAATTCACAGGCAAACGCAAAACTCTGTGTTCAGTTTGATGGAAAAAATATTTACCATGACCCCCATCCCCGCTATCTTGGAATAACTTTGGACAGGAGCCTGAATTACCGGAAACACATGGAAACAGTGGGCAAAAAAACCAGGACAAGACTAAACTTAGTCAATAAGCTGGCTGGTACTAGCTGGGGATGCGACGCCAACACGCTCAGAACGGCATCCATTGCCCTGGTTTTCTCAGCAGCTGAATACTGTGCTCCAGTATGGGCCAGAAGCGCCCACACTTCCATGGTCGACGTTCAGCTTAATGCCACAATGCGAACCATCAGCGGAACCTTAAAATCGACTCCTCTTCCTTGGCTCCCCGTACTTGCAAATATAACCCCGCCAAATATCAGGCGAGAGCTTGCAACACTGAGGGAATACAAGAAGGCGCTGCAAAAAAGCGAAATACCCTTGCACGATGATGTCGTTTCTCACCCGGCATGCCGCTTAAAGTCTCGAAAACCCTTCTGGGCGGAAGGAGAAAGACTCCTTCGAACACCTCTCACCCCAGAAGATAGGTGGAAGCTTGAGTGGCAATCAGCCAACATCAAAAACGCCGATCTCGTGCAAGACCCCACTGAGAGACAGCCTGGGTTCTCATTGCCTCGCAAACTCTGGACTGCCATCAATAGGATAAGGTGCTCCCATAGCCGTTGTGCTCACATGATGCATAGATGGGGCCTTAAAGAGTCGGCGACGTGTGAATGCGGTGCGGTGCAGACCACCGAACATGTGGTCAACGAATGCCCTCTCCATTCATTCCCCGGCGGGATTTATGAGGTCCACAGGGCAACGCCTGAGGCCCTAGACTGGCTCGCAGACCTAGATGTCCCCCTCTGACCCCCCACCATACGAAAGAAGAAGAAGTTGATAAATTTATTTAAAGTAGGTACTCCCCTAATAGTTATGAATCAAGAATTTTAGATATTTTTAATAGGTACCCATGTTAGGTACCAAATTAAATACATATGAAAAATGGAAATTTGAATAAAAATTGTAAAAGGTGGCACGCGGGCTGTTTAAAAACTGAATGTACTGGGATTGAATATATGGAACGCGGGAGGTCGGTTGGCGGGACGAGGGAGCGGGAAAGGGAAGAGTGAAGGCGGGGAAGGTGGAAGGGGAACGCGGGAGGGGGAGGGGACGTGTGAGGGGGGAGGGGGGTTCGCGGGACGGGGGAAGGGGGGGGGGAGTGGAGTGGGGAGAGGAAAGGTGGAGGTGACAGAGTGGGAACGCGAGAGAAGAAGAGGACGTAGGAGAAGAAGGGGAGGCGGAAGGGGAACGGGCGAATGGGAAAGGACACTCAGGGAGAAACAATTTCTTTATTAAATAGCATAGCAACGCATGCTGGGACCAGCTAGTTTTATATATAAACCTAACATGTTTCATATAAAAATGTAAAAAATAATTAACATATGGTTACTAAAATAAAAAAAAATAAATTAAAAGTTTATCACTTATAAATAAATTTAAAAAATAGCTCTAACTTAGAAAGTAATCAGCAAACTACCTACCTAAGCGGCAGATGGAATATAAATAATATTTCTTCCCAGTGGAATAATAATATTACGGATATTTAAATGATTGCGCCGAGCGAAATATACAATTTCACGGTAAAGGGTATAAATCTGGCAGATTATTCATAAAATGGTATTAAAGCGGCGCCCATAAATATTTCAACCCTTAAACGATATTACAACCCCCAGAAAGCACCTCAGGCGGGGGCGGAGTGAGAAGTGCGTAACCCAATATTTTTTAAAGAAAAACGACCCGTTTTCGCAAAAAAAAATTCTTTTAGAAATACGCGAAAACCACTAATAAAATAATAAATATTAGAATTAAAAAAAAGACCGGACTAAACATTTGCTGGTTCAGAATTTAGTTCAGTTTCGGTGCCGGTAACCCGGGCGTTTATTTTATTTTCATTGTGTACATAGATTTTTTTTACCCACCTCACTAGACGAAGTCTGTTCCGAGGCGGATAATTAACAATTTTTATTTAGTGAAAAAGATATGTATCGAAGTAGACATGGATATAAAAAGATAAAAAATAATATAAGAAGACAAAATAAAAGATAAAACCAAATAAAAAATTAAAAAATATACTTTTAAATCATATGCATATACACACAATGTGTGTATATGCATAGCATGTCATGCTTACAAACATAATGTTGTTATAATACACATACAACAATACTCACATACAACAATACTCACAGTGACAACTGTTCGTTTACACTTTGCTCTCGCAAAAAATCATAAAAAAAACTGAATAATTCGTGTGAATGTTGTGTTTGTATGGATGATATAAGTGCCAAAGGGTTTCTTTAATATAACAGTAAAAAAAAATATCTATTTCCCTGGATTTTAAACCTTTTTAACGCCAGTTTGAAACTTAACCTAGGATCGTGTTCTTGTGTTCTATGAAATGTCCTCCCCACCAGTGCAACCCTTGCCTGATGAATGTAGCCATCGGCGTAAAAAGCGAATGATGATGTCCTCAACGTCCTCATCACACAAAACAGCCTCGGAACTGATTTCTCCGGTGCTTGAAAACGAGGAATCTGAAGGTGAATCTGATTACTCAGACGTATCTGAAAAGGAGACCCATAGTATCCCAGTGTCCTCAGTGAAGATTCTTAATGACGCTCAAGCAAGTCTAAGAGCACATCAAGATGTCCTTGCGGAAAAGCAATCTCGAGTGTCAAAGGACCAACAACTACGGATAAGCGGATACATATCTGAAGTTTTCCGATCAGTATCACAGCTGCTGTTAGAAAGAGAAGTCTTCAAAGCTGACCTGGCAACAGCCAATGCCAAATTAATAATGGCAAAAGGAGAAATTACCATTGAAAAAGCCGAAAACCAACATAGGCTTCAAAAAATTATGCAGTTGGAGTCGGATCTTGGACCGGTGATGCGAAGAGTAGCTAATGCCACGGAGGCAAGCCTTTCATTTGCTAACATGGTCAAAAATGGTCCTCAGAAGACGGCACCACCAATTAACCGCTCAGGACCTAAGTTGGGACCCCCAAACCAGCTGTATGCATCTTCCCAAAGTTGGACTCTGTAAAAGACAGCGAAGATACAAAGCAACTTCTGAAGGACGTGTTGCGACCATCAGATCTTGGGATACGCGTTACGGGTATGAGGAATATCCGAAATAAAGGAGTTGTGATCCACACGGCCACCAAAGAGGATCAAGAACAAATTTTGAAAACCCCATGCCTAAGTAACTCGGTCACTCTGAGCGCCCGATTACCTACAAAACGGCATCCAAGAGTGATTTTCTTCAATGTTCCTCGTGATTTGACAGATGAGTGCTTCCTGAAAAGTGCCTTAGCTGGAGTACAGGACACAACAGACCTAGAGTCCACGGTCAAAAATTGTAAGCTTAGTCACCTAGCTGGCGCTCGAACAGGAACAGCTTGCCACCGGATCTACGAGGTTCCTGCCCGCATACGATATATGTTGGTGGAGCAAGGGAAGGTTTTTGTGGACTGGAATGTGTGCCGTGTCCGTGATTTTATTGGCCTTACAGTATGCTCCAAATGCCAAATGATCGGACATTCTTTCAAGTTTTGCAAGGATCAGCAAAGATGTGGACACTGTGCAGGAGAAGGTCACGCCCGGATAAACTGCCCCAAAGCTGCCGCCGAGCCAGTTTGTGCTACATGTACCAGGTTTGGGAAGCCCGCTGCACATCCGACTGGAGACAAGGACTCATGCCCGGCCTACAAAGCTGCCCTCTCCAAGGACTTTGCCACTATTGATTATGGCGTCTAATTATGTTGAAGAAGGTGACGAGGTAGATTTCGAAAATACTAATAATCTCCAAGATTGGCTAAATGTTCGTAGTAACTGTAGTATGGAAAATATTAATATTGTTCAGTTGAATATAAGATCGATTTATAAATACTGGGATACTCTGAATGTCTACTTAAATTCTTGTTGGAAACATATTCATGTGTTAATGTTATGTGAAACGGCTATAGCACCAGAGCTTGTCTGTCTGTATAATATTCCTGGATTTAAATGCTACAATTATTGTCGAACTAAAAAATCGGGTGGAGGTATATTGTTGTATATTCGAGATGAACTCACGTTTCAACAGAAATCAATAGAAACAAATTATTTTGAATGTGTGCTTGGCTCTATGACACTTCCAAACAAGAATATTTTAAATATCGTAGCAATATACCGCCCTCCAAACTCCAATAAACCCCAATTTCTCAATGAAATATCTTCCATTCTGTCTAATATAAGCCCCAAAGAAAATATTGTACTTGTAGGAGATATTAATCTGGACTTATTAAATTATCAAAACCCACTTATTATGTCATATGAAAATATAATGTCTGATAATTATTTAATGAAATGCATTTGTGACGTAACTAGGGAAGCAGTTCTAGCGGAAAAAGTTACTCGTTCCTGTTAAGACCACATTTTTGTCCGTTTTAATAGCGGGTCTCAACAAAACGATACTCTTTCTTCATGTGTATGTAATAATATTACCATAGCGGATCATTTTTTAACTGCAGTTAATATTAAATATATTGCAAGGAAAAAAGTCGTAGAACGCGGGGAAAGAATTTCGTTTTTATCTCAAAACAAAATCGACAAAAATATTTATAATTTTAAGTGGTATAACTTGCCTGAGGAACAAGATTGCAATATGTTATACACTAAAATTAAGGATAATTTTCAGGATTTGTATGAACAAAGTAAAATCGTTATGTATTATAAACCCAAAAAAAGACCCCTCGCAATAAAATCTTGGATAACTTCTGATATGTTAGAAAATATTAAAAAAAAAGACTCACTGTACAGAAGGTGGAAAAATTCTCCTGCAAATAAATTCTTTGAATTAGAATATAAAACTTTCAGGAATAAGGTTACAAAAGAAATCATTAAATGTAAGTCTACCTTTTTTAACAATAAATTTAAAAATTATTTCGGAGATACAAAAAAAACTTGGGATGAAGTAAATAAATTATTAGGACGCAAGTCTAAAAGTAGTTGTGACGAAATAATCTCAAAATATATGTTAAAAACGCATAATGAAGAAACTATAGCAAATAATTTTGTTGAATATTTTACGAGCAGTGTTAGTTCTATGATACATAAATGCGATTATAAAGCATCGACCGTCAGACCGACAGAAGTGCAACATAGTATGTACCTACCAAGAGCTACCTGCGAAGAAATCAATATTATTATTAGCAAACTAAGCAATTCAAAGTTACCAGGGATTGACAACATTCGAATGTTTGACATTAAGAAATATATTAATATTTTAGGGCCTGTTATAATTCATTTTATCAATATAATATTAGCACAAGCAGTGATTCCAGATGAACTTAAAAGTAGCATCATTAGACCAATTTACAAAGGCGGCAAACACACAAATGTACAAAATTATAGGCCGATTAGCATTTTGCCAGCCCTAGAAAAAATACTTGAAAAATACATTTCAATAAAACTTAACAAATATTTAGAATCCTTCTCCTTGCTAGATCCCAACCAGTATGGTTTTCAAAAGAAAAAAAGTACGGAAATGTTGCTTCAGGAATTTTCAAATCACGTAAATCATGAATTAAATTTAAAAAAAAATGTGTTGGTTTTATTTATTGATAACTCGAAGGCGTTTGATACCATTGATACAAATAAACTTTTAGAAACATTAGAGGCAATAGGAATTCGAGGAAAGCTACTAGTTTTGTTAAAAAAATTATTATCGGATCGACAAATAACAGTAAAAATTCTAAACAAATTTAGCAAAAGAAAATACATTTCAACTGGTGTTGCACAGGGGTCAATTTTAGGGCCAACCCTGTATATTATATACGTCTCAATTATGAGTAAATTGTTTTCATTCGTTAAACATTTTGTGTACGCAGACGATACGGCACTCGTAATATCACACGAAGACCTGATTACTGCAATGAACCTTATGCAGCATGATTTTATTGCCCTCCTAAAATGGTCTCATGATGCAGGTCTCATAATAAATGCCAAAAAAACTAAAATTATGCACATATGTAAGATCTCCACACGCGAGATATAATGTAATCCCTTCATTATATACACATACATTTGACTGCATACACAAAAATGTTCCACAGCCCTGTTCATGTGAAACCATTGATTTTGTCAAAAATTATGTATATTTGGGTGTTACCATTGACTGCTACATGAAATGGGATGTACACATTACTAATGTTTGTAAACGTCTACGATCTATTGTGGGTAGAATTTATAAAATAAAATATTTCGTGCCTATAAGTACTTTAAAATTAATCTACCTTTCTCTGGCTGAATCCACAATCCGTTATGGAATCACTTCTTGGGGACATTCTTGTAAAACTAATATAAGTTATATCCAAACATTACAAAACTCCCTTACAAAATTGTTAATTCATAAATATACCAATGCACACAAAAGCAATACTAAATTAATATACAAATCTCTGAATGTTTTACCTGTCAGAGGATTATTGTTTTACAATATTGTAAGTCAGCATCTTATATTGTCTGATTCCTTGTATAGGGAAAGAGTTTTACATAAACATAATACAAGATTCACTCAAAATGAAGGATTGGTGGTTCCTTAATGTACCAATAAATACGGTGAAAGAACCCTAAACTATATCGTACCCAGTATATTTAATAAACTACCAATGACAATTAAAAATATAAATGTTTTTACAGCTAAAGTCAAATACGATCTAAGGAAATGGCTATTAGATGCTGATGATTTATATTGATGTCCTACCGAAGACCTTGCTTTCCTAATCGGAATTCACATTCACAATTTGTATTACCTTATGTACCTATATTAAACTATAGAAGTACTTGTTGAGTATATTCATTTGTTCAAAATAAATTAATTTGTACTCGTGTGTTATATAAGGGTTATGCCACTTTTTACTTATTTATATTCATACTTTTCTGTAACTTAACCAACTTATCTTTATTGTTTAACTTATCAACATTATACATACCTAGATAATGTTTACTATTGTACCATGTTATTGCAAAAAAAGTTATCATCATGTACCTGCTGACAAACTACATAAGTAGTTTAGCAGGTTTCAAATGTTAACAAAAAAAAAAAAAAAAAAAAACATTAAATCATTAAATCATTAAATTTAAATTTTGTTTCTTTATATATTTCCATAAAAAGATTGCATATGTAATTTAAAATTCACATGGAAATAATTGTAAATACAGTAGGTGCATGATAATTAATAAATTAATAAGAAATTATTGATACAGTGGGGACATGATAATTAATGCCCTTGAGGTGATTTTTCACAAAAACGGCGCTCTAAAAATTATCCAATTATTAATAATGTGTATTTTGATATTATATAATTTCGTGAGGAAATTATATAGAATGTCTAATGTACTCGTGTTAGTTATTTAGGATATTTCGAATATCTGTTCTTTTCTTTTCAGTCAACCATATTAAAAATCTTTTGAACAGCCAGTTCGAGTTATTTGTGGTTACGTAAGTTTTTGTTTGTATTAGGAAGATATTGAAAATGTGTGGAGCCAGGTATGATTCATGTTTTTTTGCGAAAAGTTGATTTGATATAGGGAACTAGAAAGTGATTATTCAGTTTTGCTCTTGTGTTTTGCGAGTGAAGTATGGTGAGATGATGTCTTGATACAGTTTTTATAGACGATCTTTCTTATGAATAGTTTATTTACGTCTAGTAAATTGTTTTCAATCATAAGCCCTTCTATCGGATGTTGGTAAGGTTTTTTAAACATAATTCTAATTATTGTTTTGTGATTTATTTTAAAAGGATTGAGGAAAGTATCTGCTGCTCCCCCCCACACTGATATACCATATGTTGAATAAGTTCACAATTTTGAAAACCTACTACCTACATGTCCTACATGCATAGTTATGGTAAAAAATGTAAGTTAAATTTTAAATAAATTTAATAATCCTTGTAACCAATGTTTGTTTATTCAAGGTAAGATGACATAGGCCTTGAGAGAAATTATTTTCCTTAAGGCTTCCTATGTGGAGCTCGTGTAAAAAAAAGTATTAAAAACTTAAAATTATTTATTGGCGCCATCTGTGAATGCGTAGATTATAACGTACGTCACGTTTAACCTGTTGACGTTTAGATATAAAATCAGTAAATTGTGATCTATCGGTGAGGTTAAAGCTATTCCTAGTAGCGTTAAATCATTTGGTGCCACATTTCATATCGAATGAAGGCAATATTAGCGACACTCGATCGAAAATCTGAAGACAAAAAAATCAGAAAAATATATGTCACCTCTGGGACTCGAACCCAGGTCCTTCGGTTTCCGGGCCACAACAAAGGTCCTGGGTTCGAGTCCCAGAGGTGACAATATGTTTTTCTGATTTTTCTGTCTCCAGATTTTCGATCGAGTTCTTCGAAACCTTCGGTTTCCGGGCCACAACGAAGGTCCTGGGTTCGAGTCCCAGAGGTGCCAATATCTTTTTCTGATTTTTCTGTCTCCAGATTTTGGATAGAGTTTTTATTTAATATTGTCTTCATTCAATTAAATATTACAATTTGAGGTTTAACTCATAAAGTTAAAAATAAAAATAAAAGAGAGAAAAATCTTCAAAAAATCAACCTTTAAAAAAACAATGTTTTTTTACTACAGTACATCTATTTTCAATTTACAGAGACATCTCTTAGGCTGGCTAATAGCCAATTTCAGAGAAATGCCAGCATACATGTGTGTGCGTGTGTGCCATAAAAGTATGACAGTATGCTTTGTCATCGATAATAAGTCTCTCTGCCGAGTTTAGCCGTGGGGAAGTGGGTAAATTTAAACTTCAAAAACTTGTATTTATTCAAGAAAACAAAATGGAAATTCAATAAGATGGATTTAAAAATAAATTTAATTTTCATGTTAACTTAAAGAAAATATTTAATGCCCTTTTTCAATTGCAAACCCTTCTGTAATAAGATAAGATCTCACCCCCTCTATGAAATCCATACATTCTGAAAAAATAGTTATTCTCACCCTTGTGAAAACAATCTCCCAATGTAGGCAGCAAATCACTTTATATCTGATAATAATAATATCATCTCCTAGGGTTTATGCTCTCCTGTCGCTAGGCGGCTAGGCTAACCGAACTTGGCTTTAATGGTACGGGAGATATGGCGTGACAGTGCTTTATGTTGAGTAGAAAGAAGGCTTTTTTTAAAAGCTAGAAGTGGAGAGGAAACTAATTTGATATTTTTTGATACTCAGGCAACATGTTGTCTTACGTAATTATATACGTTCAAAGGTTCTGATCTCTTTTTATAAATTTATGCAAATAAATTTCCCTTTACACAAAAGTTTTAATGCAAAATAATTTTAAGAAAGTATAAGGCCTGAAAATTTGGTTAAGGGATGTTTATCAAGCATGTTTTCGAGAGATGGGAAGGCCGATAAAGATATTGAATGAAGGGTAAATGCAGGTAACTCCATTAATGGAGGACTGAATTCGGTTGGCGCTAATAAAAAAAACTGTCTAAAGAAGCGAAACTAGCAGTCCACAATGGCAGTGAGGCACAGAACTGGCAGAGGATGGATGAAAGTAAACTGAATGCTGTTGAAATTAGATCCCTGAGGCGGATGTGTGGTAATAAAACCATGTATGATCGTGTGAGAAATGTGGAGAGATGTAAGGCTGATATTATAAGCAAAATGAGTGAGAATAAGGGACCCTCAGATGGTTTGGACATGTAGAGCGAATGAAAGAATAAAATAGCGTGAGAAGAATATATGACGCAAATGTGAATGGAAGAAGAAGTCGGGGATGCCCGAGGAAGACATGGCACGATCAAGTGAATCACATACTTGAGTCCGGCCATGTCAAAAGTCAGAATAATAGAAGAGTATGTATGAGACGATGTATGAATGTAAGTGAGGCAAAGAGTGTATGCCAAGACCAAGAGTTGTTAGGTGGTCCTTCCTCTCTGCCTACCCCTGCGGGAAAACGGCGCGATGGTTAGTTAGTTAGTTATGTTTATCAATAAAACATCTGATCGAAGCCAGAATGAAGTTAGCCTCTCAGAAGCTGGGCGTATTGTAATGGGCCCGCAGATATTTTAAAAGTACATGACTGCTAACCCTGTACAAATCTCAAGCGCGCCCCACTGTTGAATTTGGCAAGCACCTCTAGTCTGGAGCCCCAAAACACCTGAAAAAACCCTCGACTCTGTACAAAAATTGGCAGTCCGTTTGATAGATTCCCGTATAAACACTGGAGCACTTTTTGCCACAATATGGTACTATTTAAAATACCTCGGATTGCTTTGTTGCCAATTTTGGCAAAATCTTCCCTTATTTGTAAATAATTAAGTAGAAGTTTACGATTTTATAATATTTTTTTATAAATCCAACGAATATGTGATAATCGACAAAAGACAGGTGAATTCAATGGCTATATAGAATTATAATAAATTTGTATGTCTCCATATTAAAATTCGGAGGCATGATTTTTTAATGTGGGCGGAAAATATTCAAAATGATCACCAAAAAATCTCGAGCAATCAGAGAAAAAGTTTTAAATTGCGCTGTCGCTCCAGTGGATATATACCCTATAGTTACAAGGACAACATACATAACTTATCAGGTAGGTTAGGTTAGGTTAGGATAGGTCAGTTACAAGTAAAACATACCTAATATGTCAGGTAGGTATGTTGTCCTTGTAACACCCGTATTACAATGGAAGATGCTCCGAGGGACTGGTGTCACTAATTCCTTCAGTATTGGGGCACAGTCGGGAAAGACTCTACAATATGTCACATGAGAACATACGTAAGAACGAGTAAGAACTTACGAGAAAGAACGCGTCTATGACTCGTTCTTACTCGTAAGTCCAACAGCTCGAAAATGAAACGATTTGCTGACCTCTGTGTTTCCTCCTTCCTAAAGTGGTTTCTTTCCACAAAAATACCCTCCACACAGCATCCCTAAAGATGACAGAGCCCCTGTGAGAAATTATTTTCCTTAGGGCCTCCTGTGTGGAGTTTACTGTCACGAAAAAGGTAAGAACAGCAAGTTAATAATATTTTCTTTCTAAAGCAGAAACAAGAAATAATAATAATATCTCTGATAAACTTGCCATGCGAGTGAAACAAACACGTAAGTGACTTACTTTTATAGAGATTCCTATCTCTTTTCGTGATGGAGAAAAGTAAAACTGACAAATATCGTTTCATTTACTGGAATGTAAGGTCCATTACCTGAAATAAAAGAAAAAGCAAATATTAAAGAAAAGAAAGCTGGAGTCGATAAACAATTTTCATGATTATTTTTTTAACTTGGCCACGACAATATAAATTAATAATAATTTGATAACATGAGTACTTTAGTGTTATTTATGATTCGTTGGAATTATTTTTATGGTGTAAGGTAAACCAAATAGTAGACTATCTTCGTGCAAACATCTTTTTTGATACAAATAATAACGGTAAAATTACATAAAGATAACTGTACAAATATATTTTTTTAAATCAAACGTAGTATAAGTACTTATTGTTATTTATGATTCGTTGGAATTTTTTTAATGGTGTAAGGTAAACCAAATAGTAGACCATCGTTGGGCAAACATCTTTTATGTTACAAAAAATAACGATATAATTACATGAAGATAACTTCAGAAATATTTTTTTAAAAATCAAACGGAGTAATAATGTACATGGAAGTTTGATTTCACTATATCAATTTATGTAAATAAGATTGATGTGGTGGGCGGGCGGCTCTCATTTGATTATATACAAATCCACAGTTTTATTCCGGTGACAAATTTTAACAATATTTTTTCACAGGTGAGATCACACGGAAAAAATGCAAAAAAATTTCATATGATTAAATTACACTTTGAAAAAATTACACAAGTGCAAAACTGAAAAAAAAAAAACAATTATTTAGCAATTTTTGTGAAGTTTATTCCTGTGTAGATTTGTGATATGTTTTGTCTTTGGTAATTTGCTACATGTGGCACTACTACGTGTTAATTTAACTAACACGTAGTAATGTCACATGTAGTTCTATAAATAAGGTTAAATATATGGTGAAAAATTGGCTATCGGAAAAACAATATTTATATTGATATTTATATCAATGAAAAACTGTTGAATCTGTAGATATGAGGGAGCGGTCCGTATCGGTAGAGTCGGGACGAGAAATAAAAGGCGTCAGTCGATGTAGTGAGTTAGTCTTTATTGTGGCTACGTAGCGGAGGTCGATGCTGAGCGGGAGCGGAGTGACAGTAGTGATGCTGCTGCGCGATGATGAGTGAAGGAAGGTCAGGAGACTACGGCGGTGAAGATCACTGGTCTTCAGGAAGCCGGCGTGTTGCCCTACACCGTGGCGGTGTAGACGTGACCTTGGTCCAGGCGATGGCCGTCGTCGCGTTGACGAGATATGGCGGCTGTGTGTCCAGTGGGTCGGAGCACACACGTGACGCAGGAAGGAACCTTGAGAGGCGATGAGGATGCTGGCGCGTTGCCAGGTGCTGGTTGCTGCTCGTTGCAGGATGCTGGATGATGGCGCGTTGCCGGTTGTGGTTGCTGCTCGTTGCAGAATGTTGATTGCCATCTCATGTCGAGATGGTAGTTGGAGAAGTGCCTTGAAGGTGCTGGAATGTTCCTGGGTCACGCTGGATGTTTTGTTCACTGTCGACTGCGCGAGGCCCGTGCCGGGCGCAGGCACGATAAGAGTTACTGCACTGCTCGATGTGTTTGTTCGGCCGATGAATGGAAAGTACTGTACTGACTGGCTCCGAGCAAGCGAGCGCGGCTTATATACCCGTGGCAAGTAATTAGTCTCGTGATAGGTAATGCGCGGTAGGTAGACATGTGCCAGCGGGCGCGCGGTACCTGGCTGTAGATACTTTGTAGATGTGTTTCTAGTGCGTTCGCCTAGAGTCCAGTGGCGGAGTAATTAATTCGGAACAAGTGGCCGCCACACATATAAGATGTAAATTTTAAATTTAAAATATGTATATGAGACTAAAATATAAGCACCTGTTGACAAGCCAATTAAATTGGCTTAGCAGGACTTGTTTGTTGATTATATTAGGTATTATCTATTCTTTCAATAAAAAATAAAAATTATAATTCAAATATTTTTCCTTCACACTTCGCAACTGAGTAGTCGGCTAGCCGACTAGCGGTGACACGCGAAACAGCTCCTGGATCACGTGATCCCGTTGCGCCGGCCAGGAGTATGATCAGTGCTAGCGTGTGATTGAAAAATATATATTTTGAATTCAACAGAAAAAATATATCATCGGACAGCAAAATGGCTAATTAAAACTCCATATGCTGAGGAATCGCTGCATAAAACCTTTCTGTCATAAAATTTGTAGAATTTTCGTCTTCGATAAATTTTGAACGATGTATGAATAACTTTAAAATGTACATTTTATCATTCTATACTTTTATCTAATACTGTTTTTTTTATTGTTACACACATAAAATAATTGTATCCTATACCTAAATATTATTTGGTCTTATATAAACCTATTTAATTTATTTAACTATTACACGAGCAAATAAATATTTCTTTTGTATTTCTTTTCAATATAATCTCACCGTACTTCTAACTGTATCAGTTCACCGATATTATTTTTGTATACTCATACATTCTTATTTTGTTCTAAATAAAATACTGATACTCTTCTGTGTACCACTGTATTCTTATAAACTCAGGTATCACTTTAATGCGCAATATACTCAATAAAAATGATCTATATAAAGTCTACTGTGCTCTTTGCCAATCACGCGTAGAATATGGGATTATAGGATGGGGAACTGCCTCAAACATTCACATCAAGCAGCCAGCTAAAACGCAAAAGGCAATAATAAAAATAATCCTAAAAGTACCCATAAAAACTTCATCAAAAGAAGATTTTAAAAACTTTAATGTGTTCAGCATTACTAAATTATACTCAAAAAATGCACTACTCAAATATAAAGAAAAATATGAATACCTTGCTGACCAACACACCTCACTACAAGGTCAAAATCCTCAAAACTACTGAAAATCCCGCAATTAAATACATCTTTTGGCCAGAAAAACCATAATTTCCATGCTACAAAATTATATAATGCCCTTCCAATTGAAATTAAGAACACCATGGAGATACAAATGTTTAAAAAAGATATCAAATTATGGTTAGGGAACGTACCCATACTACGTGACCAACTTTTTGGAAAATTTTTAACCCCCCCCCCCCCCCCGGTGACCAAAAACCTAAGCAACCCGCCGCTCATTTGTACCGAGCGTGACATTGTGAAGACCCCCCCCCCCTAAACGTGTCACGTAGTATAGGTACGTTCCATTAAGTAAACAGGAAGATGAGGAAATCATTAAAATTATGAAGTAACCCCATTACAACCTGCAGACAACAAACATTAATACTTTTATTTTATTTATTGTTATTTTGTGAAAAAAAAATTAAAAAAAATAAAATCAAGAAACTAGAAGATGAGGAAATAAAAATCAACGCCCATTCAGCAATATACAGTCCGCCTCGGAACAGGAATACCTAGTGAGGAGGACTGTAAATAAACCACTTTACTTTGTATTTTTACTTATTTTGTAATTTTACTTATTTTGTATGGAGAATCTGTGTCTTGGACATTAGGCAAATTTATGCCAAAAACATATTAGCATACCTCTTCAAACACAGAACTACCTTTGAAAATTTCCAAACTGCTCGCGATACTAGAACCAAAGGGCATAATCTCCTACTTATCCCTTTTGCTAAAACAACCTTTGGCCAAAGAAATTTTAGATACTTTGCAACAAAACTATATAATACACTTCCACTGGCAATTAGACAAAACACAATGTATCTTAAATATAAATCTGACACCAAGTCCTGGATTACCAGCCAAAATAGATCCAACATCAAAGATTATATCAAAACTAACTTATAAGTATTTATTTTTTCAATTTTACGTTGATGATTAACTGTTACTTGTAATATTGTGTTATTATTTGTACTTTGTATGTGTTATTATTATAAACTACTCATGCTAAGCGCCTGCTCTCAACACAGGTTCTCCTAGTGAGACAGGCATAGAATAAAACAAATGGTAACTCAAAACTAATAAAGATGAATAATTAAAAAAAAAAATTAAAAAGATAAAAAAAATTTACTTTAAGTATCTATTGTCATTAAAATAAATTAAAAAAATGTAAAAGCTATTTTATTAATTAAATTAGCGTTTAAATAAATAAATATTTTTGATGTATGAAATAACATTTATGAATGTAAATTAAGCAATAAATTTGTGCAAATACGGAGCGGTATATTCTAAAACACTTTATCCTCTCAACTTTGCAGAAGACGGTGTAAAGCAAATTTAAGCGAAATTTAGTCAATAAAAATTGCCCGAATTTTCGAATTTTATTTAATATATCCAAAAGTCAGCTTATTCCACGATTTTCTAATCACACCGTTAAATATATTCAAACAGCCGGTTACCCTGCCAACCTCCACCCCTCTATGAGTTTAGTAAAGTGCCCGAACGTGGCCCCAATTATTAATAACATCATCCCTTGTCGCAAAACCTTAAGGCTTTAGGAACGAGGCGAGTGGAAGGCATCGAAGCCTTAATTATTAGCGAACAACTCTTGAAAGTGATTCCGTGGTCACGACTTATAATTGGCAGTTTCAATCTTTGAAGATGGTTGTTTTGGTTCTGTGCCTTTTCATCCCGCGACAAAATATCGCCGAAAAAATATCCTACGGACAAAACATTCCTCAATAAATCATCTACTAAAACCTAACCCAACCTAACCTAATCTATCTTAACCTAAATGAATTATTATTTTTAATTGATAAACTAACGTTTAAGACAAGATTTTTATGCATAGCACAAAGAGTAACAATTATTATAAGTAATAATTATTACTTATTTTAATTGTTCAGAATTTTTTTTAAAAATCTGGGATGCTTAAAAAGTTTAAAACTCCATTTTTTGAACTCCCATCTGGATTACTTCCCGGAAAATCTAGGTACAGTTAGTGAAGAGCAAGGTGAGAGGTTTCACCAAGATGTCAAAGAAATGGAAAGAAGGTATCAAGGTCGATGGGATACAAATATGATGGGCGACTACTGCTGGATGCTGCATAGGGAAAATACAACGTCCCACGAAAGAAAAAGCACAAAACGAAGCATCAAAACTAAAAAAAGCAGATTTTATAAAAAATTATAATTGTATATAATGTAATTAAAATATTTTATGACTTAAAATTAATTAAATTCATATAATTTTATGATTTTTTTTCTTTTGTACATTCCCTACAGAAATCGTGTAAGGCGGGTTTTGCCTGTATTTTAATTTCCACTTAGCGGAAAATTCTTACGTGATTGGTCGAAATGGATGGCATATTCGAATTCAGCATACCGAAATACATATAATTCACCCATTATCATTTAAAAAAAATTTAAAATGTCAATTTGCAGACCTATGTAATTATTAGTCTGAAACACTCATCTATATTGTAAAAATCTCCCGAGAAAAGATACATTCTGCGGACGGGACTCGAACCCGCGTCCTTCTGATTTTCGGTCAAGTGCTCTGTCCACTGAGCTACGTCGGATTAGCTTAGCGTAGCTTAGTGGACAGAGCACTTGATCTAAAATCAGAAGGACGCGGATTCGAGTCCCATCGGCGGCATGTATCTTTTCTCGGGAGATTTTTTCAATGTCGATGAGTGTTTCTGGCTAAAAATTATTACTTAAATAATTAACCTAACCTACCTAACCTAACAAAAATGGGACAAAATAATAAAGACATCCTTTATAAACAATAAATTATTGTTCAAAAATAGTAAAATGGGACATAAATAATACAGATAATAATAATATAATTTATCGTCTTTACAGGATGTCCCATTGTTTTGTTAGGTTAGGTTAGGTTTTAGAAGATATTTTCTTGGAGTGGTTTGTCCGTAGAATATTTTGTCGGGGATATTTTGTCGCGGAATGAAAACGCGCATTACCGGTTATTTTATTGCCAGCGTTGCATTTTGATTTCACGCTTGATCCTCTGATAGTTAATCCCTCAATTAGTCCCCGGACAGTTAATCCCTCGGCCAGTTGATTCGTCAGTTAGTTGCTTGATCCCTCAAAGGATTATTTCTGTTGTACTTCCTCCCGAGTAACGTATGCGGAGTGGTTTATACAACTGTATCACAAAAGTCGAGAACTTGAACGAAAATCTTTCTATCATAAAAATCAAAATATGCTTGCTTGGGTATATATGTATTTATATGAGTATATGGGATGTCTGGGCGTTGCTAAACCATTCATCCGATTGCAATGAAACTTTAGGGATTTGCTTGTGCGCATGCCCGCGATGGTTTATATCATAGTGGGTTCTGGCATCATGAAAATATGAGTTGCCAACCATTCATCCGATTGCATGAATCTTTGGGGATTTGATGTGAGTTCGGGCGCGAAGATTTTTATATATATTATAGGTACTGGTGAGCACTGGCATTATGAAATTTGTGTAAAGAAAATTGCAATAGGTGGCACGCGAGCTGTTTAAAAATACAATGTACCGTGACTGAATGTATGGAATGCGGGAGGGGGGAGGGGAACTCGGGAGGGGAGTTCGCGGGACGGAGGAAGCGAGAGAGGGAAATGGGGAGAGGTAAGGCGGAGAAGGCGGAGTGGGAACGCGTGAGGGGGTGGGGACGCTGGACTGGAAGGGGAGGCGGAAGGGGAACGGGTCGAATGGGAAAGGACACGCAGGGAGAAACAATTTCTTTAAGTGGCATAGCAACGCATGCTAGGAACTCGCTAGTCCATTATACAAATATTTTTGATAATAATAATGCCAAGTTCCCGAAGGAATATGTAAAGGAGATGTACTGCCGAATATCAAAATATGACACAACTTATATGTGTAGTCGACTTACTTACATAAGATATACCTAGTACGCATATAATAGAATATTCCATACATGTGTATGTCAGAGTAAATCCGGTTTCCAAAAAACTAAACGTATTTTTTTTACATTAAAGGGGTGTTCAGACATCTAATATAACCACTAGCAGGTATCTGTTGAACCGCGAGCGCTTATGTTTCGTGCCGTTCACACGGCGCAGATAAAATATTTCTTCCTATGGTAGGAGAGGGGGTCAGTTGAATTAGCGAGCGGCCACGGAGTGCGCATTTTTCGTACTGAATCTATCAACTTGACATCTGTCATCCACCGGTCTTGGCAGCTCCGTAATTAAAATGACCCCCTCTCCTGTTTTTGTCGGAGTGGGGGGCGCTTATCTGTTGGCATATCGCCTCAGGAGCGGTTACGGCGTAAGATGTGCATTGTCTATGGTTGATGTGCGCATAAAGCGCTCAGGTGTGAACGGTCTGAAGGGATTGTATGGAAAGCGATATGTGGCGTGCTATGATCTTTTACATTTATATGCTCAATGTGAACGAGCTCTAACTCCACACAGGAGGCCCTGAGGAAGATAATTTCCCTCAGGGCCTGTGTCATCTGAAATGCTGCATCTTGTATAGGGCTAGCAGATTCTTCAATGGTGACCAGCAGCTAACCATCTGCAGACCTCAAGCACGCCCATCAATTGAATTTGGGAGCCACCTCTGTGCTGGAGCCCCAAAGTTCTTGACCTACTTGATTCTGTGCAAAGGAGGGCGGTCGACTGATTGATAATCTAAACAGACGCAATGTTGGCATGCTAAGTCTCTGCTACAGGTATTTTAATGGAATCTGCTCTAAGGAGCTAGCAGCATCGATCCCGGTGTACTGGTGCACGTGCGTGAAACTCGGCAGACACGAGAGGAACACTCATTCACAGTTGATGGTGTTGGATTCATGAGAACGGGTCGTTTCTTCGACTCGGTTTTGTGTAAATCGGCTCTAATGTGTAAAGAGCTACTCTGTTTTCCTTTCCTACAGCTCCTACCTCAGCCATCTTTATAATGCTGCCCAACCTGGTGACTACATAGTTCCCCTATCTTTATACTATAGGATAAAATAAAAGTTTTTTTTTAAATAAAACAATAACTTTGTAACTTAATGTTAGTAGAGAATTATACTGCCCTGAAGAAGCTCCTGTTGTAGCGAAACCCGGTCGGCGTAAAGTATAAAAAATAAAAGTGGTGTATACAAAGTTATTGATTTATTTTAAACTAGTAGACCAGGCCACACGTTGCTGTGGCTAACGAAACACAACGCCATTACCCAATCTTTATTAAATCCACACCACCCGCTTGCCAGCTGCCCGCTGCCTGAATATAATATTTGAATTTATCGGCTTTTCTCTACTATAATAAGCATGTATCACATCCTGGAATAAACATTATTATTATTATTATTATACATATAAACATTCGTTGTCTCCGCCTTTTTAACACGAGCTTTGCTCAAAAAAAAGGTGTAAGACGTGTGGCGACACATCATTATTATCTTCGCCATCAAAAGAACATACGAGAAACATCTCCTAATATTCGCGCCCATCGGCAAACCTACTTGCCTAGGTACCTTCGTACCTATACTGGCCGCGATGTACTTTCTCGCCTCCCGTGCCAGCCCGACGATAATAATATCGCCCCGCCTAGAAAGGTCTCGAGACAGCACCGTACAATATCTGTACGGCGCCGAATATTCTCGTCAATTGCTGAAGTGGCTCGTATTACCTACCGCGAGGTAGTTACTCTACCGCGGCTATATAAGCAGCCGATCGCTCGCCCGCTGCAGTTCAGTCTCACATTAATCGTCGGTCAACATGTAATAAGTGCTCCTGCATGGTATCGCTCCAGGGCAGCTTCCTCGAGGTCCATCACCACGTCTCAGCTCTAAGGCCCACCGTGTCTTCAGCTCCTGAGAACAGCTCCATCCCGCGACTTATAAGGTTTGACGCACCTTCAGTCCAGGGATCAGCTCACCACTTCATGGCACCCCGAAGCCCCACCGTGCTTCGCTGCCATGGAACGCGCTCCGCCTCGCCAGGACTACCTGCTGGTGGCTCAGCTCACCGAGCCACACACCGTTTATCTCCGCGATTCAAAGCGTCGAGCAACGGCCTGGAAGATAGGTCATCTCCACCGACAAGGTGTCGAGCAACTCGCTGACCTTCACCGCACCATCTCCATCACTCCATGCGCCTGCAGAATCTGATCACAGCACCCCGCCTTACATCATGTTACCGACCACCGACCATCTGCTACGTAGCCCAATAAACGACTGACTCACCACATCGACTGGACGCCTTTCATTTCTCTCGTCCCGTCTCTACCGATCCGGCCCGTTCCCTCAGACGTATTAAATAATGTATATTTTTTTTTCAAAAAACTTTATTTATACACAAAAACATGAAATTTTTGTAAAATTTATTAAATAAAAAAAAAATAAAAAAAATAAAAAAATTAACTCGCCACTAATTATACAACGCTTGCAATGCAACACTGGATATTTGAAAAGGTAAAATCAAATACCTACTTACTCTAGGACAATTTCTCTATTTTACCTACACTCTATTTTCCAATTTCTTCCGTAGAACGAATTTCAAAAGTGACTATAGTACGGCCCGCCAGCCGTTTTAAATCGCACAAAAATATGTTTTTTTAAATTTATCGGCTTTTCTCTAATATAATTTACATGTCTTATACGTATAAACATTTCTCTTCAATCACTCTATCTATTGGTGAAAACCACATGAAAATCCGTTGCGTAGTTTAAAAGATTAACGCGCACATACATTTTGAGCGACTTTGAGATGATTGTAATGTCACATCACAAAGTATCTGCTTCATATGAACAAATAAAAGTTTTTTGCAAACGACGCGACGTATGAAAAAGTACAAAATCAACCACCATAACACTAGCATGGTGGTCGAAAAATTCACAAATGAATAAAGTAAAATAAAAAACATAGAATAAATTTAATCTTCCAAATATTTTCTCGATTTTGCGAGTGGAACCGTCGAGCTCCAATTTAAATAAAAATGTATTTATTATTTAACAATACAAAGTTCATCTATAAAGCTTAATATTTTTGTTACAAACTAAAGGTAATTCCCCTTTCATATATAAATAATGTTCTCCCGTAACAAAAGCAGCGAAAATTTTACAATTTCCATTGTGACGTTGGGTATAATCCCAAGTCCCAACTGATAAGGTAGTTCTTTTGTTCTGTTTTACAGCAATGAACGGTTTCGACAAAATAAACCATAACCGCTGTAACCAGTACATTTGTACTACAAACAGGCAGACAAAACAGCCCGGGTTCTGTTCGTACTATCAAAAACATTATCTGTGCAGTTTACCGAATTCAAAAATGTATTATTCCTGGTTATTCAATGGATGTTTTAACAATGGGATTTATTTGAATTACTGCTTGAAGGGATCTGGAAAATATCGTGAACGAGCAATTTCCCAAATTAATATCGATGTAATAAATGTATCGATTTGAGGGAGCGGACTGCGGATCGGCAAAGACGGAGGACGAAATAAAAGGCGTCAGGTCGTAGTAGTATGAGTCGTCTTTATTGTGCTACGTAGCGATAGTCAATGAGCCAGGGGTGTAGACGGATGAGTAGACAGTGATGGTGCGCCGTAAGATGTGATGATGGTCAGGAAGCTGCAGTGGTGAAGATAACGTTTCTTCAGATCACTAGCGTGCTGCTCTATACCAGAGTGGTAGAGGATGACCAGTTCCAGGTGGTCGCTCGACATCATGAGGACGGAGATGACGGCTGGGACTTCGGTAATTTGGAGTAGGAAGAAGACCCTGTGAGGCGATGAGGAAAATCTCTGCGGCAGCAAAACGTGACAGGCTTCGGATTGCCCCGAACAGAAAGCGCGGCGGGTTTTTTGTGTTGCGGGCGAAGACATCTCAAGTCGTGGTGCGGCGGACCAGACTGCGAGACAGTGGTGGTAGATGAGAGCCTCGAAGGTGTTACAGAGGGTCCGAGAAAATGCCGTAGTTCTCTGTGTTTCCAGATGCTGCGCTGGAGAATGCATGCAGATCACATCGCACTGTATAGCGTCTAGATGGTTACTCGCTGGTGGGCAGGCGTTGACTGACGGATTGAGACTGACTGCTCCGGGCGAGCAAAACTACGGCTTATATAGCCGAAGCCGAGCGTTAGAGTAATTACAGTACAGATATGGTATGGTGCTAGACTAGAGACCTTTCTAGGCGGTGGCGATATTATTATTTAACGAGACGGAGCGGCAGGCGGCCGAAGTACATCGTGGCGTAGGTACGTAGGTACATAGGCAAGTAGCTTGCCGGCGCCGCGCGAATATTAGATGTTTCTCATGCGTTCTTGGTGACAGTGAAAAATAATGCTTCGCCACAGATGTCAGAAATTATTTTCCTCAGGGCCTTCTGTGTGGAGGTAATGTAAACAAAAGGTATCTCTATGTAGTCCTCTACAGAGATAATATATTTTATTATTAGTACTGGCCAGTATCTCAGTACTATTCTGTTTGATTGAAAGACTTATGTTTAGTTATTTAAGATCACAGTCTTTTTCTTCTTCCTTTCACTGTCTCAACACTGTCTAGGTAGGCCGTTGGGATCAGTTATTCTCGTTCTCAGGCTATAATATCTTCTTCGGTTCTGTATAAAGCTTTCATCCAGGCCATTTCTCTGTAATATTTTGGAGCATTGAGTTATCCTGGAGTTCTTTGGTCTTCCTCTGGATTAATGTCAATGAAGCTCCATAGATATTTCTTGCTTCACTGTGTGGTCTGGTGGTCTCCATCTTGCGTGCCCACACCATCTCGACAACTGTCGTTCTTTAAGATCACAGTCAATATTTATTGTTATCATGAAATATACAAATATGGTTTAAGAGGCCACAGATCCTTGTAACTCGGAACCTAGATTTTGTTTGAAGAGGTCTCGCAAAATAATGACTTGCCTGTATGTGTTTGACTATCTTCCGATACCATGAGACCCGAATATAGCACAGACAAAGGGAAACAATGTTAGACCTGATCATAGACCGATATTATGATACTTTACAAAAACTAACTAATAAACCTTTTAATTTTAAAGATCTAACTCCCTACTTTATACTTCCGCAGCGATACGAATTTACGGTTTTATGCCAATTCAATATTCTATTTGAAAAGTCATTAAAAGCAATGAAAAAAAATAATCAAAAAATTGCCCATAACCCTTACCTAACGTAACCTACTTTACCACTTTTAATGACTTTTCAAAGATGTCAAAGTCACTTCAATCTCATCTAGAGTGGTGGACTTTTTATTGTAAAATATTTTTTTTTTACTGAAGAGTCGTTTTATTTACAAACACTTTTGAGTAACAATGAAATCAACACTTTTTGAAGCTAATTTTGGCCCGGACCTCGCCTGGGCAACACGGGGTCTATACTCTAAGTATCGGTTGATGCGAGAGAGAGAAATATTTGAGTAGCACCCCTTTTATACTGCTAAAAACTGTAAAAATACCGTCTTTCAGACTGTTAAAAAGACAAGAATAATAAATAATGGTACTAAACAACTACTGGGTCGCGTGATCTAATTTAGTTGGTTGGTAACACTAGCTTCTATAAAATTCCTACAGAGGTCTCTAACATTCATACTCTTTTAATAAACTAAGAAAAATTAAACCAATGGGATTAACTACAGTATTTATCTCATAGATGTCACTATTGTGTGTCATAGATGTCACTATTCTTAACAAAAGATGTCGAGTTGATTTCATTCTGAGTTGTCCGGTAACCAAATTTACAGAGTGTTAAGGGACCTAGTTAAATTTCTTTAACTGGTGATTCCCGACAATATTTGGAGTTTAAAAAATTTTATGAAATTTTGGTCTCCAGTGCCTCGTTTTAACGTTCTTCAAAAAAATATGTAATCAAAACCAAACGATAAAAAAATTTCTTCCACATCTTATCACTGGTCACTCAGCAGAAGTAACCGTTAAACACCTTACTCCGATCCTAACTATCAAATGCCCACTGATTGCGAATGTTTTAAAAATCTATATTCTATCTTCTATCTATCTATCTATCTATCTATATAAATAAAAATGAATCGCCGAAATGTATGTACGCGGATAACTTCCGAACGACTGCATCAAATTGGATAATTCTTTTTTTGTTGTGTTCGTTATGGTCAGGACAAGGTTTGTATAAAACTACTGGTGAGCTCTGGCATTACGAAATTTTTATAAAAAATAGCAAGGTGACACGCGAGCTGTTTGAAAACTCAATGTACCGGGACTGAATGAATGGAATGCGGGAGGGTGGAACTCGGGAGGAGGGTTCGCGGGACGGGGGAAACGAGCGAGGGGATTGGGGAGAGAAAGGGGAGGCGGAAGGGGAACGGGACGAGTGGGAAAGGACACGCAGGGAGAAACAATTTCTTTATTAAATAGCATAGCAACGCATGCCGGGAACCAGCTAGTAGAAAAATAAATCTATATAAATAAAAATGAATCGCCGAAATGTATGTACGCGGATAACTTCCGAACGACTGCATCAAATTGGATAATTCTTTTTTTGTTGTGTTCGTTATGGTCAGGACAAGGTTTGTATAAAACTACTGGTGAGCTCTGGCATTACGAAATTTGTATAAAAAATAGCAAGGTGACACGCGAGCTGTTTGAAAACTCAATGTACCGGGACTGAATGAATGGAATGCGGGAGGGTGGAACTCGGGAGGAGGGTTCGCGGGACGGGGGAAACGGGCGAGGGGATTGGGGAGAGAAAGGGGAGGCGGAAGGGGAACGGGACGAGTGGGAAAGGACACGCAGGGAGAAACAATTTCTTTATTAAATGGCATAGCAACGCATGCCGGGAACCAGCTAGTAGAAAAATAAACATCAAAATGTTACTGGAGGCAAAAATTTAATTTACAATTTTTACTCAAAATAATTTCAAGTATCACATGATAAAGTGAAAAAACGTGTACCTTCATATGTAGGTATAACATATTTTTAAATTAGAATCGTAAAATATCACCTAGTGCCCATTTATGTGATATTTCCTGAATATAAATAATTTGAACCACCTGGACTTTTTTCCAATTGCAAAGAATCATTACCCAATATGCGATGTGATAAAGATGAACATACATCATGGAGCTCAGAGCAACTTGGAGGTCGCTTGTGATTAGGGACTCCCGTGCAAAAAAAAGAACCTTAACATAATTATTATACTACGTAGTAGTTCTGTATGTTATTGTACGTAATAAAAAAGTGTGTTACGTACTAATTTTCTCTTCTTTAATAAATCTGAACTAAAATGTTCTTTGAAGTGAAAAAAATTGTAATTAGGCACTTAAATACCTCGACAACATTTTGAGTCTTATCCCTCGCCCACAGGTGTGCGTTTTATTTTATTTTGTCCAAATGATCAATATCAAGATGAAAAAACAATACCTAAATTGATGGTAATGAAGATTAATATCGGATGCGCGATTTTGTAGTTTTGCAGCAGACCTGCTTAAAGTTTTGTTTCTGTATTTATACTGTTTTTGACATCAAGAAATAAAATAGCGTTGTTTTGATATTTTGCATTTTCTATCATTTCATTTAAAAAAAAAACCGAAAACACACACTTCAATCAGCAAAATAAGCCAGCTAACCGATTTTCAATTTTTAGCAGATCCGACTTTGTTCTTCGGAACCGTCGAAAAGAACAAAATGAATTTCGAAACACTATGACTAAATGAAACAAACTATTGCCCAATTGGATAATTTGCTGATGTTAAAAAAATGCTCCTGATTGCAGACACATCTACAGCCAGACGCACAAATGGGTTCATACTGGAAGAGCTAGACATCTGCAATAGGCTCTCAACTATCTGCCTCTAATTTACCTATAAAACTATAGCCCAGAGTGTATTTTAAGATACTTTGTACACTTTGCTCGCCAAATTGAGGACTCAGACTAAGAGAAACTCTTAGTCACTGGCAAAATGTTTGAAAGAAGAAGCAGAGGAAGGTCATAAATGCGCTGGAGTGACCAAGTATCACTGGCGTCTGGTACTAAGATGTTCTTGGCTCCCCAAGCAGCGCAGAACCACGATGAGTGGAGGAGCCTTGTCCACCATGGAAATTGGAGTAGTGTCACGATCCTCAGCGGGAGAAATAGAAAATACTGTCCAAATCGTCGATCAACATGAAATGGACAAAACAAATGGTAAAATCGATAAAATGTTGTACAGATAAACCAAACGTTATTGTAAAATAATATGGAATCATTTTAAAAGGCCAATTTTCATTTATTGCTAGACAGGTCAATGAAATTCATAATGTTTTAAGAATGTATTCAGAAGTAAGGGAAATATTTTTTGATTACATACAGCACACTTATATTCAATAACTATTTGAATAGTGAATAAAGTTTAATTCATTGTTGCTTTTTGAAATAGCTAAAAAAATCTTTTTTTGTGTAACTCCATTAATGGAGGACTAAACGCTGTTGGCGCCAACAAAAACTATCCAAAGAAGCGAAGCTAGACGTCCATAATGTGGTGCTGGTATCACTGAACTGGCAAACGAAGGATGAAAGTAGATTGAATACTGTAGAAATGAGATCCCTGAGGCGTATGTGTGCAAAACCATCTACGAACGTGTGAATGGTAGAAGTAGTCGGGGAGGTCCGAGGAAGACATGGCACGGCCAAGTGAATCAGACACTTGAGTCGGGCCATGTCAAGATTCAGTATAATACAAAAGCATGTATGAGACAATTTATGAATGTGAACGGGGTAAGGAGTGTGTGCCAAGACCGAGTTTTTTTGATGGTCCGTCCTCTCTGCCCACCCCTGCGGGGAACGGCATGATGGTTTGTTAGTTAATTATGTTTTATTAAAAAAGTTCTGATTTTACAGTCCAGTGTTTTTCAGCAGTCCGCCATTTCTATTATGATTGGAATAGTCCTCTCTTATTGGCGGACATCCATCACGTGGTGCTCATTCCGTCTGATTGATAGACCAATGGGAGGCCGTTACAAGAGATCGGACCAGCGTTCGTAAGAAATGGACATTCATTTAAAGTCTTAATGCTTTTCATGAAAAAACTGCACGATGATAAATAAAATGAAAAAAAAAAAACATTTTGTGGTGATCGTTTTTTTTCAAGGTAGTAAATTGTCATAAAAATGTGTTGGTATCAGATATAAGAGGCCTAACCCAAAACTAAACGCAGAAACCCACATTGAGAGGATTATGCTTGCAATACAGTATCACTTCTGAATGCAACAGTGTTTCTGTGAACATTAGACCACGGACACGAGCATTAGCTTCACACAGGCTCAATTTCATCTTTGGGTATGCTGCGTGGAGGGTCTTTTTAGAGAAAGGAAGGAGAGGAAGTTCAGGAAAGGAAAAGGTTCTGTGGAGTGTGTAGGAATCTGGGGTCAGTGTGTCCGGAGTGACGGACGTATGAATCCATTCCTCCTCTCGATCCGGCCCGCCACGCAGCAGGTGGGTAGACGCATCCGTCACCAAGACCTCGACAGACCTCACCACATGAATCCGGGCACCCCTACTAAGTCACCAAACGTAGCGAACCACTCGGGGTGACCTATGGCAGAGGTGTTGGTTATCCAATAGATGATTCCCGGGGTGGCGGTACTCATACCCGCCTCCCAACTTGCAATATAAACATCTGTGTACGTAAAGTTTCAAACAAAGCTACCGTCGTAATTTGGTTTCGAATTCAAGAATTCGTCAAAGGATGGCGCCACTTACATTAGCACATCGCATGAGGACGTGCTTCTGGTAGGTATAAGTACTACGGATTAGTCATTTTGAGTATCTCTCCAGATACGGAAAGATTGACGGTAATACTTAGAGTTGTGAATAATAGTAGATATCATGCGGCTATATATTACACATGATGCCATTGCCTGTTGCGATCATTTTGTCCCGGTGACTAGCTGTCATTGGATCACAGTGGATCCGAGGAATCGGCTATTTCTGTAACCAGTTCCTTTCAGATTTATAAAATGGTCACCAACACTCAAACTGGGCAAAGCCGGACCAAAAGCTAAGAGCCTAGTAGCAAAAACCTGCGGAGTGGGTTTTTAACTTTTAGTCAAGTATAAATATGTTGGTATCCGGTATTAGACCAGTATTTGCACCAGTAGGTACTTCTGTGAACAGCAGACCACATCGATCAAAAAGGATTGACAGGATAAATTTCGACAACTTCTCATCGTTCTCTAGCATGACTGCAGATCACCAAAGAATAATTAATAGTTCACAATGACTAAATGTTCGTAATATGTTCGGCATCAACTGTTGTGTTTACGTTAGCGATCTGCAGTTGTCCTAGGGAACGATGAGAAGTTACCCTATAGTTATCCAGTCAATCGTTATGGAGTTTTGCAAAAAAAATACAGAGGGTGCAATTCACACGCGGTAGAAGTGAAACCTTCAGAAAACTAAAATGGACAAGAGTGGGGAGGCTACAAAGCACCGCACAAAGAGTAAACCGATGGGCAACGAGCACTGCACAAACAGGAGACCGATTAAACTATCTCATTCTCTCGCAGGCTAAATCCTATATATGTCTGCGTTTGTCTCTTTTTAAGTATAATTTCTTTACGCACACTTGACTTGAGTAGTAAGCTGATGAATGCTTGACGAAAGCGTTATGAAAAGCGAGGCGAACGGTAGTTGAGAAGAAGATACAAGTTAGTGAAGATAGAAAGAGAGAGAGTTACGTTTCGTATATTACTGTAGCGGCAAGATTTTCTTTCCCTCTTTCTCTCATAGCCAGTTACGTTTCGTATATCTAAGACATAGTGCAGGCCTATTGTCTGTATCACACTGTAGGAGCAAGAGAGAGCAGTGCGCGCGCACATTTTATTTCTCTCTTCCTATCATATAGATGGAGCTAAAGAAGTTTTACTTCAGTCGTGTGGTCTAAAGCACACTTGTTTATAGTGTCGCTATTTTTCGTTTTATCGAGCTTCAAAATCACAACAAGTTGATTTGCAACACGGCATAATAACCCAAAAAAAAGACAATAATATCTAATTTTTCGACTTAACGTAGAACGCCTCTAGTAAAATTGTTTTAACGATTTCCCACACGTGTATAAAGGCCTCGGTCGGATGGAGCTCGGTTTAAAAATAAAGCGCTTGGTATTAATGGGGGACTATTCGTCTCGCCTTTATTTATTTTGCCTTATTTCTCTTCCGAATACCTAATATATATATACGAAAAAAACATAAATTCAAATGTACGATTCGGATCAAGGAAAATGTATGGATGATGTTTTGTTGCGTTTTTGAGGTAAGTTATTTTTTCATCTCAGTTATGAATGATGAATACTTGGAGCAGGTGGATGAGTTTGTGTATCTGGGTAGTATGTTTACGAGACACGGGAAGGCTGATAGAGATATTGAAAGAAGGGTAAATGAAGCTAACTCCACTAATGGAGGACTGAATGCCGTTGGCACTAATAAAAAAACTGTCGAAAGAAGCGAAGCTAGCAGTCTACAATGGAGTCCTGGTACCTACCCTGATGTATTACATATGATATTGAGACATTACATGATAGTGAGTCATGGAACTGGAAGAGAAAGGATGAAAGTATACGAAATGCTGTTAAAATGAGATCTCTGAGGCGAATGTGTGGTAAAACCATCTATGATCGTGTGAGAAATGTGGATATCTGCAAACAATGTAAGGCTAAGTAAGCATAATGTGTAAGATTAAGAAAGGGACCCTCGGATGGTTTGGGCATGTAGAGAGTATGAAAGAAGAAAATAATGTGAGAAGAATATGTGACGCAAATGTGAACGGTAGAAGAAGTCGGGGACGCCCGAGGAAGACATGGCACGATCAAGGAATCAGATACTTGAGTCGGGCCATGTCAAAAGTCAGAATAACAGAATAGTATGTATGAGACGATGTATGAACGTGAGTGAGGCAAAAACTGTGTGTCAAGACCTAGTTGTTTGGCGGCCCGTCCCCTCTGCCTACCCCTGCGGAAAACGGCGTGATGGTTAGTTAGTTGGTTAGTTAATATTTACCGCAGGGATAGGCAGAGGGGACGGACCGCCAAATAACTCGATGTTGGCACACATTCCTTGCCTTATTCACAGTCATTGCCCTTAAAACTATCTAACCCAACGTAACCTATCACTTTTGACTTTTCAGACGAGGTGTTGAGTTGATTTCATTTTGAGTTATCCGGTCACTTATCGTCTCGTATGTTCTCTTCAATTATTCTGACTCTTGACACGGTCCGACTGAATTTCTGATTCACTTGAACGTGTCGTGTCTTCCTCGGGTGTTTTCGACTTCTTCTATCATTATCATTTGCGTCATATAATCTCCTTACACTCCTTTCTTCGTTCATTTGCTCTATATGCCCAAATCATCTGAGCGTCCCTTTCTTAATCTTACTCATTACTCTTACATCAGCCTTGCATTCTTTGTGGATCTCCAAATTTCTCACATGTTCATACATGATTTTACAACAGATCGCCCCAGGAATCTTATTTCTACAGCATTCAGTCTATGCTTCACTGCCATCAGGATAAGTAACAGCACAACACTGTGGACTGCAAGCTGCGCTTCTTTTGGCAGCCTCGTATTATTTTTAAAGGTCTGTATAGAGAAGAATATCAATTCAAAGGTGCTTGACAATTGAATTTTAGGTAGAAATATCTACTAAAACTCATCCTTACCTAACATAACAAAAAAGGGACGGACAAAAATAATACAGACATAACAAAAAGACAATACATTATTGTTATCTGTATTATTTTTGACCTATTTTACCATTTTTCAACAAAAAATGTTGTGTTTTCAGGATGCCTGTATTATTTTGGTCCCATTTCATTATAATTAGGTTAGGTCAGGTCAGGTTAGGTTAGGTTAGGTTGGTTAAGTTTTAGTAAATATTTTTTGGAGGATGTTTTGTTTTTAGGATATGTTGTCGGAGGATATTTTATCGGGGATATTCACCATTAGCGACTTCCGCATTACTCTCAGCTCCCTGCTTCACCCACAATAAAATATCGCCAAATCACAATTTATGGCCATTCGATGTGTGTTTACCTTTTAAAAAAGGAACCACTATCTCCCGAACATAAACACATATTTCAGGGCGAATTTACATATTACATAAGATATGTGCACAAAACATACCCACCCTACTGTATACATACACATGTTACATAATATATTTATATTATACATCTACACTAGGGTGGGGTATAACTTAATTTATTTTTAAGAATTTTGATACGTCAGTTATCTTAAAAGATGAGCATTTAAATGCTGAACAAGTAAAAGTATTTTTAGTATTTCAAACTATTTTTTTTTTATCAAACAAGGCAAAAGTTTTTCAGAATTTGTGTGAAAACTTATTAATTTGAAATAATCACTTTACTAAAAGAAAAAATTAAATTCGACTGCACTTTCGCACTTTCGAGTGAAGTCAAAATCACAAAACGCATTACCATGTAAAGCATTGAAAATCTTTCAACATTTGCCCCAATACCAAAGAAGAGGTAAACATTTTAAAACATCAAATTAAGAATTGTAATTTTTATAATATTTAAAGATTAATTTTTTTAATTTTAAATACTGTTCGTAATTAGTATCTTTATTGCTATACGGTAATTTTTTTGTTAACCATGGCATGTATTTTGTACAATTGCAAGTTAAATAAATAATTAAAAAAATTAAAATGTATTAATAATTAATCGACAATTATTTTCTATTGTTCCATAAATTTGAAAATGGATTTTTTTTAAAGTAGCAATTTTTTTTGAAACATGGGAATAAGTCCCTATGAGTCAAACACAGAGAGAGTTTAAAAAAATATTTTAAAATATGGATACATTCTAATGATCGAGCCTATACTGGTGCCCTCACCCAAACGCCCAGTCATTGACAGTTGTTATTGTAGTAATAACCTTGCAGTTTATAAATTATGTAGGTATATGCAAACAATAATGTTAACTAAAATAAAGTTTTTGCTGTATGGAAACCTACTTTACACATTTATAAAAAAACCATAGATAAAATTGCGAGAAACAATTAACAAAAATTCTGCCTCAATACAGGTTCACCTAGTGAGGCAGGCTATGCACAACTAAAAATACTGTATAACTATACTACTCCTGTGTAACCTTTCTTATGTTACTTTCTATTTGTTAATTTTTCTGTACTGATTGATGTAATCTATTTGTAAACTACATTGAGCATGTAATTTTTTTAGTTATATTGTTGTTATTTCATTGAATAAAGATTATTATTATTATTATATGTGTAGCTATTAGGTACAAACATAAAATATAAGTTGTCGATTGTTGCATAAAATATAATATTCCATTATAAATATTTTATGGCACGTTTTAAAGTGGTAGATACTTTCAGTATCGCCCTTCGAAATTCTGAATCGAAACTTTGCTGCTTGAAATGTCACTAGCCGTATTTGGTGGTAAAATCTGAAGAACAGGGCAATTCCAAACCATCCTCTTCCCCATCTCCTTATCTTTCCCACTCCCCTCAAAAGGAGATAGCGAGATAGCACTCGTTCGTACCTGCTTTTGTAGATATAAAATTATGAATATTAATTGTTCAATAACATTGAATAGATTTTTTAGAATTCGTAATAGTTTTTTTAAATTTCTTCAATAACAGCTTTTATTTTTAATATTTAAGAAATTATATCCTCTTTAAATGCACATCGTAAAAGGCGCCCTTTTTTTACAAAAACAATAAATTACGATCATAATAGAAAAATATGGGGAAAAATAAATTTAACTATATTTTTATTGACTAAAAGTCATAGCATTTTAAATCTCCGCTCACGAATATTAAAAAAAATAATACACCGGAGCCCCACTCTAACGTACTTAAACTGGTGTGCGTAAGTCTGGAATCAATAGAGAAAAGTTTTCCTTTAGAAAGTACTTCATCTCAATTTTTAATCCATTTTTCAAGAATTTATTCGAGAATTTTTTTTGGGCATGGTTTACGAATCACATGTGGCTACTGAATTGTATGTATTGAGAAATATATAAAGTAAGGTTATTTTCTAACAGCTGTGTAGTTTACATGCATCGTACTAAAAATTCTTATATTTTTCATCTATACCAAGTTTGTTAATTAATTTATAAATCTTTGGAAAATCAACAGTTCAATTTTATCTTCTTTTACGTACTTTGAGAGCCTCCTTGGTTTAGGGGTAGGACTCTTGTTATTTTCAAACTGAAGGCCGCGTGTTCAAATCCCGGCAAGTAATATTGTGAACTTACTGGGATACCTCAGTGATCAACGCAATTCACACGCGATAGAAGTAAAACCTTTACAAAACTTAAGTAGACAAGAGTGGGGAAGTTACGAAGCACTGCAAAAAGAGGAGACCAATTATGCTATCTCGTTTTCTCGTAGGCTAAATCTTGTAATATGTAGCTATGTTTTTGTTTCTATTTAGTATCGCTATTTTTCATTTCATCGGGTTTCAAATCACAACGGTGCTAAAGAAGTTTTTAAATCAAAAAAATATATCGTTAGACTCATAGTTGTTTCATTATTATAAAAGGCAACTTAACATCAATATATTAATTATTAATAAATGATTAATTTAACATCAATAAATTAATTATTAATAGACTAACTTAAAAACAATAAATTAATTATTAATAAATTATTAAATTAACAACAATAAATTAATTATTAACTAAACTTCAATAAATTAATTATTAACTGAACATCAATAAGTTAATTATTTATAAATTTTTATTAAGTTAATTATTAATAAATTATTAACTTAACATCAATAAATTAATTATTAACTTAACATCAATAAATTAATTATTAACTTAACATTAATAATTATTAATTTAAAATCAATAAATTAGTTATTAATACATTATTAACTTAACTTCAATAAATGAAATATTAACTTATCATAAATAAATGAATTATTTACTTGACATCAATAAATGCGTCATAAAATAAAAAAGAAAATATTTTGAAAGATTTCAAAAATATCAAAAAGCGTACAGAAAATTTGAATAAAAATATTAGCATACATAGACCGGAAAAAAATTGTAAAGGCGAATATATCTGGAAATTATTCAATGGAAAAATTGTAACGACGTGTTGTCTGAAAGAATTTTTCTTGTTCCGTTCAAAGAAATTTGATTTTCGACATCTTTTGTAAGGAATAATTTTCTTTGTTCCAAATGATATGAAAAAAAAATTCTAATGATATGGTATTTCTTTGAAGTTTTTGACAAATGATAATATGAAATCAGGTCGCAGAATCAAATAATGATTTAATAAAAAGTTACCAAAAATTGGCTACACAAAAATCAATTTTACCCGTACCAAACTGACGTAGGATTTATTTGTATGTACGACGTACATAATTTTTTTTTTTTTTTTACAGTGTATACCGCACAAGAATCTCAACTGCTCCCGTCTGGAGCCAGTGAGACTATGGCATCCCCAATTGGGGTATGTTGTGAGGCTGAAGGTAATGGGGAGGGGAAGGAGGTGGGGAAGAGGAAGGTTGGGAAGTACCTGGCTATTCAGATCTGGTCACTAAACACGGCTAAAGCCATTTTCAAGCAACGTTTCAATTCTGAATGGTGGTCTTACACCAGGGCGATACTAATAGTATCTTCCACTCTGGAACATGCCGCAAATATACTATATATATTTTTAAATGAATTAATTGTGAAATAACACAAATTAATCAAATAAAATTTATTTGCGCATGCCGGGTACGAACCCGCGACCTCCGGAATGTGAGTCAAGAGTCTTAGCCACTGGACGATTTACTGAGATGATTTGAGATTTTCACGGCCAAAACTATAATTATAATAAATTTTTGGGTTGTTATGCCGTGTTGCGCTATCTCCTTCATTATCCAACGTTTCGGACAGCATTATATTGTCCGTCATGAGGGATTTTTGCTTGTCGAAGTAAATATTCTTTACGCTCGCTTGACTTGGGGAGTAAGCTGGTGAATGCGTGACGAGAGCGTTATGAAAAGTGTGATCGGGCGAGGCTAACGTCGGGCCTTTACGCACGCTTAACTTGGGGAGTGAGCTGGTGAATGCGGTAATGTCGGGCCTTTACGCACGCTTGACTTGTATAATTTTAAATGGTTTTCTGCGTTTAGTTTTGGTGTAGCCGTCAATATAATATACATATACGTAGATACCAAAAACTATTGAGTTTAACCCCGTCGTCTTTGTAAATATTAATTAGATTTTTATTAATTTCAATTTCTTCCGTAAGTAGTATTGATCTGTGCGTTTTGGGTCTTCTCAGGACATCAGGAATAAATCCAAAGTAATGGCCGGTCTCAATGAAATGCTCGACAAATGTTGATTTGTCAGGATGGTCGTGTTAAATCAAATCCACACCACCCGCTTGCCAGCCCGCTTCCTTTGTTTATATATTTGAACCAATTTGCACAAAACATTGACAAATTATATACCTAAAAACCTTCTTCATGAATCACTCTATCTATTGGCGAAAACCGCATGAAAATCCGTTGCGTACATATTAGTTATATATTAGTTGAAGATTATTTTGTTATTTCTAAAATTTTAAATGAGATTGATATTTATGACGGTTCGATGGAAGGTGGCAATGGCCGAATTGGAAAAGGCGCTCGTCCCGGTTAGACGAGAGGTTCTGGGTTCGAGTCTCAGTTGCGACCGTTCTCTTTTTCTATTTTTCTGTGTCTTGTTCTCTTACATATTTTCGTTTAGATTATTAGTTTTATCTTATTCTTCAATGATGTATTAATTAATACATCATTGGTGGTAATTACCTTCAAAAGTTATAAAAAGAGAGTTTTTCTTATAAAAAAATGAATATTCATTTAGACTTTTATAAAAAGGTCAATATTATGTTGCAATAACAAAAATATCCGAGACGCTATCTAGGTTACAAACCAGTTCTAAGAACGATTATTTCCAATGAAAAAGGTAGTTGCCTATAATATGCAAAAATTTATCGAAGATAATATTGTTAATGCTAAAATTTTAAATATGAGATTGACAATTATGACGGTGGCAATGGTCGAATTGGTAAAGGCGCCCGTCTCGGTTAGACGAGAGGTTCTGAGTTCGACTCCCAGTTGCGACTTTTTCTATTTTACCGTGTTTTGTTATACTTTTCGTTTAGATTTTTCATTAGTGTTAGCTTTCTTCTTCTTCAATAAAACCTTTTTCCCATCAATTCTGGTTTCAAATCTTAGTACTTCAATGCCCAGAGTCAAGACTTTTACAGCTCACAAAACTCGTCTATTGCAAAACATTTCACATAAGTTTCCGCAATATTATTGACAGTTGGCCAAAGTTTCACGTACGTTTCAAGTCAGTTTCAAGACAGTTTGCAGAAACTCTTGAATACATAAGCACAGTTAAATATTGATTCTTAGTTTCAAATCAGCCATTTCCTTTCAATCCAATAGGAAATGGCCTTTGAGAGGTTTTCAGAATAAAATTAAACTCTTTCAGGCTTCAAAGAGAAACTGAAATGCTATTAAATTGATTGATCTAGATTTGAATTTATGATTTTCTTGATAGTTTATTATTATCTTTGGAAATAAAGGTTATTTAGCATTTGAAATTTCGATGTTCAAAACATCTTCGTAACGTTTTTAAGTATTAACCCTCGACCCGTCGCGTGGGGTCTTTAAAAGCCCAGGTTTTACAGAAATGCTAATTACGTTCATTTTAAATGTTTCCACTGATTTCTTACTTTAGGTAGCTTCCTAAAAGGGACTATACTTGACGCAAGCGCCGAGAAAATTTAGTTTGCGCATGCGCGATGTGAGATACAGACTTGTGTTTCGGCGTGAGGCTAAAAAAATCAACAAAATACCATGAAAAATCAAGTTTATATGTTTTTTTTATTGTACTTTGTTAATTTTTTTGTTTTAATAATACTAAGTCTATATCAACCTCAAATAGTTATAAGTTTGATGGAAATTGGTTAGATTTTTTTTTTAAAGTTTTCAATTAAAAATATGATTAAAAATTTCAAAAAAATGTTCCATGTAGATTTTTAAGCTCTTGCATTGAAAATAAATAACTAATTTTAAACATTTCTTTTTATTTCAAAGCAATCATTATCACCTGACTGTAATCAGTTAAAATAACATATAAAATGTATGCTACAACAACAATTTAATTATATTTATTTTTGGGGTCCTAAGCGACCCCACGCGACACCTCGCGTTACAAAAAAGGCGCGACGGACGGAGGGTTAAATAAATAATGGAACGTATTCTAGGTATCTTCATTTATTAATCCCTCAGGTTAATTTGTTTACTTTGGGAACAGCTCAAATAGGTCTCATAGAAATCGTAGTGTCTCCCTTACTGTCATGGTGAGAAATATGATGTAAACGGTATTAGAATGAAAAAACACCAAATTTTATTAAAAAATCTAGGAGTTAACCAAATTAAAATTTAAATGTGCACCTTTATAAAACCGAAGATTTCGATCGCAAATTGAGGAAAATTTATGAAACATTGTATTTTTTTATTATTTTTTTTATTGAAATAATTAAAAAGTATGATGACGCTAAAATCTTTTTTCGAAATCAGTTCGAAATGTGTAAAGAATACTGAGAATTTTGATAAATGAAACAATGTTACTGTGTTTGAACCACTTGTATATTTGAGTAAAGCAGACCGGTTTCGGAACGACCGTTCCTTCTTCAGGGCAAACAGATTTGGCACTTGTATATTTGAAACCGGTCTGCTTTAAACAAATATACAAGCGGTTCAAACAAAGTAACATTGTTTTATTAAGTTATAGCTACATTCAAAAGTGTACATATTAAATTGTTTGTGCTACGATCTAATTGTTTAATGCAAGAAAGGTAACACAAATTTTCATCTAATTTTGAATGGGTAGATAGACACAAAGGATTAATTAATTGTTGAAACATTTTTCAAAATCATTACAGATCACAGTAATAATTTCCATTTTCTATTATTAAATTAGTTTCTCTGGTACAGATATCCACTCATTCGAAAGATCTGTGATACATGAACGCCTCAGGTATATAACGAACAAGCTTAATTGAATCAAATTATTAATTTTATTTGAATTACTTTTTGAAGGTTATATCTTGCAATGTAATGTGACATTGGTGAAGATGATAATAATTTATAATCACATTTAATAAACCTAATCTAATCTCTAATATAATCTAGTCTAATCTAAATATGAAACAGAAAAAGTCACGGAATAATTAAAAAGTAACGGTCGCTACTGGGAATCGAACCCAGGATCCCTTGTCTCACCGGGACACAGCGTCAAACAACTCTGCCATGGGGACCTGTTCATTTTGATTCCATGCCAATTCAGAATAATGTCAGCTCAAAACTGGAAAGGATAGTCTACGTAAAATTTATGCTTGCGTGTTAGAATTATTTCTCTCTCGTTCTAATTAGCGCAAACCCGTCGCTTTTTTCAGACATCTCACTCGCTGCTTGGACCTTCCGTGGGGCGCACGCATCGCAGAGATAGGTGTCATCAGTTTTGAGATATAACGACCGCTCGAGTCAAAAATCATAATATTGATACTTTCTAAAGCTGTATCTGATTGATTTTTATGTAACTATGTTATCTTAATCTTAGTATATAAAACAAGGTCGGATTAGTTACACTATTTATAACTCGAGATCGGCTGGACCGATTTTGATGATCTTTGATTTGTTGGATTTGTCTCCGCCCGGGATACGTATTTACAATCCCTACCGCGTTTCAGTCGCTTTAAATTTTCAATATCAAAATTTAAATATTTAGAAATAAAATTATTAATTTCTAATATATACATTGGAAAGATTATTTTATCTAGATTTTAGAACAATTTTTGTTTTTGCAAAGTGATAAAAAAATATCATTATAGAGGTGTATTTATAATATATGGGAATAATATTAAAAATTAAATGTTAAGAAATAAAACTATTAATTTCTAATATACACAACACATCAGAATGATTATTTTATCTAGATTTTAGAACAATTTTTGTTTTTGCAATGTGATAAAAAATAACCAATATAGAGGTATATTTAAAATGTAAATTGTCGTTACCGGGACTGAATCGGTATAGGTTTTGTAAATACGCGCCCGGGATAACAGAATAACTATTCTGAATAATAAAAGTTAAGAAGAAATTTGGTTTTTTCATACATTTTCTATGGAACGAATTTTCATCTTTTGAAAGAGCTGCAGCAATATTGTGATATTTATAATATTAAATCGTGAGTGAATTCCAAAAATTCAAAAACGTCAAATGTCAATGCGCTGATTGTTTTGATTTTATTCTTAAACATATAATGCTGCCCCTCGTTCTTACACACTAAATGTCAACAATTGAAAATGAGACAAACGGTGATCGTATGTCCGCACCCCTTCAAAGGAAAAATACAATAATTATTTTATTTTTATTTTATTTATTAATTTCAACGCCCTGATGGGCTTTTACATTATAAGTTTATAATACAGAGACATTTTTTTTAAATAAAAAAGATAAACTATAAAAATATAACTAGTAAACATCATATGAACGGTAGGTATACAGATAAATTTAGGAAAGATAGTGCATTATAATAAAAGAGAATGTTTCTAAGTTGTAAATGGCATAGAAATAAACAAGTAGGTATGTTAGTAATTTAAAAAAATTACAGGTGATTGATTAAATGTCATGAATAAATAATACATGACAAAATGCAAGATACATAAAAAGAAAACGTTAACAAGTTTGTACATTGTGGATTAATATAGAAATACACAAATATATACAATAGACCCTAGGTGATGCTCCTTAGATATCAAAATATTCTACATAAAAATATTGTTCAGATATTTCTTGAATAACGGTAAACTTGTATTAAATACATCGATATTTGAGGTGTATTTGTTCGCTAGTGTGTGTAGTCGAGAAATTGATGCATGTGTGTGATAGTTAGTTAGAGAGTTATTGTTGCAGAATAATATGTTTTGCCTTGTCGCTCGAGTTGGTACCTTAAAGTCAATGAGATGCAGAAGTTCACAACAATCTAATTCGGAGTGAATAATTTTAAACAAAAAAGTTAGATCGTTTATTTTTCTTCTGTTTTCTAAGGAATGCAATTTAAGTGTATTTAGTAAAGATGTGTAGTTAATGTGTTGAATAGGTATGTGTAACTTGAAGTTAATAAATCTTAAAAATTTGTGCTGCACTCTTTCGATATTTCTTATATGAACTTGATAATATGGGGACCAAACTATGGAATTGTATTCCAGCAAGCTGCGTACGAGTGACAAATATACGATTTTTATAACTTCCAACGAATCGAAGTCTTTGATTGTTCTGATTATAAATCCTAGTGTTTTCATGCCTTTGTTAGTTATTTGTTGTATGTGATTTATAAAATTTAATTGCGAATCAAACACAACTCCAAGATCCCTAATTTCTTTGACTTTTTCTAAAATTTTATTATCTATTGTGTATTTGAAAGATAGTGGGGTCTTTGTTCGACAAAATGTTAGTGACTTACATTTATCGATATTGAGGAATAAGTTGTTTGCGACACACCAATTTTGTAATTTGACGATGTTTGACTGTAGGATTTGGCAGTCACCTATATTAGATATTTCTTTGTATAATTTGATGTCATCGGCAAAAAGCAGAACTTCTACATCGTCGAAACAACTTATGATATCATTTATGAATATTAAGAAAAGGATGGGGCCGAGATAACTCCCTTGCGGTAGACCACTGGTTGCATATAATAACTTAGATTTTGAATTTTTAATTTTAACAAATAAGATTCTGTTAGACAAATAATTTGAGAACCAATCCAACAACTTGCCTCTCAGTCCTAAGGCATACAGTTTACTAAGTAATAATTTATGTGATACTTTGTCAAAAGCTTTTGAAAAATCTGTGTAGATACTGTCAACTTGTTTTTTTTTTGTAAAAGATTCTGTAATATAGTTATGGTAAAGTAACAGGTTAGTAGCAGTTGACCTACCAGAAACGAATCCGTGTTGGTTTTTATCAATTACTTTTAATATTGATGGATAAATTAAATCGAGAACAAGGGATTCAAAGATTTTCGGGAGTGCTGATTGTATGCATATAGGACGGTAGTTTTTAATGTCTGTGTCGTCACCTTTTTTGAGAATCGGGGTAATATAACTAGATTTCCAACGGGTTGGAAAATGTCCAGAAGAAAGTAGGTGGTTAAATAGTGCGGTGAGTGGACCTGATATTGCAGATGCGCATTGTTTGAAAAATATTGGTGGGATGTTATCTGGGCCTGCAGATTTATTAGGGTCAAGTGAAATGATTTTATTTAAGCATGATTCCTGCGTTATGAGGCAATTATGTAGATGTATTGTGTTTTGATATGTGTATGATGGTAGGTTGTTATCTGATATTTCGCCTTCGTATACACTTTGGAAATGATCCGCAAACAAATTAACAATATCAAAGGTGCTATTGGCTATTTTGCCATCATAATGCATTGTGGGGGGGTAGTCTTTACTTTCATTGTTTAATTTTTTAACAAAATTCCAAAGATTCTTTGTTCCTAGCGCAGTTTTCTCAACGGAGGTGATGTGTGCTTTATAGCACAGTTTCGATATTGTTTTACATTTCTTTCTTGTTTCTGAGAAGTTTGAGTAGTCGTTGATTTGGTGAGTCAGTTTAAAAATTTTATGTAGCTGTTTTTTTTGTTTCAGTAAGAGTATAAGATCTGTGGAGAACCAAATTGGATATGTTCTGTGTTTTGGTGTATACGAGGGGACATGAGATTTTATATTTTATATTATAATAAACTAGCAGGTCCCCGGCGTGCGTTGCAATGCCATATTCAAAGAAATGCATTGTTTCTTCCCGAATCACCTTTCCCGTGCGTCCCGTCCCCCCGCATCCTCTTCCTAGCTAACTACATAAATTATAGCCTATATGTTATTCTGATGTATGAGCTATATTATTGTAAAGTTTCATTAAAATCCATTTAGCAGTTTATGCGTGAAAGTGTAACAAACACACAAACATCCATGCAAACTTTCGCGTTTATAATATTAGTAAGATATCCCTCACACGTATAAAGTAGGAAAATCACAAAAAATATATATACCACGGACATATGAATATATCTGGACCTGCCCTAAGTGATAAAAACGTATTATTTCCCCCTCCACATGGCGCCGGCTGTAGCTCCTCCTTGGAACCGGCTCGCTCCATGGGGAGGGGATATAGCCTCGCTTGAATCTAAAATGTGTGACATCATCATTCTTGCCGTGAACAGCGAGAAGCTGACATCCATACATTTAACGAAATAACGGCAGCTTGTGCTATACAATATATTATCTACGTATCAATATTAATATAGCGAATGTGGGCGGTACTCCAATGTGCTCGTCGCTGGTTACAGGGGTATGTAAATTATGAAACATTTGTAAAAGTGTTTTAACTAAACACGGAAACAAAATATTGATATGTGTATTGGCGCGAGTCTTTTTGGGGCGAGCATTTGGCCTTAGCAAATATGTTTTGAACGTGGCAAGCAATTCGCGCTCCCATGTAAAAAGGTCTATTCATTCAAAGCAGATTTTGCTTTTAAGAACTAAATGGTGATATTGTAATGCGAGATGCCTATATACTGTCAGATTGATTGTTCAACGAATGACAGTCATCTTTCTCCTCTTCGCTCTCCATAGTTTGGTTTTACCCCTCATCTGTAACTGCTTGTCTATCCATTTGGATGTCTATGATATATACGTATTTATACGACTCCATCTCAGGTACTGACAAAAACAAAAAATACGAACGGTTGCGCATCGATAATTGCTTCGTTGCGTAATTTTTAACTTAATAAAAAAACAGAATTTAGCTTAGGGGGCATACATTAATTACGTGAGCTAAAAAGGGGGGGAGGGTCCACCAAAATCTCACGTTACTTGAAAAGAATATACGAAGTGGCCCAAATTTATCTCACCAAGGGGGGATCTATATTGGAAGAAAAACTGCTCACGTAATTAATGTTTGCCCCCTAATAAGTTATAACAACAGTTATTGCTTCCGAGGCGGTACGAAGTTCGCAGGTCAGCTAGTCCATTGTGAAATGAAAAACATTTGGAGAGGCCGACTTAAATAAAATATGTGGTTTTTAGCTGAAATTTGCTATAAATTAAAAAAGCAGATATAAACAGCTCACAAACTATTTATGGTAGGGTACCGCACAAGAGTCCCAGCTGCTCCCAACCGTCTGGGACCAATAAGACTATGGCATCCCTAATTGGGGTATGTTGTGAGACTAATAGTTGTGTGGAGGGGAAGGATACAGAAAAGCGGAAAGTGGGCAAGTACCAGGCTACTCATATATGGTCACCAAACACGGCTATAGTCAATGGTGGTCTTTTACCAGGGCGATAGTTAAAGTATCAGCCATTCTTTGAATCACATATTTGGTAATATAGAATTTTCAATTTTCATAAGAAAAACTCTCTTTTTATAACTTTTGAAGGTTATTCCCATCAATGTAATATATCATTATAAGAAAATAACAATTATAATCTGAACGAAAATATGAAAGAGAGCAAGAAACAGAAAAACAGAAAAATGACAATGGTCGCAACTAGGACTCGAACCCAGAACCTCTCGTCTAACTGGTAGTACCCGTAATTTGGAAAAATAATTAGTTGAAGATAATATTGGTAATTCTAAAATTTTAAATATGAGATTGACAAATATGACGGTTTGACAAAAGGTGGCAATAGCGAAATTGATTGACGCGCATGTCCCGGTTAGACGAGAGGTCTGGGTTCGAGTCCCAGTTGCGACCATTGTCTTTTTTCTGTGTCTTGTTCTCTTTCATATTTTCGTTTAGATTATTATTGTTATCTTCTTCTTAAATGATGTAGGATTTATTCACATTTACATAGAGAGAAGTTTAAAAAGAAGAAACAATACATTTGATACAAAGACATTGACCGGTTAGTGGTTGAGTTAACAAATGCGTCGGCTTCCTACACAGGCTTCGTGAGATCAATTCATCCCCATCAAACAAACAAAATTTCCGCTTACAATAAAGGTTATAAGACATTTTTCAAACATTATCAGAATATTCGAAACCCGGGTATGATTGTATTTCTTTAAAAAAACAATTTGTGAGATAATTATCGAAGTGGAAAACCAAAGGAAAAAAAGATAATTTGTCGAGTTGCTCCCCTATAGTCCTGAACCAATCTTGTCAGTCCATTCCCGGGACATGACTTGCCTCCTTTGTCCCTTTGTTCTGGGAGCTGTCACTTCTCTGACAGGAGACTTGACGTCGTCTATTGGAACCTTATGCCATGGGCAGTCTAAAATCCTACCTACCAACCCCTACATATGTATATATTATTATATATAATTACACACTTTGTACATATATTATTTTATTTATTTATTTCTTGAAATAGATCCACTTCATGCGGTCCAAAATTAAATACATTTTTACACTTGAATTCACACATTAAAAAGGTTAAAAATAGTTTTAACTTCCGTTTATTCCATCTACAATTACTGATAACGAAAAAAAAGAGAAAACAAACATATATTTTAATAGGCAAATGTATTAAAATCGTTATTATCATCTCAAGTTTTTGTCGATTCATAAAGAAAAATTAATAAAAAATTCTAGAAATTTAAACATTTTTCTAAAATTGCTATCGAAAACTTTGGTTTCATAGCGGTGTACTTCTTATTTTCTGTAATTAAATTCTATGATCTGAAAAAAAAGCGTGGAGTTTTCCCTTTCTAAGACCGTTTAGATCGTATTTTTCACCATAACAGTAAGGAAGATATGAGACCTATGGGAGCTGGGACAAATTTCGGAAAAAATTCGGTTTATGGGGGATGGTCCAAAAAAAAAAATTATTTTTTTTTATACTAATTATGGGCCGAAAAATCCGAATCTGAAAGAATTAGGCGGCGGCAAGCAATATTAACTGAATTACACGACTTTAAAGTTTTCTATACACACACACATGAATAGTCATTTCAACAACATTTTGACCCACGAAGTACGAAAATCATAGAAAAACAAGAAATGTAGAAAAACATGTGCTGGCAGTGTTACCAAGTCTCAACCTAACGCTAGGTTTGTGTAACATGGTTTGTGCCCCTTTATACCGCCTGCTCGCGTCACGGCAAAAAAAATCCCTGTTTTCAAGTAGTTTAGCGGCTACGCTAGGTTTGTGTAACATGGTTTGTGCCCCTTTATACCGCCTGCTCGCGTCACGGCATAAAAACATCCCTGTTTTCAAGTAGTTTAGCGGCTACGCTAGGTTTGTGTAACATGGTTTGTGCCCCTTTATACCGCCTGCTCGCGTCACGGTTAAATAACATCCCTGTTTTCGAGTAGTTTAGCATTTACGCTGGGTTTATGTAACATGGTTTGTGATACAAAAGTGAGTAAAATTTATAAAGAATAAGTACTTAAAATATAAACATGTTATTTTACGTTATTGATATTACTGCTTAATGGCAACACTTAATTTTGTGTGGTAAAAACATCTATGTTATCTTGTTTTTCTATGATTTTCGTACTTCGTGTGTCAAAATGTTGTTGAAATGACTATTTTCATGTGTGTGTGTATAGAAAACTTTAAAGTCGTGTAACTCAGTTAATATTGCTTGCCGCCGCCTAATTCTTTCAGATTCGAATTCCCCGACCCAAAATTAGTATAAAAATAACTAGTTTTATTTTTTAAGAATTTCCCCCATAAACCGAACTTTAGCCCAAATTTCGACACCTATGATTTTTTTTTTACATAAGCTCCATACAGGAGGCCCTGAGGAAAATAATTTCCCTCAGGGCCTATGTCATCTTTGGGGATGCTGTGTGGAGGGTTTTTTAATGAAAGGAAGGAGAGTATAGTTCTGAGAAGGAAAATGGTTTAAGGGGTGGATAGGAATCTGGTGTTCAGTGTGTCCTGGTCATCCGCCTTCAAGACCTAGACAAACCTCACCCCATGAACCCAGGAACCCCTGCTAAATCACCAAACGTAACAAAACATTTCGGGTGACCTATGGCAGAGGTGTTGGTTATCCAATAAAGGTTCCCGGGGCGGCGGTACCTAATCCCGCCTCCCAAATTAAACAAGCTAGAACAGTAGTAACAGTAGTTAATACAATAACATTATAAAATTACATTTTTTGCAATAGCTTCACTCAGGAGGTCTTAAGGAAAATAATTTCCTATCATTTTTAGGGACGTGTGGACGTTGTGTGGACGGTCTGTTAAAGGAAATGAAGAAGAGGATCTTCTGAGAAGAAAAAAATGTGAGTTGTTGTTGGGAATCTGGGAGACAGTGGGTCCAGAATTGACGGACGTATGAATCCATCTCTCACCCTGCAATAAAAGGCGATGGGTCGAGAGAATCCTGCAGGGCGGACCAACAATCTAAAGAAGAGGTGTTGATTATCCAATAAATAATTCCCGGGACGGCGTTACCCATGCCCGCATTCTAAATTGAAAAATAATTTGGTAAACTTGTTTTTATTTCTTGATTTTTCCAAGAAACCTTCTTAGCCATTTTTTGGCAATTTAATCGGCACTTTCTTCAAGTCCAGAATTATTTCTAAGTTCTTTTTCTTAATCTTTTCCAAGTTTAATTAGTCCATTATTAGTTGATATAATAACACTTGACGTTATCTTCTTTATTAAGTACTTTTTTGTTTTGTTTTTTGTCATTGCTCTATGCATGTTTAATGTGTTTTCCTTTCGCAGACTTCTTTGTTGTTTTTTTTCATTTATTTGTTGTTAATTGACGATTAGTTCATAAAATTCGGTCATATTTAACTATATCGTACTTCTACTAAAAGCTACCAACATTATCTTCATTTTCTTAACACATTATAATTGGCTGCTATTTTTAAGTATGATAGAGAATAGGGTAAAATTAGCTTAGTAACTAGCAAACGAGTAGAGCCCCGGAAATCCAAAGAGTGGGTTCAATTTCTAGAAGCGATCGAATATTTTTGGTATTTTTCTGTTTAAATTTTTTTGTTTGAGAGTAGCTAATATTGTCTTCAATGATAAAATATTACAATTTGAGATTTAATTCATCGAGATATTAAAAAAAAGGTTATTGTATTTTTTTTCATGAATCAGTAATTGTTTTATTTTAAATAAGATAGTGTATTTTAAGCGAAATTACCAATGCAGACTCGAGAAAATCACGGGATAGTATTTGTGAAACTGAAAGTAATTATTAAATATTTGCCTTAAGATCTTAATGCCTATCAAAAACAATTTTTCTTTTATACGTAGTTCCTAATTAGGTATATTTATTATTGATAAATAAGAGATACTTTAGAAACATTCAAATGATAACCGTTAATAAACTTGAAAAAAACATCTGTTAAAAATTTAAACAAAAGAAATAGCTACATGCACATTAACAAATATAGAAGACACTATTAGCGAATCTGGAGACAGAAAAATCAGAAACAGATATTGGCTCCACTGGGAATCGAACCCAGGACCTTTTGCTTACATGGCAAGTGCTCTAACAACTGATATATGGAACCTTTATCCAATTCTGCCACTTTTAACTGTATTATACTTCGACTAAGAACTACCAACATTATCTTCATTTTCTTAACGCACATATTATTGGCTGCTATCTTTATATATTGTTATGAAGTACTTTCTTGAATTATAACTTCTCACTCCTATATGATTATTTCCGTCATCAGGTACTAAATATTTAATACTAGTTGTCAAAAGCTTGCAACATTGACGAGATCTTTTGATTGGTCAAGAATTCGGTGTGGAAGGGGGGGGAAGCGAGCAGCCAGGGGGCTGCGGGCTTCTTTCCAGGCTCTTCTGGTTTTAACTTCGCTATGGGACGGTTCTTTGCATATTCGTTTGGGACACGTAATTTAAAATATAGTTAAATTTGATATTTAAATCAACTCAGTGGTGATCCCGATGCTGCCCGTGACATTGTAACGTACGTAATATTATTTATTTTTGTGTTTTCCATTTATCCCTTTCGTTATATTTTAGAATCATTAACCTTGAGTTCACAAAGAGATTAAAGCTTTTCCTAGAAGCATCGAGTCATTAATAAATTCACAAATTATTTAAAAGCGACAAGAGATCTTCTAATTTATTAAAAACCCTACATATAATTATTCCAACAATAAAGCGACGATCGTTTTGAATCCCAAATCAGAACGAACTGAAAACACAATCATCCCTGAGAGAAACTAGCCGGAGGTTTGTATTATAATTTGGTTTTTGTAAGTATTTAAATTGAACCATTGTTTTTTGTCTTGAACATTGTGGCGTTATTTATTATTAATTTGTACCTGTTCGTAATCAGGCGGTTCGAGCCCGCAGTTATGTAACAATATGATTGAAAGATTCATTAATTCATTCATTAAATATTATAATTTGAAATTTAACTCATAAAGTTAAAAAATTTAAAATAGATATATATATATAGAATTTATTAAGAAATAAAAATTAAATAATTTTTGATTATACGTAGGTACCATCTTTATCACTTCTCTGAATTCACACTTCATCAGTTCTAGTTTTGAAATTTCGAAGTAAATTTGAGTTAATTACGCACAAATATTTCACACTACAAATTGATATGTTTGGTAGGTAAGGTAGTAAGGTAGTAGGTACAGCTAGTCTTAATGAAAAATAAAGATATATTTATAAATAGATTTTGCAAGCAAACATTAAAAGTTTTAAAAATCGCTCACCTTATATTGTTTCGTTATTTGTCTTTGGGGTGTTATGCCGTGTTGCGCTACCTCCTTCTTTAGCCAACGTTTCAGAGATCGTTGCAGTGTCCATCATCAGGGCAGATCCGGCAGATTTCACACATCTGGACACTGCAACGATGTCCGAAAAGTTGGCTAAAGAAGGAGGTAGCGCAACAGGGCATAACACCCCAAAAACAAATAACGAAAATGCTTTTGGCCGTGAAAATCTTAAAACGTTTGTTTTTTCTAAATAAAATTATTGTTAACGAAAAAAAAAATAAAACACAAATTTATTTCACAATTTATAAGGCAAATAAACGTCAATGTACACTTAATTTTTTGTTATTTCAAGTATGAAAAATTTATTGAAAATTCTCAAAGTTTCATTAGTTTTTTCCAAAATGTAGTCGGAAACTTTGGACTCATAAAGATGTTCATTTTTATTATTTGACGATTAATTTTTAGATTTGAGTAAAAGTGTAATATTTTCTTTTTCTAACACCGTTTAGATCTTATTTATAACCATGATAGTAAGGAAGATAAAACGTTTCTATGAGACCAATATGAGTTGTTCCGAAAACCGAACAAATAGACCTAACACGTTTTAAGAGGGTATTACCAGAGAAAACCAGAAATATGTCATTTTTAAATCAGATTTTAGACGTTTTGACTCTTTTCCACAAAAAATATAAATTAATTTAGAAAGTTTGTTCTTTTAACCTAGCATTCGCATGTTTTAAATTTTGAAAAAAAAAATGTCTATTTTTAGTATAATAAGGTTATACCATAGGTCGTTGGCAGATTTGTTAAGTTTTCAAAAAAGATTTTGTATTATACCACATCCATTTCAAATCAAATAATCATGCAGTAAATCAATACATTATCTGAGTATCGCATGTTTTAGAATTTTTTAGTTTAAATAAAATGATTAAAAAATATACACGTACATGTGTTTCTTGGCGAAAATTGGTCCGTTTGTGTATTTACTTGCGCATTTACAAACTAATATATTTCAGATTTTTTTATCATTCTTATTTAACTTAGACAATATTGAAAAATGATAAATACTTATAATCAAAAAATAATTACAAAAAGTACATTATTTTAATAGTTTTATCATCAAGCCTTTCAGCATTTTTGGATGTAGGTATAAATTAAAGAATATTTGGGATGAAATAAAATCGATATTGAGTTATAATTTTAAAAAGCTGGTACGGAGAATAATTAATATTTCTCATTGTAACCGCCCTACACGATCGTAAGAACAACTTTCGACGAAATGTGGATTTTCGTCCGCTGACTGGTTAAACGCTCTTAAACAAAATGAATTTTACACTTTCATTCTTGACTAGAATTAATGACAACAAAAATTGATATAAACTGGTGCACTCTCTAGTATAGTTTTGTCAATAATTTTCAGGTTTTCATTAATAACAGAAATTCAGAGATTTATTTAAGTTTCAAAATTAATCCGTTTCCGAGACAATTTCGGAAATTGTATTTTAAGCTGTCGGTTATAAATAGGTTATACTATCCGATATCGCAGACCGAGAAAATGAAATAAACTGTTTTTCTGTTGTCAAATTCAATTTGGTCCTGAACGTCCTGTTTAACAAAATAGTCTAGCAAAGGGCTCGGCAACCATTTCTTAACTAATAAGTTCTAAAGATTTTCTAGACAATATTTTCTATGTGCGTATTTGACGAGAAATTCAACAAACTTTGTAGGGTGACACAATTTAAACGAGAAAATAAAATTACGTTTTTTATCAAATTTCATATGAACTGCTTATTTATACTAAAGTATCACAGGTTCTGGATAATTGGGAATCCCGTATGAAACATGGAATATTAAATAAAAATATATTTTTTTAATTTTTGATAAATTTAGTGTTGACCCAACTATACGCATCACCTTTTAACATATATGTTCCCCCATTCCCCTACCCAACTTCTTATCCAAGTACCTGTCCCTTTCTGACAGTGTGTAGCTGATATACGAGTATGTTACATTTACAGCAATTGTACAATCAGTCTGTTAAAGCAATCTGTGCAAAGATCACCATAGTAATTTCTCAGTGCATTTAATTTCGACTCTGGTATGAAATATACTTGTGTAGCCTCCCCACTCTTGCCTACTTTAGTTTTCTGAAGGTTTCACTTCTACCGCGTGAGAATTGCACAATCGCTTTTTTTAAATATTTCACAACTTACTTTGCAACAAAATTATAGGTTTTTAAATTGCTCAAAACTTTCTAACTAAAATTATTATGCCATGTTTCTCTATTTTTGACCAGACAGTTGATCCCCCAAAAGCAGGCCCCCAAAATCATAATGAATATAAAATTGTAATTTTTTGCATTATTTACCTATTTAAAAAATACCACATAAAAATCCTTAGAAACAAATTCATTTAGAGTGTCGTTTTTTGGACTTATACGCTTTAATCTACTGTATAAAGACAAGTAGTTTTATCCATGATGCATTTGATTAAAAATATATTTTAATTATTCAGCTGTACATCCTCTCTGCAAACCCCTCGAGGATACTTAATTATATTTTGTGAACGTAGGTATACCATATTTTCACTAAACCGACTGCGTATCGTATGTAAGAACGCCGGGGGATCAACTGTCGGAGGATCAACTTATCCTTTTGAAAGTAACTTTCACCAGAATTTTACCAAAAGGTCGATCAATTACGCTATTTTCTTCTTTCACTAACGTTTCGGACAGCGTCACAGTGTCCATCATCAGGACAAGTAGTAAATTTTACAAATTATTCATATCGCTGCTTCTATTGTTTCGCGTGCCACTGTTCTCAATCCCTGCCTCAGAGCCTGATTCTATTTCAGTATCCCTGGCCAAGCCACAATAATAACAGTCTGATAAACTAATATACGGATTGGAAAAGTCCATTAGCCTCTTGCGGAACGTGGAAGCTACTAGAATAATATAGGTACCAAATATTTTGTAGCACAGTTTGTTCAGAGTTCCATTTCAAGTCGGTTAAAAACAATGTAGTGATGGTTATTTTGGTTAGTATAGTACTATGTTTTTTATTTGATTAATGACTTAAGGCCCATTTAATTAAAATTATTACTCGTTGAATTAAGATTGGAATTTTTTTTTTTAAATTCAAAAGTTCAATTAAAAAACTCTGTAAATAGCTTATTACAATCATAATACTAACTATATTACAACTCAAATTTACAAAGAAATATACAGTATTTATTGTACATAACTGAGCTGCCTCAGAAACAGAGTTTTGTATTTGTTTAAAGATAAATTAATAAAAGATGTCCACTGACTTGGTATAATTATTTTCCTCCATTAGTATTCTGGGCAAAGAGGAATGCGTATGGCAGTTAGTTGCAGAATTTCTGCACTGAAATAAATCCTGACTTCTAGTATTACGTAGTGGAATCCGGAAGCTCATCAATTCAAGCAATACCGGACTATCAACTAAATCATTTAGAATTTTATACAGAAATACCAAGTCAGTGAAAATTCTTCTGTCTGACAATTTGAGCGTATTCATATCATTTAAAATGGTGTTGTAGTTCAACATAATTGCTGGAATACCCATTTTAAAATTTAGAAAACCTAAGAATTTATTTTGTATTCTTTTAACAGCTTGTACATGTGTATTATAATATGGGTTCCAGACGGGAGAATTGTACTCAAGTTGACCTCAAGCCTAAAAAAATGTAAATTTATACATGTATAAAAAAACGGAGTGTACAGTTCACACGCGGTAGAAGTGAAATCTTCGGAAAACTAAAGCAGACAATAGTGGGGAGGCTACGAAGCACCGCACAAAGAGGAGACCGATTATTATCTCGCAGGCTAAATCCTATAAACGTATGTATTTGACTCTTTTTAAAGTTGCTTTTTTCATTTCATCGAATTTCATATCTAACGGTGCTAAAGACATTTTCACTTCAAAAATAGATTTTCAAACGCGTATAATTATTAGATAAATAACATTGTTCCAGTATTTAATTCCGCGTTAACACGAAGTGTCTACACTGGTACACCTACTTCTCGTGAATTAAGCAAATAGTGTATACAGTATACAAGGCACTGTGTAAACGTACAGTAAGCCATACTTGGAAACTAGTTGTTATTCGGTAAAAGTAAATGCTAACACACCCAGCTTGTTTACTGAATTTACTAAGACGGCGAGTTGGGAAAACTTTTGCTAAACATCTGTTGACCTAAAAGATAAAATGTAATTGCAAAATTGATTGTGGGTTTAAGCCCCATTTTATGCCATACACAAGAATTAATTGCAATGGCAGGTAGTCTGAAACTCTCGAAACAAATGGCGTTTGGGTTGTTCGATATCATTTGCATTTTTTTTATTTATTGTATACACTTAGTCTACAGTATATTGACCAACTGTTTATTTTGGGCACAGTTTTTAATTTCAGCAGGTAACATATTTAAACAACTGGGAATCATGTAATTTAAGAGCGTTTAACGAGCCAGCGGACGAAAATCCACATTTCGTCGAAAGTTGTTCTTACGATCGTGCAGGGCGGTTACAATGAGAAAGATTAATTATTCTCCGTACCAGCTTTTTAAAATTATAACTCAATATCGAATTTATTTCAATTCAAATTAGCTTTAATTTATACCTTCATCCAAAAATGCTGAAAGGCGTGATGATAAAACTATTAAAATAATGTACTTTTTGTAGTTATTTTTTGATTATAAGTATTTATCATTTTTCAATAATGTCTAAATTTAATAAGAATGTTAAAAAAATCTGAAATATATTAGTTTGTAAGTGCGCAAATAAATACACAAACGGACCAATTTTCGCCAAGAAACACATGTACGTACATATTTTTTAATGATTTTATTGAAACTAAAATTAAAATTCTAAAACATACGTTTGCTAGATAATGTATTGATTTATTTTACTGCATGATTTTATTATTTGAAATGGGTGTGGTATAATACAAAAACTTTTTTGAAAATTGAACAAATCTGCCAACGACCTATGGAATAACCTTATTATACTAAAAATTAAAAAATTTTCTCAAAATTTATTACATACGAATGCTAGATAAAAGAACAATCTTTCGAAATCCATTTATAATTTTTTGTGGAAAAGAGTCAATACGTCTAAAAACTTTTTTGAAAATGACGTATTTCCGGTTTTCTCTGGTAATGCCCTCTTAACGTTCTTTGCCCATATTTATTTGTATGCTTAGGTACAATAGTCCTTCATTAAAGTTAAAACGAGTATTATGGTTGTGTTCCAGCCTGTTTATATATAAAGGGTTATTCAAGTGTTGAAATATAATTTTTTATCACAGAATTGCTCTTACTGAATGAATTTTGAGACTTTGATAAAAGTATGGAATATTATGTCTAACTAACTAACTAACAATCACGCCGTTTCCCCGCAGGGGTAGGCAGAGAGGACGGACCGCCAAACATCCCAGTCTTGGCACACATTCCTTGCCTCGTTCACATTCACCCGACGTAAGCGTTCTTCACATCATAATAGTTATTCCACCAAAAATATTTCTAAATCACCATTACGGACTGGAGTGATGATTCTTTACACGAAACCAAATGCGCCATTAAACAGAGCAATTCAACTGCTTAACGATTCTGCATTGAGCATTGACATCTTCAATGTTACCTATAGAGAGTTCAGTAACTATCTTTTGACATACGTCACAACATAGTGAAACTGCCCCCTTGGACTTTTTTTTCTCTTAAATTTTGTAATCTTCTCCGTAATAATTTGGTGTATAACTGTTTTATGGGGAACCTGAAAAGAAAAATAATACTAGTTTTCATTATCTTTTCTTGCAGATGCTTGCAGCATACGCAAGATGCCATTACCCTGCGAGCAGCCGCCTATTATGTTTTTCTGTTATATTTTTTAATTAGTTTATCCCTGACTTGCTTTATATTATTCGCATTTTGTATATTATGTAAGCACTTGCATATTGCTTCCTAACACCGCATGCAGGGACACTGAAGGTCTAGATTCATTTAAATTTAAATGTAGATTCGTTCTTTTAAAAAAATTAAAGCCCTTGTGAGAGCCGTGAAGGAGTAACCATTTGTTACTTATACGAGAGCGGGTAAGTGGTGGATAACCTCCAATGTTGAAATTGAAGATACCATCCCCAAAAATTCCTCTTCTGTAAACACCCTGCGTAGATATTAGATACCTTCGCTTCCTTTCCAACATCAAAATAATTAACCACCAATAACCCTGTTATTAATTTCTGCAAAACCATTTCGTAACATCAAAGGGAAATAAATTATATTACCAAGATTAAAATGAACATATTAAATAGTAATTATTTGGAACATAGAAGCCCTCAAGCATCTCCTAAACAAAGAAAGTGAAGTGTACTTTACCGTTCGTGATATCAAATTTATTTATAACCATTATTTGGGAAAATGGGTTACATAATTTATAATATGCAAAATATACAGGAGACCTATTTGTTCCAGATCACGTAGAAATCGTTGTGTCTCCCTTACTCTCATGGTAAGAAATATGATCTAAACGGTGTTGGAAAGAGAAAACAACACGCTATATAATCAAATTAAAAAATTGATCACCAATTAATTTAAATGTACACCTTTTGAAACTAAAGTTTATGATGGCATTTTGAAAAAAAATGAAGCTGTGATTTTTTTACGAATTATTTCTACATAAAATGACAAAAAAAAGAGGTGACAAAAACCTTTTTTTTTCATTAGGTTCGCATTGAGAAAATAATTCCCTTCAGGGCCTACAGGAAAAGAGAATTAGGGCATTAGGGGTGGGTAGGAAACTGGGGGTCAGTGTGTCCAGGAGTGACGGACGGAATCCATCCCTCCCGCTGCGGTGCTAGGCGACGTTCTGAGATGTCAAAGGGACTCCCTCAAAGAGGCAGACGCATCCGCCGCCAACACCCGGAGAAAGTTCACCCCCATGAACCCGGGCACCCCTGCGAAGTCACCAAACGCAGTGAACCACTTGGGGTGATCTATGGCAGAGGTGTTGGTTGTCCAATAAATGGTTCCCGGGGCGGCGGCACCCATACCGCCAATAAATTTGAAATTGTGCTCAAAATATTTAAAAAAAGCAAAAAAAAGTGCCTTCACGCGGGATGATTATAACAAGACACTTTAGGAGGTGGATACGGATACCGCCGCCCCGGGAACCATTTATTGGTCACCCCGGGTGGTTCGCCACGTTTGGTAATTTAGCAGGGGTGCCAGGGTTCATGGGGTGAAGTTTGTTCTTGGGTCTTGGCCTTGGATGCATCTGTTAACCAGCTGCGTAGAAGGCCGGATCGAGAGACACTGGTTAAAGGAGACCTTTTGACCTCTCCATCGGGAATCAGAATATCACCTTGTACAGCAGTGGGAGGGATGGATTCAAATAATATCCGTCACTCCTAAAGACACTAACCATCAGATTCTTACCCACCCGCCATAATAGAGTTATTTTTAAATATTTATTTTATTTGATATCTCACAGGAGTCCCAGTTGCTCCTGTCTGGAGCCAGTGAGAGTATGGCATCCCCAATCGGGGTATGTTGTGAGGCTGAAGATAGTGGGGAGGGGGAAGGAAATGGGGAAGAGGAAGGTAGGGAAGAACCTGGATATTCAGATCTGGTCACCAAACGTAGCTAAAGCCATTTCAACAACGTTCCAATTCTGAATGGTGGTCTTACACCAGGACGATACTGAGAGTATCTTCCACTCTGGAACGTGCTGCAAATATGCTATATAATTATTTTAAATGAATTAATTGTGAAAGAACACAAGTTCATTAAATAAAACCCTTTTTCTCACGCCGGGATTCGATCCCGCTACTTTCGTATTGCAAGTCAAGAGCTATACCCCTGGACAATACCGGCCGCCATCACACAGTCATTAAAAGAGATGAAAAAAAACAACTTCAATTTTTTTTCATCATTTTTAATGATTTCAAAAGGGTCATGAAATGCCACTTTGTTGAATTGTCAAGGAACCGTAAAATTCGCGCCTGAGTAATTTTGTCTAACCCATGTTATATTATTAAAAGTACATGAGGAATATAAACGCTAGAAATATTTCGAATCTCATGCCTGCAAAATTTAAAAATTGAAAAAGTGGTTTTTATGTATTTTGTGCATAATTTTATAAGAAGGAAAAAAAGTTAGAACATGGAAAACCTCAAAAATAGTCTTAGCCATAAAGGGATATTTTTTACAAATTGTTTCTTGTACTACTTCATAGTCATGAAAAACAAAATTATTAATTCCAATACATAGAAAAGCTAGTAAAAGCTTCGGTTTTTCCGTAGCATACTTTTTGATGTTCATACTGTAAGCCGATTCGTCGTAAAGATTCATCAAAATAGTATCTAAATAGGATTTCACGTATATATTCATGTTAAGATTGTATCATTTAAAAATAACGTGAAAAAATCAGAAAATATGAAAATACTGACATTAAATAACAACATTATAGAAACGCCAACATAATACAAAAGGCTCGGAACACTACTGGTTTTGTATTACGAAGGTACGAGCTTTTTTGCCCTGAGGGACTACCCAAATACGATGTTAAATAACGTAGTATAACGTATACGGTAAAAAACACGTGTTCATGATCATATTTTTATATTATTATATACTCGTACGTACAGGGCGTGTATAAAATGAAAATATTTTTTTTTATTATTACCTTATTAAAAATTAATGAAATATTAGGTCCTTCCGTATGAAATTGGCGTTTTGCCGTACTGGCAACTTTGATCTCAAATATCTTCTCTTTGTTTAAAAATTCCAAATTCAAATTTATACAGCTATTTACTCATGTATTTGTGTTTCGAAAATTATAATTCATTTGTTTTTTCCTTCATTGTTTTTTTTCTTTGCGTCACTTAGTTTACAAAATGGAAAACTTGAAATATCGCGTTATTTACGAGTACGACTTCCACCGTGGCACCAGTACTGCAAAAACGGCACGAAGGATTAATGATGTGTATGGCGACGGTACCGCAAAAGAAAACACAGTGCGATTTTGGTTCCAACGTTTTCGTTCTGGAAATTTCGACCTGCAGAACAAGCCCCGTGGACGGCCGGAGACCAAAGTTGATAATGAAGAATTGAAGGCTATTGTGGAAGCGGATCCATCACAAATCACGTCCGAGTTAGCTGCAGGCTGCGGTGTTAGTGATAAAGCTGTTTTAATCCACTTGAAGCAAATTGGGAAGGTGAAAAAGCTTGAAAGGTGGGTACCTCACGAATTGAGTGAAGCAAATCAACAAACGCGCGTTAAAACGCTAGACAATACACTGCACAACAGACGGCTACCAAATTAGAGGAGCTCCAATTGAAATGTCTAAGACATCCACCGTACTCTCCGGACCTTGCCCCAACAGATTACCATTTTTTTCGAAATTTGGATAACTTCTTGCAAGGGAAAAAATTCAACTCCGATGGGGCAGTCCAAACCGCCTTCAAAGATTTTATTGATTCCCGTCCGAATGGTTTCTTTAGTAAAGGGATCGCCATGAGATGGCAAAAGTGCATAGATAGCAATGGTACATACTTTGATTAAATAAATATATTATATTAAAAAAAATCGACTTTATGTTCCTTCCATACAAAACGCCAATTTCATATGTAAGGACCTAATATTTTATCGACCACCTTTCAATTTGGAAGGCCGGTATGGGTAACGCTGCTCAGGCAATCAATCGTTTATTAGATAATCAACACTTCTGCTACAGGTTTCCTCAAGTGGTTTGCTTCTTTTGATGACTCTGTAGAGAGCGCCGGGTGTTCGTGGGGTGAGGTTTGTCTAAGCCCCCCGCCGCTCATTGTGACCAGGCGTGGTTATTTGAAGATTCCCCCCCCCCCCCTTGAACGGGTCACGTAGTATGTGTACGTTCTCTTACTTAGATATAAACCTTCCTCTTCGTTTCAGTCCACAATCTTCTGCCTCACAACATTCACCATTTAGGATTTTATTTGTAAGAGTCCCACCCGCTCCCAACCGCTATGACACCTTCAATTGGGGTAAATTGTGAGGCTGAAGGTAGTGGAGAGGGGAAGGAGATGAAGAAAAGGAAGGAAGGGAAGTACGTGCTATTCAGATTTGGTCACCAAATAGGCTAAAACCATTTCGAGCAACGCTTCAATTCTGGATGGCGGTCTTACACCAGGGCGATACAGAGAGTATCTTCCACTCTGGAACGTGCTGCAAATATACCTAATATATTATTTTAAATGATTTAATTGTAAAATAACACAAATTAATCAAATAAAACTTTCTCGCGCATCGGTTATTTGTATACGCGACCTTCGGAATGCTAATCGAGAGGCCGAAATAATCTAGCTATATAAATAAAAATCTATCTATACCTATAAATAAAAATGAATCGCCGAAATGTATGTATGCGCATAACTTCCGAACTACTGCACCAAATTGGATAATTCTTTTTTTTGTGTTCGTTATTGTCATGACAAGGTTTGTATAAAACTACTGGTGAGCTCTGGCATTATTAAATTTGTATGAAAAATTGCAATAGGTGGCACGCAAGCTGTTTGAAAAATGAATGTACAGGGACTAAATGTATGGAATTGGGGGAGGAGAACCCGGGAGGTGAGAGGGGAATCTGGAGGAGGGAGGGGGTTCGAGGGACGGGGAAAAGGGAGGAGTGGAGTGAGGAGACGGAAGGTGGAGGAGGCGGAGTGGGAACGCGTGAGAGGAAAGGTACGCGGGAGAGAAAGCGGAAAGGGTACGAGATGAATGGAAAAGGGCAGGCAGGGAGTTACAATTTCTTTATTAAATGGCGTAGCAACGCATGCCAGGAACCAGCTAGTACCATAATAATCGGTGCTATCATCCCAACCTTCCTCCCTCTTCCTCGTCACCTTCCTCTCCCCTCTCTCTTTAGCCTCACCATAGACCCTAACTAGGGATAAGATTGCTTTAAAATGCAAACTGATCTGGATGCACTATCTGAATGGTCGTTGGCAAACAAATTAGATTTTAACACAAAGAAATGTGTCACAATGTCCTTCACTCGTTGTAAAAACATTATAATTTACGATTATAAAATAAAAGGCGAAACGTTATCACGTGTAAAATCCGTGAAGGATCTCGGTGTCGTCTTTGATCCCGAACTGACATTCTCTTGCCATATATCGCAGCTCACTCAGTCTTGCTACAAACTTCTTGGGTTCATCATCAGGACTTGTAAGCAGTTTGATAACCAAGAAGCTATGCTAGCGTTATTCGATGTCATACTGAGAAGCAAGCTGGAGTACGCGAGCGATGTTTGGGCACCGTACCACCAGAAATACATTGATATGTTAGAGCAAATCCAGAAGAAATTCCTCAGGTATGTTTATATGCTAAAGCATGGAACCTATCCAAGGTTCATGCACCATATTGACTTACTTGAGGAAACTGAATCTGTGAGTCTAGAAACTAGACGGAAAGCAAGTCTTGCTATTCTGTCTTTCAAAATTTGGAACAATTTCATCGATAGCTCATTTCTCTTGGGATGCTATGATTTATATGTACCAGACCACTACAGCCGAAGTCGACATCACGACTTATTTAAAGTACCGAACGGCAGAACAGACGTCTTGGCAAAGCATAGCATGACGAGGGGAGTGTTGCTGTTAAATGAAATTGCAAACCATTTGGATGTAAGTGACTGTTCCTTATATGCCTTAAAAACATTATTGAAGAGTCACTTGCCTAAATGCTGATAAGGTGATAAGGTAACTAATTTGCACTGTAATTGGAATTATTCTGTTGTACGATAATAATAAAAAAATAAAATAAAATATTATAGTTCCACTGCCGTAAACCAGTTAGGACACATGTGCGGTATTCAAATATTCATTTAAAATTACTAGTTATTTTTACTGCTATATTATCGTAATCGTCGGATACAAAAAAGTAACAATTATTATAAGCAATAATTATCAGCCTGAAACACTCATCCACATTGAAAAATCTTCCGAGAAAAGATACATGACGCCAACGGGACTTGAACCCGTGTCCTCTCGATTGCCGGTCGATTGCTCTTGACCACTGAGCTATGGCGGCTTATCTCGTACCCGCCAAATAATTCAATATATGCTAGTGTTTCATTCAACAATTACTGCTTATTATATTTTTTCCACCTGAAAACAACCAACGCCGTAGCTCAGTGGTCAAGAGCAATCGACCGGCAATCGAGAGGACTCGGGTTCAAGTCCCGTTGGCGTCATGTATCTTTTCTCGGAAGATTTTTCAATGTGGATGAGTGTTTCAGGCTGATAATTATTGCTTATAATAATTGTTACCCTTTGTGCTATGCATAAAAAATCTTGTCTTAAAAACGTTAGTTTTACAATTAAAAATAATAACAAAAAAGTAATTTTATTAACAACATTTTCCACTTTTCCAAAAAAAATACATCCTGTATTTATAAGAAGTAGACTCAATTTGGGCTAGCGGCACGAGTCAACATAAAACCAAATTACGAAACCAAATTCAACATCAAAGCGAAGCATCCACCTTCTTATTATTATAATATCTTGTACGTCAGCACATCCAGTTGAGGGGTGGAGAGATTTTTTCGATTCTACCCGTTAAAATTAAATTTCCTAAATATCCTCAGAGATATTCCTGTACAAAAGATCGTGGAATATTACAGATTTTTTTAACAGAAAATTTGTAAAAAACATCTTATTGTATTTCCAAGATTGGAAAAGGAAGTAGTTAGTGTACTTACTTATAATAAATTGTTACTTGTTGTATGCTAAACAATTAAACATGGGTCTTGTAGTAAACCAGCAGAAGACCAAATACATGGTTGTAGGAGCCCAACAAAGCCCAACTCTCTCATGTGGAAGTAAAATTTTTGAAACGGTACCAAATTTACATGCCTGGGCTCCCTGATAACAAACGACAATAATACCACAAAGATCCAGAAGCTCTTAGTGAGCGCAAATCGCTGTTTTTTTCGCCTACAAAATCATATAAAATCCAGACTGCTGTCCAGAAACACCAAGAAATTAGTGTAAAAATCACATGTGCTTATGTATGCAAATAAGAAGTGGATCCTAAGAGGAATGAGCGGGCACTGGACGTTTTTGAAAGGAAAATTCTTTGGACCGGTTCGTTTCTACAAAATAGATTTTGGCGTAGAAATTACAACAAGACGCTTTCTATTTAAGGAGCTAAACGTCACAAAATTTATAAAACTGGGAAGACTTCGGTGGATGGGTCATATGGAGAGTATGACCGAGCGAGATGTAGCATAATAAGGGAGAACAGTAAAGTTGCTAATATGTTACCAGAATTGACCAACAGAAGTGGAGATGGACAGGTTACATGATCCGCGATCTACAAGAGAAATGGTGCAAAAACGTCAGTGACTGGTATCCCAGAGATGGCAAAAGAAGTAGAGGACGTCAACAAATAAGATGGAAAGACATCCTAAAACTCACGGCTGGACATCAATGGAGAAGGGTAGCTTGTGACAGGTCCCAGTGGAAAATGTTAGGGGAGGCCAGTGCCATGAGGTAAACTGAGATTCGGGATATATTTTAACAAACAAGAACATGTTTAGTATTCATACCTAACAGAAGTTCAGAATAATAAGGCTAATTATTTATTAATTATTAACCTTGCCTGATCTGAGAACAGAAAAATCAGATACGGTCGAATGGTAGTGACCGAATGTTTTTCTGTTCTCAGATTTTCTTTTGAATTTCTATGTTGAGATTTATTTTTATTAATTAAATTATTAATAAAAAAAAAAACCTTTTGTGGCCTCCGGTGAATTTGAAGGTCACGTATTCTATGTACATTGTTACTATTAAAAACACTACGTTATATTGATTAATAATTCGACCACATTTCTCATTCCTAACAGCAGTATCTCTGGTTTTGTATATTTTGAAGCTTGCTAGTGAAAACCTCAACTAACATAAAACAAAATCTTTTGAAATACTCAAACCAAACAATGTTTACAAAGCGGCCAAACCCAATAACATGAATGCCAAGTTCACAGGTCGAAAGCTCCGACCGTTTTCGGAATTAAGTATTCATTTTTGCGAGCTTTTTGTGTTCTTTCATCTAATTACTTCGCAAACAATTGAATTTCAACGAGATTGTAATTTACTTAGTCCGCTCGCCTGCGAAATTTAAAATTGGGAGTTGTGGGCGTTTGACTTTCTATGTAGTTGTTCTTTCCAATAGTTGGTAAATAATTGGTTTTCCCGAATCTCTAAACAAAGAAAGCTTTATATATAACTTGTTAAAGTTAGCGAGGACTGTATAGTGTATAGGCCTGAAGCGTGTAAAAAGCCTCAAACTCTGCGGACATTCTGCCCTTGAAAATATTGAAAGCAATTTACTTCTTACTAATATTTACAAAATTTTAGCCATGTGAGTAACGAAATGCATATAAAAAATGCAGGAAAAATTCCCAAGAAAATGCTCCTCGTACATGACCATGGGAGCACTTCAATTCTGAAGACCTAACTTAAGCCGCCGCTACCCGAATTTCTACCTATTTCTTACGTATCTCCCTTAAACACGTTAAGTTTTAAAGCTCTTCAAAAAATATATGTTATTCTTGAAGATAATATCTAGACATTCCCCACGCCGAAACGCAAATTACATAAAATTCACTCGATCGAAAAAAATTGCAAAGTATGCTCCAAAAATTATTATAAACACGTTTGTTTCAGTTATTTTACAAGTTATATGAATGAAAAAATTCACAGCGTTTCTTTATATGCTGATTGAGACAACCCCTGTGAGATTCTTGCTGTATTTTAAACGAGTCATGTTTTTTTTAAGATTTTCACAATTTTCGCATCGATTTTGCCGCTTTAAATACTAGCGAGCTCTTCTAACATTCGTAATTTTATATCTCTCCATCTTCTTCTATTTGAGCCCGGTTGCGGCGCCAAATGGAAGATGCTCCGAGGAACTAGCGTCATTAATCCCTTCGGCACCGGTGCATAGTCGGGAAACAGGTCAAACGCGTGCCCAACATATGTATGTACACGGTTAACATTCTTGGTCACTTCTTCGACTCGTTCTTGTGTTTAACAGCTCGGCTGTGGAACGATTTGCCGGCCTTTGTGTTTCCTTCTTCCTACAACATGGGTCTCTTAAAGACCAATTTTCATACCTTCCTCTCCTCAAAAAGACCCTCCACACAGCACCTCAGATGAAATAGGCCCTGAGAGAAATTATTTTCCTTAGAGCCTCCTGTGTGGAGTTAACGTTAAAAAATCAGAGTGTGCAATTCACACGCGATAGAAGTGAAACTAGAAGGACGCAGATGTCGCTTTATTTTCTTTTGCCTGTTTATTTTAAAGTGGATTCAATCTTCAATCCATATTGATTTCACAAAAATAAAAATGTTTATTTTTTTGGATTTCGTAGGAGTCGAACATCCGTTCGCTGGATGTCTGTCTCTCTGACCGCTGAGACTTGTCGAGCGCTGCGCTATCGGATTCTCGCGCCAAAGCGCAAATTTACCGCATTATATTAGTACCGAGAACCCTCCAAATAATAAATTTTAGTGATGCATGACGATTTCATCCGAATTTCAAATCACTAACATGGCTAAAAAAGTTTCCCTTAAAAAAAAGGACCTCTTCGATGATGGTGATATTGAAAGACAGGGGAGAAGTATCAGTATATTGTCTAATATGACGCCTTAAGATTCTTCCAATGCAGTAACAATGTTAAAAAAACATTGTTCAATGCATTTTGCACCAGCCTGTATACATGTAAAACATAGTGTCATTACCGAATCAGCTCGATGGAACAACTCCGGATTCAATATAATAAAGCATGCAGAATTATATTTGGATACAGAAGATACAACAGCGCATCTACAATTTACGGAACTAGGACTGCATGGATTCGCCAGCCTGATGAGACACCGGGTCAGCCAGGATGCGGCTAATGGTCTCCCACAACAGGTGGTGAACGCAGCCTTCCAGCGCCAATCGCCACTCCTGAGTGAGCGCTGGGCCCGAGCTCACCTCAGACCAAGTCTTACATAATAATTGATTATTTATTTTATTTTTATTACCATTTATGTTTTTTGTTCTTATTCTTAGTACTAACTTGATGTTTTTTAACATAAAATCTGTTGCGTAAATATGTACAACTATAAGGTTTGACATCAGATTGAACCTTCCTACCCAGGAACAGGAACCGGAGTCAACCAAGCTACGAACTGAGCTAAATTATTTCGTACTAGCTGACCCGGTCACGCGTTGCTGTGGCTAACGAAACACAACGCCATCTACTGGATAGTTATTTAACCTTTATAACCACCGCTGTCTGTTAATTTGCATACAAGTCAAATCCACACCACCCGCTTGCCAGCCCGCTTACTCAAACACATACAGACATTCTCCTTTATATATTATATAATTCAACCAATTTACAAAAAACCTTGACAAATTATATATCTAAACCTTCCTCATGAATCACTCTATCTATTGATGAAAACCGCATGAAAATCCGTTCACTAGTTTTTGAGTTTATCGCAAATAGACAGACAGATGCGTCGGAGGACTTTAATTTACATATAATATGTAGAGATATATTTCAACCAATTTACACAAAACCTTAACAAATTATATACCTAAACCTTCCTCATGAATCACTCAATCTATTGGTGAAAACAGCATGAAAATCCTTTCAATAGTTTTTGAGTTTGTCGCGAACAGACAGACAGACAGACGCGTCGGAGGACTTTAATTTATAACATATGGAGATAGAGACATTAATTGCTGTAATGTCATTGAATTTCATAGAAACGCACATGCCCGCGCGTGTGTACGTGATCGCCACCAAAAGTTCATAGAATGTAAAGTCATCAACAATGAGTCTCTCTGCCAAGTTTCAGCCTAATCGGATGCTGGAAAGTGGGAAAGGAAAGGGTAAATTTACACTTCCAAGATTCCACTTCGTTCAAACATTCATTCAATCAAAAAAATAAAAGATGAATTCAAATAGATGTCTAAACAAACAAGTAAGAAATTGTATTTTTCCTAATGCTTTTCGCGTTCCGTTCTTTCTGATATATTTCTTTTCCAAGGTGTGAGAAAGCCAATTTTCAAAAAAGCGAAACGTCATCGACTTTAATAGACACGTACACATCAAATAAATCTGCTTGGCGATAGTCGGCTGCCGTCTGACTCGTTTATTTATTTTTCTCTTTTCCTTTTCCGTCCTTCGCGATAAAAAGGCGAAATAATAAATCTTATAATGGCGATAATTCTGCCCTACGTGCGCGTGCGAGAGGGATGCAGATATGAAATTGACACTAGCGTGGGTGAAACGGGGATGGCACTACACAGTGGGCTTAAAGTCGTGCATATTAAAAGGATTTCAATAAGTGAACGGAAAAAGTTTATTCAATTCACTTAATGGAGTTAGACATTGAAAGTTGATTTAAATTGAATCTAAGGTGAAACAATGCATTTCGAAGAAGACTTTTAAATATCTTTCTGTAAATGGAATCGAATAAGAACACGTATAAAAGCGAACGTTGAGATTGAAAGACTATTCAATAGGCAACTTGCATCACATTAAAAAAAAATCCGGTTTAGGCAAATATTCTGACTTTCCGTATTTTTTATTTTATCGTATTTTTGAAACCCTGGCGATTTTTTGAAAATTTTAATACGAAAAATCAGACCATTTTTTATAAACCTGAAAGACGGGACATAATTTTATGTGTGCGAAAAAACGATAATTACCTACATCGCCAAAAATCATTTAAAAAAAAAACATTTTCCACACGAATGGCACAGGAGAAGAACGAGGTATACCAAAAATATTACATCTCATAAATATTTTTTTCCTTGATCCATCTTATTGATCATAAATCATTATAATGTTCAACGTCTATATTACTAAATCCAATGTAATATACTTGTACTTATAAATTATAAAAATAATAAGAATATTATAAAATTTGATTTTGTTTAAATCAGCACCATTACCATTATATCTCTAAAACACGTACAGACGGCATAAAATGTACGTGGTTCTCTTTATAACATCTGTCAAAAAGTCAAACCAAATGAGGAGTTCGCAGAAAACAAACAATAAATCTAGTGAACGTTAAATGTCAAATTTAAAAATTCGCTTAAAATCAAAGTGTTGCCATATAAAAAAAATAAACCAGTGTGGAATTTTTCGGAGACGGGACATTTTCATGTAGTGACATCACGAGCCCAAATAATGGATTTATTTATTTAAAAAAAAAACTGTACATTACTAAAAAATTTTACTAACATTTTCGCAATTATCTTAGTAAAGAAAATTATCCACACGATTTTTTCCAAGTCGTTATGAAATCCATGCAAGTGGCCTATTCTAGTAATTTTTCATCACGTAACATGAGAGAAGTACAATGTCTTGTGAGTTTATCAGTGAATTGTGAATTGTGAATAAAGTAATTTATTTATTTATTTATTTATTTATTTATTTAAAATTTACGGCACAAAGTGCCATTTACAAACATGTATTATTATTATATTTAAACAGTCATAGTACAGTGAAGAAAGATTGTTTTTTTTTTAAATTTCTTATAATAAGAGAAAAAGAGAAAAAATTTCTAACAACTAATGAAAACTTCAAAAGGATACAGTGAAATAAAAAGAATAACTTGTTATGAAGTAACCTCGTTACAATACGTAAGGCTGAAATGTTTGATAAGTAGAGCCTTGTATTTTAATAAGGAAATATGGAAAATATCAGCAACATTGGCATAAAAATTACCAATGGTGAGTATTCTATTTATAACGGAATTATATCCAGCGACAGACGTATAATTGTCACAATAATACATACTAGGGAACCTTGATCTAATGGTAGGTACATGAAAGTGAATCAACTTTAATATATCAGGGCTATCCAAATGATGATTTACAATTTTGTATAAAAACATGAGATCAAAAATTTTTCTTCTGTCACTTAACTTCGACAATTTCAATGAGTGTAATAAAAAGTCATAATTTATTGATTCTAAAGGGATTCCAAGTCGAAAATTAATACACCTCAAAAACTTGCGTTGAACTTTTTCAATGATATTAATGTGATTATTAAAGACAGGTGACCAAATTGTAGAGTTTTTAATGTGTGAATATTTTCAAAATCTTTGGAAATCCTTAAAATAAAACCTAACATTTTCATAGCCCTGTTGGCTATAGAAGTTACATGAGATACAAAGCAAAGTTTCTGGTCAAAAATGATGCCTAGGTCAAGTATTTCGACTACAGAGATTAAGTCTACATTACAGATTGCATAATTATATATTAATGGGCGTTTAATTTTGTAGAACCTCATAACTTGGCATTTGTTAATATTTAGCTGAAGTTTATTACCTGAACACCATTTGAAAAAACTATTGAGATTCTCTTGCAAGATTATACAATCGTGCACATCATTAATGACTTTAAACAGTATCTGTAACATAATATCTTTCTTCGTTTGTTATGTCCCTTTTTTATTAGAGAGTTTGCCATCATAGTTTTTTATGCTATCTTCACCCTGTCTACTTTATTTTTGAAGTGAAAACTTTTTTCACTATTGTGATTTGAAACTGGATGAAACGGAAGCGAGCGACTCTAAAAGGAGACAAATAAATACATCTATAGAATTTAATCAGCGAGGTAATGAGATAGCAATAAAATATGTATTTATTTCACGGGTACTCGGTTCCAATATAATACGATAAATCCGAGGTCTCACGCAAATCTCCAGTCTAGTGGTATAAAGCCCCTGACCCACTTTAGTGGCCAGACATTAAGGCGGGTCATTTAAAAAAATAAATTATTTTTAAATTCTAAGAGCGATAAAAGGGTGCCAAATGGGTTCAAAACGACGTGTTTTAAAAATTTTCAAATTTCTGATACGATCTTTTTTCTCCAGATTCACTTCAAAGTTTTGAAAATTTTCATTATAAGGGGTTATTATTTCTAATGTATGTAAAATTTACTACTAATCCTTTAAACCGTATTTTTTGGAATCTTCCATAGCAAATGTAGCACATATTTACGTAATCATTTACAAAAAATCCCAAGATTGAGTCTCGCAAAATAATGCCAAAATTTGAGAGTAAGAAGGATTTTGCTGGTATTGAATACACTGCCTTGAGATAATTTGAAATATATTCATATATTTCTTTATAAATAAATCAAAATATTCCCTCTATTTCGTGTTTCATTAAAAATAGTTCATTTTTAATGGTTTATCGAACATTTTTTAAAGATTTAACAAGGGTGGGTTTTTCTCTATTATTATAGTCAATACGGAGGAAGAAGATGATATCCAAATATTATTTAATAAATTAGGTGATTTTATATCTCAATTTAACACCCTTTTATCACTATTAGAAAAATCAAAGCAAGAATTTATTTTTTCCCATACAGTCGTGATCCACCCTACCATTCGGCGAATCCAGGGTCTAAATTTAAAAAATTTAAAAATATTTATATTTATATTTTTGTAAAATCAATATCCAATCTTCAAACTACTCCAAAATGAACTGGCAAAGAAAACACAAAATAAAGCGATATCTAGCGACTCCGAAGAAAGAAGCACAAGTACATACTGATAAGATTAACAAATGTATAGGAAGAGATGAATACCGCACACGAGTCCCAATCATCTGGAACCAGTGAGACTGTGGCATCCCCAGTTGGGGCATATTGTGAGATTATTATTGTTATCTTCTTCTTTAATTATATAATTTAACGTTGATGATGTGAGAATGGTTTTGTGGCACGCCTGCCTTTTCAGATATGCAAGAGCGAGACGGCAGAACTAGAGTATAAAAGGTGATGAATGTTCCTGCTCGCTCTCCTTATGTACAGACAGCTCCGTTAGCTAGCATGTAGCTTAAAGACTTATATTGTGCCAATAAATTTTCATCTCGACCACGCGTCTATTATTATTAAGATCTGCAAGATCACACATCACACGCCAACACAAAAGTCTAAATAACAGATGGGAATAACCTTCAAAAGTTATAAAAAGAGAGTTTTTCTAATGAAAAATTGAATATTTATCAATTGTTTTTTTTAAATATTTTTCTTTCTTAAATAATATTATGTTAAGAATTAGGACATCTCCACAAACTCCCTCTACCACTTTACAATAGGTAAACTCCCCCCGTACATCCTCCCACCCGCGACACATCGTCTGGGGATATTCTAAAGAACTCTTCGTTTAATGGAAAATACCTGACACACAAATAGCGCGTATGGAAAGTTGAAAAACTCCCATTCGCTCGAATCCGTTGTATTCAAAAGACGAAATATGTCAATTGAGTTGTGGAAATGCGATAAAAAACCTTGAATATATTTTCGAAGGGTGCTTTGAATCATTCTGGGGCAACGAGGAAATATGGAAAATAAATTTTCATGATGAAAGTGGCAATTGAAAGGAAAATTGCCTGGTAGCGTGATAGTCTAATGCGACTTCGAATCAGGAAATCGCAGGTTCTATCACCAGGAATAAGGTTCTGTCTGCCAATTTTATGAAACAATTTTTTGAGATATTGATGTTCAAAGCTTGAATCCCGAATAAAATACTAATACCGTGCTCAGACGAGGACAAAGTGTAAAGGCGGGTACAGATTGCTGTAACGTAACATGCAATGTAACATGAAAGGAACATTTCATAAATGTGGACGCAGCGCGCGCACGAACCGAGCATGTACCTACTCGCAGCTGTTCCCGGCATGCGCGCGGTGAACATAGCACAGTCTGCCGAGAACAAGTCCTCCATTGTTCGCGCGCGTTCTGACGTACAGACACGAACAAGCCGTCCACACAGACGCTCCGTGCACACTGCGCGCCCCTTTGTGTTCGACGAAAGAACCGACACTTTGTGGATTGAGTTGAAATGCTCTGTTCGCGCGCGGAGTGTGCGCGGTTCGTGCACGCAATGCGTCCACACTATGGGAATTCTGTTACATTGCATGATACATTGCGGCAATGTGATCGGCAAATTCTTTAATTGCGTGTTACATTGCATGTTACGTTACGGCAATCTGTACCCGCCTTAAGTCAATAAATACAATATTGCGTTGTCTGAGCTCCATGAATAACTTGACTGCGCAGGCCAGGACAATGGGACGGCCGGAGTAGTCCAGCGGTTAGGCTCTTGAATAGCAGTTCGAAGGTCGCGGGATCGAATCCCGGCGTGGCAAATAAATTTTATTTGATTAATATGTGTTATTTCACAATTTATTCATTTAAAATAATATATAGTAAGTATATTTGTGGCACGTTCCAGAGTGGAAGATACTCTCAGTATCGCCCTGGTGTAAGACCACCATTCAGAATTGAAACATTGCTTGAAATGGCGTTAGCCGTGTTTAGTGACCAGCTCTGAATAGCCAGATACTTCCCCCCCTCCCTCTTCCCCATCTCCTTCCCTTCCCCATTACCTTCAGCCTCACAACATACCCCAATTGGCGATGCCATAGTCCTACTGGCTCCAGACGGGAGCAGTTGGGACTCTTGTGCGGTATTCATGTAAAAAAAATGTAATATAGTGGTGCATACTTCGTTATTTGTTTTCATTATATCAATAATCACGCCACAAGGTAAAAAATATAAATAAAATGGACAATAAAAGAATTCGAACGTAATTTAAAGATTTTAAGTTTTTGAAGTGATAACTTCTTTAGCAACGTTGTGATTTGAAACTCGATGAAACGAAAAATAGCGATACTAAAAATTGACAAACATATTCATCACAAGAATTTAGCCTGAGGGAGAAGCGGTACTTCGCAGCCTATCGGTCTCATCTTTGTGCGGCGCTTTGTACCCTCCCCACTCTTGTCTACTTTAGTGTTTTGAAGGCTTAACTGAACTAAAATGTTCAATTTAAATATTTGCATTCATAATTATTGAATTTTAAAAACAACCGTACATTTCCAAACGGTTCAAACTGGCTACAACTTCATTGTGACACAGAAACTGCCACTGGCTGGTAAGACGGCTGCCACCAACGTTGCAACTTGACGTCAACGCCGCCGAATTCACCAATAAAAACGATCAAGTCGTTTTGGCGGAAAATTGAAATGACACTTTTTAAATCATGTTAGAAAATTTATTTAGCAACATAAAAATGAAATAAAAATACCATCATTATTGAATTTAAATTAACTTTCTAGTTTTTATTTAACATTAATTCCACATATGAGGCCCTGAGGAAAATAATTTCCTTCAACGCCTATGTCATCTTTGAAAATGTTGTATGGAGTCTCTTTTTGAAGAAGGAAGAAGGTAACATAGAAGCCGACAAATCGTTCCACAGCCGAGCTGTTGAACTCAAGAACGAGTTGTTGAAACTACCCGCTTTCTATGCACCAGCGCCGACGGGATCAATGATGCTTGTTCCTCGAAGTATCTTCCATTAAAATACCAGTAGAAAATGGACAGCATTCCCACCTGATGCCTGTGGTTTAAAGATTGCAATCCGTTTGTGATAAGAAAATGTATCAAACGGACCGCACATTTCTGCACAGAGTTGAGAGTTTTTTTTCAGGTTATTTAGGGCTCCAGAATTCCAAAATTCAACCGTAAAACGCACTTGCGATTTGTACAGGGTTAGCAGGGGGGCGTCTACTAATATCTACAGGAATTCCAAAAGCTAAACAAATCGGACAAATATCTATGAGAACCAAAGTGAGGACAAATATATCTACAGCTCAAACTGCTGACTAATATCTATGAGAACCAAAGTGCGTACGAATATCTACAGCTTAAACTGCTGACTAATATCTATGAGAACCAAAGTGTGGACGAATATCTACATCACTGGTAGAAGTTGGATTTGCAATTATGTATAGCATATTGGAATAACGTAATATTGCGTATGCAGTTTAAAAAACTTAATTTATGTATGTATGTATGTAAAAATTCCTAATATCGGAGTATTGAACACATTTAGCTGACTATTAAGGATTTGGGTTTTTGTTTTAACAGGTTTTTTTTTATTTCGAGTGCTTCTAAATTATTTAGGTAGTCTGTTACCATGACCATTTCTATGTCAGTTAGGTTGTGGTGCCGCGTTTTTCGAATTAAATAAATATCTTTGAATTACGACCACAATGTTTGTTCAATAAATTATTGTCCTCGTAAACAGCAAAATACATAATATTATGCAAAAACTTCATGTACTTTAAACGTTTAAGCCTTTACGTATTTAGTAATTACGTAATTGAAGTAATTTATGCTTTTCCGTACAACCTCTTGCTCAGCTGCCCTCTGTAGATAGTAGTCCAACCTACGCTCTGTAGATATAAGTCAACACTGGGACCGTCATAGATATTCGTCCGACCTTAGCTCTGTAGATATTAGTCAACACTCTGAAGTTCGTAGATATTAGTCCAACATATGAGCTGTAGATATTCGTCCGACATACAGGCTGTAGATATTAGAATCTGGAGTCGTTAGCAGTTGTGTACTATTAAAATATCTGCGGGCACTGTACACTGTACAGTACGCTCAGTTTCTGAGAGGCTAACTTAATTCTGGCTTTAAGTTAAAAATGCTTTCATTATCCTCAATTTAAAAAAAAAATTCTAGAATTAAAAAAACGGCGAAAATACCCTATTAGATTTAAGACAAGATTATTTTCTGTACTTGAAATTATCTTTCCAGTATTCGATCTCAACAAAATATTACCTTTTTTCCAGAGAGGTAAGGGAAAATTAGTTGAATCATTTTTCTGATCTGTGGAATTAATAATGAAATTGATTAGCAAAGCCTTCTCAGCATTTTAAAGTACCAAGTAATTAATTCTTATAACGGATAAATCAATCTTACTAATTAATTAAAAGGTAATAAGGCTTTCTTTTAAAATTGAAATCTTTAATTTGTCAGAACTAATGAAAAGCGTGTTGGAAAAAATGTCATGAAAATGAAAAATGTAAAATTTAGTTGAGTCCACATCTCAACTAAATTAATAAATGCCTTTGTTGTATTAAATCTACGTGAAGGAGAAGATCCTTGGCCTTTTTTATTTGTACAAGAGTCCCAACTGCTCCCAACTGTCAGGAGACAGAGGCACTACGGCATAACTAAATTGAGCATTTTGAGAGGCTTCTGTGAATGCGGATGGAAGAAGCTGAAGCAGTCGAAGGTTGGGAAGCATCTGGCTGTTCAGATCTGGTCACCAAATAGTGTTAAAACTACTATTACAGGCAACGTTACATTCTGAATGGTGGTTTTCAATCAGGATTGTACCGAGTTCAGTTTTTTTATAGTTTTTTTTTCTGAATACCGCACAAGAGTCCTATCTGCTCCCATCTGTTAGACTATGGCATAGTGGAGAGGGGAAGAGGAAGGAAAATCAAAACGCAATCATATTTAAAACGTAACTATGTACTGTGCCCTCTGTAACCCAAGCTATTAGATTTAGAACCTAACTGAACCTTTGCCATCTCTGTTGCTCATTGTTTATTTTTTTTTACATTAACCCCACGCAGGAGGCCCAACTTCCCTCAGGGTCTATGTCATCTTTGAGGATGCTGTGTGGAGGATCTTTATAAGGAAAAGAAGTAAAGGAAGCTTTGGGAAGGAAAAGGGAATGAGGGATGGGTAGGAATCTAGGGATCAGTGTGTTCAGGAGAGACGGCTTCTTCCCGCTACGGTGTAAGACCAGCTACAGAGGTCATAAGGTTTTCGCAAACTGGCCTCTTACGTTTCAGCCCATCACGCAACTGGTGGGCAAGCTTCCATCCTTAGGGTCTTCGGGTACGTTCCCCTACTTCCCACTTACTATCGTCAAGGCACAACCGAGAAACCATACACATTCTGGCTGGTACTGCCAGATGACGAGAGAGGTATCCCACCCGACACAAGCGTTCTTCATATCACAATACTTGTTTTCATTATCTTTTCTTGCAGATGCTTGCGACATACGCAAGATGCCATTACCGTTTTTCTGTTATCTTTTTTTATTTATTTAGTTTATAACTGACTTGCTTTATATTATTCGCATTTTGTATATTATGTAAGCACTTGCATACTGCTTCCTAACACCGTATGCAGGGACACTGGAGGTCTAGATTCGTTCAAACTTAAATGTTGATTCGTTCTTTCAAAAAAATTAGAGTCCTTGCGAGAGCCTTGAAGGAGTAACCATCTGTTACTTATACCAGGGCGGGTAAGAGGTGGATTACCTCCACTGGTGGGCAAGCACATCCGCTGCCAAGGCCCACAACACACCTCACCCGATGAACCCGGACACCTCTACTGAGTCACCAAACGTAAAGAACCACTTAGAGTGGCCTATGGCAGAGGTGTTGGTTATCCAATAAGTTTCCCGGGGCGGGGGTACCGTTTATAATATGATAAAGTAGTTCTTCCTTGTTTACATGATAAAGTAGAGCATTACTTCAGGCCCAACCGGAAATCAGTTCCACTTTGTTTTTGTGATATTTCATTTGGTTTAGATATTTTTTTTAATACAATGGGCTTACTTAAAAACTTCCTCCCATCACTTTATACGAAAAGCAGTAAGGTTCCTCTTCAACGATCAAAATGTTCATTCTTTTTGGGTAGAAATTAAATAGCTAAGTAATCGTGTAAATTTTTCCTGTTTAAATAAACGCAGACGAATTTTTTAACCAGAGTGTTATATTGAAGTGATCTGAAAACTTAACAGATTGACAGAAAATGTATAAATTATTATTTTTAATTGATAAACTAATATTTAAGACAAGATTTTTATGCATGTATCTTTTCTCGGGAGATTTTTTCAATGTAGATGAGTGCTTCACGCTAATATTTATTAGGTACTTATAATAATTGTTACCCTTTGGTTTATGCGTAAAAATCTTGTGTTAAACATTAGTTTATCAATTAAAAATAATAATTTGTATTTAACGAGTTAAAGTATTTCACCAAAAAATGTAGACATAATTTGTCTCGGCGCCACCTAGTGGGAGATTTAGCACTTACAATGCCTTTCCCTATAAAAATAAAGTTGGTTGTTTGCAGGTGGATATATGTAATAAGCAGTTAGGCTAGCGCCACACTTGACGGAAATTCCGTCGCGTAACTTCCGCGACGGAACGCCAATACATGTCTTCTTCTTCTCCTTCCAATACATGTAATTGCATATAAATTACAAATAGCGGGCACACTACGCGGAAGATCGGTCGTTCCGTCGCGGACAATCGGTCGCTCCGCGGCGGACCGCCGACTCTCGCGTCTGTTCCGTCCTCCGCGCACCGATCTTCCGACGGCGGAAGATCAGCAACGTCGCATTCCAAGTATTTGTATGCATCGCGCCACATTCGGCGGATAACACGCGGCGACGACGCACGCACAGGATGTTCGACACTGAGCGTTTTATTATCGAAGTGCAAAATAGAGTTTGCCTTTGGGACTCTAGAGAAAAGCCGGATAGAACGGCAAAGAAACGAGCATGGGAAGAGATTGCCATTAATTTGTTTCATTTACAATTTTAATATTTATCTCACTTTAATGTAACGGCCAGCCTTTCTTCGGGAGATATAGCCGTTCTAAGTTTTGTATTTTGCTTGGTTATATAGTCCTTCGTTAAATTCAGCAATACATCAAATGATTGTATGAACATTCGATAATATTCGAATGCTTTGTCTGGATAATGTCTTAGTTGCATATACAAGGTATGAAATTGCCCAATTTCTAGTCGAAGAGTATTTATGGGATGAACCCAATATTTACGCTTTCTTTTTCTTTCTTCTTCTAATGCCTCATAAATAGCTATCACTTCTATCGGATCCATTACGACCACACTGTATAAGCGTTGGCAGTCGACTGATAATCCGCCACTAAATATTCAGTGTGGCTGCAACGATGACAACGGATTGACTCCCGCGGAAGTTCCGCGACGGAATTTCCGTCAAGTGTGGTGAAGGCCACTGTTGAATGAAACACTAGTATATATTGAATTATTTGGCGGGCAGGAGATAAGCCGACGTAGCTCAGTTGTATAGCATTTGACTGGAAATCAGAAGGACGCGGGTTCGAGTCCCGTCGGCGGCATGTATCTTTTCATGTATGTAATTGAGTGTTTCGGGCTAATAATTATTACTTATAATAATTAAAAAATGTATTGTTGCAGGGATAGACATTTAGAAAGTAATAACTTTGCGAATATCATTTAACCAAAGCCATTTTAGCTTTAATGCTTAAATCATTATTAACTCAAGGAGTTTTAAATTGGAAATTATTTTTAAATTCATTAGGAAAGCAAATTTTAAAGAGATCCTAATTTAATCGAAAAATTTCCAAAATAAACTAAAAATATGCATATTTTAATCAAAATTTTCAAGTAATAAACTTGTTTAGCATAATTTAATCAATTTTGCATGAAATGTCGTAAAATCTTATTAAATCTAAAGTGTGTGAAGGAGAAGAACTACAAAAGTGATTGAGGAGTTTACCGCCCTCTACAGAGGAGAGACTAGGCTTGGAAAAGTTCACAATATCATCAAGGAAACGGTAAAGTTGAACCTTTGAGGGTATCTCTGATGCTGCATCTTTATATTTATTTGCATATTCCCTGAGATGGGGGAAGTTTAATAGAATTTTAATCAATCCTTTTCTCCCGGGAGGTTATTTTATATTCAACTTTTACGGCCAGGGCTGAAGAGAGGATCTGAATAATTAATTTTTGAAAATATTAATTGAAGATTTATAAAACTGGGTCGGTCTGCTACGCAGATACCACGACTGGAAGATAATTACGAATTAAGGTGATTGTAGAACTAATAACTATGTGAATTTAAATAAAATTATATTTATACACGAAACGACAAAAAAAGTGAGGGATTACGTTTATAACACTAGCTGATTCCCGGCATGCGTTACTTTCCCACTACTACTACTCCCACTTTCCCCGTCTTCCCTCACGCCTACCCCCCCCCTCCCGCGTTCCATATATTCAGTCCCAGTATTAAGTTTTCAAATAGCTCGCGTGCCACCTATTACAATTTTTTATTCATTCATCCACCTATTACATTTGTTTATGGAAGGAGTTTATTAGCAGCAGGAAGGAAATGAGTTGTCTTTTGGTTCCTAACCAAACACAGAACACATCATCAACATATCTCTTCCATAATAGTAAGTTTTGTAATAATGGTGATTTACTATTAAAAATATTAAATAAAAGTCCCTATTGATAAAGAACATGTCCATTCCCTTCCCAATTCTCCATCTATGCCTTCTTCCTTCTTCACTTGAGGAGTCCAGCCCATTTTTGGTAAATTATATATTATAACATAACACACATGTAACCTAATGTTAGTAGAGTATTATACTGCCCTGATGAAGCTACGGTTGTAGCAAAACCCGGTCGGCATAAAGTATAAAAAATAAAAGTGGTGTTTACAAAGTTATTGTTTTATATTAAATTAACAATGTCACAACACAAAGAATCGGCTTCATATGAACAAATAATTTTTTTTAATATCTATACATTTTTTTACATGAACTCCACACAGGAGACTCTGAGGAAAATAATTTCCCTCAAGGCCTATATCATCTTTGGGGATGCTGTGTGAAGGGTTTTTTTAAGGAAAGGAAGGAGAGGATAGTTCTGGGAAGGAAAAGGGTTTAAAAGGGGGGTAGCCTAACCTAACCTCATCTTATTCTACATTTTAATTTTACACAATAATAATTTATTGTTTTTTTTAAGGATGTCTGTATTATTTTTGTCCCATTTTACAATATTTGAACAATAATTTATTGTTTTTATACTATTTGTATTATTTTCGTCCCATTTTAATATTTTTGAACCATTTATTGTCTTTGCAAGATGTCTACAACTGTATTATTTTTGTTCCAATTTTTTGTTAGGTTAGGTAAGGTTAGATGAGGTTAGGTTAGGTTAGGTTTTAGTAGATATTTTGTTGGGGGATGTTTTACCCGTAGGATATTTCGTCGGGGATATTTTGTCGCAGGAGGAAAACGCGCGGAACCGCCTCTAATGCTCTTGATACACTTATATCATTACTAACTGACCCGGCCAAGCGTCGCTGTGACTAACTAAACACAACGCCATCTATAGGATGGTTATCCAACCTCTATAACCACCGTCATCTTTGGTTTTATCGCGAAGAGACAGAGAGACAGACAGACAGACGCCACGGAGAACTTTAATTTATAATATAATATTTATAATAACGCATTGTACGTGACTATTTTTTAAGAAGAAATAATGTGTATAGTAAGCTATCCGTAAAAGATAGATATATGCCTTCGCGGACTTTTTTGTAGATCTATAAAGGAGGAATATCCCACCATGCATTGTTTTGTTATATCTTAAAGGGAGTAGACAGTGTTTTTGATGAAAGCTCGCAGGCGGCTTGACTTTTTCCGACACTTCTAACAATCATCGTTCTGTTTCAACCAATTTACATAAATCCTTAATAAATTATGAACTTAAACCTTCCTCATGAATCACACTATCTATTAATGAAAACCACATGAAAATCCGTTCAGTAGTTTTTGAGTTTATCGCAAACAGACAGACAGACGACGCGGAGGACTTTAATTTATAATATGTAGAGATTTAATCATCACATTATTTTTATGCTACAGAGTGGAGGAGTCTTGTCCATCTTGGAAATTGGAGCAATGAGGAAGGACCAACGAAGAATAAAAATTAAATCGTGGTATCCACGTCATTAGGTAGGTAGTGGTACAACATGTTCCACCCATTAATATTATATTGTCGGTGGGTAATTGAATATGGTGTCTGCTCGAGCTATAATGCCTTGTGAGGAGAGCTCTCCACGCAGATTGGTTATTGATTGCTGGTACCTCGTGGACTGGAGACTGAAGAGTAGAGAGCGGAGGAGTGGTACCCGTGTACTATATTAGGGACAGTGTGTTAATGGTGAACAACGAGTAACTCCAAATGATCAAGTTATAGAATAGTGATGAGTAAATGCCCACGAGCCTGTTTCTTATGGCCCGCTAGACATTTTGCAAGTCCCTATGTCTTGGTTAATAAAACTTTAAAAAAAAGTGGTGAAAAAAATGGTGCCTGTTCTGTTTTGAAAAAGGGTTTAGTGAAAAGCTGAATTCTTCAAATTCCAAAGCCAATTATCAAGTTCTGTAAAGGTTTTATTCAAATATTGTTTTTATTTCATTATTGATCAGTTGCTTCAAGTATCTGGAATCTTTTATATAAAACAATGTCGGGTTAGTTACACCATTTAAAACTCGAGAATGGCTAGGCCGATTTTTATGATGTTTAATTTGTTGGATTTGTCTCCGCCCCGAATAGCAGAATAGCTATTAAAACATCGGAAAACTTCACATCAAAAACAATTATGAAGAAAATTCTTTTCCTCATACATTTTCTATGGAACGAATAAGGAACTCCAGTGAAAATTATTCTGGCTTTAAAAAAATGTGTTAATATAGAACAATAAATGCAAATTCTGAATATAGAAGTTTTATTTAATAATATTAAACGCAGAGTTTTTAAAAAATTATTAAAATGTCCATTTTTTATCGGGTCGTAAAAACACGTCGTCAAGGTGACGTCACTATTCGACGTGTCGTGACGTCACCGTAAAGTCATTGTATGGGAATGTATGATATAGCACAAGCCATCGTTTTAATTTATTCGTTTATTTACATACTGTTTGTAGAGATTTAGTTGTTGTGTTTATTGAAACATTATTTAGGCCTAAATAATGTTTCAAAAATAAAGGTATCTCTTATTAGTTTATCTCTATTATTGAAAATATTCATAACTACTGAATACTTCATACAACGGAATTCAAAATGGCGGCAGTAGATCAGCTGATTGCCCGATCCTATACTAATTTTTCAGGAGTGATTACGTCACACGATTCACCATACATGCGGTGGTTTCCAAGGGGTCTTGAAAAATTAAAACTTTGACAATTATTTTATCTATTAAAACTGACTCTAAAAATAAAATAAATCTGCAGTTATATAAATTATTATTCATTAAAAAAAATTGGACTGGAGTTCTCTATTCTCATCTTTTGAAAGAGCTGCAAGAATATTGTGATAAGTGATAAGTATAATATTGAGTAGTGAGTGAATTCCGAAAATTCAAAAACGTCAAATGTCAATGACAATGTGCTGATTGCTTTGCTTTTGTTCTTAAACATATAATGCTGCCCCTCTTTCTTATACGCTAAACGCCAACAGTCGAAAAAGGGACAAACGGTGAACGTATGTCTGCACCCCTCCAAAGGAAAAATATAATGAGAAGTACTGAATGGATTGGAACTTTACAATAATGTAGCTCATACATCAGAATAACATTATACGCTATATTTAATGGTAAGCTCTGGCGTTATGAAATTTGTATATATGAAAATGTGTGTATTTCATATATTTTAGCGGCAGGGGGAAGGGGAAAGGGGGAGTTGGGATTCGCAGAGAGGGAAGATACGAGGGAGGGGGAAGTGCGGGGAAGGTGGAAAGGTACGGGGATGCACGGGAAAGGACATGCAGGGAGAATCCATTTTTAATGGGGTTGCAACGCATGCCAGAGACCAGCTAATTATAATATAACTTCAATAGAATGTGAAATTATGCGTTGCTAACCATTCATCCGATTGCGATGAAACTTTGGGGATTTGATATGTGCATGTCTGTGATGATTTCTACATACAATAGTGAACTCTGGCGTCATGAAATTATTTCCTACACCATTCATCCGTTTGTGATAAAACTTTAGTGAGTTGTTGTGCGTACTCCCGTGATGGTTTCTATATACCTATACCTAATAGTGAGTTTTGGCATCATGAAATTATGCGTTGCTAAACATTCATCCGACTGCGATCAACTCTGGGGATTAGATGTGCGCATGTCCGCGATGATTTATATATGTAATAGTTGAGCTCTGGAATTATGAAATTTGTATTAAAAAAATCCCATAGGTGGTACGCGAGCTGAACGATGGTGGACGCGGGAGAGGAAGGGAAAACGAAAGGGGAACGGGTCAAATAGGAAAAGACACGTAAGGAGAAACAATTTCTTTATTAGTGGCATTGCAACGATTCCGGAAATCCACTAGTTTTAAATAAAACATTGCTTGTATCATAGTTTCAACTTGTTAATAAAATGTATGGTAGGTACACATTTAATGGTATTAAAACACTTTCAGCCTTACTAATAACAAAACGCCTTAAAGAGCGGTCAACTGCAAATTTGTTGCTTGCGCAGTGATCTGCGTTTTTACATCTTTACCAATAACACTATCACGAATTTTATGATTTTTATGTTGGTCCCCGTGAATCTCACATAGATCTGCGCAGGCGCCGCGGCCATCTTGTTTTATAAACTTCGCGGTAAAACAATGTTTGACAATGTTCAGTTGTACTTGCAGTTAATTTTTATGTTTTAGAAGACAATTTTCGTTTAAATGATCAATTCACTGTGATATTAGTGTAATTCAACATAATTACCAATGCTGGCGTTACTTTTTTTTCAGTTTTAGTCCTTTAAATATTGTTTTGTTGATGATTTAGTTTCGTTAACGATAGGTTTTAGGTTATTTCTAAAATTTAATATTTAACGACTTTTTTTAACGAATTTAATAAAACTTCCATAAAGTAATATTATTTAATAATGTAAAATCCTCATGCATGTGTAAATAAAAACAAATTCGAGAAATCGACGTATTAATTGCGTAAAAATGAATCCAATATGTCAGATTTTTTCAGTTGTTTTTTTGGAATTATTATAATATTTTTTTATCCTTTTTAATTGTATGAACGAGATAAAAAGTGAAGTGACAGTTTTCTTCCAAATTCATAAAGTAAGAGGTGAGTATTTTTTAAATTTTAATTTTTCCAAAATTTTTCGACCATTTAATAGAATAAGTTTACAGTCAGCTGTGTTTTTTCAATTTTTTTCATGTAGAAACTTGAAATACTGCAATTTTCAAACACGATTGTATATTTCAGATACAAAAATCTAAAAGGCAATTCTATCTAGTTTCTATAAAGGTATATTCTTTTACGATATCTTCAAAAATAAGAAATATACAAGACATAATACGTTGAAAAAATTCCAAATTTCGTTCGGACATCAATCGTTAAAACAGAGATAAACTACCCTCTCAGGCCGTGTAAACAATGTGTATTTCTTTCAATGAACAATTTTTTAATTAGTAATGTTTTCACATCCACGGCAGTTTGTCAATTGAATAAAATTTTCACGGGGTTTTTAGTAAGGCTGTTTACGAATAACCACTTTATTGTAAAAAACAAACAACATTTTGCTGCCTGAATGAAAGGTTATTGGCGTTAGTTTATTTTCAATTAAGCTATTAATTGGCGTAGATTAAATTATGAAATATGCATACGAAATTGGTTTTTGAGTTTGGCGTGATTATGGGTAAATACGTAAAGTGTAAATATACTATGAGCTGTAAATGTTAGTGGTAAAATGTGTGCTTAAGTACTTCAAAGCAATACCGTGTTGCCAGCTCCACTCCACTGCGAGCTGGAATTAAAGTAAACTTGAAGATGGTTTTCTGCATTTAGCTCTGGTGTAGCCGTCCATCCACGTACCATAACAATCTTCAAGTTTACTGTAATTCCAGCTCGCAGTGGAGTGGAGCTGGCAACACGGTATTGCTTCGAATTCAATCATATCTCTAACAACATAGGTTGAATTTTAGATTTAGTGTTTTCCAATCATAACCTCAACATTCAAATTGCTTCACATGTGCTATCCAAAATTGACTCTTATCATCCTCCCATTGAATTTGATTTTTTAATGTCCAAATACAGACCCCTATCCACCAATCCAGATCACATCAAATATAACTTCAAAAAAACGGATTATAATAAATGCAATGAAATGTTATCACTTAATAACTGGGGCGATCTTAACACGATGAATTGTAATGACTCCCTACTACATTTTTATAACTTGTTATTGCTATCAATTGAAAAACACACTCCGCGCTTAAGAAACAGGAATAATAAGTTTCCAATTTGGTTTAGCAGTGTTCTGATCCACCAACTCAGAGAAAAAGAAAAGTTTCGAAAGAAATGAAAAAATACAAAAATCAATGTGACTATGACAGTTTTTCTATCTTGAGGGCTAGAGTAAAAGTATCCATACGTACATGCCTTAAAGCCTATGTAGATTCAATAGAAAATTCTCTCCCTAACAGCATCAAAAATCTTTCAACCCTCATTAATTCGAAAAGAATTTCTAATTCTCTCCCCAAAATCATGCATCTCCATGACAAATCAGCAACAAATGGAGAAGATACATGTGAACTGTTATCTACTTACTTTTCTTCTGTTTTTAACTCACCATCCAATTCTAAAAGTGACTCTAAACTTTCATCCCCACTCTATAATTATCCACTGTCTCATATCAAAATAACGTTAGACGAGGTCAAAGCGAAATTAAACACTATTGATATCAATAAGGGTTCCGGCCCAGATGGAATTCCTCCACTATTTATTCGAAATTGTGCAGATCAGCTTGCAATACCGTGTTACATAACTACGGGCTCGAACCGCCTTGTTACGAACAGGTACAAATTAATAATCACCATGATTAGGACACAACAACAATGGTTCAATTTAAATACTTACAGAAACCAAATTATAATACAAACCTCCGGCTAGCGTCCCTCAGGGATATCGTGTTTTCAGTTCGTTTGGGATTTGATTCAAAACGACTGTCGCTTTATTGTTGGAATAATTATATATATAGGGTTTTAATAAATGAAAAGATCTCTTGTCGCTTTTAAATAATTGGTGAATTTATTAATGACTCGACGCTTCTAGGAAAAGCTTTTAATCTCTTTGTGAACTCAAGGTTAATGATTCTAACATATAATAAAAGGGTTGAATGATAACACATAATTATATAAGTTTTACGTACGTTACACTGTCACGGGCAGCATCTGGGCCGAGGATCTCGTCCGGGAACACCACCGAGTTGATTTAAATATCCAAATTTAACTATATTTTGAATTACGTGTCCCAAACAAATGTTGGAATCAAAAAGGCGGTCGGCAATATGCACCAAGAACCGTCCCTCACCACAGTTAAACCCAGAAGAGCCGGCAAGTGGCGGGCTGCAGCCCCCTGGCTGCTTGCTTCCCCCCTCCCACGGCGAATTCTTGACCAATCAAAAAGATCTAGCCGAAGTTGCCAGCTGTTGACAACTAGTATTTAGTACCTGACGACGGAAACATTCATACAGGGGTAGGAAGTTATAATTCAAGAAAGTACTTCATAACACATCCCCGAAAACACCAGGAAAAAAACCGCGGTCGTAACAAAGGTTTTTTGAATCTAAACCCTTCAAAGATTTCCCTCGATAAACTTTACAAAAAAAAAATCGTTCACATAGAGATTCAGCATTAAAAACCTAGGCAAAAAGTTGTACAGTTTACAATAAGTTATATAGTTTACAATATACATAAAGTATCAAATAGACAGCAAAATCAACACGTCGAAGTGGCCTGGCAGGAACTTCGTGACACGCAGTTTTCTAGGCAGCGCAAGTCAGTGTGTAATGTCCATCAGGGCGTCTAGAGGAATAGTCAGGATCCTCAGCAGGAGAGAAGTGTCAACATGAAATAAAATTACAAAATTATTAGAAAAGTACAAACATTTAGGCATCAAGGCACTTAGAGTAAACAAAATTATCTGAACAGGAATTGTATAAGCAACAAGAGATCAAAGCGTAAGGTAACTCCACATTAGATGTCGTGATGTATGCATTGGCGTATGTCGTAGAACACAAAGCACATTCAACCCCCTTTTAAAGAACAGGTAATGGCTCAGTGAAGTCAGTGTCCACTTTTTAACAGTACGGATCACTGGTTAACGACATATTAAAACAAAACAGATAATAAAACAGACAACATAAAATCAAAGTCCTTTAGTGACCCACATAGCGTCAGAAATCTTATAAGATTCTAACGTAGGTATAATTTAGGACACTAATTGGAACACCGCAGTGATCCCCCTTAAAATTAAACTGTCAGCAGAAACGGGTGGACTCCAAGATTTCTTTAGACACACATTAATAATACCTCAGATTGTCATCAGAAACGGGCGGACTCCGAGATTTCTTTAGACACACATTAATAATACCTCAAATTGTCGTCAGAAACGGGCGGACTCCGAGATTTCTTTAGACACACATTAATAATACCTCAAATTGTCGTCAGAAACGGGCGGACTCCGAGATTTCTTTAGACACACATTAATAATACCTCAAATTGTCGTCAGAAACGGGCGGACTCCGAGATTTCTTTAGACACACATTAATAATACCTCAAATTGTCGTCAGAAACGGGCGGACTCCGAGATTTCTTTAGACACACATTAATAATACCTCAGATTTTATCACATTCACTGTAATATAATTGTCGTCGATTTATTGCGTTTTAAGGCAATGTTTAAAGTTATTGTACCTAGTCAGCGCATTATAGTATTTTTTTAATGATGACAACAATGATAATAATGAAAGATATCATAAAATAGTATCGCTTTTCCACTTCATTTACGCGGGCTATGCCACGGGGCGCCATCTTGTTTTTGTACGAGTTAAACAAGACAAACTCAAATCAAAATAACGAGGGTATCAATGACCCGCGTTACTCTCACCAGAGTACTGCAATGTTCATAATATTAGGTAATTTTTACCATAAAATACAATAAAAGTATTGTATGATATAGTTGAATAGTAAAAAATGTGAAGTGTTTTTATCAATCCGGTTAATTACTCCGAAAAGATATAATGTAGGTGTGTGTGTACACACTATTTCAAAAGCGTCCCTTCAAAACAGTGCTGCGTGTTGAATGTATGTGTGGATGTGTGTAGTGTAAATTTCATAATACGTTGATTTCTCCGGTTCCTACGAAACCATTTAAATGGTTAATCAATCAAAACATGATTCACGTCCGTCGCTTAGCGCGAAACTCTACTCAAACAAATAAATTTAAAAATTATTTGAAGAAATAATTTTCCACTTGTATTCCAACTTGATTTTCTTTGGAGAATTTTCTAATTGGTATGGGCCAACATTCTAGTTGAATTCCATCTTGCTCTTCTTGTATCAACTTATCAAATACCTGTAAATTAGTTCGCTCTTTATCCTCATTATTTCAAATAATAACTTTAATTTCAATTAACATCTATTGATTTCTATCTAATCTACACCGTTAGTTGAATAAATCTAGGCACTTGTTCTATCGTGAGCTTAAAATCTCAAAATCGTAAAATTATTAATTAATAGTAATACCTATACATTAATATTAACAGATACCGATTATATTCATCTATAAAAAAAATAGCTATCGTACTTCCGTTTTCATAGACTTCGTTGTCGTATCAATTTGAGGTTGCGGGCATGGGTACCGCTGCCCCTGAACTATCTATTGTATAACCAGCGCCTCAGTTATAAATAATCCTGTTAAGAGATTCGCCATGTTTGGTATCGCTTTATTCGCTACAAGTGCCCGAGTCCATGGGATAAGGTCGGACTGGGTCTAGACTACCTGCCGCATGGCAGGACGGATCGCGAGGAACCGCAATTTGGAGAGAGGAATTCCTATGCCTATCACTCCTGGACGCTGACCACCATATTTCGATCAGCCCTTCATACCTCTTTCCTTCCTCTCCTTCCTTTCCTTAAAAAGACCCTCCACGTAGCATCCCCTAAGATGACATAAGTACTAAAGGAAATTATTTTCCTCAGTGTCTCCTGTGTGAAGCTTATTTTACTAAACATATTTATCTAATCGTTAATAGGTTTCTACTCTTCGTTAGAGAGATCGGCATGGATACGGAGATATATAATTTCGCAAGGAATCGAACCCGCGACGAAGTAAGGTGATTACGTCGGTGTGTTATGCATTATAATTATTCCAGATTCGAACTGGTAGGTATTTATATCCTATAAGGAAGGCAGTATCATTGAACACTAAAAATTATATCTCACTGGCAAATCAATTCGAGAATTGAACTCGATTAAATTTTATTGCTGTCGTTATTTTAACTGTTAAAAATCTGTTTTTAATTGGTAAAAATTATTTTACCATTCTAAATCATCGGCTCTTTTCAACGAAGATAACGCTAACATATGGTCTCAATACACTCTGAGACTGGTCAATTTCTGTTTTTAAACTAATGGCCGTTATTCTAAAAATAATCGCATCTATTTGCCACTATTTCATAAAGGAAGTTAATATCGTTAAATACCTACTAAAAATATCTTCACGCTGCACAGACTACGTAGGTACTTTCCGATATTTGAAACAAATTCTTTGCCTATGAAAAAAAGGTTTATGCCTAACAGTGCATTTTTCAGCCCTTCAGACTATGGTCTTATTGAGCTATTGTCTCCAAAGGAACCCAACATAACCATTGTCCATCGGCCGACTTGTCAAGAAATATTCCCGAAAGTGCATTTGTCAAGACAATAGATCTCGCCCGGTGCTCGGTCGTAAAAATGACCCCGTCGACCCTAGGAATATACCTGCTGTAAGCGACGTTTCCGCCACTCACATAGACTGTAGAAATAGGGGCGCCGGTCAGTCCTGGGTAGCCGCCGAGATACTTGTCAATGCACCGGAGCGGCGGCCCTTCTCGGGGGAATAGCTGGGTCCCGGGGAAGCAGAAAGGAAAACTCCAAGTTTTGTCCAAGTCCGGAGAGAAGTCCAAGGGCCAGGCAGAGGAGGCGGAGAAGTGCTGAGACGGTACCAGATCGAGTTGTATGTATGCGTTGAATGACTGTCGTTCCCGAGGTACCGCTCTATTTATAGCCAGACCCGCCACTCTCGCCACCGGCGGGGGCGGACCCGAATTCTTGCCCACTTTTCCGGCGGTTCGAGTTTTGGCGGGTCATAACCTCTGCTGTGTTCCACACAGCAGAGATTGCTATTGTCTCAGCTCTTTCCCTTATCTTTCTCCTCTGATTGAACCCCATGACCTCTCTCCTCATAATTTATTCGATTTTATATAGTGAATTACATAATATTTGGCGGGCCCCCCGTACCCACATTATTCGGGGGGAACTTAAATAATTTCCTTAATTCTAGGTGTACATGTTTTATTTGTATACATTTGCATAGAGGAGAGTCCGGTCTATCCATCCGTATTATTTATTTGGCGATAGATTAGACCGAACTCTCATAATTTAACAAAACATGAAAAACATTCCTCGTTTTCAGAGGCTAAATTCAACGTTCCGCTGGATGGAGCGTTCCTATTGGTCCGCCCGGAGGGTAGGTGCGGGGAAGGGCAGGGAAGCGGAGCCCGCCCCTCCCCCGCGGGTAGTTTTTTCCCCTCGGGGTGGACACCAGTGGCGTGCCGTGGGATCGAAAGTAAGAGCGCCAAAGAAAAAACCCGCTCCCGCTTCCGACCCCTCTAGAGGGCCTGTTTTACTAAAACTTATCTTTATTAAATATATAAAAGGTTACATTGTAGCATGGAAACATAATTTCGCCTTCGTTCTTCACTTTTACATGTAAGTTAGTTGAGAAGAAGAGGACGGCCTGTGAGGGAACTCGTCCTCGTCTTCGTTTGCTAAAAATGGGCTAAATCTTAATAAAGAAGAAGAAGACGTCCTGATGGGATCATCCTCTTCTTCGTGCACCCGTCCGGTACACTCCCCCCGGTGCAGCGTCAGCTGTGCCCTATTCAGCTAGGACGGGCGTGTCGACGTCGGTGTCCCTGGCGGCCGGATCCTCTGGGGCCCGCTGGTGCACGGGGTCTGCCTGCCGCTGGGAGCTGCGTCGATGGTGGCGTGGCTGATTGGAGGACGATGATCTTTACTGCGGGCCTGGTATACTCGCCCGCGCTCGTCCTCACGCGTACTGCTCGCACCTGGCCATCTGCTGCGGGGGTTGCCTCGATGACTCGTCCCCTGGGCCAGCTGTTGCGGGGCAGGGTGGGGTCCACGATGAGGACCAGGTCATCCTTCTGCACGGGGGCGCTGCGGTGTTGCCACTTCGGTCGCTCTGCCATGGTGGGGAGGTACTCCTTCAGCCATCGTCGCCAGAACATGTCAGCCATCTGCTGACTGATGCGCCACTGCTTCCGTAGGCAGACCTCCTCCTCCTTCGGGCCATAGAGTGACAGGTGCGGCCGCCCACCGGCTGATCCCAGCAGGAAGTGATTAGGCGTCAGGGGCTCCTCATCTTTGGGGTCGACTGACAGGTGGGTGAGTGGCCGGTTATTCACGGCATACTCGGCTTCGGCCATTGCCGTCAAGAGGGTCTCTTCTCGGGGTGCTCGTTCTCTCAGGACCGCCTCCAGGGCCCGTTTCACAGACCTAACTAGTCTCTCCCAAGCTCCCCCCATATGAGGTGACATTGGAGGGATGAAGTGCCACTCCGTTCCCTGCGTGGAGAGATGATCCTGTAGTCGGGGGTCCTCTTGTAGCTCTTTCAGCGCCTCCCTCATCTCGCGGTCCGCCCCGCGAAAGTTCGTACCATTGTCCGAGTAGATCGCCTCGGGCTGCCCTCTGCGCGCGGTCATCCTTCGGAGGGCCATTATGGCGGCATCCGCTGACAGCGAGTGGGCGATCTCCAGGTGTATCGCTCGGGTGGAGAGGCAGGTGAACAGGGCCCCATATCTTTTTTCCCGTCGCCGGCCGATGGTAACGTCAATCGGCCCGAAATAGTCCAGCCCGCAATTGGTGAACGGGCGTACATGGTGGGCTAGTCGGGCTGCCGGTAGTTGACCCATTAGCGGCGGGTGGGGCCTCGCTCTTCGCATGCGGCAGGTGGGGCAGGTGTGCGCAATCTTCCTGAGGTTCGTCCGTAGTCTCAGTATAAAGAAGCTGCTCCTCAGCTCGGACATTGTTCGCTCCGTGCTGGCGTGATCCCCTTTTCTGTGGTAGTGGAGGATCAGCAAGCGTGTGTAGGGGTCATCCCCGTCTAGGATGATCGGGGTCCGTACGCTTTGCGCGACTCTCTTAGCGGCCTGTAGCCGGGAGCCCATTCTTAGTACTCCATCTGGCCCGATGAATGGTGTCAGGGCATTGAGTCTGCTACCGGCTGTTGTTGGCGCGCCACTGCGCAGCGCCCTCATGTCTGTGTTGAAGGCGTCCCTCTGAGACTGCCGGACCCAGCGGGCTTCGGCGTCTTTGATCTCCTCAGCGCGCAAGGGGCCTTCATGAAGAGCGCGATAGGGTCCGTCGCGACATCGCCTGATGAAACGCAGCATCCATCCTGTTGCGCGGACCAGCCGGAGCCATGATGAGAACCGCTCGACAGCTGGCAGGGCCTTTTCCTCTACGGTGTTATGGCCCACAAACTTGGGCTTCATCTCCAGGGCGCTCTCGTCTGGCTGCACCTGGTGACCGCGTTGTACTGGCCACTCAGCATCTGGGAGAGTGATAAAGGGTGGTCCGGAGAACCACCTTCCAGTCGGTGTGAGGTCTGGTACCTCCACGTCGCGTGTCCCGATGTCTGCTGGGTTGGACTTCGTGGGGACCCATCTCCATTGGTTGGCGCACGATAGGTCGTCAATCTCCCCCAAGCGGTTGGAGACGAACGTCGAATAACTCCGGGGGTCTGTTCGCAGCCAGCATAGAACCGTTGTGGAGTCTGTCCAGTAGGTCGTCCGACTGATGTGGCACTGCGTCTCTGATTTAATGTTTGCCGCCAGGCGGGCGGCCATCAGTGCTGCTTGCAGTTCGAGCCGCGGGATAGACAACGGCTTGAGGGGCGCCACCTTACACTTGCTTGCCAGGAAGGTGGCGCGTTTGCCCTCCGGGCAGCTCTCGACCAGGTAAGCGATGGTGCAGCATGCCGACTCCGAGGCGTCGCAGAAGAGGTGTAGCTCAAATGCCCCGTTCTTTCGTTGCAGGCAGCGCCTCGGGACCCGGACGTTATTTTCTTGCAGTGACTTTACCCAGCCGGCCCATCGTACCGCATGCGCCTCTTGGATGCGCTCATCCCAGCCAATGCTGGACCTCCATACGTCTTGTAGGAGGATCTTGGATCGCACGGTGAGGCAGGCTACGAACCCCACCGGATCGAAAATTTTCATAACTGTGCTTAGCAGCTGCCGCTTTGTTGGGTGCCTGACGAGTTCCGCCGTTTCGGTTTCTTTGAAATTATAAAGAAACTCATCGCTGGACGGGTCCCATGCTAATCCCAGCACCTTCTCTGTCCCAGCATCGGCGCCGCTACTTATGGTGACGGCTGACTTCGCCCTCTTCTCTGCTGGAACACTCTGGATGGCGGCGGGCGCGTTGGATGCCCAGCTAGCGAGGTGAAAACCCCCTCGAGCCAGCAAGGCACCGACCTCTCGTACCAGCGTTGCGGCTTCCCTCACGGTGTCGGCGGCGTCCAAATAATCGTCCATGTAGAATTTGGACCGTACTGCGGCCGCGGCATCGGGGAACTCAGCGGCGCCTTGTTCGGCCACTCGGTTACGCACGAACTGCGCACTACTCGGGGAACATGTTGCGCCGAACATCATTGCCGTCAGCTTGTAGGTGCTCGGGGGATCCTGTGGTCTAGCGCGCCATAGGAAGAGCTGGGACATCTGGTCTTCCTTCTTTATGCGGATCCTCAGGAACATTTCTTCTATGTCTGCGGCTATGGCGACCTTCCCCTCGCGGAACCGCAGCAAATTCCCCAGCAGTGAGGACAGGAGGTCGGGCCCGGTTAGCAACCGGTCGTTCAGGCTCGTACCTCGGCAGCGGCTAGCGGCGTCAAATACAACCCGCAATTTCCCGGGGTTATTTGCGTTTGATACGGCAAAGTGCGGCAGGTACCATTTCCTTCTGCCGGGGGTGTTTGCTTCCCCCTCGGTCAACTTCACCGCATATCCCCGCTCTATGAGGTGCTCTATTTTGCCCGTGTATGCCGCCGCCAACTGGGGCTCTCTGCCCAATTTCCTCTCCAGTGAGGCGAGCCGGTTCATGGCGCACTGCCGGTTGTCGGGCAGCCAGGCGTCGTCCTCCCTCCATAGAAGGCCGGTCTCCCACCGGCTCGTCCCTGCAGGGCGCGTGGTGCTTTTCATAAGCGCCTCTGCTCGTTGGATGTCCGCGGACACTCGGATTGCGGCGGTCACGCCCAGCGAATCCACGGCGAAATGCTGCTTGATCAGCCTGTCCACCCTGCTGTCCGTGTCATCCTTCTTGGCCGACATGTTGAGGGTGATGCCGCTGTCGCCGTCCCGACGTCCTCCATGCATGATCCAACCGAGGGCCGTTCGTGTAGTCATGCGGCCGCCACTCTCCACCTGCTGTTCACGTGCTGCTAGTAGGTGCACGTTGTCTTGTCCTATTAGCATCCGCGGTTGCACCGGCCGGTGGCCCACTACCGCTTGGTCCGGCAAGTTCAGGTGCCGCACTGTGTTGGCGGAGAGTGCGTACTCCCCACTGTCGCCGCGCACCGATAACTTCACGCGCCGAGAGTTGCTGTCTGACCAGCATGTCCCGTACGCCCCGTGTATGCGGAGTCCGCAGGGAGGCCCGCTCGCTCCCACTTGTTCCGCTATCTCCGCGTCGATAAGCGTCACTGTTGACCCGTCATCGAGCAGCGCGTGGGTCATCACTTGTCCTTTCGGGCCACAAACTTTCACTGGTACCACTTTCAGGAATACGTCCCCCGGCCCGTGGGCCACCGTCGTACTCACTGTGTCACTGTTTGCGGGGTACCGCGACCCGTCGTGCAATAGCCTGTGGTGGGCGTAACGGCACGAGCCCACTCCACAGTTCACTTTTGTTTTGCAGTAACGGGTGTAGTGGCCCTTTTCTAAGCACTTGTTGCACACGCGTGCCACTTTCGCGAGTTCCCACCGGGCGGGAACATCCATGGCGGCAAACTGCGGGCACTCGCCCAATTTGTGGGCGTCACTGCACTTAACACACTTCACGGTTTTTTCACGTTTGGCACCTTTGTCGCCCCTCTCACTCTTGTCGTCGTCCTTTTCCCAAGTCACCGCTTTCTTCTCAAATCCCGCGTTCTGTGCGTGCACCTGCTCACGGCGCTGGCGGGTCGGCTTGGCAGGATCGACTAGGCCGGAGCGCGGGACGGCATTCGCGAGTCGCTTAAGAAAGGCCGCAAACTGGTGGACATCCGCTTGCTCGGGGTTGTCCGCGACCTTCTCTAGCCAGGCGATGCGCAGGGCAAAGGGCATCTTGGAAGACATCTCGCTTAGCAGCGCCGGGTTCAGTAGGTAGTTGTCGGCCAGGTTGCCGAGCGACGTCACCACGTTCTGGACCGTCCCGGAATACTCGACAAGGGCCTCGTTTGTTGCCTCCTCGGAGAGCCGCGGTAAACTCTTCACCCGCTCGTGCATCACCGCGGCAATCGCTTGTGCCCCCCCGAACCGGTTCCTCAGGGTCTCCATAATTTCCCCGACCTGCTCGGGGTCCATCAGTAGTGGGTTGACCGCATCCCTTGCCTTCCCGCGCAGCGCGCGCTGTAGGCGGATCAAGTTCTCAGCTGCCGTCATCCCGCACGTAGCTGTTGACTGTTTGAACTGCGCCAGGAAGGTGGGCCACTCCACCGGGTCGCCGGAGAACGGGGGCAAGTCCTTCGCCGTGGACTGCCGCGCTATCAAAGCTGCCATCCGGTGGTCCTCCTCGTAGGTCCTCGGCGTAGCTCCGGACTGCGAACTGCGGATGGCGTCGGCCACCACGGCGGCGAAATGTGCGAAAGGGTCCGGTCCACGGTTGACCCAGTCCTGCGTCTGCCGGGCGGTTTCCTCCGCTGTGGGACGGCCCTGGAAAGGGCCCGAGCCAGGCAGGTGCCCGGTTGGCACCGAAGATGCGGGCGCCGCCGGTGGCAGGTCGGGCTGCGGCGGTGCAGCTCCGGGTTGAGCGGCGGGCTGCTCTGGGCCACCCCCGACGTCGGCTGCGGGCTGCGTCGGGCCATCCCTGGCGTCGGCGGTGGGCTTCGTTGATCCACCGGGCTCCTGCTCCTGCTCCGGAAACGTCCGTGACGCCTCTAGCATGGCGATAAGCCGCTCAATCTGCCGAGCGGAGTCTCGTGCTTGCTGCTTGGCATCCCTCGCCAGCTGCTCGTTCCGCTTGCGCTCCGTCCGTAGCTCTCGTCGCAGTAGGCGCAGGCTGTCCTCTGTTGATGGCTCACTGTCCGAAGCTGATTGCTCCTCCGCCGAGGCGGAGGCGCTCTCCGGAGCGGGGGCGCCAGCCTGTGCTCTCGCCTGGTCCACGGCTGGAGCAACGGGGCTCGGGCCGGGGCGATCGGCACCGTCATCTTCACCTCCTCTTCCTGACCGCAGGGACCGGGGCATCGTAGCGGCTGGTGACTGGATCCGGCTCGAAGGACCACTATGTAAGCGACGTTTCCGCCACTCACATAGACTGTAGAAATAGGGGCGCCGGTCAGTCCTGGGTAGCCGCCGAGATACTTGTCAATGCACCGGAGCGGCGGCCCTTCTCGGGGGAATAGCTGGGTCCCGGGGAAGCAGAAAGGAAAACTCCAAGTTTTGTCCAAGTCCGGAGAGAAGTCCAAGGGCCAGGCAGAGGAGGCGGAGAAGTGCTGAGACGGTACCAGATCGAGTTGTATGTATGCGTTGAATGACTGTCGTTCCCGAGGTACCGCTCTATTTATAGCCAGACCCGCCACTCTCGCCACCGGCGGGGGCGGACCCGAATTCTTGCCCACTTTTCCGGCGGTTCGAGTTTTGGCGGGTCATAACCTCTGCTGTGTTCCACACAGCAGAGATTGCTATTGTCTCAGCTCTTCCCCTTATCTTTCTCCTCTGATTGAACCCCATGACCTCTCTCCTCATAATTTATTCGATTTTATATAGTGAATTACATAATATTTGGCGGGCCCCCCGTACCCACATTAAATCCCTTAATGACTATAAGGTATTTCACAATTACAGAACTCAATGTAAAAATCTGTCAAAAAAATCATATAATTATATAAATGGAATCGAAAAATCTATACCCTCTAATATACAAAACTTTTTCACACATGTAAACTCTCTTAGAAAAAACAAACAAGGTTTACCCATTTCAATGCACTTCAAAGATAAGAGTAGCACTGATATGAAAGTAAAGGTTAACTATTTTGCTGATTACTTCAAAAGTGTATATGACGAAGATATCCCAGACAATTACATACCACCACCTTCCCTTATTGAGAGCATACATATCCCTCCTGTACACATCAATATAAGCGACGTTAAATCTAAAATTAAATCTCTAGACAAAAACAAAAAGGCCGGACCTGATAACGTGCACCCTAATATTCTCATAAATTGCATTGCTTCACTGGCTGAGCCGATTTGTCTATTGTTTAATCAATCGCTTGACACAGGTTGCTTCCCGGACATTTGGAAACGTTGTTATTTAACGCCTATATTAAAAAAGGGTAATAAAAGTGATGTCACTAACTATAGACCTATATGTAAGCTATCTATAATTCCGAAACTTTTTGAAAAATTACTTCTTGATAAAATTTCCCCATATATTAACAATCTCATTGTTCCAAATCAACATGGATTTTTGTCAGGCAGGTCAACTCTGACAAATCTCTCATTATATGAAAACTTTATATCAAATGCATTAGCTAACAGAACTCAAGTCGATTCCATTTATACAGATTTTATCAAGGCCTTTGACAAAGTGTGCCATAAAATTCTACTGGTTAAACTACGTAAGCTCGGTATTGACGGAAAACTTTTAGACTGGTTTGCGAGCTATCTATCTGATAGAGTTCTACTTGTAAAAATTAATTTGTTCTATTCCAATCAATTTAAAGCTACCAGTGGTGTACCTCAAGGGTCCCATTTAGGCCCAATTTTGTTTTTACTGTTTATAAATGATATTGTTGACATATTTGATAAAGATGTAAATGTATTGCTTTTTGCAGATGATTTAAAAATATTTAAAATCATCAAAACCGCTGAAGATTGTGCCTGTCTACAAAATAATTTAAACAAATTAATTAGTTGGTGTTCTCTTAACAAACTTTATCTGAACATAAATAAGTGTTATTCAATAAGTTTTTACAGAATAAGTCAACCAATTATTCATCCATATGAACTTAACAACTCTACCCTTACCTCTGTCGAAGAAATTAATGACCTGGGCATAACTTTCGACTCTAAATTAAACTTTGTATCCCATATAAACTCAATCTATAATAAAGGTATCAAAATGCTTGGCTTCGTTCTTAGAAATTCCAGAGGTTTCAGGAATATTTCAACTTTAAAAATTTTGTATACATCCTTAGTACGTAGTCAAGTCGAATATAACTCCTCGATCTGGTCCCCCCATTTTAAAATACATTCAGATTCAATCGAAAAAATTCAACACAAATTCTTAAGACACATTAATTTTAACCTCGGTATTCCCATTGAAAACATAAATTATAATTACTTGATGAAAGAATTAAATTTATTAAGACTCTCAGATCGAAGAATTATATCCGACTTAATATTTATGTTCAAAATTGTAAATGGTAGCATAGACAGTCCTGATTTAAATAAGCTCATTGAATTTCATATTCCCACGAGAACCACTCGTTCTAAAATCCTTTTTAAATGTAACAATAATCGCACTGAGTATACGAAACACTCACTTTTACCTAGGTTACATGAAGTTACTAATAGATATGCAGATGTGATAGATCTATTTAACTGCACGGAACATGGGTACAAGAAGGCTATGCTATCATATTTTTTAAATCACTACTAATTTTATTTGTATTATAGATTTTTGCATGTAAAGGTATCTCTGTTGTCACTTCCCAATGTATCGTCACAACTAACTGTTATACATACACTGTTTTATCATTACTGATATTTTGAATATGAATTTGTGACATGTAATTAGTGTTTATGGCATACTTATGCCGTTTGTATTGAATAAATAAATAAATTATTCGGGGGAAACTTAAATAATTTCCTTAATTCTAGGTGTACATGTTTTATTTGTATACATTTGCATAGAGGAGAGTCCGGTCTATCCATCCGTATTATTTATTTGGCGATAGATTAGACCGAACTCTCATAATTTAACAAAACATGAAAAACATTCCTCGTTTTCAGAGGCTAAATTCAACGTTCCGCTGGATGGAGCGTTCCTATTGGTCCGCCCGGAGGGTAGGTGCGGGGAAGGGCAGGGAAGCGGAGCCCGCCCCTCCCCCGCGGGTAGTTTTTTCCCCTCGGGGTGGACACCAGTGGCGTGCCGTGGGATCGAAAGTAAGAGCGCCAAAGAAAAAACCCGCTCCCGCTTCCGACCCCTCTAGAGGGCCTGTTTTACTAAAACTTATCTTTATTAAATATATAAAAGGTTACATTGTAGCATGGAAACATAATTTCGCCTTCGTTCTTCACTTTTACATGTAAGTTAGTTGAGAAGAAGAGGACGGCCTGTGAGGGAACTCGTCCTCGTCTTCGTTTGCTAAAAATGGGCTAAATCTTAATAAAGAAGAAGAAGACGTCCTGATGGGATCATCCTCTTCTTCGTGCACCCGTCCGGTACACCTGCTTTCGACCGTTTACCGAGGTTGACGGCTTTTTGTAGGATTTTTAACTAGAACGTCTTGATATTATTCAAAATGTGTTTAAAATATATTTAAACGTCGATCAAATTTAAATCTTAGGTCACACAATTTATTGGCGTATGCGAGCTGCATTTACTAAAGGAAAATTTGTTAAAGAACTAACTAACCAATAACCACCACGCCGTTTTTTGCAGAAGTTCACAATATGCAGTCATCAAATATGTCTAAAGCCATTTCAAGCATATTTAAACTTTAGGTTATTTAAAACCAAAATAAATGACGTTCAAATAAATGACGTCGCAGCAACGCCAAGTCAATAATATTATTTCACTCACGAATCGCTGACTAAAATATCTTAGACCTTAAATAGCTTTGGTATTATCTAATTCTGAGGTTTCAGTAACATTTTTGTTTCAAAAATCGCGTAAAACAAAACGAAGCTTTTCAACATACGGCGCGTGTGATTTATTTAACGGTCAAAACACGTGCTGGTTTTTAAATTCGGAGTTGCGACCGACAAAATGGCGACGTTCGAAAACACACGTGAACTTTTTTGAAAATAGTCCTCGAACACTTGTGAGATGCTGGCTTTGCTTTATTGGCGTTTGAAAACACGTGGATCAAAATGGACGCTAATAGTTTAAAATGTCGCTGTTTCCAAAAAACGACGCGTTTCTAACACCAAACGCGTGGATCAATTTCTCGCAGACCAAACATAAACGCGAAGCACATGATTCGATTGTTAAACACGTGTGGATTGTCACGCGGTGACTTCGATTAATTTTTAAAAGGCTACCAGCGGTCTAAAAAAACGTGCTGTTTTCAAGATGGCGGCCTTTGAAAAATGTGTAGACGCGGCCTTCAAGATAACGGCATTTAAAACGCGGGGGTTTTAACACAATTCAAAATCACTTATTTACCTTTACATTTAAATGGGAAAAATGATTATTATATACATACATATTTTATAGTACATACATCACGAAAAACAGCGTGGAGTTATGAAAAAAAAATCAAAGAAAGCGACAATTCATAATGAACCAAATCTAGCCCCGAGTTGGAAGCGACAGTGTTACATAACTACGGGCTCGAACCGCCTTGTTACGAACAGGTACAAATTAATAATCACCATGATTAGGACACAACAACAATGGTTCAATTTAAATACTTACAGAAACCAAATTATAATACAAACCTCCGGCTAGCGTCCCTCAGGGATATCGTGTTTTCAGTTCGTTTGGGATTTGATTCAAAACGACTGTCGCTTTATTGTTGGAATAATTATATATATAGGGTTTTAATAAATGAAAAGATCTCTTGTCGCTTTTAAATAATTGGTGAATTTATTAATGACTCGACGCTTCTAGGAAAAGCTTTTAATCTCTTTGTGAACTCAAGGTTAATGATTCTAACATATAATAAAAGGGTTGAATGATAACACATAATTATATAAGTTTTACGTACGTTACACTGTCACGGGCAGCATCTGGGCCGAGGATCTCGTCCGGGAACACCACCGAGTTGATTTAAATATCCAAATTTAACTATATTTTGAATTACGTGTCCCAAACAAATGTTGGAATCAAAAAGGCGGTCGGCAATATGCACCAAGAACCGTCCCTCACCACAGTTAAACCCAGAAGAGCCGGCAAGTGGCGGGCTGCAGCCCCCTGGCTGCTTGCTTCCCCCCTCCCACGGCGAATTCTTGACCAATCAAAAAGATCTAGCCGAAGTTGCCAGCTGTTGACAACTAGTATTTAGTACCTGACGACGGAAACATTCATACAGGGGTAGAAAGTTATAATTCAAGAAAGTACTTCATAACAACCATTACACAAAATATTCTCCAAAAGTCTGAACGATGGGGTATTTCCGGATCTGTGGAAGGTTGCCGACGTAATTCCGATCCACAAATCTGGCAGTAAAAATGATGTAACTAACTACCGTCCTATCAGCCTTTTATCTTGTTTTGGCAAAATATTCGAGTCCATTGTATATAAAACCATTTTTAACCATGTTACACATATACTAAGTCCTTTCCAACACGGCTTTGTAGCTAAAAGATCCACAAATACTAATTTACTTGAGTATATGGACTTTCTGTGTAAATCAATGAATAATAAAACACAAGTAGATGCCGTGTACACCGACTTCAGTAAGGCCTTTGACAAAGTTAGTCACTCTATCTTAATGAAAAAACTCGATAAAATCGGCATTCACGGAAACCTGCTTCGTTGGTTAGAATCATATTTATCACATAGAAGTCAATTAGTTACTGTTAACGGATTTAACTCTTCCCCAGCATTAGTTACGTCGGGCGTACCACAAGGATCTCACCTTGGACCCTTACTTTTCTTAATCTTTATCAACGACCTTACATATAAACTCCGCTGTAATTTTTCTCTATATGCTGATGATCTCAAATTATATAAAGCAATTAAATCTATGAATGATTGTGAACTCTTACAAGAAGACCTTAACACAATATCTACCTGGTGTGTTGACAATGAAATGGAGCTGAATATAGCTAAGTGCAAAGTTATAAACTTCACCAAGAACACCAACAAAATTCTTTATTCATATAGCATATGTGGTCACAATCTGGAAACAGTTGAATCAATAAAAGATTTAGGAATTATATTTGACAACAAACTAACTTTCAACCAACATATTGAATACATTGTGAATAAATCAAATAAATTACTTGGTTTTATTGTAAGATCAACCAAACTGTTTAAGAATTCTAATAGCCTAATAGTTCTATTCAATTCCTTAATCCGAAGTGTTCTTGAGTACGGGTCAACAGTCTGGAATCCACATTATATTACACAGGTATCTAGACTCGAATCAGTCCAAAGAAAATTTACACGGATTTTGTCTTACCGATCAGGTGTATATCATCTTCTAGACGGGTACGAACAAAGACTTAAACATTTCAAATTAGAGAGTCTAGTTAAAAGACGTAACATAAATGACCTCTTAATGCTTTATAAAATTGTGAATAATCGTGTAGACAGTAACTTAGTCAACCAAATCAAGTTATACGCCAGGCCCAAATCTACAAGAACCCTTAACATATTTTGGACCGAAATTTTTACGAATAATACTGGATATTTTAATCCTATGTCTAGAATGTCTCGATCATACAACGATCTTGCTAAAATACACAGTTTCATAGATATTTTTGTAAATAGTATAACATCTTTCAAAAAATATCTCCACAATTTGTGCACTTAAAAAAAAAAAAAAAATTGTTGTTTTATTACTTTTCAGTAAATACTTCGTTATAAATATTGTATAAGTACTTGTTATTATTATGTATTTCAATTTTGCATTCAAGTTATGTATAAATAATACTTGTAATGTTTTTTCATGAGTTTGCTTATGTTAAAATGCATATGTGATTACTGCAGACACATTAGTCTAGGGATATTTATATTTGTATTCTAATGTATTATTATTACCCACAAAAATGCTGTATAAATATCCTGTTTGTGTCTCAAATAAATAAATAAATAAATAAATAAGTACTTAAGCACACATTTTACCACTAACATTTACACACTGTAACGCTGTCCGAAACGTTGGCTAAAGGAGGAGGTAGCGCAACACGGCATAACACCCCAAAAACAAACAACAAAAATACTTTTGGCAGTGGAAATCTAAAATCATATCATATTATGAGCTTTTTATTATGGTACAAATATATGATACTAGCTGGCATCACGCCGTTTCTCCGCAGGGGTAGGCAGAGAGGACGGACCGCCAAACAACTCAATCTTGGCATACAGTCCTTACCTCTATTGCATATATGCATGCTCTTCTATTATTCTGACTTTTGACATGGCCTGACTCAAGTATCTGATTCACTTGATCGTGCCATGTCTTCCTCTGGCGCCCCCGAATTCTTTCTTCTACCATTCACATTTACGTCATATATTCTTCTTACGCTACTTTCTTCGTTCATTCGCTCTCCCCAAACCATCTGAGGGTCCCTTTTATCTTATTCATTCATCATTACATCAGCCTGAATTTATGATAATACGTAGTATATATCTTTTCCAATTTTTTTTTATATGAATGTCTCACAAGAGTTCCAAACTCCTATAGTCTTACTAGAGTCAGTTCGAATCCGGGTATGTTGTGAGGCTGAAGGTAGTTGGGAGGGGAAGGAGATGGGGAAGAGGAAGGTGGGGAAGTAACTAGATATTCAGATCTGGTCACTTAACATGGCTAAAAGCCATTTAAGTTAACGTTTCAATTCTGAATGATGATCTTACACCAGGATAATACTGAAAGTATCTTCCACTCTGGAAAGTGCCGCAAATATACTACTTATATATTATTTTAAATGAATTGATTGTGAAAATACATAAATTAACCCTTCGATCCCGTGACCTTCATATTGCGAGTCAAGAACCTTACCTCTCGACGACGCCGGCCGTCGAATGTAGTATATACTCTGAAGAAACAATGACTTATCTACTTGAATTGCACCGACAAGGAGCCGAAAAAATAATGGCAACCCGAGAGGAAAAAATATTCTAATGATGTTAGTAAGCTTTTTTTTTTTTTTTACATTAACTCCACACAGGAGGCCTTGAGGAAAATAATTTCCCTCAGGGCCTATGTCATCTGGGATGCTGTGTGGAGGGTATTTTTGAGGAGAGGAAGGAATGAACATTGGTCTTGAAGAGACCCATGTTGTAGGAAGGAGGAAACACAAAGGCCGGCAAATCATTCCACAGCCGAGCTGTTGAACACAAGAACGAGTCGAAGAAACGACCCGTTCTCATGTGACAAATGTCAACCGTGTACAAATGTTGGGCACGCGTTAGGCGTGTTTCCCGACTATGCACCGGTGCCGAAGGGATCAATGATGCTAGTTCCTCGGAGCATCTTCCATTGTAATACCGGTAGAACAAGGATAGCATTCCCACCCGACGCCTGTGCTCTAAAGATTGCAATCCGTCTGTTAAGATGGGAGAATCTATCAAACGGACCGCCCGTTTCTGCACAGAGTCGACGGTATTTTTCAGGTATTTTGGAGCTCCAGACTAGAGATGGCTGCCAAATTCAACCGCGGGGCGTACTTGTGATTTGTACAAGGTTAGCAGTTGTGTACTATTAAAGTATCTGCGGGCCCTGTACAGTACGCCCAGTTTTTGGGAGGCTAGCTTTACTCTGGCTTCAATGGAGCCCCCATACCTGAGCTGGTCACTTAGGGTTACACCAAGCATATCAATGGAGGGCCTGTTCGGAAGATTGCTTCCGTTGAAAGAGACTAGATTTTCATTTCGATCCCTTTTGGACGTAATCAGACAAGATTGGCTACCTTGGATAAGCTACCCTCCTTACTAGACGTCTGTTTTGAGACGGGTGGTAACACAAAAATGTTACAAATATTATGTAAATGGTAAAAGGAGTTAAAAAATAATAACAATAAAATTCACACAAAATAAACATGAAAATTAATATAAAAGTATGTGAATCAAGAGTTAGAAAGACACAAATATTTGTTGAGCGAACACGGTCGCCGATTAATTTGAAAAAAGGTATTTTACCAAATTGTTGCTGTCACTGTCGCTGTTGGAAGAATGAATTCATATGTCCGTTTCTCCTAAACAAACTGACCCCTAAATTCCTACCCCACCTCTATCAATTTTTCTTTCCCAGAACTTCCTCTCCTTTCTTGCCTTAAAAAGACCCTTCACACAGCGTCCTCCACGATGAAGTAGGCCCCGAGGGATTGTTTTTTTTTCTCAGTTCCTTCTGTGTGGAGCTAATGTACAACAAAAAATCAACTAAATCTGTCATCTATGTACGAACAATTAAAACCGACATTAATAAAATTACTGACTTTAATTAATTGTCAATGAACGGAGGCAGACTAACGAAGCTCGTAGAATTGAAAGACGTCGTATATACGATCAATAGAAACAAAATTCAGAAAGTGGTTCCGAATATCACGAGTTATGACTAAAAACCCGATTGATCAACTAATTCCCTATTTAGTTAAGGAAACAGGAATATACTCACTATTGTTTTCGGTCAAGTTTTTATGAGTGTATGAAGTTTTACTTACGTTTTAAGGAAGTGTTTAAACTGCAGGTTAGTTAGGCAAATCTGGTCCTAACATGGTCTGACTGCTTATCTTGATATCAACGGTGTTGTAAATGTGTTTTACCTGGAACAAAAGAAAATTTAAATTAAAACCAATTCATTAGTAATAAATACACGTGGAATGTCGAAAATGTTTTTTTTGAGGTTGTAATTCTCAAATAATAATTCTGGTTATATTAAAACAAAATTTGCTTTATCAAATTATAACTTCTTAGATAGGTAGATTTCGTTAGTATCATTTTTTGTTAAATGCCATTATTCAGAATCGAAGGTCGGTGGTTGAAATGGCTCAAGCCATGTTTATGACTAGATCTGTGTAATCTGGAACTTCCCCAACTCCTTTCCTTACTCATTCCCTTACAGCCATGGTCCCATAAATCGTATAGTTGGAACTCTTGTGCTGCATTGTCATTCAAAAATACTAATTGATCTTTTTTTTCGTGAGCACTACGCAAGAGTCCCAACTGTTCCCAACCGGAGCCAGTTAGGCAGGTCGCACATGTCAGACAAGAGTCGGATCAGACAAAAATCGATTCGAACCCGATTGGTCGTAATACGAATAGTACTAATAATAATACGTAATCGCGGAGTAATAAAAATAGGCCACGCCTTTCCGCACCCGCCGTCCAATCGAATTTTGTCGGAACCGACAATCGGACGGAAAAATCTGTAAGTAAATCGTTTACGCCGGACCTTAGATTGTGGCATCCCAAATTGGGGTACGCTGTGAGGCTAAAGGTAGTAAAGACGGGAATGTAGGGAAGTCGATGTGGAAAAGAAAGGTGAAGAAGTCCTTGGCTGTTCAGATATGGTCACCAAACACGACTAAAGACATTTCAAGCAACTTTTCGATACTAAATGGTAGTCTTCCTTCAGGGTCTCTCTACACGTGCTGCAAATATACTTATTAAAATTAATAAATTGTGAAATGAAAAAATAATAAAAAAATTATTTGGAAACGCTGGGAGTTAAACCCATATCTTTCGGATTTGTAACTAAGGTTACAAATGCGATGGTCACAGTTATTATAATAAACGTGGTTCAAACGAAGTATATAGTCTATTGATTTTGACAGAATATGTATAATATAAATAAATAATTATACATTTATTTTCTTTAATAGAATATGAGGCCTGAATGTGACTATTAATGTAATTTGTGAGGCGCGTATGGGTACTGCCGCCCCGAGAACCTTTATTGGATAACCAACACCTCTGCCATAAGTCACCACAAGTGGTTTGCTACGTTTGGTAATTAAGCAGGGGTGCCCGGGTTCATGGGGTGAGGTTTGTCTAGGTCTTGGAAGCGGATGACCAGAACACACTAAACCCCAGATTCCTACTCACCTCTCATACCCTTTTCCTTCCCAGAACTCTCCTCCCCTTCCTTTCCTTAAAAACTATCCACATAGCATCCCCAAAGATGACATAGGCCCTGAGGAAAATTATTTTGCTCAGGGCCTCCTGTGTGGAGCTCATGTAAAAAAAAATTAAAAACCAAAGATAAATAAATCACAAAAAAATCGCACCGTTAGCTGTAACAGTTCGAGATTTTAGTTTTCCCACAACTCCCCGTAGTCCCAATGCATTGTTCGACATTATTCACATGGAATGAAATGTGGCATGTTGGACTTGCGAGTACGGAGTATGTAGGTAGGCTTCGTGGGTTTATGGTGGTTGTTTGGTCCGTGGGGGTAGTATGGGGGTAGAAGCTAAGGGTGTGTGGAGTGTACACTACAGGGCAGAGGGTAGGTCACGGACAGGGGTGTGCATTGCAAAACTAATGATTCAATTAGATATTTTTAGTTTGGGGATGTAATGCACAAAGATGAAGGGAAGAAAACATAATGTAATATGGTTTTAATGTGCGCCATCTATTAAAATATGTTTCGAACTCGTTTTCTATGAACAGTTAATACACCTCGCCTCAAATTTTTAAATTGTGACTTGTAAAAAAAGTTGATACGATCAATTTGAGTAGAATCGATTTTAAAATACCTATAAGAATCAACAAGGATATCCCAAAAAAACTGGGTAATGTTATCAATGAAAAATTAAAGTTTTAATATAGTCGAGAATTTTAAGAAACTTTAAGAATTAAAAGGTTTTTTTTTTTTAATTTGAAAAACAATTTTTTTACTGGTGGTTCTGTCAATAGTTAGTAGATTTCGCGTCCAAAAAAGACGTTTCTAATTTCCTCTAAGGTAAAAACCATATTTTTTTCATTATTATTTTTTCATTGATAAACTAACGTTTAGACAAGATTTTTATGCATAGCACAAAGGGTAACAATTATTATAAGCAATAATTATCAGCCTGAAACACTCATCTACATTGAAAAATCTTCCGAGAAAAGATACTTGCCGCCAACGAGACTATATTTTTTCTGTTACGTTCTTTGAAGTGAAATCTTCTTAAGCACCGTTGTGATTTGAAACTCGATGAAACGAAAAAGCGGCACTAAAAAAGACCAACACATACATACATCTATCGGATTTAGCCTGCGAAAGAATGAGATAGAATAATCGGTATCCCCTTTGTAACGTGTTCCGTAAATAATCGGTTTCCTAGTTGTGCTTCGCAGCGTCCCCACTTTTGTCTACTTTAGTTTTCTGAAGTTTCCACTTCTACCGCGTGTGAATTTTTTTATTTCAAATTAGGAATTATGCAAGGAATATTTATCTAAAGAAACGTCACCATCTCAATGATAATTCTTTTTTCAAACTTTCCTCGGGCAGGTAGGCACTAAAATATTGAAAAAATACAAATAAACACGATAATTTTGCATTTGACAAAAGAATCTTTGCTGAACCATTAAAACATCTTTCATCTTGAACCGGAATCAGAACGTACAATTTATAGTAGGTACTTAATTGTTCGTAACGATTTATCGACATAATGAAATAATTTTTATAACTAAAAATTTGTATTTTTGTACAGGTTAATTTTTTTGAGACTCATTTGGAAATTAAATTTGTGCAGATCTAGCTAATTATTCCAAAATGTGATCTGAAGGGTCAAGAATGAGATGTTGATAGGCAACCTCCAATTTTTTTTTTATATATGAATACCCCACAAGAGTCCCAACTGCTCCCGCCTGGAACCAGTGAGACTATGACATCCCCAATTGGGGTATGTTATGAGGCTGAAGGTAATGGGGAGGGGAAGGAGATAGGGAAAAGGAAGATGTGGAAGTACCTGGCTATTCAGATCTAGTCACCAAACACGGCTAAAGCCATTTCAAGCAACGTTTCAATTCTGAATGGTGGTCTTACACCAGGGCGATTCTGAGAGTATCTTCCACTCTGGAACGTGCCGGCAATTATTTTAAATGAATAAATTGTGAAATAATACAAATTAATCAAATAAAATTTATTTTTCACGCCGAGATTCGATCGCGCGACTTTCGGAATGCGAGTCAAGAGCCTTACCGCTGGCCTACACCGGCTGTCTGTAATCTGGTATAAATATCAAACGAATTATATACGGTTTCGATTTTTTGTATTATGCGCTGGTATACACAGTATATAGACAAGTAGATTTTTCCTTGGTGCATTTAAATGGAAATATGTTTAACACTTTATTATTCGGCAGTACATCCTCTCTGCAAATCAATTCGGGGTCACTTAGTTATATTTTTTGTAATTAGGTATACCGTATTTTCCCTAAGCCGACTGCTTATTGTATATAAGTACGCCGGGGGGGCCAATTGTCGGCGGATCAATTGTTATGGAACCGATAAAAATGAGTCTCATAAATAGAATATTCAAAACCATTCTTTACACCCCTATTCAAATATACGTAAGTCCCGCCCCCGAAGAATGCACTTTCCGGAAATGGAAAAAAGGCGGGAAAAGTGAATAAAGCCTCCACAGTGAGCCCAGGAAGCGGAAATAAGCCCCCAAATCACACTTCAATCTATTGTCGAGGGTTCTCTTCCGAAATGTGCTTGGATTGTGCCAGCTCGGGCAATATTAGAGGCCATGGCCTCACCGTGTTGAGGTAGTTTTTTATATCTTTTATTCCCTCAGGGGTCTCAAAAGGTGCGAATGAACACCGACACGATTTAAATTATATTGGTTTTATTTTTATAATGTACTGCGTAACTAAGAGGAATGAGCAAACACTGAACGGTTTTAGAAAATAGATTTTGGCGCAGACGTTACATCTGTTTAAGGATCAAAACGTCACAAAATTTATAAAACTGGGAAGACTTCGGTGGCTGGGTCACGCAGAGAGAATGACCGAGCAAGACAAATTCCAACGGCTCGGTGGGCTTTGAAGCAAATAATTACTAATTTCGAATTAAACGGTTAGTTCGAGAATGTTTTCTCTTGGGATAAAAATAATCCCGTTGAATTTAATGTTTCAAAGACTCAATCATGTCTGATTACGTCTAAAATGGATCGAAATGAAAATCTAGTCTCCTTCAACGGAAACAATCTTCCGAACAGGCCCTCCACTGATAAACTTGGTGTAACTCTAAGTGACCAGCTCAGAAATGGGGGCTACATCGAAGCCACAGTTAAGTTGGCCTCTCAAAAACTGAGCGTGCTGTACAGGGCCCGCAGACACTTTAATAGTACACAACTGCTAACCCTGTAGGAATCACAAATGCGCCCCACGGTTGAATTCGGCAGCCACCTCTGGTCTGGAGCACCAAAATACCTGAAAAAACCTCGAATCTGTGCAGAAACGTGCGGTCCGTCTGATAGATTCTCCTATCTTAACAAACGGATTGCAATTTTTAGAGCTTAGGTGGGAATGCTATCCTTGTTCTACCGATAGTTAATTGAAAGATGCTCTAAGGAATTAGCGTCATTGATCGTCTCGGTCCTGGTACACAATCGGGAAACACACCAAACACGCGCCCAACATATATACACGGCATTCGTCATATACTCGTTCTTGAGTTGAACAGCTCGGCTGTGGAATGATTTGCCGGCCTCTGCGTTTCCTCCTTCCTACAACATGGTTCTCTTCAAGGCCCATGGTCACTCCTTCCTCTTCTCAAAAAGGCCCTCCACACAGCTTCCTCAATGATAATGTAGGCACTGGGGGAAATTATTTTCCCGAGGGCCTCCAATATGGAGATACTGTAAAAAAGAGCTAAAAGTAATACAATATATTTTTTTACGTGTTAGAATGCTCGATTTTTGAGACCTCTGACGTATTGAGAAATAAGTGACGGAGGATACCTATTTCCTTAAAACATTTTCGTAGAATATCTAAAGCCTCCTTTTACAAATCGTTCCGCTCACAAATAATTGAATTTCATGTTGAGAAGGCATTTTTCAATTTTTCCAAAAAAATATTCCGCCTGATAAAAAAATATTACCTGTATTATATTTGAACTTACGAAAATGCTTACAAGAAAAATGTAAGATACTATTCTGGATATGTATAAGAAGATCAGGGAAGTTGTTACGGAGGAAGCATCTTATAGGAAATTTGGTCCAGTAAAATTGATTGAAAATTTTCATATTGAGGCCTTACGTTTTTATTTTGATGAATTTTCAAAGCTGGCTCCTGTAAAAGTTGTTATAACCAGAATGTATACATATATGTTGGTAGAATCATTTTCTGAATAATGTACGAATCGAATATCCTGAAAAAACTATTTTTTTCAATAGTTTCACACGGGAGGTCCTGCGGAAAATATTTTCCCTGAAAGCCAATGTTATCTTTGGAGATTCAGTGTGGAGGGTCATGGAAAGGAAAGGAAAAATAGAAAGTTCTGGGAAGGATAAGGTATCAGGGGTGGGTAGGAATCTGAGGGTCAGTGGGTCCAGGAGCGACGTACGTGAAGTATGAATCCATCCCTCCCACTGCGGTGCAAGGCGATGTTCAAAAGAGTTCTGCTTGAGAGGTCACAAGGTCTCTATCAACCAGTCTCTCCCGATCCGGCCAGCCGCGCAGCTGGTGGGCAGACACATCCGTCGCCAAGATCCGGACAAACTTCACCCCATGAACCCGGGCACCTCTGCTAAGTCACCAAATCTAGGGAACCGGTGGGGTGCCCTACGGCAGAGGTGTTGGTAATCCAATGAATGGTTCCCGGGGCGGCGGTACCCATACCCGCCTCCCGAAAAAAAATTAAAAGAGTGCTTGAAAGAAAATTACTTTGATATCGAAAATATAAATTTACTTTTTATTTCTTACTTCCAAAAATGTAGGTACACAATTTTGTCATATTTATTAGATTAAACCAAATTTTTTTTTGAAATCAAAAGATTTGTAAGTAGGTATTCAAATATTTGTGTGAAAATTAGAATAATAAAACTGAACTGATTTTTAAGATTTTTTTACCGACTGATTTGGAGGAAATTTTGTTATAACTCTATGGTTTTTTTAACACATTGTCTCGTTTGTATTCAAAACGTCCATTGATGGCGTTCAAACAAGGCAAATTTAACAATTTTTGGAGGGTACTAACTCCTATAAGAACTAAATTATCAAAAGAGCAAAACCTAACGACACCCTAGTGGTTGATATCTATATTAAAAAATATATATCTTACAAAAATTCGAGTGCAGTTTACACGCGGTAGAAGTGAAATCTTCACCCCTATAATTTTAACAGAGCGCGACGCTTTGCAGGTACTGAACGTCGGTAAGGTTTCATTCCATTTCATTCTCTCGCAGGCTAAAAGAAAATGCGTTTGTTGGACAAAACGCTGCCTGGTTTTGTCTTAATTTTAAACCATAAATATTTTATGTAACTTTTATTTTTCAAATAAAAAGTTTAACAATTTTTCCAAACAAATGTCACAATTAAAAATTTGGATCACAATTCTTTTAACAAATTTCTTTAGACGGCACAGTAATATTTATTATTCCGATTTGACAGCATAAAAGTTAGTATCTTACACAGCCACCATCTTGAACAGGAAACGGAACACACATAAACACATTCACGGACAAATTGAATGCCAAACGGTCGGCTTAAAACAGACAATTAATTGCTAAATTAAACTGAGCATGAAATACAATATTTGTTTTTTTTTTTTACATTTTAATCAAGACGGTAGATCGTTGCAGAGTTAGAAAAAAATGTAAAAATTGGAATTGTATGGGACAATTAAAACACCCTTAAATTTTCTTAAAATCGATTTAATTTTTTTTTTATTTTATTTTATTAATTTTTTGGAAAATCAACAGATATTTTACACTTGTAGTAATAACAATATTAATATACATAATACCCAATGATAGATTTAAAACATCTACCGGATCTGCCGGATCTGCCCTGATGATGGACACTGCAAGGATGTTCGAAACGTTGGCTAAAGAAGGAGGTAGCGTAACACGACATAACACCCCCAAAACAAATAACGAACATGCTTTTGGCCGTGAAAATCTGAAAACGTATATAATTTGAAATTATTTTTATTAACAGTTTATACAACCGATAAACAACCCTCTTTGGCTGGATTAGCAATGTACAACACGTATATCTTTCCATCAACTACTTTATGTCAGTTTCTATGGTTTCTTGCCAACTCAGAATCGTGTCAACTCAACACATCTTTGAAAAGTCGTTAAAAGCTATAATTATTATTTTTTTTAAATAGTCCATAACCCTAACGTAACCAATTTAACTAATTTTTTAAGTAAAACTTCTTTAGGCACGCTCGACTTGGGGTAATAAGCTGGTGAATGCGTTACGAAAAGTGGTGATTGTTACGAAAAATGTCATGCGAACGGTGATCGATTGCTAGGCGAACGGTCGGGCCTTTACGCACGCTTGACTTGGGTAGTGATAAGGATAAGGATAAGGATAATGATGGTCACCCCAAGGTCGTAGGTCACCCCAAGGTCGTAGGTCAACCCAAGGTTGTAGGTCACCCCGAGGCCGTAGGTCACCCCAAGGCCGTAGGTCACCCCAAACTCGTAGGTCACCCCAAGGCCGTAGGACACCCCAAGGTCGTAGGTCACCCCAAGGTCGTAGGTCACCCCAAGATCGTAGGTCACCCCAATGTCGTAGGTCACCCTAATGTCATAGGTCACCCCAAGGTCGTAGGTCACCCCAAGGTCATAGGTCACCCCAAGGTCGTAGGTCACTCCATGGTCATAGGTCACCCCGTTAGATACGTTTGGTAACTTAGCAGGGATACATCGGTTCATTGGGCGAGGTTTATCTTGTAGTTTTGCTTTAGTCGTGTGGTTTAAAGCACACTCGTTTTTATATATTTTTTTTTCATCACTTATCAAAAGAGTTGAGTGGATTTCATTCGGAGTTGTTCGGTCTCTTTTTATTATGGCGAGGTTTTTACATTTACGGTTGATTGTCAATTGTATAAAAGCTTCACCACATTTATTAGTAAGGCTGTTAATCTTTAAATTAATCACATATTTAATTTTACCCATAATATGTCACCCGTAGTAGGTACCAACCAATTACAATCATTTGATAAAATACGCAATCACATCTAAATTGTTACAATTTTCTTTATGCAAATATAATTCTATCACTGTTGCAATCGACACTTAAAAACGCGAGGGTGCATTTTACCCCCGGCTGCGCCATTGTACCGCCACCCCCTAATAAATGCAGCACAACGCGACATAACCTGTCACTCGGAATAACGCGTTAGGACAATCAAACGCGAGGGGTGAAATTCACCCTAGTGTAAATATGGCATGCACTGTTGAGATTGAACGAATTAAGACATGTAAATATTGGATCTTACGAACAGAACCAAATATGCACGGTGTTCGGAAATTTGTAGTACAAGTGGAAAACTAGTGAATCTACGTAAGGGAACGTACCCATACTACGTGACCAACTTTTTCCAATTTTTAACCCCCCCCCCCCCGTGCCCAAAAACCTAAGCCCGCCGCCGCTCATTTGTACCAAGCGTGACATTTTGAAGACCCCCCCTCCTAAACGTGTCACGTAGTATGGGTACGTTCCCTAAGGTTCTAACTACGTTTCTGTAATGCCATTCCAAGATAGGGCGGCTTTCAAATTTTTTTTTTTACATTAGCTCTCCACAGGAAGCCTTTAGCTCTCAGGGCCTCTGCCTCCCTCATAATTTGGGAGGCGGGAATGGGTACAGCCTCCCCGGAACCTTTATTGGATAACCAACACCTCTGCCATAGATTACCCCAAGTGGTCCGCTACGTTTGGTAATTTAGCAGGAGTGCCCGGTTTTACGGGGTAAGGTTTGTCTAGGTCTTAGGGGCGGATGACCTGGACACACTGAACCCCAGATTCCTACCCACCTCTTAAACCCTTTTCCTTCCCAGAACTCTCCTCTCCTTCCTTTCTTTAAAAAAACCCTCCACACAGCTTCCCCAAAAATGACAAAGACCCTGACGGAAATTATTTTCCTCAGGGCCACCTATGTGGACCTCATGTAAGAATATCATCTTTGGGAATGCTGTGTGGAGGGTCTTTTTAGGAAAGGAAGGAGAGGAAGTTCTGGGAAGGAAAAAGGGTATTAAGGATGGGTATAAAACTGGCGGTAAGTGTGTCCAGGAATGACGGCCGAATAAATCCATTCCATGCAGTGCAATCCGATGTTCCGAGGGAGTACGGCTGGAGAAGTCAAAGGGACTCCCTCAACCATTCTCTCCCGATCTGGTCTGCCCTGCATCTGGCGGACAGACGCATCCACCGCCTAGAAACAGACAAACTTCACACCATGAACCCCGGCACCCCTGCTAAGTCACCAAATGTAGTGAACCCCTTGGGGTGACCAATGGCAGAGGTGTTGGTTATCCAATAAATGGTTCCCGTACGCGTATTTACAATCCCTACCGCGTTTCAGTCGCGCTACCGACAATTTGCATTTTCAATATCAATATTTAAATATTTAGAAATAAAATAATTCATTTCTGGTTTACACGTCGGAACGATTATTTTATCTAGATTTTAGAACAATTTTTGTTTTTGCAAAGTGATAAAAAATAACCAATATAGAGGTATATTTAAAATGTAAATTGTCGTTACCGCGACTGAATCGGTATAAGTTTTGTAAATACGCTTCCCGTACCCGCCTCCCAAATTGTAAATATATTTTTTTTACTTTAAAATATGTGAAACGAAAATACTTAACACAAGATTGAACCTCAAAATCGGAAATTGTTAAATAGTTTATGAAAATTCGTCTTTGCAAACTTGGACATCTTGAAACGTGATATAAGGTGAAGTTAGAACCCTATCTAACCAAAGTGATGAACTACACCTCGTCTTATAAAAACGATCAATTGTCAGATATAAATAAATTGCAGATGGTTCAAAGTGATGATATAACCTAGTAAAATAAACAAATTTAAAAACGCGATGTCATAACTTTTTCATACAAGTATCAAAGTAAATACAACACAGATGGCTATCAAAAATGTATTGGATATAGAAATGAGCAAAAGAAATATTTTTTCAATCAGAGGTCACTTTTGAAAAAAATGTCAGTTAGAATCTTGTTCAACTGAGGTAACGAATGGTCAGTTGAATTTTATCAATTTATTCTTGTGTACGGAGTAGAAGTTTGAACCACGACAATGGGAAACAAGACAGGTAAACTCTGGGTAAATCGTAGCGTACTGGGAATTCCCAGGACATACAAAGTAACTATTATACACACAAACAGGTCATGACAAGAAAATGTTCGGGAAAGACTGAAAAATTTGCCATATATTTTCAATTTATAAGGAATAAAACTTTTTGAAACTTATAACAACGTTAAAATATTTAATTAAATTCATCGTTACCAAGTTAAATTTGTGTCTTTGTAGTTTTATAAAAATCATAAGACCGAGTCGATAGAAAAAATCTATGGAAGGTGTTGTCCAAGTATGGAGTAAATACATATCTCATACTGGCAATCGCGTCTCTACACGAGGAAAGCGTTGCATATGTTAGGGTGAACGGTGGTTTTACGGCATGATTTGACGTCATAAAAGTTGTTAAGAAAGGCTGCGTAGTGTCACCGTAGTTTTTAAATCTGTGTATGGATAATTATGTGCAATAATTTAAAGTCGTGGGATTGGACGCGAAATGATGATGCGGTGCTGATTTATAACAGGTCATCATTGGTCATGTATATTGTAAATATTATCAGAAAAGAGGAGCTCTTGTTCCTGGTAAGAGAGCCATGATTCTTACTTGGGTTGTTGGTATAAAATATTTACTTTTTATTAAAAGTTTTTTGAAATTTTGTTTAATTTTATTTATTTGTTCTATTGGTTGATGATACAGCGCAATTCAGAAGGGAGGTTATTATAGTTTTTTATGGCTTGGTAAGTATAATGGTTTTTCATTTGAGTTGTTGTAAAATTAGGTGTCATATATTAATTTCCATTTCTCATTAGTTTGTAAAATCCTTGTTATTCTTTGTTATTTTATTCTTTACACATTTTTATAATGGAAGCTTGCTTGAATATGTCACCGACATTTGGTACATGAAACAATTTAAATAGTGATTCTGTTGAGAAGGTAGACGTTTTTTTAATATATATATATATATATATATATATATATTATTATTATTATTTTTTTTTTTTCGCTAGAGGCAGTTTTTTTATTTTTTTATTTATTTATTTTAGCATATAAAATATAATATACATTTAGATAATGTAGTAATTTGCGTACATGTTCATTTTAAAATACGTTAATACCACTCTTCCATGGAAGCATTAGCTTGTGTCTGGAAGAGTAGTGTACATTTTTAATGCTATATTTAAGTTCTTAAATTACAATGTGAATGTAAAAAACAATAAGTTGTAAGTTTTGTGATATGTAATTAGTTGCTAAAAACAATACAAAATTTAACTTATTTGAAGAACAGAGTATCACTTGGAAACTGAGTTATAAGTAGTTGTTCTTGAGATTAGATTAGTCGGAAACTTTTTTTTTTTATATTATCTTTAAAATATTTTTTAACAGTGTTTATTAATTGGATTTTATCATTAATTTTTCTAATTTCATCCGGTAATCGGTTGAAAATAAGCCTTCCTTGATAAGTATAATAATTTTGTGCAAAGGAAGTGTTTAATTTTGGGCATGAGAAAATATATTTATGTCTAGTACGGTTTTCAGTTATAAATTGATATTTTTCTTTTTCTTTTATAGTTTGAATCAATGCATTTCTATTGTATAGATCTTTGAAAGATGGTACTTGGAATTCCTTAAATAATTGATCCGTTGGGTAGTCAGAAGGTTTTTTCAATATGATTTTAATTATTAGCCTCTGCATAACTTCAACTGGGGAAAGATTGGTTTTGTATGCGGATCCCCAGCTAATGATAGCATATTGTAAAGTTGATTGAACCAAAGCGTAATATATTAGATATAAGTTTTTTACAGATAAAAAATTTCTGATTCTTAAAAATATATAAATCAATTTTCTAATTTTTTTTACAACTTGACAAATTTGTTCCTTCCATTTCAAATTTTTATCGATAATGACTCCTAAATATTTGATTGTGTTTGTTGTTTTTAATATTGTGCAGTTTTGGATACAATAATTTTTACTATGTGTTTTGGAATTATCATGGATGATGATGTCAATGTTTTTAGGGGTATCATTTTTGTGTATTGCAAACGGAATTACAAATGTTTTATCACCATTTAGTGATAGTAAATTTACGTCGAAGAACTTCTTTAAAATATTTATGTCTTCGGTGGCTTTAAATATTACTTTTTCCCAAGTTTTATCGCTAATTATTAATACCGTATCATCGGCATATGAAGTAATTTGGCCATGTAGTGGTGATTACTTTAATGATGATTATTTGCGAAACTTTCACTGAGTTTAGATTGAAAGATTAGATTGATTTTTTTAAGATCTTCCCCAACCTATAATTCCGTAGATAAGCAAAGAGTGAACAAGGGTATAGTAGACATTTTGATAATTTTTACATTATTTCTTAAACTATATTCATAAAGTACAGTTTGTCAAATAAGAGTAGAAAACATAGGAGGGCGCCACTGTTGTTGAAATAACAATACTAAAAATATAATCATGGTGGTAATCTAAAGCTGTGTAACCTACATTTTTAATTAAAAATAAAAAGGGCATAAAGGTGAAAAAAAATAAATTTATTCTACTGATCTCAAAATTAGAATTCTATATAGCATAATGAAGAATAACGATATTGTAATACAATAAAAATAACACTTTAGAATTTGCTCACATTTATTTAATATTAGCTTAAGTGTACGTACTAGCGTTGTCCAGGCTTTAGATCTGAATATATTTAACTCATTCAGATCTAAGAGTAGTGTAACTAAACTCACCATTAATGATTCTTCCTTTCTACCTACTATTAAATTCAAATTTATGTTAATTTAATGAAAGCTTATCACTTTGTAAAACACAATTTAATCATATTTATGTCATTTCAACTTAACAACAGCGCTTCTTCGATTTCATTTTTTTCATTTTTAAGGACAAAAAAAATATTTTTAGATGTGTATACAGTGTTCTGTATTTTCAGTGTCATTGCACTTTAAAAGAATATTTGACAGGTAAATTGGTGTTGCCAGCCTACAAATTTTGTAATTCCATATTTTTATTTTTTCTACTCTTTTTTGACAGAGTCTAATTAATGCATATCCGCCCTCTACAATCCGAAAAAAAAACATTTCTTGCATTTCAAACAAAAACCTGCCTTTTAAAACAAACCAAAATAATTTTCTTTGCTTACGAAATTGCTTACAAAATTCCAACGCAAGTCTAAAAAATTCACGTTCCAAAACCGCACAGTCGGACATTAATCGCTTACCCTTTCAGGCTGGCATAAGGGTACAATTTTTAAAATACACCCCTGTCCCGTTATTAAAAGGCGTGTCTGGAAGGGTGGATGTGTGCGAAGTACACCCCTGGATGTTCTCTCTCCATAACCCGTGTTTTCATCCCTATTTGAATTGGCAGGGACACTCGCTTATTAGAATTCTATAAACAAAAGAACCAGAGGACAGGGTGGTTTGCAAATAATTATTAAAAAACACTTTTTGCCCAATCGAAAAAAACCGCAATTTAATTAAAAAAAAAAAACACCAATTTCGATTGTGCCTTTAACTATTGTGTCTGTAACTCCGGTTCAATTAACTCTAGAACTTTTGCTTTTAATTTCAGTTTCATTTTCAAAATTACTTGAAGTTTTTCTTTTGGAAAATACAATTACCTTTCTGTAATATACCTTATTCTTTTAATGAAAATATTTTTTACTGTCATTTTCAAAATTGGATCTGATTTATCGAGAATTCAGACTACCTTATTTATTTAAGTGGTTTTAATTTTTATCTCCAATTATACCAGTTGGCCTGCTTTGCTCTCAATCCTCTTAACGCCGAACGACTGGAAACTTAGGAATCCGATAACAGTGGGACATGTTTCTGGGAGGTATATTAGTATGCGATAACGTCTCCATGACTTTGAATGAATTGTCGCGGCTCTGCGCTAGTATTCGTTACAAATTCGAATAATTTACTTAGAAACGTCACTACAATTTGCTTTTACCGCTGCTATTAAGAGAATTCTACTTCCCAGAGATAATTCCTTCATTCATTCTTCCTTGAGAAAACCTTCATTCTCACACGTTTTGTACGAAAATGCATAAGGGCAAAAGAACTTGAATGATGACGTCCTGTACGATCTCTCTTTGTAACTACGTACGTAGTCTTCACGCCCGTTGAAAGATCGCAGATAGAAAAGTGACTTCTTTTTAAAATCTTGTAAGTTGCTAAAAGTAATGTTGGCGTTCGCAACTCAAGAGAGCTTGGGAATGCAATGAATAAAAGCCACTGGTGTAGACAAGGACGATTAAAGCCTTATCGAAGCGATGAGTCCTGATCCGATTGAAAATGGGTCAATAGGAAATATATGATTCATTGAAATCATTTCTCATAGAATTATATTATGAACTATTTTTTTTTACCAAATCCATTTATTTTGTGAAATTCTCTTAAAATTTTTCGTTTCGTATGTAGGTACTTTATTTCCAAAAGATACATCGATTCGATATATTTCGATAGAGGCTGATAAAAGAGAAAACGCCAATGCAAAGCAACGCGGAGAGATAATCAACTACTATATTTATATAAACTAACGTCATTGGCTTTACAAGCTTTCAAAATTTACTCTCCTTTGTAATGATTCAAAATTGGCAATCACCATTTGTCCACGTTACTTTTGAGTAAACAAATTGGAGGTTCTCTCTTTCATATCGTCATTACAGTTTTTTTTTTCACCGTTAAATTTGTAACCACCCAGTGTAAGCGCCATATTACAGGGCGAGTGAATCAGTACAGGCTGGCCTAGCATTCACGAGGTAACAGAAGCACTTCCCTACCCTGTATCTCTATAGACCTATAGACTCGATGCATCCATTTCCCCCAAGGGAACTGGAGGGTTAACCCTTCTAGCTACTAACTACGTCATACGTACTCTTAGTACTGTATGGGCACTGAACAGACACATCCTAGAAGTATGATTTTTCCGATATGAAAGGAAACTGATATCATTAATTGGAATACCCACGAATAATACAGGAAAACTAAAATCATTCAAACTGTTCGAGAAAGAAATTCACTACTTGATCAGTTTTATCCGAAGGATGGAATTTTTTTTCCATGATTACTAAACTAGGATATAATATTCCCATCTTTCGAAACAGTAAACAATTCATTCTCATTTATGAAAAATAAAACAGGACCTAGAGCTGTACCTTGATGTACTCCAAATTCTGAATTTAAAGGTTCGCTCAATTCCCTATAATATTTTTTAAGTGTGCGTGTCGTTCATTGGGACAATATGGACGAAGGATGGAATTTTTTTTTCATGATTACTATGTAAGAAACTAGGATATAATATTCCCATCTTTCAAAACAGTAAACAATTCATTCTCATTTATGAAAAAAAAACAGGACCTAGAACTATACCTTGATGTACTCCAAATTCTAAATTTAAAAGTTTGCTCAATATCCTGTAATATTTTTTAAGTATGAGTGTCGTTCATTGGAGACAATATTTGATCTGTTATATAAAAAATATAATCAATAATTTAAAATTCTGGCAATTGTACATTGTACATGCGAACTTTTGACTTCTAGGCCCAAAGAAACCAATTAACTTGTTAATTTGTTCAAGAAAGAATTTGGATATTTGAAATTTTTAATCAAATTTAACAGAAGTAAGGAAAAAATTAGCTTATTTCTGGCATCTAAACAAGCATAAAACACACTTCTATCGGCTAATATCTTCGGTGAATGTGGGTATATTAAATACGGAGATTTATTTAAAGCAATTAAGATTAAATCTGCGTAGCAATATGGTTAACTCGATTTTAAAGCTGTGCTTTGGCTGGTCATCTATTTTTAAATGTTTTATTTTTCAAATTTTGAAAAAAAGCGAGTGTTTGAAAATGGGAGTATGAATTTGAATCCTGTATATGATTGAATTTTACAGCGGTTTAATTTGGATGAGTGATATTGTAAGGCAGGCTTTTGTGAGTTAAAGTTAATCCTTTTATTCATGTTTGTACCATTGCTGTGGTTAGTTGAAAAATACGCGTTATAACATTTGGTTTTAATTATTTTATCAAAGTTAAAAATATAACATTGCTCGTTGAGGTGATTTTTCATAAAATGAATACTTGCAACCCACACCAAGTAAAATATTCCGAGAGAGTTCGGAAGAAATATCTGAGATTTACAATTAGCTGTTACCCGTGGTTCTAACTTATCGACTTTCTTTTGGGTATACTCGGAATGAACCATCTACTGGTCAGAAGGGATGTACACATTGCAACGCATTTCTTCAGATTGATTTCCGGATGGTTTGAAAACTCAGCTATCACGGAGAGCATTATGTAACTTCTAAGTTCCTGATGGCTATCTTCGTCACCGACAGCATAGACTGTTCTATCTTCCGGCCTACAGGACTAACTTGCCAATGGTCGTACTGGTCGAAGAGCAATATTGCTGTTAAACGAAATTAATTCGGATATTGACATATTTAGGGTTAGTGAGACTGCCTTTAAAATGCAAGCTCTGCTAATGCTTGTGTAGTTTGAATGCCTATATGTTTAATGTAATACTGTAAACAAATGTATTCCAACAACGCATTAAAATGTTACATTTTTTGATGTTTTTTAAATAATAAAATTCAATTGAATTTGTTGAATTGAATTGAACCCAACTGATCGCAAAAACGGAGCTCTACAAATTATCCAATTATTATATATTTTACATTAGATCCGTATATATATTTTTATATTTTTTTTATTGAAATATTTAACAAGGTTACAATTTTTACAACATATGACATCAATATTTCAATCACTCTCCTAATAAAGCAGCTGCTTGTGTTTAGGAGAGGACAACTAAATATTTTTACATTTGTTTGAAATAAAACCAAAAAATATTAGTAATTTAACAAAAAATATTAGTGATTTTATGAGAAAATACGGATAAAAGTAAGAAAAATATAGGTTACTTAAAAAATGATTCAAAGAATTGATAAGGCAAAAAACTTATTTATAAACCATTTGTAAAGTTATGAGGTGGTACTAGAGTATTTTAATTTTTTTTTTATATTTGTCGTAGTTTACTTCCGATCGTATATCAAGGGGTTATTTATTAAATAATTTCATACCCATGAATATAAAGTGATGCTCTGCTGTCGTGGTTCGTATTAGTGGCAGGGTTAGTCCTCCAACAGATATTATTCTTTTGCTAATATTTAATTGTGGTAAATTATTTTTATTAAAGAAATCTTTATGTAATTGTAGTAGTGCAATTTTGTCATACATTTTTGTAAGTGGGGGAACCGGGAAATCTTGGAAAACATTTATTAAAAAATTATTCATTTATTTAAAACATGTATCATTTTTGTATATGAAAGGAAGGAAATCCGTATAAGGAAAGGAAGTTCTGGGAAGGAAAAAGGTAGAAGAGGTGGGTAGGAATCTGGGAGTCAATGTATCCAGGAATGACGGACGTACGAATCCATCCATCCCACTGCGGTGAAATTCGATGGGTCGAGAGAATCCGGCTGGAGAGGTCTAAGATAGTTCTTGTCAACCAGTCTTCCAATCCAGTCCGCCACGCAGTAGGTTGTAAGTCACGAAACGTAGCGAACTTTGACGACCTCCGTAGTCCAGTGGCTTAGACTTTTGACTCACATTCCGGAGGTCGCGGGTTCGAACCCGGCATGCGCAAATAAATTTTATTTGATTAATTTGTGTTATTTTACAATTAATTCATTTAAAATAACATATAGTATATTTGCGGCATGTTCCAGATGGAGAGTGGAAGATACTATTAGTATCGCCCTGGTGTAAGACCACCATTCAGAATTGAAACGTTGCTTGAAAATGGCTTTAGCCGTGTTTAGTGACCAGATCTGAATAGCCAGGTACTTCCCAACCTTCCTCTTCCCCACCTCCTTCCCCTCTGGTCTCACTGGCTCCAGACGGGAGCAGTAGCAAAAAAAAAAAAACTTGGCGTGAACTATGGCACTATGGCAGAGTTGCTGGCTATCCAATACCGGGAACCCGTACAACCTTCTTAATTGTATTCGTACGTTCTACAAATTAAACATGTATTCGTAAATTCAATCAGTTACAGTATATGCACATAATAAAGTGGGGGTTTAAGAAATTAAATATGCACATTTCACGTCAGTAGATAGCCAGACAGAATGGCTGCTAGCAGCGAAGGGGACCAAACCCCCAACTCACTTTAAATAGCCTCTTATTGAGTTCTTGAATGACTTTATTATTAAAACATGACCGGGGGGAGTTACAAGAACTTAAGTATACCAGACTGGGTGGTAAAGGGTTGAACTGTTATTGCAGTGGTGTGCAATTTAAGGTCAATTTTTTTAACAAGAAAATATAATTTGGGGGAGGTTATGGTTACCGCCGCTCGGGAATCATTTATTGGATAACGAACACTCCTGCCCAGTGGCGGTCCTTCCCTCAATTGGTCGTAACCCTCCCAAAATTATAAGATAACAGAAAAATATAATATTATGAAATATTATGCAGGCAGCGGCAAGCATTGACATCTAACATTTTAAATGGAAGCTTTATTTCTGATGCAATTGGCTGAGTCAATTTATCAAATATCCCTATATCATGTCTTCTGTATCTTTACGCACCATACAATAAACGAGATGGCACTACGTCGCCTAGTAAAAATGTTTTCGGATTCTGAAAACAGTTTGGGTCATTGCCGTGAGGGAGAGAGCATGATGAATATTATGCGTCTGAAAGAGATGGTTTGATAAACGTTGGTTTATTTTGCAAGTTGTACGCTTGTCGCATGAAATAATTCACTATATTAAATGTTTTTTAACTCTCAAGCTCGTGAGGTATCTACAAATTAATATTATAGTATTTTATTTGACACTATATCATAATACCATTTTTTAAACTTCTGGTGCCCTAGAGCTACCTCTGCCCCTGCCCATGGTTTGCTGGGGTGCATGGGTTCACGGGGTGAGATTTTTCTAGGTCTTGGCGGCAAATGCGTTTGTCTACGTAATACGTGGCAAGCCGGATGGAGAGTGACTGATCTGAGAGTTAGGTCTGGGGAGATCTAATCTAGACCGGTGACGAACGTATGAATCCATCCCTCCAGCGCGGTGCAAGGCGATGGGTTGAGAGATTCCGGCTGGAGAGGAAAAAATACCTCTTTCAACCAATCTGTGGCAGAGGTGTTGGTTATCCAATAATTAGTGCTCGGGGTGGCGGTACCCATACCCTCCTCCCAAATTATGTGCTCGTGCGGTGATTACCGCCAGTCATGGTCAAAAATAACTCGCACACAGTCTTGCCAACTTTAAAAGTAGATAATTTCTTATTACAGTCCACCTTAGAAATTTGAACTAGATAATTTGTCTCGACGCCACCTAGTGGGAGATTTAGCACTTACCACGCCTTTCCATATAATAATAAAGTTGGTTGTTTGCAGGTGGAAAAATGTAATAAGCGGTAATAGAGAACTCCAGTCCATTTTATTATTTTTTTTAAATGAATAATGACCTTCTAATTTAAATAACTGCATTTTTATTTTTATTTTTAAAGTTAGTTTTAATATTTAAAATAATTGTCAAAGTTTTAATTTTTGAAGACCCTCCGAAACCACCGTTTGTATGGTGAATCGTGTGTCGTCATCACTCCTGAAAAATTCTATAGGATCGAGAAATCAGCTGATCAACTGCCGCCATTTTGAATTCCGTTGTTCGAAGTATTCTCCCTGGAAATAGCATTACTATTTTTTTGTGCAGTAGTTTTTGAATATTTTCAATAATAAGAGATTAATTTATTTTTTAAACATTATTTAAGCCTAAATAAAATTTCAGTAAACACAACAACTAAATCTCTATAAACAGTATGTAAATAAACGAATAAATTAATACATATGTGGCATATCATACATTCCCACACAATGACTTTACGGTTTACTAGAATTTCAATAATGCCAACTTGACGGCGTATTTTTAAAATGGACATTTTAATAATTTTTTAAAAACTCTGCGTTTAATATTATTAAACAAATATAATAACGTATATATCCAGAATCGGCGTTTATTGGTCTATATGATCATATTTTTTAAAGCTATAATATTTTTCACTGTGGAATGAAGCACTATGTAGTATACATTGAATTATTTGGCGGGTAGGAAATAAGCCGACGTAGCTCAGTGGTTAAGAGCAGTTGACCGGATTTCTGAAGGACGCGGGTTCAAATCCGGTCGGCGGCATGTATCTTTGCTCGAGAGATTTTTTCAATGTAGATGAGTGTTTCACTTATAATAATGGTTATCCTTAGTGCTATGCATAAAAATCTTGTCTTAAACTTCTCTTGTGTTTATCAATTAAAAAATAATTATTATAAACTACAAATTGATTCATAGAAAATACATGCGACTACATTATGTAAGTCAGAAGCCTCGATAATATATTATGACAAAAAATAAAATAACATGACAGCACGTCCCTTCTTAGTCCCCAGGGTAAAACATTAATAAATATCATTCAACTTGCAGAAGGGTTGAACGTAAATTAAAACGCTGAAAGGTTTGCCTATTCCTCATTTCATGTTTTCTTTCAATCTCATGCCTTTTGTCTCTTCTCGTTAAATAACATAAATATCTTAATTGTGACAGACGGGACGAATTAAGTCCTTTCCCAGGGACTTTTCAAAATTTCAAGTTACTGAAAAAGGGAGTTTTGGAGAATGATAAATGATAAATAACTGTGAGTAAATAGTATGCGAAATTAATTTTAATGAAAGAAGATATAAGCGGCATTGAAAGGGCCGTGTCGTAACGAAAAGATATTATGGTAATGAATGTCGTATTTGAATCTAAATGTGAATGGGCGTTTTGTTTGATTTTAATTAATAGACATTAAAAGCATCATTTATATACACAAGACTAGAAGTAAGTGTGTTGGGAGCGTATTTTTGTGTCCGAAGTAAGCTCAATTGGTTCTTCTGGTGAAATCGACAAATTTTTTTCAAATAATATCAATAATCTTTCCTTGGGAGATTATAAAATTCATTGACTTGTTTGGAGGAGTTTCATAGAATTTGAACCATCATCATCATCATCATCATCATCATCATCATAGTATAAAATGAAGTCGCTCAAAATGTATGTGCGCGTTAATCTTTTAAACTACGCAACGGATTTTCATACGGTTTTCACCAATAGATAGAGTGATTGAAGAGGAATGTTTATATGTATAATACATGTAAATTATATCAGAGAAAAGCCGAGAAATTTAATGAAAACATTTTTTTTTTATAAGTTTTTATTCCAGTAAAAAAGAAAATAACATTTTCACTTACTTAGCTAGAATATTGAATTATGTACTTTTTACATTGTATTACATAGTTTTTACATTACATAGTTTTTACATTTCATAACCTTAGATTACATTAGATTGCAATACTAACATTTACATGATATTATATTACCATACGATATTATTCACTATCACTACTTTGTTTTTTGTGAATAAACATGAACAATTTTTTTTTGAATTTGCACACACTTTTTTCGTTTTTGATATCATCTGGAAGGCAATTATATAAATTGCCCCCCTCGTAACTAATTGATTGCTTACCGTAGTTAGTATGAATGTTGTTTAAACGTATGTTATCGTGTTGTCGTGTAAAATGTTTGTGTACTTGGGACGTTTTAATGAATTCTGTGTTTGTATGTACGAGTTTATTATTTATTTTGTATATAAGGACACATATATTGTATTCGTATAGTTTTCTTAATGTTAGCAGTTTTGTTTCCAAATATAGTTTTTTTGTGGATGTTTTTTATTCGTAGTGAAATAGTTTTTTGATTGTAACATATTGTTGTGTGATTTAAAACGGCTGGCGGGCCGTACTATAGTCACTTTTGAAATTCGTTCTATGGAAGAAATTTGAAAATAGATGTCCTAGAGTAAGTAGGTATTTGACTTGAATTATTTTATTTGATGAAGTCGTTCAAAATGTATGTGCGCATAGATCTTTTAAACTACGCAACGGATATTCATGCGGTTTTAACCAATATATATAGTGATTCAAGAGGAAGGTCAATATGTATAAAAACATGCTTATTATAGTAGAGAAAAGTCGGGAAATTCAAGTATTCAATTCAGGCAGCGGGCAGCGGGCAGCTGGCAAGCGGGTGGTGTGGATTTTATAATGGCGTTGTGTTTCGTTAGCCACAGCAACGTGTGGCCGGGTCTGCTAGTTTAATATATTTCAAAGTTAATTTTGAAGTGTAACAACAATCTTATAATGATTTTAGTAGACCACCCTTCTCTCCTTTCTCCATATGTTATGTTTATGAACAGTAGATTAAGAAATAATTATACCAGTCTGAAGATGGAATTAACTGACTGAAACCGGTTAAGGTCACAAATTAATTAAGTGGAAATAAGTTTTATATTTATTTATAATATTATTATATTTAACACCAGCTGAAGTCCCGGCGATGAAAAATAAGTGCATTTCTTCATTAGTATGTAATTACTCAGTCCATAATTTACTTAGATTATTTAAAAAAAAAAAATAATATAACTTACACTGACAGTAATCAGTGTAAGTTATATTATTTTTTACAGCACTGGCAGTAATCATAACAGTATATGTTTGTAAATGTAAATATATATAACAGTCATAAATATCTAATTTTAAGACAGTTGTACCTAAGTCATAATACGATTAGAGTAGTATTGTACTCAGTTATAAAAATAAGTATAGTTTTAAGTCACTGGTTATATAAGGCTTAGTTGTAAGTCATTAGTTACCAATCTTAGTGGTAAGCCACTTGTAATATAAATGTAAAGATTAAATGAGCAAACGAATTGCAAAATTGTATGAATTGTAAATGAGTTGTAAATCACTTTGAGTTGATTTTCTCACGAAAATGGCGCTGTAAAAATCATCCAAAAATGATTATTATTATTATTATTATTATGCCCGGGCTTTACACAGAGTTTTCAAAATCAAATGTAGACAGTGACCTTCCTCTTGTTTTGAAGGTCACATGTGCAAATTTTCATTTACCTGTACAAAAAACTGTACATTTTCACACAAATCAAATCCACAACGCCTGCTTGCCAGCCCGATCATCAACCACATACAGACATTCTCCTATGTATGTTATATATTTCAACCAATTTACACAAAACCTTTACAAATTATATACCCAAACCTTCCTCATGAATCACTCTACCTATTGGTGAAAACAGCATGAAAAACCATTCGGTAGTTTTTGAGTTTATCGCCGGAAGACTTTAATAATTTATAATATGTAAAGATTAGGTCCATTCCGAATGCCCTGAGAAAAACAATTTTCTTCGGGGCCTGCGTCATCTTTGACCGTGGATGCTGTGTGGAGGGTCTTTTTAAGAAAAGGAAGGGGATGACATTCTGGGAAGAAATAAAGAATAATGGGTATTAATGAATCTGGGAGTCAGTGTATCCAGGAGTGAGGGACGTATGAATCCATTCCTCCCACTGCAATGCAAGTCGATGGGTCAAGAGAGTGAAGCTGGAGAGGTCAAAGCGTCTTCTGTAACAAGTCTCTTCCGATCCGACCCGACAAGCAGTAGGTGGGCAAACACATCCGCCGCTAGACAAACCTCACCCCATGAACCCGGGCACCCCTATTAATTTACCAAACGTAGCGAACCACTTGCAACGTAGCAACCTACGGCAAGAGTTTTGGCTCCCAAATTGTTAAATAATTACAAAACTTGAAAATTTAAAAATTAATTATAAAATTTTATAAATTGTCAGATTCTGTGAAACATCTCATTTATTAATTAATATAAATAGATTATATTACAAAATTTATTTATTCAAAGCCCACCAATTTATTAGTTAACACAACTCTATTATATTAATTTAATGTAAAAGCCCTTAGGGCGTAATTAAATACATAATAATTATAATAAGGCAAACATGTTTAACCTTTAAATTACACTGCTTTCATAAAAAATAATATTAATTTTGCCAAAAATAATACCCTAAATCCCTGCTTTTCAGATATCACGCAAAATTCTGAATTCGGGAATTACAGATTAGATATTCGAAAATTTCGTATTGAATGTTGTTATTTTACCTTTAAACTCCTAAATGATCAACAAAACCTTAATTCGTGGAATGTTAAAATCGCTTACTGTTATTTTATTTATTTTCTTAAAATGAAGAAGAATTAAATTTAAATCCAGGAAAAGTAAGTGTATGAGACCACTTATTTGTTCCATACAAATACTGTAAACAATAGAGCGCTGGACTCCAATCGTCACTTCGGTTTCGGGAGATAGTTTATGAATAACAACTCAGAGACCTTTTGGGTAGTAATGATAAAATATTTATTTTCAGACGGTTTCTATACTAAATTCTGCGCACACCTGTTTTGAATAACAAACTGGTTCAGACACGCGCAGTGTTTTCTTGCATGAGTCGACCTCATTACTCTCGGGTGCACCTGTTGTTTTATGTCTTAAAATGCAGAATTTGTCATCAATAATAATGCAAGACGTGTTGGTTGCTAAGCTAAGTACTTGGTTTTTGAATATCACGTGCAGTCTTTTATGTAACATTTCGCAACTTCAACGTTGCAGTAAGAAAATGAAAACATTTGCAAACCGTTTAGCGAACCATGGGAAAGGAACGAATCAAGCAACATTTAACACTTAATCAACTTTATTTTATACATATTTTTTAAGTATTTGATTTATGTATGTGTTGGTGAAGGCCTCCTCTAAAGAATTTCATTTATCTCTTGTTTTGTTCGTAGGGTTGAGTATTTCTTGTGTTTGTGCAGCTTCTTGTATTTTTGAGGAAGTTTGGAATTTCTTCTTCAGAGGGTTTTGGTCTTAATCGTCCACGGTGACCAATCGGTTTATTTTTATTTTCTGTATATGTATGTGTTATAATTTTTAATTTTATTTTTCTAATTTTATTTTTTTCTTTACACACGAGTAGTTACAGTCTCGTAAAGGTTATTTATATTCTATCTATAATATAAAAATGAATCGCTGAATGTATTGCTAAGCGCAAGTATTGCTAAGCGCAACTTTCGAACGACTACACCAAATTGGATAATTCTTTTTTTTGTGTGTTTGTTATTGTCAGGACAAGGTTTTTATGAAACTTCCTGTGAGCTTTGGCATTCTGAAATTTGTATAAAAAAATTGCTATTGGTGGCACGCGAGGAAGCGGCTATTGCTATGGAGGGAGGGGAACCTGGGAGGGGGGAGGGGAACTCGGGAGGGGGGTTCGCTGGACGGGGGAAGGGGGGGGGAAGTGAAGTGGGGAGAGGGAAGGTGGAGGTGACTGAGGACGCAGGGGAAGAGGACGCAGGAGAAGTAGGGGAGGCGGAAAGGGAACGGGACGAATGGGAAAGGACACTCAGGGAGAAACCATTTCTTTATTAAATGGCATAGCAACGCATGCCGGGACCAGCCAGTTATATATACAACTAAATGTTTATACAGTTTCTGATCAATGTTGCATGTATATTTAATGATTTGGGTTTAATCCGATTGTAACCTAACAATGTAATTACTCATAAATATACACATGTATATAAATTAATAATAATTAAAAAACATATTCTGCCTATAACGAAGGTGTTAGGAGTTTTTAAAATGTTGTTAAATTTTTCGTAATGTTTGTCTTTAATTGTCATGACAAAATTTAAAAAAAAATACGCACTCTCTGCTTCAAAGTTTTTTTCACATTAGCTCTACACAGCCATAGGGAAAATAATTTCCCGTAGGGCCTATGTCATCTTTGAGGATGCTGTGTGGAAGGTATTTTAGGAAAAGGACGGAGAGGAATTTCTGAGATGGAAAAAGGTATGAGGGATGGGTTGGATGGGGATGGCTTTTGCCACTTGTTGACACTGGTCACTCAACCGAGTAACCAACCTACCCCTAACCCCGCCCCTAACTTTTCAAAACCTACTGATTTTTTAGGTTTTTAGTTGAAAATAAAATAAATAAATAAAAAAAAACTGAAAAAATTCACCGGAGACCAAAATTTAATTTATTTTTTTTTACTCCAAATACTGACAGGAATCACTGGTTAAAGTAAGTCAAGTCAATCCATTATCATGATGTATATTACTATAAGGAAGGGAAAAATATTTGAGGGGTGGATAGAAATCAGGTTCGGTGTGTGCGCGGCCATGTTCCTGCTGGAGAGGTCAAAAGGTCTCCCTCAACCAGCCTCTCCCGATCCGGCCTGCCACGCAGTAGGTGAGCACACACATCCGCCGCCAAGATCCGGATAAACTCACCGCATGAACCGGGGCATCCCTGGTAAGTCACCAAACTTAGCGAACTACTCGGGGTGAATCGTTGGTTATACAATAAATGGTTCCCGAGGCGCCGGTATCCACAACCGCTTCCTAAATTGATGAATTTATACCCATACCTGCATTCATTAATTATGAGTGGTATGTTGAAATTATACATAAAAGTTAAAAGATTTGCAAGAATAAATTTGCCAGAGTTTGACTACTTTGCATCTGAAAATCATATCCTCAAAATAGTTTTATTTTTATTTTTTTATTTTTATTTTAGTTTATTAAGGAAACAAACAGTTATACATATTTTCATAATAGAGTAACATATTACATGGTTGCATTAACCAGCGAAGTTTCCGCTAAAATTTATAATATATGTATATATAAACATAGAATAAAACATAAAAGAAATCATAAAGTGGTAGAAAAAAAAGAAAAATATATATATATGTACAACAGAAATGAAAAAAAAAATACACAAATTAAAGCATGTGGGATATGTAAATCATCCAAATATTATTATTATTATAAAAAGAAGGAAAACCAACATAATGAAAATGAAAAAAAAATATATAACATGCAGCAGGGGTGGAGAGTTCATAATTAACAATTTGTTTTGATTTTTTCTATTATGAATGTAATAAATTGGCCTGAGGACAAATGGAAAATATCAGCGTCCTAAAAGATATCATTGTATTTTGTGCACGTCCTTCGGAGAAATGAATGTTGTGTGTAATTTGTTTTTAAGTGTGGGATGTGGAATAGTTGGTTTAACCTTGTGTTTCTTATTGGACAGTGGAAATTAATGTGTTCTAGAAGATAGTTGTTGTCAACAACGTTGTTAATGATTTTGAATAGGAATTTCTGGTCGGATATATTTCTTCTATCTTCTAAGGTTGATAAATTATGGAATGTTAATGAGTCTTTTAGGCTTTCTGATGTTCGAAAGAATTTAAAGTCTAGGTGTTTCAGTATTTTTTTTGAATTCTTTCTAACCTTTCAATGTTAACTTTGTATTGGAGATTCCATACGACTGATCCGAATTCTAATATTGAGCGAACAAAAGAGACATACAGTATTTTGATTACGTGTGGTGACCTGAATGGTTTGGTCACTCTTATGATGAATCCTAGAAGTTTGTATGCCCTGTCACAGATGGAATTTATATGTGTTCGGAAAGACATTCCAGAGTCCATAATTATTCCTAAGTCCTTAACTTCACAACATCTTTTTATCTCTACGTCATTGATTTTGTACGGAAGTATTAGGGGGTTTGTGCTTTTGGTGAATGATATTGTGTTACATTTTTCTAGGTTAAGGAACAGTTGGTTGTTCGCACAATATATTCCAAGTCTATTAATATCATCTTGCAATTCTAGGCTGTCATTAATATTAGTGATTTTTTTGTAAATTTTAGTGTCATCAGCAAAAATTTTTAAAGCATTCACTCATATCATTGATATATAAAATAAACAAGAGAGGTCCGAGTCCGAGTCCGAGTCCGAGTCCGTTACCAATATCATTTACTGCAAAATGTTCTATGCCACAAATAGAAAATTTACAATGCTTGTAAAGGCATAAAACTTTTGTATGAGGCGACACAATCCACAAACTTTTATGGGTGCATTTTAGATGAACTATAATATTTTGTAATCTCAATTTCCTTAAAACCTTTCAATAAATATGTAGATACATTCTGCACCAGCAACCAGATTATTGAATTTTATTGCGAAATCCATATTGCAATTCTGCTACCCTAACGTAAATTAAATTTTCTGCCGTGAGCCATATTTAGATATGCAAATTTTTATCGCTAAATTAATTTATTCAAAACTTATTTCATTTCCCGGCAGCGGTCTTGCAAAGTCTATGCCATTTCAGTCTCGGTGATAATTGTAATATATTAACTTTTGTTTGTACAAAATCATCATTAATTTCTGAGATTTCTGTACATGAGGGAGTACGGCTATTACCCGTGGCTCTATTCTACCGACTTTCTTTTGGGTATGCTTGGAATGAACCATCTACGAGTCAGAAGGGATGTTCACATTACTACGCATTTCTTCAGATTGATTCGCGGATGGTTTGAAAACACAGCTATCTTGGAGATCATTCATTTCTATGTTCCCGATGGTTATCTTCGCCACCGACAGCGTAGACTGTTCTATCTTCCGGCCTGCAGGACTAACTTGCCAATGGATATGCCGGTCGGGAGAGCAATCTTGCTGTTGAATAGAATTAATTCGGATATCGACATATTTAGCGTTAGTGAAGCTGCTTTTAAAAGACAAGCTCTATTAATGCTTGTATAGTTTTTAGCCTACCATTTATGTTTAATGTAATACTTTTACAATTTTATTTGAAGAAACACATTTTTTTTAAAATTTTGTTATGGTTTTAAAATAATAAATAAATTGAATTGAATTGAATTAACAAAACCTGTGCCATTTCTGTCACGGTGACGATTATAGTAATAGAGTAGCTTTTATTTGTACATCATATACAAAACCCACACCATTTTAGTCACAAAAGTGATAGAGTAGCTTTTATTTGTACAAAATGATTGACAAAGCCTATTCAATTTCATCCATCACTGTAGTAATATCGAAGCGTTTGTTTGTGCAAAATCATTAACGAAGCCTATATTATTTCAGTCACATTGACGACTGCAGTAATAGAGTAGCTTTTTTTTGATGAAAATCATTTACGAAATTTTTCATTTACCATTTCAGTCACGATGATGACTGTTGTTATAGAGAAGCTTTTATTTGTACAAAATCATTCACAAAGCTTATACCATTTTAGTCACGATAACTTTTTTTTTTTTTGGTTTTTTTATTCTTCATTTAAGCACTCGCGAAACTGCCAAAGCCGTTTGTAAGCAGGTCAATCTAACAATATTTATTACACCAAAACACAAATATAAGATGAAACCATAATAAACAAAATAGACACAGAAGAATAACTTTTAAGTAACTACAATACAAAGGCATAAAATATACAGACAGCCAGAATGTAACCTATATTTGTCTTGCATGAGTTTCCCCAAGACATTATTCTGTATCTGATAGTATGTAGATTCCGATACTAACAAATAAATTATTTTTAACATACGTAAAACACATCATTTTGTAAATTCGCCTCGCAATGGCTCGTAGGTAGTAACATAACAAAGAAGGTAGTAATAGAGTAGCTTTTGTTCGTGCGAAATCATTTACAAAACCTATACCAGGGATGGCGAACCTTTACGCATCAACGTGCCATTTTTCTAAAGAAATGTTTAATGAGGTCACAGACGTGCCATCAAATAATTTTGACTTTGTGAATATTTGTAAAATAATAATAATAAATACTTACTATCAAATAAAAACTCTTTATTTGGTAAAAAAATAGGAATATTTAGTATTATGCGCGTAATTTAAATTAAAGTAAAATTAGTGTGATTTCTGTTGTTGCAGGTTAGATGACAAATAACATATGTTAGGGTTGTAGGATGTTACTTTTAGCAGAATGCATGCTGAACTGGAGTCATCTGTCAAACGGTAAATTAATACGACTCTTTAATGTTATTCATCTCTGAAAATAATGACTCGCAGGCATAGGTTGATGAAAATATTGTTAAAATAGCATGAGCCAGCTTCTTCAAACAATTAAATATGTCTTGTAATGCATCTCACGTTTCGAACATTTTGTTATTAGCATTTTCACTTATATTACCTGTCAATCTTTCTGTTTCAATTTATTCTAACTCTCTCCTTGTTTCAACAAATTTTTTAATCCATATTGCACTAAACTGAAAATCAATCAGCTGCATTTCAAATTCATCAATTTCCAACCAATAGAATGGGGACAAATTCAGTTTATCAAATGACGTCCCATCACTTCAAACATTTTTTCGTAGTGCATAATAAATTTTGTGATCACTGATCAGTGACGTGCCCAAAATAATGTGTCGCGTGCCATTGGTTCGCCATCCCTGACCTATACTATTTCAATAACGACTATGATTGTAATAGATTAGCTTTTATTGGTACAAAATAATTGGCCAAACCTATTCCATTTTAGTCACAGTGACGACTGTAGTAATAGCAGTGAAGTATGAAAAATAGTGTCTACGTTATTTAAGTTTTAATTACGAGGGTAGTTAAGAGGGCATTACCAGAGAAAGCCGGAAATACGTCATTTTCAAAAAAGTTTTTAGCCGTATTGACTCTTTTCCACAAAAAATTATAAATGGATTTCGAAAGATTGTTCTTTTATCTAGCATAGTTATGTAATAAATTTTTAGAATTTTTTTTAATTCTTAGTATAATAAGGTTATTCCATAGGTCGTTGGCAGATTTGTTAAATTTTCAAAAAAGTTTTTGTATTATACCACACCCATTTCAAATAATGTAATCATGCAGTAAAATAAATCAATACATTATCTAGCAAAGTTATGAATTAGAATTTTAATTTTAGTTTCAATAAAATCATTAAAAAATATGTACGTACATGTGTTTCTTGACGAAAATTGGTCCATTTGTGTATTTATTTGCGCACTTACAAACTAATATATTTCAGATTTTTTTAACATTCTTATTAAATTTAGACATTATTGAAAAATGATAAATACTTATAATCAAAAAATAACTACAAAAAGTACAGTATTTTAATAGTTTTATCATCACGCCTTTCAGCATTTTTGGATGAATGTATAAATTAAAGCTAATTTGGATTGAAATAAATTCGATATTGAGTTATAATTTAAAAAAGCTGGTACGGAGAATAATCAATCTTTCTCATTGTAACCGCCCTGCACGATCGGAAGAACAAATTTCGACGAAATGTGGATTTTCGTCCGCTGGCTGGTTAAACGCTCTTAAGTTTTGTAGGCCTGCCATATTTAGTAAAAATAATTAGTTTTAATTTGTTAGATGAACACTTCCAGAATACTGAAACCAGTTTTGCAGAAGAACGTCCCCAATTATGTGAAATTATATACAAGGGTCCTGTTCTTGAGGGTGTTCTCAGACTAGCTGAGTGCGTCGCTATCAGTGGTACAGAGTTCACTAGGTTGGCTCCGGGTTTTTTTTTTAATGTTAATACCACACAAGAGACTCAACTGCTCTCAAGCGCGTGGAGCCAATGGGATTATGGCATCCCCAATTGGGGGTTGTTGTTAAACTGAAGGTAGTTGGAATTGAAGACAATGTGGAAGAGAAATATAGAGAAGTACCTGGCAATTAAAATGATGAATAAAGACATTTAGAGCTACGTTTCGATTCTGAATGATTTAACCAGGGCGATGTACATGTCACAATATTTCAAAGATATTTAAATGTAACTGTTTCGACAAAATTCCAATTAATGCCATTTTGGTTTCTGACATTTAAATGCGGTCCTCTTCCATTCTAGGACGGTTTAAGTTTTGGAACAAATGTCAGCTAATGAAATTTGTTCAAAAGCTGAAACTGACCAAGAAACAGCGTTAACCGGGAGCAGTTTTATTAATTTATTTATTTGTTTTATTATACGCCCAGAGGGCTTTTACATAAATAAATAAAGGCAGTACATCTTTAACATGAGAAGGAAATAATATAAATAAAATTACAATAGAAATAAAAAAGTACATTAGTTAAATAGAAATATAAGCAACAAAAACTTAAATTACGGTAAAATAAATACATGATATAAAAAATACATACATGATATAAAAATACAAATAACAAAAATTTTAAAGTAAGGTGATCAGAGGTTTACAAAATTGCAACATTAACCATGTCTAATAAAACGTAAGTATTAGTTTCGCAAAGTGGCAAACCGCTACATCGATGGTACCTCCAGTACCTCTGCAAGTTGCAGGGGTTCAGAACTCCAATTTGGATTTTAATATTATAGTGAAAATTAAATATATTTTTTAAAAATATAACTAAATAATACTACAGGTTATGATGGTTTATAATACATATTACAATGATTTTACTAAGACATTACATTTAATTACATTAATAGGATAGGTAGAGATAGTTTAGTAAATTTGTCGATGAACGAGTAGTTTATTAAATTTACCAAAGAATTTTTGATGCAAGAAGTTTTGATGTAAATAAAAATTAAAAGACGTTTATTGAAGATTTTGTTCGATTTGAGAGTATTACATTTGTATATCGGTGAAGCAATTTATCGGTCATTAGTATCACGAAGATGCATTATGGGCATCATCGTTTATGCCGTGGGCCACCCCAAGTCGTTCGCTACGTATGATGACTTGGCAGGGGTGCCTGGGTGAGGTTTCTCCGGGTCTCGGGCAGGCCGGATTAGAAGAGACTGGTTGAGGGACACCTTTTGACCTCTCCAGAATAACTCGTTTGAAACATCGCCTTGCATAGCAGTTAGAGAGATGGATTCGTACGTCCGTCACTCGGGAGGCACTGACTCCCAGATGCCTAACCTCTACTCTTACTTTTTTCCTTCTTAGGACTTCACCTCCTTCGTTTCCTCAAAAGACCCTCCACACAGCATCACCAAAGCTGACTTTGACCCTGAGGATCATTATTTTTCTCAGAGTATCCTGTGTAAAACCAACACCTATAAAATAAAACATGAGTGTGCTTTAGACCACACGACCGAAGTAAAACTACAATACAAACCTCGCCCAATGTACACAGGTATCCCTGCTAAGTTACCAAACATAGCGAACGGGGTAACCTATGACCTAGGAGTGACATATGACATTGGGGTGAAATATGACCATGGGGTGACTTACGACCTTGGGGTGACCTACGACCTTGGGGTGACCTACGACTTTGGGGTGACCTATGACCTTGGGGTGACCTACGACATTGGGGTGACCTATGAACTTGGGGTGACCTACGAACTTGGGGTGACCTACGACCTTGGGGTGTCCTACGACCTTAGGGTGACAATCCTTATCCTTATCCTTATCCTTATCCTTATCACTCCCAAAGTCAAGTGTGCGTAAAGGCCTGACCGTTCGCCTAGCAATAGATCACCGTTAGCATCGATTACCGTTCGCATGACGTTTTTCATAACAATCACCACTTTTCGTAACGCATTCACCAGCTTACCCCTCAACCTTACCGTAAAGTAGTTTTACTTCAAAAACTTGAAATTTGAAACAAGTATATCTTTTTAGACAGATAATAACCATCTAGCCCACGATCATTTCAATGGTTAATATCATTAACACTACCTAGAGGATAAAACGCTATTCACCCCGCTTTATTTATGCCCTTCAAGACAGCCTCAGCATTAAATATGGAGAAAAGAATCGCTTATTCAAGGAAGTAGGCGGGACTATATAAAGTAGGGTACTTACCTGATATCAACTCTTTTTAAACACAGATAAAAACCCAGTTTTTACACTGATAAAAACGTCGTATTATCACTGATAAAACTATAATTGGATAGAGTGTGTCGTAATTTTCACCAAGTTGGGCTTTTACCAACGGCTGTCAGACCTTTTTTAAACAAAATTTAAATTTGAATTTGAGGCCAAAATACTTAACCAAAATAAAAATAAAAAAAATTTATAATCAAAATATGTATCGAATAGGATTAATCTAACAGTAGGATTTGTGTTACTTTATTTATTTGTGTTTTAAATTATAAATTAGGGGTCAAAAATTTTCGTGATTTTGGAGGAAACTTTGGCATTTTTTTGAGTTAACAGTTATCTTCCTTTCCTCAAAACACCCTCCACACAGAATCCCTAAAGATGACATAGGCCCTGAGGAGAATTATTTACCTCAGAACCTCCTGTGAGAGCTAACTTGCTAGTCTATCTGAACTTTGTTGCAATTCAAACTAAATCTTCTTCTGGTCAAAGAAATTAATTTTATCAGGCTCCACTCATATTTAACAGCCTTCTTGGACATATTCAGTCTTCTAATTCCTTGAGCAATTTTAAAAGGATTGTAAAATTATTAGTGTTGGTCGAGGATTGCCAAATTATTTTCTCTACTTTGTCCTTTCTTAATAAATGGCTGTTGCGGCGGGTAGCAAATGATGGATGGATCCCTCTCAATGGATCGAGGGATCAAATGCTGCGGTATGTTGTGGACTGTATGCGGTTCGTATCTCTTTTATTATATTATGTTTTAATCGCACTTACCCAGACTGCTTCCCTCTTCGTTCAGTGTTCACTGGAAAGGTAGGTATGTTAGTTTGGAGAGATTTTGGAAGGGAATGGCACTTGGGAATGAACTTTTAATCGCGAAATAATAAGCGAGAATAGGTGAAGCGTGGCGATGGTACTTGCGAATAGCTGCGGTTTAATTATTACAACTGTAAAAGCGCTGCGGTATTTAGGACTTGTGTCCTTTGCGGCGAGGTGAATTCAACTGACTAATTATGGCAGAGGGCACACAATACGTATTTAAGAAAGAACCACATGTAACAATAAAGGCGCGCACAATAGCTAAATGATTATGTTTATAATAATAAACTAAATTATTATTAATTTTGTCTAAACCGTTTTTTCATCTTTCTCCATATTATATTATATACATATTATATTTATTACCAGCTATTAGGGGATTCCCTAATAGCTATTGATAAATATAACTCCGCCTCCTCCACCTTCCCACTCCCCACTCCACTCCCCCCATCAACTCCCTCCCCCTCATCCCTCTCCCTATTCCCCTCCACCTACCCCTCCTCACACCACCTACCCCTCCCCCCACCCTCCTCCACCCCTTCCCTTCCCCTTCCTTCCCTCCCCCCTCTCCCACCCCTAACCCTCTCCACTCCATCCTCCTCCCCCTCCCCCAATGCCCTCCCCACACTCACATCTCCCCTCCCATCTCCCTTCTCTCGCATTCCACACATTCATTCCCGGTACATTCAGTTTTGAACTGCTCGCGTGCCACCTATTACAAATTATTATACAAATTTCATAATGGCAGAGCTCAACGGTAGTTTTATACAAAATCAAGAACAAAATCCAACTTGGTGCAGTCGGTCGGAAGTTATGCGCATACATACATTTTAACGATTCATTTTTAGAGATTGATAGTAAATGCGACGCCAACAAAGCACTCTTTTTGTGAATTAGGTGAAAAGTCCAATTAAAAAAACGTCGTTACCAAGGCAACATTTTGTTTTGGTTTTTTTTTACGTTTGCCATAACTCGATTTTGTTAGGGACAGAAAATGTATTATAAATAATTTCATAACGCCAGAGCTTACCAATATGTATTATTAGTATGTATTAGTTGACGTTACGCCCGCCGCCGCCGCATACGATAAAATATTTGATTTTAAGAAATAAAAAATACTCTCAATGGAAAAAAAATTAAAAATTATAACCTTGAGTACTTGTAATTTATTAGTAAAAGAATTTTTAAAGTACATTAAGTAGTTTTTGTGTGAAAGAGATACGAACATACATCCATACAAAGTGTCACCTTTATAATATTAATAGGATTTACAACAATCGTCTAAAAAAAAACTAAATTAAATCTCAATACTATGGTCACCCTAGAAGTCCACATGTTTACATTGGTGTACTACCTAGCACCATCAGTTTAGTAGGTAGGTAAACATAAACTCAATCTGTTAGACATGTACAACAATATTGTTCTTTCAATATTTGCATAATTTTGTGTTAATTTGTAGAATTGTTAACCTCAACGCAGGCTTGTCCTAGTGAGGTTACAAATTGTATTGTAAACATTTTACTTGCAGCGTAAAGAAACAATAAATAAATAACATTTTGTTCTAAACCTGAATAAAGTGGAGAACTTGAAACCATATCTCATAAAACATGAATTAATACTATTATTAGAATGAAGCAACTCAACTTAATAAAGCAGCTATCGCCATTTTGCAGATTAAAGCTTAATTGTTCGTTCAAGTCTTCAAGTCAATCGATAATCCATATAAATTCTGTTAAGCCAGCTCGATTAGAATACGAGCCTAGAATTCCTCCACTGCGTACATTGGAGTCCTGATAGTGGAGACTAAAGCCCACCGCGGTTCAGAACGGGTCTCGGCAAATATTCGTCGCACTCCGCCCATTATATTCCGGCGGTTGATTAAGCCGCATAAACATTGATTCGAGGAACAAAAGGGAGAATGCATTGTGGACTCAGTCAAGTGGCTCGATTTGCATCGGAATTTTGATCGGTTGAGCAGTTAGAGAGACCGGATAGAATATTGAGAGAGTGGACAGATAGATAGCTAAAAAAGTGAGCAAATGGAGAGTCTGGAGGTGTAAAGAGTGAATGAATAGATAGAAAGAACGTGGAGATGAAGATATAGAGAGCTGCAGGAAAAAGGGATAATAGACAAAGATAGTGAAGATCGAGGAAAGGCCGAAAGCGAGAAGCAGCTAGGAAAAGTGGAGAGAATATTGAAAGTTAGCAAAAAGAGTGCAAATGAAGATATAAAAAGTTTAAAAAGTAAGTGAAAAGATAGAGAGAACGCGGAGATAAAGATATAGAGAGCGGCAGGAAAAAGGAATAAATGGAGGGCAGGAGACAAAGATAGTGAAGAGAGGAAAAGCCAAAATGTGGTGACAGAGAGAGATATCCGAGATCCAATGGCTGAGAGAGAGATTGGAGACATAGAGGATGGAAAATAAGGGAGAGAGAGACAGGCGAGATAAACCTAATGCAGAGATATACTTGTAGGTACAGAGTGGAAAGATAGAGCGAAGCGAAAATGAAAAGAATACGGAGAGGTCAGGTAGGAAGGAGAGAACGAAGAGAAAGAGCATACAAAGCTAAGATATATAAATGAAAGAGCTGAGGAAAAGAAAGCGTAGATGGACATTAGAGAAAGCAAGTAAGCATGTGTTTTTTTGTATATGTGTGTGTAGAAAATAATAAAGAAGATATGAAATGAAATTTGTACAGCAGTCTTGAGGTGATTTTTCAGAAAAACGATGCTAAACAAACTATCCAAAATAATAGAAATTATTATTACTTCATTATTATTACTGATGCGGATAAAAGGCGGGCTAATAGATAAAGATTAGATGAACTATTTATTTTTATTTTTATTATTACTCATTTTTATTAATTCTATTATAATTGGTGATGTGCTATGCCTGTCTCTCTAGGAACTTCTGTATTGAGAACAGGCTCAGATATAACATAATCAGTTAAAACAAAAAACAACAACGATCCAAGATTTGATGTCTGATTTGTATTTAAAATAGGTTATATTGTGTCTGATGGCTAGTCGAAGCACATTTTATAGCGTTGCTGCAAAGTATCTAAAATTTCTTTGGCGAAAAGTTGTCTTAGTGAATGGGATAAAAAAGAGATTACCAGTTTACACATTTTTAAAAGCGGTTCTGTATTTGAAGAGGTATGATAGTATCCCATTTGCGTAAAAACTTTTAAAATTTCAGAGTAAGCTCACACATTTGTTCAGTGGAAAAAATGGTAGATTGCAGTGGTTCCCCACACAACCCACGCTCTCAAGTGGCTGCCCCCGATAGATTTGCATCGGGGCGCGTTGTGAGCGGAGTACTTTTTACAGATAGACATGGACGAATAACACGGCGAATAACGACAGCTTAAATGCGTTTTAGCGGAAACGGCTGTAAAAACACACCGAGCTTTTGGTCAAATAAATAAAATTGGTTCACGGCGAGTTCATGGAAAATCAATTCATCGAAAGCAAATTCAATTAAAACGAGTTCATCGAAAACTAATTCATCGAAAACCAATTCGTCGAAAACCAATTCATCGAATGATCAATTTAGCGAATCGCCAATTCATCGAAAAAAAGTTAAAAAAGTGTTAGTCAAGGGTTGACGATAAATTTATATATAAAAAAATGATAATAAAACTTTGGACAAGGAGACTAACCTAACCTAACCCAAACTAATTTGGCGAATCGATGAATTGATCATTCGACGAATTTGTTTTCGACGAATTGGTTTTCGATGAACTCGTTTTCGATTAACTCGTTTCCTACGAACTCGTTTTCGATGAATTTGCTTTTGATGAATTGATTTTCGATGAATTCGTCGGTTACCAATAAAATTATCTTTGATTGAAAAGATTTTTTATCTAATTTAATATGGTTATTATTAAGTTCTGCAATTATTTTAGTTTTTATTTTTGTGAATTGAAATTAAGAATCGTATAAATAAGTCGTCTCAAAGTGTTTTAACCACAGTTTGAAAATGGCCTTGTTTGTCAAAACAGCTGTAACAAAAATAAAAACTAAAATACTTGCAGGACTTGTTAACATTATTAAATTTAATAGAAATTAAATTTTTTTTAAATAAATCAAGTTCTAAGAATTAAACACAAAAACAATAAATACGAAAATTTATATATATAAATGTTGTCTATGGACGAAACTCTCAGAATTGCTCTAAAGAAAGACCATAATTCAGAATGGAAGCGTTACTTGAAAAAGCTTTATAATAACACTAATTTGATGACCTCCACCGTCGAAGGGTAAGGCTCTCGGCTAGCAATCCGAAGATCGCGGGTTCAAATTCCGGGGTGCTCAAATAAATTGTATTTGATTTTTTTTACATTAGATCCACACAGGAGGCCCTGAGGAAAATAATTTCCCTCAGGGTCTATGTTGTCTTTGGGGATGCTGTGTGGAAGGTCTTTTTTAGGGAAAGGAAGGAGAGTAAGTTCTGAAAAAGAAAAAGGTATGAGGAGTGGGTGAGAATCTGGGGATCAGTGTGTCCGGGAGTGACGCGTGTATCTGTCCCTCCCACTGTGGTGCAAAGTAATGTTCCGAAAGTGTCCTGCTGCAGAGGTCGAAAGAACTACCTAAACCAGTCTCTCTCGATTCGGCCTGCCATGCAGTTGGTGGGCAGATGCTTCAACCGCTAAGACCCAGAAAAATGTCATCCCATGAGCTCTGGTACCACTGATAACGAAATCACGAAACGTTACACACCACTTGGGTTGACCTATTGCAGCGGTGTTGATTATATCAAACAAATGATTCCCAGGGTGGATGTACTCATACCCGCATCCCAAATTAAAACGCCCAAAAATTTAATTTAATTATTTCGTCGTATTTTTGTAAAATATACGAGGAAATAAAAATAAAACACCAAAAACTACGTTCTGTCTTTTTGAAAACTCTTCATGTTATTTACAAATTAAAATCGCCCACTGATGCGAAAAACCCTAGAGGGCCCGTTGCAGTCCCACTTAGTCTCGTGCAAGCACTACAACCTCAATATAAGCGTTTACTATACATGTATTATGAGTGCAGACTCCGTATTCTGCACCCTTATTGCTTGTTAACTCTGTGTTGCCACTTTACGCATAACGGAGGGGAGGTATAAATTATAATTGGCGGTGTTGCCATGTAGAAAAACGTAGTGACAAAATTGTCACGCTGAAAAACTAAATTGAATTACGTAAGTGCCTGGATATGATTATAAACTGTCAAGAACGTGGATTGGTTGGGAGAAATTGCTACATTCATACGTCCACCCTTGTATTGCTATTTACCCATGTAATTGAACACACTAATTTTGGCTGTCGGTGGGTTGGTTAGTGATGTGAAATATTCCTTCGTAAAGCGTAACATTATTTAATTAACCCCCTACGGCAAATTTGTTCGCCTTTCGCAACAACTTAAATCGAGGTCTCATAGAAATTGTCACGATAATATTTATTTTGATTAAATAAATATTGTCTTGACCTAGTTAATCTTAAACTCACCTGGTCGCTCACATTTTATTATGATCGCCGTAACTATTAGTTCTTAACCGCTAGCGACTAGCGCCATCTATTTTCGGAGGACTTTTTAAATTCTCGTCATTTAGGGAGCCGACGGTGATTCGACAAGTCGCCGAATTATTTAAGTTTCTTGTTAAATATGTGATAGTATCACCTTTACGGGTTTTACCCATTTAAAGAAGAATCATGGATTATTTTATAACCGCGAGCCATGTTGTTTCCGTGAGTGAAACGGGATTTTTAAAAGTTTAAATGGTGGAGTCACCATATTGTCGATGTGCCTACCTTCACGCTCGAACTTGATTGTGGATAATCGGTGTAATCCTTTGTTTGGCGTTCATGATATTAACGTGGCCAAGGCTTTGAGAAGGGTTATCCTCGCGGAACTCGATATTTGAGGCGGATGGAGGCCTGGCGCTGATCTACAAGGCTTTGAGAAGGGTTATCCTCGCGGAACTCGATATTTGAGGCGGATGGAGGTCTGGCGCTGATCTATGAAGGGCGCGATAAACAGAGTCTACCGAGATTTCACCGGTACGCACAACCGGGACTTTGAGCCTGATGCTGGTTCCTGTTCCCTGAGGAGGAGTCCCCATCCTCTGGGGCCTTTCCTGCTTACTGTTCCCTGGTGAGGAGTCCCCATGCCCTGGTTCCTTCCTCGGTTCCTGTCCTGTTCCTGTTCCTGTCCGCGTGCTCCTGGTCGCCTATTAACAGTGATTCGCGTCAGCGTTAGAGTCAGGATAATTTAGATAAATTACGGTCCACAGGTATGCTCCCTTGCTTATGTGTTATTTTATTATTTCTTTAGGAAATGACCCCTTGGAGGGCACCCATGTATAAACCATACCTTTAAAATATAGGGGATATTGTACTGCTAAATAATTTCTTTTATTTATCTTAAAATGTCCGAAGATAAAGACTGTATTTTCCTTCCCACAAACTTGAGGGAGATTCTGATGCTCTACCAAGAAAAACACGTTACAAAATCATAGTGAAAAATTTGATCTAAACGGTGTTAGAAAGAGAAAACACACGCTTTATTATTTATTTATTAATATTCAAACCTAAAAATTAACCACAAAAGAAGTAAAATGTACAACTTTATGAAATCAAAGGTACGAATCGCAATTTGAAAAACATTGCAAATATAAATAACGACATCAAACTTTGAGCTGGTACCCGGCATGCGTTGCAATGCCATTTAAGATATAGTTTATTCCTGTCTACCCTCCCTGTTGCAAAAAATTATGAAATACACTCATTTTCAAACCACTCGCGCACCACTTGTAGTATTTTTTTATACAAATTTCATAATGCGAGAGCTTACCATTATATATAGAAACCCTCTTCTGCTAAAACGCAATGTTTACACAAGGGACACCCTAATCACCTAGAGGAATGAAATATACTTTACGACCTATTCTCATACCTTCCAAATATACCTACATAAAAAAATTCATAAGAATCGGTCAAGCCGTTTTGGAGGAGTGCGACCAGATGAGATTTTCAGATGGAACGACAAAAAAGAGAGGTTACGATAACGTTTTGAATACACTCGTCTATTTAAATATGTGTTTTTTTTCGTTTTCAGTAATTTTATTAGAAAAAACGTAAACTTTTTTTTAATTTTTAACTTAATGAGTAGAATCTCAAATTATAATATATTATTAAATGAAGACAATATTAGCGAAACTCAATTGATAAATGGAGAAAAAGGAGACAGAAAAATCAGAAAAAGATATTGGCTCCACTGGGACTCGAACACGGGACCCTTTGCTCACATGGCAAGTGCTCTACCAACTGAGGTACGGAACCAGTTGGTAGAGCAGTTTCGCTAATATTGTCTACATTTAATTCAATATTTTTATATTTCAAAAATTATATGTTTATTTCGAATTAAAAAATTTGAATGCGTATTTCATTACCTTTCAAAAACAGTTTCTAGTTTTCGAATGAGTTCATAAATATTCCATCATATGGATTTAATTGCAAAGCAGAAATATTTTGACCCTCTGAGAAAATACGGCCGAGGCTTGAAGCGTTAACTCAGTCCAACTTGTCGTCAACTTGGTTGGACTTAATAAGTAAAACTTCAAATCTTTAAGTAATATTTAAGTCAATTTTAGACAATAAAAGAATCTAAAAAAAAAATTAGAAACAATTTGAGAAAAAAACCAAACAGAAGATTATATATGTCAGATTTGTTGATTACTTACGAAATAAAGACATGAATTCGAATATTCCAGCATCTTAAATAAATCTTTCTACGATTTACGATTTGCTTCATTGGGAAAGGTTCAACCATAAATACCAAAGCATTTCTTTTCATTGTTACAGCCCTTAAAAAAGGTCCATCTGAATTCGAAGAGGTAAGGTTAGGTGTAGTCTTTATTCTTTATATTTCATCTTCCATTCCCAAGTAGCAAATAGCGGCTTTCGTTAGCAAAATCATTAATTACGTTGAGTGATTTTGGCATTGATTGAAAACCGTTGGCCATTGTGTAGATACAGAAATGTGGTCGTATCAAAAGAAGAGAAAAGAAAGGAAAAAAACAGCAGAAAGCAAAGAACAATAGTTGAAGAGAAAAGAAGTAAAATAAGTTCTCCGGTGGCCGGAAAATTGTTGGAGAGCGGTATTGTGGGAATATAGGAGACAAACCAAAAAAATAGAGCAGGAACAATGTACGACTAGTAGTTTGCGGTTGAATGAATTCTGGACTACCTACGACAAAACTAATTAAGTAATTGGGATTTTTGCTTTAATGAAAAATCAGGTATTATTCATATAGAATTCAGTAGTCGGCAATCTCATTAGTTAGTCAAAGAAGCCTGTGATTCAGATTTTTTTTAAACTAAATTTCTTTGCAAGAATCCTGTTTTAGAAGTACTTTAAAACTAGAGACAGGTTTTCCGAAATTAATGGAAAACACGAAACATGTTGGTTTTCATTAACAACTAGCTGACCCGACAAATGTTGTTCTGCCATATTAATTATTTCTAATGAATATTTTGGTTGTTAAACAAAAAATTACTAATGTATTATAAGTGTGGGGATGGGATCTATGACAGAAAGAGGAAACACCAACTCAAGTAGGAAAATGAAATAAAGAAAATCAATATGAATTTCGAAGAGCAATTGAGTGTAGGTACGATATTTTTGCCAGTCCGTCTTCAGCCAACACAAATAAGCTCAATGGTTTGTCTACGCGAAAACATGATGCCGAATTAAATATCCAATGACGCGACGCGTGAATGTCTTGAGCATGTGTGGATAAAAGTTCGATGAGACGGACGTAGCGCCATCTGTCATTCAACAACATAAATAATTTCATTCTGTTTGAAATACGAAAGACGGTTAAATTTGTTCATACAAAAATACTAAAATCGCGATTAAAAAATGGGAGGGTGGAGATGGGAGGGTTAAAATTTGGGGTTATAAGTATTTTTTGATGCCAAATAAAAAAAATACAAAAAAAATGTTTTTTTTTTCTGGATAGGGACACCCTAATCACCTAGCGGTATGAAATACACTATAAAACCTATTCTCGTACCTACCAAATATACATAAAAAAAATTCATAAAAATCGGTCGAGTCGTTTCGGAGGAGTGCGACCACAAAACCATGACACGAGATTTTTATATATAAGATAAAGGTGGTTAAAACCAAGTATTATATTAATTTCGAATTAAAATGGTGCCACAAAATAAGTTTGCTGTGTTTGAAGAAGAAATATTAGAAGTCTTTTTTTCACGTCAGCCGTTTGTAAGTATTGCAACGATTTTAAACAAGTAACGCTTGTTTTTCCCCATGTTCAAATTCCGTGTGTAAGAATAGATTCTATCAGAGAAAAATATGTAAGTTAGTTTATATTAAAGTAGTTTAGCGATTTAGTATTCGAGCCCTTGCCCGGAAGAACGTTGTATCTAACACTATTCGTGTTCCGAGAAAAATCGAAAAAACGAAACCGTTTGTGTGTCATCAAATTTCATATTTTAAATACATACAATTCTTAAGAGTTTTAAATGAAAAGTTGTCTAAAAAGGCAAATTAAATTAGAGTTTATTACTATAATTCACGCTGAAAAAATTTCACACACAGCATTATTCCATGAGACGTTTTTTTTTTACTCTTCATACCTTCCAGAAAGCAACATGCTCTTCTAACATAAATGAACACATGCCATTGATGTATTTGAGTTAAAAAAATTTAAAAAAATTACGATATGAATAAATGAAATCATTTACGTTCTAGATGTTGTCCTGAGATCAATATACAACATTATTCCATAAAACTGTTTGAACGGCTAAAAAGCAGGCTTATCTTATAATATTTTTCTGCTATTACACTCTCATCCTTCCTCTGCCAGTTCCATGCCTCGCTGCCATACTTCAGGGTAGGTACCAGCACTCCATTATAGACGGCTAATTTCGCTTCTTTGGACAGTATTTTGTTGGCACCAACGGCATTCAGTCCTCCATTAATAGAGTTGCCTGCATTTGCGCTTCTTTCGATATCTCTATCAACCTTCCCATCTCTCGTAAACATACTTACCTAGTACACAAACTCATCCACCTGCTCCAAATACTCATCCTTCACAACTATGTTGCACATTGTTTTCATACTCTCTCTTTCAAATACCATAACTTTACTTATATTCACCATTAACTCTTATTCATACATACTTCATTCATCATATATACGAGAGACTTTTGATCTTCCTTACTGTTAGAAATTAGCACCGCATCATCAGCATACAACAGCCAACATACTTCCAGATTTCTCAATTTCGCCTGCTTTAAAAGATGCATATTAATAAGCACAATATTATTCCATCAATAACTTAACATTGATAGTTTTGTTGGATACACAATTATTCCGGGCAAGGGTTCATTTATGTTTTCTGCGTTGAATGAATTGCAGTTAAAGCAAGAACCACATGCCACAACAGATATGGGCGATATTCAATACTCTCTGCTTTCCCTTGCAACAAAAAAAAAACGATTTCACACCATTTGCATTATTGGTAGAGACAAAAATGCCACAAAATATTTCAAAGTACACTTGCTTACGATGTTCTGCAATCCTCCTGTGATATCCTCAAACAAACTGAACTGTATCTCTCTCATGCAGGTTGTAGATTTTTACAACCTCTGTCTAGTACAACAGTTCAAGCGTGTAATAGCTTGCACCAATGCACATATAAACCATTCACATGGGGGAGGTCTTAGAGGAGGTTCTTGGACGCTATGGTTTTCCATTTTCTTGAATAACTGGAACGAGATATATCATATTTCCTCTATTCCTAACACGCTCGATTTAACATCGATTTTACCAGAGTTGAGATTGTTATGAGTATGGTAAATTTACATTATTGCCAATGAATTAAAAAAAGGTATTTTGCAATTTGTCAAGTCTTGATTAAAACACATTGTGATTTTATTACATTGACATCTGTGGCCAATCGAGTAGGATCCGCTACAGATCCAGAGGTCGCGAGTTCGAACCCATCACGAAGATAATTTTTTAAAATTTATAATTTTTTTTGTACATTAGCTCGTCATTTACGCATTACGCATTCTTATTGGGACTGCCCGGTGGTCTATGGAATACTTTCTCTAACTTTTCTTTTCATATATTTTATTTTCTTTCTGCTATTATAGTAATTACTTACATTATAACATAATCATATAATTATTTTTTCCTCATAACTTATTTTATTTTCAGAAGGTTTCCTCGACTGGTCATAGCCGTTATTTTTTTTTCTCTTACTAACACTATTATCTCTTTTTGATGTTACCTATTTGAGAAGAATTATTCCACGGGCTGCTACTTCTATTTATCTTTTGTATAATGTTAATGTTAGTACTTTCATACTGCTTACTAACCCCGTATGCATGGACATTGGAGGGTCTAGAATCTAATATAACGCCGTTGGGAAAGTGGTGGGGTCCCCTCCAATGTACATTAGCTCCACATAGGAGCCTCTGAGAGAAAAAAATCCCTCAGATTCTACGTCATCTTTAGGGATGCTGCGTGGCAGGGGCGGTCCGTGACTTTTCAATGAGCTAAAGTGCTAAAATTTAAAAATACGACTATATTGATGTTGTTGTAGCTGAAAACGAATTTTATTTTTTGTATAAAGGTATATAGAAATGTGGATGCGGCGCATCCTCAAACTGAAAGAAACCTGAAAATCTTCATACAAAATATTGAAATTTTGAAAAAAAAAATTATTCATCTACAACAACGTAATAACGTCGTATTTTTCAATCTTAGCACTGAAAACTCACGGACCGTCACTGCTGTTTCAGGGTCGTTTCGAGGAGCGGAAGGAATGAACACTAGTCTTGAAGGGACCCATGTTTATTTCTTCTTCATTCATTCAGTCACTTAGGGTGACCTAAGGCATTATCATAGTAACGAACATGGTTTTATTATAGAAACCAATATAGTTTCATCATAGTAATCAACACGGTAATCTAATAAATGATTTCCGGGGCGGTAGTACCCATACCTCCCAGATTAGTTAAAAACTCCCTCCCAGTAATTTTAACATAGAAGTACGGACATATGAATATATCTGGACCTGCCCTGAGTGATAAAAACGTATTATTTCCCTCTCCCCATGGAGCCAGCTGGAGCTCCTCCTTGGAGTCAGCTCGCTCCATGGGGAGGGGAGAGAGCCTCGCTTGAATCTAAAATATGTGACGTCATCATTCTTGTCCTGACCAGTACGGAACTAACATCCATACATTTTATAAAATAACACGCCAAAAACGGTAGCTTGTGCTATACATTATACCCCCATATTATGTGGACACAGCGAATGTGGGCGGTTCTCCAGTGTGCTCGTCGCTGGTTACAGGGGTAAGTAAATTATGAAACATTTATAAAAGTGTCTTAACTAAACACGGCAAAAAAATATTGCTATGTGATCAGGGGCGAATCTTTTCGGGGCGAGCATTTGGCCTTCGCAAATATGTTATTAACGTGGCAAGCTCCCACGTAAAAAGGTCTATTTATTCAAAGCAGATTTTGCTTTTAAGAACTAAATGGTGATATTATAATGCGAGATGCCTATATACTGTCAGATTGATTTTTTAACGAATCACAGTCATCTTTCCTCTCTTCGCCCCCCATAGTTTGGTTTTTCCCCCTCATCTGTATCTTCTGGTCTATTGAATTTTGATGTCTATGCATAGAAGACTTTTTTGGCTTGACTTAGTTTAATTTTTTTATTTGTAGGTATCTCTATATTTTTATGTATAAGCTGTTTGTCTCTTACAAAAAATGAATAAATAAATAAATAATTTATTGAATTGAAGAAATAATATGCTTGATGTCTTTGTTTGTTTTATAATAATATAAATAAAATATAATCCACCCTGTTCGGGCAAATCTGTACCTACTCCCATCTATCCCTCCCGTCTTACCTACCTATCCTGTTACATCCATCTTGCTATTGTCACCGGTTCAAGTTTGACTCCTAACCGTGAAATCAGTACAATTTCAACACGGCGCGGTACGGCAGCCCAAATACTTTGGTGTCTCGTCGCTTATAGTCAAAACCCGGATCCGCGCAAAATATATGCTTTCAACCGCGAGTTATCTTGAGTGCATGAAGTGTGGGAACCAGGGCGTCATCAGCAAGGTAGGATTTCATCTTGTTTTCGGTGGACATCCCATTTTTTCCCCTTCATCTCTTTTTCCATTCCAACAGTGATAGGTGGAGATTCCGAACTCCGCGGTAGAAAGTAACAGGCTTCCAATCAGCTATCGAAACATTGGTCCTTCGGCGGATGTACATTCTTTACAGATTAGTTAATTTACATGATTAGAAATTGTACTCAAACTAGTTTCATTACAAGACGATTATCAATAGTAGGTAGTTTCGGTAGATACGGCTTATCAGTTCAGCCGGTAGGTAGATAATATTGGGTGCAAATAAAATACTTTATTTGTTGCGAGTAGATACCTACTATTATAATTGTTAATTTACGTATTTAATACATTTCAAAATGGATAAAGTTGCAACCAAAATTTGTTCGTTAAAATTAAAACGGCAAAGGCTCTTTGGGAGAGTGCAGGTCGCATATGATCTCATTAAAGATTTAGAACAAAAGACTAAGCTATGTCAGTTCAGAGCCCGAATGGATAAATTAGAGTCCACATATGACGAATTTCAAAGTATTCAATGTGAGCTGTCAGATCTGGTTTCACTTCCCGAGTTTGAGTCGAAAAATGATATATTGGAGGTTTCGCGTGTATTTGAGGAATTGTTCTTTGAAGTTACATCGGCACGTGATGCCTTAGAAGCGAGTCAAAATAATCGTCATGACGTGTCAGGCGGAGAAGTACAACGCTCTGGGCAGCCCGGTCGCAACTTACTAGCTCCAGAAATAAAAATTCCTATGTTTAGTGGATGTATTAAAGATTGGCCTCCGTTTTTTAATATATTCAGAAGTATTGTGCATGAGAACAGTTCTCTGAGTGACATTGAAAAATTTCATTATTTATTGACCTCTTTGAAGGGAACAGCCTTGTCATTGGTTAAGACTATTCCACTGATTCAAGAAAATTATGAATTAGCGTGGGAAACATTGTGGAACCATTATTCTGAATCTAGAGCATTATTTATATATTATGCCAACTCGATTTTAAATTGTAATTTTGCTAATAATGAAGAGATTTTGAATGTCTTGCGTGAAAATCTCTCGGGGCTTCGCGATTTAAACCGAGGAAAATTATTTGAAGAATTCGTTTGTCATATGGTTCTGCAAAAAATAGATTTAAAAACGCGTCGGTCTTTTGAATCTCTTGTTAAAAAAGATGAAATACCGGATACTGGAAAATTAATAGAATTTTTAGCAACTCAAAACCGTATAAATATGTTATCAGATATTAAAGAAAAAAAGATTCCTAAGCGGGTATTATTTTCAAATGCGAGTTCAAACGGGCATAATGTCAAGAAAATTACTTGTATAATGTGCAATCACACACATCACTTAACAAAGTGTCAAGACTTTCTATCACTAAATATGGTCAGTAGAAGGGACTTCGTTAAAAGGGAACGGTTATGTTTCAACTGTTTAAATGCGCACCTTATTAAAAATTGCCGTTCAAAGTTTCGATGCAAACGGTGCAATCGATCGCACAATACTCTACTTCATACTGATGAAAGGTCTCCTTCGCCGAACAACCGTGATACTGAAAGTGATAACCGCAGTGCAACGGACGCGGACGATTCTGTACAGTGTAATATTGCTTACGGGCGATCAAAACGTTCGATATTACCTACCGCGCTAGCAGAATTCCTGGACCGTTCGGGACGTAAACACCGAGCGCGGGTTTTAATTGATACGGGTAGTGAAATATCATTTATGTCCGAAAAACTATATAACATTTTAGGACTCCATTCACAAAAATGGTCCGGGAAAGTTCGGGGTGTAAACAATGCTATTGTCAACAATGTACAGGGTTTAGTTACCTGTAAAATATTCTCTATTCAAAATCACTGCTTTGTGAAAGGGCAAGCTATAATAATATCAAATATTACTTCTAAAATTACGCCCGTAGATTTACAAGAATCATTTGAAGATTTCAAACATTTAAATTTGGCTGACCCAGATTTCCAAAAGCAAGGAGACATTGATTTTCTAGTGGGATCGGATTTGATTGCGAACATATGGAGAAATGGATATGTATCAAGTCTTAAATGTAATTTGCTAGCAGTGAATACGATATTCGGGTATGTTATAATGGGTTCATGTTTACAAGGTTATAATTCAGCACAACCCGTAGTGACGTCAGCGTTAACTGCGGTTGAAAATAGTGACTTAAATCACGCGGTAAGCCGTTTCTGGGAAATTGAAGAGGTTTCTAACGAAATTATTCAGAATAAGGACGATAATGAATGCGAAACCATATTTCAATCAACAGTCAACCGGGAAGCGTGCGGCAGGTATATCGTGGCACTACCTTTCAAGAACAGAGATCATGTGGATATCGGAAGTACATATGATATCGCCCTTAAGAGATTTTATAATCTTGAAAAACGCTTGTCATTAAATCCAACAATGGCAGCCCATTACTGTAAATATATGGATGACTTCTTACAGCAAGGCTTCATGACAAGAGTTTCCCCATCGACTGAGATACCGAATACTTATTACATTCCACATCATGCGGTTGTTCAAAAAATAGGAAATGACATTAAAATTCGGGTGGTCTTTGACGCTTCCTGTAAATCAAACAAACAAATTTCATTAAATGATTGTTTATATTCGGGTCCTAAATTACAAAATGAAATAGGTCAAATCTTATTAAAATTTCGTTTATATCCTATAGTATTTACTACGGATATTCAGAAGATGTTTCTTCAAATTCGGTTGAGAGAAGAAGATACAAATTTTCAAAGGATTCTCTGGCGATCTTCACCGTTACAGCCGGTAGGGCAATATATACTTGGTACAGTCACATTCGGGGTGACTTCTTCGCCCTATTTAGCCATAAGAACTTTACATGAACTGGTGAAGGATGAAGGTACTCGATTTCCAAAGGCTTCTAAAGCACTGTTGTCGGACACATACGTGGACGACATAGTTACTGGCGAATGGGAGCCAGACAGCGCTTCTCAGCTTCAAATTGAGCTGACAGAACTCCTTGCCAAAGGAGGTTTTCAATTAAGAAAATGGATGAGCAATTCGCAGTCAGTTTTAAATAACATCCCAATTGAACATCGGATCCACGCAAGTGGTCAAGTTGCGTTTGATGATAGTACATCTTGCTCAATCAAAATATTAGGTTTAATTTGGAATCCTGATAAGGATACATTTTCGTACTCGGTAGAAGAAAAAGAAAAGGTTTTTACAAAACGTGCGATACTGAGCTGTGTTGCACGTATTTTCGATCCCATTGGATTAATAACACCTGTTGTTTTTAAGGTGAAATGTCTTCTACAGGAACTATGGAAATTAAAGTTAGGTTGGGACGACTCCCTCCCGGAAAATATTGTTAATTTATGGGAAAATTTCTTGGATGAACTACCTAGGTTATGTTATTTACAAATACCGAGACATTGCAGTACAATAAAAAACTCAAATTGTACTTTAGTAGGATTTTCAGATGCGAGTGAATTAGGTTACGCGGCTTGTATATATTTGGTTACGAACGAAGCACAGCCTCAAGTCACATTACTTACGAGTAAATCTAAAGTTGCACCGCTGAAAATATTATCAATACCACGTCTCGAGCTTATGGGAGCTTACCTACTTTCAAAGCTTGTAAAAATGACGAAGTCGTCTATAGAAACTCTCGTGAAAATTACAGAAATAATATTGTTTTCCGACTCCACCATAGTTTTATCATGGATAAAGACACCCCCTCATACTTTGAAAACTTTTGTCGCGAACCGTGTTATCAAAATTATTGATGAAATCGAGGACGCAAAGTGGTACCACGTTGCGTCAAAGGAAAATCCAGCCGATTTTGCTTCTCGCGGTTTATGTCCATCGCAAATAATAGACAACAAATTGTGGTTTCAAGGGCCTCCTTGGTTGGCTCAGCCAAGTCAGAAGTGGCCATTGTCTTTACCGGAAAAATTAAAGGTTGAAGAGCTACCGGAAGTAAAATCCCACGTCTCAACAGTTCACAGGCCGCTTGATTACTATGAGGGCCTACAATTTTTCCGATTTTCTTCTTGGAACCGTCTTCGGAATGTGGTCGCTTGGTCGCTTAGGTTTATTTACAATACGCAGCAACGGACCAAGGATGCTCGTAGATCTGGAATTCTGACCGGCGCAGAAATAAATCGCGCGGTCACCCTAATAGTAAAATGCGATCAGCAGTTTCATTTTCCCGAGGAATTCAGAATGCTGCAAAATGATGCGGTCAACTCAGTGGCATTTCAAAAATTAAATGTGTTTATTGACCACGAAAACATACTTCGCGTTGGCGGGCGGCTCCGCAACTCTCATTTAAAATATAATACTAAGTTCCCAATAATCTTGGCAAAAAACAGTAAGATTGCGGAACTGTTAATATCTTATTACCATAAGGCCTATCTACACGCTGGTTCACGAACTCTGCAATTCCTGATTCAGCAAAATTATTGGATTGTGTCGGCACGTAATAAAATCAAGAAAATGGTGTCCAAATGTGTGAGATGCGCGAGATTGCGAGCGTCCCCGCAAAATCCTCTCATGGCCAGTCTGCCAGAAGCGCGTGTCACACCGAACCGCGTATTCAATCGGGTGGGGGTAGATTTGGCCGGCCCATACGTCTTAAAGGAAGGAAAACGCAGAGGTGCTAAGACATACAAGGCTTACTTTGCGATTTTTGTTTGCATGGCAACGAAGGCGATTCATCTCGAGGTTCTCTCAGATCTCTCGTCTGACGCTTTCATCGCTACCCTCGATAGGTTTGTTTCACGACGGGGTATTTGTCAGGCCATTTATTCGGATTGCGGTACGAACTTTGTTGGGGCGAAACGCCATTTGATTGGAACACAAAATTTTTTAAATAGTTGTCGTAATGATGAACAAGTCATGCGTACATGTTCAGAAAAGGGAATAGTGTGGAACTTCAACCCTCCCTCCAGTCCTCACTTCGGAGGACTATGGGAAGGGAACATTCGAGTCGTTAAAAATCATTTAAAACGAGTAATAGGGGACACTTCATTGACGTTTGAGGAATTTACAACTATATTACATAAAATAGAAGCCATACTAAATTCTCGTCCCCTCTGTCCTCTAACCTCAGACCCTGAGGACATTCAGGCCCTTACTCCAGGTCACTTTTTAATTGGAGAACCGTTAATTTCGATTCCAGAATATAACTATTCAGAGGTTAAGATAAATCGTCTCAATCAGTGGGAACATTTAAAGAAAATGACACAACATTTTTGGCAGCGCTGGAATACAGAATATTTACAAGCGTTACAAAATCGAGTCAAATGGTATAAGGCTACCCGTAACCTTCAAGTAAATGACCTAGTGGTCATCAAAGATACTAGGAGTCCTCCATTGAAATGGCCGCTCGGCAGGATAAGGGAGGTGAAACCGGGCTCTGACGGAGTCGTACGATTAGCCTCAGTACAAACCAGCGATGGTATATACCTACGGCCTGTGGCAAAGCTTTGTCTTTTACCTGTAGAATGAGATAGCAAAGTTTTTTCTTTTTTTTTTATATGAATATTGGAATAGGTTCATATATTTTTTGTTTTGTTTTTTATGCCTTCGATGGTTTCGCATTGATTGCGATTCAGCTATCTTTTGTTTTAGTTACATGTCTTTCGAGTTATTAGTTTTTCATTACATTCTGCACGTATAGTCTTTAGTTTCACGTGCACCTAGTTTGTAAGGAATAGATTAAATGTTAGGAATAGGTTTCTTTTCATATTCTTTCACGTGTTAGGAGTAGGTTTCTTGGCCAGTTTCGATGGGTGTTGGAAAAATGGTATTTTTGGCGGGCGGTATATGTTCGGGCAAATCTGTACCTACTCCCATCTATCCCTCCCGTCTTACCTACCTATCCTGTTACATCCATCTTGCTATTGTCACCGGTTCAAGTTTGACTCCTAACCGTGAAATCAGTACAATTTCAACACGGCGCGGTACGGCAGCCCAAATACTTTGGTGTCTCGTCGCTTATAGTCAAAACCCGGATCCGCGCAAAATATATGCTTTCAACCGCGAGTTATCTTGAGTGCATGAAGTGTGGGAACCAGGACGTCATCAGCAAGGTAGGATTTCATCTTGTTTTCGGTGGACATCCCATTTTTTCCCCTTCATCTCTTTTTCCATTCCAACAGTGATAGGTGGAGATTCCGAACTCCGCGGTAGAAAGTAACAGGCTTCCAATCAGCTATCGAAACACACCCATCGTTAACTACTTAAATGTACCTTACTAAATTTTTGTCCGTATATTTTATTTTTTTGGTGGCGGTACCCATACCCGCCTCCCAAATTGTATGTAGCTACCTACAAATAATTAAGATAAACTTATCTTCAAAACATAATTTAAGAGGGCATTACCAGAGAAAACCGGAAATACGTCATTTTCAAAAAAGTTTTTAGACGTATTGACACTTTTCCACAAAAAATTATAAATGGATTTCGAAAGATTGTTCTTTTATCTAGTGAAATTATGTAATAAATTTTGAGAAAATTTTTTAATTTTTAGTATAATAAGGTTATTCCATAGGTCGTTGGCAGATTTGTTCAATTTTCAAAAAAGTTTTTGTATTATACCACACCCATTTCAAATAATAAAATCATGCAGTAAAATAAATCAATACATCATCTAGCAAACGTATGTTTTAGAATTTTAATTTTAGTTTCAATAAAATCATTAAAAAATATGTACGTACATGTGTTTCTTGGCGAAAATTGGTCCGTTTGTGTATTTATTTGCGCACTTACAAACTAATATATTTCAGATTTTTTTAACATTCTTATTAAATTTAGACATTATTGAAAAATGATAAATACTTATAATCAAAAAATAACTACAAAAAGTACATTATTTTAATAGTTTTATCATCACGCCTTTCAGCATTTTTGGATTAAGGTATAAATTAAAGCTAATTTGAATTGAAATAAATTCAATGTTGAGTTATAATTTTAAAAAGCTGGTACGGAGAATAATTAATCTTTCTCATTGTAACCGCCCTGCACGATCGTAAGAACAACTTTCGGCGAAATGTGGATTTTCGTCCGCTGGCTGGTTAAACGCTGTTAAACATAAAAATAATTTGAATTAGTTAAACTTGCAGATAAGCCGTCATGTGACAGCTTTGTAGAAATGTAGAACTACCCGTTTGTTGTCTTCGTTAGGCGTCCCCAAATGTTTAACAATTCGTTTTCTCGTCATTTGCTCTTCGCTCATCCACTCAAAATGTCCAATCTAAACCACAAAAAAGATATGAATTTTTTTCACCCAAATGCCAAAATTAAAAAAACTATCGTCGAATAAACTATACCATAAAATATTTTTGAATGTAGCTATTACTTTGTGGTTATCCATTATAGAAAAATGAAATAATTCAACTTTGTATAAACCACTTATATGATGCGCAAATCCGACCGGTTTCGGAACAAACGTTCCTTCGTCAGGGAAAGCTTATACTGATTTGACAGTTTCTAACAATGTTTTATTATGGTAGGGGTGGATCCGTGCTAGATAATAATGTAGATTGGGTGGGTAGGTATTAGTGTAGAGTGGGTGGGTAGGGGAACAAATCCATGATTGGGCTATATGACAAAATTTTTTTTTTGTTTGTTGATAATAGATTCATTATTTTTAAGGGATTTTTTAATTTCCAAGGCTTCTAACTTATCTAAACGTTTTCCTTTATGTTTAATATGAAGAATATTTATCCCTGAATTTTTTTCAAAACTATGGTTATTTTCACTGATATGGTTAGCAAACTCAGAAAAATTATTATTATTAAGACACCTTAAATTTTCTTTGATTTGACGAAGGAACGTTTGTTCCGAAACCGGTCGGATTTGCGCATCATATAAGTGGTTTATACAAAGTTGAATTATTTCATTTTTCTATACCATAAAAGACTCGAGGAAATAAGTTTATTGACTTACTTTTATTGAGAATCCTATCGAAAAAGAGCATTGTTGGGATAACTTGAATATGACATCCTTTACCTGAAAAAAAGAAAATCAATCATTAGTAAAGAGAATTTCGAGACAAGCAAAGAAAAGATTAACGTTATTCAAGAAGAAAAATAAAACTCCGCTTGGTCATGTCTTACAATCATTGGTCATTCCATATTTATTTATTCATTTAGGAACTAACAATTCGTAATATATGTTTCCACACTTCGTTCTTGAGCGTTTAACCAGCCAGCGGCCGAAAATCCACATTTCATCGAAAGTTGTTCTTACGATCGTGCAGGGCGGTTACAATGAGAAAGATTTATCATTCTCCGTATCAGCTTTTTAAAATTATAACTCAATATCGATTTTATTTCATTCCAAATTTGCTTTAACTTCTACAAAAATGCTGAAATGCGTGATGCTAAAACTATTAAAATAATGTACTTTTTGTAATTATTTTTTGATTATAAATATTTATAATTTTTTAAAAATGTCTAAATTTAATAAGAATGTTTAAAAAAAATCTGAAATATATTAGTGTAAATACACAAACGGACCAATTTTCGTTAAGAAACATATGTACGTATCAAAGATATTCAAATACAGAAGAGATATGCTATGGTGTCCGCGCAACTGTCGCCGGACTACGCGCTAATTAGCGTAGTTTTCATACAAAAAGAATTTGTTCATTTCGTTGATTTTTTGAAAATATTCTTTAATATTGGTTAACAATATATTTTGAATAAGGAAAGAATTCGTTCATTTAGTTTAACGTTCGTTTGGTTTATTCGTTAATTATTTGTTCTTTTAGTTTATTTGTTAATTGGTAAACAATATCGGCGACACATGGAAGCGCAGACCCACATAGTAAAAACAGCAGATAGCACATCTACTTATATTTCAATATCTTAGGTACGTATATATTTTTTTTAATGATTTTATTTAAACTAAAATTAAAATTCTAAAACATGCGATACGCAGATAATCTATTGATTTATTTTACTGCATGATTATATGATTTGAAATGGGTGTGGTATAATACAAAATCTTTTTTGGAAATATGGCAAATCTGCCAACGACCTATGGTATAACCTTATTATACTAAAAATCAACATTTTTTCTCAAAATTTAGAACATGCGAATGCTAGATAAAATAACATTCTTTCGAAATCTATTCATAATTTTTTGTGGAAGATAGTCAATACGTCTAAAATCTGATTTAAAAATGACATATTTCTGGTTTGCTCTTGTAATACCCTCTTAATCTCTAGATTACAAAACTTACTGATATCCGAGGATTGTTCAATGTGTTTGCTTCAGACTTTATACCATTTTTCTGGTTAGCAATCAATCAATCAATCCGTCAATCCGCTAATATGCCAATTTATCAATCAATTAATAAATGCGCCAATACATTAATCAATCAATCAACCCATCAATCAGTCAATCAATAAATGATCGAATCAATCAGTTGGCCAAACAAACCATGAAACAACTATTAGGCCAATAAATCCATGAGCCAAACATTATATAAATTATTACCACATTGACATTTTTAACTCGACTTTATGGGACATAAAACGAAAACTTATTAAACAACATGACTTAAACCAGGTCATTCAATTTACTCTCCTATATATTTCCATTATTGGTCTCTTTATCCTAATCCTATGTTCCTCCTCCCCACTGCCTCATATATTGGAACTAACAAAATAAATTAATTAAAAAAACAGTCGCGTCGGTGGAAAGTTCATAATTGGCATAATTTTCTGAAAAACAAAGAAATCCATCGGCCAATCAATCTTTGAATCATCCAATAAATCAATCAATCAGCTAATCAATATTTGATTAATTTGAATTATTTCACTTTTTTATTTTAACATGAGTTCCACACTGGAGGCCATGTGGAAAATGGCCTATGTCACCTTTGGGGATGCTGTAGGGAGGGTTTTTTAAGGGAAAGGAAAAGGGTTTAAGGGGAGGGTAGGAATCTGGGGTTCAAGGTGTCCTGGTCATCCGCCTCCAAGACCTAGACAAACCTCACGCCATGAACTCGGGTATCCCTGCTAACTCACCAAACGTAGCGAACCACTTGGGGTGACCTATGGTAGAGGTGTTGGTTATCCATCAAAGGTTCCCGGGGCGGCGGTACCCATTCCCGCCTCCCACATATATAGTATATTTGCGGCACATTCCAGACTGGAAGATACTCTCAGTATCGCCCTGGTGTAAGACAACCATTCAGAATTGAAACGTTGCTTGAAATGCTTTAGCTGTGTTTGGTGGCCAGATCTGAATAGAAAGGTACTTCTGCACCTTCCTATTCCCCATATCCTTGCCCTCTCCACTACCTTCAGCCTCACAACATACCCCAATTGGGGAAGCCCTAGCTTCATAGGACTCGAGAAGGCATTCACATTTAATAAATCGATCAATACTCCAATCAGACAATTACGTAAGCAATCAATCAGCAAAATTATAAAAAAATAAGCCAATCAATCAACGGGTAAGTGACAGGGTCAGTAATCCAATCAATCCATGATACATGATTTTAAGTTCGAACCGTAAAATAATTCCTCCACATGTACCATTAAAAATTGAAAATAACGATTTGCAAATCCTGAAACAGGAAAAATATCTTGGGCTGTGCATCGATAAGCATTTAACTTTTAAACAACACTTTCAAAATGTAAAAGATAAAATCACACCCTTAATTAGCGTTTTTAGCCGGTTATCATATCTATTGCCAATTAGATTAAAAAAAAGTTTATACTATAGCCTCAAACTGATTGAAATCTGGGGAAATGCGTATGAAACATAGATCAATGAATTACAGATAATAATTCAAAATAAGATAATCAAAAAACTATTTCACTACGAATCCAAAACATCCACAAAAAAATTATATTTGGAAACAAAACTGTTAACATTAAGAAAACTATACGAGTACAATATATGTGTCCTTGTATACAAAATAAATAATAAACTCATACATACAAACACAGAATTCATGAAAACGTCCCAAGTACAAAAACATTTTACACGACAACACGATAACATACATTTAAACACCATTCATACTAACTACGGTAAGCAATCAATTAGTCACGAGGGAGGCAATTTATATAATTGCCTTCCAGATGATATCAAAAACGAAAAAAGTGTGTGCAAATTCAAAAAAAAAATTGTTCATGTTTATTCACAAAAAACAAAGTAGTGATAGTGAATAATATCGTATGGTAATATAATATCATGTAAATGTTAGTATTGCAATCTAATGTAATCTAAGGTTATGAAATGTAAAAACCATGTAATGTAAAAACTATGTAATACAATGTAAAAAGTACATAATTCAATATTCTAGTTAAGTAAGTGAAAATGTTATTTTCTTTTTTACTGGAATAAAAAACTTATGAAAAAAAAATCCATCAATCAATCAGCCAATTAATCAACGTGCTAGTAAACGTGTCAGTCAGCCAATCAATCAATGAACCAATCAATCCACCAATCAGCCAATCAATCAACGTGCCAGTGAACGGGTCAATCAGCCAATCTATCAATCAGCCAATCAATCAATCGATCACAATTCCACAGACAATTACATAATAATGGTAATTATATCTCCCACACATAGAATATATTAGCCAAACTTGCCTACAACGGCACAGCGAACGTACTACGTGGTATAATGATATATATTAGGCAGAATTGTGGGGGTGGTAGTAGTTCATACATGACCTCATCAGTAAATCCCAGCCGTCCCAGATGTAGGTCAGGAGATACTGGCGGAGAAGCGACCCCGCCCCCCTGGGAGGCGCGCGGTCGACGCAGTGTACACAATACACTATTCGCTATAACACCATTCTCTATGATACCCTCTACAGTACACTTTCAGATTCGCTGCTGAGGCTTCTCAAACATTTTCTTTAAAATCCCCAATTTTTTTAAATTTGTATTTATTTATAAATTATTATTGTATGTTTGCTGCATCTTTTTAAAAAGATTTATTTACCGACAGGCTACATGCCGGTAATGTAGGGTGCTGTTGAGCGTGCAGATGTCGATTCTTATAAATTACCTTTAACCATAGACATATGAATATTAGAAGACCAGAACATAAAGGTGAGGGGTAGACAACAACTTCAGCGGGAATATGACTTTGAAGATATGTGATTCGTCGATAACTCAATATCTTCTTCTTGTTGTGCCTTGTCCGTTCAACGGACGTTGGCTATCATGTTGGCTATGCGGACTTTGTTTACTGCGGCCCGGAACAGCTCCACGGTAGACTGGCCAAACCACTGTCTCAGGTTTTTCAGCCATGAGCATAACTCAATATGACAGTTCTATTTCTATTTAGTTCTTAAAAGTAAACTCTGCTTTTAAATGAATGGACCTTCTTACATGAACAAATTTGCGAAGTCTAAATGCGGCAAAGTAAAGTTTGCTTATTTTTCAGACTCCAATATTTTGTTGCCGTATTTAGTTAGAACACTTTTACAAATGTTTCATAATTTACTTACCCCGTAAACATCGACGAGCACACGCCATGTATCTCGAGTGATAGTATATATTTACACGTTTTCAACATACAAACCATGTTTTTGCGGTGTTATTTCGTAAAATGCACTGATGAACGCTCGACGCTGACTTGCAGAAGAATGATGACGTCACATAGATTCACGCGAAGCCATACTCAATACTCAATCCCAGCCGGTTCTAAGGAACCGGTATGGGGAGGGGGAAATAATAAGCTTTTATCACTTAGGGCAGGTCTACTAATATTCATATGTCTGTGCATTAAATGCATTAAAACTTCATATGAAAAATGTAATCACGAAAGTTAAAAAAAAAAAAAAATACTTTCCGTTTCGCTCTGGTTTCACCATTCAAAATTAAAAATTCTTTTCTTGAAATGACTTTCATCATGTTAACATCCCCACCTTCCTCTTTCCCATCTCTTTCTCCTCCAAACTTCGTTTAGCCTCACTCGACCGGGGATTCCATGGTCTCACTGGCTCTCAGCGAAAGTTGAGAGTGCGCCTTGGACCATTGGACGTCTTACGGCGGAAGCATCTGCCAACTTTTCTTATTTAAAAAAAAAATATTTTTTTTAGGAATTAACAAAACAGTGCTGTTATAGCACACACAGGACGATAATAACAGACAATAGGGATTTATTTATTTATTTAATTTACGCCCAGAGGGCTTTTACATAAATATATAAAGACAGTACAATTTTAACACGAGAAAGAAAAATATAATATAAATAAAAGTTACGATAGAATACAAAAATACAAACATGAAATAAAAATAAAAGCAACAAAAATTTAAAAGTACAGTGAGAAATAAAAACAATAAAAAATAAAAAAATACATGCATGATATAAATATACAAGGAACAAAAATTTTAAAGTTCAGTGATCAGATGTGTTTACAAATTTACAACAATAATCATGAATAACAAACACTTAAGTACTTATTGGTTTCTCATAGCGTGAAACCGCTATGTTAAACCGTTAAACCGTTAGGTTCGTAAGTCGCAGGAGTTCAGAACTATTCAATTTGAATTTTAATATTTTAGATAAAAACTAAAAAAGGTTTATTAAAGTCGATGTAGAAAATTTAAAAAAAAAAAATCCTTAGTGAGCATTTAAATTATGGATAAATGATTTTATTATTTCATGTTTATAGTGTAACAGTGACATATTCAATATATCTATATGCGAATACATATTGCCCAAGTTTTGGATTCTGTATAGTGGTAAATTGAATTGTGCCCTAGTCGTAGTATTGCCACAATAAAACGGCAGTACTGACCTTGTGTTTTTGGCTGGCACATTAAAATTTATGAGCGCATAACAGTGACGGAATGGTCGCCGTATCGGTTCGCGAAGTGAAATTTAATTTTACGCAATCGAAAATTAAAATTCATCATTTTCCGCCGCCCGTGATTCATATAAATTTCCTTTAAAAGTGATTAAGGCAAATCTAAAGTTTTTTTTAAAACCATGGACACTTCGATCCAAAAATTACCAAATATAATATACTCACTTTTGACAATAAACATAAAAATATAATTAGGAGGAAACCGAAACCAAAGAATTACCGGAAACTTGAGAACATGGCTTATTACGTAGGTATATTGAAAAGATGTTAAGATTCATGAATGGTATGATTTTTTTTTAATAATTTTGTTTTTAAAGCCCGTTTGAATTCGATTTGACCTAGAAAGTTCGATTAAACGATTAGTAACATCTAGATCTACTAACTTTTTAGACTCTCAGTAGTACCTATGCGCAATCCCAATACCAATTTCGGAGACCAGGCTTTTGCTGTGGCAGGCCCAACTGCTTGAAACAAACTCCCTTCTCATTTGCGAAAGATCGACAGCACATCTGAGTTCAGAGCAAAGCTCAAAACCCATCTTTTCGCATTATCATATCCAGAAAAATAACTGCATTTTTTCAGTAGTATTTCATTACTCGGTCCATGGGATTTACCTAGTTTTTTTACAATATTTTACAATTTATTATGTGCAAACTTTTTTTTTTTTGTAATATTTTTTATGACTTATACTGACAGCACGGGCAGTAATCATAACGATAGGTGTTTATAAATGCAAATAAGTTTGTTAGTCGTAAATAATTTTAACACAGTTGCAAGTCATAATACGAATAGAGCAGTAATAATACTTAGTGTACAGAGTAGTGTAGTGTATAATACAGTGGTCTTATTGGATGGGGAAGCTCATGCGATTCCACTATAAAACCAGTCCTCATAGCACAAGGGCAATTCTGAAAATTATACTACCCATATTAGAGTACCCATCAGAACCCCTTCAGACTATTTTTTTAAAGCGCTGAATTTAATGTCACTGAAACAATTATATACAAAAGATATTCTAATTTACGCATTAAAAAATCAGGATAACTTTACACAGACAAACTCGGGCCGATTCACAAGATCTACATTACAACATACATTCTACCAACCTACAACTAAAACGACTTTTGGACAAAGAAATATGCAATACTTCTCTATAAAATTATTTAATTTACTCCCCCTTGCAATGAAATCCATTAAAAAAAAAACCGCCTTCCAAAGAAGCATAAAAATATGGATTATGGACATGGGAAGGAAGAAAATAGAATCAATTTTGCAACCAAACAAATAATAATGCTTGTTTTGTACTTTATTTTAGATCTAACTTCATAATTTTCCTCGGTAATATTCTAGCATAGGTATTTACTTATAATTCAAATAATAAAACTTGTACAATGTGTCCTTAGAACGGGGTACCCCAGTAAGGACACATTTTCTCTAAAAAACTGTAAAAATAATAAAAATAAATAAATACTGCTATATTCGTTTAATGACTTCGTATTATGGCAGTAACCATTACAACATGTGGTTATGATCGTAAATAAGTATGTTAGTCGTAAATAACTAATTGTAAGACCGTTGCAAGTCGTGACACGATTAGAGCAGTAACAATACTGCTCTGTTCGTATTATGACTTCCAAGTGCAAACTTGGTTATAAAAATAGTATAGTTCTAAGTCACTAGTGATATAAGTCTTAGTTGTAAGTCATTAGTTATCAAATCTTAGTTGTAAGCTACTTGTAGTATATATGTAGGTATAGATTAAATGTACAAATGAATATATTTTTGAATGTAGCTATTACTTTGTGGTTATCCATTATAGAAAAATTAAATAATTTAACTTTGTATAAACCACTTATTTGATGCGCAAATCCTTATAATCAAATCCTTATCCAAATCCAAATCCTCCAAAAAATCAAATCAAAAATCAAATCCAAATCCAAATCCACCTTCCATTCCATGATACACCGCTTAGTAAATGTCCCAATGTCTAATAATAATTTCCTTTCTGAACTTTCAATAATAAAACAAATTGCTATAAATAACGGATATGAACCAAAATTAATTGATAACATCCTAAATAAAAAACTTATCAAAATTTCAAAAAATAAATATCTATACAATTCTAATAATATTAATGATAAAGAATGGCGTAAAATTTTGTATATTAATAATTTTTCAGTTCAATGTTGCAAAAATCTTCCTTCTAATATTAAACCAGCGTTTTATACAAGAAATAATATCGGTAATTTTTTGAGAAATACTAAAGATAAAGACCATAAATTGACTAATTCCGGAATATATAAACTAAAATGCAATGATTGTCCCTCATTTTATATTGGAAAAACCACTCGTAATTTTGAAATCAGAATCAAAGAACATTTAAGATGTCTTAATAATAATAATTTTTCTGAGTTTGCTAACCATATCATTGAAAATAACCATAGTTTTGAAAAAAATACAGGGATAAATATTCTTCATATTAATAATAAAGGAAAACGTTTAGATAACTTAGAAGCCTTGGAAATTAAAAAATCCCTTAAAAATAATGAATCTATTATTAACAAACAAAAAATATTGTCATATAGCCCAATCATGGATTTGTTCCCCTACCCACCCACTCTACACTAATACCTACCTACCCAATCTACATTATTATCTAGCAACAGCTCCACCCCTACCATAATAAAACATTGTTCGAAACTGTCAAATTAGTATAAGCTTTCCCTGACGAAGGAACGTTTGTTCCGAAACCGGTCGGATTTGCGCATCAAATAAGTGGTTTATACAAAGTTAAATTATTTAATTTTTTTTTTTTTTTTTTGTATAAATGAATGTTTAAAGCACCCTTGGGGTGATTTTATTATTATTAACTTAACCTTAGAGTAAGCTGTCTCTCGCTTTAGGGTAGGTACGCACTGACCGGTTTGCCGCAACGCGGTTGCCCGTCCGGCTAGCCGCAGGACGCGGTTGCAACTGCGGCCAGCCGGATGGCGGTTAGCCGTAGTCGCAACCGGAAAGTGCGGATGAAAACGCTTCGGTTTCTCGATTGATTGGCCCATTCTCAAGATGGACGTTGAAGAAGTCGCAACTATTTATTATATTTACTTGCGCTATATAAAGAAAAAGAAACCAAAAAGAAAAAGGTACTGGGTGCATCCTTATTTGCAAACACGAAATAATACTAAACATTTTGAAATAATTTTTGGAGTCAAAAAGCATGACAAGTTTTTTTGGATTAACTAGAATGAGTCTGAAATTATTTGAAGAACTTTTAAGCATTTTAAGAACCAGTATAATAAAACATCATAAAAAAAAACTAAAAAAAAACGCAAACTACTAGCAACCGCGTAGTGTGTATAGCAACCGTCCGGATGGCCGTCACTCGGGCCGCAGCGCTGCGAGCGACCGCAACGGTATAGCGGCAGCCGCATGACGGTGCGCATAAAAACTAATTTTTCATACATATTTTTGACTGCGGTTAACCGGACGGCTGACCGCATTCCGGCTAACCGCATAGTGCGTAGTTAGCCTAAGTTTTGTCGGACACATAGTTCCGATATATAGGCTGGCGCCATTCCTTGCAATGCTTAGGTCATTAAGCAGAACTTGAACTCTATTCTTTCAGGACATCGAAGCCAATGATGATGATCCCTTAGAAGCGGGGTTATATTATAGTGAATGGGATCGACTGGAATAGAGTAAACGAACAAGCAAATAATATCATGAACATCTTAAAACATTGGTTTGATACAAATCTTCTCTCATTGAACACTAACAAAACATACTACATGCACTTCTCAATCAACAAACTCAAAACACTCCCCAACACTAAAATAATTATCCACAATAATAAATGAAATAAAATCACATCTATCCAAGGCTGTTCAACATTGCAATCAGTATCAGAAATTAAATATCTCGGAGTGATAATAGAACAACATATGAAGTGTAAGAGCCATATCTGTGAATTGGTTAAGCGTATCAGAAAGTGTATATATATATTCATAAGATTAAGAAATATTTTAAAACTCAACAATCTAAAAATAGTATACTATGCACTAATCCAGTCATTAATTCAAAATGGAATTATTGGATGGGGGGGGTCATACAACAATTTACTAACCCCGATCAAAGTGACCCAGAAACTAATCATTAAAGTAATACTAAAGAAACCCTCCACTTATCCAACAGAAATGCTTTTCGCAGATTTCACGGTGCCTCGAGTTGAGAATATCTTCAAGAAAAATGCAATTATCCAAATTTACAAAGATAATATCATCAAAAAATTTGAAACTCACCAATCAAAAAGATATGAAGACAACATCAAAACACCAAAATTTAATACCAAACTAATGCAAAACAATTATATCCATTTAGGAATAAAGTTTTTCAACAACCTTCCCACTGAAATAAAAGACATCAATATACTGAAACTTAAACTGAAGCTACACTTCATGAGCAATAATTAACTAAATAATTACCTGTTTTTCTCTTTCTTTCTAATCCCTATTTTATTTAGATTTTTTGAATTTCACCTAAGTGCACAATATTTTAGTTATTTTATTACAGTTATAATTAGTGTAACTCGCTCACCAAGCACAAGAACTAGCTTCTTCTTTGGTGAGATTGCAATTTTTAAATAATTTCTTTACCGATATTTTGTAATTTATATAACTCCACTGTACAATTATATATCTATATATTAAATAAAAAATAAAAAAAATATGACAGTACTTATACGTATGAGTCTACTATTGAAGAATGCTGAAACAACACGATTAACATATTCATTACATATGTGTAAAATGGTGTAGAACCAAACAACCCTAACAAAAACACAAGATCCCTTCGCACCACAGTTTTATATTAATCCATCCCTTACATGTGCCCCACTGAAAGCACCTACCATAATATACCTCTCACAAAACCAAAGTTTATTCTCTCTGACACCATACGAGCAGCGGCGTAGAAGGCATATAGCAAACTCACCGTGAATATTGTCTTAGTCGTACCCCACAAGAATATAGTCACTATAATAATACCAGCCAGCCAGTGGCGTAAATTGCTCTTTCACCAATTATATTTAATAACATTCTAGAACATATTACGTTATCTAATTCCTTTTGCACTTTTAACACCTCAGACTAATTTGTTTAATTTTCTGAATAATTCAAATAAGTCTCATGGAAATCAACGTGTCTCCCTTACTATCATGGATAGAAATATGATCTAAACGGTTTTAGAAAGAAAAAAACCACGCTTTAACACAGCTTTTTAAAAAAAAATTAAATCAAAAGTTATCCATGAAACAATTTAAGTGTTCACCTTCCTGCAACAAAAGTTTTCGACCGCAATTCGAAAAAATAAAATGAAACTTCTGAATATTTTTATTAGTTATTTTAAACGGCAAAAAAGTGAGTTGACGATAACGTTTTTAATACTTTTGCCTAATAAAATATGTGTGTATGGGTGTGGAGGGATGGTGGATTCATTCGTCCGTTTACTCCTGGACACATTTTTATTTTTTTTTTTATTAATAAAATTCCTTTATTATTTATTTACAGTTTTTTACATTTTTAAATTAAGTCCCGTCACGGGTTCTTTTGACATTTACTTTTTTTTTTAAATTGAGACAGGTACATAAAATATACACATTATTACATTTTATATATACAAAAAAAACATATATTTTGGAAAAAAAATGTTAATAAATTTTTATGTAAGAAATACAGAACATAGAAAATGAAAGAAATAAAAAGAAAATAATAATGGAAAAAACATTAAACGAAAAGCGGAAAAACAGAGATTAGTACAAAAAAGTTCTTTCAGTTAACCATTTTTTTAGCGTACATTTCCTTCTGAAACTCAATTCACAGTTTTTTATTGCGTTGGGTAACATGTTGTAAATTATTGGAACAAGGTATTCTAGAGTTCTTTGACCGTATTTATTATGTATTGAACCCCAGATTCTTACCCACGCGTCTCAGCTATAGATTCATTATCGAAGGCACAAAAATTAATTATGAAAGATATTCCTAAAGTTCCCATAATAACAAGTACTATAGATATATTCAACAAATTCCATGTATTAGATATTCGACAAATTTACACAAAAACCATCTTAACTCATCTGTTTAAAAATAATACACATACATTTTATGAAAATACCCAAAATATTGTGAACACGCGGCACAAAACCAAAGAACTCATACAAACACCTAAAGTAAACACAACATTTGGTCAAAGAAATTTCAAATACATTCCGTCTAAAATATACAATAACCTACCTGACAAAACAAGACAATGGAATAATATTAACGAACACAAAATCCTGATCAAATAATGGATCATCGAAAAAGGTCGTCACCACAAAAATTAGTCACATCACCCAAATATAATCCTCTATCTCATTATTGTTACCACTACCTACCAACCTGAAAATTTTTGTCAAATATGTTTGCTTTGTTAAAAAATGTACTTTATTTAATATTTGTAAACTAACTTGTCTCGACACAGGATTTCTTAGTGAGACAGACAAGGCCAAAAAAATATATGTAAACTTTTTTTATATAGATGCACATAATAAAAAAATAAAAAAATTTCCTTCCCAGATCTTCCTTTCCTTATTTTCCATAAAAAGACCCTACACACAACATCTCCAAAGATGACACGGACGACGGACTTTTGCTCGTCTGGGCCTACTGTGTGGAGATAATGTAAAAAAAATCTCATTGAGCGGTGGGATCGGGGCGATTTTTCGAATTCTTGTGTGGACTTATTCAGTTTTGAACGTTAAGTGAGCAAAATTATTTATTTTATTTATTTATTTATTCTTAGTGCATTTACATTACAAAGGTATAACATATTGTCCTCCACACTAGGAGTTCACCTGTGTTGTAGAGGACATTTTTCAGTTGTAAATTATGAATTATAAATTGTGAATAGTAAAACAAAAGAGTGTTAATTGCTAATACAAAAAGAGAAATAATAAAAATCAAAATATAAAATCGACTTCAATTCGACAAAAATTATATATTAAAAGTTAAAAAGATTGTAGCCAGTTTCTTTTTTTTGTATTCAATAATATTAGTTGTTTTATATTGTATAGGAAGAGAATTGTATAGTTTTATAGCCTGGTATCTGTAGTGTTTTTGTCCAGAGGATGTGTTTGTTTTTGGTATTTGTAGTTGGTGAGCATGTCTTGTTCTAGAATTTTGTGAAGTGTTAAATGTGGATAAGTTCTTGTAAAGGAAAGTAAGTATTTGGTTTGAATATAATTTTTGAATTTTCAGCACTGGGAATTTTTCGAATATGATTGAAATGGGTGTTAGTATTGGTAACTTAAGTATTACTTTTATTAGGGTTTTCTGAGCTTTAAACACTGTATTAATGTATTTTTTACTGGCACAGCCCCAGGCAATAATGCCGTATTCCATTATGGATTGTGCAAGTGCGAGGTATATATTTTTTTGTATCACATATGTTTAAAATATTTCTCAAGTTTTTAAAAAAGTAAATCAACTTGTTTAGTTTTCCTATTACCGAATCTATATGTTTATCCCATTTTATATAACGGTCGAAGTAAATATCAAGATATTTAATATTTTCCGTTTGTGTAATTGGAGGACAATCGCATGGGGTTTGTGTTGATATATCAATGGTTGATTGACAATTATGATTCAGTGAGATAAAATGCAATAAGGCAAGTTGTTATGGTCGAATTACCTCAGTGATTAGAGCACTACCCTGGCGTAGTGGAGGTCCTGGATTAATTTCCCAGTTTATCCCAAATCTTTCTGTCTTTTTTGTTTCACATTTTACGTAAAGACAGATATCCTAGGTGCGCTCTTCAGTGACAACAGTTTAATTCTATTTTGTGAATTATTCCATATCGTCTTTAATTTAGATTTATTAGCATTGTGGTGCGTAGGATTAGTAATGTATTTCAACATCTTTCAATAGATGCCGTTATTACAGTTATACGTACCAATTTTTGTGGTGTCTGAACAGATGTAAGTAAGTAGTACTCTAGAAATGTATTATCTATCGTCGTTCGTGACTAATGTACGAATGGTTACGGTAATAGTCGAAGGCATACGGTAAACGGTTGGACGTCAGACGTCGAAAGGACGTCTGGTCCAGTTAAATATTTATACGAAACTGTAATGTTGGGTATTATTTACATTCAATCAATATTAGTTCTGTAATGGACTTCTCAATAACTTTATGTTCTTGATAACAAACCTTTTTATATGAGTTTACGTATTTACAATAATGATGCTGCAAGTCACACGACCTGTCTGTATTAGTGGTTATTTGAATCTGGTCGGTAGGCTGGCCAGAGCCAGTCTCGGCGGCGGTGAATCCTTGTCAGCCATCGATAGAAGCACTCTCCCTGCTGGCATCTGACGGCATCACTTAGAAGCTTGTTCAATACATTACAGAAACATTACGATAAACGTAAATAAAATAACTTGCAATCCAATGAAACTTGATCTTATTTGGAAGTTTCCCAACAAATTTCAAGTTTATTGGGATTAAAGAACGCTACTAATATTATATTATCTAAGTTTTTAATTACTGTTATTAGCTGTATTTGATTTTCTATTTAATTTATCTTAGGGAAGAGACATAGTTACTGTTCCGTTTCCCCGCGGCGGCTGACCTAAGTCATTTCATCAAGTGGCTCACACCGCGCGGCGGCTGACTTTAGTCATGAAAATAATATTAGAAACAAAATATGCCGCGTGGGGGCGACTGCTTAGGAATATTTTTTTAGCGGTTAAAGGGCCACAACAAGCCACTGCTCATATTTCTAAATTCCTACAATACTCCTCTGCTCCTTGCGGCTCTGCGCTCCGGGCAGCTTTAATCACTCATAGAAATGCAGCATCAAAATTATAACTATGTGTGAAAGCCCAAGGACATCGTGTTTAAAAGGGGGAGAGTACGAAAACAGTGTGCAATATTATAGTTTTGATACAGAATACTTGGAGCAAGTGGTGAGTTATTTGAGAAGTATACATGTATTGTTTTATAGTGTTTTCACGCAAAGGAAGTATTGAATTCCATAAGTCTAAAGTTAAACTTTAGGGTGCACATTTCACATCCGCGAGATTAAATCGGGTTCCCTACAGAGATGAGATGTTTATGAGAGATGAAAACGCTGACAAGGACATCGGAAGAATAAGGCGATTGCAGAAATTTCCATTAATGTAGAACCTATTCCTTTACTTTCGTATGGTGGGGGTAGTCAGATGGGAGCATACATGGCGCATCATGGGGTAAGGTTTGTCAAGGTCCTGGCGGCAGGTTCTACTGTGTGCCACCTACTGTATGCCTGAGGGAGACCCTTTGGATTGGGAGGCATGGATTCATCTGTTCACACTCCTGAAAACATTGATCCCAGATTTCTACCCACCCTTTTCCTTCCCAGAACTTCTTCTCCCTCCTTTCCTTAAAAAAAACCCTCCACACAGCCTTCCTGATGATGAAGATTAAGATGACATAGCCCCTGAGTGAATTTTTTCCTCAAGGCATCCTGTGTGGAGGTAATGTAACTAACTAAATAACCATCACACCGTTTCTCCGCAGGGGTAGGCAAAGAGGACGAACCACCAAACAACTCGGTCTTACTTAGCACTCTTTACCTCATTCACATTTATACATCGTCTCATACATACTCTTCTATTATTTTGACTATTGACGTGGCCCGTCTCAAGCATCTGATTCACTTGATCGTGCCATGTATTCCTCGGGCGTCAAGTAAAATAAGTAATAGAAAAAAGTAGGTACCTAATGGGAACCCACTAAGGAACTGCCTGTGTGTGGGTAAAATAAACAAAAATGCTATATTACATCAACAAGTACAGAGAAAAAATGTTATTTTAAGGTAAAGGTTTAGAAATTTAGGTATCTTGACACGCATCTTATCCGTTAGCAAAGAAATTCCGTATGCATGAGCACTCATCATCATCTCAAGGTCCTGCGTGGGATAAAAGAAAGATACTATCATGTAAATAAAAGAACTCACATTAAACAAAATGTACTTGTTATTATTGACAAGCAAAAACATAATCTACATAAATACCTTGTAAACTCAAAAAAATGTAGAGAGAGAGAGAGATAATTCAGTTATTGTAGTAGAATCCAATCCAAATGATCATTCGTAGCTTGCGCACCTCTTCTAACCTCAGCGACAAGGGCTCCAGATAGCTGGAGAAGAAAGATCCCCAGAGCTGCCGCTTCGCAAGCCCATTACACCGTGAAGCAGCCGAGCTTCCAGTCCATCCACAAAGGTCCGCTGATCACAATGCGTCCGATGGCCATCTCTGAGCATTGATATGATATAACCCGCAGTTCTAGACTGTTGATGTCATTTAAGAAGCGCCTGCAATCTTCATCAAAGTTGTCCTCGGTGATATTGGATTGTACGTGGCTGTTTTATATAACGTCATAGGCTGTAAACACGCCCGACCAAAAAATCAATGTATCCAGCTGTATTCAATAATCCCGATGGCTATTTCTCGGTGGATTGTTTTCCGCGTCATTACGAGCGTCAAGCAATATTTCTTAACAGCACTAATTTGAAGGTGTAGACGCATAATATTGCAAATTTACACAATCATTTACGAGTATCAAAACTCCTTATAAATCAAACTTCCGACAAATTCATTGTTATGCCATGACGTAGCCCTTAGAACAGTTTTTGCTTTTTCTTTTTAAAACAATCGAGCAACGTCCAAGCAATTTGAATTTGTTCTCAGTCGTTCCAACGGCACGCCGAAATTAATAATACTCATTCTGAGCAAGAACCGACTGAATAACTACCATGAAAATAATTACGTTACAAACTGTTAAAAAAATGTAATTAGAACAGTGAAACAAAAAAAAGTTGGTTTATTGTTATAGTTTTAAGAAAGTAAAAAAGTTGGCCTTGAAGAAGACTTGTATTGAAAAGTGATACATGAAGGTTAACAAAGAATTCATAAGAAAAGTGTTTCAACATCTGCATCATTCAGCCACAATTTAATTTTTTTATGTAGAGTGATATTTTATCTGTCATTTGAATGTGTTTTCGTAGAAGATTAAATGTACGAAAAACAATTATTAAACTGCTATGTGTTTGCATCAACTTGGTTTTGGTTTGGGGAGTGTAAAAATGTTGTTCGTCCTTTTGTTATTAAAAGATGCTTGGCCGTCTCTCCAACGGACCACTTAATCTGAACGACTAAGAAAAACCATTGTTAGATATACTTATTTATACTATAATATTTTGCATAGTCGTCAACAAAGAATTTTTAAAAAAATTCTGGAACGTTAAAATTTTGTATATAAATTTTGCATTAAATTCAAATGTCCAAAAGGAATTTTGCGTTGTGTCAAATAAAAACAAACTCAACCAAAAAACTCCAACAGATTGTATTAAATAAAATCAAAACTGAAATAAATTACCGCCGTGTCACACTGAAATCCACGCACAGCGACCGTCGGTCAGTGGTTGTAGCCCGGAACGAAACCAGTCAGCATTCACCGGCCGAGCGCGGATTTGCAGCGTGAAATATGAGCGTCATTAATACAGTTGCGGTGGAACCGTGTCCATAGCTACCACTGAACATACAATTCCTAGAATTATGCTCCACAGTAATTTATTTATTAAAAATAACCAGAGTCATAGAGGTTCTAAACGTATTTTAATAATAATAATAATAATAATTTTTATTTCAGTAATTTGTACATTTAAGTTTACAAATTTCTAATTGATTATAATATTTCATATTCACTATATTTTTTCAAGTTTTATGTAGCTCCTACAATACATCTTGAACTTTCCTATTGGTGTGGACTTTAAAGTTTCTGGTAGTGTGTTATACAATAGGGTGGAGCGCGGATGTATGAACTTTTTTTTTTTTTAAGATTCAGAGTTCTAAGAGGGGGGGATTTGTGCCTTATGTTAAAGTAAAAATACATGGGATTTTTCATTTCATTTGATTAAGATCTTCTGTCTCCGCAGTGACTTCAAAAATTGAAAATTAGGGTAAAAAAGTTTAAAGTTTATAAGGCGATACATTGTGATTAATTTAGTGGTAAGTAGGTGTTAAATGATAAACAACATATAATTAAGATATTTATTAAGGCATCGCTGTAAAAAATAAAGAAATTTGAAACAAACTCGAAAAATTATACATTTATTATTTAGGTTTAAAATCCTTTTTAGTTTCAAATTTAGGCATTTGATTTCGCGATTCCAGCTTGGCATTTATTGCACCTTTCTTATCCACTGAGAAATGGAAACCTCCATTGTATTCTTTAAAGCTTTTTCAACAGCTTGGGTATGGCAGGGAAGCCTTATAAACAATAGTTCGTTTTCACCACCAGATTCCACGACATTCTGAATTTCCTAGTCCAATAAGTTTTTCAAAATCGGTGGTTCGGTTAAGTTTTCCTGCCAATTTATTACATCGCTATATATGGAAGCATTACAATCTATTGATGGCACTTGAAACAGTCTAGGTGTTGGAGGTTGAGTAGTACTGCGTGCCTTTAGTAGGGCTGCCAGCTCTCTAACATGTTTTTTTATCATCTGTTATCATCGCAAGAAGAATCCCTTCAGGATGGCAAAGTAGCCGTTCCTTTGGATAAAAGGATCTATAATTTTTTTTAGAGTTTCTGGCAGGTAACTGGAGGCCTTAATAATATTGAACAGGTAACACGTGCCATCTTTGCATGATGGTTTACTTTTAATTGAGAACCAAAACGGTGCGTAAACTTTGACCACAAAAGTAGCCAGAGTTTTCAAATTTTCAGATGGTTCTTTAGTAGATCCATACAAACGTAGTCTTCGGTGATCCAACGGGCTTATGATAGTTTTTCTGGAGATTTATTGCTTCTGGAAATTCATCTGAAACTACAGCCGAGACAATTTTATACAAGTACTGTTGGTCTGGACTCAGATCTTTGGCAATTTCTGGTAGCATTTGACCTCCGATGCGTTCAAAATTTTTAACAGGCAGCTTTTAACAGGTTTCCAGTGATTTTCCCAGTGGACCAATATAAGATTTAGGTCCCGAAGTACACCCATCGAGATGAAAAAACAGATGTCTCAAAGGCAGTTCGTTAATGTGGAGTTAAAAAATTATCCACTGAAGTGGTTTTTGTAGCCTTTTCTCAAGCAGTCTTATAATTCCAGCATACTTTCCAGTATTAACATTCGTACCATCACAATCAATTGCCATAAAATCTATCTTGGGAAACTTCTTTATGTAACAGAAATCCTGATATCACGGTATCTATTCCTTTTGCTGTACCAATATCAGGTACCACGTATCCCATGTAAATGGATCCCGGCTCTTGAATCAGTGAGATAGGTTCCTTTTTTCCGCTGATTACCATTACCCGAGACGTTCTTTGATCGGTCAAAAAAGTTTGCTCTTGTTTGGGAACCTTTTTATCCTTAGGATATATACATTGAGCGAATGCTTTGTACTTGCATACTGAAATATCAAAAAGTATCTTACTGCTTTTCTGAAAACTATTTAACTTGTCCAGGGAGAGCCTCTTGATAGACTTGAGTAGATTTTTGCACTTTAAATGATATATTTTCAACATTTGAACGATCCTTGTTCGCGTCAATGTAGGAATAGATGCAGTGTGCCATATATTTTCAATTTCGACATTACTATATCTGCTACCTCACCAAAAATTGGTTCTTTTGCAGTTTCTGATTGCAATTTCAGTTGATGTCTCGTCCACTCATAATAGTATTTTACTGCATCTTCGTAAGTAGGTAGAAAGTTCTCTTTCATCTCACAAACATCACCAAATAGAGGACATTTGAATACACTCCGAGTTCTTTGCATAGTTGCCATGTAAGAATATTGAACGTAATTTTAACGATAAACGAGCGTGCGACTGATCCGAGATTCGAACAAATAGAGCAAGCAAGCTAAGTATCACCTCCCGCGCTTCCTCTCTCCCCTTTATTTAAATTATAAAACACAAATTCGAACTTCTTTTTATTTTGTGTCGAATTTATATTTATACCAAGCAAACTTTCTTGATAAAAATTAGTACGTTTATTCAAAAATATCGTACATAAACATGACTTCCAATTAGAGTGAATAACTGACTATTTTCGTAAATTCAATGCCATTGCGGAGGCAGTTACCCTAAAAAAAATTTAATAATATTTTACATGGCTTAAATTAAACCTAAAAGGCACCAAATTTTGACTCTTACATTACCGTCCAGTGAAAAAAAAGAATTCACTCCTACCTATTATACAACTTCATTCCCTTGTACAGTAGACTGTTCTGCGTATTCGCTTTGTCCTTTTTTTGTAGCCTAATTTCCTTGCACGTCCTTGTGTTATATCTGTGAATGTCTTTATTGTATACAATTGTATTTGAGAAGTATTTTGGTAACGTGTTGTTCAATATTTTGCGGATAAATACCATCGTGTTCAAGGTCAGCATCTGTTTCACGGTCAACCAATTTAGTTCCTTTAACATTTTAATTATTTTTGAAAATCTGTTTCGTCGAAGAATTATTCTCATTGCCCTGTTTTGGAGAATTTGTAACTTATTTTCGTTACATAGGAAAAGTATACTTGAGCAGTAGTTGAAGTGTGGAGCAATCGATTTTTACGATTATCATGCAAGCAGCTTACAGTATGGGAATCAGATACGGTAGTTTGCGGTCGTCCGGCGTTAGAGCATTGGAGGACAAATTTGACTAATTGAAGGTTAATATTGAAACGATTATTTTTATTCCGTGACTCATCCAAATAATATTACAATCAAATCGAATATTACTGAAAAATCAGTTCATTCAACAAAAATATTAAATCTGTATATATAAAAATGAATCCCTGTTTCCCTTGGTCACGCCATAACTTCAGAACGACTTTACCAATCTCATTCATCTTTTTTTTTGTTTTCTAATACTTTGTAGAAGGTTCTTACGGAAAGAAAAATTAAGAAAATTGGATAACTTCAGAATATTTAACGACTATTTTAACTTCGCACGTTGACAGTTCACGCGTTTGATGACATTGAATTTAGCAGGCAGTTATTTTTTTGTATTAAAAGAATTGACTATGGATTTTTAAAATTATAGATATTTTAAATAGGTACCTAAGTTAGGTTCCAAATTTGATTGATTGTTCTTATAATTGACAAAAATGAATATTTGTAATAAACGAAAAATGAAAATTTGAATAAAAAAATTGTAATAAGTGGAACGCGAGCTGTTTAAAAACTGAATGTACTGAAACTGAATATGTAGAATGCGGGAGGGGGTTGGCGGGACGGGGGAGCGGGAGAGTGGAGAGGGTGGGCTGGGAAAGTGGAAGGGAAACGCGGGAGGGTAGGGGATGCGAGAGGGGAACGGGGACGCACGGGAAAGGACATGCGGAAAGAAACAATTTATCTCTTTGAATGTGGTATTGCAACGCATGCCGGGTACCAGTTAGTATTAAATAAACAAATATTTATAATCAATCTCCTTATACAGGGTGTTAAGGGACGTACTTGACTTACTTTAACCAGTGATTCCTGACATTATTTGGAGTAAAAAATGTAAATGAAATTTTGGTCTCCGGTGACATTTTTTTTATTTATTTTTTCTACAAAAACATAAAAAAATGGTAGTTGTTGAACAGTTGGAGGCGGGATAAGGGGTTCGTCGGACACCTGCCTGAGTGACCAGTGATGACATGCGGAAGAATTTTTTTTTGTTTGATTTTGAAGAAAAATTTTTTGAAAAAAAAAAGTTGTCAAAAAAAGTCACCGGAGACCAAAATTTCAATTACATTTTTTATTCCAAATAATGTCAGGAATCACTGATTAAAGTAAGTCAAGTACGTCCCTTAACACCCTGTATATAAAAATCAACATATGTTTCATACGTTTTAATATTTAAAAAAAAAAACATTTATTTGTTCGTATTTTATGTGCTGCCATACCGTTCATCCGATTGCGATGGAACTTTGGTGATTTATTGTGCGCACGCCCGCGAAGTTTATAGGCTATATATAATGGTAAGCTCTGGCGTTATGAAATTTGTTCTAAAAATTACTGCAAGTGGTGCGTGAGTGGTTTGAATGTGTGTGTATTTCATATATTTTAGGGGCAGATAGGGAAGGTAGGAGGGGGAGAGTAAAAAAGGTGGAGTTCGCGGGAGGGTTGACGATGAAGGGGAAGGCGGGGAAGGCGGAAGGGGAACGCGGGATGGGAAGGAGTGCGTGGTAGGGGAATGGGGACTCAAGAGAAAGGACGTGCAGGGAGAAGCAGTGTATTTCTTTGAATGGCATTGCTAGTCAATACAAATATTTTCCATGCCGTTTCCGCGGGTATCTTAAAAGCAGCCATTGTCTGCTAAGACGGCTATCACCAAAGATATTGAAATATAAGTAGATGTGCTATCTGCTGTTTTTACTATGTGGGTCTGCGCTTCCGGGTGTCGCCGATATTGTTTACCAATTAACAAATAAACTAAAAGAACAAATAATTAACGAATAAACCAAACGAACGTTAAACTAAATGAACGAATTCTTTCTTATTCAAAATATGTTGTTAACCAATATTAATGCACATTTTCAAAAAATCAACGAAATGAACAAATTCTTTTTGTATGAAAACTACGCTAATTAGCACGTAGTTCGGCGACAGTTGCGCGGACACCATAGCATATCTCTTCTGTATTTGAATATCTTTGGCATTAACATAACTGTTTTATCAAGAAATAAAAAAAAAACGTTTAAAATACCTTATTAGGTTCATTAGCTTCAACCAGTTGATTCTAAAAAAAATAATTAGAATTTTTTTAACAATTCGCCAGAGATACTTTTCCTGGCACACTGACGCGTTCACACAACACTTCTCTCGGTTAGACTTTTGGTGACAGTGACAGTCCGTGCATGTCCAACAGTGGAAACACAGTATAATAGTGACATACTTGATAGAACGGTTCTGCTTGCTGTGGTCAAAATACCCAACTATTCACTGCAAAGTGCAGCTTAAAGGACGTTTTACTGCATCAATATTAATTTATTTATTGAAGACGATATTAGCGACTCTCAAACGAATATTCGAACCAGAAAAATCAATGCAATTTGGTCGCATCTAGGAAATGAAACCAGGACCTCAGTCTTGACGGAGTTTTGCTCTTTCGCTGGACGTCCTTTGTTAATTTTCTGTTTTTTTTCAACATTAGCTGCATTACGACCGGCGTAGTCTAGAGGTAAGGCTGTTGAATCGCAATCCGAAGATGGCGGGATCGAATCCCGGCGTGGACTCATCAATTTAATTAGATTAATTTTTATATAAATGAAACAATTTAACTTTGTTTGAACCACTTTTATATTTGAGTAAATCCGACCGGTTTCAGAACGACCGTTCCTTTTTCAGGGCAAATGTATACTGATTTGACAGTTTTGAAATATGCATGGGACCAATGTATTATTATGGGAGGGGTGGAGCCGTTGCTAGGTATTAATGAAGAGTGGGTGGGTAGGGGAACATATCCATGATTGGGCTATAAGACAATATTTTTTGTTTGTTGATAATAGATTCATCATTTTTAAGGGGTTTTTTTTTATTTCCAAGGTTTCTAAGTTATCTAAACGTTTTCCTTTATGATTAATATAAAGAATTTTATCCCCGTACTTTTTTCAAAACTATGGTTATTTTCAATGATATGGAACTCGAAAAATATACGAACTCAGAAAAATTATTATTATTAAGACACCTTAAATGTTCACTCTTCATTAATACCTAGGAAACGGCTCCACCCCTACCATAATAATACATTGTTCCCATCCATATTTCAAAACTGTCAATTCTGTATACATTTGCCCTGAAGAAGGAATGGTCATTCTGAAACCGGTCGGATTTACTCAAATATAAAAGTGGTTCAAACAAAGTCAAATTGTTTCATTTATCTATAATGGATAACTACAAAGTTATAGCTACATTCAAAATTATAGATTAATTTTAGTTATTTCAAAATTAATTCTTTAAAAATAATATATACAGGTTGTAACTGGACGTACCCGAAGGATTTTTACCAGCGATTCCTGAGCATATTTGGAGTAAAAAATGTGAAGGAAGTTTTGGTTTCGGGTGACTTTTTTGATACTTTTTTTTTTCTTGAAATTCGAACAACAAAAAAATTCTTCTGCTTGTTGTCATTTGTCACTCAGGATACTCAACCGAGTTACCAATCAATCTCTCACCCCGCCTCCAACTTGTTCAACCATTTTTAAATGTTTTTGTAGAAAAAAAAATAAAAAAACATCAAAAATATCACCGGAGACCAAAATTTCATTTTCATTTTTAACTCCAAATTATTATTTACTAGCAGACCCGGCCACACGTTGCTGTGGCTAACGAAACACAACGCCATTACCCAATCTTTATAAAATCCACACCAGCCGCTTGCCAGCTGCCCGCTGCCCGCTGCCCGCTGCCCGCTGCCCGCTGCCCGCTGCCCGCTGCCCGCTGCCCGCTGCCCGCTGCCCGCTGCCCGCTGCCCGCTGCCCGCTGCCCGCTGCCCGCTGCCCGCTGCCCGCTGCCCGCTGCCCGCTGCCCGCTGCCCGCTGCCCGCTGCCCGCTGCCTTAATTGGCTCTCTGGTGCGTATAGAACCGTTGCTTCGGACGCTTTACCCGTTTTGGCTGGCATTTTGCCTATCGATCTGGAAATCAGGGAAGTGCTTACTAAGCAGAAATTAACCAGAGGAACCCCGGCCACTCACCTAGGCGTTGTTCTGACACCGGGAGGGCCGGGAACTCTCCCTGGGCTGCTACGTCAAATGAGGGATCTGTCGCTCCAAGAGTGGCAGGTCCGTTGGGATAGATCGAATTTGGGAAGATGGACCTTCTCCTTCTTCCCATCAGTTAAAATCAGAATGGAAGGGGCTTATCTCAGACTGGATCACCACATTACCCAGCTTCTGTCCGGGCATGGGGAATTCAGGGGGAGACTTCACACCCTCTCCCTGTCCCCCCACCCCAACTGCGCATGCGGATCAACCAACCAGTCGGCCGAGCACATTCTGTGGCACTGCGAGATCTTGACGGACGCTAGAGAGGAAATGCTCGATGGTTTGGACGTACCTATCAGACCAGTGTGGAACACTGATCTGGTTTCGAACAAGACGAACTTCGAGTGCTTGAGGAATTTTACAAGGATCTGGGTTGAGAGATGGCCTGAGCTTAGAGTCGCGGATTAGTAGATTTTGGCACCAGGTGTACTTGTTCCTGACCAACCATGGACTTTCTTTGCTTCTTACTCTCTTACCAATATTGCCCAGGATGTTCAGTTTTATATTTTATTTTACATTTTATGTTTATTATTTACACCTTTACATTTTTATGTTTTTTTTTTGCTTTTACAGTATTTATACATACATATACATATATACATATATATATATATATATTTTTTTTATTATTTATTCTTAAGTTTATTATTTACACCTTTACATTTTTATGTTTTTATGCTTTTACATTTTTATGTTCATGGTCTACTGTTTACAGATGCCCTGCGTAATTTAACGCTCATGTCTATTTTACGTTTTTTCTTTTTTTTTCTAAATCGCCATTTTATTTTACATGTCTATGATTTTTAGTTTGGTTATATGGTGCATTCACATGCCCAGCGCTGACTTCCACACGCTCTTGTTTATTTTTTTCTTTTTTTGCGATTTACTATGTTATCAATAAATTTTTCTTTTTAGTTATGTTTTTTTTGTGAGAACTGAACTCAGTTGCTCGTTTTGTGCCGTCCTTCTCCCCATATAAGGGGTTGGACCCTGGACCGTGTCCCCGCCTACGTACCATGGCCGGTCTTCTGGAACTGGTGGAGCTGCACCTGTCTGCTGCGCCACCCCCTGTGACATGAAGAGGCTGGGGAGAAGGCTGAACGACATCTGGAGGCTGTCCGTCCCGCCTCCGGCGATCCGACGCTTCTCTCCCTAGGGTCTTCTTCTATGATTTCCAATTACTCTCGTCTAGGCACCACCGGCTAGCTGGCTTACGGACGACGCTGCCGGTTGTCGGGAGGCCGGACAATCAGCCTCCTTCACTGTCTCGGGGACCGCCGGTAGCCAGTTTGCGGTAACATCAGTTCTACTGTGTACAAATGTTATTTTACTTTTGTTGCTTTTTTTTATGAACAGTACTCGGTGCCGCCCGCTGGATTGCGTATGGTCTTTCGCTGTCATGAGCTGATTACTCATGACGGCTGCTGTCTATTTTGTTCATTTTACTTTTTTATGTCGATGTTACTAACCACTTGTTTGACTGTCCACGAGGCTCACTGCCTTGGCGGTGACTACCTCCATGGGCTTTAGAATTGTAGAAATGACCATTACAGTACAGTCCTGTAGGCGCGACCGCATACCGCCACCTAACACAGTATGAGGGGACATTGAAGGTCTAGATTCGTTACATTAAATGTAGAGCCGTTTATTCAAAAAAAATAGATTCTTGTGAGAACTCCGAAGGGGCGACCATAAGTTGCCTATACCGGGGTGGGACAGTGGTGGGTACTTCAATGCCTTAATTGGATATTTGAATTTCTCGGCTTTTCTCTACTATAATAAGCATGTATTATACTAACTCGCCACTAATTATACAATGCTTGCAATGCAACACTGGATATTTGAAAAGGGAAAATCAAATACCTACTTACTCTAGGACATCTATTTTCCAATTTCTTCCGTAGAACGAATTTCAAAAGTGACTATAGTACGGCCCGCCAGCCGTTTTAAATCGCACAAAAATATGTTGTCTTTGAATTTCTCGGCTTTTCTCTAATATAATTTCCATGTATTATACATATAAACATTCCTCTTCAAATACTCTATCTATTGGTGCTGCACCGTATGAAAATCTGTTGCGTAGTTTAAAAGATTAACGCGCACATACATTTTGAGCGACTTCATTTTATACTATGTAAGGATTTGTTTTTTTGGGGAAATCGACAGTCTATATTTTTCCAATTGGTACATGTTTGTGTAGCCAAAATAAAACCAATTATGGATTTCCTTCTTGTAACTTTACCTCTGATTAAACAGCATAATAAAAAATTTGAAATAATAAAATTTTTAATAAAGGAGTATGAGACCAAAAATTGTGCCAGCAATCGATGGTTAAAATCCCTCAGGTACGTCCTGTTACACCCTGTAGTATATTTGCGGCATGTTCCAGAGTGGAAGATGCTCCCATTATCGTCCTGGTGTAAGACGTAGCTTTAAACGGCTTTAGCCGTGTTTGGTGACCATATCTGAATAGCCAGGTACTTTTACACCCCATGAACCCGGACGGCGGACATTCCTGCTAAGTCACCAAACGTAGCAAACCACTTGGTGTGATCTACGGCAGAGGTTAAGGTTATCGAATAAATGGTTTCCGGGGCGGCGGTAGTGAATTGAAACAAACTGCGAATTCCCGAATTGCAAATTATCTATTTTACTAATTACCAAATCCCTATGCGTAGTATTAATGTAATGCAGTATTCAGTAATTATTCCTGAAGCTTTGAGATTTAACCGCTGTTTGCAATGGTCAAATGCCAGTTTGTAGATTCTGGTTAGACCGCAGATACATAAATTCTCATTAAGAACAGCCAAAGCCTGCTTGAAAGCTCCCTAAACTAATGCACCGCTATTCCACGTTGAATTACACGTAAAGGTGTGTCAATTGGGCTAGTTATGCATATCTACTGCATAGGTATCCCAGAAATAATAACTATTACAAGTTTGCTAACGATTTAATAGACAGGCCATAGCTTTGACAACAACAAAAAAACAAGTTTAAACATTCCAATATAAATACAAATTTTTGTTTGTGCGCCTAAGAAACCTTAGAAATAAACAAAAAAATTAAAGCAGCAATTAATTTGGTTAATAAAATAATAGCACCCGGTAAATCACCCATGTTATCAATCTTCCCGTGTAATGTTGACTCCTCCCACCGTTCTTCAAAATCACTCCTCACGCTACCCCCACCTAATTAAGATGGTATAACCAGAGAAAACCAGAAATATGTCATTTTTAAATCAGATTTTAGACGTTTTGACTCTTTCCACAAAAAAATATAAATTGATTTCGAAAGATTGTTCTTTTATCTAGTAAATGCATGTTTTAAATTTTGAGAAAAAATGTTAATTTTTAGAATAACAAGGTTACACCATTGGTCATTGGCAGATTTGTTAAATTTTCAAAAAAGATTTTGTATTATACAACACCCATTTCCAATCATATAAGCATGCAGTAAAATAAATAAATACATTATCTGGTAAACGCATGTTTCAGAATTTTAATTTTGTTTTTATATCATTAAAAAAATATGTACGTACATGTGTTTCTTGACGAAAATTGGTCCGTTTGTGTTTTTATTTGCGAACTTATAAACAAATATATTTCAGATTTTTTTACTTTCTTATTTTGCTTAGACATTATTGAAAAATGATAAAAACTTATGATCAAAAAATACTCACAAAAAGTAGGTACATACTTTTAATAGTTTTATCATCAGGCCTTTTAGCATTTTTGGATGTACTTATAAATAAAAGCAAATTTGGGAATGAAATAAACACGGAGAATAATTAAACTTTCTCATTGGAACAGCCCTATACGATCGTAAGAACATCTTTCGACGAAATGTGGGTTTTCGGCCCGTGGCTGGTAACATCGTAAACACATTTTGTGATGTGAAGTAAGTAAATAGGTTTAAAGGGTAGTAAATCATTTCAGACACCTGAAAAATTTAAATTAGGCGGAGGTAAATAGAATCTTTTAAATAAGTTATCTTATAGTGGTCTATCCACACTTTGAAAAAGGGCCCGCAACCCGGATTTGTACCGATTTATTACATATTTACCTTAAACACGGTAAGTTTTAAAGCTCTTAAAAAAATATATGTTATTCTTAAAGATAATATCTAGACTTTGCCCGCGCCGAAACGCAAATTATATAAAATTCTCTCGATAGAAAAAAATCGCAAAGTGTGCTCGAAAAATTATTACTAACACGTTTGTTTTAGTTATTTTACAAGTTATATGTATGAAAAAATTCACAGTGTTTCTTTAAATGCTGTTTAAGATAATGCCGGCGAGATTTTTGCTCTATTTTAAACGAGTCGTGTTTTATTAAACATTTTCGCCATTTTCGCATCTATTTTGTCGCTGTAAATGTTAGCGCTCTCCTCTAACATTCGTAATTTCGTATCTCTCCATTTTCTTCTTTTCGGGCCCGATTGCAGAGCCTTAACGGAAACGGCTGTTTCAATTATATAAAAAAAAAAACTAAAATACTCGTACTTGCAGAAAATAATAATAACATTATTAAATTTAACTCATTTTTTTTTTATTAAATGAAGTTCTACAAATCAAACACAAGAACAATTAATAAATCCATAGAAATCTCAATAATTAATTGATACACTTGCCCTAACTAAATTCTGGGAATGCAATGCAGAGAGGCAAACCACGTGAATGCATAAAGTATATCATATTGGCCTAGTTATAATATGCCGTTTTGCACTCGTAGAGGTACGCCATTTTCCAGATATTTCGTGTTAAACTGGGTTTCGGACAGTTTACTTTGAATTCCTATGTCATTTAGGTATAATATGTTAGTCCCGCTGCATTTGATAAATTAGTGCTAATTTGTTTGAAGTTTAATAAAGCGTGTTGGGTATTATACGTAGAAGCTTGAAAATTAATGTAATGTGAAATTAGTCCACGTTTTAAAACGAATTAATTCATTTCCGTAACGTATTACGGTGAATCACTGTTTAGATTAATCTGTACTAAATGCAAGTAAAAATTCAAAAATTATTGAAAAATGAAATAATTGAAATTTGTATAAACCACTTATATGATGCGCAAATCCGACCGGTTTCGGAACAAACGTTCCTTCGTCAGGGAAAGCTTATACTAATTTGACAGTTTTATAGGGGTGGAGCCGTTGCTAGTTAATAGTGTAGATTGGGTGGGTAGGTATTAGTGTAGAGTGGGTGGATAGGGGAACAAAAGTAAGTATAAGTGGTTTATACAAAGTTCAATTATTTCATTTTTCTATAATGGATAGCCACAAAGTAATAGCTACATTCAAAAGTATCAAAAATTATTACTTAGATAAATTGTAGCTTTTACTATAGTTTCACATGAGTAGAATTATAATAAAATTGTTAATTTATTTATTAAAAATATAGGCATAGATTACGAATTAATGCATGTTTTCATTAGAAATGTACGAACACATAGAATCAACTTTAAAAATTACAATTTTATGGCTAAGATTGATTGTGACCGTTTCACTATTTAGTTACGAAGGATGGATAGAAATTAGGGTCAGTGTGTTCGTGCTGTGATGCAAGGCGATGGGTCAAGAGTGTCCGACTGGAGAGATCAAAAGGGCTCCCTCAACTCAAGGGCTCACTTTCTCCCGATCCTGCCCACCACATAGTAAGTGGGCAGTCGCATTATCCGCCAAAACCTGGACAAACCTCACCCCATGAACCCAGACAATCCTGTTAAGATACTGTAATGTCCTGTACTGCAGGTAATACTGGGCCCTTTATCTCCAGTATCGCTCTTGGATGTCTTCAAGGTTATTTATTAAAACACGTAGTATCTTTGATACACGGAGACTGTTTATTGAATATAATATTTACAGTGTTGGCTGTAAGCCGCCTAACGAGAAAGACGCCGCACGAGCTCTGTGCTCGCTATTATATTGTGCCGATGTCCGGCCGCTTCGGCTAGGTTCGGTATTCCCGAACCTACCCGACAGATATTCATATTACCAACACTACAGATACCAAACGTAGCAAACCACTTGGGGTGACCAGTGTTGGTTATGCAATAAATTTTAATATGCCCCATTTTAAATACAAAAGACAGCATCGAAAATAATGTAAAAACTAACTAACTAACCATCACGTCGTTTCTCCGCAGGGGTAGGCAGAGAGGAAGGACCCCCAAACTTTGCCTCACTCACATTCATGCATCATCTCATACATACTATTATGATTCTGACTTTTGACATAGCCCGACTCAAGTATCTGATTCACTTGATCGTGCCATGTCTTCCTCGGGCGTCCCCGACTTCTTTTACCATTCACATTTGCGTCATAAAACATCTGAGGGTCCCTTTCTAAATCTTACTCATTATCTAACACCAAACTTATGTTCTTTGCGGATATCCACATTTGTCAGACGATCAAACATGGTTTTACCCCACATACGTCTCAGGGATCTCACTTCACCAGCATTAAGTTTACTTTCATCCTTTCTCTGCCAGTTCCATGCCTCACTGCCATACATCAGGTAAGGTACCAGGACTCCATTATGAACTGCTATCTTCGCATCTCTTGACAGTTTCTTATTAGCACCAACGGCATTCAGTCCTCCATTAATGGAGTTACCTGCATTTACCATTCTTTCAATATCTCTGTCAGCCTTACCATCTCCTGTAAACAAACTCCCCAGATACACAAACTAATCCACTTGCTTCAAACATCGAAAATAATGTTAAAAAAATATAAATATTATCTTGTTTATCTTCGATTGCAAAAGGTTCATCGAATAATCCATTAAAAATGCACACAAAACATAGACGTTTTTTATAAAATAGACCTACTAGTCCAGAGTTCACGACTTTGCGTTGACCTGCGCTAGGTGGCAACTCCTACACGAGAGAGGTTGCCGTCGGCATACGTCTTCAGTCTGGGACTAATCTAGAGTCTATGGCAGTAATGACCAACCTTTGACTGAAGGGTCAATTTATCCATTTTCAAATTTTTTGCCGGCGGCACAGGGTCCATACAGCTTATCGTGAACGTCATTCCAGTCGATGGTGATCATTCACAGAACGCAAAAGTAGAGCGCTGCACCGCAGGCGAAATTTTTATCTCTACAAGACCCAATCAATAAACGCCGTAGATTTACTATTCGGAGATATATTAAGCAATATATAAAAATGTCATGGTGTTTGAAAGAGAGAGTACGAAAACAGTATGCAATATAGTTGTGAATGATGAATACTTGGAGCAGGTGGATGAGTTTGTTTATTTGGGAAGTATGTTTACGAGAGATGGGAAGGCTGATAGAGATATCGAAAGAAGGGTGAATGAAATAACTCTATTAATGGAGGACTGAACGCCGTTGGCACCAACAAAAAACTGTCCAAAGTCCTGTCAAACTGTCAAAGAGTACTGGTACCTACCCTGATGTATGGCAGTGAGGCATGGAACTGGCAGAGGAAGGATGAAAGTAGACTGAACGCTGTAGAAATGAGATCCCTCAGGCGTATGTGTGGTAAAACCATGTATGATCGTGTGAGAAATGTGGAAATCCGCAAAGAATGCAAGGCTGATGTAAGCGTGATGAGTACGATAAAGAAAGGAACGCTTCGATGGTTTGGGCATGTAGAGCGAATGAACGAGGAAAGGAGTGTAAGGAGAATATATGACGCAAATCTGAACGGTAGAAGAAGTCGAGGACGCCCAAGAAAGTACGCCCAAGTGAATCAGATACTTGAGTCGGGCCATGTCAAGAGTCAGAATAATAGAAGAGAATGTAGAGACGTTGTATGAATGTAAACGTGGCAAGAAATGTGTGCCAAGACCGGGATGTTTGGCGGTCCGTCCTCTCTGCCTACCCCTGCGTGGAAACGGCGTGATGGTTAGTTAGTTAGTTAGTTAGTTTGTTTGAAAATGCTTTACTTTTATGATACAGAAGTGTCATCGAGGCTTAAGTAAAATGTATGTTATAAAAATGAAATAGTTGTAAAATAACTCCTACGACAAGCTCAAGAGCTAGTACTCTTCATTGGCGTAGAAATTCATAACATCACGTTCTTTTCATTAAAAAAATATATATATATATATTTTAAAGATGTTAAATATTTGATCGTAGCACCCAAAATACGAACGATTTCCAACAAATAACATATATCAAAACTCTCTTCTGTTACTTATTTGTTTTCAAATTTGGAAGCGTAGCCTAATAAAACGAAACCCATGCAAAATAGTAATCAAAGTGCAACACAGGAATTTTTTTTTTGGTTAAGGGTCAAACCAATAAAAACTGTTGATTTCATCGTTCAGAAAGTATAACCAAATTTAGTCTTAAAAAAATTTGGTATATTACAAAACGAATTTTTTTTAAAGCATCAACCAGAAAATTAATCAAAAAAGAGACGTGCTGCGAAGGTAAAAAGATTTCGGCAATTTAAAATTCGAACCTCGAATTCTGTCTATAAGAAAATGTTTTTTATTAATGTGAAGAGTCGCAGCTGCTCCCGTCTGCAGCCAATGAGACTATGGCATCCCCAATTGGCGTATGTTGTGAGCGGAAGGTAGTGGGGAGAGGTATGTACCTAATTCACTAAAGACGGCTAATGGCATTTCAAGCCACTTTTCAATTCATAATGGTGGTCTCAGACCAGAGCGATACTGAGAGTATCTTTCACTCAGCGAATATTTTACTACCTTGCACCGTCCCAACTCATTGCCTAGGCAGGCTGTTGGGGTCGGCTCTTCCCGTTCTCAGGCTATATCTTCTTAGGTTCTGGGTAACGCTTTCATACAGGCCGTATCTTTGTAAAAATCTTCCACTCTGGAACGTGCCGCAAATGTAAATATTTTTTAAATGAATTAATTTTGAAATAACACAAATTAATCAAACCAAATTTATTTGCCCATGCCGGATTCGATCGCGCGACCTTCGGATTGTGAGTCAAGAGTCTTACCCCTCGACCAAAATGTAAGAAAAGCTTATTATTTTGAGCGACTCATTAAAAATTTTGAAGACTGAATACATTTTTTTTAAACACATGCGACCCGTGGACCGCAGGTTGTTCATCACTGGTATAAAGCCTGAGTAAGGGACCTCTGAGAATTTTGGTGGTTTCGTTTTTACCATCAACTTAAGCACAAAGTGTGTTTCTGTGGAAATTAGGCATGACATCATGCTTAGGCAGATTGCGAAATGTTACATATAGGTATAAATAGATGTATTTATGTAAAAACGGTACTAAAATCACAGATTATGTAAACAAGAATACTTATTCTATTGTATAAATGTGTAATAAACATTTTTGTTACCTCACTTGTCAATCATTTCATATAAAAATGTTTAATAAAAATTAACAATGTCGGGAGCGGGCGACCCGCCCGTGGGAAATTTGGCGGGATAAATTATCTGTCAGACTGCGCGTCTGACAGAATATTCTTTATAGGTATTTCTATGGACAACTTGAATAGAGACGTGCAGCATGATTCACTATCAACCTTTCACTTTTTATTTTACGGGTGTAACTAAAACAATAACGGAGTTATAACGGTTTCTATGGAGACACACGCGTTGACGAGTAAACACGCTTATTGTACTTGACTGCTATCGTTATTTTAACGAGTATACTTGCTTACGTTGCTGAGGGGTTAATTTATCGATAAAGAATTTAGAACTCTTTGCCATTAGTTCGTATTATGTGTATATCCATAGGTACACGTGCGTATATATATTATTTTTCCACTGTACGTCTGGTGTTTTTTCAATTTATTTATTTTTTGTTGTTTTATAAATATGTATATATTTTTTTAAATAGCTATAAAACTGGCACACTATATTTTACTATTTTTTGTGAGTACTATCACTTCACTTTTATCTAACTTTTACTTGTTTTTTTTATTAGTGCATAGATATATTATTTCTCGATTCTAAATCTGGTGTTTTTCAGTTTTCATAATTATTATTATATATTTATTTTTTCTATTTTCTTTGTTTTTTATCTTATCTTATCTGTATCTTTTATATATCATACAGTATTAGACAGTATATATAGACTATGTTTAGATTGTTTATCTAGTTCCTATCTGTGTAATATTAGGCAAAAAAAGTAAATAATTATTTGGGCATGAAGTGAACATTTGTTATTGGGTTGTAACCTAATTATTATAATTTATTGTTTTCTTTAATGCATGTAATGTTATTAACCTGTAAATGTTTCTAATAAAATAAAATAAATGAAAATAGAGCAATACTTGAACGGTTAGTTGCTGAGCAGTCCGAAGCGTTGGGTTCTTTATCAGTCGCCGTGGGTTCGATTCTCTTCGAGATCATAAAAATATTGATTTTGTTCAGCAGGTTGATTGCAATTGCGTAGCCAACTGATTTTTTTCAGTTTCTCCATGAGCGGATAGCCTTAAGGACTGAAGATTTTCAATGAAATGACCTTTACAAAAAATTATAAATAAGAACTAGTTTATATTTTTCACAAGTAGTTAATTACAATGTTGTGGGTAGTGAATGAGAAGGTAAAAGGTATTCTTTTTACTTTACGTAAACGATTGGAATGCTTGTGCAACCAATAAAATAGATGTAGATAATAAATAAAATTATTTACAATTATTATTGACAACCGCTGCCAAAATTCTACAGTTTGACATGTCTACAAAACATAGCAATATATCTATGATATTTCAGGGCTGCGAGCCGAAAGCCGAAAACGGACAGTCCGACCGTTTGCCCGTAGGAAATGCGCTTCGCAAGTCACAACTACTGCAGCGGGAAACGGACGCAGGGACCAGGAAACGGCGGACAAACACAACGGAGGGTGATTAATGGGACTAATAAAACCCTCACTTGTGACAACCCTGTTTCTGTGATTTTATAGATGTATGAGATACTGAAAACTAGTACAGATAAATTCCGATAAGTGTTGACATGTGATGACCCTTGTGTGTGATTTTAATATAGAAATACAAAAGATGGAAAACTAGTAGAGATGAATAATTATTTTGGAAGTGAAAACTTCTTCACCGTTGTGATATGAAACTCGATGAAACGGAAGCCAGCGATACTAAAAAGAGTCAAACACATACATCTACGTATAGGGTTTAGCCTGCGAGAGAATGAGTTATGAATAAAATATTTATTTATTTCACGGGTACTTGGTTCCAATAAAATACGATGAATCCACGGTCCCACGCAAGCCTCCTTTCGTCTAGTGGTTTAAAACGCCTGGTGAACCTTAGCGGTCAGACATTCAGCAGACCAAGTATCAAATCTTAAAAATAAATTTAAAAAATGTATGTATTTTTGTAAAATCTATATCTTTAAACCACTCCAAAATGAACAGCCGAAGAAAACACAAAAGAATGCGACATCTAGCGACAGCGAAGAAAAAAACACAAATACTAATAAGATGACCAAATGTATAGGAAAAGGTGAACGACAAAAATATTGAAAAAATCATCCTTCACATTGATAAAAAATTTCTTCGTAGTCTCCCCACTTTTGCCTACTTTAGTTTTCTGAAGGTTTCACTTATACAGCGTGTGAATTGCACACACTGATTTTGTAAAGTGGGCATGGGGAACCGCATCGGTAACCTTTATTGGATCACCAACACCTCTGCTATAGGTCACCCTAAGTGGTTCGCCACGTTTGGTGATTTAGCAGGGGTGCCCGGGTTCATGGGGTGAGATTTGTCTAGGCCTTGGAGGCGGATGACCCCAGATTCCTACTACCCATCCCTTAAACTCTTTTCCTTCCCATAACCACCCTCTACATCCTTTCATTAAAAAAAACCCTCTACACAGCATCCTCAAAGATGACATAGGCCCTGAGGGAAATTATTTAGGGCCTCCTGTGTGAGCTCATGGAAAAAAAATAATAAAAAAAATAAAACCTATTGTACAATTCACACGCGGTAGAAGTGAAACCGTCAGAAAACTAAAGTAGACATGAATGGGGATGCTACGAAGCATCACACAAAGAGGAGACCGATTACACCATCTATAGATGATTGTGTTTGTCTCTTTTTAATGTAGCTATTTTTCAATTCATCGAGTTTCAATTCATCACAAAATCAAATGTAATACCTACCTACCAAAATCTATTGATATTATTAAACCTTCACAATTCTATTGTGTAGGTAGTTTTGCAATTCAAAGAAATAAAATTTATGCTCAAAGACGTTTAAAGGTTATTTGTCTACAATTTTAAGCTATTTTCAAGGTTTCCAAGACGCGCTTGGGGAGATATTTCACTAAAATAATGCTTTAGTATTAATAGGCAGGTGGAATTTTAAATCCAAACAAAGACCTACATTATTTATTATTTCATCCCGCTGTGTTTATAATTTATCACCGTTTTTGTTTATCGTTTTCACTTTGGCCTTGGAAACATAGTTTTGGAAAGAGCGGCAGTAAAATATAAACTCTGTTTCAATACCTGACGAAATTTGAAAATAAAATTTAATTTGTGGACAATTATTACGCCAAGCAGTTTTATTTTTTAATTTTTTATTATTAAATTAAAAGAAACATAATATTTCGCTTTCTTAACTTAAGTACAGATTATTATATATAGAATAGTAGCAGAGTCGGCTCTAGGAGTCCAGAAGTGGAAGGTAATTTAAAAAAATGATATTACCTACGATAAAATATCAAATTAAATATAATAATATTCATTTGTAGGAACCTCACGATTTTTAGAGTCAAATTCACCCACTTACTACGTCAAATTACATTTAAATATGCGAAATCAACCAACGTTTATTGAACCATCTCTTTCAGACGCATAATATTTATCATGCTCTCTTCCTTACGGCAATGACCCAAACAGTTTTTAGAATCCGAAAACATTTTTATTAGGCGACATAGTGCAATCTCGTTTATTGCATGGTGCGTAAAGATGCAGAAGACATGATATTGGGACATTTGATAAATTGACCCAGCCAATTGCGTCAGAAAGAAAGTTTCCATGACGTTAGATGTCACTGCTTACCGGTGCCGGCTATCTCTCCCGGAGCATTTCAAATACATTAGAATAATACCAGTTATTTTGATTTGCTGAATATTTCTTAATAATATTATATTTTACTGTCATCTTATAATTTTGGGAGGTTTTTGACCAATAGTCCTGAAGGACGAACCGCCACTGTATAGTAGTATATATATAGTAGTGTATAGTATAGGTAGTGGTAATATTTTTTAATTTTGTTCCAACAATTTAGGTTTAAATAGTTTTTTTTAAAGGTATTAATATTCATTCATTTACATTTTTAGGTTATCTTGAAGGAGATTATATTATATATGTACGCCCTCGTGGCCAATGCTTCTCTTGCCACTTTCAGTCTTGACAGTATTTGTGTACAATTTATTACGTGTTCTAGTATAATATTCGTGTACTTGTAACGTTTTTATAAATGTTGTGTTTGTGTGTATAAGTCCATTTTGTATTTTGTAGATTAAAAGTCATATGTTATATTCGTACAATGTTCTTATTTTCCGAATGTTCATTTCCTGGTATAGTTTAAATAACTAACCATTCACATTTGCGTCATATATTCTTTTTACACATACTCTTCGTTCATTCACTCTACAAGCCCGAACCAGTCTCTCACAATCCACCCCACCACATAGGAGGTGGGCAAACGCATCCGCCATCAAGACCTATACAAACCTCACTCCATAAACCTGGGCACCCCTGCTAATTATCAAATGTAGCGAAACACTTGGGGTGATCTAAAGCAGAGGCGTTGATTATCCAATACACGGTTGTCGGAGTGGCGTACCCAAAGATATTCAAATGTAAGAGATATGCTATGATCTCCGCCCAATTGTCGGCGGATTTCCTGAAAGTATAGAAATAATATGGAAAGTTGTTGATTTGTTTAAGGTGTGCAATAACAAAGCGTTAACAAAGTAGTTTGAATACGGAAATAATTCTTTCATTTAGTTGATTTTTTAAGGTGTGCAGTAGTATTGGTTAATAATATCGGCGACACCAGTACAGACAACACAGTCTGATTTCACAAAAAAAAGGTTTTTTTTTATTTCGCAGGATTCAAACCCGCGTTTGCTAGAAGTCTGTCTCTCTGGCCGCTCAGACTTGATAGGCAACTTGCCAACTACGCTATGGAAGGTACACGATGAGGTGCGAATTTACAGCATTATATTGGAACCGAGTCTTTGTATAGAACTAAGAATTTGAAGTCACTAACGGCGCTAAAGAAGTTCCACTCAAAAACAACAAAAATTTTGTCTAAATTATTTATAATGATACCATCAAAGTTACACTGCCTCCTCTGTATATGTTAATAGTCCCAGATAATAGATGGCACCACTAAATCACACCCGCCACGTCATGCCTCATCCCTGAGTACAGTTGCGAACTGCGAAACGCGTGAGCGACCAATGAATACCATTGCGGAATCAGCGAGGCGACATCTATGAACTTTAGCACGGACGCGAACCAAATAATATTAAATTGGAAATTATGCATTTCTGATGGAAGCTGTGGTGAAATTTCAATATAAGCGATCAATTTTGATTTCGTTCGACCCACGACTTAACCACATTCAAATATAACTCGACTGAATCATAACTGTCTAATAGTTTCTTCAAACACAGCATACTTATTTTGTGGCACCATTTAAATTAAAAACTAATACCTAGCTTATTTAGTTTTAACCACGTTTATTGTTAAAAAACACCGACAATTTTTTAAAAGGGTTATTTTTAAACTTTTTATTTTTTTAAGTCAAAAATTCTTTAGCACCATTGTGATTTAAAACTTGATAAAACCAAAAATAGCGTCACTTAAAAGAAACGAAAACATACATCCATAGGATTTAGCCTGCGATATAATGAGATAGAATAATCGGTCTCCTTTTTATGCGGTGCTTCGTAGCCTCCCCACTCTTGTCTATTTTAGTTTTCTGAAAATTTCACTTCTACCGCGTTTGAACTGCACATATGTTGTTGAATTGAAAACTTCTTTAGCACCGTTGTGATTTGAATCTCGATGAAACGAAAAAGCGACACTAAAAGGAGACAAACACATGCATCTATGGGATTTAGCCTGTGAGAGAATGAGATAGTATAATCGGTCTCCTCTTTGTGCGGTGCTTCGTAGCCTCACACTCTTGTCTACTTTAGTTTTCTGAAGGTTTCTCCTCCACCGCGTGCCATCTCGTATAGATGCTTAGTTCCAGCTTTTGACACGTTATATCAGGGAGATCGGTTGGGCACTGGTGGCGTTGCAATAGAGAACTCCAGTCCAATTTTTTAAATTTCTAACTTAAATAACTGCATTTTTATTTTTATTTTTAGAGTTAGTTTTAATAGTTAAAATAATTTTCAAAGTTTTAATTTTTCAAGATCCCCGAAAACCACTGTATGTAAGGTGAATCGTGTGATGTCATCACTCCTGAAAAGTTACTATAGGATCGGGAAATCAGCTGATCAACTGCCGCCAATTTGAATTTGTTGTTCGAAGTATTCTCCCTAGAAGTAGCATTATTATTGTGCAGTAGTTTTTGAATATTTTCAATAATAGAGATAAACTAATAAGAGGTTTCTTTAATTTTGAAACATTATTTAGGCCTAAGTAAAGTTTCAATAAAACAACAACTAAATCTCTATAAGCAGTATGTAAATAAACGAATAAATTAACATTATGGCTTGTGTCATACATACATTTCCATACAATGACTTTACGGTGACGTCACGACACGAAAAACAGTGACGTCACCTCTAAACATTCAGTAATGCCAACTTGACGGCATGTTTTTACGACCCGATAAAAAATTGACTTTTTAATAATTTTTTTTATAAACTGTGCGTTTAATATTATTAAATAAAACTTATATATTCAGAATCAGCGTTTATTGGTCTAAATCAGTGATTCCCAAAGTGGTCCAGGTGGACCCCCAGGGGTCCATGGGAGACTCGATGGGGGTCTACGTTGGCGTGATAAAAAAATGGGAGTCCACAAGTTGTAAGTGGGAGTCCATGAAAATTTATCTGGTTTCGATAGTAAAGAACAAAATGTTGGCTTGGCTTTACCTATCAATGTAGCAGATAATATACACTACTAAAAAAAATTAACGGAGCAAAAAAAAAACCAAATTTTTCGATGATTTTTGACAGGCTGTATTTCAGTGAAAAATGGTCGTATTGAGACTTTAAAAAAAGCGTTTTGAAGCTTTCAGATCATAATTTTCATATTTTTGACAATTTTTTTTTAGAAGCTACGATTCTCACGCAATACTAATTTTTAGCTATTATTTTGGTACACAGGCTTGAAATTTTTTTTTCCGTTAGGCTGACGTATGAATCAAATAGCCTTAATATTAGGTCCTTACATATGAAATTGGCGTTTTGTATGGGAGGAACATAAAGTCGATTTTTTTTTTAATATAATATATTTATTTAATCAAAGTATGTACCAATGCTATCTATGCATTTTTGCCATTTCAAACGTAGTTCTTCGATCCCTGTACTAAAACAACCATTCGGACGGGAATCAATAAAATCTTTGAAGGCGGTTTGGACTGCCCCATCAGAGTTGAATTTTTTCCCTTGCAAGAAGTTATCCATATTTCGAAAAAAATGGTAATCTATTGGGGCAAGGCCCGGAGAGTACGGTGGATGTCTTAGACATTACAATTGAAGCTCCTCTAATTGGTTAGCCGTCTGTTGTGCAGTGTGTGGTTTAGCGTTCTAACGCGCGTTTGTTGATTTGCTTCACTCAATTCGTGAGGTACTCACCTTTCAAGCTTTCAAGGAAAATACAAATGAATTATTATTTTCGAAACACAAATACATGAGTAAATAGCTGTATAAATTTGAATTTGGAATTCCTAACCAAAGAGAAGATATTTGAGATCAATGTTGCCAGTACGGCAAAACGCCAATTTCATATGTAAGGACCTAATATTTAGCAACAATTTCCTTTTTTTAAAACCTCCCTTAATTTTTTTGAGTAGTGTATTTTAAGAAGGTCTATTTAAGAAAACATTGTGAATTTTTCGAAGCATTTCCTCAGAAAATATGATAATTTTCAGCTGCTATACATCGAACGCCATCATCAGACATAGCTTTTGTGTGCATTTTGAAGGCCACAGTTTTCATCTCAAATCAATAGGGTTTTGAAAGAACGTGTGTCTCTTCTATGTTAACCTAAATTTTCACCAAAAAATGGAAATTAATTTTTTTACAGGTGTATAAAAAGGAAAACTTGATTTTTTGCCATTTTTTTAACATATTTTTGACAATGATATTACTACGAATTTAGGCTCACATAGAGCGCAATTATATAAATAAGGTATCTTCACATTTCAAATGTTTGGTTTAAAACTTTCTGAGCTAGAGAGCACACAAAGTCCAAAAAAGTCGTTTCGAGAAAAATGTGTACCACGCGGTTCGACACAAACACCGTCGTATTACCGGAAAAAATTGAATTTTTTATTTAAAACTTTGGGAACATATTCAAATTGTTGTACTAACAATTTATGAAATAAAAAAATAAAAACATTTTTTTTAGTCATCTACATGTATTTTCCCCCTAAGTCTGCAATCATAATATTTTAATAAATAGAAAACAAGAAAGTATATATTTTTATTTTTATTTATACCACTCCGAATTTAAGGTTGGAACTCAGCCGCGACGCAAATTTCCATAGTTAGATCTAATCTTCACTTTTTTGACGAGTTTTGGGAATATGGTAGAAATGTAACAGCAGGGGGTCCACCGAAATCAGTAGAATTTTGAAAGGGGTCTACGAGAAAAATAAGTTTGGGAACCTCTGGTCTAAATGAACATATTTTTTTAAAGCCATAATATTTTTCACTGGAGTTCCTTATTGAGTTTTGCGCGTATTTTTTGACAGTGAAGATACTGTAATTCATTTTTAAAATATTTTTATGTGAGTAGATATGATAAGGTAGGGCTGGTGTGCCTGTGTGGAATGTACGTCGTTAAGTGTACTTACATCTTCTTCAACACGCATACCACTCCACGCTAGATCAATACCCCATGACATAACTTACCCCGCGCATCCTTGAATAATATATCGTGGCGTGACTGCAATCTGCATACCCCTTTCCAGACATCTTCCTTGCTATTATAACGTAATGCAAAGACTTCAGTTTTCCATAATGTTTTTAAGCAACTAGAAAATTCTATTATATTTATGATATACTAGCATAATGTTCTACAGTTCAACCACTAAATAATAATACTTGGATGATTTATACAGGGTGTCCGGGGGTAAAGCGCATTAACTTCGGGGGGTGATTCTACATGATAATATGAGTAAAAAATTTAAATAACTTTTTTCGAAATTCCCACTTTTAGGGGTAGTTTTGTGGTAAAAAGATAAAATTAGACCGGCGTGTGTGGGCAGCATTATTATTTTCCGCCGTTGCCAACAAACCGCCCCCTGCGTTCGCGTTCTCCAATTCTGTCAATGTCAGGGTTGAATTTCAATGTAACAATTTTATTGACGTAGCAGTACTTCACTTTAAAAAACTTAACTGTTGTTAATCAAAACTTGTTGATTTAATGTGTCTTTGTCTAGTGTGTATTTAAGACTGACTTAAAAGAACAACTTTATTCAGTGCGTGTTTTCTTCAGACTTACTTTTGTTTATTTAGTTGTAGGCTTACCTAACTGTAAAAATTGTGTTTATTTGTGCGTAATTTTGTCATTGAATTATTGTGACAATGCCGCGTAATTTTATTATTAAATTATTATTTCAATGCCTGGTTTACCAACGAAGAACGGGCAGACAATTATTAATGAGATACGCCACAACGTACGAATTGATAATAATATTACTTTATGTTTACATGCTTGTTTACAAGCTGAAGGTGGACATTTTGAAAATTCGTTAAACTTGTAAAAAGCGATGACATTAGTTAAGTGTTTAATTAATTTATAATAATTTTATCGTTAAAAGCGTGACTTCAGTTGTTATTTAAGAGCGTTTAACCAGCCAGCGGACGAAAATCCACATTTCGTTGAAAGTTGTTCTTACGATCGTGAGATCATGAGAAAGATTAATTATTCTCCGTATCAGCTTTTTTGAATTATAACTCAATATCGAATTTATTTCAATCCAAATTAGCTTTAATTTATACCTTCATCCAAAAATGCTGAAAGGCGTGATGATAAAACTATTAAAATAATGTACTTTTTGTTATTATTTTTTGATTATAAATATTTATAATTTTTTAAAAATGACTAAATTTAATAAGAATGTTAAAAAAATCTGAAATATATTAGTTTGTAAGTGCCCAAATAAATACACAAAAGGACCAATTTTCGTCAAGAAACACATGTACAAACATAATTTTTAATGATTTTATTGAAACTAAAATTAAAATTCTAAAACATGCGTTTGCTAAATAATGTATTGATTTATTTTACTGCATGATTTTATTATTTGAAATGGGTGTGGTATAATACAAAATCTTTTTTGAAAATTTAACAAATCTGCCAACGACCTATGGAATAAATAACCTTATTATACTAAAAATTAAAAAAAATTTCTCTAAATTTATTACATGCGAATGCTAGATAAAAGAACAATCTTTTGAAATCAATTTATAATTTTTTGTGGAAAAGAGTCAATACGTCTAAAATCTGATTTGAAAATGACATATTTCTGGTTTTCTCTGGTAATGCCCTCTTCAGTACAGTTCTCTTTTAAAATTTTGTTTAAAACATACGTATTTGTATAAACGTCAAATTATCAAGTTGGCGAAGCGTTATTGTTTACAAACGGTTTCCATAGATACAGGCCAAATCACAAACAAGCAACGTTGCAATAATCGCGCTCGAGTTGCAATGTCGGGTAAGTTCTACCTTACACTAAGGATTTTTAGTAGGTATGTCTTTTTGTATGGGAAAAAAAAGTTGGAATTTCAAAAAGTTATTAATCTTTTTTACTTGTACTGTAATATAGAATCACCTCCCGAAGTTAATGCACTTTACCCCCGGACACCCTGTACAGTGCCGTTTTAGTGAAAAATCACCTCAAGGGCGCTGTACAAACTTATAATACATTTCTAAAATAAATAAAAAAGAACTACAAGCTAGGCAAAGAATTAAAAACAACTTATGACTAAAAATTGCATAGACCGGTTCATTGATCACCGATATGAAAATATATGTACGATATTTTGACCGAATAACGCGATGCTGCCTAAAAGTGAACGAAAACAGGACCATACTCACCTGGGAGGTCGCTTGAAATTAACACTGTTTATTGTCTATTTAATTATTGTGAACACTAACTAACATCACGCCGTTATATCGCAGGGGTAGGCAGAGAGGACGAACCGCCAAACAACTCGATCTTGCCTCGTTCACATTCATACATCGTCTCATACGTGCTCTTCTATTATTCCGACTCTTCACATGGCCCAACTCAAGTATCTGATTCACTTGGTCATGCCATGTCTTCCTCGGGCGTCCCCGATTTCTTCTTCCATTCACATTTGCGTCATATATTCTCCTTACACTCCTTTCCTCGTTCATTCGCTTTACATGCCCAAACCATCTGAGCGTCCCTTTCTTAATCTTACTCATCACGTTTACATCAGCCTTGCATTCTTCGCGGATCTCCACATTTCTCACACGATCGTACATGGTTTTACCACACATACGCCTCAGGGATCTCATTTCTACAGCGTTCAGTCTACTTTCATCCTTCCTCTGCCAGTTCCATGCCTCACTGCCATACATCAGGGTAGGTACCAGCACTCCATTATGGACGGCTAACTTCGCTTCTTTGGATAGCTTTTTGTTGGCGCCAACGGCGTTCAGTCCTCCATTAATAGAGTTGCCTGCATTTACCCTTCTTTCAATATCTCTGTCAGCCCTTCCATCTCTCGTAAACATACTTCCCGAGTACACAAACTCTTCCACCTGCTCCAAATACTCATAATTTACAACTATGTTGCACATTGTTTTCATACTCTCTCTTTCAAATACCATGACTTTAGACTTACTTACATTCATCATTAACTCATTCTTCATACATACTTCGTTCATCCTTGACACGAGAGACTGTAGATCTTCCATGCTGTTAGAAATCAGCACCGCATCATCAGCATACAACAGGCAACATACTTCCAGATTACTCAAAAACATGTTATTGTGAACACGTGTTATTTAATCCTGAAAAATATTTTAATATTAATATGTAATAATATATTCTTTGATGAGTGTATTTTGGAAAGTAAAAGCAACATTTAATGGTGGGTGGTGCAGTAGTACCTATAAGGATTTGATCTTCCTAAATGTGATTCGTCAAGAGACAGATTGATGTGTAAGGACTCGAGTAATTTTAATTCAGTGAGAAAAGTGTGATTAAGACATATCATAGCCAATACAAGTATGATAATCAGATAGGTTTATTTAAATTAAGGGTATGAGAGCCCAAAAAGATAGATTTTTAGATTGAACATAAATTCTGTTGGGCTTGTTATGCATCTTAATTCCAGAGGGAGTCTATTCCAAGCCTTAGGCCCAGATACTCCAAAAGCACGATCTCCAAACTTAGTATTTGGCTTTCTATAGTCTACATGGAGTGCTGGTACCTACTCTGACGTAAAACTGTTAACCCTGAATTATTTTTGTTATTACCAAAAATTAATAATCTGCAATGGTATACTAAATGTAATATAATCTTTAAACCATTTAATCAAATCAATTAATTTGAATTTTTTGTTGAGAGGGCGGACCGCCGGAAAAAACGAAGCATCGCACAAAGAGGAGACCGGTGGGCTATGGAGCACCGCACGGAGAGGAGATCGATTATACCATCTCATTCTCTCGCAGGCTAAATCCTATAGATGTTTGTGTTTGTCTCTTTTTAGTGTCGCTATTTTTCGTTTCATCGAGTTTCAATAAACTCAGAACGTTGCAAAAAAAATTTCACATCAAAAAGATCGTTTGTATTTTTGAAGTAAAAACTTCTTTGAAACACGATGAAACGAAGCGACACCAAAAAGAGACAAATACATACATCTAAAGGATTTAGTCTGCGAGAGAATGAGATAGTATAATCGGTCTCCTCTTTGTGCGGTGCTTCCTAGCTTCCCCACTCTTGTCTACTTTAGTTTTCTTAAGATTTCACTTCTACCGCGTGTGAATTGCACACTCTAATTTTTAAGGGTTGTAGTTGGATCATTTATTCATTTTTAGAAATGGTATTATTGAGTTTTGTTGAGGTTGAGTTATTTACCTCTAATAGTTCCAGTAAATGTAATCTGTAACTCTTTCTTTCTATTGATTAAATATTAAATAATTAATGACTGTTGACTTCAATAGTATTCACGTCAATTTTGAAAAACCTTCGACCATCAAAGAGGGGAATCCAATCTTCTAACGAAGAGTACCTCATTCATTTGATTTTCTAAGTAAATCAGTTTTTACGGAAAATATCAATAAATTCCTTTAAAAGAATCACAAATAAAAATTAAAAATAGATTTTAGGTATATAAAAGCATGTAAATGTAAATTAAAAAAAATATTTGCGAAGTTTGAAGAAGAAAATAAATAAATTCGTCTACAAAAAAAGACTTTGTATAAACGATGGCCTCTGTGGACGAGGGGTAAGGATCTCGACCAGAAATCCGATGGTCGTGGGTTCAAATCCCGGAGTGGAAAACATTCTCATTATCTCTGGTATAAGACTAACATTAAGAAATCAAATGTTGGTTGAAATGGCTTTAGCAGTATTTTATAACCGGATCTGAATAGCCGGGTACTACCCTACCTTCCCCATTCCCATCTCCTTTCCCTCCTCGCTACTTTCAGTCTCACAAAATACCCATATTGGGGATGCCGAAGTCTCACTGGCTCCAGAGCAATTGGGACTCTAGTGCGGTATTCACATTATTTTACTTTTTTAAACAATTGTTTTTTTTCACATGAGCTCAACACAGGAGGCCCTGAGGAAAATAATATCCCTCAGGGCCTATGTCATCTTTGGGGATGCTGTGTGGAGGGTTTTTTTTAAAGGAAAGGAAGGAGGAGAGTTCTGGGAAGGAAAAGGGTTTAAGGGGTGGGTTGGAATCTGGGGTTCAGTGTATCCTGTTCATCCGCCTCCAAGACCTAGACAAACCTCACCCCATGAACTCGGGCACCCCTGCTAAATCACCAAACGTAGCGAACCACTTGGGGTGACCTACGGCAAAGGTGTTGGTTATCCAATAAAGATTTCCGGGACGGCAGTACCCATTCCCGCCTCCCAAATTGTAAAATGATACCACAAAGTTAATTTGCAATTAATAGAAAAATATAAGCGAATTTTCGCAATGCGGTTTCAACAATTTGATAATGTGTAACAGTTGTGATGTGTTTTCGTTATTTGTTTTTGGGTTGTTATACCGTGATGCGCTACGTCCTTCTTTAGCCAATGTTTCGGACAGCGTTGCAGTGTCCATCATCAGGACAGATCCGGCTTTGATGTGAATGGTTATTAAGTTATTATTTACTTAATTTATTATTCTCTTTTTGGATTACAAATTATTCTTTGTGTTTTATTTTATTTTCTGTCTATATATTTTTTGTTTATTTCTAATTATTGTTAGCATCTATACGTATTGAGAAACAAATCGTTAACTGTCCATTCTGTGAACTTTTTAAAGTGGATTATTATCATTTACGCTCATTCCAATAACGATCTTATAAAATTTACTCTAAACACAATAAATAAATATCTTAGACGCCGAAACAGCTATCATAGTAATAAAAACTTACTGACTAGCGGAACATTTAAATTGATTCAGATACAACTGTATTTAAAAAAAATTAAATGGAGAATTTCCACGAAATAAACACAAATGTTTATTTTTTTTATTTTTAACTTTATGTGTAAAAGCTCAATTCAATTTCAATTTCTTTTCCCCATCTCACTAGACTAGAGTCTGTTCTGAGGTGAGTAAATAACATATTATAAAGATATGTATCAACAAAGATATGTATGTTAAAAAAAGATAAAAATATATGCATACATGCATATGTGTACTCATGCAGGGTGTTAAGGGACGTATTTGACTTACTTTAACCAGTGATTCCTGACATTATTTGAGTAAAAAATGTAAATGAAATTTTGGTCTCCGGTGACTTTTTTTGACGACTTTTTTTTTTTTAAATTTTTTCTTCAAAATCAAACAAAAAAAAAATTCTTCCGCATGTCATCACTGGTCACTCAGCCGAGTGTCCGACGAACCCCTTACACCGCCTCCAGCTGTTCAACAACTACCATTTTTTTAAGTTTTTGCAGAAAAAAAAAAAAAAAACATCAAAATGTCACCGGAGACCAAAATTTCATTTACATTTTTTACTCCAAATAATGTCAGGAATCACTGGTTAATGTAAGTCAAGTACGTCCCTTAACACCCTGTATACGTATTGTGGTTATGTTAAGTATTTACATGTTGTTTTTATTAAAATGTTCATAAAAAGAATACGTAATATATTATAAGATTACACATGGAGATAAGAAAATGTAAATACAGTTGGTACATGATTATATAATAGCTTATGTTATTCTCTATAGAGAGAAAAAAAATGGCCTTTTTTATACGCCCGGGGTCTCAAAAGTTTCATATGATCTGTAGCTATTCGAAAACGTAAAAACAAATTAAATTATTGTTCACCTTTTTTAGTCCGCTAAAATGGCCGGAAGTTTTTTTAAAAAAAAATAGATTTCTTGTTTTGGAAAAAAAAATAAAACAAAGGGCCCATGTTTTATATTTTTTACCAAACTTAATTTTTGTTCCATGACTGCAGCACAAAGAACGCAAAAAAATATATTTTTTTAAACAGACGTGATGTGTTTGTTAAAAATATAAAAGGAGAAAATAACACTTTTTCTGGATAAAATCAGAATTATTGTTGACTTACTTGAATTCATAAACTTGAACTTTTTTTTCATTTTTGTCAGTTATACACATTTTTAATAATAAACAAAAGTTAAATTGCTGAACCAAAAAAAAATTATAAAAAATTTAAAAAAAAATGGTTTGTTTTCTGATTTTCACTGCATATTAGCGGGTAAATAACCATTTAAAAAAAAAATTAAATGCAGTTCTCATTTTCTTGGTAAGACGCAACTTTTGAGACCCCGCGCGTTTCTGAATTGAAAAAGTTGAAATAATTGACACCCCCTATCATACAGGGTGTCTGGGGGTAAAGTGCATTAACTTCGGGAGGTGATTCTACATGATGGTAGGAGTAAAAAAGATTAACAACTTTTTCCGAAATTACAACTTTTTTTTTACCGTACAAAAAGATGTACCTACCAAAAATCCTTAGTGTGAGGTATGATCTTACTTGCTGAGAGCCTGCCGGGTGCCTGACTCGATTGTGATTATTGTGGAAAATAATAAATCTGGCCACACACGCCGGACTAATTTTATCTTTTTACCTCAAAACTGCCCCTAAAAGTTGGAATTTCAAAAAAAAGTTATTTATCTTTTTTACTTGTACTATCATGTAGAATCACCTCCCGAAGTTAATGCACCATACCCCCGGACACCCTGTTTAATTAATGTTGCTAACAAGCATATTTTATTATATTTGAATATTATATAATTTATTGAGTAATTATGTGTAAGGAGAATGTCCATATAATGTACTCCTGTTAGTTCTTAAGTATATTACGAATGTCTGTTCTTTCCTTTTCAGTCAACCATACCTCAAATTGTAATATTTATTTATTTGTGACTTTGTTGCAAAATATCCAAAATTTCTTTGGCTAACAGCTGTTTTAGCGAAAAAATATAAGAGATTATGAGTTTGGACATAATCAAAAGCAGTTCTGAGTTGGAATAGGTGTGCTAGTATGTTTTGGGATAAAACTGCCTTATGTCCAAAATACAGACTTTAAAAAAAAAAAAATTCTTTATTCATAGAAATATCTTAGGTGTATACAGTTTTTACAGATTTTTCGACTACCACACTAGGCACAATAAACATCTATTATAAGCAATAATTATCAGCCTGAAACACTCATCCACATTGAAAAATCTTCCGAGAAAAGATACATGACGCCAACGGGACTTGAACCCGTGTCCTCTCGATTGCCGGTCGATTGCTCTGACCACTGAGCTATGGCGGCTTATCTTTTACCCGCCAAATGATTCAATATATGCTAGTGTTTCATTCAACAATTACTGCTTTTTATATTTTTTCCACCTGAAAACAACCAACTTTATTTTTGCGAGAGAAACATTGTAAGTGTTAAATCCCTCGCTAGGTGGCGTCGAGACAAATTATGTCTTCATTTATTGGGGAAATACTTAAACTTGTCAAATATTAATTATTATTTTTAATTGTAAAACTAACGTTTTTAAGACAAGATTTTTTATGCATAGCACAAAGGGTAACAATTATTATAAGCAATAAATAAATAAATAAATAAATGAAGACATAATTTGTCTCGACGCCACCTAGCGAGGGATTTAACACTTACAATGTTTCTCTCGCAAAAATAAAGTTGGTTGTTTTCAGGTGGAAAAAATATAATAAGCAGTAATTGTTGAATGAAACACTAGCATATATTGAATCATTTGGCGGGTACGAGATAAGCCGCCATAGCTCAGTGGTCAGAGCAATCGACCGGCAATCGAGAGGACACGGGTTCAAGTCCCGTTGGCGTCATGTATCTTTTCTCGGAAGATTTTTCAATGTGGATGAGTGTTTCAGGCTGATAATTATTGCTTATAATAATTGTTACCCTTTGTGCTATGCATAAAAAATCTTGTGTTAAAAACGTTAGTTTTACAATTAATAACAATAAACATCGCCTTAGTTCTTAATTGTCCAAACGACCATTTGAAAATTTGACATGAGGTGAAGGTTTTCTTTAATTATTTCAATGAAAAATTATGATAGGTGTTTAAGATAAAGCTATTTCCGTAAAGGCAAAGGTCTCATTAGTTTAAATAATTCTTAATTAAGTGATTAAGTATCCTTTTTTATACTTTATTTTTAGTTTTAAAGCGGAGATTGAACAAAAACTAAAATGGTCATTTGGACAATTAAGAACTGAGGCGACATGCCCGTATTATGTCTTAAAGATTTCTTCGAACTGCTTGTGATCGGTAGTTTTAGAATAATCTTTAAAAACAAATTTCTGAGATTTATAAATGTTTCATTTTTGAATAAATTTTTAAAGATATTAAATGTATTTAATACTAATTATTTTTCATCTTGATAGGTAGGTATATCTTGTTGGTAGCATACTAAAGTACCTACTAAACGCCTTTCGTTTTCGAATAATATCATAATAAAACCAATCATATTTCTCTCCCGCAATCCAAATAATTGATTCCTAACATTATTCAATCTCTCCATATGATATTATTTAGCTGCGTGAATTATTCATCAGAAAGAAAGATCGCTCCTACTACTTGTGTAGTATATTACTCTTACGTATGGCTATTGATAAATAATATATTATTACCCCTCTGCAGGCGATACAATAATAATATATACGACAGCCTACTAGGTTAGTTCTTACTTTATGGGCGGTCCATTAGGGTTGCCAAATTATATTTTTAACATCGATTACATTAGCTCCACAAGAAGAAGTTCTGGGAAGGAAAAAAAAACGAGTGTGCTTTAGACCACACAAATGAAGTAAAACTTCTGCTCCATCTATATGATAGGAAGAGAGAAAGTAAATGTGCGCGCGCATTGCTCTCTCTTGCTCCTACAGAGTGATACAGACAATAGGCCTGCTCCTACAGACAATAGCTCGCTTTCGTAACGATCTCGTCACGCATTCGTCAGCTTACTCCCCAAATCAAGCGTGCGTAAAGTTTTACTTCAAAAAGTATGAGGGGTGGGTTGGAATCTGGGGTACAACGTGTCCAGGAGTGACGGGCGTATGAATATCAGTGAGCTTAGTAAGCTGCTCACCTGATTATCGGATATCTTCGTAACCGTTTGGGATTTAGACCTAAATGGGTGACAATTGTCTCTCTCACGTAGTACTACTGCTGACACCTTGAAAACACATTTTTCTACATATTCTAGTGACATTGCAACTACATTTATACTCTAACAACATCTGTTAGGAGACATTGAAACTACATACACATTCAATTACACCATTAGATTGTCAATTCAGATAACTAACATTAATTTAACCGAGAGTCTATTTGTTCGGTTTTCGGAACAACTCGTATAGGTCTCATCGTTGTATCGCCCTTACTATCATAGTGAGAAATATAGTATTCACGTTGTTAAAAAGAGAAAACACCACGATTTATATTGAAATACAAAAACTAACCATTAAATAAGTAAAATGTACACCTTTATGAAATCAAAGTTTCGATTTTATTAATTATTTTTACATATAACGACATAAAAAGTGAGGTGACAATAACGTTTATAATTCATTTGTCTAATCAAATATGTGTATATTATAATTTTTTTCGATATCATTTATTTTAGTTAGAAACAACTTAAGAAGTGAAATTTTTAAAACATTTTTGTGTTTGGGTGAAAATATTATATCAAAAATTATTATGTTTAAATCCATTTTTAAAATTTTTAAAGCGTTTTTTATCGAATTTGAAAAATAGTTTTTAGTTTTCGGATACGTTCAGAATATTCCATTTATTTGGATTAAAATATTTTGACCCTCTAACACAGTGGTTCCCAACCTTTTTCTGACCCGGGACCACTTGTACGTTTATTTTTTCGACAGGGACTCTAGCTACCCCCCCCCCCCCCCAGGACGGATAAATTTTTTGTGAAGTCGAAATTTGTGTTTTGTCAACTTTAATGGGGGAGGGGGGGTGACACCAAGAAGTTATCCGTCCCAGGTGCAACCCATGCTAGCCTAAAAGCTCCACTACACTACTCGCGAAGTTGATCGAAGTTAATCGAGTACGCTTCGCTTCGCCTGACTTCCGATAATTGTCGGTATTTGGCCCAATTCAAAGGACTCGAAGTGCTCCGAATCGTCGAAGCGAGTAGTGTAGTAAGCCTCTGAGGATGGATGGCACAACGGGAGGAGCGTAATGGGATAGGGTAGGACGGGTTCTAACAGAATATTTACCACAACGGAAGGGGTAGGATGGGGTGGGACAAAACGGAATACCACATTGGCCACTGACCACTGACCACAAGGTACAATAATGATAAACTGAATATTGTCACGATTTTTTTTATTCAGACTTCTCGACCAGGGACGGCCCGCGCACTAATGCGATTATTGACCAGTGCACCATCGCGGACCATCTTCAATGGTTCGCGGACCACTAGTGGTCTACGGACCACTGGTTGGGAAACCCTGCTCTAACATAATAGGGCCGAGGCTATAGGGGTTAATGAGTATTGCATGTTTTCGACTGCGGTTTAATTTAAGTTCGATGTTTTCTGAAAAATATATTTTTGACAACCCTACCATTTCACGCATGGGTGGCAGTATTCGTGCAAGGGTAGTTCCTCCCGGATGGGGGGTTAAGGGGGTGGGGAGGGGAAGGAGACAGAGCAGCGAGAGAGGAAGGGGGGATATTTTGATTAATTGACTTGGAAATGATCAATGGGCCTGTTCATTCAATGTGAAATCATAACAAACGGAACGAGCGGCCTAATGTATGGAGGACTCGATGCAACGTGACTTGGACCTTTATTCCCCTGGATTATTTAGAAACGGAGCAAATTAATGTGACTTTAACAATATATTGTTGTACAAATGAAGTAGGTATTGAATAATTCTACGGCTAATTTACGCGTATTTTGGACGGGCGAAATTTAATGAACACGGGGGTTGTTAAAATTATTCATGTTCTATTATTGTGGAAGCGTGGTAGATAAATACTCTCAGTATCGCCTTGGTAAAATGCAACGATACATAATCGAAAAGTTATTGCTGGAAATGGCTTTAGCCGTGACTATGGGAGGCGGGTATGGGTACCGCCGCCCTGGGAACCATTCATGGTATTAAAAACATCCCTGTCGTAGGTTTCCCCAAGTGGTAGTCTTCGTTTGGTGACTTAGCAGAGGTGCCCAAGTTCTTGGAGTGAGGTTTGTCTAGGTCTTGGTGGCGAATGCGTTTGCCCACCTACTGCATTGCTGGCCGGATGGGGAGAGACTATCTGAGGCAGACATATTCGTCTTCAATTTGGGAGGCGGGAATGGGTACCGCTGCCCCCGGGAATCTTTATTGGATAACTAATACCTCTGCCATAGGTCACCCCAAATGGTTCGCTACGTTTGGTGATTTAGCAAGGGTGCCTGGGTTCATGAGGTGAGGTTTGTCTAGGTCTTGGAGGCGGATGACCAGGACATACTGAACCCCAGATTCCTACCCACCCCTTAAACCCTTTTCCTTCCCAGAACTCTCCTCTCCTTCCTTTCCTTAAAAAAACCCTCCACACAGCATCCCCAAAGATGAAATAGGCCCTGAGGGAAATTATTTTCCACATGTAAAAAAAAATAAAAAAAATAATCTAGACCTCTCCAGCTGGACTTTCTCGATCCATCATCGCTTTGCACCGCAGTGAGAGAAGTGGATTCACACGTTTCTCACTCCTGGACATATTGACCCCCCCGATCCTACCCACCCCTCATACCTTTTCCTTTCCCTCTCTATCTATTTTCTAAAAAGACCCACCACACAACATCACCTAAGATGACATAGGGCACGAGGGATTATTCTTTCTCAGGGCCTCCTGTGTGGAGCTATTGTAAAAAAAAGTGGGCATTCTTAATCTTCTTCTTTACTATTTTGCTCTCTGCTCACTACTCTCTCGATCCATCGCTTTGCACAGCAGAGAGAGGGGGGGATTCATATGTCTCTCACTCCTGGACACATTGATCCCAGAATCTTACCCACCCCTCATACCTTTTTCGTTCCCACAACTTCCTTTCCTTAAAAATACCTTCCACACAGCATCCCCAAAGATGATTAGGCCATTCTTAATCTTCCTCTTTCCTGTTTTCTTCCCCTGCTTACTACCTTCAGCCCAACAATATAGGTAGTCTCATTGATCGCGAGCAGTTGGGACTCTTGTATGGTAGTAACATCAAAAAAGGCATTAAAACCGACGAAAAATGTTTCAATTTTATTATTTTTATAATTAGATTCGTTTTCATTTGGTAGGCGGGTGTGGGTACCGCTGCCCCGCGAACAATTTATTGAATAACCAACTACGATAAGTCACCCTAAGTGCTTCGCTATGTTTGGTGACTTAGCAGGGGTGACCAATTTTCTAGGGTGAGGTTTGACTGGGTCTTGGCGGCGAATGCGTTTGCTCACCTACTGCGTGGCGGGCCGGATCGAGAGAGTCTGGATGAGGAAGACCTAACCTAGACTTCTCCACCTGGAATCTCTTAACCCTCGCTTTGCACCGCAGATTACTACCCACCCTTTACACCCTTTTCCTTTCCAGAAGTTTCTCTCTTCTTTTCCCTAAAAAAACCCTCCATGCAGTATCTCCACAGATGACATAGGCCTTGAAGGAAATTATTTTCCTCAGTGACTCCCAAGGAATTTTTATTTTTTAAAAACAATGAATACTAGGAGCAGGTGGATGTGTTTGTTTATTTGGAAAGTATGTTTACGAGATATGGGAAGGCTGATAGAGATATTAAAGAAGGGTGAATGCAGGTAACTCTTTTAACGGAGGATTGAATGCCGTTGGCGCTAATTAAAAACAGTCTAAAGAAGCGAAGCTAGCAGTCCACAATGGAGTCCTGATACCTACCCTGATGTATGACAGTGAGGCATGGAACTGGCAGAGGAAGGATGAAAGTAAACTGAATGTTGTTGAAATGAGATCCCTGAGGCGTATGTGTGGTAAAACGATGTATGATCGTGTGAGGAATGTGGAGATCCGCAAAGAATGCAAAGATGATGTAAGCGTAATGATTAAGATTAAGAAAGGAACGCTCCGATGGTTTGGGCATGTAGAGCGAATGAACGAAGAATATATGACGCAAATGTGAATGGTAGAAGAAGTCGGGGACGCCCGAGAAAGATATGGCACAACCAAGTGAATCAGATACTTTAGTCGGGCCATGTCAAGAGTCAGAATAATAGAAGAGCATGTATGAGACGATGTATGAATGTGAACGAGGCAAGGAGTGTGTGGCAAAACCGAGTTGTTCGGCGGTTCATCCTCTCTGCCTACCCCTGCGAGGAAACTGCATGATGGTTAGTTAAAATAAATATAAAAAACATCTTCCCCAGCTCACTTACCTTACCTAACCTAACCTAACAACATACCCGAACCTAGAATTTTGTTGTCTAACTGAACGCATACAATTGGGACTATTGTGTTAAAGTAACTTTTAAATGTCCCGAAAACCCACTAAAAAACGTTCGAATTCATAATTATTTCATTTTGAATATATACATAACTTCAAATATATATCTGAATTAAATCACAGCCTTCAGAAGAAACAAATTACACTTTCAAAAACTTTTCATATCAAAACAAGAAATAAAAACGTTCCAAGTCTTTAGCAGACATTTTCACCTCAAAAAACAAGCTACGAAGCAAACTTCGATAATGACACAATAGTAAATGGTTTTATTAAAAGTTACTTTTGAAAAATAGATAAAGTTCGTCCTTTTAAAAAAACTCGACAAAGAACTACTTTCATTTATAACTCTCTCGAGGATCTCGCGCTCGATGTTTACGACCATCGAAATAAAATAACGATATTGAAAACTTTAATTGAAAACATTAACCTTAATTTTTATGTTACAGGGCTCCCTCTCTTTCTGAAAAAAATGAGAGTGTGCAATTCAGACGCGGTAGAAGTGAAACCTTCAGAAAACTAAAGTAGAGAGTGGGGTTGTTACAGCCAAAGTAATTAATCCGGATATTATAATATATACCATCCAGCCATTATTTATAATGTCTACCCAATTTAGACAAAGTGATAATTGACACAGAGTAAATCACTTTATCCGGATATTATTCATAATATCAGGTTTAATAAAGTTCGCCAAAGTAATAAATACGGTCCAACTGCACCTAACCTAACAACCTTACCTAACCTAACATAACCTAACCTAACTTAAACTAAATTAACTTATCTTAACCTAACCTTATATTACTATTTAAAGACTACAATAATTAAATATTTCAAATCAACTGACATGAATTAACTACAATAATAATATGAAAAAACAACTAAGTCATAATTAAATTGTCAAAACAATTTTTTTATTGTACATAATGACCAATGACAGCTGTTTAATCACTGACTGTAACAGAGATACCACGAAGCACTTTTTTATCAATGTTATTTTTGTCGTCGAATTCCAGTGCACCTTTTTCTATACAGTTGGTCAACTTATTAGAATTTGTGTTTTCTTTTTCTGAATCGCTAGATGTCGCTTTATTTTTGTTTTCTTTTATTGCCTGCTCATTTTAGAGTGGTTTAAAGATTGGTTATTAATCTTACAAAAGTATAATATGTATATTTACATTTTGGATTCCGTACGATTCGATCCTTTGTCCGTTAAATGTCTGTTCGTTGAGGTTCGTCTTGCGCTTTATACCCCTACACCAAAGGAGGCGTGCGCGGGACTATGAATTTATCTATATTGGAACCGAGTACCCATAAATTTAATAAATATTTTATTGCTATCTCATTCTCTCGCAGGCTAATTTCCTATGGGAGTATGTGTTTGTCTCTTTTTTTTAAGTGTGTTTATTCAGTTTTTAATTTTCCAATATTTTACCTTACAAATCTTACAAAACTAATCAATCAGTTTGATTGTAAGAAATCTTTCGTTTTTCCTATTTCTTCATTTTATAAAGGCGAAAGTTTCTATGGATGCATGTTTGTTACTCTTTCACACAAAAACTACTGAATGGACTTTCTGAAAAATTCTTTCACTAATAGAAAGCTACTTTATTTGCGAGTACTATAGGTTATGCATATTGGTAAGCTCTGGCGTTATGAATAATCTCTGGGGTTATGAAATTATTTATCATACGTTTTCTGTCTCTAACAAAATCGAGTTAATGCAAACGTAAGAAGAAAAGCAAACAAATTGTTACCTTGGAAACGATGTTTTTTTTTTTAATTAGGTAATTCACCCTAAAAAGAGTACTTTGTTGGCGTCGCAGTTAATAACTATATCTAAAAATGAATCGTCGAAATGAATGTATGCGCATAACTTCCGAACGACTGCACCAAATTGGAAAATTCTTTTTTTTTTGTTCGTCATTATGAAATTTGTAGAAAAAATGTAATAAGTGGCACGCGAGCTGTTTGAAAACTGAATGTACCGGGAATGAATGTGTGGAATGCGAGAGATGGGTGAGGGGAGGGGGTGAGGTGGGGAGGGTGGGGAGGGCGGTGGGGGAGGGAAGGAGGATGGAGTGGAGGAGGTTAGGGGTGGGAGAGGTTGGAGGGAAGGAAGAGGAAGGGGGTGGGGGAGGGGTTGGAGGAGGGGGGGAGGGGTAGGGGGTGGATGGTGTGGTAGGGGAGGGGTATGGGGGTTGATGGGGGAAGTGGAGTGGGGAGAGGGAAGGTGTAGGAGGCGGTGTGGGAATCCCCCTTATACCATGCGAGCGAAGCCGCGGGAAAAAGCTAGTACTATATATTATTAAGTTTTACATAGTAATTACAAAGTATTATACTTTATATTAACTAACATACGACTTATTATAATGTTTATGAACATAATGTATCTATGATAGTATTTTCTAGGTACTTGAACACAATATTATTCTAGGTATTTGATCAATATTCGATCTAGGTATTTGTATTCAATATTATTTGCTTTCATGTTCTACGGAGGTAGAATGATTTTAGAATAATGAAATAATTTTACTTTGTATAAACCACTTATTTGATGTACAAATCCGACCGGTTTCGGAACAAACGTTCCTTCGTCAGGGAAAGCTTATACTAATTTGACAGTTTCGAACAATGTTTTATTATGGTAGGGGTGGAGATAATAATGTAGATTGGGTAGGTAGATATTAGTGTAGAGTGGGTGGGTAGGGGAACAAATCCATGATTGGGCTATATGACAATATTTTTTGTTTGTTGATAATAGATTCATTATTTTTAAGGGATTTTTTAATTTCCAAGGCTTCTAAGTTATCTAAACGTTTTCCTTTATGATTAATATGAAGAATATTTATCCCTGTATTTTTTTCAAAACTATGGTTATTTTCAATGATATGGTTAGCAAACTCAGAATAATTTTACATTCAAAAATATAGAATGATTTTACTTTAGTATTGATTTATGTTTTGTTTAATGCCGCTCGTTTCCGTTTCATCGGCTTCAAATCATAACGGTGTAAAAGAAGTTTTCACTTAAAAAAAACTCCCTTCCGGACCCAAGATGATAAGCGAGAGTTACCGAAATATAAATTTGTGTAATTTGCACACTATCCCATAGAATATTTAAATTTTTTCGTTATTTTTTAAAGTTACTTTTAAAGATACCGTAGTCGCAGTGCAGTCGCATAAATTGACTGCGAATCAATGGTTTGTAATAAAAAACATGGTTTCTAAGAAACGCACCAGAGAAGAGAACAAACTGATGACCTCTGCAATCTCTACATCCCTAGCTGTCCCCGCTGCCAACCGCCCGCGTCTGCTCCCCGCCCCTAAGCACATGGACTAGGAAGTCATCGGACTGATCCCGCGCCCTTCGGTTTCTACCAGTGCCGTACGTATGGAGTGATAAATAATGACATAATAAATAAGAGGTAGTGTTTAAAACAACAATCAATAATAAACGGTTCACAGTGACAATTATTACAGTGTATTATTACGAGTATATACATTTTCGTTAGCGTTGATTACATGTTATTTTTATGGTTTCTTTGCAATTGTTGTTTAACTGCAGATTTATTAAATATAGGTTTTGAGTATGTGTGAGTAAGATTAAGTTAGGTTAAGTTAGATTAAGTAGATTACGTTAGATTAAGTTAGACTAAGGATGTTAAGTAGATTACTAAATACATAAGGTAAACGTATTATTGGGGGGCAAGAATACCAATAATCCATGCCCTTGATAGCTGCAAGATGAGTTGTTATCTAGCCTCCTACATAGATAAGTAAATTAAAATACGTACATATAAAAAGATATTTTATTTAACTTATTGGGGGGCTAGAATTCCAACAATCCATGCGCTTGATAGCTGCAAGACGAGTGGTTATCTAGCCCCCTACATAGTTAAGTAAATTGAAATACGTACATTTAAAAAGATATTTTATTTAATTTATCGGGGGGCTAAAATTCCAATAATCCATGCGCTTGATAGCTGCAAGACGAGTTGTTATCTAGCCTCCTAAGTTAAGCAAATTCTAATGTAAAATCCACCCTAATTTGTACAGCGCTCTTGAGGTGATTTTTCGCAAAAACAGCGCTATATAAGTTGTCCAAATTGACACAACCGTGAGAATAGCTTGGTGAACAGTGGACCCTGGGAAGGAATCTGACTTACCCTAAGTTTACACAGCACGTTCTTGTGAGTTCAATATTATGGCACTGAGGAATCACTGGGTTGATCAATGTAAAAGTTTCTTTAAGAATCGATATTAATTTATTTTATTTAGCAACTTCGGGCAGTCAACTTTCGAGTTTGTCAAGTCACTTCAATTCATCTGGGGTGGCGGACTTTTTTTATTGTAAAACACTTTTTTAATGTAGAGTCGTTTTATTTACAATCACTTTTGAGTAACAATGAAATCTACACTTTTTGTAACTAATTTTGGCCCGGACCCCGCCTGGGCAGTAAGGGAACTATACCCTAAGTATCGATTAATGCGAGAGAGGGAAATATTTTGAATAGCACCCCTTTTATACTGCTAAAAACTGTAAAAATATCGTCTTTTAGGTTATTAAAATACGAGAATAACAGTATCAATGGTACTAGACACCTACTGAGTCACGTGGTCTATTTTAGTTAGTCGGTAACACTAGCTTCAATAAAATTCATACAGATGTCTCTAGCATTCATACTCTCTTAATAAACTAATCAAGATTAAATCAAGGTGATTACCTACAGCAGTTATCTCATAGATGTCACTATTCTTAACAGAGTTAATTATTTTGTACAGGAGCATTTGATCAGCGACAAGCCTCCTGTTGAGCAGTTTCGTGATTCGAAAATGTTTCTCTTATGACACATCACGCTCTCAACGAGTTCATGTAATAACTTTAAAAAAAGAGCTTTCTGAGCTTTTTATACCATTTCTATTTTCGCCTTTTTGCTGTCACTGTGTCATGTTTCCCCGAGTCTTTGGTCCCCCGAGAAGGACCTTTTCAATTCCGCATTTTCTTTATTTCTTTCCCATACAATATTATGGTTGATAATTCGTTTTTGGCTCTCCCAGGGCAACCTTTGTTTCTAGTTTTTGCAGTCTTAACGCGATTTGGGAGAGTGGGTCATACATACGTAATGTCACTTGGAGTCTCCGTGGGGAGAGGCAGAGACAAATTTGCTCAATCTGGGTTCAGAAATAATATGATTAAAACATTTTACAAAGAAAATAATACTAATAAATTTAAACTAAAAATGATTAAAAACAACACACAGGAAATAAAAAGGAAATGGTTGCAACTGGGATCGAACCCAAGACCTCTGTCTTACCGGAAAAACGCTCTGACCACTAAGTTAAAGAGATTACTTTGAGTCATTTTTGTTGAACTCGTATATATCTCTATCTAAGATTTACCAATATCTATCTATTTATTTAAACATATTTTTTACCTTAAACTTCAAAAGGTTCAAAGGAAGTATGCTGTATTTCGGTAGAAATTCGAGCTGCGGGGTCTTAACCGCTTGTCTACAAAATACAGATTATTGGATGCAGCACCATTTGTGGAAAATTTGTCATTCTTACGGGGCGAAACGCAAGGCTTGGGTTTGAACTTCGAAGGTCGTTGTCTTAGTATATATGGTGCCGAAACGACTGAAATTTTGGATTCTTACTTCAACTTATGGTCTCAAGGGGAATCAATAAACAAAATGTGTAAAAAAGTAGCCTTTGTAGAAAAATTATCATTCTTGCGGGGCGAATGGAAGACTTATCTTCGAACTTGGGTTGTTTTCTCAGGCTCCATGGGACTGAACCGACCGAAATTTTGGATTCTTTCAATGCAACAAAGATAATTTGATGCTGACTATATTATGACTTCTGTACTCATACAATAATCAGGTTTCTAATATAAAATTGCTCTTATCATTTTCTTACTTTATTAGCTTTGGTTCCATATTTTGGTGGCGCACCTGAACTGTACATGTTATGAATCGTCATCACCTCATAAAAGGGGGTGGGATAGACCCTGTCCGTGCATACAGCTAGGCGAACACACACTGGAGCGGTTTTCCCGCGATCCTCCCGTGCCTCCCCCAATGACATGCGTAGGCCAGAGGAACAGCCGCGTGGTCTCGACGTACGTTCAAATAAATATAGCTTCGTTCAATAAAATAGATGCTTGACGTGTGCGGTGAAGGAGGAAACCATATGTTTTCTTATAACGCCGTTGGGAAGGTGGTGGGGTCCCCACCAATGCTGAACATATGTACTCTTTTAAAATCATTTAAGACTGATTTAAAAATATACTTTGCTGTTTTTTTTTAATAAAAGAGTAAATCAAATTAAAAATGCTGAATACCTCGTGCAATTTGGTAAATACAGAGCTACAAAAATATCACAAAATAAACAAAGCAATGGAAATTGTATCCAATTCAATGCTTGCGAAATATTTCATTCACACGATATTAAAATTTATTGTTCCTCGTTAATCATTTTGCATTGAAATGGTAAAATAACTCACGAAATGCAACTACCCTACGATAGTTTATTAAAAAAATTCACAAAATACGATAAATAATAATAATATTCAGAATGAGAACAATACAGTTTGGCATCGTTTATCATGCAAGGCTAACTGCATTAAAAATGCATTTCCGTCTAAAAGGCTAGTGTGACAGTGAAAAATTTCGATGCAAGTTTTGGCAGAGCATTTTTGAAATATGAAATTTTAAAAAATTAAGTGTGATAATGCTTCAATGATATATATGTATGTTACAGTCATAGTGATTAAATAGCTATTATACATAATGACTGGTCATTATATCCGGATAAAGTGATATTATTCATAATGTCTGGTCAAAGTTAGCCGAAGTAATAAATACGGTCCAACCTCACCTAACCAACAACCAACTGCACAACAATCTAATCTAACCTAACCTAACCTTACCTAACCTAACCTAACCTAACCTAACATAACCTAACCTAACTTAACCTAACCTAACCTAACTTAACCTAATAAATAATAATTATGACTCAGTTGTTTTTGAATATTATTATTGTAGTTAATTCCTGTCAGTTAATTTTAAATATTTTATTATTGTATTCTTTAAAGAGTGATACGAGGTTAGGTTAAGCTAGGTTAGGTTAGGTTAATTAATTCATTAATTCTGTGTCAATTATCACTTTGTCTAAATTGGGTAGACATTATAATAAATCTTATTATATAATATATAATATCCGGATTTATTACTTTGGCTGTAACATATATATATAATTTTTTTTAAATGTTACAATAAAACATATTTAATAAAATTATTACACTTTTTTCCCCACCATCAGACATACAACCCACCACAATTATTGGAGATGCTCTAGGTCTCGTTAGATCACGCCAAGTGTTAGCAGAGGTACCCGGGTTTATTACGTGAGGTTTGTCTAGGTTTTGACGGCCTATGCGTTTGCTCACCTACTGCGTAGCGGGCTGGATTGGGCGAGATAGGTTGAGGGAGACCTTACGTAAACTTCTCCAGCCCGATTCATATGTCCTTCACTTCTAGACACATTGACCACCATTAACCTACCCATCTCTCATACTTTTTTCTTTCCCAGAAATTCCTCTCCCTCCTTTCCCTAAAAAGGCCCTCCGCACAGCAGCCTCAAAGATGACACAGGCTCCGAGGGATTTTTTCTTCTGGGCCCTTGAGGAAAGCTAATGTGAAAATTTTTCACTGGCTTTAGACAGTTGGGAGCAGCTGGGACTCTTGTGCAGTATTCACATTAGAAAAAAAAACCACTTATTCGTATAGAAGCCAACAACACTAATGCAGTAAATAACTCTTCAATTAGTCGCGCATTCACAACTTATACCACTACGAAAAATTACTAAACTTCGATATTTTCAATGATTCCTTGCTGACACACAAAACTAATTTTTAGTAACAGTCAATAACAATTTGTGAAACATTTTTCTGAAAAATTCCTTTATTTAGTGATTTACGCTTATTTTTTTTTAAGTTATTGAAAATTTTATTTAATTTCGTTGTTCCTCCCCTTTTTTTACATTAACTCCACACAGGAGGCCCTGAGGACAAAAAGGGCCTATGTCATCTGGGGTGCTGTGTGGGGGGTCTTTTTGCGGAGAGTAAGGAATGAACATTGGTCGTGAAGAGACTCATGTTGTAGGAAGGTGGAAACATAGAGGCCGGCAAATCATTCCACAGCCGAGCTGTTAAACACAAGAACGAGTCGAAGAAACGACCCGTTCTCGTGTGAGAACGTTGGGCACGCATTTGGCATGTTTCCCGACTATGCACCGGTGCCGAAGGATAAATGACGCTAGTTCCTCGGAGCATCTTCCATTGTAATACCGGTAGAACAAGGACAGCATTCTCACCCGACGCCTGTGCTCTAAAGATCGCAAGCCGTCTGTTAAGATGGGAGAATCTAGTATAGGAGAGTCGAGGGTTTTTTTCAGGTATTTTGGAGCTCCAGACAAGAGATGGCTGCCAAATTCAACCGTGGGGCGCACTTGTGATTTGTACAGGGTTAGAGTTGTGTACTATTAAAGTATTTGCGGGCCCTGTACAGTACGCCCAGTTTTTGTGAGGCTAACTTTACTTTGGCTTCGATGGAGCCCCCATACATGAGCTGGTCACTTAGGGACACCAAGCATATCAATAGAGGGCCTGTTCGGAAGATTGCTTCCGTTAAAAGAGACTAGATTTTCATTTCGATCCCTTTTAGACGTAATCAGACAAGATTGGGTCTTTGAAACATTAAATTCAACGAGATTATTTTTACCCCAAGAGAAAACACTCTCGAGGTAAACATCCATTCTTTGCTTCAAAGCCCTACGAGCTGTTGGAGCCTACCCCTGTTTGTCTTGATGCGTTTTTAGCTAAGGTTATACCGTCTTTCGGATTCTTTTTGTTGTTATTTTATTAGTGCACTGTTGGTCTCACAAATAAAATAAATTCATATAGTAAAGAATTTCTATTTAAATGTGGTGAAAGTTTGCCTAGTACGCCAGCAATTTTATTTTGAATATGTATATATATATATTGGGATGTAAGGGTCTAAGTGGGAAATGAAATCGTTTAGGAGAGTTTTAGGAAGGAAAGAATGCAGGGCTATAAAAGGAAGAATGCCGAGATAATGAAAGAGATTTAATTTATGACTTCTCATTGCTTTGGGTACGACTGGAGATGTATTCGTACACGGTAACTTGGAGATGATCGACAAAATTTATTTTTTATACCATAAATCATTTTTATGTATTTTTGAAAAGCAATGTAACTTTTTAATTAGTGTTGTAACTCAGGGTTATCTCACATAGGCACTCATAAAACGCCGGGGTCTAAAATACACCGGTTATATGTTACGATGAACTCGGATGGCTTTATTAGCAGTTAGTAGAAATGATTCTGGATATCGACCTTGGGCATGCAGTCGAATTAATTCATGTCACAATTCCTGCATTATCGACAGTTTTATTGTTACTGATGTCATCTATGAGTATTAAACACTACCAGAGTATCCAGGATGTCATCCTAACGTTGGATTGTTCAGAACATCTGATGGCCATTATTTTTTACAGCATCAATTGTAATCACACAATTATATTATAAGCAGAAATAGACTGAAATTCGTGCTTAAAGGATGATCGACTATTTGACGGTTATTAAAAATGTGATCTGAAATTGAGAAAAACATATTTTTGCATCTAAGTATGAAAGCTTGTAATAATAGATTTACAGACATAAATCGTTATATTGATGTGTTATATCGTACAAGAGAATATTTCGCTCCTAATTATCCAGAACCAGTGGGATTTTGGCATCCCCAATTACATTTCATGGGATTTGGAATACTCATATTGAGATGGCTTGTAGTACTTCATTGAGATTTCTGGACTTTGTCCTGAGCATTGCAATACATTTTGGAGATATCCGGGTTTTCATAATCTTATACAATTCCTTAGTAAGGAATAGAAAATATGTCGATAATTTGGAGTTCGCATCAGGTTCTGGAGAGAGATCAGAAGAAATTACTTAGATTTCTCTACCTGAGGGAGTATGGCTACTACCGCGGCTCTACTGACTGACTACTGACTTTCTATTGGGTATGCTCGGAATGAACCATCTATGGATCAGAAGGGATGTACACATTGTTACACACTTTTTTTTCAGACTGATTTATGGGTGGTTTGAAAACTCGGCTATTATGTAGAACATTCATTTCTTTATTGCCAATGGTTATCTACATAACCGAGAGTATATACCTAAATACTGTTCTATCTCCCAGCTTGCAAGACTGACTTGCCAATAAGTAAAGTTTAAAGAATGCAGTAATATTTAACCAGTCACCCTGTAATCCAACACCAGTGACACGCACCCTTATAATTGATTCGATTTATCATTTCAAGGCCAAACCATTTTTAAAATAACTCATCACGGAAAATGAAGAAATATATAAATAAAATAATAAAAAAGTTCTCATCGCGGGATTATTTTTAAGGGCGGAAAGGAGAATCTTGAATTTATTCTTGATGACTCAATTACTGGATTTAAGGGAGGAAAAGTGGGGGTGGAGGGTTGCAGAGATGGAGGGATGATATACCCATTAATCACCTTTTTAAATAGATTCCGTCGGGGAACAGTCATGGAAAATACGAGGTGGGATTCAAGGCAGTTTTTTTTTGCAGTTCTACATCTCCCAAAAACTGGGCGTACTGTACAGGGCCCGCAGATACTTAAATTGTACACAACTGCTAACCCTGTATAAATCACAAGTGCGCTGCACGGTTGAATTTAGCAGCCACCTCTGGTCTGGAGCTCCAAAATACCTGAAAAATACCCTCGACTCTGTGCAAAAACGGGCGGTCCGCATAATAGATTCTCACATCTTAACAGACGGATTGCAATCTTTAGAGCACAGGCGTCGGGTGGGAATGCTATCCTTGTTCTACCGGTATTACAATGGAAGATGCTCCGAGGAACTTGCGTCATTGATCCCTTCGGCACCGGTGCATATTCGGGAAACACGCCAAACGCATGCCCAACATTAATTTGTACACGGTTGACATTTGTCACATGAGAACGGGTCGTTTCTTCGACACAGCATCCCAGTTAACATCGGCCCTGAGGGAAATTATTTTCATCATGGCCTCCTATGTGGAGTTAATGTAAAAAAAATATCTACATCGTTGGCCCTGAATAAAACAATTTCCTTCAGGGTCTATGTTATCTTTGGGGATGCTGTGTGGAGGAATTTTTTTTAAGGAAAAAAGGGGAGGACCATAGACATATAAATATTTCTATACCAGAACAGAAAGGTGAGGGAAGAAACCAACTACAGCGGGACGCAGAGCGGGAAGATGGCTTTGGTAATATGTGATTCGTCAAAAACGCAATCTGACAGTACATAGGCACCTCGCATTATAATATCACCATTAAGTTCTTATAAGTAAACTCTGCTTTTGAATGAATAGACCTTTTTACATGGGAGAGCGAATTGCTCGCCGTATAATGAACAATTTACGAAGTCCAAATACGGCAATAAAATTCGCCTTTTTTCAGAGTTCAATATTTTGTTGCCGTATTTAGTTAAAACACTTTTACAAATGTTTCATAATTTACTTACCCCGGTAAACATCGACGAGCACACGCCATGTATCTCGATTGATAGTATATGTTACAAAAACGATCATATTAAAATAGGCTTGCCTATGGAATGTAATACGACAATTGGGTTTATTCTCTTTTTCACTTCTATTTTTACAAGTTTTCAAAACACATCGCACTATTTTTGCCTGTTATTTCGTAAAATGCACCGATGAGTGCTCGCAGAAGAATGATGACGACACATTTTTAAATTCACGCGAAGCCATACTCGATCCCAGCCGGTTTCAATGGAACCGGCTTTTATCACATAGGGCAGGTCTGATAATATTCAGATGTCTATGGGGAGGACTTAACTTACTCTAATTTTTCGCGGTCTTGACTTGGCTTGACACTTCAATTTTTTTTGTTTTCTCTGTTTGTCTTTGCTTTCATATACCTTACTTTATTCTTACAATGTACATTTTCCCAAATTAATTTTGTATCACCTTGTTGTAAATTGGACGTAAGTCCGTTAATAAAAAATAAGAAAGGCCAATCTACTATATTCTAAACCAATGAGGCAGTTAGAAAATAATTCTCCGGGGAGCCATCGCTTTCTTTCTCCATTAAAATACTTATTATTTAACAAAGGAGACCGAATGGACGTCTGAAATACGATTCTTAGTAATATTGTCATGATCATGAGAAGTGTTTAGGATTTGTAATTATTGCTCTGTCTCTTTCTTCATCCGCCATTGGTAATTTATATGTCTGTGAGACTGGGTAATTCGAAAAAGTGTAATATTTTTTTACCGTTCATCGAATCACACTGCGATTTCGAGTAGCTGCCTTATTCCACGCCCCCTACCGCCAGTCTACCCCGCGACAGCGATGCGGACGCACGTTATAAAATGTTGGCACCAACCCGGTGCGTGAGACCGGCATCACCAACTAAGTAAGGTTATTGGTAATTTTATAAGAGAAAAAAAAACATAAGCATTGTCATTTATGTTTTATTAATTTTATGATTCAACTGTCATAAGATTGACGAAGACTGATTTTGTCGTTAAATCTTTAAGATTGTTGAGTGTAAATAAATATTGTTAATTTGAATGCATCTAAAGATATTGTGTTATGTTGATAAAAAAAAGAATTTTGAACAGTTAATTATTGAAAAACTGGTAGTCAAATATCCCGGTGCGTGAGACCGGGGTTACCAACGATGTAAGTCAAATTCACGTCACCAATGGCGGTTTAACAACTCAAGTATCAACCTATCTCAACGAATAACTATAAGAGAAGAGATTCAAATACTTATTTCAAATCTATGTAAAAAAATCGTTTTCTATTTTGATACTCATAATATTCGCGGTGGAATTCTATCATAATGATTTATTTATTTATTTATTTAACGCCCAATGGGCTTTTACATTTTGGTAGTACAAATGATTCGCACACAAGTCATAAAAATACAAAATTACAGCGATTTGATAGGTTTTCAGAAAAACAGATAGGTTTAGGAATAGTTTTGGAATAATAAGTTTTTTAAAAGATCAACAAATTTCGCCAAGTTTATGTCAAATATGTCAATATCACCTAAGTACTGATTTCCCATAGTGTGAAATCGTTGTATCGGAGAGTGGGCAATGTAGTTCCGCTTATGAATGCTACAGTAGAATAGTGTATTTTGTCGGTATTCGTAAGTTTATGAGTTGCAGTAGTTCGCAACAGTCAAATTTAGAGTTAAGTATTTTGAATAAAAATGGTAAGTCGTTTATTTTACGTCTGTCTTCTAGTGTGTGTATTTTTAAAACATTTAATAATAAATTATATTTCAAGTCTTCTAGTGGGATATTTAATTTAAAATTTATAAAACGCAGAATTTTTTTTTGTATTCGCTCAATGTTATTAATGTGAATTTTGTAAGATGGAGACCAAACTACCGAGTTATATTCCATTAGACTTCTAACTAGAGATACATATATTATAATAATTTAATGACTTGTATGGAATTAATGTTTTTGGTTGTTCTTAGTACGAAGCCTAGTGTTTTCATACCTTTGTTTACAATTTGGTGGATATGATTGGCGAAACTTAGTTTTTCATCCAAAATAATTCCAAGATCTCTCATTTCCGTGACTCTTTCTAAAGCTGTGTTATTGATGGAATATTCGAATAAAACAGGATTTTTATTTTTGAAGAAAGTCAAGGTTTTGCACTTTTCTACATTTAATGATGTAATTAAACAAAAAAAATCTTAAGAGAATGTGTAATGTAATAATAATAATATTTTTATAATTTGATATAGCGCCGTTTTTCTGTTTAAGAATTACGATATATCTACTTATACATAATGGACTCTTAAATATTTCTATTTTTGAAATCGATAATTCATGGTGGAATTCGATTATAATCTATAGGTACAGAGTGTATATATATATATATACTACCTACTACAGAGTGTATAAGGTAAGTGGTGGATAACCTCCAATATCGGCGGGCTAATTGTCGGGTCACCAGTTTTTATACTGTTTTTGCCAATTAAGTAAATAAATAACCACTCTAAGTTTTGCAATCATTATGTGAAAGTTTAAAATTTTCTAATTCATAATAAATTCCCTGCAAGGGAGCAACTTTTTTTACAGGCTTTCAAAACCAATCCTAGTCATCAAAATCCATTTCATAGTATACCTCAAATTTACTATAATAAGGAACTCCAGTCCAATTTTTTTATTTTTTTTCAATGAATAGTGACCTTCTGACTTAAATAACTGCATATTTATTTTTATTTTTATTCTTAAAGTAAGTTTTAATAGTTAAAATAATTGTCAACGTTTTAATTTTTCAAGATCCCCCGAAAACCACCGTATGTATGGTGAATCGTGTGACATCATCACTCACCAAATGTTTTTTTTAAATTTTCAATAGGTGTTGTCATTTTGTATGAGAGTGATATGGAAGAAGCTATGAAACTATTCAATAAGTAAAAACATTAAGTAAAGCCACTGTGATTGGAGGATTGGCCGTGGAAGTGGCATTACGATTTATTTTTGTGCAGTTTGAAGTTTTTGAATATTTTAAATAATATAAATGAACTAATGGAGATACCTCTTTGTATTTTTAATACTGAATTATTTAGGCCTAAATAATGTTTCAATAAATACAACAACTGAATCTCTATAAACAGTATGAAAATAACGAATAACAAGAAATGTTGTTAATACGATGGTTTGTATCATACATTTCAATACAACGACTGGAAAATTATGGTGAGCAGTGACGTCAGCACTAAACTTCAATAATAGCAACTTGACTGTTTGTTTTAATGACACGATTAAAAATGGAATTTTCAATAATTTTTTTAAACTCTACGTTTAATATTATTTAATAAAACTTAAATTTACAAAATCAGCGTTTATTGGTCTATAACTATTTGAACATATTTTTTTAAGCCCATAAAATTTTTTACTGGAGTTCTTTATTCAAAAACCTCCAAAAACACTCATGGGTTTCAAAACATAAAATATTTAGGTACATTTAAACAAAACGTAAAATAGAGCCTTCCAACAAAGCCTACATTTCGAACATTGCACATCATTTTAATGTCGTCTATTTATCACAAGGGTGAGAAAAACCTCCCTTACACCCGAGGGATGCGTAAATGATATAGGCCACATATTTCATTACTGACATCCTGTTCTTCCACTTTCCCCTCTTTTCTCTCAATTCACGCATCAGTCGGCACAGGTGCATGGATTTGGAAATAAAATTTATTGCTGTCTCGTGAATATTTATTTTACCTTGATGGCCTCTGTGGTCGGGGGGTGAGGCTCTTGACTAGTGATCTGAAGGTCGTGGGTTCATATCTCTGCGTGCACAATTTATTTTAATTGATTTGTATTATTTCACAATTTAATACTTTAAAATAATATAAGGTACATTTGCAAACGTTCCAGAGTGGGAGATACTCTTAGTAATGTGCTGGTGTAAGACTACCATTCAGAAATGAAACGGTGACCGGCCAACTCAGAATAAAACCAACTTAGAAGCACCTCAGAAAGGTCATTAAGAGTGATGATAAAAAATATTTTAAAAATTGGTTAAATAGGTTAAGTTAGGTTAGGGTTACCGGATATTTTAAAATTATTTTTCATTGCTTTTAATGACCTTGAGGTGTTTCTGAGTTGGTTTCATTCTGAGTTGGCATGGAACCAAATGAAACATAGCTTGAGGTGGCTTTATCCGTGTTTGATGACTAGACCTGCATACCGGTAAACAACCATTTACCCTACAGTAGTTCATTTGGAAGGTGGTTATGGGTACCGCTGACCCATTCAGGGTCAAGTTTGTCTAGGTCTTGGTGGTGAATGCGTTTGCTCACCTACTGCGTGATAGACTGGATTGGAAGAGATTGATTGAGGGAGACCTAAACCAGACCTCTCCAGTCAGACTCTCTCGACTCATCGGTTTGCACCGCAGTGGGAGGAATAGATTCATACGTCAGTAACTCCTGGACACATTCACCCCCAGATTCCTACCCACCCCTCATACATTTTTCCTTACCTGAAATTCGTCTCCTTCCTTTCCCTAAGAATACCAAACACATAGCATCCCCAATGATGACAAAGGCTCTATGGGACATTTTTTTCCTCGGGGCCTCCTGTGTTGTGTTAATATAAAAAATGAAGTATTTGTTAATCAGTTGTGTAAAATTTAAAACACCGTTATTAGCCCCTAATATTTTATGGATATATTTATAACATTACTGATCTGTAATTAGCTGAAGTTCCCGGCGATGCCCGGGCTTTACATAGAGTTTTCGAAATCAAAGGTAAACAGTGACCTTCCTCTCGTTTTGAAGGTCATATTTGCAAAATTTCATCAACCTCGGCATATAACTGTAGATGTGCATACAAATCAAATCCACGCCGCCCACTTGCCAGCCGTTCGTCCGCCACATACAGACATTTTCCTTTAAATAATATATTTCAACCAATTCACACAAAACTTTGACAAATTTTACAGCTAAACCTTCCTCATGAATCACTCTATCTATTTTTGATAACCGCATGAAAATCAGTTCAGTAGTTTTTGAGTTTATCGCGAACGGACAGACAGACAGACGCGGCGGAGAATTTTAATTTACAATATCTAGAGATATATTTCAACCAATTTATACAAAACCTTGATAGATTATATCACTAAACTTCCCCATGAATTACTCTATCTACTGGTGAAAACCGCATGAAAATCCGTTCAGTAGTTTTTGAGTTTATCGCGACAGACAGACAGATGCGGCGGAGGACTTTAATTTATATTAAGCAGAGATTAAAAAGCTGAAAAAGGGATGAATCGGGTAAAACAATGGCTTGAATCAAATTCACTAACACTAAATGATACAAAAACTAAATATATTAAATTCAAAATTCACAACAAACAGACGGATAACCTCAATACAAACCTAAATATAAAAAATCATAAAGACTATAAACGTGAACCGAGAAACTCCTTGCAACTGTCCAAAAGTGAATGAAATACAAACAATAAAATACCTTGGAATAATAATTGATCAAAACTTAAATTGGAACTCACAAGTGGAAAATGTGAGCAACTAATTAAAAAAAAACTAACCTATTTTTTCAAAACGATAAGAAACATTTTAGATAAAGAACAACTAATTAAAATCTATTGTGCCTTCGCCCAATCTCAACTACAATATGGTCTTATCGGATGGGGAAGCTCATTCGATTCCACTATAAAACCAGTCCTCATAGCACAAAGGGCAATTCTGAAAATTATACTTAGAGTACCCATCAGAACCCCTACAGACTATGTTTTTAAAGCGCTGAATTGAATGTCACTGAAACAATTATATACAAAAGATATTCTAATGTACGCATTCAAAAATCAGGATAACTTTACACAGACAAACTCGGGCCGATTCACAAGATCTACATTACAACATGCATTCTACCAACCTACGACTAAAACGACTTTTGGACAAAGAAATATGGAATACTTTTCTATAAAATTATTTAATCTACTCCCTCTTGCAATGAAAACCATATTAAAAAATAACCGTCTTCAAAAGAAGCATAAACATATGGATTATGGACATGGGAAGGAAGAAAATAGATTCAATTTTGCAACCTAGCAAAGAATAATGCTTGTTTTGTACTTTCTTTTAGATCTAACTAACTTCGTAATTTTTCTTGGTAACATTCTAACATACGTAGGTATTTACTTATAATTCAAATAATAAAACTTGTACAATGTGTCCTTAGAACGGGGTACCCCAGTAAGGACACATTTTCTCTAAAAAACTTAAAAAAAAAAAAATATATATATAATTAAAATAAATAAATGTAACCACGAATTTAATTTAAGAGCGTTTAACCAGCCAGTGGACGAAAATCCACATTTCGTCGAGAGTTGTTCTTACGATCGTGCAGGGTGGTTACAATGAGAAAGATTGATTTTTCTCCGTACCAGCTTTTTAAAATTATAACTCAATATCGAATTTATTTCAATCCAAATTAGCTTCAATTTATACCTTCATCCAAAAATGCTGAAAGGCGTGATGATAAAACTATTAAAATAGTGTACTTTTTGTAGTTATTTTTTGATTATAAGTATTTATCATTTTTCAATAATGTCTAAATTTAATAAGAATGTTAAAAAATCTGAAATATATTAGTTTGTAAGTGCGCAAATAAATACACAAATGGACCAATTTTCGTCAAGAAACACATGTACGTACATATTTTTTAATGATTTTATTGAAACTAAAATTAAAATTCTAATACATAACTTTGCTAGATAATGTATTGATTTATTTTACTGCATGATTACATTATTTGAAATGGGTGTGGTATAATACAAAAACTTTTTTGAAAATTTAACAAATCTGCCAACGACCTATGGAATAACCTTATTATACTAAAAATTAAAAAAAATCTAAAAATTTATTACATAACTATGCTAGATTAAAGAACAATCTTTCGAAATCCATTTATAATTTTTTGTGGAAAAGAGTCAATACGTCTAAAAACTTTTTTGAAAATGACGTATTTCCGGCTTTCTCTGGTAATGCCCTCTTAAATACCTGTAATAACTCACTCGTTTCTTAAATAAATAATATTATATTTTTCTTCAACATTATTTTTCTTAGAAAGCATTACACCGACAACAGCTTATTAAATTCTGAGAAAATCGTATTGCTTTTCAAAAATGTTCAATTCATTCGTCAAATAAACAGAAAAATATTTTTTTAAACAAAAATTTACATTTAAATATCTTTGACAAATTGAAATTCTTTGCTTAGCACCGCGATACAATCACATGAAAACGTTATTTCTTATGGTAATTACTTCAACTAGAATACTCTGAAAACAGCTTTATTGAGAAATTGAATTATAAGATGGTGATCAATCTGATAAATCGGTTTAGTATGATTAAATCGGGGATTTGTGTGCTGGGAACCATAAAACTTATAATATGTATATTTATTTTCAACAAAAGGAATGTTCCAATCCCACAATTCCACAAATTTTAATGCTACTACTAGCTTTGTCAAGTTGCCTAATTGAAAAATGGAAAAACACTTGTAGAATTAAATAATACTTATAGAATTTAAAAAATACCATCATCATCATCACTATTGGCTCTACAACACCCCTCAAGAGTCTTACTCCACTCATCTCGGTTTTGTGCCAGCACTCTCCAGTTTGGAAGCTCCAAGATAGATATGTCTTTGAGGACGTTGTCGCTCCATCTTAGTCTTGGCCTTCCCAGGCTCCTTTGCCCTATTGGTCTTGAGTTCAGCGGGGACTTTGGTGCTTGATGCTCGGTCATTCTCTCTACACGACCCAGCCACCGAAGTCTTCCCAATTTTATAAATTTTGGGACGTTTAGCTCCTTAAACAAAGTATAGAGCTCATTGTTATAACGTCTGCGCCAAAATCCATTTTCTAGAACCGGTCCGAAGATACGCCTCAGAAAACCCCGCGAACCCTGGGCAATGTGATGACCACCATTATAACATCACAGCAGATAGAGAGAGGGCGAATGCCGAAATTCCGGCGCCATAAAACGGGAACTACCCAGCTAAGGGAAGGAAAACCCCAACAGAAAACCCTGGTCCTCCAGGATGGGGGTTGGGCGTAGGGCTAACAACCCTACCCCATAAAAAAAAAAACAAAATGTTACGATACCTCATTTAAAAATTTTTTTTTTTTTTATTTAAATAAATAAATTTACTAAGCATATATTTATTATTTTTGACAATTTTATTTAAAACATGTTAGGTATATATATAAAATCGAAAATATATTCGTAGTCCTCCTCACTACGAGATCCTGTGCTGGGGGGGCTATGCTTTGGAGAAGTTTTCAGCGACTTCTATGGATTAACTTCATTGTTTGGATAAGGTTTTCCAGAAACTTCTATGACGATGTTTTAAGTAAACCAGTAAGTTCATTTTCCGATAGTTCCTTCAGTCAACATTTTATTTCCTTAATGTATCTATTTTTTTTTTAAATTTGTTTGATACTAAGTGGGAGTTTGTCATATAACTTTACTGCTAAAAATTGAGAACTTCTATTTTTTACATGAGCTCCACACAGGAGGTCCTGAGGAAAATAATTTCCCTCAGGGCCTATGTCATCTTTGGGGATGCTGTGTGGAGGGTTTTTTAAGGAAAGGAAGGAGAGGAGAGTTCTGGGAAGGAAAAGGGTTTAAGGGGTGGGTAGGAATCTGGGGTTCAGTATGTCCTGGTCATCCGCCTCTCACCCCATGAACCCGGGCACCCCTGCTAAATCACCAAAAGTAGCGAACCACTTGGGGTGACCTATGGCAGAGGTGTTGGTTATTCAATAAAGGTTCCCGGGGCGGCGGTACCCATTCCCGCCTCCCAAATTGTTCTCCTCTCAAAACTTTGTCCAAATGAAGAGTTACACTTTGGTATATTAAGTATGTCTGTTTGTTTGGCTCTGGTTTTATGAGCATGTGAGGTGTCTGCCTCTGAATCATTTTTGTGGTGATGTACTAGAATGTTTTTGGCATAGATTTTCTGTATGCTTGGAACATCAAACTGTTTAAAAATTTCCATTGTTGACGTCCTTATGGGGACCTTTAGTATGGTCTTTATGATGCAATTCTGAGTTACCTTAAGTTGTTTTATGTAATTAGATGCCGCTGAGCCCCAGAGTCCTATTACTCCATATTCCAATTAAACGATACTTATGGAATTAAACGATACCGTTTTTTGGAGATACTCACAAAAACATATTAACTTCATGATTCCAATGCGTTACGACTTTTCTGTTTGTGGCATTCATAGAAAAGAAATTGTTTCGTTTTTAGTGTGTAACTCAAAAACGCTGATTTCGGAGTATATCTTTATATTTATGCACCAGATTTAAATGTCCGGGTTAAATTTTCCAGGAAAAACTAAACCCTTTCACACACTTCCCCAAATGATCATCTAGTCAATCCACGCTATGCAATTGCACTATATAAGTATTATAAATACAAAACAATACAAGAACGACATGTCCACCTACCAGAGACTAAGTGGTAAAATAATTCACCGACTCCAGATATTTTCATATCAGAGGGTTCGGCTCTGTGGAATTGCTAATTGGACCTATAAATCCTACTGATCCCTCAATATAAATTTTTTAAAAATCTTTTGTAATCCTACATGTATTTAAAATGACTGATTTTTGCATTTTATGTATAAATTCTTTGACAAATCTAATATGCCTAAATTTTGAATGAGAGACCTAGGTATAATGCCAGTAGCCGAAATAACAAATGGCAAGATTTTTATAGTCTGAGAATGCCAAATTCTTTTACTCTCATTTCCTAAATCTGTATATTTTCTTGTCTTTTCAGAAACAGATTTTTGAGTATTTATTATTATTACTTATATTATATTATTTTAATTACTAAGTATAAAATGAAGTCGCTCACGCTCTATGTGCGCTTAGATTTTTTTAACTAGGCAACGGGCAGCGGGCAGCGGACTGACAAACGGGCGGTGAGGATTTGATTTAACAGATCTTGAGGCGTATTTAAAATGAAGAATGCTAAATTATTGATAATTGTGTATGTAGGTATGTGTAATAAGAAGGAAAATTAAACCAGAGCATGAGACCAAATGAAACTCTCAACTTTAAACAATATTTATTAATTTACAAAACATGTATAATGGATTATTCTAATTATGAGAGATTAATCTACAGGGTGTGCCTACCCTCGAAGAGACTAGGTATTGTAATATAAGTTATGACACGTGTGTTAAATATAAGAGGAATGAAAACGATTAAATTAGATATGAGCGCCATCCTAATTTTATAGATGAACTAGGAAAACTACAAGCTAAGTATTATAGATAAACCATTGCAAAATAAATATATAAGTTAAGACTACATTACGAAAGTTGACCGTGAATCCGAAAGCGAAGTCCATTGTTCCATGTAAGATTTCTCGAGACCGGTTCCCAGGCGTCCTGTAGTGTGTTGGAAGTCCGCCCCTGCCCGTTTCCAGAAAGTAACTGAATCTTCTTCTTTGGATGAGCTCTCAATAACCGCGTCAGCCGGCAAGGTCACGTGGTTGTAACAATAGTGATGTTCAATCTCGCTAGTGATGTCTGATATGCGATCGCCACTGCTATAATCTGATAGCATTGGTTATAAAAGTTTCGTTAGCCACAGCAACGTGTGTCCGGGTCTGCTAGTGTGTCATAATTTAAAAACACAAATAAATAAAGGAGACTTATCCGCACTAGTATTTTGGCCTCAAATTCAAATTAAAGTTTTGTATGAAAAAGACCTCGCAGACGTTCCTGTCATAAACTACCGAATTCATCCATTTAACATACTTGTATCTATCCACTTCTATTTCCCCATGTCATACAGTAGATATGTTTTCAGGGTCCCGGGAAAATGATAATTTTTTTTCCAAAATAGCTTTCTAGCTGTCGTGAAGGTAGTAAATAAGGTATTGTTTATGATTGTAGCCCTTCTTTCGGGTTGCAGGCCACATCGCCGCTGCCACAATTGAAGGAAACAAAGTGTTTGGGGGAGGGGAAGGAGCTGGGAGAGAGTCGGGTGGAAATTTCAATCTTTCCAGAACCCACGGGCAGGTGTGCAATATATTACTGCAGTGACTCTTAAGCTGTGGTCCGCGGACCTCTGCACGTGATCACGTTTTATCCCTTCAGAAATTTGGCTTTTTTCTCGGATGGTCAAAATATTTCCGCTTTACAATAAAATGCAAATTATATTTCTCAACATGTCCGAAAACTAAAAGCTGTTTTTGAATGGTGATGCAATATGCTTTCACATTTTATAATTTAAAATTTACTTGAATTTATTTGAAATATAAAATTTTTGCATGCAAACATAAAAAGTTTTAAAAATGTCGAACCTTTCGTTTTTTTTTTCAAACTAAAATTACTGTTAATGAAAAAAAAATAAAAACATGTACATTTTGTACATTTTTTTTACATTAGCTCCACACAGGAGGCCCTGTTGAAAATAATTACTTTCAGGGCCTATGTCATTTTTATCGATGCTGTGTGGAGGATGTTTTTAGGAATGAAAAAGGATGGGTGGGTAGGAATGAGGGGTGGGTAGGAATCTGGGGGTAAGAGTAACCAGGAGGGACCGACGTATGAATCCATCCCTCCCACTGTGGTGCAAGGCGATATTCCGAGAGAGTACGGCTGAATAAGTCAAAGGGACTCCCTCAGCCACTCTTCCGATTAGGCCCGCCATGAAGTGGGTGGGCAAGACTCGGACAAAACTCACCCCGTGAACCCGGGTACCCCTGCTAAGTCATCAAACGTAGCGAACCACTTGGGGTGACCTATGGCAGAGATGTTCAATCTAATAAATGGCTCCTGGGGCGGCGGTATTCATACTCGCCTCCCGTACGTTTATAATATATTAGACAAATATATTATAAACGTTACTGTCATCTCACTTTTTTTTCGTTCCATGTAAAAATAATTAATAAAAAATTCCCAAGGTTTCAATTGTTTTTTTTTTTTTTCAAATTGCGATTCGAAACTTTGGTTACATAAATGTGAACATTGTACTTATTCGGTGGTTGTTTAACAACACATTACTTTTTACTATAAAGCGTGGTGTTTTGCTATTCTAATACCGTTTAGAACATGTTTCTCACCATACTGGTAAAGGAGTTGTATCGATTTATGTGAGACATAATTTATGAGAGCTGGAATAAATTTGGTCTCTCGAATCGGGGTTAATAATTTCGCAATTTCATAAAAGTAACACATATAAGTATCGGTCATTACTAAACAGTTAAGAAAAACCAAAAAAAAATAATAATAATGATAAATGGAGAAAATTTGTAGAAAAAATACTATTTGAATTACAACAAAGTATTGAGAGATCTAACAAAATATTCCATGAAATCACAAGCACCACCCTACAAATTACTCAACAATCAAGTCACCCTAACATCAAGTCACTTTACAATCAAGACATCCACACTCACAATACTCGAAATGGCAATAAAATCCGCATACCTCAAACACATTTGGGAGGCGGGAATGGGTACCGCCGCCCCGGGAACCTTTATTGGATAACCAACACCTCTGCCATAGGTCACCCCAAGTGGTTCGCTACGTTTGGTGATTTAGCAGGGGTGCCCGGGTTCATGGGGTGAGGTTTGTCTAGGTCTTGAAGGCCAGGACATACTGAACCCCAGATTCCTACCCACCCCTTAAACCCTTTTCCTTCCCAGAACTCTCCTCTCCTTCCTTTCCTTAAAAAAAACCCTCCACACAGCATCCTCAAAGATGACATAGGCCCTGAGGGAAATTATTTTCCTCAGGGCCTCCTGTGTGGAGCTCATGTAAAAAAAAAAAAAAAAAACACACTATAAAATATGGGATAAAATATCTGAACTGTGTTGCCTATACACTATACGAGTATAATTCGCTCTCAGATATGTCCAAGGGAATCCAGCAAAATAAAAAAATCAGAATAATGCTTTAAAAGAATATTTTTAAGTACGTTTAAGAACGAAACTATGTAATTTTCTTGTCATGTGCAATTGTCTTGTTTCTTTTTCTCTTCTTTTCTTTTCCATTAAGTTGTAATCATCCATATCTGTATAACCTTGTTCCTTTTTTCTTTAATATTGTTTTCTATTGTTGTTAGTTCTACTCAACCTGTCTTTTATTCGTCGATATTATACGTGAAACTTATATTTTTAATATCAAAATGTCTATGTAAAATTGTAAGTATTTCCTCCCACCCATGAAGTGTTTGTTCCTCCTGTTCTCCAATGAGTTTTGTAATTCATCGGGATTGCTCTAGCAAGAAACAAAAACAATAAATAAAATTGTGTCCTTAGATTATGCCATTTAAATCTTTATTTGTTTATTTATTTGTACGAAACAATCATTTTTACATAATTACAGTGATAATTTGCTATTTTATGGATTATTTGTATAATATTTAATTTAATGGAGACAATATTAGCGAAACACAATAAAAAAACTGAAAACAGAAAGTTTAAAATTAATAATAACGTTTGAGAAAAAATGGGAGGCATGGGACGTTATTTCTCTAATTTGTTTCTACTCACCTCCAAGTTTCGAATAACTATTTTTTGACAATAATTTATTGTCTTCTCAGGATGTCTGTATTATTTTTGTCCTTACGGTACTGATTTTATGACAATATTAAATAAGAATTACTTTGAAACCACCGGTCCTAAGAATAGGTCTATATAAAGAATTTGTATAAGCTTTCCCTGACGAAGGAACGTTTGTTCCGAAACCGGTCGGATTTGCGCATCAAATAAGTGGTTTATACAAAGTTAAATTATTTCATTTTTCTATAATGGATAACCACAAAGTAATAGCTACATTCAAAAATATAAAGAATTTGTATTTGTTTTTTCATTCAATCTTCTTCGCTATTAATCCCGATGTAAAAAAAACACAACTAAATTCAAGCTCGAAGTCTAAAAACTTTGGAAAGCGTCATCCCTTCCACGGCCCGGCATCGTGAATACGTTCCTAAGGACTTTATACACATCAACCCTTCTCAAATGTGATGCGATGCGTACCCCACCTTCCCTTACAGCGGGTCCTACGTCAAGCCACCACCCACCCCACTCACCCACCGAGCGTGGCACCCGTTCTAACATCCATTCTCCGCCACCACCTTCATACCGTGGCCTTATATCAGATACTAGCCGTCATGAACCCGGCGTTGCTCGGAGTTATTGGTTGTGCTATTCAAATTTGATTAATTTTTAATATTTCATAATTTTTTGATTTAAAATATAAGGTCTTTGTGTTCGACGGGTAAGGCACTCGATTAGCCATCCGAACGCCACGTGTTCCAATCCCGGCGTGGGGAAATACATTTTGTTTGATTCATTATTTTAATATCACAATTAATGGATTAAAAAAAATATATCTGTTTAGTTTTGAGTTTAAAAAATGTTGTGTATCTAAAAGCGTCCGTCTTTTAGACACAGATGGCGGTGATATGAATTATCAGTAGATTCCGCTAGATGGCAGGTAGCGTAGTACCTAAGTTGTCCGACCGGGGGTCGGAGGGGCTCAGAGTGAGTGTTTTCTGTAAACACTGGGCAGAACCATTTTAGCTAGCTTCTAGTAGGTAGACTAACGCAGTCTCAATTGTATACGCGAAGTATAAATAAATCCAGATAACAAACAAGAATCTATTAATTCCCATTAGTAATCTCCATCCAAGTATTTGGAGAGTCTGTTAGTGTGTCCACTAAATAACAGAACACTACAAAAAACTAAACCCATGTTCCAGAGTCCTTCATTGTTAATTTATTTCTTTGTCTTCCTCCTTTCCCTGAAAGTCCCTACTTATTATGAAAGAAAAGGATGTTTTCATGCCTACGTGGAACCCATCTACAATATTGGCACCAAAATCAAAAATTACCTACTTGTACGAATTGAAAAATCGCAGTGACATCGGTCACATCTCGCCATTGAAATCTCGCTATTAATCGCAAAATTACTAATATAACCCTAGTGTCGATAATTGTGACCAAGTTGTGCAGTTATTGAAGTGAAGTGCAGCCATCACCAAGATCGGTCCAGAAACAGCGGATAAAACCATCTAAAGGTAGGGACTTATCCTTCCATTTCGATTTCCTGTGATTGAGTTAAAATCGCAGTTAATTGTCTTGTTTTCGCAAAATTTAGATTTATAGTCCACATCTCTCTCGTGTCATGACATTGGTCGTGACATATGGTATGTTTGTAGCACGTCCCAGAATGAAAGTTACTCTCAGTATCGCCCTGGTGTAAGACCATCATTTAGAATTGAAATGACTTTGGCAGTGTTTTTGTCAGATCTAAATGGCTGGGTACTTCTCCTCCCCAATTCCTTCAGCTTCACAATATACCCCATTTGGAAATGCTATAGTCTCATTGGGAGCAGTTGGGACTCTTGTGTTGTATTCACATAAAAACCCTACTCGTTAAAGACGCTGAAGTCCTCGGCATTGCTCTTGCTTAATTCGAGTGTGGACGATTTCATAAAAAAATATCAAAATTCTGCTTACGGGGATTCTGAAAAGAGGATGGGGGTAGTTTTTAGAAATCTAATGAAGTAGTAATGACAGAGTTCTTTCCCTTCCTTTGAAGTTCAAATGTGGAAAATTTCAACAATCTCGGAATAAAACTGTAGATGTTTACAAACCGCGAAGCCACCCACAGACACTCCACTTTAAAATACACATAGAAGAAGAAAATATTTGCGGTATTTTATTTTTTTTTATATTTAGTGACATAGGTATATTACAAAATCATGACATCAATTGTATAATACATTATTCCCAATGTGTTTAATAAAACTCATTTAGGAAAGGACAACCTTACACAATTAAAAGGAAATCATTTTTACACAATATCACGAATTTAAGTGGGAGTTCAATGAAAATTACATAGATTTGAAAATAGACTAGACACAATAGTTACAGTTAGTTGAAGAATATGTTATTTCTTCTAACACAGCAAACTTATTTTGTGGCACCATTTTGATTTAAATTAATAAATTACTTCGTTTTTACCACTTTTATAATTAATAAACTAATGTTTAAGACGAGATTTGTATGCATAGCACACAGGGTTATAATTATTATAAGTATCTAATAATTATTGGTGAAACACTCATCTACATTGAAAAAATCTATAAAATAATAATTAATATTTGTCAAGTTAAAGTATTTCACCAAAAAATGTAGACGTAATTTGTCTCGACGCCACCTAGTGGGAGATTTAGCACTTACAATGCCTTTCCCATATAAAAATAAAGTTGATAGTTTGCAGGTGGAAAAATGTAATAAGCAGTAATTGTTGAATGAAATACTAGTATATATTGAATTACTAGCTGGTACCCGGCATGCGTTGCTATGCCATTTAACAAAGAAATTGTTTCTCCCTGCGTGTCCTTTCCCATCCGTCCTGTTCCCCTTCCGCCTCCCGTTCTCCTGCGTCCCCTTCCCATCTCGCTTTCCCACTCTGTCACCACCACCTCCCCTCTCCCCACTCACTCCCCCCTTCCCCCGTCCCGCGAACCCCTCTCCCGAGTTCCCCTCCCCCCTCACAGGTCACCCTCCCCCTCCCAGGTTTCCCTTCCTCCTCCCTGGTTCCCCTCCCCCCCTCACGCGAACCTCCTACCCGAGTTCCCCTCCCCCTTCCCCCCTCCCGCATTCCATACATTCAATTTTCGAACAGCTAGCGTGCCACCAATAGCAATTTTTTTGTGCAAATTTCATAATGCCAGAGGTCACCAGAAGTTTTATACAAACCTTGTCCTGACAATAACGAACACACAAAAAAAAGAATTATCCAATTTGGTGCAGTCATTCGAAAGTTATGCGCGTACATACGTTTCGGCGATTCATTTTTATTTATATATATATAGATAGATTTGGCGGGTAGGAGATAATCCGGTGTAGCTCAATGGTAGAGCATTTGACCGGAAATCAGAAGGACGCGGGTTCGAGTCCCCTCGGCGGCACGTATCTTTTCTCGGGAGATTTTTTCAATATAGTTGAGTGTTTCAAGCTAATAATTATTACTTATAAATAATAATTGTAATATTTTATTAATATATTTAGAAAGATAATATAGAAGAGTTACAAAGAAAGATGTCTAAGTATGTCACTGGTTCATAAATCTGCTAAGAAAATATCCTTTTAGAGCATTTGCCAATGTTTTTTTGTTTGATGCTGGAAGTTTTAGGTCATTAGGTAATTCGTTGTATTGCGTATTTGCGATGTATTGTAAGGAGTTAAATCCAAATTTTGGTCGTGGAGTAGATGACGATAAGTGTATTTGATTTTGTGATCGTGTGTTGTGCTGGTGTATATCGAAATTAAAGGCTGGTTTAGTGTTGGTGTGTGACGAGTGTTGAATTATTTGTAGAACGGCAGTAATGATGCTACATTTTGACAGAATCGTAAAGCGCCAGGGTTGAAAATACTCCCTGTATGAGTCACTGATGAAGGACCACATTTAAAAATTGAAACGTTGCCTGAAATGGCATTATAGCCAGGTACTTCCCCACTTTCTTCGTTCCTGTATCCTTTCTCTCCCCACTAGGTACCTTAATCCTTTCCATATTTGAAACAATAATTTGCGAAAAGCTAAACAAACAAATTAAACCGTTTCTTCAGGGAAACCAACACGGATTTCTATCAAATAAGTCCACCGTCTCTAATCTTCTAGAACTCTCACAGAGAGTAGCAAGAGGATTAGATGCTCAACATCAAACTGATGTGATCTACACTGATTTCGCCAAGGCGTTCGACCGAGTTGATCATGACGTACTGCTACGAAAAATACATAGAATTGGCTTCGACAAACCCCTCCTAAATTTTTTTGTCACGTATTTAAGGAATAGGAAACAATATGTTTGCATCGACGGATACAGGTCTAGAGAATTCTCTGCATTCTCTGGAGTGCCACAGGGGTCAAACCTAGGTCCTCTACTATTTATAATCTTAATTGATGACATTCAAGAATGCATCAAACATTCCACTTGCCTGCTTTTTGCTGACGATCTAAAATTACTTAAGAAAATTTGTGATGGTCAAGATTGTGTCAAATTGCAAACTGATTTAGATTCAATTTCATCATGGGCTGATGAAAATAAATTATTTTTTAATACAAAAAAATGTGTCGCTATGTCGTATACACGTTCGAGAAACCCTATAAAATTCGATTATTGCATCAAAAATGATATATTGTCAAAAGTAAAATCCATCAAGGACCTTGGGGTAGTCTTTGATCCCAAACTTACGTTTTCGGACCATATATTGCAGTTGACGACATCATGCTACAAGCTTCTCGGATTTGTCATAAGACTCTGCAAACAATTTTCCAATCCCGAGGCAATGATGACTTTGTACAACTGCATTATAAGGTCTAAAATCGAATACGCCTCTGCTGTATGGGCCCCATACCAACAAAAATATATTGAAAAACTAGAACAGATTCAAAAAAAGTTTTTGAGATACATGTATTTGAGAATGCACGGAGAGTATCCGCGATTCATGCATCACGAAGATTTGCTCGCCGAAACGCGCTACCAAAGTCTCCACTCGAGGAGGAGTGGGGCCCTTGCAGTAACGGCGTACAAAATTATTAATAATTTAATAGATAGCCCATACCTTCTGGAATGCTATAAGTTGTTCGTACCGAATAACTACAGCCAGGGACGTCACCATGATCTGCTTTGTATCCCACGTGGCAGAACGGACGTACTGGCTCGGCATAGCATGACACGAGGTATGGCGCTGTTAAACAACGCCTCCAAGACTATCGATATTTTTAATAGTAGCCTTGAAGAATTCAAGAGGCATGTTAATGCTAAAAATCTATAACTTGTTATTTGTATCATATATATGTAGTTTATGTTACATGTGTATTGTAAATGGACACAGTCTGTAATACACAAAAAAAAAAAAAAAAAAAAAAAAAAAAAAAAAAAAAAAAAAAAAAAAAACATGCCCCGATCTTGGATGCTAAAATCTCACGGCCTCCGGTTAGCAGAAAGGACTTGGGACTCTAGTGCAGAAATCAGCTATAAAATGATGCTTAATAAGGATGGTGATCTACTTGTTCCCTGTAAGTGCATTTTAAACAATTTATTCTTAAATGTAGAAAAGTGCAAAACCTTGACTTTCTTCAAAAATAAAAATCCTGTTTTATTCGAATATTCCATCAATTGCACAGCTTTAGAAAGAGTCACGGAAATGAGAGATCTTGGAATTATTTTCATGAAAAACTATGTTTCGCCAATCATATCCACCAAATTGTAAACAAAGGTATGAAAACACTAGGCTTCGTATTAAGAACACCCAAAAACTTTAATTCCATACAAGCCATTAAATTATTAAATGCATCTCTATTTAGAAACCTAACGGAATATAACTCGATAGTTTGGTCTCCATCTTACAAAATTCACATTCATAACATTGAGCGAATACGAAAAAAAATTCTGTGTTTTTTATAAATTTTATATTAAATTTCCCACTAGAAGACTTAAAATATAATTTATTATTAAATATTATAAAAATACACGCACTAGAAGACAGACGTAAAATAAACGACTTAACATTTTTATACAAAATACTTAACTCTAAATTTGACTGTTGCGAAATTCTGCAACCCATAAACTTACGAATACCGACAGTAACTACACGACATAATACACTATTCTACTGTAGCATTCATAAGCGGAACTACACTGCCCACTGCCCACTCTCCGATACAACGATTTCACACTATGGGAGATCAGTACTTAGGTGATGTTGACAAATTTAACATAAACCTGGCGAATTTTGTTGATCTTGTAAAAAACTTATTCCAAAACTATTCCTAAACATATCTGTATTTTTGTCAACCTATGAAATTGCTAAATTTTTGTATTTTTATGACTTCCGTGCTTTTTTATATAATTTTATTTTTATTATTTCTTTATCTGTTTCATTCCTAAACATATCTGTTTTTCTGTAAACCTATGAGATCGCTGTATTTTTGTGTTTTTATGACTTTTGTGCTTTTTTATCTTTTTTTTTTTTTAATGTTTCTGTATCTGTTTAAAAATCATCTGTCATAAATTAACTGTACGACCAAATACGTAAAAGCCCTTTGGGCGTTAAATTAATAAATAAGTAAGTACTGGTTCCTGTTTCATATACCTACATTCTATTTACGTTACCTCCAGTTAACTCGGAGGTGAAGTACACCATGGTTTTTCCATTGAAAGATAATTTAAATTTGTTATGTCAGCCTTATCCAAATTCAGACATCAATAATTTTGTTGGGGCTCTTCAATAATTATTGGTCCTTGTTACAACCTTGTAAATTATTTATCTTTACGTGTTTATAATATATTATACTTCTGGGTCACACGACCGGCTCTAATTAACTACGAATTGAATCTGGGCTACTAAGACGCCAACAGAACTTGTCGAGACGTATAATACAACTCTTTTATGTCTGTTAAATAAATATGCTCCGACGACGTCCAAAACACGTAAAGTTCGAAAGTCTGACGGCTGGTATGATGATGAATGCCGAAACCAGAAAAGACTTACGCGGAAATTAGAGAGGTCATATAGGAAAAATTCTACGGTAACTTCTAGGGATGAGTGGATCCTTGCTCAAAAACAGTATATGAGCAAAATAAATTCCAAAAGATCAGAATACTGGAATGAAAAGATTGACTCTGAGCGAACCAATCCACGGCGTCTCTGGAACTCAATAAAGACTGTTATTTCCGAAGCCACTGTTCCAACTAAAATAGATATTAACCCAGATGCCTTCTTAACGTTTTTTCGGGAAAAGATTGAAGCCATTCGTGCCTCCACATCTCACGCCCCTCCACCAATATTTACTATAAATTCTAAAGGAAATTTGTCTTCCTTCAAACTCACGACGCTGGAAGAAGTAAAAAAAATAATTTCAAGTTCGCCAAATAAGCAGTGCAGTCTTGACCCTATACCAACATGGTTACTAAAAAAATGTGTCATTGTCTTAGCCCCGTTCCTAGTTCATCTTTTTAATAAATCTCTGAGCACAGGTGACTTCCCTGAACCTCTAAAGTCTGCTGTAGTTAAGCCCATACTAAAAAAATCACAACTTGACAATTACAACTTGGGTAATTATCGACCCGTTTCAAATTTACCTTTCCTATCAAAAATCCTGGAGAAAATTGCTGCTGCACAAATAACCAGTCATTTGAATTCAAATAAATTATTCACTAATCGTCAATCCGCATATAGAAGGTTTCACTCAACAGAAACCGGAATACTTCGTATGCTGTCAGATATAACTTTGGCCATAGAGTCAGGTAAGTTAGCACTTATCTCACTCTTAGACATGAGTGCAGCGTTTGACACGATTGATCATGACTTTCTCATTAAGAGATTAGAGGAAACATTTGGTTTGAGTTCCGATATTAAAAATTGGCTGGTGTCATATCTATCCAATCGCTTACAAGCCGTTAAGGTTGGAAATAAGCTCTCTAACTTCGCAACACTTTCTTCAGGGGTTCCCCAAGGATCCGTTTTAGGCCCACTTCTTTTCATCCTTTTTACAAATGATGTCGCCAAAATAATCGAGTCATTTGGTCTCCTGTCCCACTGCTACGCTGACGATCAGCAAGTTTATTTTTACTGCTCTCCAAACGAAATCAACAGTCTTAAAATCCGCATAGCTGAATGCCTAGAAGCAATAACTCGTTGGATGTCTTCAAACAGGCTGAAGCTGAACCCATCTAAGACTGAGTTTCTATGGGCGGCCACAAACAAACGCCAACATTTCATAGACAATTCACCTATTTCCATTTCCGGCAACGATATTATTCCGAAGACAACAGTCAAACTTCTTGGCGTTAATTTAGATTCAGACTTTTCGTTAAAAAGTCAAATAAATAGGACAGTAAGCACCGGTTTTTTTCACCTAAGACAACTCAAGTCAGTTCGAAGAAACCTTCCTACAGAGGCGACAAAACTATTAATTAACTCTTACGTAGTCTCGCGGCTTGATTACTGTAACGGCATCTACGCTAGTCTTCCAAAATATCAAATTGACAAACTTCAATCCGTGTTTAATGCAGCGGCAAGGCTCATAACTGGGGTTTCTAAATATTCGCATATTTCAGAACACCTTCGTAACCTTCACTGGCTCAAGTGCCCTGAGAGAATCCAGTACAAATTGTGCTGGATGGTTTTTAAATCAATCAACGAAATGGCCCCACCTTACATCTCCGAATTATGTGTCCCGGAAAATACCGGTCCGAGACAATTAACCCTTAGATCAGCAACTTCATCTGCTAAAGGCAGACTAATAGAACCTAAACGAAAGCCAAATACTATGTTTGGAGATCGTGCTTTCGGAGTATCTGGGCCTAAGGCTTGGAATAGACTCCCTCCGGAATTAAGATGCATAACAAGCCCAACAGAGTTTAGGTCCAAACTAAAAACCTTCCTTTTTGGGCTCTCATACCCGTAATTTAAATATACCTATTTGAGAGTATCATACTTGTATTGCCTATGATATGTCTTAATCACACTTTTCTTACTGAATTAAAATTACTCGATTCATTACACATCAATCTGTTTCTTGACGAATCAAATTTAGAAAGATCAAATCCTTATAGGTACTACTGCACCACCCACCTTTACATGTTGCTTTTACTTTCCAAAATACACTCGTCAAAGAATACATTACATATTAATATTAAAATATTTTTCAGGATTAAATAACATGTGTTCACAATAATGTCCTCTGCGTGCGAACTCTATCTAAATTTCTTTAAATGGACAATATACAGTGTTAATTTCAGACGACCTCCCAGGTAAGTATGGTCCTGTTTTCATTAAATTTTAGGCAGCATCGCGTTCATTGGTCAAAATATTGTACATATATTTTCGTATCGGTGATTAATGAACCGGTGTATGCAATTTTTAGCCATAAGTTGTTTATAATTGTTTGCCTAGCTTGTAGTTTTTTAGATTTTAGAAATGTATTATAAGTTTGTACAGCGCCCTTGAGGTGATTTTTCACAAAAACGGCGCTATATAAATCATCCAAATATTATTATTATTATTATTACTCGGCGGTCGCCATCCGTCACAGGATGCGGCGGCCGGTCGGTAAATCTCGGTAGCGTTCGTGTTTACGACACGTATAGCGCTGGGATGTACTGCTCTTACTACTGGACATCTGTGGGAACTTGACGGAAGCTCGACGGAAACGTGACTATCAAGGATACCACAAAATTGATTTTAAGTCGACCCCGCTTCTCACTCCAGTGCTGTGATATTTTGTAACAAAGAAACATACGTCAGCATTTATATATATGTGAGATATCTTTCCATCGCCTCCTATAGCCTATTCGAGTATATATATAGATACATATGTATATCAAGTCTCGTCCTGTTGGACCAAGAATTATGTTACTCTCTTCTGACAGTAGACAGGGGTCGAAAGAGTCATAGAAAAAGGACGCATAAGAAAAGGATGAAAGCCGCTGAAGAGAATAACTGATAGAAGTTTCTCTGTGTGCCCAAAGTAAGCACAATTTTACCTTACTTCTTTTAAATCGATATTTAAGTAATATTTGAATACACGGACTCTATATGAGGTGCAGTACCGAACTCAAGAATGATGGAGATGGAGATGACTAGATGGAGAAATTCCAAAATTCGCTGACAAAGCGGTCGAGTCCAACAGAGGGCGATGGGACTTAGCAAAAATTATATTTTTGTTAACAGAATCTTGGAGATCAAAAGAGGCCAGCCCATCAGCTGTAGAGAGAGACAGTGAATTTGTTGAAGACAAGAAAGCTGACCTGATAGTCTAACTTCTATATTGATATCCCCAATTGAAGAATGTTTTGAGGCTGATGGGAGTGGAACGGAAAGGGAGATATGGTCACAAAACATAAGTAAAGCAACGTCAAGAAACGTTTCGATTCTTAATGGTGCTATTTAATTGTGGCGTAGTAGTCAAAAAGTTATGTAATAATAAATATCTAAAGTCCCCGGCGTTCCCCGGCTATACACAAAGGTTTTCGAAATTAGAAGTAGACATTAACATTTATTTAATTTTGAAGATCAAGTTTGCAATATTTCATCAATTTGAGAATTGATGAAATATTGCAAACAGAAGATTGTTTTTTTTAAATTTTATTATTGTATAAAAGTTACATGCAAGGGGAATTTATTTATTTATTTATTTATTTATTCACGCCCTTTTACGGGGCTTTTACATAAGTATGAAATTTACAAATTACACTATGATTAAATAATATATAAATACTATTTCTTTAACAAAGAAATATAATAGGTTTTTGCCACGCAATATATAGTATTTATTGTACATGACTGAACTGCCTCAGTAACAGTATTTTGTATTTGTTTAAAGATAAATTGAAGATGTTAATTATGGGGGTACATCAAATATTCTACTATGTAATTAATTACTGTATAAAATTTATTTGTAATTTATGTACCTTATATTACTAATAAAAAAAAATAAAAAAAAAAAATGTCCACTGACTTGGTATAATTATTTCCCTCCATTAGTATTCTGGGCAAAGAGGAATACATATGGTAGTTAGTTCCAGAATTTCTGCACTGAAATAAATCCTGACTTCTGGTATTACGTAGTGGAATCCGGAAACTTATCAATTCTAGCAATATCGGACTATCAACTAAATCATTTAGAATTTTATATAGAAATACTAAGTCAGTGAAAATTCTTCTGTCGGACAATTTGAGCATATTCATATCATTTAAAATAGTGTTGTAGTTCAACATAATTGCTGGAAAACCCATTTTAAAATTTAGAAAACGTAAGAATTTGTTTTGTATTCTTTCAACAGCTTGTATACTATAATGTATACTATAATGTGAATTCCAGACGGGAGAATTGTACTCAAGTTGACTTCTAACATAGGCAAAATATAACAGTTTAATACACTTTATATTGTTAAAATTTCTAGTTAGCCTGGTTATAAATCCCAACATTTTTAAGCCCTTATTAGAGATTTCTGTTATATGGTTAACAAATTAAAGATTTGATTGAAAAGTGATGCCCAAGTCTTTAATTTGTGTTAATGTCTCAAGAGTATTGTTATCAATGTTGCAATTAAAGATCACTGGATTTTGTATTCGAGAAAATCTAACCACTTGGCATTTTGAGATATTTAAGTAAAGTCTATTTTCATTACACCAAATTAACAATTTGTTGATATTATCTTGAAGAATGTTGCAGTGGTAAATATTTTGAATAATTCTAAACATTTTGAGGTCATCAGCAAAAAGTAAGAAAAATACATCATGAAATATTTTTGTTAGATCATTTATAAATAAGATAAATAAGATTGGGCCAAGGTGTGAACCCTGTGGAACTCCACTTGTTGCATAATTTTTTTCCGACAGGGAGGATTTTATTCTGACAATTTGTTGTCTTCCAGTAAGATAACTTTCAAACCAGTTTAATATATTACGACGTATACCAAGTTTTTCTAATTTCCAAATGAGAATTTTATGGGAAACTGAATCAAAAGCTTTAATAAAATCAGAATAGACAGAGTCTACTTGTTTTTTTCTTTAAAAGCATTGATTATAAATTTTTCATAAATAATTAAGTTTGATAGAGTACTTCTACCTGGCATAAATCCAAACTGGTAAGGTGATATCACAGGTTTTATTTGTGTAAAAAGTTTGTCAAGTATTAGGCTTTCAAAGAGTTTCGGTATGGTGGATTGAATGCATATTGGTCTGTAATTAGAAATATCGCTTTTATCGCCCTTTTTGAAAATTGGAGTCAAATAACTAACTTTCCACTTATCGGGAAAAATTCCACTAGATAAAGATAGATTAAAAAGTTTGGTTAACGGGAGAGCAATTACTTTGATACATTCTTTGATAAATATTGTAGGTATATTATCTGGTCCCGCAGATTTGTGGATATCTAACGATTTAACTTTGGTAATTACATCAGAGAGACTTATGGTGCACTGTGAAATATCAAGAGTTTCATCTAGAGTTGTTGTTGGAACAGGAGCATTGCTTAAGTCTGTTGAATAAACACTTTTAAAAAATTTTGAAAACAAGTTTACAATACCATCAGTATTATTGCTATGGCTGCCATTTAGGTGCATAATACTAGGGAAATCAGAATCATCTTCTTTAAGAGATTTCGAATATTTCCAAAAATCACCAACATTATTTATTATGGAGTTTTGAATTTCATTTATATAGTTACGGTAGCAGGTCATAGACATTTTTTACATGAAGTTCTTAAATCTTTGAATTCAATGTAATCAGAATTTTTTCGATATAATTTATATTCTTTATGTTTAAGTTTTTTAGTGATAAGTAGATTTATAAGTTCTTTAGAGTACCATTTTGGATAGGTGCTTGGCTTACATATCTTGGTTGGAATATACATGTTAATAGCCTTTTCCAAAACAGAATAAAATTTATTGGCAGCTGTGTTGATATCATCATATTGCACAGATGACCAATCAAAAGTGAGAAGATAATTACAAATTTTCTCGAAAGCAGTTTTGAAAAAGTTTTGGTAACTAAAAGACAGTTTACAAGTATTAACATGGACATTAGAAATAATAACTTTCAGTGGAGGATGATAAGCATCAATGGGCACCAGCGGTTCACTACATTCTTCAATTACTAGTGAGTCTAAGTTAGAAAAACATAAGTCTAGAGTACGATTATTTTCATTTGGTACAGTATTTGCCTGATTGAGGAATAACGCCATGTCTAGAATAATGCGTTCAGATTCACTAACACTGATATTATTGTCACTGTTCACCCAGTTCACATTTGGAAAGTTATAATCACCAGCAAGCAAAAATGTTGCACTAGGATTCCTTTTTAATATAGTTTCCACTTCCTCACTATGGCACCTGTATACTTCATTACTTGAATTTGGTGGGATAAAAATACAGCCCACAATAATCTTTTTGTTCCTCGCAACATTCACTTGTACGAAGATTTGCTCAAGTTGTTTATGTTTTGTTGTAATTAAGTTTGCTTTATATTTCTTGCTGATAGCGATTAAAACCCCACCACCTCTGCTTTTAGCACTTGTCAATGTATTTCTGTCTAATCTATGCACATTATGATTAATGAAACCTAATTCACTAGAATGAATATTTGGTTCTAACCACGTTTCGGAAAGTAGTACAAAGTCGTGCCCAAACATTGGTAGTGTAGACTGAAGTAAACATAATTTTGTTTTAAGGCCTCTGACATTCTGGTAGTACATTTTTAATTCGTTTAGTTTTATACTATGGCCTCTGTTTTTCTGATTTGACCTCTGCCTTACTGATTTGATTACGTCGTTTGAGAAAGTAGGGGAGTGTGAATGTTTATTTGTAGAGTTTTTTAATGGCATGATGATGTTCTGGTAGTAGATGCTGGTAGTAATACCCGCTAAGCTACTGCAAGTAGCTTGTCAGCAGGAGATTCGTTCCACTAATTAGTTAAAATATTACATGAAATAGTCCTAAACGCATCAGCGTGGCAACAACATACACTATAACAACATATTAACTATAAAAACGAGAATAAACTGTAGATTTCTATAAAAAATCAATTCTACGCCACCCGCCCGGTGCCGGCCAACCCGCTACAGACAAACTTCTTTATATAAACAAATTTGTCTATAATCGGTACCCTTCAAATCGGTTGACATAGATCACACTTCTAGACATTTTCGTTTCAGTGGGAAACGCAGATGTGATGGTTTTTCATTAAATTTGTAAGCCTCGGACACAAATGTTCTCCGCAAGCCTGATTTGAACAGCCTTGATTTGTTTTTATAACGCGTTGGTTCACGTTATTTGTTGTTGTGTAAGAAATAATGAAAATTTTTTTTTTTTTTCTTAACAACATTTCAGATTAAAAAGCTTAATATTCATGATTTTAGATTTCACTGCCAAAGTATTATCATTATTATTTTTTGCAATTTGGGAGGCGGGAATGGGTACCGCCGCCCCGGGAAGCGTTTATTGGATAACCAACACCTCTGCCATAGATCACCCTAAATGGTTCGCTTCGTTTGGTGACTTAGCACGAGTGAATATGGTTCATAGGGTTAGGTTTGTCCGGGTCTTGGCAGCGGATGCGTCTGCCCACCAGCTGCAAGGCAGGCCGGATCGGGAGATAATGGTTGAGGGAGTCCCTTTTACTTATTCGGCCGTACTCTATCGGAACATCGCCTTCCACTGCAGTGGAAGGGATGGATTCATACGTCCATAACTCCTGGACACACTGATCCAAGATTCCTACCCACCCTTAAAACCCTTTTCCTTCTCAGAACTACCTCTCCATCCTTTCCTAAAAAGAACGTCCACACAGCATCCCCAAAGATGACATAAGCCCTGAGGGTACTTATTTTCCTCAGGGCCTCCTGAGTTATTTTTTAATATTTTTTTTTTTATGAATACCGCACAGGAGTCCCAACTGCTCCCATCTGAAGCCAGTGAGGCTATGGCATCCCCAATTGGGGTATGTTGTGAGGCTGAAGGTAGTGGGGAGGGGAAATACCCGGCTATTCAGATCTGGTCACCAAACACGGCTAATGCCATTTCAAGCAACGTTTCAATTCTGAATGGTGGTTTTACACCAGGGCGATACTGAGAGTATCTTCCACTCTGGAACGTGCCGCAAATACACTATATATTATTTTAAATGAATAAATGTGAAATAACACAAATTAATTCAATAAATTCGAAACGCCGGGATTCGATCCCGCGACCTTCAGAGTGCGAGTCAAGAGCCTGACCGCTGGACTACGCCGGCCGCTGAGTGGAGCTAATGTAAAAAAAAACAATATTTTAGAAGATATATCGATTAAAAACAAACCCGATTTTCTTCAAGGTTTCCTTGTTTTCTCCCGCCTGAAGTGTGATATAATTGACAAAAAGTTGCCATTTTTCTAATTCAATACTTTCGAATCTTTCGATTCAATCTTCGAATTGTGCCATCAAATGTCATTCCCATTAAAATAATAATAGACAATCACAGAGCAATAATGGCGGCAATATTCGTTTCGGGAGGAGATTCCAAATTCCAAATTCGAATTTCGAAATTGTTCCAGCGCCGGAAGTGGCGCGGAGGGCGCGAAATGCAATTTGAAATTGGAGCAGCCGGGAACTGGAAGATGGCGGATGACGGAACGGCGGCCGTTTCATTTTGGCGGGCTTTTGCCACGTGACGTGGAAATATTCGCGCGCTTTTTTATTCATGGACTATGAAATCTTTCCAGGCGTTTTTCCCAGTTTCTTACCGTCCTTACCAGGGCGGTAATGGAATTGTTGAAACTACAGGGTAACACAATTTTGGTCACAACTTGGTTTCTTTTTTGTTTGTTTAAGACGACGATACATCCATATATATATTTAGAATCTTAACGACGTAAGAAAAGAAGTCATGAATACAAATTTCGACTCGCGACCCGTGTATTGGACGGACCTATTGTCGAATTTGCCTTATCAAAGAAAAGAAGAAGCAGAAAAATAATGTGGGAATCTTAACGACGTAAGTGAAGAAAGTGTGTAAACAAATATACGCCCGCGGCACGCCGGATTGGACAAACTTACGGTCGAATTCGCCCTGGCAGGCCTGAAGATTCGACCTTTCCGCCGCGTTCATTTTAATTAATTCTGAAGAATGTGTTACAAATATTTCAGATGTTTCTAAATGCTTCCCTCCCGAAGTTATTCCACTTTTTAAATTTATTCTTTAACCTCTCAGGCCTCGACCATATTTTGCAAAGGTCAAAATATTTCCGCTTAGCAATAAATATATTAAAAATAAATGGGATACTTCTGAATATATCCAAAAACTGAAAACTTCGTTTGAAAGGTGACAAAATACGCTTTCAAATAATATAAATCAAATTAATAAATCAAAAAATTATAATTTTTGAGGTGTTAATTTATTTTTTAAATTTAAAATAAAAATTATCTTTCTGTATAAAAATGATGAAATAATAGAAAGAATATATTTTCAAATTGACTTAATTTTTTTTCAAATTGCGATCTCAAATTTTAGTTTCATAAATGTGTACATTTTACTTATTTTGCGGTTAACTTTTAGATTTGAATGTAAAGAGTGGTATTTTCTCTTTCTAACACCGTTTATATCGTATTTCTCACTACGAAGGTGAGGAGGACACAACGATTTTTATGAAACCTACACGTGTTATTCCGGAATGCGAAAAAATTGGCCAAAGGGATTAAATACCTAATAGTGAACATTTATTTATTTATTTATTTATTGTTTCTTTACACTGTAGGTAAAAATGTTTACAATACAATTTGTTACCTCACTAGGACAAGCCTGTGTTGAGGTTAACAATAATTATACAAGTTAACAAAATAACACAAAATTATACAGATTTTGAAAGAACAATATTGTTGTATTTCTTACAGATTGAGATTATGGGTACCCAGTACCAGGCGGGTATAACTCCGATCCAAAAAGTGAACCGAATCTTTGGTGATATCATAAGTCCCCTTCGATTTGTTTATGGTCCCCAGCTACTACCTCCACCAATAGGAATCTTGGATTTTTGTTGCATTTTTCTGCTATATTTTCGTTTGACATTTACAATGCATTCACATTTCCGACGTAATAAGATGGCAATAAGTGTGAATATGGATTTTGCGAATGAAAAATGGAAGAACAGGACCCGTAATTGGAACAAAATTACAGGTGGGAAACTTCCTTTGGTTGATATTTCAGTGTGCCTAAAGTAGGTATGTTATTTAAGTTGTATTTTAATCGGTGTTGTACATGTTTCCGTTTTCAGAACATATTTATCCACCCGGAATCTAATAAGTAATTGACGCAGTCGAACATCACGATTACATCTTAAAAAGGTATACATGTTTTCGATATTGCATCGACCTATCTCATTCATTTAATCTTCCCCAATTTCCTCTCTGGATTTTGACAATAGTGCTTATGTTTTTTTATTATATAAAATAGATTTTAACAATTAGCATTTCATTTGCTTTTTTCACAAGTTACTTATACATTACCCGGATACCTTTGAGATCCTATTGATTCAACATATTAATTATCTTAATATATAAAACATATTCGGGTTAGTTACACCATTTATAACTTAAGAACGGCTGGACCGATTTTTATGATCTTTGATTTGTTGGATTTGTCTTCGCCCCGAATAGCGGAATAGTTATTAAAATACCGGAAAACAACACGAAATAAAAATGAAGAAAAAAAAAATATTTTCCTCAAACATTTTGTATGGAACGAATTCTCCATCATTTGAAAGAGTTGCAGCAAAATTGTGATTAGTATAATATTGAATAGTAATATAAAAATACAAAAACGTCAAATGTCAATTTCAATGATTGTTTTGCTTTTGATCTTAAACATATAATGCTGCCCCTCTTTCTTACACACTAAATGTCAATAGTCGAAAATGAGACAAACGATGAACGTGTGTCTGCACCCCTCCAAAGGAAAAATACAATAATTATATTAAATCTCCCTCTCACGTATAAGGAAAATTAAACGAAATTCCCGTAAGTAGGTTTAAATTAAGAAAATTACAAAAAATATAAATTCGCACACAGTGCCATCTCTGATACTGACAAAAACAAAACACGGACATTTGCGCATCGATAATTGCTTCATTGTGTAATTTTTAACTTATAAAAAAATTGAATTTAATTGATTCTGAGGTGGTACGAAGTTCGTCGGGTCAACTAGTAAGGTATATTTTAATCAAACAAATTTAAAAATTCTATTGTTAAGTTTTTTTTCAGTGACACTGTAGAAAGAAATATCATTTCTCTCGTGTTACTCTTCTGAATTCTTCCCATATGAAATTCCGGGACGTCATAGAGAAAAATTGGGCAGATTGTGTTTATGAAACTATTACAAAATTTTGCATAACACAGTCTTTTCAGTCTTTACCACACGGTGAGAAAGTGCTGACGAAACATAACTTCGTAGGCTTGGTCATACCAGGAATAAAGCAAAAAATCGTTGGTATCTAGTACATCGACCTATAATATTTCTAGACATAAAACCTTAACATAGATGGCCGACATGTTTTGCGTCACCAGAGAGAGTATAAAAGGGAAAACGTATTGATTTTGGAAAGAATTTGGCACATCTCTTTTCACCGCTACCGCAAATCCTAGCAAACCTATTTTTAGTTATTCTTTCAAATTTATCTATTTCTTCTTCAAATTTTGCAAATTCACTTTGTGGCACCATTTTATTAATGATATAATTAAAAACACTTTGTTTTTACCACGATAATCTTTATTTCAAAAATCAACATTATTCGAGAACGATGTTCTCTTCATATATGTACTAAAACTAAATGATCAAGTATAGAAAGACAGATGAGATGTCTAAACAGCAATAATTATTCGGAATTTGCTAACCATTCATTTGATATATCAAATATATGCTGGTTTTAAAATTTTACACACTAACGTTAGTGATTTTCACTTAGATCCTTTAGAAAATTTTAGAAATTAGGAAAAATGTCAATAGAAATTAAAATATTATTAATAATCAAATTAATTTTCTGAATAACCCTATCTTAAACATATTTCCATTATAATTTTTTATCTTTGTTCTTCTAAGCACCCCCCTTTCCACCTCCCCCCCCCCCCCCCCCCCTCCCTACTGTTTATTTATGTATTTATTTATTTATTTGAGACACAAACAGGATATTTATAAAACATTTTTGTGGGTTAAATAAAATAAATTAAAATACAAATATAAATATCCCTAGACTAATGTGTCTGCAGTAATCACATTTGAATTTTTACAGAAGCAAACACATGAAAAACAATGCAAGTATTATTTATACATAACTTTAAAAACAAAAAAACTAAATACGAAATTGAAATACATTATAAGTATACAATATATATGAAGTATTTCCTGAGATGTAATAAAACAACAAATTTTATTTTATTTTTTAGGTGCACAAATCGTGGAGATAATTTTTGAAACATGTTACATTATTTAGAAAAATATCTATGAAAGTGTGTATTTTAACAAGATCGTTGTATGATCGACATATTCTGGACATAGGATTAAAATATCCAGTATTATTGGTAAAAATTTCAGTCCAGAATATGTTTAGGTTTCTGGTAGATTTGGGCCTGGCGAATAACTTGATTTGGTTGACTAAGTTACTGTCTACACGATTATTCACAATATTATATAGCATTAAGAGGTCATTTATGTTTCGTCTTTTAACCAGACTTTCTAATTTAAAATGTCTAAGTCTTTGTTCGTACCCGTCTAGAAGATGATAGACACCTGATCGGTAAGACAAAATCCGTGTAAATTTTCTTTGGACTGATTCGAGTCTAGATATCTGTGTAATATAATGTGGATTCCAGACTGTTGACCCGTACTCAAGAACACTTCGGATTAAGGAATTAAATAGAATTATTAGACTGTTAGAATTCTTAAACAGTTTGGTTGATCTTACAATAAAACCAAGTAATTTATTTGATTTACACACAATGTATTCAATGTGTTGATTGAATGTTAGTTTGTTGTCAAATATAATTCCTAAATCTTTTATTGATTCAACTGTTTCTAGATTGTGACCACATATGCTATATGAATACAGAGTTTTGTTGGTGTTCTTCGTGAAATTTATAACTTTGCACTTAGCTATATTCAGTGTTGATCTTCTAAGCACCTTCCCTTTCCACCTCTCTCCTCCCCCACTACTTCCATTTCTACCTACGCCTGTCTTTCTATACTTGATCATGTTGATTTTTAAATAACGATTATCGTGGTAAAAACAAAGTGTTTTAATTATTTCATTATCTATTTCTTACTAGCTGACCCGACAAACTTCGTTCCACCTCAGAATCAGACATCTGTTGTGTTAACATATTAGCTGAATTAAATTTAGTTTTTTTATTGAATTAAAAATTACACAATGAAGCTATTATCGATGCGCAACTGTCCGTGTTTTGTTTTTGTCAGTATCAGATATGGTGCTGTGTACAGATATATATTTTTGTGATTTTCTTACTTTTCTTCTTACTTACGGGAATTGGGTTTTCATTTTCTTATACGTGTGAGGGAGATTTATTATAATTATTGTATTTTTTCCTTGTTGACATTTTGTGTGTAAGAAACAGGGCAGCATTATATGTTTAAGAACAAAAACAAAAAAACAATCAGCGCATTGACATTTGACGTTTTTAAATTTTTGGAAGTCACTCACTATTCAATATTATACTTATCACAATATTGCTGCAGCTCTTTCAAAAGATGTACATAGAATTTGTTCCATACAAAATGTATGGGAAAATATATTTTTTCTTATTTTTTTAACGGTCGGTCCGTTTGATAGATTCTCCCATCTTAACAGACGGACTGCAATCTTTAGAGCATAGGCGTCAGGTGAGAATGCTGTCCTTGTTCTACCGGTATTACAACGGAAGATGCTCCGAGGAACTAGCGTCATTGATCCCCTCGGCACCGGTGCATAGTCGGGAAACACGCCAAACAACAACATTTGTACACGTTGACATTAATCAAATGAGAACGGGTCGTTTCTATGACTCGTTCTTGAGTTCAACGGCTCGGCTGTGGAACGATTTGCCGGCCCCTGTGTTTCCTCCCTCCTACAACATGGGTCTCTTTAAGACCCATGTTCACTCCTTCCTTTCCTTAAAAAGACCCTCCACACAGCATCTTCAAAGATGACATAGGCCCCGAGGGAAATTATTTTCCGCAGGGTATTATGTGTGGAGTTAATGTAAAAAAAAGCTCTTTCCCAATAGGAGAATTCGTTCCATACAAAATGTATTAGGAAACGAATTTTCTTCATAATTTTTTTTAATCGTTATTTTTTTCCGATGGTTTATTAGCTATTCTGCTATTCGGGGCGGAGAAAAATCCAACAAATCAAAGATCATACAAATTGGTCCAGCCGTTCTTGAGTTATAAATGGTGTAACTAACCCGACTTTGTTTTTGTATATTAAAATGAGTTTGAAAAGAAAAGGTTGCGTTCAGCTGTTTTTTTTTAATGCAATTTTGATATGAGGCCAAAATACTTTACCAAATTAAATAATTCTTATTTTAAAAGGTTATTGAAAATACACATATTTGTACCACCTAATTTATGTTTTTAATGATAAAATATAGTTCACTAGCTGGTTCCCGGCATGCGTTGCACTGCCATATTCAAAGAAATAAATTGTTTCCCCCTGCATGTCCTTTCCCGTGCGCCTCCAATCCCCTCCCGCATCCCCTCCCCCTCCCGCGTTCCCCTTACACCTTCCCCGCCTACCCTCTCCCCTCTCCCGCTTCCCGTCCCGCCAACCCCCTTCCCGCGTTCCATATATTCAGTCCAAGTACATTCAGTTTTCAAACAGCTCGCGTGCCACCTATTACAATTTTTTTATTCACATTTCCATTTTTCATACATTGAAAATATTCATTTTGGTATATTATAAGAACAATCAATCAAATAAGGTGTCTAACATAGGTATCTATTTAAAATATCTATAATTTAAAAAATCCATTGACAATTCTTTTGTTATAAAAAAAAACAGCTGCCTGCTAAATTCAATTTCATCTAAGGCGCAAACTATCAAACGTGCGAAGTTAAAATAATAAGTTTTCTGAAGTTATCCAATTTTGTGCGCAATTTTCTTAATTTTTCTTTCCGTAGGAACCTTCTACAAAGTATTAGAAAATTTAAAAAAAAACGTGAATAAAATAGGTAAAGTCGTTCTGAAGTTATGGCGTGTCCAAGGGAAACAGGGATTAATTTATGTATATAGATTATAGTATTAAATTATTCAAGAATTTAATGGCAACTTTTGATAATTTTTTGGGAGTTATTAATTATTATTGTAATAGAGAACTCCAGTCCAATTTTTTTATTTTTTTTATGAATAATGACCTTCTAACTTAAATAACTGCATTTTTATTTTTAGTTTTAGAGTTAGTTTTAATATTTAAAATAATTGTCAAAGTTTTAATTTTTCAAGACTACTCGAAAACCACCGGAAATATGGTAAATCGTGTGACGTCATCACTCCTGAAAAATTAGTATAGGATTGGGCAATCAGCTGATCTACTGCCGCCATTTTGAAATCCGTTGTTCCGTTGTTCCGTTGTTCGAAGTATTCTCCCTAGAAGAAGTATTACTATTTTTTTTGTGCAGTGGTTTTTCAATATTTAAAATAATAGAGATAAACTAATAGTGATACCTCTATTTTGATACTGAATTATTTAGGCTTAAATATTGTTTTAATAAACACAACAACTAAATCTCTATAAACAGTACGAAATAAAGAATAACATGAAATGTTGTTAATACTGATGTTTTGTGCCATACCTACATGTCAATTGATTTCAATACAATGTGATACAATGACTGGTGACGCGTGACGTCAGCACTAACCATTCAATCGTACCAACTTTACAGTGTATTTTAACGAGACGTTAAAAAATGCACTTTTTAATATTTTTTTACGAACTCTACGTTTAATATTATGAAAAAAAACTTATATATTCAGAATCAGCGTTTATTGGTCTGTATGAACATATTTTCTTAAAGCCATAATATTTTTCACTGGAGTTCCTTATTATGGTAATTATTAAAAAAAATCTTTCCTTTGGAAAAAGATTAAAATGTAAAATAAAAAAAATTAAATATTGTAAAACCAATCGTTTTTATGGTCGAAATTTTAACATTTAAATACGACAAATTTGTTTCGCAGTAAATCTGTCTTTCTAATTAAAATTTGAATTGCTTTTTTTAGTAATTTATATTTTTATAATTGCCAAAAGCTTTCTCTAAAGTCGTGAAAAATCAAAAAGCAAGATCTATTTCAGGGTCAACTTTATAATCATCATAAAAGAAACTAATAAAATACAATACTTTAATATTGATGAAACCCAAAACACTTTTGTAAATTGGAAATAATTAATGTTTTCGTTTGTAAAAAAAGAATTCTATGTATTTTGACCCTTTGAACACCCACTAGTTAAAACGAGCACAGTAATTGCACCGGAACTCTCAAGAGTAATATAAATATGTATTTATTTAGCAAAGAGTTCGTTATATTTTCACACCGAATGAAGTTTCTGAGAGGAATTTAAATAGAGTGTGTCGACGGTATTAAAACGCAGATGTTTCCAAAGGGTTTAATTTTTTTTCACCCAACTTCAAAGGAAAATCCCGACAAATTAAAAATATTAATTATGAATGTGGATTAAAAAAAAATAGTAGAATAATTATTTCTAAAGATTTGTAAGGATTCCGTACGGATCGTGCCGTATTGAATAAAACATTCAAAGAAATTATTAATGACAATTATTATATGAAGCGGGTTTTATCAAACTAAACATAAAAAGCCCTCCATATTAACGATCAAATTCAATTGAAAGTACTATTTGCGGAATACATTATGACCAGCAGTAAAAAACCCGCTCCGCAAGTTTTTGCTGCTAGGCCCTGCGGGCGGCTTCTGCGTCAGCTTCGCCCAGTTTAAGGCGCCGCGCCGCTATCCGCATTTCTACCGATTTCTTACATATCTCCCTTAAACATTTGAAGTTTTTAAGCTCTAAAAAAATATATATGTTATTTTTTAAGATAATGTCCAGGGCTTAAAGATGACATCTTTAAGGTTGCTGTGTGGAGGGTTTTAATGAGGAAAAAAGGCAGTGTTTGGATCTTGAAGACACCCACGTTGTAGGAGGGAGGAAATATAGAGGCCGGCGGATCGTTCTGCAGCCGAGCTGTTGAACTCAAGAACGAGTCGTAGAAACGACAAAAATGTAACAAATTAATGTCAACTATCTACAGTTGGACGCCTTTGGCGTGTTTTCCAATAATGCGCCGGTGCATTTGCACCCGCAAGCCGAACGGATCAATGACCCAAAATGTTCATTAAAACATGACTCGCAATAGAGCAAAAATATCCTGGAATATGCCTTAAGTAGCGTTTAAAGAAACACTGTGAGTTTTTTCATTCATATAACTTGTAAAATAACAGAAACATTGTGTTTATAATAATTTTCGGAGAAAACATTGCGATTTTTTTTATCGAGGGAATTTCATACAATTACGTATCGGCGCACGTGTCAAATGTATAAATAATATCTTCAAGAAAACATATATATTTTTTAAGAGTCTAAAAACATAAAGTGTTCAAGGAAAGTGAATTATAAACTGGTGGAAATTCGGGATGCTGAGTCTTAACTTAAGATTTTTTTTTGACTTACATAACTTTTTCTTTTTTTAACCTCTTCTGTGTATCCAATATTTGAATAATAAAAGCTGCTTGTTTCTTTTAAATTAATAAATAAATATGAAAAATTCTTACCTTTATCAGCAGCGAGAGATGAGGTGATGCCGAAAGCTGCGATACAAATCAGTAGCACCCACATTTTACACTTTTTACCAACAGCACTTTCAAATAAATGACACATATTCCCTTCTAAGCTTTTCTAATTTATAACACTTATGCCCTTCTAACATCAAGACTATTTCACACTACGCATATTATTTTATATTTTATAGAGATATATATATAAATAATCTATTATTTTTTATTATAAGATATATAATATATTGACGAACACACTTCTAAACTTTAGTAGAAATTCAACTATTTTTATTTTTGTTCAAAGGAGATTCATTTTAGTAACACAATTTATTATGGATTAAACACTGATTTTATTGTTGATGTTTTCCAGTAATGTTTTCTCAATCTGAAACAGAAAAAAATACAAATGAACTTTCGAATACAACTATATTACATTGTAGTGATTTATGAGACATCTTTTTCTATTATCAAGAATAACACGGCGTGAATTTCATGTTCTACTATTACATCTTCAACATTATTTTATTTATTAAACATTCTTTGACAGGATAATACAAGACTTTTTTTTTAATTACAATTAAAATAAAGAGTTGACAAAATATTGGTAACATATGAATTAAATATTAAAGCTTGCAAAATGTCCCACGTCAGTTCAATAATAACAAAATGGTTGATTGGCTTAGGTAGGGTGGAATCTGAAAAACAATTAAATAATGTCACTTAAAATTTTACATGGCCTATTAACGGCACATTTAGTTAAAATTTATTTTATTTAAATAAAAAATAAAAATAAAACATTTTTCTTTTCTTTTTCTTTTTTTGTTACAGAATAAATTTTCAGGCATTTTTAATAATGTATATTTAATTTAAAAAATTAAAATGAACATTTTGTTAAAAATTTTTTTTTTCGCATTCTCACCAGCATTTGGTTTTTTTTTTTTTTTTTACAGTGAATACCGCACAAGAATCTCAACTGCTCCCGTCTGGAGCCAGTGAGACTATGGCATCCCCAATTGGGGTATGTTGTGAGGCTGAAGGTAGCGGGGAGGGGAAGGAGGTGGGGAAGAGGAAGGTTGGGAAGTACCTGGCTATTCAGATCTGGTCACTAAACACGGCTAAAGCCATTTTCAAGCAACGTTTCAATTCTGAATGGTGGTCTTACACCAGGGCGATACTGATAGTATCTTCCACTCTGGAACATGCCGCAAATATACTATATATTATTTTTAAATGAATTAATTGTGAAATAACACAAATTAATCAAATAAAATTTATTTGCGCATGCCGGGTTCGAACCCGCGACCTCCGGAATGTGAGTCAAGAGTCTTAGCCACTGGACTACGGAGGTCGTCATCGTCGTCGAGGTTCCTTAGAACGGGCAATCTGCCTAGCTAGGAACTAATATCGACCCACAAGACATAATAACACTTGTACACATTTTATAGTTATTTTACAATGTTATTTTTATGTTATATTTGCCATACAAATGTATCAAATGTAATGTTATAAATAAATAAATAAAATATAAGAAATTTAAATATAGGTAACATAAAATATTAGACACAAAATATGGGTCACATAAAATATAAGAAACAAAATATAAGTTACATAAAATATAGATTACATAAAATATAAGAAACCAAATATAGGTTATATAAAATATTTTTAAAAAATCAGCAGTTTACACGCGGTAGAAGTGAAACCTTTAGAAAACTAAGGTAGATAAGAGTGGGGAGGCTACGAAGCACCGCACTAAGAGGAGACCGATAGGCTACGAAGCACCGCAGAAAGAGGAGACCGATTAATCTATCCTCCACATATCCTGTTCCTGGAATAAAATATTATACGGCGTTTGAAGTTTGCCAAGTTCAAATTGTTGTCAAATACATCCATATTTAGTATTTGTTACCAAGACTATGCAAATGTTATATTGAGGAAAGCAAATTATAGTTGGAATGAGATATATGTTTTTAAAATGTTAATGTATGTGTAGTTGTTCGTGAAGGTACATGTAAATTAATTGCAAGAGTTCACAACAATCGAATTTAGAGTGTAACAATTTCAATGAAAAGGATTGGTTGTTTATTTTTCGCCTGTTTTCTAAAGATGGAATATTCAAAATGTTAGTTAAGTTTAAAATTTACGAAATATAGAAATTTTCTTAGAATTCTTTCGGCATTATGATAATGAATTTTGTTGAAGGGCGACCAGACTATGGAGTTGTGTTCTATTAGGCTTCTAACAAGAATAGTTAGAAATTATATATGGACACAATTACACTTATACCCAAACTACACAAACTGGAATTATATACCTACGGCAAAAATATCTGCCCAAAATAAATTTCATATTTAAAAAAAGGTAAGTTAGGTTGTTAGGTTACGGTAAAAAGGCTAACCTAATTAAAAGTAACAATTTTTTTTTTTCAAATATGAAATTTGACAAAAAATTTAACTTTTTAAGAAACAGATTATGTTTATGTGTGAAATTCCAGTAGGTATAATTCTTTCCATCTGTATTTTTGGCAGTGTAATATTGGTAGATATGTATAATTTACGCTTGTGTAATTTCGACTTGACACCGCATTGATAATATTTTATTTTTTTTTTATTAGTTTTTATATACATATACATGTATCTAATATAATCATGAGTAATTGCATTTTCAGGTTACAATCAGATTAAACTCAAATCATTAAATACTAACATGCAACATTGATTAGAAACAGTATAAACATATATATGTATATAATATATAACCTTTACAAGAGTGTAACTACTCGTGTGTAAAGGGAAGAGAATATATATATATATATATTTTTTTAATTAAATTAATTAAAATTAAAAATTATAACACATACATTATATTTACGTACTCACATAAATCAAACGGTAAAAAAAAATAATATAAAAAATAAAAAAAAAATTATATAAAATAAATTTTTGAAAAAGTATAAATATAAATATAATGTTATCAAATATCCAATAAAATACGAAAACAATAATAAATATTAAAAAAAAAAAACAGAAAAAAGACAACTATAAAAAACAATAATTTTTTACACCCATATAAGAAAATTTCTTTATCGTCTTTTATAAATTATATGCGATTTTCGTCTTGAACTGGAGCCAATTTGTTAGCGATAAAGGATTGCTTCGAGGATAAAATATTAACGATTAAAAAATATGTTCCGAGATATAAAACGGAATGACCTCTTAAATGTTTTATATGTTTTGGTGCGCCGATGAAATGGGGAGATTGGCGAGTGGAAGGAGATGCGGAATGGGTGATTTGGTGTTATACTTTCTGCTGTCCTTTCGTATGAGAAAGTAAACTGGTTGGAATGTTCACAGAAATTCAAATGTAACATCATCAATTGTAACATTGTCATCAAATGAACCATTGTAATCAAATGTAGCGGTGTGATCAACTAAAACATTGTCATTAAATGTACCTAACATTGTCATAAAAATTGACATTTTTATGAAATGTAACATTATAATCAATTTTTTTTTTTATTTGAATAGTTACCTCACAAGAGTTCCAGCTGCTCTCGTCTGGAGCCAGTGAGACTATGGCGATTGCGGTATGTCGTGAGGCTGAAGGAAGTGTAGAGGCGAAGGAGATGAGGAAAAGGTAGGTGGGAATGTACCTGGTCATTTAGATCTGGTCACCAAACACGACTAAAGCTATTTTAAGCAACGTTTCAATTCCTGCTGGTCTTACATCAGGACGATACTGAGAGTATCTTCCACTCTGGAAAGTTCCAGACATACTATGTATTATTTTAAATGAATTAATTGTGAAATAATACAAATTAATCAAATAAAATTTATTTGTGCGCGCCGGGAGTCGATCCCGCTACCTTCAAGTCAAGAACCTTTCCACTCGACTACGGAGTAATATTATTGTTATCAAATGTAATATTTTCATCGAATTTATCACTGTAATAAAATGTAGTATTGTAATCTTTGTCATTAAATGTAACATTATCACAAAAGTAGTTGTTTCATTGTCATGAAATGTAACATTGCAATTAAATCTAACATTCTCATGAAATGTAACATTATAACCAAATGTAATATTGCCATCAAATGTAACATTGTCGTCAAATGTAACATTGTCATCAAATGTATCATTGTCATTAAATGTAACATAATAATTAAATGTAACATTGTAATTAAATGTAGTTTTGTCATCAAATGTAACATTTTCATCGAGTGTAACATTGTCAACTAGTATAAAATTGTCATCAAATGTAACATTTTCATAAATGTAAACTTGTCATCAAATGGCCAATCAACGCCAATTTGTTTATTGATATTTGAAAGATGCTAGATAAATTCCAATAAATAAAAAAAATCCAGGAAAACTGGAAATAAGTGAACCAATTTATTACTTTTACAAGCTTTACGTCACTGGAAAATTTTCTCAATGAATTTTTAATAAAGTTAATTTTTCAACCGCTTCCGCGAAAGCTGAGTGGATTGTCCTCTGTTAACTATATTCAAATTCGAAGTTCGCATTAAAAACGAATATCGCCATAATAAAAAGGGACATTAAAAGTATTCGAGATGGTCACCCATATTATGGCATCGATTCTACCCTTTACCCCCTTCTATGAGGGGTGAAAAACTGTTGAAATCATAATATTGAATTCAATGCCTAAATAATTTGTATATTGGCAGGTACATTGAAATATATTATTTTACATATAATATTATGTATATATATTTTTTTACATGAGCTCCACACAGAAGGCCCTGAGGAAAATAATTTCCCTCAGGGCCTATGTCATCTTTGTGGATGCTGTGTGGAGGGTTTTTTTTAAGGAACGGAGGGAGAGGAGAGTTCGGCCAAGGAAAAGGGTTTAGGGGTTGAGTGGGAATCTGGGGTTCAATGTGTCCTGGTCATCCGCCTCCAAGACCTAGACAAACCTCACTCCATGAACCCGGGCACCCCTGCTAAATCACCAAAGTAGCGAACCACTTGGGGTGACCTATGGAAGAGGTGTTGGTTATCCAATAAAGGTTCCCGGGGCGGCAGTACCTACTTCCGCCTCCCAAATTGTTTTACATGTATTAAAAATTTTAAAAAATATATTATTTTGAAGAATCTACAGACAAGACGTCATGTGACAGCTTTGTGGGACAACATAAAACTAGTATTTAAAAATGTCTTTTCTTGTATTAAATAAATAATAAAAAATAAAAATGTGGATATGGATAGTATGTGGTTGGGCGTTTACACAATACATACGAGTAGCTACACTTACCTACGTATCATAGACTCTGTGCTTGTAGCTTGATTGTCACATATTCCTTTCCTATCCATCCCTATCATGTTCCTTTTCCTACCCATACCTTTGTATCTGTCATTTACCGTTACCATAACAATCAGTCGTCAATCGCAAATCGCCGCGTAAACATCTAATAACCCGCATGCCGCATTCGCAAACCTAATCCCGCATATCACAGTAAAATACCGCGACTAATAATTATACGAGTGCCTCAACAAACCCAGCCAAGATAGCAGAGAGTGCCGCAAGGTTCCGCAGTAAGTCCCTTCCTTTCTTTCCTTTTGTGCACTCATTTTTACTTGTGCAGTGATCTTTCATACATTTAAAAACACATAAAATACATTCAAGGTCCTTCGACATAATCCACACAAGCAGTATATTTACGTTGTTTATTAGTTTGCTTTTGATTGGTTATACCTAGCTATCGGTTTAAACCAACAACATTTAAGATGAGTTTAGTGCAAAATATCTCATTAAATTAATCCTCAACCACAACGTATGTATTTTCCAGTGGCTCACCCCGTTAAATTGATCCGGCCCCCATTTTAGATACTATAAACTGTTTTATGGCTAATAAAAAGAGATATATCGCCCTTAAAGGCCGAAGATAAAAAGGAGATGATAGGCCCTGTATTGTTTCTCGTATTTGGATGAAAATATTACTAGAATATTAAGAATGGGTATTAAAAAACGAGATATCATGTACATATAGGCACAAATCTATAAAATATTATTATATTTTTTGTAAGTTTTATGGGAGCCTAAGGAAAAATACGATGTTTTTATACAGTTTAGCGAATATTTATGACATTTTTTTACAAAAGTTATAGTCCGACACGATGGAACGCTATATAACTTTTTGTACTGTTTGTTACCCGTTAATTCGGTTCCGCGACTTATCATCCCGCGACAAATATTCCCCGACAAAATATCCCCGCCAAAATATCCTGCAGACAAAACATCCCCCGATGAAATATTCCAGACAAAATGTCCTAATCTAACCTTTTTTATATGAATACCGCACAGGAGACCCAACTGCTCCCGCCTGCGCCAGTGACACTATGGCATCCCCAATTGGGGTAGGTAAGTTGTGAGGCTGGAGGTAGTGGGGATGAGAAGGAGATAGGGAAGAGGAAGGTGGGGAAGTTCCTGGCTATTCAGATCTGGTTATCAAACACGGCTAAAGCCATTTCAAGCAACGTTTCAATTCTGAATGATACTGATACTGAGAGTATCTTCGCCACAAATATACTTTATATTATTTTTAATGAGTAAATTGTGAATGACACAAATTAATCAAATAAAATATATTTGCGACGTCGGGATTTGATCCCGCGACCTTCGGAGTGCGAGTTAAGAGCCTTACCGCTGAGCTATGCCAGCCGTCTTAACCTAACCTAACCTAATCCAACAAAACTTTTCGCCGCCAAATTTAAAATTTGAACCTAACCTAACCTAATCTCACCTAACCTAACTTCACCTAACCGAACCTAACCTAACCTTACCTTACCTAACCTAACCTAACCTAACCTAACCTAATCTAACCTAACCTAACCTAACCTAACCCAACAAAACATTTCGGTGCTAAATTTAAAATTCATGTCGAGTGATATTTTGTCGGGGATATTTGGTCGGAGGATATTTTGTCGGGGATGTTTGGTCGGAGGATATTTTGTCGGGGATGTTTGGTCGGAGGATATTTTGTCGGAGGATATTTTGTCGTGGATATTTGGTCGGAGGATATTTTGTCGGGGATATTTGGTCGGAGGATATTTTGTCGGGGATATTTGGTCGGAGGATATTTTGTCGGAGTATATTTGGTCGGGGATATTTGGTCGGAGGATATTTTATCGGGGATATTTGGTCGGAGGATATGTCGTCGGGGATATTTGGTCGGAGGATATTTTGTCGGGGATATTTGGTCGGAGGATATGTCGTCGGGGATATTTGGTCGGAGGATATTTTGTCGGGGATATTTGGTCGGAGGATATTTTGTCGGGGATATTTGGTCGGAGGATATTTTGTCGGGGATATTTGGTCGGAGGATATTTTGTCGGGGATATTTGGTCGGAGGATATTTTGTCGGAGTATATTTGGTCGGGGATATTTGGTCGGAGGATATTTTATCGGGGATATTTGGTCGGAGGATATGTCGTCGGGGATATTTGGTCGGAGGATATTTTGTCGGGGATATTTGGTCGGAGGATATGTCGTCGGGGATATTTGGTCGGAGGATATTTTGTCGGGGATATTTGGTCGGAGGATATTTTGTCGGGGATATTTGGTCGGAGGATATTTTGTCGGAGTATATTTGGTCGGGGATATTTGGTCGGAGGATATTTTATCGGGGATATTTGGTCGGAGGATATTTTGTCGGGGATATTTGGTCGGAGGATATGTCGTCGGGGATATTTGGTCGGAGGATATTTTGTCGGGGATATTTGGTCGGAGGATATTTTGTCGGGGATATTTGGTCGGAAGATATTTTGTCGGAGGTTATTTTGTCGGAGAGTATTTGGTTGGAGGATATTTTGTCGAAGATATTTGGTCGGAGGATATTTTGTCGGGGATATTTGGTCGGAGGATATTTTATATTTTGTCGGGGATATTTGGTCGGAGGATATTTTGTCGGAGGATATTTTGTCGGGAATATTTGGTCGGAGGATATTTTGTTGGGGATATTTGGTCGGAGGATATTTTGTCGGGGATATTTGTTCGGAGGATATTTTGTCGGAGGATATTTTGTCGGGGATATTTGGTCGGAGGATATTTTGTCGGGGATATTTGGTCGGAGGATATTTTGTCGGGGATATTTTGTTGGAGGATATTACGTCGGGGATATTTGGTCGGAGGATATTTTGTCGGGGATATTTGGTCGGAGGATATTTTGTCGGGGATATTTGGTCGGAGGATATTTTGTTGGGGATATTTGGTCGGAGGATATTTTGCCGGAGGATATTTTGTTGGGGATATTTGGTCGGAGGATATTTTGCCGGAGGATATTTTGTCGGTGATATTTTGTCGGAGGATATTACGTCGGGGATATTTTGTCGGGGATATTTGGTCGGAGGATATTTTGTAGGAGGATATTTTGTCGGAGGATATTTTGTCGGGGATATTTGTTCGGGGGATGGAAACGCGCGGTACCCTGTCATTCATCTTGGTTCCTCTTCGAAAATTATAATTCATATCTACAATTACTTTTTTCCCTACTTACCTTATACCGACTAAATACGTTCATGTGTCATCGTGTTTAGTTGGAAAATAATATTCGTCCTGTCAACACATATTATGAGAGTTGATAACGGAGCCCGCCTTCGACGCTATCGACACAGATAAGAACCGTCGCGTCGTGAGGTCATGAGTGGTTTTTAATGTGATAAACCTGCGAAATTAGGACGAACAAAAAAGCATCTAGGGTAAGTCGGAATTCGACTTTCCCCATTCTTTCCGCTTTACGGGTACCTGCTGACCTGCAGGTAGGGTAAGCACGGCTAAAACCATTTCAAGCAACGTTGCAATAAGTACCTTTTTTACATTAGCTCCACACAGGAGGCCCTCAGGAAAATGATTTCCCTCAGGGCCTATGTCATCTTAGGGATTGCAGTGTGTAGGGTATTTTTAAGGAAAGAAAAAAGAGGAAGAGATATGAAGGAAATATGTAGGATGGATGGGTAGGAATCTGGGGGTCAGTGTGTCCAGGAGTCACGGACGTATGAATCCATCCCTCCAACCGCAGTGCAAGGCGATGGGTCGAGAGATTCCGGTTGGAGAGGAAAAAAGACTTCCCTCAACCAATCTCTCTTGATCCTGCTCACCACACGGCAGGTGACAAACCTCACCCCATGAACCCGGGCACCCCTGGTAAGTCACCAAACGTAGCGAATCACGTGTATCCATAACCGTCTCCAAAATTAAAGAATTAACTGGATGGTGGTCTTACAGCAGGATGATTCTGAGAGTATCTGTCACTCTGGAACGTGCCGCAAATATATTACACGAGTATATTATTTTTAATGGGTAAATTGTGAAATAATACAAAAAATAATCAAATAAAATTTATTATTCCACGCCGGGATTTGAACCTTTGGATTACTAGTCGAGAATTTAGATTAGCTAGAGTGGATCAGCCCCTAGACCACGGAGGTTAATTATCTGATAGAAGAACCTTCATTTACTTGGCATTTCTTTATAAAATTTGATGCATACATTTTTGTAATCCTGATTTGCTTGTATTAACAAGCTCTCGGATAACTACGTAATACTAAGAGTTGGGATTTATTTCAGTGGAGAAATACTATGACCTACTTACTACTCTATTTAATATACCTGCTGCTTGTAAAATAATGTCCATTTCCAGAATACTAATAGAGAGAAAAAGGAACGCCGAGTCAGTGGACATCTTCAATTCATCACAAAATTAGTTAATTTCAGTGCCGATAAATCGGCGTTTATTGAGATCTAGCACATGTTCATAAAGAAAATTAGCTTGCAATTCACATGCAATAGAAGTGAAACCTTCAGCAAACTCAAATAGACAAGAATGGGGAGACTACGAAGCACTTTTTTTTATCAATGTGAAGGATGATGTTTTCCAGTGCACCTTTTCCTATACATTTGGTCATCTTATTAGTATTTGAGTTTTCTCCTGAGTCGCTAAATGTCGCTTTCATTTGTGTTTTATTTTGCTTGTTCATTTTGGAGTGGTTTGAAGATTGGATATTGATTTTACAATTTTTTTTTTTTTGATGTCGTAGAATTCGATCCTAGGTCCGCTGAACGTCTGGCCGCGACGGTATATACAACTAGAATAAAGGAGACTTGCGTGGGGCCGTGGATTCATCATAGTATATTGGAACCGAGTACCCGTGATTTAAATAAATATTTTATTGCTATTTCATTATTTTGCAGGCTAAATCCTATAGATTTTTAATTGCTAGCCTAAAGTACAGGGTGTCCCAAAAGAAAGTTTATATTTAGTGGATCGATTTATAGAAAAGTAAGGGTTCAATTGAAAAAATGTTTATTAAATACTAAAATACACAATTTGGGAATTTATTTATTAAAAATAATATCGTCCAAATGTAAACCCTCGCGTTCGCGGCATTAATTTAATCGAAGAGTAAAATTTCTCATGACGGCTCGGCAGGTAGGCTTCGTGATGGCTGCCATTTCGTGATGGATATTTTCTTTTAATTGCATCAGGGAAGTCGGATTTTTGGCGTAGACTTTAGATTTGAGATAACACCGCAGGAAAAAGTTCATAGGGGTTAAGTCGGGACCACGAGGAGGAAAATTTGTGTCACCTCTCCTGGAGATCAATTTGCTAGGGAAAATTGTACGAACTTGTGGCAGAGACGTATTGGACGTATGTAATGTTGCTCCGTCTTGCTGGAACCATGTTCTTTGGTTATAGCCAGTAAGTTTGTAGGGGTGCAGCATTAGGTCTTTGTAAAAAATGCTGTGTAACGATGATCTATGCACATTTAAAGCACTTGCGCGCTTCCGAATCGAAAAGTTTGAGTCGTCACGAAAAGACTGATACATACTCTCTACGTTTTCTACCGTTCTCGATGACCTTGGTCGCCCGGATTTTGGTTTTTCCAGCGTTGTACCGATCTCTTCAAACTTTTCGAGCCATTTTTTAATGAGAGGAAAGCTTGACGCATTATTGAATTGACGAAAACCTTAAATATTGCAGAATCTTCTACGCGCTACAGTCGCCGAATCACCATTTTTTATTTATTTATTTATTTACACATATACGGCACAAATCGTGCCATTAACATAATTGACATACTTATAATAGTACAACAACATGAAGAATAACAATATAAATGTTAGTCAAATTTAAGAAAAAAGGTAAAAAGTAAGGTAATAAGTAGTGTATAAAAACAATAATATATAAAAGTAAATTATAAAGTGAATAGTTTAAGATATAAAGTATTAAGTACAAACTATAAATTAAAGTACAAAACTAAATTTTTGTAAAACTCTCGCACGCACAACGCGCGGTCGCTCCCGAGAAATGCTTCATAGCGACAAAATTCCCAAGAGCCAGACTACTGATTGACATACCCCCCACGCCCCTCGGAAAAGTTGCGTTCACACAGAAAGCAAAACAAGTATAAACTTTCTTTTGGGACACCCTGTATTTTACAATTTACTCATTATAAAATCATATGAAGCTGAAGATACTCTCAGCGTCGGCCCGGAAAAACCACTATTCAAAATTGAAACGTTGCCTAAAAAGGCTTTACTCGTATTTGGTGACAAGATCTGAATAATTACGTAATTTGTCGCCTCTCTATTCACAATCTTTTTCCCTTCCCTACTACCTTCAGCCTCACAACGTACCCCAATTAAGGATGCCATAGTCACACTTGCTCCAGACGGTTGGGAGCAGTTGGGTCTCTTGCGTGGTACTAGTAAATGGATGAGTTTGTGTTCTTAGGATATGTGTTCACGAGAGACGGGGACGTTGATAAAGACGTTGACAGAAGGGTGAACGAAGGAAAATCAATTATAGACTGAATGCCACAGTCACTAGTGAGAAGATGTCAAAGGAAAAGAGGCTGACAGTTCACGCCTATGTAAACATGTGAGATATGAAAAATTGTTGTTAGAAGACTGAGACTAAAGCTGCAAGAGATTCGATTTTAAATTATTTTATTTATCAACGTTATCTATCGGTGTACATTAAAAACATTGTGTACGCAGAAAAGATTCGTGATTTGGATCACCGGCGGGAGCGAATTTCTGCCGCAATCTTGACAATTACTCCTGACATGATTGCACGTACGTGGCAAGAAATCTACTACAGACAGGACACCTGCAGAGCGACAAACTAACGGTGCACACATCGAAACTTACTAAGGTACGAAAAAATTATCTTTTTTGGCACATTTTAAGATCAAAATCATTAAATTACCTCTAACAGTTTTTTATAACAGTTATTTTAAATAACATATAAAACCAAACCCAAACAAACAGACATAATAAATATACCAAAGTGTAACTGTACCTCTGGACAAAGAAGCTCTAAATTTTTAGCAGTAAAGGTATAAAACAAACTTCCACTTAGAATCAAACAAATTAAAACAAAACGATAACTACGGACATTAAATCTTGACTTAAAAAACTACCGGAAAATGAACTTGCTAGTATACTTAAAACATCGTCGTAGAAGTTTCTGGAAAATTTACCCAAACCATAAAGTTGGAACACAGAAGTTGCTGAAAATTTATCTAAAACATAGTCCCTCTCAGCACAGGATTTCCTAGTGAGAAGGACTACGAATATAATCAACTATAGCATATATTACCAAATAAAGAAATAACAAAACACAATAAAATTGACTCGTTTAGCTGCGGTTGACTTTTTTTTGCAGCACAACCAACCCCTGTTTTCTGTTTTAATATTGGTGTAGATATGAGTACGAAATTGCGAAAAAGCATTAAAAATTCATAACACTGTACAATTTTCGCGGATTTTTTCGCGTTTCGTACTTCCGCTCAGTTTCCGCGAACCCATATATATTTTCCAATCGATAAAGTAATGCGTTCATTGAAATTCGATGCTTCATTTCTTTTATTCCGTTTTGTATCAAAAAATATTAATCACCATACTGTTACCACAATACAAGTCCACAAAACAACTGACAGACTTTGTTCGAAAACGGCTTTGTTCTAAATTTTTGTAAAGGTATCAGTACTCGTAACATACCTACTGCAATATGGGGGAATTTTTGGTTAGGAAGGCGACTGTGGTCATCGAGGTTTTTGGTGACCATATATGAACAACAAGGTATTTCCCCACCTTCTGCTTTCACATCTCCTTTCGCTCCCCACTACCACTCTGACGGCCGGCGTAGTCCAGCGGTAAGGCTCTTGACTCGCACACCGAAGGTCGCGGAATCGAATCCCGGCGTGGCAAATAAATTTTATTTGAATAATTTGTGTTATATCACAATTTATTCATTTAAAATAATATATAGTATATTTGCGGCAGGTTCCAGAGTGGAAGATACTCTCAGTATTGCCCTGGTGTAAGACCACCATTCAGAATTGAAACGTTGCTTGAAATGGCATTAGCCGTGTTTGGTGACCAGATCTGAATAGCCAGGTACCGTCCCACCTTCTTCTTCAGTCTCACACACACCAATTGGGGATGCCATAGTGTCACTGGCTTCAGACGGGAGCAGTTGGGACTCTTGTGCGGTATTCATATTTAAAAAAAACCTTTTGCCTCAAAATAAAGGTGCCTCATTTGGAGATGCCATAGTATGACTGGCTCCAGATGGTTGGGAGCAATTGGTAAACTTGCGCGGTACTCAAGTAAAAGCAAAGGAGGCCCTGAAGAAAACAATTTCCCTCAGGGCCTGTGTCACCTTTGAGGATGCAGCGTGGAGGGTCTTTTTAGGAAAGGAAGGAGAGAAAAAATATATGAGGGGCTAGTAGGAATCTGGGGGTCAGTATGTCCACTGCGGTGCAAGGCAATGTTCCGAAAGAGTCCTGTTGGAGAGTTCAAAAAGTCTCCCTCAATCAGTCGCTCTCGATCCGGTCTACCACGCAGCTGGTGGGCAGATGCTTCCGCCGCCAAAACCCAAATAAACCTCACCACATGAAACTGGCAACCCTGCTTTATCACCAAATGTAGCGAAACATTTGGGGTGACCTATGACAGAGTTTTTGGATATCCAATAAAAGCCAGCCTCCCAAATTGTTTTCGTAAATAAAATAAAATAATTTGTTCTTCTTATAACTACTAAATCAATATTATCGGGAGATTTCTACCAGTAGATTTCTAACAGTATTTCTACCGATTTTTCTACCAGATTTCTACCAGTAGACCAGTTTCTATCAATATTGTCGGGAGATTTCTACCAGTTTCATTCTGGCAGATTTTTCCAATTTGAAACAACATTTTTTCCACAAGTTGTGGAAGTATTTTTGCATCGAATGCATTTCCTAGGAAAGTTTTCAATACTTCATCTGCAGGAATTTTTAATCTCAATATGAAATAGGATTGCTTGCAAACCGCTGTCACCACAATAGATTCTGCAGTGAGGAAGAAATCACGTGTGTATATTTTCTATTTTTGAGAGTGATAATTCATGGTGGAACTCCATTATAATATATTATAATAAAACTAATATAAAACTTTATTCCACTTAATTTTATTTGACCGTAACTGGTTTCAGCTCGTTAGAGCCATCTTCAGACTGGTACAAATAATTCTTAGTCTACGGTTTATATACACAACATATTGGGGAGGGGGAGAGGGGTGGTCTACAAGGATTTTAATCAATTAGATTCATTTGCTAAGTCCCCGCTTTTGTATCCAGTGTAATTTTCATAATTATTTCGATATTAAAATATTTAATTAGTTTAAACCATTCCCACTCCAATGTAAACATGTATCCCTTCAAAAAGCAATAAAAAAAACCATTCTTCATAAATATAATAACGATTTGACAATAAAATTAGGTCATTAGTAACTCATATCACCTGTAAGGTTTTTCCCTAATCATCATTGAAGTGAGCTGCAAACCCAATGTAATTAGCTTACTGGAATTACCAAAATATTTAGAAATTCGATAGTCTAAAACGACTTAGCAACAAATACAATTATTATAATTAATTAAAATCCTTGTAGACCACCCCTCTCCCCCTCCCCAATATGTTGTGTATATAAACCGTAGACTAAGAATTATTTGTACCAGATAAGTTTTAAGATTTTCACGGCCAAAAGCATTTTCGTTATTTGGTTTTGGGGTGTTATGCCGTGTTGCGCTACCTCCTTCTTTAGCCAACGTTTCGGACATCGTTGCAGTGTCCATCATCAGGGCAGATCCGGCAGATCCGGTAGATGTGTGGTCCCCGATGATGGACACTGCAATTATGTCCGAAACGTTGGCTAAAGAAGGAGGTAGCGCAACACAGCATAACACCCCAAAAACAAATAACGAAAAGTTATTTGTACCAGTCTGAAGATGGCCCTGACGAGCTGAAACCGGTTACGGTTAAATAAAATTAAGTGGAATAAAGTTTTATATTCGTTTTATTATAATAAATATCACGTGTGTATAATTTTGATGTGATAACACATGTTTTTCACTAAACATAAAACTATCTATTTCGAGTGAAAATTCATAATGTTAATTAAGGTCATTGCAATTATTCTTAACACCCGACGCAATAAGAGGGGTGTTATAAGTTTGACGTGTTTGTCTTTGTGACTGTGTGTCTGTCGGTGTGTCTGTCTGTGGCATCGTAGCTCCTAAAAGAATGGATCGATTACGATGCGGTTTTTGAAGTGAAACTTCTACCCCATTGTGATATGGAATTCTGGTGAAACGGAAATGTTGCAAAAACTCCTGCGAAGCATCAAACTCATAAAACGGAAATGACGCTAGGTCTGCGTTCATTGGCCGCTGTGATTATGATCTGACTTTTCAAGACTCCTTGGTTCTTCATTGGTTGAGATTGTGTGAGTAAAGTTTCGCTTCTACCGCGTGTTAACTGCACTCGATTTTTTTTGTTTACAATTCATGAAAATTTGTTAAGGGGTTTTAAGGTCATCAGCTCTTTTTGTGTCCGAGGTTACCTAAAATTTTGAAAATTTTACTATCACCGCGTTACGTCTATTGTATCGAAGGTAACGAAGTTTTAAAATTTCAATTTAATTGGTTACCGATCAAAATACATTATTCATTTTAGGAGTGGGTACGCTGTAAATCTTAAGAGAGACGACGGGCTAGGTTTTTGATAAAGTTTTCGTTTGATCTTGATAGTCAAAAATAATAATAAATGGATAATTATGACTGGACTTGTGTCAATCGAGTCGGATCGGGAGAGACTGGTTGAGGGAGACCTAATCTAGACCTCTCCAACTGGACTCTCTCGACCCAGTGGGAGGATTGGATTCACACGTCCATTAATTTTGAACACACCATACCACCAGATTTCTACCCACCCCTAATACCTTTTTAAGATATGAGGGGTATACTTGAAGGTAAGATATTTTATAAATTTGTTTTGAATATGTTCTATGTTATCTATGTATACTTTGTTCTGTGGGTTCCAAATTGGCGAAGCATATTCCAGTGTACTTCTGACTAATGCAAAATATAACATTACTACTGTATGCGGGTTACTGAACACTTTATGTTGCATATTTAAGTTCAGTTGGTTTTTCGATTTAGCCTGTAAATGTTACGTTGTTTACTATGGAAACCATCAAATTAAACAACCAAGAAAGGAAGAAAGGAGTGCGAAGTGAATATAATATGACACGAGTGTGAATGATTTAAGAAATCGGGGACGCGTGAGGAAGATTGGACATGATCAATTTTATCAAATAGTTGATTCGAGCAATATCAAGAGTCAGAATAATTGAAGGGTATGTATGAGACAATGAATGTGAATGATGCACTTAGTGTGTGCCAAGATCGAGTCGTTTGCCGGCCCATCATCAGTGAGTCATTCAATTTTTATATCCGCTATGTCAACTTTCACTGATTCGGAGAAAACCGTAAAAAACTTTCACATCTCTAGCGTAAATAAAAAATTGCATTTTGTTTTTTTTTTAAATAATGAATTGGAGTAATGTACATTCGAAAAGTATTCATTTTTCAATGTACCTATGTCTAGAAATATTTAAGTAAATTTGATAAATAAAATGGATTTGCGGATTTTGATACTCACTTCGTGATTTATATGGAATATAGAGGCTTTTGAAACTCAACTGACCTGAGGGGCGTGTTTCTACACCCGCCATCTTGGCAAAATAACTGCTCGTGATTGGTTGAATTCCGATATTGCGGGTTTTGATAGAAACTTTTTGAATGATATTGCGGGTTTTGTTTCTCACTCGCAGTTTTAACATGCTTTTTGGTCGTGATAAAGGAGGTTTTGAAACTCAATTTTAGATTAGTCTTGATTTAGATGTCATATTCAGATCATTTTGTCAAAAAATCGGATATAGCTGGTATTGAAATTATACGACTCTCTGCCGACCTCTGCGGAGAAACGGTGGTAGGTTAGTTAGTTTATCTAAGTAATATAAAAATAAATTAATCTATATTATACTATCGAAACATGTATTTAATGATTGGTTATGATTCAATTTTTAAGAAATACTCTCTGAAGCATATTATGAACAATTAAAAAAAAAATCGTTAAAAAAACACGAAGCTTAATGCTAAATTACTATTTTAGATTAATCTTTACTGCGAATTGGTTTACATTATAAATACGAAAAAAATTGTATTGGATAAAATTAAGCTTTTTCTACCGTTTCCGTTGAGTAAATTTAAAATAGAATTCTTAATTATAAATATTTTTTTCATTAAAAATGTTTGAACGCAAGTACGAAAAAACATTTTAAAAATAGAATTTATTTTTAAAAATTATCTGTGAGAGTTCTCAATGATTAAATTTTTATAAAAGTATTCACAGAATAAATAAAAAGCAGTTTTGCGTTGAGAAATCGTGACCTCTAGACTTTGCCTTTTACCAATATTCGTGGAGATATAAGTCTTCTTTACAATACATACTCGTACATTGGGCTTCCTGTACAAAACTATACTATACTTTGAATGGGTTCCATGCCAACTCAGAATCGATTCAACTCAACATTTCTTCGAAAAGCCATTAAAAGCTATAAAAAAGTTATTGTAAAATAGTAATCTACATAACCTAGCTTAACCGATTTAACTATTTTTTTTTAAATTTTCTTAATCACTTTTAATGACTTTTGGAGGATTTTGACAACGGAGGTGTTGAGTTGATTTTATTCTGAGTTACAAATAACTCGACAATATTTGAAAATCGTCTACTGCCAATACAGTAAGCGGAAAATGCTGCTTGTGTCGTGATGGAGGACTTGTCCAGCTGAGGAATCGAACACAGGACGCCTGGGTGAGACCCAAACGCGATGCCAACTTAGCCACTGACCGGTCAATTACTGATTACCATATATTACTACAGGTAGGTACATTATTGCTTATCTGAATTATTGACACAATAAGTTCCAATTTAAAAAAAAAAAAAAGTGTGTAATTCACACGCGATAGAAGTGAAACCTTTATAAAACTAAAGTAGACAAAAGTGGGGACGCTACGAGTTACTGTCCAAAGAGGAGACCGATAACCGATAGGCTACGAAGCACCGCACACAGAGGAGACCGATCATATTACTTCATTCTCTCGCAGGATAAACCCTGTAGACGTATACAATTGTCTTTTGTTGGTGTCGCTGTTTTTCGTTTCATCCTGTTTCAAATCACAACGGTGCTAAAGAAGTTTTCACTTCAAAAATGACAAATTAAAATAAATCCGAGTTCTAATATTTAATTATGAAGACAATATTAGCGAAACTCAATCGAAAATCTGGCGACAGAAAAATCTGTAAAAATATTGGCACCTCTGGGACTGGAACCCGGGAACTTCTGCTTACATGGCAACAGCTCTACCAACTGAGCTAAGGTGTCTTTACCCAATTCGGCCACTTTTAACTGAATCATACTTTGACTAAGAACTACAACATTATCTTCATTTTCTTAACGCACATATTTTTCTGTCTCCAGATTTTCGATTGAGTTTCGCTAATATTGTCTTCATATAATTAAATATTACAATTTGAGGTTTTAATCATAAAAAAAAAAATAAAAATCAGAGTTCATTGAACTAGAGTTACATCACAGACATACAACCGAAATTAGTATTTTTGTTAAAATCCGTCACCATAGTAAAGTTACTAATATACAAATTATATATCTACCAAAAAATTTGATTGAATCAAAAGAGCATCATCTTATTAGCAAGAGCCACAAATATGCGTACTTCCGCACGGCCCGTGTTCATATGTTACACGCTACAGAATTAGCGTGGCCCACTGAGGAACATCACGGACCGAAATAGCGTGCTTACGGATACAGCTAACACGCTATGTAATACCAACAGACGCTAAACATAGCTATAGGCACTGCACAGAATAATAAAACGTGAGAAGTGTGCTGTAAGCGGTCAGTTTTAATATTATTTGGTTCCATTTAAGTTAAGTTTGTTTTAAATTTTATTTTTATTGTATGATGCATAAAAATGCTACTTGCTGTCTGTTACCAACGCATTCCGGGTACTCGCTAGTGATTTATTTATTACTAGCTGGTACCCGGCACGCGTTGCAATGCCATAAATTGATTTTCCCTGCATATCCTTCTCCATGCGTCCCCGCTCCCTTACACCTTAACCGCCTTCCCATTCCTTCGTCTCTTCCCTCTCCACGAACCCCACCTTCCCCCTCCCTTTCTTCCCTGCCGCTAAAATATATGAAATACACACATTTTCATTTATACACATTTCATAACGCCAGAACTTACCATTACATACAGCCTTTGTTACTCGTTGATAATGTACACAGCTTTCTATTAGTGAAAAATTTTTAAAAACATTTTAGTTTATAATTTTTTTTATCCCAATCAGTCCCAATTTTTTATATGTTTTATAAACTCATCTCCTGATGAAAAATCTGAGTTTTCGACCTTGGGTCACTTGAGCTTCCGCCGCCATTTTGAAAAAACCAGCCGAAATCGCGCCAAAATCTAGTTTTTCTCAAATATCTCGTTCCGAATGAAAATTTTGCCTAAAGTAGCTTCACAAGTTTAGTAGAACATAAAATTACCTACAATTTTTATTTTAAAAAAATTCCTCTATCTCTAATAAGTATTGAGATACACAGCCGTAAAAATGTATACAAGTTTACAAAAACAAGTAAATTGCACGACTTGGTTTGTTTTTTTGTACTACCTCTTTTTCAGTACAATTTTGTGAAAAAATTACTGATAACATTTTTGTAGAGAATAAAATTTCATAAAAGACAGTAGGTATATGTTTAATTTTCATATCGCAATTTGGTATCCAGCTTCTCATACAAAAATTTCACAAAAATAGGTAAAAAAATGAATCAGAAGAAGTGTTTTAATCTTGGCATTCATTGATTATTCTTTTTTTTCAAAACAATTATTGTTGAAATTACATGTAACACACATAACAGCAATTTTAACCATCAATATAATCATAACATATAAATAAAATTATTATTTAACACGCACTCTTGCATTTATAATATTAGAATGCTTGGATTATATAACATGAAATAACAAATCAAATAAAATAAATTACATTTTGTCATTGAACCCGTGAATTTTGGATTTAAAATTGAAATTCTTAAACCCTAGTTCATAGGGGTTACCTGTCTTGGATCTAAGAATTGACAGATCTTATGTGAATTAGCGACCTCAGTTTTCTTTCAAATCTCCACAGGATTGTCTCAACGGTGTATAGAACTGGCAAGGTTTCAACACGAAAATGTAATTCCATAAATCTTTTATCGTATTTCGCTGTTTATTCAGAGGTAGAAAATGTTCTAACTAGATCTTAAAGCTTGTTGCAATTATGTAAATATTTAGATTTTCTTCTGATATTTTTACTAACTGGGCAGAATCATTTATTCACTGAATGGTAAGTTCTGGCATCAAGAGAATTTTCACAGATATTTTGCCTAAAATCGACGAACTCATTTATTTTTAGCTCGCAATGTAATAAAGCTCTGCAAGAAGCTACTGAAGGACTTGTTATAAATGAGAAGATTCTGAACAACCTGCGTTATGCAGATGATAAGATACTTCTAACAAGTAACATTAAGGATCTACAACTTTTGCTGAATCAAGTAGTGAAAACTTGTGAGATTTTTGGGCTAGAACTGAAAATACATGCTCATAAGCCAAAATAAGGCATTGGATGAAAATCTTTGTATTGCTGGAACAAAACTAGAGATGGTACAGAATATTGAATACTTGGGCTGCAAGGTAAATGATAGATGGGATCCTTCGGTTGAAATCAAATGCAGCATTGAGCAAGCTCGTGCAACCTTTATCCGCATGAAAAAGATGTTCTGCACTCATGATCTAAACTCTAAACCTTGGATTACGTATGCGAATGGTCAGATGCTATGTACGTGTTTTCGAAATTATTTTATGGAATGGAAGTATGGAGGCTTACTGTAGAACTAATTAGGCGACTTGAGGTATTGAGATGTGGACCTGGAGAAAAATACTTAAAATAAACTGGATGGACAGGGTTACTAATAATAATAACAATAATAAGTTGTTTATTTCAGCCGAACAGAGCGGTGGGTGCAATACTCTGTCAGCCAATATAAAAGTATACATTAAATAAAATGGATAAAAAAGAAAAAATAAAAAAAATACAAAACAGATTTTAAAAAAAATACATGTACACATATTTAATACACGTATATTTACTACGGGGGCTTCAGATGAATTCTCCATGTTGGGTGAAGATGTTATGGTTCGGATGAATAAAGAAAAAGAAGTTATCAAAACTACGAAAATTCGAAAACTTCAATATGTTAGACATGTGATCAGACATCCAGAGACGTATGAGATTTTGCATCTCATTATGCAGGGAAATTTTGCCGAAAGACGGAGCCCTAGAAGAAGGAGAACCTCATGGCTGAAAAACCTGAGACAGTGGTTTGGCCAGTCAAACAAAGTCCGCATAGCCAATTTCCGTTGAACGGACAGGGCACAAGAAGAAGAAGAAATGTAATACGATTTTTTTTTTTATAAATGCCACACAAGAGTCTCAATTGCTTCCGACAGTCTGAAGCCAGTAAGACTATGGCATCCCCAAATATTCGGTTATGTTTTGAGGCTGAAGATAGAATATCGGGTCAATGAGATCTGCTACTATACTCCTTGCTTCATTCACATTCATGCATATCCTTATGTTTTTCTGACTCTTAACATGACCATAAACTCAAGTATTTGGTTCTCTGGTTCTGTTCATGTCTTGCGCTTGGTGCTCCAACAATGTAAGCAGTTTACATGTCTTATTTATGGGAACCATTTATTGAATAACCAACACCTCTGCCATAGGTCATCCCAAGTGTTTCGCTACGTTTGGTGACTTAGCAGGAGTGCCGGGGTTCATGGGATGAGGTTTATCTGGATCTGGCAGCGGATGACCTGGTTATACTGAACACTAGATTCCTACCCATCCCTCTTACCCTTTTCCTTCCCAGAATTTGCTCTCCTTACTTTCCTTAAAAAGACCCTCCACACAGCATCCCCAAAGATTACACAGGCCCTGAGGGAAATTATTGTTCTCAGGTCCTCCTATGTGGAGCTAATGTAAAAAAGTCTTTATATTGGAATCCGGAGGTTTTTTTAAAATGAAGACGGGATATTTTCCGCCCGTATTTCAATTATTAACGTGAACGCTCGAGTGGTTAATCAATTCATATTAATCATAATTTATTACATAAACTAATCACATTAAAGACACAATTTGGCAAACGATAACATAATGAGCTACATGCATACAAAATAGATACGTTTTGGATAAAAATATATTGAAAGCAGAAAAAATCTCTAAATAAAATGTTGGCCGACTGCCAAACGTTCACGATTATGTTCCAAACGTAATGGACAGAATTTGAATACAGTGAGAGAGGAAATTAGAAGCGTTAGTTTCCCCTGAACATTATTGGCTCTATTTTTAAAGTGGAGATTTATTTATTACTGTTTTAGATGGTGATTTATCATTTTTGGAAATTGCAGAAAAATTATTGGTTTCTGGAAAACATGAGGTCACCAACTAGGAACGAGTTGTTTAAAAATATTGTAGAACCCTCAAATATATGAAGTTAATTATCACGTTATGTTTAAGTTCTATTCAAGTTCGCGAGGGTGGAAAGAAGATATTTAGAAAGTTTCAAACATTTCCAATGCTTAATATAGTAATACATAAAACACAAACAAACAAGCAAGCAACCAAAAATTCATTCATTTTTATATTAGGTCCTTACATACGAAATTGGCGTTTTGCCGTACTTTGATCTCAAATATCTTCTCTTTGGTTAGGAATTCCAAATTCAAATTTATACAGCTATTTACTCATGTATTTGTGTTTCAAAAATTATAATTCATTTGTTTTTTCCTTAATTGTTTTATTTTCTTTGCGTCCCTTAGTTTACAAAATGGAAAACTTGAAATATCGCATTATTTACGAGTACGAGTTCCACCGTGGCACCAGTGCTGCAGAAACGGCTCGAAGGATTAATGATGTGTATGGCGACGGTGCCGCAAAAGAAAACACAGTGCGTTTTTGGTTCCAACGTTTTCGTTCTGGAAATTTCGACCTGCAGAACAAGCCCCGTGAACGGCCGGAGACCAAAGTTGATAATGAAGAATTGAAGGCTATTGTGGAAGCGGATCCATCGCAAACCACGTCCGAGTTAGATGCAGGCTGCGGTGTTAGTGATAAAACTGTTTTAATCCACTTAAAGCAAATTGGGCAGGTGAAAAAGCTTGAAAGGTGGGTACCTCACGAATTGAGTGAAGCGAATCAACAAACGCGCGTTAGAACGCTAGACCACACACTGCACAACAGACGGCTATCAAATTAGAGGAGCTTCAATTGGAATGTCTAAGACATCCACCATACTCTCCGGACCTTGCCCCAATAGATTACCATTTTTTTAGAAATTTGGATAACTTCTTGCAGGGGAAAAAATTCAACTCCGATGGGGCAGTCCAAACCGCCTTCAAAGATTTTATTGATTCCCGTCCGAATGGTTTTTTTAGTAAAGGGATCGATGAACTACCTATGAGATGGCAAAAGTGCATAGATAGCAATGGTTCATACTTTGATTAAATAAATATATTATATAAAAAAAATCGACTTTATGTTCCTCCCATACAAAACGCCAATTTCATATGTAAGGACCTAATATTATATCATTTCCGGCTAGTTGCTTCATAAAACTGAAATAATCACAGAACTTGAATATATCTTACAGAGAACGTGAAAATTAACTTCAAATATTTGATAAATTTTTCAAATTTTTGAAACCACCCATCCTAACTATCCATCACGCCGTTTCTCCGCATGGATAGGCAGAGAGGACAGACAGCTAAACAACACTGTGTTTTTCGGTGACCGGACAGTTGATCCGCTGACAATTGGCCCCCCGAAATAATATTTATTATGAAATTATAATTTTTGTTCATTATTTACCAATTTCAAACATCAAATTAATATCATAGATATATACATATAGATAAGTAGTTTTCATTTTTTTTTACATTAACTCCACACAGCCGGGCTGTTGAACACAAGAACGAGTCGAAGAGGCGACCCGTTCTCATACATAATATATGTTGGGCACGCGTTTAGCGTATTTCCTGACTATGCACCGGTGCCAAAGGGATCAATGACGCTAGTTCCTCGGAGCATTTTCCATTGAAATACCGGTAGAACAATGATAGCATTCCCACCCTACTCCTGTTCTGTAAAGATTGCAATTATATTATTACGATTATAAAATAAAGGGCGAGACGTTATCACGTGTAAAATCCGTGAAGGATCTCGGTGTCGTCTTTGATCCCGAACCGATTCTCTTGCCATATATTGCAGCTCACTCAGTCTTGCTACAAACTTCTTGGATTCATCATCAGGACTTGTAAGCAGTTTGATAACCAAGAAGCTATGCTAGCGTTATTCGATGGCATACAGAGAAGCAAGCTGGAGTACGCGAGCGATGTTTGGGCACCGTACCACCAGAAGTACATTGATATGTTATAACAAATCCAGAAGAAATTCCTCAGGTATATTTATATGCGAAAGCATGGAACCTACCCAAGGTTCATGCACCATATTGACTTACTTGAGGAAACTGATTCTGTGAGTCTAGAAACTAGATGGAAAGCAAGTCTTGCTATTCTGTCTTTCAAAATTTGGAACAATTTTATCGATAGCCCATTTCTCTTGGGGTGCTATGATTTATATGTACCAGACCACTACAGCCGAAGTCGATAACATGACTTTTTTAAAGTAGCGAACGGCAGAACAGACGTCTTGGCAAAGCATAGCATGATGAGGGGAGTAGTGCTGTTAAATGAAATTGCAAACCAAAAATTGGATGTAAGTGACTGTTCTTTATATGCCTTAAAAATATTATTGAAGAGTCACTTGCCTAAATGCTGATAGGGTAACTAAATTGTACTGTAATTGGAATTATTCTGTAATAATTATATTTATAATAATTTATCTTTGTTATTTGACAGCTTGGTTATTCTTTGATTATTTTGTGTTATTTATAAAATTTTCAAAATATATATATATATATAATTTTTATATTTATTTAATATAATTAATTGATCTTTTATGACACATTTAACTAATTATCCACCACTCCATGAGATTTTCACGGTCAAAAGTATTTTCGTTATTTGTTTTTGGGTTGTCATGCCGTGTTGCGCTACCTCCTTCTTTTGCCAACGTTTCGGACAGCGTTCATGGGAAATGTATACATCTCCTAGAAATTGTAAATAATTCCAATATCGTATTAGGAAATGTATAAAAAGAATGCTCTATGGCTATTTATTTTTGCAGGGTAAGCTGGAATGGCACTTGGAAGTACACAATAGTTTATTTTTATAGCCCAGACATCTTGCCGTAATATAGTTCTTTTGCAAATGCACTTTTTAAATCCTTGGCTGGTTCCAGGTGATTGTAGGTTAGGTTAGGTTAGCCCGCTGATATATTGATATCTTAAATGTGTAGATTTCCTAGGAAATGTGTCTAATATAATTTATTTCCTATATTTCCGGGCGATTTTAGGAACCACGTACATTTCCTAGGAAATAAATACAATGACGGATTACATACATTTCCGTTAAGAGCGTTTAACCAGCCAGCGGACGAAAATCCACATTTCGTCGAAAGTTGTTCTTACGATCGTGCAGGGCGGTTACAATGAGAAAGATTAATTATTCTCCGTACCAGCTTTTTTAAATTATAACTCAATATCGAATTTATTTCAATCCAAATTAGCTTTAATTTATACCTTCATCCAAAAATGCTGAAAGACGTGATGATAAAACCATTAAAATAATGTACTTTTTGTAATTATTTTTTGATTATAAGTATTCATCATTTTTCAATAATGTCTAAATTTAATAAGAATGTTAAAAAAACCTGAAATATATTAGTTTGTAAGTGCGCAAATAAATATACAAATGGACCAATTTTCGTCAAGAAACACATGTACATACATATTTTTTAATGATTTTATTGAAACTAAAATTAAAATTCTAAAACATGCGTTTGCTAGATAATGTACTGATTTATTTTACTGCATGATTATATTATTTGTAATGGGTGTGGTATAATACAAAATCTTTTTTGAAAATTTAACAAATCTGCCAACGAACGACCTACGGAATAACCTTATTATACTAAAAATTAAAAAATTTTCTCAAAATTTATTACATGCTAATGCTAGATAAAAGAACAATCTTTCGAAATCCATTTATAATTTTATGTGGAAAAGAGTCAATACGTCTAAAATCTGATTTGAAAATGACATATTTCTGGTTTTCTCTGGTAATGCCGTCTTAACATATACACCAGATGGAAAAACAAAAAAAATATGTATCCAAAAACACTCCAATGAACAGAATTAAAACACAAACACTTTCTTTCTGTGTGAGTGGCATTGCAACACACGCCGAATACTCGCTAGAAACAAATAAATCCTGCATAAAACCGTTTATTCAAAATAGTAGATATGATGGAAACCACATTCAAGGAAACTGCATATAAAATATATGAGTTCACTAATGCGAATTGACCAAAATAAAAAAAATAAACGTTCATAATAACGATTAATTCGCCCGCAATACATTTCTCCCATTGATTTATCCGAACTTAAAAGCTCCGTTCCGACAAATAGTGCCCAAAAGCCAAATAATCCTGAACCCTAAACAACCAGATAGGCTCTATCGCTTGCTAAATGGTCCCCTTAATATTTATGGCCTCCGTTAACCCGAGGCGGACGGGCAAAGAAGTCGGAGTTGCTTTGTGCCCATTCTTCCGTATGCATTCATCTACACACTGTTCAGGAAATGCAATCTATTGGAAGGGAATCCATTCACAGGGTAGTGAGAAAATTTTTGCTTTATGATTCTAAGAAACAAATCAATAAGCAACTGCCTCAAAGTGTAACAAATGAAATCGGGTAAAATTAGCTCCACACAGGAGGCCCCGAGGAAAAATAATCGTTCAGGGTCTGTCATCTTTTTGACGGCCTCCGTGGTCGAGGGGTTATGTTCTTGACTCGCAATCCGAAGGTCACGGGATTGAATTAATAATTAATTTTGTGTTATTTCACAATTGTTTAAAATATATATTGTATTTGCGAAATGTTCCAGAGTGGAAGACTCTCAGTATCGCTATGATGTAAGACCACTATTCAAATTTGAAACGGTGCTTTAAATGGCTTTAGCCGTGTTTAGTGACTAGATCAGAATAGCCAGGTACTTTCCCATCTTCCTCTTCCCTATCTCTTTCCCCTTCCCGCTACATTCAGCCTCACAACATTCCCCAATTGGGGAAGCTATAGTCTCACTGGCTATAGGGGGGAGCAGCTGGGACTCTTGTGAGATATTCACATCTTTGAGGATGCTGTGTGGAGGGTATTTTTATGGACAGGAGAGATAGAAAGTTCTAGGAAGGAAAAAGGTATGAGAGGTGGGTAAGAATTTAGGGTTTAATGTGTTCAGGAGAAACGGACATATGAATCCATCCCTCCCACTGAGGTGCAAGGCGATGTTTCGAGGAATTTTGCTTGAGAAGTCGAAAGGTATCCCTCAACCAGTCAATTTGGGAGGCGGGTATAGTTACCGCTGCCCTGGAACCTTGGATACCATACCCTGCCACCCCTGCCATAGGTTATCCCAAGTGCTTCGCAACGTTTGGTGAATTAGCAAAGACGCCCGGGATCATCGGGTGAGGTTTGTCTAGATCTTGGCGGCACATGCGTTTGCACGCCAACTACGTGGCGAGCCGGATCGGGATAGGAATAAAAAAACATATACTCCGTTTACGAATAACCTGACAGTATTTGACTATTTTATTTTTCATTTTAACTTTATGAGTAAAACCTCAAATTGTAATATTTAAATCAATGAAGACACTATAAGCGAAACTCAATCAAAAATCTGGAAACAGAAAAATCAGAAAAACATATTGACACCTCTGGGACTCGAACCCAGGACCTCTTGCTTTCCGGGCATCTAGAGTGCATTTAGTTCGGGTTTGAATCTTGCAATCATACATAAAGATAATTGCCAATAATAAATGCGTTAAAGAAAATGAAGATAATGTAGGTGGTTCTTAGTCGAAGTATGGTACAGTTAAACATGACCGAATTTCATATCGACACCGTGGCGCAGTGGTTAGCGCGTTTGCCCGGAATGCAAGAGGTCCTGGGTTCTAGTCCCAGAGGTGTCAATATGTTTTTCTGATTTTTCTGTTTCCAGATTTTCGATTGAGTTTCGCTTATATTGTCTTCATTTATTTAAGTATTTGACTCTCCTACTACCACCACACTAAGCGGAAAATGTTGCTTGTGTCGTGATGTAGGATTTAGCCAGCCGAGGAATCGAACACGCGACGCCTGGGTGGGATCCAAACACGATTCCAGCTCAGCCACTGACCGGACTATGCCATAACCAGACCGATTTGTGCCTGAACATCGCATAAAATAAAATACTCTTTTGGCGATGTTTTGTTCGTGAATTAATCAAATCAGGCGACTAGTGTTAAACGGGATTTTAAACCGTATTGCCATCTGCATAAGAGGTGTTGAGTTTTACACAACGTGGTACATCACCTTAAGATGAAGTTATACGTGAAATCCTATTTAGATACTATTTTGATTAATCTTTACGACGAATCGGCTTACAGTATGAACATGCTAATATGCTACGGATAAATCAAAGCTTTTTCTAGCTTTTCTATGTATTGGAATTACAACAAAATTCTTAGTTACGTAACAAAAATTATAAGCGTAAACCACAAAAAAAAATATTTTTTCATGACTTAACGATGAAGTAATACAAGAAACAATTTTTTTAAAATACCCCTTTATGGCTAAGACTATTTTTGAGGTTTTCCATGTTCTAAATTTTTTTCGTTCTTATAAAATTATGGACAAAATAAATAAAAACCACTTTTTCGCTTACTTACCTCGTGCAAATAAGACGCTCGATTTTAAAATTTTGCAGGCATGAGATTCGAAATATTTCTAGCGTTTATATTCTTCTTAAACCCGATAGAAGAAGAAGGGGAGATATGTAAATACTAATTTAAAGGGAGCGCGCTAATTTAAGGGAAAACACGACTTTTTTTTTACGTTAACTCCACGCAGGAGGCCCTGAGGAAAATAATTTCCCTCAGGGCCTATGTCATCTGGGATGCTGTGTGGAGGGTCTTTTTGAGGAGAGGAAGGAATGAACATTGGTCTTGAAGAGACCCATGTTGTAGGAAGGAAGAAACACAGAGGCCGGCAAATCATTTCACAGCCGAGCTGTTGAACACAAGAACGAGTCGAAGAAACGACCCGTTCTCATGTGGCAAATGTCAACCGTGTACAAATGTTGGGCACGCGTTTGGCGTGTTTCCCGACTATGCACCGGTGCCGAAAGGATCAATGATGCTAGTTCCTCGGAGCATCTTCCATTGTAATACCGGTAGAACAAGGATAGCATTCCCACCCGACGCCTGTGCTCTAAAGATTGCAATCCGTCTGTTAAAATGGGAGAATCTATCAAACGGACCGCCCGTTTCTGCACAGAGTCCTAAAAATAGAGCAATAATCTCGCGGGAAATATCTTGAATAATATCTAGGAACACTGTGAATTTTTTCATACATATAACTTGTAAAATAACAGAAAAAAAGTGTTTAAAATAATAATCATAATTTGCGATTTTTTTTTCTAACGAGGGAATTTCATATAATTACCATTTCAGCGTAGCAAATTTATAGATATCATTAAAAAATAACACATTTATTTTTTTAGAACTTAAAACTTAAAGTATTCAAGAAAAATATGTTATAAAACGGTAGAAATTCGGAATGCCGCTGCTTAATTGTTGCTAAATTCTGAAAATTATCAATACTGTTATGAAACTTACGACAAAATTTTCCAGGCTACGAATACTCTGACAGCATTTGGATTCCTCTTTCACCCGTCATATATAAATGTTGCTTGTGCAATGATGGAGAAATGGGTGGAAACGAATAACTTTTGAAGGATTAGGTAGGCAATTCCAATTAGGCAGATCATTTCGACACACAGGTAAGCATTTTCCTGTCAAATTTGATACATCTCAAACCCATTAAGCTAATCCTTTGTTATTTTAATGGTCAAAGCCGTCAGTGCAAATTGGCGTGCATCCAATTCTATGCACTTTAACTGCAACCCATATTACCAAAGTGTTTCAAATTGCATTCGATAAAAATTGCATTTCGTGAGAAATTTCCCTGAATCCTGTAATGAAAGAAATCGTATTGACCACGAATCGTATGCCAGTTCGAAACAATTGAATTAGATTCGCGTGGTAGATTTTCTATCGAAGAACGAATATTATAAAATGTCTTTGATTTGAGATCTGTACATAAATCCAATTACGCTTTCCTACTAATATTATAAAGGCGAACGTTTGTTACTTTTTCACGCAAAAACTATTTTTTCTTTTTTTACATGAATTCCGCACAAGAGTCCCAACTACTCCCGTCTGGAGCCAGTGGGACTATGGCATCCCCTATTGGGGTATGTTGTGAGGCTGAAGGTAGTGGGGAAGGGAAGGGGAAGGAGATAGGGTAGAGGAAGGTGGGGAAGTACCTGGCTATTCAGATCTGGTCACCAAACACGGCTAAAGTTATTTCAAGCAACGTTTCAATTCTGAATGGTGGTCTTACACCAGAGCGATAATAAGAGCATCTTCCACTCTGGAACGTGCCGCAAATATACTACATATTATTTTTAATGAATAAATTGTGAAATAACACAAATTAATCAAATAAAATTTATTTGCCACGCCGGGATTCGATCCCGCGACCTTTGGAGTGCTAGTCAAGAGCCTTACCGCTGGACTATGCTGACCGTCAATGGATTTTAATGAAACTTTACAATAATATATCTCATACATCAGAATAACATATACCTACGAGCTCTTGTATTTTGAAATTTCTATAAAATATTGCAATAGGTAGCACGCGAGCTGTTTGAAAACTGAATATACCGGGAATGAATTTATGGAATACGGTAGGGGGGAGGGGAATCGGAGAGGAGAGAAGGAAACTCGGGAAGGGGGAATTGGAACTCGGGAGGGAGATTCGCGTGAGGGGGGTGGTGAATACGGGAGGAGAGAGGAAACCGGGGAGGGGGACGGGAACCTGGGAAGGGGGAGGGGAACCTTGGAGGGGAAGGGGAATTCGGGAGTAGGTGTTCGTGCGACGGGGGAACGGGGGTAGTGGAGTGTGGAGAGGGAAAGTGGAGGAATCGGAGTGGGAACGCGAGAAGGAGGGGACGCGGGAGAGGACGGGGAGGTGGAAGGGAAACGGAAAGTGTGGGAAAGGACACTCAGGGAGAAATAATTTCTTTATAAAATTGCATAGCAACGCATGCCGGGAACCAGCAAGTTGTTAAATAAAACTTTCTTTATATTTCTTGGTAGCCTTTAAGAACTGACTTATTATATTTTTACGTTAACTCCACACTGGAGTCCTTCATAAAACAAATTCCCTAAGTACGTCATCTTTGGGGGGTGCTGTGTGGAGGGTTTATTCAAAGAAAGGAAGAAGAAGGAATCTGGGAATCACGTGTCCAGGAGTGACGGACGTATGAATCCATCCCTCCCACTGTGGTTTACACATTTTTTTAACATTAGTTCCACACGGCAGGCATTGAGGAAAATAATTTCCTTCAGGGCCTATGTCATCTTAGAGAAAGCTGTGTGGAGGGTCGTTTCAAGGAAAAGAAGGAGAGTTTTAGGAAGGTAAAAGTCATGAGGGGTGAATAAGAATCTGTCGGTCAATATGTTTAGGAGTAACTGAATGAATGAATCCCTCCCTCCCGTGCGGTGCGAGGCGATGAGTCGCAAAAGTCTGGCTGTAGAGGTCTAGGGTACCTCTCCCTTGACCAGTTTTCCCGATCCAGACCACTTTGCGGTAAGTAGGCAAACGACCTAGACAAACCTGACCCTATGACTGATTTTGAATGCAAACATAAAAAAAGTTTGAATATATCCTTACCTTTTTCGAACTGAAATTTCTGATAACAAAAAAACAAACTCACGTATGTTAATGCATTATAAACGATATTTTCACAAGATTTTTTGTCGTTTCATAAAAATTCAATAAAAAAATCACGAAGTATCATCAGTTTTTTTCAATTTGCGATCGGAAACTTTGGTTTCAAAGAAGTACACGTTTTAATTTTTCTTTGGTTAATGTTTTTCCAATTCTCGACAATCAACCCTCAGGTCAGCAGCAACATCAGCGATTGGAAGGTTGAAGGAACCGCACACCAGATACTAAATTCGGTGAGCGTGCTTTCGGAGTGTCGGGACCTAAAGCCTGGAATAGACTGCCACACGAGTTAAGAATGATCACAGATTCAGCGCAATTTAGAGCTAAACTTAAAACTCATTTTTTCAGACAGTCGTATCCATAAGTTAAAAAAAACTTTCACCTTCGCCTCACGGCTCGAAACATTGTAAATAAATAAGTGTGTAAAAGCAAATTCTTAAAATTCTCCAGACTTTCAAAATAAATATTAACTCAACTTTGGCATTAATCTTCTTTTAAATATAAATATAAATGTAAAACCCATGCAATGTCCAGTGTTTTGAATATAATGTCCTCCACGTGCAAAGTCGTATCTTCCCCAAGCATAAACTTTCTAATAAAGTGTGTTTTATCGGAAGTGTCCTGCAGGTAAGTATGTTTCTGAATCTATTTGAAAAATAATAAAATTAGATAGAGCCTAGGATTCATAATAAATTGAAAAGCGCCCTTGAGGTGATTTTTCACAAAAACGGCGCCATACAAATTATCCAATTATTATTATTATTATAAAACATGGTGTTTTTGCCGTTCTAACACCGTTTAGATCATATTTCTCACCATTACAGTAAGGGAGACACAACGATTTCTATGAGACCTATGGGAGCTATTCCAAAAGCAAACAAATTTGCCTGAGGGGTTACTACTATATGTGAGGCAACCAGAGAGCACCAATTAATATGTTTGAGAATTTATAGCGTAGATTTTCTATTCTTGTTGCATTTCTTATTTACTCCAAAGTCATTTCAGGAAATCTTTCAATTCTGATTGCAATTTTTCCCAGGGTGAGAGAGTATCTTATTATGCCATCGATTCATAAGTGAGTACACACAAAAAATACGTCGTTTTTGTGAAGAATACAGTCGCTCTAAAACAACTCCAATTTTACTCAATATTTTAACAATTGTTCAATGATTGTTTAATAAGTTGCAAATTCTCCAAAAAAGAGTAATGAGAATAATTCTTAGGGAAAATAAATTTTAAAAAGTTTCTAAAATGTTAAAGGAACTAAATTGTGTAAGAGCGAAACAGATGCTGATCTTGAATGCAATGATATTAAGGTTCCATGACAACTGAGAATCAACTCAACTCAACACCTCTTTGAAAAGTCATTAAAAGCTATGAAAACAATATTGAAAAATAGCTTATAACTTGAATTCATTTTGTCTGGTCACCGATATATAAAAAATTGTTACTAAAATACATCACAAATAAAATTATTTACAACAAGGACATTCACAGATGTAACACAAGGACGTGCAATGAAATCAGACTTCTAAAAAAGGACAAAACCAACGCTCAATACAGTTTGCTCTAGAAAGGGAAGAAATATTACAATGCGCTAACGAAAACCTTAAAATCTACACAAATTACTACACCATTCCAGAAGCCAGAGTAAAGTTAGCCTCCCAGAAACTGGGCGTACTGTATAGGGCCCGCAGATACTTTAATAGTGCACAACTGCTAACCCTGTACAAATCGCAAGTGCGCCCCACGGTTGAATTTGGCAGCCACCTCTGGTCTGGAGCTCCAAAATACCTGAAAAATACCCTCGACTCTGTGCAGAAACGGGCGGTCCATTTGATAGATTCTCCCATCTTAACAGACGGATTGCAATCTTTAGAGCACAGGCGTCGGGTGGGAATGCTATCCTTGTTCTACCGGTATTACAATGGAAGATGCTCCGAGGAACTAGCATCATTGATCCCTTCGGCACCGGTGCATAGTCGGGAAACACGCCAAACGCGTGCCCAGCATTTGTACACGGTTGACATTTGTCACATGAGAACGGGTCGTTTCTTCGACTCGTTCTTATGTTCAACAGCTCGGCTGTGGAATGATTTGCCGGCCTCTGTGTTTCCTCCTTCCTACAACATAGGTCTCTTCAAGACCAATGTTCATTCCTTCATCTCATCAAAAAGACCCTCCACACAGCATCCCAGACGACATAGGCGCTGAGGGAAATTATTTTCCTCAAGGCCTCCTGTGTGGAGTTAATGTAAATAAAAAGTTGATTCGAAATAGATTCTTCTTCTTTGTGTGCCGTATCAGGCCCCCCTGACGTTGGCGATCACTCTTGAAAATGTCTCTCTATCTTTCGCTGCCCTTAATAGCTCCTCCACACTTCTAATGCCGGTCCACTCTCGTATATTACGCAGCCAAGACATTTGTCTCCTACCAGGCCCTCGGCGACCCTCTGTCGAAATAGATTAAAATAACTAAATTAATCAAGAGAAAATGTAATAGTATGCAAGTTATTTTACGTTACATTAGTATGCACATAAGTTTATCTAGTTGTTACTTTAAATTTAGGTCGCGGGTATGGGTATCGCCGCCCCGAGAACCATTCATTGATTACCAACAACTCTGACATTGGCCACCTTTAGTGGTTTGGTACGTTTAGTACGAGGGGTGCACGGGTTCATGGGATGAGGGTTTTTTAGGTCTTGGCGGCGAATGCGTTTGCCCACCGGCGTGGGGGACCGGATCGGTTGAGGGAGACCTTTTGAACTCTCCAGTCGGAATATCTCGACTGCACCGCAGTGGGTGGGATGGATTCATACGCCCGTTACTCTTAGACACTTTGACCCCCAGATTTCTACCAATCCCTCATACATTTTCCTTCCCAAAGCTTTCTTTAAAAGACCCTCCACGTACCATCCCCAAATATGACTTTTGCATACAATTTGGGAGGCGGGTATGGTTACCGCCGCCCTGGGAATCATTTGTTGGATGACCGACACCTCTGCTGTAGGTCACCCTAAGTGGTTCGCTACGTTTAGTGACTTAGCAGGGGTGTCCGGGTTCATGTGGTGAGGATTATCCAGGTCTTGGCGACCGATGCGTCCATCTACCTGCCGTGTGGTGGGCAGGATAGAGAGAGATTGGTTGAGGGAGTCTTTTAACATCTCCAGCCGAAATTTCTCGACCCATCATCCGGCACCAAGGTCGGAGGGATAGATTCATACGTCCGTCATTCCTGGACACTCTGACTCCCAGATTTCTACCCAACTCTCATACCTATTTCCTTTCCAGAACTTCCTGTCCTTCCTTTCCTTAAAAAAAAACCTCTACACAGCGACCCCTAAGATGACATAGGCCCTGAGGGAAATTATTTTCTCGGGGCCTCTTGTGTGGAGCTACTTTAAAAAAATGTAGACTCTGAGGGAAAATAAAAGAAATATCAATAAATAAAACATATTATTTCTTCACACTTATGTTACCTAAACAAGCTTTCATTTGGTTGTATTCAAAGCTTTTTTCCACGTAGCAAGACTTGTTAAATAAATGTGAGCTTTTTCAACAAGTTTTTCAGTGAAGAAAGCCTGAATGATCGTGGAAAGGTTTCAGCGGGGGTATATGCTCGATTCAACTCTATACGGAGGGGAAACGCGTCCAAAGTCGGATATCTGGGTAAAACACGGTACTATAGCTGTCTATCTATCTATATAAATATTCACATGTAAAGGCGCTAATAAAAAAAAACTGTCAAAAGAAGCGAAGCTAGCAGTCCACAATGGAGTCCTGGTACCTACCCTGATGTATGGCAGTGAAGCATGGAACTGGCAGAGGAAGGTTGAAAGTAAACTGAATGCTTTTGAAATGAGATCCTATTTTTTTATGTGAATACTTAATAATTTTTATGTCAAATATATATAAATATTCACATGTAAAGGTGCTAAAAACTGTCAAAAGAACTAGCAGTCCACAATGGAGTCCTGGTACCTACCCTGTTGTATGGCAGTGAGGCATGAAACTGGAAAAGTTAGGATGAAAGTAAACTGAATGTTGTTGAATTGAGATCCTTGAGGCGGATGTGTTGTAAAACCATGTATGATCGTACGAAAAATGTGGATACCCGAAAAAATGTAAGGCTGATGTAAGCGTAATGAGTAAGATTAAGAAAGGAAAAAAAAGGAAAGAAATACGAAAATAGTGTGAGAAGAATATATGAAGCAAATGTGAATGGAAGAAGAAGTCGTGGACATCCGAGGAAGACATGGCACGGTCAAGTGAATCAGATACTTGAGTCGGGCCATGTCAAAAGTAAGAATAATAGATGTATGAATGTGAGTGAGGCAAAGAGTGTGTGGCAAGACCGAGTTGTTTGGCGGTCCGTCCTCTCTGCCTAACCCTGAGGAGAAACGGCGTGATGGTTAGTTGGTTGGTTAGTCATATGTTAAGTCTGTGGCGGCGGTCAACCCAAATGGTTCGGCATTTAATTTTTTTTTGTATTGCTTAACAATTTATTGCAGTAGAATTTTTTGGCTTTTTAACCCCCCAGTTATTATATCCCTATATTTAATAAAGTGAGTTCACAATAACTTAAATTATTAAAATTATTAAACTCTAAATTCGACAGTTGTGAACTCCTGCAATTAATAAATCTCCATGTACCTACACGAAAACCTAGACAAACGTTGACATTTTATATACGTACATCTCATTCGAACTATGATTTACACTCTCCAATACAACGTTTGCATAGTCTTGGTAACAAATACTTAAACAATCTGGATGTATTTGATAGTAATTTGAACTTAGCAAACTTCAAACGCCATATGTGCCAACCATTTATTTCTACCTATCCCATAAACTAATGTAAACAACAATTTAAAAAAATAACCTACTTTGTGTCAACTCCTATTTTTCATGGACAATATTTTGTTTCTCATATTTTATGTTACCTGTATTTTGTTAACGCTTGTATTTTATGTAACCTTAATTTTTTTAATTTGTATTTTTTTTACGCTTATATTTTATGTAACCTATATTTTGTTAACATATATTATGTTACTTGTATTTTGTAAACCCATTCTTTTCACTGTAATTAAAACAAATGTACTGCATTCTATGTAAAAGCCCTATGGGCGTTTAAATAAATAAATAAAATAAAATAAATAAATAACTTTTTCTTCAGTACCCGGTTTCGGACGGGTTCCCCTATATATTTCTAGTCAAGTCGACTCAGCTCCATGGTGGCTGTAGTTTTTAAAGCGGCTCGAGACATTTGGCTTTGAAAAATATCTGTCAAGAAAGAGAGTGCCTGTCAATCATGAAAAAAATGGCCGTAAATTAAATACGCAGAAAGGAGCCACAATACAAAATTTATAAAATGCCCGATACGAATGCGAATGGTCAGATGCTACATGTTTTCGGTATTATTTTATGGAATGGAAGCATGGACGCTTACTGAAGAACTGATAAGGAGAATCAAGGCATTAGAGATGTAGATCTACAGAAGAATACTTAAAATAAATTGGATGGACATGTTGAATGAAGATGTTATGGTTCGGATGAATAAAGAAAAAGAAGTTATTAAAACTATAAAAATCCGAAAATTTCAATATTTTGGTTATGTGATGAGATATTCAGAGAAGTATGAGATCCTGCATCTCATAATACGGGGAAAGATTGCCGGGAGTCGGGGCCCTGGAAGAAGGAGAACCTCATGGCTGAAAAACCTGAGACAGTGGTTTGGCCAGTCTACCGTAGAGTTGTTCCGGGCTGCAGTGAACACAGTCCGCATAGTTAACATCCGTTGAACGGGCAGGGCACAAGAAGAATAAGAAGCCTAAACAAATGAAGTAATAAATAAATTATCTCAAAATTAAATGACATTAAAAAAATTCTTTATAATTTTAATGTGGCTTAGCTGTTTTTGGCACAATTGGATTCAAATACTTTTCGACTTCAGGAGCGTGACTTCAGCCTGATTAGTAAACAAAAGCCTTCTCGACACACAGAGGTTACCTTGAGAGTTGGGAGAGGGAAACAGAAAAGAAAAAAAACATGCAATTACTTACGCCTCTCTTTTATTTAGTTAACCTTTTGTTAGTGACGTAACTTTAATACAATTCAAAGAATTTAGATTATTTTTAACATTAAGGATTTTCTTTTAAGTGTGTCACTTTTGAGCTACATCTAAATATCAACATGTTTTCCAAAATTCCTCTTTCTTATATATTTTATAATTTTATATCCCCAAACCCTTACACAGGGTGTAACAGCAAGTACCCGGAGGATTTAGACAAAATATAGATTATTTTTTAACAAAAAAAATAAATTTTTACATCACAAATAAGTAGTCGCGTTACGTGATAATCAATCCGTCGCGTTCCAGCACCCCAGTAACATACGAAACAGCGCGATTATCACGTGTCTCAGTGGCAACGTGTGATTGAAAATAATATATATTTTTTGTTATTAATACAAAAAAATCATCGGACAGTAAAATGACATCTACTTTTTGTAATCCATTGATATGCTTGGTGTAACACTAAGTGAACAGCTCAGATACGAGGGCTCCATCGAAGCCAGAATTAAGGCTCTGCAAGCGGGCCCGAAAAGAAGAAGATGGAGAGATACGAAATTACGAATGTAAGAGAAGAGCGCTAACATTTACAGCGACAAAATCGATGCGAAATTTGCGAAAATGTTTAATAGAACACGACTCGTTTAAAATAGAGCAAAAATCTCGCGGGCATTATCTTAAACAGCATTTGAAGAAACACTGTGAATTTTTTCATACATATAACTTGTAAAATAACTGAAACAAACGTGTTAATAATAATTTTTGGAGCATACTTTTTCGATTTTTTTCTATCGAGGGAATTTTATATAATTTGCGTTTCGGCTCGGGTAAAGTCTAGATATTTTCTTCAAGAATAACCTATATTTTTTTAAGAGCTTTAAAACTTACCGTGTTTAAGGAAAATATGTAATAAATCGGTACAAATCTGGGTTGCGGGCCCTTAAGTTAGCCTCTCATAAGCTGGACGTACTGTACACTGTACAGGGCCCGCAGATATTTTAATAGTACAAAACTGCTGACCCTGTACAAATTGCAAGTGCAACTCCACTGTTGATTTTGGCAGCTGGTCTAGAGTCCCAAAATACCAAAAAAAACCTCGAATCTGTGCAGTAACGAGCAGTCCGTTTGATAGATTCTCTTGTCTTAACAAACGGAATGCAATATTTAGAGCACAGGCGTTGGGTGGAAGTGCTATCATTTTCCTATCGGTATTTCGATGGAAGATGCTCCGAGAAATTAACGCCATTGATTTCTACGGCACTGGTGTGCAGTCGGGTAACACTTGACAGATGACATTTGTTACATGAGAACGCGTTGTTTCTAGGAAGCTCGGCTGTGGAACAATTTTCCGGCCTCTGTGTTTTCTCCCTCCTACAACATGGACCTGCTTTTCCACAAAAATACCCTCCACACAGCACCCTCAAACATGATATAGGTCTTGAAAAATGGCCTCCTGTGGCGGGTTAATGTAAAAGAATATGTAATATATTGAATTCCCCAAACATCACATCATCTCATTTTATGAAATCTTTGGAAAATTTCCACAAACTTTATTCAATAAGAAATTGTTGAACTTTGTTAAGTCTTTCTACATTAAAGTTCCACGGTATCGATTCCATTTCTCCATTTCCACACTTTCACGTCAAATGTCAGCCTTTATATGGAAATAATTAAATACCTGGGTGTGGGCGCAAGGCGTGGAAAGATATTTTTCTTTACAAGAGGAATTTACGTTTTATAAGATAGATTAAAACATATCGGTTTCTTTATAATATATTCTGCCACAACAAAGTGAAAAATACAACTTTCTATCTTTCATACAAGATTATGTTTTACATAAGGTATTATTATTTTTATGAATAAGTTTTAGTTCAAGTATTTTAAATGTCACAAAAATGCTTAAATTGTCTTGAGGATAGATAAGTTTTAAGATTTTCACAGCCACAAGCATTTTCGTTATTTGTTTTTGGGGTGTTATGCCGTGTTGCGCTACCTCTTTCTTTAGCCAACGTTTCGTACATCGTTGCATCGTTGGCAGATCCGGCAGGACACATCTACCGGATCTGCCCTGATGATTGACACTGCAACGATATCCGAAACGTTGGCTAAAGAAGGAGGTAGCCGCAACACGGCATAACACCCCAAAAACAAATAACGAAAATGTCTTGAGGATAGGCTATTCTTACTGAATATAATTTTTATGTAAGAATGATTATTGATTTGATTTTTCAACCACTGAAGCGCTTTTTACCACATTATGGCACTATTTAAAGCACCTCGGATTGCTTTGCTGCCAATGTTGGTAAATTTTTCCTTATTTGTAAGTAATTAAGTAGAAGTTTACGAATTTATAATATTTTTTTATATAAATCCTACGAATATGTGATAATCGAAAAAAGATAGGTGAATTCATTGACTACATAGAAGTTTGTATGTCTCCATATTGAAATTCGGAAGTATGATATTTTTTAATGTGAAAATAGTATTATTGAGATTTTGTAAATTATCACCAAAAAATCACGAGCAATCGGAGAAAAAGTTTTAAATTGCGCTGTCGCTCAAGTGGATAAGAAATAATTACCTACTCTGTGGTTAGACATTATATTAAAAAAAAAAAAAAACCCATGAATATAAGGAGGCGGGTATGGGTACCGCTGCCTCACAGGTCACCCCAAGTGATTCGCTACGGCCGGTGACTTAGCAGGGGGACCCGGGTTTATGGGGTGAGGTGAGTCTAGGTCTTGGCGGCCAATGCGTTTGCCCGCCTACTGCATGGCGAGACCTGTGAGAGCAGTGGAAGGGATGAATTCGTTCGTCCGTCACTCCTGGATACATTGACCTTTAAATTCCTACCCACCCCTAATACCCTATTCCTTCCCAGAACTTCCCCTCTTTCCTTTCCTAAAAAGACTCTCCACACACCTTCCCCAAAGCGACATAGGCCTTGAGGGATTTTTTTCCTCGGGGCCTCCTGTGTGGAGCTAATGTAAAACAAAAAAAGATCAAAATTTCATTTATGTGACTTGCTTCAAATAATGTCAGCAACTGCTCTTCTATTATTCCGACTCTCCACATGGCCCGACTCAAGTATCTGATTGACTTGGTCGTGCCATGTCTTCCTCGGGCGTCCCCGACTTCTTCTACCATTGACGTTTGCGTCATATATTTTCCTAACACTCCTTTCCTCGTTCATTCGCTCTACATGCCCAAACCATCTGAGTGTCCCTTTCTTAATCTAACTCATTACGCTTACATCAGCCTTGCATTCTTTGATCTCCACATTTCTCACACGATCGTACATGGTTTTACTACACATACGCTTCACATACTTTCATCCTTCCTCTGCGAGTTCCATGCCTCACTGCCATTCATCAGGGTAGGTACCAGCACTCCGTTATGGACGGCTAACTACCGGACAGTACGGTAGGTATCACACACATTATGGACGGCTAACTTTGCTTCTTTGGACAGTTTTTTGTTGGTGCCAACGGCGTTCAGTCCTCCATTAATAGAGTTACCTGCATTTACCCTTCTTTCGATATTTCTATCAGCCTTCCCATCTCTCGTAATGTCAGCAATCACTGTTTAAAGTAACTCCAGAACTTCCCTTAAGATGAAGCCATAGTAAGAAATGCAAAATCATACAAAATCTTACGTTTTTGTTTTGAAAATTTGATCGCTTAGAAGTATTAGATATACTTCAATTAAATACTGCGTGTAGAACATACTTCAAGTCTTTTAATAAGCCTACAAAAAAATAAAGTATAAGGTCTATAAAAAACACTTTCAAGTCCAAACTCTCCTATTTATAAACCCTTTTTAGGATATGGTTTTATTGTATAATGTGGCAAATTCAGTTTATTTTATAATAATCGCATAAAATTTGATGTTTACGAACCGAACTTCCCAAATTAAAATAAAAGATGCATTTTCGCATTGTTATTTTATAATACGGCCTCTAGTCGGCGAATTTGGTATTTCAAAGTGAACCCTATGGTGTCCACCGAAGAACTACTGACCACGCCACACCTATTTCGTATGACGCTTGATTTCGTGAAATCAATTTTAAATTTCCGTTTTATCACAATAAACAATGCGTAAAAAATGAGTTAATGTTTTTACAGGTTTTCACGAAATCAACCTGTAAAAAAAACTCTCAAATAACTTTTCCAACCTTTCCCAAAGCTTTTTCTCAAGTATTTTCAAACTCCTCCCTTAAAAGGGCGTGAATTAACACCATAACACCATGTATGTTACTTTAAGGTTAGCCAATTTAAATGCAGTTTATTCGTATGGAAAATCTTACATTTCTTTTTACAATGTATGGTTATATTTTACATTGAATAATATTACACGGAATCCACAGAACGCTCGGATATGCAGGCGATAAAATAACCCAGTTGGCCAGTGTTCGTTCCAGTTCGATACCGTTCGCTTCTGTATGGAAAAGTTGAATGGATTTGCTGTTAAATAAACATCAGACGTGACCTCTCAATTACGTGGTTCAATACAAAGCGAGGTCGAGAAAATGCAGAGATCAGGCATCGTTACTTCACATTTACAGGGTTCTAACAATGAAAAGAGTTGTGATATACTATGGTATATCTCTAAGCTTACCATTTTTCTATTCATTGTATGTATAAATTTAATGATAGTTGATTCACCGAAAATTGGCTCCACGACATACTAATATACGATATACGGTCGGATAATATAGGGAAAATAGGTATACACACTTATCCTACTAATATTATAAAGGCGAAAGTTTGTATGGATGTATGTTTGTTACTCTTTAATGCAAAAACTACTGAATGGATTTTTAAAATTCTTTCACTAATAGAAAGCTACATTATTTGCGAATATTATAGTAAGTATATATTGGTAAGCTCTGGCGTTATGAATAAGCTGTGGCGTTAGAAATTATTTATCGCACGTTTTCTGTCCCTAACAAAATCGATTTATTGCAAACGTCAGAAAAAAAGCAAACCAATTGCCGCCTTGGAAACGGTGCTTTTTTTAAACTATGCAATTCACCCTAAAAAAAGTGCTTTGTTGGCGTCGTACTTAATAATTATCTCTAAAAATGAATCATCGAAATGTATGTACCCGGACGACTGCACCAAATTGGATAATTCTTTTTTTTGTTCGTTATTTTTTATAAAACTACCGTTGAGTTCTGGCATTATGAAATTTGGGGGGTTGATGGGGGGAGTGGAGTGGGGAGAGCGATCATGCGAGCGAAGCCGCGGGAAAAAGCTAGTATAAAATATAACTAAATGTCTACGAAGGGATGTGCAGAGAGGGTTTACCGCCGAATAATCAATGTATAAACATAATTGGGTTGTTCTTCTTTTCAACCTACATAAAGTTGTCGCCACCAGAGAGTGGAGAAAAATTCAACAGAATAACCAATATTATTATTTTATAATAATTAGTTTAAAATCTACTACACTAAAGACGTAACGAATGTGTGCGTTTTAAAAAAATGTGTTTATATTTTTGTAGTAAAAATTACGTGACAGAGTTGTAACTGCCCGTGACAGAAGTGTATTTCATACAAATCACAGTTGTCTCCTGCCACCTCGACTTTGGTATATTCTATAATGTTACAAAAAAATTATGTGACGAAATAAAATATAAAACTATTTTTAAACTACAAATGGTGTATTGTATCAAGTAACAGCGATTATTATTTTATTTGATATTTAATCAAATATTTTTAAAAACTTCAAAAACTTGTCTCCTACAACTTTTATGTCGTACGTCAACTCTGTCACGTCATTCGAAATAGGTATACATGCAGCTAGTGTTTGTCACTCCCGATAGGCATTTTCGGCCTCTTTCCTCCCTTGCTACAATTTTCCCTCCGAGATCCAGAAAAAAATCTTTTATAGTAAAAACAAATGTGACGGAGGGGTGGAAATGTGACAGAGTGGTAAAAGTTATGTAGGTTAAAAAGAAGAATAACCCATTTTCATTCAAATGCATTAAGGATATTTTTTTTAATTTAAATTTCTCACCGTACATATGTTTTTATTTTTTTACGTAAAAAATTAACCCCACGAAGACTAATAGCTAATAGCCTATATTGAGCTTAATATTTATAAAGTTGAGTGCATTAGTCAAACCAGTTTTCTTCCACCATTCACTTTCGCTTCATATATTATCATTAAACTCGTTTTTAATTCACACGCTCTGCAAGTGTGAATTTTATGTAGTTAAATTCCATCGATGTGACAATGATACAAAAGAAGCCAGTATAAGACAAGTGGTGAGACAGGGATGCTCTCTGTCACCTGTTCTTTTTAACGCTTATATACAAAGTGCGATTGATGACTTGAGAGAGAGAATGAGTCACAGAAAAGGTGTAAAGATACACGGGCAAAAGGTGGATATGATAAGGTTTGCTAACGATATTGCTTTGGTTGCTGAAAGCGAAGAAGAACTGCAAGAGGCCTTAACAAACATGCAAAGCATTCTTCAAAACAATTACAACATGAAGATAAATAAAGACAAAACAAAGCTGCTTACTGTAGGCCGAACGCAACATCAGATGAGAGTAGAGGTGTCAGGAGTTCCACTAAAGAACACCAAGGAGTTTGTCTACCTCGGGATCAAAATAACATGGGACGGTCGGTCTAAGAGCGAGGTCGACAGCCGTATACACCAGGCTAGGCTTGCATTCAATAAAAGGTCGAAAATAATAGAATCGAATAATATAGACCTGAAACTGAGAATACTCCTCATCAAGACCTATGTATGGAGTATCTTGATGTACGGCTGCGAAACATGGTGCCTATCCGAAAGAGATAAACGGAGACTAGAGGCTTTTGAGATGTGGTCCTATAGAAGACTACTAGGAATTTCCTGGAGAGACCACATCACACATGAGGAGGTTCTTCAAAGAATCGAAGGAGGAAGGCACCTGCTCAGGACCTTGTCCGAAAGGCGCGCAAGATGGATCGGCCATGCAATAAGACAAGAAGGCCTCTTGCATGCCATAATGGAGAGTATGACAGAGGGGACAAACGCTAGGGGACGCCCACGCCGAGAGTACCTGGAGGACCTGCTGGTGGACGTGCGCTGCTTATCATATGCAGACTTCAAAAGAGCCGCACAAGACAGGGAAGAGTGGAAGAAACGAATAGATGAAATTGCTGCAAACCAATCCCAGGATTGAAACCAGAGAGAGAGAGTTAAACCACTACCTACAAAACACTAAAATATTACATGGAGAAAGGAAGAAATAAAAATATTACATTATTGGCCAGGTGGGTAATTTGAGAATGAATTGTTACAATATTTGGAGTATATATATGTAAATAAATCATTAATCACTATACCACCAAGAAGCAAAATGAATGTTGAAATTCTCTTATCTGTGGTTGAAAACAACTAGGGTGACACTCTGATTTTGGCAAATGGAACTCAAATGAAAACGTAGTATTTAAAAAAATCTTATTATTTAAAAAAGGACAAGAATGAAAAATAAGTACCTACGTCAATCCTTTGTCCACACAAATATCTTAACATTATTTTTAAATTTAGCTAATGAATTGAAAGTCGATTGTAATCTGGCAGAATATTGAACATAAGTGAAGTCTGATATAAATAGTTTCTTTTGCCAAAAGATGTTTTAGTATATACGAGCATGAAGCGTGACCCAAAACCCCGTCACTAAAAAAAACGCAAAAGGAATCAGTCAAGGCTCGAATCGAGCTACCCAGTGTAGTCTAGGTACCTTCGTACGGTGGTTAAACGAATCCATTTTTTTAACGCACCAGAATTCGAATTGAATTGTTTTGTTTGATTTTTCTTTTTTTGACAGATAAGAGTTTTGGAAGCGTCATGTGAGATTGTAAAAAAAACATTAACTGATATTCTATGTAACTTGTAAAATAAACTATCGTACTGAGAGACTTGTATTTTGTTTCTGAGCCCACTAAATTGATACCCGACCCTATCAAGTATGTACTTTGTTGTATCTCATTGTTGAGTCAATTCTAGTGGTATGGATTTGTTGAGTTACTTGTCTATATTATACTATATATACCAGTGTAAAAATTGATACTGTAAATAAAATTTTATTAATATAATTTCGGGAGGCCGACTGTCTGGGGATCAAACGTAGAGTAAAAGTATGTGACTGTGGAGGGCAGGTGGTATGGATTTGATTTGTATTCAAATCTACAGTTATTCCGATATTGATAAAATTTTGCACACTTGACTTTTAAAACAAGAGGAAGATCTTTATATCTGTACATCTACGTAAATATGTTTCCGCAAGTTTTTTCTGACGTTTTATTAGTACGGATAAATTACAAAACTCGCGTATAGATAGCGCCACTTTCACCTGCGTCCTGTACCCGAATTCCATAAACCTGATTTATTTAAAAAATTTGCTTATAAAAAAAGTTTCCCTTGAAAGACGGTAGTACTTAGTTGTATCACGCGGCTATATATTACATATGACGTCATTTCCCGTCACGGTTACTTTGTCCCGGTGATTAGCTATCACTGGAGGATAGTGGATCAGAGTAGGGGTGTCGAAAGTGAAAAAAAATATCGATATATCGATGTATCGATATTTATTAAAATACCAATATCGACGTCGATAGATATATCGAGGAAAAATATCGATATATCGATATATCGGTCAAATTTTCAAGAGATTTTGCGTTTTAAAATAATAGTGTATTCAGCTCAATATTATCAATAGTAATTTTTGTACACAGTTCGCTTTTTTGTACAAAAATCTCAATAAAAATGAAGGTATTTTTATATCTATCCATTTTTATTACGTAATAATTACAAAAATATCAAAAACTAAAAAGCTGTCTTCTAACTTATATGTAAACTGAGACGCATACAAAGTATGTATGCGTCTCAGTAACATCCTATTGGCGTATTAATCTGTCAAAAAGGACTTCGTATTTGGAACAAGGTATAGTCAATAATCATAGACAATTGGGAACCAACACATAGGAGTGGCTTAGAAAAAAATGGCGAAAGATAGCATACATTTCTGTGTATGTACCTACACACATGAGATAGTATTGGTGATCACAAATACTAATGCAAAGACAATAGATTTGTAAGCTATTAATAGTTAAAATTTCAACCGCCAGATGTCATGACCCAATACAGTTACTTTTTTCCGTTCGTTCCTATACGGTTTTGGATTCTAGTGACTGTAAATACATAAATTTAAAAAAATACCGTTTTTGATACAATTTTCGATAATGGATATTTTTTATCGATATATCGGATCAAAATATATCGGCTAAAAATATCGATATATTGAATTAAAAATATCGATATATCGATACTTTTTCAACAAGCCTAGATCCGAGGAACGGGCTATTTTTGGAACCAGTTCCTATTTAATTTTTCAAATGATTACCAACACTACCTGGGCCGACTAAGCCGAATCAAAAGCCGCCTGTCACGCCGCTAAAACTGCTAGTAACTAATAATTTGGCAAAAGTTTGATTGAAGAAGCGCGTGGTCCTATGTAACATCATTGTTACTTTGACCGACTGTTAAAATTAAAATTTAACTCATGATTTGGCTGTATGTAGAAACGACGGCTCTAAGTGTTCTTTAAGTGTTTTGAATCAGCGTGTCAGCCAAAGAACAAAGTGACATTTTAAGTGTATTAATAATTTTCAATATGCTCTCAGGCGCGAAGGAAATTTCTTCTTACGTTTGGCATTTTGCCCATGCAGAATTCTTGGTGACTTAGTTAATTAAATATTTTTAACTGGCTTCCTACAAGTTTATTCAACTTGTTAGGAAAGTAGGCATGACCAAGGTGAACATATTAACCAATTCACTTCCAGAATTTTTCTTTCCCTTAAATGCCGTAGAAATAAGATCTCTAAGGCACATGAAATTGGCGTTTTGTATGGGAGGAACATAAAGTCGATTTTTTTAAATATAATATATTTATTTAATAAAAGTATATACCATTGCTATCTATGCACTTTGCCATCTCATAGGTAGTTCATCGATCCTTTACTAAAAAAAACCATTCGGACGGGAATCAATAAAATCTTTGAAGGCGGTTTGGACTGCCCATCGGAGATGAATTTTTTCCCTTGCAAGAAGTTATCCAACTTTCGAAAAAAATGGTAATCTGTTAGGGCAAGGTCCGGAAAGTACGGTGGATGTCTTAGACATTCCAATTGAAGCTCCTCTAATTTGATAGCCGTCTGTTGTGCAGTGTGTGGTCTAGCGGTCAACGCGCGTTTGTTGATTTGCTTCACTCAATTCGTGAGGTACTCACCTTTCAAGCTTTTTCACCTTCCCAATTTGCTTCAAGTGGATTAAAACAGTTTTATCACTAACACCGCAGCCTGCAGCTAACTCGGACGTGGTTTGCGATGGATCCGCTTCCACAATAGCCTTCAATTCTTCATTATCAACTTTGTATCCGGCCGTCCACGGGGCTTGTTCTGCAGGTCGAAATTTCCAGAACAACGTTGGAACCAAAAACGCACTGTGTTTTCTTTTGTGGCACCGTCGCCATACACATCATTAATCCTTTGAGCCGTTTCTGCAGCACTGGTGTCACGGTGGAACTCGTACTTGTAAATAACGCGATATTTCAAGTTTTCCATTTTGTAAACTAAGTGACGCAAAGAAAAAAAAAACAATTAAGGAAAAAACAAATAAATTATAATTTTCGAAACACAAATACATGAGTAAATAGCTGTATAAATTTGAATTTGGAATTCCTAACCAAAGAGAAGATATTTGAGATCAAAGTTGCCAGTACGGCAAAACGCCAATTTCATATGTAAGGACCTAATATTATATGATCGTGTGAGAAATGTAGAGATCCACAAAGAGTGCAAGGCTGGTGAAAGCGTAATGAGTAAAATTGAGAAAGGGATCCGCAGATGGTTTGGGCATGTAGAGCAAATGAACAAAAAAGGAGTGTAAGGAGAATATATGACGCAAATTTGAATGGTTGGAGTAGTTGGGGACTACGGAAGACAAGGAAGACAAGAAAACGGCCCGAGGAAGTCATGGCACCATCAGTAAATCGAGCGAGTCGGGTCGTGTCAAGAGACAGAAAATAATAGAAGAGTGTGTATGAGACCATGAATGAATATTTTAAATATCTCTCATCATTATGAACTTTAATCACCTTTTCGCTAATAACATTTCATTTTGGGATATGGGTATGGGTACCGCCGTCCCGGGAACTATTTATTGGATAACCAACACCTAGGTCATAGGTTAACAGAGGTGCCCGGATTCATGGGGGTGAGGTTTGTTTAGGTCTTGGCGGCCGATGGTTGAACCCACCTACCGCGTGGCGGGCCGGATCGAGAGAGACTAGTTGAGGAGATATTTTGACATCTCCAGCCAAAATCCCTCGACCTATTGCCTTGCACCGCAGTTGAATGTATGAACGTCTCTCGGTGCCTTATCACAAGGACATAATAGCTCGTCAAAACATTATACATATGCACCGATACACACAATCCAAGAATGTGTTGTTAAGAAGAATTCATATTTATTATTATATCCGTTATGTTGCCAATAATATAGTACAAGATTTCCCACATGTGCCGGGAAACACTGTGCGGCGATATGTTTACATGAGCCGTGGCTATATTTAGAACGCGCCGTCACTTTTGAGAATATATTTATTACAACATAACTCGAATATATTTATTACAACATAAAATATTATTAGAAAACATCAAAACAATTTACTTGAATGAATCTTTTTATAATTAATTAGAATAATAAAAATAATTTAATGCAATGTTTTTTCTTTTGTACGTAAAAATGACATTTTTACATTTTAGGCTTTGTTGCGATATTGGGATGGAGATATAATAGTCAATAGACACTGCGCTTGGTGACTAAGCAGAGGTGCCTGAGTTCACGGGATGGGGGTTTGCCAAGGTCTTGGCGGCGGTCGGGTCTGCTCACTAGCTGCATGGCGGGCACCCTTTCATCTCTGCAGACTGACTCTGTCGACCCAACACCTTGCACCGCAGTGGTAATAATAATAATAATAATAATTGGATAATTTGTATAGCGCCGTTTTTGTGAAAAATCACCTCAAGGGGTATGGATTCAATAAGTCCGTCACTCCTGGACAAACTGAGCTCTAAATTCCTACATTTATCTCATACTTTTTCGTTCCCAGAACATCCTCTTCATCACTTTTTTAAATGTGAATACTGCACAAGAGTCTCAACTGCTCACAAGCATATGCAGCCAGTGAGGCTATGGCATCCTCAATTTGGTCATGTTGTTAGGCCAAAGGTGGTAAGGAGGGGAAGGTGATGGGGAAGAGGAAGGTGGGACTCGCCATTCAGATCTGGTCACAAAACACACCTAAAGCCATTTCAAGCAAGGTTTTAATTCTAAATGGTGCAATATTGAGAGTATCTAGTACGTGCCTGAAAATTTCAGCCGTAGTCGTCGACACGACTTGTTCAAAATACCATACGGCAGAACAGATGTTCTAGCACAGCATAGCATGACAAGAGGAATGGTGCTGTTGAACGAAATATCGGAAACACTAGATATATATAACTCTTCTTTAGATAGCCTTAAGATTTTTTTGTATAATAATCATCTTCCTAGGTGTTAAGACTGTCAAAATGAGAAAATTGTACAGTAATTGGATAAAAAATCTGTTGTACAATTAAAAAAAAAAAAAAAAAAAAAAATCTTCCACTCTGAAACGTTACGCAAAATATATTTTGTATTATTTTAAGTACCTGGTTCCCGGCATGCGTTGCAATGCCACATTCAAAGAAACACATTGTTTCTCCCTGAATCACCTTTCCCGTGCGTCCCCGTTACCCTCCCGCGTCCCCTTCTTAACCAGCTTTTTAAATTATAACCTATATCACTGTAAAGTTTCATTAAAATCCACTAGGTAGTTTTTGCGTGAAAGAGTAACAAACACACATACATATATTCAAACTTTCGCATTTATAATATTAGCAAGATGATTAAATTGTTTAAATTATTTTCCTCAGTGTCTCCAGTGTGGAGCTCTTGTAAAAAAAAAACGTTCGCCCTAGGGAAGGAACGGTCGTTCCGAAACCGGTCGGTTTTACTGAAATATACAAGTGGTTCAAGCAAAGTAACATTGTTTCATTTATCTATAATGGATAACCACAAAGTTATAGCTACATTCAAAAGTATCTACAAATAAAATTTACTTGCACACGCCAGAATTTGAACCCACGAATTTCAGATTGCCAGTCGAGAGCCTTACAACTCAACTACGGAGGCCGTTTCTTTTAATATATCCTCCGCACAATATCCCCTAAAGATTCAAAGGTCCTGAGGGAAAATATTTTATCATAGTCTTCTGTATGGAGTTAATTTCTAACAGCCTTACTAAAAAATCCAGTGAAAATTTTATTCAATTGACAAACGGCCGCGGATGTGAAAACATTACTAATTAAAAAATTGTTCATGGAACCGGAAAAAATACACATTGTTACTACACAGCAAGTATTTTGAATGTTCTATATATTTCTTATATTTTAAGGTGTCGTAAAAACAAATACCATTTATGAAAACTAGATAAAATTACCTATAGATTTGTGTATTTGAAATACACTTTAGTTTTCAAAAACTGCCATATTTTAAAAATCAAACGCGGAAAAAAAAGGATTCTTTTTTTTTATCAAAACATTTTTGATGAAAGTGTAGAGAAAACTATATATTTTAAAAAAAATGAGTCGTCGAAATGTATGTACGCGCATAACTTTCGAACGACTGCACCAAATTGGATAATTCTTTTTTTTGTGGGTTAGTTATTGTCAGGACAAGGTTTGTATAAGACTTCTGGTGAGCTCTGGCATTATGAAATTTGTATTAAAAAATAGCTATTGGTGGCACGCGAGCTGGTTGAAAACTGAATGTATGGAAAGCGGGACAGTGAGGGAGGGGGGAGGGGAACCAGGGAGGGGGAGGGGGACCTGGGAGGGGGATAGGAACTCGGGAGGGGCGTTCGCGGGACGGAGGAAGGGGGGGAGTGGAGTGGGGAGAGGGAAGGTGGAAGTGACGGAGTGGGAACGCGAGAGGGGAAGTGGAGAAGAAGGGGAGGCGGAAGGGGAACGGGACGAATGGGAAAGGACACGCAGGGGGAAACAATTTCTTTATTAAATGGCATAGCAACGCATGCCGGGTACCAGCTAGTTTATAAAAAAAAAACAAATTTAAAATATACAGTCCTCTTATATATAGAATTTTGAACTATCACCTCACTTTTTCCTCGTGCATACAATAAATTATAACTAACCTAAAAAAAAATACCGACATTTATAACAGATTTCTTGCATCTCTAAAGACGTTAACTTCTTTGATACGTTTAGGAATACATGTATTAGATATTAATATTTAAAAAAACACCACTTTTATGAAATTCTCTTAAAATCAAATCCTTTAAATGTAAATTTGAATTTTCATGTTTTATATAAAATACTTTTTGACATTTCAATTTTCAAAGTATGATTATTGTTATTATAACTTGACTAAAACTTATTAGAAACCACAAAAAATACGGTAAATATATCAATTATACGAATGTGAGAGTGAATTACTCATATTAATAGAAATTACGATAACATTTGAGTTATATTACACACACACATCCGTGGAGTGATTTTTTTTCGCAGTTTCAGCGCGAAAGACGAATGCGCGGGCACCGCCACCTAGCGGTTATGTAGGAAAACAAACAATTTATTATGTACACTATAAAAAATTACATTGTTGCCAGATTTAAAATACATTTTAAGAACAAATCTTATAAGTAATATTTCGTGTTTTAGTGTATTTCTGTTTTATTCATGTTGTGGCAGTAAAAAAGGTTATCGGCCGTGCTGTGGTTTTTTTTTAGTAAGGCAATAAATGTAAAGATTGTTAACTTGTTTATCATAATCTTGTTTCAACGACCGTTTGACTTGATCATTCCAACATCAAAACCAATCAACTATCACTACTTTCAACCCATAAATTCAATACAGAAAAGCAAAAAAACAACTCAGCACCTTATTCAAACACGTTATTCAAATCTAATCGAACAGATTTCCAAACGATAAACTCAAAGTATCCCTCTCAAAACACGCCGAGTATAAATAAATAAATAGATACGTTTCCAATATAAATAAACTATCCCTCAAAGGTAACGATAACCTTCCTCTTTCCCATCATAAAATAACCGATTTAACCGTCGTATAACAGAAATGGTCTAAATTGGCCATTAAGAAAAGTTTTAGTAAATCTCCTGTACTTTAAACTAACGAGATAACATCAATTCTGAACACATATAATCTGATGATATCGAAGGGAGAGCGGTAAGCTTCTATGGTCTGGACCCAGAGGTTGCTGGTTCGAAGCCCAGTTAAATATTATTTCAATTTAAGTCAGTCCAAAGCATCTTAAATCTCGATATTATTATACGCGTAGTCCGGCGGTACTCCAGCGGTAAGGCTCTTGACTCGCACTCCGAAGGACGCGGGATCGAATCCCGGCGTGGCAAATAAATTTTATTTGATTTATCTGTTGTTTTTTTTTTTTTTTACATTAACTCCACACAGGAGGCCCTGAGGAAAATAATTTCCCTCAGGGCCTATGTCATCTGGGATGCTGTGTGGAGGGTCTTTTTGAGGAGAGGAAGGAATGAACATTGGTCTTGAAGAGACCCATGTTGTAGGAAGGAGGAAACACAGAGGCCGGCAAATCATTCCACAGCCGAGCTGTTGAACACAAGAACGAGTCGAAGAAACGACCCGTTCTCATGTGACAAATGTCAACCGTGTACAAATGTTGGGCACGCGTTTGGCGTGTTTCCCGACTATGCACCGGTGCCGAAGGGATCAATGATGCTAGTTCCTCGGAGCATCTTCCATTGTAATACCGGTAGAACAAGGATAGCATTCCCACCCGACGCCTGTGCTCTAAAGATTGCAATCCGTCTGTTAAGATGGGAGAATCTATCAAACGGACCGCCCGTTTCTGCACAGAATCGAGGGTATTTTTCAGGTATTTTGGAGCTCCAGACCAGAGATGGCTGCCAAATTCAACCGTGGGGCGTACTTGTGATTTGTACAAGGTTAGCAGTTGTGTACTATTAAAGTATCTGCGGGCCCTGTACAGTATGCCCAGTTTTTGGGAGGCTAGCTTTACTCTGGCTTCAATGGAGCCCCCATACCTGAGCTGGTCACTTAGGGTTACACCAAGCATATCAATGGAGGGCCTGTTCGGAAGATTGCTTCCGTTGAAAGAGACTAGATTTTCATTTCGATCCCTTTTGGACGTAATCAGACAAGATTGGGTCTTTGAAACATTAAATTCAACGAGATTATTTTTACCCCAAGAGAAAACACTCTCGAGGTAGCCATCCATTCTTTGCTTCAAAGCCCTACGAGCTGTTGGAGTTTGTGAGCCCTTTGGGGGCTTGTCAAACAAAAAGCTATCATGAACTGTGCTGTCATCCGCATAACAGTGAATTGGTGCACATGACAAAAGGTCGTTGATGTGCAACAAAAACAAAGTTGGAGACAGAACCGATCCCTGCGGGACGCCAGCATTTATCGAGTGTGAGGAAGAGGTGAAACCATCGACTACCGTCTGAATCGACCTCTCCCTCAAGAAGTCGGCAATCCACGTACACAAGGATGCGGGAAGTCCGTAAGAAAGCAGTTTGTTGACAAGTCCTCGGTGCCAAACCCGGTCAAAGGCCTTGGAGATGTCCAGTGCAACCGTTTGGGTCTGACCGAAACGTTCCAGGCATCGCCCCCAAACATGCGTCACATACGCGAGAAGATCACCGCACGAGCGGTTCCGCCGGAATCCATATTGACGGTCGTTGATAATTTTGTTCTTCTCGAGGTATGTGAGCAGTTTGTCGTTGATCACACGTTCCATCACCTTAGACAGAACTGATGTTTGAAATAATATATAGTATATCTGCGGCACGTTCCGGAGTGGAAGATACTCTTAGGATCGCCTTGGTGTAGGACCACCAATCAGAATTGAAGCGTTGCTTGTAATGACTTTAGTCGTATTTGGTGACCAGATCTGAATAGCCAGGTACTTCCCCACCATCCTCTTCCCTATCTCCTTCCCCTCCCCACTACCTCCATCCTCAGAATTTGGGATGCCATAGTCCCACTGGCTCCAGACGGGAGCAGTTGGGACTCTTGTGCGGTATTCATGTAAAAAAAAATCATTTCTTGAAATGGCGTCTTACAAATTTGGTCGAATAATTAATTAATTAAAAATTAGTTCCACTCAGGAGGCCCATAGAAAAATAATTCACCTCAGGGCCTGTGCCATCTTTGGGGATGCTGGGTGGAGAGTATTTTTAGGAATGGAAGTAGGGAAATTTCTGGGAAGGAAATAGTTTTGGTTACAATAGCTGCACTCAGAAGGCCCCGAGGAAAACAATTTCCCTCGGGGCCTATATCATCTTTGGGGATGCTGTGTGCAGGGTATTTTTGGCAAAGGAAGAGGGAATTTCTGGGAAGGAAAAAGGTATGAAGGGTGGGTAGGAAACTGGGGATCAATGCGTCCAAGAGTGTCGGAGTATGAATACATCCTTTGAACTGCGGTGCAAGGCATTGGGTCGAGAGAGTCCTACTGCAGAAGACTAGGTTAGGTTAGGTTAGGTCAGGAAAGGAAAAAAAAATGTATGAAGAAAGGTTAGGAATCTGGGGGTCACTATGTTCAGAAGTAACGGACGTATAAGTGTAAGGCTCCACTACGGTGCAAAGCGATAGGTCGAGAGAGAGAGTCCGACTGGAAAGTTCTTGATTGGGTCTCCTTCAACCAGTCTCTCCCAATCCGACCTACCACGCAGCAGGTGGGCAAACCCTATACAAGCCCTCAAGACCTATACAAACCTCACCCCATGAATCCGGGCAACTATGCTAAGTCACCAAACGCAGCGAACCACTTGAAGTAAACTACGGCAGAGGTGTTGGTTATCCTACAAATTGTTTCCGGGGCGGTGGTACCCATACCCACCTCCCAATTTGTGGTTTTTCTAACAGTGATGAATGAATTATGTATTAATTCTTCAATATTCACAAATTAACTTTGTGGCATCATTTTTATTTATATGAAAACCAATTACTTTGTATAAACCACTTATTATACAAAGCAATTTGGTTTCATAGAATTATGTACATATTAATTAATTGTCGCTTTACATTTTACGTTTGCTTAATAATACCTACATTTTAATAATGAATATATAATAACATTAAACCTCAAATTAACTTCAACCTCTCTGAATCTTAGCTGTGTGATTAGCTGACAAATTTTGAGAGGAGGCCGCATGCCGCATGTCAAAAATGTGTCAAAATCTTTACAAATTACCCTCTTCTAAAAAAGTAGATTTATTTTTATTTTTAACTTTCTGAGTAAAATCTCAGATTATTGTATTTAATTACATGAAGACGATATTATCGAAACTCAATCGAAAATGTGGAGACAGAAAGATTAGAAAAAGATATTGGCAATCCCAGATGCCAATATTGGATATTGGCATCTGGGACTCGAACCCAGGACCCTTTGCTTACATGCCAAGTGCTCTACCAACTGAGGTAAGGTATCGATAACAAATTTGGTCACTTTTAACTGTATCCTACTTCGACTAAGAACTACTAACATTATCTTCATTTTCTTAACGCACATATTGCTAGTAGAGCACTTGCCATGTAAGCAAAGGTCCTGGGTTCGAGTCCCAGAGCTGCCAATATCTTTTTCTGATTTTTCTGTCTCCACATTTCGACTGAGTTTCTCAAATATTCTTTTCTTTTAATTAAATATTATAATTTGAGATTTTACTCATAAAGTTAAAAATAAAAATAAATATTCATCCTAGACTTGTAGAAAAGTCAATAGATGTCGCATATTAAAAACAAAATGGATAAAAATTTATTCAGACACTATCTAGATAGCATTTAGTTCGGGTTGAATCTTGCAATCATACATAAAGATTGCAGCCAATAATATGTGCGTTAAGAAAATTATGATAAAGTTGGTAGTTCTTAGTCGAAGTAGGATACAGTTAAAAGTAACCGAATTTGATATCGACACCTTATCTCAGTTGTTAGAGCATTTGCCATGTAAGCAGGTCCTGGGTTCGAGTCTCAGAGTTGCCAATATCTTTATCTGATTTTCCTGCCTCTACATTTTTGATTGAGTTTCGCTAATATTGTCTTCATTTAATTAAATAAAAAAGTAGACCTTAACTTTGTAATGAATAACAAATTTGAATCATCACCAATTTTATTTTAATTCTAATCAACGGAAACGGTACGAAAAACTTAGGTTTATCCAAAGATATTCAAATACAGAAGGAGATATGCTATGGTGTCCGCGCAACTGTCGCCGGACTACGTGCTAATTAGCGTAGTTTTCATACAAAAGGAATTTGTTCATTTCGTTGATTTTTTGAAAATGTGCATTAATATTGGTTAACAATATATTTTGAGTAAGGAAAGAATTCGTTCATTTAGTTTAACGTTCGTTTGGTTTATTTGTTAATTATTTGTTCTTTCAGTTTATTTGTTAATTGGTAAACAATATCGGCGACACCCGGAAGCGCAGACCCACATAGTAAAAACAGCAGATAGCACATCTACTTATATTTCAATATCTTTGGGTTTATCTAAAACATGTTTTTTTGTATTTATAATGTAAACAGATTTGTAATAAAGATTAATCTAAAATAGTAATTTAGCTTTAATGCTTGCAATAAACGCGATGAAAAAATGAAAAATCTAACCCTGCTTCAAGGTTCCTACTAGCCATCACGCCGTTTCTCCGCAAGGGGTAGGCAGAGAGGACGGACCGCCAAACAACTCAGTCTTGGCACACACTTTTTGCCTCACTCCCATTCATACATCGTCTCATAAATACTCTTCTATTATTCTTATCTGATTCACTTGATCGTGCCATGTCTTCCTAGGACGTCCTCGACTTCTTCTACCATTCACATTTGCGTCATACATTCTTTTCACACTACTTTTTTCATTCATTCGCTCTACATGCCCAAACCATCTGAGGGTCCCTTTTTTAATCTTACTCATTATGTAAGTTTACGTCAGCCTTAAATTCTTTGTGGATATCCACATTTCGCACACGATCACACATGGTTTTACTACACATACGCCTCAGGGATCTCATTTCAACAGTATTCAGTTTTTTTTTTTTTTTTAAATCCTTTATTTTTCCCAATTTTACATTTTATAGTTATATATTTTAGATATAATAAAAATAATGGGAACCCACTAAGGCGCAGCCTGTGCGTGGGTAATATTATAGTTAAATATATTTTATTTTAGTACCTAGAAAAAACAAACAGTGGTATTGATGCAAAAAAAAATATTAAAATTGGTGTAAACAGTTTGTACAAAAAGTGTGTTCAATAGTGTACAAGGTAATAATTAGTGAATAGTGTAATAACAGTTATAAGTGTAATAATAAGTATAAAGTTTGTGAGAAACATAAACTGATGTAAAATTAAATAAATAGAGTTTTAACATCATCTGTGTGGTACAGCCATATTTTTAACTCTTTTCTGTAATGCTGAAGTTTAGTTTCAACTTGGATATTTTTTGGTAAAAGGTTAAAAGTACGAGGTCCAATAAAACTACTGTGAGTTTGAATTTGTTTTGTGTTTGTTTGAGGGGTATAGAATACATTATTATTTGTAATGTTGGTTCTGTTTTCATTTTTTTCGAATTTGTTTCTGTTTTTATAGATATATTTCATAGTTTGCAGTATAAATAGTTTACGGAGACTAAATAGTTTAGATTCTTTGTATAAAGCATGTGTTGAAAATGTTTTAATTCTATTAAACATAACTTTGACAGTATAATTTTGAGTTGTTTGCAAAGGTTTTATAAAAACATCAAGCGCACCATGTGTTATTCCATACATGAGTGAAGATTGCACCAAAGAAAAATAAATCATTTTCAATTTGTCAATATTCAGCACTTCTTTAAGTCTGTAAAATATGTACGTAAGATATGTTAATTTAGAAACGGTATTATTAATTTGTGATTGCCAATTTAAATTTGTATCAATATATATACCCAAGTATTTGATCTTATCAACTTTTCCAAGTTCAAAGCAAGATGAGCATGTTACTTGATTACAGTTAGCAATATGTATTCTAATTTTCAGGTTATTGGGTGGTTTGTTTTTACTGTTTTTATAAAATGGTAGGTAAAATGTTTTATTGTAGTTTAGGAAGAGTTTATTACTATTTAGCCAGGATGTGACATGTGCCAAACATTTTGATGCATTTAAGAAAGTTTCAAGCCATGATTTTCCATTTACTATTATTGCTGTATCATCAGCGTAAGATACAATATTACCAGGGATTACAAAATTACATAAATCATTTATATATATTAGAAACAGAACTGGGCCTAGCACAGTACCCTGTGGTACTCCATGTTTTATACTTGTTTCAGAACTATAAAAATTCCCAATTTTTGTTTTTTGTTTTGAGATAGTTAGTGAGAATTTTTAATGTATCTTTTTTGAAACCTATTTGATTAATTTTTTTTATAAGTATATTGTGATTTACCATGTCAAAGGCTTTTCTTAAGTCTAGAAATATAGCTAGACTTTTTTTGTTTTGATCAACAGATGTGTATAATTTTTTGGTCAAATCGAATATTGCATCTTCAGTGCTTAGCTTACTTCTAAAGCCATATTGATTTTGGGACAGAATTTTGTTTTGTTCTAGGTAATTCAATACTCTACTTTTGATACATTGTTCAAATATTTTTGAGAGGTTTGAAACTAAAGAGATAGGTCTATAATTGTCTAATATGTGCTTTTCACCCGATTTGTGAATTGGCATTATGGTGGAGATTTTAAATTGTTCAGGAAAATGTCCCTCTTTTAGGGATATATTAAAGATGTGTAGCAAAGGAGTTAAAATATATTGTTTAATTTTTTTTAGTGTGTTACCTGATAAACCGTCCATTCCTGTAGAATTTGTTGATTTAAGACCGTCAATATGTTTATCAATTTCATTTGTTGTGATGGGTGAAAAATATTCTAAGGAGTTAATTGTGTCGTAAGTTGAGATTGAATGCAAAGATGAGTCTACGGGCGTTGTATTATTAATTTTACTAGAAGATTCAAGCACTTAAAAGATCTACCTATCTTAGAAGATCTACTACATTTGTAAAGAAGTTGTTAAAATTTTCTGCAATTGTCGATTTGTCAGTAATAGTATTGTTGTTTATTTTAATCTCATTCACATCAGTTGATATTATTTTTTTTTGTTCATTATTTCGTTAATTATATTCCATTTTTTTTTAGTATCATTTTTTGCATTATCAATTTGTTCACAAAAGTATTTCTTTTTACAACTTCTTATTAACCTATTGAGTAAATTTCTGTACATTAAATATTTAGTTTTCATAAAAGACATTATTCTTACATTATTTTTTGATAGGCTTTTTGATAATTTAACATCTCTCTGTATAGTTTATCTCTTTGTTTAATGGAGACTATTAGTCCTACAGTGATCCATGGTTTAATTTTTTTATATTTTCTATTAGTGATAACAATTGAGGCCCCTAGAAACAAAGAGGGAAATGTCCACTTTGTCAAATTGTTGGCAAACTGAAAAAAACGTTTAATTAGTCCGTTATTCATCAATATGGAAGGAACATTTAATATTATGTTAGTAAACCGGTTTAAGAATAATATTTCAAATCATCTTTGTACCTAAATGCCCTAGTTTCTTTAAAAAATGCGTTTTTTTGATGGACACTTCCGTTTTTGTTTCAAACATTTGGACACTTGCTGTTTTGTTTCACAAACAGTTGGACACTGCCGGTTTTGATTTAAATGACAATTTTGAAGATGTTGCAGTCAATGTAAGAAAACAATATTTAAAATAAGACTTTTTTATTAAAATAATTATTGAAACGGAAATTATATGAACAGCTTAAAGTTTTATCAAATTTAGAAATATTTATAAGTTCTGAGAAAAAAAAAGTTTTTTTTTTTAAATGGTGAAATTACATAATAAGAAAAATTAGAAGAGTTAACTAAATTATAGAATAACAAAAAAATAACTAAATCATTAAAGAATCTGACACGATTTCTGCTGATCCTTTATTACATGCTACGTTGATAGAATCATCTTCTTCTTCTTCTTGGGGTACAAACGAAGGATTTGGAATTAATTTGGAGTAGACATCCAACTCAGAAATGTTTCTCCAGTCACCCCCAAAGTGGGTATTTAGTAGTTTTGCGACATCTCGCAATTTTAATGGATTAACTGAGACTTGATTAGGTTCAATCAAACTAGGATTTATCATAGTTGCAGTTGAATTCCTCTTACATATATTATGGAAAGTTGATAGGTCACACCTGTAATTAGTTTCCCCTCTTAAAAGAATGTTACTTTTATTGCGGTTTCTTTTCAAAATGAACCTTTTGGTCTCCGAAAATCGAGATGCCCATGACGATGTAGGCTTCAGAATAAGTTGCGAAGCATTTTTCCATTCGCTCACTTCTACCTCGGTACCCAATTTTACAACTGTAGCAAAATTGGATACAATATTGTAGTATTCTTCCGGTTGGATGATTTCTTCGTGTTTTTTAATGTATATTTCTATATTACCAAACACTCTATCGGCTGGCATAAAAGAGTGTCCAGTTACCGGAAAAATCAATTCAATTTTTTTTAGACTAGCTGGAGCCTCAGAAAACCATCGCATACACATGCCAATAATTATGGAATTTTTGTTTTGGCCTGGACATCCGTCAGCCATCAGTCTTACTGTTTTGATCCCATCTAAGGTGAGATTCTTCAATCTATGGTATACTGCAGATGCTATCTCATTGGATCCCTTTGCATGAATATTTTCCAACCAACAGTAACTGAATACATTTTCTTTGGTTAAGGGTTCTTTTGATGAACCAACTACAGTCGTAAAGTTATAAAAATATAACTGACGACTATAGTAGGCTTGCTGGTCAGGCACTTTTGGTAACACGAGATTTTTTTCACAGTCGAAGGAAACTGTTACCAAATCACTTCTCCTTTCCTGTAGATACTTAAAAAACTCGTCATATTTTTTTTTATGTACTCGTTTTTTTATCATCAGATCTACTTTTTCACGTTCATTCGAAGTTTGTTTTAGTTTTTCCGACAATTGTAAACATGTGGAACAAACATCAGTGCGAGGAGTTCCAAACCCCAAATTAAATTTTTTATTGAACACACTCCTGAAGTACGAATGACTGATAGTAATTCCGTTATCTTCTTGTGCTTCTTTCTTGCACATTAAATACATTTTCCGAATGCTGAGGTTAGCAGATAAATATCTCCGTAGATTTGAAGCATTTCGACAGTAGTGTGCTTCAGTGCACTTGAACTTCTTTATAAAATTCATGGTGAATTCTAACTTTTCAACGTAATGACGACTCCGACGATCGCCACCACGATTTTCCGTGACTATTTTGCCAGTTTTATAAAAACATTCCATTATGTGTTGCACCCTTTGTTTTGAAATATTTATGCTCTTGAGAAATGTTTGTTGACACACTGGAATTACGGAGCCGTCGGACAATCTAAATGAAAATTTTGTTTGAAATTGTTTTGTTTTGTAAGTGCCTTTCCGAGGTCGCTGACGTTTAATGGCAACTGGTTTACAAAATTTTAATATTAGTGCATCTTGATATTTTTTTTCCTTGTGTGAGTAAAAAATCTTGTGAAAATGCAGCAAATCTGACATTGTAATGTTCCTGCATTGAAAACTTTTTGAAGTTTTGTGGTTGCAAGTGGGAGCAGATGGTAAACACGTTGGAGAATATCTGTGAATAATATTAAAACGATTAGGTACTATTATTGAGTAGCCATCCCCCCTTAATTATAATTGCGGTATCCGCCGATGCATCCTTGGCTTCGTAAGATTGGCCTTAAACCAGGTTTTTCACTTTTATGACATAATACGATGCTTATTAGTGACGCTACGACTATAAGTAAGGGGGATCAGTGATAACTAATGGTAAATGAAAAAAAAATCAACATTAAAAGCGTGTATTTTTTACACCAAAAAGATAAACCAGGTAATATTAATTTTACAGTAATATAAAAAAGGAATTATTTTTAATAAGTAAATAATAATATCATATTGCAATTTAAAAAAAATAATATTATTTTAATAAAAAGTATCGCTATAATATAGTTGGATATTAAAGTAATAAGCTGTTTCTAATAATACCTTCATACTTTTTTAATGAAAATAGACAGTTTTTATTATTTATTATTAAAAAAAACAACATTTATTATTAAAAAACACAATTTAAATTTGAAATGAGTCTCTAGCAAATAAATTTTTAAAAATTAATTAGAAATATTATATTAATTATAATAAAATTATCTATTTAAGTCTAGTTATCAAAATACATGGCCTAGCCAACTCGATCCACATCCTTAAAAAAAAATTGTGAAGAAATTCAGACAAATCTACAAAAAATGTCATATTTTGACATTGCCTACAACATAATGGCGGTTTACCTCTTTTTCTTGGCAATGTTTGCCTTCCATTTGTGCGGTTGTTTGACACGTTTCCTCGCTGATTCTGGTGGCAAAACATCGGGGGAAGTTTCCATTCTTGGAATATATAACGTCCACTAACAATAAATGATTATTACAACCTAAAAAATAACTTGTCAGTGCCACGACTCACTTACGCTTCCGCACGAGTTTGTATGAATTACAGAATGGCAGCCATTATGAATAGAGCGTCCTGATTGGCTATTTGAAAAACTGCCGCTTTTGTTTCGGAAGGAGGTGGACACTGCCGTATTTGTTTCAACAACAAAACTTTAAAGCCAAAATACTATGGTTTATTGACGTTTATGTTACAAATAGAAATATTATCGAGATAGAGTGAACCTTTCTCTATGAAACTGCATATTCAACTCATTTTTGACGTTTGGTGGACACTTCCGTCTTTGTTTCTAGGGGCCTCAATTTTATTAGTGCATTTCGAAATGTAATATTGTAAGGTTTTGTAAAATAGTTCTAATGCTGAATATGGGTTATATGTTGATAGTATATTGTCCCATTTTTCTGATTGAAGTAGATTGTTTAGTGTGACGTAATTAATATCATTTTTTTCAACAGAATCAGAATATTCTTTTAAATTTGAGTTTAAGATGTTGTGTCCGTAAAATGTTGGGTAGTGGTCAGTAATATTTGTTTTTAGAGTTGAGGAAGTAGTTTTAACGTGTTTGTGTGTTTTTACAAATATGTGATCTAGAGTCGTGGAATTATTCAGATTTTCTCTTGTTGGTGAGTTTATATATGACTGATAACCTGCACATGACAAAAAATCTAAGTATTCATTTATAGAGTTTGTTCTTTTGTTATTTTTGTAAATGTTTATATTGATATCTCCAGTTAATATTGAAAAGTTGAAGTTATTTCTGTTAGCCGTTTTAAATAATTAATTAAGTTCGTTAGTGAAGAGTGATTCATTTAAAGAAGGTGATCTATATATAGCTAATATCAGATAATTACAGTTATTGTGGTTGAATGTTAATTCAATTGCATTATCTGTTTTAAAATCTAAAATTTTGAAGGTAGTTTTCTTAAAACAATTTTTCACAAATACAGTGATTCCATCGTGCCCAGTATGTTTGCATACAGATGAAATAGTGACATATCCTGGAAGGTTATAGGGGATTACCTCTTTTATCTGTGTTTCTGTTAAAATTACAATACTCGGAGAAAAATCTAGACTTTCGAGAAGTACACAGAGTTCATCAAAATGCTTTCTTAAGCTTCGTATGTTCATATTAAGAACTGAAAAGTTTATATCAAGTAACGGTTTACTTTCATCCTTCCTCTGCCAGTTCCATGCCTCAATGCCATACATCAGGGTAGGTACCAGGACGCCATTGTGGACTACTAGCTTCGCTTTGACAGTTTTTTATAGCGCCAACGGCGTTCAGTCCTCCATTAATGGAGTTACCGGCATTTACCCTTCTTTCAATATCTCTATCAGCCTTCACATCTCTCGTCAACATACTACCCAGATACACAAACACAAACTTATCAACCTGCTCCAAGTATTCATCATTCACAATTATATCCTGAATTATATAGACAGTCCTGATTTAACCAAGCTCATTGAATTTCATATTCCCACGAGAACTACTCGATCTAAAATCCTGTTTAAATGTAACAATAATAAGACTGAGTATACTAAACACTCCCTTTTACCTAGGTTACATGATGTTACTAATAGATATGCAGATCTGCAATGTCTATATTGCAGATCTATTTAACTGCACGGAAGGTAGGTACAAGAGGGCTATGATGTCAAACCTTTTCAGTCAATGTTAATTCTATTTGTACCTTAGATTTTTGTACGTAATTGTCTCTCTGGTGTCATTTCTAATTAAAATGCCACAATCATCTGTTAAACAATTTTTTTTAATTATTTCTATATTATTACTAGCTGATCCGGCAAACTTCGTACCGCCTCAGAATCAAAAACTGTTGTCAACTTATTAGCTGAATTGATCTATATTGTTTCTCCCTGCGTATCCTTTCCCCTCTCGCGTTCCCTCTCCCTCTCCCCACTCCACTTCTCCCCTTCCCCCGTCCCGCTAACCCCCCTTACTGAGTCCCTTTTCCCCCTCCCCCCTCCCCCGGTTCACAGTTCAATATTATACCCCTTACAATATTGCTGCAGTTCTTTCAAAATAGGAGAATTCGTTCCATACAAAATGTATGGGGAAAATAATTTTCTTCGGAGTGGACCACCCTTTACTTTTAGGGATATGAAAAATAGATGTTGGTCGATTCTCAGACCTACCAGATAAGCACACAAAATTTCATCAAAATTGGTCCAGCCGTTTCGGAGGAGTATGGTAACAAACACCGTGACACGAGAATTTTATATATTAGATTTTTTATTTTGTGACATGTATCTTCGGTTCTTATGGTAAATGTATACCGTTGAAATTAAATAAATAAATATCGAATTTGAAAATAAACACTTTTGTACTTTCTTCCACTAATTTATATTTCACCAGGACCGGTTTCATCCTATTACGGACATTTTCAGACTGAAATATCCGTAATAGGATGAAACCGGTCCTGGTGAAATATAAATTAGTGGAAGAAAGTACAAAAGTGTTTTAATTTAAAATTCTAATACAATGGAATTCCACCACGAATTATCAGTGCAAAAACTAGACTCATTAAATAAATATCGCACACTGTTTTCGTACTCTCTCTTTCAAACACCATAACTTTAGATTTACTTACGGATATTCTTCTATCTGAAATAACCTTGTTTTTGTCGAAGTATTTTCTGAATTATGGATAAGCAGCGGTAAATGACGAAACAATGGCCCGGTGGGGTGACTTGCGACCGAATAAAGGTCTGCGTTGTCGTGTTTGTCATAATGTTGCGGTATTTCGGCGACAATTCGAGAGACGTGTCGCCGTAACGCGGGGTGACACGCCGACACCTTGACAGATGTGTAGATAAATTGTTTAACCCCCGAGGTGAGATATAATAAGGTCTAATTTAATATGATATTATATTATACCCTGACATGGTAAAACTGTCAAATTAGGTGGCTTGATCAAGTACGAGGTCTCCAAAGTTCTGCGGTCGCGAAGAACAATTTTACGAGAGATCCAGGAAAACTGGCGTGTAGCCTGGTTTCCCTACGCCAAATCCCCACAACGCTGCACTCTCTGCGACACTTAGACTCGGCGTGGCAGCCGTTAGCGATGAAGCTTCCGCTCGCCGCATTCGCCAGGTATGAATTTCGCTCTATAATTAGTTTTTTGTGCGAAGAACAAAACCCCGGTAGAAATTCATTCTCAGCTACTTAAAGTATATGAAAACAGTGTATGAGTGCAAAAACGTGCGCAAATGGTGCAGAGATTTAAAAAAAGTGCCGGACGGCCGTAGGTTTCAGATGAAAAAATGCCAAAATGGAAAAAACAATGATTGCAAAGCGACGGGTGATGGTTCGGGAGCTCTGTGATATAATGATGTCGGTAAGACCACTTTTTGAAGGATTTTGACAAAAAAATTGGGAAACCACAGGGTCTGCCCAAGGTGGGTCCCAAAATGCTCACCGAAGATCACAAACAACAACGGGTTGAATGGCGAAGAATTTTTGGACTTACTTTATTTATTTATTTATTTGAGACACAAACAGGATATTTATATAACATTTTTGTGGGTAGTATATAATAAATTAAAATACAAATATAAGTATCCCTAGATTAATGTGTCTGCATTATTCACATATGCATTTTCATAGAAGCAAACTCTTGAAAAACAACGCAAGTATTATTTATACATAAGTTGAAAACTTAAATACAAAATTGAAATACATTATAACAACAAGTATACAATATTTATAAAGTATTTACTGAAAAGTATCTAATGTAACTTTTTTTTTTTTAAGTGCACAAATTGTGGAGATATTTTTTTAAATATGTTATATTATTTGCAAAAATATCTATGGAACTGTGTATTTTGACAAGATCGTTGTATGACCGAGACATTCTAGATATAGGATTAAAATATCCAGTATTATTTGTAAAAATTTCAGTCCAAAATAATAAATCAAACCGGCATATCTGCAAAAATTGAGCTTTTGAGTTTTTGGTGTCAAAAAATTTCTTTTTTTCCCGTCTATTTTTATGTCGAACCGGCATATCGTAAAGTTGAATAAACATCCGTCAGATGGCGTTGGGACGGTATGCATTTATGCGGGAATAACCATTTTGTTTATCAGAAGACAGATCTATTGCGCAATATGCCAGTCGCTTCAAAAACTTTAAGGAAGCAAGACGTCCATCATGTAAGTAAAACTGAATTATCTCACAATAGTACATTTTTATTATTGCCCAGATTTGACTTATTGGCAGATAATCCGGTTTGCACTTAACATAATCACTTAACATAACTAAAACAAACCGGCATATATGCCAAAATGTCGGTTTCCAGGTAAATTTTCTGATTTTCCAGGAAATATGTTTCAATAATTCAGTTTGAATTGTATCAAAACAAAGTTTCATGTGATGTTTTTGGAGATATGCCGGTTTATTTTATTCTTTCGTATCATTATGCAAGATATTTTACGGCTTACTAAGCTCAAAATCGACCCTTGTTTATTTATTTATTTCTATATATTACAGTATTTACCTAATTATTAACATTTTTACATAATAAATTTGGCAATTTTATTATGTTGGGTGTAAGGTAGGTTTGAGAAGGTGAAACTGTGGATGGATAATGTTGTATGTTTCGTAATCACCTCACTAGGAGAATCTGTGCTGAGATGTTTACGTGTTTATGATTAAGTGTGACAAGTATTTATGTGTCGTAGTAGAAAGTTAGTTTTTTTTTTAATTTTAATGGTTATTGTGCATTGATTATTTAGGTAGTAACTTAAACTAACTACAACATAGCTTTAATATTTTTCGTCAGATTACTTATAATGTTGTTTGTTGAAGGAAAAAAACGTATAGCTTTGATATTGAAATCGAAAATGCAAACAAACCAATTTCAAGAAAGAGAAAAAGAGGCAAATTTAATAAAAGAACTTTAGCAAAGAAGATGCGGAGAGGAATACGAGTCTAAAACCCGAGGAAGAGTGAACAAACGAAACATGAAGCCTCCTTGCCACAACTGTAAACTTAAGTGCACTGAAAAAATTGATGAGAACTATTAATCAGCTACTGCCAGTACGGAGCTATTTTCAAGTCATATAATCTTTCTTTTTTTCACACCGAAGAAAGAATAGTGTGATATTTGTCTCATTTAACAAAACACGAAACAAAATACGACCGAATATGAGAATCATATTCTAGAAAAGGACTTATCCAGACTGGAAAAAGGGAATGACAAGTAAACCACAGATTCAACCGTCATAGCAGTATACGACCTACAGGCAGTGCTGCCATGTCCGCAGGGGGAGGCGTCTTCCTACTACTACATTTCAAAGCTAGCCGTTTACAATTTAACAATTTCTGAACTGAAGGGCGACAAAACGGTAAACTGTTACACTTGAGATGAGACACAGGGAAAAAGATGCGTGATTGAGATTGGGAGCTGTGTGCTGAAATATCTGCAACATGTAAATGACAAAGCTGACTGTCAAGTAGACGTCGTCTTTTACAGTGATAATTGTTGTGGACAACAAAAAAATAACTTTATGATGGTAATGTACAAATATGCCGTCACGACCTTAAAAAACATAAAATCTATCACTCATAAATTTTTGGTAAAGGGCCACACCCAAAACGAAGGGGATTCGGCTCACTCAACCATTGAAAAAGAAGTTAAAAGAGTGCTTCGAAGCGGGCCGATATACTTACCTTCATAATACGCCATGGCCATGAAAACGGCAAACAAAAGTGGCAAGCCTTACCTGGTTCATGAGTTGAGTCATGAGGACTTTTTTGATATAAAAGCTCTGAAGGACTCTCAAGAAATTTTACCCATATCGGACATTTGAATGTTTAAAGTAATTAAAGACGACGACAACTTTTACTACAAAACATCCTACGGATCACATGACTGGGAGGAGGCGAAGAAAAAGAATAAATGGGGCAATGGGAGCGTTAATCCGGTTCTGATGAAAGCTTATTCCAAGAGACTTACCATTGATGAGAAAAAGAAAAATGGTATCGTTAAGTTAATTTATTCAGAATTCTATAAAAAATTGTGAAACTTTGAAGTTACCAGCAAAGGAAGAGCAATATTATGTTAATATTGTTGTTTAAAAAAAATTGTGAAACAATACATTTTTTTTTCATTGACAACATTATATTTTTTTTCTACCTAAAACATGATCCAAAAGAAGAAGCCACTGTGACACAAAAGCAAATATTACACTGATTTTAAAGTCATACTGGCATATCTGCATATTTCTCTTAATTCAAGCAATTTCTTATTTATTTGCAACAACTACTTCAATAACAAGTATTCGTCTAAATTTTATTCATGTATAAGGTGGCTTTGAGGTGAACCAAACGGACGCTAAACGGAAAATATCACATGCGAAAACTTTAAAGCGCTCTGGTGAAAAATATGCATTTTGCAGATATGCCGGTTTGATTTCACAGCGACGATATGTAAGTCTTTGTTCATACCTGTCTAGAAGATGGTGGACACCTGATCGGTAAGACAAAATCCGTGTAAATTTTCTTTGGACTGATTCGAGTCTAGATACCTGTGTAATATAATGTGGATTCCAGACTGTTGACCCGTACTCAAGAACACTTCGGATTAGGGAATTGAATAGAATTATTAGGCTATTAGAATTCTTAAACAGTTTGGTTGATCTTACAATAAAACCTAGTAATTTATTTGATTTACTCACAATATATTCAATGTGCTGATTGAATGTCAGTTTGTTGTCAAATATAATTCCTAAATCTTTTATTAATTCAACTGTTTCGAGATTGTGACCACATATGCTATATGAATATAGAATTTTGTTGGTGTTCTTGGTGAAGTTTATAACTTTGCACTTAGCAATATTCAGTTCCATTTCATTGTCAACACACCAGGTGGATATTGTGTTAAGGTCTTGTTGTAAGAGTTAACAATCTTTCATAGATTTAATTTCTTTATATAATTTGAGGTCATCAGCATATAGAGAAAAATTACAGCGGAGTTTATGTGTAAGGTCGTTAATAAAGATTAAGAAAAGTAAGGGTCCAAGGTGAGATCCTTGTGGTACGCCTGACGTAACTAATATTGGGGAAGAGTTAAATCCGTTAATAGTAACTAATTGACTTCTATGTGATAAATATGATTCTAACCAACGAAGCAGGTTTCCGTGAATGCCGATTTTATCGAGTTTATTAATTAAGATAGAGTGACTAACTTTGTCAAAGGCCTTACTGAAGTCGGTGTACACGGCATCTACTTGTGTTTTATTATTTATCGATTTACACAGAAAGTCCATATATTCGAGTAAATTAGTATTTGTGGATCTTTTAGCTACAAATCCATGTTGGAAAGGACTAAGTATATGTGTTACATGGTTAAAAATGGTTTTATATACAATGGACTCGAATATTTTGCCAAAACAAGATAAAAGGCTGATAGGACGGTAGTTAGTTACATCATTTTTACTGCCATATTTGTGGATTGGAATTACGTGGGCAACCTTCCACAGATCCGGAAATACCCCATCGTTCAGACTTTTGATGAATATTTTGTGTAATGGTGTTGCAAGCTGATCTGCACAATTTCGAATAAATAGTGGAGGAATTCCATCTGGGCCGGAACCCTTATTGATATCAACAGTGTTTAATTTTGCTTTGACCTCGTCTAACGTTATATTGATATGAGACAGTGGATAATTATAGAGTGGGGATGAAAGTTTAGAGTCACTCTTAGAATTGGATGGTGGGGTAAAAACAGAAGAGAAGTAAGTAGATAACAGCTCACACGTATTTTCTCCATTTGTTGCTGATTTGTCGTGGAGATGCATGATTTTGGGGAGAGAATTTGAAATTCTTTTCGAATTAATGAGAGTTGAAAGATTTTTGATACTGTTAGGGAGAGAATTTTCTACTGAATCTACATAGGCTTTAAGGCATGTACGTATGGATACTTTTACTCTAGCCCTCAAGATAGAAAAACTGTCATAGTCACATTGATTTTTGTATTTTTTCCATTTCTTTCTAAACTTTTCTTTTTCTCTGAGTTGGTGGATGAGAACACTGCTAAACCAAATTGGAAACTTATTATTCCTGATTCTTAAGCGCGGAGTGTGTTTTTCAGTTGATAGCCATAACAAGTTATAAAAATGTAGTAGGGAATCATTACAATTCAGGGTATTAAGATCGTCCCAGTTATTAAGTGACAACATTTCATTGCATTTAATGTAATCCGTTTTTTGAAGTTATATTTGATGTGATCTGGATTGGTGGGTAGGGGTATGTATTTGGACATTAAAAAATCAAATTCAATGGGAGGATGATAATAGTCAATTTTGGATAGCACATGTGAAGCAATTTGAATGTTGAGGTTATGATTGGAAAACACTAAATCTAAAATTCGACCTATGTTGTTAGAGACGTAATTGAATTGCTTAAGTCCGGTCAAATTTTGAAAGTCTAGTAGAGATATTGATTTCTGGCTATTTTGTAAGACTGGTCTGGTGTGCGTTACATTGACAGTTGGTGAGTATTGAATAGATGGCACATTAAAATCGCCCATTATTATTGTTATATCTTCTGATGAAAAGTTATTATATGTCGTTTGACACTTTTCGAAAAAATCTGCGAGATTTTCAGTTAGTATATCTGGAGGCAAATACGCCAAACATAGGTTAATGGATTGTCTGGATGTTTCATGTAATTTAAATTTAATCCATAAATCTTCTGTAGATTTTGAGCTGTGTGCTGAGACTAAAAAAGATGTCATTTCTTTCTTAATGGCTATTAGAACACCACCACCTGATTTTTTAAGAGAACTCGATATGTCCCTATCGCGTCTATATATATTATAACGATCATCTACTATTTCATGGTCATAGATTGTGGAATCTAGCCATGTTTCTGTAAAACAAATTAAATCATAATTGCAACTGAGCACTTCGCAGTATAGATCGTTTAATTTGCTTTTTAAACCACGTACATTTTGATAATAAAATGTTATTGCCGTTTTGTTAGAATCCATTTTGAAAGTATAATATAATAAGCATTATTAAATACCTACATTTTTTTGTAAAATAAATTATTGAAAAGTAAGTAATTATGCTTTGAAAGGGGGCAATTATGAACATCATTAGTTTTGGTTTGTTTGTGGTGTATTTTTTTAAATTTTTTTTTATTAATAATTTTTTTTGGTTACATACATAAAAATATTACAAAAAAACATTTCTTTTGATAAGAAGTAAAAAAAAAAAAAAATAAAATATGTAGCTTAACGATAAACAATAATACAATTTAACAACAAAAAAAAGGTTATTACAATATTATACATATATGTATGGTAACAAAAAAAATCCCACATAGGCATCGCCAGTTCGTGGGTATACTTAAGTTTTTTTTTAATGCAGTTAAGATACAACATAGCAAATTAAACTTTAAATTAGTAAATTGAAACATAATTATGTTTTAACATATTTATAGAACAAATAATTCCGTATTTAAAAAACAAAAGTTAAGAAAAAAATATATATATATATATGAAAAACATAAAAATTAGGGATTTGTAAAGTTATAACAGGTAAGATGTTATAGCAGGTAGGTTTTTGTGTCATTTGTAGTTATCCAAGTCTTTATTAATTTTTTGTATATGCTGTAAGAGGATATGTTTTTAGATTTAATTTCTATAGTCTGATACAGTGCATTATAGATTTTTGGTGCAATGAAAAAAGCATGTCTTTGCGCAAGCCTAGTTTTGCAAAAGGGAACCTCAAATGCATTATTTACTCTACTGCTGGAGCGTTTTTCGTTTTTTGTAAAATATACATTTCGTGAAAATATATATTTCAGACATTGCATACAGTAGATTTTTCTTATATCTAAGAGTTCAGCTTCTTGGAATAATTGCAAGGAGGGGTAGGTAACATCTTTATGCAACATTATTTTTATTATTAATTTTTGAGTAATTTCTAGTTGCTTAATATGGGTATCATAAATACCCCCCCATCCAATTATTCCATAAGATATTGATGATTGCACCAATGCATGATATACCAGTTTCATTCTTTTAATATCAACTATTTTATTTAATCGTTTAAAAATGTAAGTCAAATACCTAAGTTTATTTACAAGGATTTCTACGTGATTTGTCCATTTTAGTTGGCTGTCTATAATAATTCCTAGGTATTTAACTGTGTTCCCCGAATTCATTTCTATACAGTTAGAACACAAAACAGGGTTGCAAGAATTGTTGTGAAACCTTATATTTAGGTGAGTTAAGGGTGCCGCCCTTTTGGTATTATAGAATGGAATATACATAGTTTTTTCACAGTTCAGAGTTAGGAGGTTTTGGTTTAGCCATTCTTTGACAATGAATGTGCACTTATTTGCGTTTTCAGAGACTTCTTTCCATGATTTACCATGGACTGTGATAGCAGTATCATCAGCATACGAGAATAGTTTTCCTGGAATACTGATATTACACAGGTCATTGATATAAATTAGGAACAATAATGGACCGATAACTGTACCTTGTGGAACCCCATGTCTCACATATTCTGGTTTACTAATATTATCACCAATTTTTGTACATTGTCTGCGATCAAGTAAATAATTTGTTAATAGTGACAGACAATTATTTTTAATTCCAATATTATTTAGTTTTCTAATCAGTTTATTATGATTAACGGTATCAAACGCTTTTTTTAGGTCTAAAAAGATTGTTAAGCTTTTCATATTTAAGTCAAGATTGGTGTATATATTTTTTGTTAGATTAAATAAAGCGTCATCTGTACTAAGACCTTTTCTGAAACCGTATTGATTTGGGGATAAAAGTGCATTTGATTCTAGAAACTCTTGTACTTGTATTTTAATAATTTTTTCTAATATCTTCGCTAGTTGGGATATTAGCGATATTGGTCTGTAATTGTCAAGTTTAGGGATTGATCCAGATTTATGTATTGGTACAATATTGGAGAGTTTAAATGCGTCTGGGAAAACGTTTTTTTCAAAACAGGAATTAAAAATGTGTTGCAAGGGCTTCGAAATGTGTTGTTTAATAGATTTGATAGCGATGGCGCTTAATTCATCTGGACCATTGGCTGTATTTGTGTTAAGATTGTCAATGTGTTTTATTATTTCAGATTCGGTAATACGTTTAAATTGGGTTAAATTAGGACTATTTTCAGAGTGTTCGTCCATTTGAGTGTATTGATGAATATGGTTTTGAAATGAGGGATTGTTATTTATTATATCTGAAGCAACATTTGTAAAAAAATCATTGAATTTATTTGCAATATTTCTTATATCCGTTATGACTATTTTATCATCTGTAACAATTTTTTCAGGGAATGTTTTTGCTTTATGTTTTCTATTAGTTATTTCATTTATGACTTGCCAGGTTTTTTTAGAATCATTATCAGCTGTTTGTAATTGTTTAGTATAATACTCTTGTTTACATTTTTTTATAAGAATATTGAAAAAATTTCTATAAATGATGTATTGCTGTCGTAAATTTTCATTGGGTGGAATGTTTTTAGCCATACAATAATTCTCATGATTTTTGTAAATTTTGTACAGTTTGTTCCTGTGTTGGCTTGCAATTATCAAACCACGCGTGATCCATGGTTTAATTTTTTTATGTTTGCTTCTAGGTATTTGTGTTGGTTCAAGACTATTCTTGATATTATCATTTAATATTGAATAGAAGGTGTATAGTGATTGATTTGGGTCATCATTGGTTAAAACTGAGTTCCAAGTTTCTTTTTTTAAAAAACTGTTTAGGGTTTGATAGTTAATTTTATTTTTTCTAACTTGTTGGGCTTTAGTTGTATGGTGATACTTTAAGGTACTGTGACCGAAAAAAGTTGGGAAATGATCGGTTATATTAATTTTTAGGACAGCTGATTTGGGAATACAATTTTTATTGGTTTTAAGAAATATGTGATCAAGACAAGAACCGTATCTGGTAGGGCTATTTATATAAGATAGATATCCTTCGCTGTATATAACATTTAGATATTCATTTGCAATTGGGCTCAGGATAGAATGTTCTATGTTAATATTTATATCCCCTACGATAAATGAAAAATCTGATTGGTTGCAATTATTTTCGTTTATGAAATATTTTAATTCTGTGATAAAAGATTTAGAATCTAAAGAAGGGGAGCGATAAACAGCAATTATAGAGTATTTTTTATTGTTTAGCTTGAATGATAAATGTATGGCATTAGAAAACTTAAATTTTGGGATGTTTATTATTACATCAGTTATTTTATGTGCACTATAGAAAATCGTTAGACCGTCATGAGAAGTATGTTTTGAAGGAAGTGAGTAAGTCTTATAATCAGAGATGGAGTAAGGGATTAGTTCACGCATTTGCGTTTTCGTAAGTATAATAACATTTGGTTTAAATCCTAGAGAGTTGAGGAAAATACAAAATTCATCAAAATGTTTATGAATACTGCGGATGTTTAAATTTATTATGTTGAAGTCAGTATTTCCTTCATTTATGTAGTTATTTAGTTCTGTAGTATCTTCACATACCTTTGTGTCTATTAACGTAAAATCATCAGTGAGATCCATTTTCACAGATTATAAAATTTCTTCCTTTTTCTTGTCCGAATATGTGATTAATGCAATGGTATGTCGTTTGCATCTTTTATGCGTATTATAGGCGAGTCGTCGCCCTTTCTAAGTAAAATTTGTCCGTCCTTCGTCCAAACATATTTGTATCCAAATGCTTTTGTTGATTTGGCTAACCATAGGAGATGTTTGTTTGCTGGCGTTAATTTTTCATTGATGAAGATTTTCTGAAGATTTTCTGTGTTGACTCCGAGTACTTCATTTCTTGAGGGGTAAGTATTCCTTTAATTTTTTTTTGTTTAATTACCTTATCCTTTGTCTCTTTTGAATTGAATTGGATGGAAATAGTCCGCTTGGCCGGATTGTTATAGTAGTTTACCAAAGAATTATTTTTTAATAGGTCGCTGCAGTCAAGGGCCGACATTAGTAGTTCAATGGGTTTTCGTACATTATCATTTTTCTGTACTTCGATTCCTTGTATTTCGATAGAATTTTCAAGCGCGCTCTGTTGGATGTGGTTTACAGTTAATTTGAGATTTTTTACCTCTCTTTGCAATTCCTCGATTTTCGCTTCATTTTTTTTTTGGTGATCATTTGTTCTTTTTATTTCTTTCTCAAAATCATCAATTTTGTTTGTGCAGTATTCTACACTCTTAACTAAGTCTTGTATTTCGTTTTTAATATCCAAAAACAATTTATTTATGTCTGTCTTTATAAAATTTCTTAGTTGAAGGTCGATTCTATCACTCACTGTTTGTAGTAGTTGTTCTTTGAAGTTTTCAAATTTTTGATCCATATCATTTTTAGGGGCCATTTTTTTTTTTTTTGGTCCTTGAGGTTAATTAGTTTTAAATATTGGATTTGTTTGTTTGTTCACAAATGCCCCATACAAATTATATGATTTTGTCTATGGTGTCAGTTGTCATTAATGTTGACAGAAATGGGTTTTTGAATAGTAAACAAGATACTAAGCATACATTTGTTACATAAAAGTATGTTATCATTGTGCAATTATTAGTAATAGGTTGCGATCGTGTTTTATATTTAATAGATTGTGATAGTACATGAGGATAATGAGAAAGTTTTAAAGTATAATTTTGTTCAAAAGTTAGCAACCGGTTTTTGTGATATTTGAAACACTCTAGCAATTCGTTTATAATTATTACAGTGGAGAAATCGTGCATATAATAAATATTTTGTTGTTGTTTTAAAGAATAATTAAGTTCAAAAGTTAGCAACAGTTTTTTGTGATAATTGAAATACTCAAATGATTCTTTAATTACTACAATGGAGATATTGTGAATATAATAAAGATGATTCCAACATTCCAAAAGGTTGTATGTGGGAAGTTTTTTAATAATTTTAATGAATTTAAATTCATAAAGGGACGGCAGACCTGGTAGGTGAACTTTGGGTGGACTTCAATGTTGAGAGTTTGTTGACATCTTCTTGGTCATTAATAAGAATTATGGGGGTTGAATCGCTTATACGAGTGAAAATTTTACCATTTCGAACCCAGCAATAGCGAATTTTACCAGCCATTCTTATATCGCGACATTGCTTCAGCAAAAGTTGGTTTTTTGAGGTTAGATGGTCGTTAATATATATATTACTGGTTCCAGGAAGCTGTTATTCGGAAGCAAGCATTCCTTTCCTCTTTCTGATAGCACTTATGAGTTCATCCTTAAGGTACCTGCGAGTTAATTTGACAACAATGTTCCTCGGTCTTCCATTTTTTGCATCACGGTTTGTCCTGGGGGCAATCCTGCTAGCGAAATCCACTTCTTGTCGGGTTATATTGCATCCAGCTGTGGCGCCTATCTTGGAGAGGATGTCGTACACATTTTCGTTTTTAGTTTCAGGAATACCACTTATTATAACGTTATTGGAGCGATTAAATTGGTCGTTTATTTCAATTTGTTTTTCCAATTGGAACACTTTTTTTTGAGCTGATTAATTTCCTCTTTGAATTCATTTTTTATGACTTCGACTATGTTGTTTTTAAACTCTTCAAATGTTTTCTCTAGAAAATGAGTTTTGAAGTCTTCAAACTTGTTGTCTAAAAGTTGTAGAAGTTCCGTATTGAGGTTACTGCCGGACTTAGAGTTTGATCGCGTAGTCATAGTTACTTAGTGTAATATTTTTATAATTATAACTTATTAAATTGATTGCAATTTTATTATTTTAATACTTGTGACTGGGGACGAGACCTGGATATACTACACGACTCCAGAGACAGAGGAACAATCCCAGTGGTATCATTCAGATTCGCCGAAGCATAGTTTAAAAACGAATTACACACGTAACACCTGGCGGGTGCGGCGAGTGGAAGCTCCATCGCGAACGGCTGCCACGCCGAGACTAGGCGTCACAGAGGGTGCAACGTGGTGGGGATTTGACAAGGGGAAACCAGGCAACACGCCAATGTTTCAGGACAGCCCTCGTACATAGAATGCCAAAAGATCAAATCGCGCTGAAAATTTTAAGTGCTATTCCAGAGGGAAGACGTTCTATGGGCCAGCCCAAACAAAATATTTATTTTGTGTATTACAGACTGATGTAATTCTATTACAATACATATTACATAATTTACATAACTTTGCAAAACTCTCGAAAACTGGGATGGGTACACTTTTACGAAATCTGCTGCAAAAGTGACCTTACTCTCATTTTGAAGGTGAAGTGTGAAAAATGCCATTTTTTTTTAAGTAAAACAGCTTTACGCACGCTTGACTTGGGGAGTAAGCTGGCGAATGTGTAACGAGAGCGTTATGAAAAGCGAGGAGAACGGTAGTTGAGAGGGATATATAAGTTAGTGAAGATGGAAAGAGAGAGAGTTACGTTTTGTATATTACTGTAGGGGCAAGAGAGAGAGGTGCGAGCACACGTTTTCTTTCTCTCTTTCTCTCTTCCTCTCATGGCCAGTTACGTTTCGTATATCTAAGACACAGTGCAGGCCTATTGTCTGTACATATAGATGGAGCTAAATAAATGTTTCTTCAGTCGTGTGGTCTAAAGCACACTCGTATTGTTTGTGGTTTGACTACTGAGCAAAAATTATAACTGCTCCCATCTGCAACCAGTGAGGCTATGACATCCCCAATTAGAATATCTTGTTAGGCTAAAGATAGTAGAAAGAGGAAGGTGGAGAAATATGTGGCCGTTCAGATCTGGTAAAACACGGTTACAGCCATCTCAAGATACGGGCATATGGAAAAATTCTCAACTTATCTAATGAACGATGCAATAAATAAGGAAAAAAATCTGAACCAAAACGATACTGAGAGTATCTTAAATTTAACACAAACCAATCAAATAAAGAATACTTAAAATAAGCTGGATGGACAGAGTTACAAACGAAGATGTTATGGTTCGGATGAATAAAGAAAAGGAAGTAATTAAAACTACAAAAATCCGAAAATTTCAATATCTTGGACATGTGATGAGACATTCATAGAAGTATGAGATCCTGCATCTCATAATGCAGGAAAAGATTGCCGGAAGACGGGGCCCCGGAAGAAGGAGAACCTCATATCTGAAAAACCTGCGACGGTGGTTTAGCCAGTCTACCGTGGAGCTGTTCCGGGCCGCAGTAAACAAAGTCCGCATAGCCAACATGATAGCCAACGTCCGTAGAACGGACAGGGCACAAGAAGAAGAAGAACCAAATATTTACATACGTCGGGATTTGAACCTGCGAACTCCGGATCAGTAGTCGAGAGCCTTACTCCCCGACCACGGAGGCCGTCAGGATACCCGTACATGAATATATATTTTTTATTATTTTGTAAATTACATATATTTAAAAAAAAAATCTATATGCATAAAAATGTTTCCCTGTTTCCTGTTTCCCTTGGTCCCGACATAACTTCAGAACGACTTTACCTACTTCATTCAATTTTTTTTAAAGTTTTCTTATACTTGGTAAAAGGTTCTTACGGAATGAAAAATTAAGAAAATTGAGCAGAATATTGGATAATTTCAGAAAACTTAACGAATATTTAAACGCGGGAGGGAAGATGGAGGGAGAGGGTAGAGGGAAGGCGGGGAAGGTGGAAGGGGACCGCGAGAGGAGGAGGGGGGATGCGGAGGGTAACGGGGACGCACGGGAAAGGACAAGCAGGGAGAAACAATTATTTTCTTTGAAAATAGCATAGCAACGCGTGCTGGGAACCAGCTAGTATTAAAATAAATATTACATCAGTGAAATAATAAAAGTAAACACAATTGCTTTTTCTCACAATAAAGAGACAAGTTTTGTCAGTGAATTTAAGCTCAAATAATAAAATAATAAACGTAAGTAAATAATAATTACAAAAAATAAATAAGACAAAATCAAAATTTTGCGAAAATAGGAAAAATAGAATATTTTAAAATATTAACAACAATAATGGAATCTTATAGTATTCAATTTAAACTGAAATTCATGAATATTTACGAGAATATTTTTTTAGGTAATGGAAGGTTGTTGTTTGTATTTTACTTTATTTGGGAAACAAACAATATACTTTAATAAAAGAATTATATTCTTCATCTTTGAATGAACCTGCGAAGTTTCCGCACAAAATTCATATTATACGAGTATATAGAAAAACATAGATGATTAAAGAAAATATAGAGTGGAATTGGTAGATAAATAAAATCTAAAAAAAAAACAAAAATAAATTGATAAACACCTTTAAAAAAATAAAAATTTACATCCTAAAATATTGCTCCGGATAAAGTAAGAAAAAAAAACATCAAGAAAATGAGAAAATAAAATACAGCAGGAGTAGAGAGTTCGTAATTAACAAGTTGTTTAATATTTATTTTTTTTTTATTTGAAAGAAAAAGTTATACAATATTACAGGAAACCAAATAAAAAAAAATATTACAGAAAAAAGAAAAGTCCCAATAAACTACTTTTAAGTAGTTTGTCAATGGGTGCTTTTACTTTGAAGTTTAAAAGTAAGTACCATGTAGTCCAGCGTTCTTTGTCCATATTTATTTAAGTGCTTAGGTACGATTAGTCCTTCTTTAACGTAAATCGAGTATTGTAAGTGTGGTCCAGTCTATTTATGTATATAATGCTATTTATATGTTGAAAAATAATTTTATGCCACAGAATTGCTCTTACTGAGAGAATTTTGAGATTCTGGTAAAAATGCGGAACATTGTGCCTTTGTTTGTATAAACTAATGAATTTTGAACTGATTGAACATGATTTACATTTGTCTAATACATATTTAGTGAATTGATCTGAGGACAAAAGGAAAATCAGCATCTGAATATCGAATTGTATATTGTGCACGTCCTTCTGAGAAAGTAATGTTGTGTTTAGTTAGTTTTTTAATGTGGGATGTGAGCAGTTGGTTTTTAATTATTCTGAAGTAACTCATTCCTGGATAGAGACATTTAAAAAAAACTTGGTATTCAATTTCGTAATTTTAATGTTATTCTGATATCCCGCTCATGTATTAAAGTTTAATTTGTACCCCTTTATTGTATTGTTGCCCCTTGGAATGATTAAAAAAATTACAAGTTCACACGCGGTAGAAGTGAAACCTTCAGAAAACTAAAGTAGACAAGAGTGGGGAGGCTACAAAGCACTACACAAAGAAAAGACCGCATTCCTTCGCAGACTAAGTCCTATTTATTGATGTATGAGTTTGTCTCTTTTTACTGTCGCTCTTTCGTTTCATCGAGTTTCAAATCACAACGGTGCTACAGAAGTTTTGACTTAAAAAATTAGTTTCACTATGCAAACAATCACAATACAATCTCAACCAATAGGAGCCTTGAAAAGTGAGCTCATAATCAAAGCGACCAATCAGCGCACTTGGACAGTTGTACACAACACCTTGGTTAGGGAAACAAAATTAATAGTTTATAATATTAATACAACAATGTCAAAATGTTAAAAAAATCATCGAAGAACACCACCACATGTAAAACTTTCGTTGATTTTAATGACGATTCTGTTTTGTCTTTGTGTTTTATCTGTATAAAAGACAGCTTGACAGAGCGCAACGCTTCGTAGGTTCTGCACGTATGTAAGGTTCAATTCTATCTCATTTCAGGATTTCTATCAATGGATGTGTTTGTCTATTTTTATTGTCGCTTGTTTCCGTTTCACCGAGTTTCAAATCACAACGGGCTAAAGAAGTTTTCATTTGAAAAATTTGAAAATGGGTTAACGATTGGCCCTCCGACTAAAATACTAAAAGATTGATGTACACTGCCTATGATTCTGTCCGACTTATAAATATAAAGCTTGTAACACGGTGTATTTTACGATATTAAATCTGACGTGATATTTGTTTATTTCCAGCCAGAATAACGGGCGATTTACTTAGCCAGATATTTCCATGTCCCCAGTACTACCAGCACACCAGCACCCAACTAGTTGACGCTGACAGGTATTGATGTTGGGCGCCAGAAACTAACTTGGAACGGCCCAACTTTCCTGCCCGTTTATTAATAACCATTAAAACATTATAACTTTGTACCAACAGACACCAGACTTGAAATATTTCACAAATAATATTTTGATAGAACGTTGCGCACTAAAAAAGTGGACGTTTTTGGAATATAACTGACTAACTAACTTATTTACCATAACGTTTTTTTTCACAGGGGTTGGGAGAGAGGATGGACCTCCAACTCCAAGCAACTTGGTATTAGACCCACACAAGAGGCAATTCACATGCGGTAAAAGTGAACACTTCAGAAAAATAAAATAGATAAGAGTGAGAAGCATTGCACAAAAAGGAGACCGATTATACTATCACATTCTATCGCAGGCTAAGTCCTATAGATTTTTTTTTACATGAGCTCCACACAGGAGTTGCTGTGGAAAATATTTTCCCATCGATGGCGTATATCATCTTTGGGGATGCTGTGTGAAGGGTTTTTTTTAAGGAAAGGAAGGAGAGGAGAGTTCTAGGAAGGAAAAAGGTTTGAGGGGTGGGTAGGATTCTGGGGTTTAGTGTGTCTCGGTCATCCGCCGTCGTAAACTTCACCCCATGAACCCGGGCACACCTGCTAAATCACCAGGTAGCTAACCACTCGGGGTGATCTACAGCAGAGGTGTTGATTATTCAATAAATGTCTCCCGGTACCTATTCCCGGCTCCCAAATTGAGATGTACCTATGTGTTTGTCTCTTTTTAGTGTCGCTTTTTTTCGTTTCATCGAGTTTCAAATCACAACGGTGCTAAAGAAACTTTCACTTCAATAATTGCTGTGTAAAGTATATTTTTTTATAGAAATGAAGAATATCAAGTTTTGGAAAGGCAATGGTATGAGGTGTGGGTAGGAATCTGGGGGTTAGTGTGTCCAGGAGTGACGGACGTATGAATTCTGTGGTGCAAGGCGATGTGTTGAGCGAATCCAGCTGAAGAGGCCAAAAGATCTCCCTCAATTAGGCTTTCTCGATCTGGCCCATTCTCGACGCATCTGCCTCCAATACCCGGACACACCTTACCCCACGAAACTGTAATCTATGGCAGAGGTGTTGGTACCTATAACCGCCTCCCATATTGTATATATATTATAAGTAGCTGAAGCCCTTCGAAGAAGTTTTTCGAAATCAGATGTGGACAGTAGTTTTCCGCTTTATTTTGAACGTCAAGTGTTTCCAAATGTCATCAATATAACCGAAATTTTGCTCTTAGGGGGTGGGACAAGGCTAGAGTATTTTTTTTATATCCCATGTAAAAAAAAGACCTTTCTCTTTGGTCTGAAGGTCAATTGTGCAAAATTTCTTCAAAAAATTGTAGATTTTTAGAAACGACAAAGCCACCCACCCACAGGCACTATTTTTTGTATTTCATGGAAGGTAAATATCGATTCAAGTAGGTGTAACTCTCTCAATGTTTCGTCCATGTGGAATAATTCCGTCTGTGTGTAATTTGGGCATGTTATAATACGTGTAGTACCTATGTTAAATTCACGCCGGTGGAATTTCGTCCTGGCAACCCTCACAACATCTTACCCTAATCTAGGATTCCATAATAGTCACATTGGATTCGGGTAGTTAGGTCAGCTGTACTTGTATAATTACAACTATATGTATAATTATAATTCAACTTTAATGAATCGTAGATACAAGCGAAACATTGTCGACATCAAACTTGAATAACTGATGTCAGTTAGAAGTAGATAATACTAATAAAATCTAATCTGGCGTTAATAACACTACAAAATAGAATAGAATGTTTATAAAAAATATATTATGTATGAATGTATAAAATTTATAAATCATCAAACTGTTTCGACTCGCAGCAATAACTTATCTTTGTACATATACCTACAGAACTTGATTGTTGTTTGGTTTTTAATGATATCATTATCACTGACAACTCAGGCAAATCAAGTATTTTAAAATGTTGGGACTTATGTTAGTTTTAAGTCTTTAACTTTAACTTTTGTAAATATGTATGTCATTAAGCCACTAGTTTTAAGTCAACTATCATAAGTCACTAGCTATAAGTCTTAGATATGTTACTGTAAAAGCCGGAACTACGGTAAATCCTAAGATTTACCAACTCTTATTGGTAAAAGTCCGAACCGTTCCATAATCATCGTTCACCAACCTAACCTAACCTAACCGAACCTAACATAACCTAACCTAACCTAACATGTACTAAATTCTAATGGTAAAAGCCCGAAAAAATCGTTTCTTATTTAAATATTATAAACGATTTTTTCGGGCTTTTTCCATTAGAATTTAGTAAATGTTAGGTTAGGTTAGGTTAGGTTAGGTTAGGTTAGGTTATGTTAAGTTAGGTTAGGTTAGGTTAGGTTAGGTTGGTGAACGATGATTATAGAACGGTTCGGACTTTTACCATTAAGAATTGGTAAATCTTAGGATTTACCGGAAAATCTTAGGATTTACCAATATTCGGGCTTTTACGGTAACAGATATAAGTCACTAGTTATAATTACAAATCTTGGTTATTCCAATTTTATTATATATTTACTTGTACTGTACAGCACCCTTGAGGTGATTTCTCACAAAAACGGAGCTTTATAAATTAGCCAAGTATTATTATATTACAATTATCTTCTTCTTCAGTGATTAAATATTGTATTGACGGGTATGACCTTCAAAAGTTTTTCAAATTAATTAAATTCAACCTTGAAACTTGTATTTCTTATAAATGATTTTATGTCAAAACATATTCTTGCAAGAACATGAGTTAGCCTATTACAGATAGATGCCGAATAAATCGGAGGATGTTTTTCTTAGTTTAATGAAGTATTTTGCCGAAGAAAAATAGATTTAAGTGGGCGAAGTGTTTGAAGTTTGTTTATCAAATTTATCTGCTAATGATTTGAAAAAATGTTTTTCTCAAATCAAAGAAAACTGTTTTATTCAGAAAACAGACAAATATACTGGTTTTTTTGGACGCGTTGATTAAACTATTAAATAAAATACTATTGAAGCTAGAATTCTGATTTTACACAATTCGCAGAAATTTCGCACTGACTGAATTTTCTATTCCTCTGTGAATTCCGTAAGATAGTCCCGACTGCCCGGAGTCATTGGGACTAAGACATCCCAAATTAGGATATGTTGTGGGGCTGACGGGACGGTGGAGGAGAAAGAGATGGACAAGAGGAAGGTTGGGAAGTAAAATTTAGGAGGTGGGTATGGGTATCGTCGCTCTAAAACCATTTTTTGGATAACCAACACCTCAGCCAAATGTCAGCCCAAGTGGAAGGAACACAAAGAAAGTTGTGGGAAATAAAAAAGTATGTCAGTGGGTAGGAATCTGGGGTCAATGTGTAAATGAGTGACGAATGTATGAGTCAATCCTTCCCACTGCGATGCATGGTGATGGATCAAGAGAGTCCGGTTGGAGAGCTTAAAAGCTCTCAAGCAATCTCTCCCGTTCCGGCTTTCCGCGCAGTAGATGGGCAAAACCTCACCCCATGAAGCCGGGGGCCTCTGCTAAGTCACAAAATGTACCGAAGCTCTTGGGGTGACCTACGGCAGAGGTGTTGGTTATCAAATAAATTGTTCCCGGGTCGGCGGTACCCATAGCCGCCAAGACCTATACAAACATCACCCCATGAACCCGGGAACCAGTCAACAAGTCACAAAATGTACCGAAGCTCTTGGGGTGACCCACGGCAGAGGTGTTGGTTATCAAATAAATTGTTCCCGGGTCGGCGGTACCCACATCCGCCTCCCAAAATGACAAAATTTGTCAGAATATAAAGCGAAATTTTCAAATCCTTAGTAATTATTATTGATAATCCAGAGATATATCATAATTATGTAAGACTTAGTACTGATAACAATGTGACTGGTACGAGTGCTATTCCTCCAATTGTTCAAGGCTTCAGCCTGAATGTTAGCTATCGTCAAGATTGTCCTGACGATAGCTTACATTCAATAGGAGAGGGTATCTAAGGAAAAAGGTAATTATAAAAAAAAAAAACAGAACATGTCTATATAAGTATTAAGATTTTCACGGCCAAAAGCATTTTCGTTATTTGTTTTTGGGGTGTTATGCCGTGTTGCGCTACCTCCTTCTTTAGCCAACGTTTCGGACATCGTTGCAGTGTCCATCATCAGGGTAGATCACACACACATCTACCGGGTCTGCCGGATCTGCCCTGATGATGGACACTGCAACGATGTCCGAAACGTTGGCTAAAGAAGGATGTAGCGCAACACGGCATAACACCCCAAAAACAAATAACGAAAAAGAACATGTCTACTACAAGAACGCCGCAGGATGATAAATTTAAGTATTTTAAATTTAAATCAGGAAGGTAATTGTTTATTTTTCCTTCCTTACGTAATGGATTTCTAAGCGAGGGAGGTTTTATTTTTCATTTGCAAAAGGTTCTGAATAATTTAAAAAATGGCCTTAATTTTATTTTTAACATTTTTTCCTTCATCATTTATCATTTTGGATCACGAAAATACTTTTAGCAAAAAGATGATGAAGTCTATATTTTTGCCAATAATTAATTCCTATAAGTGTAATAATATATTATACAAGTCTCTCCAATTATCAAATTAAGCTCATCTGATTTTACTCTTCGAATAATCCGGGAATCTTCAAGACAAGGAATAAAAATTTCTTCCTGCAGCCTCTACTTCAATCCGCCTCACAACTCTGCCTAACCAGGTGGCGAAATAGTTCTCCAGTCCTATATTCATCTCGGGAATGTTAATTCCCACTGACCTGCGCAGTTTAAGCATTTTTATTTTTTTTTCTTAGAAGGGAAGTTATTACATGTATTATTTCAATTAATTACTAGTGCATATCAATGAAAAATCACGGGATATTATAATTGTAGGATTTGTGAAGTGAGGAATATTTATAAAACCAATATTTTCCTCCAGATCATTCACTACCTTTCAAAAACAAACATTGTCATTTTGTGAGGCGGGCATGGGTACCGTCGCCCCGTGAAACATTTATTGAATAATCAACACCTCTGCCATAGGTCACCCCAAGTAGTTCGCTACATTTGGTGACTTAGCAGGGGTGCCTGGGTTTATGGGGTGAGGTTTTTCCAGGTCTTGGCGTCCTAGTAGCTCACACCTGCCGTGTGGTGGGCAGGATCAAGAGAGACTGGTTGATGGAGGTCTTTTATCCTCTCCAGCCGGAATCTCTGGACCCATCGCCTTTCACCGCGGTCGGAGGGATGGATTCTAACGTCCAGATCCAGATTCAGATTCCTACCCACGCCTCATACCTATTTCCTTCGCAGAACTTCCTCTCCTTCCTTTCATTAAAAAAAAACCTCACACGGCATCCCATAAGACAACATCGCCCCAGAGGGAAATTATTTTCCTCGTGGCCTCCTGTGTGGGAACTATTGTAAAATATTGTCAATTTTAGAGGCTATCAGAAATTTACTTTACGAAAGAACATTTTTAATAATAGGTATTAAAAATAACAACATCGTTCAAAAATTTAAAAAAAAATACCCATTTCAAGTACAGAATTGTAAATTAACATAATAATTTTGTTTTCAACTTTATTGCTGTTCCCACGATTAGTTCCAATTTTGAAACTGACACATAATTTCAAAGCAAATCCGTATTCTAGAGTTTATTGAACCAAAGATACAGACAGAATCACAACTGAAATTTATAATTTTAATTAATTACACTGCGAAATTCAACGAACTATTAACATCGAGTAATGTAAATATAATTTATGTGATCAATTAATATAATTACACTGGGAGTGACAAATAATTTTGTTTTACAAATACGATCTTGCATACAAAATAATAAATCATCGTATTTATGTCATTTTTTACTCAATTAGCTATCATAACTAATTGATATAATTAGGTATTATCAGATAAATCAGGTATCTTTTATTTAATTATATACTTAAACGCTTAAAGAGCTTTTACATATAATGCAGTAAAGGTTTTTTAAAAATTAAAATGAAAATAAAGAGTTGACAAAATATAGGTAACATAAAATATAAGAAACAAAATAAAGGTTACATAAAATATAAGAAACAAAATATAGGTTACATCTATCTATCTATCTATCCATCTATATAAATAAAAATGAATCGCCGAAATGTATGTACGCGCATACCTTTCGAACGACTGCACCAAATTGGATAATACTTTTTTTGTGTGTTCGTTATTGTCAGGACAAGGTTTGTATAAAACTTCTGGTGAGCTCTGGCATTATGAAATTTGTATAAAAAAATTGCTATTGGTGGCACGCAAGCTGTTTGAAAACTGAATGTATGGAAAGCGGGAGGGAGGGAGCGATGGGGGAGGGAAACCTAGGAGGGGGGAGGGGGACCTGGGAGGGGGGAGAGGAACTCGGGAGAAGGGTTCGCGGGACGGGGGAAGGGGGGGGAGTGGAGTGGCGAGAGGGAAGGTGGAGGTGACGGAGTGGGGACGCGAGAGGGGAAGGGGACGCAGGAGAAGAAGGGGAGGCGGAAGGGGAACGGGACGAATGGGAAAGGACACGCAGGGAGAAACAATTTCTTTATTAAATGGCATAGCAACGCATGCCGGATACCAGCTAGTAAAATATAAGAAACAAAATATAGGTTACATAAAATATAAGAACCAAAATATAGGTTACATAAAATATAAAGGTTGACACAAAGTAGTTAACATGGAAAGTAAGCTTAGTAAAAATAGATAAAATCTGTCAATATTCGCCAAATCAACAATAATATTAATTAAAATTGGTGTTCAAAATATTTTATAAAATAGGTATAAATAATTGGCACATGAGGCGTTTGAAGTTTGCCAAGTTCAAATTGTTGACAAATACATCCATAATGTTCAAATACTTGTTACCAAGACTATGTAAACGTTGTATTGGGGAATGCAAAATATAGTTGGAATGAGAAGTGCGCGTATAAAATGTCTATGTTTGTCTAGTAGTTCGTGTACATACATAGGTACATATAGATTTATTAATTGCAAGAGTTCACGACAATCGAATTTAGAGTTTAATTGTTTTAATAAAAAGTTTAGGTCGTTTATTTTTCGCCTGTTTTCTAAAGTTGGAGTATTAAAATATTCATTAGGTTATTTATTATAAACAATATAATATTGGCTGTGAGTATACAATAGTAATATTTATGTATTATATTTTCAAAACATATTGAATATTTGCCCTAGTTCTTAAAATGGTAAGATGAGTAAACTGGTCAGAATAATTACCTTCCAAGTAGTTGATCGATGTTCGATTCTCGGCCGTTGCAATTTTTAAGTTTTTAAAAACTTTTATTTTTTTTAAACACATTTTTAAATTTTGCATTGATTTTTCACAGATTTGCCTTAGTTACTAATAAATTTAAAATACAAGTTTTTGGATTATCTGCGTGATTTTATTAAGGCTTTGGTATGTGGTTAGTGATCATATTTTGAAGATCCATGTCATTTATTTATTTTATTGTGATTAATTCGTTGAACTCTATCAATTTTATTAGATGCTTAATTTATTCGTTATTTTAATCAGGGGGTATTTCACCATCCTCTTCATAGCTTATTCATTGGATAACGTATATTTTAGGTTAACTATTAATTTATTTATTACTAGCCGAAGTCCCCGGCGATTAATTACTCCTATAAACTTTTAAAATATGTTAAGTCTAAATCTCTTCACTAGTTAAACTCTTAAGTTTGTGATAAGGATTTTTTTTTTTAAATAATTCTTTAGTTATTAACAAGTTGTCCTCTCCTAAACACAAGCATTTGCATTCTTAGGAGAGTGTATAAAATATGTAAGCTATATTATGTTATATTATGAAAATGTAAATGATATAAATATTATTAAAAAAAAAAATTTAAAAAATCAAATAAAATCCTCACCGCCCGCTCTTATGATATTTTGGTAATTGTATTACCAAATATTTGGTATTACCAAAATATTTAGAAATTCGATAGTCTAAAACTAATTGGTAATCGTATTACCAATATTTGGTAATTGTATTACCAAATATTTGGTATTACCAAAATATTTAGAAATTCGATAGTCTAAAACGACTTAGCAATAAATATAATTATTATAATAGATTAAAATCCTTGTAGACCACCCCTCTCCCCCTCCCCAATATGTTGTGTATATAAACCGTAGACTAAGAAATATTTGTATCAGTCTGAAGATGGCTTTAACGAGCTGAAACCGGTTACGGTCGAATAAAATTAAGTGGAATAAAGTTTTATATTCGTTTTATTATAATATATTAAAATTATATACCCAAATTTTCCTCATAAATCAATCTATTGGTGAAAACCGCCAGATAATCCGTTCACTAGTTTTTGAGTTTATCGCGAACAGTCAGACAGACAGACGCGGCGGAGGATTTAATTTATAATATATGTAGAGAAATTGGAGTTTACTATTCGGCCTAGAACCTATACGAGTATATATAATATATTGGCTATATATCGGATAAGGCCGAGTTTTCTACTATATTTTTAGCCAACAGGAAGAAGTAATTATTTTTGTTTAATTATTATTTTTAGAGCCGTTTCGGCATTCAAAGTAATTTTTAAACTGTTTGGCAATGCCTTTGACAATGTATTGATAAAGTTTTTCAACGTCAAAACAGCTGTTACGATAATAAAAAAAATAACATCACTGAAGAACTTAATAATAACGTGAACAATTTTAAACTTTTATCCAATTTTCTAATAAAAAGCTGATAAAACTTTCAAATTGTTTCAAATATCATAATAGTAGGAATTCCACCACGAATTTATTTGGTAAAACCTCATTGAAGTCAATATTAGCAACTCTTAAACGAAAAATGTGAAATAGATAAATAATGTCAAAATCAAAAATTGAAATAATAATACCATTATTATATACGATTTACTGTAAAATTAAAAAAAAAAAGTTTAAATCAGTTTCTTCAGTGTATAGCAATAAATATTAAAAAAAAAAATGCTTTAGCATAATACATACGAGTATATTTGAATAGCAAACAAATCTACAATCATTAGCAAATCGTACATTTTTAATGCAAAACGTTGATATTCTGACGATATTTAAACCACAATCAGAAACTAATGTAGAGCCTTTGATATCATAGCCGTTATTTTTACAATATTTACAAAATAATTTGATTTTTTTTGCAAGATGGTTCATCAGGCTAATTTAAAAATAACTTTACAATTTTTTACATTTCTTGGGCATAAACTATGTGTCAATTTCAAGAATTTTTATTTAGAAGAGTTTTATTTCACATGTAAATTTGTTACTTAATTTTTATGTATCTACTACTGATTTCGACACATTCGTGTCAATCACTGGCAATCTTAAAACTATGAGTAACAAATATACTCGTACATGCAAATAAAAATGCTTCAAAACAAAATTACTTCATACATGTAGAAACAGCACCTAAACTAACGATTAAAAATCGTCACTTTCAAAAATTACTTTATTTGCAAGATCGGGCAAATATAAAAATTGCTATATATTATCTTTTTTTATTTCTTAGGCATTAACTATGTGACCACTTCAAGACATTATATTTAGATGAGTTTTATTTCACATACAACATTTGTTGTTTAATTTTTATTTATCAACTGCAGATTTCGACACATTCGTGTCAATCACTAACCATCTTAAAACTAACTAAGAATTAAGTATCAAATGTACATGTAAAATAAAACGCTTCAAAACAAAATTACTTAATATATGTAGAAACAGTACCTACACTAACGTTTAAAAATCGTCAGTGTCAAAAATGTAGTCAGTGAACCACAGCCAACAATTTTGACTGAAAACTAGCGTAAACCCTTGAAAAGTCACGGGACGTAAATACAAATAAAAAAACGTATTGTCACCTCCAAAAATCGAACCATGATCTATGTACTGTTTAAATGGCAAGTATGCTGATCATTACATTATTAACTACTGGAAGAACGGCAGCATAATTTTATGAATTTATGTGTGCATTCTGAAAACATTAAGAATTCTGATTTTATATTGTAATTAAATTAAATAATAGTGCTATCAATTTAACAATAAATAAGTAATATTGAAATTATTTCATAAATATAAATATAAAAAGGGTACAGTACATATTAAATTTCCACCAAAAATTAAGACATCGCAATCCTAATATAAAATCATGTCTTTCACTAAAATTCTTTCTAAAATTAGAGGTAGTATCAGTAATTACTAAAATTGATAATAAATATATAGAATCAGTACATTACCATCAGATGTAAAGCGTACAATATCCAAAATCGTCACTTCACAACATAAAATCACGATTTAAACAAACAATTTCTGTCAAAAAACAATCATCAATCCAAGAAATGAACACTCGTTAGTTTTTTTTCTATTGCAGTACACTGACACGATTATAGGCGAGAGTGATCGTTGTCAAAGGTTCGAATTTTCGATTTTTAATTCGGCGGCGTCGAAAATCTTCGATACTGTATTCCGGCGTCGCGACGGCGGGACGGGCGTCGTTTCGCGACGGGAACCGAAAACTGACTGAACGAAACGTACTACGCCCCCGGAGAAGAGAGTGCGAGTGAGATAAGGCTGGAGGAAGAGAGAAGGAGAGCTTACGTGGGTGTGAGAGAGTGTTAGAACTGGAGCAGTATCTGTATATGATTTACGGTTGTGTGGGTGAGCTTTTTATACAGGGTGGGAAAATTAATTACGAAATTAGCTGAATAATTGTCAATTTTCAGATCTACGTTTTATCATATATAATTTTTAAAGTATAACTTCTTTACGCACGCTTGACTTGGAGAGTAAGCTGGTGGATGCGTGACGGGGAGCGTTACGAAAAGTGTGATCGGGAGAGGCTAACGGTCGGGCCTTTACGCACGCTTGACTTGGGTGAATGCATGATGCGAGCGTTATTAAAAGTGTGATCTCAACGGAAGTTGAGAGGGAGATATAAGTTAGTGAAGTTTTACTTCAGTCGTGTGGTCTAAAGCACACTCGTTTTTTTTATGCCCGGACTATACATAGAGTTTTTTCATGAAATCAGATGTAGACAGTAATAATTTTCAATTAATAGTTCGAGAAAAAAATGCAATAGTACATAAAGATAGCAGCCAAAATGAAAATAATGTTGGTAGTTTTTAGTCCAAGTTTGCTACAGTTAAATATGACCGAAGAAGATAAGGTCGAATTAGCTCATCGGTTTGAGCAGAGCCCCAGCAAGGCTTAGGTACTGGGTTCAATTTCTTGATTTACTTTGGGAAGCATGGGTACCGCTACCCAGGGAACCATTTATAGCAATTTGCTTTAACTGTTTGGTGACTTAGCAGGGGTGCTCGGGTTCATGAGCTAAGGTTTGTCAAGGTCTTGGCGACGAATGTGTCCTGCTTCGTGGCGAGCCGGATCGAGAAAGACTGGTTGAGGAGATCTTTTGATCCCTCTAGCCAGAATCCCTAGATCCATTGCCGTGCATCGCAGTTGAAGGGATGGATTCATATGCTTCCAAATCAAACTGACCCCCAAATTCCTACCCACCCCTCTTACCTATTTCCTTCCCAGAACTTCCTCTTCTTCCTTTCCTAAAATAACCCACCACACAGCATTCCTAAAGATTACGTAGGCCCTGAGAAGAAATATTTTTCTCAGGGCCTCCTATGTGGAGCTAATGTAAAAAACAACCTTGGCCTTCTTAAGGCAACGTTTCGATCAGCGTTAAAGTGTCCCTCATCAGGGCAGATGTTTAGATTGTTGTGTTTATGTAAGCAGAAGTAATACCGTGTTACACGTTTCACCTTGTCGTTTCTATTAATCCGCAAAAACCTCATAAATATCAATAGAAATGAAATATCTTTAATTGTTTAATTGATCTTGGTATCCGTTATAAGTCGACCACAACAAAACTGAACTCAGAAAATCACATAAAGAGGATTAACGCTTTTTTTTTTTTTACAGTGAATACCGCACAAGAATCTCAACTGCTCCCGTCTGGAGCCAGTGAGACTATGGCATCCCCAATTGGGGTATGTTGTGAGGCTGAAGGTAGTGGGGAGGGGAAGGGGGTGGGGAAGAGGAAGGTTGAGAAGTACCTGGCTATTCAGATCTGGTCACTAAACACGGCTAAAGCCATTTTCAAGCAACGTTTCAATTCTGAATGGTGGTCTTACACCAGGGCGATACTGATAGTATCTTCCACTCTGGAACATGCCGCAAATATACTATACATTATTTTAAATGAATTAATTGTGAAAACACAAATTAATCAAATAAAATTTATTTGCGCATGCCGGGTTCGAACACGCGACCTCCGGATTGTGAGTCAAGAGTCTTACCCACTGGACTACGGAGGTCGTCGAAGGGCTATTAACCAGCCAGCGGCCGAGAATTCATATTTCGTCGAAAGATGTTCTTACGATCGCAGTACGGCATAATAACCCAAAAAATATACACAGAGTTTTTTACTAAAACTGAAAATTACATGAAAATGCACGAGAGATTTTGTATAGGTTTTCATGAAATTTTTGAAAAATCTTTTAAAGATCAATTTTCTATTTTCTTGTGACAAATAATATAACAACTACTCTGCTGTAGGTCATCCCAAGTGGTTCACTACGTTTGGTGATTTAGCAGGGGTGCCCGAGTTTATGGGGTGAGGTTTGTCTAGATCTTGGAGGCGGATGGCTAGAACACTCTGAAACCCAGATTCCTACCTACCCCTTAAACCCTTTTCCTTCCTAGAACTCTCCTCTGCTCCCTTTCCTAAAAAAAACCCTCCACACATCATCCGCAAAGATGAAATAGGTCCTAAGGGAAATTATTTTTCTCAGGGTCTCCTAGGTGGAGCTAAGTTAAAAAAAAATAAAAACAAGTCTGTTATTTAAAATTCACTTGGGCTGGCTGGGATTCGACCCACCGACTTCTTGATTATTTCTCGACCACTAGGCCAACAATGACAAATAAGAAGAAAAATTCGATGAAATGCTTGAAATATTTAAGAAAACCCCCACTTATAATAATTGATGAAATCAATAACAATCTATTTAATTTCTTCTTCGATGGCGCTACAGCCCATATCGAGCTTTGGCCTCCTGCAACAGTCGCCTCCAACTCCTCCTGTCTTCAGCGGCTGACTTCCAATTTGGTACCTGGAGAAGCTATGCTGCATCCCCTCTTACTTCGTCTTCCCACCTCAGTCTGGATCTTCCCACTTTTCTCTTTCCACCTGGGTGTCCAGTAAAAATTTTTTTTGGGACACGTGTATCCGGCATTCTCTGTACATGCCCAGCCCATCTCAGCCTGAGGAGTCTCATATGTGCTGAGATGCTAGGGGCCTTATATATATCATACGATTCTGCATTGTGCCGGATGCGCCACTGTTCACCCTCTTTCACGGGTCCACATATTCTTCTCAGCACTTTTCTTTCAAAAGTATCCAGCATTTCAGCCATCTTTACCGTCAGTGTCAGCGCCTCACATTCATATGCTAGTACAGTTCTAACAATGGTCTTATATATGGTTATTTTGGTTTTTCTGTGGACACTAATTTAACGTTTATTAAAAAAATAATATGTAAAAGCCCAGCCGGGCGGGAAATTCAGAATAAATAAATATTTTACTATAGATTCTCAACTACTTACTTCAGATATCTTTACTATCAGACTGAAAAGAGATAGCTTTTAAATGTATTATTTTATTAACAATGATTTTTTTTTTAAACAAAACTATTATTAAATCTTTAACTGACAGCCCTGAAACAGTTAGCAAATTAGCAATACCTGATTGCTTAGTAATTTCAAACAAGATAACTTTGAAGGTAACAATAAACTCAATACAAATTTACTCTATTTAGTGTCTATAAATACTGTTGTTAACTTTTCTGACAAGTCCCCTTTGTTTACATCTTTTTTATTCTAAATGATCATATTTAAATATTATGTTCTCTGTTATTATAACATTGTAGCACGCGTTGCTTTGGCTAATAAAACACAACGTTATCTACTGGATGGTTATCCAACCTTTATAACCACCGCCGTCTTCGAGTTTATCGCGAAGAGACAGACAGAAGATGCCGCGGAGGACTTTAATTTATAATACGTAGAGATGGTGTGAAAGATTATAATAATGTGCATGAAATGCTTGGGGTAACTAACGTATTAAAGTTAATAAGGATTAATACTGTATCCGTCTAAATGACCTTTCAATTACCGCAATGCACGTGACCATTTTTTTAGAAGATAGAATGGGTATAGTAAGCTATCCGTAAAAGATAGATACATGTCTTGGCAGACTTTTTTGTAGATCTATAAAAGAGGAATATCCCACCATGCATTGTTTTGTTATATCCCAAAAGGATTAGGCAGCGTTTTCGATGAAACCTATCAGGAGGCTTGACTTTTTCCGACACTTCTAACAATTATCGTTATGTTTCAACCAATTTAAACAAATCTTTGACAAATTACATACCTAAACCTTCCTCACAAAACACTCTATCTATTGGTGAAAACCGCATGAAAATCCTTTCAGTAGTTTTCGAGTTTATCGCGAACAGACAGACAGACAGACAGACGACGCGGGGGACTTTTATAATATGTAGAGATAATAGTATCCTACACCTAAATACTTGCTTTTATCATACATACTTTGTTAAATGTTCATTCTTATTTTGTTATTATTGATAATCTCCTGTGTACCACTGTATACTTATAATATCATGTACCAATTGAATGCAAAAGCCATTCTATGGCGTTTAAATTAATAAATTAATAAATTACCAAACCTAACATTAATATTTGTTCCCAGAATACCATCCTATTTGTTTTCTCCGTCCTACCGATGTTTTATAAATATAATCTGTCTCTGTTATTGGTTTTCCTTTAAAGCAATTTATTTATTCAAAATACTACGTATTTGGTATACAATTTACCAAAATGTTTAATGTTTCTAACAATAATTTTACTTTTAATTTTTGCATTTGCTCTACATAGGAGGCCCTGAGAAAAACAATTTTCATCGGGGCCTACGTCATATTTAGGAATACTGTGTGGAGGCTCTTTTAGTTGAAGGATGGAGAGGATGTTCAGGGAAAGAAAAAAATATGAGTGGGTTGGAATCTAAGGGCCAAAGTATCCAGAAATGACGGACGTATGAATTCATTCCTACACTGCAGTGCAAGGCGATGGGTCGAGAGAGTCCGGCTGAAGAGTTCTAGGTTAGGTCTCCCTCAACCAGTCTTTCCCGATACTACCCAAACGCATTCGCCGCCAAGACCTAGCCAAACCTCCCCCATGAACCCGGACAATAAAATCGAATAAATAAATATTAAAATTAACTGGACATCCAATCTTAAGGCTGATTTTAGTCTCACGCTCACCGTCAGCGCTCATAGATCAGCGCGTAGTTCGTCAGCGCTGAGGCTCAGCGTGGCTCGTTTCAGTATCGTACTGACCGCCTTACTGTACAGACGAAGCCCAAAATGCGGAGTGTATTAGTTATTGCTGCTTTGTACTACCTATCCCAAAAAATAATATGACTGTACACGTTGACGACTCCGCTCCGCTCGACACTAGATCGCTCACTGAAAGCAGAGGCGTTCGTGCGATCGTCAGCGCCGACAGCTACGCGGCGCCGACGTGCGACGCGTACGGCCGCGTAGCCATCAGCGCTGACCACCTTGCGCACTGATAGCTATGCGTCATTAAAAAACGCTACCTAGAAGTTCATATATCTCGACCATCAGCGCCGTCGGTGCGCGTGCGGTCGGCGAAAGACTAAAATCAGCCTAATGCTTCTAATACTAAATATTCTAAATAATACGAGCCGGCTTTCACAAAAACGAACTTAAAGTTAGAAAGCAGTTTTTTACATTTTATTTGAACAAGTCCTGGTGTTTTTTTTTTTTGAAATTCGTCTAAAAAATTCTGTTAAAAGAAAAATTCTAGTTTTCTTTTGGTGCGGAGGCTTTTGTAAAGTTCTTAGAAAATATTATTTTAGAATTAAAAAATATATATTTCAAAGAGGATTACTGTAATAACGATGTTGTGATGTGAATGCTTCATTCGAAATTTTTTTAAATTTTTTATTCCTAAGGTACCTTTCTAATATACAATTTAGGAGGCGGGAATGGGTACCACCGCCCCGGGAACCTTTATTGGATAACTAACACCTCTGCCATAGGTCACCCCAAGTGGTTCGCTACGTTTGGTGATTTAACAGGGGTGCCCAGGTTCATGGGGTGAGGTTTGTCTAGGTTTTGGAGGCGGATGACCAAGACACACTGAACCCCAGATTCCTACCCACCCCTTAAACCCTTTTCCTTCCCAGATCCCTCCTCTCCTTCCTTTCCTTAAAAAACCCCTCCACACAGCATCCCCAAATATGACATAGGCCCTGGGGGAAATTATTTTCCTCAGGGCCTCCTGTGTGGAGCTCATGTAAAAAAAAAACTTCACCCCCCCCCCTCCCCCTCTCCAACCCTTTACCCCCCCGCCATACCCATTATATTCATTTTTCAAACAGCTCGCGTGCCACCTATTAAAGCGTAACAATCTATTTTAACCATCAAAGGGAAACCATAGTAACCTAAACAAATAACAAAATGACAGCGCACGTCAAATAATTACCAAGCAACGCTTTGCTTTTCGTCTGCACAATAAACGTATCATAAATAATTTCATAATCATATTTGCGTGAAAGAGTAACAAACATACCTACATCCATACATCCATATAAACTTTCGTCTGTAAATATCAAGAGGAAAGATATAATATTATAATTATTTAATGTATAGCGCCAAACTGTGAGAATTAGCCAATTTTCTTTATTTTTCCGGTAATTAACTAACTAACTAACTAACCATCATGCCGTTTCCCCGCAGGGGTAGGCAGAGAGGACGGACCGCCAAACATCCCGGTCTTGGCACACATTCCTTGCCTCGTTTACATTCATACAACGTCTCATACATTTTCTTCTATTATTCTGACTCTTGACATGGCCCGACTCAAGTATCTGATTCACTTGGTCGTGCCATGTCTTTCTTGGGCGTCCTCGACTTCTTCTACCATTCACATTTGCGTCATATATTCTCCTTTCACTACTTTCCTCGTTCATTCGCTCTACATGCCCAAACCATCGGAGCGTTCCTTTCTTGATCTTACTCATTACGCTTACATCAGCCTTGCATTCTTTGCGGATTTCCACATTTCTCACACGATCATACATGATTTTACCACACATACGCCTCAGGGATCTCATTTCTACAGCGTTCAGTCTACTTTCATCCTTCCTCTGCCAGTTCCATGCCTCACTGCCATACATCAGGGTAGGTACCAGTACTCCATTATGGACGGCTAGTTTCGCGTCTTTGGACAGTTTTTTGTTGGTGCCAACAGCGTTCAGTTCTCCATTAATAGAGTTACCAGCATTCACCCTTCTTTCAATATCTCTATCAGCCTTCCCATCTCTCGTAAACATACTTTCCAAATAAACAAACTCATCCACCTGCTCCAAGTATTCATCATTTACAACTATATTGCATACTGATTTCGTACTCTCTCTTTCAAACACCATGACTTTAGACATACTTGCATTCATCATTAACTCATTCTTTATTAAGGTAATTAAGTTTTTTTTATGTTCATTTTGACGCTTCTAGCACGGTCGATCGATTAGGTTTTACATGATATTTTTCGGTTTCTTCTCATCGTTCCCCAGGGCAACTGCAGATCGCTAACGTACAAACAAAAGTTGATGTTGAATATTGAGTCGTTCAATTTCTTTATCCGCTATATAAATTTTCTCTGATTCGGAGAAAACCGCAAAAAACTGTCACACCTCTAGCGTAAATAAAAAATTGCATTTTATTTTTTTTTATAATGAATTGGAGTAATATACATTCGAAAAGTGTTCATTTTTCAATGTTTGTCTATATATTTAAGTAATTTGGATAAATAAAATTGACATAGCGGATTTTGATGCTCACTTCGTGATTTGTATGGAGTATAGGGGCTTTTTAAACTCAACTGACCTGAGGGACGTGTTTCTACACCAGTCCCGCCATTTGGTAAAATAACTGCTCGTGATTGGTTAAATTCCGATATAGCGGGTTTTGATAGTAACTTCATAAATGATTTAGCGGGTTTTGTTTCTCACTCGCAATTTTAACATGGTTTTTGGTCGTAATAAAGGAGGTTTTGAAACTCAATTTTAGATTTAATTTTAAGTCTTGTTCCTCGCAAAAATGCTAACAAGATGTCGTACTCAGATCATGTTGTCAAAAAATCGTATATAGCGGATATTGAAATTATAGGTCTCAATATTAATAACACTTAGTCATTGTGAACTGTTACTTATTCGTTAGCGATCTGCAGTCATGCTAGGGAACGATGAAAAATTACCGAAAGTTACCCCATCAACCTTTATCGATCGACCATGCTAGGTACCCTGGGGTCCTAGCATTGTCGATCGATGTAGGTTTAATCGAAAATGTCGGTAACTTGTCATCGCTCCCGAGCACGACTGCAGGCCGCTAAAGAACAAACAACAGTTTACGTCAAATAAATTAGGTACAATTAGTCTTTGTGGACTGTTGATTGTTCGTTACCGGCCTGCAGTCGTGCTCGGGAGCGTTGACAAGTTACCGAAATTTTCGATAAAACCTATATCGATCGACCGTGCTAGGGGGCCTGATCTGACCTAACCTAACGTAACCTATCGTGACCTAACGTATTATTTACAAAATCATTTCGGATCAAATCTAAATACAGGATTTCCCTTGTGTTTTGATGAGGTAGACACTAATATAATAGCGTGTGATATTAGAGATGTGTAAAGGTTAACTTTGTTTTGAATACACGTTCTGCAATCGCTTCACAACGCTTATAAGGTCACTGTGTATTTATAAGTAACGTCATTGACGATAGTATTTTCCAGAAGTCTTGATGGAAAAAAGTGAGCCAGAATGATGTTTTTAATGATTTTTTTAAGTGAAAACTTTCTTTCCCACCGTTGTGATTTTAAACTCGATGAAACGAAAAATAACGACACTAAAAAGAGACAAACACGCACGTCTACAGGTTAAGCCAGCTAGAGAATGATATAATAATAATAAATAATTTTAAAAAAATGTATTAATCTATAGATTTTTTACAATATTACACATTTTGTTCATTTATCAAAGATATTAATAACGAATATGTACCTCAGCTACAATTCAAGATTTCTCCTAAAACTCAGTAAGTTTTCAGCAGTGGTAATCGGTCTTCTCTTTGTGCGGCGCTTCGCAGCCTCCCTAATCTTGTCTACTTTAGTTTTCTGAAAGTTTCACTTCTACAGCCTGTGAACTGCACACTTTGTTTTTTTTTATATGAGTGTATTCCATTATATAAAAAGATTAAAAAAATATATTGTTTATGTATCGCTACACATTATTTACACTCTAATTTGGGAGGCGGGTATGGGTACCGCCGCCTCAGAAACCATTTATTCGATAAACAACACCGCTGTCATAGATCACCCCAAGTGGATCGCTACCTTTTGTGACTTAGAAGGGGTGCCCGAATTGATGGGGTGAGGTTTGTCCAGATCTTGGCGCCGGATGCGTCTGCCCACCAACTGCGAAGCGGGCCGGGTCAAGAGAAACCGATTAAGGGAGATCCTTTGACCTCCCCGGCAGCACTATCTTGACCCATCGCCTTGCACCGCAGTGGCAGAGTTGGATTGATATGTACACCACTCCTACATACACTTGAAGTAGCGATTCATACTCACCCATTATACCCTTGACCTTCCCAGAACTTCCTCTCCATCATTTCCGTAAAAGTCCTCCACTCAGCATCGTCAAAAATGACAATTTTTTTATCGGATTTCACCAAAATCTTTTTCGATTTTCCGGTTTCAGTTTTTCGATTGAGTTTTTTTTTACATTAACTCCACACAGGACGCCCTGAGGAAATTAATTTCCCTCAGGGCCTATGTCATCTGGGATGCTGAGTGGAGAGTCTTTTATAGGAGAGGAACGAATGAACATTGGTCTTGAAGAGACCCATGTTGTAGGAAGGAGGAAACACAGAGGCCGGCAAATCATTCCACAGCCGAGCTGTTGAACACAAGAACGAGTCGAAGAAACGACCGGTTCTCATGTGACAAATGTAGGGCACGGGTTTGGCGTATTTCCCGACTATGCACCGATGTCGAAGGGATCAATGATGCTAGTTCCTCGGAGCATCTTCCATTGTAATACCGGTAGAACAAGGATAGCATTCCCACCCGACGCCTGTGCTCTAAAGATTGCAATCCGTCTCTTAAGATGGGAGAATCTATTAAACGGACCGCCCGTTTCTGCAGAGAGTCGAGGGTATTTTTCAGGTATTTTGGAGCTCCAGACCAGAGGTGGCTGGCAAATTCAATCGTGGGGCGCATTGTGATTTGTACAGGGTTAGCAGTTGTGTACTATTAAAGTATCTGCGGGCCCTGTATAGTACGCCCAGTTTTTGGGAGGCTAACTTAACTCTGGCTTCGATGGAGCCCCCATACCTGAGCTGGTCACTTAGGGTTATACCAAGCATATCAATGGAGGGCCTGTTCGGAAGATTGCTACCGTTGAAAGATACCAGAAAACTTTAATCCTGTTGAAGAAACCATTGGTTTCGGAACATGTGAATTATTTTGATTAAATAGTGGCAAATGAAGAGTGATTTATTTTATTTATTTATTTATTTAATACAAACGGCATAAGTATGCCATAAACGCTAATTAAATCTCACAAATTCATATTCAAAATGTTAGTAATGATAAAACAGTGTATGTATAACAGTTAGTTGTGACGATACATTGGGAAGTGACAACAGAGATACCTTTACATGCAAAAATCTATAATACAAATAAAATTAGTAGTGATTTAAAAAATATGATAGCATAGCCTTCTTGTACCCATGTTCCGTGCAGTTAAATAGATCTATCACATCTGCATATCTATTAGTAACTTCATGTAACCTAGGTAAAAGTGAGTGTTTCGCATACTCAGTCCGATTATTGTTACATTTAAAAAGGATTTTAGAACGAGTGGTTCTCGTGGGAATATGAAATTCAATGAGCTTAGTTAAATCAGGACTGTCTATGCTACCATTTACAATTTTGAACATAAATATTAAGTCGGATATAATTCTTCGATCTGAGAGTCTTAATAAATTTAATTCTTTCATCAAGTAATTGTAATTTAAGTTTTCAATGGGAATACCGAGGTTAAAATTAATGTGTCTTAAGAATTTGTGTTGAATTTTTTCGATTGAATCTGAATGTATTTTAAAATGGGGGGACCAGATCGAGGAGTTATATTCGACTTGACTGCGTACTAAGGATGTATACAAATTTTTTAAAGTTGAAATATTCCTGAAACCTCTGGAACTTCTAAGAACGAAGCCAAGCATTTTGATACCTTTATTATAGATTGAGTTTATATGGGATATAAAGTTTAATTTAGAGTCGAAAGTTATGCCCAGGTCATTAATTTCTTCGACAGAGGTAAGGGTAGAGTTGCTAAGTTCATATGGATGAATAATTGGTTGACTTATTCTTTAAACACTTATTGAATAACACTTATTTATGTTCAGATAAAATTTGTTAAGAGAACACCAACTAATTAATTTGTTTAAATTATTTTGTAGACAGGCACAATCTTCAGCGGTTTTGATGATTTTAAATATTTTTGATTAAAAACATTTATAATAATTTTTATTAATCTATTAATTTAACGGATATCTTCGTTTATCTTTTAGTTATATACCTAACAAAAGAAATTCAATTACGGAATATCCGATTTCCACGAAAATAAATACAAAGAATCTTTACAAGTTCTTACCTATCTTCTAAAATTGCAAAAAGTTGTAAAAAATGGATTAAAATTATTCCCGGAAGGTAGTTCCACGTATTTCACTTTTTTTTTATTCTGAAATGCTTATAACTTGTTTATCCATTATTAATCTTAAACATTCGCGTCTTTCGCAGAAATTCGAATTAATAAAACGTTGTAATGGTTTGATTAATATGTTCTTTTTTAAATATATATTTTTATGGGAATGCCACACAAGAGTCCCAACTGTTTCCAACCGTCTGGAGCCAGTGAGACTATGGCATCCCCAATTGGGGTATGTTGTAAGGCTGGAGGTAGTGGAAAGGAGAAATGTATAGAGAAAAAGATGATGGAGGAATTCTAGATCTGTTCGAGCTTCCTGTCAAATTGTGATCAGCTTACAAACATTTTTTTACGTTAGCCTCTCACAGGAGGCCCGGAGGAAAACAATTCCCACGTATTATATCTTCGGGGACTTTTATTTATTGTATGGAGGGTCTTTTATTGAATGCAAGGAGAGGAAGTTCTGGGAAGGAAAAGGTATGAGAGGGGGGGGGGGGGGGTTATCTTGGTGTCAGTTTGTCCAGGAGTGACGGACGTATGAATCCCTTCCACTGCGGTTGAAGGCGATGTTGGAGACAGTCCTGGCTGGGGATATCAAAAGGTCTCCCTCAAGCAGTCTCTCCAGATCCAACCTGCCACCCAGTTGGTGGGCAGACTCATCCGCTGCCAAAACCCGGTTAAACCTCTCCCCGTAACGTAGACGTAACCAGAGGTGAAAATTTCATTAACATTTCTTACTCCAAATAACGTCATAGATAGAAAGCTTTTTATAGATTTTTCTAACTGAAGGATTGAAATCTTTAGAGCACAGGCATCGGGTGGAAATGCTATCCTTGTTCTACCGGTATTTCAATGAAGAACTAGCGTCATTGATTCCTTCGGCAGTGGTGCATAGTCGGGAAACACGCCAAACGCGTGCCCAACATATGTACACGGTTGTCATTTGTCGTATGAGAACGGGTCGCCTTTTCTACTCGTTTTTGTGTTCAACAGCTTGGCTGTGGAACGATTTGCCGACCTCTGTGTTTACTCCTTCCTACAATATGTGTCTCTTCAAGACCACTGTTCATTCCTTCCTCTCCTCAAAAAGACCCTCCATATAGCATCTCAGATGATATAGGCCTATAGGTAAATTATTTTCCTCAGGGCCTCCTGTGTGGAGTTAATGTAAAAAAACAGGAATAACTGGTTATGGTAAGTAAAATGCGTTCCTTAACTTCCTGTAAATTATTCAAAAATCTTCTTCTTCTTTTTTGAACGCTTATAACGGAGACTTAAAAAGATATTACAGTAAAGCTGTGTACATTTCTACATGGTTATGAATTAATTCGGCACTATGATAAGCCAATAAATCAGGCATTGAAATGTTTTTGAATAATCTGTATCAGCCTCCTACATTATAGTGCGATGATGTGAAAATTGTAAATATTTCACTAGAAAAATTAAAGCTCCTTTACCTGTAAATGTAGGTACTTCGTAAAATTGTGAAACTTTTTCTTGTTTTTACTTCAAGTCCTGCAAGCCTCGGAAGGACGTTACTAGCAACCAACATATTATCGTAATTAAATAGGGCTTTTGATGAATCGATCTGACCGGGCGCCCATACATTATAAAAGTGATTTTTTTTTATTTTTTTTTTATAATTCAGATTATTTGATTTGTTGTCGTTGGAAAGAAAAAAAAATATTTTGTCTCAAATACTTGTTTATATGGAAAAAAATCCTATAAACTTGTTTGATTATAAATTGACGGAATTTTTACGACGACAGTAGTTATGGAAAAGAAGGCCCTGGGGAAAATTATTTCCCTTATAGCCTATGTCATCTTTGGGGATTCCGTGTGCAGGGTCTTTTTGAGGAAAGGTAGGAGAGGAAATTCTGGGAAGGAAAAGGTACCTATGAGGTATTGGTAGAAATCTGGGGTTCAGCGTGTCCATGTCATTCGCCGCCAATAACTATACAAACTTCAAGCCATGAACCCGTGCACCACTGCTAAGTCACCGAACGTACCGAAGCACTATGGCAGAGATGTTTGTTCTCGAGTTCCAGCTCTCCCAAATTATATTTTATAAGCGGCATAAAAAGTGAAAAAAGTTCATATTTTTCATATTAATTTCCTTCATAAAAATATTGTGTTTTCCAAATATAGGATTTTATCAAAATTATGGACGTTTCCTGTCTAAATTTTTTACTTGTTTGATATTAACTTTTAATTTAGAAATATCAATTTTTGATAGATGAACTTCGCTATTTTCAAAAATATTTGTTTTCATAACATAAAAAGTATGAAATTTATGGCACATTTAAAATACTTCGTAAGCATTATTATAAGCAATAATTATCAGCCTGAAACACTCATCCACATTGAAAAATCTTCCGAGAAAAGATACATGACGCCAACGGGACTTGAACCCGTGTCCTCTCGATTGCCGGTCGATTGCTCTGACCACTGAGCTATGGCGGCTTATCTCGTACCCGCCAAATGATTCAATATATGCTAGTGTTTCATTCGACAATTACTGCTTATTATATTTTTTCCACCTGAAAACAACCAACTTTATTTTTGCGAGAGAAACATTGTAAGTGTTAAATCCCTCGCTAGGTGGCGTCGAGACAAATTATGTCTTCATTTATTGGGGAAATACTTAAACTTGTCAAATATTAATTATTATTTTTAATTGTAAAACTAACTAACACTAGCATATATTGAATCATTTGGCGGGTACGAGATAAGCCGCCATAGCTCAGTGGTCAGAGCAATCGACCGGCAATCGAGAGGACACGGGTTCAAGTCCCGTTGGCGTCATGTATCTTTTCTCGGAAGATTTTTCAATGTGGATGAGTGTTTCAGGCTGATAATTATTGCTTATAATAATTGTTACCCTTTGTGCTATGCATAAAAAATCTTGTCTTAAAAACGTTAGTTTTACAATTAAAAATAATAATTACTTCGTAAGCATTCCGAAATTCTTTTTGAAAATTTTTTTGACTTGTAGGAATCATTTTTAAAAGCCTGATGGGTCAAATATATTTTTTTAATATCAGCAATTTTTATTAGACTACTAGCTGGTCCCGGCATGCGTTGCTGTGCCATTTAATAAAGAAATTGCTTCTCCCTGAGTGTCCTTTCTTATTCGTCCCGTTCCCCTTCCGCCTCCCCTTCTTCTCCTGCATCCTCTTCCCCTCTCGCGTTCCCACTCCGTCACCTCCACCTTCCTTCTCCCCCCTTTACTCCCCCCCCCCTTACCCCGTCCCGCGAACCCCCCTCCCGAGTTCCCCTCCCCCCTCACACGTCCCCTTCCCCTCCCGCGTTCCCCTTCCACCTTCCCCGCCTTCTACCAATGTACTTGGACTTGCATCTTTATGATTTACTTGCATTTTGAGTATTATGACTCAAATCCATTTGCATCCTTCTGCCTCAAACATAACTACGTTTTCTATGGAAGTAAATAATTTTCAAACATTGATCCCTTCACAATACACCACATGTCATAACAAAATATTCCATTTCATTTTAAAGCAGAAGGGCTCAAGTCAGTGTTTTTTGTGGCGTTTTTTTAACAATATTTTTAAAGGCTTTACAACTTAAGGCTTATCTTATCAACTCGTTTTGAAAACAAAACTAATTGATTTAATAAATACTTTTTTTATAATAAACACAATTAAATAACTTTGTTTCAATTCCACTTTTTTATTTCTTAATCCAACCGGTTTCGGTTCGTCCTGAACCTTCCCCAGGGGTGAATAAAAATACATTGAACATAATACAGAAAAACATGGTATTTAAAAGAAAATTAGAAGAGCGAGACAGAACATCAACTTAGGTGGGGGCTTTGCTTACTTTAACTTTTTTGTTATCAAAGAAGTTATGAGACCATAATTACAGAAAAAATAGTTTTTGGTTCTTCTGAAAATTTACCTTTTTGAACTTGCATCCGTATGCTTCCCGGGTACAGAATTGTCAAATACTTATTTGAAACGGAGGGATGTACATTTTGAATGTGAGACCTTAAGGAAATTAAACAGAATTTAGAATAGCGAGTGGATCTCCATTCTTAACTCACTTTTTGTAGTTACGTTTTTGTGTTTCTCACCCATCGTTACGTGGAACCACTTACTTTTTTTACAAAATCACTTCGAAATAATTAATCAAATATTTTTTGTATAAAAGCGTAAACTTCTAACGAAATCTCATTAAAAGCATTTTTCGGGACGGGTGCTTAAATTATGTTAAGGTTTTGATGAGGAGACTAAAAACGATTTAAAAACTTTTTTCGCCCTCAAATGAAATAGGTTTTCTACGATAATTTAGTTTTTTTTTTCTAAATTACATCTTAACATTCGGGTCATTTATTTTTCAAGGCGTTCTTAAGAGAAATACTTTTTCTTTTATTACACCCGCAGACTTTAACTTAAAATTAGTAAGCTCCGGTGCTGTGAACTCAATTTACAAGTTTGTAAGCTGCATATATTTTGTGTGACCATAATTTTGGATTTTCATTTGTCTGTAGAACTTCTCGAGTGAAAGAGGCATGACGAAAACCACTAAAATGAGACTCGTTCGGGCATTGTTTTCTCCATATTTTTTTACGGTGTGGAATCTTGGACACTCAGAGCCAGCGAAAGAAAACGGAAAGACGTCCTTGAAGAGTGGTGCTGGAGGAAAATGCTCAGGATTCCATGCACAGCCAGACGCACAAATATGTCCATTCTGGTAGAGCCACGCATCTACAGTAGGCTTCTAACTGCCTACAAAGGATCTTAAAATACTTTCGATACGTTGCTCACTAAACTGAGGACTCCAACTTGAAAACACTCATAGTTACTGGCTAAGTGGAAGGCAGAGAATCAGAGGAAGGCTACAAATGCGCTGAAGTGAACATCCTGAAATATGCTCAGGATTCCATGGACGCACAAATGACGCACAAATCCAGACGCACAAATATGAGGGAGCGGGCCGTATCGGCAGAGACAGGACGAGAAATAAAAGGCGTCAAGTCGAAGTATGAGTCAGTCGTTTATTGTGGCTACGTAGCGGAGGGTTGGTGAAGCAGTAACATGATGTATGCAGGGTGCCGTGATGAGATGCTGCAGGCGTACGGAAGTGGAGATGGTGTGGTGAAGGTCAGCGAGTTGCTCAACACCTTGGCGGTGGAGATGACGTATCTTCCAGGCCGTTGCTCGACGCTTTGTGTCGCGGAGATGAACGGTGAGTGGCTCGGTGAGAGCCACCAGCAGGTAGTCCTGGCGAGGCGGAGCGTGTTTTCATGGCAGCGAAGCACGGTGGGGCTTCGGGGTGCCATGAAGTGGTGAGCTGATCCCTTGGCTGAAGGTGGCGTCAAACCTTATAAGTCGCGGGATGTAGCTGTTCTCAGGAGCTGAAGACACGATGTGCCTTGTAGCTGAGACGTGGTGGTGGACCTCGGGAAGCTACCCTGGATGTGTGTAGATGCCATGCAGGAGCACTTGTGCGGAGATCGTTACATGCTGAGATGTTGGCCGACTGTTAGTGTGAGACTGAACTGAGCTAGCGCCGAGTTTAGTTGCATTATATATATACCAGCGCGACCGGAGGAGTAATGTTCCATTCGCCGGCAATGTTCACACTGGAAGGTACTGGAACATAAGCGATGCTGAATATTCAGGCGGTTTATAAAATCTAGACCTTTCTAGGCGGTGGCGATATTATCATTCATCGAGACGGCCGCGGCAGGCGAGCAAAGTACATCGCGGCCGGCATATTTAGGTACCTAGGCAAGCGCCAGCGTCGCGCGAATATTATATGTTTCTCGTGACTTCTTTTGATGGCGAATTGATAATGATGTGTCGCCACAAATATGTCCATTCTGGAAGAGCTAGGCATCCCGAACAAGCTTTTAACTATCGGCCTACAACGTATCTAAAGATACTTTGGACACGTTGCTCGCCAAACTAAGAACTCCAACTTGGAGAAACCTACAGCCACTTCCAGTAGAAGCAGAAGAAGGTCACCAATGCGCTGGAGTGACCAAATATCATTGGCATCTAATACGTTGATGTCCTTGGATCGCCACACAACCCAGGACTAAGAGGTGTGAAGTAGCCTTGTCCATCATGGAAATTGAAGTAGGGTTCACGATCTTCAGCAATGAGGAACCGACTTTAGAAGAAGAAGAAAAGAACTCCTCACTAAGATGATCACTCGACATGTAACATTCCAAATCTGGCGTTTACATGTGCTCCTTTTTTTTACGTTAACTCCACGCAGGAGGCCCTGAGGAAAATAATTTCCCTCAGGGCCTATGTCATCTGGGATGCTGTGTGGAGGGTCTTTTTGAGGAGAGGAAGGAATGAATATTGGTCTTAAAGAGACCCATGTTGTAGGAAGGAGGAAACACAGAGGCCAGCAAATCATTCCACAGCCGAGCTGTTGAACACAAGAACGAGTCGAAGAAACGACCCGTTCTCATGTGGCAAATGTCAACCGTGTACAAATGTTGGGCACGCGTTTGGCGTGTTTCCCGACTATGCACCGGTGCCGAAGGGATCAATGATGCTAGTTCCTCGGAGCATCTTCCATTGTAATACCGGTAGAACAAGGATACCATTCCCACCCGACGCCTGTGCTCTAAAGATTGCAATCCGTCTGTCAAGCCCCTTACACAGATAATGGTGAAAAATATGAATTTCCCGCTTAAGAGAAACGTTTACGAGGGCCCGTTTCATACAAATCTTAATTTTGAATTAAAATACCCAACAAAACCGGAAGATTATTTTTGTAATCAAAAGGTAGGGCTGTCTATAAAATAAGGTCTCCCAAGGTGCTGCAGTCGCGAGGAACGATTTTACGCGCAATCCGGCAACACTGGCGTGTAGCCTGTGCCCACCACGCTGCACTCTTTGTGACGCTTAGTCTCGGCGTGGCAGCCGTTCGCGATGGAGCTTCCGTCCGCCGCACCTCTTAACTCTGCCTCAGTCAACTGAGCCGAAGGTAGACCCCAAAATTAATATCCTTCATAAATCTACTTAAATACTTGAAATATATTTTTAGTGTTTTAGGTATTCCTGCGCGAAGGATTAACACATAATATGACGTTTTAAAAAAATGTGATAAAATCGTTGATCGCAGGAAAAAATATTTTGTCTAATATAGGTAATGTAATATAATATCCTGCCCAATAAATGTACAAATATCAAAAAAAATAAAGAAAGAAAAAGGGATATCTATGGTTTAAATGACCCTAAAACAAAAAAAAACACATGATTACGGACGTTATGTTTGGCATCTTGGCAATCGGGAGAATGGCCTATATCTTATAATTTATTTATTTATTTGTTTATTATTACATTTATTACATACAAGATATAACAATATAAAAGGAAGCTTTGACTGTCCAACTAGGAAGGTTTCCCGTTTTAGGACAGTCAAATTGGCAGGTTGCGTGTACATAATTTAACATTAATGGATTAAATAATAATTAACAATAATGGTACATATTGAGGGAGTTACTTAGATAATAGGTACAATATCAGATTTAATACAAAATTAATAAATTAACTCATATCCGTGCTGAATATTTAACATGCCTTTTGATTACAAAAATTATTTTCCAGTTTGGTTGAGTATTTTGATCTCAAATAAGTTGGTCTTAATTAAGAAAACGTTGCTCTTAACACCGGCCGCCTGATTTGATTTATACCAAAAAACCTGACCAAAATGCATATTTTATTTTGTGAATTTCAAGCCCAAATACTTATATATTTTACGATCACAATCTTAAAGCTTTACATCGTCTAACACATGAGTAAGAAATATTATACTTGCCATCTTCATATTGATTCATTTTAAGTCGTTAAATATTTACGGCCAAAAAGGGGGACGCTGAAGTACAGGTGACTCATTGTTAAATGGGATAGCATTACGGAAAAATAAACTCTCAAAAATTCACCAAATTCAAATTTTTCTTGCAGATATTTTGCCGTCTAGCATGCTGGAAAATTTTATTTTTGTTAATCACAAAACACAGGCAATAGAGTACGCTGATTTTTAAATTACTTTTTATTGTTATTAATTGAGTAGGCAGAGAACAAAGACAGCCACAGCCAACGATTTTTTTTTTAATTTCATGTTTCAAATAATTTCCAACCGATTCAAGTCAAATTTCTAATAGTATTTTTAATTGTTCATATCTTATATGTTTCGTGAACGAAAATACATTATATCTTTGAAAAAACGCACTGGGAAAAACACTCGGCTGGACCAGACTTGCCTCTTGATCTGTCTCTTGGTATGTTCATCACGTCTTTCTCGGGCGTCCCCGTTTTCTTCCACCATTCACTTTCGCTTCATATATTATCATTAAACTCGTTTTTAATTCACACGCTCTGCCAGTGTGAATTTTATGAAGTTAAATTCCATCGATGTGACAATGATACAAAAGAAGCCAGTATAAGACAAGTGGTGAGACAGGGATGCTCTCTGTCACCTGTTCTTTTTAACGCTTATATACAGAGTGCGATTGATGACTTGAGAGAGAGAATGAGTCACAGAAAAGGTGTAAAGATACACGGGCAAAACGTGGATATGAAAAGGTTTGCTGACGATATTGCTATGGTTGCTGAAAGCGATGAAGAACTGCAAGAGGCCTTAACAACCATGCAAATCATTCTTCAAAATAATTAAAACATGAAGATAAATAAAGACAAAACAAAGCTGCTGACTGTAGGCCGAACGCAACATCAGATGAGAATAGAGATGTCAGGAGTTCCACTAAAGAACACCAAGGAGTTTGTCTACCTCGGGAGCAAAATAACATGGGACGGTCAGTCTAAGAGCGAGGTCGACAGCCGTATACACCAGGCTAGGCTTGCATTCAATTAAAGGTCGAAAATAATAGAATCGAATAATATAGACCTAAAACTGAGAATTCTCCTCATCAAGACCTATGTATGGACTATCTTGATGCACGGCTGCGAAACCTGGTGCCTATCCGAAAGAGATAAACGGAGACTAGAGGCTTTTGAGATGTGGTCCTATAGAAGACTATTAGGAATTTCCTGGAGAGACCACATTACAAATGAGGAGGTTCTCCATAGAATCGAAGGAGGAAGGCACCTGCTCAGGACCTTGTCTGAAAGGCGTGCTAGATGGATCGGTAATACGACAAGAAGGCCTCTTGCATGCCATAATGGAGGGTATGACCGAGGGGACAAACTCTAGGGGACGCCCATGCCGAGAGTACCTGGAGGACCTGCTGGTGGACATGCGTTGCTCATCATATGCACATATGCAGACTTCAAAAGAGCCGCCCAAGACAGGGAAGAGTGGAAGAGACGAATAGAGAAAATTGCTGCAAACCAATCCCAGGAATGAAATCAGAGAGAGAATTCTATCGTTTTTTTACAGTGATTTCACTGTACAATTCCTTAAATAAAATCGTTGATTTTCCGCCGTTCAATAAATTTCACACATACGTCGTAACGTTTCGGAATCCCTCGCTTTCCTTGCACAACTTTGTTTCCTATTGATCTAATATTATACCAACAGGCAGTTCCGAGAAGAACCAAGTTAGAACAAGAAGAAGCAAATAGATTCAACAAAGTCTTCGCTCTCTTCCATGTATCGTCAAGAATTGCTAATAAATTATTACGTATTGAAGATCTTTGGAGAGAAACGTAAAGTTGGTTTTAAAACGATTATTTCGTTAACAGTACGTTGCAGAAGATAAATTGATAAAGATATAATATCGGGATGTTACCGACATTTTTTCCAACGATTACCGAGTTTATTTGAAAAAAATGTGGAAATATCATTTTGCCATCCGATGACATTATTTTTCAATAGTTTTTTGAAGTGAAAACTTATTTAGCAACGTTGTGATTTGACTCTCGATAATATACATCTATATCGAGAGTAAAATTTTTGCAATTTACAATGCTTTGTAAATAACCGGTATCCTCTTTGTGCGGTGCTTCCTAGCCTCCCCAATCTTGCCTACTTTAGTTTTCTGAAGGTTTTACTTCTACCGTGTGTGAATTGCACACTTGTATTTTTTAATTGAAATTTTTTTTAGCACCGTTGTGATTTGACTCTCGATGAAACGCAAAATAGTGACAATAAACAGAGACAAACACATACATTTATAGGGTTTAGCCTGTGAATCAGATGAATCAGAATAATAGTTTTCCTCTTCGTGCAATGCTTTGTAAATAACTGGTATACTCTTTGTGCGGTGTTTCGTAGCCTCCCAACCCTTGCCTACTTTAGTTTTTTGAAGGTTTTACTTGTATCGGATGTGAACCGCACTTGTACTTTTGAAGAGAAAACTTCTTCTTTCAACGTTGTGATTTGGAAAATAGTGACACCGAAAATAGACAAACACCTACATCTATAGGATTTAGCCTGCGAGAGAATGAGATAGTTTGATTGGTCTTCTCTTTATGTGGTGCATCGTGGCCTTCTAACTCTTGTCTACTTTAATTTTCTGAAGGTTTCACTTCTACCGCGTGTGAATTGCACACTCTGATATTTTTTGTTTAATGTTTATGTTTTAATATCAATTGTTGCTGCCATTTATCCATTTTTTCGCCATTAGTTCATTGGCCCCGCCCATCGTTCCGTTTCTTACGATTCATTCATATTCCGTCAGACTATTGCAAACATCTATAAAACAAACAGCACTTAGGAATATCAATTAATTTAAAGCCTAACCTAAATAAAATTATAATTATAAAATCTTGTCAAATCTAACTAACTTAATTAGTATTTCAAAATCTACTTTATTTCATATTTTTCTTCCATTTGTTATAGTGTACTCTTTATAGGGTTAACCCATACTTCATTTCACCTTTTTTTTATTTTATTAGAAGATACTTAATTCTATCAACCGCATAGAAAGAATCTTGTCTCATATGTCCGTCTCGGCACAGGTACATCCTAGTGAGACAAGCATCGAAATCCACCTGCAACCAAAATTTATATAGATAAATAAATAAATAAAAAAATGCTGCGAGAACGGGACCCAATTGATGCGTAAAGTCGTAACCATTGGAGACAAGCGACAAAATAAATTTTTAGTTTTTGATTAAAACGAATGTCACCGGATAGCAAGATGACACACAATCCTAATAATTTTTGTACGCTCAAAACTTACATTTTAATCAGTTCCGGCAAATCCGTAACTAAAATAACTTTTTTATTTCCATGCCGCACAAGAAATGCGAATTATTTATATACTAGATTAATAAAAACAGTACCTTACCATTAATATATTTTACGTACAACGATTCGAAAACTATATAACCCGTTTTTCAACTATAAAGTTAGCGGTAAGCACCAGATTTAATTTTTCTAGACGATGAATTAATAATTTCGGGAGGACAACATGTGTTTACATTTTTAATATTCGTAGCACGTTCTTCAGAATTAATTAAAATCAACGCTGCAGAAAGGTCGAATCTCCAGGCCTGCTAGGGTGAATTCGACCGTATGTTCGTGCAATACGCCGTGCCGCGGCGTTTATTTGTTTACACGCTTTCTTCACTTACGTCGTTAAGATTCCCACATTATTTATCTTCTTCCTCTTTTCTTTGATACAGCAAATTCGACAGTAGGTTCGTCCAGAGCACGGGTCGCGAGTCGCAATTTGTCTACACGGTTTCTTTACTTACGTCGTTAAGATTCTGAATATATTTTAGGGTATATTGTCATCTTAATTTAAAATCAGTTCGGGAATCGTTCGTTAAAGTCTTTCGGGTATCCTGATGCGCTGATTATTTTTCAAGATACTTGAAAAACAGATTACCCAATATTTTTTTACGATTTTTTTAAAGTCAAAATGAAGCGTTAGTGTCAGTGAAGTTAGAAAATTTAGAGAAAAATTTGGTTAGCTAATGAAACATTATTTATTTAGAGTAGGTACACAATCATTTTAGATACAGTTTGAAAATGGCCCTGTAAGCCAAAAGAGCAGTAACAATTATAAAAAAAGTAAAATACTCATTAAATTTAAATTATGTTAAATTTAAAAAAAAAATGGTGTTATACGAATTAAATACCAAAACAATTAATACATTTTCGATACGTTTTAAAAGTTCATCCGTCCACCTTTAAAGAGCCTTATTAAAACTAACAATTTCGACTAACCACGGTTTATATAGCCAATAAAACTCTTTTCACATGACGAAAATTGGAACACCCTTAAAGCGTGTGTTTAATAAAATAGCATTATCGTAGATACTAACTTACTTTATGAATATTTTAATGGAGATGTGGTAGGTAATACCAATATACATTTTTTTCTTTTCACAACATTATTTATTGTACATATCGTACAAATAAAATTTTAAATAACTTTGCAGCCGGTGACGTCGCCGCTACATACATTCTATTATTTTTTGTATAAAAGTTCGAGTTATGTCGAATTCTTGATTTTCGATGGAGTTCTTCAAGGGCATATCTTGGGCCCGCTTCTATTCCTCCTTTTCATTAACGATATAGATTCGGCCATCACTCATTTACGTTATTAATGTTTGCAGCTGACTTAAAACTATAATCAAGAAACCTTATCGACTTGCAATTTGATATGGACTCCTTTGATAATTGAGCAAAAACACATTGTCGTTCAGTACACCAAAATGCAATGTCGTCTCTTATACAAGAGAGAAACAGACGATCACATTTGTTAATTTAATCAACGGCAAAATTTTTCATCATATAAAAGATTTAGGAATTCTTTTTGACGGTGAAATGGCATATAACCATCATGTAAATAATTAATGCCGGAGAACTTATAAATTGCTGGGCTTTGTCATTCGCAATTCTCTCCCATTCCAAAACCCATTAATATTAAGACTCCTTTACAATTCACTAGTCCTGAGTGTATTGGAGTCGAAATGTATAATCTGGGCTCTATTGTCCTTCTCTAATGTGCTTTCTCTCTGTCTTTATCTCAACCTTATATATTATCAAGTAAAAGTTTGTTCTTAGGTTAGTATATAATAATACTGTCCTGAAGAATTAGGATTTAACCAGAACTAGTTGACATAATGCATAAATTATAATTAAGAGGTTAAAAACAAAGTAATTTTTGATTTAATAAATAAAAGGATACTGTAAACGGTTCCATGCCAACTCAGGATGAAACTAACTCAGAACCACCTCGGAAAGGTCATTAAAAGCTATGTGTAAGCTCGCCCTGGTATAAGATCACCATTCAGAATTGAAACGTTGCTTGAAATGGACTTAACCGTGTTTGGTGACCAGATCTGAATAGCCAGGTACTTCCCCACCTCCCTCTTCCCCATCTTCTTCCCTTCCCCATTACCTTCAGCCTCACATCATACCCCAATTGGGGATTCCAAAGTCCCACTGGCTCCAGACGGGAGCAGCTGGGACACTTGTGCGGTATTCATGTAAAAAAAATAAATTAAATAGCCAGTAACCCTAACGTAACTTAACCTATTTAACCACTTTTTTAATATTTTTTTCTGAGTTGGTTTCATTCTGAGTTGGCCGGTCACCACTGCAAACATGTCGACATTCCGGGAGTCGGTAGGAAATCGACATAAATCGAGTACTGGAAGAAATAAAAATGCGGGAATTGTTTCGCGACGCATGCTACATGGACTCTACAACCACAGAAGTTAAGTAACAATTTTATATTGAAATTAATGAATTACTTCGTTTTTACCACTTTTATTGTTTATAAAACCGACATGTTTCGTCAGCAAAGCTGACTTCTTCAGGGTTTTGACAGAACTAATTTAAAAAATAGACATATATATAGGTAATAGAGAAAAATAATCGACATAAACAATAATAAAATTAGAAAAAAAATGATGTTTAAGGGACGAGGGGCAATATAGAACAATAAATTTTTTTTTTTTTATTTTAAAAGGGGAATAGATTTAATAATGGGTCATTTAAAAACAATGATGATGTGTTCTGTGTTTGGACAGGTACATTGAGACAACTTAATATTTTTCTTAATTTCTTAAACAAACTCCATAAAAACATAAAATTTACTGTAGAGATTGGGCAAAATTCGAGTATAAACTTTTTGGATTTAAATATTTCAATAATTAATGATAAATTTGAATTTAACATTTTTCGTAAAGATACATACACAGACATTGTAATCCACAACACTTCAAATCATCCAATTTCTCAAAAAATGTCAGCTTTCCATTCTATGATTCATAGATTAGTCAATGTACCCCTATCTCCCAATATTTTTTCGATAGAACTCAATGTTATTAAACGAATTGCTATTAAAAATGAATACAACACCAATTTAATTGAAAACATTCTCAATAAAAAATATAAGAATAAATTCCTTAAATCATATATCTATCTTGCACAAAAGGATCAGGGAGGGAAAAAATGGAGGAAAATTATGTATTTCAATAATAAAATCTCTAATGCCTTGACAAAGAATGTACCAAATGAAATTCTTCCTGTATTTTATGCAAATAATAAACTTAAAAATTATATTGTAAATAATAAAGATAGAGATTCCAAAACTGAAAAAATCTGGAATTTATAAATTGAAATGTAATGATTGTGATTTCTTTTATATGGGTAAAACTTCGAGAAACTTTGAAATAAGGATTAAAGAGCATATGAAAGCTTTAAATAATAATAGTTTCTCGGAGTTTGCCAACCATTTAATAGAAACTAGTCATACCTTTAATTTTAACAGTGGAATAGAATTAATTCATGGTAATGTCAATGGCATTCAGTTGGACAAATTAGAAATTTTAGAGATTATAAAGAGGGTTAATGCAAATTTAAATATTATTAATAATCAAAAATTGTTTTTAAATGACCCATTATTAAATCTATTCCCCTTTTAAAATTTTTAATTGTTCTATATTGCCCCTCGTCCCTTAAACATCATTTTCTTTCTAATTTTATTATTGTTTATGTCGATTATTTTTCTCTATTACCTATATATATGTCTATTTTTAAAATTAGTTCTGTCAAAACCCTGAAGAAGTCAGCTTTGCTGACGAAACATGTCGGTTTTATAAACAATAAAAGTAACAATTATTATAAGCAATAATTATCAGCCTGAAACACTCATCCACATTGAAAAATCTTCCGAGAAAAGATACATGACGCCAACGGGACTTGAACCCGTGTCCTCTCGATTGCCGGTCGATTGCTCTGACCACTGAGCTATGGCGGCTTATCTCGTACCCGCCAAATGATTCAATATATGCTAGTGTTTCATTCAACAATTATTGCTTATTATATTTTTTCCACCTGAAAACAACCAACTTTATTTTTGCGAGAGAAACATTGTAAGTGTTAAATCCCTCGCTAGGTGGCGTCGAGACAAATTATGTCTTCATTTATTGGGGAAATACTGAAACTTGTCAAATATTAATTATTATTTTTAATTGTAAAACTAACGTTTTTAAGACAAGATTTTTTATGCATAGCACAAAGGGTAACAATTATTATAAGCAATAATTATCAGCCTGAAACACTCATCCACATTGAAAAATCTTCCGAGAAAAGATACATGACGCCAACGGGACTTGAACCCGTGTCCTCTCGATTGCCGGTCGATTGCTCTGACCACTGAGCTATGGCGGCTTATCTCGTACCCGCCAAATGATTCAATATATGCTAGTGTTTCATTCAACAATTATTGCTTATTATATTTTTTCCACCTGAAAACAACCAACTTTATTTTTGCGAGAGAAACATTGTAAGTGTTAAATCCCTCGCTAGGTGGCGTCGAGACAAATTATGTCTTCATTTATTGGGGAAATACTGAAACTTGTCAAATATTAATTATTATTTTTAATTGTAAAACTAACGTTTTTAAGACAAGATTTTTTATGCATAGCACAAAGGGTAACAATTATTATAAGCAATAATTATCAGCCTGAAACACTCATCCACATTGAAAAATCTTCCGAGAAAAGATACATGACGCCAACGGGACTTGAACCCGTGTCCTCTCGATTGCCGGTCGATTGCTCTGACCACTGAGCTATGGCGGCTTATCTCGTACCCGCCAAATGATTCAATATATGCTAGTGTTTCATTCAACAATTATTGCTTATTATATTTTTTCCACCTGAAATTTTCCACTTGATATTTTTTCCGCGTCATGTATCTTTTCTCGGAAGATTTTTCAATGTGGATGAGTGTTTCAGGCTGATAATTATTGCTTATAATAATTGTTACCCTTTGTGCTATGCATAAAAAATCTTGTCTTAAAAACGTTAGTTTTACAATTAAAAATAATAATTAATATTTGACAAGTTTCAGTATTTCCCCAATAAATGAAGACATAATTTGTCTCGACGCCACCTAGCGAGGGATTTAACACTTACAATGTTTCTCTCGCAAAAATAAAGTTGGTTGTTTTCAGGTGGAAAAAATATAATAAGCAATAATTGTTGAATGAAACACTAGCATATATTGAATCATTTGGCGGGTACGAGATAAGCCGCCATAGCTCAGTGGTCAGAGCAATCGACCGGCAATCGAGAGGACACGGGTTCAAGTCCCGTTGGCGTCATGTATCTTTTCTCGGAAGATTTTTCAATGTGGATGAGTGTTTCAGGCTGATAATTATTGCTTATAATAATTGTTACCCTTTGTGCTATGCATAAAAAATCTTGTCTTAAAAACGTTAGTTTTACAATTAAAAATAATAATTAATATTTGACAAGTTTCAGTATTTCCCCAATAAATGAAGACATAATTTGTCTCGACGCCACCTAGCGAGGGATTTAACACTTACAATGTTTCTCTCGCAAAAATAAAGTTGGTTGTTTTCAGGTGGAAAAAATATAATAAGCAATAATTGTTGAATGAAACACTAGCATATATTGAATCATTTGGCGGGTACGAGATAAGCCGCCATAGCTCAGTGGTCAGAGCAATCGACCGGCAATCGAGAGGACACGGGTTCAAGTCCCGTTGGCGTCATGTATCTTTTCTCGGAAGATTTTTCAATGTGGATGAGTGTTTCAGGCTGATAATTATTGCTTATAATAATTGTTACCCTTTGTGCTATGCATAAAAAATCTTGTCTTAAAAACGTTAGTTTTACAATTAAAAATAATAACAATAAAAGTGGTAAAAACGAAATAATTTATTAATTTCAATCATAATGGTGCCACAAAATAATTTTGCTGTGTTAGAAGAAACAATTTTATAGCTCATAGCGAAGTTAATTGTCGGTTTTGCGATATGTACATGTATATCTTTTTTCGCCTTTGTGGCGAATGTCATCATCTTCTCAACCAGAAATCTGAGAAATATGTAAATAATAACAAACGTGTATCAAGTCAGTCATCAAATAACGGCGAGTTGTGAAATTTTTCGTGATATTATTAATTTGTCCTTGTTTGGTTTCGAAATAAGAATATGCTTAGCTCCCAACGGGATATCATGCAACAGTTTCTACGTCTCCCTAACCATCACCTGGCTGGAAAAGAATTTAAAATTTGGAACATTGGCTAGAAAAATAGTGAAAATTAGAGTGCACGGTGTTTTTCGTAAAGTTCGTTTTTGTAAAAAGAAGTAATTTAACCGTCTCGGAAGTACGTAATATCGTTTCAACTCATAGACATATGAATATTAGTAGACCAGAACATAAAGGTGAGGGGGGAAACCAACTACAGCGGGACGCAGAGCGGGAAGATGACTTTGGAGATATGTGATTCGTTGATAACTCAATATGACAGTTTATAGGCATCTCGCATTATAATATCACCATTTAGTTCTTAAAAGTAAACTGTGCTTTTGAATGATTAGACATTTTTACATGGGAGCGCGAATTGCTTGCCGTGTATTGAACAAATTTGCGAAGTCTAAATACGGCAAAGTAAAGTTCGTTTGTTTTCAGTCTCCAATATTTTGTTGCCGTATTTAGTTTGGACACTTTTACAAACGTTTCATAATTTACTTACCCCGTGAACATCGACGAGCACACGCCATGTATCTCGAGTGATAGTATATATTTACACTTTTCAAAACACAAACCATGTTTTTTGCGGTGTTATTTCGTAAAATGCACCGATGAGCGCTCGACGCTGGCTCGCAGAAGGATGATGACGTCACATTTTTTAGATTCACGCGAAGCCATACTCAATCCCAGCTGGTTCCAAGGAACCGGTATGGGGAAGGGGAAATAATACGCTATTATCACTTAGGGCAGGTCTACTAATATTCACATGTCGATGTTTCTACTGTTGTGGCGATAATTACCACGGGGTATCGCTGTGGAGCTATATAACTATATTGTGATTATGTCATGTGCTCCTTAGCAGAGATATTCCTTGCATACCTTGCTTTTTCTGCTCATATTATCACCTTTTTCTTCTTTAATGGCACTACAGCCAATTTCGAGCATTGACCTCCTTCAAGATGAGCCTCCACCGCCCTCTGTCTTCTGCCGTCGTATTCCAATCTGCGACATGGAGTAGTCCTTTTGCATCCTTCCTGAAATCATCCTCCCATCTCAGTCTAGGTCTGCTCGCCTTTTGTTTCGCTCTCGGGTGTCCTGTTAGAACCTTCTTCGGTATTCGTGTGCTTATTATTATGTTATCACCTAATTCCAGCAAACACCATTTCCCCTTTACGTTTTTAGTATTTAAATCAAGTGCATCTGACTCTGTAATTCGTCAGCAGTTTTGGACGTAATAGCCTAAATGTTTTAGACAGAAATGATAATTAGAAGTTTGATATGTGATATCGGCGATGACGCGGTAAATGCCCATCATCCACAGAAACCATGTGTATCTAGCTAGCTGTATGCGGGAAGTACGTAGCATCGCTACCGCTTGCCCCTCGACCCATGTTTTTCACATGATGCAATGCTGCCTCATGATCTTCTTGAATGAGTTTTGTTTTGCTTTAAATATTATTTTGCTTGTATTACTAACCTGATTTGTTGTATTATATCTTATTTTACTGTTAAGCACTTGCGTACTTGCAACGCTGCATACGTTGACACTGGAGGTCTAGATTCGTTCAAAATAAATAAATGTAGCTTCGTTTAACAAAAAAATTTGAATCTTGCGAAAGCCTTGAAGGAGTAACCATCTGTTACTTATACCAGGGCGGGTAAGTGGTGGATAACCTCCACTACCCCCCAACCCGTTTGCAGGCCCAAAACAAATGTATGGATCAGTGAGCTCTCGGTATACTGCTTCCTTACAGCACTCGGCTTCTGTTAGAAATTAAACTTACAGACAATCATAATATTCTCAACGAATTTCAATAAAACGTATGAATTTCTTCGCTGCATGACTAGAGGGTCTTCACTAAAACAAAATGACGCATGTACAAAACGCAAACACGTAAATGATTTATTATATTTCCTTCGCTGAATAGAAGGCTATAAAGTGAGAGTATGTGATACGGAGAGACGTAGCGGCTACGGAGAGGTCAGAGTATAACCGATGAATATTTTTAACCTTCCAAACATTCGTGAGACCCCCTAGAACTCATACCCTAATCTTATCACGTCTAAGCCGAATCCCTCGCAAACAGTAACAGCGGTGGTACGAGAGGGTAGGATCGTTACTGTCGGGGGATGCAGATTAAGCAATATTTTGCATGCGAATGGTTCGTATTCTACAGGAAAACTTTGAAGATAATCATACTTGAATATCCTCAAATGAGCTGAAGAACGTCAAATAACGTAAAACATGTGGAATATAGTAAAAAAAATATCAAGTTAAGGTAAAAATGTCATGTAAAATTATAATTTTTATGAAATTATATATGTATTTTTTGGTTTATATACCAATTTCAATCCTAAAATCGACTTAAAAATATATTTTCATTAATCTATCAGGGGGGGGGGGGGGTGGTAGAAGACCCAGAGAAAATTAGGGGGCGTTGAGATGGCTCAGTGAGGGCGTGGCCAGGTAAAAAAAATATGGTCTTTAACAAAAAAACACGCTTAATACATAGGTACTAATAATGCAAAGTAGACTTTAATATTGGTTAATTTTTGTTCTTGCATGTATTGTACTAATTTTTATCATAATGTGTGCGAAAATTCACATATTTCGGTCGTTCGGGAAGTGGATGAAAATTGAACTAAAATAACCCATTACATTCAGATCTACATTTAATTGGATGACATGACATTTTTTATTATATACCTAATACTTTTATCTTATGCGTAGTATTATTATTAAAAATTGACAATATATCATAAATACGATAAGGAAGGAGAACGCAACCCGGTACTTAAAATACAAAAGAATGTTTTATTTGGTAAACAAAAAGGTATAACAATAAATTTATGGGTAAGGATAATTTAATATATATTTTTAATCAAATTATTGATTCCGTGACAGTTGAACCCCCCCCCCCCCCCCCACCACATAAGGTAAAAAAAAATTGGTAGGCTCTAGAAAAAAAATAATTCCCACAGTGGGCGGTGGGTAAATTAAGGTTGGGATCCAATGAACTAGAAGATAGATACTTTCCTGAGATTAATATTTAAATGTCACATTATTAATGTTTTTAAAATTCTAGTATGGATTAGATAAAATAAAGTAAATAAGGGCGCCAGAACGTTTTGCACGTCAAGACGTTTTTACTCCTGCAGCCCCCAAAGTAAAAAGAATACTGTTCAACGCTTTCTGTACCTCGCTGTACACATCAGAACTGTGGGTTGACTACACTGCAACCCAATGGCATAAGTTAAAGGTTGCTTACAATAACGCTTATCGCCAACTTTTCTGCCTACCGAGATACTGCAGTACTACGGAAATGTTCCTGGAGGGACGAGTGCACACTTTCCGAGCATTTCTCCGCCATCGCATGGAAAGTTTATGTCAGTCTGCGCCATTCGAAGAATGCGATCATCACCGCCATGACTGCCTGGATGGAGTCTCCTCTGATGGCCCTCTGGAGACGGGAGATGGTGAAATACCCCCCGTAAACGGCTATTTGCATTAATTTAAGTTTTTATTATTAATTTTTTAAACTTTATGAGTAAAATCTCAAATTATAATATTTAATTAAATGAAGACAATATTAGCGTTTATCGCATATTAAATGAAGACAATATTGAGTTTCGCTAATATTGTCTTCATTTAATTAAATATTATAATTTGAGATTTTACTCATAAAGTTTAAAAAATTAATAATAAATATTCATCCTAGACTTGCAGAAAAAGTCAATAGATGTCGCGTATTACAAATAAAATGGATAATAATTATCCAGACACTATCTAGATTGCATTTAGTTCGAGTTGAATCTTGTAATCACATATAAAGATAGCAGCCAATAATATGTGCGTTAAGTAAATGAAGATAATGTTGGTAGTTCTTAGTCGAAGTATGATACAGTTAAAAGTGACCGAATTAATATGGGTTCCGTAGCTTAATCGGTAGAGCTGTTTCCATGTAAGAAAAGGGTTCTGGGTTCGAGTCCCAGCGGAGCCAATATCTTTTCTGATTTTTCTGTCTCCAGATTTCGATTGAGTTTCGCTAATATTGTCTTCATTTAATTAAATATTAATTTAAGTGTTTAATATTTCATTTCTCATGCTTATTTGTTTTTATTTAATTTAGGTGTTGATATCAATTACTTTTTACCTCATCTTATTATTTGTCTTTCTTTTGTTATTTCAAAATATGGAATATATTGCACTGCACTTCCCTTGTATACATTCTGGAATAAACTATTAATATTATTATTATAACGTACACGTACAAATGATTCAAATAAATTAAAAGGTAAACCAAGAGAAATCTAATAAATACTGTTGAGGATTAAACGTTACAAGAACATGGCTCCGCCTTTTGTCCTGATGTCCCGCGTCGTGGATGCTCCCTTGTGCAGCCACATAGACATCCAAATTCAATAGACCAGAAATAACAGGTGAGGGGAAAAATCAACTATGGCGGTACGAAGAGGGGAAGATGACTGTCATTGGTTGAAAAATTAATCTGACAGTATATAGGCATCTCGCATTATAATATCATCATTTAGTTCTTAAAAGCAAAATCTGCTTTGAATGAATAGACCTTTTTACATGGGAGCGCGAATTGCTTGCCACGATAATAAAATATTTGCGTAGGCCAAATGTACACCCCAAAAAGATTCGCCCGTTTTCACATAGCAATATTTTTTTGCCGTGTTTAGTTAAGACACTTTTACAAATGTTTCATAATTTACTTACCCCTGTAACCAGCGACGAGCACACTAAGGAACCGCCCACATTTATGTGCACACTGATATGTAGGTATGTTGTATAGCACAAGCTACTGTTTTGGCGTGTTATTTTTTCGTTAAATGTATAGATGTTAGCTTCGCGCTGCCCACGGCAAGAATGATGACGTCACACATTTTAGATTCAAGCGATTCTCTATCCCCTCCACATGGGGCGAACTGGCGCCAAGGAGGAGCTCCAGCCGGTTCCATGGCGAGGGGGAAATAATACGTTTTTATCACTTAGGGCAGGTCCAGATATATTCATATGTCCGTGTGCAGCCATCATCTTAACTCAAGATTTCCGCAATGGATGCCACTTTTACTCTGTGACAACCAGCCAGATTGGGGATGTCAGATTGGAAACGAGGCAGTTAAGCGTCGATGACACAGAGCGAGTTTACAAGCTACGATCTGGGAAATTCACTATCTGTTAGTAAACTCGCTCAGTGTCATCGTGTTACTTGCTAACTAGCAGATTGTTGACAATCTACGAAAAAAGTTGAAAGGTCGTCAACTTTACTCGCTACACGCTTGCTCGTGGTTGGTTTATTTATGTTTTTCAAGATGGCTGCCAATAAACAGCTAATATCGACTGTCAAACATCACAGAATTAGTTCACGCAAGCGTCGTTCTTCTTGTCACTGGTGCTAGCAGCGACCTCAGTTTCTTCGCTACTGAGCAAGTGGACAGGCTTGTATATCATACCGCTTTAAAACTCAGTAGATAGTAGCGTGTAAACTCGCTCTGTGTCATCGAGCCTTTAGATGTAAACTGCCACAAGTTTAGCGGGTGTTTATAATGACAGATCTCCGGGAAATGTGAAAAGAACAAATATGCTACACATCCTCTGAAATCTTTCACCACCGTTCTAGTACCATCTATCGTTCATATATCACCGCATTGACACATTTTGTATGAGATATCGCCCTCGCAGTTTAAGGGGCGGTGCACGTATGCCGGACACGCACCGGGCGGCGGTGGCTGGGGGTGGTCAGGGGAGGACTGAGGATGACTGGGGGAGGGAATACCCTCGCAAGCCGTCCCGCAAAACGCTGACTTGATACAAGAAAGGGACGACTCGGGGACCCGCCAATCTATAAAACGTCCTGAAGACAACACTTATATTTTATCTTATAGACGTACAGCATACACCGAACACCCAGTATATGACTATCGTAAGTAAAAAATAGATTTTTTTAATCCAAATAAAAATGTAATTTTTTTCCTTAACTGAGAATTTTTGTAAACAAAATTTGAGCACTGCACAAGATTTCGAACTGCTCTCAGCGGTCTTTTTTTTTAAAATTAACTACATACAGAAGGCCTCAAGGAAAAAAATATTCTTTCTGGACCCATGTCATCATTGGGGTTGCTGTGTGAAGGGTCTTTTTGAGGAGAGGAAAGGAGCGAACATGGAACAGGTTATTATAGAGACCCTTGTTGTAAAAAGGAGGAAACACAGAGGCCGGTAAATTGTTCTACAGCCGAGCTGTTGAACTCATAAACGACTCATAGAATTGACCCGTTCTCATGTGACCAATGGCGTTTGGTGTGTTTTCAGACTATGCACCGGTGCCAAGGGATCGATGACGCTAGTTCCTCGGAGCATCTTCCACTATAATACCGGTTAAACAAGGACAGCGTACCTGCCTGATGCCTGTGCAATTTATTGTTTGATAAGATAGGGGAATCTATGTAATGAACGGACCGCCCGTTTCTGCACAGAGTCAATGTTTTTTTTTTTTTTGTAAAACATGTGTCTAAATTTATATATTATTTGCATTTTTGTTAAAAATTAGAAAATTATTGTTCGAAAAATTGGTCATAAAATTGGTCGGAAAGTTTGTCGGAATACGGATCGGGGAACTGTTATATAGCATTTTTCTTTTTCAATTTGTTATGAGAAGTTCAGAAATTTTTTATGTTTAAAATTGTTGATCGTTTTTGAGATGTTTTTCGAAAAATATGTCCAGAAAAGATGGAAAAACATTTTTCTCCGAAAATTGGTCGTAAGATGATCATGAAATCGAGTAAAAGTTTTTGAAACTGAGAAAATCCAAATTTCGAGAATTTAACTTTGTGTCATTATTTCTGCTATAGAAATAAGATCCACGAGGCATATGTGTGGTAAAATCATGTATGATCATGTGAGATATGTGGAGATCCGCAAAGAATGCAAGGTTTATAAGTAAGCTTAAGAAAGGGACGCTAAAAGAGTTTGCGCATGTAAAGCGAATGAATGAAGAATGGAGTGTAAAGAGAATATGTGACGCAAATGTGAATGGTAGAATAAGTCGGGGACGCCCGAGGAAGACAAGGCACTATCAAGTGAATCAGATACTTGAGTCGGGCCATGTCAAGAGTCAGAATAATAGAAGAGTATGTGTGATGTGATGTATGAATGTGAATGAGGCAATGAGTGCATGCCAAGACCGAGTTCATTGGAGGTCCGTCCTCTCTGCCTACCCCTGCAGGGAAACGGCGTAATGGTTAATTATTTAGTCACTGTTCGGAGATACTGTTTGAAAACTACACTTTAATTTTGGGAGGCGGGTATGGGTACCACCGACCCGCGAACCATTTATCGGATAACCAACACCTCTGCCAAGGGTCACTCCTAGTGATTCGGTGTTGGATAGCAGGAGTGCCCGGTTCATGGGGTGAAATTTGTCAAGGTCTTGGAGGCTGATGTGTCTGCCTATCTGCTGTGTGGCAGGCCAGATCGAGTTGAGGAGATTTTTGGACCTCTCCAGCCAGAATCCCTCGATCCATCGCCTTGGGGATGGATCCATACGTCCGTCACTCCTAGACACACTGACCCCCAGATTCCTACCCACCCCTCATACCTATATCTTTCCCAGAACTTCCTCTTCACCTGTCATTAAAAAAAAACCTCCACACAAAATCCCCTAAGACAGGGCCGGATCTACGAAATCTGGCGCCCTGTGCAGTAGGTACCGATGGCGCCCCCCCCCCCTACATTTTTATTTTGATTAAAAATTCGTCCACCCCAATTTTTTAAAAATTTTTTTATTTAATTATTATTTTTTTTACACTAATTTATCAAATAAAATCAAGACATATAAAGGGTGTAACTTTTCCAAGTGACCTGGCGGTAGCTCTCACACTCGTTTTTTTTTTAAAGAGAGGATCGCCAGGAGCCCTATACTCTCTGAATCTATTGGGTAAACATAAATTATGGTGCTATTTTAATTATTTTAGGAAAAACTCTTTGCAAGTTATGCTTTAAAATAATACAACGAATTGTTTGTTTGTGCCCGTACCATGATTTAGAATATAGGTTACGAGACAATGCGGATGGTTTCGCTGAACTAGGTCCATTATACATTCTTGAGATTTACTGCGTTTATGTACCTATATACCCAACGCGAATATTAGAAAAAGCAAATACAAATACGTTCTCATGGCAACGTACAACACAAGAATAGCATCTACTAGCTTCTGACAGGCAGTCCCGACGAGAGACAGTGAGCAGTGATAATAAGAATATAACCTCAAATTTGTACCTTGCATTTCCCCTGTGTTGAGCGAACAAACACTAAACACTGACGTATTGTATCAACGGCTTACGAACAAAAATACCGCGCTGTGATTGGTTATTGAATTTGGATCGCACCTATATGGCAGATCCGGCGCTGCCCTAAGATGACAAAGGCCCTGAGAGAAATGATTTTCCTCAAGGCCTCGTATGTTAAGCCAATGTAAAAAAATGGTTCTATTTTAAAATAACAGAGTGCGCCACTTCCATTTACAACAATCCTAAACTGTATAGTCATTCTGATAATAACCCTATCAGTTGGCCATGACGAAGAAGTTGACCTTACCAGTTTATTTTAAAATCAAATTAACTTATTTCTTAACTGCTTTCTGACCTTGAACCACCATACCCCAAAACGCTAAATACAAAGCAACTCCGCAACTTAATAATGTTTCTCGATTACAAGCACGTCAAATATGAAAATGAGTGAGCAATAAATTTAGCATAGCAGGCACTTAGCAGAAAGCGAGCGACGTTTTATACGGTGGGGAGAAGGTTACAACCACCAAGTGAACCGAAATGTCGAACACATTACCCTTTTTATTGCGTTCTGAAATTTGCATATCGTTCGGATTTATGACCTGCTATAATGTTCGGGGTGAAATCAAAAGGTCTACCGAAATCATAACACGCAAAATCTGCATAACTTTTTTTTTACATTAGCTGCATACAAGGAGCCCGGAATAAAATAATTCACCTCAGGGCCTGTCATCTTTGGGGATGCCATGTGGAGGATATTTTTAGAATAGAAAGGAGAGGAAGTTCTTAGAAGGAAGATGGTATTTTTTTTTTTTTTTTTTAATGCCGGCAACCCGGGCGTTTATTGTAACAATAATCATATACAAACAAGTTAGTAGCCCGCCTCACTAGACTAAGTCTGTTCCGAGGCGGGTACATATATATACACATTAACTTACACACATATACATTTACATATATGTACATACATAAAACATACTTATGTTCATACACACATACACGAATATGCGCACGTACATACACACAGGCAATCGCATACGTGTACATAATCGAACACATAGATACATATTAAAACATAGGTATGAGGGGTGGGTAGGAATTTGGGGGTCAATTTGTCCAGGAGGTCTGAATCCATCTCTCTCACTGTAGTGCAAGGCAATTTTTCGAGAGTCCTGCTGGAGAGATCCCCAACCAGTTTCTCCCGATCTGGCATGCCACGCACTTGGTGGGCAGACTCATCTGCCGCCAAGACCATAACAAACCTCACCCCTATAACCCGGGCACCCCTGCCAAGTCACCAAATGTAGCGAAAGCAAAAAAAAATGAAAGGGAACAAGTCACAAAACTTAAAAGATAACAGACACAACTGGGACTCGAACCCAGAACCACTCGTCTTATCTGGACAAATCAATAGCCTTATCAATAACATCTCTTATTTAAGCGTAATATTTCGAATTTCAGAATTAACGATATTATCTTCGACTAATTTTTTTCTCCATGTTATTCGAAAAACTAACATTTTCATTGGAAACTATTGTTCGAAGAACTGGTTTGTATTAGATAGTGTCTCGGTTATCCGAGACACTATCTATTGTGAGATAAGTTTTAATTCTTCGTGCCTACTTGTGCCTTCCACGGAGGTCTTATGTAGTACCGATAAGGCAAATTATGACCGTGTAATTAATATAACTGTACATTGTACTGCTATACTGTTATTAAAAACATGTAATTAAGTACCCTTATTCGCTCAACAATGAACCTGTCATATAATATATGACAGGTTCATTGTTGAGCGAATAAGAACACCAAGATCTTCACATTCCATTTTAGATATTATCTAAAATGGAATGTGAAGATCTTGGTGTTATCCTTGATAGCGAACTTATACATAATAAGCACATCAACTCAATCGTTCACAGGTCATATAAAATGCTTGGTTTTATTCTTTGTGTAAGTAAAGTGTTCAGTAATCCACGTACAGTAGTAATGTTATATTTTGCATGAGTCAGAAGTACACTGGAATATGCCTCGCAATTTGGAACCCGCAGTATAAAGTATACATAGAAAGCATAGAACATATTCAACTATCTATTGTATTTATATACATCCGATTTAAAAAGGTGGCATTAGCCGAATTGGTAAGGCTTTATCCCGGTAAGACAAGTGGTCTGGTTCGAGCTCCAGTTGCGACGGTTATCTTTTTTATTTTTATGTGTCTTGTTTTCTTTCATATTTGTGTTTCGATTTTTTTTAAAATTTTATACTAGCTTTTGCACCCGGCTTGGCTCGCATAGTATTAGGGGGGTTCAGCACCCCCCTTCCCCCTCCGCCTCTCTACTCCTCCCCTGCCCCCCTCCCCCCCTCACCCACCCTATATACCCGTTACATTCACTTTTCGAACAGCTCGCGTGCCACCTATTAAAGCGTAACTATCAAACACACAGAGTTTCGTATTTATAATATTAGCATAGATTAGTATTTCATACATATTTAAATTTTAACTATCAAAGCGATCTCCATAGTAACCTAAACAAATAACAAAATGATAGCGCACGTCAAATACTGACTTATTGTTATCAAGCAACGATTGGTTTTGCTTTACGTCTGAACAATAAACGTATAATAAATAATTTCTTAACGCCAGAGCTTATTCATAACGCCAGAGCTTACCAATATATACAGCCTATGTTGTTCGCAAATAATGTAGCTTTCTATTAGTGAAAGAATTTTTAAAGTCTATTCCGTATTTTTTGCGTGAAAGAGTAACAAACATCCATAAATACAAACTTTCGCCCTTTTTTTCGCCGCATTAATTTGGTACCTACTTTAAAAATTGAATTCAAACAAAACAAATCACATTCTTCGTGCCTACTTGTGCCTTCCACGGAGGTCTTATGTTGTACCGATAAGGCAAATAATGACCGTGTAATTAATATAACTGTACATTGTACTGCTATACTGTTATTAAAAACATGTAATTAAGTACCCTTATTCACTCAACAATGAACCTGTTATATATCTAAAATGGAATGTGAAGATCTTGGTGTTAACCTTGATAGCGAACTTATATTTAATAAGCACATCAACTCAATCGTTTACAGGTCATATAAAATGCTTAATTTTGTTCTTTGTGTATGTTAAGTGTTCAGTAACCCACGTACAGTAGTAATGTTATATTTTGCATTAGTCAGAAGTACACTGGAATATGCCTCGCAATTTGGAACCCGCAGAATAAAGTATACATAGAAAGCATAGAACATATTCAAAACCAATTATAAAATATATTATTTTCAAATCTACCGTACTGAACTTCTTTCCCTTATTAATTTTAACATACCCTTAGACGTACACGCCATACAGATTTATTCCACACGTTTAATTACAAGACAAATGTAGCAAATAATTCGCCAAACAATCGTGCTCTTCATATGTTCAATAATATTGGTCTAAATTCTAACATCGACATTTTCTCCGATTCACTGCCTAAATTTAAAAAGAGCAACATGTCAATAATATAATTTATTTAATGCACATACATACCTACATACATACATACTCACACACACACATTCGTACCTTTCCACTACGCATATCATCCGGTAATTATTACTATATACACTAAATAAGACACCACAATGCAACACATCATAGGTACCCGTCATGAAATATGCTTAATAATTGTAAATTGTTTTCACCACTGTAAATAATGTACTTTGTTTCTGTTTATAAATAAATTATACAGGTGAATTCAATTATTACTTGGGGCATTAGATCTTGAGTTGATCGAATAATCTGCCTTGAACTACCTATTTTGGTATCAGGTAATTATAATCATTACTAAACAAAGCCCTACTGCTTCTATTGTTTTCATCGATTTAGTGTATTCGCTTACGGGGCTACTAAAAAGAAACCAGTATGCAACTCAAGTTGCTACCCTGTGTATTTCAATGGTGGTCCGCACACGACGGAACTTCGCAAAAACCAGTTGTAAACGGCGACGCAACCAGCCCCCCTCAGCGTTGTCGAATAATTACGAGGATTGCATAAGTATAACACAAGAACAACAGTGAGGAGGATTATGAATGAAATAAAGAATTTTTATTAAAATCTTGATTTATTTTTATTTAACCGTGGGATATTTTACCGTGTTACGCTTTCTCATTCCAGCCAACGCACAGTTAATAAATTTTGTTTAATTTTATTTTAATTGGGTACCTAAATGTCTAATCTTTTAAGAATTAAAAAAAAACAAACATTTTAGCTGCTGGCGACGTATGGCCCCATCGCATATACTCATTACCTCGAAACGCGAACGAGTAATTTTATATCTGTCGAGTTTGGATTTCTCCGCGGGTGAACGTGTGCACGTAATCGTGATAATTCAATTATAACTATTGTGTTTTTCTGAATCTTTATAATGAAATCTAGGAAATCAGGTGATTATCATAAATATTTAACTTGTGTTTAGAGTGATAAAAAATATTGGATTAACGATTTTTCAAAATGTATTTTTTCTGTAAGTGTAGAATGTATTCTGTAAGTGTAGAATGTATTCTGTAAGTGTAGAATGTGTTTAATGGATATGAATGTCTCAAATTAACTTTAGTTTTGTGATATATTCATGATTTACTTTAACAACTTTTAATTTTGTTCAGCACCAAAGCGATTTTTGATATTCAGATCGATATATACAAATTTCATAGCGCCATTATTTACAGAAACACTCTTCTGCTAAAATGCTACATTCTGTAAAAAAATTGAGTCAATCTCTCTATTAGTTTCCGAGATATGCGAACGCAAACATACGGAACCTAATTTTGTATATATACAGGATGTTAAGGGACATACTTGACTTACGTTAACCAGTGATTCCTGACATTATTTGGAGTAAAAAATGAATATAAAATTTTGGTATCCGTGTCTACAAAATCATAAAAAAATGGTAGTTGTTGAACAGTTGGAGGCTGGGTAAGGGGTTCGTCGGACATCCGGCTGAGTGACCAGTGACGACATGCGAAAGAATTTTTTTTTGTTTGATTTTGAAGAAAAAAAAATTGAAAAAAAAAAGTCGTCAAAAAAAGTCACCGGAGACAAAAATTTCGTTTAAATTTTTTACTCCAAATAATGTCAGGAATCTCTGGTTAAAGAAAGTCAAGTACGTCCCTTAATACCCTGTATATATATAGATTGCTGTAAATTTTAAAAACTACTGTACCAGGTTGAATCGCGCAATATATATATTTTTTAACAATTTTTTCATATAACGATAATTTGTAAAGACCTAAAAACATACTAAAATAATAAAGTTACGCTAGATACTCAAAATTACTAACTGTGCAACGTCGAGAAAAGAATCAACTTTTAAAAAGGGAAGAAAAAAACAAGTTTTTGAGATTCAGAACGATAGAGTTGTTTTAATATTTGGCATCTCATTAAAAATTCCAAAAATACAGACATTTAAATCAACAAAATAAGCAAACAGAACGGTTTTCAATTTTTAGCAGATCCGACATACTCGTAGTTCTTCGGGACCGTCGCGTCGATCTGAAAGGATGTGACCCGGGTATTTGCCATGTTAGGTCAAAAGCAGTTCATTTACTTCTAGCCAGATTGCTTCTTCTACTTCTTCTTCTTGGATGGCGCTACAGCCCATATCGAGCTTTGGCCTCCTGCAACATTCGCCTCAGACTCCTACTGTCATCAGCGTCTAACTTCCAGTTTGTTTCCTGGAGAATCTGTGCTGCATCCCCTTTTACCTCGTTTTCCCACCTCAGTCTGGGTCTTCCCAGTTTTCTCCTTCCACCTGGCCCAGTCATAATTCTTTTTGGGACGCGTGTGTCCGGCTTTATCTGTACATGCCCAGCACATCTCAACCTAAGGAGTCTCATATGGGCTGAGATGTTAGGGGCCTGATATCATACAGTTCTTTGTTGTGCCGGATGTGCCACAGTTCCCCCTCTTTCATGAGTCCACATATTTTTTTTTTTTTTTTTTTTTTTTTTTTTTTTTTATTTATTATTTTTTAGCATATAAAATATAATGTACATTTAGATGATGTATTAATTTGCTTACATGTTCATATTCAAATATGTTAATACCACTCTTCCATGGAAGCGTTAGCTTGTGTCTGGAAGAGTAGTGTACATTTTTTAATGCTATATTTAAGTTCTTAAATTACAATGTGAATGTAAAAAACAATAAGTTGTAAGTTCGGTGATATGTGATTATAAGTATTTATGTATCTACTATCAAAACAATTTTACTGTTTGGATAATGTGTCCAGAATTATTGTAATTAGTTGCTAAAAACAATACAAAATTTAACTTATTTGAAGAATGGAGTATCACTTGGAAACTGAGTTATAAGTAGATTAGATTAGTCGGAAACTGTTTTTTTTTTTTTTTTGAGATTATCTTTAAAATATTTTTTTACAGTGTTTATTAATTGGATTTTATCATTAATTTTTCTAATTTCATCCGGTAATCGGTTGAAAATAAGTCTTCCTTGATAAGTATAATAATTTTGTGCAAAGGAAGTGTTTAATTTTGGGCATGAAAAAATATATTTATGTCTAGTACGGTTTTCAGTTATAAATTGATATTTTTCTTTTTCTTTTATAATTTGAATCAATGCATTTCTATTGTATAGATCTTTGAAAGATGGTACTTGGAATTCCTTAAATAATTGATCCGTTGGGTAGTCAGAAGGTTTTTTTAATATGATTTTAATTATTAGCCTCTGCACAACTTCAATTGGGGAAAGATTAGTTTTGTATGCGGATCCCCAGCTAATGATAGCATATTGTAAAGTTGATTGAACCAAAGCGTAATATATTAGATATAAGTTTTTTACAGATAAAAAATTTCTGATTCTTAAAAATATATAAATCAATTTTCTAATTTTTTTACAACTTGACAAATTTGTTCCTTCCATTTCAAATTTTTATCGATAATGACTCCTAAATATTTGATTGTGTTTGTTGTTTTTAATATTGTGCAGTTTTGGATACAATAATTTTTACTATGTGTTTTGGAATTATCATGGATGATGATATCAATGTTTTTAGGGGTATCATTTTTGTGTATTGCAAATGGAATTACAAATGTTTTATCACCATTTAGTGATAGTAAATTTACGTCGAAGAAATTCTTTAAAATATTTATGTCTTCGGTGGCTTTAAATGTTACTTTTTGCCAAGTTTTATCGCTAATTATTAGTACCGTATCATCGGCGTATGAAGTAATTTGGCCATGTAGTGGTTGAAAAAAAATGTCATTAACATATATGGTGAAAAGGATTGGTCCGATTACTGTACCTTGAGGGATTCCAAAGTCTGATATTTCTTTATCGCTATTAATCTGATTTATTTTTACGACTTGCGGTCGATTTTTTAGGTAGTTCGAAATCCATTTAATTGCATTGTCTTTTATACCTATATTGTTTAGTTTTTTTAGTAATATCTCATGGGATATACTATCAAAAGCTTTTCTGAGATCAATAAATATACCGGCACATTTTTCACCTTTATCCAATGATTCATTGATGTATGAGGTTACATTAGCAATAGCATCTTGTGTGCTGAGTGACTTTATAAAACCAAATTGGTTTTTGTGAAGAATTTTATTACTTTCTAGGAAACCGACCAATTGGTTTTTCACAATTTTTTCAAAAATCTTTCCAATGTTTGAGATTAGACAAATTGGGCGATAGTTAGTTACTTGTTGAGGATCTCCAGATTTATAAATAGGTGAAATAATTGTATTTTTATAGTTTGTCGGAAATATTCCCTCTGTTAAACTTAAGTTTATCAAATGAGTAATTGGTTTTACCAAATGAATTTTCATGGATTTTAGAAAATGTACTGTAATAAGGTCAAATCCGGGAGACGAACCTCCTTTCATGCCTTCTATTATTTTTAACACTTCACTTTCTGAGGTTGTTTCAAATTTTGATAAATTATTTTGATTTTGTACATTTTCAATCGTTTGTTTTTTCGGGTTAAAAGATTTATTGATATTTTTCGCAAGATTTTTTGCTACATTAGCAAAAAAAGAATTAAATATGTTTGCACATTGTTTAGGTTGAATATTAGCATCTATTATTTTATTTTCATGTTCAATGTATTTTATTTTTTGTGTTTTTTTAGTGTTATCCATGGCTAAGTTGACTGTTTTCCATATTTGTTTATTGTTATTGTCTGTAGAAAGTATTTTATTTTTGAAATAGTCTTCTTTATTTTTTTTGATACAGTTTGTTAATTTATTTTTAAATTTTTTGTAAAAAGTGTATGCTTTTTCATTTAGAGGATTTTTCAATGCTGTTTTATAAAGTTTTTCATTGTTTCTAATTGATATTATAAGTCCTTGTGTTATCCAAGGCTTTAAAATTCTTAGTTTAGATTTAATGCGGACTGTAGTTTCAGTAGTTGAATTTTTTACGTGTTGAGACAATATATTTTCAAAGTTTTTTGAGCAAGTCTCGGTATCATAACTATTTAACACGTTGTTCCATTGTTCATTTCTTAGTTTTTTGGATAAAATAGTCATATTTGTGTAGGAATTTGTCTTTGTTAGATTAAATTTTTTATGTTTAATTTTGTTATCATAGAGAAGAATGCATGCATGGTGGTCAGTTATATTCGTTTTCCAAACAATTGATTTGATTTTGTCGATATCTTTAATATTTATGTTAGTCCATATATGGTCTAAACAAGATGGAGTGTGATTTTTTATCTCTCTCGTATTTTTATTAATGCACGATATGAAGTTAAATTCAGTCATACAATTAATATATTCATTTTTGAAATTATTTTCTACGTTTTCATTAATGTTTAAATTGAAGTCTCCTGCAATAAAGCAAAGTTTATTACTAAATTTTAACAGTATGTGTTTAAATTCATTTATAAATGACGAGATATTCGAACCGTGTGTTCTGTAAACAGCTATTATGTGGTAGTTTGTTTTGTCGAGTTTTAATTGTATTTCAATACAGTTTACTAGATGTATAGGATGTTCAGTTATTTTAACAATACTAAATTTATCGTGAATGAATATGACGAGACCACTATTTTTATTGATGTTTATTTTGGTTGTAACATAATTATATTCTGGTAAATGATAGGTGGGTGATTCGTCATTAGTAAAAGTTTCTGATAATATTATGATGTCAGGTTTTTTATTTAGATTGTTTAATTTTAGAATTAATTCATCCCAATTTCGTTCCATACTTCGTATATTACTATGAAAAATGAAAATATTATTGAGATTCTTTGAGATTATGTCATTACATGAATCGGTGTATACACACTCATATTCTTGTATTTTAAAATTATTTTCTAATTCATTAGCTATGAAGTCATCCATTTAGTAAAAATATTAATGTGATATTGATTTCTTTTAAATATATAGAGTATTTTCAAAGTAGAGTGTGACATAGAGTTAGTAATACAAATACGGATTTTATAATGTGTAGAGATTGTTGAAGAATGTTCCGGTTTTTTATTGATCATATATTGATTGATCACATCTTTATCATTACTAGCATAATCATTTACAATATTTAAATGCATATCTCGTATAATAATATTATCTATATTTCTAAAATTCAATAAAACGTTTTTTGATTCTACTATAAATTGTTGTACTGTAGACTTATGTGTAGGATAAATAGCAATATAATACGATAATTTATTTACATCTTTAAATTTTATATTTAAAATATTAACATCATAATCATTAATTACTTCATTAATTTTGAGAACATTATACTGGTTGGAAATAGATATTCCAATATCAGAGTTTTTGTTTATTCTTATTATTGTTACCTGGTACCCTGGAATGGAGTAATTAGTTTCGCCAGTAGAGTAGGTCTTTATAAACCCAATCAAGCCCGGGAAAAAAAATATTTCTTTTAAAGATATTATTAATTTTTCAAAAAAAATTTTTACGCTTTTAATATTTTTATGAAATTGAGTAAATCTTTTTTCAGTGCAAATAAAATAGAAATCTCTTATAGAGTGATATAAGTTTTCTTCAATACATATTTTTTTATCTAATGCGTTACATAAAAAATCATTCATTGTTAATTTATAGATAAGAGTTTGAGGAAATGAAAATTTACAATATTTATTCGTAGTCAATGCGTTCTTTGGCAATTCGAAGCATTTTTTGCCGGTAAAGGCATTTTATGCTATCGACTCTATGATCGGTGGAATAGTTCATATCAAACCTTTTGTTTTGGACACAGCAGTTGTTGCAGATTGGAGTTTGTTCTTTGTTTTCACATTTGGATAGTACAGTGGGTTGCCATATTAATAGGGACACTTCTAAAATTTTGCAATTCTTGTGTTTACATTGTCTCTACTTCTAAATTACCTAGATATTATGGCCATTCCTTCGTTATTTTTGCTGCCGATATCACCGCGGACTCTTTTAATATGTGGAAATACTAGCAATGGATCACACCTCTGAAAAAAACAAGATTATGTCCACCTGGCCAGCATTTTTGTGAAAACGTGTGATCGTAGGTTTCGTAAATAAATATTCGTAATAATTATTTTAATGAGTTTTAACAGTTCAGCTGTACGACAACGTAAGTAATTATTAATTATCTACCACTTTTGTAAAGTTTGTCTTAATTTTTTATTTCAATTAATAATTTAGCCATGTTTAATTCAATATTGGGTTTTTTCAGTAAGGGCAGGTCTTCAGACTCGTGCCCAAGGAAATGTGCGGAAGAGAAGACACTATTATTAAACACCAAACATTCCGAATAGGAAATAGCAGCCAAAACAGGTATTTCAAAGTTTGTGGTTAACAGGATAAAGAAAAAAATCAGTCAAAACCTGCCCCTTGAAGTGGATTGCGATGGTAAATTTGGCAAAAAAAACGAATAACCACGCCTCATACTGACCGCAAAATTAGACATCTGACTCCAAAATCGTAAAAAGAGTATGACTCATCTGACCCTGATAATCAACGAAGAAGGTATTGAAGTCTCCCAAAGGACAGTCCAGCGGTGGCTGGCTGAGGAGAACCTCATTGGTCATCGACCAGCTGAAAAACTTCGCCTGACGGCAGCTATGAGGAAAAAATCACTAGAATGGGTCAAGGCTTACCAAAACAACACTCTTGAGAACAAGAGGATAGGAAATTGATATTTTTGTGGTTTTCAAGCTTTTAAAAAATTCCATTTGTCTGACTTTGGTATTTTTAGGTCTGTTTCTCTGACGAGTTCATATTCCAAATTTTGGTGGAAAAATCATCGTTCGTCCGACGGTTCCAATTGGAGAATTTCCACCCGGGCTGCCTTGTGGAGACGATCAAACACCCCACCAGTATCCACCTTATGGTCAATCATCTCTTCCAATGGGATGGGGCGCCTCCCCATCACGCAAGGGACTGTGAGGAAGGATGAACACAGACAAGTACTAGAAAATCGGTTGCTGCCTCAGTCGGAAAATGGTTCCCTGGTGACCAGGATTACGTATTTATACACGATTCTGCACCCTACCATAAAGCCATGACTGTCACTGCATTTCTGGCTGAAAAAAATGTGGAGGTTTAACCTTGTCCAGGGAATTCCCCTGACATTAACCCCATTGAACCCTCCTGAGAGCTCAAGACGACGGAGATTACCATGGAGGTGATCACAACCAAGGAGCAGCTCATCGAAATCCTCATCCGAGAGTGGCATTACTCTCCTGAGCCAAAGCGCAATGCAAAACTGTGCATTGAGAGTATGCCACGGCTTGTACAGGCTGAAGTAGCAGCTAAAGGCGATATTACAAAATATGAACTTTCCGTGCAATAATGTTTCAAAATATTATAATAATAAAAATAAATGCAGATTAATAACAAATATGGTGTTTAAATAATCCAAACTAAATGTTCTTCTTAATAAATAATAATAACTGTACCTAAAATCAGAAATACCTTTGTTATACGTATACAAAAGTGAGAAAACTCATTTTTCGAAGGTGTCCCTATTAATATGGCAACCCACTGTATATGTTCCTTAGTGCAATGAGGGCAAATGGGAGGCTGCGTCCTGGCGAGACATCTTTGAGCTGTGTGGCCGAACTTGAGGCAATGGTAACATTGTGTGAGCGGGCTGCAGTCGCTGACGTACACTCTTTGGAATTTGATGTTTAATTTTTTTTTATCAATTAGTTTTTTCCTTAATTGTCCAGTTGTTTCGATAATGTAGTTAGTGGTGTCGTTTTCTTTTCCTTCATTGTACTTATTTTTTAATTCCTTGATAAGCTTAATGTCTTTTTTGTCTTCTAGGGTTAATCCTTCATTTTGTTGTACAATCCCGTTTATAATTTCTTCTTCAGTCAATTGGCATTGCAGGCTTTTCAACATTAAGCACGGTTTCCTTTTTTTTATTTCTTCGGCCGATACTTCTTTTCCAATTACTTTATTTATCTCTTCGGTTAATTTTTCTGCATCTTCTTTTTTTTGGCAAGAAATCACTAATTTTTGTTCTCCGATCTTTTTTACTCCATTTACTCCAACTTTTATTTTTGTTAAATTAATATTTTTTTGAATTTTTATTTTTATGTCCTCGGCCTTCAAGGTGTTTTTTGAGGTAATTAAAATGGCGTATTTCTGTTCTGCATTATATGAAGTTTCTGAGAAGTTTTTATTGTTACTTAGTGCACTCGCGTATGATTTTTTTGTTATTTTGATGGATTTCTTCGAGTTTCTGTGTGTAGTGATGATTATTTTTAATATTAATTTCTTGTAATTCTATGATCTTCTTTTGTAGACTAATTAGTTCGTGATGAATTTTTTCTTCCAGTGATACAATATTTTGTTCCAGTGTTAATTTTATTTTTGAGTCTTTCACTGAAGTGATCTTATTAACTAAGTCTTTAATATTTTTAAAAATTTCTTCGGTTTCCATATTTAATTAATGGAATCTTAATTCTCTTAATCTTAATCTTAACTCTCTATTCTTCTCAACACTTTTCTTACAAAAGTATCCAGCATTTCAGCCATCTTCGCGTCAGTGTTAGAGCCTTACATCCATATGCCAATACAGTTCTGACAATGGTCTTATGTATTATGGTTACTTTGGTTTTCCTGTGGATGCTACGTTACTTGCCAGATTGCTACCATAATCATATTGGACAAGCAAATTTGTTTTCAATAACAGAAATTTTCATTGGAAAAATATAGTTCAATCTGAAGCAGTTTTATGTAATAATTTGATGGAATTATTTGATGAAGATTGGTTATTGTCTTGTTGTCTGCTAAAGTGGGTACCTACTCAAGAAAATCAAAATTGGTTTTCTCAAGAATTTACTTGAAATTTTCAATTATTTCACCACATTAAATCCCGAGCTTTGATGTCTCGGTATTGGTTAATCCCGGGTATTTCCAAGAATATTAAGACTTGGAAAGTGTGTAGGTACTTGGTCTAGATATTTGAATATTATTGGTATTAAATACTTATAGTAGATTGATCAAAGATTGTCTATGATTAGAGTGAATGCTGTGGGAATGAGATAACTGAGGCGTACGTGTGAAATTACTATAATATTACTAAGGTGGGGATCAGGAAAGAATGCAAGGCTGATGTCAGTATTTTGAAAAAGTTTAAAGGAGGACACTAATAAAATGGTTTGGATATAGACATGTAGAGAGGATGAACAGAGAAAATATTGCTCTGAGAATATATCGTTACTCCAAAGTGATTGGCAGTACTTCGATAGGTACTTCCGAATTTTCCTCTTTCACATCTCTTTCCTTACCAGTCCATTCAGCCTGACAATTATTTTTTTTTTACATGAGCTCCATACAGGAGGCCCTGAGGAAAATAATTTCCCTCAGGGCCTATGTCATCTTTGGGGATGCTGTGTGGAGGGTTTTTAAGGAAAGGAAGGAGAGGAGAGTTCTGGGAAGGGTTTAAGGGGGTGGGTAGGAATCTGGGGTTCAGTGTGTCCTGGTCATCTGCCTCCAAGACCTAGACAAACCTCACCCCCATGAACCCGGGCACCCCCGCTAAATCACCAAACGTAGCGAACCACTTGGGGTGACCTATGGCAGAGGTGTTGATTATCCAATAAAGGTTCCCGGGGCGGTGGTACCCATTCCCGCCTCCCGAATTACTCGTAATTCATCATTACTCGTAGAGGCTGTAATATACCTCTGGGCTGGAGCCCCAAAATACTTGATAAACCTACTTGAGTGCAAAGTAGGGTGGTCCGCCTTATGGACAATCCGTTGTTTATAGACCGGTTGCCATTTCTAATGCATGTTCTACAGGTGTTTTAATAGAGCCTGCTCTAAGGAACTAGCAACGCTGATCCCCAGTGCACCGGTGCACGTACGTGAAACTCGACAGACATGACCCGTTTTGATGTTGACTTCATAAAAACGGCTCCTTATTTCGACTCGTTTTTAACACCCGACGCAAGGATCGCTGTGCCTCTGTGTGTCTGTCTGAGGCATCGTAGCTCCTAAACAAATGGACCGATTACGTTGCCGTTTTTTTTTTGTAGAAAGCTGACATGATCGAGATGATTCATAGCTACAATTCGTGAAAATCGTTCAGGCGTTTCAAGGTCATCAACTCTTTTTTATGTCGGGGGTTGCTTAAAATTTTGAAAATTTTACTTAGATATAGTAAGAATTCAAAACAGGGCTCGTACGGTCTTTTTTGTGTAAATCGGCTTGTATTTGGAACGAGTTATTTCAGCTAATCCCTTCCTGTAACTACTACCTTCTCCCGCCTCAGAACGCTGCCCAACCGGGTGTGACATAGTTCCCCTGTCTAGACACTATACAGACAGGAGCGCTCTTGTGAGCTGTCACATAAAATAATAATAAAAAAATGCTGAAAAATTTTACGATAATTAGTGGCAAATTGTATAACTATTCGATCGCACCCCTTATTTTCACCCTAACAAACATAACGAGCACACTTTTGATTGCGCGCACTAAAGTAAAATTTAGTTGCGGTGAATAAGTTATTATTCCCAAATACTGCCATTCCGATAGCTAACAAACAGTACACTGCTTCGGCGATATTAAACTATATAGTATCGCTTTATATAAGTAGTTGCAAAGAAAACGCGAAAACTGATAAAGCTATGAAAGTTCTGACTGATTTTTACGATTTGCAAAAATCAATCTCAGAGCTTGGCGCCAGGGAGATTATGGCACCCTTTATTAATGTAGTTTGGGAGCAGGGCCGGATCTACGAAATCTGGCGCCCTGTGCAATAGGTACCGATGGCGCCCCCCCTACATTTTTATTTTGATTAAAAATTCGTTCACCCCAATTTTTTTTATTTAATTATTTTTTTTTACACTAATTTATCAAATAAAATCAAGACATATAAAGGGTGTAACTTTTCCAAGTGACCTGGCGGTAGCTCTCACACTCGTTCTCATGGCAACGTACAACACAAGAATAGCATCTACAGCTTCTGACTAGCAACAGGCAGTCCCGACGAGAGACAGAGAGCAGTGATAATAAGAATATAACCTCAAATTTGTACCTTGCATTTCCCCTGTGGTGGGTGGTTTGTATATTTATGCCCCTGTGTTGAGCGAACAAACACTAAACACTGATGTATGGTATCAACGGCTTACGAACAAAAATACCGCGTTGTGATTGGTTATTGAATTTGGATCGCACCTATTCGTCGTAAAAGACGGTAAAAGATATATGGAAAAATAGATCTTACGTTTAACTAAATATATGGAATTTGTGAAAAAAATCTGTAACTGACTATAAATTCGTAAGCCGTTGATACCAACCAGAAGCATGCGCATTCTGTTTCTTTGGAAAGTGTTGCTAGAGCGTAATAATTATTTGGTACTATGGGTAATTTTAAAAGATTCAGGGAATATTATAACTAAATTTTAATACAATATTTATTTTCTCACGGCGCCCCTTCGGAGTTGGCGCCAGGTTTTTGCACGTTTTTGAACGTATGGCAGATCCGGCGCTGTTTGGGAGGTAGGTATGGTTACCGCTGCCCCGGGCATGATTTAATGGATAACAAACACCTCTGCCATAGGTCACCCCATGTTGTTCTCTGTATTTTTTGTTACGGGTTTATGTAGTGATGCTTGTCCGGGTTTTAGCAGCGAATGCATCTGCACACCTGCTGCGTTGCGGTCCGGACCGAGAGAAACTGGTTGTAGGAGTTCTTATGACCTTTGCAGACCGCAGTGGGAGAGATGGATCATACACCCGTCACTCCTGGATACACAAACTACCACCCCTCATATCTTTTAACTTACCACAACTTCCTCTTCTTCCTTTCTACCCTCCAGACTGCATCTTTTTTTATCTCCCAGCTTGCAAAACTAACTTGCCAATAGTCATGCCAGTCGGGAGAGCTGTCATGTTGTTAAATCAACGAAGCACATTTTTAACTCCAAGCTTTCTTGCTGTTAATTTTAATCTTTTTTTTACAATAGCTCCACATAGGAGGGGATGTTGTGTAGGGGTTTTTTTAAAGGAAGGGAAGGATAGTAAGTTTTGGCAAGGAAAAGGGTAGGAGGGGTGGGTAGGAATCTGGGGCTCAGTGTGTCCAGGAGTGAAAAATGTATGAATCCATCCCTTTAACTGCGGTCCGAGGCAGTAGGTCGATTCTGGCGAGCTTAAAAGACCTCCCTCAATCAGTCTCTCTCGATCCTGCCCACCACGCAGCAGGTGGACTCACGCATCGGCCGCCAAGACCAGGACAAACCTCACCTCATGAACCCGGGCACCCCTGCTAAGTCACCAAACGTAGCGAACCACTTGGGTGACCTATGGCAGAGGTGTTGGTTATCCAATAAATGGTTCCCGGGGTGGCTGTACCCACACCCGCCTCCCAAATCTGCTTCTCTTTTCTAAAAATTTTCGCAGTGTTTGAAATTTTAATTTTGTAATATTTTGAATGAATACATTTAAAATGAATACATTGAATTGAAATTAATTCATTTAAATTAAATCCCCTAAGATGATATAGGTCCTGGTGGAAATTATTTTCCACGCAGCCTCCTTTGTGAAGCTAATCTAAAAAACAAAACACATACCGCACAAGAGCAATGACGATTTTTGTCACGAAATCTTTTGGAAATTTTATGAAACGGAATCCTTTAAAATGCATCAATCTTAGATCTCAACAAAAAAGGCGCTGACTTATCCAGTGATTATAATAGGTAAATAAAGTGCTCAGAGTACGCCTATCGCCCACCAATTCATCTAAAACGCCCCCCCAAAGCACTTCCAACTCTTGATTGCTCCACAAGCTAGCTACTTGGACAAAACGCATTCCCCTATTTCCTCTATGGATGTTGAGACTAGTGCAAATATAATATAGACATCAACCAGCGGCTTGCCTTTTTTTGTTAAGTGTAATATTTGCCTGATTCACAGGCATATTTATTACCGTTATTTGTTACAATCTGATTTTTTACAATATACAATATATTATACTACTGGCTCACACGACTGATCTTAACTGGCTACGAATAGTATTTAAGCTGGCTGGTGAGCATTGACCAACCCCAGAATATTATTTACCTATTATAATCACTGGATAAGTCAGCGCCTTTTTTGTTGAGATCTAAGATTGATGCATTTTAAAGGATTCCGTTTCATAAAATTTCCAAAAGATTTCGTGACAAAAATCGTCATTGCTCTTGTGCGGTATGTGTTTTGTTTTTAGAATCAATAAATTATGACTTTTTATTACACTCATTGAAATTGTTGAAGTTAAGTGACAGAAGAAAAATTTTTAGATCTCATATTTTTATACAAAATTGTAAATCATCAGTTGGATAGCCCTGATATATTAAAGTTGATTCACTTTCATGTACCTACCATTAGATCAAGGTTCCCTAGTATGTATTATTGTGACAATTATACGTCTGTCGCTGGATATAATTCTGTTATAAATAGAATACTCACCATTGGTAATTTTTATGCCAATGTTGCTGATATTTTTAATATTTCCTTATTAAAATACAAGGCTCTACTTATCAAACATTTCAGCCTTACGTATTGTAACGAGGTTACTTCATAACAAGTTATTCTTTTATTTCACTGTATCCTTTTGAAGTTTTCATTAGTTGTTAGAAATTTTTTCTCTTCTTCTCTTATTATAAGTAATTTAAAAAAATATATATATACATCTTTCTTCACTGTACTATGACTGTTTAAATATAATAATAATACATGTTTGTAAATGGCACTTTGTGCCGTAAATTTTAAATAAATAAATAACAAAAAACAACATACTTAAACGAGCGTCGGCTTAAGATTCCTACTTGCATAGATAAAATATAATTTTTTTATCTGAAATTAACACAAGAGTCGCAACTGTTCTCAACCAGCACATGTATTTCAAACACATGCCTAAATGCATACGTTGGAAAAGAACCCTAGAAAATTGAAGTAAACAAATAAACTTGGGCGCCAGCTCACTTTATAACTGAACAATATTTATAAAGGTTCCATGACAGTTCATCCTGCGACAATTCATCCTGCGACAGTTCATCCTGCGACAGTTCATCCGGCCGACAGTTCATCCTGCCGACAGTTCATCCTGCCGACAGTTCATCCCGCCGACAATTCATCCGGCGACAATTCATCCTGACAATTCAATCTAACCTAACCTAACCTAACCTAACCTAACCTAACCTAACCTAACCTAACCTAACCTATAAGTATAAGTACGTCGTATTTTGTTATTCACGCATGCTTCTTCGGAGAGTCGAAATTATTGTTAGTAAAAATATTTTTAGAGCGGATTTACACTCAAGATGCCTTCAGATATAAGTATATCGATTTTGGTTGCACGGCCGTATATCCTCTTTGCATACTTACTTAATAAAAATCTTCTAAATGATCAGGCAGGATGAATTGTCGCCGGATGAATTGTCGGCGGGATGAACTGTCGGCAGGATGAACTGTCGGCAGGATGAACTGTCGGCAGGATGATCTGTCGCAGGATGAACTGTCGCCGGATGAATTGTCGCAGGACGAATTGTCGGGTCACCATTTATAAAATACAGTAATCCTGTAATGAAATATCAATCTCGAATATGAGGACGAAATCTCACGCGTGTACATCCCAGGTCCTTGGATTTCCTTGCAAGAACACACCCGATGAACACCGACTTCCACAAGCGACTGACCATACAGATACCACCCATCCACCCACCGACTGACTGACTGAAGTTGGTAACAGCTGCTTGAACGAATTCTGCCAATTCCATGTATCTAGGAGATTTTGCGGTAAACGCGTGGCGTCTTTTTATTTATTCCGGGTAGGAACTAATGTAATTATTGATGCAAACAGCAACTTGATTCAAGTTTCAGACGAGAAAACAAGAAAACGAAATCCCGATTTTGACGACTTTATTTAGGTGCTGTTGTCCCTTTCGCTCAGTATTCTGGTAACCAGGGTAACAGCGACAGTCCAGACTTTCTCGGTATCATCGTTTTCTCTTAAATCGCCCACTGGTGGGCGACATTACCCACGTTGGGAATTACTGATTTATTTCTTAGATTGAATTGTGTGAATTTACTGAAGACTTGGCTGACTTAAAGAATTAATTTGTATTAACCTACAATGACATATTAATTATTCTAAAGACTTTAAAATTGTTATTTATGTTTTCATAATTTTTCTTTTCTCTATATTTCGGTAATTTTTTTAATTTTTAGTTTATATAATTGTAAAAATGTAACTATAAACCCACTATAATAAGATCTTTAATGTAAAGAATCCGTTGTACAAACTGCTAAAAAGAATAGATACGTTAAGTAAGTAAGTAAGTAAGATTTTCACGGCCAAAAGTATTTTCGTTATTTGTTTTTGGGGTGTTGGGCCGTGTTGCGCTACCTCCGATAGATGTGTGGATCTGCCGGATCTGCCCTGATGATGGACACTGCAACGCTGTCCGAAACGTTGGCTAAAGAAGAATGTATCGCAACACGGCATAACACCCCAAAAACAAATAACGAAAATGCTAAAAAGTAGTTTATCGGGACTTTTTGTCTTATATTTGTAAAGTGTGTAAAATAAAATAAATTAAAAAAAAAAATCATGGCTTTCTTCTTCTACGAGTATGAATTGGTGTTGGAGTCGCGAAACTGCGGCTCCACTGTAATAATGGTGTTGCTTCAGAGCCAAGACAAGCACTGTGCCACACACTCGAAGGACCAGTCCCAAAACTACGTCAATCACTGGGTTTATGGGGGACGATTAAGTTCGTACGCAATCGCAAAATGATGGACAAATCTGGGCTTCTGGAACATAAGATAAGCCCAGAATGGAGTATAGAAACAAGGACTCACCAGTCCCAGTTGGGACCACACGGTTTCAGGTTCTGGGTGCTTCAACTTCACAATATTAATCTTTAAAATTATATATTGAAAATCACAATAGTATATACATATATTGAAATACGAATTCGCAATATTTCTTCCACAGTCGTCGTTATGTTGTAGATAGTCTGCCCTGTCTCAAATATTCATTTTACACTAACAGCTCCTATGAGCACACTGTCACCTTTTATAAAGTTAGGTATTTGCCTTGCAACAATTAAATCAATCAAGGTGACATTTTAAAGATGGATGATTAGGTAGATGGGATAATTGCAGGATTTTATTGACATTTGCTACCCACCAGGTTTTTGCGAATGCTTCTCTACCAATCCCATATACATCTATTGCGTGAACAGGTATAGAGGGTTATCAAAATTATGTAAATTCACCTCAAGTAATACGAACTGAATATTTGAATAACACAAACGAAGATAATAATATCATTGAATATTATCTTGTAGTGACTAGATACCAGATGCCTGCTTGACCCACGTCAATTATACATTCAAATCAGGCGAGATAGATGGCTCGCAGCACTGTGCGTACTGGCTGTTACTACCCCAGTTCTAAGTCAGTCGACTGGCAGGTTGGCACTGTTCCGCAAGGGTAGGCAGGGGTTGATTTATTGCAGGGTTGCACAGTAAATAGCAGCTGGACATCTAGAATCGTGCTAATTCTATTTTAAGACGAGATTGAATAATTAATCTCATGATTAACGTCAATTTTTATTTATTTCATTATTTAAATATTACATTACAGGTGTAAAACGCTTGTGTTGATATGAAAATTTACAGAGTGGTTGTTATCTACATAATATGACAATAACAGGTTTTTGTTTACATAATACGACAATGACAGTTATAAAAATAAAATAAAATCAGATTTTTTTTTTACATTAAATAATTCAAGCATGAAAGTAGAAAATTAAGACAAAATAATTTTGAAGCAATTAAATTTCAATTTGACAAAAAGGCATATTGAGTAGATAATCTTAAATTATGTTGCGTGTTGTATGCTGATGATGCGGTGCTGATTTCCATTCCAACAGTATGGAAGATCTGCAGTCTTTCGTGTCTAGGATGAACGAAGTATGTATGAAGAATGAGTTAATGATGAATGTAAGTATGTCTAAAGTCATGGTATTTGAAAGAGAGAATACGAAAACAATGTGTAACGTAGTTGTGAATGTTTACGAGAGATGGGAAAGCTGACAGAGATATTGAAAGAAGGGTGAATGCAGGTAACTATATTAAAGGAGGACTGGCCAATAAATAACTGTTCAAAGAAGCGAAGCTAGCCGTTCATAATGGAGTACTGGTACCTACCCTGGATGGCAGAATTTTTTAAAATTACCTACTTGGTATGAGTTGAAAAATCGCAGTGACATCGGTCACATCTCGCCATTGAAATCTCGCTAATTAATCATAAACTACTAATTAATGAACCCCAAAGTGTCGGTAATTGTGACCAAGTTGTGCCGTTATTGAAGTGAGGTACAGCCATTACCAAGATCGGTCCAGAAACAGCAGATGAACCCATCAAAAGGTAGGGACTTATCCTTCCATTTGCCATTTCCAGTGATTGAGTTAAAAACGCAGTCAACTGTCTTGTTTTCGCAAAAAATTAGATTTACAGTCCACATCTCTCTCGTGTCACGATATTGTTTGTGACAACATCACTGTCCATTGAGTGTCCATCAATAATATAATTTCTTACAGTATTAATAGAATCCACCGCAGCGTAAAAACGTTACTGCTACTCATGTAAATACTTATAAACAGCCAAGTCCTCTAAAGCCTTAACAAGCCTCCTAAGGCTTCTCAGTTCTGTGTCCGGACTGTATTAAGGGTGTAGAGTTACCCGGGCAAGTGTTGGCCGAACAAAAACATGAAACGTTTACGTTTTACATATGTAATCCAATTATATTAAACGCTAGCGGGCCGCGGGCGATACATTGTACAGTATATTGTATAAGGCAACCCAAATAAAAGCGCTTATCAACATTGCATATTATTATTGTGCATACATTTAACAGTTCTCTTGGGACAGCAAGGTTCTATCTGCCTTAAATTAAAAATAATACATTTAATAATATATGGAGTATCACTAAAAGATAAGATCAAAAGTTCCGCATTCGTGGTAGCCTGGAGCATGGGTGTCACAGACATAAATAGTAAGCTGGAGGAACGACAGTTGAGATGTTATGGACACATAAGACGGAGACCATCAGACCACACAGTGAGGCAGGCAATGTCTATGGAGCTTCATAGACAGTCATCCAGAGGAAAACCGAAGAACTCCTGGATGACTCAATGCTCCAAAATTCTTCAGAGAAACGGCCTGGATGAAGGCGATACCCAGAACAAGAGAAATTACAACCTGAGAACGAGAAGAGCCGACCCCAACAGCCTACCTAGGCAATGAGTTGGGACTGCGCAAGGAAGAAGAATAATATTAAATGTGTTATTTTTAATTTCTCAAGAAGCCCAAGATGTACCCGAGAAGCATATGGATGCAAGTCCAAAATTTGAAGAAATGAGTTTTTGATGCAGACTTGAAGTAAATAATTATGTTTATCAGTGGCAGAAAGATACAGGTTCTATCATGAAGAAAAAATAGGATTTTCAAAATTTCATACGGATGCAACTACCATGATGCAACAACTGAAGCAGAAGGATTGGATACGCGCCATAAATATATTTGGATCCATTTGGGCATTAATTTCTTTAAATTAATAATTTATGCTATGAGACCATGAGGGCGCCATCTATGGTTTTTGTATTGTATTGAATTTACCTATGTGACTTGAAATTCAGTATATTCATGTATTTCCTTACCTCTGTGAAGCAGGCAATTACTTCCGAGTGTTAGTGAAGGCCAACAGATGTCACTCCTGGTCAGTCATTATCAAATGATTCACCCAATAATTGAATTATTGTTGTACCTAAGATTTGATTTGGCACGTATTGATAGGCAGATTTATTTTTCATTGTTGAAACTTCCTTGCTGTGCAAAACATCTATTGAGATTATTCAATACCGCCTTGGCAGAAATTGATATTTTTAATCAAAAGAAGTGTCTTTTGTGTTGGACAGCGTGCATGAGCTGCATTCTCTGAGTGAGTATTGTTTGTTTTCACTTTGGATTTTGGAATTGCTGGGTCAACTGTTTTTGTGTCACATAGGGAAGAATTCAATTTTCGTTAATTTACATAGGGTAGTCATTCCCTCGTGTCAGGGGCTATTTACACGCCCCTACAAGGATGTACCATGGACTAGCATCTTTATGATTTAGTTGCATTTTGAGTATTATCACTCAAATCCTACGTATTATAATAATAATAATAATTGGATGATTTATAAAGCGCGGTTTTTGTGAAAAATCACCTCAAGGGCGCTGTACAACTTATTAGGAATGCTTAGGTTCTAACTAAATTTACTATTTACAAATGGATACAGAAACATACTTACCTGGCAGGTCACTTCCGATAAACACACTTTAATTGGAAAGTTTATGCTTGGAGAAGATACGGCTTTGCACGCGGAGGACACTACAGTTAACACACTGGACATTGCATGATTTTTCATTATTTGCTACCCTCATCACTGTTAGTATTACATTTATGAATAGATTAGTGGCAAAAGTAGAGTTGGTATTTATTTTAAAATACTGGAGAATTTAGGATTATTGGAGATTAGTGGCAAAAGTATAGTTGATATTTGTTTTAAAATACTGGAGAATTTAGGACTCTTTAGGGCTGGAGAATGTTCATGAAATGACCTTCACAAACGCTTACATTTTTTTTTCTCTAGGTTTTTACAGGTTAGTTATTTACGGTGTCGCGGACATTGAATATGAAGGTGAAAGATTTTGAGTTTATAGATACGACTGTCTGAAAAGGTGAGTTTTAAATCGAGCTCTAAATTCCGCCGCGTCTGTGATCATTCTTAAGTCATGTGGCAGTCCATTCCAGGCTTTAGGTCCTGACACTCCGAAAGCGCGCTCACCGAACTTAGTATCTGGTGAGTGCTTTGGTTCCTTTAACCTTCCGATAGCTGATGACGCTGCTGACCTCAGGGTTGACTGTCGATAATTGGAATTTTCAAAATGTAGCATTATGACTCAAATAATACATTACTACGCTTTCTATGGAAGTAAACAATTTTTAAGCATTGATCCTTTCATAATACACCACATGTCATAACAAAATATTCCACTTCATTTAGAAGAAGAAGGACTCAAGTCCATGTTTTTGTTTGACTTTGTCAGTGTTTTTTTTAAACAATATTTTTAAAGGCTTTACATGTAAAATCGAATCGAATAATATAGACCTGAAACTGAGAATACTCCTCATCAAGACCTATGTATGTAGTATCTTGATGTACGGCTGCGAAACATGGTGCCTATCCGAAAGAGATAAACGGAGACTAGAGGCTTTTGAGATGTGGTCCTATAGAAGACTACTAGGAATTTCCTGGAGAGACCACATCACAAATGAGTAGGTTCTCCAAAGAATCGAAGGAGGAAGGCACCTGCTCAGGATCTTGTCCGAAAGGCGCGCAAGATGGATCGGCCATGCAATAAGACAAGAAGGCCTCTTGCATGCCATAATGGAGGGTATGATCGAGGGGACAAACGCTAGGGGACGCCCACGCCGAGAGTACCTGGAGGACCTGGTGGTGGACGTGCGCTACTTATCATATGCAGACTTCAAAAGAGCCGCACAAGACAGGGAAGAGTGGAAGAAACGAATAGATAAAATTGCTGCAAACCAATCCCAGGATTGAAACCAGAGAGAGACATGTAAAATATTTTGTTTTGTTTGCTCGTTTTCAAAACAAAACTAATTGATTTAATAATAACTTTTTATTATCCATCAGTATGAATATCCGAAGAAGTTATGAGACCATAGTTACAGAAAAAATTGTTTTTTGGCTCTCCTGAACATTTACCTTTTTGGACTTGCATCCGTGTGCTTCTTGGGTACAGAATATTAATAATGTCGTATTGTTGTTTTCTCTGATGATAAGCGTAAACGTATACTCGGACGGCGCTAATTCAGAACATCCCGATATAATATGTTCTATAGTTTCCGGAAAAGCCAAACATTTTTGATTTATATCTTTGATTATATTATGCTCCCTATAATTTTTAGTATGAATGACTCTATCTTGAATGGCAATGATAAATCCTTCTATTTCTGAGCTCAACTCTCATACGTTACGAGTATTTATGAAGAATTAATATTTTAAAATATGTATGGAATTTCTGGATTTCACATTCATACTAACATTTTGTTTCGTCGCCACGCCGACATCTTTGCATTTATTTATTATACAATCCACTTTTTAATAATCAATCTAATATTTTTCTCTTGTTTTTTTTATTCATTGCTTACCTTTGCATTATCTGCATAATTTGGGGATTTTCGACCACCATGCATCTGAAGCACGTGCCCGTGTTATGGTGGTCAATGTTTTTGTGCTCATTTAGATATTCTTAATTTAAACGCGTCATACTAATTTGTTATCTTTTCAGAACAACTCATATAAATCGTTTTATTTCCCTTACTATTTTAGTAATAATTATGATCTCAACGGTGTTAGAAAGAGAAAACACCACGATATTCATCTAAATTAACAACAAAAGAAGTCGAATGTGCAAAGTACAGCACAGCTTCGGATCGCAATTTGAAGAATAAAATTTTAACTTTGGGAATTTTTAAAAAATTATTTTTACATGAAACGACAAAAAAATTAGGTGGCAGTAACGTTTTTAAGACATTTGTTAAATAAAACATGTACACGTGTTTTTATAATTTTAGTTAGAAAAAACGTAAAGTGACCCATTTTTACAATAAACAAAAATTTTAACAAAACAAAAAACGACTTCAAAAATGCACTAAAAAGTAAAAAAATAATTTCGTATTCTTCTACAACTTCATAATCGACTTACTTTTTCTACTCATCAATATGTAGGTACGATTGTCATTTTTGGAATTGGTGTCAGTCATGGTAGGTTTGTAACTACATACATAGTTATAGGTGAGATGAGCTTGTGTCGCACAAGCGACTTGACGAGGCGAAAGCAGGGCCGCGGCGTGAGAGGAGCTGTCAAGTAAACACGCCGCGTCGGGCCGGGTACCTTTGCTGACACCGACTCCAAAAATAACAATCGTACCTACATATTGATGAGTAGAAAAAGTAAGTCGATTATGAAGTTGTAGAAGAATACGAAATTATTTTTTTACTTTTTAGTGCATTTTTGAAGTCGTTTTTTGTTTTGTTAAAATTTTTGTTTATTTTTTGATTTTTAGTGAATCCGAAGTACACTAATTTGTCTGAATATGGGTAGATCTACTAAACGTGCTGCTCATATGAGACAGACATAATTTGACCATAACGACATTAGGGTCAAATTAAGAGATTCGGCCGAGTTTCGTTAATTTGCTCCTAAGAATTGAAGAGTTCCGTTACTTTGTCATGGATCCGATAATCAGAACCTAACCAAACTCTCATCAATCTATCCTTGATGTACATCCTTTCCAATAAAAAAAAGAATCATTGAAGTCGGTTGGCGTGATATTGAGTTATTCGTCCATTTGTCGCGCACATACCTTATGCAAATTTAAAAACTTATATGGTTTTCTCACAGATGCCATTGTCAGAACTAGACCAAATTAAAATGGGACCACATGGAAAGCACCAGCTTTCAAATAAAAAAAGAATCATCAATATCGGTTCACCTAGTCGAAAGTTCTGAGGTAACAAACATAAAAAAAAAAATAAAAAAAAAATACAGTCGAATTGAGAACCTCCTCCTTTTTGAAGTCGTTTAAAAATACGTGTTTATTTCGAATTTTAATACTTGAAAGCGTATTCTATCGCCTTTCAAAAACAGTTTTTAGTTTTCGGGTATGTTCCGAAATATTTCATTTATTTGGATTTTATTGCTAAGCAGAAATATTTTGACTCTCTGACCATATATGGTCGAAGCCCGAGGGGTTAATCCAGGTGGACGTGAAAACAAAATAAATAATCCAAATTACATATTATCGACTAATGTTTATTTTCTTACCTAGGTACCCTGAGAAAATTAAATTATTATTATAATCCGCAATCCTCGCCAAGTTCCAACCAAGTACCCACCCCCTGCTTCTACCTACATATCATCTACCGCTATCTCTTCCATCTCAACCAAACCCCCTCTTCTCCTTCTCCTTAAGATAATTTGTTTGCAGCCTGCTGCGACCACGGCCAAGATTACTGCTTCATCTAGAGTTGGGAATATCAAACTGTGTGTTGGTTTTGAAACGAGAATATACTTAGTTCCTACCGGAATATCAATTTGTGAGGCGGGTATGGGTACCGCCGCCCCGGGAACCATTTATTGGATAACCAACACCTCCTTCATCGGTCACCCGTAGTGGTTCGCTACATTTGGTGACTTCACAGGGGTGCCCGGGTTCGTGGGATGAGGTTTGTCCAGGTCTTTGCGGCGAATGCATGGTGGGCCGGATCGAGTAAGGCTGGTTGAGGGAGGCCTTTTACTTTTCCAGCTGGACTCTCGACCCATCGCCGTGCACTGCAGTTGGAGGGATGGGTTGATACGTCCATCACACCTGGATATACTGACTCCCAGATTCCTTCGCACCCCTCATACCTTTTTCCTTCCCAGAACATCCTTCCCTTCCTTAAAAAGACCCTCCACACAGCATCCCTTAAGATGACATAGGCCCTGAAGGAAATTATTTTCCTCGGGGCCTCCTGTGTGGGGCCAATGTAAAAAAATAAAGATGGTCGATTCGGGTTCATCGTTAAGTGTAATGCAGGAAGAAATTTTTAAGCGTTATTTCGGTACGGTAAAATTATTATTTATTTATTTATTTATTTATTTGATTCAATATATTTACATTTTATACACAATTCAATGATGTTGGCCTCACTGGGTGGTTTACCCGTGCTGAGGCCTCCATTTCATAAACAAAATTTTACACAATACAATATAATATATATATAATATTGGTGAAAAAAACGGAAAAAAGTAAATAAAAAACATACGATAATAATGATAATAATAATTAAGATAAATTAAACTTAAAAAGTAGAGATTTAAAATTAACGTAAATTTAAAAATAAAATAATATTATATAAGGTTAAAAACAATATTTTTAATAAGTGTTGTGTGTTTGTGGGTGATTGTGTTTTATATACTGGTTATGTGTGTGTGTGTGTTTTTTTTTTTTATGCTATGATATTTTGGTAGTATTGTCTATTTTGGTCTTTAATCCATTTTGTAATTTTGTGTCGGAATTTATTTTTGTTTTCCTCAATTTTATTTTCAAGTGTTAGACTGTTGAATGCTTTTATAGCGTGATATTGGTAGTGTCTTTGTCCAAAGCTTGTATTTACCGTCAGAGTTTTTAAGTTTTCTTTATATGCTTGTCTAACTGGTCTGTTTGTGATATTTTGTGTTTGTTGAAGGTTGTTTTTTTGGTCAAAAATGTAATTTAGTAGCGATTTAACATATAATTGTCGTATGTCTAGTACGTCACAACGGTTGAATATTTGGTCTGTATCAGTAAGTCTATGTTTTTTAAGTATTACCTTTAAGATCGTTTTCTGAGCAATTTCCAGGTGTTCGATAGCTGAGTTTGTTGCTCCTCCCCAAGCAATTATTCCATATTCTATTATAGACTGACATAGAGCAAAATATATTGTTTTCATTTGTTGTATTTTGTATATGTTTCTTATGTTTAGGAAAATGTATATCGTTTTGAGGAGTTTATTTATGACTTGTTTGATGTGATGTGTCCATCTAAGGTTATGGTCAATTATGATTCCTAGATACTTTATTTGTTCTTTTTTTTCTAGAGGAGGGCAAACACAGATGTTGGTGTTTAGACATTCGTGTATTTTTATGGTGTTTGTGTTATTTTTTGGCTGTCGTTGTGAATTTTGTTTTCGATATGTTTAGTGTAAGCGTGTTTGAGTCTAGCCATGATTTCACTCGCGTGATTCCTAGATTCGCTATGTTGTATGCATTTTTCCAATCCTTAGATTTAAAGAGTAAAACTGTGTCGTCTGCATAACTAACTATTTCACCGTCTATTTTCATGCTGCAAAGTTCATTAATGTAAATAGTGAAAAGAACGGGCCCTAGTATGCTTCCTTGTGGAACTCCATATGTAATTGGTAGTGGCTTGCTAATATGGTTGTTAATTTTTACTTGCTGTGTTCTGTTACTCATATAACTTTTTAATAGTTGGAGTTCCTTGCCTTTGATACCAATGTTTTCTAATTTTTTAAAAAGCGTTTGGTGGCAGATTGAATCGAAAGCTTTAGCTAAATCTAGGTATATCGCAATGCATTTATACCCTTGATCTAAATTGCTATGAATATAGTCTATTGTACACGCCAAAGCTTCTTTTGTGCCTATTTTTTCTCTAAATCCATATTGTTTTTCCGAGATTAATTTATTTTCTTCCAGGTATATTATAATTTGGTTTTTTATTACTCTTTCGAAAATTTTTGAAAGCGAGTTTAACAATGTGATAGGTCTATAGTTAGTTATTTGCATTTTGTCTCCGGATTTGTAAATAGGGATCACCAGTCCTTTTTTAAGAGTACTAGGGAAGCAGGAGTGTGTTATACTTAGATTGATTAAGTGTGTTATGGGTTTTAAAATTTCTGTTTTTATTATCTTAATGCAATCCGTCGTTATCTCATCTAATCCAGGAGCAATACGGTTTTTTAATGTGTTTATTATTTTGTCAATTTCCTCTTCCGAAGTTGTTTTTATTGCAAATTTGTGTTGTGTCGGTTGTGTATTGATGTTTGAACTGTTTGTTTGTGTTATTGTGTTTGTGTTGAGAATTTTACGGTTCGCTAAGACTTTTCCTATACTTGCGAAGAAGTTATTTACGTGATTTGCTATAGTTTCTTTATTTGTATTGGCGTCTACTTTTTTTGAGTTAATGTTTAGATGTTCGATTGTATTTTCTTGTTTGAATTTTTGTGTGTATGTAACTTCTTTCAATATTTTCCATATTTCCTTTGGGTTATTGTTTTCTTTTTTTTTTAAGTTTTTCTCTAAAATACAACTCCTTAGCTACTCTAATAATTTTTGTGCAGATGTTTCTATATCTTTTGTAGTAATTAAGTTGTTGTATGTCATACGGCGTATGTTTAATTTGTTTGTGAATTCTGTCTCGTTTGCGAATACAGTTTAATATTCCCTGTGTTATCCATAGTTTAATTTTTTTAGCTTTGTGTGTAAGTTTAACTTGTTTTAGAGTAGTGTTATTATTTATTTCTTGCGCTAAAATTGTTGTAAATTTGTCCCAGGCCTCTTCGACCTTCTCCATTTGGTATACTGTAGTCCAGTCTATTTTTTTGAGTTTTTCTTTTAAGTTTGTGTAGTCAATTATTTTTTTTGTGAATATTTTATGTTGGTTAGGTTTTGTGTTTTCGGTATCAATTGCTATCATATTCATGTAGTGATCTGTAATAGTGCTTTCAAGTATTATGGTTTTGGTTTTTAGTTTTGTTTTGATCATTATATGATCTATACAACTTTTTGTGTTGTGTGTGACTCGTGTTGGAACATTTATCGTTGGCTCCAGTCCATGCTGTGCTAGCATTGTTAGGTATTCTAAGTTTTGTGGGTGTCCGTTTTGTAGAGTGTTTATGTTTAGATCGCCGATGATGATGATATTTTTGTGTTTGTTGAGATCATTTAATGTATCATTAAGTGCAGTTAGGAAATTTGTAATATTGTTTTTGGATGGAGATCTGTACATTGCAAGAATACACGTTTCTTTTTCATATGTTATTTGTAAACAGTTGGAGTCTACGATATGTATTTCTTGGACGAATGTGTTTATTTTATCATTAGTGTATACGACTATGCCATCATTTTGATTTTTGTGTTTTTTTGTGTGGTGTGTGTTGTAGTGTTCAATTGTTTTTGGGATATATTTTTCATTCAACCAGCATTCTGTCAGCACAATTATATCGAAGTTATTATCTAGTTGTTCTAGGTATACAGTGAATTCTTCAAAATTTTTATTAATCGATCTGATGTTTTGGTGCAATATTTTGATTTCATTTTTTTCTTTTGTGATATTGGTCCATAGATTAATGTCGTTTGTACTTATACAGTAGTGTTGGTTGTCCGAGTCTATATGTTCCATGTTTTCAGCCATGTTGATGAGTATTTGTGTAAGTGTATTATATAAGCATTACATTAATTAAAATTAAATTGAGTCAATGAACATAGATAAATTTAGGGAATGTAAATGATAAATCAGTTGGATTGACTATTTGGATAAATGTTATCAGTACAAAATTATCTAAAATAACTACAATAATTAAGAGAATTAAGAATAATGCAAAGACAAAACGTATCAGGCTAATTGGAGGAATAAAGGAATAAAAATAATTTGCGATAGATAAGTTAATGATAAGCATAGGAATATCCAATATGGACAGACAGATTATATGTTTTATAACAGGAAAAATATTTTCATTAGATAAAGGAATAAATAGAAATGTAGAAATTGAAAATTTTAAAAGGATTGCATACTTAGAGTGATTGGATGGCTTATAATAAGACATTAAAAATTTATGGATGAAGTTGGTTGAAATAAGTGAAGGTACTGAAACGATTAGGATAATAAATACTATGAATCTGATGACAAAAAAAATTGAAATATTACGATTTTTAAAATATAAGAAACGATTATAATAGTTTGGAGTTAAAAAACAATTTGAACAATAAAATTTGTTGTTAAAATAAATAAAATAATTTAGGTAATAAAAACAATTAGAACAATAAAATTTGTTGGTAAAGTAGTTAAAATAATTTGGGTAATAAAAACATTCAGAACAATAAAATGTGATGTTAAAATAATTTGGGTAATAAAAACATTTAGAACAATAAAATGTGATGTTAAAATAATTTGGGTAATAAAAACATTTAGAACAATAAAATTTGATGTTAGAATAATTAAAATAATTTGGGTAATAAAAACATTTAGAACAATAAAGTGTGATGTTAAAATAATTAAAATAATTTGGGGAATAAAAACATTTAGAACAATAAAGTGTGATGTTAAAATAATTTGGGTAATAAAAACATTTAGAACAATAAAATGTGATGTTAAAATAATTAAAATAATTTGGGTAATAAAAACATTTAGAACAATAAAATGTGATGTTAAAATAATTTGGGTAATAAAAACATTTAGAACAATAAAGTGTGATGTTAAAATAATTAAAATAATTTGGGTAATAAAAACATTTAGAACAATAAAATGTGATGTTAAAATAATTTGGGTAATAAAAACATTTAGAACAATAAAATGTGATGTTAAAATAATTAAAATAATTTGGGTAATAAAAACATTTAGAAATTTAAATATTTTATTCCAAACTTGACGATAAACAGAATATTATTTCGAATAATAATATTCCGTTGCCATCTGAATCAGATATGCGCGATTTTTGGACAAACATTTGGAGTAAAGATATAAAACATAATGAGGCAGGTAACTGGATAGAAAATGAAGAACTCAATTGTTCAGACATTGAACAAATGAGTTTTTCTGATATATCGGTTGAATTGTTAGCCAAAATTATAAAAAATACTCATAATTGGAAAGCCACGGGTTGCGATTGGATACATAATTTTTGGTACAAACGTCTAACTACTTTACATCCTCTTTTTGCAAAAAATCTTTCAAAACTTGTCAGAGAACCTCAAAATTTTCCTAATTTTCTAACTAAGGGCATTACTTATATGTTGCCTAAAAGCGAACATATTAATAATCCCTCTCAATATAGACCCATTACATGTCTACCGACAATATACAAAATTTTAACCTCTTGCTTGACAGATTTAATATATACTCATTTGGATGAAAAAAATATTTTATCTGAACAACAAAAAGGTTGTCGCAGAAAACATATGGGATGTAAAGAACAGTTAGTTATTGATTCTGTAATTTTAAAACAAATTCAAAATCAAAAGCGTAATTTACATACTTGTTATATAGATTATCAAAAAGCTTTTGATAGTGTCCCGCACTCGTGGCTAATCAAAATATTAAAAATATATAAAGTTAACCCAATTATAATTAGCTTTTTGAAAAATATTATGTCCTTTTGGAATACAGATTTGCTAGTTAATTTAAAAGGTAAGAAAATAGTAGTACCGGGCATTTCAATAAAAAGAGGGATTTTTCAAGGAAACTCATTGAGCCCTCTTTGGTTTTGCTTAGCATTGAATCCCCTTTCTAAAATGTTAATTAAAAGCAAGTTTGGAATAAAAATTAAGGGTAATACAAGAGAGAGTAGTATAGTTTCACATCTATTATATATGGATGATATAAAATTATTTTCAAATTCTGAATCAAATTTAGAGAAAATGATTAAGGTAGTTAAAATTTTTTCAGATGATATTAAAATGACTTTTGGTTTAGATAAATGTAAAACTATCCATATAGAGAAAGGCAAAATTGTAGATGGAGACGAGGGTATATTTAGAAATTTCAAAATTCAAAGTATGAAAGGGGATGAGGTTTATAAATATTTAGGATACCCGCAATCGAATAGATTAGATCACACTAGTATTAAAAATGATATTAGGATTAAATTTCAAACTAGGATCAGAAAAATTTTAAAATGCAATCTATCTGCTAAAAATTTAGTAAAAGCAATAAATACTTGGGCAATACCTCTACTAACGTACTCATTTGGCATAATTAAATGGTCCAATACAGATTTAGATAGTTTAGAACGATTAATTAGAACTACGTTAACAAAATTTAATTGCCATCATCCAAATTCAGCTATAGAACGAATTAATTTACCTAGAAATTTAGGAGGTAGAGGTGTAGTCAAAATAACATTTTTGAAACACAATCAGGTAGAAATGCTTAGAAATTTTTTCCATAGGAAAGCTAATAGCTCAGAAATGCACAAAATAATTTGCAAGGCAGATAGAAATATTACACCTTTAAATTTATATGACGAGAATGCCAACATTCTTATAAATACTAACCAGGAATTATTAGATTCCTGGTCAAATAAAATTATTCACGCAAAACACTTCAATTATCTCAACCAAACGTATGTTGACAAACTTTCGTCAAACAAATGGTTGAGTATTGGAGAGTTGAGCGCAGAAATAGAAGGATTTATGCTTGCCATTCAAGATAGAGTCATTAATACTAAAAATTATAGAAAGCATATAATCAAAGATATAAATCAAATTGATGATTTATGTAGAAAATGTTTGGCTTTTCCCGAAACTATAGAACATATTATATCGGGATGTTCTATATTAGCGCCTTCCGAGTATACATTTAGGCACAATCAGGTTTTAAAAATAATTCACCAAAGTTTGGTAATTAAACATAACTTGATTGATTGCCGTAATGTAGTACCATATTATGAATATGAACCAAATTCATTTATAGAAAATGAATTTTATAAAATATATTATGATAAAACTATACTAACAGACAGAACAATTAGTCATAATAGACCTGATATAGTTTTACATGACAAAATTAAAAAAAATAACTTATATCATTGATGTAGCTATTCCAAATTCCTGTAATATTCAAAAAACTGTTTCTGAAAAAATTAGAAAATACACAGATTTAGGAAATGAGATTAAAAGAATTTGGCATTCTCGGACTATAAAAATATTACCATTTGTTATTTCGGCCACTGGCATAATACCTAGGAATCTGATTCAAAATTTAAGCATATTAGATTTGTCAAAGAATTTGTATATAAAAATGCAAAAAGCAGTAATTTTAAATACATGTAGGATTACAAAAGATTTTTTAAATATTTATATTGAGGGATCAGTAGGATTTATAGGTTCAATTAGAAATGCCACAGAGCCGAACCCTCTGATATGAAAATATCTGGAGTCGGGGAATTATATTCCCATTTGGTCTCTAGTGGGTTGACATGTTGTTCTTGTATTGTTTTGTATTTATAATACTTATATAGTGCAATTGCATAACGTGGATTCACTAGATGATCATTTGGGGAAGTGTATGAAAGGGTTTAGTTTTTCCTTCTTTTTTTTTTTTTTTTTTTTTTTTTTTTTTTTTTTTTGGGGGGAAAATTTAACCCGGACATTTAAATCTGGTGCGATAAAATGTGATGTTAAAATATTGGCCGACAACCGGGTTATTTCAGGTTACGCATGTAACGAATTAAAAGTTATTGGCAAAGTTATTTTTGACGTGAAGTACAAAAATAAAAACAACAATGTTACCTTCATCATTGTTACAGGGGGTACGGATTTAATTGTTGGGCGAGATTTCATGGATATTTTTGGGTTGGAAATCGCGGCGGTACAAGATACCATTAATTCGATGGATCCAGGAAATCAGAATAAGGATGAATTTATTCACGAATTTCCCGAAGTTTTTTTTGACAAGTTGGGTAAATTTATTTAATTTAAGGTGTCTTTTAAAGTGAATAAAGACGCAGGTCCAATTTTTTTCAATGCTAGGCCGGTCTCATTTATAGATGTATATGTCACTTTTGGTGTCGCTATTTTTCGTTTCATCGAGTTTCAAATCACAACGGTGCTTTCACTTCAAAAACAAAATAAGGAGGACCAAACGACAAGCTTTTTTAACATTAACTCCGCACAGGAGGTCCTAAGGAAAAAATTCCCGAGGGCCTACTTGAAGAAGCTGTGTGGAGGCTTTTTTTAGGGAAAGAAAGGAGAGGAAACTCTGGGAAGGAAAAAAGTTTGAGGAATCTGGGTGTCAATTGACCAGAAGTGACGTACAAATGAATCTATCTTCACACTGCGATGGAAGGCTGTGAGTCAAGAGAGAGGCTGGAGTTCAAAAGGTCTCCCTCAACCAGTCTCTCCCGGCCTGCCACGCAGGTGATGGGCGAGACCCGAAAAAATCTACGACCAATTAACCCGGGCACCCCTGCTAGTCTCCAAACGTAGCGAACCACAAGGAGTGACCTAAGACAGGAGTGTTGGTTTTCCAATAAATGGTACCTACTTCCCAAATTGTTATTTACAATTAAAATAATATTGTTGCAAAACCGCCTCACACTTTAACAACACTCCCGTGTATATAAATCACGCTGTGTTGGTGGAGACCCGCCCTGGTCAGATGATTAAGGGTGAATTTTAGCAGCGGGGGTTCCGCCCCATCGTCCTTGCTTCCCCCCCCTCTCCCCCGGCCTCTCAGGACCGATCAACTCGGGATCTCCGACAATGGGACTCATTAGTAGAGCGATAAGAGAGACTCATTTCCTTCAAATAACTCAGTAAAGTAGTAAGGAAAAATATATTCATTTTGTCAGGTAATGTATTTAGTACATGTACGATGTACGTAATGCAAGACATTAGGAAAAATTATAAATCCACATCTACATAATATATCTTTATCTATCTATATAAATAAAAATGAATCGCCGAAATGTACGTACGCGCATAACTTCTGAACGACTGCACCAAATTGAATAATTATATTTATTTTGAGTTTGTTATTGTCAGGACAAGGTCTTTATAACACTACTGGTGAGCTCTGGCATCATGAAATTCAAACAAGTGAAAGAAAGTTTTATGTAAATCTTAGAGTGGTAATTATTTTTACGGCAACTACGGCAAGAAATATATAGCGCTTTCAAAATGCATTGGAAGCATTTCGAATTTTCTTAAGAAATTTCACCGTCACCGTCGTTTGTATTTTCTATAATTCCTCTCAAGACCAATGTCATCTTTGGGGATACTGTGTGAAGGTGGAGGATCTTTTAAGCAAAGGTAGGAGAGGAGGTTGAATGGGTTGGTAGGATAAGGATCAGCCGTCATGCGCTGCAAGGCGATTTTCTGAGAATGTCCTGTAGGGAATAAAATTTTTGAAAGCGTGAAGGGTTAATTCTCAATTCCAAGACAATTTCGCCTACTTAAACTAGAATTACACCCAACAATAAATCAAGTAGCCTCTCATAGTGGGATAATTCAAAAGGAGATGAATCATCTCGCCTCTCTCTTCCTGGCTTGGTAGAATCCCGGTCCTAACGACGTCCATCTGTTAGAGATAAGAGAGAAGATTAACCGTCCGCGGAAGAACGAGGCGATGATAATGTTTATAATTAACTTATCATCTATTTACTTGGTTATTATTATTAATAGACAAAGAAATATTGTGAATAAGATGGAGCCCGTAGTGTTGCCGTGGATTTACGTAAGTTTTTCGAAATTTGATGTAGAGATATTCAATGAAGAAGAAGATAACCCTATTAATATTAGGTCCTTACATATGAAATTGGCGTTTTGTATGGGAGGAACATAAGGTCGATTTTTTTTAAATATAATATATTTATTTAATCAAAGTATGTACCCTTGCTATTTATGCACTTTTGCCATCTCATAGTTCATCGATCCCTTTACTAAAAAAACCATTCGGACGGGAATCAATAGAATCTTTGAAGGCGGTTTGGACTGCCCCATCGGAGTTGAATTTTTTCCCTTGCAAGAAGTTATCCAAATTTCGAAAAAAAATGGTAATCTGTTGGGGCAAGGTCCGGAGAGTACGGTGGATATCCAATTGAAGCTCCTCTAATTTGGTAGCCGTCTGTTGTGCAGTGTGTGGTCCAGCGTTGTCATGAAGCAGCAGTGGCCTAGAGCGATTAACCAGCCTCGGTTGTTTAGCAGCTAGCTTTTCCATCATGGTTTGCAGTTGCTGACAATAGGCATCTGCTGTAATCGTCTGGCAAGATTTAAGAAAGCTGTAGTGAACGACCGAAAAAAAAAATTAAACAACTGTGTTTTCTTTTGCGGCACCGTCGCCATACACATCATTAATCCTTCGAGTCGTTTCTACAGCACTGGTGCCACGGTGGGACTCGTACTCGTTAATAACGCGATATTTCAAGTTTTCCATTTTGTAAACTAAGTGACGCAAAGAAAAAAAAACAATTGAGGAAAAACAAATGAATTATGATTTTCGAAACACAAATACATGAGTAAATAGCTGTATAAATTTGAATTTGGAATTCCAAACCAAAGAGAAGATATTTGAGATCAAAGTTGCCAGTACGGCAAAACGCCAATTTCATATGTAAGGACCCAATATAAACGAAAATACAAAAGAGAACCAGACACAGTGGAGGTTATCCACCACTTACCCGCCCTGGTATAAGCAACAGATAGTTACTCCTTCAAGGCTCTCGCAAGTACTCTATTTTTTTTGAAAGAACGAATCTACATTTACGTTTGAACGATTCTAGATCTCCAGTGTTCCTGCATGTGTTAGGAATCAGTATGCAAGTGCTTACATAATATACAAAATGCGAATAATATAAAGCAAGTCAGGGATGAACTAATTAAAAAAGATAACATATAAACATGAAAGGCGGCTGCTCGCAGGGTTGCGAGCAGCCGCCATTGCTCGCAACCCTGCGAGCAATGCTTATGGGTATGCTGCAAGTTTCTGCAAGAAAAGATAATGAAAACAAGTATTAAGAACTAGACAGAAAAATATAAAAAGTTAAGAGGAATATAAACGCTAGAAATATTTCGAATCTCACGCCTGCAAAATTTTAAAATCGAGCGTCTTATTGCACGAGGCAGGTAAGAGAAAAAGTGGTTTTTATTTATTTTGTGCACAATTTTATAAGAACGAAAAAAAGTTAGAACATGGAAAACCTCAAAAATAGTCTTAACCATAAAGAGGTATTTTAAAAAAAATTGTTTCTTTCATAGTTATGTCATGAAAAAACACTTTTTTGGTGGTTTACGCTTATATTTTTTGTTACATAAATAATAATTTTATTGTAATTCCAATACATAGAAAAGCTAGTAAAAGCTTCGATTTATCCGTTGCATACTTTTTGATGTTCATACTGTAAGCCTATTCGTCTTAAAGATTAATCAAAATAGTATCTAAATATGATTTCATGTGTATATTCATCTTAATGGTCGCAACTGGGACTCGAACCCAGAATCTTTCATCTAACGGGGACGTGCGCTGTTACCAATTCAGCCATTGTCATCTTCCATCAAACCGTTTATTTGTCAATCTAATATTTTCAAATTTTAGAATTCAATTTTATTTTCGACTATTTTTTTTCCATATCATGGGCAACTACCTTTTACATTGGAAACAATCGTTCTAAGAACTGGTTTGTAACCTAGATAGCGTCTCGGATAAATATATGGAACTTATTATGTCATTGACCTTTTTATAAAAGTCCAAATGAATATTCATTTTTTTGTAAGAACAACTCTCTTTTTATAACTTTTGAAAGTTATTCCCATCAATGTTATTATTGAAAAAAAGATAACACTGATAATCTAGACGAAAATATGAAAGAGAACAAGACACACAAAAATAGAAAAAGATAATAGTCGCACCCAGAACCTTTAGACGAGGGGATGATGGAAGTTGGCAATGGCTGAATTGATAAAAACGCGCGTTCCGGTTATAAAAATAATAAAAAGAGAGTTTTTATTATAAATAAATTCATATAGAGATATTCGATTTGGGAGGTATGAATATCGCCGCCCCAGGAACTATTTATTAGATAAACAACACCTCAGCTATTGATCATCCCAAGTGGTTTATGGAGCGAGGTTTTCCTAGACCGGATCGAGAGAGGCCGGTTGATCCAGCCGAACTCTCTCGATTAATCGCCTTGCCCCGCAGTGGGAGGGATGGATTCATACAGATACCCAGATTTCTATAATAATAAGTACCACCAACGCAACCTACAGTCAACTAACATGTAAATGTGGAAATAAACAAATATAATCATCAAACATGAAGATATACTAAAAGCAAACACATGGTCTGAATTAAATAAAATGGCAAACACAGATATCATTGCACTAAAATTATGGTTTGATAAAAACCTGTTGACTTTAAATTCAAAAAAAACCTGTTATTTACCATTTTCCATTAAAAAACAAGAAACACCTAAAGAATTAAACATAATAATCCACTCTGTAACAAATACAGAAAACCACAAATGCAATATATTATGTACAAACATAGAAAGCAAGAACGATATTAAGTACCTGGGGTGCTAGCATGGTCGATCGATATAATCCTATATCAATACGATATCGTTATAATCCGTCATTTATGGTCATGTAGCAATATGTGCTAGCACGCTCAACAATCGATAAGGGATATTCCGACCGACGATTGACAAAACCCCGCCAATTCGTATGCATTCTTGGCTGCGACCGTAGCACAGTCGATTGATAAAACCCCAATATTAATACGAAATGTAATAAATCCATTGTCTATGGTGAGTTAGCGATATTTGCGAGCACAGTGAACATACGATTCCGACAGTCGGTTGACAAAAGACGCCGTTTTTACCGTGGCTTCCGGAGTGACAGATAAGCTGTCAATGTACAGATTTTTTAAAATAATGTCGTTTGTTACGCAAAATAACTGTCTAATTAATGAGTAGAGGTGAACTAAAAAAACTCTTAGAATTTAAAGAAATCGTATACGAGACCCATAGACTCAGTTAATTCATTTAAAAGGCGATCAATTAATTGCTTTCAATTTCGAGAAACGAAATTTGTTAAAATGTCGTTTAGTCTCAAACAGTATCTACATACGAAACGCCAATATTTATTTGAGTTCGTATTTCAATTCGAAATTGTCAATTTATTGGTATTTCAAATTAAGAAACGAAAATTCATTCAAAGATCCCCAGTGTTGCCATTGTATGTCAATTCCTTATTTATTTCCCTTCGACGTCGGTCTGCCTATCGACGGTACAAGCGTGCTAGGGCAATCGGTTTGTTATCGATACGAGATTGTAAATCACCATGTCCTTTGTTTAACTGGCGATATATCTGCACAACTTTATTAATAATGACATTCTTTCTGCATAATTACTGGTTTATTAATGAACGGGGGCAGATTATCGAAGATTGCAGGATTGAATTAAATCGGAATTCAGACGTTTTCGTTTGACAGTTTCGTACTTACGAATATATCTCGTATTATGGCTAATGATCTCATTGTCCAATTAACTCATTTTTTATTGTCAAAAAATACATGCGGACTTCCAACGTATATTAAAGTGTGTGTAATTAATATTATTATGATATCTCAGCAAAAATCTCGATGTAAATGGATCTTTAAATGTTCAAAAGAGAAGATTATTAGTTAGTTGTCATATTATTACATTTAATGGATTACGATGGTGTGACAGTTATTATAGACCGGGAGCCTGGCTACACAAACCCACGTCATCGAGTACACAGATGAAACTACTTTGTAGTGATAATGGACATTTAGTAAGCCTTAAATAAGCTAGTCTGCCGGTGCACCTCTTGGCAGGTTCCACACAGTCATGGAAATAGTGAGCGATTTTTGAAGTAAAACTTCTTACCGCACGCTCGACATGGGGGGTAAGCTGGTGAATGCGTTACGAAAAAGGATATTATATACATTTTATGCGAACGGTGATCGGGTGAGGCGAACAGTCGGGCCTTTTTTTGGGGATGGGGATGGGGATGGGGATGGGGATGGGGATGGGTACCCAATGGGTATGCAAGGCTCCTGTAACCTCGCGGTCAACTAAACTGTAATGGTTCCATGCTATATAACATTATATGGATACAACGGGTACCCGGCATAAGTTGGTGAAGTTTTACTTCAGTCGTGTGGTCTAAAGCACACTCGTTTTTTTTTCGAAAAAATTGCGTCATCGGGTACACGAACGGGAATGGTTTCATATGATAAATGTCGATTAGTAGATGAGAAAATTAGCAGGTCTTCCAAATTGGGATAGAAATTAGTAAATTTTACTTCATCAAGTACACGAATGAAACCAAGGAATAACTGTAGTCTAGATTCTAAACCATTCCATTGAAGAATTTCACTAGTTCCATGACTGCGCGGAATCTGCCAAGAGGCGCGGCACACCAACTTTTTTAAGGCTTACTAAATGTCCATTATCACTACAAAAGTAGTTTCATCCTTGAGGTAAGGTTTCATCACTCGTAAGGTTTGTGACGTAAGATTTGTGTACCGGCTCCCGGTCTAAAACTGCGATACCATAGACATCGTGACAGCTACATAGAAAGTATCTCAAGTGTTGCCAGGGTATAACAATTTCTTTTTGATTACCTTACATTGCTTACCAATATCGGTTCGGTACAAAATCGTCGGTTGTTATGCCATATCGATTCGATATTGTAAAGATAACGATTTTAGTGTGCTAGGACCCCTGGGCATAATAATAGACCAGCGTTTAAAATGGTCCCCACACATAAATATTCTAAACAACAGAATAATATTTATATTACATATATATTTAGATGCTTAAGAGATATTTTAAACGAAAAATTACTTAGAACCACATACTTCGCTTTCTGTCAATCAATTATACAATACGGCATTATAGGATGGGGCGGTACATATACAAATCAAACACAAATAATTTACATATCACAAAAACTAATAATAAAAACAATTTAAAAAAACCCTACTCATATTCATCAGAACTGTTATTCAAACAATTTAAGGTCAGAATATTAAGTGCATTATACTTTTATCATACAACATTACAAATTTATAAAGATAATATTCAAAATAAAGTTGCACCCTTTAAAAATAACAGAAATCTTAGACAAACATCAATACTTTCGATTGCAAAATGTAAAAAAACAATAGGACAGTTAAATCATAAATATCTCGGAGTTAATTTTTTTAATTCACTACCTGAAAAATCAAAAAACATGAACAGTAACATAAAAAATTTAAAACTCTGCTTAAAAATTATACTGAAAATTTGAACTGAATAAAAAATAATAAATTGAATCAATATAATAACACCTCCATACACACAAGCCCTGCTTATTTATGGGGGTACATCAAATACATGTATTATGTAATTAATTATTACATAAAATTTTAGTATCTTTTTGTAAATAAAAAAAAATAAATAAAAAAATATGAAAATCAACTAAAATGAAGATGAAGAAATCAACAAAAATGAAGATGAGGAAATCTTGTTGTAACACAAGCGCAACCGCTTTCGGTCCGCCTAGAGCAGGAATCCCTAGCAACGAGGACTCTGAATAAACGAATAAATATTATGTATTTAAATAAAAATAAAGCATTTTTGGAGGCTGATACCGCCGCCCCGGGAACCATTTATTGGATAACCAATCTGTGCCATAGGTCACCTCAGGTGGTTCGCTACGATTGGTAACTTAGCACGGGTGCCCGGGTTCATAATGTGTCTGCCCACCTGCTGCGTGGCGGGCCGGATCGAGAGAGACTGGTTGAGGATGTCTTTTGACCTCTCCAGCCAGAATCCCTCGACCCATCGCCTTGCACCGCAGCTGAAGGTATGGATTCATACGTCCGTCACTCCTGGACACACTGACCTCCAGACTCGTATCCACTATCCACCCCTCATACCTATTCCCTTTCCAGAATCTTCTCTTCTACCTTTCCTTTAAAAAACCCTCCAAACAGCATACCTTAAGATGACATATTATTTTCCTCGGGGCCTCCTGTGTGGAGCTAATGTAAAATATGGCTTTAGCAGTGTAAAGAGCGTTTAACCAGCCAGCGGCCGTAAATCCACATTTCGTCGAAATTCTTACGATCGTACAGGGCGGTTCAAATGAAAAAAATTAAGTATACTCCGTACCAGCTTTTTAAAATTATAACTCAACATCGATTTTATTTCATTCCAAAGTTGCTTTAATTTACATCTGCATCCAAAAATGCTGAAAGGCGTGATGATAAAACTATTCAAATTATGTACTTTTTGTAATTATTTTTTTGATTATAAGTATTTTTCAATAATGTCTAAGTTAAATAAGAATGTAAAAAAAATCTGAAATATATTAGTTTGTAAGTGCGCAAATAAATACACAAACGGACCAATTTTCTTCAAGAAACACATGTACGTATATATTTTTTAATGATTTTATTTAAATTTAAATAAAAAAATCTAAAACATGCGATACCCAGATAATGTATTGATTTATTTTACTGCATTGAAATTGCATTGAGTGTGGTATAACACAAAATCGTTTTTGAAAATTTGACGAATCTGCCAACGACCTATGGTATAAACCTTATTATAGTAAAATAAACATTTCTCAAAATTTAAAACATGCGAATGCTAGATAAAAGAACAATCTTTCGAAATCCACTTATAATTTTTTGTGGAAAAGTGTCAATACGACTAAAATCAGATTTAAAAATGACGTATGTACTTCTGGTTTTCTCTGATAATACCCTCTTAAGACCGACCAGATCTGAATAGTAAAGCACATATCAACCTTTCTCTATCTCATCTCATTCTCCTTCCACTGCCTTCAATATACCAACATATCCCAACAATTGAATATCCCATACTCATAGGTTCCGCAAATGGGACTCATGTGTGGTATTCACAATTTTATAATATCATACAGTCAAAAGTCATTATAGAGATCTGCATCGTTTCATCTACAGACCTATCTCTTCAGAGAAACGGGCAGCGTTACACTAAATTAATTCAAATCTTCTCCCGTGCAGCCCTCCTTGTTAAATCAACTTTTTACAACGAAGGGTCGGTTTTATTTTTTAAGAGGTTGACATAAATTAATTATGGGTAAGAATATTTATGAAACTCCGCCGTAATGAACGTTTACTTTATACAAATATTTAGATTCGGTACATTTTTCACCCGATTTTAACATTCTGTTAACATATTTTATCAGAAACTCAATTCTCAAATATCTAAAGAAGCAAAAACACATAAAACTTCTTTACGCACGCTTGACTTGGGGAGTATGCTGGTGAATGCGTGACGAGAGCGTTACGAAAAGTGTGATCGGGCGAGGCGAACGGTCGGGCCTTGACGCTCGCTTGACTTGGGAAGTAAGCTGATGAATGCGTGACGAGAGCGTTATGAAAAGTGTGTACGGGCGAGGCGAACGGTCGGGCGAGGCGAAATGAAAGTTGATAGGGAGATATAAGTTAGTGAAGTTTTACTTCAGTCGTGTGGTCTAAAGCACACTCGTTTTTTATAAATAGGCAATTCACCCTAAAAAGAGTGCCCAGCAAAATATTGTGTGTACGGGCTAGTCGAACGGTCGGGCGAGGCGAACGGTCGGGCGTGGCGGACAGAAGTTGAGAGGGAGATATAAGTTACCGAAGTTTTACTTCAGTCGTGTGGTCTAAAGCACATTCTTTTTTTTTTTTAAATAAAAGTGTCCGAAAAAGTTGGTTAAGTTTTGTTACATTTAGTGTGTGCAGTTTACGGATGTAATAATAACAAACGACAGCACTCTTAAGTCGTCGTTCGAGATGTAAAAAACTGAGTAAGAGTCTAACTCGCAATCCTGAGTTCACGGGTTCATATCCCGGCGTGCGCAAGGAAATTTAATTGATTAATTTGTGTTATTTCATTATTTATTCATACTACAGTATAAGGCACGCTCCAGAATGGAATATACTCTTAGTATTGCCCTGGTGTTAGACCACCATCCAGAATTGAAACGTTGCTTGACATGGCTGGTTACTACGTCTGAAAAGCTAGGAATTTCCCAACCTTCCTCTGCCCATCTCCTTCCCCTCCCCACTACCTTCAGCTTCACAACATACCCCATTTGTAGATGCCAAGTCTCACTGGCACTCTCTTACTCTCATTGAAAGATACTGTCAATATCGCCCTGGTGTAATACCAGAATTCAGAATTAAAACGTTGCTTAAAATGGCTTTAGTCGTGTTTGGTGACCAGATCTGAATTGCCAGGTACTTCCCCACCTTCCACTTCTCATCTCTTTTCCCTTCCCACTACCTTCAGCCTCACAACTTACCCCAATTGGAGATGCCATAGACTCACTGCACTCTCTCACTCTCAGTGGAAGATACTCTCGCTATCGCCCTGGTGTAAGACCACTATTCAGAATTGAAATGACTTTAGCCGTGTTTAGTGACCAGATCTGAATAGCCAGGTACTTCCCCACCTTCCGCTTTCCACTTCCCCACTACCTTCAGCATACCCCAATTGGAGATTATATAGTCTCACTGGCTCCAGGTAGGAGCAGTTGGGACTCTTATACGGTATTCACATAAAAAATATGGATGGGAGCAGTTAGGACTCCTGTGTAGAATTCACATAAAAAAAAGATATAATTAATTCCTCAAAAAAAAATTACTTCATTCCTTGTGAAGTATTTTCTCTACGTATGTAATTTACCTTTTAAAAAAATTAACAGTTTCAAAAGCTCAGCTGGGCATAAAAAATCAAATGAAATAAACTGATTTGAAACTTTGAACAATTTTATTTAAACTGCCTTTAATCTGCTTTTCGCAAAAGTAAAATTTAAAAAAAATTGCGAGTTGCACTAAAGATCAACATCAAAGGTGAACTTTTCCACCCTTCCCATTTCCAAATGACAAGCATTAAGTAAGAATTGAACCCCGCAGCATAGCTGATTGACAGTGACTTGCCCCCCCCCCCCATTGTTTCCTTCCTTCCTCTCTCTCTTCTTCGCTTCCTTCCTTCTTACCTTCCCGTGACGTCAGCAAATTGACGTCACATCGACTCTTCTAAAACTCAGGAAAAATCGTCAAGGTTGAAAAAAGATTAATATATAATTGGTTTTCTTTTTTCGTGATTTTTTATTCAATTTCGTAGATCCAATAAGCACACATTAATTTTGATTTTTTCTGCCAATTTTTCGACTTTTCATCCGAATTTAAATATTATCAAAAACGCATTTTTTTGTGAATTTCAACCCAAAGGGGTAATCCACTTAAAAGTGAGAAAAACATTAGTACAGAGCGTGAAAAATCACGAAGTGTAGAATAATAAAAAAAACTGCATAATATCATTATTTAAAAAAATACAAGTGTGCAATTCACACGTGGTGGTAGTGAAACCTTCAGAAAACTAAAGTAGACAAGAGCGGGGATAAAACAAAGCATCGCACAACGAGGAGACCGATTATTCTAGTCGCTATTTTTCCTTTCATCGAGTATCAAATCACAACTGTGCTAAAGAAGTTTCCACATGAGTGTGCAATTCGCACGAGGTAGAAATGAAACTATAAAGTCGCTAGATATCGCTTTCTTTTCTTTTGTCTGTTTATTTTAAAGTGGTTTGAAGATTGGATATTGATTTCAAAAAAATAAAAATGTTTATTTTTCTCGGATTTCGTAGGATTCGAACCTCCGTTCGCTGGATATCTGTCTCTCTGGCCGCTGAGACTTGTCAAGCGCCTTACCCGCTGCGCTATGGGACGCGCGCGGCGAAACCGTATTATATTCCGACCACCCGTAAAAAAACAAAGCGGCCAATGAGCGCAGACCTATCGTCGTTTCCGTTTTATATCTCAACCAATAGAGCCTTGAGCGCAGTTTGATGCTTCACAGGTGCCGTAGTGCGTCATTTCTGTTTCATCCGAATTTAAAATACTCTAACGGGCTAAAAAATTTTAACTTCAAATATTACAAGTTTGTATTTCACATGTAGAAGTGAAACCTTAAGAAAAATAAAGTAGACAAGAGTGGGGAGACTACGAATCACTTTTATTGGGTGATCTTTCCATATTTTTGTCGTCGAATTCCAGTGTGCACTTTTTCCTATACCTTTGGTCTTATTAGTATTGGTGTTTTCTTCTTCGGAGTCGCTACTCTGTTGCACACTCTGATTTTTTCAGTCTTATAAAATTATTCACAAAATAAATTTTAAAAACCACCAAATATTCATGCTCTATATTCATGGCGATATAAGGCACTTTAGGAAAACAAATAAACATAGAAGAATGGCATACTGAGAAGCAAGCTGGAGTACGCGAGTGATGTTTGGGCACCGTACCACCAGAAGTACGTTGACATTTTAGAGCAAACCCAGAAGAAATTCCTCAGGTTTGTATGCGGAAGCATGGAACCTATCCAAGATTCATGCACCATATTGACTTACTTGAGGAAACTGATTCTGTGAGTCTAGAAACTAGACGGAAAGCAAGTCTTATGTTTATGTCAAAAGTCTTTCAAAATTTGGAACAATCTCATCGATAGCCCATTTCTCTTGGGATGCTATGATTTATATGTACCAGACCACTATAGCCGAAATCGACATCATGACTTATTTAAGAACCGAATGGCAGAACAGACGTCCTGGCAAAGCAAAGCATGACGAGGGGAGTGGTGCTGTTAAATGAAATTGCAAACCATTTGGATATAAGTGAATGTTCTTTATATGCCTTCAAAATATTATTGAAGAGTGACTTGCCTAAATGCTGATAGGGTAACTAAATTGTAATGTAATTGGAATTATTCTGTTGTACAATAATAATAAAAATAAAAAATAAACATTTTTGTTGTGTGATTTTTCGTGTCTCTAATTTGGTGCTTGCACAGATTGAACATCCATTTTAGTCTTTCTATGCCTTTCTCCATATTAGGATTGATACCAAAACTCAAATGTGGCCTGTTAAAATACAACAAATAAAATTTTGTGGCTTATAAATTTAAAATGGGGTTGTAAAATACGTGAGTTACAAGCCATAAAGGGCGTCGTTAAAAATATTAACTAGTTGACAATAACAATTTCTACGGCGTTATTGTTAACAGGAGCGAGTTCTGCGGGCGGATCTTTTATGTGGCGTTAAAAGTTAGCTGGTTGGGAATAACAACCTCCTTTATACTATCGCGCTTATGGCAGGTTTTATGGCTAAATTTAGAATAACGTTCGGGCTGTTCTAAAGGTAAAAATAGTCTGTTTCGTGATAAATAGCTAGGTACTCAAGTTCTGGAGTGAAAGGCACTTTTTTTGAAGTGAAAACTTCTTTGCACTGTTGAGATTTGAAACACGATGAAACGAAAAATAGCGACAGTAAGCCGCCGCTACCCAAATTTCTACCGATTTCTTACATATCTACCTTAACCCGGCGTCCATGACGTGAAAATAATTACGTGGTCATTGACGCCGGGTAACCGCGACCCGAATTTTATCGATGGGTTGTACCAAAACTGAAAGGGTTATCTTGATTTTGAAAATTATTTATTATTTATAGGTTCTTTGCTCATTAAAAAAATATTAATAATACCAGTATATTTTATAAAATTAACATTATCAACTTTTTATTATCTTAGTAAGAAACACATGCGAAATCAACTATGAAAAAATAACCGTTGAATTTCATTACATACATATGTTGGTCATATTAACCCGTTTTCATCTCCTTCCGCAAGCGGCGTCGCACTGAGCACGCCGGCGGTGCGGGTAGAAGGGGGCTACTCAAGCGCTCAAGTCGAACGGTTGATAGGTAAAAAAAATATGGCCGTTTTAAATCGCCTCGGGTCATTGTGACCCAGCGTCATCGACGCTGGGTTAAACTTTTCAAGTTTTTAAGCTCTTAAAAACATATATGTTATTTTTTAAGATAATGTCTAGACGCGTTTGCGAATTATATAAAGTTCCCTCGATAGAAAAAAATCAGTTATTTTATAAGTTATAGTTGTGAAAAAAATCACAATGTTTCTTTAAATGATACTTAAGATGATACCATCCATGAGATTTTTGCTCTATTTTAAACGAGTCGTGTTTGATTAAACATTTTCGCAATAGGCCACTTGCATCACATTTTTTATTTTTTTTCCGGTTTAGAAAAATATTCTAAGACATTCTGTATTATTATTATTTTTTTAATCGTATTTTTGAAACCCTGGGGATTTTTTGAAAATTTCATTCCGAAAAATCAGACCATTTTTTATAAACCGAAAAGACGGGACATAATTTTATCGGTGAGAAAAAACAATAATTACATAGCCGAAAATCATTTAAAATAAAAAGAACGTTTTCCACACGAATGGCACAGGCGAATAACGGGGCATACCAAAAATATTACATCTCATAAATATTTTTTTCCTTGATCCATCTTATTGATCATAAATCATTTTAATGTACAACGTCTATATTAATAAATTCAATGTAATATACTTGTACTTGTAAATTATAATAATAATAAGAATATTATAAAATTTGATTTTGATAAAATCAGCACCATAACCATTATACCTCTAAAACACGTACCGACATCTAAATTGTACGGGGTTCTCTTCACAACATCTGTCAAAAATTCAAACCAAATGATAAGTTCACAGAGAACAAACAATAAATCTAGTGAACGAATTCAAAAATTCGCCTGAAATCAAAGTGATGTCGTATAAAAAAATTAAATCAGTGTGGAATTTTACAAAATTAATAGGAACATTTTCGGACACGGGACATTTTCATGTATCAGACAGTCGTATCCATAAGTTAAAAAAAAAAAACTTTCACCTTCGCCTTCACGGCTCGCAACATTGTAAATAACCAAGTGTGTAAAAGCAAATTCTTAAAATTCTCCAGACTTTAAAAATAAATATTAACTCAACTTTGGCATTAATCTTCTGTTAAATATAAATATAAATGTAAAACTCATGCAATGTCCAGTGTTTTGAATATAATGTCCTCCACGTGCAAAGTCGCATCTTCCCCATAGCATAAGCATAAACTTTCTAATAAAGTGTGTTTTGTCGGAAGTGTCCTGCAGGTAAGTATGATTCTGTATCTATTTGAAAATAATAAAATTAGATAGAGCCTAGGATTCATATTAAATTGTAAAGCGCCCTTGAGGTGATTTTTCACAAAAACGGCGCTATGCAAATTATCCAATTATTATTATTATTATTATTATTGACGTCACGAGCCCAAATAATGGATTTATTTATTTAAAAATAAAAAAAACTGTACATTTCTACAAAATTTTACTAACATTTTCGTAATCTTAGTAAAAAGATCTATTCACATGATTTTTTCCAAGTCGTTATGAAATCCATGCAAGTGGCCTATTTTCGCAACGATTTTATCGCTTCAAATATTAGCGCGCTTCTCTATCAATCATAATTACATATCTCTTCATCTTCTTCTTTTTGAGCGCGGATGCGGCGCCTTAAAAGGAGAACACATACATCTATAGGATTTAGCCTTCGAGAATATGAGATAGTATTTTTTTTTTTTTTTTTTTTTTTTAACTTTATTTATTTCCATTTCTTTGTACATAGATATAATGTATAATAGCAAATAGTATAAAATAACATAAAATATAATAACAAATAATATGAATAAGAAATGAAAACCCACTAAGGCACTGCCTGAGTGTGGGTAATATTAATACAAAATACTATATTTCTAAGTACCCAAAGTATAAAAAAACTTAAAAAACATATAAAATATAAAGTTAGTATAAAAATTTAGTATTACATACGTAGAATAAATGAAAAAGGTTTTGTTTCAGCTATTATAAAAATAAAATAAAAATATGGAGAAAAACATACTAATTTCAATTTTTTTTTTTTTAAGTTATTATAAAAAAATAAAATAAACAGAAAACATATTGTACTACAGTTTAGAAAGTTACAGAAAGTGAGTTGTAGAATGATGGATAAATTTATAGAAAAAGCGTTTCGATATCTACATTATTCAACCATAATTTTATCTCTTTTACATATTTTATCATTTTATTTAACATTTGAGTTTGTAGTGGTAGAAGGTTAAATGTTCGAGGACCAATGAAACTGCTATGTGTCTGCAATAATTTAGTATTGGTTTGTGGAGTGTAAAATGTATTATTTGTTCTTTTGCTCATTCTGTTTTCATTTATTTCGAAATTATTTTTGTTTTTAAATACATATTTCAAAGTTTGTAATATAAATAATTTGCGTATATTAAATATTAAATATATTATCGGTCTCCTCGTTGTAAGGTGCTTCAAAGCCTCCCTATTCTTGCCTACTTTAGTTTCCATAAGGTTTCACTTCTATCGCGTCTGAATTGCACACTCTGATTTTTCGAAATTTGAAACTCGATGAAACGGAAACGAGTGACACTAAAAAGAGACAGAAACATACATCTTCACACATACATACATACATCTATAGCCTGCGAGAGATAGATATAATGAAACCTTACCGCACTTTGATTGTGTGCTGAATTTTCAAGGCTCCTATTGGTTGAGATTGCGTGAAGGTTATTAATTGTCAAGGTTTCACCTATATTGCGTGTGAACTGCACTCCATTCTCTTTTTAAACTTGGTAACAATATTATCTATCTATCTTCTATTTTCTATCTTCTATCTATCTTCCATCTATCTATCTATCTATATAAAGAATCGCCGAAATGTATGTACGCGCATAACTTCCGAACGATTGCACCAAATTGGATAATTCTTTTTTTTTGTGTTCGTTATTGTCAGAACAAGGTTGGTATAAAACTATTGGTGAGCTCTGGCAGTATGAAATTTGTAAAAAATTGCAATAGGTGACACGCGAGCTGTTTGAAAACAGAATGTACCGGGACTGAATGTATAAAATGCGGGAGGGAGGAGGGGAACTCGATAGGAGGATAGGAGGGTGGAGTGAGGAAAGAGAAGGCGAGAGAGGAAGGGGACGCGGGAGAGGAAAGGGACGCATGGGAAAGGACAAGCAGGGAGAAACAATTTCTATCAAATGGCGTAGCAACGCATGCCGGGAACCAGCTAGTAATAAATAAACCCCACAATTATCCTATTCCTGATACTCTATATTCGTCTCATTCTCTCGAAGCATAGTTTCCTGAAGGTTTCACTTCTACCGCATGTGAAGTGCATAAGTGCACAGCGTGTTTTTATCGTTTTAGAAGAGGATAATTGTGATATTACTGTGGTTTTCCACGATCAACAATAATACTTCTCAGATGATCGGGAGTTTTAGCTCGGTCCGTCGGGTTACGAAAAATATTTAACTGGACCAAACGTCCGTTCTATAGAATGCTCTGCGTATTTCCGAAGCTAGGGTAGTGGGCACTGAATTCGGGTATTAGTCACGAACGGGCGACAGTTGACACTCCTATATGTACCTTCTATTTTTACTGACATGCGTTGAGATACCTCAAAACAATGTTAACTTTTTATAATAACGACATCTGTTTAAAGCTATTGAAACATGTATTGTTCCTATAACTTACAAGATGAAACAGAAATACACAGAAAAAGGAAACAGCCACAACTGGGGATCGAACTTTGACCCTCTGTCGTACCGGGATTATTTGAATAATTATTACCCCCCCCCCCCCACCCCGCCCCATTTCTTCAGGATTTAGCCTGTAAGAGAATGAGATAGTATAATCGGTCTCCTGTTTATGCGGTGCTTCGTAGCCTTGCTACTCTTGCCTACTTTAGTTTTCTGAAGGTTTCACTTTTACTTGTAATTATTTCATACTAGCTTTTGCCCCTGGCTTCGCTCGCATTGTATTAGGGGGGTTCCCACTCTGCCTCCTCCACCTTCCCTATCCCCACTCCACTCCCCCACCTCCACCCCGCCCCTCCCCCCTCCACCATCTCTCTCCCTCCCCTCACCCCCCACTCAACAACCCCTCCATACCCGTCACATTCATTTTTAAAACAGCTCGCGTGCCACCCTTTTAAGCGTAACAATCAAACACACGCAGCATTTATAATATTAGTATAGATTAGTATAATTTTAATTATCAAAGGTATCTTCATAGTATAATTTGGGAGGCGGGAATGGGTACCGCCGCCCCGGGAACCTTTATTGGATAACCAACACCTCTGCCATAAGTCACCCCAAGTGGTTTGCTACGTTTGGTGATTTAGCAGGGGTGCCCGGGTTCATGGGGTGAGGTTTGTCTAGGTCTTGGAGGCGGATGACCAAGACACACTGAACCCCACATTCCTACCCACCCCTTAAACCCTTTTCCTTCCCAGAACTCTCCTCTCCTTCCTTTCCTTAAAAAACCCCTCCACACAGCATCCCCAAAGATGACATAGGCCCTGAGGGAAATTATTTTCCTCAGGGCCTCCCGTGTGGAGCTCGTGTAAAAAAAAAAAAAAAGTAACCTAAACAAATAACAAAATAACAGCGCACGTCAAATAATTACTTAAAATTACCAAGCAACGCTTTGCTTTTTGTCTGGACAATAAACGTATCATAAATAATTTCATAACGCCAGAGCTTACCAATATATACACCCTATATTACACGCAAATACTGTAGTTTTCTATTAGGGGAAGAATATTTAAAGTCCATTTAGTATATTTTGCGTGAAAGAGTAACAAACATACATACATCCATACAAACTTTCGCCTTTAATATTAATAGGATTTAAATCTAAGCCACTAAGCCAACGTATTATGTAAATGCCTTGTTAAACATTTATTTAATTATTATTTTTTCTTTCACAGCGGGGAGGAAGCAGTGCATAAGTCATTTTCCCTTGGAACATGTTGAGGGTGAATTCTCCCCAGCTTTGTTAAAGTGTTGTAATGCAATTTTTAGTCAGCAATTAGTGTAGTAATCAACCCTCCAAAATATTAATCCTGCGTCAGCGTGCACGCAATCTAACCCCTTGACTTCCGTGGAAAAATAATCAACGTAATTTAACTCGCCAATTTAACCGCGGCCTCCTGAATGTCTGATAAGCTGTCAATATACACAACTTTTTGAATAAATTTTTCGAAGTGAAAACTTCTTTAGCATCGTTGTGATTTGAAACTCAATGAAACGCAAGCGAGCGACACTAAAAATAGACAAACATATACATCTATAGGATTCAGCCTGCGGGAAAATGAGATTTCAATAAAATATTTATTTATTCGGTTCAAATATAATAAGATAAAACCACGGTCTCCTTTGGTCTAGTGATATAAAGCGCCTGGCGAAGCTTAGTTTCCAGACATTCAGTGGTCCAAGGATCGAATCCTGTTAAGTCCAAAATAAATAAATACTTTGATTTTTGAAAAATCAATGTCCAATCTTCAAACTACTCCAAAATGAACTGTTTAAGAAAACACAAAAAAAGCGACATCTAGCGACTCCAAAGAAGAAATACTAATAAGATGACCAAATGTATATGAAATGATGCACTGGAATTCACGACAAAAATATGGAAAAAATCATCCTTTGCATTTATAAAAAAGTGCTTTCCCCACTCTTGTCTACTTTATTTTTCTGAAGGTTTCACTTCTACCACATGTGAATTGCACACACTGGTTTTTTAAGTAAAACTTCTTTACGCGCGCTTGACTTGGGGAGTAATCTAGTGAATGCGTGACGAGAGCGTTACGAAAAGTGTGATCGGGCGAGGCGAACGATCGGGCCTTTACGCACGCTTGACTTGGGGAGCAAGCTGGTGAATGCGTGACGAGAGCGTTATGAAAAGTGTGATAATTAATTGCGTAATAAATTCATTTCTAATTAATTAAATAAATGTTCATTGCTCTCTGATTTTTTTGAAATAGGCAATTTACCCTAAAAATTGTACAAGGTTATTCGTTTCGCAAAATAACTGTTCTGTTTTTCAATTTTTTATAAGAAAAACTCTCTTTTTATAACTTCTTGAAGGTTATTCCCAACAATGTATGTATGTATATACATTTTTTTCCATATTGTAGACAACTAACCTATTTATAGGTAAAAAAAATTGTTGAAGATAACATTGTTAATTCTAAAATTCTAAATATGGGATTGACTAATAATATGACGGTTTGACAGAAGGTGGCAATGCCGGAATTGGTAAACGCGCACGTCCCATTTTGACGAGAGGTGTTGGGTTTGGGTACTAGTTGCGACCATTATCTTTTTCTATTTTTGTGTGTCTTGTTCTCTTTCATATTTTGGCTAAGATTATTATTATTATCGTCTTCTTCAATGTTCTGTTTCTACGCGTACAAAAAAAAAAAACAAATAAAATTCCATCCACATAAATTCCATACATTATAAATTCCATAGCCTCCATTCTCGTCCCCAAGGTGTTAAATAAAATCAGCCCTTAAATCAAAGACCGGAATTGATTGTAATTGAATCCAAACTAACTTAAATGAAGGCTGTAGGCTTTAGGGGTGGGGGTCGAGCCCTTAAACTAAGGGGAGAGTCCATGATACCTTCTAACTGACGATATTACAGACATCCGATATCTTTATGCGATGCTTGACTTTATTATTGGTGACAAATAAGGGACGAATGACAGACTCATATAAAATGGGGTAGGTACTTCTAGGCAGGTAGAATTACCTAGCAAATTCAAAAAGTAACAAAGTTTTTTTAAATTTTTTTACAAGAAAAACTCTATTTTGTGACTTTTGAAGTTTATTCCCATCAGTGTTATATATCATCGAAGAAGAAGTTAACAATAATAATCTAAACGAAAATATGAAAGAGAACAAGACACACAAAAACAGAAAAAAGACAATGGTCGCAACTGGGACTTGAACCCAGACCTCTTGTCTAACCGGGACGTGCGCATTAACCAATTTCGCTAGTGCTATCTTCTATCAAACCGTCATAATTGTCAAATCGTAATATTTCAAATTTTAGAATTAACAGTATTAACTTCAACTAATTATTTTGCCATATTACGGGCAACTACCCTCTTTTATTGGAAACAATCATTCTAATGGCCGTTATACACGACATCTTTTTTCAGCCCGATTCCAATTAGACAGAAAAGTCAACGTTTTTCGCTTTACGCAATCGCCATTTTCATCTCTATTTTCATATCTACGATTTCAGTTGGCATCACAGCAAACAGCATGGTTCATGTGTTGTCTGCAGTGATGACAATTGAAACCGTAGATATGAAAATAGAGGTAAAAATAGCGATCGCGTAGAGCGAAAAATGTTGATTTTTGTGTATAATTGGAATCAGGCTGAAAAAAGATGTCGTGTATAACGGCCAAAAGAATTGGTTTGTATTGGTTAACGCGCACGTCCCGGTCAGACGAGATGTCTGGGTTCGAGTCCCAGTTGCGACCATTGTCTTTTTTCTGTTTTCGTGTCTTGTTCTCTTTCAAATTTTCGTTTAGATTATTATTATTGTTAACTTCTTCTTCAATGATAAAGTTTTTTATTTGCAATAGGAAAAAGGAATCCTTTCTGGGTTTTCCCGTGCTACGGCCAAATTGTATGCGTTTTTTGCAATATACGTAAATTATCTCTACTATCACGCCGTTTTTTTTTTTTATTTTTTTTTTTTTTTATTTGATTCACCTGATTTATACATGTTTGTTAAATTTTTTGACTAATGTGGGCCTCACTGGGTGCTTTACCCGTGCTGAGGACCTCATTTTACAGTTTGATATGATTTATATTTTTTTAATTTGAGATACATATAAAATAAAGACTAAAGAAAAAAGAAACTCAATAATAACATATAAGAATTAAAAGAAAGTAAGATAGAGCAAAATAAAATAGAGTAAAATAACAGTAAAATAAAACAATAAAATAAAACTATATAAATAGGATAGATACATATAAACCAATAGTGAAATTAAAAGGGTTTTATATATTAGTGCGTATTGCAATGGTGTTTATGTCTGTGTTTTTTTTTTTTTTTTTTTTTTTTTTTTTTTTTTTTTTTTTTTTTTTTTTATTTGTGATTTTTTTGTAAAGTTGCCTTTTTTGTTCTTTAATCCATCTTTTAATTTTGAGTGTAAAAAGTTTTTTGTTTTCTTCTTTTTTTAAATCGAGTGAAAGATGGTTGAATGCTTTTATTGCCTGGTATTTGTGATGTCTTTGTCCAAAGCTTGTGTTTATCGTCGGTGTTTTTAAGTTTTGTATGTATGCTTGTCTAACTGGTCTATTAATGGTTTGTGTTTGTTGGAGTTTGTGTTTTTGGTCAAAGATATAGTTAAGAAGTGTTTTTATGTATAATTGTCGTATATCAAGTCCGTCGAACATGTTGAATATTTGGTCTGTGTCAGTCATTCTGTGTTTTTTTAGTATAACCTTTAAGATGGTTCTCTGTGTGGTTTCCAAATGAACAATAGCTGAGTTTGTTGCTCCTCCCCAAACAATGATTCCATATTCTATTATAGATTGGCAGAGTGCAAAATATACTGTTTTCATTTGTTTTAGTTTGTATATGTTTCTTATGTTTAGGAAAAGATGTATTGTTTTGAGGAGTTTATTGGTGATATGATTTATATGATGTGCCCATTTGAGATTATGGTCAATTATGATTCCTAGATATTTTATTTGGTCTGTTTTTACTATAGCAGGGCAGTCGCAGTTTTTGGTGTTTAAACAATTGTGAATTTTTATGGTGTTTGTTTTATTTGTTGGCTGTCCCATACTATTTATACTGTACGTTGTGAATTTTGTTTTCGATATATTTAATGTAAGTATGTTTGTGTCTAACCATGTTTTCACTCGCGTGATTCCTAATTCTGCTGCATTATACACATTGTTCCAGTCTTTAGATTTGAAGAGTAATACTGTGTCGTCCGCATAACTAATTATTTCTCCGTCTATTTCCATATTACAGAGTTCATTTATGTAGATAGTGAATAGCACGGGCCCTAGTATGCTTCCTTGTGGAACTCCATACGTAATTGGCAGTGGTTTACTAGTATGGTGATTAATTTTAACTTGTTGGGTTCTGTTGCTCATATAACTTTTCATTAGTTGGAGTTCCTTGACTAAGATACCGATGTTTTCTAATTTCTTAAATGGGGTTTTGTGGCAGATTGAATCGAAGGCTTTAGCTAAGTCTAGGTATATTGCTATGCATTTTTGCCCTTGATCTAGGTTGCTATGTATATAATCTATTACATATTCTAAAGCTTCTTTGGTACCTCTTTTTTCTCTAAATCCGTATTGTTTATCCGAGATTAATTTGTTTTCTTCAAGGTATTTTATAATTTGGTTTTTTAATGCTCTTTCGAAGATCTTTGATAGTGAGTTTAATAATGTGATTGGTCTATAGTTATTTATTTCCATTTTGTCTCCTACTTTGTAAATAGGGATCACCAGTCCTTGTTTCAAAGTACTAGGGAAGCAGCTTTGTTTTATACTAAGGTTGATTAAGTGTGTTATTGGTTTTATTATTTCATTTTTTAATTTCTGAATGCAATCTGTTGTTATCTCATCTAATCCCGGTGCAATATTGTTTTTTAATTTATCGATTATTTTTTCAATTTCCTCCTCCGTAATTGTTTTTATTGTAAGTCTTAGTTTTGTCTTTTGTGTATTGATGTATGATCGGTTGGTTTGTGTTTGTGTTTTACGGTTTGCTAAAACTTTTCCTATATTTGCAAAAAAGTTATTCACATGGTTCGCTATTATCTCCGCATTTGTACTGATATCTATTTTTTTTGAATTAATATTTAATTGTTCGATACTATTTTTCTGTTTGTGTTTTTGTGTGTATGTCACTTCTTTTAATATTTTCCATATAGCTTTTGGGTTGTTGTTTTCTTTTTGTAGTTTTTGTCTATAATATATCTCCTTAGCTACTCTTATAATTTTTGTGCAGATATTTCTATATCTTTTATAAAAATTAAGTTGTTCCATGTCATATGGTGTGTTTTTAATTTGTCTGTGTAATTTGTCTCGTTTACGGATGCAGTTTAATATTCCTTGAGTTATCCATAGTTTTATTTTTTTTTGTCTTGTGTGTAAGTGTTATAAGTTTTATATTAGTGTAGTTATTTATTTCTTGTGTTAACGTAGTTGTGAATTTATCCCAGGCTTCTTCAGCATTCTGAATTCGGTATATTGGATTCCAGTCCATTTTTTTGAGTTTCATGCAGGAGTAGACAGAGCGTTCATGTATTGTTACAACCGAAAAGATACACCCCTGAAGTTTTATTATGGGCGTATCCGTAAAGTTAATTTTTCGCTTTTCGGTTAAAATTATTAGTATTTTAAATTTATTTTTTACTAGCTGAACCGGCGAACTTTATACAGCCTCAGAATCAATTACTGCTGTTTCAACTTATTAGCTGAATTAAATTCAGTTTTTTTATAAAGTTAAAAACTACACAATGAAGCAATTATGGATGCGCAACTTTTAGTGTTTTGTTTTCATCAGTATCAGAGATGGCGTTATGTTGAGACTGAATTATATTTTTTGTAATTATCTTACTTTTCCACTTAGGTACTTACGGGAATTGCGTTTCATTTTCTTTTTAAGTGTGAGGGAGATTTATAATAATTATTGTATTTTTCCTTTGGGGGGGTGCAGATATACGTTCACCATTTGTCTTATTTTCGACTGCTGATATTAAGTGTTCAAGAAAGAGAGGGACAGCATTGTATGTTAAAGAACAAAAGCAAAACAATCAGCGCATTGACATTTGACGTTTGTGAATTTTTGGAATTAACTCACTATTCAATATTATACTTATCACAATATTCCTGCAGCTCTTTCAAAAAATGAGAATTCGTTCAATGGAAAATGTATGAGGAAAAGAATTTTCTTCTTAACTTTTTTTCGTGAATTTTTCCGATGTTTTAATAGCTATTCTGCTATTCGGGGAGAAGACAAATCCAACAAATTAAAGATCATAAAAATCGGTCCAGCCGTTCTTGAGTTATAAATGGTGTAACTCACCCGACCTTGTTTTACGTATTAAGATTAATAAAGAGGGAAAACAACAAAATTACACATAACGAATAACAACCATCAAATAACGGTACACAACAATATGCATATATAAAACAATAACAGCGTTTCCAAAAAACGTCGTGAATATTTTATGCAATTGATAAAACCACCGTTTATATGAAAAGATATATATGTACATTGCTTATACAGCCAAAGAGGGTTGTTTATTTGTTGTACGGACTATAATTAAAAATATACTATAATTAAAATTAATTTCATCAACAAAATTCGAAAATTTTCCGAGGTATTTTAAGTGTTCTGCTTTAATTTGCAATATTTTAATTAAAAATGAGAAAAAAGTTGAATGTGGAGAAATTTTAAAAAATTTAAAAAACAAAGTATTTTCATGTAAGAAATTTGCAAAAAACTATCACTTCACTTTTATCTCGTTCACACAATATATACAAATTTAAAACGTGAAGTTTGCTTCCAATTCCCAAAAATAATAATAAACGGATTGCACACCACAAAACGTTTATTTGTATCAACACACGCAGGTATTAGACATATGTTAGGTCCTTACATATGAAATTGGCGTTTTGTATGGGAGGAACATAAAGTCGATTTTTTTTTTAATATAATATATTTATTTAATCAAAGTATGTACCATTGCTATCTATGCGCTTTTGCCATCTCATAGGTAGTTCATCGATCCCTTTACTAAAAAAACCATTCGGACGGGAATCAATAAAATCTTTGAAGGCGGTTTGGACTGCCCCATCGGAGTTGAATTTTTCCCCTTGCAAGAAGTTATCTAAATTTCGAAAAAAATGGTAATCTGTTGGGGCAAGGTCCGGAGAGTACGGTAAATGTCTTAGACATTCCAATTGAAGCTCCTCTAATTTGGTAGCCGTCTGTTGTGCAGTGTGTGGTCTAGCGGTCAACGCGCGTTTGTTGATTTGCTTCACTCAATTCGTGAGGTACTCACCTTTCAAGCTTTTTCACTTTCCCAATTTGCTTTAAGTGGATTAAAACAGTTTTATCACTAACACTGCAGCCTGCAGCTAACTCGGACGTACTTTGGTCTCCGGCCGTCCACGGGGCTTGTTCTGCAGGTCGAAATTGCCAGAACAAAAACATTGGAACCAAAAACGCACTGTGTTTTCTTTTGCAGCACCGTCGCCATACACATCATAGCCGTTTCTTCAGCACTGGTGGTGCCACGGTGGAACTCGTACTCGTAAATAATGCGATATTTCAAGTTTTCCATTTTGTAAACTAAGTGACGCAAAGAAAAAAAACAATTAAGGAAATAACATATGAATCATAATTTTTGAAACACAAAAACATTAGTAAATAGCTGTATAAATTTGAATTTGGAATTCCTAACCAAAGAGAAGATATTTGAGATCAAAGTTGCCAGTACGGCAAAACGCCAATTTCAATGTAAGGACCTAATATTAGAAAAAATATCACTTTGATGAAATTCTTACAATGAAGACCATACAATTCAATATTGGTATATTGTTATAACCTAGAACCCTTTTTTCTGACATGACATGAAGGTTTAATTTACAACATGCATTACGAGTATTATTGTATGATTACTTGACTTAAACAGAGGAAAAATGACACAAGAAAGTTATAAATATAATAAATAAGTTATTAGTACCAAATCGAATCAAAGATTGTACGGCCTTTGAACACTGTGTGTAACTAAAACACCGTTTAACGGTTGGGAAGTAATTGTGTAAAACAACAACAAAAAAAACAAAGCTTGGTGAAGTCAAGTTTCGGGGTTTCTTAGAAGACGGTAATTAATATTGCTTTTGGTAGTGGCCAAAATGGAAGATTTGACATGGTTATTTATAATTTTAAAAATAAATTTGACCACACTAGAGTAACAACTGCTCCCGTCTGGAGCCAGTGAGACTGTGGAATCCCCAATTGTGGTACGCCCATAATTATGCACGTGAGACTGGAAATAATGAAGAAGAGGAAAGTGGGTGAGTACCTGTCACCAATTCAGATCTGGTCACCAACCACGGCAAAAGCCATTTCAAGAAAGTTTTAATTCTGAATGATATTCTTACAACTTACAAACTTGTGGCAAATACTACTTATTATTATCAATTAATTCAATGAGAAACAAAATAAAATAATCACAGCAATATTTGCGCTCACAGTGATTCGAACTCGCGATCTTCATTAGCCATTTCCCTCGACCACAGAGGCGTCAAACGTACCTACCAATTTATCCAAATATCCAACGATATTATTTTCATCAAGAATGACAGGTAGTACCTACGCACAGAAGTATTGAGGTACACCATGTACCATCGTGGGAGAGGTAAAGGGTGAGGGGAAGGATTAGCGATCACGGAGCATTACTGCCGATCCCCTTGTAATCCCAATATGGAAGTTTAATCCGTGCACAGCACAACAGTACAACACACATACAGTACAACAGCTTTAGCAGGGGGCCGTGAGGGGCGAACCAGAAATATGATATGCTAGGGGAGAGGGGTGGAACGTTGTAAGTGAAATATTCACATTTTGTAATATAGATATTTGTGGGATAACACCTCATGAAGAAACAGGTTAAGGTCTAACGATCGAAGAAATGAACAGTATTCTCAAGATTATGCTTTTTGCAGATGACATAGTACTAATAGCAGATTATCATTGTAGAATAGCCTGGAAAGGTTGAGAAAGATCCTGGAGGATAATGGCCTAAAAATTATCAGGAAAATTGCTGAATATTTGTCTTTGCCATTTGGAAACACAAATGCTTTAACTCCTTTGATGCATCTGGATGGATTAACATTAGCCAATTGTGACTCATTTAAGTTTTTGGGCTCACTCATTCACAGAGACGGAGGATGTGCAGCGGATATCGTCCATATAATAGGTGTGGGATGGATAAAATTTAGATCCGTAACAGGAATCTTGTGTGACCCGAAAATGCCTATAAAACTTAATGACAAGACTATCGTTAGACCCGCTATAATGTATGGCTCCGAATGCTGGACTATGTACAAATCCTATTATAGGCAACTCAAAACAGCAGAAATGCAAATGCTTAGATATCGGCAGGAGTATCAATAAAATATGGGATTAAAAGTTCACGCACTCATGGTAGCCTATAAGACGGAGACCACCAGACCACACAGTGAAGCGGACAATGTCTATGGCCATTAACTACACTCCGCTTCCTCGCCCCTTAGCCGGTTCCTCGGTGGTGCCTTAAAGAAAAGTAAATGGGAGATTGGGGGGAAATGTCGGATGACCCTAAGTGAATGGACAAATACGTCCCGTAAATTGTTTCTAATTTTTATATTTTTAATGTGAATACCGCATTAGAATCCCAACTGCTCCCAACCTTCTGGAGCCAGTGAGATTACGGCGTCGGCATCACCAATTGGGGTTTATTGTGAGACCGAAGGTAGTAGAGATGGGAAGGAAATGAAGAAGCAGGTATTCAAATCTGATCACAAAATACGGTTAAATTTATTTCAAGCAATGTTTCAATTCATAACGGTGATCACCAAGGTGATATTGTGAGTATCTTCCACTCTGAAATGTGCCGCAAATGTACTTTATGACAAACAAAGAAATATTCATTTTTATTCCATACATTGGGTCATAGAAAATAAATTATTTGCAGTTTTTTTTCTTACAGCGTTTTCATCAATCTCCCTAAATTAAGAGGGGAGCCTTCTAAGGACCCTTGTAAAAGATGGTTTTAATTATTCAAGAGTCGAGAGCGTCACTCGTGAGGTTTAGCTCCACTGGAGGCATTTTGTGCTGAGAGTTACGCTTATTTCCATGCTGTTTCGTCGAGTCGTCGTTCTTAACTTGAGTTTCACGATACTTATCGCTCTGTGATTTTCTTTCGTGCTTTTAATTTTCTTTTCTGAATTTCGTCGGTTTTTTGAAAAGTTGATGTTCGGTTTTTTGTGACAAGTATTTGTGGATTGTGGTTTCTGGAGATTTTTTCGGCTAAATTTAAATATTTATGATATTTAGTATGATTTCATAATGGATACATTTGAACAACTCAAATACATTTTTGTTACGAAAAACCATATGTATGTATTTATTTAACCTACAATTCTTAAATAAATAATATTTCTTTTTTTTTCAATAAGGTTATTAGTATAATAATAATAATAATATATCTTTATTCAATGAAATTGGCAACATTATAAATAAAAAATTACATGTTCAATGTAGTTTACAAATAGATTATGTACATCAATCAGTACAAAAAAATTAACAAAAAGATAGTAATGTAAGAACGGTTACACAAAAGTAGTATAATTATACAATATTTTTAGTTGTGCATAGCCTGCCTCACTAGGTGAACCTGTATTGAGGCAGAATTTTTTGTAAATTGTTTCTCGCAATTTTACCTATGTTTTTTAAAAATGTGTATAGTAGGTTCCTATACAGCAAAAACTTTATTTTAGTTTACATTATTGTTTGTAAGTATATACGAGGCTTATTCAGAAAGTAAGTGTACTGATTTTTTATTTTTTTTTTTGAAAAAGTGTAATAGAAAAAAAATACAGGATATTGTTGATACACTTATTGACTATTTTTCCAAATAATTGCTAACCCGTTCAATGCATGAGGTGAGCCGTGGCACAAGTTTATTTTGCCCTTCTCTAAGAATTCTCCCGCCAGCTCCTTCCCCCTCTTCAGTGCCACTTTCTGCACCTGCTCGTCAGTTGAAAATTTATTTTCATCCATACATGCCTTTAGGAAGGTTAAAAGATGATAATCTGAAGACGCCAAGTCAGGGGATTACGGGGAGTGGTTCAAAACATCCCAATCAAATGAGTCCATGATGTTATTGGTGGCTAAGGCTTTGTGAGGTCGGACGTTTTCGCGAAAAAGGCAAACTTCTCTGGTCAGCATTCCCCTCCTTTTGTTTTGAATGCTCCTTTTGAGTTTTTTTAGGGTACACAATATTGTTGTGCATTGATGATCTCAATTTGAGGCCGAAATTTGAACAAAATGATGCCTTTTCGGTCCTAAAACACTGAGGCCATGATTTTTTTGCCCGTAATTTTGGTTTTCAATTTTTTCACAGATGGGGAATTGGTGTGACGCCACTTTGACGACTGTTTTTTTTTCCAGGCATGTAATGAGTCACCCACTTTCATCTCCAGTAACAATAGAGTTCAGAAATCCTCACCTTTTTTCTTGTAGGTATTATTTCTTCCGTGAGTAAAAAGCAGATCACAGCACTTGGCGGAATTTTTTGCCGACAACTTTCACGCAACTGGACACTAAAACGTAAGTTTACGTACAACAACGTTTCTGCGATGCTCTTTCTGGTCAGGAGACCCCCCTGTACCACTAAGTGTTGCCAACCCTCAAAAAATTAAAAACCTCCGCCCATTGTGGTCACAGTACACTTACTTTCTGGATATGCCTCGTACATACACAATACAAAAACTGCAAGATTATTACTACAATAACAACTGTCAGTGACTGGGCGTTTGGGTGAGGGCACCAGTATAGGCTCGATCATTAGAATATATACATATTTTAACATATTTTTTAGTTCTCTCTGTGTTTGACTCAGTTTGATGTTTTCTGGGAGAATGTTGAATATTTTTGTGGCAAAGTGTCTAAAGCTACGTTGACCAAAGGTGGAAGAGAGTGCTGGAACTTGCAATATGCCTTTGTTGGAATTACGTGTAAATCTGAAGTTTATTTTTTTTCATAAAGCACATGTTTATTTTTAAAGAGATGTATGAGAATAGTTTTTACATAGATCTGTCGAACATCAAATACTCTTATTATTTTGAATATTAGAAAAATAAAGTATAAAGTTAAAAAATATAAAACATTAAAATTTATGAAAAAATTAACCCACAAAAATATATATTTTTTTAATATTGTATTGTTATCTATTTTCAAGTGTCTTTTAAGACTTTTGTGGTTGAATGATTTTAATTTTTCTTCAAAATTTCAATTTTTTGTATGAAGATTTTCGTGATTATTTCAGTTTGAGGATGTGCCGCATCCACATACTGAGAGATCTTCATATAAAAAAATTAAATTTTGAAAAAAAATATTCGCCCACAACAACACCAATAACGTCGTATTTTTAAATATTAGCACTGTAGCTGACTGAAAACTGACGGACCGCCGATGCTGGACACCCCTGCTAAGACGACCTCCGTAGTCCAGTGGTTAAGACTCTTGACTCACAATCCGGAGGTCGCGGGTTCGAACCCGGCATGCGCAAATACATTTTATTTGATTAATTTGTGTTATTTCACAATTAATTCATTTAAAATAATATATAGTATATTTGCGGCATGTTCCAGAGTGGAAAATACTATCAGTATCGACCACCATTCAGAATTGAAACGTTGCTTGAAAATGGCTTTAGCCGTGTTTAGTGACCAGATCTGAATAGCCAGGTACTTCCCAACCTCCCTCTTCCCCACCTCCTTCCCCTCCCCACTACCTTCAGCCTCACAACATACTCCAATTGGGGATGCCATAGTCTCACTGGCTCCAGACGGGAGCAGTTGAGATTCTTGTGCGGTATTCACTGTAAAAAAAAAAAAGTCACCAAACGTAGCGAACCACTTAGGGTGACCAATAGATGGTTCCCGGGGTGGCGGTACCCGTACCCACCTCCCAAATCTACTAACTTTAAAAAAATGCACTTGAATTTTCACTATTTTCTTGCCATTGTCCCAAATTTCTTAAACTTCCTGCAAGGTGATGGTTAGGGAGAGATAGAAATTTGATAAATGAAATCCCGTATTCTCATTTCAAAACCAAACAGTCGTGATTCCTTAAAGTTGTAGTTACTCTTTAGTCTTGTAGTCTATCCCCCTTCTACAATCATTTCATCTCACCCCCACCGCCGGTTAATAATGAAATAACGAATCATCCAAAGCAGTTAGAAATGATTGATACGCGACTGTCATATTGTAAAGCCTGTTAAAACGGGACGGATGGGGAGCCCATTAAAGTCGGCATTACCGAGTCTTGCCAGGTACATTATCATATATTAATTCACCATGACTTAGCCAAGTATAATATGTACATAATAAAATATCAAGTAACGGGTGGCACATAAAAATATTACTATTTCACTAAAGTATCTGAAGACGAACTATTTCAAGTGAAATTTCTTTGGCCTCGTTGCGATTTGGTATTCGGTTGAAACGGAAATAACGCATCACAGCACCTGCGAAGCATCAAACCTCGCTCATTGACGGCTAATTGATATGAAACGGAAATGATGCTAAGTCTGCGCTCATTGGTCGCTTGCCCTGGTTTTCTCAGCAGCTGAATACTGTGCTCCAGTATGGGCCAGAAGCGCCCACACTTCCATGGTCGACGTTCAGTTCAATGCCACAATGCGAACCATCAGCGGAACCTTAAAATCGACTCCTCTTCCTTGGCTCCCCGTACTTGCAAATATAACCCCAGCAAATATCAGGCGAGAGATTGCAACACTGAGGGAATACAAGAAGGCGCTGCAAAAAAGCGAAATACCCTTGCACGATGATGTCGTTTCTCACCCGGCATGCCGCTTAAAGTCTCGAAAACCCTTCTGGACGGAAGGAGAAAGACTCCTTCGAACACCTCTCACCCCAGAAGATAGGTGGAAGCTTGAGTGGCAATCAGCCAACGTCAAAAACGCCGATCTCGTGCAAGACCCCACTGAGAGACAGCCTGGGTTTTCATTGCCTCGCAAACTCTGGACTGCCATCAATAGGATAAGGTGCTCCCACAGCCGTTGTGCTCACATGATGCATAGATGGGGCCTTAAAGAGTCGGCGACGTGTGAATGCGGTGCGGTGCAGACCACCGAACATGTGGTCAACGAATGCCCGCTCCATTCATTCCCCGGCGGGATTGATGAGGTCCACAGGGCAACGCCTGAGGCCCTAGACTGGCTCGCAGACCTAGATGTCCCCCTCTGACCCCCCACCATACGAAAGAAGAAGAATTGGTCGCTTGATTATGACACACTTTTAAAGGCTTCTATTGGTTGAGATTGTTTTTGGTAAAGTTTCGCTTCTACCGCGTGTGAACCACACTCGATATTTTTTTCATAAAAACACTTTTGAAGTGAAATTTCTTTAGCACCGTCGGGATTTGAAACTCGATGAAACGGAAACAAGTGACAATAAAAAGAGACAAACACGTACATCTATCTGTACGATTTAGACTACGAGAGAATAAGATAGAATGAAACCTTAACTACGTATATTACCTTCGACGCGTCGCACTGAGCGCTTTGGCCGCATTGATTATGAGCTCACTTTTCAAGACTCCTGTTGGTTGAGATTGTGTGGATGGAGGTTTTACTTCAACTGCATGTGAACTGCACTCGATTTTCATTTTGGGGATGCTGTGTAGAGGATCTTTTTAGAAAATGAAGGAGAAAAATTTCTGGGAAGGAAAAAGGTATGTGGGTGGGTTGAAATTTGGGATTCAGTGCGTCCAGGAATGGCGGACGTATGAATCTATCCCTCCCCATGTGGTGCAAGGTGATATTCCGGGAGAGTCCTGCTAGAGAGATTGCAACCAGTCTCTACCTATCCGGCGCAACTGCCGCCAAGATCTGGCAAACCTTACCCCATGAAGCCGGGAACCCCTGCTAAGTCACCAAACGTAACGTAACCAGAACTTTGCAAAGAAATTAAGAAATCTATCCAACGAAAGTGATGACTACACTTCACCCCGTAAAAATGATCAATAACTGTTAAATATAAAGAAAATAGCAATTGCAAAGATTCAAAGTGACATTAGAACCTTGTCAAATAAATGAAAGCTATGAAAACGTGATGTTAAAACTTTCTTAGACAATAAATTAAGGACATTCAACACAGATGGCTCTGAAAATTATTTTGGTTATAGAAATGATCAAAACAAACGGTTTTAAATTCACACATCATTTTTGAAAAAATATCTCATTTTGAACCTGGTCCAACTGAGGTAACCATATAGGTAAACAATGTTGACGACAATCTAATTTTATGAAAATTTTTGTAAAAAAAAAGAGTGCGCTTTAGACCACACGACTGAAGTAAAACTTCACTAACTTATGTACATATATATCTCCCTCTCAACTTCCGTTCGCCTCGCCCGATCACACTTTTCATAACGCTCAAGTCAAGCGCGCGTAAAGAAGTTTTACTTAAAAAAACCAGAGTGTGCAATTCACATGCGGTAGAAGTGAAATCTTCAGAAACTAAAGTAGACAAGAGTAGGGAGACTACAAAGCTCCTTTTTGTCAGCGTGAGGGGTGATTTTTTTCCATATTTTTGTCGTCGAATTCCAGTGCACCTTTTCTTATACATTTGGTTACCTTATTAGTATTTTGTGATTTCTTCTTTGCCTGTTCATTTTGGAGTGGTTTGAAGATTGATTTTAGAACAATAAAAATTTTATATAATTTTTTTTGGATTTCGTAAAATGCGATCTTTCGTCAGCTGAATGTCTAGCCGCTAAGCTTGTCAGGCATTTTATATCACTAGATTAGGCTTTCCCAACCAGTGGTCCGCAAGAGGCTAGAAGATGGTCCGCCGGTCAATAAACGCGCCAGCGCGCGGGCGGTCCCTGATCGAGAAGTCTAAATAAAAAAAATCGGAACAATATTCAGTTTATCATTATTATACCTTGTGGTCAGTGGCCATTATATCATTCCGTTTCGCCCACCGCATTCTACCTTGTTCCACCCCATATACTATTCCGCCCCCTCCGTTGTGGTGAATATTCTGCTAGAACACATACCAGAGTGGTCTTCCCACGATCCGCCCGCGCCTCCCCCATCGTCATGCGTAGGCCTGAGGCGTAACCGTGCGGTCTCGATGTCCTTCCGTCCCCCCTCCGGTAACCCGACGCTCATCTTTTCCTCAAGGTCTTCAAAATCTTCCCCTTCTCTCCCAAGTGCATTTCTTCGAGGCAAAATCGGGGAACCGGCTAAAGGGCGCGGACTTCGAGCATCGTCTGCGGTTTGGCCGATAGCTATACGTATTCTCATTGGGACTGCCCGGTGGTCAATGGAATACTTTCTCTGGCTCTTCTTTTTATATATTTTATTTTCTTTCCGCTATTATAGTAATTACTTACATTATAACATAATCATATAACTGTTTTTTCCTCATTACTTATTTTATTTACAGAAGGTTTCTTCGACTGGTCTAGCCGTTATTTTTATTTTTATTTTTCTTTTACTAACACTGTTTTCTCTTATTGATGTTACCTATTTCAGAAGAATTATTCCACGGGCTGCTACTTCTATTTATCTTTTGTATAATTTTAATGTAAGTACTTGCATACTGCTTACTAACCCCGTATGCATGGACATTGGAGGGTCTAGAGTCGTTCAAATAAATGTAGCTTCGTTCAAAAAAAAAGTAGAGTCTTGAGGTGTGCGGTGAAGGAGGAAACCATATGTTTCCTTATAACGCCGTTGGGAAAGTGGTGGGTCCCCTCCAATGCTAGAACCCGTCCCACCCTATCCCATTCCGCCCCCTCCGTTGTAGTGAATATTCTGCTAGAACCCATCCCACCCTATCCCATTCCGCCCCCTCCGTTGTGGTAAATATTCTGCTAGAACCCGTCCCACCCTATGCCATTCCGCCCCCTCCGTTGTGGTAAATATTCTGCTAGAACCCGTCCCACCCTATCCCATTCCGCCCCCTCCGTTGTGGTAAATATTCTGCTAGAACCCGTCCCACCCTATCCCATTCCGCCCCCTCCGTTGTGGTAAATATTCTGCTAGAACCCGTCCCACCCTATCCTATTCTGCCCCCTCCGTTGTGTTAAATATTCTGCTAGAACCCATCTTATCCTATTCCATTACGTCTTTCCCGTTGTGATAGGGCGGATAACTTGGTGTAACCCCCCCCCCCCACTAAATTTTGACTTCATTCGGGGTTGAAACTCGGTCAGGTGGTCCCTGTCGAAAAAATAAACGTACAAGTGGTCCCGGGTTAGAAAAAGGTTGGGAACCACTGCACTAGACCAAAGGAGACAAGTGGGGCCGTGAATTTATAATGGAACCGAGTACCCGCGAAATAAATAAATATTTTATTGCTATCTCATTCTCCCGCAGGCTACATCGTACAGATACACGTTTTTCTCTTTTTAGTGTCGCTCGCTTCCGTTTCATTCCGCTATTTTTCGTTTCATCGAATTTCAAATCACAACGGTGCTAAAGAAGTTTTCACTTAAAAAGCATAGGTTGTAACACATTCTTGGGCCACACGTTATGAACATGATTCGGCATTTATACGATTATTCAGTTTGACGTTAATGCGATTTGATGTGATATCTTCGTCAATCCCATTATCTCCGACGTTTAGAAGAGCATTACGGATAAGATTAAGCCGGTGACGCTTAAATAATTATTAGAGTTATGAATTATATGATAATCCAGCCAAGTAGCTACTTAACTACCCTTAGAACAAATTGATTAGTGAATTCACTAGCATAAATTCGTTTCAGCTGTGCTAATGCAGTCCCAGAGAGAGTTCGTAAGTAAGTCATCGACGGTCGTCCTCTTCCTTCTCACTTGTTTTGGAAGCAAAGGAAAATGAGATAAGATACTACGTAGACATAGACAGCCTCTATGATCGAGAGGTAAAGCTCTCGTCTAACAATGCAGTGGTCGACTCCCGGTTCAAATCCCGGCGTGCGCAAAGCAAATTTTATTTGATTGCTTTATGTTGAATTTGGGAGGCCGATGTGGGCACCGCCGCCTCGGAAACCATTTATCCAAACTTCCAACGGTCCAACACTTCTGTCATGGGTCACCCCAAGTGGTTCGCTACGTTTGGTGACTTGGCAGGAGTGCCTGGGTTCGCGGGGTGAGGTTTGTCCGGGTCTAGGCAGCAGACGCGTCTGTCCACCTGCTATATTGCGGGCTGGATTGAGAGAGACTGGTTGAGGGAAGCTGTGAACTATGTGGATGGTCTTTTTAAGGAAAAGATGGAGAGGCAGCTTTGGGAAGGAAATATGAAGGGTGGGTAGGAATCTAAGGGTCAGTGTTACCAGGAGTAACGGACATATGAATCCACCCCTCCAACTGCGGTGCAAGGCGATGGGTCGAGTGATGATTCTGGCTGGATAGGGTAAAAGACCTCCCTCAATCAGTCTCTCCCGATCCTGATCACCACGCAACAGGTGGGTAGACATATCGGCCGCCTAGACCTGGACGAATCTTTCCTCATTAACCCGGGCACCTTATACTAAGTCACCAAACGTAGTGAACTACTTGGGGTGACCTATGGCAGAGGTGTTGATTATCTAACAAAATGGTTCCCGGGGCGGCGGTACCCATACTAGCCTCTCAAAAGTATTCATGTATTGTTTTTTAGTTACTTGTTCTTATTATTTGTATAACTTTTTTTTTTGTTATTTTGAAATATGGAATGTAATATTTTGCACTACCCCCGCATGCATTCTGGAATAATCTATTTGATACTAGCTTTTTCCCTCGGTTTCCCTCACATGGTATTAGGGGGGTTCCCACTCCGCCTCCTCCACCTTTCGCTCTACCCACTCCCTCCGTCAGCCCCCCCCCCTTTCACCGTCCCCCTCCCTCCAGCCCCTCCCACCCCTTTCCCCCCTACCCTTTACCCCACCACCTCCCCCTACCACCACCACCACTCCCCTCCCCCATCCCTACTCCCCACTCCCCTCTCCCGCATTCCACACATTCATTCCCGGTAAATTCAGTTTTAAAATTGGTCTCATGCTACTTATTGCAATTTTTTAATACAAATTTCACGATGCCAGCGCTCAACAGTTGTTTCATACAAAATAACGAACAAAAAAAAAGAATTATCCAATTTGGTGCAGTCTTCCGGAATGTATGCGCGTAGGTATATTTCAGAGATTCATTTTTAGAGACACCAATATCGTTTCCAAGGCAACAATTTGTTTTGCTTTTCTTCTGACGTTTGCAATAACTCGACTGTGTTAGGGACAGAAAAGGTATGATAAATAATTTCATAACGCCATAGCTTAAAACGCCAGTGCTTACCAATTTATATCCTATGTTACTATATTACAAATAATGTAGTTTTCTATTAGTGAAAGAATTTTTAAAGTTAATTCTTTGCGTGAAAGAGTAACAAACATCTATACATCCATACAAACTTTCGCCTTTATATAATTTTAGTAGGATTATTAATACTTAAAATTAAATACCAACACATCAATAAAATATTGCTTTCGAGTATTTCTGTGAAATGTTCAACTATGAAATCGAACTAAATTTAATGTGCCAATATTACAATTCAATTAAGAATGAGCACCGAAGCGTCAGTACGTGACATTATCGTTTGTAATATTAGTGTTTGTCCCGTTACTGATCTCAATTGTACTACGATATAGCTATAATTAATGGACAAAGTGAGCATGACGGTTTTCCGATGATTTGGTAATTACAATCATATCTGACTATTATGTGACACTATCTGAAGATTAATCTTATAGTTTAGGATGTTAAGCAGTGGATAAGTTATGGTTTTATATCTACCAACCTTAGACCCCGTCGTAACAGCCCTCCAAACCAGTGACAAAACTCTTGCATAAGTAAAATAAAAATTCAGATTTAAAAGTAAAATTTTATCTTGGAAAGAATTTATTGGATAAAAACTTTAGAATGTTGCTCTTTTTTATGTGAATACCGCACTACTCCTAACCGCCTGGAGCCAGTGAGAATGGAGGCGTATACTAATATCTACAGGAATTCCAAAAACTGAACAAATCGGACTAATATCTATGAGAACCAAAGTGAGGACGAATATCTACAGCTCAAACTACTGACTAATATCTATGAGAACCAAAGTGTGGACGAATATATACAGCTCAAACTGCTGACTAATATCTATGAGAACCAAAGTGTGGACGAATATCTACCTACAGCACTGTCAGAGGTTGTATTTGCAATTATGTACCTATAGCATATTGGAATAACGTAATATTGCGTATGCAGTTTAAAAAACTTAATTTATGTATTTATTTCTGTTCAAAAAAATAATGACTATATTATTTTTTAAGTTTAATTTTTATAGATTATCTCTAAGTATTTAAATTTTAAAATTTAGTAAGATAATCAAAAAATAATTAAAAAATAAAATAATCTCAGAAATTTTAAAAATTTATATCACATTTAACTTGCTATTTATACGTATTTAGAATTTTTTATTATTCCAAAATTGTTAATATATTTTATTATATAATAAATTTATTTCTGTTCAAAAAAATAATGATTATATTATTTTTTAAGTTTAATTTTTATAGATTATCTCTAAGTATTTAAATTTTAAAATTTAGTAAGATAATCATATTCAAAAAATAAAATAATATCAGAAATTTTAAAAATTTATATCACATTTATGTAAAAATCCCTAATATCGGACTATTGGACACATTATTAATTTAACATTAGCTGATTATTAAGGATTTGGGTTTTTGTTTTAACAGCTTTCTTTATTTCGAGTGCTTCTAAATTATTTAGTCTGTTACCATGACCATTTCTATGTCAGTTAGGTTAGGTTGTGGTGCCGTGTATTTCGAAATAAATAAATATCTTTGTATCTGGACCTCCATGTTTGTTCAATAAATTATTGTCCTCGTAAACAGCAAAATACGTAATATTATGCAACAACTTCATTCACTTCAAACGTTTAAGCCTTTACGTAATTACGTAATTGAAGTAATTTATGCTTTTCTGTACAACTCTTTTCAGCTGCCCTCTGTAGATATTTTAGTCCAACCTACGCTCCATAGATATTAGTCGCCACTGGGACCGTCATAGATATTCTTCCGACCTTAGCTCTGTAGATATTAGTCCTCACTCTGAAGTTCATAGATATTAGTCCAACATATTAGCTGTAGATATTCGTCCGACATACAGGCTGCAGATATTAGAATCTGGAGTCGTGAGAATGGCATCTCGAATTGATGTACGTCGTGAGGCTGAACTTAGTGGAGAGTGGAATGAAATGGAGCAGAGAAAGGTGAGGAAATACCTGATTGTTCAGATCTAGTGGCTAATAGTTAAAGCTAATTCAAACAGCGTTTCATTTCTGAATAGTGGTCTACACTAGGGCGATTCTGAAAGCATCTTCCACTTTGAAACGTGCCGCAAATATACCTCATATTATTTTTAAATGACTGAATTTTGAAATAGCACAAATCGGTCAAATAAATTTTACTTGCGCATGCCTGGATTGAATCCGCGACCTCCGGATCGTTAGTCGAGAGCCACACCCCTCGACCACGGAAGCCGCTATCTTAACATAAACACATATTTGTATAGACTTCCACATGTTACTTCTTAATTAGGAGTTACCTGTTAAAACCCTCGTAACTTTTTTGCTTTAACACACAGGTGATGTTCTGGGACTTGGCACTAACTAAGAGGAATCATTGAGCACCGGATGTTTTTGAAAGGAAAATTTTGAGGCGTATCTTCGGACCGGTTTCAGAAAATGCATTTTGGCGCACAATGAGCAATATTTTATTTTATTTTATTTTATTTTTATTTTTTATTTTTGCAGAAACAAACAGTACATTATTACATAATGGGAAATATTAACAAAGTTATAGAATTAATACAATAATTGGTACCAATGACATGTCGCTGTTATATACTTATATTTTTGTGTGATAAATAATACATTATACCTAAATTAAGTTAGTAACTTATTGAAGGAGAGGGGTGTGGGAGAGTGTTTGTATGTGTGTAAATGAGGGTGTGTGAGTGTGGATGTGTGTGTTATGTGTGCGAATTCAGTGTGCTAAAAATGTTTTTCTTAAATAGAGGGAGGGAATCGAAAAATATTGGTATTTGTGGTTTTTTGAATAGAGTTGAAACTTTGAAGGTTGCGGGAAATGGGGGAGTTGGCTGCAGCGTTTGTATTATTACTGGTTGTGTAAAAAAGGTTGGTGTGGCGAGTTCTTTTAGATGGGATGTTAAAATTTATTTGGGATAGAAGTTCTGGGCAGTCTATTTCGTTATGTATAATTTTATGGAGAAATGTCATGTCAGCTACCGTTCGCCTGGATTTCAGGGATTGGAGAGTGCAGATGTAATTATTGTTGTATTTATAACCGAGATACTTAATAAATTTATTTTGTATGCGCTCTATGTTATTGACGTATTGGGTGTATTTGGGATTCCAGACAGGCGATGCAAATTCCAGTGTACTTCTGACTAGTGAGGAGTAAAGCATTACTAGAGTATGTGGATTTCTAAATAATTTACTCAGACGTAGTATAAAACCCAACATTTTGTAAGATCTATCGGTGTTTGAATCAATGTGCATTTTAAATATAAGTTTATAATATACTCTATTTAAGGACCAAAACGTCACAAAATTTATAAAACTGGGAAGACTTCGGTGGCTGGGTCATGTAGAGAGAATGACCGAGCATCAAGCACCAAAGTTCCTGCTGAACTCAAGACCGACAGGGCGAAGGAGCCTGGGAAGGCAAAGTTTAATATGAAGCGACACCGTCCACAAATATAAATTCATCTTGGAGATTGTAAACTGGAGAGAGCTGGCACTAAACCGTGATGAGTGCAGTAAGACTCTTGAGGAGGCCAAGACCCACCAGGGGTTGTAGTGCCAAGAGTGATGATGATGATGTTCTGGGAACGAAAAGAGGTATGAGGAATGGTTAAGAATCTTAAAGTAAGTTTGTTCGGGAGTCACATATAAATCCAGCCCTCGGATTGCGGAGCAAGGCGATGGCTCGAGTAAGTCATGCTGGAGATGTCATAGGACCGACCTACCTCTCCCGATTCGGTTAGCCACGCAGAAGGCGGGCAGAGGCATCCGCCACCAAGATCTGAACAAACCTCACCCCATAATAAATCAAATACCTGGGTGCAATACTCGACTCAAAACTTTTCTCAGCAAACTTTGAATATGTGCTAAAAAAGATGTCAAAAAGGTAAATTTTCTTAGAAGACTAAGACGTAAATTAAATAGAAACACTACGGAGTTTATTTATAAAACTATTGTTGCTCCACATTTTGACTACTGCTCTACGATGTTATATTTGGCCAATGAAGGAAATTTGAACAAACTAGAAGTTATACAGAATATGAGATGTATACTGGGGAAAGGCAAATACGCAAGGGTTAATCAAATGAGAGAGGAGCTAAATTGGATTCCAATAAAAAAGAGACTACTATTTAATGTGTTAATTTTTGTGCATAAAATTATAAAAAACCAAATGCCAAAATACTTTAAGGATGAAATTGTTTTTAATAGAGACATTCATAATTACGAAACAAGAAATATAAACAGAGTTCGATTGCCACATTACAAATGAAGAAATCAAAATCACAGAACTGCCTAATGTACAGAGGACTAAAAGTGTATGATGAAATGCCTGAAAGTATGAAGAATGAAGAAAGAATGAATGTATTTAAAAAGAAATGTTATGCTTACTGTAAAAATATTTAAATTTATCAAATGAAATGTTACATTGTGCTTATTAGTTTATATTCATGTAGTATAAACTAACTCAATAAATAAAAAATAAAAAAATTAAATAAAAAATAATAATCCCGGACACCACAGTTAAGTTACCAAAGTATCGGTTTTTTTTTATCTAATATCCAAGAATTGGTGAAGTTTTGTTGAGTTTTTCAAACTTTGGCTGAATTCGGAATCATTTTCTTAAGAAAAAGATATTTATTTATTTTTCATGTTCTCCCTAAAACGGTTACAAACCAATATATCAAGAGCTAGCTCTCTTAATTGGTGTAGAAATCCGGGTCTAGGTAAATTGACCGAATTGCAGTTTTTTTGTCTATTGCTGTCACAATGTCATAATTTAAACATTAAGAAAATAAATTTTTAAAAAATCACGGAAAAAATTACAAATTAAAAAGTGCATGGGGGGAAGTTGTACTATTTTGTGATATGTGTCAAAAGAGAGTTGCTGAACTGTCTACAAGTGATATTGAAAATGTCAATGGTCAATGCAGAAGAGTTAAGCAGTTGAGTCGATCTGTTTATTGACGCGTTCTGGAAGGCAGAAGTTCTCGCTTCCAGAGCATTTAAAAGTGGAAGAGATCTCCAACAAGTAACTTATTAGGGACATACGTATAAGTTTATCTCTTTCAACATTGGCGAAATAAGTATGGTACCAGAGATTAGCTTAAAAAAAAATTGTCTAAAAATTCTAGGCTTCTAAGGTATTGAAATCGAGCATTCCTGTTAAGAACAAGGTTGGATACAGGATGGGTAGTATGTATATTCCCTCATATACAGATAGCGCATAAACCTTTTTTGTACTTTTTCTATTTCTAAGATATAGTTTTGTTCAGAAGGGGCCTAAATAATGGAGCTATATTCCACGATATATGATATGGACCTTTGAACAAAACTATTTCTACGTAGGTGTCTACTAACAAAACTACCTTCCAGACTCTTTTGTAGAAAAGAATTTGTATTAATGTACTGAAAAAACGTTTTACTTTGCCGAAGGTATGTTTGAATAATTCATATGTCAAAGGGTTATTTTTTTTTAAAGGTTAAGTGTTTGTCATTTTCACCATACGCAGAGCTGTCTTTCATAAAAATATGTTTAAATTTTAACAGCCTTTGGGAGCCACCTCTGGTTTGAAGCCTCTAGGTACCTGAATAAAAAATCGATGTGCAAAAACGGACGAAGCCTTTGACAGATTTTTTATCTTAACCATGTGGACTTCCTTTTTACTTTTTACTTTAGGCCGGATCGAGAGAGACTGGTTGAGGGAGTCCCTTTGACTTCTCCTGCTGTACTCTCTCGGAATATCGCCTTGTACCGCAGTGGCAGGGATGAATTTGTGCGTCCGTCACTCCTGGACACACTAACACCCAGGTTCCTACCCACCCTTCATACCCTTTTCTTTCCCAGAACTTTCTCTCCTACCTCCCTAAAGAGTCCCTCCACACAGAATCCCCAAATATGACATAGGCCCTGAGAGGAATTATTTTCCTCAGGGCTGTAAAAAACTTGCTGGAATTTTTTTTGTAACATTAACTCCACGAGGAGGCCTTAAAGAAAATAATTTCCCAGGGGCATATATCATTATTGGTGATGCTGTGTAGAGGGTCTTGTCACGGAAAGGAAGGTGAGGAAGTTCTGGGAAGGAAAGAGGTATGAGGGGTGTTCCGAGTTTTCCAGTCACGGTGACAGAAGTATGAATCCATCCCTGCTACTGCGATGCACGGCGATGGGTAGGGAGTATACCGATGTAGACGGGCAAATACATGTGTACAATGTGTAGCCAAGACAAACCTCACTTCTTGAACCCGGGCAATCCTGCTAAGTCACCAAATATGAACCACTTGGGGGGACCTATAGCAGGGATTTTGGTTATTCAATGAATGGTTCCCGGGATGGCGGTACCCACACCGGCCTCCCAAATTGAAACATGATTTAATGATTGAGCAACAGTTGTGGGTTAAATAATAACTTAATTACTTCCACTGGCAATTAGACAAAACACAATGTATCTTAAATATAAATCTGAGTCCTGGATTACCAGCCAAAACAGATCCAACATGAAAGATTTTATCAAAACTAACTTTTAAGTATTTATTTTTTTCAATGTTACGTTGATGATTAACTGTTACTTGTAATATTGTGTTATTATTTGTACTTTGTATGTGTTATTATTATAAACTACTCATGCTTATCGCCTGCTCTCAATACAGGTTCTCCTAGTAAGACAGGCGTAGAATAAAACAGATTGGAAGTAAAAAATTTATAAAGATAATAAAATTTGTTTTTTTCTCGCTGTATATTTTTAATTGTCATTAATATTTTTTTTATTGAAACTGAATATATATACAACATTTAGATCTTTGTGGTGTGATTCCTTAATCCATATATCAATTAGGTGATCGAGATAAAAATTATATTAAAAAGTAATTAGGTGGTCAAGACCAAAATTATATTAAAGAATTAATTAGGTGGTCAAAATAAAAATTATATTAAAAAATCAATTAGGTAGTCAATATAAAAATTATATTAAAAAAGTAATTAAGTGGTCAAAATAAAAATTAAACAATAAATGTAATTAAGTGGTCAAGATTAAAATTATATTAAAAAAGTAATTCTTGCAAAACTTAAGGGTTACTGCATTTTTTCTAAATATAGTCAATGCGGAGGCCAGTATTGGATATTTATAGATGCCCTGTCAGTAATTGGAACCCTGCCAACTTTTGGGTCCGTCAACTTTGATGAGTGTTGCATCGCCCTATTTTGAAATATTTAACTCCATTTTCAACCTGTCACTTTATATTCAAATTCACCTTGATTTATTTCCGTCTACGAACTCTTTTATTTTAAATTTAATGTCTGTGTCGCATTTTAAATTATTTTTTTCAAAAAATGTCTTTGTACCATTTTGTCTATCTTCTTGTACTATTTTATACTATTGACTTATTTCGAAATTATATCATTTATTCCTTGCTAAAACTGAATCATTCAATTTCTAAAAGCCTTACAGCAAGTTATTGCAAGTTAATCTGAACTTTAAACGCAAGCAATCGATAAACAAGTAATTGAACATGGTGTTTTATTCTGAGTATAACCTTCAACTTTACGAGGGGCAGTCAATAAGTACTGCCTCCTATTTTTTTCTACTTAAATACGCAGATGATACGGCAATATTTTACTTCGGCAAAAACTTAGAAAGTCTATTGGATCAATCTCAAATGGATCTTAATGTACTAAACGATTGGCTAATAAAAAATATATTAACAATAAATATTAATAAAACCGGTTACACGATCTTAAGCTCACCTAAAAGAATAATACCATCGCATAAACCATTACAAATAGAAGAAAGAGACCTGCATATTCTATATAGCGAAAAATACCTGGGCTTATATATTGATAAACATCTGTCATTTAAACAACATGTAGAAAAACAAAAAACGAAAATCATCCCATTAATTGGCGTATTTGGTAGAATTGCTCATCTTCTACCAACAGAGGTAAAAAGAGGCTTATACTTTAGCTTAATCCAGTCCCACAGTCCCACCTAAATTATTTAATAGAAATATGGGGAAACACATACATTACGTATTTAAACGACTTACAAATAATACAGAACAAAGTTATTGAAAAACTCTTCAATTATAACCCAGACACTTCCACAAAAAAACTATACCAGGAAATGAATCTTTTTGATAGTTAAGTCAAAATTTTGAATTTGGCGCTATTCCTCAAACCTTCTTCTACAATCTGCTGCAGTAGTAACTTTTTGCGTAAACAGGTGGCAGCACTGCAGTCGCTTGCAAAATGGCCGACATCGATATTCGTAATAGATAGCCATCTGTGATTGATTCTTGACTGTAGAAGGTGAAACTCAAAAATTCATATTCATGAAAGACTGAAAAATGTGAACAATGATTCATCAGTGGACGTCAGCACTGCTAGACGATGGGTTTAATACTGTAACCAAGCTGAAGGACAAACACCGCTGGCTGAGGAAAAGCGGAGCGGCGCAGGCCGTTGATTGCAGCGAATGTGCTCATTCGTGTGACCCCAGATAACTACAGATGTCGCATTCTCTCCCTCAGTAAAGGCAATGTGATGAAGATTATTCGACAACTGATTTTTCCACAAAAGTTTTGAAAGATGGGTACCAAGAATTTTAACCGGCCAGAATAAAGAAACAAGAAAAACAATGGCCTCACAACACGTGCAGCTCTTAGTTTCTGGAAAAAAATGACCGGAGACGTAAAATGGGTTCATTTTTTTAATCTAAATCAAAGAGGCAGTCAATAGAACGGCATCACACAAACTGACCAAGGACAAAAAAATGAAAACTGTGTGATCGGCGGGGAAAGTTATGGCGTTGGTATTCTGGATATGATCGTTCTTTTTACAGCACTGTCTTACGTACCCTTGTAAAAAGGTGGACCAAAGCCGTGGAAATGGACGCAGATAATATTAAAAAATAAGAAATTAATCGTCAATAGTATGGTTTTCGACCCCTGTAGTTGTATTTTTTATTATTTGACAGTTAAAGGAGATAAAAATTAGGAGGCATTACTTATTGACTGGCCCTAATATTATGCCATTTTTTAATTCATATGGAAACGAAGGAGGAAAAGGAGCTCGCTTTACAACCGCTCCAGGCTTTCAAAGATGCTTCAAGGGACCCTTTTTGACTTTTTGACTTTTTGAATTTCGGGCGTGCAGAGCTCCGGGCCAATTTAGGCCCCTTTCTCTTTCAACATGAGTTTTTGTAAGGTTGTAGGATGTTTAGATATTAGTGTTTGTTTGTTAATTTTTAATTGCATCAAGGGACCCCGCTTGAACTAATATACGTTTTTAAACCATTAAAATTACTGGCTAATACAATCCACATAATACTATCTCATACATATATATAAAAATCTCGTGTCACGGTGTTTGTGGTCGCACTCCTCCGAAATGGCTTGACCGATTTTTATGAAATTTTTTATGTATAATGAGAATCTCTACATTTTATAAATTAAAGTCCTCCGTGTCGTCTGTCTGTTCACGATAAACTCAAAAACTACTGAACGGATTTTCATGCAGTTTTTACCAATATATAGAGTGATTCGAGGGGAAGGTTTAGGTGTATAATTAATTTTTCGAAGAAAACTTCTTCTAAAAGGTTGTTACTTTGTGATGTCATTGTTTTTTTATTAAAAGAAAATAACTTAGTTTACATCACTTTATTTTTTTTAAATTTTATACTATCAACATGTTTCGTGAACCATGTTCACTTCTTCAGGTATAAAAGTATACTAAAGTTAAAAAATTAATTATAGATTACATATGGAGAGAAGAAATTGAAGGAGGGGGAAGGGTTGACAATGGTGTGAGTTTCGAAGAATTGGAGATTACCAAGCTATTAGAAGTAAAAGGCCGGTTAAGTGGGAAGATATTTAAAACAGGGTTAACAAAAATTTTTTGCTTATTAATTATGTCAGCTTTGGAATTAACATTTTTTCTTATTTCTAAAATTTCTAAATTATTGATTTGCGATGTTTTATATCCTGTATGTAATATTTGTGAACGATTACTCCCCTCCCTCCCCCCTTAAAGTGTGACGTAATTTATAGGTTATGTGTAAATTGGTTGAAAAATAACGATAATTGTTAGAATCGTCGTAAAAAGTCAAGCCGCCTGGGAGCTTTCATCGAAAACACTGCCTAATCCCTTTCATATTTTTTTTTTTTTTTTACATTAACTCCACACAGGAGGCCCTGAGGAAAATAATTTCCCTCAGGGCCTATGTCATCTGGGATGCTGTGTGGAGGGTCTTTTTGAGGAGAGGAAGGAATGAACATTGGTCTTGAAGAGACCCATGTTGTAGGAAGGAGGAAACACAGAGGCCGGCAAATCATTCCACAGCCGAGCTGTTGAACACAAGAACGAGTCGAAGAAACGACCCGTTCTCATGTGACAAATGTCAACCGTGTACAAATGTTGGGCACGCGTTTGGCGTGTTTCCCGACTATGCACCGGTGCCGAAGGGATCAATGATGCTAGTTCCTCGGAGCATCTTCCATTGTAATACCGGTAGAACAAGGATAGCATTCCCACCCGACGCCTGTGCTCTAAAGATTGCAATCCGTCTGTTAAGATGGGAGAATCTATCAAACGGACCGCCCGTTTCTGCACAGAGTCGAGGGTATTTTTCAGGTATTTTGGAGCTCCAGACCAGAGATGGCTGCCAAATTCAACCGTGGGGCGTACTTGTGATTTGTACAAGGTTAGCAGTTGTGTACTATTAAAGTATCTGCGGGCCCTGTACAGTACGCCCAGTTTTTGGGAGGCTAGCCTTACTCTGGCTTCAATGGAGCCCCCATACCTGAGCTGGTCACTTAGGGTTACACCAAGCATATCAATGGAGGGCCTGTTCGGAAGATTGCTTCCGTTGAAAGAGACTAGATTTTCATTTCGATCCCTTTTGGACGTAATCAGACAAGATTGGGTCTTTGAAACATTAAATTCAACGAGATTATTTTTACCCCAAGAGAAAACACTTTCGAGGTAGCCGTCCATTCTTTGCTTCAAAGCCCTACGAGCTGTTGGAGTTTGTGAGCCCTTTGGGGGCTTGTCAAACAAAAAGCTATCATGAACTGTACTGTCATCCGCATAACAGTGAATTGGTGCACATGACAAAAGGTCGTTGATGTGCAACAAAACATATACAACAAAACAATGGGATATTCCTCTTTAATATATCTAAAAAAAAGTTTAAAAAAGCATGTATCTATATTTTACGGAAAGCTTACTATCTTCCCTTCTCTACATCTCTACATATTAAATGCTACAACAATATCAGGACTGAGTCTTTTAAATACTCGTTTATACCTAGATTGCATGCATTAGGCAAATTTTTTTTCGGAGTTCCTTGATGCTGCCAAGTGCACGGAATACAGTTATAAGAAGGCTTTAATAACATACCTTAATAATAATAATTAAAATTAGCATAATATTACTCTTCTTCATGGTATCTCTCACTCACTCACAAATAACGAATGTCTCGGGAGAGAACACTGGAGATCAATAACCAAATATTTCAGGGGTAAGAAAAAATAAGCATCATTTCGCACACCTTCACGCCCACTACAAACCTTAAATCGATTTATCTCTGTAGTATGGCGTATTTATAGTATGAAGTAAAACGCCAACACGATAAGTATTGTCGCCTCACAATGAAGGAATGATAACTGAACAGCCCCGGCCCAGGCTGTGTAGAGTCCTGTCACCCTATTGACAGTGATAAGGGTACAAATTACATTATATTATGTTATATTAAATGAATATGTTATACCTAAGGTACTATAATGAAAATGGTGTGATCAGTTAGACTTGGCTGATGTTATCAGGAAATCATCATTTTGAAAGGGTGAATTTTCTTGATTCTTGAAGCATTTGTTTGATTAATATTTTTTTTCCACCTGGGACCCCTATGAAAATAATTTTCCTCGTAGACTATTTCACGTTCGGCAATGCCGTGTGAATGGTCTTTGTATCGAATGTATGTGGTTTTCATGTCTCGCTAATATAGGATGTCCGGGGGTAAAGTGCACAAACTTCGGAAGGTGATTTTTTCATGATGGCAGAAGTTCCGATTACCTGCCTCCCAATCTGGGAGGCGAGTATGGGTACCGCCGCCACGGAAACCATTTATTGGATAACCAACACCTCTGCCATAGGTCACCCCAAGTGGTTAGGGGCCATCCATCACACGAGTTTCATGATTTTTTGTTCCACCCCCGTCTATGTCACACATCGAGATCCCCTCCCTCCTAGTGTGACGTCACATATTTTGCAATTTTACATCTAAACACGTTTTGTGTTTTAATAATTCTGATTTTTACATGATTGTGACGTTACAGGGCTGATAACCCCCCACCCCTAATACTTTTCCTTCCCAGAACATTTCTCTCCTACCTTTTCTAAAAAGACCTTCCAAAAAGCATCTCCAACGATGACATTAGTACTGTGGGTAATTATTTCCTCAGGGCCTCCTGTGTGGAGCTATTGTAAAAAAAAAAAAAAAATCTACCCTGCTCTAGATTATCACAGCGCTTCAGTTATAACGGTCGTTAAGTCCAGTTAGACATTCATTGAAACTCCCGATCATCAGAGTTGCATTGTACATCAGTGGAAACAGCCGTATTCAACAGTCTCAGGAAATGTACAACCTTTAAAGAGAACCTATGTCAAAATCTTCAATTTTATAAAAAAAACACCAAAATTTGGCAAAAAAACACTGAATCAGATATTTTTTTCTTATAAGTTTAAATAAAGCCGTTAAGTATATCTATCATTAGACAGCTTTTAGAGAAGATATATAATATTGTTTGCTTTTTTGTTTTTTATGTTTTTAAATTGCACTTGTAACATCTATTCTTACAAAACTTACAAATATGATAATAACAGTGCAGACTGTTATTTTGTTGTAGTTTTTAAATGCATTTATTCACTTACTTTTTTTAAAATCCCTAATTTATGTATAAAGGAGATGAGGTTCTGGAAAGAAAAAAGGAATTACGGTGAGTGTGTCCCGGAGTGAAGGACGTATGAATGCATCGCTCTAGCTGTGGTTCATTGGACGAGATTGGACAAGAGAGTCCTGCTAAAGACGGAAAAGGTTGTTCCTCAACCAAACCAGTTGGGCAGACCATTCGCTGCCAAAACTTCGCCCCATGAACATGTGCACCAGTAGCATAATAGAGTTTTCATGCAAAACCTGACATTTGTAGGAATGGCAGTGATAGATACCAACTTAGCAAAAAAAATTTTAGACAGAAACAGCATCTCAGAGAAAGATCTTGCAAATAATATACCTATCAATAGTCTGAGCTATAACCAGTTTCACTTCACTCCCACCACTGAACTTGAAATTATAGGATTAATAACATCTCTTAAAAACAGTAACTCCACAGGAATTGATCATATCTCGACAAAAATAATCAAACACATTCAAAATTACATCGCATCCCCTCTTAAACACATAATTAACTTAAGCTTCAAAACTGGCATTTTTCCTAACTCCCTAAAACAGGCCACATTAATTCCAATCTTTAAAGCGGGAGACAAATTATTTGTAAATAACTACCGACCGATATCCTTACTAAGCATAATATCTAAAGTTGTAGAAAAAGCGGCGAAAAATAGACTCTGTAAGTTTCTTGAAGATAACAAAATATTATCTGACAATCAATATGGCTTTCGCAAAGGTAGAAGTACTTCAGATGCAATAGCCGCCCTCACAAAGATCGTTTCCTATAATCTTGACATTGGTCGCAAACCACTTGCTGTTTTTCTCGATCTCGCAAAAGCATTTGATACGGTCTCACATTCATTACTGCTAAAAAAACTGCAGCAAATTGGAATAACTGAAGTAGCCTACACATGGTTTGAAAACTATCTATCAAACCGAACACAACAAACTCTCATCCAATCTGACAAAATACATATAAGCAATAAACTATCTGTGTCCTGTGGTGTACCCCAAGGTAGCATACTAGGACCAATTCTATTTCTTATATACATCAACTCACTATGTGCCATGAATATTGGTGGAAAAATATTATCATTTGCTGATGACACGGTCTTAATATTCGAAGATGAAACATGGCAATCAGTTATTAACAAAACTAATAATGCTCTAATAAAAGTAAAGCATTGGCTTGACACAAACCTCCTCACACTTAACATCGACAAAACACAATATATGACATTTTCCATACGCAAATACGATATACCCAACAACTGCCCTAAACCAATCATCCACTCGTGTCCACTCAATTTAGACAATCCGGAAACCACATCTAATATTAATTGTACGTGTTCGACCCTCAAATCATCAAAAATAGTTAAATATTTGGGAATAATCATAGACAACCAACTACGTTGGGAAGCTCACATCGGTGACACAGTAAAAAAACTTCGTAAACTCTGCCATATATTCTGCTCCCTTAGGTCTATCTTAGATTTACAGACTCTAAGAAGCGTATACTTTGCCCTTTTCCAATCCATAGCAATATACGGTATAGTGGGATGGGGTGGTTGTGCTGAATCCATTATTAGACCAATTATTTTAGTTCAAAAACTAATTCTGAGAATTATATTTAAATGTCAACCTACCCATCCGTCAAATGAACTCTTTGCAAAAATCAGGGTCTTAGATATTCGACAGCTATTTACTAAAACAAGCATTTGTTATATACGAAAAAATAATCTATTAATTGCTCCACAACATCAAGCACACACCCGCTTTTCATCAAACCTGGGTTGCGTGGTCCCAAAAACTAACACCTCATTCGCTCAACGACAATTCTGGTTCATCGCTCCTAAAATATATAATGCTCTGAGTACTGACATAAAGTCAAGTAATTCTAATTCTCTTTTTATAACACGTGTACAACATTGGATTTTTGAAAGGGGACGAACGCACTTTAAAGAATTCATGAGTTCTAACACTACATTTTAATTATTAATTTTTGCATTTCAAAATTTTAATTTCCATTTGTATTTCTATTTTACTTTAAAATGTTGTTATTTTTTTCTCTTAGTTTTTCACTAAATTTATATATGTTTTTAATTTTGATTTATATAATTATATGTTTTAATTTATACAGAACACTTGAGTTCTTAACATTTAATTTTCATTATTAATTTTTGTATTTCAAAATTTGAATTTGAATTTTCATTTTTACTTTTCTTTAAAATATGGTCTTTTTTTTCTCTTTAGTTTTAAGTATTTCTTAATATTTTTTGAAATGTTAAAATATTAAATGTACGACTACCACAACACGGGCTTAGCCTAGTGTGGTAGCCAAAAAAAACCCAAATATCTGTTACTAATAAAAAATATATGAAATAAAAAAAAAAAAAAAAAAAAAAAAAAAAAAAAAAAGATAGAGCTGGCAAAGGAAGGAAGAAATTAGTTTAAATCTCTAGGATTGAGACCCTAAGGCGAATGTGCGGTCAAAAGCGTCAATTAAAGGAATGCTTTTCGCTATGCCTGACTTCTTCTACCATTTTATAGTTGTGTCATCCAGAATCTTGGGTACTCTTAGAATTGCCCTTGTGAAAGATCATCATCCAGAATCGAAACGTTGCTTGAAATGGTGTGTGTGGTTCCAAATTGTCTCTACCACCCTTACCCCTTCAGCATAACAACATTCTTCAATAGGCCACTTGCATCATATATATATTTTTTTTTCCGGTTTAGGTAAATAATCTAAAACATTCTGTATTTTTTTTAACCGTATTTTTGAAACCCTGGCGATTTTTTGAAAATTTCAATCCGAAAAATCAGACCATTTTTTATAAACCGGAAAGACGGGACATAATTTTATAGGTGCGAAAAAACGATAATTATATAGCCGAAAATCATTTTAAAAGAAAAATAACGTTTTCCACACGAATGGCACAGGAGAATAACGAGGCATACCAAAAATATTAAATCTCATAAATATTTTTTTCCTTGATCCATCTTATTGATCATAAATCATTATAATGTTCAACGTGTATTACTAAATCAAATGCAATATACTTGTACTTGTAAATAATAATAATAATAATAAAAAAATAAAATATTTGATTTGTTAAAATCCGCACCATTATCATTATGCCTCTAAAACACGTACGGACAACGTAAAATGTACGGGGTTATCGTCATAACATCTGTCAAGAAATCAAACAAAATGATACGTTCGCAGAGAACAAACAATAAATCCAGTGAACGTTAAATGTCAAATTCAAAAATTCGCCTGAAATCAAAGTGATGCCATATGAAAAAAATAAATCGGTATGGAATTTTATAAAATTAATAGGAACATTTTCGGAGACGGGACATTTCCATGTAGTGACGTCACAAGCCCAAATAATGGATTTATTTATATAAAAATAAAAAAAACTGTACATTTCTAAAAATTTTTACTAACATTTTCGTAATCTTAGTAAAAAAATCTATTCACAAGATTTTTTCCAAGTCGTTATGAAGTCCATGCAAGTGGCCTATTGATGATGCCATAATCGCTCTGGATCTATACAATTTGATCTCTCGTGTAGTTTTAAAAGTTAAAATTTTTCTTCGTTAGGCACTGTTGGGGATTTAACGAGATACCCTCAAAGCATAAAGAATGGGGAAAATCAAGGATTGCCGACTTACCTTGTTTTCTTCCTTCGCTTATCCAAATTACTCTACTTTATCACTTTCACCACCAAACTCGCGAGCTCACGATGGTTCTTTATCTGTTACGACGCGGTCGAACAAGGGCTTCCTAATCAACACTCACAACATGTGTTGACAGGACGATTATTAATTTTCAACTGAACACGATGACACATGATTGTATTTAGTCGGCACAAGGTAGGTAGGGAAAAAAAAGTATTTGTGGGTAGGAATAACAATTTTGGGAAAATGTACAAGGATGAATGCTATGTCCCAACATGCACTCCTATCTGCATTCTTCCGTTAACCACTATTTTTTTGCCACAATATGGCACTATTTAAAATACCTCGGATTGCATTGCTGCCAATTTTGGCATATTTTCCCTTATTTGTAAGTAATTAAGTAGAAGTTTACGATTTTATATATATATTTTTTATAAATCCTATGAATATGTGATAATCGACAAAAGATAGAAGAATTCATTGGCTAAATAGAACTATAATCAGTTTGTATATCTCCGTATTAAAATTTGGAGGCATGATTTTTTTAATGTGGGCGGAAAATATTCAAAATGTGCTCCAAAAAATCGCAAGCAATCCGAGAAAAAAGTTTTTATTTGGTATTTCGCTCAACTGGTTATGCACGTGGAAATTGAAAGAAAACATTAACAGATTATGTAGACTGAATATAATAAATCTCAACTCACTTTCTACGAGACAAAATTCTCGCCACCTTACAAATCAACCCTTTGTTTCGGCGTTCACCCACGCCTCTTGGCTAGAGCCCCCACCCCTTTCCAGACCCCATCTTATCACCCCTGCCCCCCCAAGATGATTCCATATTCAAACCGGGCCACGGAACGCAAAATACAACGATAACTCGCGCCATTTTGCGTAAATGGAATCGAACATTTTTGGAATTTTGAAAATAGGGATTTTCAGGTCTGCCACAGCGGTGAAAGAGGGTACGCACTAAATTATGGCTTTATCAAGAATGAATTTGCTATTGTTTCCTTGAAGTGATCAGATATGCGATATTGTGAAAACGCTGTATTAATTTCACTTTTTTTTTAAAGAGTTCATTGAATTAATAAATTTTTAATCGAAACAAAAGAATCTATTGGAAAAAATATGTGAATGCGGTGCAAGAGTCTCAAATGCTAGAGTCGATATGACTACAGAAACCTCTATTTTTATTCCCAACTGCTCCCGTCTGGAGCCAGCAAGACTACGGCATCCCCAATTGGAATGAAATTGGTGGAAGGTGAAGAAGATGGGTGAGATGAAGGTGTGGAAATATCTGACTAATCAGATTTAGTCACCAAACACTATTTAAAGCAACAATTTCCGAACAGGAATTGGACGGCCGACGCGGAAGGGATTTGCGGGTTTTTTCAACAAATATATGGCTCGAAGTCCCTCCAATAGTCTGATCAGACTATCGGACGTTTGCGGCCGGCCTAATTGTATTTTTTATAGAAATAAATAAAAAAAAATTACATTAACTAGGGTCTTTCTGAAGAGAGGAAGGAATAAACATTAATCTTGAAGAGACTCATGTTGTAGGAAGGAGGAAACACAAAGGCCGGCAAATCGTTCCACAGCCGAGCTGTTGAACTCAAGAACGAGTCGAAGAAGCGACCCGTTCTCATGTGATAAATTTGTGTATATTTACGGATGAAATGTTATTCCATGACTTTTACTAATGTTTGCCGTGTAATGGAAACATTTTCTCATCACACACGAGAGCATTTTGGCGCTTTTTTAATGCAATCTACTTACTGGCAGGACACGACCTTACGCGACTTTGGCGTTGAGTACTAAAAGAAGACATATACAATTGCCTAAGCTAATAGCTATACGCATTCTCATTGGGACTGCCCGGTGGTCTATGGAATACTTTCTCTGGCTTTTCTTTTTATATATTTTATTTTCTTTCCGCTGTTATAGTAATTACTTACATTATAATATAATCATATAACTGTTTTTTTCCTCATTACTTATATTATTTACAGAAGGTTTCTTTGACTGGTCATAGCCGTTACATTTATTTTTCTTTTTCTTTTACTAACACTATTATCTCCTTTTGATGTTACCTATTTCAGAAGAATTATTCCACGGGCTGCTACTTCCATTTATCTTTTGTATAATGTTAATGTAAGTACTTGCATACTGCTTACTAACCCCATGTGCATGGACATTGGAGGGTTTAGAGTCGTTCAAATAAATGTAGCTTCGTTCAAAAAAAAAGTAGAGTCTTGACGTGTGCGGTGAAGGAGGAAACCATATGTTTCCTTATAACGCCGTTGGGAAAGTGGTGGGTCCACTCCAATATACAATTGCCTTGGTTTCGGTTTACCAGTTTTGAGATTTCTACCATGCGTCTATAAATTAAATTAAATAAAATGGCAAACACAGATATCAATGCACTAAAATTATGGTTTGATGAAAACCTGTTGACTTTAAATTCTAAAAAAACCTATTATTTACCATTTTCCATTAAAAAACAAGAAACACCTAAAGAATTAAACATAATAATCCACTCTGTGGTAAATACAGAAAACCACAAATGCAATATATTATGTACAAACATAGAAAGCAAGACCGATATTAAGTACCTGGGCATAATAATAGACCAGCGTTTAAAATGGTCCCCACACATAAATATTCTGAACAACAGAATAAGGAAACTAACATATATATTTAGATGCTTAAGAGATATTTTAAACGAAAAATTACTTAGAACCATATACTTCGCTTTCTGTCAATCAATTATACAATACGGCATTATAGGATGGGGCGGTACATATACAAATCAAACACAAACAATTTACATATCACCAAAACTAATAATAAAAACAATTTTAAAAAAACCCTACACACATTCATCCGAACTGTTATTCAAACAATTTAAGGTCAGAAAATTAAGTGCGTTGTACTTTTATCACGCAACATTACAAATTTATAAAGATAATATTCAAAATAAAGTTGCACCCTTCAAAAATAACAGAAATCTTAGACAAACATCAATACTTCCTATTCCAAAATGTAAAAAAACAATAGGACAGTTAAATCATAAATATCTCGGAGTTAAATTTTTTAATTCACTACCTGAAAAAATCAGAAACATGAACAGAAACATAAAAAATTACACTGAAAATTTGAACTGAATAAAAAATAATAAATTGAACGAATATTATAACACCCCCCATACACACAAGCCCTGCTTATTTATGTGGGTACATCATATACATGTATTGTGTAATTAATTATTGTAAAAAATATATTATAATTTAAGTATCCTTTTGTAAATAAAAAAAAAAAATAAAAAAATAAAAAAAATAGATTATTGGTATAGGTAGGTATAGGTATAGATACCGTCATTGCCTAACGCCATAAAATTAATATACATAAATAATAAATACGTACATCAAAGTGTAATAAATAACTTTCCAGGATTATACGGCAGGATAAAAGTAATATTATTCGGTATATTATTTATCTTCGAGCAATCTCGTAAATATGGTTCACGTCAAAATACCAGGGTTGTGACACTATCATAAATATTAGTTTAATTAATAATTTAAAATAAGGGATAAGTAGGAGATGGTGGAACTCTGACATTCCCAATAGAGAACTCCAGTCCATTTTTTTTTTATCTATAGTAAATCGTGTGACGTCATCACTCCTGAAAAGTTACTATAGGATCGGGCAATCAGCTGATCAACTGCCGCCATTTGGTGTTCGAATTTGGTGTTCGAAGTATTCTCACTTGAAGTGGAATTGCTATTTTTTCGTACAGCAGTTTTTAAATATTTTCAATAATAGAGATACCTTAATTTTTGAAACATTATTTAGGCCTTAATAATGTTTAAATAAACACAACAACTAGATCTCTATAAACAGTATGTAAATAAACGAATAAATTAATACGATGGCTGGTGTCATTCCTACATTCCCATACATTTCCCAGACAATGATTTTACGGTGACCACTAAACATTTCAATAATGCCAACTTGACAGCATGTTTTTACGATCCGATTAAAAATGGACTGTTTAATGAGTATTTCTCAAAAAAAGTGTACATTTGGGAAAAATAAAGTGGCCTAGAAACAGTTAAAAAATTACACATGTTTTTAATTAATCACACAAAAAAAATATGCACCATTTTGTAGAATAAATATTAGGCTTTAAAATAACGAATAATAAACATTACAATCGTGTTAATTCGCAAATATTTTAAAAAATAACGATTTTTACCTTTCATACAAAATAAAATTGCCACCCTACCTACTTCATGTGTTTATACTTCATAAAATGTGATAATAACGTTATAATATATAAATTTTTGCAAGTTTTAGGGTCTTCATTAAACGTAGTTTCTGTACAAAGTAATTTTTTTATGGGGTTTCATAGCAAATTAATAATTTATGCACAAAAATGAAAATGAGTCATAGTCATTTACTTTTTAGTTACTACTCTTTAGTTACGTTTTATTTCTACTTCCACCGTAATTTCTGAACCAATTTGTTAAATTTTACAAGGGCACCACTAGCTTTTTCTGGTTGGTTGTTGGTCTGACGTCTCCGTCATAACATTAATTGTTTAAATCAGTAACAACGTGTTTCTTTAGTGGGACTACAATTTCGTAACAGGAAATATAAAAGCCTTTTTTGACAAAACGGTAAGTCTTTCTTTAATCATCTTTTTGTAATACGTGCGGTATGAACATTGCTAAGCTTACATATTTACAGTTTAAAATTTTATCAAACCATTGACTTTTTATAACCCCATTTTGTCTAATTCTTCTTACGATTTCGTAACTTTTATTAAGAATTTCGTAACGTAACGAAAAAGTACAATATAAAGCTGAGTGTATACAGTTACAACCTGATTTTTATTTTATTTATTATAAAGACATAGTAATACAATATGACAGAAAAAGTAAAAATATTTTATCGAAAAAAGAAAAGTCCCAATAAACTATTTTAAGTAGTTTGTCAATGGGTGCTTTTACTTTGATGATATAAATAAACTTATTTTACTTTATTATGCTGTTAGAATTTTTTGTGTCAGAGCCTAAAACACATTATTTCTTTCGGCCAGCCAATTCTTCAACATAATATTTGTTTTATCATTTGTACGTGTTTTAATTTGGTAAGTAACATATTTAAGCAATTAGGTATCATGTGGTCCAGCGTTATTTTTCCATATTTATTTAAATTCTCAGGTTAAGAATACTATATTGTAAGTGTGTCTGTAAGTATGTAAGTTGTCCCTTTCAAATTGAAAGCATTTTTATGAATTAGTGCCTCAAGCTTTTACAAAATCTTATTTAAATAAAAAAAAAATATATTATTTACTCTTATAATCCCGGCTATAGGATTACTTTTTTAAGGAGTTTTAGGAATTTTAGGAATGAAATGTCCCCAAAAACCAATGCCGGAAGGCAAAAAGCTTCTTAGAAGATTATTAGAAGATTTATTTTAATTTTTTTAAACTTTATGAGTAAAATCTCAAATTAATTATTCATCCTAGACTTGCAGAAAAGTCAATAGATGTCGCGTATTAAAAATAAAATGGATAAAAAAATTTATCCAGACACTATCTAGATTGCATTTAGTTCGAGTTAAATCTTGCAATCATATAAAGATAGCAGCCAATAATATGTGCGTTAAGAAAATGAAGATAATGTTGGCAGTTCTTAGTCGAAGTATGATACAGTTAAAAGTGACCGAATTTCATATGGGTTCCGTAGCTCAATCGGTAGAGCTCTTGCCATGTAAGCAAAGGGTCCTGGGTTCGTGTCCCAGCGGAGCCAATATCTTTTCTGATTTTTCTGTCTCAGATTTTCGATTGAGTTTCGCTAATATTGTCTTCATTTAATTAAAGATAATTAGAAGTTTCTTAGAAGAAACTTTACCAAATGTATCCATGGCAGAAAAAGAGAAGGTAAAAAAATTGTTAATTTCGCTAAATTTAATTACAGATTCTTTAAAGACAGAGTTTAATAAAATAGATCCCAGAGAAAAGAAAGAACTAAAAAAGTTGCTACAAACCAAATTGTAAATAAACAAAAATCAAAAATAGCTATTTCGATAGTGATTCAAATTAATAAATTTTTAAATGTTTTAAACAGTACCTGTTCTTTAATTTCTAAAGATTAGTTGAATATTGTGTTAGGTACTTAAAATTGGGAAGCTGATAATTTTATTAAAAAAACATTACAATATTAACATAACATTAACATATTACATTCCAGGATGTAATTAATGTACCCCCATTCTTATTATTATTATATGAATCTCATATGTTCTGCTTATGTTTAATGAATCTCACCACCACCAGCAACATGATACTTTATATGCATAATAATAGTAATAATACTTTTTCTTTCTTCTATCAAGCCCACCTGTTTTTAACAAATTCGTCAAATTCTAATCAAAATAAACTAAAAAATCTCCAAACCGATCATCTCCCAAATATTACATTGTACAATTGGAAAAATTGTTTGTTAAAAACTATTATGACTCATTATAAAATTGTACAATCCAAAGAGAAACTCTCAACTCAATTAATTTTAAATGGATGATTTCATATCCAGCCAAATAGAAAACAACTACACAATCCATGAATACGAATGTGCAAGTACAGAGACATGTAATGAATTTTTCCCCCACAAATTTAACGGTTTATTTATATTACACCAAAATATACGTAGTATTTTTCAAAATTTTGATGAATTTGTTATTAAAATCAATAACTTAATATATCAACCAGACTGCATAATATTAACAGAGACATTTACAAATGATGAGTCACCAGCTTATCAACTACCTAACTATACATACATCCCGACCAAAATAAATATAAATAAAAATAGTGGAATCGCAATATTCGTTCACACCAAATTCAGTATTGTCACGATTTTAGAACACCCAATATTACTGACTAACTGTATTCAAATCGAAATAAAACTTGATAAATATATTTACCACATTATTGCCATTTACAGAACACACGAATCAAATATTTCAAATTTTATAAACCAACTGAAAAATATTTTACTGCCGCTTAAAAATAAAACCTGTTTTATTGCTGGTGATTTTAACATTAACATTAACGAAAAGTCCGAAAATATTTTCAAAAACGAATACCTAAATTGTATGACTGAATTAGATTTTAAATCATGCATAAACAAAAATACTCGAGAAATGCATGGACAAAAATCGTCTTATTTAGATCATATTTGGATTAACATAAAATTACAAAACCTTTATAAAATTAGAACAATAGTTTGGCAAACGAATATTACTGACCACCATTCTTGCTTATTATTATATGATAATGATATGAAGTCAGAAATAAATGTTCCAATTAAGACTAAAAAAACCACAAATATTGCCATGTTGGAGGAAAAATTGAAAGCAGAAACTTGGTATTCAATATTACAATCTAACGATGTCGAAGAATGTTCAAGAATGTTTGAAAAAAAACTTATGGATCATATTAAAACCTCCACAACAGAGGTCTCATTATACACGAATTCAAAATTCAGACGTATAAAACCTTGGATCACTCGTGGCCTTATAAAATCTATTAGAGAAAAAGAAAAGCTGTATAAAAATACAATTAAAAATCCACACGACGAAAATGCTAAGATAGTTCTCAAAAAATATAGAAATAAATTAACAACTTTAATTAAAAAAAGTAAAGATGACTATATTAGAAAAGCAATCTCTACTTCAGAAAATAATCTGAAAGCTATTTGGAAAGCGGTAAATTATGCAATTGAAAATAAGAAAAAAAATAATTCTATAAAATACATTAAACATGAAAATAATATAATAGATGTATCCAAAGATCCAAAACTAACAGCAAACATTTTCAATTCTTATTTCTCTAAAGTAGGAAATAATCTCGCTGACAAAATCTCTAAACCTTTACACACACCAAAACCTATAACTAATAATGCACATAAACGAAATACACTGTCCACTTTTAAAAAAACTACTGAGACTGAAATACAACTTATAATAGAAAACATGAAAGACGGATCCTCTCCAGGTTTTGACCACATTTCTGTGAAAATTCTAAAAACAATGAAAATGTATCTACTGAAACCTCTTAACCACCTTATTAATCTCAGTCTGACTAAAGGCATATTCCCAACTAATTATAAAAAATCTGTAATATCCCCTATCTTTAAAACTGGCGATCCACAAAATGTTTCAAATTATCGACCGATTTCACTAATATCAAATATAGCAAAAATATTTGAAAAGATTGTAAAAAACGGGTTGTAGATTTTCTGGAGAACAATAAAATATTACATGGCAATCAATTCGGATTTTTAAAAACAAAAAGCACACAAGACGCAATAGCAAATGTAACATCATTTATATACTCGGCACTTGATGAAGGTAATAAATGCGCAGGAATATTTATAGACCTAAGAAAAGCATTCGATAGTATCTCACACGTAAAGCTTATCAAAAAACTGAAATCAAATAACATCAACGATATAGCCGTCCAATGGATAGAAAGTTACTTGAACAATCGTGCACAATTTGTTAAAATAAATGACCAAACTAGCGACCAGGAAACGTCAAATTTTGGTATCCCACAGGGCACCGTGTTAGGACCAATATTGTTCATTTTATATGTAAACGATATATTCATTCAACCATTACATGGACGAATTATCTCTTACGCCGATGATACCGTTCTTATAATAAAAGAAAAAACATGGGAAAAAATTAATTTAAAAGCCACAGAAGACATAAATAATCTAAAAATATGGTTTGACTACAACCTCCTTTCGTTAAATAGTGATAAAACATATGTCATCCCTTTCGAAATTAACACCAATAATATATCAAATCTTCAAATAATCTTACATAATCATTCACTCGAACAACACGATACTTATCACTGTCGACAAAATTGTTCACTTTTGAAAACAGCGGATAAAATTACATATCTCGGAATAATCATAGATAAAAACCTAAAATGGAAAGATCACATCGGACATACCATAAAAAGAATTAGGAAATTAATTTATATATTCTTACGAATTAGAAACTTCTTATCAACGAAAAATTTATACTCAATATACTACGCACTAGTACAATCTATTCTTCAGTATGGCATTATCAGTTGGGGAGCAGCTTACAAAACTAGTTTGACCCCCATAGAAATTGTTCAAAGACTCATTATAAAAATTATACTAAAAAAACCTCCAGACTTCCCCACTGAACGCATATTCGAAGAATTCAAAGTTCCAACATTTAAAAACTTATTTGCAAAAAATTCAATCATACAAATTATAAAAGAAAAAGACAAATTCTCATTCATAACTGAAAATCGTACAAGACTAACACATGTGTTTGTATGCCCCAAAATAAACACGTCTTTTGCCCAACACCATTATACACACCAAGGAAAATATTTCTTTAATAATCTTCCAGTAGAAATCAGAAGCATTAATGACAAAGTACAATTGTTGAACTCCATCAAAAAGCATTTTAGAGAAATCACCAATGGGAAAATTGCTGCTTCCCCCATCACCACATGAATGTCACACTAAAAATTATTTTTCTTTTTACTGAATACATGTAGATGATTTTATCTTTTAGTTAAGGGTCTTGATTGCGATATAATTAAACTGTGTTTTAACGGTACATTAACAGGATATTAACTGTGAATCTATACATATGTGAAACATCTGATTGTATAAATTGTACATATTTGAAATGTAAACTCTTCCTCCATCCACAAGCAAATGCTTTTAATGGAGGAAAAGTATCATTGTAACATGTTCCATTTAAAATAAAAAAAAAAAATTAATTAATACTCATTAATTATTATTTTAAACCCTTGCAATAGATACAACAAGTATTTGGGTCGTGAGTTTATGTATGTTTGTAGTATATACAATAAATAAAAAAGTAAAGGATAATTACGTATATTTAAAAAAGACAATATTTTTTTAAATAAATAAATAAAAAATAAATAAAAATAAATTTAAAAATTTTGTTTTGTATATAACAAGCTTTATGTTTACTATTTAGTTACATCTTAGGACTATTTCGTAACAATATTTCGTAACAACCTTTTCGTTACGTACATTTATTTTGAGAAATACTCTAATAATATTTTTAAGAACTTCGCGTTTAACAATATTAAATAAAAGTTATATATTCAGAATCGGCGTTTATTGGTCTGTATGAACTTATTTTTTTAAAGCCATAATATTTTTCACTGGAGTTCCTTATTATTGGGGAATATTGTGAGGCTGTGGGAATTGAACCAGGTGATAGGTTTGTGATGAACCTGCTTTGTTGAATGGTTGGCGAATAATTTCTTTAAATTGATAATATGATCACACTATCGACATCTATTGGCTAATTTTGAAAGCAATATTAAGGGAAACTGTAATAATTGAACATTTTTTCTGCTACGAAGGGTGTCAACAAATTTTGCAAGAAAAAACGACTAGCAAATCAGAGTATGATTTGAAGCCGTTAGGCACGTATCAGCCAATCACATCTCGGGGCGTGGTGTGCGGGGGTTGTGTCAAATTGAGACACAAAAGTTGTCCCACGGTCTAAATCGATAGTTATTTTAAGTGGTAAAACACTTCTAATTTGGCCATAAATCGCATTTTTATGGGAAGCACGAAGGAATTGACAACAGTTGATTTCGCATCGGGGGTCGGGGAGTTTTTTCAAGTATCTCGTTGGCGGAGGTTTTAAAAGGACAAAAATCATGCGTTAATTAAACATGAAGTAACGAACGATTTCAATTATATGAGAATAAAAATGGGAGTAGGCATTGACAATCAATATCGCTTTTCCCAAACAAAATTCCAGCGCGATTTGCATGTAGGTACTAGGGAGAAACGTAATACGGTAGTCAAAATACAAAAGCTAATAATGTCAGGATAGTCGGGAAGGAATCGATTACGTTAACGACCAAATAAAATCTAAGATTTCAGGTTGGATTTTATATCTGACGAGATAGAGGGGAGGGAAGGTTGTCGATCTCTTAGGTATTGAAGTGGTTTCAGGTGAAAAATATCTAACACAGTTTTGAGTCATTAGGATATTCATTAAGCTGAAATCACCACTCGAGTTTATAAGCGAGATATAGGCGATAGGAAATTAGGAAAAGCCATAAAATTTAACGGCCTGTCAGGATTTTAAATTATTTGATTTCTTAAGTATTTTTCTTAATTGCTAGGCGCATAACAACGGAGATTTATTGGGTTTTACGCCAGAAGGAGATGGGATATGGTAGGAGGAACTAGAAATGCAGATAAAAAACGTTCGGAGGCAGGTATGGAGTTAGGTTTTGGTAGAGGTCACAGCCCGTAAAAAGGAGAATCGAGACCATAAAAGTTTAGGTTATTACTAAACAAGGCGTTACGAGTGTCGCGACCTTGGTTAGGAAGGGTTCAAATGACTAGAGATTGTACTTAGGTATTTGCGAACGCGGGGAATATTAAGAAAATGTATGCGGACCCCAGGAAACCGTCATATAGCCAGGAACAAACACGGCCGCATGTCCACGTAAGGGATACGTCTGAATAAGAATATTCAGTCACAAATTGTTAGAAAGTTCATAGTTAAATGCTAAGGTGACGAAATACCTAGAAGGTGACGTGTTATACGATTTGTGCAATAATAAGATGCATAGTAGATGACGGTCGGAAAATGTTGTAGGTTGCCGATTTGAGCTAAGACTTGGGGTTACTGAAAAAAGTATGGAAAGTATATCGAAAGTTCAGGATACACCGTACCTGGAAGCGATTTTAAAAATGGTAGAACGGACACGATAGATTTTCGAGGAAAGTTGAATTAATTATTCACATGGTAAATGATATCTGTAGGCGCTAGTCTTGCAGCAGATTCGTATAGACAAGACCGAGTGCGCCCCTGTACGATTCTACGAGATAGTGCTTTCGCGCAATACGAAATCTGTGTTGGAAGCACCGTTCAGGACGAAAGATCGTAAACCGCGGGATACGATACTAGATTTGGAAACTATGAAGGTTGTGCATTTTAAAGGTCGAAATTGTAAAAATTAAGTTTGATTAATGGGAAAGTGGGGGATTAAAAAGGGCTGTTTAACGGAAGAGAGGGGGTTCAGTGTGGGATCTCGGAAAGGAAACGCTGACCAAAAGCGCGCGAAATCAGAGTGTTTCGAATTTCGGGGACTTAGCGAAAAACGTTCGGTCTAACTTCAGTGGATTTTGTGCAAAGTATTATTCAATTAGATTCGGGAAAAGGGGTACGAGCCAGTGGTGAAAGCTTTTAGGAACTTTAAAAATTAGTGAAATTATTTAAGGACAGTGAGAATATCGAGTTATAAATACAGATATTAGTTCGGTTTAAACAAGCGTGACCTAATAATAAAAAACTCCAGTATTACTACAATTTTAAACGGTCGACAAATAAATAATAATAATAAAATTGCGGGTTTTATATCAGAAATAATAATAGAATATAAAAAATCTTAATTACTATCAAACAATCGTTCTCTTGAAATGGGAGGAATGTATACCGAATAGTTAGGAATAAAACAATAATAATAATAATCTATGAAAACTTTCAATCTAGTGGCGTCGGGCGGTTTTATCGCGTGTTTATGCTCTATTTCCCTAATTAATTTACAAATAAAAGTATGACTAATTGCAAGTTAATACGAGGATGAGGCTTTGGAAAGAATTAAAATATACGACAATTTGGGTTTCGATACCAAGATATAGCAAGCGCTAATTTAATCTTAGAGAACACACATTTAAAGAGGGACGATAGGTATATTTGAAATAATCTACAAACATCGGACAACAGGGGTACATTACAATTGCGAGATAGTAAGACTGAAGCGATAATGATACCTCCAATCAAATTCAGACTAGAAGGGGAGGGGGTTAAATTTAATCGTAAATCTAAGGTTACGTTAGGCCTCGTCGTACAAAATTTAGGAAATCGTAGGGAGGGGCCTTGTGTTTTCTCCATAGGTGCAGGTCTACAGGATACGTAATTAAGATACAATTGGTCGTGTTTTCCCGACCGGAAAATTTAGCAATTACGTATGGGTAAGTTAAAGAATCTATATTTAAATTACAGGTCCTGCTGATTGCCGGTGGTGTGAATAGAACGCGAATCTTGGACAGTTAATTGCATGAGTGTCTGTATCGAGTAAATTGATGTACTATTTATCCCAGAATAGGTACTAGGCGTATTTCACAGATGTTACCAGTCACCACCCTGGACAGTGACCTTTTCTCGGCACACGGCTGATGCCGAGCTGACACAAAAAATGAACCTGACATAGAGAATACAGTCAACCAAATGGGGAGCGTCTCGAGAGTACGACATATCAAATTGAAGGCGATTACTGAAGGGCGAGCAGCTGAACATCTTTAGACAAGGGAGCAGAAGAGCAGAATCACGATATAAAATATGAAACAGATAAAATTAACAGGTACTCTGCTGAATTCCTACTTGTTGAAATTACGCCTTTTTAAATCTTTACGATCGAACAATGTGATGACGAACACCGAGGCCACACATTATGTGGAAAATTGGTGGTCCCCCGGTAAGGGTCTTTCTGCATTGTCATGTTGGAGGATGCTCACCATAGACTGATCGGGTCTCGCGAGGTGCTGGAAGCAATTCCCTTTCGCGGAGCTAGGTCGAGCGGATGGGCGCAACAGGTTGTATGAAATGAGATGCCATCAGTATGAAAGGGCATGGTTCGCTGACGGAGGCGTCTTGACCAAAAGCATCTCGAGTTACCGGCAAGGTAGTGTGGATGGAGGCATAGGCATGGCTCTTGTGGAGAGATTCCTGCAGCATCATCACATTTTTTAATCCTATCGACCTGGAAGCAAACGTATCTCTTACAAGGGTGGGGATAAGTCGGTTTCCAGAGGTGGTCTGTAACGCTAGGTCGGTCACGTGGGAGAAGGATCTGCCTGTCACAAGCTTACGCCACTTTGTACCGTGAGTAGAGTCTTGATAAGGGACGAAATAGATTACCCCTTCTAGAGCCAGTAAAGTAGTTCCGGAGGTGTTCGATACTGGAGTTGTCTGGGAAAGGTTTGAAGGCATGCCGTTCTTCTTTTGTTATGGAGGGGTCCGGGTATCTGGTTTATCGTCAAGAGATTTTCCGGATGCCATGGGTATAGCCTCATCATGCATTGGTCGGAGGGTCGTGTCCTGAGAGCTGACCACCTAGTCAACTTGGTCAAGTAGAGGAGCCAGTATTAGCTTGCAAAGAATTCCTCTCCATCACCATCCATTCTATCCTCTATCCCGTCTTTATACTTCCATCCTAGGTATAAGTTTGTGTTTACTAACAACAGAACATATTATCACGATTATGTATAGCATCTAGCCATGGAGAGCGGTGCAGAGAATTCGCCAATTATCCACATGAAATGAAACATTCCAGGTACGTACATTAAAACTTATTAGGACGTAGAGGGGGAGAGATCAATTTGATAGCCTAGCGAGAGTAATAACAACAGTGCTCATTATGTGAATATTGGAGCAGTGTATATCATTAGGATCATAGCGGGGACAAACTTAGGATAGTTTAGACAGGGCGTGTCCTTCAGACGTCTTAAGAGATACAGAGTAATTCTTCCACACCTTACCTAAAAGAACCGAAAGTTACCACGAAAGACATTAAATACCTATCCTAGATGTTCTAGGTGCTCCGAAAAAAAAAATCACACAACGTGGAGAAAAGAGTTTATTGTAAGAATTTCCCGGAAAACTACCTTTTACTGTGTTCAATCACAGGGGTGGGAAAAATAAGTCATGATTCAAAACATTAATGGCGAATCATTCAGGGTACGAGAGGAAGATCTACCAACCGGAGATCTGAACGCACGAGAAGAAGAAATATTTTAAAGTTTTCCATTAGGGGGGGGGGTTGACCCCATCACAGGTTAGAGGCAGGTTCCTGACATTCATATCTAATCACTGGAAGCGATTGTTTTATTTTTTATGTGATTACCGCACTGCTTTACGTGATTATCAACTACTTCCAACCGCCTGGAGCCAGTGAGACCATGGCACCCCTAATAGACGCCGGAGTGATCTAGCGGGAAGGCTTTTGACTAGCAATCTGAAAGTTGCGGGATCGAATCCCGGCGTAGGCAAATAAATTTTATTTGATTAATTTGTGTTTTTTCACGATTGATTAATTTAAAATGTTATATAGTATATTTGCGGCACGTTCCAGAGCGGAAGATACTCTTAATATCGCCCTGGTATAAGACCACCATTCAGAATTGAAACGTTGCTTGAAATGGCTTTAGCCGTATTTGGAGACCAGATCTGAATAGCCAGGTACTTCCCTACCTTCCTCTTCCTCGAAAACCCGAAGAAAATAAAAGGGAGGGACAATGGGAGATGTCAACACATTGAACAGAATTGGGATAAATAGAGAAGTCCCAAAGCTGTTTCAATACTAAACACATACAATTTTCAGCATCACAATATAACCCAATTGGGGATGCAATAGACTCACTGGCTCCAGACGGGGGCAGCTGGGACTCTTGTGAGGTATTCATAAAAAAATAGGGGTATGTCAAAGAAACAAAATACAACCCACATAAAATATAAGAGTTGAAATAAAGTAGGTAACATATAATGTTAGTAAAGTAAAAATAGATAAATCTGTCGATATCCTACGAATCAACTTACAATAATAGTGATCACAATAGTTTATGAAATAGGTTGAAATACTCGTAGATGGCGTATACTGCGTTTGAAGTTTGCAAAATTCAAATTGATGTCAAATACATCCATATTGTTCGTTGTCAAATACATGCACACTATTTATGTTTTTGTATTGGTTACCAAGACTACGTAAACGTTGTATTGGGGAATGCAAATTATAGTTGGAATGAGTTGTATGTATATGAAATGTTAATCTAACTAAATGTTAGTCTGCTAAGACTTATATATTTCAAATTAGAGAAGCTAGTTAATAGCGTTTAACCAGCCAGCGGACGAAAATCCACATTTCGTCGAAAGATGTTCTTACGATCGTGCAGGGCGGTTACAATGAGAAAGATTAATTATTCTCCGTACCAGCTTTTTAAAATTATAACTCAATATCGAATTTATTTCAATCCAAATTAGCTTTAATTTATACAATAATGAAATAATTTAACTTTGTTAATTTAATTATTAAATATTTAATTTATACCTTCATCCAAAAATGCTGAAAGGCGTGATGATAAAACTATTAAAATAATGTACTTTTTGTAATTATTTTTTGATTATAAGTATTTATCATTTCTCAATAATGTCTAAATTTAATAAGAATGTTAAATTTTTTTTATATATATAAGTTGGTAAGTGCGCAAATAAATACACAAATGGACCAATTTTCGTCAAGAAACACATGTTCGCACATATTTTTTAATGATTTTATTGAAACTAATATTAAAATTCTAAAACATGCGTTTGCTAGATAATATATTGATTTATTTTATTGCATGATTATATTATTTGAAATAGGTGTGGTATAATACAAAATCTTTTTTGAAAATTTAACAAATCTGCCAACGACCTATGGAATAACCTTATTATACTAAAAACGATTTTTTTTTCTCAAAATTTATAACATGCGAATGCTAGATAAAAGAACAATCTTTCGAAATCCATTTATAATTTTTTTGTGGAAAAGAGTCAATACGTCTAAAATCTGATGTGAAAATGACATATTTCTGGTTTTCTCTGGTAATGCCCTCTTAAAAGACAAAACAAAAATGACCTCTTAATGCCTTATAAAATTGTGAATAATCGAGAAGATAGTAATCTAGTCGATCAAATCAAGTCGTACGCCAGGCCCAAATCTACCAGAAACTTTCACATATTTTGAACCGAAATTTTTACCAATAATACTGGATATTTTAATCCTATGTCTAGAATGTCTCGATCATACAACGATCTTGCTAAAACACACACTATCGTAGATATTTTTGTAAATATTGTAACTTGTTTCAAGAAACATCTCCACGATTTGTGTGCCTAATAAATAAAAATAAAAAATTGGTTTTTTGTTTTATTATTTTATAGTAAAAACTTCATAAATATTTTGTACTTATTATGTCTTTCAAATTTTGTTATTAAGTTTTTAAGTTATGTATAAAAATAGGTACTGTCATTGTTTTTCATGTGTTTGCTTCTGTGAATATGCAAATGTGAATACTGCAGACACATTAGTCTAGGGATATTTATATTTGTATTTTAATTTGTTTTATATTACCCACAATTAATGTTCTATAAATATCCTGTTTGTGTCTCAAATAAACAAAATAAAATAAAATAATGTTTGCCTAGTTGTTCGTTTAGGTTCATGTAGATTTATTAATTGCAGGAATTCACAGCAATGTTTAAAAATTTTGAATGTTTCTTAACCAATTGAAAACTTTGTTCATCCCTGTTCTCGTAACTTTAGGTTTTATATCAATTTTTAGATTTACGGTCGTATCTTCAAACGGCGAACGCTTATTCGAAAGCCTTAAATATTACTGGGATGGGAAGGCACGGAAGGTACACATTACGTGTATTTACTTACGCGGTAAGATCAAAGTCTTACCTGTGCTTGGTTAACCCGGAATACAGCCTTATTAATGAGTAAATAGGCGCCTTACATATTGAATTGACTCATGATATATCGAATCGTATACAGGGCGTATCAACAAGTACAGAAAGATTCTTTAACCAACGAATCTAAACCTTATTTGCCGAAAGAAAAATGTATATAATACTTATGTCATTTTTTTATTTTATTTTTGTTTTATTGAAAGAATAGTTAATACACAGAATCAACAAACAAGTCCTGCTAAGCCAATTGAATTGGCTTGTCAACAGGTGCTTATATTTTAGTTACATATTATTCATTTTAAAATTAAAAATTTACATCTTATAACTACAGATTCAACATTTTTTCGTACATATCAATATAAATATTTTTTTTCCGATAGCCAATTTTTCACCATATATTTAATCTTATTCATAGAATTACATTGCTTTATAGTGTCAGGTAATAAATTAAATATCTTCGGTATGATGTATTCAAACTTTTTCTGTCCGTAATTATTGTTAAATTTCGGAACTATTAACCCGTCGTTGCGCGTGAATCTAGTGCTGTATTTTATGTTCTAATTTCTCTTTATACTGCGGGGTAAATGGTTCCATGACAGTTGATCCGGCGACATTTGGTCCGGTGACAGTTGGTCCGGCGACATTTGATCCGGCCGACATTTAATCCGGCCGACACTTGATCCGGCGGACAGTTGATCCGGCGACAATTGGTCCGGCCTGATCCTTTAGAAGATTTTTCTTCAAGTAAGTATGTAAAGAGGATATACGGCCGTACAACCAAAGTCGATGTACTTATATCTGAAGGCATCTTGAGTGAAAATCCGCTGTAAAAATATTTTTACTAACAATAATTTCGACTCTCCGAAGAAGCATGCGGCAATACAAAATACGACATACTTATACGTGCAATCGCGTCGATAAACACACATCTATAGGATTTAGCCTGTGAGAGAATGAAATTACCGGATTGGCCGCTTTGATACTGAGCTCACTTTTTAAGGCTCCTACTTGTAGATATCGTGTGGGCGAAGGTTTCACTTCTACCGAGTGTGAACTGCACTCGATTTTTTTTTGTATTTTAGGGCTTAAAGCTTTGAACTCCAATATCTCAATTTCATACAAAAGGCAGATGGAACCTTGTGGTTCCAATGCCGCAAAAGCTGTCCCAGTGTTCACCCAATTCACTCAAGTCAATGACATAAGAAACACACTCCATCAACGGCTTTGGCATAAGTCATAATATCGCCGATAGAGGCGCTGCATACGGCCACGTGACCCGGGTTCTAAATTCAAAGAGTGTTATCCCTCGCCGGAAGTCGCCAAGTAAGTTATGGCGTCGATGCATCACCCGGAACATCCGGTCGCGGGGTATTTACACTTCCACGAAAATGGCGGACAAGCATTGCCAAATACGAATGACTTATAGCTCCATTCTTGTACGAGAAAATCCATAAATATATTTATTACGCACGTTTTTTTACCTGTGGCGCTTTTTTTAATAAATATTGTTCATAGTGGTAGATACTGCTGAGGATTCCCCTGATAAAAGACTAAAATTCAGAATGGAAACGTAGCCTGAAATATTGGTAGGGATACCGTTTATTGGAAAACCAACTATAGGTCACCACAAGTAGTTAGAGGTTTGTTTGTGTAGGTCTTGGCGGCAGGTGCGTCTGCTCACCTGTAGCGGTTTGGATTGCGAGACTGCTTGAAGAAGACCATTTGACTTCTCCACTCTCGATCCATCGCCTTGCCTCGAAGTTGGAGGGTTTTTTTTACATTAACTCACTCCGCACAAGAGGCCTTGAGGAAAATAATTTCCCTCAGGGCCTATGTCATCTGAGATGCTGTATGGAGGGTCTTTTTGAGGAGAGGAAGGAATTAAAACATTGGAAGCACAAAGGCCGACAAATCGTTCCACAGCCGAGCTGTTAAACACAAGAACGAGTCGAAGAAGCGACCCGTTCTCATATGACCAATGTCAACTGTGTACATATGTTGAGCTCCAGACCAGAGGTGGCTCATTCAACCGTGAGGCGCATTTGTGATTTGTACACGGTTAGCAGTTGTGTACTATTTAAGTATCTGCGGGCCCTGGCCAGTACGCCCAGTTTTTGGGGGGCTAACTTTATTCTGGTTTCGATGGAGCCCCCATATCTGAGCTGGTCACTTAGAGTCACACCAAGCATATCAATGGAGGGCCTGTTCGGAAGGTTGCTTTCGTTGAAAGATACTAGATTTTCATTTCGATCTCTTTTAGACGTAAACAGACATGATTGGGTCATAGTCATTTTTTTTACATGAATACCGCACAAGAGTCCCAACTGCTCCCGCCTGGAGACAGTGGGACTATGGCATTCCCAATTGGCGTATGCTGTGAGGCTGAAGGTAGTGGGGAAGGGAAGGAGATAGGTAAGAGGAAGGTGGGGAAGTACTGGCTATTCAGATCTGGTCACCAAACACGGCAGAAGCCATTTCAAGCAACAGAAGCAATTTCAAGTTTCAATTCTGAATAGTGGTCTTACACCAGGGCGATACTGAGAGTATCTTCCACTCTGGAACGTGCCGCAAATATACTATATATTATTTTAAATTAATAAATTGTGAAATACACAAATTAATCAAATAAAATTTATTTGCCACGCCGGGATTCGGTCCCGCGACCTTCGGAGTGCGAGTCAAGAGCCTTACCGCTGTACTACGCCGGTCGTCAAACGCCTTGGATTCATATATCCGTTACTTCTGAACACACTGACCCCCAGATTCCTACCCACCCCTCATACCTTTTTTGGGTGACCGGACAACTCAAATCAACTGAGAACTTCCCTGAAAAGTCATTAAAACTGATGAAAAAAGTAATAAAAAATGTTTAAATAGGTTACGTTAGTTGGGGTTATGGGCTATTTTAAAATAATTTTTTTTGTAGCTTTTAATAACTTTCAAAGAGGTGTTAAGTTTACTTGATTCTGAGTTGGCATGGAACCCTTTTTTATCCCGAATTTTCCTCTTCTCATTTGTCTTAACACAGTATCGCCAAAGATGAAATAGTCCCTTAGATAAATTAGTTACCTATGGGCCGCCTGTTTGGAGCTAAAATAACTAACTAACTAACCATCACACCGTTTCGCCGCAGGGGTAGGCAGAGAGGATGGACCGCCAAACAACTCGGTCTTCGCACACACTCCTTGCCTCATTCATATTATTCCAACTCTTGACTAAACCCGACTCAAGTATCTCATTCACTTGGTCGTGCCATGTTTTTTCGGGCGTCCCCGACTTCTTCTACCATTCATATTTGCATCATATATAAATATTCATCATCATCATCGGAAATAAATATTCTGATACAAGAGATATATTTCACTTTAATCACATTTAATACACATCTAGACACAAATAGTTGTGGGTAATTTCTGCAATTTTGTTTATATTGTATATTCTTTTTTTATGTTAGACTTCTTATCATTTTTACCAATGTATTTTATTTTATATCATACCTATGCTTTTGTTCTAACATTTTATTTTCATTATATTATTATTTTCATTATTGTTTTAGTTTTTAAAAGTACTGTGTTATTTAACTTATAAACAAAGAATGTGAAAGCCCATTAGGGCGTGTAATAAATAAAGAAATATTAGGTCCTTACATGTGAAATTGGCGTTTTGTATGGGAGGAACATAAAGTCGATTTTTTTTTATTAAAATATATTTATTTAATCAAAGTATGTACCATTGCTATCTATGCACTTTTGCCATCTCATAGGTAGTTCATCGATCCCTTTACTAAAAAACCATTCGGACGGGAATCAATAAAATCTTTGAAGGCGGTTTGGACTGCCACATCGGAGTCGAATTTTTTCCCTTGCAAGAAGTTATTCAAATTTCGAAAAAAATGGTAATCTGTTGGGGCAAGGTCCGGAGAGTACGGTGAATGTCTTAGACATTCCAATTGAAGCTCCTCTAATTTGATAGCCGTCTGTTGTGCAGTGTGTGGTCTAGCGGTCAACGCGCATTTGTTGATTTGCTTCACTCAATTCCTGAGGTACCCACCTTTAAAGCTTTTTCACCTTCCCAATTTGCTTCAAGTGGATTAAAACAGTTTTATCACTAACACCGCAGCCTGCAGCTAACTCGGACGTGGTTTGCGATGGATCCGCTTCCACAATAGCCTTCAATTCTTCATTATGTCTCCGGCCGTCCGCGGGGCTTGTTCTGCAGGTCGAAATTTCCAGAACGAAAACGTTGGAACCAAAAACGCACTGTGTTTTCTTTTGCGTTACCGTCGCCACACACATCATTAATCCTTCGAGCCGTTTCTGCAGCACTGGTGCCCCGGTGAAACTCGTACTCGTAAATAACGCGATATTTCAAGTTTTCCATTTTGTAAACTAAGTGACGCAAAGAAAAAAAACAATTATGGAAAAAACAAATGAATTATAATTTTCGAAACACAAATACATGAGTAAATAGCTGTATAAATTTGAATTTGGAAGTCCTAATCAAAGAGAAGATATTTGAGATCAAAGTTGGCAGTACGGCAAAACGCCAATTTCATATGTAAGGACCTAATTTATTCTCCTTACACTCTTACCTTACCTTACACTCTTACAGATGTATGACACACCGGATCTTCCGGATCTTCCCTGATGATGGACACTGCAACGATGTCCGTAACGTTAGCTAAAGAAGGAGGTAGCGCAACACGGCATAACACCCCAAAAACAAATAACGAAAATGCTTTTGGCCGTGAAAATCTTAAAACGTACTTGAAAATCATATGTTTATTTCGAATTAAAAAATTTGAGCGCATTTCATCACATTTTACAAATAGTTTATAATATTTTTCTGCGTTCAGAAATATTACATTCATTTGGATTTCATTGCAAAGCGGAAATATTTTGAACTTCCGACAAAATAGGTCCGAGATCAGAGGGGTTAAAAAAGATTTCATTTCGTACACTTCATTAGAATTCAATAAAGATATATTTATCTGAATTTAATGTATTACTTATATCCATTCATCTTTTGAATTTAAATAATTATTCATAGGAGGGAGTAATCGTGAAAATAAGAACAAGCGTTCTGAATTCTAATGTCTCCACGAAGGAATAAATATTTTCTTTAATTGGGTTTATTAGAAATTACGAAGACGGAAATCAAATTCAGCGTCTATAGAATAATTTTATATCCAAGTGAAAAATATCTCACAAGAATTCATTATATTTTTGGACGTAAAACTTTAGCACCGATGTGATTTGAAATGAGGAAACGAAAAATAACGACACTAAAAAGAGACAAACACATATATCTAAAGAATTAAACCTGTGAAAGCATGAGTTAGACTAATTGGTCTCTTCTTTGTGCGGTGCTTTGTAGACTACCGGTCTCATCGTTGTGCGGTGCTTCGTATCCTACCCACTCTGGTCTACTTTTGAAGTGATAATTGTTTTAGAGTTGTGATTTGAAACTCGATGGTACTAAAAAGTTACACTAAAAACAGACAAATTTGTAGGATTTATGCGTGGTTCACACAGACCGAGTAGATGGGCGAGACAGCGCTCTCGGACCCTGTTCTACTTACTAGTCCGAGTGCCCACCGCCGCACTTCCCCGCACTGACTCGCTTGTCCACTCGGCAGGTATAAACATTCACTCGCTGCGTACTCGCCACTGTCGCTCGCATCGCGCTACCGTTTCCCGCGCGTCTGAATTGACTGACTGACACAGTGCCAAATTAAAATTTACGTGTAAACACCTACTCGTCCATCCAACTGTCTCGGCCTAGTATTATTTAACTGTCTCGCCAATCTACTCGGTGCATGTGATCCAGGCAATAGCCTGCAAGAGAATGTGATAGATTAATCGGTCTCTTCTTTCTGCGGAGCTTTGTAGCCCCCTACTCCTGTCTACTCTAGTTTTCTGAAGGTTTCACACTTGTATTTTTTGACGTGATGACTTCTGTAGCACTGTTGTAATTTGAAACTCGATGAAATGCAAAAGCGACACAAACCGGGAGGCGCAAAAGCGACACAAAGCGAACAAACGACTAAGGCGGTTATGAGTACCGCCGCCCCGGGAACCATTTATTGGAACAAACACCTTTGCCATAGGTCACCCCAAGTGGTTCGCTACGTTTGGTGATTTAGTAGAGGTGCCCGGGTTCATGGGGTGTGGTTTGTCCAGATCTTGACGGCTGATGCTTCTGACTACCTGCAGCGTGGTGGGCCGGATCGAGAGAGTCTGGTTAAGGGAGGCCTTTTAACCTTTCCAGCCGGATTCTGTCCACCCACCGCAGTTGGAGGGATGTATTCATACGTCCGTCACTCCTGGACACAGGACTCCAAGATTCCTACCCACCCCTCATACCTTTTTTCTTCCCAGAACTTCCTATACTTCCCTTCCTCAAAAGACCTTCCACACAGCATCCCCAAAGATATATAATGAATAAAATATATAATGCTCTGAGTACTGACATAAAGTCAAGTAATTCTAATTCTCTTTTTATAACACGTGTACAACATTGGATTTTTGAAAGGGGACGAACGCACTTTAAAGAATTCATGAGTTCTAACACTACATTTTAATTATTAATTTTTGCATTTCAAAATTTTAATTTCCATTTGTATTTCTATTTTACTTTAAAATGTTGTTATTTTTTTCTCTTAGTTTTTCACTAAATTTATATATGTTTTTAATTTTGATTTATATAATTATATGTTTTAATTTATACAGAACACTTGAGTTCTTAACATTTAATTTTTATTATTAATTTTTGTATTTCAAAATTTGAATTTGAATTTTCATTTTTACTTTTCTTTAAAATATGGTCTTTTTTTTTTCTCTTTAGTTTTAAGTATTTCTTAATATTTTTTGAAATGTTAAAATATTAAATGTACGACTACCACAACACGGGCTTAGCCTAGTGTGGTAGCCAAAAAAAAACCCAAATATCTGTTACTAATAAAAAATATATGAAATAAAAAAATAAAAAAATAAAAAAATAAAAAATAAATAAAAAATAAAAAAAAAGATGACATAGGCCTCGAGGGAAATTATTTTCCTCAGGGCCTCCTGTGTGGAGCAAATGTAAAAAAAACATCTATAGGATTTAGCCTGCGAGAGAATGGGATAGAATAATCGGTCTCTTGTCTACATAGGTTTTCTGAAGGTTTCTCTTCTACCACGTGTGAAATGCATAGGTACTTGTAATTTTTTTAGTATTATTTGAGCTTCTAATCGGTATAAATAGATTTCACTTAGAGAAACTATTGACTATATTCAACCGACAAATACAAACAGAGGTCGACCCATTTTGTGAATAATTCAATTCGAAAATTTGATCAATACAGACCGACAACTTTTTTCATTACTTACCTTTCTGATTACCAATTTCCCAACTTCATTCAAAGAAATTCCATCTTACTTTAAAAAGAAAATCATTTATGCAAAATAAACTTAGAAAAACAGAAGAGAAAACTGAAATTCTTAGAAATACAGATATCATGTTAATATGGTTTATAAATATTTACAAGCTGCTTACCAAAACGTTGATATGGTTTTTTTAGATTATTATTTAATGAAAAGTTTTTAATGTCATTGTAAAAAATCTGTTTTCTGAAATTCCAGTTTGAGATTGCTTACTTATTGAGAAAATGTAACTTGAAATATCACGTCTGGGTTACCAATCATGGAAACGTGGGATATATGAATCACTGTTATTTGTTACTCGTGTAAAAGACGTTGATAAAAGGAATTGATATAAATATTAAGGATTGGTTTATTGGGTAACTAAATGTTTCAATTTCGGAGGCGGATATGGGTACCGCCGCACCGGGAGCCATTTATTGGATATCCAACACCTCTGGTCACCCCAAGTGGTTCGCTACGTTTGGTGATATGACAGAGGTATCCCGGTTGATAAAGTAATTAACCCGAGATATGCGTCTACTGCTAGTAGCCAAACAACTAAAAATCCAATCGTCAAAGACGACATGGCAACAAATTTGGAAAAAACGTATAATTTTAATAAAATCCTTTTAGACTACTCCCCCCCCCTCTCCCACAAATATATAAATACATATAAAAATCAATTGATGTTCGTTTGTCTCGCTAAAACTCGAGAACGGCTCGGCCGATTTAGCTGATTTTGGTTCTGAAATGTTTGTCTTAGTCCAGGGAAGGTTTGAACTGTGAGAAAATATGGAAAAAATTGCGAGGAAGATAGTAAAAACTACAATTTCATATTCCCATATAAAGCTGGGTCCACACATGTTCTTTTGTCCGTTCCGTTCCTCCGTTTCGTACCTCCGTTCCGTATCAAAAACTCTGGACGCAAGTAAAAATAGCCCGTACCTCCGTAACGTCGCTGCGATCATCGGCATCCGCGTGCTCATTCCAGCGACAGAGAGAACGGCTTGCGCATGCCGCGATCGCGTCCAGACTGGCGCATACCCGCATAGCCGTATCGTATCGCCTTTGAACGGGCCGAATAAACCGACTCCCGATGGATCGGGGCGTACCTCTACCCGTAACGTACCTCCGTAACACCGTACCGTTCCGAACGGGCGTCCAAACTAGCGTTCTTGATCGCGACGCTGATACGGAACGGAGGAACGGAACGGACAAAAGAACATGTGTGAACCCAGCTTTAACTGTTCTACCTACATTCCTGTCAAACATTTAACGTTCGTCCCTTCGGTACGGTAGACTCGGGTCCACGCGATTTGAAGCAAATAAAATAATAATAATATAAGAATTTTTTTAAGTTTTGTAATACTTGAATTGTCAATTATTGATATTTTAAATATGTACCTGTGTTAGGTTCCAAATTTGCCTGTTGGTGGGGAGGGGAACTCGGGAGGACAACTCGGGAAAGGGGGTTCGCGGGAGGGGTGAGGAGGGGAACCCGGGAGGTGGAAGAGGAACTCGGGACGGGGGTTCACGGGACGGGGGAAGCGGGCGAGAGGAGTGGGGAGAGGGAAGGCGGAAAAGGCGGAGTGGGAACGCGAGAGGAGAAGGGGACGCGTGAGAGGAAGGGGAGGCGGAAGGGGAACAGGACGAATGGGAAAGGACACGCTGGGATAATCAATTTCTTTATTAAATGGCATAGCAACGCGTGCCAGGTACCAGCTAGTATGTTACATATAGAAACTGTTGATTATGATTATTTGTACCAGTCTGAAGATGGCTTTAATGGGCTGAAACCGGTTACTGTCAAAAATAAATTAAGTGGAAATAAGTTTTAAATGTGTTTTGATATATTATTAACTAGCTGACCCGGCGAACTTCATACCGCCTCAGAATCAATAACTATTGTGTTAACTTATTAGCTGAATTAAATTCAATTTTTTTATTAAGTTAACGATAACACAATGAAGCAATTACCGATGCACAACTGTCCGTGTTTTGTTTTTATCAGCATCAGAGATGGCGTTTTGTACGGATTTATGTATATTTTTTGTGATTTTCTTACTTTTCCACTTACGGGAATGGCGTTTCATTTTCTTTATACATGTGAGGAGATTTATTATAATTATTGTATATTTCCTTTGGAGGGGTGCAGATATACGTTCACCGTTTGTCTCATTTTTGACTGTTGACATATTTAGTGTGTAAGAAAGAGGGACAGCATTAAGCATTATGTGTTTAAGAACAAAAGAAAAACAACCAGCTCGTTGACATTTGACGTTTTTAACTTTTTGGAATTCACTCACTATTCAATATTTATTATCACAATATTGCTGCAGCTCTACGAGAATTAGTTCTATACAAAATGTATGTGGAAAAGAATTTGCTTCATAATTGTTTTCGTGAACTTTTTCGATTTTTTAATAGCTATTCTGCTCTTCGGAGCGGAGACAAATCCAACACATCAAAGATCATAAAAATCGGTCCAGCCGTCCTTGAGTTATAATAGGGTGTAACTAACCCGACTTTGTTTTATATATTACTAGCTGGTTCCCGGCATGCGTTGCTAGGCCATTTAATGAAGATATTATTTTTACCTGATTGCCCTTTCCCATTCGTCCCGTTCCTCTTCGGCCTCCCCTTCTTCTCCTGCGTCCTCTTCCCCTCTCGCGTTCCCACTCCGTCACCTCCACCTTCCCTCTCCCCACTCCACTCCACCCCTTCCCCCGTCCCGCGAATCCCCCTCCCGAGTTCCCCTCCCCCCTCCCAGGTTTCCCTCTCCTCTCCCAGGTTCCCTTCCCCTCCATCCCCACCGCTTTCCATACATTCAGCTTTCAAACCTCGCGTGCCGCCAATAGTAATTTAAAAAAATAAAATTTCGTAATGTCAGAGCTCACCGGAAGTTCTATAAAAACCTTGTCCTGACAATAACGAACACACAAAAAAAAGATTTATCCAATTTGGTGCAGTCGTTCAAAAGTTATACGCTTAGCAACACATTCAGCGATTCATTTTTATATTATAGATAAGATATCATATTGGTTTAGGGTTTTTTCGATCGACCGTTCCAGATACTCAGAAGCAAACAAGTATTGTAGTAAGTATACATATATAAGTAGTGACTGTTCCATTTCGTCCTCGCGTTCCCATCAGTCCTCAGTGTAGCAGTAGCAAAGTTTGGTTGAAGCGGGACGGTACGAAAGAGGTTTTGTTGCCGGGAACAATACAATAAATTGTCGCTTGCATACATTATACAATGGCTCGGAAGAGAATGCGGATGAAACTTTGATTCTAAGGATCGTAGCAGAGAATATGGCTACTTCTCAAACTACGGAGGATGCTGGGAATCAAGTGGATGGTGTTAAAATATACGGTTAAATGGTTGCAATAGCGAAAAGGTGGAAAGATTTAAATACCTCGGCAGTATTCTCACGGAGACTCTTGACCCAGATGTAGAGGTTTGGTGCAGAATTAAAGCAGCAAGAACTGCGTTCATTAAAATGAAATGCCTCTTCTGCAATGACAATATCAGTTTAAAACTAAGGCAGAGACTGCTAAAATGTTATGTGTGGTAGGTCGTGCTGTGTGGATGTGAAACATGGACCTTGAAAGTAAATACCATGAACAGGTTAGAGGCTTTTGAAATGTGGCTTCACCGGAGAATGCTCAAGGTCCCATGCACCGACATGATCACCAACACAGAAATTCTCAGGCGGGCTAGAGCAGATAGAGAACTGCTTATATTAATGAAAATCAGGAAAATTCCATATCTGGGTCATATACATACTTCGAGGGGAGAAGTATCACTTGCTCCATTTAATTGTGGAACATCTCCTTTGACGACTCCTCCAGGTTACCCTTGCCTGAAGGATGTATCGCTGTCGACTACGCTGATGATAAGTTGTATCTGGTCGCTGGGGACAGCAGAAAGGAAGTGGAGAGTAAAGGCAGTGAAGGTTTGCAGATGTTCCTGGACTGGGGTGAAAGAAACAAGATGACCTTCGCTCCCCACAAGACCAAGGGCCTCCTGATGAAGGGCTCTCTCAGTAGAGCAAGAAATCCTACCATCAGAATGGGAGATTCTAACATCCGCTTTTTTGAAACAGTGAAATATTTAGGAGTTACTCTAGATCGATCGTCCTCTTTTCTGGCTCACGTCAAAGAAGTATCCAGCAAGGCACAGGCTCTCTTCTTGAAGCTGAGGAGACTCTCCACAGCTGAGTGGGGATTGCGTAATCCGGCTCTGCGAACGCTATATAGGTGCGTGTACGTGGCGCAAGTCTCGTATGCCGCCTCTGTGTGGGAGCACCGCCTGGACAATTCGCTGATTCTCTTAGCTCTCAGGCGAGGCCAACGAACCTCCTTGCTGGCACTCTCTGGTGCGTATAGAACCGTTGCTTCGGACGCTTTACCCGTTTTGGCTGGCATTTTGCCAATCGATCTGGAAATCAGGGAAGTGCTCACTAAGCAGAAATTAACCAGAGGAACCCCGGACACTCACCTAGGCGTTGTTCTGACACCGGGCGGGCCGGGGACTCTCCCTGGGCTGCTTCGTCAAATGAGGAATCTGTCGCTCCAAGAGTGGCAGGTCCGTTGGGATAGAACGAATAAGGGAAGATGGACTTTCTCCTTCTTCCCATCAGTTAAAGTCAGAATGGAAGGGGTCTTTCTCAAGTTAAACCACCACATCACCCAGCTTCTATCCGGCCACGGGGAATTCAGGGGGAGACTTCACGCCCTCTCCCTGTCCCCTCACCCCAACTGCGCCTGCGGGTGCACGAACCAGTCGGCGGAGCACATTCTGTGGCAGTGTGAGATAATGACGGACGCAAGAGAGGAAATGCTCGATGGTTTGGACGTACCAATCAGACCAGTGTGGAACACTGATCTGGTTTCGAACAAGACGAATTTCGAGTGCCTGAGGAACTTTACAAGGATCTGGGTTGGGAGATGGCCTGAGCTTAGAGTCGCTGATTAGTAGATTTTGACACCAGGTGTACTTGTTCCTGACTTACCACTGACTTTTCTTGCTTCTATTCTTTTACAAACTCTGCCCAGGATGTACAGTTTTATATATTTTTTTCATTTTTATGTTTATTGTTTGCATTTACATTTTATGTTTTTTATGCTTTTACATTTTTATGTTTATTTTTTTCTGGATTACACAGGCCCTGCGTTATTCAACGCTCATGTTTATTTTATGTTTTCTTTACTTTACATGCTTATGATTTATTTTTCGTTATTTGGTGCAATTAAACGCCTAGCGATGACTCCCACGCGCTCTTGTTTATTTATTTTTTATGTTTTGCGGTTTTCTACGCTTATACATATACATTTCTTTTCAGTTATGCTGTACTATGAGAACTGAACTCCGTTGTTCGTTTTTGTACCGTCCTTCTCCCCATATAAGGGGTTGGACCCTGGACCGTGTCCCCGCCTACGTACCATGGCCGGTCTTCTAGAACTGGTGGAGCTGCACCTGTTTGCCGCGCCACACCCCGTGACATGAAGAGGCTGGGAAGAAGGCTGAACGATATCCGAAAGCTGTCCGTCCCGCCTCCGGCGACCCGACGCTTCTCTCCCTAGGGTCTTCTTCATGTTTTCCACTTACTGTCGTCTAGGCACCACCGGCTAGCTGGCTTAAGGACGACGCTGCCGGTTGTGGGAAGCCGGTCAATCAGCCTCCTTCACTGTCTCGGGGACTGCCGGCAGCCAGGTTGCGGTGACACCGGTTCTTATCTGTATATATGTTATTTTACTTTTGTTTCCTTCTTTTTAACGTACAGTGCTCGGTGCCGCCCGCCGGATTATGTATGGTCATGTCTCCCGCTGTCATGAGCTAATTACTCATGACGGCTGCTGTCATTTTGATTACTTTATTTATTTGTTGATGTTACTAACAACTTGTTTGACTGTCCATGAGGCTCACTGCTTTTGCATTGACACCTCCATGGGTTTTAGAATTGTAGAGATTGACCATTACAGTACAGTCCTGTAGGCGCGCCCGCATACCGCCACCTAACACAGTATGAGGGGACATTGAAGGTCTAGATTCGTTACATTAAAAGTAGAGCCATTTATTCAAAAAAATTAGATTCTTGCGAGAACTCCGAAGGGGCGACCATAAGTTGCCTATAGCGGGGTGGGACAGTGGTGGGTACTTCAATGCTCCATTTAATATTAAAAGGCAAGATAGAGGGTCGCTAAGGGCCTGATAGGAGATAAATGTCTTGGCTGCGAAATATACGAGAGTGGACCGGCATTAGAAGTGTGGAGGAGTTATTCCGGGCAGCACAAGACAGAGTGACATTTTCAAGAGTGATCGCCAACGTCGGGGGGACCTGATAGGGCATACAAAGAAGAAGTGTTTAAAAGGGAATAACCAGACACAATCGGAAATATGTAATGTTTAAATCAAAATGCTTGGCTCCATTTTTCGAAATTCCAGAGGTTTTAGGAAAATTCAACTTTAAAATTTTTGTATCCATCCTTAGTACGTAGTCAAGTCGAATATAACTCCTCAATCTGGTCCCCCCTTTTTATAATACATTCAGATTCAATCGAAAAAAATCAATACAAATTCCTCAGAAACATTAATTTTTAACTCAGTATTACTATTTAAAACATACATTATAACAATTATTATAAGCAATAATTATCAGCCTGAAACACTCCTCTACATTGAAAAAATCTTCCGAGAAAAGATACATGCCGCCAATGGGACTTTAACCCGTGTCCTTCTGATTGCCGGTCAGGTGTCAGTCTAAGAAAAAAACAAAGCTGTTCTACAATTAAATATGCAGCCAGATGAAGGTTAACCAAGTCAGGATAGTAGTTATTACTGGAGCAATAACTATTGTCATGACAACGTGTGTGTGGTAGTTTGTTAGAATTATTGTTGTAGAATAATATATTTTACCTTATTTGATTAGGTACTCATACATTGGATTCAGTATGGATTCAGTGAGATGCAAGAATAGGTGGTGAAAACGTAAAGACCATAATCGCGGAAACTCCCGATGCTTTAAGTGACGCCTTCATAAATTTTGAAAGGTCTGCTAAAAACAAAGGTCTTATAGTAAACCAGCAGAAGACCAAATACATGGCTGCAGGATGCACCCCGCAAACCCCAATTCTCTCATGCGGAAGCCAACATTTAGAAATGGTACCAAGATTCACATACCTAGGCTCCCTGATAACAAACGACAATATTACTACAGAGGAGATTCAGAAGGGCATGGTGAACGCAAATCGTTGTTATTTCCGCCTACAAAACCAAATAAAATGACAAACTGCTGTTCAGAAATACGACGATGTTAGTGTACAAAACACTTATCAGACCAGTATTCACGTACGCCGCTGAGACGTGGGTACTTACTAAAAGGAATGAGCGAGCACTGGACGTTTTTGAAAGAAAAATTTTGAGGCCCATCTTCGGACCGGTTCTAGAAAATGGATTTTGGCGCAGACATTACAACAATGAGCTCTGTACTCTGTTTAAGGAGCTAAACGTCACAAAATTTATAAAACTGGGAAGACTTCGGTGGCTGGGTCATGTGGAGAGAATGACTGAGTAACAAGCATCAAAGTCCCTGCTGAACTCAAGACCAATAGGGCGAAGGAGCCTGGGAAGACCAAGATTAAGATGGAGCGACAACGTCCTAAAAGATATACATATCTACCTCGAATCTTCTAAACTGGAGAGAGCTGGCACAAAACCGAGATGACTGGAGGAAGACTCTTGAGAAGGCCAATACCCACCAGGGGTTGTAGAGCCAAGAGTGAGAACGATTTTTTTCTTTCTTTTAGATAATTTTAACTATAAGGAGCTCCACGGTTCGATGGCTCCACAGTTTTGAGTCTTTCAAACAAAATACGAGTTCTGCATGTCGCTTTTGTTTGATTTTTGTTTCAACTTTTTCAGATCGACAATTCAAATCTTTTCAGATATTTTCGGATTGTCAGAGTTTCGAGTTTAAACCAGTAAATCATTTCTATTTCGGCCCAAAGTAATATACGTATTATACACCTTTCCTTATTTTCATCATCTGTCTAATATTGCTTTTCACCGTTTTTTTGTATATATTTTTTTGTTCAAAATTGTTTAATCGACGAATATAATATAGACTCGTGAGAATGGTGATTGTTTCTAGTCAGCAAGTTCTTTTGTTTTGAAATACACATGGAGTACTTTTCATTTTGTTGAATGATTCGTTCAACGGTTTTGATGATTTTTAATGGATTGGTCCGACTTCTGCCACAAAATATAAGTATTTCGGTTTACATCATTGAATTATATCTTTTCCACTCACTATATTTCAGAAAAGGGTTTTCCCGGTAAAATTAATATAATTCTGTATTTAGCATTGAAAAATGAAAGGTGAAATTTATCTAAAAAAATGCAGTACCATTTTAGGTTTTTTTTTTTCAAAGAAAGACCGGGAAAATTACCAGACAATGATTAAATTATTCTATATAATTCTATATTTTATATTTTACTAGCAGACCCGGCCACACATTGTTGTGGCTAACGAAACACAACGCCATTACCCAACCTTTATAACAAACGCCACAATCCAGACCTCCGGTTGCCAGCTGCAAGCTGCAAGCTGCCTGAGTTGAATCTTTGAATTTCTCAGCTTTTATGTATTATACATATTAACCTTTCTCTTGAATCATTCTATCTATTAGTGAAAATCGCATGAAAATCCGTTTCGTGGTTTAAAAGATCTAAGCGCACATACAGCGAGAGCGACTTCATTTTATACTAAGTATAATATAATATAATATAAAGATAAAGATTACATAATAGTTTTATCTTATATTTTATAAGATAAAAATATGATTAAAGTGTGTTTTTTTTAGTTGTTTGCCAAAAAGTCGAATTATTGAAAAAGTTCATTGGGGCATAACTTTAGCTATCTAGGGTTAAGCACCTGAGTAAACCTACTTATTTGAAGACATCAGTATCGAGTAATGTATAAGAGAAACTATCGAATTATCCACCTGCAGATGGATAGTGGAGCTACGGCCTAGTATTGGCATACTCAATTATCCGGCACCGGAGTCGGCTGGGCGAATTGGCCCGAGTTCCCGTGCATTGCTTCTAGATGTACTGGATAACACATTTAGTTCCGAACGTCAATATTTAATAAAAAATTGAACAGTGATAAAATAGAACAATTGAAAACGGAATTATGACAGAATTGCTACAAAGCATAACAGAGAAAACAGAATAGTGAAAATATAGAACAGTCCCAAACGGTACCTACTGTGGCATAAAATAACAGTGAAAAAAGAGAACAATAATAAAACAGAACAATTAAAAACGGAACCATGACAGAATAGCTACAAAGCATAAAAGCTATAGAGATAAAACAGAATAGTGGAAAAACAGAACAGTCTTAAAACGGTACCGTGGCATAAAAGAACAGTGATAAAACACTGTGACAATAGAAAACAGTCAGAAAGCAGAACAATCACATGACAGAACTGTCACAAAACACAACAGAACCATTAAAACAGAACGGTGACAAAATAGAAGAGTGTCAAACAAAAAAAGTGAAAAAAATGGAACCGTGATAAAACAGAACAGTTACAAAACAGAATAGTGACAAAACAGAATAGTGATAACACGGGACAGTAATAAAAAAGAACATCTACAAAACACAATCATCAAAAACAGATCAGTGAAAAAACAGAAGTATCAAACCAAAACAGTGACCAAACAGATTAGTGTCAAGCCAAAACAGTGACAAAATGGAACCATGACACAGTAGAACAATTACAAAACAGAATAGTGGCAAAACAGAATAGTGATAAAACGGAACAGTGACAAAGCATAACAGTGATAGAACAGAAAATTTACAGAACGGAAATATTAAAAACAGATCAGTGACAAAACAGAAAGTGTCTTCTGGTTTGCGTCAAACCAAAAAAGTTACCAAATAGAATAGTTCCATGCCAACTCAGAATGAAACCAACTCAGATGCAGAAAGGTAATTAAAAGCTATGAAAAAATAATTTTAAAATAGCCGGTAACCCTAACCTAACTTAACCTATTTAACCAATTTTTAATATTTTTTTCCATCACTCTTAATTACTTTTCTGAGGTGCTTCTGAGTTGGTTTCATTCTGAGTTGTCCGGTCACCAACAGAACAGGGTCAAACCAAACCAGTGACAAAATAGAACCATGTCAAAATAAAACAGAATAGCGGCTAAACAGAATAGTGATAATTCGGAACAGTGAACCGTGTCAAACCAAATCAGTGACTTAATGGATCCGTGACAAAACAGAAGAGTTACAAAACAGAATAGTGGCAAAACAGAATAGTTATAAAATAGGACAGTGACTAAACAGAGCAGTGACAAAATAGTGCAGTGAGTCATTATGTAATAATAATTAACATAACAATGACCAAACAGATAAGTGATTTTTTTATTTAATTTTTTTATTTCATAATTTTTTTATTATAAAACAGAACATAATAAGTTTACTTATAAATTTATCCGGGCAGCAAGGTGTCGATAGATTGATTAGCCGGCATCGAGCAAGATGTATGCCTTACCGCTCTACCCAACGCTACGTCCGATTACCTCCTTGTTACCCGCACCGAACTGTACTCTAGGTAATGTATCTCACAAAAGGTAATAGTTAATTCCCATATCGGAGAACTGGAGCATGGCTTGTACCCTCTACCCCATACCACAAGAACCTTATTACCTAATTCGTTAGTAAGATTAGCTGCGATAGAAAAGAGAGCTGCCAATTATTTGCGTGGCTGAATCGATTGCCCACGACAGCATTTTGTATTGTGCGTTGTGCAATGTGCATTCGCTTTCAACTTTACGAAGTTGCCGAGAAATTTGGTATTTTACCAAAGTATTGATGTCACTGTCGTTGCAACGTAAATGTCAGATTTTCAATTGCTAATGCCTGCTTGGCGGGTCTCTGTCGTTAATAAAATTAGAATAATGATAAAAAACCGATAATACACCAAAGAATATCTTAAAAAATTAAAACACGTATTCAGTAAACATATTTATTAAGCTCAACCGTACCTAATAATCTAATATTTTTTTTATTACTGCATTAATTACGAGTATTATTATTTTATTGATTTTATTTATTTATTTATTAACGCCCTTTTTCGGGGCTTTTACATATGAATAGTAAGAAATACACAGTATTTATTGTACATAACTGAACTGCCTTCGTAACAATATTTTATATTTGTTGAAAGATAAATTGAAGATGTCCACTGACTTGGTATAATTGTTTCCCTCCATTAGTATTCTGGGCAAAGAGGAATACATATGGTAGTTAGTTCCAGAATTACTGCACTGAAATAAATCCTGACTTCTAGTATTACGTATTGGAATCCGGAAGCTTATCAATTCGAGCAAAATCGGACTGTCAACTAAATCATTTAGAATTTTATACAAAAAAAAATACCAAGTCAGTGAAAGTTCTTCTGTCTGACAATTTGAGCATATTCATATCATTCAAAATAGTATTGTAGTTCAACATAATTGCTGGAATACCCATTTTAAAATTAAGAAAACGTAAGAATTTGTTTTGTATTCTTTCAACAGCTTGTACATGTATATTGTAATATGGGTTCCAGACGGGAGAATTGTATTCAAGTTGACTTCTAACATATGCAAAATATAACAGTTTTATACACTTAATATTGTTATAAATCCTAGTTATCCTAGTTATAGTTAGCCTAGTTATAAATCCCAACATTTATTATTTTATTTTGTGGTATTCATAGGGTAAGATTTTTTATTTTTATTTATTTTATTTTATTGCACTTAAGTTCAATGATTCCCATTTAATACAATCTTACTTTAGTTTCATCAAATCTCATTCAATTTAATTTAATTTTTATTTAATCTCGTTTAATTTAATTTAATTTTAAAACAGTCAATTTTATTCACATATATAAGGTATATCATTAGGTAATGTCAGATCTGCGAAAATTTTTAAATCGTTTCATCGGTGTATTCATTAGCTTATTTTGTTGATTTAATAGTCTGTATTTTCGAAAATTTTATTTAAATTAGCTGGTATTCGGCATGTGTTGCTACGCCATTTACTAAAGAAATGTTTCTTCCTGCGAGACCTTTCCCAATCGTCCCGTTCCCCTTCCGCCTCCCCTTCCTCTCCCGCGTCCCCTTCCCTTCTCGCGTTGCAACTCCGCCTGCTAAACCTTCCTTCTCCCCATTCCACTCCCCCCCCTTTCCCGTCCCGCGAACCACTTCCCGAGTTCCCCTCCCCCCCTGTTCCAACTCCGCCTCCTCCACCTTCCTTCTCCCCCTCCACTCCCCCCTTCCCCGTCCTGCGAACCCCCTCTCGAGTTCCCCTGCACCCTCGGAGGATCCCCCCCCTCCCCCCTCCCTCATTCCATACATGCATTCCCGGTACATTTAGTTTGCAAACAGCTTGCGTGCCACCTATTGCAGTTTTTTTATACAAATTACATAATGCCAGAGCTCACCAATACAAACCTTGTCCTGACAATAAGTAACTAAAAAAAATATAATTTTCCAATTTGGTGCAGTCATACATTTTCGTGATTAATTTTTAATTTCATATAAAATAATAATATATAGATAGAAAAATAGATAGATAGATATATAGATAGATAGATATATAGATAGATAGATAGGTAGATAGATAGATAGATAGATAGAAAAATAGATAAATAGATAGATAGAAGATAGATAGATAGACAGATGAAAGGACATGTAAAATATCAAAACAACACTATAATATATCTTGATCTCAAAAACGGTAAAAATACAGTAACGAAACTTTAAATGGCTCTACTCGCCCTGGTCTAAGATCACCATTTAGAATTGAAACGTTGCTTGAAACGGCTCTAGCCGTGACCAGATTTGGATAGGCAGGTACTTCTTCACCTTCCTCTTTCCTATCTCCTTCCCCCCCCATTACCTTCACCCTTACTGTTTAATTTTCTAGTTAAGTTTTAAACAAATTATGGATTATAAATAGTGATCATTATTATCAACAAGTTCATTCATTTAGGCCCAAGATGGCGCCAGTAATTTCAGATATCGGTGATTATGTGATCATTTTTTGAAATTCCTCCCTTCCCAATATACAAAGGAATTTAAATATAAAAAGCCCACGCTAGCTAAAAATTAACAACTAAATCTTTACCAAACTTGCATAGAAAATATAAATTATTAATAAATGAAATGGAACAGACATATAATGTGAACTTGTTAAGCGCATTAGGAAATGTACATATCTATATTATATTCATTAGATTAAGACATATTCTCAAATTAAACAACCTAAAAAAAGTCTATTACGCCCTAGTCCAAACACTAATTCAGTATGGAATCATTGGATGGGGAGGTGCATATGAAAAAATTTTAAGTCCTGTAAAAGTGGTACAAAAACTAATTATTAAAGTAATATTAAAAAAAACAACCAACAATCCCCACAGAATCATTGTTCAAATTTTTCCAAGTACCAAAAATTGAAGACCTCTATAAAAAAAGATTCAATACTACAAATATTCAAAGAAAATGTAACTAAAAAATTTAAACTCAACTCATCATTAAGGCATAAATTTAACATCCAAATCCCTCTATTTTCAACACAACAAATGCACAACAATTATATTTACAAAGGCATAAAATATTTTAATAGTCTTCCCGAAGAAATTAAAAAAATAACAGATTTCGTATCATTCAAGAAAAAGGTCAAATTAATCTTTAAAAAAAATCAACAACCATAACATCACCAATCAAAATGTTATAACTTCAATTCATGTCATATCAAAATTAACATCACAACATAGTTTATATTTATTGTATACACTAAGTAAAATGTATGTTATAAAAATGAAATAGTAGTAGTTTATATATTATATTTATACATAGTTTATATTTATTGTATAATGTAAGTAAAATGTATGTTATAAAAATGAAATAGTTGTAAAATAACTCCTACGCCAAGCTCAAGATCTAGTACTCTTCATTGGCGTAGAAATTCATTAAATCATGTTCTTTTCATTAAATAAATAAATAAAAAAATAAAAAATAAAAATTAACCTTTGTCCGTTAAGTCGGGAATAAGTTATGTGTCGGTAACTTGTAACTTTAAAAATAAAAACTCAAAGGGTGCTTTATTTAAAAAAACAATAAAACCACTTCTTCTCCTGTTAAGTCCTCACTTTTTTCATTTACAACATACCCCGATTGGGGATGCCATAGTCAGATTCAGACGGAAGCGTTTGGGACTCTTGTGCTTTACTCACATGAAAAAATACGTAAAATCACTCATTACAATGATGATAACTTCCCGAAAACAAAAACAAAAAATTATGGAAAAGCCTCCATCGTTTTTTCAGTCGTGCACTCTGCAGAAATATTTGAATGAAAGAAACGTAATGTACTTCTACAAGACTTTTCATGCTTGTTAATTTTTTTTACTTCAAGTATCGCCTTCCGTCTCGCCTTTAGAAAAATGTTATTTTTGTCGTATTTTCTTAAGATGCCTCTGCCCAGAACAAAGTACACCCGCCACCCCCTCCGCCCGGGTAGGCAGTAAAGTAACAACGTCACACCGTCCGTGGCATCGTTAAAACTGTTCGCTTCATCAAATTCGCTTTCTAATAAAATTGCCAAGTGCATTTTTACGAGAAAATGTAATTTTCTTAGTTGTTTGTCGTATTGATTTCTGAATCTTACGTTTGTAAGCACGTTGTTTATATAAATTTTTTTATGTGAGATTGGTCGAGGTAGACCTAACCGACATCTCTCAAACCAGATCCATCGCCTTGCACCGAAGTGGGAGGGATGGATTCAAACGTTCCTCACTCCTTGGCACATTGACCCCAGATTCCTACCCAGATCTCCTTCCTTTATATCTATTGATGAAAACCGCAAGAAAATCCGTTCGTAGTTTTTGAGTTTATCGCGAACAGACAGACTTTAATTTATAATATATACTCGTAGATATAATATGGTATAAATATTAAACGAACTTATCAACAGTGTCAAATTTTTGTATTTATACACTGGTATATACAATACACGGACAAGTAGTTTTATCCTTGATGCATTTGAATGAACATATCTTATATATACAAATGAATCGCTGAATGTGTTGCTAAGCGCAAATCTCGAGAGCAGCTGAACCGATTTCGCTAATTCTTTTTTTAGAATATTCCTTGAAGTACGAGGAAGGTTCTTACGGAGAGAAAAATTAAGAAAATTGTACAGAAAATTGGATAATTTCAGAAAACCTAACGACTATCGCACGTTTGACAGTTCGCGTGTTTGAGAATGACATTTTGCAAAACAATGATTGTTAAATCAGGATTCTATTTTTGAAAATCTTTAAGTTGATAAATTTATTTAAAGTAGTATTTTACTCCTCTAATAGTTTGAATCGAATCAAGAATTTTGGATATTTTAAATAGGTACCTATGTTAGGTACCAAATTTAATTTACATGAAAAATGGAAATTTGAATAAAAAATTGTGAAAGGTGGCACGCGGGCTGTAAACTGAATGTACTGGGATTGAATATATGGAATGCGGGAAGGAGGAAGAGATGGTGGAGGGGAGGGGGGAGAGGGGAGGGGGGAGGGGAGAGGGGTGGGGAAAGGGGAGGGGAGAAAGTGAGGGAGGGGGAGTGGAGAGTGGGAGGGAGGGGGGAGGGGGAAGGGGGGGTGGTGAGAGGGGGGGAGGGGAGGGGGGGGAGAGGGGGGGGGGGAGAGGGGGGAGATGGAGGAGGCGGAGTGTGAACCCCCCTTACACCATGCGAGCGAAGCCGCGGGAAAAAGCTAGTAGGTATTTTATAATTTTGTTATTCAGCAGTACATCCTCTCTGTTCACCCCTTCGGGACACTTAGTTGTATTTTGTGTAAGAAGATATACATTGTTTTCCCTAAACCGATTGCATATTGAGAGTAAGTATGCCGGGGGCCAACTGTCGGTTTTTTATTTTAATATATATATATTTTTTTATTATTCATCTTTATTAGTTTTTGAGTTATAATTTATTTTATTCTATGCCCGTCTCACTTGGCTTACTGTCATGGAATAAAAAATATCATTTCATGCAATATTCCAGCTTCAATTTTAAATACCTACTTTCATTGTGTTTTAAACATATCCCTAACTTACTATTCCGGAACGTTAAAAAATTTTCTAAAAAAATATTAGAAATTATTTAATTTTTAAAAACAGTTTATTTACCTGTAACACAGTGGCGACCGCTGCCCTGAGAATGTGGTGATTCACTGACAATCTGTACCTACTTAAGATTAAAAAATTATTAATTAGGAATTTGTAATAATTAATTTTTTTTCAAACAATCTGTTATTTATATATTCAACACTGGTTGCACTCATTTTTGTAATAAAATTAAATATTAATAAATTAGGTTATTGGTATTTAATATAATCAATACAAAAAACAAAACAATGACAATTTTCACGTCACGGGTCAAGCGCGCGCCGCTAGACTGCGCTAGACGCAAACTGATCTATGTATGATCTTCGCCGAAATTCGATTGTATTCGTGCACCTCGGGTCATGGTTCGGGTCAATCGGTAAACCTCGGCAAGGATCGGAATATGTTGTTAGGTGGGTGGCACACCGATTCAAACAAAATTCTGGTACAAATAGCGAAATCGACGCGCTTTCGATGTTATTTCATACGAAAACATGATTTCGTTCGTTTGCAAACCGAATGCACACCAATGCGGCCGATACGAGGGCGCTCGGCGGCCGCGCTATGGAAGATTAAAAGCATTCTCCCTGATAATATTCGTAGCATTATAGTGGTAACTGGGCGTTTTTCAAAAAATTTGTACATTGGTAAAAGTCAGTGTCCGATTACTTTCAGGATCAATAACTTATATTGTGTCGGTTTTAATGACCACCCATATATTTTTTTCTAATATAATAACAAATAAATACCTTTATGGACTAAAAATAATTAATGAATCCATTAAAATTCTATATTATTTTAAAATAATTAAGACTACAGGTCACTGTTTTTGGTATGTCCTACACCTACCGCTACCAGTTCAAGTTCAAAAAGTTAACGTTATATAATGTTATCCTAGTATTTATTTCTAATTATACTAATACGATAATATTGTGTTTTCGATTTGAGACCTTAATATAGATTAATTATCGTCCAAAATAATTTAAAAACCAGATTTTAAGTTTTCCTGCGATTTTGCGTATAGTGGAATTTCCGCCTACGTGACCGCATTATTGACTTCTTCCAGACCAAATTTTACCAAATCGATGCATATTTTCGAAAATAGCAACATTATTTAGTGTATGAGGGCGATCATGTTTGATTTTCGACAGCCAGTTTGCCAAGAATTTGCAACCGAAGTGGTCGCTCTCAGTTGTGCTAAAAAAATATTCCACCAACGATTCCATATTTCTCCAGGTAAATTAACAACATGTATTAGACTCTATTTTTTATTAAATTTATTCATTTATTGTTTTGCAAAATGTTCAGTTAGAATAAACAGAAGTTTCATAATTAATTGATAAATACATTTTGAAAAAATATTCACGAGATTACGTTACTTCTATTACGCTACTGTCTCATGAATGGAACATAAAAGTAATGGAATTCTAAAGGTCGGTTCACCTGATGGCTCTCTACCTGTATTTTAGTGTATTTTTAAGAGTGTTACAATTTTGTAATAATTTATATTTTGTATGTATCTACATAATGTAACGTATTGCCTTTAGGTATGTGGGTTGAGTGATATAGCATTGAACAAAAAACATAAAAAAATATAAAAAGAAAAATTCTTCTATGACATATACATATATGTTTCAATTTAAATGACCATATATTATGTTCACGTATTAGTGTCTTGATTATATAATTGTCACCTGAACGCTGCTTTAGATTTCCTAAACGTTACCAAGTGTTCCTTTTTACGTCACTGTCTTATTATTTCTGTGCTTTATTTTCTAAGATTAGTTATTATATCTCAAAGAAATTAGTTCTATTTTTTATAGATATAGTTTATGGTTAATTTAAAATTTGTTATAATTAAACATTCATTCGTTAAAAACTCTCATTCGTATTTCTAGAACGAATAATATGTAGTACAAAGTATCCAAAAGTAGCAAAAAAATATTTTTATTTAAAAACTTAATATTTAATTCAACAAGCGTGATTATTCATATTTTTTTGAAGACTCATTGTGTTTTCGATTCGTAAATAAAAATCTGAAATATAGAATTTATTTTAATTTTCTTTGTAAACTTCATGACAAAAGTGACGTAAAAGAATTTCTTACCAACAGTATTAAACTTAAATTGCAATTATTTTAAAAGTTTATTGATATCTTCTATTTTAAATACTGATGTCATGAAGTTCATACTTTCTTTAATAAATTGACGTATATTTTTAATCGAAATGTAGCATCTCACATAAGTGGAATTCCTATTACGTCACCGACACTTTTTTTTTGGAAAACGCCCAACTAATATTTTGAAATGATTAAATTAGAGATTCTATAGATTTAAATTGGAGAAATTAAATTAGAGATTTTATAGTCTTCAGTAAGTAAATAAAGTAAATTTAGACATTATAATTTGCACACAAACACACTGTGCGACCAGATGCCCTTGGTGTAACAGCTGTTTTGCCTTCTGAAGGCATTATCAGCTAAAACGTTTCAACAAATACAGAAGACGGTAAACAAAAAATGTTTATAATAATAATAATAATGTTTAAGCAAATGTTCAAGTTCACGGTCGGAGGAGACCCCCTTATCAACCACAATAAAAGAATTCAACGGAATACAACCTACCCACAAGTATATCATATCTCGCAGCCTCTTCGAATCGTCTCCCACGAAACATTTATTCTGTTATTTTGTCTCCCTTCCAGTTTACAGAAACGTGAGTATTTCATATCATGTAGATACCTGGAATTAATTTGCCAAGAATTGCGCTGGCTGTGTATGTGGTGTACATATTGCTTAACAATGTGTTCCTTTGAGGAATTACTTTTGTATTTCTGAAAATGTATGCCGCTTGAAATTCCGAAATTAGATGAACAACGAAAAGACAAAGAGAAATAACGCTGACTTGTAATATGTGAAATTACTTTTGTCTTATTAAGTTATTCATACAAAAATGCGCATTCCGGAAAAGGATTAAATTTTGTGGAATTAATTATTTAACTACGCATTTATAAAAACACTAGCCGACCCGGCCACGCGTTGCTGTGGCTAACGAAACCTTTACAACCAACGCCATCTGTTAAATCAAATCCACATCACGCTGCCCTCTGCCCGCTGGCACTTGGCCAGATATATTATGTATTTCAACCAATTTACACAAAACCTTGACAAATTATATACCTAAAAACCTTTCTCATAAATCACTCTATCTATTAGTGAAAACCGCATGAAAATTCGTTTCGTGGTTTAAAAGATCTAAGCGCACGTACATCGTGAGCTACTTCATTTTATACTTAGTAAAGATAAAGATAACCAAGTAATTACAATAGTTGAAAAGAGAAACCAATGTATGTATTTCATATTATACAATTCACACTGTGTCCGGAAACTCATAGTAAAAACTGATGAATCTTCGTCACAATGGATACCCCAAAAAAACTTTGTTTTCGAATTTTTTTCATTTTTTCCACAAATAAAGGAAAAAAAAGCTTTTACAGCTGGGAATATATACATAGTATCTATTTTAAAAGATCTTAAACAGCTGACATTAATCACCTAGCGATTTTTTTTTAATTTGCATATATATTCCAACCCCGGGATTGATTTACCTAACAAAAAAATCATGGTGTGCAATTCACACGCAGTAGAAATGAAACCTTCAGAAAACTAAGGTGGATAAGATTGGAGAGACTACCAAGCACTTTTTTTTTTAGATGTGAAGGATGATATTTTCATATTTTTGACGTCGAATTCCAGTGCTTTTTTTCCTATACATTAATTTGTGTTAAATTAAATATTTTTTTATTGCTCTCTCATTCTCTGGCAGGAAAAATCTTAAAGCTGAATGTGTCTCTCTCTTTTTAGTGTCGTTGGCTTCCGTTTTATTGAGTTTCAAATCACAAGGGTGCTAAAGAAGTTTTCATTTTAAAAATATTCTTTTAAAGCATCACTTTAACCCGGCGTGAATGAGGTGAAAAATTGTTACACCAGCTGTGAGGTGGGTATGACATACCCTAATATAGAATTATCGATTTTGATAACTGAAATTACTTTAGAATAATACTTATTACTGTAATATATTAACCCGTCTGCTTGGTTCAATATATTCGCACCTCACAATCCGGAAGCCTCAGTTTCGCGCGAAAAATCAGAAACCGTCATTTTGGATCGTAATTGTAAAATGTCTATGCAAGATAGCTTTCATATTTCAAAGACAATAAGAAGCATTATTTCGTTCTCTCTCTGGTTAAAAGAAAAATACATATGTTTGCATGAGAGGAAGAGAGATATGTAGCTTTTAAAATGTAAGGTCGCTTGGGACGTTTTTGGTCTAATGAAAGTATAACGCTATTACGTGTTTTGGGACGTACTTATTCCTAAACAAGCAGACGGGTTTTAATTAATATTGTAAAATAACCTAGTTTTATTATAAAAGTGTCTATATTTGTATAAAATCAAAGTAGTATTTTTTTAAGCACAAATCAACAATATTTAGAAACTATGACTTAATATCTAAAAATTTAGGAAATTGAGATCAACTGTGTACACAAAATTAAAGACTAAATCTGTTTTATAAAATAATACAAAATAGTTACACCGTGTACAATAGTTACATATGTCTTATATGTAAAATAAAATAGTTACACCGACTACGAGGTCAGGTATTACGTACCCGCTCTATGTTTACGCACGTGAAGTTTACTCCGCCGCAGGCGCAATACTGTTACTGTCGCTTTAAATCACTCCCCGCATTACCCTCTCCGGCAAACCGAGTTCCAGGAATCGCACAGTTAAGAAATATTTAGTGTTTTACAAATCGATGGGTATGAGATACCCGACCTCATTCACGCCGGGTTAAAAGATTTTATTAATACGAATTTTGATTATGATTTTTTTTAAATTAGTTTCATTGTTGAAAATTGATAAAGTCAACCAACTTGTACCACACGGTACCCATGTTCCAGTATCAAATAACCTTTTCTAAATGTTCTGGAAAACATTACAAAAACGTTATGATAGGATGTCTGAAAAATTTTCATTTCAATCTTCTAATATTTTCATTGCTTATTAAAAGTGTTATTTTAACGCAATATTCCAGGTAGAAATATCATTGATAAACATTTATTTTGATTCTAAAATATGCCCATACTAATGTGAATTAAACTTACATATAACCTTATTACAAAGAATTACCTACTGCGAAAATAAATTAAAAACAAATCATGATATTTTAGCTACCTTTATTCAAATTGTGAAAATGGGTATACCTACTTTGAATACGTATTTTAAAATAACAAACGAACTTGTTATTTTTTAGAATAAATGGTTTCTAGGTGGTTCTCGCGCTGTTTTTACGTGAACACCGCACAAGAATAGCAACTTCCCGAGGCCTGTGGGACTATGGCGTACTCAGTTGGTAATGTTGTGAGGTGAATGGAATGGAGAAGAGAAAATGATGGGTATGTTCATTTTTTTTCTATTTTTATTTTAATGACAATATAAGATAAAGTAAAATTTCAAAATAATTAAAAATACAAAGTAAAGTGGTTTGTTTACAGTCCTCCTCACTAGGTATTCCTGTTCCGAGGCGGACTGTATGTTGCTGAATGGGTGTTGATTTTTATTTCCTCATCTTCTAGTTTCTTGATTTTCACAAAATAACAATAAATAAATTAAAAGTATTTATGTTTGTTGTCTGCAGGTTGTATTGGGGTTACTTCATAATTTTAATGATTTCCTCATCTTCCTGTTTACTTAACCATAATTTGATATCTTTTTTAAACATTTGAATCTCCATGGTGTTCTTAATTTCAATTGGAAGGGCATTATATAATTTTGTAGCATGGAAATTATGGTTTTTCTGGCCAAAAGATGTACCTATTTAATTGCGGGATGTTCAGTAGTTTTGAGGATTTTGACTTTGTAGTGTAGGTGTATTGGTCAGCAAGGTATTCATATTTTTATTTAAATTTGTGTAGTGCATTTTTTTAGTATAATTTAATAATGCTGAACACATTAAAGTTTCTAAAAATTTCTTTTGAAGGAGTTTTTATGTGTACTTTTAGGATTATTTTTATTATTGCCTTTTGCGTTTTAGCTAGCTGCTTGATGTGAATGTTTGAGGCAGTTCCCCATCCTATAATCCCATATTCTATGCGTGATTGGCAAAGAGCAATTGCGTGATTGGCATTGGTAACACAACACGCCATTTGAAGCAAAGTTTTGATTTTGAATGTTGGTCTTTCACCAGGGCGATTCTGAGAGTACCTTCCACTCTGGAACATGCCGTAAATAAATAAAATCCACTGTGTAAAATAATAATAATGCATTGTGTAATTTTTTTTATTTACTTAATTGTGAAACAGCACAAAATTATTAAAATAAATTTTATTTACGAAAATCGGAAAGATTTCGAGGGTATGAACACGTCGGTTACACTAATGATTTCACAGAATCACATAAAAAAATATTTTTCGGTTCGTTAAGGTTAGGTGAGGTTCTATTGCATGGGGTTAGATTTAATTAGGTTGGGTTAGGTAACGTTAGGTTAGGTAAGGTGAATTACTTTGGGTTAGGTTAGATTGTTGTCTTTAAAGTTCTCTTTATTTTATTTTATTTTATTTATTTGAGGCAAAAACAGGATATTTATAGAACATTCATTGTGGCTAAAATGGTGACCCGACAATTCGTCCTGCGACAATTCATCCGGCGACAGTTCATCCTGCGACAGTTCATCCGGCCGACAGTTCATCCTGCCGACAGTTCATCCTGCCGACAGTTCATCCCGCCGACAATTCATCCAGCGACAATTCATCCTGCCTGATCATTTAGAAGATTTTTATTAAGTAAGTATGCAAAGAGGATATACGGCCGTACAACCAAAATCGATATACTTATATCTGAAGGCATCTTGAGTGGAAATCCGCTGTAAAAATATTTTTACTAAATAGGTTAGGTTAGGTTAAGTTAGGTTAGGTTAGGTTAGGTTACGTTAGGCTAGGTTAGGTTAGGTTAGGTTAGGTTGTATGGCCGTATATCCTCTTTGCACACTTACTTGAAGAAAAAATCTTCTAAATGATCAGGCAGGATGAATTGTCGCCGGATGAATTGTCGGCAGGATGAACTGTCGGCAGGATGAACTGTCGGCCGGATGAACTGTCGCAAGATGAACTGTCGCCGGATGAATTGTCGCAGGATGAACTGTCATGGAACCGGCTAAAATAAAACAAATTAATTACAAACATAAATACCCCTAGACTAATGTGTCTGCAGTAATTACATTTGCATATTCACAGAAGCAAACACATGAAAAACAATGTCAGTATTTTATACATAACTTGATAACATAATTACAAAATTGAAAGATATAATAAGTAGAAAATATTTATGAAGTATTTATTAAAAAATAATAAAACAACAAACAATTTTTTGTTTTGATTTTTTAGGTACACAAATCGTGGGGGTATTTCTTGAAACAAGTTATATTATTTACAAGTGTGTGTTTTAGCAAGATCGTTGTAAGATTGACATATTATAGACAAAATTTAATTTAATTAACATTTAATCCTATTAGGATTAAAATATCCAGTATTATTGGTAAAAATTTCGGTTCAAAATATGTTAAGATTTCTTGTAGATTTGGGCCTGGCGTATAAATTGATTTGGTTGACTAAGTTACTGTGTACATGATTATTCACAATTTTATAAAGCATTAAGAGGTTATTTATGGATTCATGTTTCGTCTTTTAACTAGACTCTCTAATTTGAAATGTATAAGTCTTTGTTCGTACCCTTCTAGAAGATGGTAGACACCTGATCGGTAAGACAAAATCCGTGTAAATTTTCTTTGGACAGATTCAGTCTAGATACGAGTACCTGTGTAATATAATGTGGATGCCAGACTGTTGTTTTCAATCAATATCTATTTTTGAGTGCTTCTATTTGAATTTCGAATTTGTTTCTTGAATAAATTAATTAAAATCTTGGAAGTAGAAATTTCACCACTTCCCGACATCCGATCAAGCTGAAACTCGGCAGAGACTCATTTTCGATGACAATGTAATCTTTTAACTATTGGTTGCTACTAGAAATTGCCTACTAGCCAGTTCAACAGTTAGTGGTGCTAGGTCGTGCCTCGATACTCGTTCGAATTTCATAGATAAATAGATAATTTCATAGTTCGAATGAAAAACGATAAATAATTTGTTCTATGGGGTTGATTTTTTAAGTGTGTTCTGTTATATCGCAGAACCGAAGAAATCACAGTTATAATTTATAAAGACTGCCTGGCGGACTGGTGTCATCTTGTGTCATAAAACTTTTCCAATCACAATTAGAAATAATTCATTTACACTGGTTCTCTAGACATCATACCGACTGACTGACTTATGTAAGATTATATAAAGGATGCCGTGAATTTTATAAGGGACAGTTTCCATATTTAAGTTTATGCAAGATTATCTGAAATCCCCGGCGTTGCCCTGGGAATTTAAGGTTTTTTTTTAAATTTCAATTAAAGGCAGTATTCCTGAACAAATCTGAAAACTAAAATCTGTTTTTAAAAAGTGATGAAATACGCTTTCAAATTTTATAATTTGAAATAAACATATAATTTGTAAAATACAAAAATTTTGCAAGCAAACATAACCAAGTTTTAAAAATGGCTCACCTTACGTTTTTTGTAACTAAAATTACTGATAACGAAAAATATATAAAACACATACATATTTTATTAGACAAATTCACCTAACTTTTTGTCGTTTCAAATGAAAATAATTTATTCAAATTTCCCAAGGTGTCAATTTTTTTTTTTTTTCAAATTGCGATTAAAAACTTTGTTTTTATAAAGGTGAATAAATTCCTTTTGGAGTGGTTATTTTTTAGATATCAATATAAGTTTTCGTATTTGCGTTGCCTTAGTTCGTATTTCTCCAACAAACCATTAGAAAATTTTACAGGAGGAGAAGGTTTTGTTTCATTATTTCAAAGAGACATTATGATAGGTGTTTAAGATAAAGCTATTTCCGTAAACGTAAAGGTCTCAAAACTTTAAATAATTCTCAGTTAAGTGATTAACTATCATTTTTGATGCTTTATTTTCAATTTTAAAGTGGAGATAGAACAAAAATTAAAATGGTCTGTTGGACAAATAAGAACGGAGGCGACGATTTTGGCTATCGAACACCGTTTAGAACAGATTTTTCACTACGATAGTAAGGGAGTTACAGCGATTTATATGAGACCTATGTGAGCTGGGACAAATTTGGTTTCTTGTGATTAAACAATGTTGATTAAAGTTTCTTGTGATTAAAGTTAAGTGTGCAAAATATTATCAATCTCGAAATAAAACCATAGATTTTTAAAAAACAAACCGGGTCGCTCTTCTTTATATGGTATTTATACAAAATACCTATTTCGAAATTAGATGTTGGCAGTGATTTTCTACCTATTTTTAAAGTCAAGGGTGGAAAATTTTCAAATCCAAATTTAAGTTTTGTGTGAAAAAAGCCACGCAGCTCTTCCTGTGGAGGCCTAGTAGTATCCACTCAAAATATATTAAAAACGATAATATGCGAAAATTATGAAAATGTATAATTAAACACGACTCGCTCAAAATAGAGCAAAAATCTTGTGGGTAATGTCTAAAATAGCATCCAAAGGAACAATGTGATTTTTTCATACATATAGCTTGTAAAATAATTGAAAAATCGTGTTTATAATAATTTTCGGAGCATATTTTGCGATTTTTTCTATCGAGGGAATTTCATATAATTTCCGTTTCAGCGTGGATAAATGTACAGATATTATTTTCAAGAATAACATATATTTTTAAGAGCTTTAAAACTTTAGGAAAATGTGTAATAAATCGGTAGAAATGCGGGAAGCCAGGCCTTAGGTGAATCCAATCAAGTGATGTTTATGGATCACTCTTGAAGTGATTTTTCACAAAAAAATGGAGATGTAAGAATTATCTCTGCTTATCCCTGCGAGGAAACGACGTGATGATTTGCCACTAACTGTAGAAAAGATTACAATTCAAAAACCAGCCTCTCTTGTTCATAATTTACGAGGGTATAGTGGAATACTGAACCGGATCTCGCTTTCGGATCTGCGCCGGAAATACACACGGACCTCTATCCCTACACACTTTCTCAACTACAGCCTTCAAACCTACAGATAGACCCATAGCAATACAGAGATACAGCCTTCACAGCACAGCGAATAGAGATTCCCGAAATACAGCCTTCGCAGTACCTTGTATAGAGACACGGCCTTCAGCCTTTCCTCACCTCCTCGGAAGGCTCTACTGCCCCTAACCGGAAGCTCTTTATTTTCCGGATAAACACCGGATGTACACTGTACAACGGCAACGCCATCTTTGAAGTGAACCCCGAAACTAGCACTTAAGATGCCTGGCTTTTCCGAGAATGTTAATTTAGAGGTTCTTTTATTACCTTATAGACAATTTCAAAGAGCCACATATTATGATAATGTGCGTATTTATTATTTACTCAAGTGTTTTGTCTTGTGATCTTCCACAAATAATGTCGTGAAAAGATAAATGGTGTATTTTTTTTCGTATTTTTATATATTAGGTCCTTACATATGAAATTGGCGTTTTGCCGTACTGGCAACTTTGATCTCAAATATCTTCTCTTTGGTTAGGAATTCCAAATTCAAATTTATACAGCTATTTACTCATGTATTTGTGTTTCGAAAATTATAATTCATTTGTTTTTTCATTAATATTTTTTTTTTCTTTGCGTCACTTAGTTTACAAAATGGAAAACTTGAAATATCGCGTTATTTACGAGTACGAGTTCCACCGTGGCACCAGTGCTGCAGAAACGGCTCGAAGGATTAATGATGTGTATGGCGACGGTGCCGCAAAAGAAAACACAGTGCATTTTTGATTCCAACGTTTTCGTTTTAGAAATTTCGACCAGCAGAACAAGGCCCGTAGACGGCCGGAGACCAAAGTTGATAATGAAGAATTGAAGGCTATTGTGGAAGTGGATCCATCGCAAACCACGTCCGAGTTAGCTCCAGGCTGCGGTGTTAGTTATAAAACTGTTTTAATCCTCTTGAAGCAAATTGGGAAGGTGAAAAAGCTTGAAATGTGGGTACCTCACGAATTGAGTGAAGCAAATCAACAAACGCGCGTTAGAACGCTAGACCACACACTGCACAACAGACGGCTAACAAATTAGAGGAACTTCAATTGGAATGTCTAAGACATCCACCGTACTCTCCGGACCTTGCCCCAACAGATTACCATTTTTTTCGAAATTTGGATAACTTCTTGCAAGGGAAAAAATTCAACTCCGATGGGGCAGTCCAAACCGCCTTCAAAGATTTTATTGATACCCGTCCGAATGTTTTTTTAGTAAAGGGATCGATGAACTACCTATGAGATGGCAAAAGTGCATAGATAGCAATGGTACATACTTTGATTAAATAAATATATTATATTTAAAAAAATCGACTTTATATTCCTCCCATATAAAACGCCAATTTCATATGTAAGGACCTAATATTATCTACCAGATAGGTACGTTTTTAGATTTTCACGGCCAAAAGCATTTTCGTTATTTGTTTTTGGGTGTTAAGAGCGTTTAACCAGCCAGCGGACGAAAATCCACATTTCGTCGAAAGTTGTTCTTCCGATCGTGCAGGGCGGTTACAATGAGAAAGATTGATTATTCTCCGTACCTGCTTTTTTAAATTATAACTCCATATCGAATTTATTTCAATCCAAATTAGCTTTAATTTATACCTTCATCCAAAAATGCTGAAAGGCGTGATGATAAAACTATTAAAATAGTGTACTTTTTGTAGTTATTTTTTGATTATAAGTATGTGGCGACACATCATTATTATCTTCGCCACCAAAAGAGGAATCGAGAAACATCTCCTAATATCCGCGCCCATCGGCAAACCTACTTGCCTAGGTACCTTCGTACCTATACTGGCCGCGATGTACTTTCTCGTCTGCCGTGCCAGCCCGACGATAATAATATCGCCCCGCCTAGAAAGGTCTCGAGACAGCACCGTACAATATCTGTACGGCGCCGAATATTCTCGAAGTGGCTCGTATTACCTACCGCGAGGTAGTTACTCTACCGCGGCTATATAAGCAGCCGATCGCTCGCCCGCTGCAGTTCAGTCCAGTTCAGTCTCACACTTACAGTCGGCCAACATCTCAACATGTAACAAGTGCTCCTGCATGGCACACGCTCCAGGGCAGCTTCCTCGAGGTCCATCACCACGTCTCAGCTACGAGGCCCATCGTGCCTTCAGCTCCTGAGAACAGCTACATCCCGCGACTTACAAGGCTTGCGTCACCTTCAGTCCAGGGATCAGCTCACCACTTCATGGCACCCCGAAGCCTCACCGTGCTTCGCTGCCATGGAACGCGCTCCGCCTCGCCAGGACTACCTGCTGGTGGCTCAGCTCACCGAGCCACACACCGTTTACCTCCGCGACTTAAAGCGTCGAGCAACGGCCTGGAATATAGGTCATCTCCACCGCCATGGTGTCGAGCAACTCGCTGACCTTCACCACACCATCTCCATCACATCCGAACGCCTGCAGCATCATCTACGGCACTCCGCATTACATCATGTTACCGACCACCGACCATCTGCTACGTAGCCCAATAAACGACTGACTCACCACTTCGACATGACGACTTTCATTTCTGTCTCCCGCTCCCTCAAGTATTTATAATTTTTCAATAATGTCTAAATTTAATAAGAATGTTAAAAAAAATCTGAAATATATTAGTTTGTAAGTGCGCAAATAAATACACAAATGGACCAATTTTCGTCAAGAAACACATGTACGTACATATTTTTTAATGATTTTATTGAAACTAAAATTAAAATCATAAAACATAACTTTGCTAGATAATATATTGATTTATTTTACTGCATGATTACATTATTTGAAATGTGTGTGGTATAATACAAAAACTTTTTTGAAAATTTAACAAATCTGCCAACGACCTATGGAATAACCTTATTATACTAAAAATTTAAAAAAAATCTAAAAATTTATTACATAACTATGCTGGATAAAAGAACAATCTTTCGAAATCCATTTATAATTTTTTGTGGAAAAGAGTCAATACGTCTAAAAACTTTTTTGAAAATGACGTATTTCCGGCTTTCTCTGGTAATGCCCTCTTAAGCCGTGTTGTGCTACCTCCTTCTTTAGCCAACGTTTCGGACAGCGTTGCTGTGTCCATCATCAGGGCAGATCCAGCAGATCCGACAGATGTGTGGATCTGCCCTGATGATGGACACAGCAACGCTGTCCGAAACGTTGGCTAAAGAAGTAGGTAACTCAACGCGGCTTAACACCTCAAAAACAAATAACGAAAATCTGCCAGGTAAGTTTATACAATGACGCAATAATACAGTGTTTTTGATTAAAAAAAAAATTACCTATACGGGAGTGTAACTTAACATATATTTATGTAAAAATATTTTTTTATGTTTAATTAATACTACATGTAAAGTGAAAGAGAATAAAAAACGAATAAAATAAAGGTGAAAAACGGAACTAATCGCATTTCCCCTTAGAAAAAATCCTGAGAAGATGCTTCCTGTAAGACTTAAGGGCCCGCAACCCGAATTTCTACCGATTTCTTACATATTTCTCTTAAACACGGTAAGTTTTAAAGCTCTCGAAAAAATATATGTTATTCTTGAAGATAATATCTAGACATTGCTCGCGCCGAAACGCAAATTATATAAAATTCCCTCGATAAAAAAAATCGCAAAGCATGCTCCAAAAATAATTATAAACACGTTTGTTTCAGTTATTTTACAAGTTATATGTATGAAAAAATTCACGGTGTTTCTTTAAATGCTGTTTAAGACAATGCCAGCGAGATTTTTGCTCTATTTTAAACGAGTCGTGTTTTATTAAACATTTTCGCAATTTTCGCAATTTTCGCAATTTTGTCGCTGTAAACGTTAGCGCTCTCCTCTGACATTCGTAATTTCGTATCTCTTCATCTTCATATGAGAAAACATAAACATATCTAAGAATGTAAAATACTTGTGGCACATCATTACAGAAGACATTTCGGATGATGGTGATATTGAACGTCAGAGGGAAGTATCAGTACACTGTCTAATATGATTGCCCGAAGATTCTTCCAATGCAGCAATAATGTAAAAAAAATATCAGAGTTTGCAATTCACACGCGGTAGAACTAAAACCTTCAGAATACTAAAGTAGACAAGAGTGGTGGGACTACGAAGAACTTTTTTTAACAATGTGAAAGAAGATTTTTTTCCATATTTTAGCCATCGAATTCCAGTGCACCTTTTCCTTTACATTTAGTCATCGTATTAGAATTTGTGTTTTCTTTTTCGGAGTTCCAAGATGTCGCTTTCTTTTGTGTTTTATTTGCCTGTTCATTTTGGAGTGGTTTGAAGATTGGATTTTGATTTTACAAATATATGTATATTTTTTAATTTGCTAAAATTATATCCTTGGCCCGCTGAGGTTCGTCAGGCGCTTTATATCAATAGAGTAAAGGAGACTTGCGTGGGATAGTGGATTTATCGTATTTTACGTGAAATAAATGAATATTTTATTGCCATCTCATTCTATCGCAGACTAAATCCTATAGATATATGTGTTTGTCTCTTTTTAGTGTCGCCCGCTTCCATTTCATCGAGTTTCAAAACACAACGGTGCTATAGAAGTTTTCACTTCAAAAAATATAGTTTCACTTATCTATACGTGTGAAACATTTAAAAATTTTTTTTTATGTGAATACCGCACAAGAGTCCCAACTGCTCCCGTCTGAAGCCAGTGAGACTATGGCATCCCCAATTGGGGTATGTTGTGAGGCTGAAGGTAGTGGAGAGGGAAAGGAGATAGGGAAGAGGAATTTGGGGAAGTACCTGGCTATTCGGATCTGATCACCAAACACGGCTAAAGCATTTCAGGCAACGTTTAAATTCTTGATGGTGGTCTTACACCAGGGCGATACTGAGAGTATCTTCCGCTCTGGAACGTGCCGCGAATATACTATATATTATTTTAAATGAATAAATTGTAAAAAAACACAAATTAATTAAATAAAATTTATTTGCCACGCCGGGATTCGGTGTGCGAGTCAAGAGCCTTACCGGTGGACTACGCCATGTCCAGCGGTAAGGTGTCACTACCGAAACAGCTCGATGAAACGACATCGGATCCAATATAATAATGCATGGGGAATAAATATATTTGGATACAGAAGATATAGCAGTGCATCGACAATGTTTACGGAACTAGGACTGATTGGATACGCCAGCCTGATGAGACACCGGGTCACTGGAGCCAGGATGCGCCAAGCGCAACTCCTGAGTGACTAGAGTAGCGTCGTTGAGTAGTAAGAACGTATACGGAAAGGTCGGTTCGTAACCCAGAGTTAATCCAGTCAGATGAAATTTTTATGGATTTTTTTTTATTTATTTTAAGTCAATAAATTTGGGGCAATATAATTAGATAATGCGCGTTTTTATCCCGCGACAAAATATTCCCAACAAAATATCTACTAGAACCTAACCTAACCTAACCTAATCTAACCTAACCTCACAAAAAATGGGACAAAAATAATACAGACATCCTGTAAAGACATAAATTATTATTATCTGGTAAGTTTTTAGATTTTCATGGCCAAAAGTATTTTCGTTATTTGTTTTTGGGATGTTATGCCGTGTTGCGCTACCTCCTTTAGCCAACGTTTCGAACAGCATTGCAGTGTCCATCATCAGGGCAGATCCGGCAGATGTGTCAAACCGAAATGTTGGCTAAAAAAAGAAAGTAACGCAACACGGCATAACACCCCAAAAACAAATAACAAAAATATTATTATCTGCTGGCCGATTTTGGTATTATTGAACAATAGTTTATTCTTTACAGTATATCTGTATTGTTTTTGTCCTATTTCTTTGTCAGGTTAGGTTAGGTTAGGTTAGGTGAGGCTAGGTTAGGTTAGGTTTTAGTAGATATTTGGTTCGGGGATGTTTTTGGGGAGATATTTGGTCGCGAAACCATGTAATTAACCTTCCCACGAGGCGCGTAAGTTTTGTCGTTACCCAACCACGTATAATAATAATAACAACCACTGATTACGCAAGTGAATACGTACTTTGCATCATCTGTCATTATGGCCCATACATTATTACATAATTTGGGACACCGGCATAAGTACCGCCGCCCCGGCAATCATTTGTTGGAAGACTAACGCTCTTGTCGTAGGTCATCCCAAGTGGTGAATTAGCAGGGGTGCCCGGGTTCATGTGGTGAGGTTTGTCTAGGTCTTGGAGGCGGATGCGTTTACCCACCAACTTCATAGCGCGCCGGATCGAGAGAGACTGGTTGAAGGAGACCTTTTGACCTCTCTCGGAACATTGCCGTACAGCGCAGTGGGGTAGCGTCTGTCATTCTTGGACACACTGACTTAAAGAACACTACCCACCCCTCATACCAACACAGCAAAAACCCTTCACACAGCATCCCCAAAGATGCTCACACAGGAGACCCTGAGAAAAATAATTTCCCCTTTGGCCTTTGTCATCTTTGAGGCCGCCAAGACCTTGACAAACCTCACTTCATGAACCCGGATACCTACTCCTGCTACGTCACCAAACGTAGCGAACCACTTGGGGTGACCTATGGCAGAGGTGTTGGTTATCCAATAAATGTTATAAATAGATTCCCGGAGCGGCCGTACCCATACCCGCCTCCCAAAATGTGTAGCAAACGTAAAAAAAGTCTAATAATTGTTGCCCATTCATTATTAATGTCGCAACCGAAACTTGTGGCGCGCCCTTCTAGCTCACAATCAGCCTTTGATCAAATACATTTATAAATTAACAAGCTATTAATTAACGGCACTGGTACGGTACGCAAGTACTCTGTGTGACATTTTAAGTAATTATTACTGACTTAACCTAACCTTACCAGACACTGAATAGACAATTCCTAGATGTTTTAGAAGTAGGTTCTTTTGGTCTGAAAATATTTCTTTATTTATTTCAGGTTCTCCATAAAACAGATAACCAAATTTAAAAGAAGAAAAACAGTCGGTGGGGGCAGTTTCACTATGTTGTGACATATGTCAAAAGTTAGTTACTGAATCTATAGGTAACATTGAAGATATCGATGCAGAATCGTTAAGCAGTTGAATTGCTCTGTTTAATGGCGCATTCTGAAAGGAAGAAGTTCTCGCTTTCGGAGCATAAAAAAGTGTGGGATCTCCCACGAGTATACGCGTTAGGGACATATAGCTTAATCTCCTTTAACGTAGGTAGATTCAATACAGTACCGGAGATCAGCTTAAAAAATGTTTCCCCAAAAATATTTTTCGGCGGGCTTCTAAGGTATTAAGATCGAGCATTTCTGTTAAGAACAATGATGGATACAGGAATGAGTAGTTGGGTAGTATGTTTATACCTCATATACATGTAACGCATAAACCTTTTTTGTACTCTTACTATTTCTAGGATATGGTTTAGTTGAGAGGGGACCCAAATAATGGAACTGTATTCTAGGATGCTGCGAACAAGTGCTTCATCACGAATATCAAATAAGTACGGAGGTCAAACCTTTTAAAACGTGTAAGGGGAGTGGGCAAAGCCCAGGACAGTTTCGTATCTTGGTCAATCGGTTTTTGTCGGCCATCTAAAACATTCGCAAAGCTTTTATAATAAAATCCGTAGTAAATATCGTTGAAGAAGAATATAACACTAATAATATGAGAGAACAAAGAGAACAAGGCACAGAAAAATAGAAAAAGATAATGGTCGCAACTGGGACTCAATCCCAGCAGCTCTCATCTAACCGGGACATGCGATTTTACCAATTCAGCCATTGCCACCTTCTAAGAAACCGTCATAATAGTCAAGTGAACCAATCACCACTTCGGCCATGACAAGAATCACAATAACAAATGAGTGTATATGAGACGATGTATGAATGTGAATGAGACCGAATTGTTTGGTCTGTAGGTCCTCTTTGCCTATACCTGCGGAAAAACAGCGTGGCGGTTTGTTAAGAGGCGGAATTCCAATTTTCTACCGATTTATAACATATTTCCCTTGAACACTTTAAGTTTCTAAGTTCTTAAAAAAATATATGTTATTTTTCAAGATAATATCTGAAGATTGCTAGGGCCGAAACGTTAATTATATAAAATTCCCTCGATAGAAAAAAATTGCAAAGTATGCTCCAAAAATTATTATTAACACGTTTGTTTCTGTTATATTACAAGTTATATGTATGAAAAAAATCATATTGCTTCTTTAAAAGCTACTTAAAGTGTTACTAGAGAAATTTTTGCTCTATTGTAAATAAGTCGTGTTTTATTAAATATTTTCACAACTGTCGCTTACGCCAATTAATTATAAATACATCGCGCTCGCTCCCACTAGAAGATTTGTATATCTTTCTTTGAAAACCTTCATTCGCCAACTCGAGGGCTCCGTAAGCAGACGTGTCGTTCAACGTTCTACGATCTACAGACGTGCGATTACGAGCAAATATTTTAATTTTTAAAGATAATTTTACTCGTGTAAAGTATATCAGTTTATAAATATAGTTTTTTCAAAGATGGGAAATAATCGAAAGACATCTCGTGTTTCAAAGAAAACATTAAATCTCCAAAAAGTTCAACGCATGATGCAAGCTAATAGGTGAGAAAAAAAATATACAATATTTGATTTATAAGCTTATATTTATTTGAAACGATAATTTATTATTAAAATAAGTAATTAATATTTTGTATGTATTATGTAGTACAAATTAGTTATTCTTTTGTTTTTTTTCAGAAAACATATTTTGGGAAATAAAACTAATTCCAATGCATTAGAAATTACGGGGTAAGTTTTAATTTATTTAGTTTTTCTGTTGAGGAATACCTATACGATCGTGATTTATTTTTTAATTAACTTTCTACGTAAAAAAACACACACGTCACTTCACTTTTTCTCTAATGATGGACTCTGCAACGATGTCCGAAATGTTGGCTGAATAAAGATAATAATATCGTACGAGCTACCCAAAGGAGGAACGAAGCCAACAGCTTTGAAAGTTCTGAAACTGTGGGGAATTTAATTTAATTTAGTGATGTTATTTTTTATGTCGGAAGGAGGTCCTGAAGAAAATAATTTCCCTCAGAGCCTATGTCATCTTTGAGAATGCTGTGTAGAGGGGTCTTTTTTAGGAGGAGGGAGTGAACCTGTCCTGAACCGGTCCTGAACGAGCCGTAAAACGACCCGTTCTTATGGAACAAATGTCAACTACAAATTCTACCTAGAATTAACTTTATTGTAAATCTTTTGATTAACCGTACCTAGGTGTTCTATTTTCAATAAACTCTTTCATTATATTTCAGATGTGAAATCTATACTCCGCTGCAGAATGTTTTGCCTGAATCTTGTAAAGATGTTAAAGCACCGAGGTAATAATACAATCATTTGAGCCCTTTACTGTTTTTTTAAAATGTCATTTCTTGAAGTGCAGTTACAATCAATGATTTTATTTTTGTCTAGCTTCCACGAACAATCTGAAAAGCCAATACCTAAGGATTTTACTCGTAAACAGAATATAGAAAATGTAGAAAGGTAAAACGGATTTAAGATTTTCATTGAAATTATTGTGTTGTGAATTATTTTTTTTATTATTTATTACTTATTTTTTCTTTACAGTTTATCTGATGTACGTGTCTACATAAATAAGAACAAAAACAAGGCCATAAACAAGAAACTTATCGATCGAAGTGGTCTTTCGCAATGTACTGACAATAGGTATGTTGTAGTGATTTATTTGACTATTCCGGAGAGATGAATTATTAATCTACAAGCTATCTGTTTCATGGGAAAAAATAGCTGCTTCATACGAAAAGAACAATCTTAAGTAATACAAACATACAAAAATTTATAATATTTTTATATAGGCATTCAAATCAATGTATTCTTTCATAAATCGATGTCCATTTTTAACGCTGATTTTGCTTTTCTAGGTTGGATAAAAATGATACAGCCGAAGGAGGACAAGAAAGACGTATCGTCGATATTTTTTATTTTATTGAGCAGCTAAAATCCATATCGGACCATCCTCCCTTTGGATGCGGATTTGGAAACCTTATTGTCATATCTGAGAAAAGATTTGGCCTTATGTCCAAAATACTGTTTGAATGTAACATGTGTCGCACCAAATTTACAGTCAACACATGCGACCCAAAACCTAAACATACCATGGACGTCAATGTAGCAGCAGTATCGGGGATGACTCCTGCAGGAATTGGGCTTGCTCAACTGTCCGAGCTTTTGACGGCTGTTAACATACCCCCGATGTCCCAAAAATTGTTCAACAAGAAAAATGTGTTAGTGTCAAGGGAGTGGGAGAAATGCGCGTTAGTCGCCATGGAAGTCGCAGCGGAACGAGAGCGTCAAGCAGCTATCGAAGAAGGTTCTCTGCAGGACGGAGTGGCAGTGATAGACGTGATCGCGGATGGCTGTTGGTCAAAGCGATCATATAGAAAAAATTATACCGCCCTCTCCGGTGCGGCAGCAATTATCGGCAGAAGATTTGGAGAAGTTTTATACCTCGGAGTTAAAAATAAATATTGTTGCATTTGCGCAAGAGCTGAGAACCAAGGAATATTGCCTAAAGAACATGCTTGCTACAAGAACTATACAGGACCTTCAACAGGAATGGAAGCTGAAATTCTTGTAGAAGGGTTCAAAACTTCAGTTGAATCATATAATTTGATATATGGGCGGCTAATAGCGGATGGCGACAGTAGTACTTATCATAAGCTAATCCAAACGAGACCGTATCCAAATTACACCATCGAAAAAATTGAGTGTCGCAATCATTTGCTTAGAAATATGTGCAACAAATTATCCGCTTTAACGAAAGACACAAAGTATCCTTTATTTCAACGAAAGATGATCACCACACAACGGATACTGGCCATAAGAAAGGTGATTTGTCACGCTATTCGAGAGCATAAACAAGGATCTGAGAACTTATCAAACAGAATTAATAACTTGTACGTAGACGTCAGTAACAGTTACAATCACGCGTTCAGTGAACATGAAAATTGCAAAAGTCATTATTGTCAGAGTGGTAAAAAGAATGATAATCTCGTCAAAAAGCTTGTTGCTTCTACCTTATGGTATAGAATACAGTTTATTGTTGGAACCGTTGCATCAAACGCAAGAAGTTTGATCAATGATGTTGATAGCAATCGCGTTGAATCCTTTAACAATATAATAGCGAAATTTGTTGGGGGGAAAAGGGTGAATTATAGTCTTCGACAGACTTACCAGAGCCGTTGTTCAGCCGCAGTCGTTTCGTTCAATACCAAGAGACCAATTTACAGCCTCCACAAAGCTATGCTGGGGCACAGTCCTAGTAGCAAATCTAAAGAATTTGCAAACAGAAGGATAAAAAAAAATTTCCTAAACAGAAAATGTCTTCGTCGTAAATTGTTTAACAAATCACGGTCTGTTCAATATGACAAACATTATGGCGATCAATGTCAAAAACCTGACTTGGCTCCTGAACAACTCCAGCAGTTAAAAGAAACCTTTTTGAAAAATCTTAAAAAAACTGAAGAAGAAAGGAAAATAACAGAAAGAGACACAATTCTACAACGCGATTGTAGTGAATGGCTGGAATTACGAAGAAATCTCATAACCGCATCAATTTAATCTATATGTATGATCACTTTGCGATCACGTCTATCACTTCCACTCCATCCTGCAGCGACCTTCTTCAATAGCAGTTTGACACTCTCGTTACGCTGTAACTTCCACTGTGAGTAATGCGCATTTCTCCCACTCACTTGAAACTAATACATTTGACTTATTATACATTTTTGGTACATATGGGATATGTTGACAGCCATCAAAAGCTTGGACAGTTGAACAAGCCCAATTCCTTCAGTCATCCCCGATACTGTTGCTATATTGACGTCCATTTAGATTTTCGGTCTCAGTTTCTGTAAATTTGACGCTACACATGTCCACACTCCAACAGTATTTTTGACATTAAGCCAACTCTTTGCTCAGATTGACAATAATGTTTCGCTCGAAACATGTTTAGGGCAATAAGTTTATAGTTTAGGGTTCTTTCACCGTATTTATTGGGACATTTCGGAACCACCTATCTCTTCATTTTGAGTGAATCTTGTAATATGTTAGTGATGAAATTATATTTGACAATTTAAATAAATAATATTTACAGAAGTTAAAAAAAATTAAAGTTCATTGAAAGCTATTAGCTATTATAAACTATTAAAAGGAGTAGTAGCAAAAATTTCTTAAAAAGAAAAATAAATAAAGCCCCTTTCGCACAAACATACAGACACTGCTTTTTAATTATTAAAAAAAAAGATTTTTGAATATTATTTTATTTTGCCTGCATGTTTTATTACTCTTTTTTAATTATTGAATTGTTTAAATGAATAAATAAATAAATACAAAAAAAGTCTTCTGATTTGTAAGTCCTTAGGAGGCACATAGGGTATTTCTATCTATCTTTATAATATAAAATATTTTATAAGCATAAAAATGTATACGTGTATATAATATAAATGTACAAAATTAGATATTATATGTGTATAAATATTATTTTAAGCATATTATACAAGATATCGGGAGTAAAGTGCATAAACTTCGGGAGGTGATTCACCATATAGTACAAGTAAAAAAGAAAAAAAAAATACTTGTTTGGAATTCCAAATTCAAAAATATATTTAATTAATTAAATCTAACCTATCCCCACACTTTGACAATCACCGTCGTTTTAACGTTCGTGCTCTAACTGCCGGTATTCAGCCTATGTTACTAAAAAGGATTTTGTTTTTCTATAATTGCAACAGATGTCGCTAATGTAATTCAGTCTTTTGAATTAAAACTATTTCGACGCGAATTTAGACAGTGACACCTCTGTCGAATTCTTTTTAAACTAAATATTGTTAATTTTGTGGGTGGTAACCGAATCTCAATTCTTTTGATGGAAGGCTGGCCCTTAAAACAAGTGTATTTTCTTTGCATTTTTGACGTCACTTGTATTTGTGAAATTTTTCATAACAACTTTATGAACTATTTTTTTTACATTAGATCCATTCAGAAAGCCAAGGGGAAAAAATCACTCAGGGCCTGTGTCATCTTTGAGGATGCTGTGTGAGTAGGATAAAGGTATGAGGGGTGGGTAGGAATCTGGGTGTCAATATGTCCAGGAGTGTCTGACGTATGAATCCATCTCTTGTGGTCATCCAAGTTGAATAGTCGGGAGAGTTCTGTTGAAGAGGAAAAAGATCTTGGTCAACCAGTCACTCCCAAACTGGCCCGCCGAAGAAGGTGGGCAAACGCATGTGCCGCCAAGATCTAGACCAGTGGTTCCCAAAGTGGTCCATACGGATCCCCAGGGGTTCGCAGGATCATTCAGAAAGTCCATGGAAAATTATAACTGAGTTGAGGTTCCTTGAACAACGTCAGGGGGTCCGCGCAAGGTTTAATATAAAATAAAAAAACGTGACACATTTACTCCAGGTGATGAAGGGCGTACAAAAAGTTTTCCAAGTCTTGGGCAAAAAGAATGTTTTCAGTTTCCATATCTTTCAAAATTGCAAAATAGAGATGACGATTTGTTTATAAAAAAAATTACATACGTTATTTTTTTTTTAATTTATCGTCCAGTGGGAAAGTTTCTGAGAGACTCTGTAACTAACGTGCATATTATCTGGACTCTAGGGGTTAAATAAATATTATTATTAACAAAAATTATTTTCTGTAATAATATCACTTCTCCCTCTTTACTGTATAACTGACAGCAGTGGCGGCTCGAGCACTTTTTTAGTGGTGGGGATCGATATTTTTTTACGTACTGTACCGCAACCTCACCACCCGTAGAATATAATATAAAACTTCTCAAAAAAATATTTTATGGTCTAATCATGCTAGTCGGGTATCTAAACACAAAATAATATAAAATATCCAAAGATATATGCCAATTTACAATATAGTATAATAAAAATAAAGCTTTATCTTGTTGAGATTATTATCAAACTAATTTGAACGCGAGCGATTCCCGCCCGAAACTTCGCAAACAAATGTTTCTGTGGGGATCCAAAGAATTATCCCCGCGGGTATTTGAATTCACATACGACTGCGCATGCGCAGTTGCATACGATAGTGAAACGACGCAAGGAAAGTATGGGGATACTTCGGATCGTCCCCCAAGTGCGCATTAGAATCTGCGCACTGAGAAATTGACCCGCTGTTTTGTGCTTCGTACATTGTTCGCTGTACGCGGGTACTGTCTTATTAAAATCATCCGGAATAATTATTTGTATTTTATTTCTGCAAATGTTAATTGCTTTTATGTTTAAAGAATTCATTCATTTTGGTGAAGACAACGCATCGACTGTTATTTCCTTTTCCTTTAGTAGGTTTTGAGTGTAACTGGCGGGGACCGTCCCCATTGTCCCCCTGTGAAGAACCGCCACTGACTGACAGCCTTACAGGAGGGTGGAGTACACCTCTAGGGGTATCTATATCAATTAGTATGTAGTAATTATTTATGAAGCATTTGTACCTTTACGACCCGCTTAATTAAGGCAAATGTATGAATTACCTTGATGAATTACTTAAAGGGAACTTAAAGGGCCATTTGAGTTATTGATATTCTGGTGGGGGAGGTTATAGAAGCCTTACACGTGCTCTTTGTTTTAAAATGCTACATAGAAGGGTGGTTTTAGGAATGGTAACCATTTATCGAATAACCAACATGTCTGCTATAGGTTACCCCAAGTGGTTCGCTATGTTTGGTGACTTGAGTGGGGGGGGGGGGCGGGTTCGTGGGGTGAGTTTTGTTAAGGTCTTGGCGGCCGATGTATTTGCCCAACTGCTGCTTGGCGGGCCGGATCGAGAGAGACTAGTTTATGACGTCTCAAGCCAGAATCCTTTGACCTATGGTATTTGCTACCCATTTATGGCGTTTGTGGTGTGAATAATGAATTACCTCAGTCAAAGCTTTCGCGGGATTGACATTAACCATGGGGATTACGGGATGAATAATACTCTGTTATTTCTTGAAAGATACACTCCAATCTATTGAATTTAATTTCCGTGATGCTGACACTAAATTCAGAAGGGTTTTTTTGTTACGCGAGATCGTAATAAAAGCGGTTAAGAAAGGATGGACGAACAATCCGACCGGAGATCACAAAAGCAAGTGTCGAGCAAATTGGCTTGCGCTCAACTGTCAGAATGGTTAGTTAATCAACCGGCCGCTCGTGGCGCTAATGCTGGAAATTGCCAGTGCAATAAATAATATTATGAGTGTTTAAAAATTAGTTCTTTCCCACTTTTATGACGATCTCCACAGACCCATCGCCTTGCATCGCAGTTGAAGGGATGGATTCATACGTCCGTCATTCCTGGATACACTGACCCCCAGATTCCTACCATCTCTCATACATATTTCCTTCCCAGAATTTCCACTTCTTCCTTTCCTTAAACACCCCTTCACACAGCATCCCCTAAGATGACATATGTCTTGAGGGAAAATATTTTCTTAAGGGCCTCCTGTGTGGAGTTAATGTTAAAAAAAATTAAAAATTCAAAGAACATTTAAAAAATAAATTATTTGTAAACCTTTGTAGCATTAGGAGCAATACTACAAAAATAATAACAATATCCTATGATTAATACAACATGAATTATAGGATTCCTTTGTACTTTTAGTGTTTTTACGGTAAAACACCTAATATCATTCAACCACTTTTCCAAAGAGCAAAAAAAAATCCGCTTTCCATTCCCTTTTCAGCCTCACAATATAACCCAATTGGTGTTGCCATAGCCTCACTGGCTTCATTAAGCAGATCATAGTTTGGGAATTAAAGATAAAATAATTTTTTAAAGTCGTAAAGATTGCCCGTACTTCACCAGGGCGATGGCGATAGAATCGATCTCTTTGAAATTGTCATGAAGTACTTTCTTGAATTATAACTTCCCACCCCTATATGAATATTTCCGTCGTCAAGTACTAAATATTTAATACTAGTTGTCAAAGATACAAAACTCAAACAAGAGCTCAACTTTAAAAACTTCAAAAAATCGCACAAATTTAAGCCGTCAATTAAATATTTTAACATACAGCGTCAACACCCTGTCATCACACGACCGAATATTAGAACTGGAAGAATGTTTAAGTAAAATTAACTATGATATTTTGGGAATTTCGGAAGTTAGACGACAGGGAAACAAAATAGAAGAACACAACATCTTTATACTTTGCTATATTGGATCTACACCCGGTCAGTACGGGGTAGGATTCATAATAAACAAGTCATTGAAAAACAATAAAGAGAGCTTTATAGGAACAACAGAACGCGTAGCAACTCTCAACATGAATATTGAAGGTAACAAGATATCAATAATACAAGTTTACGCACCCACAGAAAAAGCAAACGAACACGAAATTGACGAATTTTATAAGACCATAGAAAAGGCCTTTGAAACAGCACATTCACACATCGTTCTAATGGGAGACTTCAATGCAAAAGTTGGAGTCCCCACAGAAAATGAATATCTGGCTATGAAACAATACGGAAACGGTAAAAGAAACGATAGAGGTCAGAGACTTATTAACTTCGCACTAGAATACGGGCTAACAATTATAAATACCTGTCTCAAGAAAAAACAAAACCGCAGATGGACTTGGCGATCACCAGGCGGTCAGTACAAGAACGAGATTGATTACATTCTTTCAAATCACACTAAATTGTTCCAAAATATAGAAGTTTTGAACCTAAACTACGCATCAGACCACCGCTCTATCAGGTGTAAAATTAGGCTTGCCACGCAAAGAAAAATAGGTCCAATTTCACAAATAATAAAACAAGTCAACTCAAAAACAAAGATGAAATAAGAAAATACATAGAAAGCCTATCAAGCCTTCTTTTGGAGCCATCAAGTCAACCCGTCGGACAAGAGAACAAACCGGTGCAAACCTCTTATGACAAAATAAAAAAGGCCATCAAACAAAGTTTGATCCTTGCTAAACCGAATACAGAAGAAAATAAAAAACATGAAATATTACAAGAACGCACGCTAATACTATTAAAAAGAAGACAAGAACTACAAAAAACTAAAAATAAAACACGCTCATTGAAAAACGAACTCTCGGCACTGTACAAACTGGTTAATAAATATATCAAGAGAGACTATGCAAAATATAGACAAGAAACAATAGAGAAACATCTCCAGCTTTATGGTAGCTCAAAGAGAGCATACAAAGAACTGAGAACAAACCGATCATGGATAGAAGGACTGAAAACCCTTAATAAAGACCTATACAATCGAACGGATATTGTCAGTACAGCAACTGAATTCTACAAGAAACTCTATAGAGACAAAACACGAATAATCACTAACAAAACTGAAACAGAAACTGTAAACTGTCACTCTATACAACCAATCCATGAAACCGAAGTAATAAACTCAATAAAGAAACTGAAATTCGAAAAAAGCCCTGGATCTGACAACATCACAAATGAATCACTAAAACATGCTTACCAAATTTTGGCAGAACCTTTAACTGAACTGTTTAATACTATACTTCTAAGTTCTGAAACGCCCGTAGAATGGTCTGAAGCAGATATCATACTTATATATAAAAAGGGCGATCCAAAAAATATCAGCAACTACAGACCAATTAGTCTGTTACCAAATATATACAAACTTTTCTCATCGATTATAAATAATAGACTAAGCTCGATAATAGAGGCAAAACAACCTGTCGAACAGGCCGGCTTCAGAAAAGGGTACTCTACCATTGACCACATCCATACCATCGAGTTAATTATAGAGAAATACCAAGAGTTCCAAAGACCTCTTTACATAACTTTTATTGATTATCAAAAAGCTTTTGATTCGGTCACACATACAAGTATATGGGAGAGTTTAAAAGAATGAGAGGTTCCAGATAAATACATAAACGTGATTAAAAGTATATACAATAACAACAAAGGAAGAATAAAACTTGAAGCCTTAGGCCCCGCCTTCTATATAGAAAGAGGGGTAAGACAAGGGGACCCGCTCTCACCCACTATTTTTATAGCCATTCTAGAAAAATTATAAACAAGTTGGATTGGAGTAAGACAGGACTCTATATAAAAGGCGTCTACCTAAGTCATCTGAGGTTCGCCGATGACCTGATACTTCTGTCAGAGACAGCCAACGAGATGCAATCCATGATAGATGCAATACAATCTACAACAAGCGAGTGCGAAAGTTGGATTAGAAATGAATCTAACAAAGACTAAGATAATGACTAATACACAAATAAGACCTATAACTATCAACGGTAACCCTTTAGAATATGTAGAAAACTATATATACCTGGGAAAAAGAATAAGTTTCGAGAAAAATAGTAACATAATAGAAATAGAGAGAAGGGTCCAACAAACCTGGAATAAGTATTGGAGCCTAAAAGAAATATTTAAAAGTAACTTACCAATAACTCTCAAAGCTAAAGTGATGAACTCATGTCTACTACCAAGCTTAACTTATGGAAGCCAGACCTGGAAATTCACTAGAGAAGCCAAGAATAAAATCGATACATGTCAAAGAGGTTTAGAACGAAGCATGTTAAACATAAAGAAAATCGACAAAATAAGACACACAAAGATAAGAGACATCACTAAAGTTACAAACGCTTTAACCTTTGCTCAAAAACTGAAATGGCATTGGGCTGGCCATGTAGCGAGAATGTCTGACAGAAGATGGACCACACGAGTTACCCAGTGGAAAGGACCATCAGGCAAGAGGGGGAAGGGGAGACCCTTAGCCCGCTGGGAAGACGATCTGAAAGGATCAACTGGCATAAACTGGTACTCCATAGCACAAGACCGACAAAAATGGGCATCTTTGGAGGAGGCCTTTACCCAAACCGGGGTTCCTGTTAACTCATAAATATTTTTAAAACATATACTTATATTACTAACATAATCTAAGCTAACTTACTAATATAAATCAAATTTGAGTTTATTGTAATATTATAACACCAACTATTGTAAAACAAGAAATAAATAGGCTTATTATTATTATTATTATTATTACTAGTTGTCAAAAGCTTGCAACATTGACGAGATCTTTTGATTGGTCAAGAATTCGGTGTGGGAGGGGGGAAGCGAGCAGCCAGGGGGCTGCGGGCTTCTTTCCCGGCTCTTCTGGTTTTAACTGCGCTATGGGACGGTTCTTCGCATATTGGCGACCGCCTTTTTGGTTCCAACATTTGTTTGGGACACGTAATTTAAAATATAGTTAAATTTGATATTTAAATCAACTCAGTGGTGTTTCCGGATGAGGTCCTCATCACCCAAATGCTGCCCGTGACAGTGCAACTTACGTAATCTTATTTATTTTTGGGTTTTCCATTCATCCCTTTCGTTATATTTTAGAATCATTAACCTTGAGTTCACAAAGAGATTAAAGCTTTTCCTAGAAGCGTCGAGTCATTAATAAATCCACAAATTATTTAAAAGCGACAAGAGATCTTCTTAATTTATTAAAACCCTACCTATAGTTATTCCAACAATAAAGCGACAGTCGTTTTGAATCCAAACCAGAACGAACTGAGAACACAATTTCCCCTGAGATGAGCTAGCCGAGGATTTGTATTATAATTTGAGTTTTGTAAGTATTTAAATTGAACCATTGTTGTTGTGTCCTAATCATTGTGGTGTTATTTATTATTAATGTGTACCTGTTCGTAATCAGGCGGTTCGAGCCCGGGATTACGTAACAAAATATATCTAGATTTGAACCCGCGAACTCTGGAATTACAGTCGAATTTCTTAATCTCTCTAAATCATAGGTCGTCAAAATTACTTCCAGGAACTCGATTTTTATAACAAACTAACTGGTACCCGGCATGCATTGCTATTTCATTTAATAAAGAAATTGTTTTTCCCTGCGTGTCCTTTCCCATTCGTTCCGTTCCCCTTCCGCCTCCCCTTCCTCTCCCGCGTCCCCTTCCCCTCTCGCGTTCCGACTCCGCCTCCACCACCTTTCCTCTTCCCACACCACTCTCCCCGACCGCGAACCCCCCTCCCTATTTCCCCTCCCCCGAATCCCCTACTCGGGTAGGTAGTAGTTCACCTACCCCCTCCCACATTCCATACATTAATTTTCTCTAAATTCAGTTTTCAAACAGCTCGCGTGCCACCTATTGCAATTTTTTTGTACAAATTTCAAAATGTCAGAGCTCACCAGTAGTGTTATACAAATTATACAAACCTTATCCTGACAATAAAGAACTAAAAAAAAAATAATTATCTAATTTAGTGCAGTCGTTCGGAAGTTATGCGCGTTCATACATTTCGGCGATTCATTTTTATTTTTAGAGAGAAGAGAAGAAGAGATGAACCGTTTATGGTAGTGCACAATATACAGGGTATAAAGAGACGAACTTAACTTTAACCCGTGATGCACGACATCATTTGGAGTAAAAAATGTGAATGAAAATTTTTGTCTCCGTATAATTTTTGATTTTTTTTTCAACTTGAAACTTTGAAAAATCAGTAGGTATCAACATAAGGGGTCGGGGAGAGGGCGCTTACTGGATTGAGTAACCAGTAATGGAACGATGAAAATTTTTTTCGTTTGGTTTTGTAAAAAAAATTGAAAAAAAAAATCAATAATAGATACCTCAAAACATCTATCTAGAAATGATATAAATGTATCGTCTGTAAGTGGTGTAACCACAGTTTGATAATGCCTTTAAAGGACCAAACAGCTGTCACGCGTATTAATAATTATATAGCAGGCACCTGATTAGGACCTTGTCCGAAAGACGCGCAATATGGATCGGCCATGTAATAAGACAAGAAGGCCTCTTGCATGCCATAATGGAGGGTATGACCGAGGGGACAAACTCTATGGGACGACCACGCCGAGAGTACCTGGAGGACCAGCTGGTGGACGTGCGCTGCTCATCATATGCAGACTTCAAAAGAGCCGCACAAGACAGGGAAGAGTGGAAGAGACGAATAGATGAAATTGCAGCAAACCAATCCCAGGATTGAAACCAGAGAGAGTGAGAGCAGAACTTATATTTAAATATTATTGTAGAAAGCAATCACTTTGTGGTTTGACATATTTAAAAAAATAAAATACTTTTTTGTTTAAAACCACGAGATTTATTAATTTTTGAACCGACCGGTTTCGCTTAACTTAAGCATCATCAGGGTACAAATTAATACTAAACAAGAAGTACATAATGTGTGCTTATGTATAACAAAATATAGAGGGAGACAACATGATACAAATATTACAAATAAATCTATTTTATGACCGTTTATTTGTTTGTAATATTTGTATAAACGGTCTAATAAACGGTATAATATGATACAAATATTACAAATAAATCTATTTTATGACCGTTTATTTGTTTGTAATATTTGTATAAACGGTCATAAAATAGATTTATTTGTAATATTTGTATCATGTTGTCTCCCTCTATATTTTGTTATACAACGTGTCCGGAAACTCGTAGTACAAGCGGGAAACTGGTGAATCTACATCACGGAGAGTATCCAAAAAACTTATTTTTTTCGATCTGAGCATTTCGATTTTAATATATTTTTTTTCTATTTTTCCATTTTTTCGGCAACTAAAGGGTTAAAAAAATTTTTGAGCCTGGTTTACCTTTCGATGCATTTTATAAGACATTACACAGCTGAAATCAACCCCCTAGTGAAAAATGTTTTCAAATTTAACCAAAAAAATTCCAACTTCGGACCCGATTTACTCGAAAACGAAAGCTCAAATCAAAAAAGTTATATCACAAATCGACTCCGAATGTGATGTAGATTTACCAGTTTCCCGCTTGTACTACGAGTTTCCCGACACCGTGTATATAAGCACACATTATGTACTTCTTGTTTAGTATTAATTTGTACCCTGATGATGCTTAAGTTAAGCGAAACCGGGCGGTTCAAAAATTAATAAATCTCGTGGTTTTAAACAAAAAAGTATTTTATTTCATTATATTTAAATATAAATAAAATATATGTAAAGGAAACATATTCCATTTAAATTAGAATCCTGTACTGTCCGTTAGATTGCAATTATCAATTGTCACTTGTTTTGTTTTTCTATTATTTGATTTAAAATATGCGATTTTGTTAGAAGAAACCATTCAAACGAAAGTGATAAGAATAAACATAAATGTCGTTTCTTTGTTAAAAAACTTTGCAACACAAGTGTTTTATTTATAAATTAATAGAAATGAAATAAACCTCTCAACTTATTATATACAGGGTGTCCCAAAAGCAAGTATTTATTTAGTGGATCGATTTAAAAAAAAGTAAGGGCTCTATAGAAAAAATGTTTGTTAAATACTAAAATACACAATTTGGGAATTTATTTCTTAAAAGTAATATCGTCCAAATGTAAACCCTCGCGTTCGCGGCATTAATTTAATCGAAGAGTAAAATTTATCTTGACGGCTCGGCAGCTAGGCTTCGTGATGGCTGCCATTTCGTGATGGATATTTTCTTTTAATCGCATCAGGGAAGTCGGATTTTTGGCGTACATTTTAGATTTGAGATAACCCCACAAGAAAAAGTCCATAGGGATTAAGTCCGGGCCACGAGGAGGCCAATTTATGTCACCTCTCCTGGAGATCAATTTGACAGGCAAAATTTCAGGAACTTATGGCAGAGACGTGTTGGACGTATGTAATGTTACTCCGTCTTGCTGGAACCATGTTCTTTGGTTATAGCCAGTAAGTTTGTAGGGGTGCAGCATTAGGTATTTGTGCAAAATGCTGTGTAACGATGATCTATGCACATCTAAAGCGCTTGCGCGCTTCCGAATCGAAAGTTTGAGTCGTCACGAAAAGACTGATACACACTCTCTACGTTTTATACCGTTCTCGATGACCTTGGTCGGTCGCTCGGATTTTGGTTGTGCCAGCGTTGTACCGATCTCTTCAAACTTTTTGACCCATTTTCGAATGTTAGGAATGCTTGACGCATCATTAAATTGACGAAAACCTCAAATTTGCAGAATCTTCTACACGCTACAGTCGCCGAATCACCATTTTTGTAAAACTCACACACGCACAACGCGCGGTCACTCCCGAGAGATGCTTCATAGCGACTAAATTCCCAAGAGCCAGACTACTGAATTACATACCCCCCGCGCCCTCGGAAAAGTTGCGTTTACACAGGAAGCAAAATAAGTATATACTTTCTTTTGGGACACCCTGTACATAAAAGAAAAAAAAATCAAAAATGGTCACCGTACATCAAAATTTCACGAACGTTTTTAAATCCATATTATGGCAGAAATCACTGGTTTAGTGCACACCTCGATAATTTTATCCGGTCAGTGCCTATGTTGGCGTTGCGTTTGGGTCCCACCCAGGTGTCACGTGTTCGATTCCTCGGATGGCTAAATCCTCCATCACGACACAAGCAATATCACTGTAATGGTAGTAGGAGATTTTCAAATGTTATTCGTAAACTGGGATTGTTCGTCTTTCTTTTAAAAAACACACCCTATATATATTACAATAATACACAGACGAAAAGTTAACATATTATAAGTATTATTTAAATATTTTCAAAAAGAAGTAAATGCGATTAAAACCAAGTGCTAACCATAATTAATACATAATTAACATTTAAAACTACCTTTATTTTCTTAAAAATAAATTCCACTAACAACAGTTCACACACCACACGAGAATTCCACACAAAAACCATAAAATTAATTTTAAAACATAATATACAGGAAGTACGAAAAATCCTTTTATTTTTCCGGTTTTTACCAATTCAAGACACTGGCACCCCCATTGTGACCCGAATAGCGCCGCACAATGGGGCTTTTTATTTATTTTTTTGGCCAAGAATAAAACAGAGATTTATCTTCGTCCGTATTTATAATTCAGATATTTTCTACATAATTTTTCATACAAATGTGACACCTTTATAACTACTTTGGAACGTCATAGAAAGAGCGAGTTTTTTCTCGTTTTAACAGTGGGGGGACAATTTTTTGAATACGGATTTACGTAAATATTTGTGATTCATTGTTTGTTACTTAGAGAAAACTTACATTTCAGTACGGAAAAAGTTGGTCTAGCGACAAAAATGCACACTTATGATATATAAGTATATCTGAATTGAAAAAAAATATCAGAATAATAGTGTCTGTAGCAATGTTTTTCATACAAATCTACAGTTGTCTTCAGATATTGATTAATCTTGCAAGGTTGACCTTTAAAACAACAGAAAATTTACTGTCTTTTTTATGTGAATACCTCACAAGAGTCCCAGCTGCTCCCGTCTGGAGCCAGTGAGACTATAGCATTCCCAATTGGGGTATGTTGTGAGGCTGATAGTGGTGGGGAGAGGGAGAGGAAGTTGGTGGAGAGGAAGATACCTGGCTTTTCAGATCTGGTAACCAAACGGCTAAAGCCATTTCAAGCAACGTTTTAATTCTGAATGGTAATCTTACACCAGGGAGATACTAAGAGTATCTTCCACTACTACGTCTAAATCTGATTCCGTAAAACTCGGTTAAATTCCGGAACTTCAGCAAGTCTTTTTACATAAAATAAGATTGGATACGTTTTTAGATTTTCACGCCGATAAGTATTTTCGTTATTTGTTTTTGAGGTGTTATACCGTATCGCGCTACCTCCTTCTTGAGCCAAAGAAGGAGGATCTATAGAAGGAGGTAGCGCAACACGGCATAACACCCCAAAAACAAATAACGAAAATAAAATAAGATTGTTTGTGGCTACCATCGCCCGGAAGGTCACCGGTATGTCACCGGGCGGCGTATTTACAAAACCTATACCGATTCAGTCGCGGTAACGACAATTTACATTTTAAATATACCTCTATATTGGTTATTTTTTATCACATTGCAGAAACAAAAATTGTTCTAAAATCTAGATAAAATAATCTTTCTGATGTGTATATTAGAAATTAATAATTTTATTTTTAAATATTTAAATTTTAATATTATTCCCATATATTGTAAAAACACCTCTATATTGATATTTTTTATCACTTTACAAAAACAAAAATTGTTCTAAAATCTAGATAAAATAATCTTTCCAATGTATATATTAGAAATTAATAATTTTATTTTTAAATATTTTAATTTTGATATTGAAATTTTAAAGCGACTGAAACGCGGTAGGGATTGTAAATACGCCACCGGGCGGACGGCATTTGTTTGATTTTTATTCAAATCTACAGTTTTTTTCAGAAATTGATGAAATTTTGCACACCAAACCCTCAACAGAGGTGGAAGATCACTATCAATATTATATTTCGAAAAACCACCCATACCGCTTTTCCTATCCCTTAAAAGAGAATTTTGTTTCTTCTTTATGAAATTTTGCACACTTAACGTAAATAAAAGGAAGAATACTGTATACATCTGATTTTTTTTTAAAACTTGTATACATCCGGGGCAACGTTGGGGACTTCAAGTTAAATATGATACAGTTAAATATGACCGAATCACATGACATATTAGTTCAGTTGGTAGAGCACTGACCCGGCAAGGCGTAGGTAGGTCCTGGGTTCGAGTCCCAGATGTGACCGTATCATTTTATGATTTTTCTGTTTCGGATTTTCGATTGAGTTTAATTTCGCTAATATTAATTAAATTTAATATTTTCGTTCCAAAGTGTAAAAAAACACGAATGAGCCGTATTAACATTTTTCTCATGTGGTAAAAAATGTCAACCGTTTGATGCTGAAAGGATCAATAACGCTAGTTTTTCGAAGCATCCTTCATTGAAATACTGTAGAACAGGTACTGAATTCTTACCTACTGTCTGTTCGTCAAATACTGCAACTTGAAACATATATTCCAGAGATTTTCCTAGGGGATTATTGGGGATGCTGGGTGGAGGGATATTTTTTAGGCTAGTAGTGAGCGTGGGTCTTAAAAAACCCGTGTTTAAAAAGCACCGTTGTGATTTGATGCTCGATGAAATGAAAAAAGCTACAAAGACTTTTAACTTCAACACACACATCTTTAGTTTTTAGCCTGCAAGAGAATGAGATAAAATAATCGGTCTCCCCTTTGTGCGGTGCTTCGTAGCCTCCCCACTCTTGTTTACTTTAGTTATCTTAAGGTTTCACTTGTACCGCGTGTGAATTGCACACTCTGATTTTAATTTGTTAGTTCGGGCGTAATACGGGCATGTGCCTAGCGTTGTAGTAATAAAACCTGTAAAAAACTGTATACAAAAACTATTTTATGAATCTTCTCACTAACATTATAAACGCGAAAGTTTGTTTGTTACTCTTTCACGCAAAAACTACTAAATGAATTTTAATGAAACTCTACAAGAATATAGCTCATACATCAGAATAACATAAAGTCTATGAATTATGGTAAGCTCTGGCTTATGAAATTTGTATTAATGAAAATGTGTGTATTTCATATATTTTAGCGACAGGGGCAGGTGGGGTTCGCGGAGAGGGAAGAGACGAGGGATTGGGAAGGTGGGGAAGGTGGAAGGGAACGGGGACGCACGTGAAAGGACATGCAGGGAGAATCAATTTATTTCTTTGAATGGCATTGCAACACATGCCGGGTACCAGCTACTAAAGAATAATAAAAATGATGTAAAGAATTAGAAAAAATTATCACCGGACAGCGAAATGACTTCTAAATTTTTACTCCGTTGACATCTGCATTTTTAGCGTTGGGTCTCGTTCACAATAACATACGAAACAGAAAAATTACATCTACATTTCTACTGCAAATATGATCAGGAATCGCTGGTTAAAATCCTTCGGGTAAATGTTGTTACCACCTGTATATATATATATATATATATATTTAATTTTAAATACTTTTCAAGTGTTTCCAAAACGTAGCCCCCCACTGTACAACACGATTGGAGTACTTCCCAACATCACGCATGCCTTACACGTTTCCTACAGACGTGCTTATAATCCCCACCGCCGCGTGGCGCCACCGTCGCAGGTAGCGGAATTAACCTCGAGTTACCATTTATTATTTAGGCGCCGTACAAAGCGCGCAGAATAGCACACTTTAAATAATGACAATTGAGATTGTAATGTTTTACATGCGGGAGATATGTAATATTACTTTACATGATGTATGCGTGACGTAATAAGTGATCTTATTGTAATTTATTGTGTTATATTGTCGTACAAAAATAACACGCAATAAATTTGCGTTTCTTACAAGAGGTAAGATAAAACACTAAAAGATAAGATTAAAATATCACGCATTCGTGGTAGCCTGGGTAAACAGTAAGCTAAAGGAACGACAGTTGAGATGGTATGGGTACACAAGACGGAGACCACCAGACCACACAGTGAAGCAGGCAATGTCTATGGAGCTTCATCGACAGTCATCCAGAGGAAGACCAAAGAACTCCCGGATGATTCAATGCTCCAAAATACTTCAGAGAAACGGCCTGGATGAAGACGATATCCAGAATTCAACCTGAGAACGAGAAGAGCCGACCCCAACAGCCTACAAGTTGGGACAGTACAAGGAAGAAGAGGGCATCCATAATAATAATCAAAAATTATCTATTAAAAAATTATCTTTTATTAAATTATCTATCTATTAAAAAATCCCTTAAAAATAATGAATCTATTATCAACAAACAAAAAATATTGTCTTATAGCCCAATCATGGATTTGTTCCCCTACCCACCCATTCTACACTAACACCTACCCATCCAATCTACATTAATAACTAGCAACGGCCCCACCCCTAACATAATAAAACATTGTTCGAAACTGTCAAATTAGTATAAGCTTTCCCTGAAGAAGGAACGTTTGTACCGAAACCTGTCGGATTTACGCATTATATAAGTGGTTTATACAAAGTTGAATTGTTTCATTTTTCTAAAAATTATCTAATTTTGGCTGTGAGTCTATCAGTGATTATGTTTAAATTGTGAATTCCGACAAGAGTCCCAAATGCTACCAACCATCTTTTTTTGCGTTGATTCTACATAGCGGGTTCGGAGGAAAAAAATCCCTGGCCTCTGACGTCTTTAGAGATATTGTATGGAGGCCCCCATTTAGAAAAGAAAGTTCTAAAAAGGAAAAAGTTGTGAGGAGTGGATATGAATTCGGTGCAAGACGGTGGAGATAGTCCTGCTGGAGAGGTCCAAAGGTCTACCTCGACAGGTCACACTCGATTTGGCTTGCGGTTGGTGGTCAGATGCGTCCGCCGCTAAGACCAGGGTAATCCTCACCTCGTGAACTCGGGCACTGCTTAGACACCAAACGTATATTAATGTTACTTTTGATAGCTTTAATTTGGGAGGCGGGTATGGGTAAGGCCATTTAAAGGACAACCAACACCTCTGCCATAGGTCACCCCAAGTGATTCGCTAGGTTTGCGGACATAGCAGTGGTGCCCTGATTCAAGGGTTAAGGTTTTTTCTGGATCTTGGCAGCGGATGCGTCTGCTCATCATCTGCATGGTAGACTGGTTGACGAAGACCTATAGACCTCTCCAGCAGAACTCTCTCGGCAAATCGCCTCTGATCACAGTGGAAGGGATAGATTCATACACCCGTCACACGTATTGACGTCAAGAATCCTACCGATCTCTTTTTCCTTTACAGAACTTCCTCTCCTTCCTTTCCTAAAAATACCCTCGGCACAGCACCCCCAAAGATGAAACAATCACTGAGGGGAAATATTTTCCTCAGGCCTCCTGTATGGACCTATTGTAAAAAAAATTACAAGTGTGCCGTTCACACGATGTGAACCCTTCAGAAAACTGAAGTAGACAGAGTGGAGAGGCTACGAAGCATTGCAAAAAGAGGAGACCGATTTATCATCATCATCATCACTATTGGCTCTACAACCCCTGGTGGGTCTAGGCCTCCTCAAGAGTCTTCCTCCACTCATCTCGGTTTTGTGCCAGCTCTCTCCAGTTTGGAAGCTCCAAGATAGTCTTTGAGGACGTTGTCGCTCCATCTTAGTCTTGGTCTTCCCAGGCTCCTTCGCCCTATTGGTCTTGAGTTCAGCAGGGAGTTTGGGAGGAGACCGATTATCTATCGATTTCTCATTCTCTTACGGGCTAATTTCTATAGATGTATGTGTTTGTCTCTTTTTAGTGTCACTCGTTTCAAATTCAAATCACAACGATGCTAAAAAAAATTTCACTTCAAAAAGGAAAAAAATGTGGAAGGTTTGTAATATTACAAAGATTGCATTCCGCCCTAACTTATAATATACAGAATTTTGCGCATTTGTTACAGGTATATTCTTTGGATAAAACAACCTTCGAAATCATAAATGGTAACATAATTCTTAACACCAAACTCTTTTTTCGCGCTTCACCTCCGCAAAACCATTTTCACTAAACTTTAGCACGTCTATAAATAATATACTCTTTTTACAGGTAACGAAAATAAACATTAAAATCTATAAATCACGGATTGGCGGAGGTAATAATAGTATATCTCTATCGACTGGAAAATAATATATAGGATTTTGGACGTGTTTCCTATGATACGGGCATGTCGGCACCGGGATTCGAGCCCGGAACTTTTGTGCGAGCCCGTTGGGGCGTGACCGCTAAATAGGCTACTAAATCAAACCTAGGGGTGAAATGCTTCTGAGATGGGGTAGATTCTTCTCTGCTTTCATCACGTGAACCTTAAAGGAAACCTTTATTTTATATATTTTCTGACGGGAGGGTGGGAAAATGGATTTTAGGGTGGTTTTGGTAGATGCATCTTGTGTAACATGTTATTTTTATATAAGAAAAATCACTTGTTGTGATTCCGGTGATGTGTAAAAAATGTTTTGTGAGTTTTAATGGTGCTTTTTAAGGCGATCCAATACTTCAGGAAAAAATCGAAATCGGAATTCACGCCCTTTATGGGAGGAGTTTAAAAATACTTGAGAAAAAGGTTTTGGAAGTTGGAAAAGGTATTTGAGAATTTTTTTTATAGGTTGATTTCGTAAAAGCCTGTAAAAAATATTAATTCCTGTTTTACGCATTGATTATTGTAAGAAAACTGAAATTTAAAATTGATTTCACGAAACTAAACGACGCGGAGTCACACGACTGTCTTCCGCGCCGGTTGGGGCGTGACTGATACGAAATAGGTGTTGCCCAGTGCATGGTTCTTGTGCCCATGCCATAAGGGTCACTTCAAGAATCCAAAGAGTGGGGGCCTTATTGATTGATGTCAAAAATAAAAACGAGAAAATGTATATTTTATTTTGTGTAGTTCGGGAGTAAATATCAATTTTTTTTGCGATTATTATAAAAGAAACTAAATTTGCCACATTATACAATAAAACCAAATCCGAAAAGGGGTTTCTAAATTGGAGAGTTTGGACTTGAAAATGTTTTTTATAGACCTTATACTTTATTTTTTTAAAGGCTTATTAAAAGACTTATTAAAAAAATAACCGATATTTTTAAGAGCCAAGGTATGTTCTACACGCAGTATTTAATTGAAGCATCTATAATACTTCTAAGCTATCAAATTTTCAAAACAAAAACATTGACGACCTCCGTAGTCCAGTGGGTAAGACTCTTGACTCACAATCCGGAGGTCACGGGTTCGAACCCGGCATGCGCAAATAAATTTTATTTGATTAATTTGTGTTTTCACAATTAATTCATTTAAAATAATGTATAGTATATTTGCTGCATGTTCCAGAGTGGAAGATACTATCAGTATCGCCCTGGTGTAAGACCACCATTCAGAATTGAAACGTTGCTTGAAAATGGCTTTAGACGTGTTTAGTGACCAGATCTGAATAGCCAGGTACTCTTCCCCACCTCCTTCCCCTCCCCACTACCTTCAGCCTCACAACATACCCCAATTGGGGATGCCATAGTCTCACTGGCTCCAGACGGGAGCAGTTGAGATTCTTGTGCGGTATTCACTGTAAAAAAAAAAAAATATGATTTTGTATAATTTTGCATTATTTAGTATGGCTTCATCTTAACCCTTTCTCAGCCAGAGTCATTTTAAAACTATTAAACCATTTTTTTTGCGGTTTTTTACAAATAATTAAGTGAATCCTTTCTAGCAATATTGATTTTTTTCATTACATTGGCTGCATTGCGTACACACTTCATATCGTAAACAAGAATCGTTGATCACACCTTTTGAAAAGCCATGATCCGAGGGAATTGCAGTATTAAAACGGACAAGGTATCTATGTTTTTTTCAAATATTTTTCCATTTTGATAAAACCATGTATGATCGTGTGAGAAATGTGGAAATCCACAAAAAATGCAAGGCTGATGTAAGCGTAATGAGTAAGATCAAGAAAGGAACGCTCCGATGGTTTGGGCATGTAGAGCGAATGAGAATGAACGGGGAAAGGAGTGAAGGAGAATATATGACGCAAATGTGAATGGTAGAAGAAGTCGAGGACACGACCAAGTGAATCAGACACTTGAGTCGGGCCATGTCAAGAATCAGAATAATAGAAGAGAATGTATGAGACGTTGTAATAATGTAAACGAGGCAAGGAATGTGTGCCAAGACCGGGATGTTTGGCGGTCTCTCCTCTCTGCCTACCCCTGCGGGGAAACAGCGTGATGGTTAGTTAGTTACTTAGTTTATGTACCTTCTTTCATATTATAATGAAAATACAACAAAATATTTATTTTTAGCATCCTAAAGTATCGTATCATTTCAAAACGACACTGGTCGTTTGAGGGTATACTATTTGACTATTTTGTATGACTATTTAATCTGAAAGCATATATTTTTATTATGTGTTATATGTGTTTTCATGAGAAGAACACATCAATAATACTTTCAAGTGATAAGTAGACAAGATATTGTCTTTAATTGATGATTTTTTTTTTAATATTCTTCTTAGAAAATGATCCATTTTTATAGTAATACATCATTTACCTCCATCGATATGCTTGGTGTAACTCTAAGTGACCAGCTCAGGTACGGGGGCTCCATCGAAACCAGAGTTAAGATAGCCTACTGCTAACCCTGTACAAATCGCAAGTGCACCCCACGGTTAAATTTGGCAGCCACCTCTGTCTGGAGCTCCAAAATACCTAAAAAAACTCTTGACTCTGTGCAGAAACGGGAGGTCCGTTTGATAGATTCTCCCATCTTAACAGACGGACTGCAATCGTTAGAGCACAGGCATCAGGTGGGAATGCTGTCCTTGTTCTACCGGTATTACAATGGAAGATGCTCCGAGGAACTAGCTTCATTGATCCCCTCGGCATCGGTGCATAGTCAGGAAACACGCCAAACACGTGCCCAACATTTGTACACGGTTGACATTAGTCACATGAGAACGGGTCGTTTCTATAACTCGTTCTTGAGTTCAACGGCTCGGCTGTGGAACGATTTGCCGGCTTCTGTGTTTCCTCCTTCCTACAGCATGGCCTCTTCAAGACCAATGTTCATTCCTTCCTCTCATCAAAAAGACCCTCCACACAGCATCTTAGATGACATGTGCCGAATATAGGTACGTAATAGGCATAAATGTAGCTTGGTAAACGGAGTTCAGAGGTCACAATTTCAAGCTCAACATGGGTCTCTTCAAGATCTGAGGGAAGTATTTTCTTCAGGGCCTCAATGGAGTTAATGTAAAAAAAAAAATTACCTCTCTGAACCACTGTCGTTTTAAAATGACGTTGAATATTTCCTAAACTATCAGTAAAAAAAAAACTGTAAAATCAAATATTTCAAGTACACCTAATCATGTCATCTATTTTTTATACCTGTAGGAATTAATTTGGATGAGAAAGGGTTAACGAGACTGGGTGGGAATGTTATCCTTGTTTTACCGGTAATTCAATGGTAGATGCTCCGAGGAACTAGCTCCCTAATAATTGTTCTGCTGGAAACACGCCAAACACGTGTCCAACATATGTACAAGGTTGACATTTGACGGGTCATTTCTAACACTCGTTCTTGAGCTCAACAGCTGGGCTGTGGAATGATTTGACGGCCTCTGTGTTTACTCCCTCCTACAACATGGGTCTCTTCTCCAATAGACCCTCCATATAGCATCCACAAAGATGACACTAAAGTTCATTTAAAAAAAATCAGATTGTGCAATAATCACGCGGTAGAAGTGAAACTAGAAAAGCGCTATATGTCGCTTTCTTTTCTTTGCCTGTTTATTTTTAAGTGGTTTGAAGATTGGATATTGATTTTACAAAAATAAAAATGTTTATTTTTTATTTTTTTTAGATTTCGTAGGATTTGAACCTCCGTTCGCTGGATGTCTATCTGGCCGCTGAGATTTTTTGGGCGCTTTAGGCCGCTACACTAGCCGTGAATTTACCGCATTATATTAGAATCAAGGACCCTTCCGTTTCATCCGAATTTCAAATGACACTCGATCTAAAGAAGTTTCAAGGGGAAATGACGAAAAAGAAGAAGGGGGAAGTATCTGACTATTCAGATCTGGTCACCAAACACGGCTAAAGACATTTCAAGTCACGTTTCACTCAACCTGCTTTTAGGATCGTCCTGGTGAAAGACCACGTCGAAATATTGGCTTTAGCTATGTTTGGTGACTAGATCTAAATATCCAGGTACTCCCCAACCTTACTCTTTCCTATCTCCCTCCCCTCCTGACTCAAAAATCATAATGTACAGTTCACACGCGTTAGAAGTGAAACCTCTAAAAAACTAAAGTAGACAAGAGTGGGGAGACTACGAAGCTCCGCACAAAGAGGAGACCGATTTTACTATCTCATTCTCTCGCAGGCTAAATCATATTTTTTTTGTTTTTTACATGAGCTCCACACAGGAGGCCCTGAGGAAAATAATTTCTCTCAGGGTCTATGTCATCTTTGGGGATGCTGTGTGGAGGGTTTTTTTTAAGGGAAGAAGAGGAAAGTTCTGGGGAGGAAAAGGGTTTAGGGGGTGGGTAGGAATCTGGGATTCAGTATGTCCTGGTCATCCGCCTCCAAGACCTAGACAAACCTCACCCCATGAACCCGGGCACCCCTGCTACATCACCAAACGTAGCAAACCACTTGGGGTGACCTATGGCAGAGGTGTTGGTTATCCAATAAAGGTTCCCGGGGCGGCGGTACCCATTCCCGCCTCCCAAACATATAGATGTATGTGTGTGTCTCGTTTTAGTGTCGCTATTTTTCGTTTCATCTAGTTTCAAATCACAACGGTGCTAAACACACGGTAGAAGTGAAACCTTCAGAAAACTAAAGTAGACAAGAGTGGGGAGGCTACGAAGCGCCGCAAAAAGACGAGATCGATTAGTCTATCTCCGCAAGCTAAATCTTATAGATGTACGTGTGTGTTTTTGTTTATTTTTTTAATGTCACTATTTTCCGTTTCATCGAGTTTACAATCATAACGGTGCTAAAGAATTTTTCACTTAAAAATAAAATAGGACGACACAACACTAAAAAAATATTGTTTTAGGTTTCTTGAAATTAATAACGATAAGTTTTAGACGTACCTGCAAGCACCATGAAAACTGCACAAAAATGAGTTGATTAGTTCCAACTAGTTAGGTTTCCTGTCTGAATGAATGAGGAATGAGGCAGTATACAGTTTTTCCCGAAGCAACCAATACCCGGAGTTGCCCGGAGCGGGGCGCAGAAAGGAGGTGAGAGAAACTTTCGCAGCCTTAATTGGTTAAGTTTTCCGGTAATTAGATTGGTCCCGAGTAAATAATGAATTAACCCGAAAGTACATTATTTTCGTGTAGCTTTTGGGACCTGGTTTTCGCCTGTAAATATTAGATATAACTTTATATAAAAGAACTAGGCTATTTCATTTATTTTTTTGTAACATTTTTTCGAAATCTTCATAGTAAATTCAACGCTGAGATTTAATTTATAGCAATTGAATTAAAATAACTGTTGAATTCATCAAATACTAGTGCAGAAGCCTGATAAATCACGGGACATTATAGTATTGATTTCAGGATTTATGAAGCTGAAAGCGTGTATAAATAGCACTTTTGCAATGCCATTCAAAGAAATAAATTGATTCTGCATGTCCTTTCCCGTGCGTCCCCGTACCCTTCCACCATCCCCGCCATCCCCTCCCTCGTCTCTTCCCTCTCCGCGAACTTCACCTTCCCCCTGCCTTTCCTCCCTGCCCCTAAAATATATGAAATACAGAAGAATACTTAAATTAAGCTGGATGGACAGGGTTACGAATTAAGATGTTATGGTTCGGATGAATAAAAATAAAAAAGTTATTAACACTATAAAAATCCGAAAACCTTGGGCATGTGATGAGACATCCATAGAAGTATGAGATCTTGCATTTCACAATGCAGGGAAAGATACCTGAAGACGGGGTCCTGGAAGAAGGAGAAGCTCATGGCTGAAAAACCTAAGACAGTGGTTTGGCCAGTCTACTGTGGATCAGTTCTGAGCCGCAGTAAACAAAGTCCGCATAGCCAACATGATAGCCAACGTCCGTTGAACGGACAGGGCACAAGAATAAGAAGAAAAACTTTCATTAACTTTTAACTTTCATTCAAAAGGTTAAATTTTTTCATTTCACAAATCCTATATACCGTGATTTTCACGGGTCTGCGAAAAAGCCTGACATCGTCACCAAAAATTACATCACACAAATAACATCAAAACACAACGGAACGTTTGTAAACTTCCACATAAATATTATTGCCTGCGAAGGAATAAGTTTATTTTCTGAAGGAAGAGTTTAGAGAACCTAAAATACAACTTCGTTCAAAAGGCTATGTAAATTATTGGGGTAAGTCCGTAAATAAATTAACTTCACGCGTGTAGATGCCCCGGGCGGATCCGGGTAACCTACCACCCCCATCCCAACCCTCCTCTTTGCTTCTCCCCGGCACCGCAGCAATTCTTCAATATCTTAAAATAGAGGTTATTTCGTACAAATAATATGTAAGCGTGTTTACCCTTGTTACAAATTCATTACAAACAGTGAAGAGAAAATTCCTAGATTTACGTTCTTTATCTGTCGATCGCAGAAAACTGACGTCGCCACTTTCCGAAATACCATTCGACTCCTAGGAGACAGAACAATTATTTTCTTCTAAAAAAAAATCAGAGTGTGCAATTGACACGCGGTGGAAGTGAAACCTTCAGAAAACCAAAGTAGATAAGAGTGGGGAGACTACGAAGCATTTTTTTTATCAATATGAAGGATGATTTTTGAAGTACAATTTCTTTACTCACGCTTGACTTGGGGAGTAATCTGGTGAATGTGTTTAGAGAGCGTTACGAAAAGTGTGATCGTGCGAGGTGAACGGTCGGGCCTTTATGCACGCTTGCCTTGGGAAGTAAGCTGGTGAATGCGTGACGAGAGCGTTATGAAAAGTGTGATGGAGCGAGGCGAACGGTCTGGCCTTTACGCACGCTTGACTTGGGGAGTAAGTAGGTGAATGCATGACGAGAGCGTTATGAAAAGTGTGATCGGGCGAGGCGAACGGAAGTTGAGAAAAAGATATAAGTTAGTGAAGTTTTACTTCAGTCGTGTGGTCTAAGCACATTCGTTTTTTCCATATTTTTGTCGTCGAATTCCAGTGCACCTTTTCATATACATTTGGTCATCCTATTAGTATTTGTATTTTCTTCTTCGTAGTCGCTAGATGTCGCTTTCTTTTACGTTTTCTTTGCCTGTTCATTTTGGGGTGGTACGATGATTGGATATTGATTTTACAAAAACAAAATTTTGGGTTTTTTTTTTATTTTGAAGGATTCGATCCTTGATTCGTTGAATGTCGGGCAGCTAAGGTTCGTCAGGCGCTTTATACCACTGGACTAAAGGAGACTCGCGACCGAGTACCCGCGCAATAAATAAACATTTTATTGCTACCTCATTCTTCCGTAAGTTAAATCCTATAAACGAATGTGTTTGTCTTTTTTTAGTGTCGCTTTTTCGTTTCTTCGAGTTTTAAATCACAACGGTGCTAAAGAAATTGTCACTTTAAAAATCGAAACCTAAAAAGTTTCATCAATTCCAAGAGAAGTAAGGAAAAATTAGCTTTATTCGGGTACACAAACACGTCCACAATACATTTCTATCAGTTTTCCTATCCAGTGTTCAAGAGTATATCTAGTTTCTTATCTACTATATTCCAAAGTAAACCATTTGTTGTTTTGCGAAAGGTTTTTTTTACATTAGCTCCACACAGAAGGCCCTGAGGAACACCATTTCTCTCAGGGCCTATGTCGTCTTTGAGGATGCTGCGCGCATCTTTTAGGGAAAGGAAGGAGAGGAAGTTCTGAGGGGTGGGTAGGAATCTTGATCTCTGCAGCCGGACTCTCTCGACCCATCGCGTTGCACAGTAGTGGGCGGGATGGATTCATACGCCCGTTACTCGTGGACACATTGACCTCCTGATTCCTACCCACCTCTAATTTATTCTTCCTTTCCAGAACTTCCTCTCCTTCCTTTCCTTAAAAAGATTCTCCCACAGCATCCCAAAAGATGACATACGCTCTGAGGGATTTTTTTCTCAGGTCACCAGTATTTTTTTTTTAACTCCATACAGGAGGCCCTGAGGAAAATAATTTACCTCAGGGCCTATGTCATCTTTGAAGATGCTGTGTGGAGGGTCTTTTTGAGGAAAGGAAGGGTGAACACGGGTCTTGAAGAGACCCATGTTGTAGGAGGGAGGAAACACAGAGGCCGGCAAATCATTCCACAGCCGAGCCGTTGAACTCAAGAACGAGTCATAGAAATAACCTGTTCTCATGTGACTAATGTCAACCGTGTACAAATATTGGGTGCGTGTTTGGCGTGTTTCCCGAATATGCACCGGTGCCGAGGGGATCAATGACGCTAGTTCCTCGGAACATCTTCCATTGTAATACCGGTAGAACAAGGACAGCATTTCCACCTGACGCCTATACTCTAAAGATTGCAGTCCGTCTGTTAAGTATGGAAATAATGTAAATAAAATAATATAAATAATGTAAATCTTAAAAACAGTAACTCCACAGGAATTGATCATATCTCGACAAAAATAATCAAACACATTCAAAATTACATCGCATCCCCTCTTAAACACATAATCAACTTAAGCTTCAAAACTGGCATTTTTCCTTACTCCCTAAAACAGGCCACATTAATTCCAATCTTTAAAGCGGGAGACAAATTATTTGTAAATAACTACCGACCGATATCCTTACTAAGCATAATATCTAAAGTTGTAGAAAAAGTGGTGAAAAATAGACTCTGTAAGTTTCTCGAAGATAACAAAATATTATCTGACAATCAATACGGCTTTCGCAAAGGTAGAAGTACTTCAGATGCAATAGCCGCCCTCACAAAGATCGTTTCCTATAATCTTGACATTGGTCGCAAACCCCTTGCTGTTTTTCTCGATCTTGCAAAAGCATTTGATACGGTCTCACATCCATTACTGCTAAAAAAACTGCAGCAAATTGGAATAACTGAAGTAGCCTACACATGGTTTGAAAACTATCTATCAAACCGAACACAACAAACTCTCATCCAATCTGACAAAATACATATAAGCAATAAACAATCTGTGTCCTGTGGTGTACCCCAAGGTAGCATACTAGGACCAATTTTATTTCTTATATACATCAACTCACTATGTGCCATGAATATTGGTGGAAAAATATTATCATTTGCTGATGACACGGTCTTAATATTCGAAGATGAAACTTGGCAATCAGTTATTAGCTTGTCTCAACACAGGTATACCCTAGTGAGACAGGCATCGAATAATGTAATGTAAACATACCTTATATAGATAAATAAATAAATAAATTAACAAAACTTATAATGCTCTAATAAAAGTAAAGCATTGGCTTGACAAAAAACCTCCTCACACTTAACATCGACAAAACACAATATAATATGACATTTTCCATACGCAAATACAATATACCCAACAACTGCCCTAAACCAATCATCCACCCGTGTCCACTCAATTTAGACAATCCGGAAACCACATCTAATATTAATTGTACGTGTTCGACCCTCAAATCATCAAAAGTAGTTAAATATTTGGGAATAATCATAGACAACCAACTACGTTGGGAAGCTCACATCGGTGATACATTAAAAAAACTTCGTAAACTCTGCCATATATTCGGCTCCCTTAGGTCTATCTTAGATTTACAGACTCTAAGAAGCGTATACTTTGCCCTTTTCCAATCCATAGCAACATACGCTATAGTGGGATAGGGTGGTTGTGCTGAATCCATCATTAGACCAATTATTTTAGTTCAAAAACTAATTCTGAGAATTATATTTAAATGTCAACCTACCCATCCGTCAAATGAACTCTTTGCTAAAATCAGGGTCTTAGATATTCGACAGCTATTTACTAAAACAAGCATTTGTTATATACGAAAAAATAATCTACTAATCGCTCCACAACATCAAGCACACACCCGCTTTTCATCAAACCTGGATTGCGTGATCCCAAAAACTAACACCTCATTCGCTCAACGACAATTCTGGTTCATCGCTCCTAAAATATATAATGCTGTGAGTACTGACATAAAGTCAAGTAATTCTAATTCTCTTTTTATAACACGTGTACAACATTGGATTTTTGAAAGGGGACGAACGTACTTTAAAGAATTCATGAGTTCTAACACTACATTTTAATTATTAATTTTTGCATTTCAAAATTTTAATTTCCATTTTTATTTCTATTTTTCTTTAAAATGTTGTTATTTTTTTTTTCTCTTAGTTTTTCAATTTTATTTATGTTTTTAATTTTGATTTATATTCTTATATGTTTTAATTTATATAGATCACTTGAGTTTTTAACATTTAATTTTTATTATTAATTTTTGTATTTCAAAATTTTAATTTGAATTTTCATTTTTATTTCTACTTTTCTAATATGATCTTTTTTTTCTCTTTAGTTTTAAGAATTTCTTAATATTTTTTGGAATGTTAAAATATTAAATGTACGACTACCACATCACGGGCATGAGCCTAGTGTGGTAGCCAAAAAAAATATCTGTAACTAATAAAAAAATAATGAAAAAAAAAATAAAAATAAATGTTAAAAAAAATGAGCCAAATGGCGGCCGAATCGGGAGAGGCCGGTTGAGAGAGACCCTTTGACATTTCCAACCGAAATCTAACAGAGGGAGCATTTTTACGTCATTCCTGGACACACTGACCCCCAGATTCCTACCCACCCCTCATACCTTTCTCTTTTCCAGAACTTCCTCTCCTTTCTTCGCTTAGAAAGACCCTCCACACAGCATCAAATTTGTTCGTTTTACATCACTCCTAAATAATATATCTACAAGTTGACAAGGAAGACGGGATGATTATTAAATTAGTTCAGTTGACCAGAGGTTGTCATACAGGGTGTACCCGAAAGATTTTAACCAGCCTCGGATTTTGGGCAGCGTTTTCTGGGCAGATTCGGAGTAAAAAACGCGTATATCATTTCGCTTTCCGATGAAATGTTTTTGTTCAATTACAAGTCATGGTGTTTGAAAGAGAGAGTACGAAAACAGTATGCAATATAGTTGTGAATGATGAATACTTGGAACAGGTGGATGAGTTTGTGTATCTGGGTAGTATGTATGTGAGAGATGGGAAGGCTGATAGAGATATTGAAAGAAGGGTGAATGCCGGCAACTCCATTAATGGAGGACTGAAGGCCGTTGGCGCTAATAAAAAAACTATCAAAAGAACCGAAGCTAGCAGTCCACAACGGAGTCTGGTACCTACCCTGATGTATGGCAGTGAGGCATGGACTGGCAGAGGAAGGATGAAAGTAAACTGAATGCTGTTGAAATGAGATCCTTGAGGCGCATGTGTGGTAAAACAATGTATGATCGTGTGAGAAATGTGGATATCCGCAAAGAATGTAAGGATGATATAAGCATAATGATTAAGATTAAGAAAGGGACCCTCAGATGGTTTGGGCATGTAGAGCGAATGAACGAAGAAAGTAGTGTAAGAAGAATATACGACGCAAATGTTAATGGTAGAAGAAGTTGGGGACGCCCGAGGAAGAAATGGCACGATCAAGTCAGAATAATAGAAGAGAATGTATGAGACGATGTATGAATGTGAGTGAGGCAAATAGTATGTGCCAAGACCGAGTTGTTTGGCGGTCCGTCCTCTCTGCCTACCTCTGCGGGAAACGGCGTGATGGTTAGTTAGTTATAATTTTTATTATGTGAAAATCTATTATTGTATATTATGTGTATTATTAATGCTATTATTATAAAAGTAAAATATATGTTGATTTTCCCAAATAAATAAAAAAAACAAACAAAATGAAATAAAACAAAACAAAAAAAAAAACGAAAAAAATAAAAACAAAAAATATGTTTCTATCACACATTGACGATGAGCTCAATAACTCATGGCATTAGCCGTGTTGTGAGCTACACGTACCAAAACTTGAAAAAGGTAGTAATTACCCATGTCTGTATTCGGTGTAACTTTTCTTTTTGTGAAGATTGTATCAATAATGATGATGTTAATTAGTATTTTCGACTGTTTCCGTATTTTTTTTTGCTAGTAGATTCATAAAAGGAACATTTAAACAATTGAAGACTGATAAATTGTTATGTTTAACTTTGATTTGGCTAGAAAAAGCCAAAATTTGTTGATTTTTTTAGACATTAAGTTTCAAAGCCTTGTTCCTATAATTAAAAATGTATTTCTAAGACTTTTTGGTGTTTTGTTACATTGATAACAGTAAAAAATGCTCGTAATGAATAATATTTATTTCCTTAAGTAGATACTGAAATGTGTGACATTGTCTATTTCGGTAATTATTACCCGGCCCCCACCTCTGTGTAACAATTTTCCACCCCCATCTCGCCGGGTTAATTGTGGAATTTGATCTTAAAATAGCATGAGGACATATAAAATAAATTAAAAAGCACAAATGAGAATAAAAATATGTGATATAAGTATGTTCTTAAAAATTATAATTAATAATTAAAGTAGACATAGATTACATTAACTCAGTGCTACCTTCTACGTAGTTAAATAGATCTGCCACATTTGCGCGTCTGTTACTAACTTCATGCAATCTAGGTACAAGCGAGTGTCTCGTGTACTCAGTCCTGTTGTTGCATTTAAACAGAATTTTGGAACGATTAGCTCTCGTAGGTATATGAACTTCAATGTGATTAATTAAATCAGGGCAGTCACTATCATTTACGATTTTGAACTTAGGTACTTATTACATTTTTATTTCTTATTCCAAATATCCTCAGGAATCGCTAGTTAGACCTTACGTATATGCTGTAACACGTAACACCCTGTATATTTCTCGAGTTAGTCACTCAGTAATCTCGTAGCTGTACTGACTGCATTACAAGACAAGCTTTGGTGTAAAATGCAACAGATTGGTAACTATTTGTGCTTTTTTGATAAATAGACATATTCATATATCCGACAATTCCTGATCTTCCGAAATAGTATTTAGTTTTTTTTTAGATGAAACTTATTTTTGATGGGATGCTAAAAACAGTGGGTTTTGTCAACTGACTGTCGGAGTAATAATGTTGACGGTGCTCGCAAATATCGCTAACTGACTTGAAAAAATCTCCCGAGAAAAGAAACATGCCGCCGTATCTTTTCTCGGGAGATTTTTTCAATGTAGATGAGTGTTTCAGGCTAATAATTTTATTACTTATAATAAATGTTTCTAAATGACTCATTCCTGATACCGTTGTTGCAATTAAAAATAATTTAGTTCTTGTTGGTGTTTTTATAAAAATATTTCCATAATTAAGAATGAAAACATTTAAATGACAAGTATTTATAAAATCACATAACGAGGAAATCTATGTATTTTTAAATACATTTATAGCGCTTGTAAATAATATTTTACAAAACGGTTATTTAAACAATTAGTTTATTTAAGTATTAAATATCTTGGGATTGAAATTGATGAAAAACTACAGTGGAATTCACACATTGATCTTACCTCAAAAAAGCTAACAAAACTCATCTACTTCTTCAAAAAATTACGAAACATTTTGTCAATGAGGGATTTAAAGAGAGTATATTATGCTTTATGCCACTCTCGATTGGAATATGGAGTAATAGAATGGGGCTCAGCAGTATCTAATCACATAAAACAACTGAACAACAGAATTGCATCATAAAAACTATACTAAAGGTTTCCATAAGGACATCAACTACCGAAATTTTTAATCAGTTTGATGTTCCAAGCATACAGAAAATCGATGCCAAAAACTTTCTAGTACATCGCCACAAAAATGATTCAGAGGCAGACACACATGCTCATAAAGCCAGAGCCAAACAAACAGACATATAGTGTAACTCTTCATTTGGACAAAGAAGTTCTGAATTTTTAGCAGTAAAGTTATATAACAAACTCCCACTTAGTATCAAACAAATTAAAACAAAAAATAGCTACATTAAGGACATTAAATGTTTGCTGAAGGGACTATCGGAAAATGAACTTACTAGTATACTTAAAACATCGTCGTAGAAGTTTCTGGAAAACCTTATCCAAAACATGAAGTTAAACCATAGAAGTCGCTGAAAACTTATACAAAGCATAGTCCCCTTCCTAGGATCTCCTAGTGAGGAGGACTACGAATATAATTTCTATTTTATATATGTATATACCTAACACGTTTCTTACAAAAATGTTAAAAATAATAGATATTTAGTTACTAAATAAATAAAAATAAAAAATCTATTTGCCTAGGTTTAATTACATCTTTCTTTTCATTAGAAATCAAGGCTTTTTCTCCGATTAGTTTTGTCTGGAGTCTGGAGTCCAAATGAAAATTACCAAGGGACTTTAGAAAGGTTACATTCGGTATTTCATTTTAAAATCATTGCTTATCCCAGTATTTCAAGTAAATTTTACTGTAAATTTAATATTCTATTTAGTATGAGACAGAGAGACAGAGGTTATAGCTGAGGTTATATGAGAATACTCTGAATTGTACTGGTGAAAATATAATATTTAAAAAAAAAAACTTGATTCCTCACAAGACTCCGATCGCGTTTCAGTTCTTTATAAAAATGAGAAAACACGTGTCTACAGACAGTAATTATTAGTGTTTTTTAAGAAAAACAAACATTTCCGGGTTACCGACGAAAAAACACTGACAATATTTGAAAAATCCTACTACCACCATGGTAAGTGGAAAATGTTGCGTGTATTGTGATGGGGAACTTAGCCGAGGAATTGAATACGCGACGTGAGACTCAAACGTGATGCAACAATCAAAACGATTCGGTCTACCTACTCACCCCTAAAAAGAACCAATTGCTAAAATTAGGGTCTTAGATAGTCTTAGTTATTTATGAAGACAACATATGGAAAAAAAATAACCTTCCTGTAGGTTCCACAACATCAAGCACGATTGGTTAAGGGCAATTATTGTAAACATTATATTTGCGTATGTAGACTATCATGCATTGTGATTTGTCGATATTATTTGTAAGGAAGATTGTGTTTAACCAATGTTTTACTTTTATTAAGCCATTATTAGTCTTAATTTGCCATATTACATCTTCAAAGATTAAGACTGAATCATCAGCAAACGATAATAATATCTTGCCTCCAATATACTATATAGATGGTATGTTGATGTATATATGAAATAAAAGTGGGCCTAGTACACTGCCTTGAGGTACGCCGTACAACGTAGATAATTATTTGCTTATATCTATTTTACCAGATTGGCTAAGAGTTTGTTGCGTCCAGTTCTTTAGGTCATTTTCAAACAATGTGTAGGCTACCCCTGTTATGGAATAGGTATGGAATAGGTTATGGAATAAGAATGAAAACGGTGGTGTACTATTTTGGTACCGATTTCCGCGCAGTTTAAAACGGTGGACTTTATTTGACTGTAACGTAACTGTTCGCGCGTTTTTATATGGGATTTATTGGGAATTGCATTCGCTTGGTGGGTAGATAAAATGTCAAAATCCTGAATTTATCCCACCTACCTAAGCTTTCCTTCCAAAATGTCACCATAAAAATTGTTGCAAGAAAGTACTCAACTTTGGAGAGGTGACAGTGTGCTTTCCTGCTCAGTACCAAAATAACATCTCAGACAGGGCGCATGTATCGTAACCTCTTGTTATAAGAATATTGCGAATTTTAAACAGTGAGAAGTGTACACCAAAACTGAAGATCAGCGAGGCCCCATCTGCAACGGTGAGTCCTATTTTCCTTATTCCTATCTGTGCTTATCTAATTTTCCAAAAGCACAGATCTGAACTATCGACTGACTATCCATCAGGTTTTGCGAGTGTATGCTATTTAATCGTCCCGTATAACTTAGCGTTTTCACGTAGTTTCGGGACTGGTCCTTCGAGGGCTGCATAGGCTTTGCTCTGCAGCATTTACCGCCAATTAACAGTGGAGTCGCAGTTTCGCGACACCAGTAACTGTTTTACGTGAAAATTTATTTTATAATATATTATAATATGAGTATATTAATTATTGGTAACTGTTCGGAATTGTGAATTTCGCGTGTATTGTTGACGAATTGCTGACGTCAAAATGATTGAGTAAAGAAAAGATTGTTCATATGCATCCCGATATAGTTTCCATATTATGGGATTCGGTGAAAAAATACATCGTGTGAAACGCCCATTAGTTAGACTTACTATCCACCATTTAGTTGGTAGGTACGTAAACATGCTCATATTACTTATCTTCATCCTTTGTGCCATAAAACTTGATAATACATATATATTTTTTTATTCACTACATAATTTAATTTTAGTAATTTGTACATCAAAGTTCACAAATTACTTAAATATTAAATAAATATGTTTTCTTCTGCTGAATGTGGCTCCTACATTCTACAATATAACTTGAACCTACAAATATGTGTAGAAATTAAGGTTTCCGGCAGCGTTTTATAGTACTTCATCCCTTTGTACAGTAAACTACGATTTACGATTATTTTTTTTTTTAGTTATGATTACCGCGTAGAACTGAATTCAGTTGTTTGTTCTGTGCCGTCCTTCTCCCCATATAAGGGGTTGGACCCTGGACCGAGTCCCCGCCTACTGACCATGGACGGTCTTATGGAACTGGTGGAGTTGCACCTGTCTGCCGCGCCACCCCCCGTGACATGAAGAGGCTGGGAAGAAGGCTGAACGGCATCCGAAAGCTGTCCGTCCCGCCTCCGGCGACCCGACGCTTTTCTCCCTAGGGTCTTCTTCTATGATTTCCAGTTACTTTCGTCTAGGCACCACCGGCTAGCTGGCTTAAGGACGACGCCGCCGGTTATCGGGAGGCCGGACAATTAGCCTTCTTCATTCTCTCGGGAACTGCCGATAGTCAGGTTGCGGTGACACCAGTTCTACTCTGTATATATACATTATTTTTCTTTTGTTTATTTTTTCTTTTATGTACAGTGCCCGGTGCTGCCCACCGGATTGTGTGTGGTCTTTCGCTGTCATGAGCTGATTACTCATGACGGCTGCTGTCATTTTGGATTACTTTATTTTTTATTTTTTGTTGATGTTACTAACAACTTGTTTGACTGTCCATGAGGCTCACTGCTTTTGCATTGACACCTCCATGGGCTTTAGAATTGTAGAGATTGACCATTACAGTACAGTCCTGTAGGCGCGTCCGCATACCGCTACCTAACACAGTATGAGGGGACATTGAAGGTCTAGATTCGTTACATTAAATGTAGAGTCGTTTATTCAAAAAAAATTAGATTCTTGCGAGAACTCCGAAGGGGCGACCATAAGTTGCCTATACCGGGGTGGGACAGTGGTGGGTACTTCAATGTACAGTAAACTATTTTGGGTTTCGCTTTGTCCTTTATTAGCCTGATTTCATTGCACGTCCTTGTGTCATTTCGGTAAATGTCCTTGTTTTACTTATCTAATTTTATTTGCAAAGTGTTTTATTAGAATATTGTTTATTAATTTATTTATAAATATCATCGTGTTCAAGGTCAGCATCTGTTTCAGTTTTAGTCAATTTAGTTCCTTTAACATTGCATTTACTTTTAAAACTCTATTTCGTCTGACCATTATTCTCATGGTGATCGGACAACTCAGAAAGAAACCAACTGAGAACCACCTCAGAAAGGTCATTAAGAGTGATAATAAAATATTTAAAAAATTGGTTATATACTGTTACCGGTTATTTTACGTTTACCGGCTATTTTAAAATTATTTTTTCATAGCTTTTAATTATCTTTCCGAGGTGTTTCTGAGTTGGTTTCATTCTTAGTTGGCATGGAACCATTCTCATTGCCTTGGAGTATTTGCATGTTATTTTGTTCTCTGTCTTAATACAGGAAAAGAATTTTCAAGTAGAAGTTAAAACGTGGAGCAATAATGAAATTGCGTACTGTGATTGCTGTTTTTTTTTTGGAAATTTGTTGGTTAATAATAAAGTTAGACTTGTCATTGTTTTTTCAGGTTAGGCCTATCTATCTACTATTAGCCCATTCCAAGCCCTGCGAGCCCAACTAGAGCGGCCAGTTCGTTAGTGGGTCTCTCTGTTGCAGTTGAGTTCAGTTTTCAATCAAGTTTAGTAATCCAAGAAGCAAGTACACTGCATGTATACTGCATGTAATACTGGCGCCAACTATGTTTCAACTTCCCAATCAACTACATGATTCTAACTTTGCTAACTTGGATATTGAGCTAGGCGTCATGTGTAGGGTGCAGTGTGTAGTATATGTACAAGATGGAATTTAATTAATTAATGTTTAAGAAGGCATTACCAGAGAAAAAAAGAAATATGTCATTTTCAAATCAGATTTTAGACGTATTGAATCTTTTTCACAACAAAATTATAAATGGATTTCGAAAGATTGTTCTTTTATCTAGCATTCGCATGTAATAAATTTTGAGAATTTTTTAAATTTTTAGTATAATAAGGTTATTCCATAGGTCGTTGGCAGATTTGTTAAATTTTCAAAAAAGATTTTGTATTATACCACACCCATTTCAAATCATATAATCATGCAGTAAAATAAATCAATACATTATCTGGGTATCGCATGTTTTAGAATTTTAATTTTAGTTCAAATAAAATCATTTAAAAATATTTACGTACATATGTTTCTTGACGAAAATTGGTCTATTTGTGTATTTATTTGCGCACTTACAAACTAATATATTTCAGATTTTTTTTTACATTCTTATTAAATTTAGACATTATTGAAAAATGATAAATACTTATAATCAAAAAAGAGTTACAAAAAGTACATTATTTTAATAGTTTTATCATCACGCCTTTCAGCATTTTTGGATGAAAGTATAAATTAAAGCTAATTTGAATTGAAATAAATTCGATATTGAGTTATAATTTAAAAGCTGGTACGGAGAATAATTAATCTTTCTCATTGTAACCGCCCTGCACGATCGTAAGAACTACTTTCGACGAAATGTGGATTTTCGTCCGCTGGCTGGTAATAATTATTCTGTATTAATTTTTATTACGAATTGGTCTACATTATGAACTAGCTGGTTCCCGGCATGCGTTGCTATGCCATTTAATAAAGAATTTATTTTTCCCTGCGTGTCCTTTTCCATTCGTCCCGTCCCACTTCTGTTTCCCCTTCCCCTCTCGCGTTCTCACTCCGCCTCCTCCACCTACCCTCTCCCCACTCCACTCCCCCTTTCTCCCATCCCGCGAATCCCCATCCCGAGTTCCCCTCCCCCTCCCCCCTCCCACGTTCCGTACATTAATTCCCGGTACGTTCAGCTTTCAAACAGCTTGCGTGCCGCCTATTGCAATTTTTTCATACAAATTTCATAATGCCAGAGCTCATCGGTAGTTTTATACAAACCTTGTCCTGACAAGGAAAAAAGAATTATCCAATTTGGTGCAGTCGTTCGGAAGTTATGCGCGTACATACATTTAGGCGATTTATTTTTATTTATATATAGATAGATAGATAGATAGATATAATAAAAATGGTTACCGGACAACTCAGAATCATTCAACTTCAACAACTCCTTTGAAAAGTCATTAAATGACAAAAATGTGTTGGATGATAAAAAATATTAAAAAATGATTAAATAGATTACGTTAGGTTAAGTTATGGACTATTTTTGAATTTGTTTTTCATTACTTTTAACGACAAAGGGGTGTTGAAATTGCACGATTCTGACTTTACATGGAACCAAAAATATTTGCATCGGTAAAGTTTCTTTTGAAAAGAATTAAAATATATATTTTTTGTTTTTGTGTTTAATTCTTAGAACTCCATTTAATTTTTTAAAAATATATTTAATAATCTTATTTGTTAGTTCTGCAAGTATTTCAGTTTATATTTATTTGGATTTTAATTAAAATTTAAAATTCTTGTAGAACTTAATAAAAACATTATTAAATGTAATTTAAATTAAGTTTAATAAAATATAAAATTAAAATAAAATAAGCAACCCCCGACACAAAAAAGTTCTGATGACCATGAAACGCCTGAACAGATTTTCGTGAATCGTAGCAAAGAACACCCTCGATCACGTCAGCTTTCAAATATTAAAAAACTTATCACAATCAATGCATTCGTTTAGGAGCTACGATGCCACAGACAGAAACACAGAAAATCAAACTTACATCGCACCTTGCGTCGAGGATTAAAAAATAAATAAAAATGTCAATGACTGGATAAAAAATACGAAAATACTTTATGCGATATCTACTAGAAATTGTATTTCTTCATTTGAAATGTATTTTTTAATTTATTCATTTCTATGCTCTTACATACAGTTAATAAATGCAATGATAATGACATAAGGTGGAAGTAAAACAAAAAATATTCTTAATATGAAACATAGTGAAATATGATCGGCAACTGTATGCAATTGGTTAAAAAGAATGTGGTTATGGATTGTGAACACCTCACTGGGAGAACCCGTGCTGAGGTGTACGCATGTATTATTTGCTAACTTGGATATTGAGCTAGGCGCTATGTGTAGAGTGCAGTGTGTAGTATATGTACAAGATGGAATTTAATTAATTAATGTTTAAGAAGGCATTACCAGAGAAAAAAAGAAATATGTCATTTTCAAATCAGATTTTAGACGTATTGAATCTTTTTCACAACAAAATTATAAATGGATTTCGAAAGATTGTTCTTTTATCTAGCATTCGCATGTAATAAATTTTGAGAATTTTTTAAATTTTTAGTATAATAAGGTTATTCCATAGGTCGTTGGCAGATTTGTTAAATTTTCAAAAAAGATTTTGTATTATACCACACCCATTTCAAATCATATAATCATGCAGTAAAATAAATCAATACATTATCTGGGTATCGCATGTTTTAGAATTTTAATTTTAGTTCAAATAAAATCATTTAAAAATATTTACGTACATATGTTTCTTGACGAAAATTGGTCTATTTGTGTATTTATTTGCGCACTTACAAACTAATATATTTCAGATTTTTTTTTACATTCTTATTAAATTTAGACATTATTGAAAAATGATAAATACTTATAATCAAAAAAGAGTTACAAAAAGTACATTATTTTAATAGTTTTATCATCACGCCTTTCAGCATTTTTGTTCGCTGATGATATGAAGATTTTTAGAATTATTGATAATATCTAGGACTGTCTGACACTTCAATCTAATATTAATAGCTTTTGTGATTGGTGTCTTATCAACAAATTAACTCTTAATGTAAAAAAAATGTCAACTTATGAGATTCCACAGAAAAAAAAAACCCATTGTTGTTCACCTACTTTCTCAATAATCACATCTTATTATCTGTTGATGAAATAAGAGACCTTGGTATAACCTTTCACACTAAATTAACATTCATTAAAAATATTAATAATATAACCAGTAAAGCAACGCAAATGTTAGGATTCGTCTTACGGATTTCAAAGGAGTTCAAAAATTTAAAAACTGTCAAATTACTTTACACTTCACTTGTTAGAAGCCAGCTAGAATTTAACTCCACCATTTGGAATCCTTATTACAGTGTACATGAGAATTCTCTTGAGCGAGTCTAACATAAATTTTTACGTTATATTAATTTTAAATTGGGAATATTCATCGAAAACATTAATTATCCCTCTCTGTTACAACTCTTGGGACTCGATACATTAAAAGAAAGAAGAATGTGTTCAGACCTATTTTATTTATTTAAAATCGTTACCAACCTGTTGAACTCCCCTGAACTTCTTTCGCTAATATCTTTTCATGTACCTACTCGATCAGTTCGTTTCAAAATACCTTATCATTGCAACAATACAGGATCGAACGCTGAACTCAATTCCATAATGAATCGCCTGCATGTACTGGGAAATAAATATGTTTTGTATGAATCTATAAACATTGCTAGTTTAACCTCATACAAACACTACTTAATTAAATCTGTCTGTCAGCGCTTCTCAGTTTGACTATAATCAAATACAGATTTAAAGTATTAATTTCTTAATACATAAATATCCGGAATTTATAACATGTTGTATTGTATTTATAATAACCTACTCATTGCACTTTTTTATGTTGATACTACAATTTCTATTGTTCTCTTTTATGAATTTTATATTTATATTTTTCCCTTTTTTTTCTTTTATCTATGTATATTCTGTATTCATATGTAAAATAATTGTTATTCTTTTGTAAAAGCCGTTATAATCGGCGTTAATAAATAAATAAATAAATAAATAAAATAAATATCGGCGACACCAGAAAGCACAGACCCACTCAGTAAAAACTGCCGATAGCACATCTCTTATATTTCAATGTAAGAGATGTGCTATCAACACCAATTCCAACCAAAATGAATTTATGCAAAGGACATGTAACTACTATAACATTAAATTTGCACGTTTAGAAACACTTGCTGACATATTCACTGCTAGTTACTTTCGCTACAGAATTTCTTTGTATAACATTCTACGTGCGATTAATACATAACACATATTCATGATGATTAAATTAATTGTACCTAATATTTTGAAATTACCTGCGTGGCAACTTTTCCTTATCCCTGTCCTCCCCCTACCCGTCCCAATCCAAATACCTATTTCGCAGCCTATTTAAGTATAGTTATAATGGCATTTATTTTATTGTTGTGTTATTATATTTAGATTTATCACTTGTTGAATCTACACCTGTGTTATAATTTTTTTTTAATTGCTGCTTTGTCCTGTTTTTTCTTCTTTTCTAAAATATTCTAGTTTACTTTTATGTTTCTAAATACCAATCTGTTAATAATTGGTCTGTTTTTTGTCATCCTCTTTGTATATTATATTACTAAGACTGTTTATGTTCCATAAATAAATAAACAAACAAATAAACAAATATCTTTGATTTTCTCCGAAGTGAAAAAAAAAATTCCTTGCATCTCTCTCACACACCGCACCGTGACGTCTCCGTAGACCCCTACTAGCCGGGACGATAATTTTGAAAGTATGGAATATAGTTACAAGGAAACATTGAAGTGTGAATGAATTCCAAAAAATTCAAAAACGTCAAACTTCAATGCGCTGATGGTCATGCTCTTGTTCTTAAACACATAATGCTGCAGCTCTTTCTTACACACTAAATAACAACAGTCGAAAATGAGGTATTGGTGAACGTATGTTTGCACCCCCCAAAGGAAACATACAAGGAAGTGGGGAGAGGAAGACGGGGAAGAGGAACGTAGGGAAGCAACTGGCTATTCAGATCTAATCACAAAACACGGCTAAAGCCATTTTAAGCACCGTTTCAATTCTGAACGGTGGTCTTACACCAGGGCTTTACTGAGAGTATCTTCCACTCTGATACGTGTCGCAAACACACTACACATATTATTTTTAGTGAATTAATTATGAAATAACACACATTAATCAAATAAAATTTATTTACGCCCTACGGAATTCGTTCCCGCGACCTTCGGATTGCAAGTCAAGAGCCTCACCCCGCAACCACGGAGGTCGTCATATTTTTTCAATCCACGTTTCAATTCTCAATGGTGGTCTCACGTCAGGGCGATAATGATTCTATCTTCCACTCTGAAACATGCCGCAAATATACGATATAATATTTTAAATGACTAAATTGTAATAAAAATAAAATTTATTTACTTACGCCGAGATGTGAACCCCCGACCTTCAAATTGCTAGTCAAGAGTCTTACCCCTCGACCACAAATACCGTCAAAGTGAGTTTAAATGTAAAACAAATGTTTAGACAATTGTAACTTAATACTTCACTAAACAAATCTAAACTTCACATCTTACTTAGGTACATATATCAAACTGAATTTCGTATTATGACAAAATTATTATTATTGACATACTTAATCGTGGAAAGCATACACAAAACCGCAATCACATAAAACCCGAAGCATTTTGACATAATACAATATCACACAACAAACAACTAAGACATGTATAACCATTTTCGGTTTACTAGTTACAAACTATTTTCATCAACACTGAACATACAAACCGATAGAATTGTATTGAAGGCGTGTCTAGTGATTTTTCCTGGAGGAAAATAATCCCTCTGGGGATGCTGTGTGGAGGGTATTTTTAGGGAAAGGAAGTTCTTTAAAGGAAAAAAGTGTGAGGGGTTGGGAAAAATCTGTGGGTAAGTGTATCGAGGAACGACGGATTTATGAATCTATCCCTCCCACTGCGTTGTAATGTGATGTTCCGAGAGAGTCCTGCTAGAGAGGTCAAAATGTTTTCCTAAACAAGTCTCTCCTGATCCGGCCTGCCGCGCAGTTGATGAATATCCGGACAAACCTCACCCCATGTCACAAAACGTAGCAAACTACTTAGGGTTAGCTATGGCAGCATTGTTGGTAATGCAATAAATGGTTGCCGGGACGGCGGTATCTATACCCGCTTCCCAAATTGAATTCTCGAAGTAAGTTAAAATTAAACGTGGTTTGCTACGTATTAAATAATAAAAAATAACTTTTTTTATATATCAGAAATATTTTTTTTCTTGATGTGTGAATACCGCACAAGAGTCCCATCTGCTCCCAGCTCTCCGAAGTATTAGTACGATTCCATTACGCTCCCACTCTATTAGTACGATTTTGGCAACTTCAATCCTGGTATGTTTTGAGGTTGACGGAATTGGGGGAGGGAGCAGTTGTAGGAGATAATAAAGGGGAAGGTTCGAAGTACTTAGAGCCAATTCAAGTAATATTCGATTCTAAATATCTGAATGGTGGTCCTCTATCAGAGTGATACTGAGAGTATTTACTTCTTATATATAAGTAGGTACCGTGTTATGTATAATAAATATGGTTTAATCAATTTAAAAATAAATAAATAAATAAGCGTTTATTCCAGTATGTGGGGAGGAGAGTGCAATCCCACACATTCCATAAGGGTATAATATAAACATACATGTACAAAGTATAAAGTATTTGAAAGGAAAAAAAAGAAAAAGAAGGTGGATATGAATGTACACGAAACAAAAAAAAAAAGATAATAAGCTAATAGTAGTAAAAGGAAAACAAAAGAAATAATAATATTAAGCTTTCAGGATTCTGTGAGCACGTAAGGAGCCAGTATTTTTCTCCAGTGTGCATCAATACTGGATGATGGACTGAGGCGGGCTTCCATGACGAGGATGTTTCCAGAGCTGGTTATCCTTTCCCTCATTCCTGCCACCCTGGATCTAATAAGGGCTGCAAAGCCAGGAACTCGCCCCTCCGTGAGCATCCGGGAAGCGCTGCAATATCTGGGGAGACCAAACATTATGCGGAAGGCGTTGTTATACTGAACCCGAAGTCTTTCTATACTACTCTTCTTGTAGTTTGCCCAGAGTTCAGACGTATACAGTGTTGCGCAGAAGGAAAGGAAGAGCGTCCTTTTTACAGCAGTACTGCAAAGGCGGAATCTTCTACTGAGCATGTTTGCTTTTACACTGAGAGCTCTTCTTTGCCTATCGATGTCGTCATCATCCATCAGATTACTGGTGATTATGTGTCCAAGGTATTTAGTTCCTTCAGTCACCTGCAGGTTCACACCATTCAGGGTAGCTGGAGGAATATTTTTTGGTCCTTGTCCATATCTTACGACCAGTAGAGCCGTTTTACCTGGCTGACATCTGATTTGCAATTATAAATAGTTTAGGTTAGGTTAAGCTAGGTTATGTTAGGTTAGCATCGATTAGGTCAGGTTAGGTTAGGATTCATTAGATGAGGTTTATTAATCGTTTGCTCGGCAGCATTCTCACGGAGATTCTTGACCCATATGACGTAGAAGCTAAGTGCTGAATTGAAGCAGCAAGAACTGCATTCAGTAAAATGAAATCCCTCTTCTGCAATGACAATATCAATTTAAAACTAAGGCCAGAGAATGTTCAAATGTTATGTGTGGTCGGTCTTGCTGTATGGACGTGAGACATGGACTTTGAAAGTAAACATATCATACGGCAGCAAAGCGCATAGACGAAGAACACTTCTAGAGATGTTTGGTTCAGTGTATATTTTAATATACCTAGATAACCGTCAGACAAGTTAACCGCTCGCTGATTTCACCGTGACAAAGTTAATTAAATAGTTGTGTTCGTAGTTAACTTTTCAGTTACACATCAACGAAACTAACTGAGTTATGATTAATTTGCTGTAATGCTAAGCTCCGGGCGTTAAGATGTAGATCTAATAAGTTAACCAATTAATTAATTTATGTGACTAGTTTAAACGTTGTTTTCATTTGCAGTTTTAGCAAACTTTACACTGTTCGTCATAGCTAAATTCAAAATTAAATGTTTTTGTCGGTGATGTATTTTAAGATTCAATCTATCCTTGTTAGGTTAAATTATTGTAAAATTTAATCAATGAGGAGAATATTAACAATACTCCCATCAAGCTAATTCGTCTGGTTTTATGTTAGAAATAAAAAAAACACCACGCTTTATATTCAAATGTAAAAGTTAATCGCAAAATAATTAAAGTGTACTCCTTTATGAAATTAAAGTTTCTACCATCATTTTGAAAAAAAAAACATTGAAATTGGGAATTTTTCATTAATTATTTTTACATGAAACGACAAAAAAGCTAGTTGAGTGTAATTGTAATGTGTAGGTAATTTGAGTTATAAAAACCGAAGGTTAGTCATTTTTAAAACTTTTGTTATGTTTACATTAAAAATATTTATAAATTATCATAAGTAATAATTATTAACCCGAAACCCTAAAAAATGTATATTAAACAGCTGCTTTTGTTTTTGTAATATATTTTGGCAGCCACCTCTAGTCTGGAACCCAAAAATACTTTTCACAAGACCCTTGACTGTGCGTAAATGTGCGGTCGGTTTTAAGATTCCCTTATCTTCAAACTGGTTTCAATCTATGAAGTACTGACGTCAGGTGGGAATGCCGTCCTGTTCTACCGGTATTTTAACAGAAGCTACTCCGAGGAACTAGCACCCCTACATAGTTGGATTTCTTCAAGAACCATGTTTTCGCTTTCCTCTCCTCAAAATTACCCTTAACACAGCATTATCAATGACGACATAGATCCTGAAGGAAAGTTTCCTGAGGGGTTAATTTTTATTTTTATTTATTAATTGCTGTATTTTAGAGAAAAGAGGTAAAAAATATATGGCTGCACGGTCATTTTAATGCGAAATTTGACTTTGAGGCCAAAATACCAAACTGAAATAAGGTTTTTTTAATCTAAAGGTATTGCAAATTCCGTTTCAAAATTTTGTGCTACTTTATTTATGTGTTTCTCAAATTATAAAATACTGGTCATTGAAGAAATAGATTTTTCACGACTTAGAAGTAACTCTCGTGATTATTTGTGGATGAACGATACATATTTATAAAAACAATTTATTAATTTATTTAATATAAAAAAATGATTAAATATAAATAAAAAATATTTAAAAAAAAAAGTATTTTGACGGGCATAAATTTAAATTACTAATGACCGCTTTATTTTGGAACACAAATTTGACATATAGAAATTAAACATTTTAACCAAGCCTTTTTCACATTATTTTATTTTTCATTATATTAATACAGTAGATAGGATAAGATTACTTTTGTATTAATTATAATTCTCAAAAAAATGCCAAAGTTGCCTCTAAAATCATTGATAATTGATTAATTTAATGGCCCATCTCTACATCTTCTCTACATCTCTACATATTATAAATTAAAGTCCTCGGCGTTGTCTGTCTGTCTGTTCGCGATAATCTCACAAAATTCTGAACGAATTTTCGTACGGTTTTCACCAATAGATAGAGTGTTTCGTGAGGAAGGTTTAGGTATATAATTTTTCAATGATTTGTGAAAATTGGTTGAAACATAACGATAATTGTTAGAAGTGTCGGAAAAAGTCAAGCCGCCTGGGAGCTTTCAACGAAAACACTGCCTAATCCCTTTGAGATGTAACAAAACAATGCATTGTGGGATATTCCTCTTTTATAGATCTACAAAATAGTCCATGAAGGCATATATCTGTCTTTTACAGATAGCTTACTATACCCATTCTATCTTCTGAAAAAATGGTTGCGTACACTGCGGTAATTGGAAAGTTATTTATACGGATACAGTATTAATCCTTATTAACTTAAAAACGTTAATCACCTCAAGCATTCCAAGCACATTATTATAATCTTTCTCACCTACTTTTTTTTTTTTTTTTTTACAGTGAATACCGCACAATAATCTCAACTGCTCCCGTCTGGAGCCAGTGAGACTATGGCATCCCTAATTGGGGTATGTAGTGAGGTTGAAGGTAGTGGGGAGGGGAAGGAAGTGGGGAAGAGGAAGGTTGGGAAGTACCTGGCTATTCAGATCTGGTCACTAAACACGGCTAAAGCCATTTTCAAGCAACGTTTCAATTCTGAATGGTGGTCTTACACCAGGGCGATACTAAATAGTATCTTCCACTCTGGAACATGCCGCAAATATACTATATATTATTTTAAATGAATTAATTGTGAATTAACACAAATTAATCAAATAAAATTTATTTTCTCATGCCGGGTTCGAACCCGCGACCTCCGGAATGTGAGTCAAGAGTCTTAGCCACTGGACTACGTATTATACATTAAAGTTCTCCGCGGTGTCTGTCTGTCTCTTTGCGATAAACTCAAAGATGGCGGTGGTTATAATGGTTGGATAACCATCCAGTATATGGCGTCGTATTTAGTTACCCACAGCAATGCGTGGCCGGGTCAGCTAGTACATCATAATTTAAAACTAAATATAAATACAATTTTACAACGCAGTAGATATTTGCAAGAGGTAACTTTGATTTAAAAGAAGCTATTTGGTTGGGTATTTTGTCATCAAATTAAAAATTAAGCTTGTATGAAAAGCTACATAATTTATTTAACGAAATTTCACCATTTTATCAAAATTAATGTTTTCCTTTTGACCTTTCGAAAAAGCGAAAAATATTTTTTTCTAAACCATAAAGTGATCCCGTAATTTACCAACTCAAAACCAAAAACAATGAGAAAACCCTTTAATTTAAAAAAAAAATCTAATGAACTGACCACCTAAATCTAAATCTCCGTCAAATTTGAGAAAAACGCGCGAAAAAAGCTCACCAAAATCCGAGCAAAACGTAAAATATAACAAAACCATATAATCTGAATAAGCGACGAGTGTATTGTTAAAAATGTCACAGTCAAAGTCATTAATCACGCAAGTTTTTTAAATGACCGGTCGTATTTGAAATTGTCCGGAATTTTCCGTTTAGAACGATCCCGTTTTCCGGGCTGCTCTTCCGCCAACGGGCCAGACAATGCCTGGGATATACAATATACACTATATATTACACATATATGTATAAAATGTATATATACAGTCAGTGTATAGACTGCAACTGATAGGGGCCATTTTCGCAAGGGATACATTACTAACGCGTGCCAAACTGTGCGCCGCAGGCAAAAATTGAACATTTTGATTCAAACGTATAATTTCAATAATTTTTTAATTTTAACATGAGCTCCACACAGGAGGCCCTGAGGAAAATAATTTCCATCAGGGCCTATGTCATCTTTGGGGATGCTGTGTGGAGGGTATTTTAAGGAAAGGAGGGAGAGGAGAGTTCTGGGAAGGAAAAGGGTTCAAGGGGTGGCTAGGAATCTGGCGTTCAGTGTGTCCTGGTCATCCGCCTCCAAGACCTAGACAAACCTCGCCCCATGAACTCGGGCACACCTGTTAAATCACCAAACGTAGCGAACCACTTGGGGTGACCTATGGCAGAGGTGTTGGTTATCCAATAAAGGTTCCCGGGGCGGCAGTACCCATTCCCGCCTCCCAAATTGTATATTATTGGCGGATACTGCCGAGCTATTCTCTATACTTTGTGGGAATGAGGTTGATATCGCGCGAGATCTCCTGTCAGATTTTTGTGATTTTCAATGGCTATTATTTGCTTTTTCTACGGGTCGATGTTAGAATTTCAGCTGTGAGCTGTCACGTATTTTAGTTTAAGTCGTTTTAAACACATATTGCTGCAAGTATGCATGCATATTTGTTCATTTCAGCGATAGAAACACCCAAAAATCTGACAAGAGATATCGCCCGAGATCTATGTCGATCGAAATAGATATCGAACGAGATCTCTTGTTATATTTGTGTGATTTTCTATCTAACAAGCATGCATACTTACAGGTATGTATGTTTTAAACGACCTAAACTAACATACTTGATAGCTCACAGCTGAAATTCTCACATCGGCCCGTAGAAAAAGCAAATAACAGCCATTCAAAATCACACAAATCTGACAGGAGATCTCGCGCGATATCGATCTCGTTCCCACAAAAAATAGAGAATAGCTCGGCTGATCTACTTAACGTACAGACAATAATTGAGGTGTCTTGGAAAAGTACGATCAGCCTCGGCGAATTTAAAAACGCGGGACATACTCTTTTTTCTACCTCAATAGTTCCAGAGATGGAAAACATAAAATATTTGATGAACTTCGCAACATCATATTCCAGAGGTTAAGTCACTTACCTTAGTTAGGTATATTAAAATGTGTATTCAAAATGGAATCACTTCCTCCGACGACAGCCGTTGCCTTCCAACATTCATATCGTTAGTAACTTCTACCAATTACAACTATGCCAAGTAAAAAACTGGATTCATAAAAGTTTGTTTGTGTTCTATAAAACGATTCTCTCTTGACCCTGCCTATAATAATTGACATCTTGTTTTTGCAAAAGAATCTAGTTCTCAATTCTCCTATGTGAAAAACGGTGTGAAGCCTTCTGCATTGGGAAAAAATTGTGAGAGAGGGACTTCACAACCACTTCAGGTTTTGAAGACGGAACTTCTATGATAGTGATGAAGGAAATATAACATTTTATGTAGAGGACTAACATAATTATTGAAGTACATTTGTGGTTTGTTCGTGAATTATTACGATTAAAACCACATTTTCACTTCACCAAATAATATGCACTGAAAAGTAAAAAAAAAAAAATTGCGTATTCTTCTACAACTTAATAATCAACTTACTTTTTCTACTCATCAACATGTAGGAACGATTGTTGTATTGGAGTCGGTGTCAGCCAAGGTAACTACATACATAGTTATAGGTGAGATGTGCTTGTGTAACGCGCGCGACTTTTCACCCAGGAGGGAATCCAAATAATTTTCACCTGTAATAATAAAGCCCCCATATTCATCAGTTATTTTTTTTCACATTAGCTCCACACATGAGGCTCTGAGGAAAATAATTTCTCTCAAGGCCTACGTCATCTTTGGGGATGCTGCGTGGAGGGTAAAGGAAGGAGAGCAAGTTCTGGGAATGAAAAATGTAGGAATCTGACCATCAATCTGTCCAGGAATGCCGAACATATGAATCCATTCGTCACCTTGCGGTATAACGCGATGGAGATGGGTCGAGAGAGTCCGCCTGGAGAGGTAAAGAGGTCTCCCTCAACCAGTCCATCGCAATCCAGCCCGCCACGCAGAAACGCGTGTGCCGCCAAGACCTAGATAAACCTCATCCCCGTGAACCCGGGCACCACAATACCGTAATAATTCGTCTTGCTATCATCTAGTTAGGAGACAGTCGGTCTATAAAATATTTTTACCGACAAGTCTCAACACGGTAAAATTTCACGCAATTTCGGAATGCTTCCGAGGTTCAATTGTACAAACAACCGAAATCCTTCGCAAGGTAGTCACATTATAAAAGTTTGAGCACCTTACCGATGTGATTTTTTTAAATTTTGTCATCCGGTCGGCCCGGGTCTCCCATTGTCCGTTCATTTAATGGCCGTTTCCATTGTCCGCCAGTGTATTGTTTTATTATTTAATATTATTTGTTTATTTATTTATTTTTCCGCCCGCAATGTGAGCCAACGTACACTGGTATTAATAAACACGGGTCACGGGAAAGAAGCGGAGTTATGTTTTGTGAGTTGGCGCTTTTTTTAATTAGTGGCTTGATGTTTTTATTTGTTCGCATTGTAAATGCGGTAATGTTAGGTGATTTGTTGAATGATACGAAACATAATAAAAAAATGTAATTTATGGTAGGGCAATATATTTTAATAGTCTTACAGGTCAAAATAAATTAATGAAACGTACGCGGTACCTGTTCATGATTATTTTCTTTTTAATTTATTTATATGTTTGTTTTTGTTATAAAGAAAACATCAGTACAAAGAAGCTTTGACTGTCCAACTAAGAAGTTCCAACTCCCGTTCTAGGACAGTCAAATGACAGAAACATAATATAGAAAAATATTATGATAGAAAAATAATAACATGATAGAAAAATAATACATAAGAAAAATAATACTCTTAATTATAAATAAACTATAAGAAAAATAATACATATCTCTACATACCTATTATAAAGTAAAGTCCCCCGCGCCGTCTTTCTGTCTGTCTGTCTGTCTGTCTGTTCGCGATAAACTCGAAAACTGCTGAACGGATTTTCATGCGGTTTTCACCAATAGATAGAGTGTTTCGTGAGGAAGGTTTAGGTATGTAATTTGTCAAGGATTTATGTAAATTGGTTGAAACATAACGATAATTGTTAGACGTGTCGGAAAAAAGTCCAGCCGCCTGGTAGCTTTCATCGAAAACGCTGTTTAATCCTTTTGGGATATAACAAAACAATTAATGGTGGGATATTCCTCTTTTATAGATCTACAAAAAAGTCCGCGAAGGCATTTATCTATCTTTTACGGATAGCTTACGAAGTAAGTTTGAAGTCAATCAAATGGGCCATGAGCTACCTCACAACCGTGAACCTGGAACGAGTAGCATTCCACTTCGATCCGGAAGTAGATTATTGTGCCGACAATTCCGTGATAATCGGGGAAATGACAATCATTTGTCAATGTTGTAAAGCGTTAAAATACAACGGCGAATCACCTGGATTAAGTTGTGCTGGTGGTAAAGTAAAATTGCACAATTGGTCCCACCACCAGATCCATTATGTTTCGTGAGGAAGGTTAGGTATGTAATTTGTCAAAGATTGTCTATCTTATAAAAAATTGTCACGTACAATGGGATAATTGGAAAGTTGTTTAGATGGATACAGTATTAATCTTTATTTACTTAAATACGTTAGTTACCCCAAGCATTTCATTCACATTATTATAATCTTTCACACCATCTCTATGTATTATAAATTAAAGTCCTCCGCGGCATCTGTCTGTCTCTTCGCGATAAACTCAAAGAAGGAGGTGGTTACAAAGGTTTGATTTTACAACGTGTTTTATTAGCCACAGCAACGCGTGGCCGGGTCAGCTAGTTAATTATAAATAAACCATAAGAAAAATAATACATATTAATACAAAGTTAATGAAAGCAGTGAAGAAGAAACAAACAGAAAATACCTGTATACAGTGACCTTGTTAAAATATGTACTGGGAAATTGTTTAATTAGTACAGCTTTATACTTCAGTAGAGGCATACAAAAATATCAGAATCATTAGCATAAATGGTTTTCAAAAATGAAAGTGTTTTCCAATCGTACTTTAAAGAACTTAATCAGCCATTACAATAAATCTAAATCCGAAAGAAGCTTCGTAAGCAAAATATTTTATACTGCAAAAGCAGTATACAAAAGACTCTCAATTAATTTGTTCCAGCAAGAAAGAAATTAAAATCATTTTTTTATGAACATGTGGGTAGTTACCTCACAAGAGCCCCCAGCTGCTCCTAATTTTCGGGAGCCTTCTTTTACGTTAGCTCCCTCGGGAAAAAAAGAGTGAGCAATTCAAACGCGGTAGAAGTGAAACCTTCAGAAAACTAACGTAGACAAGAGTGGGGAGGCTACGAAGCACCGTATAAAGAAGATACTTATAGACTACGAAGTACGGCACAAATATGAGACCGATTATACTATCTCTTTCTGGCGAAGGTATAATCCTGTATATGTATTTGTTTGTTCGTTTTAGTGTCACCATTTTGACGACGCAATGCGACGGTGCGAAAGTTTTCACTTCAAGAATTCCCTCAGATCCTATGTCATCTAAAGTGATGCTGTTTGGAGGGTCTTTTTAGGAAAAGGAAGGAGATGAAGTTCTGGGAAGGAAAAAAGTGCGAGGGGTGGGTGGGAAACTGGGGGGGGGGGGTCAATGTGTCCAGGTCTGACGAACGTACGAATCCATCGCTCCCACTGCAGTGCAAAATGATGAGGCGAGAGGGTCCAGCTGGAAATGTTTAGGTTAGGTCTCCAACAACCAATCTCTCCCGTTCAACGTATGTACCGCCAAGACCTAGACAGGTCTTCGTTTCAGTCAGTGTTTCGTTGCGTTCGGTGACTTATCAGGGGTGCCTGGGTAAATGGGGTGAGCGGAAGCGTCTGCCGTGGTAGGCCCGATGCGGAGAGACTGGTTGAGGGAGACCATTTAACCTTTCCAGCAGGACTCTCCAAAAACATCGCCTTGCAACGCAGTGGGAGGGCTAGATTCACACGTCCGAACATACTGAACACACTGACTAACAGACTTTTATATCATACCTTTTTTCTTCCCAGAACATAGTCATGTTCTTTTCCTTGAAAGATCCCTGAAAGAATTTTTTTCGCAGAACCTCCTGTGTAAAGCTATTGTAAAAAAAGACAATCGAAATTAGTATGATTGCTTATTAAACACGTAAATATTTTTTATTAATTAATTGTAAAATTTCACTAATTAAATTAATTTGCGCGCTAAAAGCTTTGATTGCATTCAGCGAGCTTTGTTTTTCAATTCCGATATTTACAAAATTTTAAACATTTTCTTCTTTTGGAAGGCTTTCCACCATCGATTTATTAAGGACATATGTTCCTATGCCAAAAAGGAAACATTAAAGTTGTAACGTAATTATTTTCATGGTTCTTATTCAGTCAGTACTTGCTCAGAAAGAGTATTATTAATTTCGGGTGCCGTTGGAACGATTGATAACAAATTCAAATTGCCTGGACGGTTGCTCGATTGTTTTTGAAAAAAAAAGCAGAAACGGTTGTAAGGGTGACGTGATGACATAACAATGGACTGGTCGGAAGTTTGATTTGTAAGGAGTTTTAATACTCGTAAATGATTGTGTAAATTTGCAATATTATGCGACTACACCTTCAAATTAGTGCTGTGAAGAAATATTGCTTGACGCTCGTAATTTCGCGGCAAACAACCCACCGATAAATAGCCATTGGGATTTACTGATCACAGCTTGATACATTGATGTTTTGGTCGGGCGTGTTTACAGCCACGTACAATCCAATATCACCGAGGACAACTTTGATGAAGATTGCAGGCGCTTCTAAAATGACATCAACAATCTAGAACTATCCTTTCAATGCTCAAAGATGGCCATTGGACGCATTGTGATCAGCGGGCCTTTGTGGATGGACTGGAATCTTGGATGCTTCACGGTGTCATGGGCTTGCGAAGCGGCAGCTCTGGGGCTCTTCTCCAACTATCTGGAGCCCTTGTCGCTGAGGTTAGAAGAGGTGCGCCATATTAACTATCGCAAGCTACGAATGATCATTTGGAGTGGATTCTACTAAAATAACTGAATTATCTCTCTCTCTCTCTCCATCTACATTTTTTTGAGTTTACAAAGGTATTTATGTAGATTATGTTTTTGCTTGTCAATAATAACAAGTACATTTTGTTTAATGTGAGTTCTTTTATTTACATCAGATAGTAGCTTTCTTTTATCCCACGCAGGACCCTGAGATGATGATGAGAGCTCATGCATACGGAATTTCTCTGCTAACTGAGAAAGGTGCGTGTCAAAGTACAACACCCCGTAAACATGATCTCGTAAACTTAATTTCCAAAATTAAATTTTACAACAAGGCTCAAGTGTGTTCAAAATTCATCTTGTAGTATCTTCCGATATAATTAAGCTGATATTTCAAATTGTCTTTAGATGAAATTTTAATAGCGTTGCTGTGACGCCAGATGGCGGAGTGCGTCAGAGATGATATAAAGAAAACGGTTCCATGACAGTTGATCCTCGACAGTTGGCCCCCCATCATACTTATGTATATATAATATGCAGTCAGTTTCACGGTACATATATCTACTTATCCTACTAATCCTACTAATATTATAAAGGCGAAAGATTGTATTGATATATGTTTGTTACTCTTTCACGCAAAAACTACTGAATGGATTTAAAAAATTCTTTCACTAATAGAAAGCTACATTATTTGCGAGATCTATAGGCTATATATATTGGTAAGCTCTTGCGATGAATAATCTCGTTTTCTGTCACTAACAAAATCGATTTATTGCAAACATCAGATAAAAAGCAAACCAGTTGTCGCCTTGGAAACGATGTTTTGTTTTTTTTTTTTAATTAGGCAATTCACCCTAAAAAGAGTGCTTTGTTGGCGTCGTACTTAATCTCTAAAAATGAATCACCAAAATGTATGTATGTGCATAAACCCGAACGACTGCACCAAATTGGATAATTCTTTTTTTTTGTTCGTTATTCTGTATAAAACTGTTGTTGAGTTCTGGCATTATGAAATTCGTTTAAAAAATTATAATAGATGGCACGCGAGCAGTTTGAAAACTGAATGTATCGGGAATGAATGTGTGGAATGCGTGAAAGGGTGGAGTGGCGAGGGGGGAAGAGGTATTGGGAGGGTGTTGGTGAAGGGGGAAGAGGGTCGGAGGAGGGATTAGGGGAGGGAAAGGGGGGAGGTAAGGATAGGGAAAGGGGAAGGATGAAGGAGGGTGTGGGGGTGGATAGGGGGTGGGGGGAAGGGGTTGATGAGGGGCACTCCCATCAACCCCTTCCCCCGTAGTCCCACTGGCTCCAGACTGGAGTAGTTGGGACTCTTGTGCGGTACTCATGTAAAAAAAAAAGTCTTGCATCCTTTGCGGATCTCCAAAGGATCTCCATTTCTCACACGATTGTACATTGTTTTACAACACATTCGCCTCAGGGATCTCATTTCTTCATTGCACACTTGACCTTTTAAATAGAAAAAGGTCACTGTGTACCTACCTAGCTTTTGAAAAACTCTGTGAAAAGCCCGAGCAACGCCGGAGTTTTTAGCGCGTATTAAACATTAAGCGATTTTTATAAATTTATTGCGGCATTATATCATTTTCTCCGAGTATTTTATCGGTAACTTCTTTAAACAAAGGTAGTCTAAAGATAGTGGCTCAGCCGAGGAGGGTGAGGTGGGGGGGGGGGAGAAGCAGGTGGGCGGCGGTAGAATGCAATTAGCGACGAATAAATTACAGACTGTCTCAGGTCGTAGGTAAAGACCAGGTATAGAATAGACGTCCAACAGCCATTCTCGAATCTCTACTATAAATTACTCGTAATAAGATGGGAAATCGATCAAAAAATTAATCAGTCGACTAACTAAGAAAGAAAAAAAATTAGTTTCCTTCATGATTCCACGATACAAGTTAGATCACCACCGTATTCCCAAAAAAAAGACGCTTTACAAATTATCCAAATCTACACATGATTAACAGCAAGAACCGGAAGGATTTCAACCAGTGATTGCTGAGCAAATATGTTGTAAAAATGTAGAACTTATTTTGCTGTCCGATTTATGAAACAATACAAATATTTTTTTAATAACACATCACAGCTGATTAGTCAGATCTAACCCAGCGGGTCACGTGATAAGCATTCTGTCGCATTCAGGATAACAGTAACATGCGGAACAGCGCACGTATCACGTACTCTGTCGCGACGTTTAGGAGTGTGATCAGTGGCGACGCGCGATTGAAAAATATTGTTTAGATTTTAATTGTATAAAAATATCATCGGTCTGCAAAATGATATCTTATTTTTTACCCCAAATATGCTCAGGAATTGCCGGTTAAAATACTTCAGGTTACATCATGTGTATAATAAATATATACGCATACGGTGTCCGGGAGAAAAGTATGCTAATTTCGGTAGGTGATTCTACATGATGGCATGTAGAAGTAAAAAAGATAAACTTGTTTCAACAATTTTTTTCGCATACTGAAATATTTTCCCGAAGAAGATTTCATTTTTCCTTCAAACTATTTGTGTTTTTACCCAGAAAACTATCTTACATTTTTTTTTAAATTTGTATCTCAAGCGAGTATATTAAGAAAAACAGCCAGGTACTTCGCCATCGTATTTTTCCTTAATTCCTTACCTCCAGCTTCACAACATACCCCAAATTGGGATACCATAGTCTAACTGGCTTCAGACGGCTGTGATCAGTTGGTACTCCTGTGCGCTAAATGTGATTCATAATATTGTAGGTGTGGATATTTTTTATGTGAATACTACACAAGAGTGCCAAATGCCCGCAGCCAGTGGGACACGATGTATGACATCCTCAATTGTGTGTGGTAGAACGACAGGAGGCGGAAGGCAAAAAATTCACGTTTGTGGTTTAAGAGGGCATTACCAGAGAAAGCCGGAAATACGTCATTTTCAAAAAAGTTTTTAGACGTATTGACTCTTTTCAACAAAAAATTATAAATGGATTTCGAAAGATTGTTCTTTTATCTAGCATAGTTATGTAATAAATTTTTAGATTTTTTTTTAATTTTTAGTATAATAAGGTTATTCCATAGGTCGTTGGCAGATTTGTTAAATTTTCAAAAAAGTTTTTGTATTATACCACACCCATTTCAAATAATGTAATCATGCAGTAAAATAAATCAATACATTATCTAGCAAAGTTATGTATTAGAATTTTAATTTTAGTTTCAATAAAATCATTAAAAAATATGTACGTACATGTGTTTCTTGACGAAAATTGGTCCATTTGTGTATTTATTTGCGCACTTACAAACTAATATATTTCAGATTTTTTTAACATTCTTATTAAATTTAGACATTATTGAAAAATGATAAATACTTATAATCAAAAAATAACTACAAAAAGTACACTATTTTAATAGTTTTATCATCACGCCTTTCAGCATTTTTGGATGAAGGTATAAATTAAAGCTAATTTGGATTGAAATAAATTCGATATTGAGTTATAATTTTAAAAAGCTGGTACGGAGAAAAATCAATCTTTCTCATTGTAACCGCCCTGCACGATCGGAAGAACAACTTTCGACGAAATGTGGATTTTTGTCCGCTGGCTGGTTAAACGCTCTTAAACCTTCCAGTAGTCGCACCCTTGCGCCGATCATAAGCAGTTGCGTGAGGTCTGTGATTCCGTAACTTTAGGCGTCTGGTTTTAGAAGACGACTGAATATTACATGATATCGTATATAGCACGTAATAAAAAAAAGTCTTTTATCTATATAAATAATAAAGAAAAAATATATAAATTGATAATCTCTTTTTAATTTGAACGTTATAGTGTAAGTTTGTGAAATCTCAATTTTTTAGACATCTGAAACAAAACAACACTATAAATCAATATAATAACGAAACAAGATAAAATTTTACAACTACTTATTTGCGTACAACGCATTTACGTAAAATAAAACTAAGTTCTAAATAATATGATATAAATATCATTTCAGCTCTCAATATTATTCAAGAGATTTTTAAAGAACACAACCAGTCGCACGCGGAATCTGAGACCGCAAATATAAACAAAAGAACACGTGCATTTGCGACGAATGTTACTGGGGTACAGAGGAAATGTATCTCAGTCCCCCAAGGATATCATGAAAGCGCAATTGTCTATTGTTTATAGTTAGTGCATAATCAGTAAAATAAGTTCGCTGCGGTCTCACAGACCGCGCGCGATCGCTGAAGGTTTAAAAAGGATTTAAAACACAAAGAGTCTACTCAAAAATTGGATTGGAATAAAGCGATTCATTTTTTCGATCGATTTTTTCGAGAGAAGCGTATGCGAATTTAACCCTTCGCATTCGAAGAATGGCACGCCTAAATGGCTGCAGGATGTATCGGAACGCTTCGTATGATTATACGGCGGGAGGGGGAAGTGGGAGGTGGAGTTGAAGGGGAGGGGGGGGATAGTAGGCACGGTCTGGGGTCCTGGGGTAGTTTATTCTACTCGTGGAGGGAGGTTACCTTTATTAGATTGAGAGTTGTGCTGAAATTTGTCCTTATTAAAATTTACCACTCGGAGTTTAAATTTATTGCGATATAAAGGAGGTTTCTATGAAGTGAAATATATTGTATAAAGGTAAAATTTAATATTATTGTTTTCGTTTCACAAAAACGATATTTTTTTATGTAACCACGAAGATATTGCCGGAGTAAGTGGGCAATGGCATTTATAATTTGGTTCCGCGACTTTTCATTCCACTACAAAATATCTCCGACAAAATATCCTCCGACAAAACATACCACGGACAAAACATCCCCTAGCAAAATGTCTACTAAAACCTAACCTTACCTAACCAAACCTAACAAAAAAAGGAAACAAAAATAATACAGACATCCAATGAAGACATTTTGTTAGGTTAGGTTAAGTTTTAGTAGAATATTTGGTCGGAGGATATTTTGTTGGAGATGAAAACGCGCATTTCCCTCCGTGGTTAACTTTTTATTTTTATTTTTTATATGAATACCGCACAAGAGTCCCCGTCTCCCGTCTGAAGCCAGTGAGACTATGGCATCCCCAATTGGGGTATATAGTGAGGCTGAAGGTAATGGGAAGGGGAAGGAGATGAGGAGGAGGAAGGTGGGAGTACCTGGCTATTCAAATCTGGTCATCAAACACGGCTAAAGCCATTTCAAGCAACGTTTCAATTCTGAATGGTGATACTGATAGTATCTTCCACTCCGGAACGTGCCGCAAATATACTTTAAATTATTTGAAATGAATACCTTGAGAAATAACACAAATAAATCAATTTATTTGTAAAAATAAAATCTTTTATATCCAAACCATTTTCTGCCACTAGTGGAGTACCGCAAGGTAGTCATCTTGGCCCAATTTTATTTCTTATTTTTATAAACGACATAGTCAAATGCTTTAAAGAGTCAAAGTATTGCTTTTCGCTGAGGACATTAAATTATATAAAGAGATAACTATCCTTAATCACTGTGAAATTCTTTAATCAAATATAGACATGTAGAGAATGACAGCGATTTCATTTTACAGCCATAAAGTAATTTTGTATAAGGGTATCCCTGAGATCTGAGCGCTTGTGGGCCAGACGCCAGAATAAACTCGTAGGCAACTTCATTCCCTTACTTGCGCCCTTTTGGGTCGTTCGTCGCTGTTCGCTGTCATACTCGCCATTTTTCCTTCAAATCCTTCTGAATCGAACTTTTGTCGTGTCATGCTTTGTATCCAACATTCAATAAACGCGGAGTCCGGAACCTCAACCTGTGTATTAATTTATCTTCATACCTTGGCTACATTAGTAAGTACGATCCTACCAAATAAAGTTCTTGCCAAATTGGTGAACCCAACGTATACACATGGATAATGGCGGACAACCAGCAGCGAGCGACCATCATGGCGCAGGGAAGGAAATCCTGAGGTATCATATCCCGGTGAGTTACCTTTCAATTTTAACTAAAATAACAGTGCATCTTTTGCTCTTATTGCTTTTCACTAGGGAGACCTCAGTAAAACTTTAAATATAATATGCATCGCATATTCCGTCATATATTTCGATAATGACGGCCTAAACAGTGCATGGGTTTTCAAGCAAAGTATTATTATTCTAAAACAAATATTTTTTAAATGTAATTAATAATTAATCATTCAATCATATCAAACATATCTTGATTTTTTACTATATACCCACATGGATTATGTAAATCAATCTTCCGATAACAGGATTTTAAAGTCAAAATATTGTAACCTTTACGACCTTTCAAATAAATACTATGATCTCTCATAAATTATCAAACCAACTAATCATTATTTCTTTTCGTTTCTTCAAAAAAGAATTAAACTGCGTTGTACCATCTATTTCAGGGGAACAAACTGACATTTCATGACCGAAGTACTTAAGGCGGAAACACAACGCGGCAGGTCCGGTAAATTCTACGCCGGGACGGATTCCAGCGCTGCAAGCCCGAAACTGGGACTCGCAACAATAACATTTGGCTGTCATCAGTTCTTTTGTTTTGCTCTTTCAAAAAATATTCTTAAACCAATCTTTTTATTGTGTTTTGGCTGTAAAAAGTTTAGTGTGTTGGAATCTTCTCCCCCCTGATCTTCCAGGAGTCACTTCTTGCTGCTCATTTTCAGATATTTATATAATTTTTTTACTTCTATCTCTTTTTATATAAGCTGTAATTTTTTGAACAATGGAGGAGGATTTCCCTCCTGTACCCCTTACAAAGCCCCCAGATCCCCCTCCTGACCCTCCAGATGGAGACATTTCAGATAAAATAGACTTTTCAGAACATTCAAACATTTCAGACAATGAATCTGTCATCCTAACCTCAATTAAAAAAAGAAAATTTAGTCCCCTTTCCCCAAAAAAACATGATTCACCTTTGTCTTCTCAGTCCCCTCCAGCTCTTCCTCAACCTCCTCCAACAATCTTTTACTCTACTCATTCCCGTGGCCCCTACATTGTATATGCGCAAAAAACTGAACAAGGTAAAACCATCCATCCTCTTGAATTTGGTAAATTTCTTTCAAATAACAAGAACCTTTCGATTAAACCTGGAGGTGTTAAAGCCGAGGGTCGCTTCCGAATCTCTGTTGAATTCCTGTCAGGTTCAGCCGCCAACAACTTTATCAAAAATATATTTATTTCATCTAATTCTAAATTCAAGGCGTACATCCCAACTTTCAATGTCACTCGAATGGGCCTGGTCAGGGGTATCTCGACCGATCTGTCCATTCCAGAAATCCTATCCTCACTTTCAACCCCCCAACATATCGGCAATCCCATAAAAGCCAGGAGGCTAAATTATAAGGACACCTCTGAGGGCATCGTTTCCTGGAAGCCCTCCCAATCTGTCGTCATCACATTCGAAGGACAATCTCTTCCCTCCCATATTTATTTATTTTTCAACTCCTTACCAGTTGAAATGTACACTTATCCCACCACTCAATGTTTCAACTGCTGCCGTTTTGGTCATACCAAAGCTGCATGCAGATCCCCTCCCAGATGTTTCAAATGTGGAGAAAACCACTCGGCTGACCAATGTTTTTCTCTCTCTTCACCTAAATGTTTTAACTGCTTAGGCGCTCATTCCGCCATTAACTCTTCTTGCCCCGAACAATCTCGCCAAAAAAATATAAAAATTTCTATGGCCTCTGAGAACTTGTCTTTTCTGCAGGCTTCTAAATTATTCCCGCCTGTAAAAAAATCATTTTCCGAGGTTTTAGCCAGTAACTCTTCATCCAACCCTCTCGCCACCTCCTCAACATCTTCCCGTTCAACAAAATTCACATACAAAAACCCTATCTCTAAACAGGCTCGTGGATACGATCAGCAACAACACAACTCACTTCTCTTAAATCCCAATGGTTCTCCTCTTTCACACGCCACAAATGGGTGCGCAAACAATTATAATTCATCTTCAACAAACTATCAAAAGCTTTCTGAACAACTCTCCCAAGATAATTCTTCATTTATTCAAACTCTTATTATGCTTCTAATTGACCTAATTTCTTCTCAAACTAATCTACCGTCCAACGCTGCTTCTATTATTTCCACATTAAAATCATTTATTCAAAATGGCTCTTCAAGATGTCAGAATTCTTCAGTGGAATAGCCGCAGTGCTATTTCTAACAAATCAAACCTTCTTAACCTATTAAATTCAAACCTTGTTTCTGTGGCTGCTGTCTCGGAGACATGGTTTACTCCATCCACCCACTTTAATGTGGGAGGGTACTCCTGTCTCCGCGATGATCGCCCGGAAGGTACGGGCGGTGGTGCTGCCCTTTTTATTAAAAAATCCCTTCCGTTTTTCCCAATAAATAATATCAAACCCCCCAATGCTGACTTTCAAATGGTTGCAGCTAAAATAAAGGACACTTCCTTTGTTTCTATCTATCTTCCCCCAACATCGCACTTCAATAAACAAGCGTGGTTGCAAATTGTCCGTCAACTAAGCCCTCCTTTCTATTTATTGGGTGATTTTAATGCCCATTCCCCCGTCTGGGGTTCTGCTTTCTGTGATCGAGACGGTCGAAGTGTGATGGATTTCCTAGATGAATCCAACCTTTTTCTTTTGAATGACGGATCTCCTACTAGAATCTCTCGCCCCAACACAAACCCCAGTGCAGTGGATCTCTCCATATGCTCTATTAATCTGGCACCTCTCTCCTCGTGGGTGGTGTCCCCCGACCCCTGCTCCAGTGATCATTTCCCGATCACCATCACTTATCAAACTTCTTCCCATTCAGACAAGGCCCATATTTCGACAAAGATTAAAACAAAACACACCAAATGGGACGAATTTAACTCACATATGGATAAGTTTATACAAAATTTATCCTATACCGATACATTATCTGTCAAAGATGACTACGATAACTTCAAATCAATGCTCGTAACTGCAATCAATAAATCAAATCCTCCCCCTAAAACCAAATCTCTCAAAAAACTCCCTCCATCTCCCTGGTGGGATGAGGAATGTTCCAAAGTAGTGAGAATTCGGAAAGCTAAATCTCTTTCCTATCGTCACAATATGACTATGGAGAACTATCTCATATACAAAAATGCCGAAGCCAATGCCAAAAGGGTATTGAGGTCAAAAAAAAAATCCGGGTGGTACAACTTCTGCAGTTCAGTATCTCCGAACACTCCAATTTCGGAAGTTTGGTCTATGATTCGAAGATTTCGATCCTCCTTCAGTCCAACATCTCCTCGAGCTTCTCATTCTAAATGGATAGACGAGTTCTTGGACAAAATTGCCCCCCCTTCTGTACCTAACTTAGATGAAATAACTCCAATCCACAACACTCCTATGTCTGATCATTGGCTTGACTCTCCATTCACTTTAATTGAATTAAAAAATTGTTTATCAACAGTCAAGGACTCATCTCCAGGCAGAGATGGTATACCTTATAGCATTATCAAAAATAGTAATGATATTGTTCTAAATCACTTTTTAAGCATCTTAAATAAAATCTTCCAGACTGGCATAATACCTGATGACTGGAGTTCTCAAATAATCATCCCAATTCTAAAATTAAACAAATCACCCAATTCTGGATCCAACTATAGGCCAATTGCTCTTTCATCCACCCTTAGTAAAATTTATGAAAAATTAATTAAAAACCGGTTAGAATTTTTTGTCGAGAGTAATAATCTTCTCTCTCCATCCCAATTTGGATTTAGGAAAAAGAAATCTACACAAGATAACCTCGCCATCATCAGCACTGATATTAATTTATCCATTTCTAACAAAGAAGTATGTCTTGCAGTCTTTATAGACATAGAAGGCGCCTTTGACAATGTTTCCATCCCAATTCTTAAAAAAAAACTTTTAGGCCTTGGCTTACCCCTCATGTTTGTCCAATCTATTATTAATCTTTTTCTCGATAGGAAAATTTTCATTGAGCTACCAGATGTTACTCCTCAGTGTAGGTCAATTTGGAAGGGTTTACCCCAAGGCGATGTATTATCCCCCTTACTGTATAATATATACACACACGATATGCATGTCACCATTCCCCCTCAAGTAAAAGTTGTTAAGTTCGCAGATGACATAGCTTTCTTCTTATCATCCAAAATCATTCCATCCGCCGTCAAATATCTTAATGAAGCCATGGATGCCCTTTGCACATGGCTTACTTTAAATGGTCTTGAACTTTCAGTACAAAAGAGTCAGTGTGTTACCTTCTCAAATCGTCATAATAACCCCCCTGTTCAAATTTTATTTAAAAACTCTCCAATCCCCAATGCTTCCGAAGTAAAATTTTTGGGAGTAACATTTGATAGGAAACTTAAATGGTCTTCCCACATTAATTATATAGTTACTAAATGTGAAAAAAATTTAAATATGATCAGATCATTGACTGGCGTTTGGTGGGGTGCTCATCCTATCTGCATTAAGTTGCTCTACAATGCACTTATTCGAAGTCATCTCGACTATGCCTGCCCACTTTTTAGTACTGCATCCAAAAATGCACTCAGTAAATTAGACAAAATTCAATCTAAGTCATTGCGAATAATAACTGGCGCGATGCAATCGTCGCCCATCAATTCCCTTCAAGTAGAATGTTCTGATCCTCCTCTTTATTTAAGGCGTCAATTATTTGCTGACAAATTTGTTCTTAAATGTTTAAATTCTAAAAGTCATCAGATTATTCCCAGAGTCTCGTTGTTCAACGACTCAACACATTCATCTACAATCAGAGCTCGAACTAAACCTCTCCCTGCCATCTGTAAAAATTTTCGCTCTCTCTCAGAGCTTCAAATTATCAAAAATGATCTTCTTCCTTTGTACAAATTAAAATATAGTCACGTCACCCTATCCCCAACGATTTTAGAAGGGATTGGCATCCTTAAAAGTCATTCCAATCTCCCAGCCCGTACTGTCAATAATATGTTCAATGACATTATTTCTTCTAAATGGCCCAACTCTTCTCTTTTATTTACTGATGGCTCCAAATCTCCGGACTCTCCTAACTGTGGTATTGGTATTAACGTTTACCACAATAATTCTAATGAAAGAATATTTTATTCAATTTCAAACCAATTTTCAATATTTTCTGCCGAGTGCATTGCGATTATTGAATCTCTCAAATATATAATAAAAAATAATTTTGAACATTCTCTTGTTCTCTCTGACTCTCTCAGTTCCCTCCAAAAACTTAAAACAAGTCCTCTTCTTCATCCTGATGATCACTTTGTATGTCTTATTCGAGTATTGATAACCTCCATTCAAAGCTCTGGAAAAACTGTCACTCTGATTTGGATTCCTGGACATGTTGGCATAGTGGGTAACGATATTGCTGATTCCTTGGCAAAACAAGGAGCGTCTAACCCTACCGTTGCCCTCGTAAACCATGTTCCCCTGTCTGATATTTTTTCCATCATCAAAGATAGATCCCGCAATGATTGGTCAGAGTATTGGAACATTGCTAGTCAATCCAAGGGTGCCCGCTACGCCTCAATACAAAGGACTATCCCATCAAAACCGTGGTTTCAAAAATTCCCCCATTTTTCCAAAAAAGAAATCTCCTTACTTATTCGTATGAGAATCGGACATTGTTCCGTTCCTTCTCACCTTTATAAAATTCATGTGCTTGACTCCCCAGATTGTACGTTCTGTGGTCTAGATGTGGGAACTTTAGATCACATATTTTTTGATTGTCCCTCTCTAAATAAATATCCTCTCTTCTATCAAGCGTTATCAAAAATTGCCTCTCCTCCATTCAACATCTCATCTCTTCTAAGTCTGAACTGTACTCCAATCTTCCATAAAATTCTGAAATTTGCACATTTAAATAAAATTAATATATAAATTCACCTTTCCTTTCTCTGTAATTATAAATGATGGCCTAGAACACCCTTGAAGGGTGAAAGCCAGAAATAATTGAAAAAAAAAAAAAAAAAAAGCCCGAAACTGCCGATTTCATCAGAGCGGCAGGCAGAGAAAACACTTATCACAGAATTCAACGCTTGTGGAAACCATCGCTACAGACACGTAAATTAAAAAAAAGTTCATCATTAATTTTATTTCAGCATTTTTAAATTATGTTACATTGTTTGATGGGTTGATTCCTACCCAAAATGTTGCAATTCAGCACATGTTCTCTTTAAGAAATTTTTAGAACTTGTGTGAATACATGTGAAATTATACCTACCTACAATCCATAATAATGCTACCAATTTGCACATTTCTGTTCAAGTATACTATTGAAATTCAGTAATATTTTAACATTTCTTGGAACTACGAATATTTTACAGATTATTTTACAAATGATATTTGTAAATTAAGTCCTACAGACAGTACATTCTAATTTTAAACTTTGCTGAACGCTTTCTATGTAACAATCGATGGAATCTAGTACAAAATATTGTTAATTTTTTAAAAATTTTGCCAAAAATTTTAAATAATTTTTTTAATTAATACGGGTAATAATTTAAAAAAAAAAAACATATTTCACATATGATTCATTTCTTGCAATATTTTTCTTGCCAAATTGCCATACGCTTTCTGCCATATTTGCCAATTTTGAATGTAATGCGAAATGACCACTTCTGACGAAGACTTCCACTTCGAACAAATCTTCGGAACAAATTCAACGGCAGAAGCCAAGAAAAAAACACAATCAACCATGGAATCTACCAGCTCTAATAACTCCGATCAAGCGATACACCACGTTTCAGTAAAGCTCCCCTCTTGCTGGAAGGAGAATATTCAACTTTGGATAGTCCAAGTAGAGGCTCAGTTTGCGAATTCACGTATTAAAGATGACTTCACCAAATATAACATCATCGTCGCAGCCTTAGATTCGCAAACTCTACAAAGCGTGAGTGACATAGTCACGAAACCACCAATAACGGACAAATATACTACCCTCAAGACCGCGCTTATTGATCGTCTGCAGGATTCTGCGGAGAAGCGCCTAGCTCGCTTGCTTACTGGAATCCAACTTGAAGACCGGAAACCAACCGAACTCTTAAGGCACATGTTAGAACTAGCTGGTCCAGCTTTAGCGGAGAGCGCAATAGTTCGTACATTATGGTTGCAGCGCCTACCGCAACATGTGCAGGCAATATTATCAGCACTCACGGAAAATAATGTGAGCCAACTGGCGTCCACGGCTGACAAAATATTAGATGTTTACCAATCATCAGATTGTAGTGTCGTCGACCGCAATAATAAACCATGCACATCAAGATCGGAATCCACGGAAACTTCAATATTACTCCAACTTCAACAACAAATTTCCGCACTAACCCGTGAAGTATCTCAATTGAAGCTTACTCAGACGAACCAATCTTCAAACTTTCGAGGAAAACGAAATCAAAGTCCTCGTAGGAACTACTCGTATCAAAATTCGACACAGAGGAACTTCACAAGCAGACCTAGGTCTCGGTCCCGTGATAAATCTCCAAATAGAAACAATAATGGCATCTGCAGTTTCCACAGAAGATTCGGGGAAAAAGCATACAGGTGTTTGCAACCATGTTCATTTACCAAGAAAAACTCGGAAAACGACAACGGAACCTCACAGTAGGGACATGTGAGATTCCCAGCAAAACTTGTCGTCTCTTCGTATATGACCAACAAACTAGGCAAAAATTCCTTGTCGACACGGGCGCCGATATTTCAGTCCTCCCAAGAAACCAGTCTTATAACAAGAATAATGTCACTTCCGACAACTGCCCCACTACCCTGTATGGAGCGAATGGAAATCCAATCAAAACGTATGGTACAAGGACCGTCGAGCTTAATTTTGGCCTTCGACGAGCATTAAAATGGCGATTCATTGTCGCTGATGTTTCAAGACCCATACTAGGAGCTGATTTTCTTCACAATTTTAACTTAACAGTGGATCTCAAGAAAGCAACCGTTGCAGACCAATCTACAGGACTATTAATCAGGGGAATAACCTACAAAGGACCAACTTCTGGAATCTCTACTATTTCTACTGTACAAAAATATAGGGACATCCTGAATAAATACCCGAACTTAACAAGGCCTAACATGAAAATCCCTGATAAAAAAAGACACACTGTAACACATTGTATAGAGACCAAGGGACCTCCTGTTACTGAGCGTGCTCGTAGACTCGCACCAGCTCTACTTGAAGCAGCCAAAAAGGAATTTAAATACCTTATGGAGCAAGGGATTTGCAGGCCATCAAAGAGTAATTGGGCCAGCCCCTTGCACATGGTTAGAAAACCGAATGGCGAATGGCGTCCATGTGGGGACTATCGCCGCTTGAACGCCCAGACAATTCCGGACAAATATCCCATACCGCAACTGAATGATTTTGCACATAAATTATCTGACGCTACTATATTTAGCACCATAGATATGTCTCGCGCTTATCACCAAATACCGGTGGAAGCGGCCGATATACCGAAGACTGCGATCATCACCCCGTTTGGCCTATTCGAATTTACGTCTATGCAATTCGGGCTATCAAACGCAGCACAAAGCTTTCAAAGATTTATGCATTCTGTAACAAGGGACCTGGATTTTTGCTTCGTTTACCTGGATGACATCCTCATCGCTTCCAAAAACGAAGAAGAGCACAAAAGGCATCTAGATTTACTACTAAAACGTCTCGCCGAATATGATCTGGTTATAAATATAAATAAGTGCAAATTTGGTGTACACACAGTGAACTTCTTGGGTCACACGATCACCCAAAAAGGAATGTCACCTATCAAGGAAAAGGTATCAGCAGTCACAGAGTTCCCATTACCTAAAACAGCGAAAGACTTACGACGCTTTTTAGGAATGTTAAATTATTATCGCAGATTCCTGCCCAATTCCATAAACATACAGACTAAGTTATTCAACTGTATAAATGGTTACAAAAAGAATGACAAAAGGATACTCACATGGAATCAAGAACTCACAGAAGCATTCGAGAATTGTAAGCAGCAATTAGCAAATGCAGCTTTACTTGCGTACCCAATCCCGACAGCAAGAATTTCAATAATGGTTGACGCTAGTGATATAGCTATGGGAGCAACACTACAGCAACTCAACAACAATTCTTGGGAACCCCTGGGATTCTTCTCGAAAAAATTTACACCCGCACAGCGGAAGTACAGCACCTTTGACCGTGAACTTACTGGCGTTTACGAAGCTGTAAAGTATTTCAGGAACCACATTGAAGGTCGAAATTTTTCAATCTATACTGACCACAAGCCACTCACCTTTGCCTTTAGCAAAAAGCGAGCCTCTAGCTCTCCACGTCAAGAAAGACAGTTTGGTTGATACCTGGCACAGATGCTTCAGTTTGGTGTGACATCTCCACAGGCCATGTCAGACCTTTCGTTCCAGCCTGCGTGCGAGACCAAGTGATTGAAAGCGTCCATAATGTTTGCCATCCAGGCATCCTCGGAACAACTAACACTATAAAACAAAGATTTGTTTGGCCCAACATGGCGACAGATATAAAAAAACTTCGTCAAGCACTGTATTGCGTGCCAAAAAGCCAAAGTCACCAAACATACGGTAGCGCCACCAGCAACTTATGTTTTGCCTGAAGATCGTTTCCGACATGTCCATATCGACATAGTGGGCCCTCTTCCAGCTTGCAACGAGTACCGATACCTGTTAACCATGATCGACAGATTTACTCGCTGGCCCGAAGCTATACCTTTAAAAGACATGTCAGCGGAAACCGTCGCTACTGCCCTTACGACTCACTGGATTGCTCGTCACGGGACCCCGTTGACCATCACAACAGACCAAGGAAGACAGTTTGAGAGTTTTTTATTTAGGAAATTGACTGAGAAGTTTGGAATCGAGCATACAAGAACTACCGCATATCACCCGCAAGACAATGGTATGATCGAAAGATGGCATCGCACATTAAAAGCTAGCCTCATAGCAAGCGGAGAACCAAACTGGTTAGAGAATCTCCCTCTTATCCTACTCGGTTTGAGATCGACAGTTCGGGACGATTTAAAATGTTCACCAGCCGAACTCACATACGGTAGAACTCTCAGGTTACCTTGTGATTTCTTCACTGAGACTCCAAGGGAAGAACCTGACACTTATGTTGGACGTCTACAAAGAAAATTTTATGGCATAAAATCAACTCCTGCAAGTACTCATGGTACAAGAAAAATCTTTATACACAAAGATCTGCCTACTTCTACCCATGTATTCCTCAGAACAGATGGAGGAAGAAGATCGCTCCAAAACCCTTACGAAGGACCATATAAAGTCGAAGAACGCGATGAAAAAACATTCGTCATCAGCGTAAATGGGAAACCGAAGCGTGTCTCGATAGATCGCCTAAAGCCCGCTTTTATACCAGTAGAAGACAACGTACCTATTTCTACATCTGTCCAGGAACCACTCCCAGAAAATATAACAAGAACAAGATCCGGTCGAAGGGTGCATTTCCCTGACAGATACCAATCAGTACGCAAATAAATGGCACTAAGGCAGTATAAATTCTTTTCAATATAAAGGCAATATAAATTCTTTTCAATATAAATTCTTTCTCTCATTTATATTCTTACAAATCCATATCAAATCTAAAATGATTTATACAAAACAGATTTATAAAAAATAAGTATAAAACACATAGAAAAACTCATTAGAATTCCAAAAAGCAAATATTTTTTTAAAAAATTACTGAACAAATATACTAAAGTCTACAAATTTTGATAAAATTTTAAGCTCTAGTATTAGTACTATTATAATTCGTGTAACTAATGAAAATTTTTTCATTCAACAACCATGTAAATAACATGTAGCTAGTTTTAAGTCAACTTTACAATCGTATATTACACGATAAAACATCTATGTATAAGAAATCATTTAACGTTACGCTAAGATAAGCGTTCTCTTAGTAGGTTTTACAATAACAAAACCAAACATAATATATCATGCTTTAATATAGCACATATCGTTTATATCATTCTATAATGCAACATGTACTTAAGATAACTTTTAAATATAACTATAACATAATGTATGTAATATTGATCATGTTAACAAAATAACACACATTGATGTATCCATTCATGAATAACTTATCCAAGTTTCAAACCACCCCGCTAGACGCGTTGACTTTCACATGTATCTTTAGTAACTTTTAACTAACTTTGATTACGTTTTGCGTATTTTTATAATATTATGGAATTTAACCATGTTCAGTCGAATGTTTGCTGACATTTACATATCCGAATGAACATGTTGTTGAGATTTTAACATTTAAATCATACAATAATTTTTATACCATTTCTTTTAATGAAATGTAATTGCTTATAACAATATGATTATTTTTTATCCATATCCTATCAAGCGTACATGTCCCTCGCCTGATAGAATGTGTTGATAATTTTTTTTTTTAAACTATAAATTACTCCTTAAGTGTTTACAAAGGTATTAGCAAATACACATCAAGTTCATTTATAAAAACCAGTATAAAATTATATAAACTACACTTGTAAACAATTGATGAGATATTATCACTATAAAAATGATAGATTAAGGATTTCATACCTCATGTTCATAGAAAACGAATATGTTGTACATTTTATAATATCTACTACTTTCCAAATCTGAAATATTTGATTAGTTTAAGATCAAACATTCTAAACCTGTATTATATAATAAATAGTTTTAGCCATGTACTTTATCATATTCCAGTAATAGAGTATTTACTTTACATGAATAATAAGCTATAGTTATTCTAACACTGTTATATTATCGGAACATAATATGTCTTATATTTACCACAAATTACCTGAAAGGGTGATTTGAATTAAAGCATAAGTGCGTGACACTCCTTGCTCCAAACAAAAAACGTTTGTTGACGCAGTAACTTTTAAGTATTTTCTCTCTAAACTAATAATTTTATTTGTTAATAATACACAATTGAAGTATTGTGAGGTATTTTTAATATGTATATTAATTTTAAGTGATACTAGTCGCAAACATCCTGTACATATGCTCCAAACATAAAGTTTGTAGATGCAATTCATTGATTATATACATAGTCAATCTAGTTGGAGCATACTCCTAGAAATAACATTATGTTTATAGCTTCAAATTCAAAATCCATGTTAAAATACTATATTTATAATGTTACACATATATTTCACAATCAAGTAAGTTTTTAAATTTAGCTTTAAAAGTTAGGTGACATACAATGTTGCATTTTTAATCTAATCCAGAAGTCAGCATGTTTCGTGTGGTGGGTGGTCCCACACAGAATAAACCAAGTTTATATAATGTATGTCAAATCACTTTTGAAACTGTTTATATTAAAATACAGAATCACTCTTCCTTCTATTTACGACTGTAAAATCTAATTTAAGTAATCATATCTAATGCATTTCAGAAAATATAATAACATATTGTTAAATTAAAAGCAGATTATTATTCGACACTACTCACAATACCAACATGTGATGTTTTTTCATTATATTTTCTGGAACGCATTGAAACCAATAAACTATTTTTACATTTATTTTTTATGTCGTTTTTCAAACTGGGAGGAAGGTATGTAGAGAATGACAGCGATTTCATTTTACAGCCATAAAGTAATTTTGTATAAGGGTATCCCTGAGATCTGAGCGCTTGCGGGCCAGACGCCAGAATAAACTCGTAGGCAACTTCATTCCCTTACTTGCGCCCTTTTGGGTCGTTCGTCGCTGTTCGCTGTCATACTCGCCATTTTCCTTCAAATCCTTCTGAATCGAACTTTTGTCGTGTCATGCTTTGTATCCAACATTCAATAAACGTGGAGTCCGGAACCTCAACCTGTGTATTAATTTATCTTCATACCTTGGCTACATTAGTAAGTACGATCCTACCAAATAAAGTAATTGCCAAAACATGCTAAAAATTTGGTGCTCACAAAACAATCTATATTTAAATGTAGAAAAATGCAAAACTTTGACCTTTTCCAGAAAAAAAATCTCTGTTTTTCGACTATTCAATAAATAAAATAAATTTAGAAAGAGTATCGGATATGCGGGATCTTGGCATAATAATGGATGAGAAACTAGACTTCACGGTTCACATTCAACAAACTGCAAATAAGCGTATGAAAACATTAGGATTTGTATTAAGAACAATTAAAAACTTTGAATCGTTACAAATCATTAAACTACTGTATACATCCCTTGTTAGAAGCCTAGTAGAATATAACTCCATAGTCTGGTCGCCCTTCTACAAAATTCATATTCATACTATTGAAAGAATTCAAAGAAAATTTCTACGTTTTGTAAATTTTAAACTTATTAATTTGTTAATTTTAACCTTTAGAGCACATAAATTACCCGTCGTTGATGAATACTTTAAATATTCCAACATTAGAAAACCGACGAAAAATAAACGACCTAACTTTTTTATTAAAATTATTAAACGCTAAATTCGACAGTTGTGAACTCCTGCAATTAATAAATCTACATGTACCTACACGAACAACTAGACAAACATTGACATTTTATATACGTACATCTCATTCGAACTATGATTAACATTCTCCAATACAACGTTTGCATAGTCTTGGTAACAAATACTTAAACAATCTGGATGTATTTGACAATAATTTGAACCTAGCAAACTTCAAACGCCTTATGTGCCAACTATTTATTTCAACCTATCCCATAAACTAATGTGAACAACAATTTTAAACATTACCTACTTTATGTCAACTACTATATTTTATGGACTATATTTTGTTTCTTATATTTTATGTTACCTGTATTTTGCTAACGCTTATATTTTATGTAACCTAAATTTTTTATTTAAATTTTTTTAACCCTTTTATTTTTTCTAACCTATATTTTGTTTTTAACAAATATTATATTACTTGTATTGTGTATTGTATTTTGTAAACCCATTCTTTACACTGTAATTAAAAAAATGTACTGCATTCTATGTAAAAGCCCTATGGGCGTTTAAATAAAATAAATAAATAATATTTATTTGCCGCCCCGGGATCCGATCCCGCCACTTTCGGATGGCGAGTCAAGAGCCTTACCGCTGCACTACGCCCGCTCTCATACAACTCCTCAGACCTTGACCATGTTATGTAAGTAGGTCAGAATATTTCCCCGTTGCTTTAAAATACAAATAAATGGAATAATTGTAAACGTATTCCAAAACCAAAAACTGTCTTTGAAAGGTAATGAAATACGCTTGCAATTTTTATTTATTTATACAAATGTTTTAAATATACAAATACTAGCTGACCCGATAAACGTTGTTCTGCCATATAAATTAATTCTAGTAAATATTTTGGTTGTTAAATAAATAATAACGAATATTTTGTAAGTGTGTGTAAATGACAGAAAGAGGAATTGAGCGCTGTAGACGATGACCGCCGATAAAAGCAAAAAACACCAACTAAAGTAGGAAAATTAAATAAAGAAAATCAATATGAATTTCGAAGAGCAATTGAGTGTACGATATTTTTTGTCAGTTCGTCTTTAGCCAACACAAATAAGCTTGGATACGCGCCATAAATATATTTGGATCCATTTTCTTAATCAATTAATAATTTATGCTATGAGACCATGAGGGCGCCATCTATGGTTTTTGTATTGTATTGAATTTACCTGTGTGACTTGAAGTTCGGTATATTCATGCATTTCCTTACCTCTGTGAAGCAGGCAATTGCTTCCGACGGGAGTGTTGGTGAAAGGCCAACAGATGTCACTGGTCAGTCATTATCAAGTGGTTCACCCAGTGATTGAATTATTGTTGTGCCTAGGATTTGGCATGTATTATTGATAGGCAGATTTATGTTTTGATTGTTGAAACTTCCTTGCTGTGCGAAACATCTGTTAAGATTATGCAATACCGCCTTGATATTTTTTAATGAAAAGAAGTGTCTTTTGTGTTGGACATCGTGGATGAGCTGCATTCTCTGAGTGAGTATTGTTTGTTTTCACTTTGGAATTTGGAATTACTGGGTCAACTGTTTTTGTGTCACATAGGGAAGAATTCAATTTTCGTTAATTTACATAGGGTAGTCATTCCCTCGTATCAGGGGCTATTTACACGCCCCTACAAAGCTCGATGGTTTGTCCACGCGAGAACATGATGCCGAATGAAATATCAAAATGACGCGACGCTTCTCGTGAATGTCTTGCACTTGTGTGGATGTAAGTTCGATGAGGCGGACGTAGCGCCATCTGTCATTCAACAACATAAATAATTTCGTTCTGTTTGAAATACGAAAGACGGTTTAATTTGTTCACACAAAAACACTAAAATCGCGATAAAAAATGGGAGGGTGGGGGTAGGAGGGTTAAAATTTGGAGTTATAAGTATTTTTTGATGCCTAATAAAAAAAATACAAACCAAAAAAAATGTCAAATATATAGAATTTTTTTTCTGGGTAGGGATACTCTAATCACGTAGCGGTATGAAATATACTTTAAAAACCTATTCTCAAACCTTCCAAATATACGTAAAAAATTTCATAAAAATCGGTCAAGCCGTTTCGGAGGAGTGCGACCACAAACACCGTGACACGAGATTTATATATATAGGATTGAATGAAACCTTTAAAATGTTTTAAAAGTGACGAACCTAATGTTAGGTTAAGTTAAGAACAAAAGACACTGGTATTGAAAAATAAATACTTACGTATTTTACAAATAAGACAAATGAATTATAAATGATAAAATTGCCTTCCTTTTTTGTCGTTCAATGAAATATTTTTTTTTTTTTGTTTGTTAAAGTTTTTTTAAAGTGATAACTTCTTTAGCACCGTTGTGATTTGAAACTCAATGAAACGAAAAAGGGACACTAAAAAGAGACAAAGTAATACGTCTGTAGGATTTATTCTGCGAGAGAATGAGATAGAATAATCGGTCTCCTCTTTATGCATTGCTTCGAAGCCGCCCCCCCTTCCTTACACTTGTCAACTTTAGTTTTCTAAAGGTTCCACTTCTACCGCGTGTGAACTGCACACTTGTAATCTATATATGCAATACTTCTCCACAAAATTATTTAATTTACTCCCTCTTGCAACAAAAAAACCATTAAAAAATAGCCGACTTCAAAAGAAGCATAAAGATATGGATTATGGACATGGGAAGGAAGAATATAGATACAATTTTTTTTTTAATTAGCTCCACACAGGAGGCCCCGTGGAAAATTATTTCCCACAGGGCCTATGTCATCTTAGGGGATGCTTTGTGGAGGGTCTTTTTAAGAAAGGTAAGGATAGGAAATTCTGGGAAGCGAAAGGTTTGAGGGGTGGTTAGGAATCTGGTGGTCAGTATGTCCAGGAGTGACGGACGTATGAATCCATCCCTCCAACTGCGGTGCAAGGCGATGGGTCGAAAGAGTCCGGCTAGAAAAGTTAAAAGGTCTCCCTCAACCACTCTCCTTCGATCCGGCCCACCACTCAGCAGGTTGACAGACGCATCCGCCGCCAAGACCTGGACAAACCTCACCGAATGAACCCGGGCACCCCTGCTAAGTCACCAAACGTAGCGAACCACTTGGAGTGTCCTATGACAGCGGTGTTGGTTATCCAATAAATGGTTCCCAGGGCGGCGGTACCCATACACGCCTCCTAAATTGTATTATTCATTTTGTAACCTAATTAAGATTAATGCTTGTATGGTACTTTCTTTTATTATGTTCATCTGTAATATTTTAACGTAGGTATTTACTTATATTTCAAACAAGAATTCTTGTACAATGTATCCTTAGAACGGGGTACCCCAGGAAGGACACATTTTTCTCTAAAAAACTGTAAAACAAAGGAAAAAAATATATTTTTTGTGAAAATTCTTCGAAACGAATCGACTGATTTTTATGAAATTTTTTATGTATATTTGGTAGGTATGAGAATAGGTCATAAAGTATATTTCATACCGCTAGGTGGTTAGGGTGTCCCTTTCCAGAAGGTGATTAGGGTGTCCCTATCAAAATTGATTGGTATTTGACTCAAATTTTTTATAGAACATTGCATTTTAGCAGAAGAGTGTTTCTATACATAATGGTAAGCTCTGGCTTTAATAAATTAGAATAAAAAAATTACTACAAGTGGTGCGCGAGTGGTTTGAAAATGAGTGTTTTTCGTATATTTTAGCGGCAAGGAGGGAAGGCAAGAATGGTCTTGCAGGGAAAAACTATTTCTTGAATGCCTTTGCAACGCATGCCGGGAACCAGCTAGTTTTTTATATAAATAATAGAACTAGTTGAAGTCCCCGGCGTCACAAGGGAAATAAAGTAATAATAATCCCTAAAAGCGAATTCAACACAAAAGTCTCGATCCGGCTCGAAGGACCATACGTTTCTTAATAAAATATTTTTTTATAAATATGTTTTTTTCGCGTCGTTAGCAGAATTTTTGTATAAATAATTCAGGAACGCATTGAAAATGTCCGCTTTTCATTTGAGAGTGAATCTAGTTAAATCAACACCAATAAGACTTGGTAGAAAGTCCGATTGCAGTTTGCACACAGGTAAATAACAGGTGGATGAAAACCGTTTACCGAATTACAATACCTGTAATTTAGCTGCAGATGGGAACTTCAGTTGCAGTCTACGAGTGTCAACATAAATAAAAGGGAATCTTCCAGAGATACATTTCTGTCAACTACCTGCGGATTCAGATCTTGGAGATTTTAAAGTTTTCTATGTACTTAATTACAATTTCAAAGAAAACGATTATCTATTTAGAGATTCTAAATAATCTCATTCTGCTTTATTCATTTTTTTAGGTAAACTAGAGTCTCATCTGCCCGGAGCCAGTGAGGCTATTGCATCCGGAATTATGGTAATTTGTGAGTGAAGAGAGTGAGTAGGGATGGACGTAAAATCTGAGGAATGTTGGAGAATACCTCATTATTTGGATCTAGTCACTAAATACGTCTAAAGCTATTTCAAGCAACGTTTTCATTTTTAACGTTGTTTTTTTCAAACTAACTAACCATCATGCCGTTTCTACACAGTTACACAGAGAGGCCGGACCTTTAAATTCACATTCACACATCGTTTGATACATACTCGTCTATTATTCTGACTCTTGATGTGGCACGGGATGGTGCCATGTCTTCCTCGGACGTCCCCGACTTCTTCTACCATTCTCATTAGCGTTATAATATTAAATATTTCATAAAACACTTTTTGTAGAATTAGGTAAGAAGATGCAATTTTCAGAATTGTTTAAATCAGGTATATTGTTGTATATTTTTCTATTATGGTCCTAAATTTGAATGTCGTTATTTTATTGGTCAATGACATACATATTCTTATCGCTTTTATATATGAATTTATAAAGACTGTAAGTTTATAACGCTAATAAATTTATTTTATTTTATTTATTTCTTTAACGCCCAAAGGGCTTTTACATTTTGGTAGTACAAATAATTCATGACAGATTATTTTTAAACATATACAGAAATAATAAAAATAAAATTTGATGAAAAAACACACATGTCATAACAATACAAAAATACAGCGATTTCACAGGTTTTCAGAAAAACAGATGTTTAGGAATAGGTTTTTTACAAGATAAAGAAGTTTATGTTAAATATGTCAATATCACCTAAGTACTGATTTACCATAGTGTGAAATCGTTGTATCGGAGAGTGGGCAATGTAGTTCCACTTACGAATGCTACAGTAGAATAGTGTATTTTGTCGTGTAGTTACTGTCGGTATTCTTGTTAAGTTAATGAGTTGCAGTAGTTCGCAACAGTCAAATTTAGAGTTATCTCGTTTATTTTACGTCTGTCTTCTAGTGTGTGTATTTTTAGAATATTTAATAATAAATTATATTTTAAGTCTTCTAGTGGGATATTCAATTTAAAATTTATAAAACGCAGAATTTTATTTTGTATTCGTTCAATGTTATTAATGTGAATTTTGTAAGATGGAGACCTAACTACTGAGTTATATTCCATTAGGCTTCTAAATAGAGATACATATAATAATTTAATGACTTGTATGGAATTAAAGTTTTTGGTTGTTCATTAATCGAAGCCTAGTGTTTTCACACCTTTGTTTACAATTTGGTGGATATGATTGGCAAAACTTAGTTTTTCATCCAAAATAATTTTGAATAAATAAAATAAAACATTCTCCGTACATGCCTTTCCACGTTCATTGTTCTACATACCAAAACCATCTGGGCGTCCTTTTCTTATTCTTACTCATTAGTCTTACATCAGTCTTGCATTCTTTGCGGATCTCCACATTTCTCACGCCGTCATGCATGATTTTACCTACTCCTCAGGGATCCCATTTCTACAGCATTCAGTCTACTTTCACCTTTCCACTGCCACTTTCATGCCTCACTACTACACATCAGAATAGGTACCAACACTCCATTTTGGACTGCTAGGTTTGCATCTTTGGATAGTTTTAGCGCCAACTGCGCTCAATTCCCCATTAATTGAGTTTAGCTTAGCTGATAATGGTTTAATTATCAGTTATTTACGTTCTGAACGCCTCAACGCGAAAATACAAGGAAATTTATTTTATGAATGAACTAGGAAAACAGTAAAATATCTACTATACAGGAAAACTTAATATCTGTACGGAGGTATTTTTACGATGGGTAGTATATTTTTACCATCCCTTTGGGGCTAGCATCTTTTAAAGGGTTAAAAAATGTACAAAACAACATCGTATAAGTAAATCCTTTAAATCTTTGAAATATGAAATGCTAGGACAAACCTGCTGCGTTTCGAAACTGAACAATCTTAATTTTATTTTTTTTAATTAATTCCCCTCGGGACCTGTCGTCTTTGCAGATGCTGTGTGGATGGTCGTTTTACGAAAGGAGTAAGAAAAAGATAGTAGGTGTGTATAGGAATCTAGGGGTCAATGTTGCCAGGAGTGACGGATGTATGAATCCACCCCTCCCATTGCAGTGCTAGGCGATGTTCCGAGAGAGTATGGCTGGAGAAGTCTAAGGGACTTCTCTCGATCCGGCCTTCCATTCAGCTGGTGGGCAGATGCACCTGCCGCCAAGACCCACACAAACCTTATCCGATGAACCCGGGCACCCCGGCTAAGTCTTGCGGTGCCCGAGTCACACTTGGGGTGACCTATGGCAGAGGTTTTGGTTATTCAATAAATGGTTCCCGGGCCGTGGTACCTATATCCGCCTCCCAAATTGAGTTGTAATGGGTGCACTCAATAAAATTTTGGACAAAAAAGTCTGGTTTTCTAATGAGAGCGAAAAATATTCTGTACAAGTTACATCATTGAACGAGTCGAAAAATCCATGCTGAACAGGTGAGACTTAAATAAAATTGGTAAGTGAATTTAAATAATGAGAGTATGAAAAATAGGTGACCCGACAATTCGTCCTGCGACAATTCATCCGGCGACAGTTCATCCTGCGACAGTTCATCCGGCCGACATTTCATCCTGCCGACAGTTCATCCTGCCGACAGTTCATCCTGCCGACAGTTCATCCTGCCTGATCATTTAGAAGATTTTTATTAAGTAAGTATGCAAAGAGGATATACGGCCGTACAACCAAAATCGATATACTTATATCTGAAGGCATCTTGAGTGGAAATCCGCCTTAAAAATATTTTTACTAAATAGGTTAGGTTAGGTTAGGTTAGGTTAGGTTAGGTTAGGTTAGATTGTACGGCCATATATCCTCTTTGCATAACTTACTTGAAGAAAAAATCTTCTAAATGATCAGGCAGGATGAATTGTCGCCGGATGAACTGTCGCAGGATGAACTGTCGCCGGATGAATTGTCGCAGGATGAACTGTCGGCCGGATGAATTGTCGGCAGGGTGAACTGTCGCCGGATGAACTGTCGCAGGATGAACTGTCGCAGGATGAACTGTCGCCGGATGAACTGTCGCAGGATGAACTGTCGGCCGGATGAACTGTCGCAGGATGAACTGTCGCCGGATGAATTGTCGCAGGATGAACTGTCATGGAACCGAAAAATAAGCCCTTTAAAATTATGTTCCTATTTTTCGTAATCCAAAACCGATGAAACCAAAAATAGCGACCCTAAAAAGAGACAAACTTGGGAGGCGGAACGGGTACCGCCGCCCCGGGAACCATTTTTATTTTATTTTTTATTTTATTTATTTGGGAAAATCAACAGATTATTTATATTTATAATAATAACATTAATAACACACACAAAATCCAACGATATATTTTCACAGAACTTAAAATTGTAATAAAAAACTAAGGGTCCAGTACCCGTGAGCTAACAAGCATACAAAAATACAGCATTGTATGTACCTAAATCTAAATAAATAAAAATGAATCGCCGAATAAGCGCATAACTTCCGAACGACTGCACCAAATTGGATAATTCTTTTATTGTTGTGTTCGTTATTGCAAGGACAAGGTTTATATAAAAGTACTGGTGAGCTCTGCTTTTATGAAATTTGTATAAAACAAGTGAACACGCGAACTCTTTGAAAACTGAATGTAGGGAAAGGGGGGAGTGTAATTCGGGTAGGGGGTTTACGGGAGGGGGGGGGGGGGGAACTCGGTAGGGGGGAGTGGAGGGGGGAGAGTGAAAGTGGAGGAGGCAGAGTGGGAACGCGAGAGGGGAAGGGGACGCGGGAGAGGAAGCGGAGGCAGAAGGGGATGAATGGGAAAGGACACGCAGGGAGAATTTTTTTCTTTATTAAATGGCATAGCAACGCATGCCGGGAACCAGTTAGTGTTAAATAAAGAGTAAAGAAGATGTAAAAACACATTTATTGAAAAACCAACACAGCTGCCATAGGTCACCCCTTAGTTGGTGACTTAGCAGAGGTGCCCGGATTCATGGGGTTTGTCTAGGTTTTGGCGGCGGATGCGTGGCAGGCCGGATCGGGAGAGACTGGTTAAGGGATATCTTTTGACCTCTCCAGCCGGACTCTCTCGAAACCATCACCTTGCACCGCAGTGAAAGGAATGGATTCATGGATCCATCACTCCCAGACATATTGACCCCAGATTTCTACCCACCCCTCATACCTTTTTCCTTTCTAGAACTTCATCTCCTTCCTTTCCCTAAAAATCCCTCCACACAGCATCCCCAAGATGACATAGGCCCTGAGGTATTTTTTTTCCTCATGGCCTCTTGTATGGAGCTAATGTAAAAAAAGCCTGCGGGAGAATGAGATAGAATAATCGGTTTCTTCTTTGTGCGGTGCTTCTTAACCTCACCACTCTTGTCTACTTTAGTTTTCTGAAGGTTTCACTTCTACCGCGTGTGAATTGCACACTCCGAATTTTTGTTGTTTCGTAATTGTTCTGTTTCGTATTTCGTTCAGATTTATTAATATTATTTTTTACTTCAATGTTACATACCAAAATAGTATACTTCTCAAAGAACTCAAACTAATCACATTTTATGCTGAAAATACCTCTCTAGTGTATCTTCCACGTTAGGGCAATGCATGTCTTGAAGATGCTTATGGTTTTATGGTCACCGAACACGTTTGGGAAAATTGATGTAGATTTTCTACGCGCGTGAAAAACAACCCTTACACGGATAGAATTACGTTGCCATGGTGATGGTGGATGTTCATCTAGATCACAAGTTCTCAAACTTATTTTGCCCACCGCCCACTTTGAGAATATTTTTGAAGTAAATCTTCTTTACGTACGCTCGACTTGGGGGTAAGGTGGTGAATGCGTTACGAAAATATGTGATTGCTACGAAAAATGTCATGCGAACGGTTATCGATTGCTAGGCGAACAGTCGGGCCTTTACGCACGCTTGACTTGGGGAATGATAAGGATAAGGATGGTCACCCCACAGTCGTAGGTCATCACAAGGTCGTACATCACCCCAAGGTCGTAGGTCACCCCAAGGTCGTAGGTAACCCCAAGGTCGTAGGTAACCCCAAGGTCTTTGGTTACCCAATGGTCATATTTCGTCATAAATATGTCACTCCTAGGTAAGGTGGTCCAAAATTTTTTTTTTTATTATTTTTCATTTGGCCACCCCGTGAATTTGTTACACGTATTCATATAAATAACATAGTAAAATTTCAGCGAGATAGCTCAAGTAGAAAGGGGTGCTCAATCGAGTGTTGCTTTTGACTTTTTTTGTGTAAAATGCTTAATTTTTACTTTTTGCTACAGGCCAGCTTCGTGTATCAAACAATTAAATAAATATTAAAATAAACTACTAAAGAGTTTTATGGACAAATTTGAACAGTATTTGATACTTATTTAGTAGACTGTGAAATGAATCAGTGTAGTAAAATGTGTTCATCTACTTGAAAAAAATACAAAATTTTTCTACTTGGGGTTCGATATATTGAGCCATTGATGAGGCTTAACCAACATCCTACTCTTCGGCAAGTTTTACTCCTTTATCACTACACATTAAATGATTCCAAAAATGTGAAAGTTCCGCGCATGTACTTATTCAAGAACTTATAAAAGTATGGAGAAAATCTAGTATTCCGACCGGACAACAAAATCACTGCATTGAAAAACTGCAAAGAATAAAAATAGAGGAAGAAATTCTGAAGTACAAAAAGGAGTGTATTTGTAAAAAAGAACTAGACAAACTTTTTGATATTGCCCATGCAAGCGCTTTGAATTTGATAAAAATTGCGGAAGACGGAGCGTTTCTCATCGATCAAAGGTGAGAACGTAAGATGATTACGACCTCGATCGACAAGAAACTAGAAAAGGTCAAAGAAAGTTCTCTAAAACGGAAACAAAGATCTGAAGAATTGAAAAAAATGGCTGCTGAAAGTAATGCTTCATCTTCGGTGGTGTCGAGACAAGAGTTAGAACTTGAGTGCAGCTTCAGTAGCACTTCTAGTAATGCTAGCATATTAGAGGATAAGTCCAAAGATGAGTTTGTAGTGCGTTGAGCTGTCTATAAGTGACATATTTACACAATACGTTACCAGTGCGCTTGATCGTAATAAGATTTAAACTAATCAAGAAAGAAGAAAAACAAATTGTTCGATTTGTTAGTTGTCATCTACACCAAAGTTTGAATCGAAGTGTCTTTGGCAGCAGATGCGCCAGTAAATCACTTAATACTTTGGAATAGCTTAAAATTTTACGAAGTCATTGATTTCGAAATCAGTATAGCAGCTAGGGGTGTTTTAGAGAGTCACTTATGGTATTTGTCAGATGAACTAGTCTCATCTACCTTGTTTTCTGAGAAGCTGTCTGATGCTGAGAAACAGGCCATTGTTCAAAAAATAAATTCTGATGGCGGTAATCCTTCAGTACGAGGTGATTCTGCTAAGCTTGCCTCAGAGGTTACATTAGAAGCTTTTGCAATACAAATAACGTTGAAAACGTTCTTAGTTCTCGATATCACGGACTCTTTCTTTTAATTACCTCCTAAGACTTGGAATAACAATGTTGATTTCCTTCAAGGTAAAAGCTAAGTCAAAAATTTGCATGTTGTTAATTAGCGGAGAGAGGTGTTAAACTATTTGAAGATTACAACACGATACTCACTAAGAATGAGGAAGAAAAGCAATTTTTACTTCACATCGTTGAACAAAAAAGAAAAATCGTTTCTACTGAAACATTCAAAATGGAGTTAACAAACATAGTTTTGAAAGATTGCGACTAATATTATGTTAATTATTGCTTTGTTACAACATTTTGTTCAAATTTAAATACGTTTTATACTTATTTTACTAAAATACTTGTAATATTAATAAACCTTGAATTAAGTGTTTTTCTTAAAATCTAGAACTTTTGTCAGAAACTTCTAATTCGATGAGCACCCCCTTGTATATAAGATAGGGGGCTGAAATTTTTTACACATAATAGGAATGATAGGTGTAACAAATAAAATCGGTGGCTACATCTATATTTTTGAAAAAAAAATTACTATACAGGCCTGGACCACCTTACTCCTAGGTCATAGGTCACCCCGTTCGCTACGTTTGATAACTTAGCAGGGATACCTGGGTTCATTGGGCGAGGTTTGTCTTGTAGTTTTACTTCAGTCGTGTGGTCTAAAGCACACTCGTTTTTTTTCTTACCATCTGTCGCGAATTGAAACAGCTATTTCCACGATTATATTAACGAAAACTTGTTATGGGAAGGGTTGGGGGTTTAATTCTATTATGAATATATTCAATTATTTACCTTTTTGTTTAGCAAGTTAAAAAAGTTTTGAAATTTTAATTTTAAGTACCGAGTTGCTACCTCTTTCCTTCTTGTATTCATGATATAGTTTCAATTCATAATAATAGTAATAACACACGTTAGATGATAATATGTGAAATTTCGCATACATGATAAAAATGATTACAATGCATAGAGTAACAGAAATTAACCAATATTAAAGTTTATTTTGCTTTATTAGTACGTATTTAGAGTGTTTTTGTTTTAATCTTTTTAGACTATATTTTTTTACCTGCCCACGCCCTCATTGTGCCATCTCATTGCCCCCTATTTTTTCTGGGTTTTCTACTGCCCCCCCCTGAAAGTCTAAAACGCCCACAAGGGGGCGTTATCGCCCACATTGAGAACCTATGATCTAGATCACAGGTTCTCAAATTTATTTCAACAACCGCTCACTTAGAGAAATTGTGGGGGTCCTTTCTTTAATTTAAAAACACTCCGACATATTTCACTGAGTTACTTTATTTACAGACTTTCAGGATAAAAAAATGATTTAAACACTACGCATGCGACAATTTACAATGTACAATGTACAGCCCGGTTCCTCGTTATTTAACTAAAAGTCTAAACAAGCCTTGTTTAGTGTTCTACGATTAGCGATTAAAACGAGGCAGAACATGCAAGACACACATTATTTGTAAATCAAAATTGCTGCTTGATAACAATGCACTGTCATCTGATAGAACTGACACTAGCGCCATCTGGGCGCACAACAGAAACCTGTATTATCGACTACAACCTGTCGGCAAGTAAACAGATAAAAACCTGCAGAGGGCAGTGACAGCACTTATTCAAATTATAATCTTAACAGAGATTTAAAATAATATCAAGTGCACCACATTTTTTTTATCTTACCTTTTTTACATAACCATCTGTTGCGAATTTTAAAAACAGTTATTGCAAATGAATTTTTAAACATGCATTATTCTATCCTACATCCTTATCATATTTCTGAGATCAAATAATGTTTCAATATTCAGAAGAATTTTTATTGCCATTAAAAGAAGGCTTTGAATTTATAACTTATCTAATGTGAAGGATGAATCTGATGCATTTTGACGACTTTGTTAATATTAGGCTAAAATTCTCTTAAAAAAATTGCCGCAAGTCGCCGCGTTCAGTACCTTGCAGCCGACTTTTAACGCCCCCTAATTTTCTTTGTGCTTTCTACGACCCCCTGAAAGTCTCCAGCGCCCACAAGGAAGCGTTATCGCCCACTTTGAGAAAGACTGATCTAGAATATTATAGGCTAATGAGAAGTATAATGGTGCATGTTGAAAAAGAAAATTTAATTTCTTTATTAGTGTTCAAAACATTCCAGACTCACAAAGTGTCGTTACCAAATGTATTAATTTCGTTTGCTTTTGTCTGTGAGTGATTGTAACTCTTGTTCAATGAACTGGGATGTGTTTTGAATTTAAGTGTCATTTTCAAAATTCTATCAAGCGATTAAGTACCTTCTTATAATATAATATTTTAAGAGAATTTTTTTTAATTGTCAGTTTCAAAATAACAATTATTGGCGATCCAACAGTTGGTCTACCGACAATTGGTCCCCCGGACAGTTGACCCTTCGGACAAATGATACCTTGGTGGATTATTTCTGTTGCACGTTCTCATTTGTAAGGAAAGTATGCAAAGAGGATGTACGGCCGTATAACCAAAGTCGATGTACGTATGTGTAGTGGCATCTTAAGTAAAAATCAGCTTCCTAAATATTTTTACTAATCTGCGGAGTCCCCGAAGGAGTATGCAGTGAGGACATGTTTTTTATTTTTTTTTACATCAGCTCCACACAGGAGGCCCTGAGGAAAATAATTCTCCACAGGGCCTATGTTATATTTATGGATGCGGTGTGGAGGTTCTTTTCAGGGAAAGGTAGGAGAGGAAGTTCTAGGTAGGAAAAAGGTATGAGGTGTGGGTAGGAATCTGGAGTCAGCGTGTCCAGAATCTATCCTTCCCACTGCAGTGCAATAAGACAATGTTCCGAGAGAGTTCTGATGGCGACGTTAAAAGATCTTCCTCAACCAGTCTCTCCCGATCCGGCCCGCCATGCAGTTGGTGGGCAGATACATCCGCCGCCAAGATCCAGACAAATCTGACCTCATGAACTCGGGTACCCCTGCTAAATCTAAAGATTCCGCCTTTGCGGAAAATACGACACAGTTATCCAGTCTGTTTTCTACTTAAACATAATAAAACTAAGTGTCTCCAAAAACTGAAAGCACCTTGACTGCCAATCCGCTTTAAATTTTTTTATAATAACAATAATGCCAATAATGAAGATTGCTTTCCAGTTAAAAAAAGGTTTTGCCTGTGTAGAAAAAATCTCCAGCAATGGCCCAGGAATACTGAATATCACAATTTTTTTTAAATAATTTTCTTGCAGAAAGCAACTTAGGCTGTCCTTTCATACAGTCTAATTTAGCATAATATTGTCTGTTTCATAAACAGGATATCTCGTCGCGTATCTTGTATCGCATACCGTGTTAGGGAGTACAGGAGGTAGAGTACAGGAGGCGGAGGACGAACATGGAAGGGAACAGAATGTACATTGTAAAGCACACGTGTTAACTAAAGTGATGAAAGCCCTTTATGTCAGATAAAATCTGATGAAACTACTAAGGTATAACCTACTACCTCCAACAATACCTTTACTAGATTGGCTCTTACATGTTAAATGGTGACTAAAATCTCAAATAAATAATGAAATCTAAATTTACTGCAATTCAAGGAGTGGACTATATTTAAATTTGTTTTGTGGACTTTGATGCTGAATTGTAGAGGATCTGACTCACCTAACGTTATTCGGTTATTAAAACCTTCTTCTTGGTTGATCTCATGGTTCTGAGCGACACCTCTAGCGGTTATCTATGCACAAGCACTTGAGAAAACAAGAGAATTCCTGGTCGATATAATGAAGAACTGAGGGAGCAAGGTCACAGCACAGCAATTTACAAAAGATTTCATTAAGTTGATGTTGAATGCACCGAAAGATTATCGTGGATCATTGATCAGTACATAACAACACATAACAACTCTGGTCGAAATGATTAAAAACTATGGTAGCAAGGTCACAGCACAGCAATTTACAATAGACTTAATTTATTAAGTTGATAGAATGAAACAAGTACTTTGTTTAAAAACCACTTATTTTTATTTATATTCGTCAACCGGTTTCGGTTGAACTCAACCTTCTTCAGGACAATAAACTTATAAACTAAATTACAGTGGTGTGTTAAGATTCAAGGATTAACCCATTACCTCCATGAATTTATTTTTATTTTTATAAACTTGGATCATCATTATAACCCGATAGTATAGACTTAAAGAAGAGCCCAAAATCAGTTTTAGAATTTTCCACCCGCCCACCCTCTCACCAGAGCGTCTAGAATATTGATGCCTAAACGCAACTCTTGGAGGTAACCCCTCTAAGCAAAATTTATGTCAACTATGGGTTAAGTGCAGTCTACTGTGTGATTTATATTGATAATAAAAATAAATGATTGCCTTTGTTTATAATTCAATGAAAAAAAAATATTAATGGAAAATATGCAAAATAATCAAAAATTCAATATTAAAAAAAAAACATTCAAGAATGAGGAAACTAACCAAATCTAAGCAAATTATTCTTTAAGTGATACTGTTCGAAGTAGTCAAAATGAAGGGCTCGGTTGCAGGCCCGGCACCGATAGCCTGTTGGATTTTTTTTACACAGAGCATAACGAATATGAGATTTGCTACGATATTGCAAATGAAATTCTTGCATTCGAGGCACACAATTCCCATCTTCTGCATCATGGCCTTCCTTCACAGGAGGTTCTCCGAATTCGGTATTGACCTGATTTGGAAAAAACAATAAAAGAGTACGGGTAAACTCCACATGGAATGCCTTCTGGGAAAGGTTTCTCTGTTGCCTAGTCATCTTCTGGTTTCCCATATCATGCTCGTACTTCCTCAAGAAGCATTGCTACTTCCATCCATTTACAAGAGACAAGAGCGCTGCTGAGGTAAGATACAAATAAAGGCCAGTACCACTTCTTTGACCGAACGTTGACCCGATAATTGTGTACACCGTTATCATGGAGGTCCACCCATTCCCAAATTGTAATTTTGTATTGGCGCCGGACAATCGATTTTTTTGCCTTTGTTGTCTTTCTTCGATATCTGCCAACGCTGCACTTGACGTACTGGCTCCATTCGATCATAGTTCATGGCCACTGTTACTACACGGCTGTCCTACCAACGACATACGAGGATTCGGTTTTCTACATCTACCACCGCATCAAATTTACCTATAATTATAAGAGCGATGAGGGTTATACTTTAGCTAGGTAACTGAACGCTATGCGCAAGGGAAATATAAAAGAAAATGATTCCTTAAGGCTACGAACTTAAGCAGGCGGCTTGCTTAGCGCCTAGCGCCTGGATAGGTAGTAGATAGCCGATGGATAGCCGCTTAGCGTGTATCCAGGTAAACCAACGTGTTGGTTTTTTGCCACTAGGCGCTAGGCGCTAAGCCAGCCACCTGCCTGTGCGTTCGTAGCCTTAGGCAATTGCTTTCCTGTCTTCAACTTGCCTGATGCTTCAAGGTTAAGAAGCTATATGTGCCTGTAGCGCGTTCTCTTATCCTTCAGGATACACATCAAATGGTGAGATGTGAAGAAATTGTCCATAAAAAGCTCATGGCGTGTAAGGAACTCTATATATTCTATCGTAGAAGTAGGACGGATAATCCCTGATCTAATTCAGGGTCATACGTATCAGATGCTCCGGAATACGGCATTGCTTGGAACAGGTAGCCTTAGACCACTTTTGTTTATAGTGAGACTTCTTTTTGTACTGTAGTTTTGATTTTTTAGCTGGTGGTGCATTTGAAATAGATATTCGCAAGGTATTAAGGTAAGGTACACAGGACGATGTCGAAGGCTGACTCCAGTGAAGGTCATTAGCGAATTCATCTGGTTCATGCTCGTTAAGGCATGACTCATCAATTATCTCAATTTCGATGTTGCGCTCGATTACAAATGTGCCGGCAATATCTCGAAAGTTATCCACCTCCGCACCTTCGTTATATGTCATCAAATTATCGTCAATATGCTCTTCGTTCATCTGTTTATCAACGTTCTCTGGAGGAATCACAACAATAGCGTGTTATTAACAACATTATTGTCATCACTTTCACTTACGCTAAAAGAGCGCTCCATTTCTGCCATCATTTCATCGTGATTCAACGATTTCGTTTTATAACGACGAATTAGGTAGGTACAGGAGAAGTAGGTATTTTCGACATGATAAAAAATATACGAAAACCGCAGACAAACTATTGATTTCAATAAAAATCACTCATAAAAACACTACAAAACCGTATTATTTGAAGTCAATCTAACCAAAAACGTATGTAAACACTGTCACAGCTAACCTCCAAAGATTGTGCGCAGGCATCACCTGATTTCAGTGACATCTAGCTGTCATCTTATGCATATAATACTATGTTGAAACAGTGTTTCCGACGATTTAATCTTTTGATGACAGTATGTGATTCACACATGTTTTATTTTTTTCCGATTTAATTTTTTTTTTTTTTTTTCAAAATGGGTCTATTTTCAGGGCTTTAGTAAAAAAATAATTAAAAATAGGATAATTAATAAAATTTTTCAAATTATGTTAATTGTTGAAAGCTAACATACCAATCTGTAAATTCTGCATAACAACTTGGTGGGATTTGGCTTTATTCATAGTGAAAAAAAATCATACTTTTCATCAATTTTTTTGATGCCTATAGACATCGTCATGGAGGTAATGGGTTAAGACAAAAGAAAGAGAGAGAGCATATAAGAGAGGGAGAGAACATCAGATACTGGTTGGTGGAAGGGTAGGAGGCGGAGTATTAAGTTGAAGCTGAATGCACCGAGAGACTACCGTGTATCATTGCACAGCACAACAAACTCTGGTCTATATGATTAAGAATTGAGGGAGCAAGGTCACAGCACAACAATAAACAATAAACTCCTTTAATAGTGCATGTTGAATGCACTGATGAGATCACTGGTGGACCATTGCACAGAGCAAAACAAACTTAGACTGACACAAATTATTTTTTTATTCTGTTCACTGTCCGGGCATTGTTACCAGCTCGGGAAGGTTTATGTGGGTAGATAGGATAGGTAGAATTGTAAAGGTATGTATATTTGCGTCAACAGTGATAAAAATAGTCTAACAGGAATGATAAAAGTTGCTGCTGTACACACGGTTTGCACGACACAACTTTTTTGTTTTCAATAACTCCCACACAGGAAGTCTAGAGTTCTAGAGGATAATAATTTACCTCAGAAAGGTATTTAAAATGAAAGAAAAGAGAAAAAGTTCTAGGAAGGAAAAGGGTATGTGGGGTGGGTAGGAATCTAAGGGTCTATGGGTCCAAGAGTGACAGAAGTATCAATTCATCCCTCTTATTGCGGTAAAAGGTGATACGTCGAGCGAGTACTGCTGGAGACGTATAAAAACTAGATGGTCACCCTCAACCAGTCTCTCCCGATCTGGCCCGCCAGGCAGTAAGTGGGCAGATGAATGATAATAAAATAAGAGGGGCGGGTTGGAATTTGGGAGTCTGTGTGTCCAGGAGTGACGAACGTATGAATCCATCCCTTCCACTGCGGTGCAAGGCGATGTTCCAAGAGAGTCCAAGGGGATGCTATTGTCCCACTGGCACAGTTGTGTGTGGTGCTTATACAGGGTGTTAAGGGACGTACTTGACTTACTTTAACCAGTGATTCCTGACATTATTTGGAGTAAAAAATGTAAATGAAATTTTGGTCTCCGGTGACTTTTTTTTTTCAAAAATTTTTTCTTCAAAATCAAACAATAAAAAATTCTTCCACATGTCGTCACTGGTCACTCAGCCGGGTGTCCGACGAACCCCTTACCCCGCCTCCAACTGCTCAAAAACTACCATTTTTTTATGTTTTTGTAGAAAAAAAAAACATTAAAAATGTCACTGGAGACCAAAAGTTCATTTAGGTACATTTTTTACTCCAAATAATGTCAGGAATCACTGGTTAAAGTAAGTCAAGTACGTCCCTTAACACCCTGTATTTAAAAAAAACAGAGTGTGTGATTCACATGCAGTAGAAGTGAAACCTTCAGAAAACTAAAGTAGACAAGAGTGGAGAGACCACGAAGCACTTTTTTTTATCAATGTGAAGAATGATTTTTTCCATATTTTTGTCGTCGAATTCCAGTGCACCTTTTCCTATAGGTGTACGTTTAGTCATCTTATTAGTATTTATGTTTGCTACTTGGAAGTCGCTAGATGTCGCTCTCTTTTGCGTTTTCTTTTTGGGGTGGTTTAAAGATTGGATATTGATTTTAGAAAAAAAAAAAAAAATTTTGGATTTCGACTCCTTTGGAATTTTTTGTAGGATTCGACCCTTGGTTCTCTGAATGTCTAGCCACTAAGGTTCATTAGGCACTTTTTACCACTAGACCAAATGAGACTTGCGTGGTACCGTGGATTTAACATATAATATTGAAATAAATAAATACTTTATTACTATCTCATTCTTTCGCTGGGTAAATCCTATAGATGTATGTGTTTGTTTCTTTTTAATGTCACTCGCTTCTAATTCATCAAATTTCAAATCATAACGGTGCTAAAGAGGTTTTTTTTTTTTTAAATCTCATGAAATAAGTCTTCTAAGAAACTAGTGCATTTTATATCAATGCTTAAGTCTTAATACAGTCATCTTTCTTCCCACATTTTCCGAGATTGTACATACCTGTGTAGTGTGTAAGTGATTCCCCAGAATTTGAAATTTATAAATTAGCATATTATTATGTTTTATGTTAATATTTTAATCTTGGCAATGTGTTCTGCAGATTTTATCTCAGACATAAGTATGTAATACCCACGCGTCACGGTGGGTAGTAGGTAAATGGCATGAAATATTATAGGACGAAATATGTAGAACAAGATACTGTAACAATACGTCACCTCGGTTGTAAAAGGTTCTGACATGTTTTTTCGATTACTTAGCGATTGCTGAGTAAAGCGTCGATGACACGGGGCGAGTTTACAAGCTACTATCTGGGAAATTCACTATCTGTTAGTAAACTCGACCAGTGTCATAGTGTTACTTGCTAACTAGCAGTGACTAGCAGATTGTTGACAATCTACGAAAAAAAGTTGAAAGGTCGTCAAATTTACTCGCCTACACGCTTGCTCCGCTTGCTCGTGATTGGTTTATTTATGTTTCCAACATGGCTTCCGATAAACAGCTGATTTCGACTGTCAAACATCTGAATAATTAGTTCACGCAGGCGTCGTTATTCTTGTTACTGGCGCTAGCAGCGGCCTCAGTTTCCTACGCTTCTGAGCGAGTGGACAGTTTTGTGTGTCATCATGACAATCTCACCCGCTTTTAAACGTAATAGATAGTAGCTTGTAAACTTGCCCTGTGTCATCGAGGCTTAACAGGACCTTTTCAAGGCATGCATTTATCAAGGTCGTGGCGGCCAATGTGTTTGCCCACCTGCCGCGTGGCGGGCCGGATCTAAAGTATACCTATTTCTTTCAAAGAACTTTCTTTCATTAAAAACCCTCTTTACTAAATCCCCTAAGACGACATAGCCCTTGAGGGAAAGTATTTTCCCCAGAGCCTCCTGTGTTTTTTTTAATGTGAATACCGCACAAGGGTCCCAACTGCTCCCGTCTGGAGCCAGTGAGACTATGGCATCCCCAATTGGGGTATGTTGTGAGGCTGCAGGTAGTGGGGAGGGGAAGGAGCTGGGGGAGAGGAAGGTAGGGAAGTACCTAGCTATTCAGATCTGGTCACCAAACACGGCTAAAGCCATTTCAAGCAACGTTTCAATAATTCTGAATGGTGGTCTTACACCAGGACGATACTGACATTATCTTCCACACTATTATTTTAAACAAATTAATTGTGAAAAAATATAAATTAATCATATAAAATTTATTTGCCACGCCGGGATTCGATCCAGCGACCTTCGGATTGCGAGTCAAAGGCGTTATCGCTCGACCACGCCGGCCACGCGGCTATGTGGAGCTAATGTAAAAAAAAGTTACATTTTCGTAGAAAATTTTACTAAGGAGTTCAACAAGAGTAAAATTTTAAAAATAATAATTTAAAATAATAGGAAAGAATAAAATAATTTTCTTCGCATTGTGTTTGAAAATTCAAGTTTGTTATTTAAAATCAAATTGTGTCTGAATAAAAGAGCGAAAAGTGATATTTATCGAGATTTTTCATTAGTAAACCGAAAAAAGATTATGAAAATAATGTTAGCGGCAAGAGAGCAGTTGGGAATCTTGTGCGACGTAAAAAAAAATTAGGTGTGTATCCTATTTTTTTTATATGAGACTAGCAGACCCGGCGAACTTCGAATCGCCTCAGAATCAATCAGAACTGTTGAATTAAATAAAGCTTTTTTAAAGTTAAAAATTACACAATTAAGAGCATTTAACCAGCCAGCGGACGAAAATCCACATTTCGTCGAAAGTTGTTCTTACGATCATGCAGGGCGGTTACAATGAGAAAGATTAATTATTCTCCGTACCAGCTTTTTTAAATTATAACTCAATATCGAATTTATTTCAATCCAAATTTGCTTTAATTTATACCTTCATCCAAAAATGCTGAAAGGCGTGATGTTAAAACTATTAAAATAATATACTTTTTGTAATTATTTTTTGATTATAAGTATTTATCATTTTTCGATAATGTCTATATTTAATAAGAATGTTAAAAAAATCTGAAATATATTAGTTTGTAAGTGCGCAAATAAATACACAAATGGACTAATTTTCGTCAAGAAACACATGTACGTACATATTTTTTAATGATTTTATTGAAACTAAAATTAAAATTCTAAAACATGCGTTTGCTAGATAATGTATTGATTTATTTTACTGCATGATTATATTATTTGAAATGGGTGTGGTATAATACAAAATCTTTTTTGAAAATTTAACAAATCTGCCAACGACCTATGGATATATAACCTTATTATTCAAAAAATTTTAAAAATTTCTAAAATTTTAGTTCATGCAAATGCTAGATAAAAGAATAATCTATCGAAACCCATTTATAATTTTTTGTGGAAAAGAGTCAATACGTCTAAAATCTAATTTGAAAATGACATATTTCTGGTTTTCTCTGGTAATGCCCTCTTAAGCAATTATCGATGCCCAACTGTCCGTTTTTTTTTGTCAGTATCAGAGATGGTGTTGTATACAAATTTATATTTTTTGTGATTTTCTTACTTTTCCACTTACTTACGGGAATTTTTGAAAGGAAGTTGGTGCGGGTGCCGCCGCCCCGGGAACAATTTATTGGATAGCCAACAGCTCTGCCATAGGTCACCCCAAGTGGTTCACTACGTTTGGTGATTTAGCAGGGATGCCCCGGTTCATGAGGTGACTTTTGTGAGTTCTTGGCGGCGGATGAGTGTGCCCACCTGCTGCGGGGCGGGCCGGATCAAGAGAGACTGGTTGAGGGAGGCCTTTTGACCTATCCAGGCGGAATCTCTCGACCAATGGGTCGAAAGAGTGCGACTAAAAAGGTCAGGGTAAAAGGTCAATTCCGGTCAAGGCAATAACCTTGCACCGCTGTTGGAGGGATGGATTCACTCCCGGATTCACTGACCTCCAGATTCCTAGCCACCCCTCATGCCTTTTTCGTTCCCATAACTTCCTATCCTACCCTTCCTTAAACAGACCCTCCACACATCATCCCTCAAGATGACATAGGTCCTGAGTGGAGCTTACGTAAAAAAATGCATTTCATTTCAGAGATTTATTATTTTTGTATTTTTCCTTTGAAGGGGTGCAGAGACATACGTTCACCGTTTGTCTCACTTTCGACTATTGACATTTAGTATGTGTGTAAGAAAGAGGGGCAGCATTATTTGATTAAGAACAAAAGCGGAACAATCAGCGCATTGACATTTGACGTTTTTGAATTTTCGGGATTCACGAACAGTTAAAAGTTATACCTATCACAATATTGCTGCAGTTCTTTCAAAATTTGAGAATTCGTTCAATACAAAATGTATGAAAAAAAATTTTTCTTCGTAACTTTCTTTTACGTGAAATTTTGCGATGTTTTAATAGTTATTCTGTTATCCGTGGCGGAGACAAATCCAACAAATCAAAGATCATCAAAATCGGTCCAGCCGATCTCGAGTTATAAACAGTGTAACTAACCCGACATTGTTTCAAATATTAAGATTGTTCACGAAAAACCAGCGTAAGATGTTTTATATTTATGACTTTTTTAACATAAATATTTTATATTACAATTATGCATAACATATTTTCATTCTGCCCTCCGAAGACAAAATCCTGGTTGCGCCATTGTCTTACGCTTCATAAGATTTTCAAGTCACCAGTCACATTTATAAAATAAAACACCTCTCACTTAAACGTTAATAATTTTATTAAAAACAAACGTTTGCACCATTTCACTCGAAGTATTTATTTTGGAAAACATACAGTTTTCCACTAGTGCCGTTTCCTTGAAGATCATTAAAATTTTCCACTAAAAAGACTCCGGAGACGTTTGAACCTGTTCTTAGAAATTTTACTTCCCAATAATAGGTTTGGATGTTTGAAATAATAAGACATAAGAATGCATTCAAAACGAGTTCAAGGTCAGATACGATTTGAGGTTTTCACGACCAAAAGTATTATCGTTATGCATTTTTAAGGTATTATGCTATGTTGCGCTACCTCGTTCTTTGGCCAACGTTGCGAACAGCGTTACAGTGTCCATCATCAGGACAGATGTGTAATCGAATATTGTGTTGAAGGGTGTGCCTTTGTATGTTGATGCGATTGTGTCCACTCCAATCAATGATACACTCCAATCCTCTGAGCTGGTATTACAGTATAATTAGTAGATATTGAATTGTTACAACAAAAAAGTCCAATATTGAAGTGCTGTGTGAACGATATTCTCAATGTTGCGATCGCTTGACGATTAAATAAAAATAAAATTATAAGCCATACTAATTTTACTATACACCGTACACTGTAGACTGCACGAACATAAAAGATTTTTGTCCATAAAAAAATTATAAATCACCGACTTCAAAGGAAAATGGCTACCGTCCCAAAATGTTTATTACTGCAATAAAATAATGAGTCCCGAAATGCTGTCATTGGTGTAAATGTTCCAACGAGGCGATTCAAGCACACCGCGCTTCTTCGTATAGAAGCTAATAACACTAATGCAGCAAATAACTTACCAATTAGCCGCGCAATCACCGTCTAAGAAAAAATATTTCACATATTCCAGGATTCCTTGCTAACATTCAAAACATTATTTAAATACTAGCTTTTCCCGCGGCTTCGCTTGCAAGGTATTAGGGGATTTCCACTCCGCCTCCTCCACCTTCCTTCTTCCCTCTAAACTCTCCCCCATCAACTCCCCTCCCCCCTCCCCTCCGACCACCCCTCCCCCTCTCCAGTCCCCCCCATCATCCCCCTCCCCCAACCCTCCCCCCACCCCTCCCCCCTCTCCACTCCCCCCATCAACCCCCCTCCACCTCCACCCACCCCTCCCCACAGCCCTCCCTCCTCCACCTTCCCTCTCCACACTCCACTCATCCATCAACTCCCCTCTCCCTCCCCTCCCCCTCTCCAGTCCCCCCATCATCCCCCTCCCCCACCCTTCCCCCCAGCCCTCCCCCCTGTCCACTCCCACCATCAACCCCCCTCCACCTCCACCCACCCCTACCCACAGCCCTCCCTCCTCCACCTTCCCTCTCCCCACTCCACTCATCCATCAACTCCCCTCTCCCTCCCCTTTCTTCTCCACCCACCCCTCCCCACCCCATACCCCTTCCCACTCCACCTCCCCCTCCTTCCTCCACCCCCCCCCCCCCTTCCCCTTTCTTCCCTCGTCCCTCTCCCACCCCACACCGCCTCCTCCACCTTCCCTCTCTCCACTCCCCTCCCCCATCAACCCGTTTCCCCTCTCCCTCCACCCTCTCCCTCCCCGTCTTCTCCACCCACCCCTCCCCACCCCATACCCCTCCCCACTCCACCTCCCCCCCCCTTCCTCCATCCCTCCCCCTTCCCCTTTCTTCCCTCCTCCCTCTCCCACCACACACCGCCTCCTCCACCTTCCCTTTATCCACTCCCCTCCCCCCATCAACCCGTTCCCCCTCTCCCTCCACCCACCCCTCTCCCCACCCCCACATTCCTTCTCCCCACATCACTCCCCCAAAAACCCCCTTCGCCCCACCTCCTACCCCTCCCAACACCCTCCTCCATCCTTCCCCTTTCCCCTTTCTTCCAACCCCTCTATCCCTCCCCTTACCCACTCTCCCCCACCCTCCTGCCCCACTCTCCTCCCCCACCCTCCTCCCCCACCCCTTCCCCACTCCACCAACACTCTCCCAACACCCCCTCTCACCTCTCGCATTCCACACATTCATTTTCGATACATTCAGTTTTATACAAAATAAATAAAAAAAAAGAATTATCCAATTTGGTGCAGTTGTTCGGGTTTATACGCATAAATACATTTCAGTGATTCATTTTTAGAGATAGTTATTAAGTACGACGCCAACAAAACACCCTTTTTACGGTGAATTGCCTAATTAAAAAAAAAAAAACATCGTTCCCAAGGCGACAATTGGTTTGCTTTTTTTCTGACGTTTGCAATAAATCGATTTTGTTAGGGATTTTGTTAACGTGTGATAAATAATTTCATATCGCCAGAGATTATTCATAACGCCAGAGCTTACCAATATACATAGCCTATAGTACTCGCAAATAATGTAGCTTTCCATTAGTGAAAGAATTTTTAAAATCCATTCAGTAGTTTTTCGGTGAAAGAGTAACAAACATACATCCATACAAACTTTCGCCTTTATAATATTTGTAGGATTTTTAGTGTGACATAAATTATTTTAAAACTACCAACACTTTTTTTTTAGTAAACTTTTATTAACAATCACTTACAATAAAATATCTGCCAGCATTTAATACATATTTTCAATATATATAGGCATAGGCCCTGAGGGAAAATATTTTCCTAATGAAATAGAAAATATTTTTGCAACCTATTGTTTATTACCAACCCCTGTGTAAAAATTGTAAGTATTATATTATACCGAAAGTAAAAGCTCAAAACAATAAAAGTTAAAACAAGTATGCAGTTTACACGCGGTAGAAGTGAAATATTCAGTAAACTAAAATAGAAAAGAGTGGGAAGGCTACGAAGCACCGCACAAAGCGGAGACCGACTATTCTATCTCATTCTCTCGTAAATAAACAGGCTAAATCCTCAAAATGTAAGTGTTTAAAATCAGAAATATGTCATTTTTAAATCAGATTTTAGACGTATTGACTCTTTTCCACAAAAAACTATAAATGGATTTCCAAAGATTGTTCTTTTATCTAGCATTCGCGTGTTTTAAATTTTGAGAAAAAATGTTTCATTTTAGAATAATAAGTTATACCATAGGTCTTTGGCAGATTTGTTAAATTTTCAAAAAATACTTTGTATTATACCACACCCATTTCAAATCATATAATTATGCAGTAAAATAAATCAATACATTATCTGGGTATCGCATGTTTTAGAATTTTAATTTTAGTTTAAATAAAATCATTAAAAAATATATACGTACATGTGTTTCTTGTCGAAAATTGGTCCGTTTGTGTATTTATTTGCGCACTTACATACTAATATATTTCAGATTTTTTAACATTCTTATTTAACTTAGACATTATTGAAAAATGATAAATACTTATAATCAAAAAATAATTACAAAAAGGACATTATGATAATAGTTTTATCATCACGCCTTTCAGGATTTTTGGACGTGGGTATAAATTAAAGCACATTTGGAATGAAATATAATTTTTAAAAACTGGTACGGAGAATAATTAATCTTTCTCATTGTAACCACCCTGCACGATCGTAAGAACAACTTTCGACGAAATGTGGATTTTCAGCCGCTGGCTGGTTAAACGATCTTAAGGGTGCTAAAGAAGTTTTCATCAAAAAAACAAAAATTTTAACAAAACAAAAAAACGACTTAAAAAAATGCACTAAAAAGTAAAAAAATAATTTCGTATTCTTCTACAACTTTATAATCAACTTACTTTTTCTAATCATCAATATGTAGGTACGATTGTTACTTTTGGAGTCGGTGTCAGTCAAGGTAGGTTTGTAACTACATGCATAGTTATAGGTGAGATATGCTTGTGTCGCACAAGCGACTTGCTGACACCGACTCCAAAAATAACAATCGTACCTACATATTGATGATTAGAAAAAGTAAGTTGATTATGAAGTTGTAGAAGAAAACGAAATTATTTTTTTAGTTTTAAGTGAATTTTTTGAAGTCGTTTTGTTGTTTTGTTAAATTTTTTGTTTATTTTTTCATTTTTAGTGAATCTGATGTACACTAACTAATTTTTTCTGAATATGGGTAAACCTACTAAACGTGCTGCTCATATGAGACAGACATAATTTGACCATAACGACGTTAGGGTCAAATTAAGAGATTCGGCCGAGTTTCATTAATTTGTCATGGATTCGATAATCTGAACCTAACCAAACTCTCATCAAATTACCCTTGAAGTACATCCTTTCCAATCTAAAAAGAATCATCGAAATCGTTTGGCGTGATATTGAGTTATTCGTCCATTTGTCGCGCACATACTTGATGCAAATTTAAGACTTATATGGTTTTCTCATAGATGCCATTGTCGGAACTAAACCAAATTAAAATGGGACCACACGGGAAGCACCAGCTTTCAAATAAAAAAAGAATCATCAGTATCGGTTTACTCAGTCAAAAGTTCTGAGGTAACAAACATAAAAAATTAAAATAAATAAAAAAAAATACAGTCGAATTGAGAACCTCCTCCTTTTTGAAGTCGTTTAAAAAGAGAAAATCAAGATCATAATATGTATCGATGATCATAAAGGTGTTTGGTATACACAAGTTTCACAGCACAGTAACTCCATACCCAACTTTGGTTAAGTGTCAATTCAACACGTAACACGAAAACTTAGCCTTGTAAATATTGTAATAAGATTCTACTCGGGTGTTATAATGCTCAGTTAACCTTTGCAAACTTTCCCTGTGAACATGATGCCGAAATAGCGGCCCTGTTGTAAAACTGAAAGATTTACCAAATACGTTTAATGATTTTTAATTTTTTTTATTTAGTTTTTTACTGGATGGCTGAATTTTTTGTATGTTGGAAGAAATAAAAGTAATGACGATATTCATTTTATTTTTTTTTATTTTAACATTAACTCCACACAGGTGGCTCCGTGTGGAGCTAATGGTAGAAAATAATTCCCCTCACGGCCTATGTCATCTTTGGGGATGTTATGTTTAGGGTATTTTTAGGAAAGGAAGTTCCGAGAAGGAAAAGAGTGTTAGGGGTGGGTAGGAATCTGGGGTCAGAGTGTCAAGGAATGACGGATGTATGAATCTATCCCTCCCACTATGCGGCAAGGTGATGTTCTGCTGGAGAGGACAAAAGGTATCCCTCCATCAGTCTATCGCGATCCAGCCTGGCACGAAGTTGGTGGGCAGATGCATCCGCCGCCAATATCTTTTTTTTTACATACAAAAGTATACAAAATATAATGGTTATGTTAGGTAAATATATTGTATTTCTTCGTCCTCCTCACTAGGGGTTCCTGTCAGTAGCGCAGCGAGGGGGGGGGGGTGGGGGGGGGGGGTCCACCCCGGGTGCCACCCGACAGGGGGGTGACACTCGACTGTGGAAAAAAAATACGAAGGATATTGTCACCAAAGTAGTGTACACATGAACACGGTCTGTTATTTATATTTTCATAGCTCTATGGCTTCCCGTGGAGTGCTCCGAATATTGTGTGGCACGGTCTTTTTATAGGCGAACGTAGCCTATATTTGTGGAGAAATTTTTATCCCTGAAATTCTCTAGCCCCCCCCGGGTTGGACCAATTTTATGAAGTCGAAATTAGCGTTTTGAATTTCTCAAGTCAACATTAATAGGGGGGGGGGGGGTGACACCACGCCTCGGGGGGGTGACATCCGCCCCGGGTGCCACCCATGCTATCTACGCCACTGGTTCCTGTACCGAGGCGCACCAAAATTGTTTAATTACAGTTTATTTGTCTTCTATGTCGTTTTGAATGTCTTCACTAGAGTTTTTTCGTTGACCTCTTTTAGCCATGTTTTTATTCTTGATTTGTACTCATTAATTTTTTTTATAAGTTTTATGTCTTGGGAAAGAATATTATGGAGTTTTGTTGCAAAATAAGTGTAGTTTCTTTGTCCGAATGTGGTTTTATAACTTGGTATGTATTTTGTGTCATTTTTATTCGATCTAGTGTGATGGATACGCGGTCTAGTAGAGGATTCAGTATTTTTGTATAGCTTCATTAATATTTTTTTGGTTATTATATTTGTTGTACATTTGGTACGTCAAAGCTATTGAAAATTTCTTGAAAATCTGGACAAAAAAGTCACCCTATTAACCCCTGCTAAGTCACCAAACCCCTGCTAAGCGAACCACTTGGGGTGACCTATGGCAGAGGTGTTGGTTATCCAATAAAGGTTCCTGGGGCAGCGGTACCCATTCCCGCCTACTAAATTGAATATAATAACTTTCGAAGGTTATACCCCTCATTGTAAAATTAATAATTGAAGAAGAAAAGAAAAAATAATATTAATAAATCTAAACAAAACATGAAACAGAACAAGACATGGAAATGAAAAGAAAACAGAGTGTGCGATTCACACGCGGTAGAATTGCCTTCAGAAAACTAAAGTGGACAAGAGAAGGGAGGCTACGAAACACCGCTCAAAGAGGAGATCAATAGGCTACGAAGCACCGCAAAAAGATCGCAAGCAGGATCTCTGTCTTTCCGTGACAACGACACAACCAACTCAGCCGTTGGTATGTAATTGTTTTACGTCATTATTGTTGATCTCATATTTCAAATTCAGATTTAAGTATATTGTCTTCGACTGCTTTTTCCCATATTTTGGCTGCTATCTTTTTGAAATTGTAAGTTATCGATGAAATGTTATATTATGAAAACAATGTGCAATATAGTTGCGAATTATGAATATTTGGAGCAGGTGGATGAGTTTGTGTACTTGGTAAGTATGTTTACGAGAAATGGAAAGGCTGACAAGAGATATCGAAAGAAGGGTAAATGCAGGCAACTCTATTAATGGAGAAAAAACTGTCCAAAGAAGCGAAGTTAGCCGTCCATAATGAAGTGCTGGTACCTACCCTGATGTATGGCAGTGAGGGAACTGGCAGAGGAAGGATGAAAGTAGACCGAATGCTGTATAAATGAGATCCCAGAGGCGTATGTGTGGTAAAACCATGTATGATCGTGTGAGAAATGTGGAGATCCGCGAAGAATGCAAGGATAATCTAAGCGTAATGAGTAAGATTAAGAAAGAGACGCTCAGATGGTTTGGGCGTGTAGAGCGAATGAACGAGGAAAGAGGAGTGTTAGGCGAATATATGACGCAAATGTTAATGGTAGAAGAAGTCGGGGACGCCCGAGGAAGACATGGCACGACCGAGTGAATCATATTCTTGAGTCGGGAATCCATGTGAAGAGTAGGAATAATAGAAGAGCATGTATGAGACGATGTATGAATGTGAACGAGGCAAGGAGCGTGTGCCAAGGACGAGTGGTTTGGCGGTCCGTCCTCTCTGCCTACCCTGTGGGGAAACGGCGTGATGGTTAGTTAGTTAGTTAGTTATCTTTTAATTTTTTGTTTGTTGTTCTGTTTCATATTTCGTTTATCGTATTATCTTCTTCCTCTAAGATTTATAATATATGTATATATTTTTTTAAATATAAATTAACTTAACACAAGAGCAAAAAAATCACCATAAAATATTAACAACTGAACTTGAAACTGTCCCAAGAAAAAAACTTATTGCTAATTTTATTTTCTGAATGATTTTAGATTTTCACGGCAAAAATATAATTAGTGATTTATTTTTGGGTTATTATGCTGTTTTGCGCTACCTCCTCTTGTATCCAACATTTCGGAAGGCTTTATTACAGTGTCCATCATCGGAGTAATATTAACTTTTCTTTATGAAAACGCTCCTAAATTGCTCAAATTCAAATAAAATTATGATTTTCGTTATTTGTTTTGGGGTGTTATGCGGTGTTGCGCTACCTCCTTCTTTAGCCAACGCTTCGGACATCGTTGCAGTGGCAACGGACGTCGGCCGGATCTGCCCTGATGATGGACAACACGGCATAACACCCCAAAAACAAATAAAGAAAAATGCTTTTGGCCGTGAAAATCTTAAAACTTATCCAAAATTATGATTGTTTTGTGAAAGTGAAATGATTATTTATTGACTTAGTTTAATGATCCGTACAATGACTTCAAGTCGGAAGGTCGTGGGTTTGATTCATTATATAAAAATATATCTGTGGTGATTTGGTAAAGGGCGAATAGTCAATAAAAATAGAATTGGAGTTAAGTGTGCGAATCGAAACGTCGTTTGTATTTTTTCCTGCGTAACAAGACGAGTTTTGTCAGAAAAAATGAGAAAAAACCCACGTAGAAGAATAGCAGGTATTATGTTAAATTGATTATTTATTATTATTGAGGTATGTTGTTTTTGTAACTATATTCCATGTAGTGGGACACATCTACTACTTTTGAGAAAGTATTGTCAACTGTGTTACATAAAAGTACTTGTAACAAGGTGTGTGCACCCTCTTATATACACTCTTTATGGTTTCGGTGTGTGGCACCTCTAGTGCTTGCCCAATGACATTTGGGCATTGGTAATATTGCAAGCCCTGCAATATTTTGGAATGCAACAGTTGTTGGTCCTGTATAAATTTAAATCAGAAGATTTAAAAATGATCTTATATATAAAAATGAATCGCTGAATATGTTGCTAAGCGCAAATCTCAAGAGCAGCTGAACCGATTTCGCTAATTCTTTTTTTAGAATATTCCTTGAGGTACGAGGATGATTCTTACGGAGAGAAACATTAAGAAAGTTGCGCAGAAAATTGGATAATTTTAGAAAACCTAACGACTGTCGCACGTTTGACAGTTCCCGTGTTTGAGAATGACATTTTGCAAAACAATTGTATTTTTAAAAATCTTTAAGTTGATAAATTTATTTAAAGTAGGAACTCCCCTAATAGTTTGAATCAAATCAGGAATTTTGGATAATTTAAATAAGTACCAAATTTAATATACGTGAAAAATGGAAATTTGAATAAAAATTGTAAAAGGTGACATGCGGGCTGTTTAAAAACTCAATGTACTGGGATTGAATATATCCGGGAGGAGGGTTGGCGGGACGAGGGAACGGGAAAGCGAAGAGGGAAGGCGGGGAAGGTGGAAGGGGAATGCGGGAGGGGAAGGGGACGTGTGAGGGGGGAGGGGAACTCGGGAGGCGGTTCGCGGGACGGGGGAAGGGGGGGGGGGGGAGTGGAGTGGGGAGAGGGAAGGTAGAGGTGACGGAGTGGGAACGCGAGAGTGGAAGACGACGCAGGAGAAGAAGAAGAGGCGGAAGGGGAACGGGACGAATGGGAAAGGAAACTCCGGGAAAAACAATTTCTTTATTAAATGTCATAGCAACGCATGCCGGGACTAGCTAGTAATATAATAAAATTATTATTAAAATTATTCAAGCCAATCACTTCAATTATCTCAACCAAACGTATGTTGACAAACTCTCGTCAAACAAATAGTATAGTCGAGTATTGGAGAGTTGAGCGCAGAAATAAAAGGATTTATGCTTGCCATTCAAGATAGAGTCATTAATACTAAAATTTATAATAGGAAGCATATAATTTTTTTTATTTTTTTTTTCTAAATATAAATCAAATTGATGATTTATGAAGAAAATGTTTGGCTTTTCCGGAAACTATAGAATATATTATATCGGGATGTTCTGTATTAGCGCCGTCCGAGTATACATTTAGGCAAAATCAGGTTTTAAAAAGAATCCACCAAAGTTTGCTAATTAAACATAACTTGATTGACTGCCGTATTATAGTACCATATTATGAATATGTACCAAATTAATTTTTAGAAAATGAAGTTTATAAAATATATTATGATAAAACTATACCAACAGACAGAACAATTAGTCATAATAGACCAGATATAGTTTTACATGACAAAATTAAAAAAAATAACTTATATCATTGATGTAGCTATTCCAAATTCCTGTAATATTCAAAAATCTGTTTCTGAAAAAATAAGAAAATATACAGATTAAAGAAATGAGATTCAAAGAATTTGGCATTCTCAGACTATAAAAATATTACCATTTGTTATTTCGGCTACTGGCATTATACCTAGCTCTCTCATTCAAAATTTAGACATATTAGATTTGTCAAAGAATTTATTTATAAAAATGCAAAAATCAGTAATTTTAAATAAATGTAGGAAAACAAAAGATTTTTTAAATATTTATATTGAGGGATCAGTAGGATTTATAGGTCCAATTAGGAGTTCCACAGAGCCGAACCCTCTGACATGAATCTATCTGGATTCGGTGAATTATTTTCCAATTTGGTCTCTGGTAGGTTGACATGTTGTTCTTGTATTGTTTTGTATTTATAATATTTATACAACGTGTCCGGAAACTCGTAGTACAAGCGGGAAACTGGTGAATCTACATCATGTAGAGAACCCAAAAAAACTTTTTTTTTTCGATCTGAGCATTTCGATTTTAATATAATTTTTTTTCTATTTTTCCATTTTTTCGGCAACTAAAGGGTTAAGAATTTTTTTGAGCCCGGTTTCCCTTCGATACATTTTATAAGACATTACACAGCTGAAATCAACCCCCTAGTGAATTTTTTTTTCAAATTTAACCAAAAAAATTCCAACTTCGGACCCGATTTACTCGAAAACGAAAGCTCAAATCAAAAAAGTTATATCACAAATCGACTCCGTATGTGATGTAGATTTACCAGTTTTCCGCTTGTACTACGAGTTTCCGGACACCGTGTATAGTGCAATTGCATAGCGTGGATTGACTAGATGATCATTTTGGGAAATGTGTGAAAGGGTTTAGTGTTTCCTATGGGGAAAATTTAACCTGGACATTTAAATCTGATGCCGTAAATGTTTATTCCGGTATGTGGGGAGAATAGTGCAATCCCACACATTCCGTATGGATTATAATACTTAATGTTCAAAATATTTAACCCGGCATCAATGACGTGAAAATAATGACGCGGTCAATGACGTCGGGTAACCGTGACCTGAATTTTATCGATGGGTTGTACCAAAACTGAAAGAGTTATCTTGATTTTGAAAATTATTTATTATTTATGGGTTCTTTGCTGATAAAAAAATATTAATAGATAATACCAGTATATTTTATAAACCAACTTTTTATTATCTTAGTAAGAAACACATGCAAAATCAACTATGAAAAAATAACTGTAGAATTTCATTACAACTATTGGTCATATTAACCCGTTTTCCTCATATATCTCCTTCCGCAAGCGGCGTCGCACTGAGCACGCCGGCGCGCGGTGCGGGTAGAAGGGGGTTGTATCTCCAGTTACTCAAGCGCTCAAGTCGAACGGTTGACGGGTAAAAAAATATGGCCGTTTTAAATCGCCTCGGGTCATTGGGACCCAGCGTCATCGACGCCGGGTTAAAGAGAAAAAATAAATAAGAAAAGCAAATAAACATGATTAGAAATGCATGAAACAAAGGTAATAATAAAATAAATAAGAAGATAGTAGTAATTATTGGCTTTTAGTATTCTGTAACCACATTAGGAGCCAGTATTTTTCTCTAGTGTGCATCAATGCTGGATGATGGACTTAGGCGGGCTTCCATGACTAAGATATTACCAGAACTGCATATCCAGCTGGTGATTCTTTGTGTAACAGCCGAGAGCTCAGGGCGGTCCTCTCGACCGCAACACGACGGACCCTTTTTGAAGATCGCTACGATCGTAATTGTGATTTTGGACGTCATACTCGCCATCTTGGGAGCTGACTGGAAGTCATCCTGGAGGGATGATTGGCATCGAGAATCATAATCTTTTCCTGTTTCTGTGGGGTCCTTATGGCTGGGAGCCATTTCTCTGGAGTACTGCCCTTCTCACGATGTGAGATTCGTTTCACAAAAAAAGATTTCATCATGCGTCATTTCAACTTACCACGGTATAAAAATAAACTATTTAAACCTAAGCAAGCCCATGCCAGACAGCCTTATTTTCAGGATGTCATTTTTGTTTTAATATTTTTGTTTTTGTATTTAAAATACCTTCTTTTCTTCAAAATCATTAACCTACTCCTCGCATCTGACATGTGAGTCATTGCTCATAAATAATTTACCTTGTACATTGTTGCCACCTCATCCCAGGTAACAACTGTATGTAATCTATTTAATAGGCACAAGCGAGAGTCTTTAAGCCTCGATGACAAACGGCGAGTTTACAAGCTACTATCTGGGAAATTCGCTATCTGTTAGTAAACTCGCCCAGCGTCAACGTGTTACTTGCTAACTAGCAGCGACTAGCAGATTGTTGACAATCTACGAAAAAAAGTTGAAAGGTCGTCAACTTTACTCGCCTACACGCTTGCTCCGCTTGCTCGTGATTGGTTCATTTATGTTTCCAACATGGCTTCCGATAAACAGCTGATTTCGACTGTCAAACATCTGAAGAATAAGTTCACGTTATTCTTGTTACTGGCGCTAGCAGCGGCTTCACAGTTTTGTGTGTCATCATGACAATCTCACTCGCCGATTTACCCGCTTTTAAAACTTATTAGATAGTAGTTTGTAACTCGCCGTGTGTCATCGAGGCAAAAATGACACAGTCCTGATATTGTTGTTGCATTAAAAAGAATTTTAGATTGAGTACGAGTAGTTCTTGTTGGTATACGGAAGGTAATTAAGCCTGATAAATCGGGACTGTCGTGGATATTTATGGGACAGTCTATAATACCATTAACAAATTTTGGAAATAAAATAATATTTAAAGGTATTTCTGTAACTATTATATCGTTTAAGTGGCCATAACCAAAATTCGGGCTGCAATTTATTTGATATAGTTATTCATTTAAACTGTTACGACGACAGGCCGGATTCGGAATTGCCATAAAGGTTATAATATAATAGGATTTTGGAAAAGGGCGTCGTTACTGTTTTATACCTAATAACAGATAGACGGTGGCCACCCATCAATGTATCCATTTTCATTTTGCAAACTTACGAAAATCGACACCTGTTTCAAGTTAATATTGATTCATACTCTACTAGATTGGCCCAACAGTAGAAATTATAAAATCAGAAAGGTAGACTTTTTTTTGCTTATAGCACATCAGGGGTAATTTATAATATAAAAAAAAAAAAAAAATAATTTTATTTTTTTCAATCTTCGCAAATTCACTTTGCGGCGTCATTTTTAGTTTAATGAAAACAAACTTTGTAAATCATAACTGTAAGAGCGTGTAAATAGCCCCTGACACGAGGGAATGACTACCCTATGTAAATTAAAGAAAGTTGAAATCTTCCCTATGTGACACAAAACAGTCTACACAGCAATTCCAAAATCCTAAGTGAAAACAGAACAATACTCACTCAGAGAATGCAGCTCTTGTACGACGTCCAGCACAAAACGACACTAGTTTTCATTAAAAATATCGATTTCTGCCAAGGCGGTATTGCATAATCTCAACAGATGTTTTGCACAGCACGGAAGTTTCAACAATGAATATAAATTTGCATATTAATAATACGTGCCAAATCTTAGGTACAAGAATAATTCAATTATTGGGTGAATTATTTGATAATGACTGACTAGGAGTGACATCTCTTGGCTTTCACTAACACTCACGTCGGAAGTAATTGCCTGCTTCACAGAGGTAAGAAAATGCATGAATACACCGAATTTCAATGTCACATAGGTAAATTCAATATAATACAAAAACCATAGATGAAGCCCTCATGGTCCCATAGCATAAACTATTAATTTAAAAGAAATTAATGCCCAAATGGATTTAAATATATTTACGGCGCGTATCCAATAACTATTTAATCAAAATTATCCACGTGTTTTGAAACCAAAGGTTTCTTCGTTAGGATAATATTAACAGTAATAAAAATAACAAAAGACAAACAAGTATTGACAAGAATACTTTAAAATATCATAAAAAACAATTATATAAAATGAAATGTAAAAATTATTTTACAATATTTAAAAATTTCCTTTGTACAGGGTGGCGCAAAATTAATCATCCAATTTTGTTTTTGAATAACTTTTTTACTAAATAAAAAAAATGATTTTGAGTAATAAAAATCTTTATTTGGACTTTTACAATTTTTTCTGTTAAGTGGAAAAGATGATATCCGTCAAGTGGCTGCCGCCAGTGTTGATACACATTTCTGCCCGTTTTATCGCATTTTCCATGACTTTCCGCAAAATTTCCGGTGATAACTGTTCGCATTCCTGTCGAATATTCTCCTTAAGGGCTGCGATTGTCTGAGGCTTGTTGGCATAAACCCGCGACTTCAAATAGCCCCAAAGAAAGAAGTCTGGAATGGTTAAATCGGGCGATCTTGCTGGCCTTACCAAATCATTAAAACGGGAGATTACGCGACCAGGAAACGTTTTCTTCACAATATCCATTGTGGCTCGTGCTGTGTATGTTATTGCACCGTCTCGTTGAAACCACATGTTCACCAAGCCCCGCTCATCCAATTCCAGACGTAAGAAGTCGTTTATCGTGGCCCTTTAGCGTTCGCCAGTAACAGTGACCGTAATGCCAATGGCGTCCTAAAAAAATACGGCCCGATCACTCCTTCCGCGTCAACGCCGCACCACACAGTGGCTTTGAGTGGATATAATGGCTTTTCGTGTATCACACGCGGATTTTCAGTACCCCACAAATGAATATTATGCTTATTGGCGTAACCATTTAAGTGGAATTGCGCCTCGTCGCTCATGATGACTTTCGACACAAAATCGCTAAAAGCGATAAAGCTTAAATCGACACAATTATTCCACGCTCTTGCGGAGTATAGCGCTCCATTGCTTATCTGTTTGTATTCTGCAGCTGTCTAGTTCACAAATGTCAAATATGATTGACGTACGACGCCATTTGCAAAAATTATAACATCTTCCGATAGGGTGATTAATTTTGCGCCACCTTGTATAATAAAAACTTTTAAAACAAACAAAAATATTACATTAATATGTTAAAAAAAATTGTGTATTAAATAACAAGGACCAGGATGATTTTTAGAACCAATCTGGGATTTATAAATTAATTTGTAACTTCTAGAAATTTTGATACTCAAGGAACATCTAAGGCAGTGATTCTTAACCTTGTTGGAGGTTCTGACCCCCACCAGTTTCATATTATGCACATTCACGAAATCCTTCTCACCACCACTCATTCACCGAATCATATGAGTCGGAGGTGTGTCATACTCATGACCCCGAACCCGCAATATTGACTCACCAAACCCTTGGGGTTCGATCGAACCCATATTAAGAACCACTGATTGCCAATAACATTTTAGAAATTTTTCTTTTGATGTAAATAAAGGGTTTTAAAATTTTTACAAATATCTCTACATATTATAAATTAAAGTCCTCCACCGTGTCTGTCTGCCTGTCTGTTCATGATAAACTCAAAAACTACTGAACGGATTTTCATGCGGTTTTCACCAAAAGATAGAGTGATTCATAAGAAATGAGGTTTAAGTATATAATTTATAATACGTAAAGAAGATTCACAAAATAAATAGAAATCACTTTTGAGCTTGAAATTGTGACCTCTGGACTCCGTTACATACCTGTATTTGGCACATGTCATCTGAGATGCTGTGTGGAGGGTCTTTTTGATGAGAGGAAGGAATGAACATTGGTCTTGAAAAGGCCATGTTGTAGAAAGGAGGAAACACAGAGGCCGGCAAATCGTTCCACAGTCGAGCTGTTGAACACAAGAACGATTCGAAGAAGCTACTCGTTCTCATGTGACAAATTTCAACCGTGTACATATGTTGGGCACGCGTTTGGCGTGTGTTCCGACTATGCACGATCAGTGATGCTAGTTCCTTGGAGCTTCTTCCATTTTAATACCAGTAGAACAAGGATAGCATTCCCACCCGACGCGACACCTGTGCTCTAAAGATTGCAATCCATCTGTTAAGATGGGAGAATCTATCAAACGGACCACCCGTTTCTACACAGAATCGAGGGTATTTTTCAGGTATTTTGGAGCTCCAGACCAGAGATGGCTGCCAAATTCAACCGTGGGGCGCACTTGTGATTTGTACAGGGTTAGCAGTTGTGTACTATTAAAGTATCTGCGGGCCCTGTACAGTACGCCCAGTTTTTGGGAGGCTAACTTTACTCTGGCTTCGATGGAGCCCCCATACCTGAGCTGGTCACTTAGGGTTACACCAAGCATATCAATGGAGATTGCTACCGTTGAAAGAGACTAGATTTTCATTTCGATCTCTTTTAGACGTAATCAGACAAAATTGGCTCCTTGAAACATTAAATTCAATAGATTATTTTTACCCCAAGAGAAAACACTCTCGAGGTTATCGTCAACCCCCCATTACAGTTAGCTCAGTTTTTGGGAAGATTCTCTAAGAATGTGTAGGTACATACATTTTTGCCACATGACTTCTTCAAAACAAAAAATGCTTGCGCATGATTAAAATTGTTGAAACATCTTGTTCCAATACCATCCAGACTTTTATCGAACCATAATTTTCGGTTTGGTAAAAGAAAATGCCAATCTCCTACAATCTTTATCATTGCTTAGAAAAGCGGAAAGGGCCGGGAAGCACATAGCGATTATGGGCGAAATTGGGCCATAAATTAGGGCCGGCTCTTGTTAGGGCCCGACCACAAACTATTGTGGTTAGGGCCTGCGTGGGCCCAGAGCCTGGGGAGGCCCCGGGACCTGCGAAGGATGAGATAGGCCTTGAAATAGATATATCTTCTTAACACTTCGAGGCGAGGTGTTATTTTTTAATTTAATTGTTAAGAATTGATGACCTTCGTAGCTAGGTGGTAACATAATATGATTTTAGATTTTCACGGCCAAAAAGTATTTTTTATTTTTTTTTTATTTTTGGAGTGTTATGCCGTGTTGCGCTACCTCCTCCTTTAGCCAACGTTTCGGCTAGCATTACGGTGTCCATCATCATGGCAGGGCGGTTAGTGGTGAAATGTGTGCTTATCTACTATTTTTTTTTCAAGTAATGCCCATTATTGTAAAAATTATTGAAGAAGAAGACAATACTAATAAATCTAAAAGAATCACGAAACAGAATAATACACAGAAAAATTAAAATGCAATGGTCCCAACCGGGAATCGAACCCAGGATGTCTTGTCCAGAGTGGGAAATGTCAAAGGGACTCCCTCAACCATTCAATTCCGATCCGTCCTGCCGTGCAACTGCCGTGCAGACGCATCCGCTGCCAAGACACTTACAAACCTCACCCCATGAATCCGGGTACCCCTGCTTAGTCATCAAACGTAGCGTACCACTTGGGGTAACCTATGGCAGAGGTGTTGGTTATCCAATAAATCGTGCCTGTAATGTAAAAAAATATTATTCTTTTTTTACATTACAGCCTGCGATCGTAATTTAATCCTACTAATATTATAAAGGGGAAAGTTTGCACGGATGTTTGGATGTATGTATGTTTGTTACTCTGTCACGCAAAAACTACTGAATGGATTTTAATGAAACCTTACAATAATATTGCTCAAATGTCAGAATAACATATAAGCTATAGCTTAGAGTTCTGGCATTATGAAATTTGTATAAAACAAGTGCAATAGGTGGCAGGCGAGCTCTTTGAAAAATGAATGTATCGGGTATAGGGGGGTGAGGGGGGATAGGGGGTGGGGAGGGCGGGAAGGGGCCGGTTAGAGGGGGGGGGGGGGTGTGGGGATAGGGAAGGTGCAGGAGGCGGTGCACAGTGATTCGTTTCATACATGCTAGACGCTAGAAACTCTTACACATGATTAAATTATTTTTTACCATCTATTAAGTTGTAGTCAACACTAATTTTATGAAAATTAGTGTTAAAAATGATCATTTTTTTTCCTATCGATTGTTTTACTTATTTTTTTTTATAATATTAAATAATGTATGAAAAGAGTATTTGAGGTTTATAATAAAACAATTATATGTAAAAAGTAAAAATAGTGCATTTTGATTGTAATAAATTGTTAAAATTACGGTCCATTTTCTGCTTATATTCAAAGATATAAGCCTTATTTGGTTTTTCAACTTTTTTTCACCACTTGCACTGACCATATCAAGTTCAAATGTACTTAAAATTTTGTTAAACATTCCCTCAAGCCTTTTTTTCTTCGGCAAACTCTTCCATGACACGAACAATTCCAGCCTGGAAATCTCGAATGTGGTTCCTGTAAAATGAAAAAATAATAACAATGTGGATTCGTGTGGGTTAATATCGAAACTGATATGAATAGAATATTAGTTGCACTATTTAAAAAAATGAAAATTATCTTGCGATTTTGATATACTCTCTGAGATATCTCTCGAGAAGTTACAAATTTAATATTTTTTAGGCCAAAAAAAACACAAAACTTATTTATTATTTAAAAAGCAACTAAAATTATTTACACTAAAGTATTAAGAAAAAACTTTAAAACATACCTTCCAAAGTAGCCACCATTTTACAAAACCGAAAAATACACTTTTCAAACTTAGTACACAATTTTAAACGTCGAGCTGCGATAAGCGAAAAATTACAAATGATAATTTCAAAACACATTATTCGAGTTTAGGCCTCTGGTATGAGTCAATGCGTGCACTAATCACCCCAATTAAGCATGCATTTATTATCCTGTCTATCTGGTAATGTCGCCATGACGTCATTGTTTGGGAATTCAAAAGTGACTTATTAGCGTCTAACTTGTATGAAACGAATCATTGTGCGGTGTAGGAACCCCCCTAATACTATGGTAGCGAGGCCGGAGGCAAAAGCTAGTTGTAACATATATATGAAATATGTAATCATATTCATTGGCCTGTCTGCCTTGGGTGTAGATTGCAGAAATTAAAAAGTCTTTTGTAATTTGCGATTTCAGGTTTCTTTCAAACAATATAAATCACACTGCTATTGATTTTCCGTTCAGTGTAGTAATAACCTTAAATCATTAGGTCAGTGTCCAAATTCAAACAATTTACACAATAATTGTTTGACCAAAGGATGGTTGATAATTTAAGGACATATAAAGCCAGGCTGAGAAAGGTTGATTGATCGTAAAAGATACAATCAATAATGTTGGATCCTTGAGGTTGATTTATTATTGTGGTACTAATAAAACTTGATAAGGTTGTATTACATTTTTAATTAAATTAATGAAAAACGTTAATATTTCTGTTATTCATTGAAATCTGAATAAAGGACGAAATTTCGTCTGTCAAACATTTGGCCTTTTTTGAGTTATTCATATTTTGTCGTATTTCTCTAGGTTGGGGTAAGGGTATGTCACAAAATTTCAAATGATAGCCAATTCGTCGTCTAGTAGCATTAAACTATCTGGTTACGCATTGCAATATGTTTTTTTTTGTTTGTTCGAAATTTTAAATAAATATATATCACAAGCATGGTACTTACTTTACTTTACTCCTTGGAATTGACAAAGACATCGAAATGGATTGATTTTCAAAATAAATTCTAAAACAAGAAAAGAACTGACACTGTCTGTTTTGTTGGAAAATTTTCTTGCTTCATTGTTTGAAAAGGAACTTTGAGTTTGTGTATTCATTGACAAATTTAATTTCTTGTAAAAACTTCAAAATCACCCAAGGATTACATTGACTGCATCTAATTGTTGGTTGGATGACATTAAGGAGGCCTCCACACTTCATGATCTACAAAAACAAGGTTGGTGGATTTGTTATTCCCTGGAGTTTCTCTTTTGTGCCATCCTTTGTGATATTAGTTCGCGCAAGTAGTTTCTTTTTCACAATCATAATTTCTTGGGAATTAAGCCCAGAGGGTCTGGGGTTATTTACACACCTCAGGCTCGCATATTATAATGCATAATTATGGTCCTTCGATCGCCAGATTTGTTCTAGCAAGGTTAATTTTATAAGAAAGGTTTCAGATTTACGTAATTTTTTGGTAATATTCTTGAAATACCTACCTCTTATAGAATTATTTAGCGTCAATTTACGTATTTTTTTGGTAAATTTGAAATAGAACCTACAAAATCTTTATTGGTTGCTTAATTTCATAATTACTCAAATAAATTTCTGCTAACCATAACTCAATAGAAAAAAATAATTTCATTAACATGATGACGCACCTCAACTTTAAATCTTGTATTAATAGTAACACTCGAGAAATTAAAAACCAAACTCCATCATGTATAGACCATATCTGGTGTAATATACATTTAAATGAAATAAAAAATATTAAATCTACTGTTTGGAAAACCAATATAACTGACCATTACGCGTGTCTTATATTACATGAGACAAATAAAAAAATAAACACAATACCCAAATTAAATCTTCCATATTCCAAATTAGACTATGAATTATTAAAAAAATCATTAATAAATGAAAAATGGGAAGAAGTTTTAAAAAATAAATGCGCCAACCAAAGTGCCTTACTGTTTGAAAAAACTTTAACTAAACACGTTTTAGAAGCAACAAAAACAACACAGATCGTCCCCAATTCAAAAACAAAGAAAATTAAACCATGGATTACTCTAGGATTAATAAAAGCCATTCGAAAAAAAAATAAACTTTATAAAATAACACAAAGGCCACTAGTTAACAATAAAATTGTACTATATTATAAAAAGTATAAAAATATATTAACTACTCTAATTAGAAAAACGAAAAACGACTATTACTCAAAAATTATAACAGAAGCTAAAGACAATAATAAAAAAATATGGTCAACAATAAATGAAATAATAAATAAAAATAAAACATATAAGCACATATCCGAAATATCAGATGGGAAATTAATATATAATGTACAAAATGACACAAAAAAATGTTGTAATATTTTAAATAACCATTTTAATAACGTTGGAAAAAACCTAGCAAAATCCATAAATTCGACCAATATATCAAATCCACAACACAGAACACAATGTCAAATAAATAAATTTGAGCCAGTCACAGAAGCCGACATTGACAGAACTATTTCGGAACTAAAAGGAGGTTCTGCCCCCGGCTTTGATAACATAGATGCTAAGACAATAAAAGCGATGAAAACATACTTAATTCTCCCAATAACACATATAATAAACCTAAGTCTAGCTAATGGCGAATTTCCCAATAATTACAAAAGAGCAATTATAACTCCCATTTATAAAACAGACTGTCCTAAAGACCCACAAAATTACCGCCCGATTTCCCTTTTATCAAATATATCAAAAATATATGAGAAAATTGTAAAAAAACAAATTTGGACATTCTTAGATGAAAATAAAATAATTAATGATAATCAATTCGGCTTCAAAAAAAATACAAGTACTCACGACGCGATAGCAAAAATAACCAACTATTTATATACGGCCCTAGATTCCGATAAAAAATGTATCGGAATATTTATAGACTTGAAAAAAGCTTTCGACAGCATATCACATAAAAAATTAATAAATAAATTAAAATCTATAGGAATTAATGGGAAAGTCTTAGCATGGATAGCTAGTTATTTACATGAAAGACCACAACAAGTAAAATTACTAAATCAAGTCAGCGATTCAAAATATAGCGATTTTTCAATACCCCAAGGTACAGTTTTGGGACCATTGTTATTTATTATATATGTCAATGATATATTCAATATTTCTAAATATGGAGACATTGTCTCCTACGCTGACGACACAGTCCTACTACTAAAAGCAAACACCTGGTCTGAATTAAACAAAATGGCAAATACAGATATCAATGCACTAAAATTATGGTTTGATAAAAACCTGTTGACTTTAAATTCTAAAAAAACCTATTATTTGCCATTTTTCATTAAAAAACAAGAAACACCTAAAGAAATAAACTTAATAATCCACTCTGTGACAAATACAGAAAACCACAAATGTAATATATCATGTTCAAAAATAGAAAGCAAAACTGATATTAAGTACCTGGGCATAACAATAGACCAGCGTTTAAAATGGTCTCCACACATTAATATTCTGAACAACAGAATAAGGAAACTAACATATATATTTAGATGTTTAAGAGATATTTTAAACGAAAAATTACTTAGAACCACGTACTTCGCTTTCTGTCAATCAATTATACAATACGGCATTATAGGATGGGGCGGCACATATAAAAATCAAACACAAACAATTTACATATCACAAAAACTAATAATAAAAACAATTTTAAAAAAACCCTACTCATATTCGTCAGAACTTTTATTCAAACAATTTAAGGTCAGAAAATTAAGTGCATTATACTTTTATCATGCAACATTACAAATTTATAAAGATAATATTAAAAATCAAGTTGCACCATTTAAAAATAACAGAAGTCTTAGACAAACATCAATACTTCCCACTCCAAAATGTAAAAAAAAAATTGGACAATTGAGTCATAAATATCTCGGAGTAAAATTTTTTAATTCATTACCAGAAAAAATTAGAAACATGAATACCAATATAAAAAATTTTAAAACTCACCTTAAAAATTATACTGAAAACTTAAACTGAATGATATAAAAAAGCAATACAATAACACCCCCCCATACACACAAGCCTTGCTTAATTATGGGGGTACATCAAATATATCTACTATGTAATTAATTACTGTATAAAATTTATTTGTAATTTAAAAAAAAAAAAAAAAAAAAAAAAAAAAAAAAAAAAAAAAAAAAAAAAAGGTTTGTGATTACGTATTCTTTGGTAATTTACGAAATACCTTATAGGTAGTTTTGTGAAAATTTAGTGACGAACATTTAAAAATTATTTTTATTTAAAATGCCCTTCATTACGGAAGAGTTGAGTGACCAAACCGATAGAAAGTTGATCATTTTGACAGCAAAAAAGGAGAGGCTTTTTTCCCGGTTAAACGATTTGTTTAATTTGGCTAAAAACATTTCCACCTTTGAATCAAGGCAGAATGAAAACTTCTTGTCTAAGTCAGAAAGAATTGAAGAGATGCGGGAGCAGTTTGAAAATGTTATTGATGATATTAATAATATCCAATTGATTTCAAACCCGACATTTGAACCGGATTATCAACAATTGGATGCTTTTGAGGATTTGTTTGGTAGTGTGAAACGCGTACGTGACAAAATTCAAAATGCAACAACAACAACGTCACAGAATAACGTCCGCGATTCTCGCGTACCAGTCATCAAACTTCCCCCTATAGAACTTCCCTTCTTCAACGGTAAAATGGATACCTGGGCAAAATTTTATGAGTCATTCAAATCGAACATCCATAATAATACACAGCTGAATGATTCTCAACGTGTGCAGTATTTGGTAGGTAAATTAACGCATAGCGCGTTGCAGATTACCGCGGGTATTATACCTACCGGAGAGATGTACAAGATTATATGGGATTCGTTGGTTTCGAAATATCAAGATAAACGTGCACTAGGCACATATTATTTGAATAATATTCTTGACATAAAGGGTTGCACAAATACATCTGTTAGTCTTGATTCATTTGTTGAAAGGTATTCTTCGTCTGTTTTGGCGTTAAAACAGTTAGATATTGAAGATTTAACTGACTTCATATTATTACACTGTGCGTTAAGGAAAATTGATTCCCAAACGTCACAAAATTTTGAAATGTCAGTTAGAACTCAAGAAATTCCTGCATACAATGAGTTGATCTCATTTGTGAAAGATTAAGTAAAAATATTAGAACGGACAAGCAATAATCACGGTGTTATAAATAAGGCGCCTACCTCTTCATCACGTGCAAATAATTACAAAACGTTCGTCGCGAGCAACGAGAGTATCCATGTTCCGGCTTCGCCCGCGAAAGTTTGTATTTATTGCAACAAAACTGGTCATTCAATTAATGTTTGCTCACAGTTTAAAGGTTTGAGTTCGCCACAGGCCCGATTTGAATTCATTAAATCAAAACATGCCTGTGTGAACTGTCTCAGCGGGTTGCATACAATCAATTCGTGCAAATCGTCGGTTGTTTGCGAGGTATGCAAAAAACGTCACCATACATTCCTACACTTCGAGAGTAGTAGTAGAGTTAAAACCAATACTCACGTACATACGGCTCAAATACCTACCAGTGACGAGTCGTCTACGCCTCCTTTGCCAGGGCCATCCAACGTCAATATTTCGTGTAATTGCAATGCGAAACTAGAGGAGCCCTCGCACGTTAACTCTTCGTGTTCATTGTCAGCTAAAGTAGCTCCTAATACTACAATTTTACTATCAACTGCTCAAGTGTATGCAAAACTTAAAAATGGAAATAAAATTATTGTTCGGTGTCTAATTGATAATGGCTCACAAAATCATTTGATCACGGTCGATTGTTGCAAGGCGCTGAATTTGCCAATAATTCCTTTGAGTAATTCTTTTGTTAAAGGAATTGGTTCAGCATCACGACAAATTCTTGGTTACGTTTATTTGGACATTGAGTCTCGCGTATACCTAAATAATAAATATAACATATTTGCGCTCGTTGTCGAGTGCATTACCGACAAGTTACCTAATCACTACATAGCAAAGGTTGATATGAGGTACTTAGAGGGCATACCCCTCGCTGATTTAACGTGGAACATTCCCGGAAACATAGATGTTGTCTTAGGGGCACAATTATTTCCACATATCTATTTAGGGGACAGGATTGAATCAGGGACTAGTGCACCCCCCGCATTATCGACCGCGTTTGGTTTCGTGCTAATGGGCGACTACCCTGATAATGTGCTTAATACAAGTACTTCATTTTCCGCACTCGCACTTAATGATTTAGTCCAAAAATTTTGGCAGTTAGAAGAAATCCCTAACATGCAATTTTTAAGTCCGGAGGAGACGGAATGTGAGAATCTGTTTACTTCATCTATCGCTCGCGCTGTCAATGGAAGGTATTCTGTTGCTTTACCTTTCTGCAAAGACCCAAAACAATTGGGTAATTCTCTTACTACCGCCCAGCGCCGATTTATGGCTTTGGAACGAAAATTTAAACAATCACCTTCTTTACAGGAGAATTATAACAAAGTTATCGGTGAATATATTGACAGCAATTATTTGTCAGAAGTCAAAGAGTCTGAAATTACAGATGATGGATATTACATCCCGCATCATGCCGTTAATCGTCCGGACAAACCTATGCCTCGGATTGTGCTCGACGCTAGCGCCATGACTCATTCAGGGCTGTCATTAAATGACGTCTTGCATACTGGTCCCAATTTGCAAGCTGATTTGTTTTTGATTTTGCTTGACTTTCGTCTTTTTCCCATCGCTATGACTGCGGACATAAAGCAAATGTATTTACAGATTGAAGTTCCTATCAAGCATCGTAGATATCTAAGAATCTTATTTCGATTCTCCAACAACGATCTCATACGGACTTTTCAATTTAATCGGGTCCCTTTCGGACTAACGGCAAGTCCATACTTAGCAATGAGGACTGTTCGTCAGTTAGCCCAAGATATGAGACCACATTTCCCGGATGCTGCCAATGTGGCAGAATCCAAGTTGTATATGGACGACCTGGTCTATTCTATTGCAGATGAGTCCAGCGCCATACGTCTTTCTCGAGAATTAATCTCGTTATTCAAGTCCGGTGCCTTTGATTTGGTCAAATGGACTAGTAATTCTCAAGTTGTACTTGAAAACCTTCCAGATTCTCACCGCAGTGCGGTGGATTTCACTGTTGGTTCTAACAATGCCTCTAAGGTGTTAGGCCTCTCGTGGGAACCAGTTGATGACAGCTTCTTCTTTACGACTTCTTATGTTCAGGAGAAGTGTACAAAGCGGAACATACTCTCTATAGTCGCCCGCTTATTCGATGTCCTTGGCTTGGTCGCCCCCATCATTCTGTACGCTAAATTGCTTATTAAGGAGCTATGGCTGTGCAACATTGGTTGGGATGATACCCCCCCTGAGAGCGTTATTCAAAGGTTCTCGGCACTCACACAGGAATTTCCTTTAATTTCTACGATAAAAATCCCACGTGATGTTGGTGTCCTACAGGGCAGTACAGTGCTCATTGTCGCTTTCTGCGATGCGAGCCTGAATGGTTATGGCTGTGTGATATATTTACACACAACTGATCCGTCTGGGAATATTACCGTGAGATTGTTGTGTGCAAAATCAAAGGTCTCTCCCACCAAAGTGACAACACTCGCTCGTTTGGAGCTATGTGCCGCGGTCTTGATGTCCAAACTAATACGGACGGTTCAAGACAATTATCGTTCGCGTCTTCTTATTGCCGGGATATATGCGTTTTCAGATTCGACCATTGCGCTCTTGTGGATACATTCTTCACCGCATCGATGGTCGGTGTTTGTTAGTAATCGCGTGGCTCAATGTCAGGAGAATTTGTCTCCTGAGAACTTCTATCATGTCGCCGGTAGCGAAAATCCTAGTGACTGCCTTTCACGTGGAGTGCTTCCTTCCCAACTCGTTTCACACGAACTATGGTGGAACGGCCCATCATGGATTCGCAGCACACCTTTGGAATGGCCAATAAAACCTTTTCATTTCACAAATACTGGTGAAATGCCTGAGCACAAAACTAATGTGCTCACTACAATAGTTCAACGTGAACAATCGGTCCTGAGTGAACTTGCTCAGCGCATTTCCACATGGGATAAACTTTTAAGGATTGTCGTTTATGTTCTCCAATTCGTAAAAAGGGTATCACCTTCTCCTGGAACGGTCAATAATCTTATGACTGCTGAAAAGGCTGTGATTCGTTCTGTGCAGAGTATTCATTTTGAAGAAGATATTGCTGCACTCCAGAAAAGCAAATTGCCTTCAAAGAAGCTTCGGAATTTATCAGTTTTTCTCGATGAGGATAATTTATTACGTATTGGGGGGCGGCTTTCTAAATCGGACTTACCATTTGAGGTTAAACATCCGGTATTACTACCTAAACATGACTGTGTTGTGGATCTTATTACGATCATTTCCATGTCATGAACTGTCATACAGGCCCTGGACTCCTTATGTCCATCTTACGGCAGCGCTATTGGATATTAGATGCCAGGACTGTTATTAGGGCAAAAGTGCGGAAATGCAATTGCTGCTTCCGCTCAAATCCGTCGCATCCTACACCGAAGATGGCGGATTTACCTTCATATCGTATTGTAGAAGCAAAGGCTTTCGTTCATACCGGTGTAGATTACGCAGGTCCCCTCCGTATCACGCTTGCTCGTCGGAGAGGACAACATTCACAAAAGGCATATATCTGTCTTTTCGTATGTCTTGTAACTAAGGCCATTCATATTGAGTTGGTCTCTGACCTAACTTCAAATGCTTTCCTGGCTGCTTTCAGCCGTTTTATTTCTCGGCGTGGCCCTGTGTCATGCTTGTATTCAGATAATGGCACCAATTTTATTGGTGCAAAGGCACAATTAGATTTCTCCATAAGTTTTTAGTTGAGTCAGAATTTGAGCCCGCTTTAAAGCGCGAACTCGCTAATCGCCGGGTTGAGTGGAAAATGATTCCCCCACGCGCGCCTCATTTCGGGGGTATATGGGAGTCAAACGTAAAGAGTATGAAGACTCATTTGTACCGTGTGATCGGAACTCAGCTCCTCACTTATGAAGAACTACAGACCGTTCTGGTTCAAATAGAGTGTTTGATGAACTCGCGCCCACTCACAGTCGTGTCTTCCGAACCCTATCCGGAAGTGATTACTCCTGCGCATTTTCTAATGTCGACACCTTTACAGTACTTACCTGCTTCTGATTTGACAGACGCTAAAACAAACTTTGCTCAGCGCAAGCAGTTATTAGATGGCATGGTTCAATCCTTCTGGAAAAAGTGGCGTTTGGAATATCTGCACACGTTGCAAGTCAGGCAGAAGTGGACTACGACTGACCATCCTCTTAAGGTTGGAACTGTCGTACTTGTGGGACAGGAGGATTCGCCTCCGTTAAATTGGCCTTTGGGCGTAATCACGGACGTTCATCCTGGTACTGATAATATAATTCGAGTTGCGACGGTAAAGACCAGATACGGATTTTTTAAACGTCCTGTCGTTAAATTATATCCCATCCCAACGCAATAATTTTATCTTTATTTTATTTTATGTTAATAACTTATCATAATTTAATTCTTTCGGACTTAACCATGACATTCTGTATTTAACACTTAGTTGACTTAGCAACATGATATTCTTTATTTAACACCTAGTTGACTTAGCAACATGATTTTTATTTTATTTTTAAACATTTTTCAACTTAGTGATTTTATCCTTAATAAGTTTAATTTAAACTTTGTTTTTTTTTTTGAAAGTTCCGTGAACTTCCAAGGCGGGGAGCATGGTTACGCATTGCAATATGTTTTTTTTTTGTTTGTTCGAAATTTTAAATAAATATATATCACAAGCATGGTACTTACTTTACTTTACTCCTTGGAATTGACAAAGACATCGAAATGGATTGATTTTCAAAATAAATTCTAAAACAAGAAAAGAACTGACACTGTCTGTTTTGTTGGAAAATTTTCTTGCTTCATTGTTTGAAAAGGAACTTTGAGTTTGTGTATTCATTGACAAATTTAATTTCTTGTAAAAACTTCAAAATCACCCAAGGATTACATTGACTGCATCTAATTGTTGGTTGGATGACATTAAGGAGGCCTCCACACTTCATGATCTACAAAAACAAGGTTGGTGGATTTGTTATTCCCTGGAGTTTCTCTTTTGTGCCATCCTTTGTGATATTAGTTCGCGCAAGTAGTTTCTTTTTCACAATCATAATTTCTTGGGTATTAAGCCCAGAGGGTCTGGGGTTATTTACACACCTCAGGCTCGCATATTATAATGCACTATCTATTACTGTATTCATTTATATAAGACGTATAACAATATTAAAGTTATTAAAACTTTTAGATGGAGAACTTGTTTCTGACTTGAATTTTATTTTCAAAATGGTTAAAGATATTATAGATAGTCCTGATTTACTTAGCCTAATTACCTTCTATCTACCGTCAACTTTTATAAATCGAAATCTATCTATCTATCTATCTATCTATCTATCTATCTATCTATCTATCTATTTATCTATTTATCTATTTCTATTTATATAAATAAAATTAGCGCAATATAAATATGCACTCAAAAATTATTTTTCCATAATGTAACTTTATCGTATACACAATATGGACATGTTGAAATGGAATGATAATATTTCTCATTGTTCTTTTTTGTTATTTTTTGTTGTGATACACAAAATAATTGTATGTTATTTTTAGGTTTCAGTTTTTAAGTTTTTTATTTTTTCCATAATGTAACTTTATAAACGCAATATGGACATGTTGAAATGAAATGATGATATTTCTCATTTTTATTTCTTGTTATTTTTTGTTGTGATACACAAAATAATTGTATGTTATTTTTAAGTTTTAAACTACTATTATGTAATGATATTATTTTTCTTACTTTTGTACTCTATTATATGTTTATTAATAAAAGGCAGTATAGCCGTTTATGTATTTAAAATAAAAATAAAATAAAATAAAATAAAAATAAATAAAAATGAATCGCCGAAATGTATGTACGCGCATAACTTCCGAACAACTGCACCAAATAGGATAATTCTTTTTTTTGGTGTTTGTTATTGACAGGACAAGGTTTGTACAAAACTACTGGTGAGCTCTGGCATTAAGAAATTTGTATAAAAATGAATCGCCGAAATGTATTTACGCGCATAACTTCCGAACGAATGCACCAAATTGGATAACTCTTTTTTTGTTGTGTTCTTTATTGTCTGGTGAGCATTGGCAATTTGTATAAAGAATTGCAATAGGTGGTATGCGAGCTGTTTGAAAACTAAATGTACCGGGAATTAATTTATGGAACGCGGGAGGGGGGGGGAACCAGGGAGGGAGAGAGGAATCTGGGAGGGGGGAGTGGAACTCGGGAGGGGGTTTGCTGGACGGGGGAAGGGGGGGAGTGTAGTGGGAAGAGGGAAGATGGAGGAGGCGGAGTGGAAATGCGAGAGGGGAAGAGGAATGGGGGGGGGGGGCGGATGGGGAACGGGACGAATGGGAAAGGACACGCAGGGAGAAACAATTTCTTTATTAAATGGCATAGCAACGCATGCCGGGTACCAGCTAGTAAAATATAATTTTTGAAATATAAAAATTTTGAAACAACAAAAAAAAGTTTTCAAAATGGCTCACCTTATATTTTTTCTTTCTAAAGTTATTGGTAACGGAAAAAAATAAAAAAAATCATAACATTTTTTATTTGGCTAATGTATTATATACGTTATCGTCAACTCACTTTTTTGTCGTTTCATGTAAAAATAATTGATAAAAAAATTCAAAACTAAAAAGTAAAACGGATTTCGGTCGGAAACTTTGGTCTCATAAAGGTATTCAATATTATTATGTTGTGGTTAATTTTTATATTTGAATATAAAGCGTGGTGTTTTCTCTTACCTACTTATCTTTCTTACAATGATAGTAAGGGAGACACAACCATTTTTATGAGACCTATATAGGTTGTTACGAAAAGCGAACAAATTAGCGAATAAACTCATTACGCACACATCAGCTATGCTTTCTTTGCGAATCTTCACTTTTCTCATATAATTATACATGGTTTTACCACACACACGCCTCAGGTATTCCATTTCTTCAGAATTCCGTAAATTAAACAGGTATCCGGAGTGGAAGATACTCTCAGTATCATTCTGGTGTAAGACCAACATTTAGAAATGAAACATTGCTTGAAATGGCTTAAGCCGTGTTTGGTGACCAGATCTAAATAGCCTGGTACTTTACGCCTTCTTCTTCCCCATCTCATTCCCCTCCTCAACAAATTCATTATAACAACATACGCCAATTGGGGATGCCATCTGACTGGTTTGGGCTTTAGACGGTTTGGAGCAGTTGGGACTCTTGTGCGGCATTCACATAAAAAATACAGTTTCGTATATTTATAAGAGTTGGATGGAAAGAATAAAATAGTAAATAGGGTGTTGAATGCACAAGATAATATGATTCAGCGTAATAAACAACGAAACGAGGAAAAATGAACATGAAAAAATCTTAGCTTAGCTGTCGTAAAAGAAATGCTAGTAGTAAATTTATCTCGTAAAGAAAAGGTAATAAAAAATTACTGCACCCATTCGCACATTCATTCGCAACCATATATTATACACAGCACACAACCATTGTTCACTATTAATAAGCAAGGCAAAGCACGTAAGATATAAAAATAAAGAAAAATCCGTGAACACACCGATAGCAACTATTAATTATTTTTTTTATCGTATTTGTTATTATACTCTTATTTGAGAAACTGTTCATAATTTTTTATAGTTTTGTTATATAAAGTGATTTGTTTTCATTAAATTAAAAATGATGCCAAACAGTTAATTTGCAAAGATTGAAGATGTAACGATGAATTTAAATGAAGTGTAAAGATTTTTTAATTTATTTTTTATTTAATAAAATAAAATACTTTTTGTTTAAAAATCTCGTGGTTGTAAACAAAAAAGTATTTTATTTTATTAAATATGTCAAACCACAAAGTGATTGCTTTATTTTTATTTTTATTTCTATTTTGTTTATTATTTATTTATTACACGCCCCAGTGGGCTTTTACATTCTTTGTTTATAAGTTAAGTATCACAGTTATTTTAAATACTTTAAAACTGAAACAATAAAGAAAATATAATTTCTTCTTCTTCAATGGCGCTACTGCCCATTTCGAGCCTTGGCCTCCTTCAAAATAAGCCTCCATCACCCTCTGTCCTCGGCCGTCGTCTTCCAATCTGCTGCATGGAGTAATCCTCTTGCATCCATCCTCCCATCTCAGTCTAGGTCTGCCCGCCTTTCGTTTACCTCCTGGGTGTCCTGTCAGAACCTTCTTCGGTACTCGTGTGCTTGACATTCGGTGCACATGTCCGGCTCATCTCAATATTTGGAGCCTTAAATGGGTGGAGAGTCTGGGAGCTTGGTAAATATCATAGAGCTCATTATTTTGGCGGATTCTCCATGCCTCTCCCTCTCGCACCGCTCCTAAGATTCTTCGAAGTACCTTTCTTTCGAAGATGTCCAGCTGTTCCGCTGACTTTGCTGCCAGTGTTCCCGTCTCACATCCACAGGCCAAGACCGTTCTAATAAATAATTGTTAAATAAAAGAAAATATAATATTATGAAAAAAATGTTACATACAATGTATGTAAACAAAAACTGCTGAAATTATCCACGACTATTTGTGTCTAGATGTATAAAAGAATTGGAATAAACAATGTTTATACTGGTTATTCTTAAGGTGAAATGTATCTCCTAGATCAGAATATTTATTTCCGAGGTAAAGTCTCGGAGTTGGGGAATTTTGGTAAGAGAGTGTCCTGGTGTTGTTAGTAAAAAGGTACTAAATTTCGGCAAGATCTTTTGGAAATATGGATTTCGATTAAAGTCAATTTTGTAATGCAGTATTTTATGTAATAATTATATATCTGTGTTAATTCTTCTTTCTGAAAGTTTTAATAGGGACATTTTATCTAGTAGGTAGGTAAATATACTAATTATAATCAATATGTTGTACATGAATATGCATTTTTTACTTTATAAACCTCAGGAACTTATGCTGAATCTTTTCAACGTTGTCGGAATGAATATTGTAAAATGGAGACCTAAATTACGCCCCTCTTTCTTTCTCAATCCACTCTACTTTCTCACTCCTGTCCATCAATTGACATATTTTAAGCCTATTGTTGTAATTAGTTTTAATTAAACCCTGATGAAGTAAGCATTGCTTACGAAACATGTTGGTTTTTTAAACAAGTTTTTTCATGTATTTTGAGGTTCCAGACCAGAGACAGCTGCTAGATGAACCTGTGCAGTACACTCAGCTTTTGAGACACTAACTTAACTCAAGCATATCAATGGAAGGCTTCGCAAAGATTCCTAAAGCTAAAACTACCTCATTCAAATTATAAAACCTCCATTATACAGCCGGTTCCAGCTTTCATGGAAGTGTCGAATAAAAGTTTAGTGATGAATCATAAAGAAAAGCTTTCAAAACAAGGAAACAGTATTTTATAGTTAGAATAGAACCTGAAAGTTCAATATTAAAATCAAAAGCTTAATCACAAGGCCACGGGTCCGTCAATCAAACCATACCGCACGAATTCACAACAATCTGGGTAATGTACGGCCGCGGCCATATAAATGTGATTAAATTTCTGTTCGCCAATATCCAGTAGGAATGGTTACGTAGTTAGTTCGTAACAGCTATGGCTATTAGAACCGTGGGGGGTGAATTGATTTAATTCTGACCACGAAGTACGGAAACAGGAAAATGGCCACGCTTCTCATTTCGATAGCAAGCACACATAAATTAGATCGAAAATTTTATATCGTATGTTCACATACTTCATATTATTTCTTTTTAACTATGAGTAAAACCTCTAATAGAGAACTCCAGTCCAATTTTTTTTATGAATAATGACCTTCTAACTTAAATAACTGCATTTTTACTTTTAGAGTTAGTTTTGATGGTCAAAGTTAAAATTTTTCAAGACCCCCCGAAAACCACCTAACGTATGGTGAATCGTGTAACGTCATCACTCCTGAAAAATTACTATAGGATCGAGCAATCAGCTGATCAACTACGGCCATTTTGAATTCCGTTCGAAGTATTTTCCCTAAAAGAAGCATTACTTTTTTTTTTTGTGCAGTAGTTTTTTAATATTTTCAATAATCGAGATAAACTAATAAAAGATAACTTTATTTTTTCAATAAACACTACAACTAAATCTCTCAATAACTCGAACAAAATAAGTGGAACTAGATTGCCCACTCTCCGATACAACGATTTCACGCTATCACGGGAAATCAGTACTTAGGTGATGTTGACATATTTAACATAAACTTGGTGAAACTTGTAAAAAACTTATTCCAAAACTATTCTTAAACATATCTGTATTTTTGTAAACCTATTGCATTTTTATGCCTTGTGTGCTTTTTTCTAATTTTATTTTTATTATTTCTTTACCTGTTTAAAAATCATCTGTCATGAATTAATTGTACTACCAAACATGTAAAGGCCCTTTGGGCGTTAAATAAATAAATAAATATAAAGGTGAGCAAAAGTAATCACCGCCAAGACCTTGACAAACCTCACCCCATGAATCCGGACACACCTACTAAGTAACTCAACGTAGCGTAACAATCTACAACACTCTTTTAAATTATATAAATATGCTTAAACTGTCAGACGAAAAGATTTTCACTGACTTAGTATATCTATGTAAAATTCTAAACGATGCATTTGATGGTCTAGATTCTAGATTTTCTAGCATTGATAAGCTTCCGGATTCCACTACGTAATACCAGAAGCCGGGATTTGTTTCAGTGTAGAAATTCTGGAATTAACTCCCATAAAATGTATTCATCTTTTCCCAGAATACTAATGGAGGGAAATAATTATGAGTCAGTGGACATCTTCAATTTATCACTAAACAAATATTAAAGGTTATTTCTAGGGCCGTTATGTATAATAAATTCTGTATAATTTTTACTAATCATATGAAAAGAGCGAGTGAGATTACTGGAAATTTGGAAATTTCTCGCCCAAATTAAAAAAAATCATACCTTCGAATTTGAATATGGAGACATATTAACTGATTATGATGCTATTTAGCCAATGAAACCACCTAAATTTTATGAATTATCCCATATTTTTAGCACTTCACACGGCATTCCCAGAGATGACAGAGGCCCTGAAGGAAATTATTTTCTTGTTATGGAGTTAATATACGAGTATATATATTCAATATTTTTTTAAATATATGCGATCATGAATGAATGAGAACAAGTTGAGACAAGTTTTGTGGCGGTCAATCCTCTCTGCATACCCCATTGGAAACAAACGGACTGATTGTTTAGTTCGTTAATATGTATCAATAATATGCTTCAACTTTTTTTTTTAATTTAATGAAAGTTGACTGAATGCTGTAGAAACGAGATCCCTGAGGCGAATGTGCACTAAAACCTTATAATATTATAATCGTGTGAGAAATGTGGAGTTTTGCAAACAATACAAAGCTGATGTGAACGTAATGAGTAAGATTAAGAAAGGGACTCTTAAATGGTTTGGGCATGTAGAGCGAATGAACGAAGGTAGGAGTAAGGAGAATATATGACACTAATTCACACGCACAGGCACTGGAACGATCAAGACAACCAAATTCTTGAGTCGGGTCATGTCAAGGATCAGATTTTTTTTTTTACATGAGCTTCACACAGGAAGCCCTGAGGAAAATAATTTCCCTCAGGGCCTATGTCATCTTTGAGGATGCTGTGTGGAGGGTTTTTTAAGGAAAGGAAGGAGAGGAGAGTTCTGGGAAGGAAAAGGGTTTAAGGGGTGGGTAGGAATCTGGGGTTCAGTATGTCCTGGTCATTCGCCTCCAAGACCTAGACAAACCTCACCCCATGAACCCGGGCACCCCTGCTAAATCACCAAACGTAGCGAACCACTTGGGGTGACCTATGGCAGAGGTGTTGGTTATCCAATAAAGGTTCCCGGGGCGGCGGTACCCATTCCCGCCTCCCAAATTGAAAGAATAATAGAAGGGTAAGTATGAGACGTTGTATGAATGTGAATGAGGCAAGGGTTGCGTCCCAAGACCGAGTTGTTTATCGGTCCATCCTATTTGCCTATTCCTGAGGAGAAATGGCGTGATGGTTTTTTTTATATACACTAACTCCACACAGGAGCCCCTGAGGAAAATGATTTTTAATTTGGGAGGAGTGCATGGGTACCGCCGCCCCGGGAACCATTTATTGGATAACCAACACGTCTGCCATAGGTCACTACAAGTGGTTCGCTACGTTTGGTGACCTAGCAGGGGTGCCCGGGTTCATGGGGTGAGGTTTATCTGGGTCTGAGTGGCGGATGCATCTGCCTACCAGCTGCCTGGCAGGTCGGATCGGGAGAGAATGGTTGAGAGAGACCCTTTGATTTCTCCAGCCGCACTCTCCCTGAACATCGCCTTGCACCGTAGTGGGAGGGATGGATTCATACATCCGCCCCTCTTGTAAACACTGACCCCCAGATTCCTATCCACCCCTCATAACCTTTTCTTTCCAAGAACTTCCCATCCTTTACTTATTAAAAAGACCCTCCGCACAGCACCCCTTAAAGATGGCCCCGAGAGCGACCCTTGTGACAAATGTCAACCGTGTAGATACATATGTTGGGCGCGAGGTTGGCGTGTTTCCCGACTATTCACCGTTGGTTGCCGAAGGGATCAATAACGCTAGTTCCTCGGAGCATCTTCCATTGTAATACCGGTAGCACATGGACAGCATACCTACCTGACGCCTGTGTTCTAAAGATTGCAATCCGCATGTTAAGATGGGAATCTATCAAACAGAGTATTATGTATATTAGTTAATTAGTTAAAATCGAAAAACTTTAAATCTATTAGCACTGATATTTTATAAAATATTGTTAAGCCCTTAAAACATTTAAGCATTAAATTTGATCGCCAAAACCCACAAAATCTGCTACTTTCTTGACTAAAATCCGACTAAACCCGTTCCCCGTACAGTAATGCTCAGTGGCGTACAGAAATCTGAATAATGCCCCATTTCCCACTTACGTACTTCGCGGTGGAAATAAAATCAATTTGCCCCCTAACGTTCCGAGTGAAGCTACCTACCAAAGAACATACTCCCACGTGAAGGTTTTGTACACAGTGGGCTAGTAAAAACATAGCCATTTAAAAGCTGTTACAATAATTTTAAAGTTGGTGGAATGTAACAGAAAAAAATAACAAAGGGTTTAAATAAAGTGGTATAATAATAATAATAATATTGAAAAAAACTGTTTCTGAAAAAATAAGAAAATACACAGATTTAGGAAATGAGATTTAAAGAATTTGGCATTCTCAGACTATAAAAATATTACCATTTGTTTTTTCGGCTACAGGCATATTAGATTTGTCAAAGAATTTATATATAAAAATGCAAAAATCAGTCATTTTAAATACATGTAGGATTACGAAAGATTTTTTAAATATTTATATTGAGGGATCAGTAGGATTTATAGGTTCAATTAGGAGTTCCACAGAGCCGAACCCTCTGATATGAAAATATCTGGAGTCGGTGAATTTTTTTTCCCATTTGGTCTCTGGTAGGTTGACATGTTGTTCTTGTATTGTTTTGTATTTATAATAGTTATATAGTGCAATTGCATAGCGTGGATTGACTAGATGATCATTTGGGAAGTGTGTGAAAGAGTTTAGTTTTTCCTGTGGGGAAAATTTAACCGGGACATTTAAATCTGGTGCATAAAAAACGTTTATTCATCAATAGATTTTTTACAGTATTATACACATTGTTCTTTTATCATTGAGTCTATTGAGAAAAAAAGTCACTGCTCAGCTACAATTCAGGATTTCTCCTGGAATACAACTGGTTTTCAGCAGTGCCTTTGTAAGTATGTATGTAAGTTTAAGCAAGTATTTTTATTTTTAATCAAAACTTATTTAGCACCGTTGTGATTCTAAACTCCATGAAACGGAAACGACCAACACTAAAAAGAGACAAACACATACATTAGCTTAATGTCGCTCTCCATAGAGAGAAAAAAAGCCTTATATTTAAACGCCTGGGGTCTCAAAAGTTTTGTATGATCTGTAGCTATTCGAAAACGTAAAAATAAATGAAATTATTGTTCACTGTTAGCCCGCTAAAATGGCTGGAAGTTTTGAAAAAAATAGCTTTCGTCATTTGGAAAAAAAATAAAACAGAGGGTTCATATTTTATATTTTATACCAAACTTATTTTTTATTCCATAACTGCAGTACAAAGAACCAAAAAAATTTTTTTTAAACATATGTGATGTGTTGGTTAAAAATATAATACTTTTTTCTGGATAAAATCAGAATACTTGTTGACTTACTTATATTTTTTTCATTTTTGTCATTTATACGCATTTTTTAATAATTAACAAACGTTAAAAGATTAAATTACTGAAAAAAAATATTAAAAATTAATTTAAAAAAATGGTTTTAGGTTTGTTTTCAGATTTTTAATGCATTTTAGCGGGCCATTTAAAAAAAAATTAAATGCAGTTCTCATTTTGTTTATAAGACGCAACTTTTGAGACCCTGGGCGTTTCTGAATTCAAAAGTTGAAATAATTGACACACCCTAACATACATCCGTAGGATTTATCCTGTGAGATAATAAGAATAATCGGTCTCGTCTTTGTAGCGTAACCATTCTTGTGTACTTTAGTTTTCTGAATATTTCACTTCTACCACGTGTCAACTGCACTGTGCGATAACGCACTTCGGGCAGATTGGCCCCTAACGAAATTTTCACTGCAATAAATTTTATAAACAACAAAATATGACACTTTTCCATTATTTTAGAGGAAATATTTGGCAATTATTTGTCACGTTTATCGCTAATTTGATAAAATTAACGAGATAATTCACTTGGCTAGTTTTAGAATTTTAGCCATAAATTCCAATCAAAATATTGAATAAGACATGCCTCATGTGCGTTTTCAAAGCCAAAAAGAAATATTTTAGGGTGTTTCTATTATTGTGTCCGCGAATGTGTATACATTGACTAATTTAAAGCGTGTTAGCAGTACATACAATGGCGCCGCGACCTGTGTACTGCGTAGTGTGTGTTGCGGTCAGGGCTGTATGTTAATGACTTATTTATAGATTTCCATGCATTTTTATGAGCTTTTTGAATTACAGGTGTTTTGGAAATTGCCACTTTTGTATTTTGCATGTATGTGGTAATCCAATAAACCAATCGTTAATATATGGAATCCTGTTAATGCTCTACTTTACACCGGTAACACATATCAGTGATTCTCATTTATGGTAACCGACGAGTTCATCGAAAATCAATTCATCGAAAACGAGTTCATCGAAAATCAATTCATCGAAAGCAAATTCATCGAAAACGAGTTCATCGAAAATCAATTCATCTAAAATCAATTCATCGAAAAACATTTTTTTTGTAGATATTAGAGCTGTCAAAATTAAATACCCAAAAGGTCTGTTTAACTGAGTCAAATGTGTTTAGCAACTGTCAGTTTCGTAGTGACTGCAAAAAAGGGATATCTAAGGAACGGTGACCAGACAACTCATAATGAAACCAACTCATAAACAACTCATTAAGAGTGATGATAAAAAAATATTTAAAAATTGGTTAAATAGGTTAAGTTAGGTTAGGTTAGGTTAGGTAAGGTTAGTTTAGGTTGACCAATGCTTTTTTAACTTCTCGGTCCGCTTGGCATTTCTCTCAAATATCAACAAAATATATTTTTTCGATGAATTGGCGATTCGATGAATTGATCATTCGATGAATTGGTTTTCGATAAATTGATTTTCCATGAATTGGTTTTCAATGAACTCGTTTTAGATGAATTTGCTTTCGATGAATTGATTTTCGATGAATTCGTTTTCGATGAACTCGTCGTGAACCTTTCTATGTACCCATTTTTCCACAATTGATAATCCAGAAGTTATATTTATATTTATACCCATCTCTCTCATCTAATAGTGACCCAGACGTGATATTTCTATTTACTAGTTTTTCTACAGCTGGTGACCCAGAAGAGGTATTTCCATTTACTTTCTAAAATTGGTGATCCAGACGTGATATTTTTATTTTCTAATTTTTGTATAATTGGTGACCCAGACGTGATATTTCTATTTAAACGTCTTTCTATAATTGGTGATTCGAACGTAGTATAACTATTTACTCATGTTTCTATAATTACTCATACGTCGGGAACGAGATATTTCTATTTATACCCATATTTGTAATATTAGTGACCCAGGTGTGATGTTGTATGTTTTTATTCATATTTCTAAAATTTATGATCCAGTCATGATACATCTATTTGTTCGCCTTTCTATTATTATTGGTTCAGACATGAATATATCTATTTACTCGTCTTTCTGTAATTGGTGACCTAAATGTGATATTTCTATTAACTCGTCTTTCTATAATTGGTTACCGAGACTTGATATTTCCGTTTACCCATCTTTCTATAATTGGTATCCCAGACAGTTACATTTCTTTTTACTCATCTTTTTATAATTGGTTTCGTCAGACATACATTTGCAATTTGGGAGGCGCCCTGGGAACCAATTTTTTTGGAAAACCAACATCGCTGCCATAGGTCACCCCAAGAGGCTCGCTCCGTTTGGTGTTTGATTTAGCTGGGGTGCCCGGATTCATGAGGTTTAGTTTATCTAGGTCTTGGTGGTGAAATTCATTTACTCACCTACCGGGTGGAGGGCCGGATAATGAGAGACTGGTTGAGGGAGCCCTAACCTAGATCTCTCCAGCCGGACTCTCTCAACCCATCATCTTGCACCGTATTGGGAATGAGGGATTCATACGTCCGTTACTCCTGGACATATTATCTAGATTCCTACCCACCCCTCGTACCTTTTTCCTACTCAGAACTCAGAACAGAACAGGAGAGGTGGGAAATTTCCAAATCGGACGCTCAGAAATCCCCGATGCTGGGCGCGTGTTTCATTATTAAAGCGAATGCTCGAGTGGCTAAGATCCCTGTAATTTTGGTAACTTTTTGTGTGTTAGAAGTCTCCAAAAATGTTCTTAGATCGTCACATAATACTTTAATAAGTTCTTTATGATATCGTGTTTACAGTGAATAATTCTTCGGCCACAAACGGCTGTTACTAATCGTGCTAGAAATGGTTCTGCTACGTCATGCGAGGTCCTTTCTCAATTACCTAAGTTCGGCTATCTTCGTAACCGTTCGGGATATAACCGAACGAGCGACATCTTAATAAACTATCTTTAGATATACTACATACATTAAAGTCTTCTTAATCTTTTCCTTTCCTATCTCTTTCTCCTTCCTTTTTTCTGCCGCCTCAATTGGACATGATATATTTACAGTATATCTAAGTCACCTAGTGAGGCCAACATTGTTGGATTGTACTATAAAATGTAAAATGTTGCATCAAAATAAAAATTTAAAATTACTTTTGATGTCAACTTTTTTTTACATTAGTTCCACACAGGAGGCCCTGAGGAAAATTATTCCCCTTAGGGCCTACTTCATCTTTGGGGACGCTGTGTGGACGGTCTTTTAGGGAATGAAAGGTTCGGAATACGGTGAAAGGTTGGGTAGTAATCTGGGGGTCAGTGTGTCCAGGAGTGACAGACGTATGAATCCATCTCCACAACCGCGGTGCAAGGAAATGGGTCGAGAGAGTCCGACTGGAGAAATCAAAAGGTCTCCCTCAACCAGTCTTTCCCGATACGCCCTGCCACGCAGTTGGTGAGCAGACGTATCCACCGCCCAGATTCGGACAAACCTGACCCCATGAGCCCGGGCACCCCTGCTAAATCACCAAACGTAGCGAACCACTTGGGGTGACCTATGGCAGAGGTGTTGGTAATCCAATAAATGGGGTTCCCTGGGCGGCGGTACCGGTACCTGCCTCCCAAATTGAAACTCCACTGCATCTTATGGGTCGCAGTGTAGAGGACTATCTCCGGGCAGCTGGGACTCTTGTGTTATAGATTATTCATCTAGATATTGTTACAAATGCAAGGATCCAGTGGCATCCTCATCTGGGGTACGTTCTTCTTCTTCGATGGCGCTACAGCCCATATCGAGCTTTGGCCTCCTGCAACAGTCGCCTCCAACTCCTCCTGTCCTCAGCGGCTGACTTCCAATTTGAAATCTGGAGAAGCTGGCTGCATCCCCTCTTACTTCGTCTTCCCATCTCAGTCTAGGTCTTCCCACTTTTCTCTTTCCACCTGGGTGTCCAGTCAAAATTATTTTTGGGACGCGTGTATCCGGCATTCTCTGTACATGCCCAGCCCATCTCAGCCTGAGGAGTCTCATATGTGTTGATATGCTAGGTGCCTTATATACATAAATCATACAATTCTGTATTGTGCCGGATGCGCCACTGTTCGTCCTCTTTCACGGGTCCACATATTCTTCTCAGCACTTTTCTTTCAAAAGTATCCAGCATTTCAGCCATCTTTACCGTCAGTGTCAGCGCCTCACATCCATATGCCAATACAGTTCTAACAATGGTCTTATATATGGTTATTTTGGTTTTTCTGTGGACACTATGTGACTTAAACACTGGCAGCAAAGAGAAGTATGTTTTGTTGGTTGCTATGATTCTCCTTCTGATTTCTGCTGGATCCTCATTATTCTCTGTCAGACTGGAGCCCAGGTAGGTGAATTGGTCGACCACTTCGTATGAGTAGTTGTCTTTGAATTGTGCACTACTTCTTCTTCTGTGTGAAGGGTTCCTGCTCTGTATCATCATTTTCGTTTTGTTGACATTAACCTGCAGTCCTACTTCCCGTGCTGCTGTTTCTAAAGGATCGAAGACCTCCTTAATGGCTGAAATCATCTGGGGTACGTTGGGAGGATGAAATCAGAAGAGAGAGGAGAAAAACAATGAAAGTAAAAGGTTTTGAAATTATTCAGAACCTGTCTGTATCGATTCTGAATGACGGTCTTTCACCAGGGCGATACTGAAAGTATCTACGACTCTGGTTTATGTGTTCATTTGCATAAATCCAATACGCAAAGCAGCCCTGCCACAGTTTCGGCTTAGCCAATAAATTGTAACCCCTGTAATAAACCGCAGCCAATAGTTAACCCGCTCCGGGCAGTTTAAACCGTGATAGTTATTATGAATGCCGCCCCGGCACGAGGTTTAACGACTAAGACCCGGTTGAATATATTTAGTGCGGCTCAACTACTTTACACTTAATCACCGGATTACAATGTGTTCTGTTCCCGTTAATAATAAAAAAAATATTTTTTTTTTAATTTGCATTTTATCCTGACATCGGGTATGTATATCCGATCTACGGACGGGGATATTCAGTGAGAGGCTCCCAGCTGATTAGCTAGACCAACAGAGAGCATCCTTTAGAACGGACGTTGAGGCTCTGCAACCGGGCCCGAAAAGAAGAAGATGAAGAGATACGAAATTACGAATGTTATAGGAGAGCGCAAAATCGATGCGAAAATTGCGAAAATGTTTAATAAAACACGACTCGTTTAAAATAGAGCAAATATCTCACGGACATTATCTTAAACAGCATTAAAACAAACACTGTGAATTTTTTCATACATATAACTTGTAAAATAACTGTAACAAACGTGTTAATAATAATTTTTGGAGCATACTTTGCGATTTTTTTCTATCGAGGGAATTTTATATAATTTGCCTTTCGGCGCGGGCAAATTCTAGGTATTATCTTCACGAATAACATATATTTTTTTAAGAGCTTTAAAACTTACAGTGTTTAAGGAAAATATGTAATAATTCGGTACAAATCCGAGTTGCGGGCCCTTAAGTCCAGTTAAATATAATCTACATATATTTTTTTTTTTACATGAGCTCCACACATGAGGCCCTGAGTAAAATAATTTCCCTCAGGGCCGATGTCATCTTTGGGGATGCTGTGTGGAGGGTTTTTTAAGGAAAGGAAGGAGAGGAGAGTTCTGGGAAGGAAAAGGGTTTAAGGGGTGGGTAGGAATCTGGGGTTCAGTATGTCCTGGTCATCCGCCTCCAAGACCTAGACAAACCTCACCCCATGAACCCGGGCACCCCTGCTAAATCACCAAACGTAGCGAACCACTTGGGGTGACCTATGGCAGAGGTTGGTAATCCAATAAATGTATATATTATATACAAATCAAAATATGCTTGCTTGGACGTATAATATTCGACGGCCGGCGTAGTCCAGCGGTAAGACTCTTGACTCGCACACCGAAGGTCGTGGGATCGGATCCCGGCATGGAAAATAAAATTTATTTGATTCATTTGTGTTATTTCATATTTTATTAATTTAAAATAATATACAGTATATTTGCGGCACGTTCCAGAGTGGAAGATACTCTCAGTATCGTCCTAGTGTAAGACCACAATGGCATAGCCGTGTTTGGTGACCAGATCTGTATACTTCCCCATCTTCCTCTTCCCTATCTCCTTCCCCAACCCACTACCTTCAGCCTCACAGCATAGCCCGATTGGGGATGCCATAGTCTCAGACACTGGCTTCAGACGGGAGCAGTTGGGACTCTTTTGCGGTAATCATATTAAAAAAAATCCTGACATCGAAAATGTATATCCAATTTACGGACTGGGATATTCAGTCAGTGGCTCCCAGCCGATTAGCCAGATCAACAGAGAGCATCCTTTAGAACGGACGTTAAGTCCAGGGGTCCTAGCATGGTCGATCGATATAATCCTATATCAATACGATATCGTTATAATCCGTCATTTATGGTCATGTATCAATATGTGCTAGCACGCTCAACAATCGATAAGGGATATTCCGACCGACGATTGACAAAACCCCGCCAAATCGTATGCATTCTTGGCTGCGACCGTAGCACAGTCGATTGATAAAACCCCAATATTAATACGAAATGTAATAAATCCATTGTCTATGGTCAGTTAGCGATATTTGCGAGCACAGTGAACATACGATTCCGACAGTCGGTTGACAAAAGACGCCGTTTTTACCGTGGCTTCCGGAGTGACAGATAAGCTGTCAATGTACAGATTTTTTAAAATAATGTCGTTTGTTACGCAAAATAACTGGCTAATTAATGAGTAGAGGTGAACTAAAAAAACTCTAAGAATTTAAATAAATCGTATACGAGACCCATAGACTCATTTAAAAGGCGATCAATTAATTGCTTTCAGTTTCGAGAAACGAAATTTGTTAAAATCTCGTTTAGTCTCAAACAGTATCTACATGCGAAACGCAAATATTTATTTGAGTTCGTATTTCAATTCGAAATTGTCAATTTATTGGTATTTTTCATTTTTACGTAGCACATTTCAAATTAAGAAACGAAAATTCATTCACAGATCCCCAGTGTTGCCATCGTGTGAGATCGTATGTCGATTCCTTATTTATGTCCCTTCGACGTCGGTCTGCCTATCGACGGTACAAGCGTGCCAGGGCAATCGGTTCGTTATCGATACGAGATTGTAAATCACCCTGTCCTTTGTTTAACTGGCGATATATCTGCACAACTTTATTAATAATGAAATTCTTTCTGCATAATTACTGGTTTATTAATGAACGGAGGCAGATTATCGAAGATTGTAGGATTGAATTAAATCGGAATTCAGACGTTTTCTTTGACAGTTTCGTGCTTACGAATATATCTCGTATTATGGCTAATGATCTCATTGTCCAATTAACTCATTTTTAATTGTCAAAAAATACATGCGGACTTCCAACGTATATTAAAGTGTGTGTATTTAATATTATTATGATATCTCAGCAAAAATCTCGATGTAAATGGATCTTTAAATGTTCAAAAGAGAAGATTATTAGTTAGTTGTCATATTATTACATTAATGGATTACGATGATTTTGACAGTTATTATAGACCGGGAGCCTGGCTACACAATCTCACGTCATCGAGTACACAGATGAAACAACTTTGTAGTGATAATGGACATTTAGTAAGCCTGCCGGTGCACCTCTTGGCAGGTTCCACGCAGTCATGGAAATAGTGAGCGATTTTTGAAGTAAAACTTCTTTACGGACTCTCGACATGGGGGTAAGCTGGTGAATGCGTTACGAAAAAGGATATTATATACATTTTATGCGAACGGTGATCGGGTGAGGCGAACGGTCGGGCCTTTTTTTAAGGATGGGGATGGGGATGGGGATGGGGATGGGGATGGGGATGGGGATGGGGATGGGGATGGGGATGGGGATGGGGATGGGGATGGGGATGGGGATGGGGATGGGGATGGGGATGGGGATGGGGATGGGGATGGGGATGGGGATGGGGATGGGGATGGGGATGGGGATGGGGATGGGGATGGGGATGGGGATGGGGATGGGGATGGGGATGGGGATGGGGATGGGGATGGGGATGGGGATGGGGATGGGGATGGGGATGGGGATGGGGATGGGGATGGGGATGGGGATGGGGATGGGGATGGGGATGGGGATGGGGATGGGGATGGGGATGGGGATGGGGATGGGGATGGGGATGGGGATGGGGATGGGGATGGGGATGGGGATGGGGATGGGGATGGGGATGGGGATGGGGATGGGGATGGGGATGGGGATGGGGATGGGGATGGGGATGGGGATGGGGATGGGGATGGGGATGGGGATGGGGATGGGGATGGGGATGGGGATGGGGATGGGGATGGGGATGGGGATGGGGATGGGGATGGGGATGGGGATGGGGATGGGGATGGGGATGGGGATGGGGATGGGGATGGGGATGGGGATGGGTACCCGGCATGCGTTGCAAGGCCCCTGTAACCTCGCGGTCAACTTAACTGTAATGTTTCCATCGCAAGTCCCGGGAAACTACATTATAATGCAAGCGCCTGTACTATATAACATACAACGGGTACCCGGCACGCGTTGCAAAAACACTGTAACCTCGTGTTCAACTAAACTGTAATGGTTCCATCCTATATAACATTATATACAACGGGTACCCGGCATAAGTTAGTGAAATTTTACTTCAGTCGTGTGGTCTAAAGCACACTCGTTTTTTTTCGAAAAATTACGTCATCGGGTACACGAACGGGAATGGTTTCATATGATAAAGGTCGATTATTAGATAAGAAAATTAGCAGGTCTGCCAACCGGCAGCCTAGCACAGCCGGTGTTAAATTGGGATAGAAATTAGTAAATTTTACGTCATCGAGTACACGTATGAAACCAATGAATAACTGTAGTCTAGATTCTAAACCATCCCATTAAAGAATTTCATTAGTGGCACACTAGCTTTTTTAAGGCTTTCTAAGTGTCCATTATCACTACAAAGTAGTTTCATCCGTGTATTCGTAAGGTTTGTGTACCGGCTCCCGGTCTATAACTCCGATACCATAGACATTGTGACCGCTACATAGAAAGTACCTCAAGTGTTGCCAGCGTATAACAATTTCTTTTTGATTACCTTACATTGCTATCAATATCGGTTCGGTACAAAATCGTCGGTTGTTATGCCATGCCGATTCGATATTGTAAAGATAACGATTTCAGTGTGCTAGGACCCCAGTTAGATATAATCAATATATATAAAAATCAAAATGTGCTTGCTTGGGTGTATATTGTATATTTTTCTTTTTTTTAAAGAAAGACTAACATTCCCGGGTTACGAAAAACTTAACTATGTTTGAAAATCTCCTACTACCACAACAGTAAGCCGAAAATGTTGCTTGTGTTGTGATGGAGGACTTAGCCTGCCGAGGAATCGAACACGCGACGCTCGGGTGGGACCCAAGCGCTACGCTCACTCAACCACCGACCTGTCAATATACAATACATATGTAGACAACCATATATATATATATGCGTTGTCTATGTATTGCCATATTAAGCATAGTAAATTTATTTTATTTTTTTAAACGCCCCTAGGGCTTTTACATAGAATGCAGTACTTTTTTTTTTAATTACAGTGAAAATTTAGGTTACATTAAATATAAGCGTTAACAAAATACAGGTAACATAAAATATAAGAAACAAAATATGGTCCACAAAATATAGGAGTTGACACAAAGTAGGTAATGTTTAAAATTGTTGTTCAAATTGGTTTATGGGATACGTAGAAAGAAATAGTTGGCACATATGGCGTTTGAAGTTTGCTAAGTTCAAATTATTGTCAAATACATCCATATTGTTTAAGTATTTGTTACTAAGACTATGCAATTGTTGTAATGGAGAATGTAAATCATAGTTCGAATGAGATGTACGGATATAAAATGTCAATGTTTGTCTACATAGTTGTTCGTGTATGTACATGTTGATTTTTTAATTGCAGGAGTTCACCACTGTCGAATTTAGAGTTTAATAATTTTAATAAAAAAGTTAGGTCGTTTATTTTTCGTCTGTTTTCTAATGTTGGAATATTTAAAGGATTCATTAACGACGGGTAATTTATGTGCTCTAAAGGGATGTTAAGTTTAAAATTTACAAAACGTAGAAATTTTCTTTGAATTCTTTCAATAGTATGAATATGAATTTTGTAGAAGGGCGACCAGACTATGGAGTTATATTCTATTAGGCTTCTAACAAGAGATGTGTACAGTAGTTTAATGATTTGTAACGATTCAAAGTTTGAAACTTTCAAAATGCCTTCTTTCCACCCTCGCGAAGGTTTCTGGATTATTACAACAATATGACAATCAATCTGAAAAGTTTTATCTTTACAGAAACTCTTACGAAACTGTCAAAAATGTGACGTTTTGGGAAAGACATTTTGCAAAAGAATGACTCTCTACTCAAAATGCAATTTTTTAAACTCTAACTTAATGAATTTATTTGAAGTACTCACCTATGGAAAATTAACCAAAATCGAATACTTTGAATCTCATCAAAAATTATATTATCCATTTTAAATAGGTAATAGTACCTATGTTAGGTAACAAATTTGTTTGATTGTTTTTATAATATGCAAAAATTAATGTTTGTGATAGAAAATTTGTAAAAAAAATTGCAATAGATGGCACGCGAGCTGTTTGAAAATCTGAATGTACCGGGACTGAATATATTGAACGCGGGAGAGGATAGGGGATCGCGGGTTCGCGTTAGAGGGGAGGGGGAAGGAGGAGAAAGTGGAGGGGGAACGCGTGAGGGGATGGGGACATGGGAGGGGAAGGGAAGGCAGAAGAGGAGCTGGTCGATTGGGAAAAGTCACGCAGGCAGAAACAATTTCATTGCAACGTATGCCACTATCTCGCTAGTACGTTAAGGGCCATTAAAAAGCGGCCGAGAAAGAAAGGGCCGTTCCAATGAGAAAGGTTAATTATTCTCCGTACCAGTTTTTTAAAATAATAACTCAATATCGATTTTATGTCATTCAAAATTTGCTTTAATTTATACGTACATTCAAAAATGTTGAAAGGCGTGATGATAAAATTATGTTCTTTTTGAAATTATTTGTGGATTTTTTTTTTTACATAAGCTCCACACAGGAGGCCCTGAGGAAAATAATTTCCCTCAGGGCCTGTGTCGTCTTTGGGGATGCTGTGTGGAGGGTTTTTTTAAAGGAAATGAAGAAGAGGAGAGTTCAGGGAAGGAAAGGGGTTTAAGGGGTGGAATCTGGGGTTCAGTATGTCCTAGTCATCCGCCTCCAAGACCTAGACAAACCTCACCCCATGAACCTAAGTATTTATGATTCCATGTTGATCATAAGTATTTATAATTTTTCAATAACGTCTAAGCTAAATAAGAGTGGAAAAAAACTTAAGTAAATCAGTTTGTCAGACCGTAAATAAATAGACAAACTGAGATATTTTCATCACACAACACGTGTGCACGTGTCTTTTTTAAATGATTTTATTTAAACAAATATGCAAATTCTGAAACATAGCCACCCCAAATAATGTATTGATGGAACTATCGGAAGATGACCTTACTAGTATACTTAAAACATCATAGAAGTTTCTGGAAAACCTTATCGAAACAATGAAGTTAAACCATAGAAGTCGCTGAAAAACTTATCCAAAGCATAGTCCCCCTCAGCACAGGATCTCCTAGTGAAGAGGACTACGAATATATTTTATATATACATCTAACATGTTTCATATAAAAATGTTAAAAATATTATATAGTTACTAAATGAAAAAAAAAAATAAAAAAATAAAAAAGATTTATTTTACTGCATGATTATATGATTTGAAATGTGTGTTGTATAATACAAAATATTGTTTGAAAATTTAACAAATCTGCCAACGACCTATAGGCCAGTGCAATTAGCGCAAAAAAGGGGGTCGCGATCGGAATTATTCCGGTAGTCCCAATTTTTTTATATGTTTTATACACTCATCTTGTGATGTAAAATCTGAGTTTTCGACCTTGTGTCACTTGAGCTTTCGCCGCCATTTTGAAAAAACCAGCAGAAATCTAGTTTTTCTCAAATATCTCGTTTCCAATAAAAATTTCGGATAAAGTACATTTACGAGTTTAGTAGAACATAAAATTATCTATAATTTTAATTCGAGCCATTTTCTTCTATCTCTAATAAATATCGAGATATGCAGTCGTAAAAATGTGCTTAAGTTTATAAAAACAGGTAAATTGCTCGACTTGGTTCTGTTTTTTGTACGTATCTCTTTTCCAGTACAATTTTGTGAAAAAATTACTGATACCAATTTTGTAGAAAATAAAATTTCTAAAAGATGTGTGATTTTTATGTTTTTTGTAGTTTTTTTTTACAGGAATAAAGCATATGTAAATAAATATCGGTAGGTAAAAACAGAAATTTTATCACGATATTCGACGTTTGTTCACATAAATTTTTTTTTACGTATTATAAATTATAACTATAAAATTAACGATTGTGGGGTCCGACACCCCCCCTCCCCCCATCCCCCAGGCCACTCCAGGATTCCGGGGCCATCGGTTGTCTGGATCAGTGTTATAGCTACATTTAGTTCTAAATCGAGGTCGTTGTACTAGACGTTTGTACATAAACTAAATATAATAGGGAGCTGGCCACAATGACACGCCAATGGAGTTTCGTACGCCAGTGGATTTTGGAACGCCACTGGTCTTTTAAATGAATTTACTACTTTTACAAAAAATGCTTCTAGGTATAATGGCAAAACTGATTTGAGTACTGGATTAAAATAAATATTTTTCACTTTGGAGACTGTGGGAGACTGGGGTTTTTAGGTTACTGGGATACTGGGATAGGTAAACTGAATCTAAGACTGATTAAAACACTTGAAAAGAGGTTTGAACTTGGAGACTGTTGGTATCTTGAGTTGGTATCTTTCTTCTTGGCTGATAGTTTTGAACTGACTTCCTGCCGGTTTGACTTCTATTTTTATAGGGCAAACTCAGGTCGGACTTTTGGGGGACAGAACCTCCTTAATTTTTCTAAGGTACTTGTTTTAGGTAATTTTCCTGGTCGCTACGATTGGAAGTCAGCTGTGTCAAAATTATGTGTGATAGTTTTTGCCTGTGTCAAAATTATGTGTGATAGTTTTTGCCATGATCTTATCAACTTAGGATACCAAAGCCTCACATCATTTTTATTGTGTTTACAAGAAAAGGTACAAGTATACATATGTGATATAAGGTACAATTTTAAACAGTAAATATTTTTCTTAAAGTGCAACAATCACTGATAGACGTCAGTTTTTGGGTTGTTTTTGTAGCATATACTCATTTTTAGGTGATGATGTTTATTTCTTGATCCAAATTATTCCCAATTTCTCGAAATTGAGCTCCAAATTTTTCGGAACATGAATTCGCTGTCGTAAATATTTACGATTCAGATTTTTCCTTTGTTCAGAATTGACCAATAGTGGCTCGGCTGGTCGCATGGTGGGGGTGACGTAAATAGACAGCCAATTCCTTGGCGTTGATCATTGCTGTCTAGACTCCCTTGTGGAAGTATTAGGTGATTATTTAGATGTGTTTTCCAGTCCAATGAGGCTGCCGCACGTATTCATTATCAATTTCATTAATGTTTTCAATTGATTAGTTAATTAAAGGACATAATTGCGTTGTAGACAAATCATTTGGAAGGGGCACCACATGCACATTGTTCCGCTAGCCAATAGCAGCACTCAGATTGTCGTGCTCGCGGCACGGTGACAGCGTAAATTCCAATCTTGAATTTCCAGGGTTGTCATATGCTTTCGCGCACTCGTTCAATGCACACGTATTCCTATGACACGTTCGATATACTCCCCTCAGTGCAGTCTTGACTGTGCTCAGCTACTTCGTCGGGCGTGTCCTTTTCCGATGTCTGAGTTTTGAATCGGGTGTCTTCGCAGAGGGTACAGTTTCATCAGTTGCTGGCGTGGCAGGCAGAATGACGGCAATTTTGACTGCCGGCCTTACGTATATCCCAGTGCTGGTTTGGATCCGGGCAGTTCTGACTTGTCCATCAGCTGCAGGTATTGCTTCGATGATACGGCCACGTGGCCAACTGTTTCGAGGCAGTGCTGGGTCCATGATGATCACTAGGTCATCCTTCTTAATTGGTGTAGTTGGATGGTGCCATTTTTGCCGGACAGCCATGGTAGGTAGGTATTCCCGCAGCCATCGCCTCCAGAAGGTGTCTGCAAGTTGTTGTCCGATGCGCCACTGGCGGCGTAGGCATGTTTCCTCTTCTTTTTTGTCGTAGAAGGATAATTGGGGGCGCTTCCCGGCTGACCCTAGCAAAAAGTGGTTGGGTGTTAAAGGTTCTTCATCACGTGGGTCAACTGAAATGTGGGTGAGTGGACGATTATTTACCACAAACTCAGCTTCTGCAAGTGCGGTGCGTAGCGTTTCTTCTTTTGGTGCTCTTTCCTTTAGTGTAGCGCTTAGGGCTTTCTTTACTGATCGTACTAATCTTTCCCAAGCTCCCCCCATGTGCGGACTTAGTGGTGGTATGAAGTGCCACTCGATGCCCTGGGTAGCTATTGCGTCAATCATTCTGGCGTCTTGACTTATTGACAGCAGGGCGTCCCTCATCTCGGTGTCAGCTCCGTGAAAGTTTGTCCCGTTATCCGAGTATATGGCTGCTGGTTGTCCTCTGCGGGCGGTCATTCTTTGTAGGGCCATGATGGCCGAGTCAGCAGTCAGTGAAGCGGCTAGTTCTAGGTGAATGGCGCTTGTCGAGAGGCAGGTGAAGATGGCTCCATATCGTTTTTCTCGATGCCTACCGACCGTGATAGCCATAGGGCCGAAATAATCAAGCCCGCAGTGTGTGAATGGGCGGACGTGATGCATCAGGCGGGGTGGTGGTAATGCGCCCATCAGAGGTGGAGTCGGTTTGCTGCGTCGTATGAAGCAAGTGGGGCAGGCGTGCGTTATCTTCCTGCTTGTTGTGCGTAGTCGTATTATGAAGAAATGATTGCGTATTTCTGCTACTGTTTTCTCAGTACTAGGATGATCCGCCTTTTTGTGGTAGTGACTGATCAGAAGTCGAGTGTAGGGTTCGTCGCCGTCCAGTATTATGGGAGTTCGGGCCACAATCTTTGTTCTTTCCAAGGCTTGTAGTCGGGTCCCCATTCGTAGTAGGTCATCTGGTCCAAAGAAGGGGTTCAGGGAGTTGAGGCGGCTGCCAGCAGGCAGTTTTTTACCTTGTCGGATGATGTGTAGATCAGTTGTAAAAGCGTTTTCCTGGGACCTTTTGATCCATCTGTGTTCTGCTGCTTTTATCTCCTCGGCTAGTAGTGGGCCTTCTACTGGTTTATTGGGCCCCATCTTGCATCGTCTGATAAATCGGAAGATCCAAGCTGTGGAGCGAATCAGCCGATGCCATGAGGAGAACCGCTCTACTGATGGGAGTGCTTCGCCCCTGGTGGACACAAGGCCAACGTAGTGAGGTTTGACTTCTAGTGTCAGGTCGTCAGGCCTGTGGGCGGGTGCCCGTTCTTTTGGCCACGCACCCTCCGGGGAAGTGAGAAAGGCTGGGCCAGTAAACCATCTTCCTTCTGGTGTTAAGTCTGGCACCTCTAAGTCTCGCGTTCCTATGTCAGCGGGATTGAGTTTTGTGGGTACCCATTTCCAGTCGGGTATGTTGGTTAGTTTGTCTATTTCGCCCAATCGGTTTGCCACAAACAAAGGTTGAGTAGGAGCGTGGGTCGGTGCGTAACCAGCATAGTACAGTTGTGGAGTCTGTCCAGAAGCAGGTGCGGGATATCAGGGCTTTGCTTTCTTTTTGGATCGTCTGGGCTAGTCTCGCTGCTATGAGGGCGGCTTGAAGCTCGAGGCGTGGAATGGAGAGAGGCTTCAGTGGCGCTACCTTGCATTTACTTGCAAGGAATGTTACTCGTAAGGATCTATCTATTTTTTCGGTGAAGTAGGCCACGGCACAGCAAGCTTGCTCCGATGCATCGCAGAAAAGGTGTAGTGTTACGTTGTTTAGTTTGTTGTAGAGGCAACGTCTCGGGATTGAGATGTTGTTCGTGTGCAACAGGTTTAGCCAGTCTGTCCATCTCTGAGCATGTTCAGGGGCAATGGGTTCATCCCAGCCGACGCTTGAGCGCCACACTGCTTGCAGTAGTATCTTAGATCTGATGGTAAGGCAGGCAACGAAGCCGACTGGGTCGAAGATCTTCATTACTATGGATAATAATTGCCGCTTGGTAGGTTGTGTGGCCATGTCGTGGGAGATTGCCTCACGAAATGAGTACAGGAAGCGGTCTGTGGTGGGGTCCCAGATTAAACCAAGCACTTGCTCTGTTTCCGGACCTCCGCTGCTAATTTGTATCGTGGAGCTGGCACGGTCTTCTATAGGTACACTAGCTAGGGCCGCCGGGCTGTTGGACGCCCAATTTGTCAAGTGGAACCCTCCTTTCGCGAGCAGGGCACTTACACTTTGGGCGAGTGCAGCAGCTTCATTGGGTGTGTCTGCTGCATCTAGGTAATCGTCCATGTAGAACTTGGTGCGTACGGCTTTTGCGGCGGCCGGGTACTCGTGCTCGTATGTTTCAGCCACTTTATTTCGGACGAATTGGGCACTGCTTGGGGAACAGGTGGCTCCGAACATCATCGATGACATTTGATAGATGTCTGGTTCGTGATGGGGTGATGTCCTCCACAGGAATAGCTGGGACGACTGATCTTCTCGCCTTATTTTTATTTGCAGGAACATTTCTTTGATGTCTGCAGCAATAGCGATGTTTCCTTCCCGGAAGCGTATTATATTCCCCAGGAGGGAGGACAGCAGATCAGGACCAGTAAGCAGCTGGTCGTTGAGGGAGGTTCCTCGGCATCGGCTTGCGGCATCGAACACCACTCTGATTTTTCCTGGCTTATTTGGGTTGATTACTGCAAAGTGGGGCAGGTACCATTTGCGAGGTGTGGTGGTGGAAGCTTCATGGCTTGATAACTTCTTGGCGTAGCCTTTGTTGATAAGTTGATTTATTTTGTCATTGTAGGCCACTGCTAGATTTTTGTCTTTTTCTAGCTTTTTCTCCAGGGACAGAAGTCGTTTCAGCGCACACTGCCGATTATCAGGTAGCGTGGCTTCTGGATTGCGCCATAGTAGACCGGTTTCCCACCTTCCTACAGGAAGAGGACGGGTAGTTGCATTCATAAGTGCAATTGCCTGTTGTTCACTTGCATTGACTCTGGTGGCTGATGTTACTCCGAGGGAGTCGATGGCGAAGTTGGTTTTAACTAGCTCCCTCAACTGTATGTCTGCGGCCGTTTCTGGTTGTAGTGCCAAAGTGGTGGTCGTGTTATTATCTCTGGGATTGACTCCCCCATGAGCGATCCATCCTAGTGCGGTGCGTGATGCTATTCGCGTAGTGTCATTGCATTCACGAACTTCCCTTGACATGATAAGGTGAGCGTTATCTTGGCCTATTAGCAGCTTCGGGACAACCGACCTTCCTTGGATCTGTTGCTCCGGCAGGTTGAGGTTGCTTATTGTGCTGGCAGATATGTGGAATGTATTACTGTTGCCTGCACCTCGTATTCTTAGTCTCACTCGTTGGGAGAGATTGTCGGAGGTGCACATTCCTTTCGCGCCGTGGATTCGCAGTCCGTGAACTGGGCCGTTTGCTCCGACTTGTATTGCGGTGTCAGTGTCGACAAGTGTTACTGTGGATCCTTCATCCAGGAGAGCGAACACTGACACTTCTTCTTTGTTTGGAGCGCTTAATATGACTGGCGCAATTTTTAATAGTACTCTCTGTCCGGAGTCCTGGCGTCACAAGTTGACATTTTCCACGGCGCTTTTTCGTACGAACTCGGGATTATGTAGCAGGGGGTGGTGTGGGGATCTGCAATCCCCTACTTTGCACCATTGGTTTATTTTGCAGCTTCGTGAGTGGTGTTTTTCTAAGCACTTGCGGCATAATCTTCCCATGCGTACAGTTTCCCATCGGAGTTCAACATCTTTGGCTGCGAATTCTTTGCATTCGCGGGTTTTATGATCGCCGCCATATTGGGCGCAGCTTTCATCAGCTGTTTTTCTTTTTCGGCTCGGTCCAGGGTAAGTATATTCCTCGTTTACTTTGCGTTTTATGGGGGCGATCTTTTCTTTTGGGCCATCCCTGATTTCTTCTTGATGTCCGGCATGTATTTGCTCATGGCTCGGTAGAAGTCGCATGCGTTCACTCTCTTCTTCCTCCTGGTACCCGGCATGTATTTGTTCACGGCGTGGTCGAGATCGTATGTGGTCCACCATCCCACTGTTTGGAATTGCGTTTGAAACCTCTTTCAGAAAGGCAGCGAGCTGGGTTATGGTAGCCGGAGAGTGTTGTTTGCGGATCTCGATTAGCCATGCCAGCCGCAGGGAACTCGGCATATTGTCAGTGACGTCATTCAGTAATGCAGGATTGGTGAGATAACCTTCGGTTTTCAGGATCCGGAGAGATGCCACCAGGTTTTGTACCGTCCCGGAGAAATCTGCCAGGTCCTCGAGTGATACCTCGGTCGTGAGGTAAGGTAGTTTTTTAACCTTGTCTAGCATAAATTTTGCTATGGAGTTCGTATCGCTGCTCGAGGACGCTGATGATCTCTGGGACTTGCGCAGGATCCATTAGTAGGGGACCCACGGTATATCGTGCCTTGCCTTTGAGGGCGCGCTGCAGCCGAATGAGATTTTCGCTCGGAGTCATTTGGCAGATGGCGGTGGATTGAGCGTACTGTGCCTTCCAGGTGGGCCACTCGAGGGGATCTCCGGAGAAGGTAGGCAAATCTTTTGCTGTGGATTGCCTGGCGATGAGGGCAGCCATTCATGAATCATCTTCTAATGTGCGGGGGCTATCTTGCATTCTGGAAGAGCGGAGCGCCTCCGCCATCACCGAGGCGATCTGGGCCAGTGGGTCGTTGCCATGCTGCAACCATTCTCGGGTGTGCCGTGCTGTCTGATTGGCTGTGTGCGGTGGTGTAAATAATGGGGAATCCTAGCCGGAGGAGGCTGGCTGATGCTGGTACCCTGCTGTGTTGTAAAGTGGGCGCTCGGGTCCGATATGGCTGTATTCGGCCGTAGGGATGTTCTTTGCAGGGCCCGTCAGTAGTGTGTACTCTTGGGTGGCGGCGGCGGCGTATCCGGTTGGATCGGTTACAGCAAATTCATTGGTAGGCTGACCGGCTGGTGTGTCCATTTGAGTAGTTGCATATCTCGTTGCAAACTCTTCGGCCGGCTTGTGAACTTGAGTGGCATATCTCGTTGCAAACTCATTAGTAGAAAGGCCGGTTGGTGCATGCACTTGAGTAGTTGCATATCTCGTTGCAAACTCTTCGGCTGGCTTATGTACTTGAGTGGCATATCTCGTTGCGAACTCATTAGTAGAAGAGCCGGTTGGTGCGTGCACTTGAGTTGTTGCATATCTCGTTGCAAACTCTCCGGTAGACGGGCCGTCTGACGTGTGTACTCGAGTGGCATATCTCGTTGCGAACTCGTTCGTAGACGGACCGGTTGGTGCCTGGGTTTGAATTACTACCTGACCGAGGTTGGCTCGCAGGGTCAGGCTGGTTGGTGCGGGCTCCTGGGTAGGTTGGCTGACTGCTTGGCGTGTTGCAGCGTTCAGGGCTCTGAGCAGATTGGCTGTCTGCTTGGCGTGACGTCTGTCCCGAATGCGCATCTCTCGGCGCAGCAATCGCAGGGAGTCTTCAGTTGATTCAGAAGTTGTTTCACTGCTTTTACTGTTGGATCCGTGGAGGCTCTCGGCGACACATTCTGGAGCAGGTTGGTCAAGAGTGATGAGGTCAGGGTTCCTGGCAGGGTTCGCACCAGATAGATCGTGGCGGGTTCCGCTGGATGGCGTCTCATCGGTGTCTACGGTGCGTGGGCCCGGGGTCCGACGGGGTGCCACTGGCATGTTTCGGCTTGTTCCCGGGGCGTTAGGTTTAGACAGCGATATTTCGGAAGGTGTCGGGGTCTTACGGCCACTGCGAAGAGACGGCATTTCCACTGGGTAAGACTGAAGGCGTGTTATGTGTAGATCCGACTCGAAGGACCAAATGTACTAGACGTTTGTACATAAACTAAATATAATAGGGAGCTGGCCACAATGACACGCCAATGGAGTTTCGTACGCCAGTGGATTTTGGAACGCCACTGGTCTTTTAAATGAATTTACTACTTTGACAAAAAATGCTTCTAGGTATAATGGCAAAACTGATTTGAGTACTGGATTAAAATAAATATTTTTCACTTTGGAGACTGTGGGAGACTGGGGTTTTTAGGTTACTGGGATACTGGGATAGGTAAACTGAATCTAAGACTGATTAAAACACTTGAAAAGAGGTTTGAACTTGGAGACTGTTGGTATCTTGAGTTGGTATCTTTCTTCTTGGCTGATAGTTTTGAACTGACTTCCTACCGGTTTGACTTCTATTTTTATAGGGCAAACTCAGGTCGGACTTTTGGGGGACAGAACCTCCTTAATTTTTCTAAGGTACTTGTTTTAGGTAATTTCCCTGGTCGCTACGATTGGAAGTCAGCTGTGTCAAAATTATGTGTGATAGTTTTTGCCATGATCTTACCAACTTAGGATACCAAAGCCTCACATCATTTTTATTGTGTTTACAAGAAAAGGTACAAGTATACATATGTGATATAAGGTACAATTTTAAACAGTAAATATTTTTCTTAAAGTGCAACAATCACTGATAGATTTCAGTTTTTGGGTTGTTTTTGTAGCATATACTCATTTTTAGGTGATGATGTTTATTTCTTGATCCAAATTATTCCCAATTTCTCGAAATTGAGCTCCAAATTTTTCGGAACATGAATTCGCTGTCGTAAATATTTACGATTCAGATTTTTCCTTTGTTCAGAATTGACCAATAGTGGCTCGGCTGGTCGCATGGTGGGGGTGACGTAAATAGACAGCCAATTCCTTGGCGTTGATCATTGCTGTCTAGACTCCCTTGTGGAAGTATTAGGTGGTTATTTAGATGTGTTTTCCAGTCCAATGAGGCTGCCGCACGTATTCATTATCAATTTCATTAATGTTTTCAATTGATTAGTTAGTTAAAGGACATAATTGCGTTGTAGACAAATCATTTGGAAGGGGCACCACATGCACATTGTTCCGCTAGCCAATAGCAGCACTCAGATTGTCGTGCTCGCGGCACGGTACTCTGTGACAGCGTAAATTCCAATCTTGAATTTCCAGGGTTGTCATATGCTTTCGCGCACTCGTTCAATGCACACGTATTCCTATGACACGTTCGATATAGTCGTCAACTCGAAAAATGTGGTTTAGCTTCTTAGATTTTTTTCAGATAATTTTGCTCATTTTAAATACAAATGTCTTAAACAAAAATGATATTTTATGAGTTATTTCTTTGGGAATCGGTTATTTTTGTATTGAAATCGAAATTGAAATTGTTGTTTTTTTCTCATAAATTGTCTTTAGTCGCCAGCCCCCATGAAACTGTAGTCGGTCATAACTTAGGCTACACAGGATTATAGCTCTTAAAGGATTATGGATTTGTTTATCTGCATAACATTTGTGAAGGTATCGAGTCATTCTAATAATCACTCCACTGAATGAATCAGAAACGTCAGAGCAACATGTGGAGATAAGGCCTACACGAATTAAGAGACAAAGACGTCCAAACTCTCATTGATTGGTTTGCTTGCCATGAACAATTTCCTAAAACAAATGTTATTATGTCTACAACCAGTGGCACGATGAAAAGGATGGGAAAATATGGGGAAATTTGCCATGTCTAAAGTTATCAACCAGAACTTTGGAAACCTACACTTAAAACGTAAGGATGCGATATTTTACCAGCAGCCTAAAAAATCAGGGTGTGACTGTAACAATAGATCCATTAATGCTATTCCATCGTATGTTTATTGCCAAAAAGTGTGAAATTGAACTTAAAGAATGTTTCCAAGAATATGTACAAAATCATTATGAAGACAGTGCAGTAGTGGTATTCGAGGATACCCAGATTCGGTTGAAAAGAAAAGCACTATGGAAAAGTTTCTGGGAAATGAGAAGAACAAGTCCCGTTTTATTTCCCTACTCAGAGCCTTATTTGATCGATCGCAAATAACGACAGTACAAGCTGAACATGAAGCTGATGTTCACGTAATAACCACAGCAAACTCTTTGTCATCTCAACATCATGCAGTCGTAATCATTGATCAGGAATCGACTCTCTCACCTCCAAATAAATAAAGTAAAGTACCTCCAAGTAAATCACCTAACGCGTTGTACTCTGACAAATATTTTAAACACATTAAAATAGTTGAAAACATTTTATTCATTCATGCTGTAAGTGGCTGCGTCATAACTGGTGCTCCATTCGTCCAAGGTATGTACAAATTTTGTAATATTCTTCTCAAGTGAATAAAACTTGTTAATTTATTTCAAGATCTAAAAGCAAAGGAGAAACAATCACTTTTGGTTGCCGAACAATTCTTCGCACTTTTGTACGGCGGCAATGAGAAATTAAATTTGGAAAAATTTAAGGTACATTATTTTTGTCAAAGGAGTGAAAAACAACAAATTCAATTTGTCTAGGCTACTACCCACCAAAGATGCAATCCAGCAACATGCTTCAAGAACATACTTCAAAGTGCAGACTTGACCTGTTCACCATAAAGGTCCAACTGAATGAGGGTAAAAAAAGGACGCTGTTGGGTTATTAACTCCAGTACTAATGTTGGAGGCAGCACCTCAGGCGTTACTGAACTTTGTCATGCCAATTATAGACATCCAAATTTATCATATGTCTATGATGCCAATGCAAAAAAAAGTTGCGCTGGAAAGTGCGCATGTAGAAAGTCGGTTTTGAAATGCTCCCTACTCACTAATGGAAGAGCGTGCGAGAATACTGTGGAAGCTTTCGTTCATGATGATGACGAGGAATTTGATGCCCCAGTCGCCACAAATTCGGCTAATGAGACATGGGAAGACTATATTGAAGCTGTTCGGGGCCTGTAAGTGGCAGCAAGAAACTAAAGTCAATAATTATAAATTTAAAGAAAATACAATTTTTTTTCTTTTTTTTTACCACAACTATGTACTTAATTAATTTTTTTTATTTATATGTTGTGATTACATTGATGTATGTTACATGTTATTTCAACAATAGTTTTGTTAAAAAAAAAAGAATAATCAAGGTATGCCTAGATTGAAACACTATTCTTCTGATTCAATTTTTGACCTAATTTTTGTGATTTTTTTTGTATTAGAACCATATACATACGTATATTATGAAATTTTCTTCTCTACAAAATTGATATTAGTAATTTTTTCTCAAAATTGTACTGAAAAAGAGATACGCCCAAAAAACCGAACTAAGTCGAGCAATTTACCGGTTTTTATAAACTTGCATACATTTTTACGCCTGCATATCTCGATATTTATTTGAGAATTAAAATTATAGGTAATTTTATGTTCTACTAAACTCTTAAAGGTACTTTATCCGAAATTTTTATTGGAAAAGAGATATTTGAGAAAAACTAGATTTTGGCTCGATTTCGGCTGCTTTTTTCAAAATGGCGGCGAAAGCTCAAGTGACCCAAGGTCGAAAACTCAGATTTTTCATCACAAGATGAGTGTATAAAACATATCAAAAAATTGGGACTACCGGAATAATTCCGATCGCGAATCGCTAATTGCACTGGCCTACTACGGTAAAACCTTATTGTACGAAAAATAAATATATTTTCTCAAAATTGGAAAAAAAACATAGTTTTACTAGATAAAAAAACGGTCTTTCGAAATCAATTTATAGTAATTTTGTGTGGAAAAGAGTCAATACGTCTAAAATTTGATTTAAAGATGATATATATCCGGTTTTGACTGGTTATTCAGTCTTATTATACAAAACTCATAATCTCAAACGAGCCGAAGTATTATTTAAAACTCCCGATCATAAGAATAGAAAACTCCAGTCCAATTTTTTTTTTTTTTTTTTTACCTTCTAACTTTAAAATAATAGTCAAAGTTTTAATTTTTTAAGACCCCCCGAAAACCAACGTATGTATGGTGAATCGTGTGACGCCATCATTCCTGAAAAATTACTATAGGATCGGGCGATCAGCTGATCAACTACCGCCATTTTGAATTCCGTTGTTCGAAGTATTCTCCCTAGAAGAAACATTTTTTTGTGAAGTAGTTTTTGAATATTTTCAATAATAGAGATAAACTAATAAGAGATACCTTTATTTTTGAAACATTTTTTAGGCCTAAATAATGTTTCAATAAACACAACAACTAAATCCCTATGAACAATATGTAAATAAACGAATAAATTAATACGATGGCTTGTGTCATATCATACATTCCCATACAATGACTTAACGGTGACGTCACGACACGTCGAAGAGTCACCACTAAAATTTCAATAATGCCAACTTGACGGCGTATTTTTACGACCCGATTAAAAATGGACTTTTTAATAATTTTTTAAAAACTGCGTTTAATATTATTAAATAAAACTTATACATTCAGAATCAGCGCTAATTGGTCTATAAGAACATATTTTTTAAAAGCCATAATATTTTTCACTGGAGTTCCTTTTTGTATTGTTAATAAACAGTACACCACAATGATTAGACATGAAATTATAAAGAAAAATAATTCGTTTTGAGCAGCGCGCCGAGGAAGCAAAAAGCCTCCTACAGCAAAACTTAGCTGAATGTTATTTTGATGTCGTTAGAGTGATAAAGCCCTTTTATCTACAGGTATAGCTGCGTTATTCACCTTTATGGGCTAAGAACACGCGCCAACTAATGCGGACTCTTAGTAGGTACCGACCCACCTGTGAATGTACCACCTTCCCACATCAAAACCATTATGGAACGTAGTGCGAAGTAGTAGACTTGCAATTTTATGGGCGGATAACTGAACTATCCGGCGTTGTCCGTGCTTTACGCAGAGTTTTTTTTCTTTCTGAAAACTTCTTTAGCACCGTTGTGATTTGAGTCCTATAATTTCTTGACTTTTTTGACAAAATGATCTGAGTATGACTGAATCATGACTATGCATGGGGGTTTAGAAATAACCTTGCGGCTACTCTTTGCTAAGACGCTTATGGATTTCGATGTGAAATTATGCCCGACCACCAAACAAGAAAGGTAATTCACAATTAAGAGGTACTCACTGCTGTTGTGTCTTCTGGCTCGGTTTCCGTTTGGTGACAGTCACAGATGTGTTCATAAGCGCTCGATAAGATTGTTCTATTCGATTATTAGAACTACGATAAAGTGTGAATCACGAGTCAATTTACGTAAGAAGTTTACACAAAGCATACGATATAATACGATATGATTTACACTGTATGTAATGATAGGATAAATAACACTTCGGCGTAGAGCAAAATGTCACGATACGATGGTGGTTAGCAACCGACTAACGGACTGACGATAAAGCGGCATCTGACACCTGTCTACCGTGTAGTTAGGCACCCTTATTGTGCGGAATTCCAAAAATCTGGATTCCTGCGATCCTGTATGACAATCGGAGCACAAAACGAATGAAATCCATCAGCGTTATGAAACAATGACATCTTGTTCACATTTTTACGAGGAACAAGACTAACTCAAAATTGAGTTTCAAATCCCTTATCACGACCAAAAACCATGTTAAAACTGCGAGTGAGAAACAAAACCCGCTATATCATTCAATAAGTTACTATCAAAATCAGCTATATCGGAATTCAACCACTCACGTGCAGTTATTTTGCCAAAATGCAAATTACCAATTTTACCCTTAATTAATTTTCCTATTCTTTGACAACCATCTTTTTTTAGTGATACACTAGAAATATGTACACTTGATTTTGTCTCGCATGCATAGCCCTTTTTTGTATTTATGTGAGATGCCTAATGAGTTTTCTAAAGGGTAACAATTATTATAAGCAATAATTGTCAGCCTGAAACACTCATTCACACTCAACGGGACTTGAACCCGTGTCCTTCTGATTGCCGGTCGGATGCTCTGACCACTGAGCTATGGCGGCTTATCTAATATCCGCCAAATAATTCAATATATACTGGTGTTTCATTCAACAATTACTGATTATTACATTTTTCCACCTGAAAACTACCAACTTTATTTTTTTGTGAGGGAGGTATTGTTAGTACTAAATCTCTCGCTAGGTGGCGTCGAGACAAATTATGTCTACATTTTTTGGCGGCAAGTATCTTTTCTCAGAAGATTTTTCAATGTAAATGAGTGTTTCAGGCTGAAAATTATTGCTTTTAATAATTTTTACCCTTTGTGCTATGCATAAAAATCTTGTCTTAAACGTTAGTTTATAAATTAGAAATAATAATTGAGTTTTCTAAAAGTCGAAAATAAATAATATACTTAGGTTTATAGGTAAGTAATATAGCAATTTTTTAAAACCGTACAGTCAAAATTTTATCACAATCAAACCCAGTCTACTATAAAAAGTTCCATTTGTAAAGCACATAACACATTAACCCCCACAATCGCATAACTAATCAAAGTAATAAATTACATTTTCAAATTAGATATTTTTACAAATAAATTACACAGCAAAGTGCGGCCTTTCATTTCACGTTGTAAGTCCCTGTAAAGTCGCTAGCTGTTAATCAAATAATTCAACGTGTGTTTGATAATTTTTTATTACGTTTAAGTCCCTTGGCGAATTATTTTTTTAATCCGGAAAAACGTTTTTAGTTTATTTGTGTTGTGTGTTAAACACGCGTCCAGTTTTTAATCGCGTGGTTAAATACAGTTTTGACCGCTGGAGCGCTTTTTGACACAATATGGCACTATTTAAAATACCTCAGATTGCTTTGCTGCCAATTTTTGGCAAATTTTCCCATATATAAGTAATTAAGTAGAAGTTTACGATTTTATAATTTTTTTTTAAATTCTACGAATATTTTATTTTATTTTTTATTATTATTGTACAACAGAATAAATCCAATTACAGTACAATTTAGTTACCCTATCAGCATTTAGGCAAGCGACTCTTCAATAATGTTTTTAAGGCATATAAAGAATAGTCACATCCAAATGGTTTGCAATTTCATTTAACAGCACCACTCTCCTCGTCATGCTATGCTTTGCCAAGACGTCTGTTCTGCCGTTCGGTACTTTAAATAAGTCATGATGTCGACTTCAGCTGTAGTGGTCTGGTACATATAAATCATAGCATCTCAAGAGAAATGGGCTATCGATGAAATTGTTCCAAATTTTGAAAGACAGAATAGCAAGACTTGCTTTCCGTCTAGTTTCTAGACTCACAGAATCAGTTTCCTCGAGTAAGTCAATATGGTGCATGAACCTTGGATAGGTTTCATGCTTCTGCATATAAACATACCTGAGGAATTTCTTCTGGATTTGCTCAATATGTGATAAATGTGATAATTGACAAAAGATAAATGAATTCATTGGCAATATAGAACTACAATCAGTTTGTATGTCTCCATATTAAAATTTGGATGTATTATTTTGTTAATGTGGGTGGAAAATATTCAAAATGATCACCATGGAATCTCGAGCAATCAGAGAAAAAAGTTTTAAATTGCGCTGTCGCTCCAGTGGTTATGTAATTTGAGTATTGCATTTTGTAATGTTTGGTATTATTCATATTCAAAAACTATTAGTTCTGCGGGGGTAGGAACTTCTCAATAACGATAAGTCCTTGATAACAAACTGGTTTATTATGAGTTTTCGTATGAAACAGTATAAATAGGCTTACGTCTGCGTGGTTGAATTTAATAAGAACCCGGCTTCGAGTGCATGTCTGCCGCCGCGCCCTACCCGCCGCACCATATAAACATCTGTGTACGTGAAATTTCAAACAAAGCTACAAAAGTTGTAATTCGGTTTCGAATTAAAAAAAATCGTCAAAGAATGGGGCTACTTCCGTTAGCAGGTTGCATGAGAACGTGCCCCCTTATATAGAAAGATTGACGGTAATACTTAGTTGTCAATAATTAATAGTATTTGCCTGTCCCGGTTATTTTGTCCCGGTGACTAGCTATCACTGGATCACAGTGGACCCGAGGAACGGGCTATTTTTAGTACCAGTTCCTATCGTATTTATAAAATGTTCTCCAACACTAACTGGGCGATGCGGATTCAAAAGCCGCCCGCAGTGCCTAGCAGAAAATACCTGCGAAGCGGATTTTTAACAGCTAGTTTACAATAATTATGCTACAAGTCACACGACCTGCCTATACTGGTGGCTAATTGAATCTAAGCGGTAGGCTGGCCAGAACCATTCTCGATAACCATCGCCTACTCGGGCAATGTCGGCAATCGATAGAAGCACTTTTCCTGCTGGCATCTGTCGGCATCACTTAGAAGCTCTTTCTATACATTTATATTGGCCATGTACATTCAACTTACTTTCTATACGTATCCTATCTGACATTACGTGCCACTATTGCTACGTGACACATTTTGTAACAATAACTCCAAGGAACAAACAGTCAGTCTATTAAAGTAACCCGTGCAATTATCACCTCCCACGGCGTATGTTAAGCCAATTCTAAGGATGTGCTGTTTCGAAAAATTTTAACAATTTATCAAATATTTGAAGATAATTTTCACGTTCTGTGAAAGTTCTATTCAAGTTCTGTGATTATTTAAGTTTTATGAAGCAACTATCTTATAATGATAGAAAAAAATCAGAGTGTGTAATTCACGCGCGGTTGAAGTGGAACTAGAAAGTCGCTAGATGTCGCTTGAAGTGGTTTGAAGATTGGATATTAGTTTCACAAAATGAACATGTTTTTTTTCGTAGGATTTGAACCCCCTTTCGCTGGATGTCTGTCTCTTTGGCTGCTGAGACTTGTCGGACACCTTGCCAGCTACGCTGTAGAAGGCACGCGCCGAGGTGTGAATTTACAGCGTTATATTAGAACCGAGTATTTATGTAGAACTGAGTTGTGACGCATTTCCGTTTCACCCGAATTTCAAGTCACTAATGGCGCTAAAGAAGTTTGACTTCAAGAACTCGAATAGAATTTACAAATAACTTGAAAATTAACTTCCAATATTTGACGAATTTAAAAATATTTTTTTAGTCTTCAAATTTTGAACAAATTGTGACAGCAGAAGAGGATAATTATCACGTTATAGGGTTTAACAACCATCATTACATAGCTTATAATGAAGTCGCTCAAAATGTATGTGCGCATAGATCTTTTAAACTACGCAACGGATTTTCATGAGGTTTTCACCAATAGATAGAGTGATTCAAGAGGAAAGTTTATATGTATAATACATGCTTATAATAGTAGAGAAAAGCCGAGAAATTCAAATATTCAATTCAGGCAGCGGGCAGCTGGCAAGCGATTGATGTGGATTTTATAAAGGTTGGGTAATGGCGTTGTGTTTCGTTAGCCACAGCAACGTGTAGCCGGGTTTGCTAGTTTGATATAAAGCTGAAACGCAACTAAATATTTTAAATGACAGAAAAATAAAATACAAAATACTATTTTAAAACTATTCTCACTAACATAAAGAACATTTTAAACGAACTGTGGTATTTACATTTTGTTTTCATACGTTGCGGGCTGTGAAAAGGTTCAACATTGTGGAATAAACCTGTCAGGGATGTAAGAATAAAAAATATATAAAGTAGATCTACGTTTGAACAATCGTATGAAACAAAGGGATCCCATTATAGAACACGAAAGGTGGTTCACTTTAGTCTGACAAGTAAAATTGTGGAATATAGTGGTATAAAGATGGTTTAATGTAAAGTAATGTAATCTTAATATATAAAAAAAAATACAAGTGTGCAGTTCACACGCGGTAGAAGTGAAACTTTTAGAATACTAAAATAGACAAGTATGGGGAGGCTACGAAGCACCACACAAAGATATGACTGATTATTCTATATCATTCTCTCGCAGACTAAATCCTATAGATGTTTGTCTCTTTTAAGTATCGCTTTTCGTTTCATCGTATTGCAAATTTACACTTCAAAATGATTTTTTCTTCGTTTGTCCCTTTTGCGTTCCTATACCATTCATCCAATTGCGATGATACTTTGGGGATTTGATGTGCCCGGGATGGTTTCCATATAGTATAATACTGTGCTCTGGCGATATGAAATTTTGAAGTGAAAACTTCTTTAGCACCGTTGTGATTTGATTCCCAATGAAACGAAAAATAGCGACACTAAGAAGAGACAAACACAACAAAGGATTTAGCCTGCATGAGAATGAGATAGTATAATCAGTCTGCTCTTTGTGCAGTGCTTCGTAGCTTATCGGTCTCCTCTTTATGCGGTGCTATAGTTCTGAAGGTTTCACTTCTACCGCATGTGATTTTTTTTTTTATTTATTTTAGCATATAAAATATAATATATATTTAGATAATGTAGTAATTTGCGTACATGTTCATTTTAAAATACGTTAATACCACTCTTCCATGTGTAACCGACGTGTTGCTCTCCCTCATTTCTTAATTTTATAATTTATATGTCTTGCTAAATATGTACAATGCCCCGGTGCAACCAATAAAGCTTGTGTGCCAAATTTGGACCGGGAGACATTCTAGACTCTTATATTTTAATAATTAATACTTTATTTATGCTTATTTACGCCTCCAAAGGCAACCAGGCTGACTAGCCTCCCTTTTAGTTATGTCCCTGAGAAGGGCCGTTTTTCCGGCTCCGAAGGAATTAGCTACTCCGCCAAGCGGACTGCCTTCCCTCCCTTGCCATTCTGCCGTTATGGCTCAGCAGGAAGCGGCTGCTCTACCGAGCAGGCTGCTCTCTATTTTAATTATGGCCCTTTTCAGGGCCGTTTTCGTCCTGGCCACTAAGTTCAATAATACCGTGCCGCCAGCAACGATCTTTTTCAAAACACATGTTATCATTTTTTAATGTCCTTTTTCTTAATACACAAATGCCCTGGTGACACAAATAAAACTTGGATACCAAGTTGCCACCAGGAGACATCCTAAACTTATTATTTTATCGCCTTCAGGGCTATTTTTCCGGCTACAAAGCCAAAAAACCAGTTTGGGCGGCCCCATTAAGGGCCTTCGTATTGGTTAAAAAACATATCATTTTTTAATATAACTTCATTTACAAACCCCGTAGGACGCTGAAACTAAGACGTTTCAGTGCAGAGTCCTACGGGGCATTCATAGAGCCATAAATAAACATTGTAACTCTTAAACTGCCAGCGCTATCAGCATTTGCGCAGATTTTCGAGACTTTAGCATCAATTCACTTTTTCTCCATTTTAAAAATCCCAGGACCTCGTAAAGCGACGGAATTAAAAGGTTTCGATAGCCAAGCTTACGGGGGACCTGGGAAAAATATTAACTTCTTTGTAACTCTTCAGATTCCCTTTATAAACGTAAATACCTACCGACAAAAAGTCAAACTTCCTTAAAATCAACCCAAACTCAGCAAACAAAAATTCTACGGATAGAGAATATCCGTAGAACCACTTAAGTTTTAAGGAAAACATTGTAAATACATTAACCTGACCTGTATAATTATTTGTAAAAACTAAATTTAGACAGCCACTTTCGAGCAAATAGTTGCCGAAATGGGTGGCCCACAGCAAGGCACACCTTTTATACACAAAGGGCTAGATAAAACCTCCCACCCTAAAAGTGTATCACGTGACCGGTTTTGTCACGGAAATCGGGTATATAAACCCGGCCATTTCTCATAATAAATCAGTTCTTCCATAAACGTCAACGCGTGTTCTTATTTCCTACTGGGAAAAGTTTATTATCACCGCTGCCTCCCCGCCGACCTCTGCCTAGGCTTTGCTCCTGGTGCCATCAGTCTCTTCTAGAAAGCCGGCCCTACTTCAGACAACCGCCACGCACCAGGACTGGGCAGAGGATTAGGCACATCCAGTGTCCTCAACTCATCAGGCACTGGGTGCACGGGAGGTCAGTAGCATTATTATTTTTTCATTTTTCATCCTGTTCGTGCACTGAGACCCGGTACTATTTTTCAGTCTTGTGGCGACGCTGATACGTCCGTTACACCATGGAAGCATTAGCTTGTGTCTGGAAGAGTAGTGTACATTTTTAATGCTATATTTAAGTTCTTAAATTACAATGTGAATGTAAAAAAACAATTGCACACTCTATTGTTTTCCTATAGGTACTATCTATCCGATTGCGATGAAACTTTGGTGCTTCTTATGCTCACGCCCGCAATATATATATGAGTGAGTGAGCTCTATCGTTATAAAATTTGTATAAAAATATTGCAATGGGTGGTACGCGAGTTGTTCGAAAAATGAGTGTATTTCATTTAGTTAAGCAGGACTAGAAGGAGGGTGCAGAGGGGAGGGGGAGGCGGAAAGGGAACGGGCGAATGGGAAGGGACTCGCAGGGGGTTTATTTAAGTGCACATGTAACCTCAAATGGAAGCCCTGAGAAAAATAGTATCGCTCACGACCTATGTCATCTTTTGGGATGCTGTGAAGAGATTTAGAGAAATAAAGGAAAGGAAGTTCAGGAAAGGAAAATATATTATGACGTTGGTTGGTAGAACTCTAGAGGTCAGTGTATTCAGGAGCGACGGACGTGGGAATCCATCCCTAACGCTGCGGTGCAAGACGGTAGGTCGAGAGAGACCAGCTTGTCAAATAGTCTCTCCAAATCGGCCTCTCCCGAACTGACCCGCCACGCAGTTTGTGGATATGTGCATCCGTTGCCAAGACCTAGACTAACCTCACCCCATGAACCCAGGCATCCCTGCTAAATCACTAAACGTGATTTGGGGTGAACCAAGTTTAAAAACCACTTGGGGTAACCTATGGCAGAGGTGTTGCGCATCCAATAAACGGTTCCTGGGGAGGAGGTACCCATGGCCTCCTCGCCGGATAATTATGACTTTAGCTCTACACAGTAACCAAGTAACCCCCTGACCCCCTGAGTAACCAATCGTTGCGAAACACTTGGAGTAACCTATGGCAGAGATGTTGGTTATCCTATAAATGGTTCCCGGGGTGGCGGCACCCATACCCGCCTCCCAAATTGAAAGCGCTGTATGGCCAATATAGCTTGAAGGTATGATTCAATTAATTAGGGACAGAAATTCGGCACAGTCGAAGTAATTATTTAAAATTCTATGTGACAAAAAGTACAAAATTTTTTATAGTTTTATCATCACACGTTTGAGCATTTTATCACGTTATTGAAAAATTACAAATACTTATTATCAAAAAATAATTACAAAAATTAATGACAATAAATTCTAAATTTTAATGGTTTTATCATCACACGTTTGAGCATTTTTGAATAAAGGTATATATCAAAGCCGATTCTAATTGAAATAAAACCGATATAGAGTCATTGATGATCTGTGATGTTTTATTATTATTTAAAATTATCAACGGATATTTGGATAGCCCTGAACTTGTGAACATGATAAATTATCAAGTACCTAACAATTACAACACCAGACTCCATGCTCCATTTAACGTAGTTGCTTCTCGCACTAATTTTACGTTTAACTCTTGCTTACAGAGATTGCATCGTGTGGGGAATGAAACTTGCTCTGTCGATATATTTTTTTATAAAAACATCGCTTCCTTCAAAAAGCGTATATGTATGCAGATGCAAAAATCCTTAAATGTACCAGATTGTTAAAAGTAACAAATTTAATATCCATTGCTCTGTAACTACTTTCATAATAATAATAATAATATAATAATATATCTTTATTAAACAAAAATTTGAAGATTTATAACTACAAGAAAAAAGTACATCTTACAATATTTTAAAAGTAACATTAGTACAAAAGTTAATAATAAAAAACAATATACATATAAACAGTAGGTACTTAGAGAGTAGAGATTTGTAATTATACATTTAGGTTTCTCGTAACCTGCCTCACTAGGCTAGCCTGTGTTGAGGCAGTTATTTTACATCAATTTATAATGCTGTGGACATACCTACACTTATATTAGAATGTAATCACATAATAAATTGGTTGCATTAACAATAACAATAACATTGGTAATAATTGGTTCATTACTAATTTCGAATTTGGGTGAGTGCACCGGTAAATGCTCTATCATTATTTTTTATCCAAATTTTTATGTTTTTTTTGAAATTTTTTTGTGAATCACATTTTTTTACACTAATTGGAAGAATGTTGTAAAGTCTTGTTGCAAGGTATCTGAAGCTTCGTTGACCAAAAGTAGTATGAGTTATGGGAATTTGTAGTAAATCTTTGTTATTGTTTCGATTACAGCGAGAATTTAGTCTTTTTTCATAGTATTTATGTATGTTTGTGTATAAATGAGTGAGGATTGTGTTTGCATATATCTGACGAACGTCAAACACATTCATAATATTAAAGATAAAGTTCGAGTCCGTAATTAGGGGTAGTCTAAGAATTATTTTTATAATCGTTTTTTGTGCCTTTATGATTGGATCTAGTGCTGATGCAGTACCGCCTCCCCATGCTATGATACCATACTCAATAACAGATTGACAGACTGCAAAATAAATCATTTTCAAGTGTTGGAAGTCTAGAAAGTTTCGTATCGTTCTGAAAAAGTGCATGGTTTTTCTTATTTTGTTTGCAATTATTTGCGTGTGAAAATTCCATTTGAGATATGGATCAATTGTGAGGCCGAGATACTTCATCTGTGTAGTGCGCTCAATGTACGGACACTGACAAGATTCATCGGAATTCATACATGTGTGTATCCTAATAGAGGCATCATCATGAGGTTGACCTGTTATATTTATGCTTGATGTGACATATTTAGTTTTCTCGGTGTTCAATGTGAGTGTATTTGTATCTAACCACTTTTTTACGATGTTTATTTCCGTTTCTGCTTTATTGTAGACAGCTAGCCAAGTGTCAGCTTCGAACAGTAAAACAGTATCATCGGCAAAACTAACTATTTTTCCCTGAATGTTAATGTTACATAAGTCGTTGATATATAAAAGGAACAAGGACGGTCCTAATATGCTACCTTGTGGTATACCATAGTTAGTTGAGCGCTGATTGCTAAGTGTGTTCATTATTTTCACTTGTTGCTTGCGTTCATCAAGGTAGCTGTTAAAAAAGTTAAGTTCGTTGCCTGTAATACCGATTATTTGAAGTTTGTTTATTAATTTACTGTGTGATATTGTATCAAAGGCTTTAGAAAGGTCTAAAAAAATTGAAATACATTTTTTGCTTTTGTCAAGGTTTTTTACAATAAAGTCAGTTACGGCGGCCATAGCGTCTGAGGTACTCTTGCTTTCTTGAAACCCGTATTGATTTGCTGAGATTAGTTTATGGCTATCTAGAAATTTTACTAACTGAGCATTGATAATTTTTTCAAATACTTTGGATAGACTGGTCAGTAGAGTTATTGGTCTGTAATTGTTTATGTCTGTCTTGTTACCTGTTTTATGTATGGGAATAACAATACCTTGTTTCAGGTTTGAGGGGAAGTGTCCTTGACTGATACTAAGGTTAATTAGGTGTTCTAGGGGCAATGTAATTTCCGTAGACAGTGTTTTCAAAATCTTAGCTGTGATTCCATCAACCCCGGCAGAAGAAGTGTTTTTAAGAGAATTGATTATTTTTAGAATCTCTTCCCCTGAAACAGTTTGAAATTTGAATCTTCTTTTAGGAAATTGAAGTTCTGTTTCAGCAGGTAGATCATTTCCACAATTTGGTAGACGAGAAGCAAGATTTGAACCAATATTTATAAAAAAATTATTGATGTAATCCGCAACGAGCTTGGGGTTTTTTGAGGTGTCAATAATTTGTCCGTCAATACAAAGTTTACTTATGTCCTGTTTGTCTTTGGTGTTTTGTGTATTTGTGGCTTCTCTTAGAATTTGCCATATTTTTTTGGGATCGTTGTTACTTTCTTGGATTTTGTCTCTGTAGTAGATTTCTTTCGCCTTCCTAATGACTTCGCCGCATGTATTTCTATATCTTTTGTAGATGTTTAGTGATATTATGTCGTAAGGATTTTCTTTCACTTTTTTGTGTAGTACGTTTCTTCTACGAATGCAGTTGATAATTGAGTAGTTTATCCATGATTTCAAGGGTTTAATTTTGTTAGGATTTTTTTTTGTTAAAATTGTAGTATTATTAATTAATTCATTTTTCAAAAAGTCAACAAAATAATTCCATGCATCCTCTGAGTTTTTTATTTGTAAAAGCTCTTGCCAAGATTTATTTTTAATTATACTTTTTAAATTATCAAAATTAATATTATTGTATACGATTGACTGATCTCTTCTGTTTTTTGTGGTGTCGGATTGCAATGTGAATATTGTTGTGTAATGGTCTGTAATTGTTGATTTGTAAACGATGCTTTTGTTTTGTTTATTTGTTTTGACCATTACGTGATCAATGCACGATGTTGATTCATTAGCTATTCTTGTTGGTGTATTGATAGTACTAATTAATCCATGAAACTCTAATATGTTCAGGTAGTCGTTACATTGATGGTGAGGGTTGTTTGGAAGTATGTTGATATTTAAATCTCCCATAATTATTAAGTTTTTAGTGTAGGAAAGACTAGAGAGTATGCTATTTAGACTGTTAAGAAATGGTGTTATATTGCGAATAGATGGAGAGCGGTATATTGCTAGAATGCACGTATCATTATTATACATTATTTGCATACAGCTAGCATCAATAATGTTTATTTCAGTTACAACAGAGTTTAGGTCATTTTTTGTGTATATCACAACTCCATCGTTCTGACTATCGTGTTTTGACGAGTTGTAGGAAGAGTAGTTATTTATGAATTTAGGAGTGTAAATATTTGTCAACCAACATTCCGTGAGAATAATAACATCAAAATCTATATTTAGGTGGTTAAGCTGTATCTGGAGTTCATTAAAGTTTTTATTAATTGACCTAATATTTTGGTGCATAATAATAGTATTTTTTGAATCGGTTGTTAGGTATTTACATATTTTCGCATCTGATGTTACAAACAAATTGTCTTGATCACCTAGTTCTTCGTAAGTGTTATCAATGTTAATAGCCATATTATAATTTATATTACAAAAAAAATAGTTTAATTCCCTTAAATGAGAGCTCCACTAGTCCGTGGCCATTACTGGGGATTTCACCCTTTGATTGAAAGAGGTACAGGTGAATTATTGTTGCAGTTTGAAAATAAATGCAAGCAATATGGCACACTGAACTGAGGGGAATCGACCCAGTGAATGACCTGTAAAAGTGAGGCTCTCAATTAAAAAAATTAATCAATTTTTTTAAGATCATCAGAGTGTTTGATATATATTACTCTATCACTTTCATTTTTTTTAACCATCACTTTACATTCCTTGTACCAGACATATTTATATCCCATTTCTTTTGCCTTAGTCTTCGACCTCCACAGAAGATCTTTGAAGTAGGTGCCAAGGGTTTCACTAATAAAAATCTTCTGGTATCCGTTTCCTTGGGTTGAGGTAGGGTTGAGTAGCTTCCTGTTCAGTAGAATTTGTCGTCTTTTTTGGGGGTTAGTGAATCTGACGTGGAATTTTGGGGGGACTCCTGGTCGTCGGTCCGGAATTTTCTTGATTTCGAAGATGTCATCGCCCTTTATGTCGACACCTGCAGCAGCGGCCACCCGTTTAATTATTTCTGCAGGCTGCTCAACCTCTTTTTCTGGAATCCCTGCAAATTCAAGGGTATCTTCACGCGTTCTTTGTTCCACTTCTGCTAATCTAACTTCAAGGCTCTTTATTATGCCATCTTTTGCCGTTATTTCCTTTCTCATGGTTTCTACTTCCGAGACCAGTTTAATTATAGTCTCCATCTTTAGATGTATATCATCATATTGATGACTGATGAAGTCTCTTGTGCTCCGGTTCTCTTTATTTTCATCATCAATTTTTTTCAGGATTGCGGATTTAAAAGTTTCTAATTTTTTTTCCATCTTCATCTCAATTTTCTCCAACAGGACATCAATATTTATTCCCTGGGGATCAGATGTAGCACTGGTCCCGGTTGTTTGACCTTTACTTCTCAGATTTTTATCTGTAGTTGACATTTTGAGCACTGAATTATCTACTTACTTCTTTATACATATATGTAATTGCTGTGTACCTTTTCTTTTATTTTTTTCCTGATAATAACAAACTAATGTAAAAATCCTTAAATGTTTCACATTGTTAACAGTAACAAACTTAATACCCACTGCTCTGTAACTACATTCATAGTACCTACTTACTTATTTACATATGTAATTACTGTGTACCTTTTCTTTTTTTTCTTTTTCATAATAACAACAAACATACGTACATTTATGATAGCAAAAAAAATTATAATTAAAAAAATAAATAAATAAAAATAATTAATTACAAGAAAATTACCTACTTTTATATTAATCGTTAAAAATGTTTTACACCACTGCAATACCGGTATGCTTCGAGTATATTTGGAATCGCATTTTGTGTGATATTGTGACAATAATTATTGAATATAATGTAGCGTGAGCCCAAATACGAATCCGCTGGTTGAACTCCTTTGTAAACAATTACTCGAATATTAATACCTACTTATGTTAAGCCTACTTATATCTTTCTAGCTCTGTTTATCATTTTATGTACCATATACTTATGATACTGCATACTTGTTATAATGCTCCTGTACAATTTATTTTATATGTAAAAGCCATCAAGGCGTAAATAAACAAATAAATAAATAAAAAAATGCTGGTACAGAGAATAATTAAACTTTCTCGTCGGGACCGCCCTGTACAGTTGCAAGGGTACAATCACAAGGCCATCTTTCAACGAAATTTGGATTCTTGGCCGCTGGTTAATCGCTATGAATGACTTTTCAAACAGGGTTCTGAGTTGTCCGGTTACCTCAAGATTATTCATGGGGTGAGGTTTGTCTAGGTCTTGGAGGCGGATGACCAGGACACACTGAACCCCACATTCCTACCCACCCCTTAAACCCTCTTCCTTCCCAGAACTCTCCCCTCCTTCCTTTCCTTAAAAAAAACCCTCCACACAGCATCCCCAAAGATGACATAGGCCCTGAGGGAAATTATTTTCCTCAGGGCCTCCTGTGTGGAGCTCACGTAAAAAAAAAAAAAAAAAAAAAAAGGGTATAATATACAAGTGTTTTAAATACGTTCTATGCAATCGATGTACAGTTCATATTGCAGATTTATTATATTTTATTTCAGAGACATCCTTTTGCTGCTAAATCAGTATCTTTAAGCGTGACCTTTGGAAAATAAATCAATAGAACGAAGAAAAAAATATCTATCGTCTATCAGATACAAGTCACCCTCCAGATAGAACCTTCACGAGTCCTCTAGTCTCTAGTCAATTAACTTTTTATAAGGTTCTGTTCTTCTTATTAAGTTTATATTATGGCTCTTCAATTTACTGAATTTAATAGAGAAAACTCGTCGTTACTCATGAAAAACCTGTAAAAAAGATGTAACCGAATTAGAACATGACTGTAATTTTAAATTCAGATTTTTGAAGTAAAACTTCTTAAGCACCGTTGTAATTTTAAACGAAAAATAGTCTCCTCTTTGTGCGGTAGCGAGTTGCGACCCCACTCTTGTCAACTTTGTTTTCTGAAGGTTTCATTTCTACCACGTGTGAATTGAACACCCTGTTTTATTTTGTGAAAACTTATTTAGCACCGTTGTGATTTGAGGCTCGATGAAACGAAAAAGCGACACTAAAAAGATACAAACACATAAATCTACGGGATTTAATCGGTCTCCTCTTCATTTGGTGCTTCGTAGCCACCCCCACTCCTGTCTTTTTTTTTTTTTACATGAGCTCCACACAGGAGGCCCTGAGGAAAATAATTTCCCTCAGGGTCTATGTCATCTTTGGGGATGCTGTGTGGAGGGTTTTTTTAAGAAAGGAAAGGAGAGGAGAGTTCTGGGAAGGAAAAGGGTTTAAGGGGTGGGTAGGAATCTAGGGTTCAGTATGCCCTGGTCATCCGCCTCCAAGACCTAGACAAACCTCACCCCATGAACCCGGGCACCCCTGCTAAATCACCAAACGTAGCGAACCACTTGGGGTGACCTATGGCAGAGGTGTTGGTTAACCAATAAAGGTTCCCGGGGCGGCGGTACCCATTCCCAACTCCCAAATAATTTACTCCCAGTCTACTTTAGTTTTGTGAAGGTTTCACTTTTACCACAAGGGATTTGTATACTCTGTTTTTTTATTAGACGCAAATTTTATTCTTTAAAAAAACCTACGGTACTGACTTAAAAAATGTGTTTTACTTTATGGTTTTCACATTTGGGATTTTAATTCTACTCTTTCATTAGACGGCCTTCGTGGTCAAGGGTAAGATTTTCTACTATCGATCCGGAGGACGCGGACTCAAATTCCGGCGTGCTCGACTAAATTTTATTTGATTTAGTATGAGGATGTGGATATCGCTTATTGGATAACCAACACCTGTAGTTACCTCAATTGGTTTGCTACATTTCGTGACTTAGCAGGGGTGTCCGTGTTCATGGGGCGAGGTATTTTTTATTTTATTTTATTTGTTAGCGTTATAAACAGTCATTACAAGTTCATGTATAACAGTGTTAGAGATAGTCATATCATTGACCAATAAAATAACGACGTAAAAATTTGAGACCATAATAAAAAGAAAAACAAACAAAACAATACATGTATGTAATATAAACAGTTCTGAAAAAGTGCATCTACTCACTTAAATCTACAAAAAATGTATTTTCAAGGGGAATATATACTGTAACATTTTTGAAGAGGTTATTTAATGCAAACTGCTGAAATCAAAAAAGAAAATGTAATGAAAATGAAAATGAAAAATGAAAAAGAAATATAAGGAATTAATGAAACATTATTTTTTCCGTTGAATATTACTTTTTACGAATTTTATGAAGTTAGCAAGGTTCGTGTTAAACATGTCAATGTCTGTGCATAATCTATTGAAAGTGCTACAGCTTCTTCTTATAAACACATTTTGAAGATAATTAGCATTGCTCTTAGGAATATAAAATATGTCTAGGTCTTGGCGATGAATCTTCTTCAACCAGCATCTCCCACACGCAGTAGGTGGGCCGGATCAGGAGAGACTGAAAGAGGGACACCTAACCTAAAATTCTCTAGCCAGACTCTCTCGACGCATTGCCTTGCACCCCGGTGAGAGGGGTGGATTCAAAGGTCCATCACTCCTGAATACATTGACCCCTAGATTTACAGAAACCTTTCATACCTTGTTCCTTCCGAGAATATCCTCTCTTTCCTTTCCCTTAAAAGATCCTACATCCAGCATCCCCAAAGATTTTTTTTTTAAATGTGTATACCTAATAAGTGTTCCAACTGCTCCCGTCTGGAGCCAGTGAGACTCCAATTGGGGTATGTTGTGAGGCTGAAGATAAGTGAGGACGGATAAGAGATGGGGAAGAGGAAGGTGGGAATTACCTGGCTAATCAGATCTAGCAGCCAAACACGGCTAAAGCCATTTCAAGCAACATTTCAATTTTTAATATTGGTCTTAAACCAGGGCGATACTGAGAGTATCTTCCACCCTGGAACGTGCCGCAAATATACCTTATATTATTTTAAATGATTGAACTCTTAAAACACAAATCAATCAAATAAAATTTAACTGCGCACGCCGCCATTTGAACCCGCGACCTCCGGATCACAAGTCGAGAGCCTTGCCCCTTGACCACGGAGGCCATCAGATGACATAGGCCCCGAGATATGTTTCCCTAAGTGCCTCCTGTGTGGAGCTAATATCAAAAAGTTGGACTGTAAAAAACCGTTCAAAATAGCCTCACATAACAGTAGCAAAACTGCTTTTAAAACTATTTTTCTAAATCTTGTAACAAAGTGGGTTGAAAATAATTGTCCTGGTGACAGAAAGAATTTTCAAATAAAAAAAACAATGTTCTCTAATAATATTTTGTATTACGTTGAGGTGGATTTTTTCACACAGTGTCGCAAGAGGTGGAGATGGGAGTTATGATGTTGGGTGTGAGGGGGCGGTAGTTAAAGGAGATGAGGAAGAGGAGGGTGGCGATAAATATAAAGTGGAGGGGCGGGAAATTGTCTGTCTGTCCGTCCATAGACCGGAAAGGGTTGTGGTACCTTTAGTTTTAGACAAGAACTGGGTGGTGCAAGATATATGTCAAATATATCCAAAAGTATATTACACAAATTAATTAGAAAACTTTGGTTTCAACAACATTGAAAAATTTCTTCGTACGGAGATGCAGAATTTCTTCAGTGATGCGCTCTGAACCGTGTCTAACCGAACTTTCGGTTTAGGTTTCAGTTTCGGCCTAGTTTTGGCCAAAAAAACGAGTTTCGGCTTAGTTTCGGTTTCGGCCGCCGCGCCGTCCAGCCCAAACTACGGCCGAAACCGAAACTGAATTCGGGAGGTTTCAATATGACCAAAGTTTAGAAGAAATTATTTTGTTCTTATGATGAAAGCTCTTCATTTTGTTTGAAAGAAAACGCTTATTTTTTCATACATTAAGTATTATTTGCATTAAAAATATTTTGTTATTGTGGGTAGGTAGGTAATTTTTAATTTTAATTATATTATAGTTTATTAAAAAGAGTGCCATACAATACGACCAAAGTTTAGAAGAAATTATTTGGTTATGTGATTAAATACAAAGTGTTCAAACCTAAGACCGAAGCCGAAACTCAGTTTCGGTTTCGGTTTCAGCGGTAAAAACTAGTTTCGATTGGACACTAGCTCTGACATCATGCATTTTGAACTTTTTTTTACAGTATTTTCCATGTAAACTAATTTTCTAGTTGCAAAGACATGAAGGAAGTTACTTTTTTATTTTTTTTATTTGCTTGCCAACAGAATACCTCAAATCATACATAATTATTAAATTAATTTACATTTTTAATATGTTAATATCGATGACTCGAATTATTGGTGAGCACACCATTCATCTCAACATTCTTTGTATGACTATAAGTTGTAATACATAATAATAAATTAAATTACAAGTAGGTACTTAAAACAAGGAGGATCAGACTGAAATAAAAATAAAAATAAAATACGTGCACATTTACACATGCACACACACATATATGCATACGTGTCTACACTCTACGCTTATATTATATATTCATACATACCCACACGCACACACACACCCTCACACACACACGCACACACACATATACATTTATTCACATATTATAGAGCCAATTTATACATAAGCAAGTGAATGATTTAATAATTACAAGGCGGCTCTAGGTGAGTAGGAAATCGTCAGGTATATGCAAGTATAAGTTTTTTTTTGTAGTGATTGAATTCAAAAACTTCCTTTTAACACAAATTTACTTTTAATCCTTTATCTTCCAAATAAGTTTGAAGTTCATGTAATTATTAGTTGTTTATCATCGTAAATGTTACAATCAATATTAAACTGGACAGATGTCCTTAATAGACTGGCTCTATGTAGTTCTGCTGCTTGGAGGAACCCGGAGTGTGACTGGAGTTCGTATTTGTCCAACAGACCATTGAAAAATTTTACAGCAGGAGAAGGTTTTCTTTCTTTATTTCAATGAAACATTATGATAGGTGTTCAAGATAAAGCTATTTCCGTAAAGGTAAAGGACTCGTTAAATTAAATAATTCTTACAATTGTGACGTTTAATACTTACTTGTAATTCATTCCCTCCAAACTTGGTCATCCATCCATGAATAGAATAAATAATCACATACAAAGCCAGCAAGCAAGGAATGAGGTTAGGTAGCAATAATAAGTAGGTATGTGAACAATGTATAATTTATTATTAAAAATCAAACCCTGCCCTTGGAACATATTATAATGATTAGCTATGAGACTCTAAGTTAAACAAAGGAAATTAATCATCAGGGGTGGCTGGTTACGATGTATCGTACCCAGCTGTAAATGTTTAAAGTTTCTCGACACGTGTCAATAAGAAAGAAATTATATTGTAACGACATAAGAAAATTACTGATGGGCGCCTGTGACGTAAAACGTAACATATTTATGAATCAGTAATCCCTAAAAATAATCTAGAAAGCACAATCTCGATCTGTTAAAAATATAAGTAATTTAAATCTCACTTCTCGTGATCCAAAATGTCTTGAGTCCAGCCATATAACCGCTCGTGCCACATAACCAATCCGAACCTGATCTTTCTGCCAACTGGCGCGCCGATTCTTCCAGAAGCTTGTTCCCACCTCTCTCGTGCATTCAGAGTGCAAGGCTGCCAACCACAACGGTTAAATCCATAGAGCATTAAATTGCCTTGGCGGTACCTACCGCTACACACTTAAGTGATTAACTCTCATTTTTTATACTTTATTTTTAATTTTAAAGTATATATTTTTTATAGTATATTAATGGGGAATATTTTTGGCTTAAGTGTGAAAAATTATATCCCACAAGTGATTGCCATTTTCGGCTTCGCACATTCCTGCTCTTTCCAGTACATTTTGCATAACTTTTTGTAAAATTTCCGGTGTTATGGCTTGAATTTCATTGCGAATGTTTTGTTTGAGCTGTGATATACGCTGGCTTTTTTACGTATACCCTTTCTTTCAAATAACTCCAAAGAAAACAGTCTGGCGCTGTTAAATCCGGTGAACGTGAATTGAACGTCCAATTGAAATCGCTTCTGCGCGAAATTATGCGTTCGCCAAAGAGGTCCCGTAACATAGCCATTGTGTCCCTTGCAGTATGGGCAGTGGCTCCATCTTGTTGGAACTACAACTGTGGATGGTTTTCTATAGCTGGCCTAAAAAAATTGTCCTGCATCGTTCAATATTTAGCACCATTAACCGTAACTGAGGCGCCGTGTGCATTTTCAAAGAAATATGGACCAATGATCCTTTCAGAAGATTCTCCGTAGCCCATATCCTGCAATTTTGCTTGTTTACGAAACCATTCAATTGGAAATGGGCTTCATCGCTCATTATCAAATTGTTAATGAAATCGCGATTTTCTTCTGCTTTTTTTCGGAATGAAATGGCATAATCAAGCCGTTGTTGGTAGTCTATCGGCTTCAATTATTGCACAAGCTGAACCTTATATGGGAACATATGAATGTGGCCAAAATCCTCTGAACGGACCTCCGCAACAGCCCCAGTTGTGCCGAAAGTCTTCTTGTTGCTGTTTCTGGACTGTACTGCACACTATCCACAACTCTTTAGATATTTTCTTCCGTGTAGACCGTACGTAGTCTTCCGGTACATGGAAGGTGTCTTACTGTACCATATTGTTGAAAATTTGCAAACAGGCGGTTTATTGTTGGTGCTTGTTGGCTTGTTGGGGCTATTTTGGAATCAGTTCCTACGCCATTGCCTGTCTCGGTTACTTTGTACCGGTGACTAACGATCACTGCATGACAGTGGATTTTTGGACTGACGTTTTTTTTGGAACCAGTTCCTATTGTAGCACGCCTGATTACGGAGGCATTTGAAATCTACACCATTTTATTAAGTATACTGTAATACCAACTCGAAGTGGAGTGGAGCTGGCAACACGGTATCGCTTCCAAGTACATAAACGCACATTTCACCACTAACGATTACACATCTGCCCTGATGGTGGACACTAACGCTGAAAGAGGTAGCTTAAAACGGCAAAAAACTCCAAAAACAAAATTTTGGACAAATAAGAACTGAGGCGACGCGCGACGTGGAGTCACCTCCAGGTGACTGGAGTCCACTTGCCGATGCCTTCGGTAATTATCGTAACCGTTCGTACCGTACACACGAACGACAATAGACGGCACTCTTCTGATATCATACTCACGTCCGGTATCACATTAGCAAATAAACAAGGCAATGCGTGAATTCAGAAATGATGCTTTCTTTACTGAAGGTATCTTTACTCAAACAAGACAGATATTTTTTTAACAAAAGGTTATTTTTTAATTCGCTATTTTTAAGCCACTCGCTACCATCATTGCCTGTTTCGCGGGCCGATTTATTAGCCAATTACAGTTCCTGCCGCCGCGAGTCCTCTCGGTGGCAGCCAACCCCACCACCTCGCTACAGAGCCTCCCCGCGAGTACACAGCCTGAAGCCTGAAGTCTGAGGGTTGAGGGTCCCTGACAGCCTCCTTACCCCCCCACCCCCTTGCCGCTACCCCACCTAGCCTTCTAGCGAACTACCCTTATGTTGGAAAGGTGAAATATAGCCTGATTATTGCGCCTGTGATTGCCGATTTACTTTATGTTACGAATGTGATTGTCTGTTAATTAAAGGAACAAGTTATTTTACGCGAAAAAAGTACAATTCGGGAACCAGGTATGGGTACCGCCACTCGGGGAACAACTTATTGGATAACCAACTGTCATGAACAATATCGCAACACGAGAGAGATGGTGGACTGTAAGTCTAATTTTTGCAAGACAAGACAGTTGAATGCGTTTTTTACCTCAATCACAGGATTTGGTGATGGAAGGAAAAAGTTCCTACCTTTTGATGGGTTCATCCGCAGATTCTGGTTGGTGATGATGCTGGCTACACTCAATAATAAAACCGTCACAATTACCGGCACTTTGGGAGTATATTTGAGGAGCATTTTATGATTAATTAGCGAGATTTCGAAAGCGAGATTTTTTTTTAATTCACAAAAAGATACATAAATTACAATAAATTTTATACAATAATTAATTACATAATATATGTATTTGATTTACCCCCATAAATAAGTAGCCCTTGTGTGTATGGGGGGATGTGAGATGTTTACAATATCATTGCGATTTTTCAACTCATTAATGTAGGTAATTCAGACATTGTCTCCCATGCCAACAAAATGCTCGGATTTGTTCTTCGTAATGTGAGATCATTTACTAATGGAATTGCAACACGAAGAACATATGAAGCGCTTGTCCGCAGCATCCTGGAATACAGCTCCATTATTTAGGCCCCCTCTGAACAAAACCGTATCCTAGAAATAGAAAGAGTACAAAAAAGGTTTATGTGTTACCTGTATATGAGGGAATATACATACCCATTCCTGTATCCATCGTTGTTCTTAACAGGAATGGTCGATCTTAATACCTTAGAAGCCCGCCGAAAAACATTATTGGGGAAACATTTTTTTAAGCTGATCTCCGGTACTGTACTGAATTCACCTATGTTGAAGGAGATTAACCTATATGTCCCTAATGCGTATACTCGTGGTAGATCCCACGCACTTTTTTATGCTCCGAAAGCGAGAACTTCTTCCTTTCAGAATGCCCCATTAAACAGAGCAATTCAACTGCTTAACGATTCTGCATTGAGCATTGACATCTTCAATGTTTACCTATAGAGAGTTCAGTAACTATCTTTTGACAAACGTCTCAACATAGTGAAACTGCCCCCTTGGACTTTTTTTCTCTTAAATTTTGGAATCTTGTCCGTAATAATTTGCTGTATAACTGTTTTATGGAGAACCTGAAAAAAAATTAATAAATAAATAAGTAATCTTAGAGTTTTGTGCGATATTGTAAATGTGTTCCACAGTAGGTAGAAACACCTTCCTCTTCTTTGTAGTAACTAAGTAGGGATTTTCAAGGAAAGGAGGAAGACATCTTGTCTTTTGACATAGGCCTCCTCTAAAGATTTCCATTTTTCTCTATCCTTTGCAACTCTGATCCATTCTGGACCAGCCACCTTTTATAGATCATCTTCCCATCTTTTCATTTGTCCACCTTTGTTTCTTTTACTGTCTCTTGGATACCACTCTGTTACTATTCTGGTACATTTCTCTTGCCTCCTTTCTCTCCGTCCATCGCTGTTTGAATTGAGTTCCGTTTTTTTATTTCTGTTAATTTTACTTTATCTCTTCTATTAACTCCAATGACACTTCTTTCTATGCTATTTTGACAGACGCATAGTGTAGTGTTCTGATATTTGAAGACACACTATCAGACTCTCCAACACACTTTGATGGAGATAACTTCTTGGAATAAATAGAATCTGGTTCGTTATCTGGATTTATTTATACTTTGCGTATACAATTGGGACTGCGGTAGTCTACCTAACTAGAAGCTAGCTAAAATGGTTCTGGCGAGTGATAACTGAAAACACACCCTCTGAGCCCTTCGATCCCCTACAGGAGAACTTAAGCACTACGCTGCCTGCCATCTACCGATAGATGATATCACCGCCATCTGTGACTACAAGGCGGAAGCTTTTACGATACACCACACTTAGTTTATTTGTTAAGGTTTTCTTTGGTTTCCATGTTTGACTACCACATGTTAAACAGGGCAGAATACATGAGTTATAGACTTTTCTTTTTGCTTTTATTGGCATATCTCTGTCCTTCATGACTTCACTGAGCGACCAGTATCTCTTCCAAGTATTGGCTACCCTCCTGTCGATTTCTTTCTCCTTGGTTTTGTTGGGTGATATAAGGTGTCCTAAGTAGATGTACCTACTCGTCAACGTATTCTATTTGTTGTGTGTTTACTATGATATCATGTGTCTTTGAGGAATTAGTCATGACTTTTGTCTTGGAAAGGAGGTAGACAAAGGGACAATGAATGAACGAAGGACTTGGGAAAGGTTTAGTTTTTAAACTGTTTCAGAACTAAACACCAACACTTCTGCCATAGATCACCCTGAGTAGTTCGCTAGGTTTGGTGATTTAGAAGGAGTGCCCGGGTTCATAGGGAGAGGTTTATCCGGCGGCTGATGCGTCTGCCCACCAACTGCGTAGCACTCCAAATCGGGAGAAACTGGATGATGGAGACCTTTCGACTTCTCCAGCACGACTCTCTAGGAATTAGCACCGCAGTGGGAGGGATGGGTTTATCCGTTTGTCAATCCTGGACACACTAACCCCCAGATTCCTACCCCTAATACCTTTTTCCCTCCCAGGATTTCCCCTTCTTCCTTTCCTAAAAAGACTCCCAAACAGCAGATGACATAGGCCCAGCGAGGAAATATTTTCCTCATGATTTTTTTTACGTTAGCTCCACACAGGAGACCCTGAGGAAAATAATTCCCTTCAGGGCCTATATCAACCTTAAGGATGCTGTGTGGAAGGTCTTTTTAGGAAAGAAAGGAGACGAAGTTCTGGGAAGGAAAAGGGTATAAGGGGTGGGTAAGAATCTGTGGGTCAGTGTATCCAGGAGTGACGGACGTATGAATCCAACCCTCCAACTGCGGTGCAAGATGATATTCCGAGAGATTACAGCTGGAGAAGCCAATGGGGCTCCCTCAACCAGTCTCTCTCGATCCGGCCTGCCATGCAGGTGGTGGGCAGACGCATCCGCCGCCAAGACCCGGACAAACCTCATCCCATGAACCCGGAGACCCCTGTTAAGTCACCATACGTAACTAACCACTTGTGTGGGAGCTAATGTAATAAAATGTATGTAAAATATTATGTATAAAGAGTGAGTTGTCGGTCACGGTTTTATTCGGTACGCCCTGGCGAAAAACCCCTTTTCGGAAACGAAACGTTGCCTAAACATGAAGTAGCTCTTGCAACAGAACTTGAATATAATTTACACAGAACCTGAAAATTAACTTAAAATATTTGATAAATTGTTCAAATTTTTTAAACAACCCGTCCTTAGTGTTCGTATTTGATTTAAAATGTTTCGAAAACTTAACAAAAAAAAACTAAAAATATATTTCACAACCAAAAACAAAACGTTTCGAAAAAATCTTCATGTTATCCATATTTTTTATAAAACGAGCATGTGGCTAGACTGAAATTCCTGAATTATTAAACTGATTTTCTGAAAAAGATTTCTAGAGGAAATTCCAAAAAAAGAAGATACCTATCTCCTTTAGTAAACTGCGGGTGAGGGAACCCGCAGTCAAATTCTTATTATTACATCAAGCACTGAATACTTATAATCCTAGAAGATTCAAATTAAACGGAAAAAAATGTGCCAATGAACATAAAACCTCTCGACTCTAAACCCAGACAGGCCAATTATACTGTAGTTAAAAAATAGCCCATAACTCAACCAGAAGTACTTAACCTATTCGGGCATTTTTAAAAGCCCCCAAAAGGGGCGTTAATAAATAATATAAAAATGACTTGCTGAATGTGTTTCTAAGCGCATAACTTTTGAATGACAGCACCAAATTGGATAATAACTTTTTTTGTCTGTTTGTTATTGTCAGGACAAGGTTCTTATAAAACTTCCGATGAGCTCTGGCATTATGAAATTTGTAAAAAAAAAATGCTATTGGTGGCACGCGAGGTTTGAAAACTGAATGTATCGAAAGAAGGAGGGAGGGAGAGATGGGGGAGGGGGGAGGGGGTGGGGAGAGGGGGTAAGAGTGGTGGGAAGGGGGGAGGGGGAGGGAGGGCGGCGAGAGAGGGGGGGAGGTGGAGGAGGCGGAGTGGGAACCCCCCCTACACCATGCGAGCGAAGCCGCGGGAAAAAACTAGTCTTACAAGCGCATAACTTTCGAACGACTGCACCAAATTGGATAATTCTTTTTTTTGTGTGTTCGTTATTGACAGGACAAAGTTTTTGTACAACTTTCAGTGAACTCTGGCTTGAAAAAAATTGCTATTGGTGGCACTGCGGGGAAGCGGCTATTGCTATGGAAAGCGGGAGGGAGGGAGAGATGGGGGAGGGGAACTCGGGAGGGGGGTTCGCGGGACGGTGGAAGGGTGGAGGAGTGGAGTTGGGAGAGGGAAGGTGGAGGTGACGGAGTGGGAACGCGAGAGGGGAAGGGGACGCGAGAGAGGAAGGGGAGGCGGAAGGGGAACGGGACGAGTGGGAAAGGACACGCAGGGAGAAAAAATTTCTTTATTAAATGGCATATCAACGCATGCCGGGTACTAGCTAGTGACTAAATAAATTTGAAAAATTACATCACACATAATGCATACTTTTTTATTCCAGTAAAGAAGGAAATTAAATTTTCACTCATTTAACTAGAAATAATTAAACACATGAAACAAAACTAAATGTAAACAATACAGCGCTATTCTATGTCATTACTTTGTTTATCAAGAATAAACATTAATAATTTTTTTGTTTAATTGTACCCAGCTTTTTTTCGTTTTTAATGTCGTTTGAGATGCAATTATATAAGTTGCCCCCCTCGTAACCAATGGATTGTTTACCATAGTTAGTGTTAGGGAATACAATCTCGTTCTCGCGAGATCTCGCGAGTTTAACGAGATTGCACTGGAGCATAAAAACGCCTTATTCGAAGCCCGGACTGACACGGATGGAGTTGCGATCTGTCGGTTTCGTTCGGTGCGCGTGAGGCTGTAATTTCTAATATTCTGACTAACTAAAAAAAAAAAATTAACGGTAATTTAGAAAGGTTTCCCCCCTGGTACACTTTACCACTTATTAAAATTGTAAAAGAGAAATTAAAATATCACAAGAAATGGAAAAAATACAAGAACTTAGCTGACTACCAATCATTCTCAGTACTGAGAAATCGTCAGAAGAAGATCTCGCTAGAATGTTATGAAAACTTCATTACGACGGCAGAAGATTCAATAAAAAAGTGTAGCAAACAGTTCTGGTCATTATATATATCTTGGTGATATTTCCTGCAATGATGGACAATCCATATGCGACCATTTTAGTGATTATTTTAGATCAGTTTTTTTAGAAAATTCCAACCCTCGCCTCAATCTTACTGAGAATGATGACGACAACTCTAATCTACATATACACACTATTAACTTCAATCAATTATGTGTACTTAATTATTTTAAAAAACTTGATCCGAATAAAAGACGACCTCCGTAGTCCAGTGGCTAAGACTCTTGACTCACATTCCGGAGGTCGCGGGTTCGAACCCGGCATGCGCAAATAAATTTTATTTGATTAATTTGTGTGATTTCACAATTAATTAATTTAAAATAATATATAGTATATTTGCGGCATGTTCCAGAGTGGAAGATACTATCAGTATCGCCCTGGTGTAAGACCACCATTCAGAATTGAAAAGTTGCTTGAAAATGGCTTTAGCCGTGTTTAGTGACCAGATCTGAATAGCCAGGTACTTCCCAACCTTCCTCTTCCCCACCTCCTTCCCCTCCCCGCTATCTTCAGCCTCACAACATACCCCAATTGGGGATGCCATAGTCTCACTGGCTCCAGACGGGAGCAGTTGAGATTCTTGTGCGGTATTAACTGTAAAAAAAAAAAAAAAAAAAAGTGCGGGATCTGATTTAATTCCATCCATATTTTATGTAAAATGCCGGGACCAATTGGCTTATCCTCTCTCCTTGCTATTCAAAATGTCATTTGAAGAAGGCAACTTCCCCAACGTCTGGAAACAAGCACTCTTTACACCAATCCACAAAAGCGGGGACAAAAATAACATCACCAACTACAGGCCCATCTCCAAACTCCCAATTGTCAGCAAGATCATGGAAAACATAGTTCTTGATCAACTTTTTCCAGCAGTACAAACAATCATATCTAAAAATCAACACGGCTTTTTCAGAAAACGGTCGGTCGAGACAAACCTTCTGGAATACACAGATTTTATTTAAATTCTATGGGTGGTAAAAATCAAGTGCACTCTATCTATACGGATTTTTCAAAAGCCTTTGATAAAATTAACATTGAACTGCTTCTGAAGAAACTGTTAAAAATCGGGATTAAGGGTGACCTTCTCAGATGGATCAAATCGTATGTGACAAACAGAAGTCAAGCAGTTAGAGCTAAGGGTTTCTTCTTTCGTTTTTTCAATATACCTTCAGGAATCCCGCAAGGATCACACCTCGGACCTCTCTTGTTTATTTTATATATCAATGATATGAGTGAATGCTTTAAAAATTCCAAATTCCAAATTTTTGCTGATGACACTAAAATTTACAAAATGATCACTAATATTAATGACAGCCTAGAATTGCAAGATGATATTAATAGGCTTGGAATATATTGTGCGAACAACCAACTATTCCTTAACCTAGAAAAATGTAACGCAATATCATTCACCAAAAGCATAAATCCCCTAATATTTCCGTACAAAATCAATGACATAGAGATAAAAAGATGTTGTGAAGTGAAGGACTTAGGAATAATTATGGACTCCGGAATGTCTTTCCGAACACATATAAATCCACCTGTGACAGGGCATACAAACTTCTAGGATTCATCATAAGAGTGACCAAACCATTCAGGTCACCACACGTAATCAACATTCTGTATGTCTCTTTTGTTCGCTCAATATTAGAATTCGGATCAGTCATATGGAATCCCCAATACAAATTTAATATTGAAAGGTTAGAAAGAATTCAAAAAAAGATACTGAAACACCTAGACTTTAAATCCTTTCGAACATCTGAAAGCCTAAAGGACTCATTAACATTCCATAATTTATCAACCTTAGAAGATAGAAGAAATATATCCGACCAGAAATTTCTATTCAAAATTATTAACAACGTTGTTGACAACAACTATCTTCTGGAACATATTAATTTCCACTGTCCAATAAGAAACACAAGGTCAAACCAACTATTCCACATCCCACACTCAAAAACAAATCACACACAACATTCATTTCTCCGAAGGACGTGCACGAAATACAATGATATCTATTACGACGCTGATATTTTCCATTTGTCCTCAGGCCAATTTATTAAATTCATATTAGAAAAAATCAAAACAAATTGTTAATTATGAACTCTCCACCCCTGCTGCATGTTTTCCTTCTTTTTATAATAATAAAAATATTTGGATGATTTACATATCCCACATGCTTTAATTTGTGTTTTTTTTTGTTTTCATTTCTGTTGTACATATATATTTTTTTTCTCTTTTTCTACCACTTTATGTTTTCTTTTATGTTTATAAATATATATTATAAATTTTAGCGGAAACTTCGCTGGTTAATGCAACTATGTAATATGTTACTCTATTATGAAAATATGTATAACTGTTTGTTTCCTTAATAAACTAAAATAAAAAAATAAAAAAAATAAATTGGTATATTTTGTTAATTAATCTGTAATATCTAATGGATCTACTGAGTAGATATAGTTTTATTTAATTGATAATAATATCTCAGTTTAATAGTCAACTCAACTTAGATAATAAGTTTCACTTTTTTGACTTCTCGTTGTTTTGTTTGTTATAAAAGAACTGTTTTATTACTAAAAGATTTTTTTTTTATATTAGAAGAGAAGACTGGTTGTTTCTTTTATTTGTTATTCGATAGATACGTACGTCAAAGCTTACTACTTAGAAGTTTATTAAAAAATTATAGACAAATACGTCAAACAATGTTTGATGCATAAAAGTCTATTGAAAAATTCTTGAAAATAAAAGTTTATCTTATAATACTTATAATTTGTATTATTTTTTTCTTAATTTATTCAAATATTGCGATTATTTGCACAAAAAACACACAAACTGCCAATCTCGCGAGATCTAGAAATTGGCGAGATCTCGCAGTATTGTTATTCATACACTCGCGGGATCTAGCCTGAGTACCAATCTCGCGAGATTTGCATTCCCTAGTTAGTGTGGATGGTGCTTAAACTGTATATGTATAATCAATATCCAATGATTAAACCACTCCAAAATGAACAGGCAAAACAAAACACAAAAGAAAGCAACATCTGGCGACTCTGAAGAAGAAAACACAAAGTAACAAGTTGACTAAATGTATAGGAAAAGGTGTACTGGAACTCGACGACAAAAATATCGAAAACATTTTCTTTCCTATTAATAAAAAAATGCTTCGCATTCACCCCACTCCTGTCTGCTTTAGTTTTCTGATTGTTTCACTTAGAAGAGTGGAAATTTGAGCTTCAGTGGGAACACGGACACGCATACAAAGCTTCTCTCGGTTCATCTCCTCGGTGATTTCAAGTCTTGGGGCAAAAGAAAAGTTTATTAAGTCCCTGATAAGCCTTAAGACAGGGTTGGTTTCCAATCTTAAGGAACTACTTAGGAAAATGATCAAATTACGTCGGATGGCGTTGATATAAAATATAAGTTTACCAGTTTGGTAATGAACGTTGCGGCACACTTATTTTTTTCGTTTGATCATCAGAAAATAAATAAATTGAACTAAATATTTTTGTAGTGGGATAACTTGATGAGTAAAAAAAAGGAATCGAAATGAAAATATAGTCTCCTTCAACGGAAGCAATCTTCCGAACAGGACTTCCATTGATATGCTTGGTGTAACTCTAAGTAACCAGCTCAGGTATGGGGGCTTCATCGAAACCAGAGTTAAGTTAGCCTCTCAGAAACTGGGCGTACTGTACAAGGCCCGCAGATACTTTAATATTACACAACTGCTAACCCTGTACAAATCCCAAGTGCGCCCCATGGTTGAATTTGGTAGCCACCTCTGGTCTGGAGCTCCAAAATACCTAAAAAAAAACCTTGACTCTGTGCAAAAACGGGCGGTCCGTTTGATAGATTCTCCCATCTTTAGAGCACAGGCGTCAGGTGCGAATGCTGTCTTTGTTCTACCGGTATTACAATGGAAGATGCTCCGAGGAACTAGCGTCATTGATCCCCTCGGCACCGGTGCATAATCGGGAAACACGGCAAACACGCGCCCAACATTTGTTCACGGTTGACATTTGGCGGCCTCTGTGTTTCCTCCCGCCTACAACATGGGTCTCTTCAACACCCGTGTTCACTCTTTCCTTTCCTCAAAAGACTCTTCACACAGCATCTTCAAAGATGACATAGGCCCTGAGGGAAGTTGTTTTCCTCAGGGCCTCCTGTGTGGAGTTAATGAAAAAGAAAAAAAGAGTAAAACCTAAAATTTTATTATTTTATCATTGAAGACAATATTAAAGACTCTCAAACAAAAAAGGTGAAGCAAAAAAATTCGGTCGCTTCTAGGAATTGAACCCAGGAACCCTTCCTTGCCAGGGAAGTGCTCTGACCACTGAGCGAATTCAACTTACATACTTTTTAACTGTATCATGCTTCGACTGAAAACTTCCATCATTATCTTCAAAATCACACTTCTGGTTATACATGGGTGGAAAAGGGTATGAGCGGTGGGTAGGAATCTAGGGGTCAGTGTGTCTAGGAGTGACGGATGTATGATTCCATCCCTACCACCGCGGTGCAAGGCGATGTTCCGAGAGAGTGCAGCTGGAGAAGTCAAAGGGACTCCATCAACCATTCTCTCCCGATCCGGCCTGCCATGCAGCTGGTGGGCAGACGCATCCGCCACCAAAACCCCGGACAAACCTCACCCCATGAACCCGGGCATCCCTGCTAAATCACCAAACGTAGCGAACTACTTGGGGTGGTGACTGACGGAAGTGCTCTGACTACTGAGCTTATTCAACCATATCAACTTACATAAGTTTTAACTTTTTTTTTTTTTTTTTTATTTTTTTTTTTATTTAGTAACTATATAATATTTTTTACATTTTTATATGAAACATGTTAGTTAGATGTATATGTAAAATATAAATATATTCGAAGTCCTCCTCACTAGGAGATCCTGTGCTGAGGGGGACTATGCTTTGGATAAGTTTTTCAGCGACTTCTATGGTTTAACTTGTTTGGATAGAGTTTTCCAGAAACTTCTATGATGTTTTAAGTATACTAGTAAGGTCATTTTCCGGTAGTTCCTTCAGCCAACATTTAATGTCCATAATGTAGCTATTTTTTGTTTTAAATTGTTTGATACTAAGTGGGAGTTTGTTATATAACTTTACTGCTAAAAATTCAGAACTTCTTTGACCAAATGAGGAGTTACACTTTGGTATATTAAGTGTGTCTGTTTGTTTGGCTCTGGTTTTATGAGCATGTGAGGTTTCTTTCTCTGGGTCGTTTTTGTGGTGATGTACTAGAATGTTTTTGGCATAGATTTTCTGTATGCTTGGAACATCAAACTGTTTAAAAATTTCTGTTGTTGACGTCCTTATAGGGACCTTTAGAATGGTCTTTATGATGCAATTCTGAGTTATCTTAAGTTGTTTTAAGTGATTAGATGCTGCTGAGCCCCATCCTATTACTCCATATTCCAATCGAGAGTGGCATAAAGCATAATATACTCTCTTTAGATCCCTCATCGACAAGATGTTTCGACAAGACTGTATCATACTTCGACTGAGAACTACCGACCATAATTATTTTCAAGATTACACTTCTGGGTTTACATAAATATAGCATACTGGCAGACCCGGCCACACGTTACTGTGGCTAACGAAACACAACGCCATTACCCAACCTTATAAAATCCACACCGCCAGCTGCCCGCTGCCTGAATTGAATATTTGATTTTCTCGGCTTTTTTCTAATATAATAAGCATTTATTATACATATAAACCTTCCTCTTGAATCACTCTATCTATTGATGAACACCGCATGAAAATCCGTTGCGTAGTTTAAAAGATCTATGCGCACATACATTTTGAGCGACTTCATTTTATAATACGTAATAATAAAATAATGATAGCCAATTTTTTTTTAAATTGCGAGTTCACTTTCTCGGCTGGCTAAGTCCTCCATCAGGAAACAAACAACTTGTTTCGCTTACTGTGTTGGCAGTTTCAAATATTGTCGTGTTATTATAATATTACTAGCTGATCCGGTGAACTTTGTACCGCCTCAGAATCAAGAACTGTTGTCAACTTATTAGCTGAATTGATCTAAATTGTTTCTCCCTGCGTATACCATACCTTGATCTAAATTGTTTCTCCCTGCGTATCCTTTCCCCTCTCGCGTTCCCTCTCCCTCTCCCCACTCCACTTCTCCCCTTCCCCCGTCCCGCTAACCCCCCTTCCTGAGTTCCTTTACCCCCTCCCCCCTTCCCCGGTTCACAGTTCAATATTATACCCCTTACAATATTGCTGCAGTTCTTTCAAAATAGGAGAATTCGTTCCATACAAAATGTATGGGGAAAATAATTTTCTTCGGAGTGGAACACCCTTTACTTTTAGGGGTATGAAAAATAGATGTTGGTCGATTCTCAGACCTACCAGATAGGCACACAAAATTTCATCAAAATTGGTCCAGCCGTTTCGGAGGAGTATGGTAACAATTATTATAAGCAATAATTATCAGCCTGAAACACTCATCCACATTGAAAAATCTTCCGAGAAAAGATACATGACGCCAACGGGACTTGAACCCGTGTCCTCTCGATTGCCGGTCGATTGCTCTTGACCACTGAGCTATGGCGGCTTATCTCGTACCCGCCAAATGATTCAATATATGCTAGTGTTTCATTCAACAATTACTGCTTATTATATTTTTTCCACCTGAAAACAACCAACTTTATTTTTATTAAAAAAAAAAAAAAAAAAAAAAAAAAAATATATATATATAATAAGCAGTAATTGTTGAATGAAACACTAGCATATATTAAATCATTTGGCGGGTACGAGATAAGCCGCCATAGCTCAGTGGTCAAGAGCAATCGACCGGCAATCGAGAGGACACGGGTTCAAGTCCCGTTGGCGTCATGTATCTTTTCTCGGAAGATTTTTCAATGTGGATGAGTGTTTCAGGCTGATAATTATTGCTTATAATAATTGTTACCCTTTGTGCTATGCATAAAAAATCTTGTCTTAAAAACGTTAGTTTTACAATTAAAAATAATAATTAATATTTGACAAGTTTAAGTATTTCCCCAATAAATGAAGATATAATTTGTCTCGACGCCACCTAGCGAGGGACTTAACACTTACAATGTTTCTCTCGCAAAAATAAAGTTGGTTGTTTTCAGGTGGAAAAAATATAATAAGCAGTAATTGTTGAATGAAACACTAGCATATATTGAATCATTTGGCGGGTACGAGATAAGCCGCCATAGCTCAGTGGTCAAGAGCAATCGACCGGCAATCGAGAGGACACGGGTTCAAGTCCCGTTGGCGTCATGTATCTTTTCTCGGAAGATTTTTCAATGTGGATGAGTGTTTCAGGCTGATAATTATTGCTTATAATAATTGTTACCCTTTGTGCTATGCATAAAAAATCTTGTCTTAAAAACGTTAGTTTTACAATTAAAAATAATAATTAGTATGGTAACAAACACCGTGACACGAGAATTTTATATATTAGATAAATTCGGTTCTATCTTCTAACAATTAACTTTTATTATTTTTATAAAATCTTCCCGCGTTCCAAACCTTACCAGTAAATTTTATCCTATTTTTTTCTTTTATTTGTTATAATGCTCACAAATAATTGTATGCTTATACATACATGCTAGCTTTTATGACAGGTCTTATTATTTTTTAATGCTGTAAGAAGGGTCTTTTTAGGGAAAAGGAATAAGTTCTGAGAAAGAAAAAGGTGCAAGGGGTTGATAGGAATCTGAGACTCAACGTGTGCAGGAGAGACGGACGTACGAAAACATCTCTCCCACTGCGGAGCAAGGTGATGGATCGAGAAAGTCCGTCTGTCTCAACCAGTCACTAAGTCGGCAAAAGCATCTGCCGCCAAGACCTAGACAAAACTCACCCCATAAATCGAAGAATTTCCAGATAAGCCTCCAAACGTGGCAAACCACTTTGGGCAACCTATGGCAGAAGTGTCGGTGCACCCATACCGACCTCCCAAATTAATTTTTATTAAGAGGGCATTACCAGAGAAAGCCGGAAATACGTCATTTTCAAAAAAGTTTTTAGACGTATTGACTCTTTTCCACAAAAAATTATAAATGGATTTCGAAAGATTTTTCTTTTATCTAGCATAGTTATGTAATAAATTTTTAGAATTTTTTTAAATTTTTAGTATAATAAGGTTATTCCATAGGTCGTTGGCAGATTGGTTAAATTTTCAAAAAAGTTTTTGTATTATACCACACCCATTTCAAATAATGTAATCATGCAGTAATATAAATCAATACATTATCTAGCAGAGTTATGTATTAGAATTTTAATTTTAGTTTCAATAAAATCATTAAAAAATATGTACGTACATGTGTTTCTTGACGAAAATTGGTCCATTTGTGTATTTATTTGCGCACTTACAAACTAATATATTTCAGATTTTTTTAACATTCTTATTAAATTTAGACATTATTGAAAAATGATAAATACTTATAATCAAAAAATAACTACAAAAAGTAAACTATTTTACTAGTTTTATCATCACGCCTTTCAGCATTTTTGGATGAAGGTATAAATTAAAGCTAATTTGGATTGAAATAAATTCGATATTGAGTTATAATTTAAAAAAGCTGGTACGGAGAATAATTAATCTTTCTCATTGTAACCGCCCTGCACGATCGGAAGAACAACTTTCGACGAAATGTGGATTTTCGTCCGCTGGCTGGTTAAACGCTCTTAAAATTAATAAATAACGTTGTATTAACCACTTAATTATTTATAAAAACCGACATGTTTCGTCAGCAAAGCTGACTTCCTCAGGGTTTTGACAGAACTAATTTTTAAAATAGACATACCTATTATTTTTAAAATTAGTTCTGTCAAATTAATTAATTAATTATTTTTAAAATTAGTTCTGTCAAAACCCTGAGGAAGTCAGCTTTGCTGACGAAACATGTCGGTTTTTGTAAATAATTAAGTGGTTAATACAACGTTATTTATTAATTTGAATTTAAAATGTTACCACAAAATAAATTTGCACTATTAGAAGAAGTAATTTTTATTAGTTTTAATTCGATTAACTGATCGTACCGGGTCTTCCTCTGGCGTCTCTGACTTCTTCTACGATTAACATTCGCGTCATATATTCTCCACTCTCCTTTCTACCGATAACATCTCAAGAAAAGTTTTCTCCTCTTAATTTTACCGTTTTTTTCAACATTCATTAAGTAACTACGCTAATTTAAAGAGCAACGATTACTTTAAAAAGGGGTAAGGGACCAATTCCGCTATTCTGTGATTCCACCGTTTTTTGGTTCCTCAGTTCCGGTTTCTACAATCCAGTCCCCTGTACCAAGAGTGGAGTATACACTGATAAGCAAAGCGATTTTGTGGATCGAGATTTGGGGCGGCAATGGTGGAAATCCGAAATGTTAAAATTTCAGGAAAGTTTCCGCGAATTCCAAAGTTGGCCCTTGGATATTCCACTTTTTGTCTCAATAAATATATTCAGGGGTATTGAAAGGCAGGGGTGTGATAATACTTAGATGTTTTTTGTTGTTTATCGATGCTTTTTACATCCACAAACACAACATTTCAAAAATGTTTATTTTTTGTTGTTCACTAGCGAGTTCCCGGCGTGCGTTGCAATGCCATTAGAATTTTTTTTTCTCCCTGCATGTCTTTTCCCATTCGTCCGTTCCCCTTCCGTCACCCGCGTTCCCCTCTCGCATTCCTTTACCACCTTTCCCGCCTTCCCTCTCCCTTCTTCTGATTACCACGTCCCGCGAACCCCCTCCCGCGTACCCCTCCCCAATCCAACGTTCCATACATTCAGCCTAGGTATATTCAGTTTTCAAACAGCTCGCAAGCTACTTATTGCAATTTTTTATACAAATTTCATAATGACAGAGCTCACCATTATATACAGAAACGTTCGCGGGCACCCAATAATGTGAACTATAATTCATTACTGGGTGGCTTACCCGAGCTGATTCAATAAAATGCACATAAATAGATTGTTTATTAACATATCCGAAACTAAAAACTGATTTTAAACTATACTAAAAAAAGGTTATCAAATTAAATAATTAAAAATAAACACATAGCTTTGGAAACATAAAAATATTGCATTCAATTACAAAAAAGTTTACAAAATGGCTCACCTTACTTTTTTCTAAAATTATTACTGATAACGAAAATAAATACAAACACATACATAGTTTAACAAATTTATTATTTATTTATTTATTCATTTATTGTGAAAAACAGTTAACATATATATCCAATTACATTTCACAATTTTTAGTTAATAGTGTAATACATTAATTATATAGGTACATTAATAATGACAGGTGCTAAAGAATACCTTTATTTCGCTCTTGAAATGATTGTAGTTCGATTGAAAAATGTCAATTTCAGAAGAAAGGTTTAATAGTGAGGTCATTCTCCCCAGAGGCATAACCATTGGTAGGTTGGTCCTGCCTCTATTAAAAGTAAAAAGTCTGTGTTGCCTTGCTCTGGTGAAGTTATCGGGGACATAAAGTGAAATCCTTTCCAGGACATCAGGATTACAAATGTGCCCGTTTAGCAGCTTGTGTGCTACTAGTACCATTGCAATTTTTCTCCTAACGTCGAGACGATTTAGTCCCAGCATTCCCGCGAGAAAATCAGAGGGATACAACAAAGGGTAGTACCCAAACTCTCGCATGTACAGGTACCGCATGAACTTTTTTTGCACCTTTTCAACATCATTTGCGTATAGGGCATCTTCGGGTCAATAAGCACACACTTCACGACTAAAAATTACACATCTACCGGATCTGCCCTTATGATGGACACTGCAACGATGTCCAAAACGTTGGCTAAAGAAGGAGGTAGCGCAACACGGCATAACACCCCAAAAACAAATAACGAAAATACTTTTGGCTGTGAAAATCTTAAAACGTATCAGAAATTCCGATGTTTTTCTTTCAAAAAGGACGTTGCCACCCCTGATAGCAAAAGATTAAATTTAACGGCGTTATTCCAAAGTCACCCCAGTTTCATTTTCGTTTTATTTCATCAAAGATAAGGAAGGGAATTATTAAATTATTATTCATTTCGGTGTAAAACTTTTTGAGCTTTTTATTGATACGGATTTTTAATGAATTTGTGTGAGACTGGTCATCTGAACTCGAGAGACACATATTTTTAGATTATTACATTATTTGACAGAAATGGTGTAACTTTAAATTAATTACAAGAAATTAAAACAATTCCAACCGGTTTCTTTATGGCTTTTGGACAAATAAATAAGAAATATTTGTCGAAAAAATTATTTAGGACGGGTTGCTTCAAATTTTTTTAACAATTCATCAAATATTTGAAGTTAATTTTCACGGTCTGTAAAAGTTTTATTGGTGTTCTGTGATTATTTTATTTAAATTTAGCAACTGGCATATAATGATATAACATATATACACAGAACGTGAAAATTTACTTTAAATATTTCGACGGCCCCGAAGAACCATGTCGGATCTGATAAAAAATGAAAATCGCCCTGAAGACTTATTTTAAGTTCCTTTTGAAGATTTAAAGGCCAGTTTTCGAATTTTCAATGTAATGTAATGAGTTATATATACATAAATGTATTTCTTGGTTCCATGACAGTTCATCCTGCGACAATTCATCCGGCGACAGTTCATCCTGCGACAGTTCATCCGGCCGACAGTTCATCCTGCCGACAGTTCATCCTGCCGACAGTTCATCCCGCCGACAATTCATCCGGCGACAATTCATCCTGACAATTCAACCTAACCTAACCTAACCTAATCTAACCTATAAGTATAAGAATGTCGTATTTTGTTATTCACGCATGCTTCTTCGGAGAGTCGAAATTATTGTTAGTAAAAATATTTTTACAGCGGATTTCCACTCAAGATGCCTTCAGATATAAGTATATCGATTTTGGTTGTACGGCCGTATATCCTCTTTGCATTCTTACTTAATAAAAATCTTCTAAATGATCAGGCAGGATGAATTGTCGCCGAATGAATTGTCGGCGGGATGAACTGTCGGCAGGATGAACTGTCGGCAGGATGAACTGTCGGCAGGATGAACTGTCGCAGGATGAACTGTCGCCGGATGAATTGTCGCAGGACGAATTGTCGGGTCACCGTATTTCTTATGTGCTATAATTACTTGATCTCAAAAACAGAAAATATGCAGAAACGTAACTTTAAAAAGCTCTACTGCAAAATCGCACATACGACATTGTTCTTCGGGACCGATGACTTGATGAATTGTTGAATTTTTTTGAAACAACTCATCCTTAATATCCCCTCTTTTGCAATAAAAACCAGTTAAAAAATAACCGTATAATTTTCAAAAGAAGTATTAAGATATGGATTATGGACACGAGAAGGAAGATATGTTGTAACTCTGTGCAGAAATGGGCGGTCCGTTTGATAGATTCTCCCATCTTAACAGACGGATTGTAATCTTTAGAGCACAGGCGTCAGGTGGGAATGCTATCCTTGTTCTACCGGTATTACAATGGAAGATGCTCCGAGGAACTAGCGTCATTGATCCCTTCGCACCGGTGCACAGTCGGGAAACACGCCAAACGCGTGCCTATCAAATTATTGCTCATTACAAACCAATAAACTTTGGACATCATCAAAGATTTTTATTTCATTACAAAACAGTACTATTACTACCCACGCCCATTCTAACACTTCGAAGTATAAGGTAGTGCTCTTCGGGTAGCCAAAATAATTTATTCAAAATAGTGGAATTCCCGGAGAATTCCCGCTGAAGGAAATCATCGATTTAAATTGGCCACATTGCCAACTTTCTAATAATATTCCTAAACTTTTTATCCAATCTCTTACAAGTAGTTATGTGAGAGAGGGTGCCCTTTGGACATTTTGAAAACGGGACTGACAAAATTTAAACCATTTAAAAAAAATCGGAGTGTGCAATTCACATGCGGTAGAAGTGAAACCTACATAAAACTAAAGTAGATTAGAGTGGGGAGGCTACGAAGTTCCGCACAAAGAGGAGACCGATTATTCTATCTCATTTCCTCTCAGGCTAAATTGTGTAGATGTATGTGTTTGTTTCTTTTTAGTGTCACTTTTTCGTTTCATCGAGTTTCTTTTTTTTACATTAGCTCCACACAGGAGGCACCGATGAAAACAATTTCCCTAGGGGCCTATGTCATCTTTGAGGATGCTGTGTGGAGAGTTTTTTAAGGGAAAGGAAGGAGAAGAAGATATGGGAAGGAAAAAGGTAGAGGGGTGGGTAGGAATCTGGGGGTCAGTGTGGCCAGGAGTGACGCACGTATGAATCTATTTCTCACACTGCGGTGCAAGGCGAAGGGTCAGGAGAATCCGGCTGGAGAGGTCAAAATGCATCCCTCAATCAGTCTCCTCCGATCCAGCCCACCACACAGTGGTTGGGCAAACGTACCCGCCACCAAGACCTAGACAAACCTCAACATATGATCCTAAACATAATGATGCTACAAAAGTTTCCTCTTCAAAAAATGTGCAAATCACACGCGGTAGAACCTACAGAAAACTAAAGTAGACAGTAGACAAGAGTGGGAAGGCTACGAGCAATGCACAAAGAGGAGACCGATTATACTATCTCATTCTGTCGCAGGCTAAATCCTACAGATGTATGTGTTTGTCTCTTTCTAGTGTTGCTTTTCGTTTCATCAAGTTTCAAATCACAACGGTGTTAAAGAAGTTTTAACTTCAAAATATTTCAGTTAACTCTTTATTTTTTTTTATAGTATTCACCGTCGAACTTAAACGAAAGATTTTTTTGTGGTTGTAGCTAAAAACGTGATTAAATCAAGGACATAACAATACTTCTAAATATCCAGCTGCCCTCTCTCGACCCATCATCTTGCACCGCAGTGGATGAGATGGATTCGTACAGATTCCTTCCCACGCCTGATACCCTTTTCCTTCCCAGAATTTCTTCTCCATTCTTTTTGTTTATTTTATTTCAATCTTATTTATCTTGTTTAAAAATGATCTAACAAAAATATTTCATGATGTATTTTTCTTACTTTTTGCTGATGACCTCAAAATGTTTAGAATTATTCAAAATATTTACCACTGCAACATTCTTCAAGATAATATCAACAAATTGTTAATTTGGTGTAATGAAAATAGACTTTACTTAAATATCTCAAAATGCCAAGTGGTTAGATTTTCTCGAATAAAAAATCCAGTGATCTTTAATTACAACATTGATAACAATACTCTTGAGACATTAACACAAATTAAAGACTTGGGCATCACTTTTCAATCAAATCTTTCATTTGTTAACCATATAACAGAAATCTCTAATAAGGGCTTAAAAATGTTGGGATTTATAACCAGGCTAACTAGAAATTTTAACAATATAAAGTTTATTAAACTGTTATATTTTGCCTATGTTAGAAGTCAACTTGAGTACAATTCTCCCGTCTGGAATCCACATTATAATATACATGTACAAGCTGTTGAAAGAATACAAAACCAATTCTTACGTTTTCTAAATTTTAAAATGGGTATTCCAGCAATTATGTTGAACTACAACACTATTTTAAATGATATGAATATGCTCAAATTGTCCGACAGAAGAATTTTCACTGACTTGGTATTTCTATATAAAATTCTAAATGATTTAGTTGATAGTCCGATATTGCTAGAATTGATAAGCTTCCGGATTCCACTAGGTACGTAATACCAGAAGTCAGGATTTATTTCAGTGCAGAAATTCTGGAACTAACTACCATATGTATTCCTCTTTGCCCAGAATACTAATGGAGGTAAATAATTATACCAAGTCAGTGGACATCTTCAATTTATCTTTAAACAAATACAAAATACTGTTACTGAGGCAGTTCAGTCATGTACAATAAATACTATATATTGCGTTTTAAAAGCCTATTATATTTCTTTGTTAAAGAAATAGTATTTTTATATTATTTAATCAAAGTGTAATTTGTAAATTTCATACTTATGTAAAAGCCCCGTAAAAGGGCGTAAATAAATAAATAAATAAATAAATAAAATAAATAAATAAATAAAATAAATTTTTATTTTAACGACTATATAAAATATTGTATATAAAAAAATATAAAGGGGAAATTAAGTATACATATTGTATTTCTTAGTCCTTCTCACTAGGGAGTCCTGTGCCGAGGTGGACAACAGTTATTTGAATTTATTTTTACTTTTAAGTTCACTTGAGTAAAACGTCAAATTGTAATATTTAATGAATGAAGACAATATTAGCGAAACTCAATCGAAAATCCGAACACAGAACCTTCGGCTTTCCGGGCCGCAGCTCTACAACTGAACTAATGATCCCTATCCGATTCGGTAATTTTTAACTGTATCATACTTCCACTAAGGACTACCAACTTAAGTAGCCGAAAATCGTTATCAATATTATTATTGGAGGGGACCCCACCACTTAACCCAACGGCGTTATAAGGAAACATATGGTTTCCTCCTTCACCGCTCATGTCAAGACTCTTCTTTTTTTTTGAACGAAGCTACATTTATTTGAACGACTCTAGACCCTCCAATGTCCATGCATATGGGATTAGTAAGCAGTATGCAAGTAATTACATTAACATTATACAAATGATAAATAGAAGTAGCAGCCCGTGGAATAATTCTTCTGAAATACGTAACATCAAAAAGAGATATTAGTGTTGGTAAAAGAAAAAGAAAAATAAAAATAACGGCTATGACCAGTCGAAGAAACATTCTGTAAATAAAATAAGTATGCGGAAAAACCAGTTATATGATTATGTTATAATGTAAGTAATTACTATAATAGCAGAAAAAAAGTAAAATACATAAAAAGAAAAGCCAGAGAAAGTATTCCATAGATCACCGGGCAGTCCCAATGAGAATGCGTATAGCTATCGGCCCAACTGTAGACGATGCTCGAAGTCCGCGCCCTTAAGCCGGTTCCCCGGTTTTGCCTCAAAGAAATGTACTTGGGAGAGAAGGGGAAGTTTTTGAAGACCTTGAGGAAAAGATCAGCATCGGGTTACCGGAGGGGAGACGGAAGGACATCGAGACCGCGTGGTTACGCCTCAGGCCAACACATGCCGATGGGGGAGGAGCGGGCGGATCGCGGGAAGACCGCTCCGGTGTGTGTTCGCCTGGCCATGTGCATGGACAGGGTCTGTCCCAGCAATCCAATCAATATTATTAGTGTTTAATTTTTTAAATGTCTTGCTTTTAAAATGTGGTCACCCTAATACAGTCCCCCCTACTTCTATCTAGTTCCGCAAAAGTCCAATGTGGCGCTAGAAGCGAATATTTCCATTCAAACAGCCTTTATTAAATTTTCTCCTTCGATTTCCTAAAACACTCTTCAACTCGACTCGACAAAATAATAATATATGACTTCCTTAACTTTCCAATTGTTTTTCTCCATAAAGTGGAAATTTGACAATTTGTCACTGACAAATGTAACTTTGTTTTATTTTCTGTCTGGATTCGTTTAATATGTGAGATAAGATAATAATAATGCTTCATTCATAGAATTACCTCTGACTTCCAACATATAAGTACACTTAAAACTCTTTTCTGCTCGCTGGTTCGCCGTCACCTTGAATATGCTTGTGTCATTTGGTCTCCTCATGCTGTCCACATTTGTCACAAATCGAATCGTTGTATCGGAGAGTGGGCAATGTAGTTCCGCTTATGAGTGCTACGGTAGAATAGTTTATTTTGTCGTGTAGTTACTGTCGGTATTCGTAAGTTTATGAGTTGCAGGAGTTCGCTACAGTCAAATGCTGCAAAATGGCTTAAAGATTGTTTTAAAGCTGACTCAGTGGATATTGCTTGTATTTTAACGATCTAAATCGATGTACTGTTGATATTTAGAGTATAATATTTGAGTTAATGTGTTTTGTTTGATAATTATATCGGATTTATGACTTATGTTGAATGTAAACATGTTTAAATCGAAAACAATTAAATATATGACTTAGTGGAGTATGCCAGTGGACGATTTTTTACATAAAACCTCATACTGAAGTCATTTAATGAAAAAACGTGACTTAACCAGTAGATCGACGATATGATAATTTGAAAACATTTTTTTCAGGAACGGTTTTGTAAACTTTTACTTCCCTGTAATTGTTAAATTGTATTCCAGCCACGTTTTTATTCGAACACTTGACGGTTTTTGTCGACAACTGTGATATATGCAATTATATCCATGTAGTAATTCGGAAATGTTCGGGTCCGCCGAACGTTGCCGAAAGGGCTTACGAGCCGGGACAGCGCGCTAGTCTGTGGCGGCTGCCAGATCCATTCTAACTTCCGTTATAATCAGTCGCTACCGAGACAAATAATATACTACTTATTGAATCTATTGTACATTACAATAAAGGACGAAGAACTTACGTTTATCTCTTAATTATTATATTGTGGCTAGTAAGGCCACAATAAAAGAACATCACATGTATCAACAACAATATCAACAAAATTTCTTCTATATAGGTATGTGTAAAACTGGTAGTTTGTTTTTAAATTGTTTAAAGTTTTGTGGATGGTTGTCACATAGTACTACTTAAGAGCGTTTAACCAGCCAGCGGACGAAAATCCACATTTCGTCGAAAGTTGTTCTTCCGATCGTGCAGGGCGGTTACAATGAGAAAGATTAATTATTTTCCGTACCAGCTTTTTAAAATTATAACTCAATATCGAATTTATTTCAATCCAAATTAGCTTTAATTTATACCTTCATCCAAAAATGCTGAAAGGCGTGATGATAAAACTATTAAAATAATGTACTTTTTGTAGTTATTTTTTGATTATAAGTATTTATCATTTTTCAATAATATCTAAATTTAATACGAATGTTAAAAAAATCTGAAATACATTAGTTTGTAAGTGCGCAAATAAATACACAAATGGACCAATTTTCGTCAAGAAACACATGTACGTACATATTTTTTAATGATTTTATTGAAACTGAAATTAAAATTCTAAAACATACGTTTGCTAGATAATGTAAAGATTTATTTTACTGCATGATTATATTATTTGAAATGGGTGTGGTATAATACAAAAACTTTTTTGAAAATTTAACAAATCTGCCAGCGACCTATGGAATAACCTTATTATACTAAAAATTTTAAAAAATTCTCAAAATTTATTACATACGAATGCTAGATCAAAGAACAATCTTTCGAAATCCATTTATAATTTTTTGTGGAAAAGAGTCAATACGTCTAAAATCTGATTTGAAAATGACATATTTCTGGTTTTCTCTGGTAATGCCCTCTTAATAGTATAATTATCATAACCCCTAAGTCCCTCTGTCTCCAAAATCTAGAAACCTCCTGCTATATTCCATAAAAACACGTATTCCATATTCCCGCGTCGTTAGTGGAGCATTCCGTTAGGTTTCGTGAAACGGATTATTTGTAAATTTACGACTATCCTATTCCTATAGCTGAGCTTCTTACGGCGCCATACGGGAGATAAGCTTACCTGGAAATGCGGTAATGAATCTTATACGCTATCAGAATCGTGTATTCCGTTCCGTGGAAGAATTTCAAGACGCCTCGTTGTGAGTGGGATGATATTGGCTTCTGGGGATGATCATTGAACATGAGTAAAAAAAGCATTTTTGTTTGTACCACAAAAACATTTCTAACGAAAAGCTATATCCCGTTTAATCACAGAAGACCATATTTGTCTCAGCTCACGTAGGTCTCATTCAATTTGGGAGGCGGGAATGGGTACCGCCGCCCCTGGAACCTTTATTGGATAACCAACACCTCTGCCATAGGTCACCTCAAGTGGTTCGCTACGTTTGGTGATTTAGCAGGGTTGCCCGGGTTCACGGGGTGAGGTTTGTCTAGATATTGGAGGCGGATGACCAGGACACACTGAACCCCAGATTCCTACCTACCCTTTAAACCCTTTTCTTTCCAGAACTCTCCTCTCCTTCCTTTCGTTAAAAAACTCTTTACACAGCATCCCCAAAGAAGACATAGGCCCTGAGGGAAATTATTTTCCTCAGGGTCTCCTATGTGGAGCTAATGTAAAAAAAAAATAATAATAAATAATTTCTTACTTTTCCCTTTCGCTAAAACAACTTTTCTCGCAAGAGTCCCAACGTGTATATCGATAGCAGCCAATAAAAATATGCGTTGAGAAAATGAAGATAATGTTGGTAGTTCTTGGTCGAAGTATGATGCAGTTACATATACATAACCAAAGGGTAGAGTTAGATCTGTGATTAGAAGAGCTCCGGAAAGGCGAAAAATGTCATGAATTCAATATTTTCTGTTTCACATATTTCGTTTGAGAATCCTTAATAGTGAGTGAACAAATAATTTTCTTTTTTTTAATAAATAATCGGAGACGGTTTACATACATATAGTTCCCATGAGCACTTAGGCCATAGACCCATTGTACTATCTCCCATTTTTACCTCATTCCTTTGACAGTAACCCAGACCCTTTTAAAAAGTTCACCAGGATTATCATTGGAAATGAAGCTATATCTTCTGGTTCGACAATGTGTCTTCCCAGGTCTCATTTCCCCTCTTCACTCCTCCTTGGTTCCCTGAAGGCCCCACGACGGAAGAGCGCTTCATCTCTCCTCTCCACTCCTCAGTTCCCCGAAGGCTCCACGACGGAGAGTCCACCTCTCCTTGGTTCCCTAAAGGCCCCACAAGGGAAGAGTCCACTCCACCTCGGTTCCCTGAGGGTCCCAGGAGGGAAGAGAACTTCATCTCTCCTGCTTGGTTCCTTATAGGCCCCACAGAGGAAGAGTTCACCAAGATGGCCTCATTTCTCCTCTTCACTCCTACATGGTTCCTCGAAGGCCCCACATGTAAAGAGGACATCATCTCTCCACTTCACTCCTCCTTAGTTCCACAAAGGCCCCACACTGGAAGAGTGCCCTTCCCCTTGGTTCCTTGAAGGCCCACAAGGGAAGAGTTCATGGAAGTGGCCTCAGCTCACCTCTCCACGGTTTCTCCTCTTTGTTCCTTCTACGGCCCCAGGAAGGAAATCTACAGAGGTGGCCTCAGCACTCCTAGGTTCCCAAAAGGCCCCTAGTTTTCGAATGTCCAAATTTTTTTTGTCCCACGAGTTACCAAGGAAATATAAGGTCCACTCCAGTGGAGCCCTGAGTGCTGGAGTGAGGTCTAAATACTCCGAGATGCGACCTTGTTTCTTGGAGGCACCGTTCGTGACGCTGTTCCCCAGTACATTCAGCCTGAGCACGGTAGCTCACACCTTGGCTTGGGAAGGCTATTGCAGGTTTGTGTTTCCACTCGGGTTGAAACACAAACAAAGTTGAGCGATGGGTTCGCCACACTCCCTACCCCTCATTAATTTTCAGTAATGTTTTAATTTTTATCTTTTAAGTTTTTAAAAATTTAAAACTTACTTAACAGATGAACTACGTTGCAATAAAGACACACACAGCATACAAGATGAAAAGAAAACTTCATACCGATAAAATGAACGCAACAAAAACGCAGAATTGGTTATGGTTTTTTTAAAGTTAACTATGAGGAAATGAGGAAAATAATTTCTCTCAGGGCCTATGACGTCTTTGGAGATGCTGTGGGAAGGATATTTTAAGGAAAGGAAGGAGAGGATATTTTGGGAAGGAAAAAGGTACGAAATAAAAAGGTAAGAATTTGGGGTCAGTGAGTCTTGGAGTAACGGACGTATGAATCCATCCCACACGCTATCGCGGTGCAAGGCGATCGGTCGAGAGAGATCATTTGGAAACGTTAAAAGGTCTTCCCAAACCGGCACACCCTATCCGGCCCGCCATGCAGCTGCTGGGCATTCAAAATACAGATTATCAGTATCCATAAGAAGTAAATCAAAATGCAAACGCGTATATTTTCCTGTGTTTATATTAGACCCCATGGAGTGGATCTATTTTAATTGTAATAAAAATAAATATATGAAGTATTGTAATATTAGTACCTGAGCTTCACAAATTTTAAAGCTGGTACCGTAACATAAAAACGGAAAACTTGTATGTACATCAATATCTCACTATTCATAAAATACACGCTTTTGGAAAATTGTTCGCGAGTTGAAATCCGAACATCGAATTTATTTTTCCCGTGTGGATACAAATAAAAATTGCACGGTGCGTTCCATTGGGAAAAAAGCGAATACGTGAATACTAGAATTTGTTCAATAACTCTTTGGGAAAATAGTGTGAATCCGGAAATTCAATTACTTCATGAAAAATTGAATGGAGTGGATTATTGCAAATGAAAAAAAAACTTAAGAGCGTTTAACCAGCCAGCGGACGAAAATCCACATTTCGTCGAAAGTTGTTCTTACGATCGTGTAGGGCGGTTACAATGAGAAAGATTAATTATTCTCTGTACCAGCTTTTAAAAATTATAACTCAATATCGAATTTATTTCAATTCAAATTAGATTTAATTTATACCTACATCCAAAAATGCTGAAAGGCGTGATGATAAAACTATTAAAATAATGTACTTTTTGTAGTTATTTTTTGATTATAAGTATTTATCATTTTTCAATAATGTCTAAATTTAATAAGAATGTTTAAAAAATCTGAAATATATTAGTTTGTAAGTGCACAAATAAATATACAAATGGACCAATTTTCGTCAAGAAACACATGTACGTACATATTTTTTAATGATTTTATTGAAACTAAAATTAAAATTCTAAAACATGCGTTTGCTAGAAAATGTATTGATTTATTTTACTGCATGATTACATTATTTGAAATGAGTGTGGTATAATACAAAAACTTTTTTGAAAATTTAATAAATCTGCCAACGACCTATGGAATAACCTTATTATACTAAAAATTAAAAAAAATTCTAAAAATTTACTACATAACTTCACTAGATAAAAGAACAATCTTTCGAAATCCATTTACAATTTTTTGTGGAAAAGAGTCAATACGTCTAAAATCTGATTTTAAAATGACATATTTCTGGTTTTCTCTGGTAATGCCCTCTTAACGGCCGTACACACGATCGGCCAAACGTAATACTCGAAGAAGATTTTAACCGTAAATAAATGAAAAACTAGTAAATTTGAATGTAAAATGTGCGTCTCTTTTTTAAACATATGAATGCCGCACTAGAGTCCCAACTGCTCCCAACAGCCTGGAGTCAGTGGAACTATGGCATCCCTTATTGGGGTGTGTTGTAAGGCTGAAGGTAGTGGTAGAAGAAGTAGATGGGGAAGAGAGAGGTGGGAAGTATCTGGGTATTCAGATCTAGACACTAAATGTGGCTAAGAGCCATTTCAAGCAATGTTTCAATTCTGAAAGGTGGTCTTACATCAGTGCGATACTGATAGTATCTTCCACTCTGGAACGTGCCACAAATAAATTTAATATTATTTTAAATAAATGAATTGTGAAACAGTACAAATCAATCGAACCCGCGACCTTCGGATTTCTAGTCGAGAGCTTTTCTCCTCAACCACGGAGTCCGTCTAAGTCTTTTACTTAAAGAAAAATATTTTATTTCTTTACATTAACTCCACGCAGGTGAAATATCATTTCCCTTAGCGTTTGTCATTTTTTGGTATGCTGTGTGAAGAGTTCTATTGAAATACCGAGAGAACAATAATCTAACGAGAGCAATCCGTTAACATTAAGGATTGGTTTCTCTTTTTAGTGTCGCTATTTTTGGTTTCATCAAGTTTTAAATCACAAAGGTGCTAAAGAAGTTTTAACTTCAACACGGAATGTGCAATTCATATGCGGTAGAAGTAAAACTTCAGAAAAGTAAAGTAGACAAAAATGAGGAGGCCACGAAGCATCGACAAAGAAGAAACTGATACTATCTCATACTTTTGAATGGCAGAATCCCGTAGATGTTTGTGTTTGTTTCTTTTGGTGTCGCTATTTTTCGTTTCATCGGGATTCAAATCACAACAGTGCTAAAGAAGTTTACACTTCTAAAACAGAGTGTGAAACCTTCAGAAAACTAAAGTACCTAGACAAGAGTGGAGAGGTTATAGCCCATTCACATGATTCATTTATCGTTCATTTCGTGATTTCATTCCGCCTCTTTCCCTCGAAATGAACCGTGTGAACACGAAAGTGAATAGAGACAGTGCCGAATGAAGCATTCCAACAATGTTGGAGTGCTTCCTTCGGCACCGAATGAAGCATTCCAACAATGTTGGAGTGCTTCCTTCGGCACTGTTCACTCGCAACCGGAATTTAACATCACGTGACGCGAATGATGTGTGTGAACACTCAAGTGAACAGTCTTTCACTCGCGAATTAGTCGGCCGAGGATGTTCTGGTGTGAGGACCAATAGCCGGAGCGGCTTAAACGTCAAAATGCTCCGTTTAGTTCGCTTTTCGAAATAACTCCTACACGTCTCATAGAAATCGTTGTTTCTCCCTTACTATCATAGTGAAAAATATGATCTAAACGGTATTGGAAAGAGAAAATAATGCTCTATATATTCAATATAACAATTAACCACAAAAGAATACGAATGTACACATCTATGGAACCAAAGTTTCTGATCGAATTTGAAAAAAAAATTATGAAACATGGTGAATTTTTTATGAATTATTTTTATATGAAACGACAAAAAAGTGAGGTGACAGAAACATTTACAATTTATTTGTCTAACAAAATAAGTGTGTGTTTTTATATATGTTTTTGTTACCAGTAATTTTAGTTAGAATAAAAGCAAGTAGAGCCATTTTTTAAACTTTTAAAAGTTTACATTAAAAATTATTCTATTTAAAAAATTACGTAGTTATTTTTAATAATAAATTTTGAAAGCATATTTTATCACCTTTCCAAAACAGTTTTTAGTTTTTGGATACGTTAATAAATATTCCATTTATATGGATTTTATTGCAAGCCGAGGCCTATTTTGGAATAAAAATATTTTCATGGTGCAAAAATACTGGTAGATATCAGTTTTCAGGTTATTATTTAACCATATGTTTATTTTATGGTGCTGAAATTTATTTACTGTTTACAAGAATCGCCAATTTCTCGTAATTTAGTTTGACGTTATCGGAAATGTCAATTGAAATCGTAAATATTCCCGAACTTAGCCGTCAGCGCCGGACGAATTCCAATGCGCGCCGCGACTACGCTCGACGACTTCGTAGCGAGAATGTCGAGTGAACTCTTCCTTCGAAGGAACCGTCTGAACACTCGGTGAAACGAGAATGGAAGATTTCATCGAGTAAACCTTCACCGCCCAAAGAGGAGATTCTCTCGCAGACTAAATTTTATAGCTGTATTTGTTTGTTTAGTTTTAGTGTCGAGTGTGTTTATTTTTAGTGTTTCATCGAGTTTCAAATCACAATGGCGCTAAAGAAGTTTTCACTTCAACAAATTATCAAAATTAATTAATTTCTACATTATTTAAAGATATAAATTTATTACAAATCGATCACAATCTCCCTCGCCGTAAAACATGATAAAAACCTGCGATACGCCACAAACGTCTCTGAACGTAATACAAATTACATCATTATGAAAAATGCCTCCATGAATGACCTGCATCCCTTGTTACGACACGCAAGTAGGGTGGTTATATGATGTATGGCAGTGAGGCATGGAACTGGCAGAGGAAGGATGGAAGTAGATTTAATGCTGTTGAAATGAGATCCCTGAGACGAACGAGTGGTGAAACCATACTGAACGAATTGAACATGTTGAAATGATGCTTGATTTAGTTTGTTGACCAGTTTTAAATAGTCTGGTACTTCTCCACCTTCCTCTTTCCATTCTTCTTATCTTACCCACACCCTTCGGGCTCACAACATACTCCAATGGTCGGTGGTTGAGTGGACATAGCGCTTGGGTCCCCTCCGAGCATCGCGTGTTCGATTCCTCGGCTGGCTAAGTCCTCCATCACAATACAGCAACATTTTCAAAAAAATTGGGGATGCCATAGTCTCACTGGCTCGGATTGGCAAGGAGCAGTTTTTTTTTGTAATTAATCACTTTGTCAAGCTGAGATCCGGAAATATTGCAAGGCCGATTAAAGGAAATTGGTTAAGATTAAGAAAGGAACGCTTAGTTAGTTTGGACACGTTGAGTGGATGAACAAAGAAAATGCTGTAAAGAGAAATTAGTTGAAGAACAAGTCAAGTTGTAGACAACTCATAAACTTACGAATATCGACAGTAACTACACGACAAAATACACTATTCTGCTGTAGCATTCATAAGCGGAACCACATTGCCCACTCTCCGATACAACGAATTCACACTACCTATGGGAAATCAGTACTTAGGTGATGTTGACATGTATATTTAATATAAACTTGGCGAATTTTGTTAATCTTGTAAAAAACTTATTCCAAAACTATGTCTAAACATATCTGAATAACTAACTAACTAACTAACCATCACGCCGTTTCCCCGCAGGGGTAGGCAGAGAGGACGGACCGCCAAACAACTCGGTCTTGGCACACACTCCTTGCCTCACTCACATTCATACATCGTCGCATACATACTCTTCTATTATTCTGACTTTTGACATGGCCCGTCTCAAGTATCTGATTCACTTGATCGTGCCATGTCTTCCTCGGGCGTCCCCGACTTCTTCTACCATTCACATTTGCATCATATATTCTTTTTACACTACTTTCTTCGCTCATTCGCTCTACGTGCCCAAACCATCTGAGGGTCCCTTTCTTAATTTTGCTCATTATACTTACATCAGCCTTACATTCTATGCGGATATCCACATTTCTAACACGATCATACATGGTTTTACCACACATACGTCTCAGGGATCTCATTTCAACAGCATTCAGTTTACTTTCATCCTTCCTCTGCCAGTTCCATGCCTCACTGCCATACATCAGGGTAGGTACCAGGACTCCATTGTGGACTGCTAGCTTCGCTTTTTTTGACAGTTATTATTAGCGCCAACGGCATTCAGTCCTCCATTAATGGAGTTATAGTTTAGTTTAGTTTTAAATGCCGGTAACTAAACATATCTGTATTTTTGTAAACCTATGAAATTGCTGTATTTTTGTATTTTTACGATTTGTGTGCTTTTTATCTAATTTTATTTTTATTATTTCTTTATCTGTTTAAAAATCATCTCATCATCATCATCATCATCATTATTGGCTCTACAACCCCTGGTGGGTCTTGGCCTCCTCAAGAGTCTTCCTCCACTCATCTCGGTTTTGAGCCAGCTCTCTCCAGTTTTGAAGCTCCAAGATAGATATGTCTTTGAGGACGTTGTCGCTCCATCTTAGTCTTGGTCTTCCCAGGCTCCTTCGCCCTATCGGTCTTGAGTTCAGCAGGGACTTTGGTGCTTGATGCTCGGTCATTCTCTCCACATGACCCAGCCACCGAAGTCTTCCCAATTTTATAAATTTTGCAACGTTTAGCTCCTTAAACAAAGTATTAAAAATCATCTATCATGAATTAAATGTACTACCAAACATGTAAAAGCCTTTTGGGCGTTAAATAAATACATAAAATAAAGTTGGGGACGCCCGCAGAAGACATGGCATGATCGAATTAATAAATAGATCCTTTAGTCGAGTCATGTCAATAGTATTATATTATATTTACGAGCTGTTGCGTCGTCGGCAATTCGGAACAGCAAGGTTCCTCTTAATTTCGTACCGGCAGTCATGACTAGGTGAAAGTATTGTGGGATCGCTATTAGCGTGCGAGGAGTCAATGGGAAAGATTCTGCCATTCAAGAATGCTGCGTCGTTCGCTGCCACAAGTATATTGTGTATATTATGTCATCTTTGGGAATATGATGTGTGGAGGGTAATTTTAGGTAAGTATGGAGAGGAAGTTCTGGATAGAAAAGAGTTATAAGGTGGCGTAGGAATCTGGGTGTCAGTGTGTCCAGAAATATCGGACGTAGGAGTCCGTCTCTCCCACTGAGTTGCAAGGTGATATTCTGAGAGAGTCCTACTGGAAAAGTTCTCCCTCAACCAGTCAGAGTGGAAGATACTCTCAGTATCGCCCTGGTGTAATACCACAATTCAGAATTGAAATGTTGCTTGAAATGGCATTAGACGTGTTTGGTGACCAGATCTGAACAGCCAGGTACTTCCCCACCTTCCTCTTCCCTATCTCCTTCCCCTCCCTGCTACCTTCAGTCTCACAACATACCCCAATCACTGGCTCCAGACGGGAGCAGCTGAGACTCTTGTGAGGTATCATAATAAAAAAAAAAAATATTAAAAATCTCTCCCAATCCGGCCTGCCAAACAATTGGTGGGCAGACAAATCCGCCGCGAAGACACGGACAAATCTCGCCCCACTAACTCGGGCACCCCTGCTGAGTCACCAAATATGACGAACCACTTAAGATTACCTATGCCAGAGGTGTTGGTTATTCAATAAATGATTTCAAGGACATCGGTATCCATACGCTTCCCAAATTGTTAGTTAGATATTTAGTAAGATCACAATCTCCCACGCTGTAAAACACGATAAAACCATCTGATATGCCATAAACGTCTCAGACCATAATAGAAATTACAATCTGAAAAATACCTCCACAAATGACCTGCATCCTTTATTTCGACATGGAGGTAGGGGTAGTACTAGAGGGTATTGCAGGATTGAATAATACACGCTATTTCTACCCCCAAAGTGCCCCATTTCAGTCGCATGTTAACCGGCAGTAAAGCTAAGGGAGGGTCTTGAAAACCTCCACCCTTTCTCTGCCTCCTTCCGCTACCCCTATCCGACAGCCTTCAGAAGGGCTGTTTTCATTACAAGCAAGCCTTAACCTGTGGCCCGGCGTGAGATGTATAAATTCAGTCTGTGAAAATAGAAATATTTAAACGTTTATAAAACTTGTTACGATTTGAGATTTTTTGTGAATTTAGCATTATCGTTATTAATTTTGGTGTTATATTATGCTGTGTTATCTCCTTCTTCGGCCAACATTTCTGACAGCGTTACAATGCCTAAAATCAGAGCAGATGTGTAGATTGAGGTGAAGTGTGTGATAATGTATTATTTTTGTTTTACGTTAATTCCATTTGCGGAAATGGGTACAGCCGCCCCGGGAACCTTTATTGGATAACCAACACCTCTGTCGCAGGTCACCCCAAGTGGTTCGCTACGTTTGGTGATTTAGCAGGGGTGCCCGGGTTCATGGAGTGAGATGTGTCTAGGTCTTGGAGGCGGATGACCAGGACACACTGAATCCCAGATTCCTACCCACCCCTTAAACAAGGGTGTGAGAAGTGGGTTGGAATCTGGGTGTAAATAAGTCCAGGAGTAACGGACCTCAGAATCAATCCCTCCCACTGCGGTACAAGGCGCTGATCGAAAGAGTGGCTGGAGAGGTAAAATGTCTCCATCAACCAATCACTCCCGATGCGGCCCGCCACACAGTAGGTGGGCAAACGCATGTGCCGTCAAGACGCAGACAAACCTCTCCTCATGAATCCAGGCACCCTTGCTAAATCACCAAACGTAGCGAACTACTTGGGACAATCTATAGGTGTTAATCATCCAATTAATGGTTCCCGTGGCGGCGGTACCCATATCCGCCTCCCAAATTGAATGTTAATATACTAGCAGACTCGGACACACGTTGTTGTGCCAACCTTTATAACGAACGCCATCTCTTAAATCAAATCCACATCGCTTTCCAGCCCGCTGCCCGCTTACCAGTCTGCTCCCTTTATTTGTATATTTCAACCAATTTAAAAAAACTTTGACAATCACTCTGTGTACTGGTAAAAACCGCATGAAAATCCGTTGCGCAGTTTAAAAGATCTTAGCGCAGAGACAGCGGGCGCGACTTCATTTTATATTATGCAAAGATAAGTACCTACTTGCCACAAAGACTTGGAACTGACAGAAAAGATAAGAGATTATCATTTTTCAGTGGTTGCCTGATAAATAAAAATAATAATCAATAAATAAATACGGCATTCAACCCCTTTGGTCGGCCGCCCGTGTACACAGCACACATATCACACGAGGCTGCTCCGCCCCTGTCTTAACCCCCTTCAACTGCTTTCCAGAGAAAAGAAAAGCATTATAATAATTATTATTATTCTCATGCATTAAAATACGCGTAAACAGAATAGAAACGTTAAATAAAGCTAGGTTTTTTTCGAGCGTCTCTTAAAGTTCCAACCAGTGTTGAAGATCAGAGAGGAAACTGAATAAAGAAAAGCTAAGTGTATCCGACTACTTAAACATGAACCTTTGAGTAAAAATAGAAAAACGGCTCACTTAATACCAATTCTCATGTAAATAAAAATGCTGAAATTATCTTTCGTTGCAATGTAATCAAAGGTTTTTGTTACGAGCGAAAGTGAGTGCCGAGTTTATTTTTTTAATATTTCTTTCATTATTTTCATTTCATATCCTGCTATGTAGAAATCTCGAAGACTTTTAAAAATCTTTTTGTGACGGGAGTTATTTAAAAAAAAAAGTGGTTGGTGATATTTAAAAGTAAAATCATTGATCACCTCAAATAAACATATCCATCACAAGTATTTAATAACTGACTTACCTTTATACCTACTGAGTGTATATATGTAACCATGTACCTACTGCAATCTTCTTTTTATATATATGTAACATACTTGAATTGTATAGGTATTTAAAGAAAAAAAAATTAAATTAACCTGCCATTTTCAGAATATTACTACAAAATCTTAGATAACCACTCTGTAAATTGCCATCTCAACACAGGCGTTTCACACCTAGTGAGATGAGCAATACGTCATTTTATAACCAAATGTAATATGAAAATAATTAAATAAATAAATAAATAAAATACATACTTTAAGAGAAATTAAAATTATAAATTAATAGCTTAATAAATTAGAACAAAAAATTCCTTTTAAATTATTTATTTACATAGCTTAAGAGGGCGTTACCAGAGAAAGCCGGAAATATGTCATTTTCAAAAAATTTTTTAGACGTATTGACTCTTTTCCACAAAAAATTATAAATGGATTTCGAAAGATTGTTCTTTTATCTAGTGAAGTTATGTAGTAAATTTTTAGATTTTTTTTTTAATTTTTAGTATAATAAGGTTATTCCATAGGTCGTTGGCAGATTTGTTAAATTTTCAAAAAAGTTTTTGTATTATACCACACTCATTTCAAATAATGTAATCATGCAGTAAAATAAATCAATACATTATCTAGCAGAGTTATGTATTAGAATTTTAATTTTAGTTTCAATAAAATCATTAAAAAATATGTACGTACATGTGTTTCTTGACGAAAATTGGTTTTTTGTGTATTTATTTGCGCACTTACAAACTAATATATTTCATTATTAATTTTTTAAACTTTATGAGTAAAATCTCAAATTATAATATTTAATTAAATGAAGACAATATTAGCGAAACTCAATCGAAATCTGGAGACAGAAAAATCAGAAAAGATATTGGCTCCGCTGGGACTCGAACCCAGAACCCTTTTCTTACATGGAAACAGCTCTACCGATTAAGTTACGGAACCCATATTAATTCGGTCACTTTTAACTGTATCATACTTCGACTAAGAACTACCAACATTATCTTCATTTACTTAACGCACATATTATTGGCTGCTATCTTTATATATGATTACAAGATTCAACTCGAACTAAATGCAATCTAGATAGTGTCTGGATAAATTTTTATCCATTTTATTTGTAATACGCGACATCTATTGACTTTTTCTGCAAGTCTAGGATGAATATTTATTATTAATTTTTTAAACTTTATGAGTAAAATCTCAAATTATAATATTTAATTAAATGAAGACAATATTAATTAAATGAAGACAATCTTAGTCGAAGTATGATACAGTTAAAAGTGACCGAATTAATATGGGTTCCGTAGCTTAATCGGTAGAGCTGTTTCCATGTAAGAAAAGGGTTCTGGGTTCGAGTCCCAGCGGAGCCAATATCTTTTCTGATTTTTCTGTCTCCAGATTTCGATTGAGTTTCGCTAATATTGTCTTCATTTAATTAAATAATATATTTCAGATTTTTTTAACATTCTTATTAAATTTAGACATTATTGAAAAATGATAAATACTTATAATCAAAAAATAACTACAAAAAGTACACTATTTTAATAGATTTATCATCACGCCTTTCAGCATTTTTGGATGAAGGTATAAATTAAAGCTATTTTGGATTGAAATAAATTCGATATTGAGTTATAATTTGAAAAAGCTGGTACGGAGAAAAAATAATCTTTCTCATTGTAACCGCCCTGCACGATCGGAAGAACAACTTTCGACGAAATGTGGATTTTCGTCCGCTGGCTGGTTAAACGCTCTTTATAAATTATAAACGCATATTTTCCTTTTTAATTATTTATTTACATAGCTCAATAAATTATCAACGCATATTTTCCTTTTTAATTATTTATTTATAAAACTGCTTTTACTACATTGTAATGAATTGTCTTCTTTTAGGCTTTTTTACCCTGCCTTACCTTTAAGGCAGAGTAAGAAAAAAAATTCACGTCCTACACCCGTGTGGGACCCAAACGTGATGCCATCTCAGCCACTGACCGGTCAATGGCTGAGTTGGCATCGTTAATGTAATAATATTGTTCTTTCATTACCTTCATTATTTTGTATTATTTTTTACTTAAGCTTTAAGCATCGACCTTTAAGTTTCTGGCTTTGAGCTTTGATTTTCCTCCGAGTTTTGAGCTTCGAGTTATGATATTCAAGCTTTGAGCTTAGAGCTACAAGCTTTGAGGATTTTTATAATTTTGTTTAGAGCTTTGAGTGTTGATCTTCGAGCTTATATCTAAGACCTTCTAGCTTTGAGCTTCTAGCTTTGAGCATCTAACTTTGTGCTTTGAACTATGAGCTTTGAGCCTTTTACTTTGATCTTTGAGCTTCGAGCTTTAAGCTTGGAGCCGTTATTAAAATAATGAAAATAGGGAAATTCAAAATAAGTTAATAAATAGTGAAAAAACACAAATGAATCAAATAACATTTAATTGCGCACACTGGGATTCTAAACCGTGACATTCGAATTGCTAGTCGAGAGCCTTGGCCCTCGACAACGAACATTTGAAATGTCTCATGTAAAATATGCATATACCCCAATGGGGTATTTCCACGTTTTTTACGTTTACAGCATTTTTATTTTATTTTTATGTTGACGAATAAATTTTCTACTGCTAGTGAAAGTTTCCAATTGTCGAATTACGGCCAAAACGATAATTTGGGGCGGGGCTATCGTGTGATGTCATGAGGGTGGACGCTTACTGACAGTGTTAATTTATACTGGCCCAGCTGAGCGCCGCTTGTGGACCGTTTTGATTTCGCACATGGACCGTTTTGATTTCGTCAGTTTTAGACAGTTTTTTAAATCAATAATATTGAATAAAAACGTATAAAACAAACATTTTTACTAGGATGATTAAAATCAGAAAAAATGATCTTTTCAAATATTCCGTTCATTTTCAAAGAATCCCTCGTTTGTGGAAATACCCCATTATTGGAAATGCCAGGACCCACTGACTACGAGCGGTGAGTATTTGGGACTCTTGTACGTTTACAATAAAATAATTAAAACATCAAGAGCATTTAATAACCTCTATCTGAAACTAGCATCACCCATCATCCAATTCAACCTATCATTTAATAATCTCTATCTGAACTAGATTATAAGGCAGATGTTCAACAATTTTTCCCGTTTTTGCACCCTGTAGATATTCTGAATTTACAAAAAATTCCGCTGTAGAAATATGACTGTTGTGAAATATGATTGCTTTTATCGCAACTGAATGTTGAATTTTAATTGTGTTCGAGTCTGCCATCGAATCCGCGTCCCGGCATTTTATTGTATCCGTTGACAGATCGAGGACTTCGTCAGTTTGAATATGGTTTGAACCATCGAGACTAGTTCTACAAATCAAGTTATTGTGACAGATATTTCAAATCTTTTCAGTTTTTATCCAGTTTTTCAGAAAGGTTCTATACGAAATATATAAACTTTCTTTAACTCGTCAAAAATTGTATTTAGACAGGAGGTAAAAATATTTTCGCTTTTTTTTATTAACCCCACACAGGAGGCCCTGAGGAAAATATTTTACTTTCTTTAACTCGTCAAAAATTGTATTTTGACAGGAAGTAAAAATATTTCCGCTCTTTTTTCATTAATCCCACACAGGAGGCCCTGAAGAAAATAATTTCCCTCAGGGCCTATGCCATCTGAGAGCCTGTGTGGAGGGTCTTTTTGAGGAGAGGAAGGAATGAAACCATGTTGTAGGAAGGAAAAAAGACAGAGGCCGGCAAATCATTCCATAGCCGAGCTGTTGAACTCAAGAACGAGTCGAAGAAGTGTCCCGTTTTCATGTGATAAATTTCAACCTTGTACTTACATAATGTTTAGCGCGCATTTGGCGTGTTTCCCGACTATGTACCGGTGCCGAAAGGATCAATGACGTAAGTTCCTCAGAGCATCTTTCATTGAAATACCAGTAGAACAAGGATAGCATTCTCACCCGACGCCCGTGCTCTAAAGATTGCATCCGTTAGTTAAGGTGGGAATAAACGGACATAGAGAGTCGAGCGCATTTTTCAGGTATTTTGGAGCTCCTTCGCATGAAGATCCAAATAAATGTAATAAAAAAACGAAAAATTAAATTTAAGTAACAAATGTACATTTAATAAAACTCTTAAAAAAACAAAATAAAAAAAACGGTTTTTGAAAGACGGTAAAATACGCTTTTAATTTTTTTTAGTAGAGCCATGTTATTTTGTATGCATCAATTTTTTTATTAGACCCATGTAATTTTGTATGTATAATTTTTTTTATTAGAGCCATGTTATTTTGTATGTATCAATTTTTTTATTAGAGACATGTTATTTTGTATGTATCAATTTTTTTATTAGAGCCATGTTATTTTGTATGTATCAATTTTTTTATTAGAGCCATGTTATTTTGTACGTATCAATTTTTTTTATTAGAGCCATTTTATTTTGTATGTATCAATTTTTTTAATGCAAACTTTAAAAAGTTTTAAAAATGGTCACCTTACATTTTTCTTACTAAAATTACTGATAACGAAAAGAAATAAAAGGTAATTCCACGTGTTTTATTAGACAAGTACATTTATAAACGTTATCACCTTTCTGTCGTTTCTTGTAAAATATATATATTTTTATTATTTTATTTTTGTTTTCAATATGCTGTCGGAAATTTTGGTTTCATAAAAGTGTATAACTTAATTGTTTTTTCATTATTTTTTAGATTTGAATGTGCGGCGTATTGTTTTTTCTTTCCAATACCGTTTAGATCACATTTCTCACTGTGATAGTAACGGAGACACAACTATTTCTATGAGACCTATGTGAGCTGAGACAAATATGTTCTCCGATGATTAAGAGGGAATACGAGACAAAACCGGAAATACGAGGGTGGTCTGAGAAGTTTCCGACTTGAACATGAAGATGGCAGCACTCGTCAATAAAAGCTAATGAACGTATGTAGTTGTGCATCTTTTGACAGTTACTCACCAAAGTTTCGGCCATTTTGGAAGCGCAGTTTTTAGTTGACAGTCGTTTGAGTAAGTCTATGTGGGTGTTTTTGTGACAATGGAAAAAAATCGGATATCGAGCTGTTATTAAATTTTTATTTTTTTGTTTTTTGAGCAGTTTTTAGGTAAGAGAACAAAAATAAATCGCTTGGGGCTAGATCTGGTGATTAAGGCAAATTGTCAAGCAGTTCAAACCGTAATTCGTGGATTTTTGCCATGGCAACCGCTGATGTGTAAGACGGCGCGTTGCCTTGGTGAAACAGGATTTTGGTCTAACGTGAGCAAACGCGGCACCCAACGGTCGGACAGCTTTCTCATGCCTAAATCTTGATTTAATATGTGACAGACACGTTTTTTGGACATTTTCAGAACCTCTGCTATCTCTCTCACTTTAATTCGGCGGTCGTCTACCACTATTTGGTGAAGTTTAGCAATGTTATCGTCAGTCGTCGACGTCCCGAACGTTCATCGTCTCCCAAGCTTTTACGCCCACATTTAAATTCAGCCTCCCAAAATTTCATTATGGTAAACGATGGTGCAGAGTCCCCGTACACAGAGACCAACTCATCTTTAATTTGCGTAGGCGTATTGTCTTTCAAAGACAAAAATTTAATAACAACTCGATACTCAATTTTTTTCCATTTTCACCAAAACACACACATTGACTCACTCAAACGACTGTCAACTAAAAACTGCGCGTTCAAAATACCGAAACTTTGGTGAGTAACTGTCAAAAGATGCACAACTACATTCAACAGCTTTTATTGACGAGTGCTGTCATCTTCATATTCAGGTCGGAAACTTTTCAGACCACCCTCGTATGTCATTTTTAAATCAAATTTTAGACGTATTGACTGTGTTCCACAAAAAATGAAAAATTGATTTTGAAAGACTGTTCTTTTATCTAGTAAAGCTATCTTTTAAATTTTGAGAAAATGTGTTTATTTTTAGTACAATAAGATATTTACCGTGATGGTTGGCAGATTTGTTAAATTTTAAAACAAAATTTTGTATTTTACAACGCACATTTCAAATCATATTATAATTATGCACTAAAATAAATCAATAGGTTATTTGGGAAAGCTATGTTTCACAATTTTAATTTTAGTCCAAATAAAATCATTTAAAAAAAAGTCCCGCGCACGTGTTTTGTCAATACATCAGTTTGTCTATTTATTTACGGTCTTGCCAACTAATATATTTAAGATATTTTTTACATTCATATTTTACTCAGACACTATTGAAAAATTATGTATTTATTTATTTATTTTTTCAGGTTCTCAATAAAATAGTTATACACCAGATTATTACGGAGAAAAAAGTCCAAGGGGGCAGTTTCACTATGTTGAGACGTATGTCATAAGATAGTTACTGAACTCTCTATAGGTAACATTGAAGATGTCAATGCTCAATGCAGAATCGTTAAGCAGTTGATTTGCTCTGTTTAATAGGGCATTCTGAAAGGAAGAAGTTCTCGCTTTCGGAGCATTAAAAAGTGCGTGGGATCTCCCACGAGTATACGCATTAGGGACATATAGGTTAATCTCCTTCAACATAGGTGGATTCAGTACAGTACCGGAGATCAGCTTAAAAAAATGTTTCCCAAAAATATTTTTCGGCGGGCTTCTAAGGTATTAAGATCGAGCATTCCTGTTAAGAACAACGATGGATACAGGAATGGGTAGTATGTATATTCCCTCATATACAGGTAACGCATAAACCTTTTTTGTACTCTTTCTATTTCTAGGATATGGTTTTGTTTAGAGGGGGCCCAAATAATGGAGAATAATAAATTATAAATACTTATGATCAAAAAATACGAGTAATTACAAAAAGGACATAATTTTAATAGTTTTATCATCACGCCTTTCAGCATTTTTTAATGTAGGTATAAATTAATGCGAATTTTGAATGAAATAAAATCGATTTTGAGTTATTAGTTATTATTTTAAAAAGCTGGTATGGAGAATAATTAATCTTTCTCATTTGAACGGCCCTGTATGATCGTAAGAACATCTTTTCACAAAATTTAAATTTTAGGCGGCTGGCTGGTTAATGGCCCTTAAACGGGTTAAAAGAGTCCGTCCACTCCCAAGCTTACAGGCGTTACAGTATGAATTTTTTTTTATTATTATTTTTTTATGTGAGTAACGCAAAAGTCTGGAGCCAGTGAGACTATGGTATCCCTAATTGTAGTATGTTATGAGGTAGTGAGGAGGGGAAGGAGACGAGGAAGAGAAAGGTGGGGACGTATCTGGCTATTCAAATACGGTACCAAACATGGCTACAGCCATCTCCAGCCTTTGACCTCTTCAGCCGTGCTGTCTCGACCCATCGCTTCGCATCGCAGTGGGAGGGATGGATTTATATGTCGACACTCCAGGACACACTAGCCCCTAGTTACCTACCCACCCCGAACCACAGGATTCATAACCATAATGTCAGGCAGTGTGTAATACCCCAATTGGAGATTCCATAGTCAATATATAGCTCCAGACGGGAGCAGCCGTCGGGCTCCAGACTCTTGCAAGTTATCCATATAAATTTTTTTGAAGCGAAAACTTCTTAGCGCCGTTATGATTTGTAAATCGATGAAACGGGAGCGAGCGACCTTAAAAAGAGATAAACACATACATCCATAGGATTTAGTCTGTGAGAGATTGAGATAGTATAATTGTGCTGTGTTTCGTAGCCTTCCCACTCTTGTGTACTTTAATTTTCTGAAGCTTTGTTTCCTATCGCGTGTGTTTTATTTTTTTCCTCCCATCGCAGTGCAAGAAGATGGGTCGAGAGACTGGAGAGAACGATTTCTCTTAATCGGCCTCAAAACACGTAGTAAACCACCTGAGGAGACCTTTGAAAAAGGTCAACTCGCAAATTTTTTTTTTAATAAAATCTACGCTTTTTAACTCGTTCCCCGGCACAGAATAATTTAATTTGGTATTTCCTGTGTTGTAATTCAAAACAAAACTGAATAAAAAAGATACAGCTTTTCCTCAGACAACGTTTTTTTTAACCCTGAAAAGCTAATGTTCGTCATAATGACGAGCCTCAGATTTAAATCTGTCTCACTTGATTTCTTCTTTCGTTTGGCAACTTGGTAGCTAGACTTATGCAATCGGCGCGGTTGTGTACAAATGGTAAGTTATTTTATTTTAACCACTCAGGCTAATTGTTCGTTTTCGGAAAAAAAACTTATATGGGTCATGGGTAATGTAAAGAAATCATTGTGTCTCCCTTTAATACCTTGGTTTGAAATATTATCTAAACTGTATTAAAGAGGGAAAACACCACGCTTTATATTCAAATCAACCTCAAAATAAATCAAAATTCATTTATTGGATAACTGACACCTCTGCTAAAGCTTCGCTACGTTTCATGGAGTGACCGGTTAATGGGGTGAGGTTTGTCTAGGTCTTGGCAGCGGATGCGTCTGCCCATTTACTGCGCGGCAGGCCGGATCGGGAGAGATAGGTTGAGCGAAACCATTTGGCCGAAGCCAAACACACCGGCAAGGCTCTTTGGACCAAACGCCTCATACCGCAGTACAGAGGGATGGATTCATAAGTACCTACGTCACTCCAGAACTCACTAATCCCCAGATTCCTTTACTCTTTTTGCCTTCCCCTTTAAAAGTCTCTCCACACACCATCCCCAGAGATGATATAGGTCATAAGGAAATTATTTTCCTCGGGGCCTCCTGTGCTCCTCCTGGGCCTATTGTAAAAAAAAGGTTTTACATAATAAAATAGGAATAAAAAAACGAGTGTGCTTTAGACCACATGACTGAAGTAAGACTACAAGACAAACCTCACCCAATGAACCCAAGTATCCCTGCTAAGTTACCAAACGTAGCGAACGGGGTGACCTATGACCTAGGGTGACATATGACATCGGAGTGAAATATGATCATGGGGTGACCTACGACCTTGGGGTGACCTTCGACCTTGGGGTGACCTACGACCTTGGGGTGACCTACGACTTTGGGGTGACCTACGACCTTGGGGTGTCCTACGACCTTGGGATGACCATCCTTATCCTTATACTTATCACTCTCCAAGTCAAGCGTGCGTAAAGGCCCGACCGTTCGCCTAGCAATCGATTACCGTTCGCATGACATTTTCCGTAACAATCACCACCTTACGTAACGCATTCACAAGCTTACCCCCTCGCGTCCAGCGTGCGTAAAGAAGTTTTACTTTTAAAATATATATCTTCCAAAAGTAGTCGTCAAAATGTCGTATGGTTATTACCTTATTGAGGTACAATAACAACGTCAGCTATCGAGGGTTAACAACGGGGATGAAAAATCCACCCTGTACAACAATTGCCTTACTTGAAAATGGTTTTTGTACTGGCTTTCCCCATTCACAGCAGTCTGTGAATAGCTCCACTCTCTCTCTAACTAACTCTCTCTCTACATATAATATATATCTGTACTTTATACCGTGTATTGTTACCTGGATTGTACTCGGTTTATGTTGGAAGAATTTGTATGGGAATTATAATGGTCTCGCTCACAGGTTGGTCGGGAAAATAAATGAGAAAATGTAATAAAGTTCGGCATTTTTTTGGCTTATCCGTGTTCGTATTTATTTTCATATACTCGTATAAGGATGGCACAGATTAGGGATTATAGTAAGGGACGTTTACTCATAATGTAATGAAATTGAACAAACCTAAATCATTTCTACATTAGAAAAATGCATGAAAGACTTTTGTCTCATTTGCATCTTTAAAATTAACGATCATTATTGTTTATTTATTTATTAATGTTGTTTTTGTTTATTTATGGATTTTTACATAGCGTCGCCTCAGTTCTTATTTGTCCAACAGACCATTTTAGTTTTTGTTCAATCTCCATTTTAAATTTTTTTTATTTATTTTTTTTTTTTTTATTTAGTAACTACTTATATAATATTTTTTTTACATTTTTATATGAAATATGTTAGATGTATATATAAAATAGAAAATATATTCGAAGTCCTCCTCACTAGGAGATCCTGTGATGAGGGGGACTATGTTTTGGATAAGTTTTTCAGCGACTTCTATGGTTTAACTTATTTGGATAAGGTTTTTCAGAAACTTCTAAGATGTTTTAAGTATACTGGTAAGGTCGTTTTCCGATAGTTCCTTCAGCCAACATTTAATGTCCTTAATGTAGCTATTTTTTGTTTTAGTTTGTTTGATACTAAGTGGGAGTTTATTATATAACTTTACTGCTAAAAATTCAGAACTTCTTTGACCAAATGAAGAGTTACACTTTGGTATATTAAGTGTGTCTGCTTGTTTGGCTCTTGTTTTATGAGCATGTGAGGTGTCTTCCTCTGAGTCGTTTTTGCTGTGTTGTACCAGAATGTTTTTGGCATAGATTTTTTGTATGGTTGGAACATCAAACTGTTTAAAAATTTCTGTTGTTGACGTCCTTATGGGGACCTTTAGAATGGTCTTTATGATGCAATTCTGAGTTATCTTAAGTTGTTTTAAGTGATTAGATGCTGCTGAGCCCCATCCTATTACTCCATATTCCAATCGAGAGTGGCATAAAGCATAATATACTCTCTTTAGATCCCTCATCGACAAGATGTTTCTTAATTTTTTGAAGAAGTAGATGAGTTTTGTTAGCTTTTTTGAGGTAAGATCAATGTGTGAATTCCACTGTAGTTTTTCATCAATTTCAATCCCAAGATATTTAATACTTTTTGTTTGGGATATAGACGGGCAGGAACATTGTGGAAAAGTATTTTGACATTCATGTAATTTGAGGGTATGCACATTCATTGGTTGTCCTCTTTTGTTTTTGGAGAAAGTGAGATATTTAGTTTTATTAACATTTAATGTAAGCGAGTTTACTTTTAGCCAGTTTTGAAGTACAGCCAGACCATGTTCCGCCTCCTTGTAGGTTCTTGTCCAATCTTGTTCGTGGAATATAATAATTAAAAATAAAGTATCGAAAATGATAGTTAATCATTTAACTAAGAATTATTTAAACTAATGAGACCTTTACCTTTACGGAAATCTTTATCTTAAACACCTACCATAATGTTTCATTGAAATAATGAATGAAAACCTTCTCCTTGTGTAAAATTTTCTAATGGTCTGTTGGACAAATACGAACTAAAGCGACGAAAGGTATAGTAAAAATAGGAGATGGGAAGGCTGATAGAGGTATTGAAAGAAGTGTCAATGCAGGTAAATCTATTAATGGAGGACTGAATGCCATTGGCGCTAATAAAAAACTGTCAAAAGAAGCGAAGCTAGCAGACCGCGATGGAGTGCTAGTACCTTCCCTGATGTATGTTAGTGAGGCATGAAACTGACAGAAAAAGGACGGAAGTAAACTGAATGTTATTGAAAAGATATCCCTGAGGCGTATGTGTGGTAAAATCATTTATGATCGTGTGAGAAATGTGGAGATACGCAAATAGTACAAGGCTGATGTAAGCATAATGAGTAAGATGAAAAAAGGGACCCTCAGATGGTTTGGGCATGTAGAGTGAATTAACAAAGAAAGTAGTATTAGAAGAATATATGACGCAAATGTGAATGGTAGAAGAAGTCGGGGACGCCCAAGGAAGACATGGCACGATCAAAAACTTGAAATTGAATAAATTGAAAAAAAAAATTGAAAATCAAGTAAATCAAATACTTGAGTAGGGCCAAATCAAAAGTCAGAATAATATAAGAGTATATATATACGAGAAGATGTATGGATGTGAGTGAGGCAAAGAATGTGTGCCAAGACCGAGTTGTTTGGTGGTCCCTCCTCTCTGCCTACCCCTTTCGGGAAACGGTGTGATGATAAGTTAGGTTTATATTAAAAATTATACAGCATTTATTACACATAATCTGAACTTTTTCAGTAACAATATTTTGTATTGTTTGTTGACAAATTGAAGATGTCCACTGAATTGGTATGATTATTTCCCTTCTTTGTATTCTATGCAAAGAGGAATACATACTGTAGTTGGTCCCAGAATTTCTACACAAAAATAAATCTCGACTTCTAGTAATACGTATGCTAATAAATTCGAATCCGGAATCCGAATGCTAATCAATGCAAGCAATTCTGAACTATCAACTGCATCATTTAATATTTTATAAAAAAATGCCAAGTCGGTAAAAATCCCCCTAGCTATTGATTTTAGCATATTCATATCATTTGGTAGAGTGTTGTAGTTCAACATAATAGCATGTGGAATATACATTATAAAATTGATAAAACGTAAGAATTTATTTTGTTCTCTTTTAATAACTTGTACATGGATATTATAATGTGAGTTCCAGACGGGAGAATTGCATTCAAGTTGATTTCTAACATAGGCAAAATATAACAGTTTTATTAAGTTTCTAGTTAGCCTAGTTATACCTAAGTACCAACATTTTTAAACCCTTATTAGAGGTCTCCATTATTTAGTTAACAAATGAAAGATTTGAGGGAGCGGGAGACAGAAATGAAAGTCGTGCAGTCGATGTATGAGCCAGTCGTTTATTGGGCTACGTAGCGGAGGTCGGTAAAGCGGTAACATGATGTAATGCCGGGTGCCGTGATGAGATGCTGCAGGCGTGCGGTGTGATGGAGATGGTGAGGTGAAGGTCAGCGAGTTGCTCGACACCATGGCGGTGGAGATGACCTATCTTCCAGGCCGTTGCTCGACACTTTGAATCGCGGAGGTGAACGGTGTGTGGCTCGGTGAGCTGAGCCACCAGCAGGTAGTCCTGGCGAGGCGGAGCGTGTTTCCATGGCAGCGAAGCACGGTGGGCTTCGGGGTGCCATGAAGTGGTGAGCTGATCCTTGGACTGAAGGTGACGCAAGCCTTGTAAGTCGCGGGATGTAGCTAATCTCAGGAGCTGAAGACACGATGGGCCTTGTGGCTGAGACGTGGTGATGGACCTCGAGAAGCTGCCCTGGATGTGTGGAGCACTGCAGGAGCACTTGTGCGGAGATCTGTTACGACGAGCTGTTGACCGACTGTAAGTGTGAGACTGAACTGCAGCGGGCGAGCGATCGGCTGCTTATATAGCCGCGGTAGAGTAACTACCTCGCGGTAGGTAATACGAGCCACTTCGGCAGTTGACGAGAATATTCGGCGCCGTACAGATATTGTACGGTGCTGTCTCGAGACCTTTCTAGGCGGGGGCGATAATATTATCGTCCAGCTGGCACGGCAGGCGAGAAAGAACATAGCGATCGGCATATGTAGATACCTAAGCAAGAGCCGGCGCCGCGCAAATATTAGATGTTTCTCGTGTCTTCTTTTGATGGCGAAGTTTATGATGTGCCGCCACAGATTTGATTGAAAAGTGATGCCCAAGTCTTTAATTTGTTATTATTGATTCAGTTTTATTGCAACTTAGTTCAACACTCTTTGTCGTAGCCTCAGAAATTATAAGTTGCTTTTCCTCAATCAATGCTATACTAATAATAAATTATGGGATCATTCTCTGATTGACTGTCCAGAATGTTGACGTTAAGATTCTTGGTGCCAGTCTAAATGATGTCTGTCTCTCTTAACTCTTCAATTCCCATGTCAAAGTTAATAAAGACTTTTCTTTTCTCTATAAATAAAATAGGTTACATATATAAGGTTAAGACAAAAAAATATTAAAAATAAAAATAAATTAACCCCCCCCTTATTTATGGGTGTGTTACCAACAGGTGATACTGGGCATTGTGAAATTCGAAAAACGTCGAACAATTTTAACATAATGTCGAAATCGTGGACTGAACCTAAAAAAGGTTTTGACTTGAACATTCTTTCTGATGTTTTTTTAACATTAGCTACACACACGTGGGCCTGAGAAAAATAACATCCTTCACAATTTTCATCCTTTATATTTGGGATGCTTTGTGTTGGGTCTTTTCAAGGAAAGGAAGGAAAAGAAGTGCTGAGAAAGAAAAAGGTATATGGAGTGGATAGGAATCTGAGACCTAGACAAACCGCCGCTAAGACCTAGACAAACCTCACCCCATGAACCCGGGAACCCCATGCTAAGTCAACAAACGTAGTGAACCACTTGGGGTGACCTATGGCAGGGGTATTGGTTACCCAATAAATGCTTCCCACGGCGGCGGTACCCGCCTCATACCTGCCTACCAAATTAAACCTTATCTTAAAAATTGCATCATGCAAAAAATGTATTAATTTATCGTAAAAAAATCAAAATGCATAATATTTTTTAACCACAAATTATTAGCTTCGAAAAACAGGTACAATTGACTTTTTTACCACCCTGCCACTCTGGTTTCCCCGTTACACGAAACGCCAATCCCAGAAAACATATTTCTGCAATACTAAAAGTACAACAATTGACGTTTTGCTTCTGCTATTCCATTTTTTACCTCCATTACAAAAAATGCGCCAACCAAGTATAAGTGCTATTAATTATTCACACACGATGTATTTTCGACAAATTGTGTTTGTATGTTTTAAAACTTGAGGGTATGGCAGGGAAAAGAGGGAAAGAAGTACCTGGATATTTAGAATTGGTAAAAAAAAACATGGCCAAAGCCATTTCAGACAAATTTTCGATTCAGAACATGCCGCAAGCAGACCTAATATTATTTAAAAACTTGCTGGTTTCCGGCGTGCATTGCAATGCCATATTAAAAGCCTTCCCCGCCTACCCTCTCCCCTCTCCCGCCCTCCAACTCCCCTGCCGCGATTTATATATTCAGTCCCACAGTACATTCTATTTTCAAACAGCTCGTATGCCACCTATTAAAATTTTTTTATTCAAATTTTCATTTTTCATATATTACTGGTGTCGCGAAACTGCGACTTCACTGCAAATTGGCGGTAATTGCTGCAGAGCAAAACCTAAGCAACCCTCGAAGGACCAGTCCCGAAACTACGTGATCGCTAAGTTATACGGGACGATTAAATAGCATACACTCGCAAACCTGATGGATAGTCACTTGAGGTAATCGAACCGCTTTCCCGCCCTGGTATAAGTAACAGATGGTTACTCCTTCAGGGCTCTCACAAGGAATCTATTTTTTATTTAATAAACGAAGCTACTTACGATGCACGAAGCTAAACCCTCAAATGTCCCTGTAAAACAGGAGTTAGTCTGAAAATGGGGTGATGGGTTAGTGTAATGAATGGTAAACATAACATGAGATAAATACAGAGAATATGATTAATATTATTTTATAAAAGTTTGCAGAAAAATGTAAGAAAAAACAATGCCATCACTCAAAACAATGGAGAAATAATAACTGTAAAAATACTAAGATTACAAGTAAAGTCACCTGAAAGATAGAGAAACTGAGGTGGAGTAGACAATACAAAATATGATGGATAGTCAGTCAATAGTTCAGATCTGTGCTTTTGGAAAATTAGATAAGCTCAGATTGGAAAAAAGAAAATAGGACTCACCGTTGCAGATGGGGCCTCGCTGATCTCCAGTTTTGGTGTACACTTCTCAATGTTTAATTTAAAAATCGCAATATTCTTACAGCAAGAGTTACGATACATGCGCCCTGTCTGAGATGTTAGTTTGTACTGAGCAGCAAAGCACACTGTCACCTCTCCAAAGTTGAGTACTTTCTTGCAACAATTTTTGTGATGACATTTAGGAAGGAAAAATTAGGTAGGTGGAATAAATTCACGATTTTGACATATCTACCCACCAAGTCTGCGAATGAATACCCAATCAATCCCATACAAAAATGCGCGAACAGTTACAAATATTCATTTAGGTATATCAATCTAATCTGGTACCTAACATAGGTACCTATTTAAAATATATATCGTTTGAAAAAATCTATTGACAATTCATTTGTTACAAAAAAAACAGCTACCTGCTAAATTCACATTCATCAAACGCGCGAACTGTCAAACGTGAGAACTTAAAATAGTCGTTAAGTTTTCTGAAATTATCCAATTTTCTGCGCAATTTTCTTAATTTTTCTTTTCGTAAGAACCCTTTGCAAAGTATTAGAAAACTTAAAAAAAAAATATATGAAATAGGTAAAGTCGTTCTAAAGTTATGGCGTTACCAAGGGAAACGTGGATTCATTTTTATATAAAATGTAGATAATAGAAGAATACGTATGAGACTTTTAGAAGAGTATATATGTGACAATTTATGAATGTGAAAGAGGTAAGGACTGTGTACCAAGACCGAGTTGTTTTGCGGTCCGTCCTCTCTACCCACCCCTGCGGGGAAACGGCGTAATATCTAAATTAAATATGACAGCCTTTTGACTAGCAATAAAAAGTGGGTTAAAATCCTAGCGTGCGCAAATATTTTTTATTTGATGAACTTTATTAACGGTTATTTCAAAAGTAATTAATTATAAATAATATATAGTAAAGTAGAAAATAATCTCGGTATCGCCCTGGCGTAAGACCATCATTCATAATCGAAACGTTACATGAATTGGCTTTAGCCGTGTTTGGATACCAGATCTGAATAGCCAGATACTTCCTTACCTTCCTCTATCCCACTATCTTTAGCCTCACAATTTACCTCAATACGAGATGCCATAGTCTCACTGGCTTCAGACGGGAGCATTGGCGAGGTATTTAAATTCAAAACAAAAATAAAAAATTCTTCAAAAATATTAACTTGCGCATGCTGGTATACAATCCCGTGACCTCCGGATTCGTAGTCGAGGATCTTACCCCTCGGAGGTAGTAGGTTAACGGTAACCCTGATTTATTACGGATACCAGAGTCGCACTGGTTCCAGTCAGTTGGGAGTTTCGTGAGGTATACATATAAAATCATCACCGCAGCACGGGTAAGCCACCCAGTGAGGCCAACATTATTAAAGTGTACTCTAAAATGGAAAATATTGTGTCAAAATATCAAAATTGTATCAAAATATCAGAATAATATGTAAAAAGAAATAATAGAGTGCAGTTCACACGCGGTAGAAGTGAAACCTTCAGAAAACTGAAGTATACAAGAGTGGGAAGACTACGAAGTAATTTTTTATCAATGTGATGGATATTTTTTTTCTATATTTTTGTCGACGAATTCAAGTCCACCTTTTCCTATAGATTTGCTCATCTTATCAGTATTTGTGTTTTCTTCTTCGGAGTCGCTAGAGGTCCCTTTCTTTTGTGTTTTCTTCGCCTGTTCATTTTGGAGTGGTTTGAAGATTGGATGTTGATTTGCAAAAATACAAATATTTAGTTTCTTTTGGATTTCATAGGATTCGATCCTAGGTCCGCTGAATGTCTCGCCACTAAGATTCGTCAGGCGCTTTATACCACTAGACTAGACTAAAGGAGACTTGCTTGACTTGCTGAGTACCCGTGAAATAAATAAATATTTTATTGCCATCTCATTCGCTCGCAGGCTAAATTCTATATATGTGTTCGTCTCTTTTTAGTGTCACTCGCTTCCGTTTCATCGTGTTTTAAATCAACGGTGCTAAAAAAGTTTTTACTTCAAAAATTGAAAACAAATCGAAAATTCAAAAAATCGTCATAAACAAAATGGTTCTAGTGCCAAAAGTCATAACGTCTGCATCCTTCAAAATACAATGCAACCGAGCAACAATTCAACAGTATGCTTTCAGTGGAATTGCCTCCATAGTGTAACGTGTAGTTGCCTACTATCAAAGTAGACCTCGCGTACAAAAAAAGGATGCTTTTTTTTATAGTTTTATTCACAACGTTCATTTGTTACTTAAATTTATTCATTTGCCACCGATTTCGATACATCTTTGTCATTCACTAGCGTTCTTAAATAAAAATAAAAATATACAGGTACGCAATTTAAAAAAAAAAGTGAAATTTTGGGATTTTTTTATTAATTATTTGTACATAGATGGACATAAAAGTGAGGTGATATTAACATCTTAATGTATAAAACCAAGTCGGGTTAGTTACACCATTTATAACTTAAGAACGGCTGGACTGGTTTTTACGATCTTTGATATGTTGGATTTGTCTCCGCCCCGAATAGCAGAATAGCTATTACAAAACGGGAAAAATCCACGACAAAAAAATTATGAGGAAAATTCTTTTCCTTGTACATTTTGCAATATTGCAGCAATATTGTGATAAGTACCTATAATATTGAATAGTGGGTGAATTCCAAAATTCAAAAACGTCAAATGTCAATGCGCTGATTGTTTTGCTTTTTTTCTAAAGCATATAATGCTGCCCCTCTTTCTTACACACTACGTGTCAACAGTCGAAAATGAGACAAACGGTGAACGTTTGTCTGCACCCCTCCAAAGGAAAAAATACAATAATTATAATAAATCTCCCTCACACGAATAAAGAAAATGAAACGTGATTCCCGTAAGTAAGTGGAAAAATAAGAAAATCTGTAAACAACGCCATCTCTGATACTGACGAAAACAAAACACGATAATTGCTTCATTGTGTAATTTTTAACATAATAAAAAAACTAAATTTGATTCAGCTAATAAGTTAATACAATAGTTATAAGCCAGTGCAATTAGCGATCCACGATCGGAATTATTCCGGTAGCCCCAATTTTTTTATATGTTTTACATACTCATCTCCTGATGAAAAATCTGAGTTTTCGACCTTGGGTCACTTGAGCTTTCGCCGCCATTTTGAAAAAACCAGCCGAAATTGCGCCAAAATCTAGTTTTTCTTAAATATCTCGTTTCCAATAAAAATTTCGGATAAAAAAGCTTTACAAGTTTAGTAGAACATAAAATTACCTATAATAATCTGAAAAGATTTTTCTTCTATCTCTAATAAATATCGAGATATACAGTCGTAAAAACGTGAAAAAGTTTATAAAAAGTGGTAAATTGCCCGACTTGGTTTGGTTTTTTGTGCGTATCTCTTTTCCAGTACAATTTTGTGAAAAAATTACTGAAATGAATTTTGTAGAAAATAAAATTTCATAAAAGACGTAGGTAGGTATATGTTTAATATTTTTATCGCAATTAGGTATCCAGGTTCAAATACAAAATTTTCATAAAAATTAGGTCAAAAACTGAATCAGAAGAATAGTGTTGGCATAACTTGATTATTATTTTTTTAAACAATTACTGTTGAAATAACATGTAAAATGCATAACAGCAACATTAACCATGAATGTAAACAAAACATATATGTAAATTACTTTACTTACTTTACTATGCATTAGCCCAATCAGTTCTGCAAAACGGAATAATAGGTTGGGGAGGAGCGTATAAAACCAACTTAGCCCCACTTGAAATAGTACATAGAAGACTCATCAAAATTATTCTAAAAAAACCTTTAGACTATTCAACTCAAAAAATATTCGATGAATTCAAAGTTTTACAAATAAACAGAATCTATCAAAAAAATGCATTACTTCAAATCCATAAAGACAAACTAACAATAAAGTCATTTAGCACCAGGCCGAGAACAACAGGACAAATAATAATCCCTAAACTTAATACTACAACGGCCCAACACCATTACACATACTCAGCCATAAAATGCTTTAACGAACTCCCTAAAGATATTCAATCCGAAAAAAATTATAAAATTTTTAAGAAAAAAATTAAAATACATTTCACCACTAAGTAATTTCATGTTTGTGTTATATTACGCCCACTTATACTTTCAATGTGTACACAGGTTTTATATTTTATAATTTAAAAAAAAACTTTCTTCCTAAAATAGTGCACAGGTATATAATTTTACATACATGTTGTATTTATTTTATTTTTTCATAAATACGCTTATGGTAGCATCAATTAAACATATATCAAAATATCAATTGTGTTAGTACTCCCTCCCTAAACACGAGAAATTCTCAATTAGAGAGGTATTATTACCACCATTAAAAAATATTTGCATTACATGTACATAATTAAAAAAATAATTGTACTTATACCTAACTTTGTAAAATTGTAAAAATGGAATAAATAAATAAACAAAAATTAAAAAAATAAAATAAAATTAATAATTGAGGTACATAGATGTGGTTTAAAAACTATAAATTAACAAGAGTGGGGTGTTACCCCAAGTTTGAATCAGGAACGTCAGAGTAACATGTAGAGATGAGGCCTATACGAATTAAGAGGGATGATCAAGATGTCCAAACTCACGTTGATTGGTTTACTTGCCATGAACTATTTCCTCAAACAAACATGATTATGTCTATAAGCAGTGGCACGATCGGAGATTGCAAAGTAACTTGTCACATAACTCCGATCACGACCCCCTTTTTGGCGCTATTTGCACTGGCCTATTATTGATTCTGAGGGGTACGAAGTTCGCCGGGCCAGTTAGTTTATAAAACATTATTCTAATAAAATATGAATGTGTTTTTTTCGTTATCAGTAATTTTAGTTAAAAATGTAAGGTTAGTCATTTTTTAAACTTTTATGTTTGCCTGCAAAATATTTGTATTTAAAAAATTATATATTTATTTTGAATTATTCAGTAATATTCAGTTTGAAAGCGCATTTTATCACCTTTCAAATACACTTTTTTGTTTTCGGATACATCTAGAAATATTACTTTTATTTGGACTTGGCCGAGGCATGAGTGGTTAGTTAAATTTATCAGCGAAGCCTTCCCGAATGGCACAGTTGTAATAATTATTGCACGAAACAGCCTTCAGGCTGGGGACGCTTGTTAGAAGCCTTCAATACACCGGCACGTACTGCCTTGCCACTACTGCCTTCTGTTGAGTGACCCTTAAAACTTGTTTTCTTGCCAACCTTTCTTGTTTACCTTAATTGTTATTGTTTTTGACTGACGTGAGAGTCTTTTGGAAACGATTAAAATCATTTGCAGGTGTTGCAATTTTGCCGTTTTTAATTACTTTGTTAAAAAAACAGACCTTCTCAAAAAGGATTTCGGAATATTGTTGAGCTTGTGAATCGGCTATTCTCGACCACTTATTTGTAACCGGACGATTTTTTTTAAATTTCGACATGGTAGACCCAAAACGCATCGAGCGCGCATAATTGCACGAGACAACTGAAATCCATAATACCCCATAAATATTAATAGGAAAGACGGGACAGTATATGGTATCTGGTATTTATTTATTTATTGACGCCCTATTGGGCTTTCACGTATCAAATACAAATTTCATATATAACAACAGTATAACATAAATAAAAAAGATTATAAAATATACAAGTGAAGCATAAACTCAGTGTAAAAAATAGGAATACATCTAATGCTAATTCCACGTGGATGACTTTAGAGAACTCGTAGGTATAACAATTCATATACCTACGAGCAACAATAAAAATAAAGTTTTTTTTTTAAATATCTTCATTATGCCCCGAGGAAAAAAATCCCATGTCATCTTTGGGGATGCTGTGTGGAGGATCTTTTAAGGGGTGGTAGGAATCTGGGAGTCAATTTGTCCAGGAGTGATAGACGTTTGATTCCATCCCTTCCTCCGCGTTGCAAGGCGATGGATCTCGCTCAACCAGTCTACTGGTTCAGTCCACTACGCAGAAGGTGGACAAACGCATTCGCCGTCAAAACCTAGACAAACCTCACCCCATTAACCCGCGTACCTCCGCTAAGTGACCAAACGTAGAGAACCACTTGGGATGGTATACAGGACTGTATGCAGGACTTACGTCCAATTTACAACAAAGTAACACGAAATTTGGAAATGTACATCGTAAGGATAAAGGATGGTACATGGAAGCAAAAACAAACAGAGAAAAAAGAATAAAATAGAAGTGTCAAGTCATGTCAAGACTTTGCAAAAATTAGAGTTAATATAAAATATCTTCAACTGTTTCAAGAGCGATAGAAATAATTTAAGCTAATACCCAAAAAATCAAGGTCTTGATGTGAGTTGACCATTCTCACATTCTGGACAGGGGTGAATTATAACTATAATTAGTCCAGTGCTGATTGATGAAGAGCAGGTCTTGATTTCTGAGTCTACGAGTTATTATTAAACATTACCAACATATTAAATAATGCTGGTGAGCAACTGGGCCTAACAATCAACGTGAATAAAACTAAATGGATGACACTTGGACGACTAGTTCACTCTGAATCAGTGATACAGTTAAATGGTTGCAATGTGGAAAAGGTGGAAAGATTTAGATACCTCGGCAGTATTCTCACGGAGACTCTTGACCCAGATGTAGAGGTTAAATGCAGAATTGAAGCAGCAAGAACTGCGTTCATTAAAATGAAATCCCTCTTCTGCAATGACAATATCAGCTTAAAACTAAGGCAGAGAATGCTAAAACGTTATGTGTGGTCAGTCTTGCTCTATGGATGTGAAACATGGACCTTGAAACTAAATACCATGAACAGGTTAGAGAAATGTGGCTTCACCGGAGAATGATCAAGGTCCTATGGACCGACATGATCACCAACATAGAAATTCTCAGGCGGGGTAGAGCAGATAGAGAACTGCTTACATTAATAAAAATCAGGAAAATTTCATATCTGGCTCATTTACTTCGAGGGGAGAAGTAGCATTTGCTCCATTTAATATTGAAAGGCAAGATAGAGGGTCGCCAAGGGCCTGGTAGGAGACAAATGTCTTAGCTGCGTAATATACGAGAGGGACCGGCATTAGAAATGCGGAGGAGCTATTCCGGGCAGCGCAAGACAGAGAGACATTTTCAAGAGTGATCGCCAACGTCGGGGGGATCTGATACGGCACACAAAGAGAAGAAGAACATATTAAAAAAAAATACCCGGTTACCGGGTATTTCAGGTTAGTTAAGGTATTTTTAATAAGAGCGCAATACTAATGACGTCTACACAAACACAAATAGTTACCAACTCACACAAAAGTGTATTCATTACAAAGCCTTTACTCTATTATTTCCGAGTTGTTTTGTTTGTGTCCGGGTTTATTTGAGGAATGGACGGTAAATTATATTTCTGTTAATAATTACGGAAAATAACGGATGTTGGAATGTGAATGCTTGTCACGATAGTCGGATAAGTGAAGAATAATTTATATTTTAGCCAACCTAGGAATTTCACGACAGTATTTATAATTTTTACTATTAAAATCGTAATTGTTCACCGAAGATGTCCAACTGTCGATCGGATATCATCGGCTATCTTCGTAATTTTTTTTTTTTTTTTTAACTTTATTTATTCTCATTTCTTTGTACATATAATGTATAATAGCAAATAGTATACATATAATAACATAATATATAATAACAAATAGTATGAACAAGAAATGAAAACCCACTAAGGCACTGCCTGAGTGTGGGTAATATTAAAACAAAATTTTATAATTCTAAGTACCCAAAGTATAAAATAGACTTAAAAAACATATAAAATATAAAATTAGTATTTCATAGGTAGAACAAGTGAAAAAGGTTTTTTTTTCAGCTATTATAAAATATGGAAAAAACATACTGTTTTTTTTTTTTTTTAGTTATTGTAAAAAAATAAACAGAAAACATATTGTAGTACAGTTTAGAAAGTTACAGAAAGTGTGTTATAAAAGGAAGGATAAATTTATAGAAATAGCGTTTCAATATCTATATTATTCAACCATAATTTTACCTCTTTTACATATTTTATCATTTTATTTATCATTTGAGTTTGTAGTGGTAGAAGGTTAAATGAACGAGGACCAATGAAACTGCTATGTGTCTGCAATAATTTAGAATTGGTTTGTGGGGTGTAAAATATATTATTTATTCTTTTGCTCATTCTGTTTTCATTTATTTCGAAATTATTTTTGTTTTTAAATACATATTTCAAAGTTTGTAATATAAATAATTTACGTATATTAAATATTTTAGTTTCTTTGTATAATAAGTTAGTCGAGAATGTTTTATTTTTGTTATATATGACTTTAATTATGTGTTTTTGAATTATTTGTAGAGGCTTAATAAATGTATCAAGTGCACCACCCCATCCTATAATGCCATAAGTGATTGATGATTGCACTAGGGAAAAGTAGATCATTTTCAATTTTTCAATGTTTAGTACTTCCTTAAGTCTATAAAATATGTAGGTCAGATATCTTAATTTAGAAGTAATTCGATTAATATGTGTTTTCCAATTAAGATTTATATCTATTGATACTCCTAAATATTTTATATTTTCGACATTAGTGAGTTCGTTGCACATGAAGCACATTTCTTGATTGCAACTAGTATTATGGATTCTAATTTTAAGGTTGTCTGTAGGTTTATTTTTAATGGTTTTATAAAAAGGCAAATAAAATGTTTTGCTATAATTTAAAACGAGTTTGTTGTATTTTGGCCATGTTGAAACCATTGAAATACAATCAGTTGCTTTCGAAAAAGTTTCTTTCCAATGATTACCATCCACTATTATTGCCGTGTCGTCTGCGTAAGAAACAATTTTACCAGGGATTACAAAATTACATAAATCATTAATATAAATTAAGAATAAAATCGGGCCTAGCACAGTTCCCTGTGGAACTCCATTTTTTATCTTTGACTCTGAACTATAATTATTCCCAATTTTTGTTTTTTGTGTTCTGTCTGTAAGATAGTTAGAGAGTAGTTTTAATGTGTCTTTTTTGAAGCCGAGTTGATTTATTTTTGTAATGAGTAAATTATGATTTACGGTGTCGAAAGCTTTTCTTAAATCTAGGAATATGGCAAGACATTTATTTTTTTTATCGATAGATGAGTATATCTTTTTTGTCAATTCATATATCGCATCCTCGGTGCTTAGGTCTTTACGAAAGCCGTATTGGTTTTTCGATAGAATTTTATATTTTTCTAAGTGTTCAACGACTCTAAACTTGATGCATTTTTCGAGTATTTTCGAGAGATTTGAAACAAGAGATATAGGTCTATAATTGTCTAATTTATACGTATCTCCAGATTTATGAATAGGTATTATAGTGGATATTTTAAATTGCTCTGGAAAATGACCATTTTTGAGGCATAAATTAAAAATATGTTGCAATGGAGTTAGGACATGTTTTTTTATTTTTTTTAGCATATCACAAGATAATCCATCATTTCCCTTAGAGTTGGATGGTTTTAGGTTATCAATATATTTTTCAATTTCATTAAATGTAACAGGAGAAAAATGTTCTATAGAGTTAATTGAATCATTATTTGAATCTAATTGAGGATATGTCTCCATATAAGCATCATTAACATTAATGCCTGATGATTCAAGTACTACGTCTACTACATTTGTAAAATAGTTATTAAAGCTTTCTGCAATGGTCGATTTGTTAGTTATTATTTCATTATTTATTATAACCTCATTTATAATATTTGAAGACATACTTTTTTTGTTGGCAATTTCATTTATAATATTCCAAGTTTTTTTAGGATTATTTTTAGCATTTTCAATTTGTATACTATAGTATTTCTTTTTGCAGTCTCGTATCAGCCTATTGAGTAAGTTACGATACATTAGATATTTTGTTTTCAGATAAGGCATTGTTCTGAGATTATTCTTTTGGCAATCTATTTGATATTTAAACATTTCTCTATATAATTTATCTCTTTGTTTAATTGATATAATTAATCCAACTGTTATCCAAGGCTTAATTTTTCTATATTTATTGTTAGTGACAACTATTTTACTTTGACTTTTTAGAGTATGATCTCTCAGAATTTTATAAAAATTCTCTAGTGCAAGATGTGGATTTTCTATTGATATCACATTTTCCCAGTTTTCTGACCGAAGTAAAGAGTTTAGAGTTTCATAATCAATGTCTACTTTTTCTAGATTTTCAGAATTTCGGTTTAGAGGAGTATTTTTGAAATGATGTCCATAAAAGGTCGGGTAATGATCTGTGATATTTGTTTCAAGAATTGAAGAGATGATATTAACCGCCTTGTGCGACTTGACAAATATGTGGTCTAAACATGCCGAGTGACATAAGGTTACTCTTGTTGGTGAGTTAATATAAGACATTTGTCCAGAGCTAGATAAACAATCAAGATACTCATTTTGACAATTCACATTTGTATTATTATCATTAATATTTATATTAATGTCTCCTGTCACAATGGAAAAAGTGAAATTGTTTCTATCAAGTTTACTAATAAAAGATTTTAGTTCTTTTACAAATAAAAAATCATTTAAAGAAGGGGATCTGTATATGGCAAGAATATGATATTTATAGTTGTTTTGACAAAAAGTTACTTTTATTGCATTGGCTGTTTTAAATTCAATAAATTCAGCGGCAACATTTTTTAGAGAATTATGACAGAAGACAGTAACTCCATCATGACCAGTATGCTTACAGGCAGATGAAATTGTTGTATATTCTGGTAAGTTATATGGAACTACTTGTTTCATTTGAGTTTCAGTTAAAACAATTATGCTTGGAGAAAAATCTAGGTTATTAATAAGTATACAGAGCTCATCGAAGTTTTTCCTTATACTCCTAATATTCATGTTTAAGATCGAGAAATTGACATTTTTAAATAGGTGATTTAGTTCACATGGGTTTTTACATTTATAATTTTCGTGTATATGGTTTTCTTCAGACATTTTGAAAGATTGATAGTAGTTTGCTAGTAGTTTGGTTTTATTATCCTTTATTCGGAGGGGATGTCTTCTGGCGTTCTTATGAGTAAGATTGGAGATGTTTCGTTTTTCCTCATCCATATTTTTCCATTTTTTGCCCATATAAATTTGTACCCAAGTCTTGACGATTTAGCTAGGTATAGTAGGTGTTTATTAAATTGGGTCAGTTGTTCGTTAATATATATTGTGTTGTTTTCTTCAAAATTTATGTTTTTTGCGTATAAAATACCATATTTTTTTTATGCGCTATAATTACTTCTTTACTTTCTTTGTTTTGTAGAGATACTACTATGGCAGTATTTTTGTTCATCGGGTTTTTATTTTTGCTTCTGAAAATATTTGTCACGTTAATCGTATCTTTATCACATTTGAGTATGTCTATTATATTATTGAATACATTTGTGATATTTTCATTTTCCTTAAAAGGAACACCCTGTATTTCAATATTGTTTTGTTTTTCATTTTGCTCCATTTTATTAATGTGTAGTTTTATTTCTTTATTTTCTGCTTGAAGTTGTTTAATGAGTATTTCTTTATTTTTGTTTTTTTCTTCATATTCGTCTAATTTCTCACAGCAAAATTCGACGGACTTCTTAAGTTCTTTTATTTGTTCGTTAAAAGATTTCATAAGTTGATTGGTTAATTCATTAAATTTTTTTTCAATGCATTTGATCATTTTATTAGTCATTGTGTCTTCTTCTTCTGAGTCGCTAGATGGCGCCTTTTTTTGAGTTTGTCTCTTCTGCTTATTCATTTTGTAAAATGGTTCGATGATCGGATATATTTAATTTATAAATAAAATGTACGAATTTTATTTTTAAAAATAAAAATTTTCTGTCGGCTGCAGTAGGATTCGAACCGAGGTCGCCAGAAATGTCTGCGCAAACTTGGTCAGTTGTTGATACCACTGACCCACGAAGACCGTGAAGTGACTCGTGAAAATACCGGACTATAATAGGAACCGAGTATCTCAGAATTAAAAATAATTGTTTATTGTTGTGTTCACTGATTGCTGTTAATGGTGAATGATCACTTCAATTGTTCAACTGTCACTTCAATTTATTATTAGTTCACAAATGTTTATTTTAATATTTCTTAGTATATAAGTTAGTTTAAAATTGAAATCCTTCACTGTAAATACTGCTAAAACTTTTTACTTTGTGTTTCATGGGTTATAAACCATATATTTTTAAATGTTTGTTCGGAGCGATTAAGATGCGTGTATACTGTGAATATACTTAGTATTGTTATTGGTTCAAGTATATGGTAATATTGTTAATGGTTCAAGTATTAGAATTGAATGGGTGACATAATATATCTCTCTCATGTTGTACAACTTTACTGACCTCCATTGAGACTACCTATAACTACCTGTACTAAAGACATCTATTGAGATCGTTTTTGTGAAAAATCATCTCAACGGCTGTGCATAGTGCACAGTGTACCGTAACTTTATAATATATTTCTACAATCTTACATCTAACTACAGACTAGACAAACCATTATAAAAACAAATGGCTTAAAATTGCATCCACCGGTCCATTGATCATTGATACGAAACCATAATATGCACAATAATTTCACCAATGAACGAGACGTAAAAATGTAGCTACGTACAATGCTTTAATTATACTCTGTACAGGCAGAAAATATACAGGACCATAACCCCTTTGAAATATCATCAAAAGTTTAAAAAATTTTAACTAGCCCATGACCTAGTCTAACATAACCTATTTAACCATTTTTTCATAACTTTTAATGACTTTTTAAAGGAGGTGTCGAACTCGCATGACTCTGAGTTGTCCGGTCACCACAATTTCCATATTTGTAAAATAAATAATTTCAAAAGAAATGGTAGAAAAAAATCAATTAAAGAACACGTAACAAGAAACCATTTTACCCCACCGAGTGTAAAAATTGACCAAAAATTAAATTGATTAGAGTTTAACAATTTATTATGAACGCACTTCAAGGATGAACAATGAAAATATTCGGGTTTTTTTAAATCTAATGACTTTCCACATCTCATGCATCTCTCAGAAACCTCTCAACCAATTTTTTAAAGCATTTTTTTTCATGGACCACTTATATGTAGGTTTTTTGTCTCAATGAACTGTCAACTTTGATAAACATTTTGTGTTATTTCCTCTTTGCAATTAAAGCTCGATAAATTAAATATTTCTAAACGCATTTGAATACTAAAAACTCTTTTCAAAAGGTGATGAAATTTGCTATCATATTGTATTATTACAAATATTTAACTATTAAAATTTGTAAATAATATTAGGTCCTTACATATAAAATTGGCGTTTTGCCGTACTGGCAACTTGATCTCAAATATCTTCTCTTTGGTTAGTAATTCCAAATTTAAATTTATTCAGCTATTTGCTCATGTATTTGTGTTTCGAAAATTATTTTTTGGTTCCAACGTTTTCGTTCTGGAAATTTCAACCTGCAGAACAAGCCCCGTGGACGCCGGAGACCAAAGTTAATAATGAAGAATTGAAGGCTATTGTGGAAGCGGATCCATCGCAAACCACGTTAAAGTTAGCTGCTGGCTGCAGTGTTAGTGATAAAACTGTTTTAATCCACTTGAAGCAAATTGGGAAGGTTAAAAAGCTTAAAAGGTGGGTACCTCACGAATTGAGTGTAGAAAATCAACAAACGCGTGTTAGAACGCTAGACCACACACTGCACAACAAACCAAATTAGAGGAGCTTCAATTGGAATGTCTAAGACATCCACCGTACTCTCCGGACCTTGCCCCAACAGATTACCATTTTTTTTTCGAAATTTGGATAACTTGGAAAAAATTCAACTCCGATGGGGCAGTCCAAACCGCCTTCAAAGATTTTATTGATTCCCGTCCGAATGGTTTTTTTAGTAAAGGGATCGATGAACTACCTATGAGATGGCAAAAGTGCATAGATAGCAATGGTACATACTTTGATTAAATAAATATATTATATTTAAAAAAATTATGTTCATCCCATACAAATTCATGTTTTGAAAATTATTTTCGACGGCAAGCTGATAAGCTAGCATCTGAATTTCATGATTGGTTAATCTGAAGTCTTTTTTTTTTTTTTTTCTTTTTAAATTTATTTATTTAATGAAAAGAACATGGTTTAATGAATTTCTACGCCAATGAAGAGTACTAGCTCTTGAGCTTGGCATAGGAGTTATTTTACACTATTTCATTTTTATAACGTACATTTTACTTACAGTATACAATAAATCTAAACTATATATAAATATAATACATAAACTACTATTATTTCATTTTTATAACATACATTTTACTTATAGTATACAATAAATACTAACTATATATAAATATAATACATAAACTACTATTATTTCATTTTTATAACATACATTTTACTTACAGTATACAATAAATACTAACTGTTTGGTTCTGAAACAGTCTTTTAGAAAACTAAATCCATTTTCCTCAAGTCCTTCAGTAATCATGCATTCCTTTCTCTTCCTCCTTTCCTCAAAAGTCTCTACCAGGAGAAGAAGATGAACCTACCTACATGAGGAAATAATGGAACAATATTATCGCCCAAGTTTGCCCTACTTACTTGGGCAATTGAATTTTGTTCGTGACATGGGTCACAGCTCTCTCGTGGATAATATTGCAAATATCGCAAGATTTCGTCTTTTTATCGTAAAAAACTGTCGTTCGTAGAAGCCTGGTGTTGTGTCAGTGCTGAAAGCCAGGATCGATCCTGCATCACCGTAGTACGCCGTCAAAAGGTAAGAGACTTCCTTTCATTTCCTATTTCCTTACGATTGAATTTCAAAACACAATTATTTGGTATTTACTCAAAACAAAAAAGGGATTTACAGTCATCTTTTCATGTCTCGGTATCGGCCGTGACATTTTTGGTTCCTCTCGCCGGATATTTTCGTTTTTTGTCGTTTTTTTTGGTAGACGTAATTTTGAAGCCAGAGTATTGTGTTTTGAAGTTTGAATCATTCCATTTCGTTGACCTTTTTCCGGTTTTATGAGCTGTTTCAGAATTATACATTTAATCGTGAATATTGGATTAGCATTTTAAATTTGAATTGGTTATTGTAGTCGTTGGGCGGCTTAACATTTGAATTCATAGATGGTGGGTACCTTGTACGTAGGTACAAATTAATCGCAGCCGCACGTCGGAAGTTGGTAGGTACCCAAAGCCAAAGCGTTCTCGCAACATTTTCGTATCTCGTGTCGGTAACGTAGGTCGCGTTAGTTTATCGCGTCAGCTGTTTATAACAGCGGACATTAATATTTTTGTTTACAAGTTGACATTTGTTTGACAGTGTTTTATTATTTGGTTTGTTGTTAAAAATATTCATATTGGCAGCTAACACCATTAAGTACAAACTAGCACTGTTAGATATGGAAAGTGTGCGTTCTTCTGCTATCAAAGCTATAACAACGTTGAATATTGTTGATAAAAATATATTCAAAGCACGTTTTTCGGATGTATCTGATATTAGAGATAGTTTCGTCGCTTCACATATTTTAATTGAATCAAATAAGAAAGATGAATTAGAAATTAAAGTTTTGCAAGAAAAATATACTGAAATCCAAAACATGTATTACGAGATTCAGTCGTATTATAACCAATTATTTCCAGAAGTTTTGGAAAGTGAATCGGATCACTTAATAGCCAATAATAATGTTTCGTTGCCAAAATTAAAATTGATTATTTTCTCTGGAATATCAACAGATTGGACAAATTATATAAACACCTTTAATTCTTTGATCGATTCTAATATTGGTTTGAGTTCTATTCAAAAAATGCATTATTTAATAAGTTCCCTTTCGGGTGAAGCCTTAACATACGTTAAACATTTGCCGATTTCTGAGGAAAATTATTGAACAATATTATCGCCCAAGTTTGTCCTACTTACTTGGGCAATTGAATTTTGTTCGTGACATGGGTCACAGCTCTCTCGTGGATAATATTGCAAATATCGCAAGATTTCGTCTTTTTATCGTAAAAAACTGTCGTTCGCAGAAGCCTGGTGTTGTGTCAGTGCTGAAAGCCAGGATCGATCCTGCATCACCGTAGTACGCCGTCAAAAGGTAAGAGACTTCCTTTCATTTCCTATTTCCTTACGATTGAATTTCAAAACACAATTATTTGGTATTTACTCAAAACAAAAAAGGGATTTACAGTCATCTTTTCGTGTCTCGGTATCGGCCGTGACACTAACTATATATAAATATAATACATAAACTACTATTATTTCATTTTTATAACATACATTTTACTTATAGTATACAATAAATACTAACTATATATAAATATAATACATAAACTACTATTATTTCATTTTTGTAACATATATTTTGCTTAGTGTATACAATAAATATAAACTATGTTGTGATGTTAATTTTGATTTGACATGAATCGAAGTTACAACATTTTGATTGGTGATGTTATGGTTGTTAATTTTTTTTTAAAGATTAATTTGACTTTTTTCTTGAATGTTACGAAATCTGTTATTTTTTTAATTTCTTCGGGAAGATTATTAAAATGTTTTATGCCTTTGTAAATATAATTATTGTGCATTTGTTGTGTTGAAAACAGAGGGATGTGAATGTTAAATTTATGCCTTAATGATGAGTTGAGTTTAAATAAAAATTCTTGTCTCTAATATCTTTACATGGCTGACAAGTTCTCTTTCAATCGCGACTGGTATTGAAGGCTTAAATCTTTTGAGTCGTCTTTTCTCTCCGGTATTTATAGTTTCATTTGAACTCAAAGCATGTCTTCGTGAATAGCTTGAGATATTTTGAATAGTTTGGAAGATCTCAGTGATCCCATCTCCTCATTTCCTACAGCGAATACTGCAAGATTCATTGAATGAATGTTTTATTATTACCGTGACTATTCACGGTTACGGTACCGTGACGGTAAAAAAGGTTATAAACTTCCGTTCCTTAATGCTATAATGCTGCAGCTCTTTCAAAACATGACATACACAATGTAATGTAATTCCTCCAAAGGAAAAAAAGTGATCATTTTCTTGCATCTCTCTCACACTGTGCCGTGACGTCTCCATAGACCCCTACAATACATAACGTACTTACCCCTACGTACTAAGTATGGAATATAGTAACAAGGATAATATTGAAGTCAAATGTCAATGCGTTGATGGTTTAGCTTTTGTTCTTACACATATACATAATGCTGCAGTTCTTTAAATAACAACAGTAAAAAATGAGACAAACGGTGAACGTATGTCTGCACCCCCCAAAGAAAACATACAATCATTATCAATTTGGGAGGCGGGTATGGGTACCGCCGCCCAGAAACCATTTAATGGATAACCAACACCTCTACCATAGGTCATCCCAAGTGGTTCGCTACGTTTGGTGACTTAGCAGGGGTGCCCAGGTTCAAGGGGTGAGGTTTATCCGGGTCTTGGCGGCGTACGGCCCACCAGCTGCGTATGGCAGGTCGCATCGGGAGGGAATGGTTGAGGGTGTCCTTTGACTTCTCCAGTCGTACTCTCTCGGAACCTTGCACCGCAGTGGGAGAGATGGATTCATACATCCGTCCCACCTAGACACACTGACCTCCAGATTCCTACTTACTCCTAATACTCTTTTCCTTCCCCGAACTTCCCTTCGATATTTTTTTTACATTAGCTCCACACAGGAGGCCCGGAGGAAAATATTTTCCCTCAGGACCTATGACATCTGAGATGCTGTGTGGAGGGTTTTTTGAGGAGAGAAAGGAATGAACGTTGGTCTTGAAGAGACTCATGTCGTAGAAAGGAGGGAACACAGAGGCCGGCAAATCGTTTCACAGCCGAGCTGTTGCACACAGGACGAGTCGAAGAAGTTACCCGTTCTCATGTGACAAATGTTAATCGTGTACATATGTTGGACGCGCGTTTGGCGTGTTTCCCGACTACGCACCGTTGCCGAAGGGATAAATGACATCATGAGCAACTTTCCCTGATATACCGGTAGAACAAGGATAGCATTCCCACACAACGCATGAGTTCCAAAGATTGCAACCCGTTTGTAAAATTAGGAGAATCTATCAAACGGACTGCCCGTTTCTACACAAAGTCGAGGGTTTTTTCAGGTATTTTGGGGCTCCAGACCAGAGGTGGCTACCAAATTCAACCGTGGGGCGTACTTGTGATTTGCAAAGGGTAAGCAATTGTGTACAGTAGGCCCAGTAAAAAGCTTTCTGCTAAAGCTAACTTTTTGGAATCTGACTGGAAAATACAAATTGAAATTAAATTCTTGCCACCTCCAAGGAAACTAACTCTTCAGAAAGGTAATCAAAAACAGTCGCCTCTCCATACACTGTCAAAGACCCGTGAAGCAATTACACTCAAGCGGGCATTTTATTAATACCTTTATAGTCAATGGAATGGTGGAGAAAGTATCACAAATAGTGGTTGGATAAAATCCTCACATCCTAGAATTTACAATATCCAATAATTGAGGCGATAGCACTTTGGTAAGGCAACCTAAAACTGGATATTTAACCCCTCATGCTTATTTGTTCGCTTTTGGAAACAGCTCACATAGGTTTCATAGAAATATTTGTACCCCCTTTCTGTCATGGTGAGAAATATGGTATAAACGGTGTTATGAAGAGAAAACACTACGCTTTTTATTAAAATCTAGAAATTATCAAAACAAAATATGCACCTCTATGAAACCAAAGTTTATACATGTATAATATAAATAATGATTGTATGTAAAGCTTAAGAACATATTAGGAATAACTTTAAAAAAAGAATTACATAAATTTTGGCATTTGATTATAAAATGACCTCGAAGAGTATAAATTAAAATAAAAATGCTCTGAAGGGTGTAATAGCAAGAAATAAAAGTATAATCAAATTATTATAGGTAATTAAAGTAGACTTCGGTAAAATTAATATTGATTGAAGAGATATAATAGTTTAGCCTTTTTGTGATAGATCTGCCACATCTGCGTATCTATTACTAACTTCATGCGACCTAGGTACAAGCGAGTGTTTCAAATACTCGGTCCTGGTATTATTACATTTAAACGGGATTTTGGAACGAGTAAATGTCGTAAGAAAACGAAATTCAATGACATTAATTAATCAGGGCTATCTATAATACCATTTACAAATTTGAACACAAATATTAAGTCGGATATAATGCTTATATTTCAGAATTTTAATAAATTTAAATCTTTCATCAAGAAATTATAGTTTTTGTTTTCAATAGGAATACTGAGTGTAGAATTAATGCATCTTAAGAATTTTTCGATTAAATCCGAGTGTATTTTAAAATGCGGAGACCAGATCGAGGAGTTATATTCGACTGACTTCAAACTAACGAAGCCAAGCATTTAATTCCCTTATTATTTATTTAAAGAGTTTGTGAGACGAACTCGAAGTTGCCTATTGGTTAAACTACTTTTTCTTCTGCTCGACCAACTTACCGATCGTAGTGTCAATATTACAAACAAACACAAACACGTGCATAAAACGATTATACCTACAGAGTTATATGTTCAACCCTTCCTTGCTGATGTTAAAACCAAGGGTTGAATTCCACACCGTACAGTTTACAAATACTAGACGTCGACAAAAATTCGAAAAAACGGCAACGCAGCTATCGTCGCCGTTTATCAACCGTTGAATATAACTGTTTGGTTTTAAAATGAGAATATGCTTAAATTTTACCAGGATATCATTTATCTAGTTCTTACCTCTCCCTAACCATCACCTTGCTGGAAAATTATTTAAAATTTAGAACAATGGCAAGAAAAATATTTTGAATTTTAGTGCATTTGTTTTTAAAACAGAACAAGATTTGGGATCACCTTGTAAGCAAGTTGTTGGTGGTTTTCGTGTACACAATCACATTTTTAAGTAAAAAGAAGTAATTTGATCATCTCGGAAGTACATAATATCGTTTTGTACTCATCCGTTTTCTGTAGCGATTATTATCTGCAAACCTTTTTGTTTACTTTAATTTTTTATCTGAATACCGCACAGAGTCCCAACTGTTGTGATTATTTTTTTATTGGTTTTCAAGGTACAATCCCGTTAAACCGCAATAAAGCAGTTTGTCAACAGGTTGTTAATGTTCAGTTACAATTTAAACATACGTACATAATATTATTACTATAACTATACAGATTATCACAATTAACACACATGAATTAAAATAAACTATCTCTATTTAGCAGCCATTGTTTCAGCATATATCTGAATCTATTTGTAGAATCGCAAGTTTTTATATTAATTGGTAACATGTTAAGTATTTTTGGCACGTTATATTCCAGGGTTTGCCGTCCGTAGTTATTATTATATGTATTTTGGAACAAGCATTCCTATATTATTTGTGAACCTTGAATTATAATCATGTTCTATTTTCCACTTATAATTAGACTCAGACATATGCTGAATCAATATTTTGCACTATCGCTCTCAGCCGTTTACAAATTTTGTTTATTTGCATATCCCATTTGAAATTACAATCAACAGTCACTCCCAAATAAACATATTTACAAGTTCACTACTATCGCACATGCAGGGGTGCAAAATATTTAATGAATACATGTAAAGTCATGAGATATTATTTTAGGCGTTTTCTGAAATGAAGCATGTGGAGATTGCGATATATTGTGAGGCTTGAGCTAGTGGGGAGGGAAGGAGATGGGAAAGAGGAAGGTGGAGAATTACCTTGCTATTCAGATCTGGTCACCTAACACGTCCATAGCCATTTCGTTTCATTTCTGAATGGTGGTCTTACAACAAGGCTATATTGAGAGTATTTTTCATTCAACAAAAAGGCGATACTGAGAGTATCTTTCACTCAGGAACGTGCTATAAATATACTATTTATTATTTTAAATGAATAAATTGTGAAATAACTCAAATTAATTAAATAAAATATAATTGCCAACGCCGGGATTTGAACCCGCGACATTCGGATTGCCGGTGGAGAGCCTCACCACTCACCATTCGATGCAATATTGCTTCGAATTTTCGTTAATAGCATTGAGCGTTGACGGTATTCAACAATTATTTTCAATGGTTGGTTTTATTTTAAGGCTATACTAGTACAGAGTACACCCCTCTACGGGGTTCAGGATACAGGGTGGTGTTTACGCTACAGGGTAGTCTGCCTGAAGGCTTACAGGGTCTTATGATACAAGTTTGTCGGTCGGGATTAATTCACTGTACCCTTAGTTCTGTAGGAAACAGGGCGTGATGTTAGCAGGGTGAAACAGATCAACTCTTGTTATTTGTGGAAAATGGCCTTTATAAATATTGAACTGCGATTTAATGAAAAATGTAGTCATTATTTATTTACCGTTAAATACACATAACCACCGGAGCGCCTTTTGCCACAATATGGCAATATTTATAAAACCTCGGTTCAGTGTGTCCTTTTTATTCCATGAATACCGCACAAGAGTCCCAACTGCTCCCGTATGGAGCCAGTGAGACTATGGCATCCCCAATTAGGGTATGTTGTGAGGCTGAAGGTAATGGGGGGGGGAAGGAGATAGGGAAGAGGAAGGTGGGGAAGTACCTGGCTATTCAGATCTGGTCACCAAACACGGCGAAAGCCACTTCAGGCAACGTTTCAATTCTGAAGAGTGGTCTTACACCAGGGCGATACTGAGAGTATCTTCCACTCTGGAACGTGCCGCAAATATACTATATATTATTTTAAATGAATAAATTGTGAAATTCACAAATTAATCCAATAAAATTTATTTGCCACGCCGGGATTCGATCCCACGACCTTCGGAATGCGAGTCAAGCGCCTTACCGCTGCACTACGCCGGTCGCCGGTCCTGGCACCCCTGCTAAATCACCAAACGTAGCGAACCACTAGGGGTGACATATGGCAGAGGTGTTGGTTATCCAATAAATTTGTAAGTAGAAGTTTATAATTTTATAAATCCTACGAATATGTGACAATCGACAAAATATGCGTGAATTAATTGACTATATGGAACTATTGTCAGTTTGTATATCTCCATATTAAAATTCGGAGGTATGATTTTTTTAATGTGGGCGGAAATTATTCAAAATTATCACCAAAAAATCTCGAGCAATCGGAGATTTTTTTTTTAAATTGTACTGTCGCTCCAATGGATAATATATCATTTAAAAATATATATTCCAAATTAATTATAAACAGTTTGGTAATTCAACATACTATTATCATTCACAATGGGCTATTGTAAACCAAAAATTTAAAAGCCTTGTACCTTTTTTAATTTTTTGGGAGGCGGGTGTGGGTATCGCCACCCCGGAAATCTTTTATTAGATAACTAACACGTCTGCCGTAGGTCACCCTAATTGGTTCGCTACGTTCGATGACTCAATAGAGACACTCTGGTTCATGGGATGAGATTTGGTGGGGCTTGACTGCGGGTGCGTTTGCCCATCAACTGCCTGGCTGACCGCATCGGGAGAGAGTGATTGAGGGAGACCTTTTGACCTCTCCAGCAGGACTCTATCGGAACATCAGCTTGCACAGCGTTGAGAGAGATCGATTCATATGTCCGTCACTCCTGAACATGCTGACCCCCAGATTCCTACAATCCTTAGAGATATAATATGTGTATAAATGTATATTTATGTGCATGTATGTATGTACGTATATGCATATGTATATATTTATGAGTGTGTAGAGTATGCACACGTTTACATATACATATATATATATGTATGTGTACACGTAAGTGTGTCTATTTCCTAATATTAGGACCTTACACAATTACACATGAAATTGGCGTTTTGTCGTACTGGCAATTTTGATCTCAAATATCTTCTCTTTGGTTAGGAATTCCAAATTCAAATTTATGCAGCTGTTTACTCATGTATTTGTGTTTTGAAAATTATAATTCATTTGTTTTTTTCTTAATTGTTTTTTTTTCTTTGCGTCACTTAGTTTACAAAATGGAAAACTTGAAATATCGCGTTATTTACGAGTATGAGTTCCACCGTGGCACCAGTGCTGCAGAAATGGCTCGAAGGATTAATGATGTGTATGGCGACGGTGCCGCAAAAGAAAACACAGTGCGTTTTTGGTACCAACGTTTTCGTTCTGGAAATTTCGACCTGCAAAACAAGCCCCGTGGACGGCCGGAGATCAAAGTTGATAATGACGAATTGAAGGCTATTGTGGAAGCGGATCCATCGCAAACCACGTCCGAGTTAGCTGCAGGCTGCGGTGTTAGTGATAAAACTGTTTTAATCTACTTGAAGCAAATTGGGAAATTGAAAAAGCTTGAAAGGGTACCTCACGAATTGAGCGAAGCAAATCAACAAATGCGCGTTAGAACGCTAGACCACACACTTCACAACAGACGGCTACCAAATTAGAGGAGCTCCAATTGGAAAGTCTAAGACATCCACCGTACTCTCCAGACCTTGCCCCAACAGATTACCATTTTTTTAGAAATTTGGATAACTTCTTGCAAAGGAAAAAATTCAACTCCGATGGGGCAGTCCAAACCGCCTTCAAAGATTTTATTGATTCCCGTCCGAATGGTTTTTTTAGTAAAGAGATCGATGAACTACCTATGAGATGGCAAAAGTACATAGATAGCAATGGTACATACTTTGATTAAATAAATATATTATATTAAAAAAAATCGACTTTATGTTCCTCCCATACAAAACGCCAATTTCATATGTAAGGACCTAATATTTGATCCTTCTTGTTTTATGCACGTACGTACTTGTAATATTATTTATTATTATGTAAGCATATTAAGAATATTGAGATGAATGGTATGAATACCTTAAATTGGAATTGTAAAAATTGTAAACTTAATATAATAATTATATGTTATGTATTGTTTGGTTCTGAAACAGTTTTTAAAACTAAATCCATATGCCCTACTGACTAGTCCTTCATCGGTCATTTATTCCTTTGTCTTCCTGCTTTCCTCAAAAGTCTCTACAAGAAAAAGAAGAAGATGTTTTCTAACCTACATGAAAAAAAAAACAATATTGCCACCAAAGTTTTAAATTACCTACTTGGGCAGTTGAAAAATTGAAGTGACATTGGTCACAGCTCGCAATCCAAATATTGCAATTAATCGCATAAATTCCTATTTTATGAACTCAAACGCGTCGGTAACTGTTACATATAGTTGTGCCGTTATTGTGGGAATCTGCCAACACCAGGATCGATCCTAAAGCAGTGGAGGAAGCCATCAAAGGTAGGGACTGATTCCTTTCATCGCTCAATTCCTGTGATCGATATTTCAAAACGCAGTCAATTGTCTTGTACTAGCAAAAGTAAGATTTACAGTTCACATCTTATCGTGTCGTGGCACCGGTCGTGACATGTATTCTGTTTGCGAGCAAACAAATAAAATAAATTTAAAAATCCCTCGTACCTTTTTCCTTCCCAGCACTTTCTCTCCTTCCTTTCCTAAAAAGACCCTCCATGCAGCATCCTCAAAGACGTCTAAGGTCCTGAGGGGATTTTTTTTCCTCGCAGGCCTTCTGTGGGGAGCTAAAATATAAATTTCCACGAAATGTTGCTAAACATATTTTGTATATTTAGTTCTAACGCTATAAAAAATACCAAATATTTTGTTCTCCTGTAAAATATACGAGTATGTTTATTTATGTAGATACGAGAGGCCGGAGGTTCACGGTCGATTAACAGATTTCAATAAAAAAGGAAAAACAACTTCGAAGTAAGCTCTCAAATTCATTCCGCTTGTAAAACCCATAAACTTTCACGTTATTTCACGGGAGAGCTTTTTGTTCCTTTTAATCTCTAGTGAAGTGCTGTTTTTGTTGTATTAAATTTACATCATTTTTGAAATTTAAGGCACGGTCGAATAAATCAGATCGATTTAACTGTAGGTTTATACTCTCAGTATTACTCTCGTGAAATACCACCATTCAGAATTGAAACTTTCGTTTTAGATTTGTTTTAGGCGTGTTTGGTGACTGGATCTGAATAATAATATTCTTCTTTTAATCTCCTTCTTTCCATTTCATCACGTTCTCATTCACTTCATCCCAACAAAACAACCCTAACAGGGAAGCCATAGTTTCACTGGCACAGGATATGCAAATGTGCGATATGCAAACAAAAAAATTGTCATCTGATTAATATTTTTTTTATTTTATTTAATTATATATGCATATATATTACAATACATTACAAAATGATACTTTGTCTGTCCAACTGGGAAGGATGACCGTTTCAAGACAGCAAATTGTATTTTTAGTTCATAATATTCTTAACAAATGAATGGTTTCGTTCAAGATATCACAGGGATGAGCTTCTGTCAAGACCCTCCACACAGCATCCCCAAAGATGACATAGGCCCTGAGGGAAATTATTTTCCTCGGGGCCTCCTGTGTGGAGCTTATGAAAAAAAAGACAACTTTTGAGAGCATTAAAAATTGTATTCTGAACGAAGGGATGGTTTCTTTATGTCTTTGAAAGAATCGCAAAGATGTAATTTTTTTTCAATGAGTGGTTTCTTTAGTGAGATCACAAGTAGGAGATTCTTTCCAGACCATTTTAGAGAACATTTACATTTGTATAATTAGAATTTACACATTTATAAACCAATATATATGGCACATGAATTTCCAAAGTATTTATGACTATTTAATTTTATTTAACATTAACTCCACACAGGAGGCCATGAAGAAAATAATTTCACTCAGAGCCTGTGTCATCTATGGCAATACTGTGTCGAGGGTATTATTGAGGAGAGGAAGGAGTGTACATGGGCCTTGAAGAGTGTTGTGGAAATGATGTAGGAGGGAGGAAACACAAGGAGGTTCCTCAGTTCTACAGCCGAACTGTTGAACTCAAGAATGAGTTGCAGAAACGACCATTACGATGACAAGCGTTTGCCTACAGATGCTGGGTGCGCATTTGGCATACTTTTATTTATTTATTTACGCCCTTTTTCGGGGCTTTTTACATTGGTACGAAATTTACAAATTACACTATGATTAAATAATATATAAATACTACTTATTTCTTCAAAAAAGAAATATAATAGGTATTTTGCAACGAAATATATAGTATTTATTGTACATAACTGAACTGCCTATTTATTATTTTTTATTTGTTTAGAGATAAATTGAAGATATCCACTGACTTGGTATAATTATTTCCCTCCATTAGTATTCTGGGCAAAGAGGAAGACATATGGTAGTTAGTTCTAGAATTTCTGCACTGAAATAAATCCTGACTTCTGGTATTACGTAGTGGAATCCGGAAGCTTATCAATTCAAGCAATACCGGACTGTCAACTAAATTATTTAGAATTTTGTACAGAAATACCAAATCAGTGAAACTTCTTCTATTTTAAAATACTTCCTGACTATGCACTGATGCCCATAGGATCAATGACGCCTGTTCCTCGTAGCGTCTTTCTTTGAAATACCGATAGAACAAGGAAAGGGTTCCCATATTGACGCCTGGGTGAGAAAAGCCCATGTTAAGATAGATAAATCTATCAAACAGACCATCCGGCTTATGTTTACAATGCTTCACACTGGAGGCCCTGAGGAAAATAATTCCCATCAGGGCCTATGTCATCTTTGTGAATGCTGTGTGTGGGTATTTTTAGGAAAGGAAGGAGAAGAAGTTCTGGGAATGAAAACGGTGTGATGGGCAAGTAGGAAACTGGGGCTCAGCGTGTCCAGGAGTGACGGGCGTATGAATCTATTCCTCCCACTGCAGTGCAAGGCGATGTTCCGAGAGAGCGCTACTGCAGAAATACAAGACAAAAACAAAATATCCCCGACAAATTATCCTTCGACATAATATCCCAAGGATAATATATCCTACAGACAAAACATCCCCCGACAAGGAAGGAAGGACACAGAGCAAGGAACTTACAGTTTCGTTTCAAATTTTTAATTTTAAATTTGGCGCCGAATGGTTTTGTTGGGTTAGGTTAGGTTAGGTCAGGTTGGGTTAGGTCAGGTTAGGTTAGGTTAAGTTAGGTTAGGTTAGGCTAGGTTAGGTTAGGTTAGGCTAGGTTAGGTTAGTTTAGGTTGGGTTAGGTTAGGTTAGGTTAGGTTAGGTTAGGTTAGGTTAGGTTAGGTTAGGTTAGGTTAGGTTAGGTTAGGTTAGGTTAGGTTAGGTCAGGTTAGGTTAGGTCAGGTTAGGATAGGAGATAGGATATTTTGTCGGGGGATATTTGTGGTGTGTGTATTATCTAAGTACAGAAAAGTTGAGCTCGCTTTTGGTAACATAAGTATGCCCATAACACACTTCTAAGAGTTTATATGTTCACTGCATAAAATAAATGTATTTAATAAATCTAACAAAAGCCGGAACATTTCTAAACAGGGGCACTTTGAACATAACAAACGAAGTTCGCGTAAAACTTTACTTCAAGTTACATTTAATACAATTCGTCCACAACTCCTGAATAATCCTTTCAGATAACTTTACTTGTGAAAACACATAATATTCAACTAGTAGCTACTGGCAAAATTGGGCTCTTTTATAATTACCATCACGATTCACGGTTACGGTACCATAACGGCAAAAAAGTAAAAAAACATATTAATATGTTCCTTACAACAACAGTGCTGCAGCTCTTTCTTATACATTAAATAATGGTGAGATACACAAAATACGTGCGACTGTTAACTCCAAAATAATACTTTTTGGGATGGGAATTGCGTTTCATTGTCTTTAAATATGTTTTTTTTTTACATTCACTCCACACTATTTTTTTTCTCAGTTGTCTCATAGTCTCAGTTGCTTCCGTCTGGAGCCAGTGAGACTATGGCATCCCCAATTGGGGTATGTTGTGAGGCTGAAGGTAGTGTGGAGGGGAAGGAGATAGGAAAGAGGAAGGGGGGAAGTACCTGGTCAGATCTGGTCACGGCTTATGCCATTTAAAGCAACGTTTCAATTCTGAATGGTGGTCTCACACCAGGGCGATACTGAGAGTATCTTCCACTCTGAAACTATATTATAAATATATTAGATTTTATTTTTATAAATGAATAAATTGTGAAATAACAAATTAATCAAATAAAATTTATTTGCCACGCCGTGATTAGATCCCGCGACCTTCGGAATGCGAATCAAGAGCTTTACCGCTGGACTAAGCCGGCCGTCAGTCGGCCTATGTCATCTGAGATGTTTTGTGGAGGTTCTTTTTGAGGAGAGGAAGGATGAACATTGGTCTTGAAGATACCCATGTTGTAGGAAGCAGGAAACACAGAGCCCGGCAAATCACTCCACAGCCGAGCTGTTGAACACAAGAACGAGTCCAAGAAGCGACCCGTTCTCATGTGACAAATGTAAACCGTGTACATATGTTGGGCACGCGTTTGGCGTGTTTCCCGACTATGCACCGGTGCCGAAGGGATCAATGACGCTTGTAACAGACGTCTCTTGAAGCATTTACCAGATCTTGTTTACGTGAAAAATCACAGCTGGTCGCCGCACGTGTTCCTTTAAAATAGTACTGCCTACAACCTGTTCAGAGAAGAGTAAACAATTTATCGACAAGTCAATTCTTGCGACTGCACGTGTTATTCAAAACCAAAACACCTCGCATTATCACAAACAACAGGTGTGAAATGAGGTCAACCCATGCGAGAAAAACACTTCGTGTCTAAACTAGTTTGTTATTCAAACGAAATAGAGTACACAGGACACCTGCCTCAAACACCTGGAGTAATTAAGATAAACAACAGATGCAGAAATGAAAACATGTTTACGTTTTTCTTCAAAGCAGGTGTACGCAAAATTTAGTATAAAAACCGTCTGAAAATAAATATTTTATGTCATTATCCAAGAAACTTCCGAGTTATTATTATCTCCCGAAACCGAAGTGACGATCGGAGTCCAGCGCCCTATTGTTTATAGTATTTGTATGGAACAGAAAAGTGGTCTCATACAACGCTAGTTCCTAAAGATGCTCTAAAGATTGCAATCCGTCTGTTAAGATGGGAGAATCTATCAGACGAACCGCCCGTTTTATGTGAGCGTGGTTTATGATAATTATTGTATGTTTCCTTAAGGGGGGTACAGACGTACGTTCAACGTTTGTCTCATTTTCCACTGTTGTTATGTGTGTAAGAAAGAGCGGCAGCATTACATATGTTTAAGAATAAAAGCAATACCATCAGCGCATTAACGTTTGACGTTTTCGAATTTTTGGAATTCACTCACACTGCAATATTATCCTTGTGACAATATTCCATACTTTAAAAATTATAAGTAAGTAGTATTTGTAGAGGTCTACGGAGACGTCACGGTGCGGTGTGTGAGAGAGATGCAAGAAAATGATGACTTTTTTCCTTTGGAGGAAATAAACCTACGTGCATTGTTAATCTCATCTTTTGAAAGAGCTGCAGAATTATAGCGATAAGGAACGTATGTTTATTGCCTTTTTTGTCGTTTTGACGTCGACCGTGAATCGTTCTGGTTATTATAAAATCGCACATTATATTCAAACTTTACCACTTTAAATAATTAGTAGTTTATTTGTTCACATATACAATTTTTATATTTTGCAATGTAAGTGACGGCCCATGTCGTAGAATGGTTAGGCTTTTGACTCACAATACGAAGGTCGCGGGATCGAATCCCGGCATGCGCCAGGTGGCCCTGGGAAAAAAACTCTTATGGGTCTTTTTATGAAAAGGAAGGAGAGGAAATTCTAGGAAAGGAGAAGCTTCGAAGGTTAGTTAGGAATCTGGGGTCAATGTTTCTAGGAATGACGGATGTATGAATCCACCTTGCTACTGGCAAGGCGAAGTGTAGAGAGAGTCTGGCTGGAGAGGTCAAAAGGTCTTCCTCAGCCAGTATCTCCCGATTCAGCCCGTCCCACAATAGATGAACAAACGCATTCGCCACCTAGACCTAGACAAACGTCACCCCACAAACCCGGGCACCTCTTCTAAGTCACCAAACGTAGCGAACCACTTGTGGTATGGCAGGGTGATGGTTATTCAATAAATGGTTCCCGGGGTTCCCATGTTCCTAATGATATGTCAAAATTCCAGTTGCGGATTAATCTGCTGACGCATTTCGAAGAAAATCGTTCTTATAGTTCGAGGAAATTCGTATTTTGTAGGAATATCATTTGCTTATTACGAGGTTAAAACTAATCACAGCTGGGAACTCGCATACGTAATCACTAACTAACTAACCAATCATAATGCCGTTTCTCCGCAGGGGTAGGCAGAGAGGACGGACAGTCAAACAACCCGGTCTTGGCACACACTCTTTGCCTCATTCACATTCATACATCGTCTCATACACACTTTTCTATTATTATGACTCTTGACATGGTCAGACTCAAATATTATCTGATTTCACTTTAAATTTAAAACCAGTTTTGTGTTCTTAATGTAACGATTAAAAACCGGATTTATTGTAAACGGATTCATCTGCTGACACATTTTGAAGGAAACCATTCTCTGATTAGAAGTGCCGTTAAAAAATTCTTCTCTTGTTGCAAACTATGTATGTGCTGCCAGAAAAAACATTTTCATATTGTTTTCTGAGGATAACGTGAAAATTAGAGATGTGAAATAAAGATCCTCTGCTGACACAGTTGTAGCTTTTCGAAAGGCCTTATAAATTTCTAGTTAGTTAAAAGCAAGAAAATCTATGTGCGGCCCGTGGATGCTATTACAAACATTCAAATGGTCCCCGACGGCAAAAAGATTCCCGACCACTGCTCTAAATAAAGTCGAGTTTGGGTGGTTTTTCAGGTACATCCCTTAACACTTTATTTTGAATCGAATATATATACACAATTCTAATTTATTATAGCTCACTTTGAATACGTTTTTATCTATTCATCTGATAGTATCGGAACCGCACAAAAGCCAAACTAACCACATATTATTATTCCTCAATATTATGATATACGAGGACATAATATCTGAATGGCGGGGTTATGGGTTATGGGTTATGTGTCCAATAAAGCCTTTATCTTTAGAAATAACTTATTTCCCATTGTGAGAAGGGTAGTTATGGTGTTTGGGGTAAATTGGGGAAACTTTGAGGGAGCGTGCCAGTTTTAATAATGGCAATATCGCAGGTAAGTCGGCAGAATATTGTGGTGTTAAAATATTGAAGTTTTGTATTTTAACTATTATGGCTTAAACCAAAATTTTAGTAGATCGATTTGGGAGGTGAATGGGTGAGGTGAAGGGGTTCTATGACAGTCGATTCACCGACAATTATTCCCCCGGCGTATAACAATGTGCAATCGCTTTAGGGAAAATACGTTATCTTAATTACACAAAATATAACTAAGGGATGTGCATATCTACTTTAATACATGAAATATATTTTAAGTATTTTAGGTATTCCCGCGCAAAGGATTATTACATAATGTGCCGTTTAAAAAAAATGTGAAAAAATCGTTGATCGCAGGAAAAAATATTTTTTCAAATGTAGGTAATATTCCCTGCCCAATAAATGGACAAATAACTAACTAACTAACTAACCATCACACCGTTTCCCCGCAGGGGTAGGCAGAGAGGACGGACTGCCAAACAACTCGGTCTTGGCACACACTCTTTGCCTCACTCACATTCATACATCGTCTCATACATACTCTTCTATTATTCTGACATTTGACATGGCCCGTCTCAAGTATCTGGTTCACTTGATCGTGCAATGTCTTCCTCGGGCGTCCCCGACTTCTTCTATCATTCACATTTGCATCATATATTCTTTTTACACTACTTTCTTCGCTCATTCGTTCTACGTGCCCAAACCATCTGAGGGTACCTTTCTTAATTTTGCTTATTATACTTATATCAGCCTTACATTCTTTGCGGATATCCACATTTCTAATACGATCATACATGGTTTTACCACACATACGTCTCAGGGATCTCATTTCAACAGCATTCAGTTTACTTTCATCCTTCCTCTGCCAGTTCCATGCCTCACTGCCATACATCAGGGTAGGTACCAGGACTCCATTGTGGACTGCTAGCTTCGCTTTTTTGACAATTTTTTATTAGCGCCAACGGCATTCAGTCCTCCATTAATGGAGTTACCGGCATTTACCCTTCTTTCAATATCTCTATCAGCCTTCCCATCTCTCGTAAACATACTACCCAGATCAACAAACTCATCCACCTGCTCCAAGTATTCATAATACACAACTATATTGCACACTGTTTTTGTACTCTCTCTTTGAAACATTATGACTTTAGACTTACTTGACTTTGGACAAATGAAAAAATAAAAAATAGGATCTCCATGGTTTAAATCCTAATAAAAAAAATTCATGGGGTCATCGGCCGACCCACTTGGTTGTGGACGTTATGTTTGGGATCTTGGACTGTCGAGGGTTAATGGTATTTTTGAAGTCGAACTGAATATCTTTCACCTTTCAAATTGGTAAAAAATGAACAAAAAATTGCAATTTTAAACTAAATAACATTTCGGGGGATCAAGTTCGGGTCACCGGTATGGGTACCGCCACTCCGGTAACCATTTATTGGATAACCAACACCTCTTCCATCGGTCACCCAAAGTGGTCCGTTCGTTTGGTGACTTAACAGGAGTGCCCCGGTATGCGGGATGTGGTTTGTTTTGAACCTGGCGTCGGATGCCTTAGTCCAGCTAATGAGTGGCGGGTCGGATCGAGACAGACCGGTTTAGAGAGGTCCTTTGACCTCTCCAGCCGTACTCTCTCGAAGTCGTCATCTGCACCGCATTTGGAGGTACTGGACTACGACCTCCGTAGTCCAGTGGGTAAGACTCTTGACTCACAATCCGGAGGTCGCGGGTTCGAACCCGGCATGCGCAAATAAATTTTATTTGATTAATTTGTGTTATTTCACAATTAATTCATTTAAAATAATATAAAGTATATTTGCGGCATGTTCCAGAGTGGAAGATACTATCAGTATCGCCCTGGTGTAAGACCACCATTCAGAATTGAAACGTTGCTTAAAAATGGCTTTAGCCGTGTTTGGTGACCAGATCTTAATAGCCAGGTACTTCCCAAACCTTCCTCTTCCCCACCTCCTTCCCCTCCCCACTACCTTCAGCCTCACAACATACCCCAATTGGGGATGCCATAGTCTCACTGGCTCCAGACGGGAGCAGTTGAGATTCTTGTGCGGTATCACTGTAAAAGAAAAAAAAAATTCATATTAATTCATACGTCCGTCACTCTGGAACATACTTACACCCAGATTCCTACCCAACCATCAGACTCATTTCCTTAAAGAACTTTCTGTCCTTTCTTTCTTTGAAAAGACCTTCCACACAAAATCCCCTTAGATGACATTGGCGATGAGGAAAATCATTTTCTTATAGGCCTCCTTGTGGAGCTAATGCAAAAATAATCAAAGGTCGCAGTTTCAAAACCCGAAGTAAGTACTGTAAAAAATTGAAGGTCTTCACTCAGGAGATTTCTTTTGGGCAGACTGGTTTTTTATAAATGAAGCACTTTTTTGTTTTAACTTAAGTTCTTGATTTTTTATTGTTATGATTTGATATTTATAACTTATAACTGACGACAATAACTTTCCCCACCCAACGGACAAGGGTTCAGTAGTATTTTAAATTCTTAGTGCAAGTTTTCGTAAAGAAGTGAGTTAATTTTACTGATGCAAGCCTTTTTATAATGATTTCGTACATCTATATTTCCCTTGTTTGTTGGGTGAGAAAGGGACAAAAAATAAAAATAAAATGATTCTATCGACATCTAACGAACAAATCAGACAACTCTTGGATCGCAATCCAACCTTTGATGGTAACTCAAATCCATATCCATAATTGGTTTGAGTCCGGGGTCTAAATCCAAACAAGTACAATAATAAATGTTTTTCCTTTTTATTTTAAATGTGAAAGCATTTTTTTTTTATCTGAATTCAAAACAAGAGTCCCAACAGATCTCTACTTTCCAGACCAGTAAGACAATTGAATCCCAAAAGGGGTATTTTCACAGTTTCGTGACTTTTCATCACGCGACAAAACATCCCCGAGAAAAAAATCCTAACCTAACCTAACCCAACAAACCTTTCGGCGCTAAATTTAAAATTTAAATCGAAACTGTAAGTTCCTTACTCTGTCTACTTCCTTCCTTGTCGGGTGATGTTTGGTCCGTAGGATATTTTGTCCTTGGGATATTATGTTGAGTAATATTTTGTCGGGGATATTTTGTCACGGGATGAAAACACTCCGAGTATTTTCACAAACCATAGATACCACCAAAAAGGCATGAAAAATTTAAGTATGTGTAATTTTAGGTGACCGGACAACTCGAAATGAAACCAACTCAGAAACACCTCAGAAAGTTCATTAAGAGTGATGATAGAAAAATTGTTTAAGTTAGGTTAGGGTTACCGGCTATTTTAAAATTATTTTTTCATAGCCTTTAATGACCTTTCTGAGGTGTTTCTGAGTTGGTTTCATTCTGAGTTGGCATGGAACCGTAATTTTAATATTTTCAACCATAAATATTTATTTTAATAACGAACTAAAACCGCACAATAAACGATTTAAACTGACCACAGCGTCAGTATGATGTAATTAACGTGGCTGGCTGGTAAGACGGCTGTCACCAACGTTGGCCAGCGTGACGTCAATAACGCCACATTCACCAACAAAAATGAATATGTTGTTTTGACAGTAAATCAAAATAGTACATTACAAATAGTTATACAAAATATAGGAGGGGGTAATTGTAAAGGTCGGAAGATAACCGTAATAGGCTGAAACTGGTAACGATCAAAAATAAAAAATTAATAGTGGAGAAAAGTTTAAAATATAATTATAATTTAGGAGGCGGATATGGGTACCGCCGCCACAGGAATCATTTATTGGATAACCAGCACCTCTGCCGTAAGTCACCCCAAGTGGTTCGCTACGATTGGTGACTTAGCAGGTGTGCCCGGATTCATGGGGTGAGGTTTTTACGGGTCTTGGAGGCGGATACGTCTGCCCACCAGCTGCATGACAGGCCGGATTGGGAGAGACTGGTTGAAGGAGACCTTTTGATATCTTCAGCAGGACTCTTTCGGAATAAAGCCTTGCACCGCAGTGGGAGGGATGGATTCATCCGTCCATGTGTCCTGAACACATTGACCTCCAGATTTTTACCCACCCTCTCTCATATGCTTTTCCTTCCCCGAACTTCCTCTTCTTCTTACCTTCCTAAAAAGAAACCCTCCACACAGTATCCCCAAAGATAACATAGGCTCTGAGAGGAATTATTTGTCATGTGTGGAGCTAATATAAAAATGAAATAAAAAATAAATTTTGTAATTTTTCGACATTTTTTTTATCCAAAATCAATACTTTTTGTCATTACGCGCCGCAAATCTTTTTTAAGGCTCCGCGCAACCGGGCTCGAAAAGAAGAAGATGGTGAGATACGAAATTACGAATGTTAGAGGAGAGCGCTAGAGAGAGCGTTAGAGGAGAGCGCTAACATTTACACCGACAAAATCGATGCGAAAATTGTGAAAATGTTTAATAAAACACGACTCGTTTAACTCTAGAGTGGGCGCGTCTTTCCGTAAAACGTCATTGGGCGCGTGGGGAGCATTTTGCCGCTCATTTTCGTGGACAATTTTAAAAAGGAATAATGCAATTTAATTAATTTCTTTACTCAGGATTTAAGTAAAATACTAATAAGGTATGACAAATTTACATTTTCATTGAACTCTTGTTGAAGAAGCTTTGGTTTACAATCGACTTTTACAAAATTTAACATTTTAATAAACTTTTTTAGTTATCCTTCATTATCCTTCTATATTATTTTTTTTAAATAAAAAAAAAAAACAATTTTAAATATTTTCCAAATCTACAGGATATGCTTTGGTGAAACAGTCTTCAGATAAGTTTGTGCAATGTTCATTGCACAGTAATTTTGAGCATCTGCAACACCCTTTTTTCGTGCGCCTATTTTTCTTTGATGGACATATACTGCATTTACCTTCCTTCTTTGAAGATAATGCTTGTTCTATAGGAACAAAGCGAGCAATTTGATTCCTCAGAAGAATATTTAAGGTATCTACAGAAGACCTTGCGGTCATATATGGCTTAACCAGGACCATCGCAATCTCCCGCAAGTACTTAACTGTCGGCGAAGCATCAAGTGTTCAGTATTGGCTTTGTAAATTATTTGGCTATTTATACCGGCAATATTCATCATTGAAAAAAACAACCTCATCGGTCATCTGCGAGTCATTCTACCAACAGAATACTCTTCTTTCATTTGGTCCACGACATCAACACCACCTTTGGTTTCATTATAAAATGTAATCATTTCAGGCTTTGCAGCAGGTCCGGTGTTTTCGTCGATTCTGTCATTCTCACGAAAAGTTGATAATAGTAATACAACTTTTTTTTGCTTCTTTCTGGAACATGAGACAGCAAAACTTTCTTCTCACCAAACCCAAACATCGAAGATGGTTTTTCAAAGCTTTAGTGTTCAGAAAACAAGGTGGAATTTATTTTTTATTTTTACGTAAAGTTCTATCTAGCAACTGATCAGCGAGAGGTATTGATGTAAAAAAGTTATCCATAGTAATGTTGGGGCCAGTGTTGAGGATATATTGGGCTAATCTTTATAAAAAATATAAAGATTAGCTAAATCATAAATAATATAAAGCACAATTTTTACTTACGTGAGTGGGCGCGCAGTGAGCAAATTGCCGCCGGACGACACTAGATGGTAACAATCCCCTTCTCAAGCGGCTCCCCGCGCACTGACGGCGTCTTTTGCCAAGGGTTGAAAACGAAAGTGAGGGCAGCTACTGAAAAGCGCACAGCTTACGCACAGTAGATTTAAGAATTATCAACGTTTTTTTGCAGAGGGCGGCAAAATGCTCATAGCGCGCCCACTCTAGGGTTAAAATCGAGCAAAATCTTGCATTGTCTTAAACCGCATTTAAAGAAACTCTGTGATTTTTTTTTCATACATATAACTTGTAAAATAACTGAAACAAACGTGTTTATAATAATTTTTGAAGCATACTTTGCGATTTTTTTCTATCGAAGGAATTTTATATAATTTGTGTTTCGGTGCGAGCAATGTCTAGATATTATCTTCAAGAATAACATATATTTTTTTAAGAGCTTTAAAACTTAACGTGTTTAAGGGAAATATGTAAGAAATCGGTACAAATTCGGGACCTTAATATTTTAACCTTCAAATTCCGCCACTCAATAATTAAATCAAAATTTTAAAATCAGATCTCCATAAAATCGATAAATTATAATTCCTTTCGAATTCCGTTTTTTAAATCTAATAGAGATGGGGCGTATAATTCCACGGAACCGGTTCCGTAACTGAAACTGTAACCGGGACGGGAACTGGGACGGCCTAATTGCAAATTAGCCGTGGTACAAGGAAGGCAAATTGCAATTTGAATGTTCCTTAGGGCGACGGAGCGGATCCAACAAGAACTAGAATAAAGATGAATGGAGAATTTAAGGCATTCATCTCGGAAGTTTCTGTTCTGACCGGGTGGTTTTACAATGATATTTAAAAGATTTTGTTGAAGACATAATAGCTCTTATAAACTTGCAAATATCGCCCTCCATACAAGCGACCAAATTCAGGCGAAAGTATTGTAAAATATGTGAAGATCGAAGATTTATTTTTGTTAATGATAATATACCTAGATAGTCCTGATTTATAAAACCTAATTATATTCCATATAACTACTCGATCAAAAATTATTTTGTGTGAAATGCAGATCCTGCCAATGTCTGGGAATTTAATAAAAAGGCACTTTCTAGATGAGAAAAGTGTGGAGAAGCTGAATAAAAAAAAATTAAGATGCGCTCGGCAAAATTGAGGGAGATACAGCCGTTTAAAGTATAAATAAAATTTCACTTCGTGAACCGATACTACGCCATTTTGTCACTGTTATGTTGATTCACCTTAATTACATTAAAAGGCAACTATTTGCATTGGGGGAAGTGGAAAATATTTCATTCTAAATTTCGATTACGTAAAATTAAAATTAGCTTTCGTCTTGTAGATTGTACGCCAGAATCACAAACCATGTTACACAAACCTAGCGTAGCCGCTAAACTACTTGAAAACTGGGATGTTTTTCTTGCCTTGACGCGATGGGTTATAAAGGGGCACTTTCTTTTCTTAGGTTAGTGACAAAATGGCGGGCGGACTGACAGTGTATCGGTTCGCGAAGTGAAATTTTATTTATACTTTAAACGGCTGTTTCTCCCTCAATTTTGCCGAGCGCGCCTTAATTTTATTCAGCTTCTCCACGCTTTTCTCATCTAGAAAGTGCCTTTTTATTAAATTTCCAGACATTGGCAGGATCTGCATTCCTCCCATTATTTTTAAACGCGACATCAATATTACGACCGAGTCATTTAGATACTCGCTTGTACCTAGATTGCATGCAGTTGGTATTGCTTCCTCAGAAATAATAGATGACGTATGCAACTGCATTAAATATAGTTACAAGCAGGCTATACTAATATATCTCAACAATAATAATCAATTTTAACATAATTCTGCATGGGTTCTATTTAATGATTGATTAGCACATTTTTCTTCATAATTACTGTTCCATAAAGTTGTTATTTATACCTACCACATGTTTGTAAAAACCAACAGGCGTAAATTAATAAAATAGATATATTTAAGGTTAACCGTCATTAGAAGGAATGCACTGGCTAAAAAAATGCCTTTCTTTATGTGTCTTATATGATCATCACAAATAAGACTCTGCAAATAGTAGATTTAAACGCAAAAGTGGTTTTTATTACCAATTATTATTTTGTTATTCTTATTCCCCTCCCTACTACATTCAGCCTCACAATGTACTCCAATTGGTGATGCCATAGTCTCCCTGGCTCCAGGCGGTTGGGATCAGTTGGAACTCGTGTTCGGTATTCTCATTCAAAAAAATTTATATTGCTGCATTGAGTACATACCGCACAAGAGTCCCATCTGCACCCACCTGCCTGGAGCCAGTAGGACCATGGCATCCGCAATTATTATTGTGATATTTTAGTGAGGTCAAAGGGAAAATAAGTGCGATCGTTTTTAAACGTGGCACTAATTATGATCCTTGAGGCATGCCAATTTTTTAAAATGTGAATTCAGCACAAGAGTTTCCCAACTACAAGGAGTCAGTAAGACTATGGCATCACCGATAGGGTATATTGGGAGAGGAAAAGGAAATAGATGGGAAGGAGAAGTTTAGAGAGTGCCTGCTGACATCTCAGCCATTTCATGGAACGTTTCGATTCTGAATTGATGTCTATCTCTGATACTGAGAGTGTTTTCTACTTAATTTGTCACTAGGAAATTTTCAGCAAACACGATGTTTGTGATTTGTTATTTCGTTTCTACATTTTTTGTAAACCAACATTTCGAATAGCCTGTATCGTTAAAACATCAGCAATGAGATTGACACCACAATGCTTTCCAAAACGTCGCTCAATAATAAATATAAAGCATAACACAACTTCAAAATACCCCAAGGGACTACCATAAACAATAATAAATGTATCTGTCTTGCTTTATAAAGTTTCTAATTTGTCCTCTGTTATTTTTGAAAGTCCACAACGATTTCAAAGTTCTAGTGACAGCTTTAATTATTATGCCTATTGGAAGCTCATTACAATCTGAAGGTGGAAACAAACCGCTAAGCCCTTCAATAAACTGTTCAGAATTCACCCCATCGATTTGGCTCGCCCTTTTCTCAAACAAAGGGCGAAATTCTTTGAATTGTGGCGAAAGCTCGTTTATTTTGGCAAATGTTTTGTCCAGAGTTATTTTTAATGCGCTCTTTTGGAGTAGTGGAAAATAAAGTTTTGAAAGCTCCCCTCCTGAAGATAGAACAGATATCTTTTATTTTCATTTATTAATAAATTACTTAGTTTCTTTAAATCATAATGCCTGTTTATGGACGTATAACGACCTTCCCGGCTGAAAACTAGGTTTTGTCTGCCGAGCTCTAGAATTGGTTGGGAATCTTCGGTTGGCTTCGGCACAACTCGGAAATGAGACCATGTGACCCGAAGAGCCCGTAGTAGTGTTGAGTACCTCATACAAGAGGCACCTCAAATGTCCCATACAAACACGTAAAATGTCCCCCCACCTCACAATATGTATTTGTACCAACTCTTTTTCTTTGTCCCCCCTTCATATTTGTATTACTACAAAAAGGAAGGGGGGATAAATATGAAGGAGGGGCAAAATATGAGGTGTGAGGTGGTTTGTTTTGTTGGACTACATTCATGTCATGTACGGGACAAATATGAGGTGAGGTTCGAGTTGTATTGGACTACATGTCATGTCACGTTGTCACGTATGGGACAAATACGAGGTGAGGTGTGAAGTGGTTGATGTATTAAACTACATGTCATGTCACGCATAGTTTGGGACAAATGTATGAGGTGGTGAGGCGTGAAGTGTTTGTATATTCTATGACATTTTTGTATTAGAACCGTGAGGTGGTGATGGGGTAAGCCAATTCATAAATTCATATATTGTGAATACCACAGAAGCGTCCAAAACTGCTCCGAAATTTTTATTTTTTATTTTTTTATTCTTAATTATTGTTAAGTGAATACCGCACAAGAGTACCAACTGCTCCAAAAAAAATATTTTTTTAAATATTTTTTTATTGTAAATTATTGTTATGTGAATACACATTACAATAATTTATGAGCACAAGAGTCCCAACTGCTCGAATTTTTTTTTTTTTTTTTATTTTTTTTATTGCAAATTATTGTTGTGTGAATACACAAAACAATAATTTATGAGCACAAGAGTCCCAACTGCTCGAAAAAAAATTTTTTTTTTAAATATTTTTTTATTGTAAACTATTGTTATGTGAATACACAAAACAATAATTTATGAGCACAAGAGTCCCAACTGCTCCAAAAATTTTTTTTTCGAAATTTTTTTTCGAAATTTTTTTTCGAAAATTTTTTTTTATTGTAAATTATTGTTATGTGAATACACAAAACAATAATGTATGAGCACAAGAGTCCCAACTGCTCGAAAAATTTTTTTTTTTGAAATATTTTTTTATTGTAAATTATTGTTATGTGAATGCACAAAACAATAATTGATGAGCACAACAGTCCCAACTGCTAAATTTTTTTTTTTATTCTAAATATTTTTTATTGTAAATTTATGTATTGATAAGTGAATACCGCACAACAGTACCAACTGCTCCAAAAAAAATTAATATTTTTTATTTATTTACTTATTTGTTATATGTTATGTAAATACCGCACAAGAGTCCCAACAGCTCCCAAGGGAGGGAGGATGAGGCAGTGTTGAGATGAGGTGGAGGGGGTTGCTGAGGAGGGGGAGGGATAAGAGGGGGGGGGGATCAGAGGGGGGTGCAGGGAGGGGATCAGAGGTGGTGAACGGGGGAGGGGGTAGGCCTTTTTTATATCCATTTTTCGTATTACAAAAATAACAGACACGGGAGGCGGGTATGGGTACCGCCACCCCGGTATTTATTAGAAAACCAACACCTCTGAACCAAGAAAATCAAGCTGAAGGAAAAAAACCAGCCCCCCCCGTAAGCGAAAATATTTTGTAACACCTCACCTCAAATGAGGTGGGACACCTCAACACCTCATTTCAATATTTGAGTACCTCATACAAACTCATCCTGATATCGTGTCCTACCCAACACTAGCCCATAGACAACCAAAGCAACGTGAAAACTAATCGTAGAATAATATCATACATTACACTAACTAAACATCACACCGTTTCTCCAGAGGGGCGTAGGCGCCATACACCTCGGTCTTGCCACACGATTCTTAATAACTTCTTTCACATTCAAGCATTGTCTCATTTCTTTGTTTTATTTCGTCTCTCCAAACATGTCGAGTTTAAATCCGAGATTCGAGATTTATTTATTATTAATTATTAATGTTTTTTTATTATTAAAGTTTGAGGTATTTTGCCGTGTTACACTACCAACTTATTTAGCCAACGTTTCGGACAGCTTTAGGCATCTGACCTGATGATGGACAATGTAAAGCTGTCGGATATGTTGGCTAAATTAGGAACCCGCGTAATACCCCAAAAATAAATAACGATTTTTATTATGAACATGAAAAATAAAAATTTAATCCACATTCTTTTAAGCCTGTAATTTTATCAATGAACTAAATCCATTTTATTACAATTTTATTGTATATATAATATATAGAAAGTTTACCACGTTTTACGATATTATCAAATTTTTACAACATTTGAAGATTTTTTACCACATTTTACTAATTTTATGAAGATTTTTAATATTTCAAGTAACTTCACCATAGTTTTTAAAATTTTGCCTATCTAACATTTATAAATTTTTTTTATTATTATATTTTACCATGTTTCACCAAAATTGTATGTTGATTTTCCATACTTTTTATATCCAAGTAGCCCTTTTCGACATGACTCTTTTGGGAATGTCCAATGTCCAATCGAACATTCATGTTGTCCAATTGGATGTCACATTTGTTCATTTGACAACATATTTTACATTTGGACAGTATTTTCACCGACTTCAACAGTATTTTGGGAGGTGGGTATGGATTATGGATACCGTCGCCCCATTTATTGGATAACCAACACTTCTGCATTGGTAATAGTTCGCTACGTTTGGTGACAAAGCAGGGTTCACGGGGTAAGGTTTGTTCAGGTCTTGGCACGTGGATGCGTCTGCCCATCCTGCGTGGCGGGTTGGATCGAGAGAGACTGGGTGAGGGAGGCGTTTTGACCTTTCCTTCTCTTGTAACATCGCCTTGCAACGTAGTGGGGGAGGTCGATTCATACGTCCGTCACTCCGGAACACACCGAACCCCAGATTCCTACCCACCCCTCTTACCTTTTCCTTCCCAGAAAAGCTTCCACACAGTATCCCTGAAGATGACATAGGCCCTGAAAGAAATTATTTTCCTCAGGGTCTCATGTGTTTTTTTGTTTTTATATGAATGCCGCACAAGAGTCCCAAATGCTCCCGTCTGAATGGCATGGCATCTATGGCATCCCCAATTGGGGTATTTTGTGAGTCTGAAGGTATTGGGGAGGGGAAGGAGATAGGGAAGAGGAGGGTGGGGAAGTACCTGGCTATTCAGATCTGGTCTAGAGATAAAGATACTGAGAGTATCTTCCACTCTGGAACGTGCCGCAAATATACTATATATTATTTTAAATGGATAAATTGTGAAATACACAAATTAATCAAATAAAATTTATTTGCCACGCCGGGATTCGATCCCGCGACCTTTGGTGTGCGAGTCAAGAGCCTTACCGCTGGGCTACGCCGGCCGTCAAATGTGTACAGTTCATGTAAAAAAAAAAAATATTTTATAAACAGAAGTAAAAAATTCTTAAAATATTTTTCTATAATTTAAACAAAATCGCAAAACATTTTGCAATATTAATAAAACTTGGTCAAATATGGTCCATAAAACTACTGCGTTTTATATCGTAATCGTACAAAAGTGGCCATTATAGTAGTGAAAAAAGTGTTAAAAGACTGTTTTTTGTTAAGTTCCCTGAGGCGATAGACATTCTTAACAACACGGTGCTATAAAAATATCCAATAAAAACAATATTAAAGAGAATTGTTCAACCAAACACTTAACTTTATAATTCCTGTTTAATGTCTAATGGTGAATAAGAATTGCGCTTTAAGCATCTTCATAAAAAAAACGTCATTTCTTTCCTAGCCAGTAAAATGAGAATTACCGCTGCATTGCAGTTAATTACAAGACCGTAAAACTTTTTACCTGCGCGTGTTTTCAAATTGGTTTCCGACCACTGCTATTAACGGCTCTTGTCGTGGCTTGAATACCAAATGTTTACGATGCCTGAAAACTATTACATTTTATTACTTTAAAAAAGAATTGCTTTATAAAATGGGATCCATTAAGAAGCTCGACGATCCGACAAACTTTTGATAGCTATTCATCTTAGAAAAGTAACAATTGAGGTGGCTTGGTCGCGTATCATCCCTTGGAATGCCAAGGGTTAAATGCCCCCTCCCCCCCTTTGCCGGCTGATAGTATTTTTGTAATAAGTTACTTGTTTCCCAAAAAATATTTTTTTACTTTTTTATTTATTTATTTTATTTATTTTTAACTTTAAGAGTAAAATCTCAAATTATAATATTTAATTAAATGAAGACAATATCAGAAAAATCAGGAAAAGATATTGGCACCTCTGGGACTCGAACCCAGGACCCTTTACTTGTATGGCAAGTGCTCTACCAACTGAGCTAAGGTGTCAATATTCAATTCGATCACTTTTAACTGTATCATACCTCGATTAAGAACTACCAACATTATCTTCATTTTCTTAACGCACATATTATCATTATTGGCTGCTATCTTTAGATAGCGTCTGGGTGAAATTCCATTTTATTTTGAATACGCGACATCTATTGACTTTTCTGCAAGTCTAGGATGAACATTTATTTTTATTTTTAACTTTATGAGTAAAATCTGCTAACAACCTGGCAGCGGCTACATGGTGTCAGAGTTGCGCTCGGGGACTACGCCCCGTATAGGAACCAGAACCTCGCTGGGCCCGGGTGCCACCAGGAGGGCGGCACCACAGGGCGGGCTCCGACCTACCTTGCAGGCGGCTAGCTCGAACCAACGGCAAGCAGGGGAGACCCTCGTCATCAGGGTGGTGTGGTCGCCGGTAGGCTGTTTGGAATGTTTTACATGGGGGGAAATACTGGCCGTGACCACCCTCGAACAATCTCCTCAATAAAAGAACGGTATTTAGGTAAAACAAACAAAATGTATTGTGAGAAAACACAGAAATACAAGGTTAAAGGCAGTTCCTGGCTAGAATGTCCCTACACGGTAAGTCTCTCAACCTGTCCTCTCTGGGGTCGTCATTGCTCAGGTAAAATCGCGAGGGCAAATAGAACACATTAATTTAAGGGGGCTTACTGCGATGGAGGCGGCAGGTCTAATCCTCGTCCGCAGCAGAGGGGATCTTGTTCCAACAGGAGTCTCCAGGTGAAACGTCCCACACACGTAAACATTGTCACTGTACTTTAAATTACGCCTCGGCCTTGTCTGCCATAGCATCTAGAACACGCATTTGCGTATTAAATTCCCGACGCCATATTGCGTCGCGGATGACTCGGGCCACAAAGGTGCCCTGCGGAGAGAATTTCTCCTTAACAAAACAATCGACTGTTCGCGGAGCGCTCTCCCTAGGAAGTGTGGAGAGTCGGTGGCTTCGCCGACCGTTGCTCGCATTTGGCTCCACTAGCGCGCGCGGCGCGCTTGCGGCGAAAGAGCGAAACTGTAGTCTGTGCAGTGGCGTGGGTGAATAATTAGTAGGGGCTTATTTGTGCATCGTAACAAATCTCAAATTATAATATTTGAACAACCAAAAATCTGGAGACAGAAAATGAGTAAGCGAAGGGTCCTGGGTTAGAGTCCCAGAGGTGTCAATATCTTTTTCTGATTTTTCTGTCTCCAGATTTTTGATTGAGTTTCGCTAATATCGTCTTCATTTACTTATTATTTTTTACATTTTACTGTTTTACCAGCTAAAGTGTTTACATATATAATATAAAAAATTGTAAGCCTATTTGTGGTGTGCTACTGTTTGTTCCGATGAACAACACTTCTCGGATTATCGGGAGTTTGATAGTTTGGTGGTTTGAGAGGTCTTGCCAAATGAAAATTAGATATTTTAGTATTCTGGGAGAATTTTTTAATGTTCAAAATACATAAAATCAAGCCATCTGCGGTGAACTACTGAAAATCTTCGGTGGACTTCTCGACACATTAGGGGTTAAAAAAACTAAACCCTTTCACACACTTTTCCACAAATTATCATCTAGTCAATTCACGTTATAATGCAACTGGACTAAATAAGTATAATAAATACAAAATAATACAAGAACAACATATCAACCTGCCAGAGACTAAATGGGAAAATAATTCACCGACTCCAGATATTTTCATATCAGAGGGTTCGACTCGGTGGAACTCCTAATTGGACCTATAAATCATCCCTCAATATAAATATTTTGTAATCCTACATGTATTAAAATGACTGATTTTTGCATTTTTATATATAAATTCTTTGTCAAATCTAATATGCATAAATTTTGAATGAGAGAGCTAGGTATAATTCCGGTAGCCGAAATAACAAATGGTAATATTTTTATAGTCCGAGAATGCCAAATTCTTTAATCTCATTTCCTAAATCTGTGTATTTTCTTATTTTTTCAGAAACAGATTATTAATATTAAAGGTATTTGGAAAGCGACATCAATGATAAAAGTTTTTTTTTTATTCTATGTCAGGTCTATTATGTTAGTATAGTTTTATCATAATATATTTTATAAAATTCATTTTGTAAAATTTGGTTTGTATTCATAATATGATACTATATTACAGTCAATCAAGCTATGTTTAATTAACAAACTTTGGTGAATTATTTTTAAAACCTGATTGTGCCTACATGTATACTTGGACGGCGCTAATACAGAACATCCCGATATAATATTTATGTTCTATTGTTTTTCGGAAAAGCTAAACATTTTCTACACAAATCATTAATTTGATTTGTATCTTTGAATATATTATGCTATATATATTCAAAGCTATATACATATGCTCTATCTTGAATGGCCAATTAAAATCCAGACTGCTGTCCAGAAACACGAAGATATTAGTGTACAAAACACTTATCAGACCAGTACTTACGCACGCAGCGAGACTTGGGTACTAACTAAGAGGAATGAGCGAGCACTGGACGTTTTTGAAAGAAAAATTTTGTGGCGCATCTTCTGACCGGTTCTAGAAAATGGATTTTGGCGCAGACGCTACAACAATGAGCTCTATACTTTGTTTAAGGAGCTAAACGTCGCAAAATTTATAAAATTGGGAAGAATTCGGTGGCTGGGTCATGTGGAGAGAATGACCGAGCATCAAGCACCTAAGTCCCTGCTGAACTCAAGACCAATAGGGCAAAGGAGCCTGGGAAGGCCAAGACTAAGATGGAGCGACAACGTCCTCAAAGACATATCAATCTTGGAGCTTCCAAACTGGAGAGAGCTGGCACAAAACCGAGATGAGTGGAGGAAGACTCTTGAGGAGGCCAAGACCCACCAGGGGTTATAGAGCCAATAGTGATGATGATGATTATGAATGGCAAGCATAAATTCTTCTATTTCTGCGCTCAACTCTCCAATACTCAACCATTTATTTGACGAAAGTTTGTCAACATACGTTTGATTGAGATAATTGAAGTGTTTTGCATGAATAATTTTATTTGACCAGGAATCTAATAATTCCGTGTTAAAGCACTTCAGATTTTATGTCCGGGCTAAATCGTTCCCGCAGGAAAAACTTAACCCTTTCACTCACTTTTCCACAAATGATTACCTAGTCAATCAACGTTATGCACTTGCACTATATAAGTATAATAAATACAAAATAATACAAGAACAACATGTCAAAGAGACCAAATGGGAAAATATTTCACCGACTCCAGATATTTTCATTTCAGAGGGTTCGGCTCGGTGGAACTCTTAATTGGACCCATAAATGCTACTGATCCCTCAATATAAATATTTAAAAAATCTTTTGTAATCCTACATGTATTTAAAATGACTGATTTTTGCATTTTTATATATAAATTCTTTGACAAATCTTGGATACGCGCCATAAATATATTTGGATCCATTTGGGCATTAATTTCTTTAAATTAATAATTTTTGCTATGAGACCATGAGGGCGCCATCTATGGTTTTTGTATTGTATTGAATTTACCTATGTGACTTGAAATTCAGTATATTCATACATTTCCTTACCTCTGTGAAGCAGGCAATTACTTCCGACGGGAGTGTTAGTGAAAAGCCAACAGATGTCACTCCTAGTCAGTCATTATCAAATAATTCACCCAATAATTGAATTATTGTTGTTACCTAAGATTTGGCACGTATTATTAATAGGCAGATTTATATTTCATTGTTGAAACTTCCTTGCTGTGCGAAACATCTGTTGAGATTATGCAATACCGCCTTGGCAGAAATTGATATTTTTAATGAAAAGAAGTGTCTTTTGTGTTGGACATCGTGCATGAGCTGCATTCTCTGAGTGAGTATTGTTTTGTTTTCACTTTGGATTTTGGAATTGCTGGGTCAACTGTTTTGTGTCACATAGGGAAGAATTCAATTTCCCTTGATTTACATAGGGTAGTCATTCCCTCGTGTCAGGGGCTATTTACACGCCCCTACAAATCTAATATTTATTATTAATATATTAATAATAATTATTATAAAATTTTGCAATATAATTCAATTTGTATAACTTATTATTCAAATCTACAACCGTAACATGTAGGTATATTTTCCAATATGTAAACTTCTCCCGCCATAGCACAGGGATATCCTTAGCATGGCGGATGAAATAACAAAAAATTCTGAACAATGTTCAATATCCTTATAATAAATAAAAAAAAATAGAAAGATTATTGTGTTACTTGCCTTTTTTGCCATCACGATACCGTAACGGGCATACAGTTATGATATTTGTGTTCAAAGAATAATTAATTCCAACCAATTTGTTCCGTTTGAACCCCAGTTAGAACAACCATCAATCGGTCACTTGAACTTATCATTAGCACGCTTCTTTGAACCGATTGTTTGTTTGCAAAGGGTTAAGTCCGGTAAGTAGGGTGAAGTTAACCCTCTGCACGCCTCGGCCGTATTTCACAGGCGATCGGTCGCAAAAACTCCACCGGTGACGGTTGATCACTTGATTTATATCTCACCCTGCTGTGACGTACAACGTTTCTATTGTTGCCAACTACAATGGTGGAATTTAGTTCAGAAACTCGGAGAGATTGCGAAAAACTGAATTAACGTAATCTTTTGAAGTGAAAACTTCTTTATCACCGTTGTGATTTGAAACTCGATATGAAACGGAAACGAGCGATACTAAAAAGAGACAAACAGGTACAATTTGGGAGGCAGGTGTTGGTACCGCCGCTCCGGGAACCATTTATTGGATAACCACACCTCTGCCACAGGTCTCCCCATATGGTTCGCTACGTTTGGTGACTTAGTAGGGGTGCATGGGGTGAGGTTTCTTCAGGTCCTGGCGGTGGATGATCGAGAGAGACTGGGTGAGGGAGGCCTTTTGACCTTTCCAGCCAGACTCTCTCGACCCATCGCCTTGTACCGCAGAGCGACGGAAGGGCTTCATACGTACGTCACTCCTACACACACTAACCCCCAGACTCCTGCCGACGTTTTCTACCTTTTTCCTTCCCAGAACTTCCTATCCTTCCCTTCCTTAAAAAGATCCTCCACAAACACTATCCGCCAGATTTCTACCCACCCCTTCTACCTTTTTCCTTTCCACAACTTCCTATCCTTCCCTTCCTTGAAAAGACCCTCCACACAGCATCCCCTAAGATGACATAGTTCCTGAGGGAAATTTTTTTCATCAGGGCCTCCTGTGTGGAGCTGATGTAAAAAAAAAGCTATAGGTTTTAGCCTGCCAGATAATGCGATAGACTAATCGTTGTCTTCTTCGTGGGGTGCTTCGTAGCCTGTCGGCCTTCCTTTTGTGCGGTGCTTCATAGGATAAAATATGAAATAATTTCTAACTTGCTAACAATATTATAATAAATAAATCACACAATTATTCTACTACTGATATTCTGCATTCGTCTCAATCTCTCGAAGTTTAGTTTTCTGAAGGTTTTACTTCTACCGCGTATGAACTGCACACTTATATTTTTTTCCCTCCACATAGGAGGCTCCGAGGAAAATAATTACAATCAGGGCCTAAGCCTACTTTGGTGATGCTATTTGGAGGGTATTTTTAAGTAAAGAAAGGGAGTCCAGCTAGAGAGATCAAAAGGTCTCCCTCAACCGGCCTTTAACGATCCGGTACACCTAGCAGACATGTGACCTTGACAAATCTCATCCTGTGAACCCGGGAGCCCCTGCTAAGTCACCCAATGTAGCGAACCACTTGGGGTACTATGGCAGAGCTGTTGGTTATCCAAAAATTGGTTCGCGGAGCGGCGGTACCCATACTTGCCTCTCAAATGGATTTATAGGCTAAATTCCAAAATAAATTGTCCACTAACTGCGTGGCAGGCCGGATCAGGAGAGGACAGTTACAACTTAAATCACGTTAATTTTCTGATATTCATTTTATAAACATTTGAGATACATATTCTTAAAGTTCTGTTATAAATTGTGGTAGTTTCAAGACTAACAAACATAATTGCATTTCATCTTACTAGGGGTGTGCACGGCGGACTGTTCCCCATAACTAGTATTATAACTAATAACTTACAACTAATAACTTATAACGAATGCCCGTTAGTTACAATAACTGTTTCAATGTGGCCTTAGTCATATAACTACTCTCGTTGTGGAGGAAATCTTTGTTTCTGATTTTCTCTAAAATTATTCAAAAATATGACGATCAGCGCAGTGATTCTAGACTCCGAATCCAGAGGTCGCGGGTTCGAAATCACTATTATATTATTATTATAACTGCGTTACTATATTATCATACATATGGCATTATTCACTTTGGGAGGCGGGTAAGAGTACCGCCGCCGCTGTAACCATTTCTTAGATAACCAACACCCCTGCCATATGTCCCGCCCCAAGTTCGTCATTGCGTTTGGTGACTAAACCGGGGTAACCGGGTTCACGGGGTGAAATGTATAGATCTTGGCGGCGGATACGTTTGCCCACCTACTGACAAATACCACATGTGGATAAAGACATTGCCGTAATCTAGGTCAATTTTTTTATAATTGAAAAATACATTCACGTGACAGAAAACGTAAACCTAAAAACTGCTCGAAGAGCGCTTTCCACACGATTTTGCTCTTCAACATTTTGGGAACTCAACTCAACGCAATTTGCATACAACGTTTTCACCTCAAAATCATTTGTGTGGTAGACTTATTGACGTCCGGTTTCAAAAATTGCAAGCTTAAGATCTACAACAGGGCGGACTCCCTCTTAGTTGAGAAAGCGAATAATCGAGCGCCCCTCGCAGGCAGTGGGATTCGACAATAAAAAGGACGCAAAGATCGTACTGAAGCAGCTACCAAGCCGAATCACCGCTCGTTTTTTGGGGAAAGTCTGAGCTACAAGCTATTGCCGCTATATTTTGAGAAATAATGTCCGCATCGCCGAAAATGAGGAAACTTGGACAACCCTCCTTTACCAAAAAAATGCATTATCTTAGTTAAGAGCGTTTAACCAGCCAGCGGCCGAAAATCCATATTTCGTCGAAAGAGGTTCTTACGATCGTACAGGGCAGTTCCAATGAAAAAGAAAAATTACTCTCCGTACCAGCTTTTTAAAATTGTAAAACAATATAGATTTTGTTTCATTCCTAATTTGTTTTAATTTATACCTACATCCAAAAATTCAGAAAGACGTGATGATAAAACTATTACAATGATGTACTTTTTGTAATTATTTTTTGATCATAAGTATTTATCATTTTTCAGTAATGTCTAAGCAAAATAAGAATGTAAAAAAAATCTGTAGACAAACTGAAGTATTTTCGTCACAAAACAAGTGCGCGGAAATATTTTTTAGTGATTTTATATAATTAAATTTAAAATTCTAACATGCGTTTCCCAGATAATGTATTGATTTATTTTACTGCATGATTATATGATTTGGAATGGGTGTTGTGTACAAAATCTTTTCCATTATTTTTTTTGGGGTGTTTGTTCTCCTTCTTTTGGCTAAAAAAGGAGGTAGCGCAACACGGCATAACACCCCAAAAACAAATACTTTGGCCGTGAAAATCTAAAAATACAAAATCTTGTTTGAAAATTAAACAAATCTGCCAACGACCTACGGTATAACCTTATTATACTAAAAAATAAACATATTTTCTCAAAATTTAAAACATGCGTTTACTAGATAAAAGAACAAAATCAATTTTTTGTGGAAAAGAGTCAATACTTCTAAAATCTGATGGTTTTCTCTGGTTATACCATCTTAATATTTCCGCGGTAAAGCGAAATGGCCAACCCTAAGCACATAATTGTAATTTCAAAAACGTTTCATGACAAATATTTTTTTTTATCCAAAAACAGATATTACGCGCACAATTTCGGAAATTATAATATAATCGTATTGAACAAAGGGTTTTCGAAATATCTTAGAATCGACAGACTACTTTATCCTTCTACTTCTGCACTGGCAGAATGGGCTTTAAATCCCTTCAAACTAACTCGCAAATAAAATAAAGCCTCCAATACTAGTCTAAGCTACATTTAGGCAACTTGCGAACCGACAGGGTTGAAGAATTGAAGGAATTCAAGCGACTTTCTGCCTAAGTGCGCCCTGCATAAGGGCTACAAGGCCGGCGATACAATGCCGAGAGTTTTACCGAACATTTTTCATTCGTGTAACAACTCTTAAAAGTTTTCGGGTTACTTAGGCCAGTGCAGGGGAGTGGAGGAATTATTTTTTAAAAATAATTAAAGTAATTTCTCAAGTAATTTTCGTGGCAAAGATAAAAGCATGCTAAAAAAATACTGACTAACCATCTGCATTTATCCTGCCCACTCTTGCGGAGAAACGGCGTGATGGTTAGTTAGCTGATATGGAATGTAACATTTAATATAATGTGAATATCTTAAATTTTCAGACAGAAGGATTTTCACTAACTTAATACATCTACAATTTTTTTTAAATGATGTAGTTGACTTGCGTGCATTGATAAGCCTTCAGAGTCGACGAAGTAATAATTCAAGAAGTCTGGATTTATTTCGATGTAGAAATTCTGGGATTAACTACCATACGTATTCCTCTTTGCCGAGAATATTAATTGAGGCAAATAATTATACCGAGTCGGTGGAAATCTTCAATTCAAAGGTTGTTTCTGAGGCAGTTCAGTTATCAGTTTATTACCAGAGAAAACCAGAAATATTACATTTTTAAATCAGATTTAAGACGTATTGACTCTTTTCCACAAAAAAATATAAATGGATTTCGAAAGATTGTTCTATTATCTAGCATTCGCGTGTTTTCAATTTGGAGAAAAAATGTTTATTTTTAGTATAATAAGGTTATACCATAGGTCGTTGGCAGATTTGTTAAATTTTCAAAAAAGATTTTGTATTATACCACACCAATTTCAAATCATATAATCATGCAGTAAAATAAATCAATACATTATCTGGGTATCGCATGTTTTAGAATTTTAATTTAAGTTTAAATAAAATCATTAAAAAATATTACGTACATGTGTTTTTGGCGAAAATTGGTCCGTTTGTGTATTTATTTGCGCACTTACAAACTAATGTATTTCAGATATTTTTAACATTCTTATTTAATATAGACATCATTGAAAAATGATAAATACTTATATCCAAAAAATTATTACAAAAAGTGCATTATTTTAATAGTTTTATCGTCACGCCTTTCAGCATTTTTGGATGTAAGTATAAATTAAAGCAAATTTGGAATGAAATAAAATCGATATTGAGTTATAATTTTAAAAAGCTGGTACGGGAAATAACCGCCCTGCAAGATCGTAAGAACAACTTTCGACGAAATGTGGAATTTCGTCCGCTGGCTGGTTAAACGCTCTTAAGCTTTCACGCCTAACCTACTAAACTGATTTTAAATATTCTTTCACCAATAGAAAGCTACATTATTAGCGAGTAATAAAGGCAGTATATAATGGTAAACTCTGGCGTTATAAAATTCGTATAAATGAAAATGTGTGTATTTCATATATTTTAGCGGCAGGAAGGAAAGGCAGGGGGAAGGTGGGGTTCGCGGAGAGGGAAGAGACGAGGGAGGGGGAAGACTGGGAAGGTGGAAGGGAACAGGGACGCATGGGAAAGGACATGTAGGGAAAATCAATTTATTTCTTTGAATGACATTGCAACGCATGCCTGGTACCAGTTAGTATATAATAATTACTTTTAAATGTTTACTATTCATATATAAAAACCATTAAAATAATAAATAAATATACATTAAACGCCGCCACAGTATAACCGACAGAACATGTTTCAGGAAATGTAGACCGTGGAAAGAAAAACATCGCCTCTAATTAGACCAAACCAACATTTTTGTTACAATTTCCTTCTAAAATTACTCCTCAAAAGATTCCAAAATATAGCGACTGTAGATTGCAGGTACGCCAAAAGAATGGTCAAGAGTTTTGTAAAAGGTAGGTAGATAGGTCAACAATTCAAATAATCTTCAAACGCTGTGTAACACACAAAACATTAACTATGGTGTACCACAAGGAAGCACGCTAGGTTCTCTTCTATTTTTCAATGTTTTAAATATTTATTGCATACACTTTACGTTTTACTATCCAGTTATTTCACATTTTAGGATTTGTGTTTCTCTTTCATTGGAAGAATTTGCTTTTCAATTTAATTTACCTTTACTTTATAACAATGATTTATGTGTGTGATACATTAATAAGTGACTCACATAATTGCAATGCAATATGTATGTCGTATCGGTAAAAAGGTGGCCGATACCCGTTCGTATTTTAGTATTTAGTATACTGTGTAAGTTAGTGTGTAGAAAATGACGTGTCAAAGCATGGTTTTAAAAAGACAGTGAACGAGCAAGAGAGAGAGAGAGAGAGAGCGAGCTTGTAAAAATTGTAAACTAGAGTGCAGAGGAGTGGGAAAAGGATGCGAGGGCTGGGGGTCATTTTCTGACCTGGAGTGCGGCAGAATAATTTTGGCGTACGACTAGGTAAGACGTGCCTTGTAATTTTCTTTGTATTTTACGTGTCATTTTAATAAACCTAAATAAACCTATCCCCTGTTTGTACTCTAGAATTTATCCGATCTTACATGTAATTTTCACGAGGCGCCTTTCCAAGACACATAAAATTCCTTCAACAAAAGTTTGGTGAAGTTCTCAAATAGTTTGAGTCGATTCCGACTCACGAACCTGATATATGTTTAAACAACTTTTTTCTTTTCCCTCTTTCCATTCCCACATTTCAGAATGTTTGTATGTGCGTCTCTGCTTTCCAAACTTTCCCAAACATTCGCCCAGACCTTTTGTTTACCCTTAAAACCTAATTTCGGAAAAAGTCTCTGCTTGTTTTTTGTACTTTTTTGACATATTTCTAATTTATTGCATATATGCAAATTCTTTTACAGTGTAAAGGCTTTATCTACGTGCACTCCACTTCTCAACACAAGTGTTGTTTAAGGCAAAGATTAAAAAAACTAAATATATGTTATTTGTTTAGTACGGAAAATACATTGACAAATAAAATACTTTAGCTGTCCAAATAAAATAATCAAAATATTAATTGAATGATTTGTGAAGCTTCGTTTTTATAAGAAATCACCTCATTAGGAAGAATCTCTAAGGCATTTTAACATTAACATAACCCCAATTTAAATGTTCATGCAAAATTTATAAGTTGACATAAATATGTGTTTCATTGATAAAAATATTGGTAGATCTATTAACACGGCTAAATTTACTTTCGCACGCCGGAATTTCAACTCGTGACCTCCGGATTCGTAGTCGAGAGCTTTAAGTAGAGGCCACACGCGCAGATAAAAGCGCGTGCAGATATCTGTTGAACCGCGAGCGCTTATGTGTCACCACCACACGACGCCATCAAATATTTCTTCCTGTGGTAGGATAGGGGGTCAGATGAATTATGGAGCGGCTACGGAATGCACATTTTTGTACTGAATCTGTCAACTTGACATTTGCCATCCATCGGTCTGGGCAGTTCCAAAATTAAAACGTCCCCCTCTCCTGTTTTCATCTGACAGGGGGGGGGGGATTAACTTTTCGCATATCGCATCGGGAGCGGTTACGACGAAATATCTGTATTGTCTATGGTTGATCTGCGCACAAACCGCTTAGGTGTGAATGGTCTGAAGGAATTGTATGAAAAGCGTTATTTGGCGTGCGATGTTCTTTTATATGTTACTAGCTGACCCGGCAACGCGTTGCTGTAGCTAATAAAACACAACGTCATCTACTGGATGGTTATCCAACCTTTATAACCACCGCCGTATTTGAGTTTATCGCAAAGAGACAGACAGATACCGCGGAGGACTTTAATTAATAATACGTAGAGATGGTGTGAAAGATTACAATAATGTGCATGAAATGCTTGGGGTAACTAATGTATTTAAATTAATAAGGATTAATAATGTATCCGCCTAAATAACTTTTCAATTACCGCAATGTACGTGACCAATAATTTTAGAAGATAGAATGGGTATAGTAAGCTATCCGTAAAAGATAGATGTATGCCTTTGCGGACTTTTTTGTAGATCTATAAAAGAGGAATATCCCACCATGCATGATTAGGCAGCGTTTTCAATGAAAGCGGCGGGCTACCAGGCGGCTTGACTTTATTCGACACTTCTAACAATTATAGTTATGTTTCAACCAATTTACACAAATCCTTGACAAATTACATACCTAAACCTTCCTCACGAAACACTCTATCTATTGGTGAAAAACCAAATGAAAATCCGTTCAGTAGTTTTCGAGTTTATCGCGAACAGACAGACAGACAGACGACGCGAGGGACTTTAATTTATAATATGTAGAGATGTGGAGATAGAGATGTAGAGAAGATAGAGATACCTAATATATATGTGGTGGTTCTTAGTCAAAGTATGATAGAGTTAAAAAAGACCGAATTTGATAGCAACTCCTTGGCGCAGTGGACAGCGCGTTGCCCGGAAAGCGAGAAGTCCTGGGTTCAAGTCCCAGACGTGCCAATATATTTTTCTGATTTTTCTGTTTCCAGATTTTTCGATTTAGTTTCACTCACAGTGTCTTCATTTAATTTAATAATTATCAAATTTAACCCTGTGTTATGTATTTTTTTTGCTTATTTCCATTAATGGAGTTTTCTTCATTTACCCTTCTTTCAATATCTCTATCAGCCTTCCCATCTTTCGTAACTTGAAACTACTTCTCCACAAATATACTATTCCCGTATCTTCAGACTTCTCCAGATTCTTCTCCGATACACAACAGTTTCCTAAACTCAAGTATTCTACGGAATTTGAACAGTAACTTATCGGGAAGTAGTTTATCTCCCTGCCTAACCCGTCGGAGAAGGATCGATGCTTTGATAGTAAAGTTTGCAGAGATGATGTTGATGAGAATCGATGGGTTTATTTTACCTGCCGATATTTCAGAGACATATCCATTCGCGCTGGTAACTTGTTTAGGAAGTGACAGGACAAAATAAATTTTTAAAAATTAAATCATTTTTTGGTTGGCTTCATTTCAACAGATTCAAAAAGTTAAAACATCTTGTAGTAATCTAGTAATCTGTTGTACTCTACTAAATAAATTCTCGAGACTGTTTAATTTATTTTTTGGCACCACATGATATACCACCAATATGTATACGGTGACCCGACAATTCGTCCTGCGACAATTCATCCGGCGACAGTTCATTCTGCGACAGTTCATCCGGCCGACAGTTCATCCTACCGACAGTTCATCCTGCCGACAGTTCATCCCGCCGACAAAATTCATCCGGCGACAACTCATCCTGCCCGATCATTTAGAAAATTTTTATTTAGTAAGTATGCAAAGAGGATATACGGCCGTACAACCAAAATCGATATACTTATATCTGAAGGCATCTTGAATGGAAATCCGCTGTAAAAATATTTTTACTAAATAGGTTAGGTTAGGTTAGGTTAGGTTAGGTTAGGTTAGGTTGGGTTAGGTTAGGTTGTACGGCCGTATATCCTCTTTGCATATTTACTTGAAGAAAAAATCTTCTAAATGATCAGGCAGGATGAATTGTCGCCGGATGAATTGTCGGCGGGATGAACTGTCAGCAGGATGAACTGTCGGCAGGATGAACTGTCGGCCGGATGAACTGTCGCAGGATGAACTGTCGCCGGATGAATTGTCGCAGGATGAACTGTCGGCCGGATGAACTGTCGCAGGATGAACTGTCGCCGGATGAATTGTCGCAGGATGAACTGTCGGCCGGATGAACTGTCGCAGGATGAACTGTCGCCGGATGAATTGTCGCAGGATAAACTGTCATGGAACCATGTATACATATCTAGCGTTAACCCGTGAAAAATCATGAGATTTTACAGTTGTGGTTTTTGTTAAGCTGAAAGGAATATTTACAAAAAAAGAATCGCCTCAGGACCATTCATTGCCTTTTAAAAGAAGAAATTTACCAGTCGATTTTTTTAACAATAACTCCAGACAGGAAGCCCTGAGTAAAATAATTTCGCTCAGGGTCTATGTCATCTTTGAGGATGCTGTGTGGAGGGCCTTTTATAGGAAAGGATTGAGAGGAAGTTCTGGGAAAGAAAATTGTATGCGGGATGTATAGAAATCGGAGGGTCAGTGTATCCAGGAGTTATGTACATGTGAATATATCCCTCATGCTGCGGTGCAAGGCGATGGGTCGAGGAGTCCAGCTGGAGAGGTCAAAGGGTCTCATTCAACCGTCCTCTCCTAATCAGGCCCTTTACGCAGTTGGTAGGGAAACGCATCCGCCGCCAATACCTAAGTTACCAAAACTAAGTCACCTTCTTCTTCTATCGTTTGGTGGGGGGTCAGAGGGGGATATTTAGGTCTGCGATTCAGTCTAGAGCCTCAGGCGTTGCACAGTGGACATCATCAATCCCGCTAGGGAATGAATGGAGCGGGAATTCATTGACTAAGTCACCAAACGTGGCGAACAACTTGGGGAGACCCATGACAGAGCTGTTGGTTGTCCAATGAAATGTTCCTTGGGAGGCGGTAACCATACCCGCCTCCCAAAGTGAAAATTGAAGTAAATTATTATTTAAATAAGTCCTTTTGGTGGGTACCTATATAATAACTTATCTGATTTAATACTTGAGTTTCGATTATTAAAATTTAAAGTTAGCAGTTATAAGTGGGAATATTTCACATCATGAACGCACCGACATTCGAAATTGTTTGTGTTTATATAAATTACTAGCTGACCCGACAAAGGTTGTTCTGCCATATAAATGATTTCTAGTGAATATTTTGGTTGTTAAATACAAAATAACGATTGTATTGTAAGAGTGTTGGGTTGGGATCTATGACAGACAGAGGAATGGAGCGCTGTAGACGATGTCCGCCGATAAAAACAAAAAAAACACAAACTAAAGCAGGAAAATGAAATAAAAAAAATCGATATGAATTTTGAAGAGCAATTGAGTGTACGATATTTTTTGTCAGTTCGTCTTTAAGCCAACACAAATAAGCTCAATGGTTTGCCCACGCGAGAACATGAGGCCGCATGAAATATCAAAATGCGACACTTCTCGTGAATGTCTTACGCATGTATGGATGAAAGTTCGATGAGGCGGATGTAGCGCCATCTGTCATTCAACAACATAAATAATTTAGTTCTGTTTGAAATACGAAAGACTGTTAGGTTTGTTGCGATTAAAAAATGGGAGGGTGGGGTTGGGTGGGTTAAAATTGGGGTTTTATGTATTTTTCGTTGCCAAATAAAACAAAAATACAAAAAAAAAACTTGTAAAAAAAACAGATTTTTTTTTCTGGATAGGGACACCCCAATCAGCGGTGTGAAAAAAAATTTAAAACCTATTCTCATACCTACCCAAATGCAAGGAGGCGTCTACTAATATCTACAGGAATTCCAAAAACTGAAAAAATCGAACTAATATCTATGAGAACCAAAGTGTTGGCGAATATCTACAGCTCAAACTGTTGCCTAATATCTATAAGAACCAAAGTGTTGACGAATATCTACAGCTCAAACTGCTGACTAATATCTATAAGAACCAAAGTGTTGACGAATATCTACAGCACTGGCAGAGGTTGGATTTGCAATTATGTATAGCATATTGGAATAACGTAATATTGCGTATGCAGTTTAAAAAACTTAATTTATGTAAGTTTGTATGCGAAAATCCCTAATATCGGACTATTGGACACATTTAGCTGATTAGTGCAACCTACGCTCTGTAGATATTAGTTCAACCTACGCTCTAGATATTAGCCAACACTGGGACCGTCATATGTAGATGTTCTTCCGACCTTAGCTCTGTAGATATTAGTCAACACTCTGAAGTTCGTAGATATTAGTTCAACATATGAGCTGTAGATATTCGTCCGACATACAGGCTGTAGATATTAGTATCTGGAGTTAAATACAATACATATTCGTATAAATCGGTCAAGCCGTTTCGGGGAAGTGCGAACACAAACACCGTGACACAAGATTTTTATATATAAGATTAGTATTTTACCACGTTTAGAGGCTTTCTAGGCAGTGTGTAAAAATAATATAAGATCCAGTCAAATGGGAAAAATAAAACTCAAATTAAACTCGTATAATTCAATGCCTTGAGGCCGTTTTTTATTCCTTTCTTTTTAATTTCCTTTCAAATTACTTTGGCGAAATATGACTAAGGTCAAACCAGCGGAATAGTCAGGACTAGAGAGGTCCACAAAATAAAGGTGAAGATGATTCCATAATTTGTTTGAATTATTAATAACAATGTATGTAAGTACTAGGTCTCTTGGTCGTCTGGAGGACTGGAGTCGCTTGTAAGGTGAGCTCCTTGGATGACTTTTATGACCAAAATAAAGGATTCATTTATTTATTTATTTTATGAATCTTAAGAATGAAATAATAAAAATAAAATTAAATTGGATAAAAATATACAAAAGTCATAAAAATATAGAAACTAAAACTGAAAACTAGATTACGTAGGTTTACAAAATTCAAGACTGGTTTAGGAAGAGTGTTGGAATAAATATTTTACATGATTCACAAAACTCGCCAAGTTGATATTAAATATGGCAACCAACATCATCTAAGTATGGATTTCCCATAGTGTGAAATCGTTGTATCAGAGAGTGGGCAATTTATGAATGCTGCAGTGGAATAGTGTATTTTGTCGTTTTGTATTCGTAAGTTTATAACTTGCAGGGGTTCACAACAGTCGAATTTAGAGTTAAGTATTTTGAATAAAAATTTTACGTCTGTCTTCTAATGCATGTATTTTTAGAATATTTGATAAGAAATTATATGTCAATTCTTTTATTGGGATATTTAATTTAAAATTTATAAAACGCAGCATTTTTTTGTATTCGCTCAATGTTATTAAGTAATGTGAATTTTATGAGATGGAGACCAAACTACTAAGATATTTTCAATTAAGCTTCTAACTAGAGATACATTAATAGTTTAATGGTTTTTAAGGAATTAAAGGATTGTTCGCATAGCAAGAGATTGAGGCTAGACCATAGGTTCTCAACGTGGGCCATAACGCCTCGTTAGGGGCGTTTCAGACCTTCAGGGGGCGGTAGAAGACCAAGAGAAAATTGGGGGGTGTTTCAGACTTTTAGAGGGGCGGTAGGAGATCCAGAGAAACCCATCCAACCCCATCTTGCCTCATTCCACCTCATGGGGGAGAGAGGAGTAGAGAAGTGTGATAATGGGTATGGGGGGTCATGAGCTTTATGACGTCACATTCACAAAACGACTACGACACATGCGACTGCCACAAAAATATTTTCCCTATTCCATTACGCCCGTCGAGGTATCCCGTTACGCCCCCCCCCCCCTCTCTCGTTGTGGTAAATATTATTTTGACAAATTGCTGTCACGAGTTAGGGGGCGCTAGGAATAAAAATACTCTCAAAGTGGGCGGTGGGCAAATAAAGGTTGTGAATCTATGGGCTTGACTCTGAATAAAACACTTATGTTAAATTACTGGTGTATTGTTGATAAAAGTTCAGATAATCTAGCAATAACGTCAAATGACTTAGTATGATGGCTGCAAGGCTTTTAGAAATGGAATAAAGTTGGTTGTTTTCAGGTGGAAAAAATATAATAAGCAGTAATTGTTGAATGAAACACCAGTATATATTGAATCATTTGGCGGGTATAACATAAGCCGCCATAGCTCAATTGGGAGAGCAGCTGACCGGCAATCAGAAGGGCACGGGTTCATGTCCCGTTGGCGTCATGTATCTTTTCTCGGAAGATTTTTCAATGTGGATGAGTGTTTCAGGCTGATAATTATTGCTTATAATAATTGGAATGAAAGAGTTTTAGAAAGGGTGTACCACACAGGATGAGGCACACAAGACTGTAGAAATAGGGGGTGGTTCCGATCCACGAAGGCGTTAAGAAGTCGGGAGAGCGTCTCAGGGCTGTCCGCTTGGAGAGCTTGTCTGAAGGTGATCCAAGGGCTCGTAGTTCCTTTTAACTAGCCGGGTCTGGTCCGTAGAGCGTAGAGTGTCCGAGGTCCAGGGGTAAGGCGATGGTCAGAAAAGAAAAGAGGCGAATGGAAGCAGGTCAGAGCAAGGGCGGGCAGGCAGAGAGAGATGTTGACGCGAAGGTGGTTAGTTGATTACTGACTGGTTTGGAAGGGCTTCTAGACCCTATTAATTAGGCCAAGGTAGAATGCTATAGAGCACTCTGCCGTTGCTATGTCATTGTTGGGCCGTTATGCTTAGGGAGGATTCGTAGAACCCATTAAAGACGTTGGCCATCGGGTCCGGATTCCGAGAATCCAGTGAAAGCGCCCGATGGCAACAAAATTCCCTCTGCTCGCTCGCCTCACCCTGACAATTTATTTATTAAACACAATATTTTACATAGCCAAATACATAATACATAATATGCCAAATACGTCCGACACAAAGGGATTGATAACAATAGTTTTGGAATAAGCTGACAATTTTGCTTCATTGGCAAAGAGATCCGAATATGAAATTGGAGTGAAATATTGAGATAAAATGTAACCCAGACATTAAATTGAAAGCAAAAGAGTCCATAGACGGAAATAAATCAAGATGAAATTAAATATAAAATCACGCGTAGAAAATGGAGTTAAATGTTTCAAAATAGGACGACACAACGCTCAACACGATCATATATTAAAAAAATATAAGTGGGTTGTTATAAAGCTTGTTGACAAACTGCTGTATAGCAGTTTAACTCCTCAGGCTATTTTTTCGGTTGTCCGAACAATCTTTAAAATTTCTTCATATTTTTCACATTTATCATTAACAAAAAAAAATCTTATGATCCTATCTTAGACATGTTCCCTTTCACTGTACGTTTTATCTCCCCCCCCCCTACTCTTCACTAATCCCTAGCCATGCCCATATCCCTACTACACATTTAGTAATATATTGGGGTCACCTACTGTTTTGTATTTTCAAGTTATTATATGTTTGCCCTGAGGAAGGAACGGTGGTTCCGAAACGGTCGGCGTAAATAAAATATATAAGTGGCTCTAACAAAGAAATATTTATTCATTATATGTATGTTAATGTAATCCTCAGCACTAGAGATCTAGGTGAGGATATCATTATCTCTACTTGTTACAAAACAAGGAAGATAATAAAACATTTATCATTATTATTCTTGAATTAAACCTCCTTTTTATTAGAACCATTCGACCTCATAAAGGACTCACCTAGTAAATCGTATATTCCAGGCAGTCAGTAATATAAGAAACGAGTGTATGGGGTCCCAAAGGAGACCTAATCGCCGTCCAGGAGCCAAGGAGCCCGGCAGCTCGGGAGCACAGGAAGTGAGGGTGGAAATAATTTACTGAACCAATTATTTTTACGGCGGGCGTGACTCCTGAACTTGGTCGCGGGTGTACCTGCAAATTAAGAGAATTCTCGCTTTTAGTGACAATATTACCTTCATATTAAAATTAAATGCAATAAATTCCTATTAAGCATGTCTATGCATTCCTATTAGAGAATTAAAAATATTATTTTTGAGATCCACGTAAATTGATCGTGTATTTTTTCAATTATTTTCATTATGACCGACTTTCAAAATATATGCTTAATAATAAAATAGTTAGTCCGGAATTGCTATCCGTCATTGGTTTAAATATTCCAATGAGGCGTACCAGGTAAACTCAATTGGGAGGCGGGTATGGGTACCGCCTCCCCGGGAACCATTTATTGGATAACCAACTTCTCTGGCCATAAGTAGCCCCAAGTGGTTCGCTACATTTGGTGACTTAGCAGGGGTGCCCGGGTTCATGGGGTGAACTGGGGTTAGGTGAGGAGAAACTGATTGTATAAATTTGTAAATAATAAAGTCTTAGCTAGGACTCACACCTCTCCAAATAGGTATAAAATGAATGTTTGGGTGGGAACTAAAATAATTAGCTGGAAGAATTATTCATAGATGTCAGTAGATGCAAATTTCCATTCGGCCAGGGAGGTAACGTTATAAAAACCTCGTTTTTAGGTTTTTATATTCTCTTCTTCGCTATAGCTTCCTAACAAGTAAACATAAACTCCTTGGTATGTCTTGGGTAGTTTGGATCTCCTGATATTCACAATGTAATTGGGAATAGAGCAAATAAAAATACGAGTCCTTTTAAAGTTTCCTGAAGATGCGTTATTATTTACAAGTTCCTTCCTCCAAACTTTTACACTGATTGAGGGAGACTTTTTGAATTCTCCAGCAGGGCTCGCTCGATACACCACCTTACACCACAGTGGGAGGAATGGATCCATACATCCGTCACTCCTGGACCCATCGACCCCCAGAATCCTACCCACCCCTAATACTTTTTTTGCTTCTCAGAACTTCCTCTCCTTTCTGTCCTAAAAAGACACGCCACACAGCATCCCCAAAGATGGTATAGGCCCTGAGGGGAATTATTTTCTTCCGGGCCCCCTGAGTGGTCCTATTGTAAAGAAATAATAAAAAAAGAACTTTACCCCGAAAGCGAGAGGTCCTGAGTTCGAGTCCCAACCTGCCAAGCCTGAGTCGAGGTGCCAACATCTTTTTCTGATTTTTCTGGTTTTAGATTGTCGATGGGAGTTTCGCATATATATTGTCTTCAATGAACTCAAAAAATGCAGATTACACAATAAAAAAAAATCCAAAAAATATAATTTCTTTGTAGAATCAGAAACAAAGTAAATAGAGAAACATGCCAGATAATATATAATACAATTATATCACCACACTTTAATTACTGTTCAAGTATTCTTTTTCTCTGCAATGAAGAGAAAATGAAAAAAATGCAAATGCTGCAAAATAAAGCAATGCGAATAATACTTAAGCGCAACATATACACACGGATACGAGACATGCTAAAAGAGCTAAATATGTTGACGGTGAAGCAAACTGTGTTGAATGTACTTATTTTTTACATAAAATTAAGATGGGGATAATGTCTAAGGAACTAAAAAGAAAAATACATTATAATAACGAAACACACGGTCACGGGACAAGAAATTCAAAGCAAATTAGACCACCAGGCCGTCCAACTGTATAACAACATCCCGAATGCAATTACTGAAATAGAAAATATAAATAAGTTTAAAAAAGAATTACGAAAGTATGTCTACCTCAATTATTAATGTCTTTATTTATGTGTAATTTTTAAATAATGATTATGTTTGCCAACCAATGTAAATGTTTATATCTTTATAAAATATTAGCACACACAAAGATGTGAGCTAACTTAAGATTAATAAATAATAAATAAATAAACTAAATAAATATATTTTATCATCTTCATGTATTAAATCTGATATCTGTTATTAGAACTATATCCCAAATAATGTAATGTATTTTAGAATTTATTGATGTGTTGACATTTTTTTAACATTAACTCCACACTGTAGACCCTAAGGAAGATAATTTCCCTCAGGGCTTTTGCTATGTGGAAATCTAGAAAACGAAAAAGGTTTGAGATGAGGGTTGAGTAGAAATCTCTAATATTTGGTAGTATTCACTTTCAAACACTATAAGTTCCGTGGGGTTATTGCTCAATGACAGTAGATCCTTGATACGAGCTGCTTTATAATGAGTTTACGTATTTAAAATAATTATACAAGTCACGCGACCTGTCTACATAGGCTGCTAATTTAATCTGAATAGTAGAAGACTGTCGGCAATAGATAGAAGCACTTTCCCTGCTGGCATCTGGAGGGCATACGATAGAAGCTGTTTTAATACATTCCAAAATCAATGTATCCAGGAGTGACATAGGAGTCGATCATTCCCACCGCGGTGCAAGGCTATTGGTCGAGAGATTCCTGCTGGAGAGGTCAGGTTTCCCTCAACCCTTTCCCGATGCCAGCAGATGCATCCAACACCAAGACCTGAACGAACCTCATCACCCCATGAACCCGGGCCACCCCTGCTAAAACACCAAGCAACATAGAAATCACTTGAGGTGACAATTATTATAAGCAATAATTATCAGCCTGAAACACTCATCTACATTGAAAAATCTTCCGAGAAAAGATACTTGCCGCCAACGGGACTTGAACCCGTGTCCTTCTGATTGCCGGTCAGGTGCTCTGACCACTATGGTGGCTTATCTAATACCCGCAAAAAATTCAATATATGCTAGTTTTTCATTCAACAATTACTGTTAATTATATTTTTTCCCACCTGAAAACAACCAACTTCATTTTTGTGAGAGAGACATTGTTATTGTTAAATCTCTCGCTACGTGGCGTCGAGACAAATTAAGTCTACATTTTTTGGTGAAATACTTTAACTTGTCAAATATTAATTATTATATTTTAATTGATAAACTAACGTTAAAGATAATACACAAAGGGTAACAATTATTATAAGCAATAATTATCAGCCTGAAACACTCATCTACATTGAAAAATCTTTCGAGATTGATCGAAATCACTTGAGGTGATCTATGACAGAGATGTTGGTTTTCAAATGAATGTTTCAAGGGGAGGCGATACCCGCCTCCCAAAATGACACATCTCTTTTCAAACTTCGTACTATAGAAGAAGTTTTTGCGTCTTGACCAGACTTATCGTATAATATTTTAAGAACAGCCGTAAAATTACAAATTCACTTTTCAGAACAAAATTTCTCACCCCTTGTATTTATAATGGCTTTTCGTTGTAAAGTTTTTCGAGTCGTTATCGGGAAATTTAATAATAATTAAAAGTTATTGGGATTATTAATGCTTTAGTTATAAGTTTGGCGTAGTTAATAGTTTGGCTTTGTAACTACCGTTTCGTTATAACTAGAATAATTTATTACCGCCGACAAAGTAAGTAACGAATGGCCGTAAAATTTTCAGCAAGCTATCTTTAATTAAATAATTTAAAAAAAGGAAACTGACAATTTGTCTTCGAGTGAAGTATTAATTACGTTTATAAGTGGAATAAAATAAAAATAATTGTCACTATTTATTTCTGCACTCTAAATTCAGAACAGAACACATTAACAATGATAGCTTTGGCAGCTCTGTTTTCTTTTCCTTTATTTTGCGGTCAAATATTTTTAGTTAGGTTTTTTTCAACCTTATAATAAATTAGCTTGATAATTATTTTTACATAGAACAATTCTCGGTGACAAATTCGGCCCGTTTAAGCATTAAAATTAATTGAAATCAGCATTGGGGCCATAACCAGCCAGCAGCCGAGAATTCAAAATTCGTCGAAAGATGTTCTTACGATCATACAGGGCGGTTCAAATGAGAAAGATTAACTATTATCCGTACCAGCTTTTTAAAATTATAACTCAATATCGATTTTATTTCATTCAAAATTTGCTTTAATTTATGCCTACATTCAAAAGTGCGGAAAGGCGTGATGATAAAACTATTAAAATTATGTATTTTTGTAATTATTTTTTAATCAAAGGGATTTATGATTTTTCAATAATGTCTAAGCAAAATAAGAATGTAAAAATGTGAAATATATTAATTTGTAAGTCCGTAAATAAATAGACAAACTGAAGTATTTTCGTCACAAAACACGTGCGCGAATCTTTTTTGTAATGATTTTATTTAAACTAAAATTAATATTCTGAAACTTAGGTTTCCCAGATAATTTATTGATTTATTTTACTGCAATTTTTTTTTGAAAATTAAACAATTCTGCCAACGACGTACGGTAAAACCTTATTGTACTAAAATAAACATATTTTCTGAAAATTTAAAACATAGCTTTACTAGATAAAAGAAAAAAAATCAATTTATAATTTTTTGTGGAAAAGAGTCAATACATCTAAAATTTTATTTAAAAATGACATATTTCCGGTTTTGTCTGGTTATGTCCTCTTAAAAGCATTAAAAAATTATCTTTGTGCTATTTTTTTAAATGTGAATACCTCAAAAAAGTCCCAACTGCTCAAAACTGTTCGGAGTCAGTGGGAGGAAGAAATTCCCATCTTTTGAAACTCAAAGAAGTAATGAAAGCTTGGAGATGGATAAGAGGAAGTTTTAGAAATTCCTGAATATTTAAATTTGTTTGCCAAACATAGCTAAAGCCATTTAAAAAAATATTTCTATTGTGAACAGTGGTCGATCACCAGGATGACCATGAGAGTATCTTTTTCAATGTGAATTCCTCACAAGAGCCCCAACTGCTCCCGTCTGGTGCCAGTGATGGCATCCCCAATTGGGGTATGTTGTGATGCTGATGGTAGTGGGGAGGGGTCAATGTGAAAGAGGAAGGTGAGGAAGTAACTGGCTATTCAGATCTGTTCACCATACATGCCAATTCAAGCAAATATTGAATTCTGAATGCTGTTCTTACACCAGGGCAATACTGAGATTATCTTTCACTCTGGAATGCGCCGCAAATTTGCTGTGTATTATTTAAAATTAATAAAATTGTGAAATAATTTAGTAGAGAGCTTTGATTCTCGACCACGGAGCCCGTAGATCTATCTAGAAAGATCCTATGTCCTGTTCTATATATATTTTTTATCACTTCTACGTTTTTTTTACGTTAGTTCCACACAGGAGGCCTGGTGGAAAATAATTTCCCTTATCTTTCCTTATATCATATATATGGGTTGCTGTGTGAAGGATCTTTTTAATGAAAGGAAGGAGAGGAAGTTCTGGGAAGAATAAAGGTGTCCAGGAGTGAGACGAATGAATCCATCCCTCGAATTAGAGAGTTCGGCTGGAGAAGTCAAAAGGCTTCCCTCAAACCAGTCTCTCCCGATCAGGCCCGCAACTTAGCAGGTGGGCAGACGCATCTGCCGCCAGCCGGACAAACCTCACCCCAGCTAAGTCACCAAACGTAGCGAATCACTCGGGGTGACCTGCGTCTTTCAAACTATCGCTAATCAGGGATTCCATAGTACCCCAGCTTCAGACAGCGCGGCTCTGATAAAATATATAAATGTAATATCATACTCAGTTTAACTCTTCAATTCCCATGTCAAAGTTAATAAAGATTTTTCTTTTCTCTATAAATAAAATAGCTTACATATATACGGTTAAGACAAAAAAATATTAAAAATAAAAATATATTATCCCCCCCCTTATTTATGGGTGTGTCACCTACAGGTGACACTGGGCATTGTGCTTGAAGGCTCTGAAGAGGAAACAGCATTTCACTTATACTTACGGTAGAAATAAAATAACAGTTTTATATTTATTATATTTGTTTATATAAAGTTTTATAATAGTATTTTTTTACATAAAAACAGAGCACTTATTTATTGCGAAAGCTGTACCAACACTTTAGATGCAAACCGAAATTGTACTTGGCACACATTTTTCTGGTGCGTTGGTAACAATATCCACATATTCGTTGAGAGCAGTCGATTTGCGAGTGATCGTCAACACTTCCTGCACTCCTACCTCGGTAGGCACTCTTATCTGCAGAAGTATGCCACAATCGGATTTGAGGATTGGAGGCTTTTCACATTTTTACAAGTATTTGGTTGTGACATTTTGCCGGAAATCGCAGTAGTTCCAGTTGTTTTCTGACTGTCTTTTGAGCAGCCATGCATTTTGGCAAGCTGCATCTAAACAAAAAGCAAACAGAGGAAACCACCACTATTTGCCGCGAAGAGCTACCCTCATGGAGTGAACGCTTTCGTCAAAACGGTCTACCCCACCCATGTAGGTACTTATTGTACATCTTGATGATTGCTGGGCAATCTGCTTGAATTTTTTCCCGTTTTTTTATCCACAAATCTAATTCGTTCCACTTTCGAGATAGGATTCAATCCATGGCAGTTAGATGCAATGGTGATAAAACTATTTTCATGCCATTTAGCTGCAATGATTTTATTAGAAACTTTATGACACAACACTTTCTTACCTCTTGGCTTTTTTTTCATGTCATTTGAGTGTGGCAAACTGCAGTTTTCCCGAATAGTAGGTGTACCCCCAGCATTTAGCTCTCGCAATTATATAGAGTTAGAAAATACTTCTTCATCACAGTCTCCCTTACCACCAGAAATAAAAGTATTGCTGAGACCGTTGTACCATTCTTTTTAGTACTGTCTTTTCTTTTTTTTTCTTCGGGGCAGGAACGTCGATATTATCTCCTTCTTCCAAGTCATGTACACTATTTTCTCTAGAGATGGAAGGTCTATTTTGGAGTTCTACTAGAGATCGAAACTGGGAAGGTGAAAAATATTTGTCCCTTTTTCATCTCCACTATCTTCGTCCATCACCACACCATCCATCAGGAGGAAATAAAATAAATATCGCCTGGGCCCACCCCCGCCTGCAATTCCTCCATAATCTCATCTAACGTCAACCTGAAATACGGAAACAAATTCTAAAACACCATCACAACGTAGCGATGAGGCCAAAATGTAAACAACGGTCTAGTTATTTATTACTTAGAATGAATTTCGAACAATAGAGTCATTATACAAATTCAATAGTTACAACGCCCAGTGGCACCCACAGGTGACACGGCATATTTCCAACGTTGTATCAAATATTCTATAAATTATTTTTGTCACAAAATACATTTGTACTTTAGCTTATTTATTCATTTATTGTATACAATAAGAAAAAAAATAATACTTACAGCTTAGGTATTTTTATTTCACTTTATGTCACAAGAGATCACACAAACTCAGGCTGCTCCAATTTCGCGTGAAACACGAGAATGAATTTGATAAATGGCATGTGGCTAGTGTTGCCAGAAAAAAATAACGAATAGAGTAACTATTTGCCTTTAGTATAGTAGTAGTAGAATTTAAAAATAAAATTTCGATGTGGTAGAAAAAAAATACTAAACTTCTGTCACCTACAGGTGACACTGGGAACTGAAGAGTTAAAAGTTCTCTGAATCAAAACACAATACACTAAAAGCTTTTAAAGTCACAGAGGGTTAAGCTGAAATAATAGTTGAAGATTCATCTTCCGCCAACCATTTATAATGACATTTATTGCAAATTACTTTTCTGTTCAGTTGGGACTCTACCAGATTTTCAAAGGCAATTCTGCATTAAAAAGAAATTACGTTTCAGATGCACTTTTGTAAATATTAACGCTTGCGTTTCACGGTAATAATAATTTTCATTCTGATGAAAATCTATTTTAATAAGGTCCTTTCAAGTCCTAACAAGCTTATTTTATCATGTACTAGCTGACCCGACGAACTTAACTGTTGTATTAACTTATAAGCTGAATTAATTTCAGTTGAAATTTGAAGTAAAAAATGAAAGTTCAATGAAGCAATTATCGATGCGCAACTGTCCGTGTTTTGTTTTTGCCAGTAACAGAGATGGCGTTGTGTATGGATTTACATTTTTTTTTATTTTCTTACTTTTCCACTTACTTACGGGGATTGCGTTTCATTTTCTTTATACTCGTACGCGTGAGGGTTTTATGATAATTATTTTATTTTTCCTTTAGAGGGGTGCAGACTGCGACATACCTACGTTCACCGTTTGTCTTATTGTCGACTATTGAAATTTAGTGTGTAAGAAAGAGAGCAGCATTATATGTTTAAGAACAAAAGCAAAACAATCAGCGCATTGACATTTGACGTTTTAGAATTCACTCACTATTGCTGCAGTTCTTTCAAAAGACGATATATTGTTCCGTACAAAATTATTGAGGAAAAGAATTTTCTTCATAATTTTTTTTTGTGAATTTTTCCGATCTAACAAATCAAAGATCATGAAAATCGGTCCAGCCGCTCTTGACTTATAAATAGTGTAACTAACCCGACTTTGTTTTATGCATATATTAAGATTTAAATGTACATAGTTTAAATGTACCATATTATTCTCACATGGTTGTGCAAACTTTTTAATCAATGTTTAGAGGAGGGTTACACGCCATTAGATTGGAGGAGGGCTGTAATCATGCCGTTGTACAAAGGTAAAGGGTCACGCATGGAATGTGGGAATCACAGAGCTATTAGCCTGCTAAGTTCTGTCGGCAAGCTGTATGGAAGAATATTGATTGAAAGGGTAAGAACGGAAACAAAGGATAAAATATGGAATGTGCAAGGTGCCTTTATGAGTGGAAGGGGATGCATAGACCAGATTTTCTCCTTGCGTATGCTCACTGAGAAGTTTCTGGCGAAAAACCAGAAACTTTTCTGCGCCTTTGTAGATCTTCAAAAAGCGTACGACCGAGTCGACAGGAAAAAGCTATGGAAGGTGTTGTCCAAGTATGGAGTGAATGCAAATCTCATACAGGCAATTGCGTCTCTGTACGAGGGAAGCGTTGCATGTGTTAGGGTGAACGGTGATTTTACGGAGTGGTTTGACATCACAAAAGGTGTTAAGCAAGGCTGCGTAATGTCACCATGGTTATTCAATCTATACATGGATAATTGTATGCAAGAATTGAAAGATGTGGGATTGGGCGCGAAATTGAATAGTCTGAAAGTATGTTGCCTGTTGTATGCTGATGATGCGGTGCTGATCTCTAACACTATGGAAGATCTACAGTCTCTAGTATCTAGGATGAACGAAGTATGTATGAAGAATGAGTTAATGATGAATGTAAGTAAGTCTAAAGTCATGGTGTTTGAAAGAGAGAGTACGAAAACAGTGTGCGATATATTTGTGAATGATGAATACTTGGAGCAGGTGGATGAGTTTGTTTATCTGGGTAGTATGTTTACGAGAGATGGGAAGGCTGATAGAGATATAGAAAGAAGGGTAAATGCCGGTAACTCCATTAATGGAGGACTGAATGCTGTTGGCGCTAATAAAAAACTGTCAAAAAAAGCGAAGCTAGCAGTCCACAATGGAGTCCTGGTACCTACCCTGATGTATGGCAGTGAGGCATGGAACTGGCAGAGGAAGGATGAAAGTAAACTGAATGCTGTTGAAATGAGATCCCTGAGACGTATGTGTGGTAAAACCATGTATGATCGTGTTAGAAATGTGGATATCCGCAAAGAATGTAAGGCTGATGTAAGTATAATGAGCAAAATTAAGAAAGGGACCCTCAGATGGTTTGGGCACGTAGAGCGAATGAGCGAAGAAAGTAGTGTAAAAAGAATATATGATGCAAATGTGAATGGTAGAAGAAGTCGGGGACGCCCGAGGAAGACATGGCACGATCAAGTGAATCAGATACTTGAGACGGGCCATGTCAAAAGTCATAATAATAGAAGAGTATGTATGAGGCGATGTATGAATGTGAGTGAGGCAAAGAGTGTGTGCCAAGACCGAGTTGTTTGGCGGTCCGTCCTCTCTGCCTACCCCTGCGGGGAAACGGCGTGATGGTTAGTTAGTTAGTTAGTTAGTTAGTTTGTTCTCTCCAGATACCTTCTGAATCATAAAAACTACTGGAGGACTACAGTGATAGTATCTAACTACAATAAAGCTACGTATGTAAGCATATCATATGAGGTATAACCTAAAGAGATGTAATATAATACAAGAACCATAAAAATAAAAAGCAGTTAGAAATTGTTTGTATTAAAGTCTAATACTAACTATTTCTTTCAGCAAGTCAATTTTTCAATATAATATTTGTTTTTACATTTGTATAATATTTAAGCAATTAGGTATCATATAGTCCAACGTTCTTTGTACATATTTGTTAAAATTCAACGAGTATTGTATGTGTAGTCCAGTCTATTTACGTGTATAGGGTTATTCATATGATAATTCATCAATAATTGATAATTTAATAAAAAAGAAGAATAAAAAACTCAACTTTGCTTCAATTACATATGGCCTTACCCCAGACAAGGAGATAGAAATAAAGCGATGGAATAAAATACCGTACCTTGGCAAAATATCAAATAAAATTTCAACATTAATAGGCAGTGACAAAAAATGTAAGACAGCCTTTTATAACGTAAATTCTTTGGGTAAAATATTTATAAACAATAAAGATAAAAGGGATAATCTGGAAAACTCTGGAGTCTACCAGGTGAGCTGCTCGAACTGCCCTGCACATTACGTAGGACAAACGGGAAGAGCATAATCAACCCGTATAAAAGAACATTTCGCTAGTTGGGTTAATCAAAAAGGGGATCTATTATTTACTAGAAAACCAACATACTATTGATAAAGATAGAGATGTCATAATCCTTCATGTTTGCAACAAAAGACAAAAATTAGAGAGGTTAGAGTCACTAGAAATTAATCGCCTAACGAAGAAAATAGATAGAAAATACGTCATGAATAAACAGTTGGAACATAATGCTCAATCACCATTAATATACCTATTATAATTCACTTAGAATAATTTTACTTCAGAGAGCAGTGGGGTAATTTAAGTATGTAATTTAAAAATGTAATAACCCAAATACACGGAGAACCCTAATAATAATAAATACCATAGTGCATCAATATTTGTCAATTAAGCCCTAAACAACAAGGAGGGAATAACCCAACATTACCAAAATAAAATATCAGTAATCACAAACCTTTTAAATTATATAAATTCATGTATATTCATTTGAAGTAAAAAATCTATTTAATATGTAAGATCATTCATAATTTTAATAATAAACTTTATAATTACCTGTTTGTACCTAAAATTAACAAAATAACTTATAATACCTTAAAATTAACAAAATAGAAATATGCATTATATAGAGACAATGTTGTGTACCCCTGCCTAAGAGTGTATAAATACCGTAGCATAAGAATTTCAACTACCAGTCTGAAAATGTCCGTAATAGGATGAAACCGGTCCTGGTGAAATATAAATTAGTGGAAGAAAGTACCCAAGTGTTTTAATTTCAAATTCTTATTCATATATGTTGAAATTAAATTTACACCACAGAATTGCTCTTGCTTAGAAAATGTTTTGATTCTGATAAAAGTATGCAACATTATGCCTTTGTTCGAATAAACTTTGAACTGATTGAACATGATTTATATTTGTTTTACACGAAAATCCCCAAGCTGTAATTCCATGCGTTATAATTGATTCAGCTAATGATAAATAAATTATTCCGAAGTGATATTGGAACGTATAAATTTAATTTTCATGCACAGAGAACCAACATTAGTATGTTTAATGAATGTTGTTACTCTAGTCGAATTTTGACAATTAAAAAAAAAAACTTGAAATAAAAATCATTGTTTCCCTGTCTACGTCAAAACTACCTCCTTTGACGAAAAACTTCCCCTAACAAACGACCGTACTATCCAAAACAAATCTGCTAACGTTAACGTGGACATATCCGTAAACGTGACTTCAACAATGTACGCTAAAAAACGTAAAAAAAACCACAACACATCGATTAGCCAAAATTCACGGCAGTAGCTTCGTCCAGACTGTACGAACAACGAACGTTAGCTATTCCCAACAAGCTAACAAATAAGTAAGCAATCAAATCGGCAAGATAAGGTCTTTGGAAGCAATTGGATCTTTTTAAATTCATTTCTTTCTTTCCCATAGTTCTTACATAAATATACGATGTTTTCACATACATGCTGTGTGTTTTATACGGCTGTGGATATTAAAGGATCTTGAAATATTTTTTTATATGTTTTGACCACTGCACAATGTAGAAAGAATCCACGAAGGAAAGGAGAAAAAAGGACTTACTGTAGAAACTTGTGGCACTCTCTGCTATCTTGGCTGGGTTTATTCATACACTTATGACTATACCGGTCGCGGTTACTTGCGGTATGTGGATTCAGTTTGCGGATGCGGTAAGTGGTATATTAGAGATATTCATGCGGCGAGGGTTGATTAAAGACTGAAGTGGATAACAAAAATGACAGGTATATAGGTATGGGTAGGAAGGAACATATGACAATACTAACTACAAGTACAGAGTCTATGGTGTATAGAATGTAAGGAAGCGTAGCTATGTATTGTGTAAATGCCCAACCATACATGTACATATTATACCAGCTATAAATATATCTATTTTCAATTGTCTTTTAAAACTAAAAACCAAACAGAGTGTGCAATTCACACGCGGTACAAGTGAAACCTTCAGAAAACTAAAGCAGACAAGAGTGGGCAGGCTACGAAGCAATGCACAAAGAGGAAACCGATTATACTACCTCATTCTCTCGCAGGCTAAATCCTACAGATTCATGTGTTTGTCTCTTTTTAGTGTCGCTATTTTTCGTTACATCGAATTTCAAATTAAAACGGTGCTAAAAAAGTTTTCACTTAAATAATTAGTAAAATTTGGTTTTACTTAGAATCGAATCTTCGTACCCAAGAACTGGAGTCAATCACGCTCCCAACTTTAATATCATATTTTAAGTGCTGTAATGTAAACGAATTTAAGAAATGCGTGTATGCGGGAAGAGGGTGAATTTCTACCTCCAAGATTCCACTATTAGAATTTTAAAAGAAGTGAAAGATGCTCTACGAAGACTTGTCACCATCAAAAGAATCAAATACTTGATTCACGACATGTCGAGAATCAAAATAATATAAGAATATGTACGAGACGACTGCGTAGGGTCCCAGGGCCTGGTCTCCGGACAGTCTACCATCAGGTTTAAAGTGAGCAGCTTCGTTGACTTTTTTCGTTTCGAAATCCGGGAAATCGTACAGTGAGAGGTTATGATTTGCGAGATTATCCCTAGTGTTAAAGTAAAAACACTTTGTTTTGTACTGGGAATATTATTGTAAACTTTAGTTTATTCAGATGGATATTAAGTTGACTAGAGTTTCGATTCTATTCTGAGCACTGGAGTTTCAAATTGTAAAACCTAGAAAAGATTGAAATTGCAATAAGCGACAAGCTTATTTATAGACCAAAAGAGAAAGTTGACAATTAACCACAGAAAAGAGTGCTAGTAGATAAAAAATGCATTGAAATGTCTCATAAAGGGTGATATAGACGCAAAAGTTATGAGTAAAGGACCTACACATCGAGATAAGCAAAATGATAAAATTAGAAGTGCTTAGTGCAAATTGAAGTTAAATATTTGAATTAGGACAATCACAACACACAACAACGATAATATATTAATGTGATGAAGCAAGAAGTGAAAATCGAAACAGAGTTGTTTGGCGGTTTATCCGCTTTGCCTACCCCTGTGGGGAAACGGTGTGAGGTTTAGTTATGCAGAAACGGGCGGTCCGTTTGATAAATTCTCCCATCTGAACAGACGGATTGCAATCTTAAGAGCACAGGCATCTTGGGAATGCTCTCCTTGGACCACTGGTATTTCAAAGGAAGATGCTCCGAGGAACTAGCGTCATTTATTCCGATATTAATGCGCGCCCAACATCTGCACACAGTTGACATTTGTTTTTCGTCAATTTTACGACTTCCATTTGAGTTTAATAGCACGCCTGTTGAACGATTTGCCAGTCTCTGAGTCTCCTTCCTCCTACATCATTGGTCTCTCCAAGACCCAGGTTGACTCTTTCTTTATCATCATAAAAAGACCCTCCACATAGCATCCCCAAAAATGATACAAACCCTAATGGAAATTATTTTCCCCAGGACCAACTACATAATATGTAAAAAATACATTCTATCTCATTCTCTCGCAGGAGAACCCTATAGATATATGTGTTTGTCTCTTTTTAGTGACGCATTTTCGTTTCGTAACGATGCTAAAGATGTTTTCACTTCAAAAATCAAAGTGTGCAATTCACAATTAAACCTTCAGAAAGCTAAAGTAGACAAGAATGAGGAGGCTACGATGCACAAAAAGAGAAGACCGATTATACTATTTCATTGTCTCGCAGGCTAAATCCTATAGATGTGTGGCGGTCACTTAACCCGCTCTGCGAAGTTTACCGCTGCGCCACTGACGTCCGTGGAATACGCTGGAAGATACGGCATACCTACCTGCAGCGAGTGCCGTAACGTAGTAGAAATAATAATCCGCCACCTACGCGAAAGAGCTAGAACGTCTGGCTGTACCGTTAAAGGGCCCGCAGAAAGTTCGAGCGATACCTCGGCTTTGCGTGAGTTCACCCGGCGTTACCTACCATCAGCGAAACTACTTGCCGGTCCGGCAGAGTATAAAAGCGAGCACGAGCCGCATGCAGCTCAGTCTTAAGTCTAGTGTTTTTATTCATGGTTCGACAACTACACATCGGGCGGTGATTCAGTGTCGCTACGCAATATCCGCCCACGCGGGCTGATATCGTTCGCGCGCAGTCAGCAAGTGATACAACACATATCCAGTGTGACCCAGGAACATTTCAGCACCTTCGAGGAACTTCTCCAACTACCATCTCGACATGAGATGTCAATCAGCATCCTGCAACGAGCAGCAACCACAACCGGCAACGCGCCAGCATCCAGCATCCTGCAACGAGCAGCAACCACAACCGGCAACGCGCCAGCATCCTCATCGCCTCTCAAGGTTCCTTCCTGCGTCACGTGTGTGCTCCGACCCACTGGACACATAGCCGCCCATACCTCGTCAACGCAACGACGGTCAACCGCCTGGATCAAGGTCATTCTACACCGCCATGGTGTAGTGCAACACGCCGGCTCCGTGAAGACCAGTGATCTTCACCGCCGTAGTCTCCTGACCTTCCTTCACTCATCACCACTATCACTCCGCTCCGCATCGACCTCCGCTACGTAGCGCATCAATAAAAGACTGACTCATACATCGACTGACGCCTTTTATTTCTCGTCCCATCTCTACCAATACGAACCGCTCCCTCAGATGTATGTGTTTGTGCTTTGGTGTTACTCGCTTGCGTTTCATCGAGTTTCAAATCACAACGCAGATAAAGTATTTTAACTTTAAAAAAATAATTTTTTGCTTGATGTGGACGGCGCACGCGCTACTATCTCGGTATTTAGACGAAGCTAATTGTCAGTGATCACCAGAACATCCTAAAAAAAACTAAAAACTCTGAAATGTCCCGAAAAATCCTGAAAATTCTTGACTCTCTCTGAAATCGACGTCGTTTTTCTGCTTTCCGGTTCCTTTGTGAAGGCTTCACTAGTCCAGAAGGGATGGGGATGCTATCGGTTGTAATTAAACGTAATTGGTGCAGTTCAGAGCCTCCCTCGAGGGAAGAAGGTTGTATTCAGAGGCAGTACGTAATTTTTTACGGTGTTTGTTATTGGCGTAGTTAGTTTTTACGAGCTGTGCTCTGGCTGTTGTCTATGACTTGCGAAAATGCGCTGGGAAATCTTTACTTTTATGTATTAATTAAGCCTTTATTTGGATAAAATTTCTTTTTTAAGGGCGTAAGAATTTTTTTTATTTATTTGATGCCTCGTCTATATAAACCAAAATCTGTTTATTTTTCCCGATAAAAACCAACAAAGGTGAGCATTGGTTGAACCCTTTTTTGAAGTCAAAACTTCTTTAGCACCGTTGTGATTTGAAACTCGATGATAAAGCGACACTAAAAAGAGACATAAACATACATCTATAGGATTTAGCCTGCGAGAGAATAAGATAGAATAATTGGTCTCCTCCCTGTGCGGTGCTAAGTAGCCCCCCTCCTTTGTCTACTTTAGTTTTCTGAACGTTTTTCTACCAACGCATGTGACCTGCACACATTTTCTTTTATTTAACATTATTTTTTGGTTTCCAAAGTCATGTTTGTCCAATTTATTTTATAAACAGAAACAAACAGCAAATGATACTTTGGTTAAAAAAATTACAATTAAAAAGTATATTTCATGGTGGGTACCTATTGTGTGTTTCATTGTAGTGTCTTATTTATGGTACGCATATTAAGTCATTACATTGGTGTATGTATTGGGAAGGTGAGGGTGTGTGTGTGTGTGTGTGTGAGAGAGAGAGTATGTGTGTATGTATGTATGTATGTATGTATGCGCATTGAACAAATTTATATTATTGACATGATGCTCTTTTTAAACTTGGGCAGTGAATCGGAGAAAATGTCGATGTTATGAAGCTTTGATATTGTTCTGTGATCCTGGCTCCGCCTTTATTGGTATTTATATCCCATAATTATTACTTGCATTTATATCCCAGACAGTTAATCCCACGATATATCATCACTTGAACAGTAAAGTTGATCCAGAGAAACTTGATCCCCGTACAGTTGATCCATCTGCCAGTTTATCCCTCTGACACTTAACCCCCAAAGGATTATTTCTGTTTTACTACATTCCGAATGTATTGCCGTATTTTGTATTTTGTTATTCGGCGGTGCATCCTCTCTGTATACTCATTAAAAAAACACGGCAATATAGTAGCACACATATTTGGATTGCGGAATTCCATTTAACCCTAGAAAGATAATCTACGTCTTTGAGACGTAAGCGATACACAAGAATTATGGTTGTCTTTTTTTTATTTCGCAACATAGCGCACTGTCTATCTCAGTTAGCTCATTTACCGAGCAGAGCTTGGGCAGGGTGGTTCTGTTACCACGGTACGTATAATAATTACGGAGAAATCCATACATACACCACATGTCTGAAAGACGTATGATTATCTTTTGTGTAACTTTCGGACTAGTTCGAATGAATTTGAATTTGCCAACAAAAAAAATATGAATAACGACTGATTAGCATTTAAACTTACACAGCATTTACAAAAATATAATTTAAACATAAAATGACTTTTTTTTTCATTTAAAAAAATACTTAATATTTTGTGATTTTTTTTTTATTGCAATATATTTTTTATGATTATGTTGGATTTATTTAAAGTACAAAACCCCGATCTAATAATTCAACTACCTTTAAACTGTTTTAGTATGATAATATGTCAAATATACGCTTTTAAACTTCAGTACGTCTCTAAGGCGTATGATATACATAGTATTGTTCGAAACTGTCAAATTAGTATAAGCTTTCCCTGAAGAAGGAAGTTTGTTCTGAAACCGGTAGGATTTACACATTATATAAGTGGTGTATACAAAGTTGTATTGTTTCATTTTTCTATATAATAATATTTTTTTGTGTACTCATTATTATTAAGTGATTTTTTATTTATTTTTAAGTCTTCTAAGTTATCTAAGAATTTTCCTTTATTCTTGATATGAAGAATATTAATCCCTACACAACTTAAAAAAACAAGTATTCAAAAGTTAAAAATATAACATATATTATTTTGTGGTCACTCTACCAACATCAAAACTCGCAAGAGATTTGCCAAAAAATGTCTGCTTATAATATCCAAAATAATAATCCCTCCCCTTCCCCATGAATATATTTACACCCCCCTTAATTCAGCGCCGATGTGAAGATAGCGCCGCTGTAATTACGGCAGTAATAGAGAGCGTCCTCCCCACTCCGGGACTGGAGCTCCCAGCCACAATAATTAAGAAACAAAGGGTTAATTAAGCGGTTAAAGAAAACTATGCTAATTTTGTGGTTATGGAATATCACTTTATTTATTGTTAGTTGGTCGAGTTTTGAATTATTTTAACTAATGATACGAACAAATAGCTATTGTTGTGTCATAATGATAGTATTGTTTATAATTTTGAAGCTTTTAATACGGTGGAATCCCATTGTAATAATATTTGGATCATTTGCATACCGCCGTTTTTGTGAAAAATCACCTCAAGGGCGCTGTAAAAACTTATAATATACTTACAATGTTGCTTCCAACTACAAACTAACTAACTAACTAACCATCACGCCGTATCCCCGCAGGGGTAGGCAGAGTGGACGGACTGCCAAACAACGGTCGGCGTGGTCTAGCAACGTGGGCAAATAGATTTTATTTGAATAATTTTTCACAATTAATTCATTTAAGATTATGTAAAGTTTATTTCCAGAGTGGGAGATACTCTCAGTATCGCCCTGGCGTAAGACTATTCAGAAATTAAACGTTGCTTGAAATGGCGTTAGCAGTGTTTGGTGACCAGATCAGGTGATGGAACGTGTGATCAACGACAAACTGCTCACATACCTCGAGAAGAACAAAATTATTAACGACCGTTAATACGGATTCCTGCGGAACCGCTCGTGCGGTGATCTTCTCGAGTATGTGAAGCATGTTTGGGGGAGGTGCCTGGAACGTTTCGGTGAGACCCACTGGACATCTCCAAGGCCTTTGACCGGGTTCGGCACCGAGGACTTGTCAACAAACTGCCTTCTTACGGACTTCCCGCATCCTTGTGTACGTGGATTACCGACTTTTTGAGGGAGAGGTCGATTCAGACGGTAGGCGATGGTTTCACCTCTTCCTCACACTCGATAAATGCTGGCATCCCACAGGGATCAGTTCTGTCTCCGACTTTGTTTTTGTTGCACATCAACGACCTTTTGTCATATACACCAATTCATTGTTACGCGGATGACAGTACAGTCCATGATAGCTCCCCAAAAAGACCCTCCACACAGCATCCTAGATAACATAGGCCCTGAGGGAAATTATTTTCCTCGGAGCCTCCTGTGTGGAGTTAATGTAAAAAAATAAAAATAAAAGATCTGAATAGCCAGGTACTTCCCCACCTTCCTCTTCCCCATCTCCTTCCCCTCCCCACTACCTTCAGCCTCACAACATACCCCAATTGGGGATGCCATAGTCTCACGGGCTCCAGAGGGGGGAGCAGCTGAGATTCTTCTAAGGTATTACAATAATTTTTTTTTTTAAACTCGGTCTTGGCACACACTCCTTGCCTCGTTTATATTATCGTCTCTATATATTCGTACATCGTCTCATACATGCTAACAACTCATGGCTATAAATTGCATCTACCAGTTCATCGATCACTGATATAAAATTATACATACAATCATTTGAACAATGAACGCGATACTGCGTAAAAACGATCATGTATTATTTTATTTATACTCTGTACAGGCAGAAAATGTACAGGACCATATTTTAATAACAACTTTACTTCGACGACCTCCGTAGTCCAGTGGGTAAGACTCTTGACTCACAATCCGGAGGTCGCGGGTTCGAACCCGGCATGCGCAAATAAATTTTATTTGATTAATTTGTGTTATTTCACAATTAATTCATTTAAAATAATATATTGTATATTTGCGGCATGTTCCAGAGTGGAAGATGCTATCAGTATCGCCCTGGTGTAATACCACCATTCAGAATTGAAACGTTGCTTGAAAATGGCTTTAGCCGTGTTTGGTGACCAGATCTGAATAGCCAGGTACTTCCCAACCTTAATCTTCCCCACCTCCTTCCCCTCCCCACTACCTTCAGCCTCACAACATACCCCAATTGGGGATGCCATAGTCTCACTGGCTCCAGACGGGAGCAGTTGAGATTCTTGTGCGGTATTCACTGTAAAAAAAAAAAAAATAAAAAACTATGACTTCTTTATGGATTAACTTCTTCGACTTTTTATTCAATTTGGCAAGTATGGGTACCGCCGCCCGGGAACCATTTATTGAAAAACCAACACCTCTGCCATAGGTCACCACGAGTGGTTGGCTAGGTTTGGTGTCTTAACAGGGGTGTTCGTGCTCATGGGTGAGTTTTGTTAGGGTCTAGGCGGTGGGTGCATCTGCCCACCACTGCGTAGAATAGTAAGAGACTGGTTGAAAGAGACCATTTGGCTTCTCCAGTTGGTTTCTCCCTGAACTAACGCCTTGCACAGCAGTGGGAGGGATGGATTCATACGTCCATCCCTCCTCGAGACTCTGACCCCCAGATTTCTAACTACCCCTCATATCCTTTTTCTTCCTAAAACTTCCTCTCCATCCCCTCCTTTAAAAAACTGAGGGAAATTATTTTATTCAGGGCCTCCTGTGTGAAATTAACGTAAAAAAGTTTAATTTCTTCTATTAAAAGGCGATGACCCTTAGGCAAATATTTTTTGAAAAATACTTCGGATTCAAAATCCTACGAATATAAAATCCCGCGATTTTTGACGGCACTAATAATATATATTATATTGGTATTTTTATGAGGTGTAAAAAACGACAATAACTAAAAATCTCGAGAATTTATTTAAGAGAGTACAACAGATTACTATATTACCAAAAGATTTTATTATCTTTTGTATTTGTTGGAATGAAGCCAAAAAAAAAGATATTCATCATTCCCTTTCCCGTCCCGGAACTCCATCGCCTTCCATTCCTTAAACGACCCTGAAAAAGGAAAGGGTCTAAATAACTCAGTGGTTAAAGCAGAGCATCGGCAAGACCAAGGTCCTGAGTTCAATTCCAAAATGCGACAGTATCTTTTTCAGATTTTTCTGTTTAAAATTTTCGCTTATCAGTCGCTAATATTGTTCTCGATGATTAAAGGTATATTATTTAATTATTTTTTTACGTTAGATCCTCACAGAAGGCTCTGAGAAAAAAAGGGGTCTGTGTCGTTTTTGGAGATCCTGTGTGGAGGCTTTTTTAGGGAAAGAAAGTAGAGGAAATTCTGGGAATGCAGAAGGTTTGAGGATTGGGCAGGAATCTGGGGGTCAATGTATTCAGGAGTGACGAACGTATGAATCTATCCCTCCCACTACGGTACACTATAGTTCAAAAGGTCTCTCTCAACTAGTCTCTCAGGCACACCACACAGTAAGTAGGCAAATGCATCCGCTGCGAAAACTTAGGCAAACCTCACCCTGTAAAACCACGCAAATATTACAATGAAATATTTGCATGTTATTGTAGGTAAGTTATATTTAGAGAAATGTTTAATTTTATTTACACATATTTGGATTGGCCTCAGACCTATTTTGTCGGAAGGTCAAAACATTTCCGTTTTGCAATAAAATCCAAATTAATTGAATATTTCTGAACGCATCCGAACACTAAAAAAACAGATTTTGAAAGGTGATGAGACTGTCAAATTTATAATTCGAAATAAACTTATAATTTTTTAAATATGACAATATTTAATGCAAACATAAAAATGTTTTAAAAAAATGGCTCACTTCACATTTTTCTAATTCAAATTACTGATAATGGAAAAAATAAAAACAAACACATGTTTTATTAGGCAAATGTACTATAAACGTTATTGTCAACTCACTTTTTTGCCGTTTCATATTATAAATATAATTTATAGAAAATTTCGTAATGTTTTTCAAATTGCGCTCGGAAACTTTGGTATAATAAAGGTGTGCATTTTAATTATTTCGCAGTTATATTTTTGATTTGAATATAAAGCGTTGCGTTCTTTTAACCATAATATTAAGGCTTGGCAACCAGGCTTGAAAAGAAGAAGTTGGAGAGATACGAAATTACGCTAACATTTACAGCGACAAAATCGATGCGAAAATTGAGAAAATGTTTAATAAAATACGACTCGTTTAAAATAGAGCAAAAATCAGGGAGCATCTTAAGTATCATTTAAAGAAACATTGTGAATTTTTTCACAAATGTAATTTATAGGATAATAGAAACAAACTTGTTTTTAATCATTTTTGGAGCATACTTTGTGATTTTTATCTATCGATTCATATAATTTACATTTCAGCGCGGGCAGTATCTAGACATTATCTTAAAAATAACATATCATATTTTTTATAACATATAAAAACTTCAAATGTTTAAGGGAGATATGTAAGAAATTTGGGTTGCGAGGAGAGATTAATTCGCACACAGTACAATTCTTTTGGTTGATGATTGTAATTTTTATGGCTTGGCAAATATAATATAATGTTTGTTTTAAAATTAGGTGATACAAATTGGTTTCCATCTCTCATGATTAATTCACTATATTTCCTAAAGCCTACCCTGATTTCAAACACTGTGCACCCCATTGGGCAAGTGCAATAACGCTTCCAACAGAAATATTGGCACAAATGCACAGTGCAGTACTTACCGTCCAATGTGCGGTAGGTAGTGTTAAACTGTTTCGGTTCAGTGGAGAATTTCTATTATGAGCCAACAATACAAAAGCCTGTTATTATTTCGATATAATAAAATCAAGTAACTTTCTTACTGAAGACCCGCCGTCTTCCCAGCAATGAAATCGACCATACATTTTGACGAGGGATGGGGAATCTATCGTATTGATAATAAATACATTATTTATATTTATTTTTATTTTTAACTAGATAAGGATATTTTATTTCAATTTCAATTCAATTCCAGTGCCGGCAACCCGGGCCTTTATTTTATTTACATTTATGTATGTAGTTTTCTTTTACCCACCTCACTAGACAGTGTCTGTTCCGAGGCGGGTAAATAACATATTATAATATAAAAATGAATCGCTAAATTTTGTTGGTAAGCCCAAATCTCGAGAGCGGTTGAACCGCTTTCGCTAATTATTTTTTTAGAATATTCCTTGAAGTTAGAGGATGGTTCTTACGGAGAGAAAAATTAAGAAAATTGCACAGAAAATTAGATAATAACAGAAAACATCGCACGTTTGACAGTTCGCGTGTTTGAGAATGACATTTTACAAAACAATGATTGTTCAATCAGGATTCTATTTTTGAAAATCTTTAGTTGATAAATTTATTTAAAGTAGGCACTCCCCTAATAGTTTGAATCGTATCAAGAATTTTAGATATTGTAAATAGGTACCTAAGTTAGGTACCAAATTTAATATACATGAAAAATGTAAATTTGAATAAAAATTGGAAAAGGTGGCACGCGGGCTGTTTAAAAACTGAATGAACTGGGATTGAATACATGGAACGCGGGAGGAGGGTTGGCGGGACGAGGGAGCGGGAAAGGGAAGAGGGAAGGCGGGGAAGGTGGAAGAGGAACGCGGGAGGGAGGATGGGGAACCTGGGAGGGGAATTCGGGAGGGGGGGTTCACGGGATGGGTGAAGGGGGAGGAGGGGGGGGGGGAAGTGGAGTGGGGAGAGGGAAGGTGGAGGTGACGGAGTGGGAACGCGAGCGGGTAAGAGGACGCATGAGAAGAAGGGAAGGCGGAATGGGAACGGGACGAATGGGAAAGGACACTCAGTGAGAAACAATTTCTTTATTAAATGGCATAGCAACGCATGCCGGGACCAGCTAGTATTTAATAAAATTATATATATCAACAAATATATGAATGTATGCATGTATATGAAAAGATAAAAATATATGCATATGTGTACACATACATGCACATTTGTATTGTTGTTATATGAGTTGTTCAATTTCTATATCCGCTATATCAACTTTCACTGATTCGGAGAAAACCGCAAAAAACTGTCACATCTCTAGAGTAAATAAAAAATTGCATTTTATTTTTTTATATAATGAATTGGAGTATTATACATTCGAAAAGTGTTAATTATTCAATTTATGTCTAGAAATACTTAAGTAATTTGGATAAATAAAATTGATATAGAGGAATTTGATACTCACCTGAAGGGCGTGTTTCTACACCCGCCATCTTGACGAAATAACTGCTCGTGATTGGTTCAATTCCGATAGAGCGGGTTTCGATATTAACTTCTCGAATGATTTAGCGGGTTTTGTTTCTCATTCGCAGTTTTAAAATGGTTTTTGGTCGTAATGAAGGAGGTTTTGAAACTCAATTTTAGATAAGTCTTGTTCCTCGCAAAAATGTGAACAAGATATCATACACAGATCATTTTGTCAAAAAATCGGATATAGCGGGTATTGAAATTATAGAACTCATATGAAATATTTACATGTTGTTTTTATTAAAATTTCCATAAAAAGGTTGCATACGTAATATAAGATTAGACATGGAGATAAGAAAATGTAAAAAGAGTAGGTACATGATTATGTCATTAATGTTGTTAGCAAGCAGTACCCTGCATATTTTATTATATTTGAATATTGTATAATTTAGTGAGTAATTATATGAAAAGAGTATATAAAATGTACTCCTGTTAGTTCTTTAGTATATTTCGAAAATCTGTTCTTTCCTTTTCAGTCAACCATATTGGCTGCTTTCTTTAGGTATGAATGCAATAATCAAACCCGAACTTAATGTATCATCCTAGACTTGCAGAAAAGTCAATAGATGAAAATAAAAAGGATAAAATTTTATCCAGACTCTATTTAGATTGCGTTTATTTTGGGTTAAAATCATACATAAAAATAGCAGCCAATAAACTATGCGTTAAGAAAATGAAGATAGTGTTGGTGGTTCTTAGTCGAAGTGATACAGTTATGGCACCTTGGTAGCACCTATGGCACCTTGCAGCGGCCCGGAAAGCTAAGGACACCAATATCTTTTTCTGAGTTTTTGATTGAGTTTCGCTGATATTGTCTTCATTTAATTAAATATTACATTATCTCTACATTTTGAAACAATCTTCAAAAACACTTATTTCGGTATAATGCTGTATTTGAAATGTGTATTTCTTTTGTTTAAGTGGCTTACGGTTAAACTTCACAGGTAACGTGAGATAAGTTTTTTGAAGTAAAAACTTCATTCGCACCGTTGCTATTTGAAGCTCGATTAAACGAAATTAAAAGACAAACACATACATCTATAGGATTTAGCCTGCACGAGAATCAGAAGGAATAATCGGTCACCTCTGTGTGCGGTACTTCGTAGCCTCCCCGCTCTTGTCTGGGAAAGTTCTGGGAAGGAAAAGGGTAGGAGGGGTAAGTAGAAATCAGGGCGTCAATGTGTCCAAGATTGACGGACATATGAATCCATCCTTCCCACTGTGGTGCAAGCCGATAGGTCGCGAGAGTCCGGCTGGAGAGTCCAAAAGGTCTCTCTCAACCAATTTCTCCCAATCCGGCCCGCCACGGAGTAGGTGAGCAAAAGCGTCCGTTCTTAGATATAGACAAACCTCATCCCTTGAACCCGGGCACCCCTTCTAAGTCACCAAAATGTAGCAAATTACTTGGTGTGACCTTTAGAAGAGGTGTTTGTTAATATGTTAGTATATGAAGCTGATTTATTTATGAGGCTAAATGTAGTGGGAAGGGAATGAGATGGGGAAGAGAAAAAATCTGGTCACCAAACCCGACTAAAGCCATTTCAAGCAACATTTAAATTCTGAATGGTGGTCTTACACCACGGCGATGCTGAGGGTATCTTCCACTCTGGAACGTGTCGCAAATATACTATATAATATTTTTAAATGATTTAAGTAACTAACTAACTAACCATCACGCCGTTTCCCCGCAGGGGTAGGCAGAGAGGACGGACCGCCAAACAACTCGGTCTTGGCACACACTCTTTGCCTCACTCACATTCATACATCGTCTCATACATTCTCTTCTATTGTTCTGACTTTTGACATGGCCCGACTCAAGTATTTGATTCACTTGATCGTGCCACGTCTTCCTCGGGCGTCCCCGACTTCTTCTACCATTCACATTCGCGTCGTATATTCTTCTTACACTACTTTCTTCGTTCATTCGCTCTACATGCCCAAACCATCTGAGGGTCCCTTTCTTAATCTTACTCATTATGCTTACATCAGCCTTACATTCTTTGCGGATATCCACATTTCTCACACGATCATACATTGTTTTACCACACATACGTCTCAGGGATCTCATTTCAACAGCATTCAGCTTACTTTCATCCTTCCTCTGCCAGTTCCATGCCTCACTGCCATACATCAGGGTAGGTACCAGGACTCCATTGTGGACTGCTAGCTTCGCTTCTTTCGACAGTTTTTTATTAGCGCCAACGGCATTCAGTCCACCATTAATGGAGTTATGATTTAAGTAATTGTGAAATAACACAAATTAATCAAATAAAATTTATTTGTCCACGCCGAGATTCGATCCCGCAAGCTTTGGATTGCGAGTCAAGAATCTTACCCCTCGACCACGGCAGCCGCCATTAACAGAAACAAAAAATATCACAACAATGTCGCAAGCATTCGTTGCACATCCCTAAGATTTCCGGGACATTTTATTGGAAGTGAAGTATTGAAACACAATACGGGTGTTGTGAAATCAGGTCATGCATTCCCGATATGCTCTCAGAGTTGAGAGACGTGTCTGGAAACATGAAAACCTCGCTTTATTTCTACAACGCATGCACACATACTACATATAATATTACATACATACTACGTCATATGTACCCAATACGGTATGGAGCGCCGTTCTCTAAGTGTTTTGTCTCGTAGAAGGCAAATCTACTAAGATCTGCTGCAAACATTGATATATATAAATAGATGAGACATTAAGCGAATAAATTGGTTCGACGGATTTGAAGGTAGTACCTCCAATTCTCTATTTCACCCATTTAGTGGACCAAAAACCATCGTGTCGTGTTGGTCATTTGAAATACATCTGGTAAGCGTATGTGTAAAAGGCGTTCGTGCAATGTATGGAACGGACTATTCAGACTGTTGAACGTTCAAGTCCTTACTACGCTGTGCCCTCAGTCTAAGGACACCTGCATTCTTGTACATTTTTGCAGGTATATTTACATGGCGGCTCGCGCTCGGTGTGGAGTCTATTGTAAGTCCCTTAAATGTTTCAATACTCAGCTTCAGAGCATTATATATTATACATTTTACAAATATAAGACAAATAGTCCCGATAAACTACTTTTTAGTAGTTTGTCTAACGGGTTCTTTACATTAAAGATCTTATTATAGTGATTTAATAGTTACATTTTTACAATTTAAGATATAAAATTAAATAAAAAAATTTACAGAAATTAGTAATAATATTATAATAATAAGTTGATAATAATACATATTATAAGAAATAGTAATTTAATTATTTGATAATATAAAGGGTTATTTATGTGCTGAAACTCGTTCCAGAACTCGCGACTGCGAATGGCGCGATGTCATACTCGTAATTGAAACTTTGAATGCATTATTTTCCATCGCATTTTTTTTTCTTTTATAGTAATTTAGGTGAATATAAAGATTTTTCTAAAAAATATTTGTATTAAGCGTAACCAGTGATTTCGAAAGTTTACCAAAAATAGGCGCTGCAACAGTAAAAAATAACTAGGTTGATTAATATAATTGATGAACTTTGATGTCGTTGTATGCGGCCCTCTACTTGAAAAGTCTGTAAACCCCTGCTTTGCAATCGCATTCGTGCCAGTTCGGTAGATAACGGAAAGTGTCGAACTACCCCTCCCGCAGGCCTGAGATGAACACGAATTTCGAATATATTTGTAAGGCATGGCGCCTCTATTGTATATCTCTATGGCTGCAAAATATTTTATGTTGTCATTATTCAGGACCCGCATTCTTATTTCCTATCGAATTTAAACATATTTCACTTGAAAACTTAATTTTTTACAACCCTGGTTGTAAAAAATTAAGTTAACAAATGGTTGTACTATAATGTGCGAGCCTGGGGCGTGTAAATAACCCCAGAACTCTCGAAACGTAATACTCAAAAATATAATTATGAATTTACCTTGCGCGGACAATACATCACAAAAAAATAACAATCTGACAAATCTCAAGGGAAAAAACAGAAACACTAACCTTTTACGTTGTCCTCTGCAACGTGGGACGCCCTCCACTAATTTCAATCTACTTAAATTAAGATCAGTACAATTTTTGTAATTTTCAAATACGCACATGTCAGTTGTCAACTTAACACAACTAAAGTAGAAATCACAATGAATTGCAAGATATTCAATCCACAAGACGATGTGACAGTTATTCCCACATTTCACAATAATATTTTTAAATAAATACATTTTAAACTGCACTATTTCTCCAAACGAACAAGTGAGCGCCATCTATGATACATTGTGGGCGATCATGATTTTTTTTTTTTTTTTTAATGCCGGCAACCCGGGCGTTTATTGTAACAATAATCATATACAAACAAGTTAGTAGCCCGCCTCACTGGACTAAGTCTGTTCCGAGGCTGGTACATATATATATACATTAACTTATACACATATACATTTACATATATATACATACATAAACACAGTTATGTTCATACACACATACACGCATATGCGCACATACATTCACACAGGCAATCGCATACGTGTACATAATCGAGCACATAGATACATATTAAAACATAAATACATATAATCAAATAAGAATTATTGGGAGTTGAAATACAGTTATCAAGGAATTTACAAATTAAAACCAAAAATTCATCAGATACACATAGTAATGCTAGCATCTAAATCTAGAATTATTAAATATCAACAAAATGAATACACATAGTAATACTAGCGTCTAAATCTAGAACTATAAGATTTCAACAAAATAATATACATATGAGGTAATAATAATATAAGCATTCGTAAAACAAAAGCAGTATTAATAATTAAGATAAAATTTCTATAAGTAACCAACACATATATGTAAATAAAGAGTGAGGATTAGAGACTAAGATGAGATTACTAATAACTTGGTGATGCATGCCCTTTTTTTGTGTAGTAACCATGTATTGAAATGTTTGTATAACCAGTTTAGGTTGTTTTTTGTGGCACAGTAGGTGGTTTATTTTAGGAAGGTGTTGAAAATGTGAGGTGCGAGGTAAGATTCGTGCTTTTGGGCAAAAGTTGATTTAGTTTTAGGCACTAGAAGTAGATTACACGATTTAGCTCTTGTGTTTTTTGGGTGAGTTATGTGGCATGGTGAGGATTTTATGCAGTTCATTTGTATGATCTTTTTAATGAACAGCTTCCTGATATCTAGTATGTTATTAGTAATAAGTATGTTTTCCGTTGGGTAAAGATAAGGTTTTTTGAACATGATCTTAATTAATGTTTTATGAGTTGTGTTAAGCGGTTTAATGTACTTGTCGGCAGCTCCCCCCCAAGCAGAAATTCCATAAGTTAAAAGACTTTGACATTGAGCATAGTAAACATTTTTTAGTTGTTTCAGTGACATAATGTTTCTAATAGTTTTAAAAATAAATGATAGTTTACGGATTTTTTAATTAGTAAGTTAATATGAAGTTCCCAGTTTAATCTATAGTCCACTGTTAAGCCAAGATATTTGATATTATCAGTATGTTCTATTTTTTCGCAGTTGTGGTTTGAGGGATTTGAGGTAATATCAGGGTGTAGGTATACAGGAGGAAAGATTTTTGGTTGCCCGGTAGTGGTTTTGCTGAATGTTAAGTATTTTGTTTTGGTTATGTTTAAGGTAAGTAGATTTTTGTCCAGCCAATTTTTTATTTCTAACATACCAGTTTCCGCACTTTTGAAGGCCTTTTCCCAACTCGGAGCTTTGAATAGAATTACCGTGTCATCTGCGTAACTGATTGCCTTGTAGTCGATAGATGCCATTTTAATATCGGTAAGTTCATTTATGTAAATGAGAAATAGAAGGGGACCAAGTACACTACCTTGAGGGACGCCATACTTGATTTCTTCCGGATCACTGTAGCATTTATTAAGTTCTACTATTTGTTTTCTATTTTTAGTATAGCTAATAAACCATTCGAGCGGCGGTCCATTGATACCATAATTTTTAAGTTTTTCGTACAGAATGTCATGAGAGATAGTATCAAAAGCCTTAGCCAGATCTAGAAAAACTCCGATGACTTTGGACCCTTCATCTGTATTTTTGACAATGTAATTAGTTAATTCGGATATAGCCTGTTCAGTGCTCATTTTAGCTGGAAAACCGAATTGACAATCTGAGAGTAAGTTATGTTTATCGAGGTAGGATATTAGCTTTTTTTCATTGCTTTTTCCAAAACTTTCGATAATTAATTTAATAGTGAGATAGGTCTGTAGTTAGAAATTAGAGTTTTTTCCCCTGACTTGTGAATTGGAGTTATAATGGAAATTTTTAGTTTATCCGGGACAATCCCTTGGCTGAAGCTTTGATTGAATATGTGTAGAAGAGGTATAACAATAAATTCTCTCAGATCAATCAGAATTTGGTTTGAGATTTTGTCCGGGCCCGGAGCGCAATGTGGTTTGAGAGATAAAATAAGGTCGGAAATTTCTGTTTTATTGAGTTTATATATATTAAAAGAGTGTTGTGGTTGCTTGGTAGGGCTGTGTTTAGATGAAAGTTTTTTTGCAGTGTGGTGATTGTTGAGAATTTTGCTTGCTAGATTTAGGCCTACGTTGGAAAAATGAGAAATAATATAATTAGCTAGAATGAATGGTTCGTTCTTAGTTTCAAGGATTTCTCCATTGATTGACAGTTTCTTGATATTATTACTCTTCTTGGGTTTTAAATAAGCTGCTTCATTAATGACTTTCCAAGTTTTTTTTGGATCCGTTCTGGCATTTTCAATTGTGTTCCTATAAAATTTGAATTTAGCCTGCTTAATTAATTTTTTACATAGATTTCTATATAATAAGTTGTCGTGATTAAGTTTACAGTCATATGGATTTTTATTTACTCTCATGTGCATTGAGTTTCGTTTGTGAATACTCTTTACTAGCCCTGCTGTGATCCATGGTTTAATTTGCAATGTTTTGTGAGCTTTGATTTTGTGTGTTTTTATTGTAGTGTGCTTGTTAGTATACTTTTCCATAGTTATTATGAAAGCATTTAGAGCTTTGTTCGGGTCTTTTTCTTTTAGTGTTGAAGTCCAGGATTCATGACTTATTTCTGCCCTAAGTGATTTGAAGTCTATAACGGGTTGTGTGGTGTTTGTAGGCGTTTTCGTTTTATTTTCGAAGTTCGATCTAATGCCGAGTGAAGTAGTGTAGTGATCGGTGACCGTTGTGTGAATAATGGATGAGATGGTTATTTTCTTGGTTTTAACAAAAATGTGATCAATGCAAGAATTGGACTCAAGGCTTGTTCTTGTGGTAGAATTAATAGTTGATTTAAGGCCATAATGACTTAAAAGACTTAGATATTCGTTAGTTTTAGGATTGCAATTCAGAATGTTTATGTTCAGATCTCCCGCTAAGATGAGTTGTTGGGTATTTGTGTTATCATTCAGAAGTTTTTGTAGAGAATTTAGGAAAGGTGTAAGATTTTTAAAGCATGGAGGTCTATAAATAGCAAATACAGATAAATCAGATCCAAGTGATATTTTTATGCAATTTGCTTCCGTTAAATTTATTTCAGAGATAAAGGGATTCAGCTACTCTGTTACGAAGATAACTATCCCATCATTTTGGTTAAGTTTAGTAGTAGTGTGGAATGTCGAATATCCAGGTAAGTAGATGTCGGTGTAAGAGTCATCTGTCCAGCATTCACTTAAAATTATTATATCAAAGTGGGAGTCGAGGTCATGTAAAAGAATTGTAAAACTGTCAAAGTTCTTGCGAATGCTTCTAATATTTTGGGATATTATATTTAAAGAGTTATTTGTGTGGAATACTTTGAAATCTTGAGAATTTTTGAATATATGTTCTTCGTGATAGGGTGGTTCAAAATCAATGTTTAGTAGTGAGTCCATTTGTAATAGATGGAGTTACCTATACAGTAGACAGTTAAAAAGAATGTTACCAATTAGATTATGAGCTGTACGTCGTTGACATGTTTAACGTTTATTATTTTTGAAGTATGATCAGAGTTTTTTTTTGTGAGGATTTTGTTATTTTTCAACCAAGTATACATATAGTTATTATCTTTAGCTTTTTGTTTAGTCTTCCACAGCAGCTCTTTAAAGTAAGGGGTTAATAATTCGCCTACAAATATGTTCTTCTCTCTAGCGTTCTTGCGGGAGTTCAAGACTCTCTGCTGGGCTTCCTCATCTTGAAGTTGTACTTTGTATATGTAAGTTCCACCCTCCATTTTCTGTGTACGATCTTGATAACGGATTATTCTTTTTATCTTCTGTGATTCGACATTAACTTGTATTTCCTTGAATAATCTGTTTATGGTGTCCGGCGGTTCTTCGTTAGGGAGGGTAACTACACCCGCAAACTCCGCCCAGTTGTGGCTCATACTGACCTGTTCAATTTCAGCCAGTCGAGTTTCTAAGTTATTGATTCTGATTTCTTTGTTGTTGTTTGCTTCTTCTAGAATATCTACTTTTTTGTTTATTTGAAGGATTGTGTAAACCTTGGTTGAGATATCATCATATTGCTGGCTTATAAAATCTACACTTTTTTTCATTTCTAAAATTTCATGTTCTAAATTTTTCTTAATGTTTAGTGTCTCTTGTTCCATTTTTTTGAAGAGTTGCTGCTTTATTTCGTCCATCATAGAGCACTTCACCGGCATCAGTTGGTAGTGGTGTCTCAGTAGGTTTTGATCGTGTTTGCACTTTACTAGAAGTAGCCATTATTAACGTTGTTGTTATTTCGTACTTTGTGTGTAATTGCGCCTGAATTTGTAAGATCTTCAAAATTCTTTTCACTTATTACACAGTTATTTAAATAAGGATGCAGAAAAAAAGGGGAAAAAAAACACTTTCGTATTACTAGGATTCAAACCACGGACCTTCGGATCTAAAGGCAGATGCTCTCTCCACTCTGTTACCAGATAGTTGTAAATTGCTGTGAGTAATGTGAAATATAAATTGTCTTTGCATAGGTATATTTACGGAGATTATAAAAGGTCAATTTTACTGCTAAGGTTAGTCTTCAAAATTGTTTTCACTTATTTCAGAATTAAGTGTTAATTAATCTTCAAAATTATTTTCACAATGATTTTTAATAATTTTGCAGAAAAAAGAAAAAAAAACACTTTGGTATTACTAGGATTCGAACCGTGGATCTCCGGATCTCTAGGCAGATGTTCTCACCACTCTGCTATCAGCTCTTTCTAACCGAATGGGAATTATGTGTATTATAAATTGTCTTTGCACAGGTATATTAATGGAGATTATAAAAGGTTAATTTTACTGCAACAATATTGACACACTACAAAGTTGATTTAAACACTATAAATCACTGTAAATTTAGAACGATTAAGTAACACACGTACGGGTTTTACTTCAGGGACACGTTTAACAATGAATTGTATGGTTATACTGAATTTTAGACACTAAATTTTGTTTATATTTGTGGAGCAATTTATGACATGCACTCTGTTGGAAATAATAATAATGATGATTTAGCAGTTTTCTCGAACAATTCATTTTTCAGTGTCTCTGATAATCCAAAGAGACCGCCAAATCACCATTCTTGCAATGTAAATATATTAATTATTTTTTTCGCACAAACATGTTGTAACGCCTAACCAATGGTTCCATGACAACTCAGAATAATGTACTATACTAACTAACTAACCATCACGTCGTTTCCCCGCAGGGGTAGGCAGAGAGGACGGACCACCAAACAACTCGATCTTGGCACACACTCCTTGCCTCGTTCACATTCATACATCGTCTCATACATGCTCCTCTATTATTCCGACTCTTCACATGGTCCGACTCAAGAATTGGTCGTGCCATGTCTTCCTCAGGCGTCCCCAACTTCTTTTACCATTCACATTTGCGTCTTATATTCTCCTTACACTCCTTTCCTCGTTCATTCGCTCTACATGCCCAAACTATCTGAGCGTCCCTTTCTTAATCTTACTCATTACGCTTACATCAGCCAATTACACTACACATATGTAAAAGCCCGTAATAAGGGCGTAAATAAATAAATAAATATACATATATATATTTTTTTTTTTACATGAGCTCCACACAGGAGGCCCTGAGGAAAATAATTTCCTTCAGGGCCTATGTCATCTTTGGGGATGCTGTGTGGAGGGTTTTTTTAAGGAAAGGAAGGAGAGGAGAGTTCTGGTAAGGAAAAGGGTTTAAGGGGTGGGTAGGAATCTGGGGTTCAGTATGTCCTGGTCATCCGCCTCCAAGACCTAGACAAACCTCACCCCATGAACCCGGGCACCCCTGCTAAATCACCAAACGTAGCGAACCACTTGGGGTGACCTATGGCAGAGGTGTTGATTATCCAATAAAGGTTTCCGGGGCGGCGGTACCCATTCCCGCCTCCCAAATTGTATATATATTTTAATTGTATTACGTTTATAAATTTACTGTGTCTTTTCATTGATACCAAGGGACAGCGTTTTTAAGGTACATAATTGATGATAATAATATTGTTAAAGTCGAAGGTGTTTCTATTGATGAAGCCAATTATTAGTTTAGGTGCTTTATCAATGACAATAAAAAAGAGCTTGCTATCATTAATGTATGCTGGCAATAAGAAAGCTTGCAATCTAAAGTGACAGCGAGGTCCCTAATACATGATATGGACTTATCCACAAGAATATACAATTTGCGATACCAAATCTTCGATGTGACCTATCTGAGTCCATTCAAGCGTCGTTTAATCGACCCAATTGGATGTCACGGCTGTACGAAGAATCGATTTGTCTGGATAAACGAGTCATCTGGAACGGTGGACTTTTAAGGTCACTATTTTTAGCTTGCAATTTAAATGCTTGAACTTTTTAATATTACTGACAGTCACTTCGGACGGCACTAACTGTACCTTAAAATAAATTAGTAATATTAACGACGTAAGTCAAGGTATGCTGATGATGCGGTGCTGATTTCTAACACTATGGAAGATCTACAGTCTCTCGTATCTAGGATGAATGAAGTATACGTATGAAGAATGAGTTAATGATGAATGTAAGTAAGTCTAAAGTCACAGGTGTTTGAAAGAGAGAGTACGAAAACAGTATGCAACATAGTTGTGAATGATGAATACTTGGAGCAGGTGGATGAGTTTGTGTATCTGGGTAGTGTGTTTACGAGAGATTGGAAGGCTGATAGAGATATTGAAAGAAGGGTGAATGCCGGTAACTCCATTAATGGTGGACTGAATGCCATTGGCGCTAATAAAAAAACTGTCAAAAGAAGCGAAGCTAGCAGTCCACAATGGAGTCCTGGTACCTACCCTGATGTGTGGCAGTGAGGCATGGAACTGGCAGAGGAAGGATGAAAGTAAGCTGAATGCTGTTGAAATGAGATCCCTGAGACGTATGTGTGGTAAAACAATGTATGATCGTGTGAGAAATGTGGATATCCGCAAAGAATGTAAGGCTGATGTAAGCATGATGAGTAAGATTAAGAAAGGGACCCTCAGATGGTTTGGGCATGTAGAGCGAATGAACGAAGAAAGTAGTGTAAGAAGAATATACGACGCGAATGTGAATGGTAGAAGAAGTCGGGGACGCCCGAGGAAGACATGGCACGATCAAGTGAATCAAATACTTGAGTCGGGCCATGTCAAAAGTCAGAATAATAGAAGAGAATGGATGAGACGATGTATGAATGTGAGTGAGGCAAAGAGTGTGTGCCAAGACCGAGTTGTTTGGCGGTCCGTCCTCTCTGCCTACCCCTGCGGGGAAACAGCGTGATGGTTGGTTAGTTAGTTAGTAAGTGAAGGAAGAAAAATGTATTCGGCGGACCTACACTAGAATTAGCTTTTGTGTAATTATATTCAATAAAATTTATATAATAATATAATGATACTTACATATTTTATTTTAATATATTTTTTCGGTGACCGGATAATTCAGAATGAAATCAACTAAGAAACTCATTTGAAAAGTCATTAAAAGTGATGTAAAAAATATTTAAAAATTGCTTAAATAGGTTACGTTAGGTTAGGTGAGGTCTGAATTTATTTTTACATTAGCTCCACTTAGGAGGCTCTGTAGAAAAAGCTCTCAGGGCACATGTCATCTTTGGAGATGCTGTGTGGACGGTCTTTTTAGGGAAAAGAAGGAGATAAAGCTCTGGGAAGGAAAAATATATAAGTGGGTAGGATTCTGGGGTTCAGTATATTCAGCAGTAATAGAAATATGACCAAATTGATACATATTAGATTACCCAATGCCAAGACAAATATTATTACACCAGAAATAAAAACGCACGGTTCAGATTGCTTACATGTTGGTATCCCTGCATTGTGTACATGTGAAAATATTGAACTGGTTAAAGAATATGTTTATTTAGGTGTAATTATTGACTGCTTTTTCAAATGGGATTTACAAATAAATAAAGTCTGTGAACGTCTGAGATCTATTGTTAGTAGATTATATAAACTTAAATTCTTTGTTCCAATATGCACACTTCGAATAATTTATTTATCATTAGCTGAGTCTATTATAAGGTACGGAATTACAGCTTGGGGACTTTCCTGTAAGACAAATGTTAATCATGTTCAATCAGTCCAAAATTCATTAGTCAAATTATTAGCTCATAAAATTTTATACGAGCAAAGACACAATGTTGCGTACTTTTACCAGAATCTTAAAATTCTCTCAGTAAGAGCAATTCTGTGGCATAAAATTATTTTTCAGCATTTGAATAGCCCTATATACATAAATAGACTGGCCCACACTTACAATACTCGATTTACGTTAAATGAAGGACTAATCGTACCTAAGCACTTAAACAAATATGGACAAAGAACGCTGGACTACATGCTTAAATATGTTACCTGCTAAAATTAAAAAATGTACAAATAATGTAAGAACAAATATTATATTGAAAAATTGGCTCGCCGAAAGAAAAAGTTTGTATTAAAATTCTTGTAGTAACACAAAAAAAATGTCTAACTGCATTATAAGTTTTATTTTTAAAAAAAACTTCAAAGTAAAAGCACCCATTGACAAACTACTTAAAAGTAGTTTATTGGGACTTTTCTTTTTTGTAATATCGTATTTTATTTGATTTCCTGTAATATTGTATAACTTTTTTTCCTCTAATAAAAAAAAAAAAAAAAAAAGAATCTTGCTTGAGAGTTCAAAAGTCTCCCTCAACCTCAATTTGGGAGGCGGGAATCGATACCGCCGCCCCGGGAACCTTTATTGGATAACCAACACCTCTGCTATAAGTCACCCCAAGTGGTTCGCTACGTTTGGTGATTTAGCAGGGGTGCCCGGGTTCATGGGGTGAGTTTTGTCTAGGTCTTGGAGGCGGATGACCAGGACATACTGAACCCCAGATTCCTACCCACCCCTTAAACCCTTTTCCTTCCCAGAACTCTCCTCTCCTTCCTTTCCTTAAAAAAACCCTCCACACAGCATCCCCAAAGATGACATAGGCCCTGAGGGAAATTATTTTCCTCAGGGCCTCCTGTGTGGAGCTCATGTAAAAAAAAAAACCAATCTATCCGGATCAGGCCCACCTCGCAGTAGGTGGTCAAACGCACCCGCCGCCAAGACCTAGACAAACCTTACCCGATGAAACGGGCAACCGGTCACCAAACATAGCGAACCACTTGGGGTGAACTGTGGCAGAGGTGTTGAATATTCTATAATTTGTTCCCGGGGTGGCAGTACCCATACCCGCCTCCCACATTCAACGGATTATCTTATCGGACCCCAAATTCTTATTTTCTAACGAGTGTTGGTTGAATTGAGTTGATCGAGGTGTTGAGTAAAATTAATCCTGAGTTGGTATGGAACCTTTTTTTTTAATTGCTGTCTCCACACAATCTACATCTTAAGAGCGTTTAACCAGCCAGCGGACGAAAATCCACATTTCGTCGAAAGTTGTTCTTACGATCTTGGAGGGCGGTTACAATGAGAAATATTAATTATTCTCCGTACCAGCTTTTTTAAATTATAACTCAATATCGATTTTATTTCAATCCAAATTAGTTTTAATTTATACCTTCGTCCAAAAATGCTCAAAGGCGTGATGATAAAACTATTAAAATAATGTACTTTTTGTAATTATTTTTTTATTATAAGTATTTATCATTTTTAAATAATGTCTAAATTTAATAAGAATGTTAAAAAAATCTGAAATACGTTAGTTTGTAAGTGCGCAAATAAATACACAAATGGACCAATTATCGTCAAGAAACACATGTTCGTACATATTTTTTAATGATTTTATTGAAACTAAAATTAAAATTCTAAAACATGCGTTTGCTAGAAAAAGTATTGATTTATTTTACTGCATGATTATATTATTTGAAATGGGTGTGGCATTGAACTTCCCTGCATACATTCTGGAATAAACTATTATTATTATTATATGATTTGAAATGGGTGTGGTATAATACAAAATCTTTTTTGAAAATTTAACAAATCTGCCGACGACCTATGGAATAACCTTATTATACTAAAAATTAAAAAAATTTCTCAAAATTTATTACATGCGACTGCTAGATAAAAGAACAATCTTTCGAAATCCATTTATAATTTTTTGTGGAAAAGAGTCAATACGTCTAAAATCTGATTTGAAAATGACATATTTCTGGTTTTCTCTGGTAATGCCCTCTTAAGGCGACGCTTCCGCTTTCAAAAAGAAGAGATATGTAATTACGAATGTTAGAGGAGCGCGCTAATATTTATAGCGAGAAAATCAATGCGAAAATTGTGAAAATGTTTAATAAAACACGACTCGCTTAAAATAGAGAAAAAGTCTCATGGAAGGCGTCTTAAGTATCATTTAAAAAAACATTGTGATTTTTTTCACAACTATAACTTGTAAAATAACTGAAACAAACGAGTTTATAATAATTTTCAGAGCATACTTTGCGCTTTTTTTCTATTGAGGGAATTTCATATAATTTGCGTTTCGGCATAGAACGCGTCTAGATATTATCTTCAAAAATAACTTCTTTTTTTTTTAAGAGCTTAAAAACTTCAAATGTTGAAGGGAGACATGTAAGAAGTCGGTAGAAATTCGGGTAGCGGCGGCTTAACGAACTAGCTATAATTATCGTGCTTTGCTGTCCGAAATGTTGGCTAAAGCAGGAATTAGTAATACTATAATAATAATTTTGGCCGCGAAAATTTCAAATCATAACAAGATATAAGTTTTATGTAATCGTTTTTTGACATTATAATCCGTCCAAAAATAGATTTAAAAGCCGTAAAAAAGAACTCGTATATATCAACGCAATAATAGAAAAACTTCTGAATCCATAAATTAGAAAACGAAGACAACAAGATATCAGATGGCGATTTTTCCCCCTATTATTTTTTTCTCTCTTCTTCTTTTTCAACTTTTTCTATGTTTTCTAACTCGCCTGTAAATGGTAATAATTTTATGTCGACGACAAATAAATCACATAATTTGCAAGTTTTGTTTTGGGTTCAACAGAAATGTTGGAAAAAGACTAAATAATAATATTATGAAAAATAAATTTATTTTGTAAAAATTGGTTGTTTTCTTATCTGTGTGAAGTGTGAATACAATAATGACTGCCAAGGCGATAAAATATGTGTATAGGTACTTCAAAACTTAAATTTCTGTGTGAGACAAAAATACTTTTTTTATGTGCATGCCTCACAAGAAACCCAGGCTGCTCCCGTCTGGAGCCAGTGAGACTATGGCATCCCCAATTGGGGTATGTTGTGAGACTGAAGATAATGGGGAGGGGAAAGAGATGGGAAAGATGAAGGTGGGGAAGGACAAGGCTATTCAGATGTGGTCACCAAACACGGCTAAAGCCATTTCAAGAAACGTTTTATTTTTTTTTTGGTTTTTTTTTTGTGGTGTTACGCCGTGTTTTTTTTTACATAAGCTCCACATAGAAGGCCCTGAGCAAAATTATTTGAGGATGCAGAGTGGTGGTTTTTTTTAAGGAAAGGAAGGAGAGGAGAGTTCTGGGAAGGAAAAGGGTTTAAGGGGTGGGTAGTAATCTGGGGTTCAGTGTGTCCTAGTCATCCGCCTCCAGGACCTAGACAAACCTCACCCCATGAACCCGGGCACCCCTGCTAAATCCCCAAACGTAGCGAACCACTTGGGGTGACCTATGGCAGAGGGGTTGGTTATCCAATAAAGGTTCCCGGGGCGGCGGTACCCATTCACGCCTCCCAAATTAAATTCCCGCCTCCCAAATCAGGGCAGATGATGATGTTGGACACTGAAACGCTGTCCGAAACGTTGGCTAAAGGAGGAGGTAGCGCAACACGGCATAACGCCCCAAAAATAAATAACAAAAATACTTTTGGCCGTGAAAATCTAAAATCATAACTAACGTTTTAATTCTTAATGGTGGTCCTTCACCATTGCGATACTGAGAGTATCTTCCACTCTGGAACATGCCGCAACTGAACTATGCATTATTTTTAAATGTTTTCATCGTAGGAGATCTACAGGTTGTCTCGATAGCTTAATATTTCATTGCAGTCACCCGGTTAGAGCAAAATCCAAGAGTTCAAATCCCGGTCGAAACTCTTACCCTTTTCTCTAAGTGTTTTTGTAATGCGGCGATTCTTAAGGTGGTTGCTTTCGCCCCCCCAGAGTCGCCAGGTGAATTGAGTGGGCGATGTTTTGCAAGGGGGCGTTGGGAAGAAGGTGGTCGCTGCCTCAAAAGGGTCAAAAGATTTTTATGTCCCAATTAAATCAATTTTTGGGAACAGATGATTAACCCTAAAAGTGTGATCAATACAGTTTTAAAAGAAATCTGATGTCACCATATTTACATACTCGTATTACCTTTCGACTTTTAGGCTCCCAGACGTGCCGTTGAAGCATGTTATTAGTTGTTTTCCTTGTAAAACCTTTTGTTCCCCAAGATGTAGGGAAATTTCATAGACATCCAATGGATAGACAAGCAGTTACAGATGAGGGGTAAAACCAAACTATGGAGAGCGAAGAGGGGAAAGATGACTGTCATTCGTTGAACAATCAATCTGACAGTATATAGGCATCTCGCATTACAATATCACCATTTAGTTCTTAAAAGCAAAATCTGCTTTGAATGAATAGACCTTTTTACATGGGAGCGCGAATTGCTTGCCACGTTCAAAACATATTTGCTAAGGCCAAATGCTCGCCCCAAAAAGACTCGCGCCAATACACATATCAATATTTTGTTTCCGTGTTTAGTTAAAACACTTTTACAAATGTTTCATAATTTACTTACCCCTGTAACCAGCGACGAGCACATTGGAGTACCGCCCACATTCGCTATGTGTACATTGATACGTAGATATATTGTATAGCACAAGCTGCCGTTATTTCGTTAAATGTATGGATGTCAGCTTCTCGCTGTTCACGGCAAGAATGATGACGTCACACATTTTAGATTCAAGCGAGGCTATATCCCCTCCCCATGGAGCGAGCCGGTTCCAAGGAGGAGCTACAGCCGGCGCCATGTGGAGGGGGAAATAATACGTTTTTATCACTTAGGGCAGGTCCAGATATATTCATATGTCCGTGGGAAATTTAGACATGTTGTGTGAAATGATCGCCGCTCGAATGTCTTTTTTTACATTAGCTCCACACAGGAGGCCCTGAGGAAAACATTTCCCTCAAGGCTTATGTTATCTTAGGGGATACTGCGTGGAGGGTTTTTTAGGAAAGGAAGGAAATAGGGATGACGGCCGGCGTAGTCCAGCGGTAAGGCTCTTGACTCGCACACGGAGGTCGCGGGATCGAACCCCGGCGTGGCAAATAAATTTTATTTGATTAATTTGTGTTATTTCACAATTTATTAATTTGAAATAATATATAGTAAATTTATATATAAATATAATAGAAGAGAATGTATGAGACGTTGTATGAATGTAAACGAGGCAAGGAATGTGTGCCAAGACCGGGATGTTTGGCGGTCCGTCATCTCTGCCTACCCCTGCGGGGAAACGGCGTGATGGTTAGTTAGTTAGTTAGTTAGTTAGTTATAGTAAATTTGCGGCACCTTCCAGATTGGCAGATACTCTCAGTAACGCCCTGGTGTAAGACCACCATTCAGAATTGAAACGTTGCTTGAAATGGAATTAGCCGTATTTGGTGACCAGACTGAATGGCCAGGTACTTCCCTACCTTCCTCTTTCTTATCTCCTTCCCCTCTCCACTACCTTCAGCCCCACAAATACCCTAATTGGGGATGCCATAGTCTCACTGGCTTCAGACAGGAGCAGTTGGGACTCTTGTGCGGTATTCATATAAAAAAAGGGAGTTCTGGTTAGGTATAATGGTGGGTAGGAATCTGGGGGTCAGTATGTTCAGGAGAGACGGACGTATGAATCTATCCCTCCAACTGCGGTAAGGCGATGTCCCGAACGAGTCCTGCTGGAGAGATTAAAATGCCTTTCTCCACCAGTATCTCCCGATCCGTGATTTCCACACAGTTGGTGGGCTGACACATCTGCCACCGAGATCTGGACCAACCTCACCCCATGAAACCGGGCGCGTATTTCCTTTTCCGTGTTCAATACGAGGCAACCATGCCTCGAAATCAACACAGGTTTGTAACGCCATTTATCCACCAAACCCGTGTCCAGTAGAAGGCAAGCGGTATCCTACTGTGCACGGGTTTGTAACGCCAATTCCCTTCCCAAACCCGTGTTCAGTACGAGTCATGTTATTTGAATGCATTACGTATGGACAAGTTTTTACCTGTATTTATGACAGCAGAACATGGAAAGAAATGTATTAGAATAATTACACATACCCGTTAGACAAACCCTGCTTTGCCAAACAAACCATTCAAAACCTGGGATGTTTTTTTAAATTATGATGGCATGCGAATTTATTTTAGAGAATTTTTTTTATAGGATTGGTGCTATAAAGTGTTATAAGTACAACATTATAAAGTGTTTTTATTTATTTTATTAGTAAGGCTGTTTGCGTTTTATTGCCCATCCATTATATTGTACGTATATGCACACACTTTCTTTTTTTATGTTATAATCACGTTTGGAGGACGCGTGTCTACATGCCTCGTACTGAACATGGGTTTGGGAAGGGAATTGGCGTTACAAACCGTACTATAACAATACTGGACACGGGTTTGGTGGATAAATGGCGTTACAAACCCGTGTTGATTTCGAGGCATGGTTGCCTCGTATAGAACACGGAAAAGGAAATACGTAACCCGGGCACCTCTGCGAACCTATGGTAGAGGTGTTGGTTATCCAATAAACTGTTCAAATAAATGGCGGCGGTACCCATTCTCGCCACCTAAATTGAGTTTCTGAATGCGTATGTGTTGGAGTCCAATAAAAAATTACGTGAATTCTGTCCCTTTAAAAAACTTAGTTGTAGCCGATATTATCATTTATCGAAAGCTAGGCACCAGCTGTACCTGATGAGGAATAAACATTATCTACTGAAAATGATCACCTATCAATCACACATCACGTCGAAACTTTTAAACCTGACAAAGGGAAAGAATCTGAATGGCGGTAAAGACTTCAATATTTTTTTATTTTTGTTTGGTAATAAAAAACAACTAAAGAATATATTTTTTACATTAACTCCACAAAGAAGTCCCTGGGGAAAAAGGGGACCTATGTCATATTTGGAGGATGCTGAATGGAGGGTCCTTTTAAGGGAAATGAAGATCTGGGAAGGAAATAAGTATTAAAGGTGGGTTGGAATCTGAGGGTCAAGTATCCAGGAGTAACGGATGCGTGAATACATTTCTTCCACTGCGGTGCCAGCCGAAGAGTTAAGAGGAAAAGACTAGGAAGGAAGAAGATATAAAGGGGTGGATATGAATCTGGGGGTCAAAGTTTCCAAGAGTGAAAGACGTATTAATTCATCCCTTCCACTGCGGTGCAAGGCAATGAATCGAGAGAGTCCTGCTGGAGAGGACAGAGGTTTATGCAATAAACATCGCCAAACTGCAAGTTTTATTTTATGTTGTAAAGTTCAGGAACAAAAAATATGTACATATTTTCTGATCACAATCTAAAGATTTTCATTTTCCACATTATACAATTAAATCATATTCTAAAAGGGGTCTGTAAGTAGGAGATTTTACACTTCAAAGCATTTTTTACATGCATGATACTATATTTTTTCTTGGCATATAAAAATACTCGATTGTAGCAAAGATGAAAATGTGTTCTGCTCCCAGTATTTAATTAACGCATTTATAATATTTCTAACCAAATTTCAAACCAAAAACACGTTTTCTTAGATTTAAAAAAAATTTATTAATTTTTATTCCAGCAAAAAGAAAATTACATTTTCACTTATTAACTAGAAATAATTAAACACATTAAACTAAACTTATTTAAACGTTATTTTGCGTTATTTCGAATTGCATTCATTATTTTTTTTTACATTAACTACACACAGGAGGCCCAGAGGAAAATAACTTCCCTCAGGGCCTATGTCATCTTTGAAGATGCTGTGTGGAGGGTCTTTTTGAGGAAAGGAAGGAGTGAACACGGGTCTTGAAGAGACCTATGTTGTAGGAGAGAGGAAACACAGAGGCCAGCAAATCGTTGAAATAAGAAAAATTTGTAATAAGAAAAAAAATTCTACTGAACGGGCACATAAACACACCCACAGGTTGTTTCGATCGGATTATCTTTTAATGGCCCTCCATACTGGGTATGAAGGCCTACGTGAACGAGGGGTAAGGCTCTTGACTCGCAATCCGAAGGTCGCGCGATTGAATCCCAGCGTGCGCAAATAAATTTTAATTGAATATTTAAAATCCATATATTATATTTGTGACAAGTTCCTCAGTGGAAAACACTTACAGAATCGCCTTGGTCTAAAACCACCGTTCAGAATAGAAATATAAGCTTCTTCTAACACAGCAAACTTATTTTGCGGCACCATTTTGATTTAAATTAATTAATTACTTAGTTTTTACCACTTTTATTGTTTACAAAACCGACATGTTTCGTCAGCAAAGTTGACTTCTTCAGGGTTTTGATAGAACTAATTTAAAAAATAGACATATACAGGGTGTCCGGGGGTAAAGTGCATTAACTTCGGGAGGTAATTCTACATGATATTGTAAGTAAGAAAGATAAATAACTTTTTTCGAAATTCCAACTTTTAGGGGTAGTTTTGTGGTAAAAACGTAAAATTTGACCGGCGTGCGCGGCCAGCTTTATTATTTTCCACTGTTACGATACGGGCCAGTCACCACCATTTATTGTTGCCACGATCGCGCCCGGCAGGCTCCCGGCAAGTAAGATCGTACCTCACACTAAGGATTTTTAGTAGGTAGATCTTTTTGTATGGGAAAAAAAAAAGTTGGAATTTTGAAAAAAAGTTATTAATCTTTTTTACTCCTACCATCATGTAGAATCACCTCCCGAAGTTAATGCACTTTACCCTCCGGACACCCTGTATAGGTAATAGAGAAAAATAATCGACATAAACAATAATAAAATTAGAAAGAAAACAATTTTTAAGGGACGAGGGGCAATGTAGAACACTTAAAAAAATTTAAATGGGGGAATAGATTTAATAATGGGTCATTTAAAAACAATTTTTGATTATTAATAATATTTAAATTTGCTTTAACACTCTTTCTAATCTCTAAATTTCTAATTTATCCAACTGAATGCCATTGAAAAGAAATATAAGCCATTTCAAGCATTGAGTATATTTAAATGCTTGAAATTGCTTAGTCGTTTTCGTGACTAAATCTGCATAGCAAGATACTTCTCCACCTTCCTCTTTCCCATCTACTTCCCCTCCCCACTACCTTTAGCCTCACAATTGGGTATGCCATGGTCTCACTGGCTCCAGGCGGTTGGGAGCAGTTGAGACTCTTGTGCGGTATCCACACATTTCGATTTTATAATTATTCATGTTCTCCAAATAAAAATGTACATTATTATATTTAAGCCGTAAAAGAGATTTTTATCCAACAAAATTAATGGCAATTTTTGATCTTACATTACAGCATTTTGTGAACCGTTGCGTTATTTGCTTAGCCGGCTTTATTCCACGTGTAATCCACGCGTGCAGAAGTCTGTATTCTTTTGACACGGTGTCGAGCCCGCTCTGGATGCTAATAGCAGAAGCTTACAGAATGTCACGTACATTAGTGTAAATAGTGAGTTAAAGTTGAACTGGGTCGCGTGTGGTGAAGTTAATTTTGATTGTAATAAAATACACATTAAATTTTGTAATATATTTAATATGCCACCATTCACAAACAAATTATATGGCAAACCAAACGTAAATTCCTCGCTTACATAGTTCAGCAAACAAATATACAAATGATATCGACACTTTTAATGTAACAATAATTAATTTAATTTTAAAATCTACAATATATCTTTTTAGACAAACTCACAACTTTCTTAACTTGAACCAACTCAAAACAATTTACTATGCACTATGTCAATCTTTAATCGAGTATGGTATCATAGCCTGGGAAGGAGCAAACGCTGCCGCCAGTGATCCGATCTCTAAAGCCCAGAAACTAATTATAAAGATTATTCTAAAACTACCGATCACAAGCAGTTCGGATGAAATCTTTAGGTGAATCAGTGTTTTGGACATTAGGCAACTTTATGCCAAAAATATACTAATTTATCTATTTAAACATAGAACTGTTTTTGACAATATCCAAACTGTTCGTGATACGAGAACCAAAGGGCAAAATCTCTTACTTATCCCTTTCGCCAAAACAACGTTTGGTCAAAGAAACTTCCGGTACTAAAATACAAAACAGATACAGTACTAAAATACAAAACAAATATAATAAGTTTTGGATCACTACCAAAGACAGATCATATATCAACAATATTTTTAGAACCTCCTGATGCATGCTAACCCATTGATATGATGCTGATTGTCCTTGTACTTTTACTCTAAATGTAAATAATATTGTTGTTGTTATCCTTTATAAACTATTTTTAAACTATTTATGTTAAAATGCGCCTGCTCTCAACACAGGAACTACTAGTGAGACAGGCACAGCACAATTACCTATGTAATATTTTTTTTAAAAAGAAGTTTTTAAAACATACCTACTTTTTTAATGTTAACATGTTATTTGTGACAATTTGTTTATTACAATTATAATGTTCGTTTATTGTAAATCACTAAAATGTTAGAAATTATTTTTTATTAACCCTCGAGGCTTATTTGTTCACTTTTCGGAACAACTCAAGTAAGTCTCATAGAAATCGTTGTGTCTCTCTTAACATCACGGATAGAAATATGATTTAAGGTGTTAGAAACAAAAAAAAAACGCTTTGTATTCAAAACTAAAATTAACCACAAATTAATTAAAATGTACACCTATTTTAAACCAAAGTTTCCGACCCCAATCGGAAAAAAAATCAAATTTTGGAAGTTTTTTTAAAAATTATCTTTGTGTGAGACGACAAAAAAGTGGGTTTGCGATATCGTTTTGCCAATAAAGAACGTGTGTGTTTTTATTTTTTATCAGTAGATAATTTTAGTTTATAAAACATAAGATGAACCATTTTTAAATCTTTTTATGTTTGCATTAAAAAAATTTGTATTTCAAAAATTATACATTTATTTCGAACTTTCAAAAACTGTTTTTAGATTTTCACGGCCAAAAATTATTTTGTTATTAGGGTATTATGCCGTGTTGCGCTACCTCTTTCTTTAGCCAACGTTTCGGACAGCGTTGCAGTGTCCATCATCAGGGCAGATGTGTAATAGTTACGGGTGATGTTAGTACTGTGATGGTTCAACCCCCCCCTAATGAAAACTTTTAAATATTTCTTCTTCTCGTGCGTTCAGATCTCCGGTTGGTAGATCTTCCTCTCGTACCTACTGAATGATTCGCCATTAATATTTTGAATCATGACTCATTTTTCCCACCCCTGTGACTGAACACAGTAAAAGGTAGTTTTCCGGGAAATTCTTACAATAAACCCTTTTCTCCACGTTGTGTGATTTTTTTTTTCGGAGCTCCTAGAACATCTAGGATAGGTATTTAATGTCTTTTGTGGTAACTTTCGGTTCTTTTAGGTAAGGTGTGGAAGAATTACTCTGTATCTCTTAGACGTCTGAAGGACACGCCCTGTCTAGATTATCCTAAACTTGTCCCCGCTATGATTCTAATGATATACACTGCTCCAATATTCACATAATGAGCACTGTCGTTATTACTCTCGCTAGGCTATAAAATTGATCTCTCCCCCTCTACTTCCTAATAAGTTTTAATGTACGTACCTGGAATGTTTCATTTCATGTGGATAATTGGCGATTCTCTGCACCGCTCTCCATGGCTATATGCTATACATAATCGTGATAATATGTTCTGTTGTTAGTAAACACAAACTTATACCTAGGATGGAAGTATAAGGACGGGATAGAGGATAAAATGGATGTGATGTGGAAGGAATTTTTTGCAAGCAAATACTGGCTCCTCCACTTGACCAAGTTGACTAGGTGGTCAGCTCTCAGAACACGACCCTCCGACCAATGCATGATGAGGCTATACCCATGGCACCCGGAAAATCTCTTGACGATAAACCAGATACCCGGACCCCGCCATAACAGAAGAAGAACGGCATGCCTTCAAACCTTTCCCAGACAACTCCAGTATCGAACACCTCCGGAACTACTTTACTGGCTCTAGAAGGGGTAATCTATTTCGTCCCTTATCAAGACTCTACTCACGGTACAAAGTGGCGTAAGCTTGTGACAGGCAGATCCTTCTCCCACGTGACCGACCTAGCGTTACAGACCACCTCTGGAAACCGACTTATCCCCACCCTTGTAAGAGATACGTTTGCTTCCAGGTCGATAGGATTAAAAAATGTGATGATGCTGCAGGAATCTCTCCACAAGAGCCATGCCTATGCCTCCATCCACACTACCTTGCCGGTAACTCGAGATGCTTTTGGTCAAGACGCCTCCGTCAGCGAACCATGTCCTTTCATACTGATGGCATCTCATTTCATACGACCTGTTGTGCCCATCCGCTCGACATAGTTCCGCGAAAGGGAATTGCTTCCAGCACCCCGCGAGACCCGATCAGTCTATGGTGAGCATCCTCCAACATGACAATGCAGAAAGACCCTTACCGGGGGACCACCAATTTGTGTGTATGTGTGGCCTCGGTGACGTCATCACATTGTCCAGTCCCAAAGATTTAAAAAAGCGTAATTCAACAAGTAGGAATTCAGCAGAGTACCTGTTAGTATTATTTTTTCTTTTTTTTTATATCGTGATTCTGCTCTTCTGCTCCCTTGTCTAAAGATGTTCAGCTGCTCGCCCTTCAGTAATCGCCTTCAATTTGATATGTCGTACTCTCGAGACGCTCCCCATTCGGTTGACTGTATTCTCTGTGTCAGGTTCATTTTTTGTGTCAGCTCGGCATCAGCCGAGTGCCGAGAAAAGGTCACTGTCCAGGGTGGTGACTGGTAACATCTGTGAAATACGCCTAGTACCTATTCTGGGATAAAAGTACATCAATCTATTCGATACAGACACTCATGCAATTAACTGTCCAAGATTCGCGTTCTATTCACGTCACTCTGCAAACAAGTACATGTACCTAATTCAATTATAGATTTATAGGTTCCGGTACCGGGAATCGAACCCGAGCCCACTGGGCGAGAGCCAGGTATCCTCTACGCTGGTTCCGCACGTGTCAACCCCTTTTGGTCTAGCTCGGCATCAGTTGTCTGCCGAGAGAAGGTAGCTGTTCTTGTTGATAACATCTGTGAATTATGCCTGGTACCTATTCTGGAGTAATCAAAACATCAGTTCATTCAAGGCTGGTACAGTTAAATAATACAGGGTCAGCGTTCTCTTCACTCCATCCTGCAATCAGTGAGGTCCTGTAATATAGGTTAAAGTTATTTGACTTACCAAGAACATGGTTGCTAAAACCGCGACTCCCGGTAGGGTAAACGCAACTCCGCGTCTTAATCACGCGTCCTCCCTATAAATGATCAAACTCCCTACTTGCTTTCCTTATCATCGTACAAGGTCTTAATGCAGGCACTGTAATTTTAAAACCCCTTTTTCTCTAAGCTGCATTGTGGGAAGATCTTCTCTCACGTCCTGTGGCCCCTTACCAAACTATTGCGCAATCATAACTACCAACCCCCCCCCTGACTATACACGGTAACGTCAGACCTACTTTATATTTAAAAAGCCTCCTTTCAAAACTGCATTTCTAGCTTTCGACTGACTGTACATTTATTATCTAAACTCTAATTATTCTGGCTAAAACTTCTCAACCGAATTAACACCATTTTTCCACTATTTTTATTATTATCATTATTTTATTCGTTGCACTGTCCTTAAATGAAGGATGGAATGTTTTCTACGGGATTATTATTATGATCCGGGACCATTGTCGTTACTCAAGATAAATATTTATTGTTATATTTTTGTCTCTACATAATGAATGATAAGTTGCAATTATTATTTATGTAACCAATCTATTATGTGATTACATTTCAATGTAGGCCTGTTTACGAGAATTATAAGTCGACTTAAAATTACGGCCTCAACACGGCTAGTCCAGTGGCGGATTATTGGGAAAACCTATATTATAACCGTTTTATATTCTTCACTTATCTAGTGTTCGTATTTAGGGTTTTCAGTTGATATCCCCTTTTGTACTTATGTAATTTTAAAACCACTGTAAGCATTAACACTGAGTCTGTATTTTTTTATTATTATCTCGCAGATCTCGTTCAATAAGGATATTATTGTTATTATTATTAATTATGACAGGAGTCCAATACTTTAATAAGTCTCTATTCCCAAATTTAAATGTTTATCGCGCGGCAATCGCGAATTTTAACAACGATTATCTTTATTAAGTAACACAACACCGAACTTCTTTATCTTACACCATAAATGCAAAATCTTCACTGAAGTTAGTTTCAACAAACACTTCTCGTTTTCGCTAAGTCCACAGCGAGCCACAACACTCTTTTCGAAATTCCACGACCAGCCTGTTCTCCGACTCAAGGATGTCTATCCCTTATTCCCTATTTCCATCTTGTAGGTCCAATGTCCAACCTACCTTCCAACGTTTTTTACATTAATTTATCCCTCATAAATTCTCACAGTTATGCGAACTGCACTTCAGGAAAAATACTTGAATTTGCACATAATTTAAAGTTCTGACAGGACATTAATTTTTATTAGTTTCACTAATTACTTTCTTGAATCTCGTACACGTAAAGTCAAGAGATAAATTCAGCTTTAATGTATCGATCTTGACAACCCACTCAAATACAAGGGATCGAACACATTTTTCATCTGCGTTATCTAAATAACCCAAAATTCAATCCGAAACCTTAGCTTTTCTAACCTATTCCTTGCAAAACTCCCGACCCTAGATTTGAAACCAATCGTTGCCGACTCCGTTCTCTTTCCTACAAATGCGATTTATGACTCATGATTTATGACTCTTCCTTCCACTTAAAATAACTATTCCCTAAAACGTGGGACAATATTTTGTTCTAAATCCACCAAGAGGCATCAGATCTCGCTCTTTCCTGTGATTGATGGGACGCCCCTAATATGGTTCGATACTTATTCTGATTTGTTGAACGCTTTCGTTACCCTAGTAGATAAATCCTTCCTCGACAGGCCAGCCCCAATTGCTCCACATTCTTTTAATTTCACTATCAAATCTACCCCACGGATGTCGGTAGTATGCTCATATTTGTTATTTAAGAAAAAATTATTCGCCAACCATTCGACAAAGCAGGTTCATCACAGTACTTATCTACTTAGGAGCGATACCGTGTCGCCAGCTCCACTCCTCTACGAGCTGGCGCTACAATTTACTTCAACATGTTTTTTTGCGTTTAGCCTTGATGTAACCGTCAATTACCGGATACCAAGAACTATTGAGTTTAGCTCCGTCGTCTCTATTAATATTTATAATTGTGAATTTCGATTGCCTCCGTAATCAGGCGTGCTCTATGAGTTTTCGGTCTTCCTAGGACTTCAGGAATAAATCCAAAGTAATGGCCGGTTTCAATTCTAAAAAAAAAAAAAAGAAGGCATCAAGACTGTCTTTGGAACCACGACAAAAATACGAGACTTTTTGAGGCCTGCAAAGACCAAGTTTCCTCTGGAAACAGATGGAGTATATAAACTCAGCTGTTCCGGATGTGATAAGGTCCTATGTGGGCCAGACAGAGTGGACGATCTCCAAAAGGATATCGGAACACTTTCGAGCATGTAAACTTGGCCACCCTGACAAATCGGCAATCGCCGAGCATTTAATTGAAACCGGCCATTACTTTGGATTTGTTCCTGAAGTCCTGGGAAGACCGAAAACTCATAGAGCACGCCTGATTACGGAGGCAATCGAAATTCACAAAAATCCTATAAATATTAAAAGAGACGACGGAGCTGAACTCAATAGTTCTTGGTATTTGGTAATTGACGGTTACATCAAGGCTAAACGCAAAAAAACATGTTGAAGTAAATTGTAGCGCCAGCTCGTAGAGGAGTGGAGCTTTGGAGGACCCACCACTTACCCGCCCTGGTATAGGTAACAGATGGTTACCCCTTCAAGGCTCTTGCAAGGACTCTAATTTTTTTGGTAAAAACGACTCTACATTTGAAAACGAAACTAAACCTCCAATGTCCCTGCATACGTTGTTAGCAAGCAGTATGCAAGTGCTTAGCGGGAAATACAGATACAATATGTGTTAGTATGACAAATTATAGACAAGACAATGGGACAGGTTGGTGAAAGCCCACGAGGTGGAAAGCGCTAAGTGATTGTATCCAGCGTATCCTACAAGCACCTGTTTGGGAGGAAGACACAGTAGATAAGTAATAAGGGCATGGCAAACGGTTGGGAGTCCTCTCCAATCGATTGGCAGTCCCAGCAAGAATGCGCATGGCGTTCGGTCTAGTCGTGAACCACACTCAGCTTCCGCGCCCCTTAGCCAGTTCCTCGGTGATGCCTCAAAGAAAAGTAAATGGGAGATTGGGGGGAAATACCCGACGACCCTAAGGAATTCAGCGTCGAGTAGCCGGAGGCAAGGCGAAGGAGAGCCGAGGTTGCCCCCCCAAACCTAAAGCCTGCACATGTTGCTGGGGGTGGCGCAATTAATTTTAGAGGGCACCGTGCCATCGTCCAACGACTCCTGTTGATGCAAGGACGAGGTCTAGCGCACCCCCAGAAGGGGAAAAAGAAACATAACAAAATAGATAGATGCAGTTCAGTTCAGCCTTCTGAGCGAAGCAAATTAGCATTGTGAGACTAAAAATAAAAAGAGAACAAAGAAACCAAAACAAACTAAAAAAAAGTCGAGTATGAGAGGAGTGGAGCTGGCGACACGATATCGCTCCTAAGTAGATAAGTACTAACATCACCCCTAACTATTACACATCTGCCCTGATGATGGACACTGCAACGCTGTCCGAAACGTTGGCTAAAGAAGAAGGTAGCGCAACACGGCATAATACCCCAAAAACTAATTACAAAATTTCAAAAACCGTTTGTAGTCTTCGGATACGTTCAGAAATATTCCATTTATTTGGGTTTTATTGCAAACCGGAAATATTTTCACCTTCCGACGAAATAAACCCGAGGCCTGAGAGGTTAACCTATTGTTACAATTCCTTATCTAAAAAAATGTAAAAGGGTTTAAAAAAGAGAAAATAAATAATGAGAAAATGTATAGTAAAGCATGACGCATTTAAAATAGACAAAAATCTCTCGGTTGATGTCTGAAGTAGCATTTTAAGAAAAAACTGTGAATTTTTTCATACCTATAACATGTTAAATAACAGAACAAAACTAGTTTTTAATAATTTCCGGAGCATTTTTACGATATTTTTCTATTGAGGAATCTTCAAATAATAATTATCGTTTTGGCTCGGCAAATGTACCTATAGATATCATCTTAAAAACTAATTATTTTTTTATAAGGGCTTAAGAACTTAATTTGTTCAAGTGAAATATGTTATGAATCGGTTTAAATCGGAATACGGGGGCTTAAGCCGCGGAATTCCGAATTTCTACCGTTTTATAGTATATTTCACTTGAACACTTTAAGTTTTAAGTTTTAAAAAATATATATTTAATTAAATGAAGACATTATTAGCGAAACTCAATCAAAAATGTGGAGACAGAAAAATCAGAAGAACGTATTGGCACCTCTGGGACTCGAACCCAGGACTGTTTGCTTATTTTGATTACAGTGCCAATATCTTTTTCTGATTTTTCTGTCTCCACATTTCGATTGAGTTTCGCTAATATCGTCTTCATTTAATTAAATATTATAATTTGAGGTTTTACTCAGAAAGTTAAAAATAAAAAAAGTGTGTTATTTTGAGGATAATATCTATGCCACGCCGAAATGGTAATTATGTGAAATTCCCAGGATACAAATAAAAATCGCAAAGTATGCTCCGAAAATTATAATATAACACGCTTTGTCTGTTATTTTACAAGTTGTATGAATGCAAAAATTCACAATATTTCTTTAAATGCTCTTTACAACATTTCCAACAAGATTTTAGCTCTATTTAATCGAGTCGTGTTTTAATAAACATTTTAACAATTTCGCTTAAATAATATCGTTTTTAATATTAGCGCGCTCCCCCTAACATTCGTATTTACTTATCTCCCCTTCTTCTTATTTAGCGTTTACTACCGTGCTATAATGACATTTTTCAAAGTAAAACCGTTTTATTCGATGATATCAGTGGTTATTTTCTAACATTCTTCCAAATTTAAAGTTATGTGAAGGCTCTCAAATTAAATAGAAAAACTTTTTTATTTCTTGAATTTGTAGGCAATTCCAAACCAAAGAGCCGCCATTTGGCAGTTTCATAAGATGTAGCTCTCTGTAACTGTTAAACCCAACATCCATAATATTTCTAAACATCCAAAAACTCAATCGTACAAAATCATAAAGCCTTTTTTACTGGCGAATAAAAACTGTGAGGGCCTGTTTTTATTCTCGAAGGTTTAAAACAAACTTTCTGTGAATTTAAACAATGTCTTTATTCGGGTTGGAATACAATATACAAGGTGGTTCACACAGATGTATGGAATATGTCGCTGATACAATATAAATATTGTAGTGTTATTTATTTATTTATAATATTAACGTCTTTCGGCTTTTACATAATATAACATAGTGTATAACAACAACATGAAAAATAAAGCTCTATTGAGTTTGTAAAACAGAAAGAAATAGTTGAGAAAGACATATGTAGATATTTAGATAACAAAACGAAAATAAATGCAACGATATTTAAATATTACAATATTGTAACAATGAAAAAATACATTTATATATAATGCACGCAAATAACTAATCTTAAAGAGGATAAATGATTTATTATTTCATACTTACATTTTATCAGCGACACATTCCATAAATCTATGTGCGAAACCATATTGCCTAAGTTTTGTATTCTGTGAAAGTGGTATATTGAAATGGGACATGGTCGTAGTATTGCCACAATAAAACGCTAGTACTGACCTTGTGTTTCTGGCTGGCACATTAAAGTTTATTAAAACATATGTAGTTTTAAGAACACAAACAGATTCTCCAACACACCTTGGAAGGAGATTACTTTTGGGAATAATAGATTCTTGATGATTATCTGTATTTATTTATTATTTCGCGTATTACAATATTGACCATGATAGTAGACCTATCTAGGAACTGGCTAAATGGAATCTGATGTGAGAGTTCTACTGAACACTCTCCCTGAGCTGCTGGACCCTCTGTTGCTTAACTTGTACTAAGCTACCTGCCATCTAGCGGAGTCTAAGAACAGTTCTTAGTACTGCCATATATGTCTAAAAGCCGGAAGCTTTTAGACACCACAAACATGAAATAATGAAATTATTTATCCATGATAAAAGTACTCACTAAGGAAGTTCGTTGGTAAATTTATTAAACTACATTGACCAATTTACTAAACATACATATCTCTACCTATCACCTATCATTTTAATGCATTTTAGGAATTAAATGTACGATTCATAGAAATATTGTGAACCATTACAATCTGTAAAACTATTTAATTATTTTATTTTCCTTTTATTTTATTTTTAATTATTTTATTTTTAAAAACTTTTATTTTCTTCGCATCATTTCAAATTTGGACAAATAATGTTACCAACCTACAAACGTGACTATTCTTATTGTGTTGTTGACAGATTTTATTTTATTTTATTATGACATTGGAAATGAGGTTTATTTCTCGTAATATGTAGACATATTCTATACTTAAAATATATATTGAAGTTATTTTGAAGATGTTATGGTTCGGATGAAAAAAAAAAGTTATTAAAACTATAAAAATCCGAAAACTTCAATATCTTGGACATGTTTATTTATTTATTTATTTATTAACGCCCTTTTTCGGGGCTTTTACATATGAAATAGTAAGAAATACACAGTATTTATTGTACATAACTGAACTGCCTTCGTAACAATATTTTATATTTGTTTAAAGATAAATTGAAGATGTCCACTGACTTGGTATAATTGTTTCCCTCCATTAGTATTCTGGGCAAAGAGGAATACATATGATAGTTAGTTCCAGAATTACTGCACTGAAATAAATCCTGACTCCTAGTATTACGTATTGGAATCCGGAAGCTTATCAATTCGAGCAATATCGGACTGTCAACTAAATCATTTAGAATTTTATACAGAAATACCAAGTCAGTGAAAGTTCTTCTGTCTGACAATTTGAGCATATTCATATCATTCAAAATAGTATTGTAGTTCAACATAATTGCTGGAATACCCATTTTAAAATTAAGAAAACGTAAGAATTTGTTTTGTATTCTTTCAACAGCTTGTACATGTATATTGAAATATGAGTTCCAGACGGGAGAATTGTATTCAAGTTGACTTCTAACATATGCAAAATATAACAGTTTTATACACTTAATATTGTTAAAATTTCTAGTTAGCCTAGTTATAAATCCCAACATTTTTAAGGCCTTATTAGAGATTTCTGTTATGTGGTTAACAAATGAAAGATTAGATTGAAAAGTGATGCCCAAGTCTTTAATTTGTGTTAGTGTCTCCAGAGTATTGTTATCAATGTCGTAATTGAAGATCACTGGATTTTTTATTCGAGAAAATCTAACTATATGACATTTTGAGATATTTAAGTAAAGTCTATTTTCATTACACCAAATTAACAATTTGTTGATATTATCTTGAAGAATGTTGCAATGGTTAATATTTTGAATTATTCTAAAAATTTTGAGGTCATCAGCAAAAAGTAAGATAAATACATCATGAAATATTTTTGTAAGATCATTTATAAACAAGATAAATAATATTGGGCCAAGGTGTGAACCCTGTGGAACTCCACTTGTTGCATAAATTTTTTCCGACAATGAGGATTTTATTCTTACAATTTGTTGTCTTCCAGTAAGATAGCTTTCAAACCAGGCTAATATACTGCCACGTATACCAAGCTTTTTTAATTTCCAAATGAGAATTTTATGGGAAACTGAATCAAAGGCTTTACTAAAATCAGTATAGACAGAGTCTACTTGTTTTTTTTCTTTAAAAGCATTGGTTATAAAATTTTCATGTGATAAGACATCCAGGGAAGTATGAGATCTTGCATCTCATAATGCAGGGAAAGATTGCCGAAAGACGGGGCCCTGGAAGAAGGAGAACTTCATGGCTAAAAAGCCTGGGACAGTGGTTTGGCCAGTCTACTGTAGAGCTGTTCCGGGCCTCAATAAACAAATTCTGCATAGTCAACATGATAGCCAACGTCCGTTGAACGGACAGGGCACAAGAATAAGAAGAATTTGGCTACCATTAAACATTTTCAACATTGTGCCTCGTCTTGATGAGGCAAATATTATTATTAAATAATATCAATATTATTTTCATTCTTACGAATGTAATAGTAATAGTAGAAATAGATTTTCAAAAGTAAATAAAATGTTAAAGGAACTAAATTGGCTACCCGTGAAACAGATGCTGACCTTGAACACGATGATATTTATCCATAAAATAGTAAACAACCTGTTACCAAAATATTGCTCAAATGAAATAATATACAACTAGGACATTCATAGACATAACACAAGGAAATCAGACTCCAAAAAAAAAAACCAGAACAAAGCGAATATGCAGGATAGTTTACTGTACAAAGGGATGAATTTTTAAAACGCTACCAGAAACTTTAAAGTCCGCACCAATTGGAAAGTTAATGATTTGTTCTAGAAACTACACCAAAACGTAAAAAAATATAGAATTATAATTAATTAGCAATTTGTAAACTTTAATATTCGAATTACTAAAATAAAATTTTATACAAAAATCTCGTGTCACTGTGTTTGTGGTCCCACTCCTTCAAAACAGTTCCATCGATTTTTATGAAATTTTTATGTATATTTGGTAGGTAGGAGGAATTTAACTACGGCCTCATCGAACTTTCATCCACACATGCGCAAGTCATTCACGAGAATCTTCGCGTCATTCAATTACTCTTTCTCTCATAGATCCCATCCCCACACACTTACAATACATTCGTTATTTTTTTATTTAATAAGTCAGTAACGCCGCATACGTCATACATATGTCTGATATTGTTATATTATCGTGAATTCAAGCCTATGGGTCCGAGTGGTTAACAACCAAAATATTTACTAGAAATAATTTATATGGCAGAACAACATTTTCCGGGCAGCTAGTCTTCTATATATATATATAAAAATCAAAAAATGTTTTTATGTCCGCTAAGCGTTGCTAAACCATTCAGCCGATTGCGATGAAACTTTGGGGATTTGATGTCTGCATGTACGCGATGGTTTCTGTATACAATAGTGAGTTCTGGCATCATGACATTATGTATTGCTAAACCATTCATCTGATAGCGACGAAACTTTGGTGAGTTGTTGTGAGCACGTCAACGAAAGTATTCATATGTGTAGTGATGAGCACTGATATTATGTAATTTGTATAAAAAATTGTAATAGGTGGCACGCGAGCTGTTTGAAAATGTATGTACAGGGACTGAATGTGTGGAATGCGGGAGGCGGGAGGGGAAATCCGGAGGGGGTTCATGGGACGGGGGAAGCGGGAGAGGGGAGTGGGGACAGGAAAAGCGGAGAAGGCAGAGTGGGAACGCGTGAGGGGAAGGGGATGCGGGAGAAGAATGGAACGAAGGGAAAGGACACGCAGGGAGAAACAATATCTATATTAAGTGGCATAGCAACGCATGCCAGGAACTACAAACCCAAAAGCTAACATATTTTGATTTTTATATATATAGATTTCCCCCTAAAACCATGCGAGCGAAGCCGCGGGTGAAAGGTAGTTAATAAATAAACTATGGAAAAACTCATTTAATTAAAATCGTGAAATATTACGACGAAAAATTAAACGCATTGTTCAAACTTGGTGAAAATGCTCTTTTCTGCTGTTTAGGAAAGTTTGTATGTAAGTTAGTGTGTCGATGGGCCCATGTAAGGAACTTCCAGCCAATGTTTTTATCCTTGTTTCTGTTTCCGAAGTGACTTGGGAAGAATCACATCTCGGAACACGTTGCTTGAAGGCATTTTATTCCAGAACTTGAAGGGGAAAGAAGTTAAATTGTTGAAACTTTAACTCTTAGCATCCTCCATCTCTCGCCGTCCTCCGTCCTCTATCCTTCTCATCTACCCCTGTTCTCTGTCTCTTGACTTCTGTATTCTGTCTTGTGTCTTCTACTCTCCCTCAGGTGATGTACCTATTATTGCAATCGTTGTTCTGACTTGTAATAAAATGTAGGAAACTGTGGAAAGGGATTTCTTTCTGGCCAAACCTGGACAATATTTTTATATGAACTGGTAAACGAATACATTTATTTAGGAGAATAGAATTTATTTGTTGATTGTAATTTCAAAAGGGGTATACAAATAAACAAAATTTGTACAAGACTAGGGCGATAGGTAGGCCGTACAAACTAAAATGTTTCGTTCCGGAGAATATTTTCAAAATTATTTACTTATCACTGGCAGAATCAACTTTACTGTATGGATTAACTTCTTGGGGACACTCCTGCAAAACTAATTAAACCACCTACAATCAATAAAAATGCTGAAGTTAAATTATTAGTCCAAAAACATATTTTTTCGCAAAGACGAAACATATCAGTGTTGTATCGGAATTTAACAATATTCCCGGTGCAGGCCTTATTTTAGTACAAAATAATAATTCAGCATGTATCTGAGTCTGATTATAAGAGCCAAGTAGAACATGAACGTAATACAAGGTTCGCAAAAAATGAAGGAATGCTTGTTCCAATATATAATAATAACTACGAACGGCGAACCCTCGAATGTAACGTGCCAAAAATATTTAACATGTTATCAAGTAATTTAAAAAGTTGCGATTCTACGAATAGATTGAGATGTATGCTGAAACATTGGTTACTAAATAGTGATGGCTTATATTAATTCATGTGTGTTAATTGTGACAATCTGTGTAGTTATTGTAATAATATTATGTATGTATGTTTAAATTGTAATTGTTTAACCTGTTGACAAACTGCTTTATTGCGGTTTAACGGGATTGTACCTTGAAAACCAAAAAGAATTTCAATTGCCAGCCTGAAGATGTCCATAATAGGATGAAACTGGTACTGGTTAAATAAATAAGTGGAAATAAGTTAAAAAGTGTTTTAATTTCAATTTTAATTAAAAATATATATATAAAGGATATGTGTATTGAGATATTACATACATTTCTTTGCGTAGAAGTGGATTTAGTTGTAATTTTTAGTATTATCTTGTTCTTCAAAAATATTATTATTATTTCTCGACTATGTGGCTAACATTACAATGCATTTTTAATTTATTTTACAATGAAAATTTAAATTAACAAACGATTTTTGTATTTTTCCTAATTTAATAGAACAGGAACCAACAAATAAATTATTAAATTATCGAAGAAAGAAAGAAAAAAAATTATATTTATACACATATGTATATTTTTTTTACATTGGCTCCACACAGTAGGCCCTGAGGGCGGTAATTCCCCTCAGGGCCTATGTCATCTTTCAGGATGCAGTGTTAAGGGTCTTTTTAGAAAAGGTAGAAGAGGAAGTTCTGGGAAGGAAAAGGTATAAGTAATGGGTTGGCAATCTAGGGGTCAGGAGTCCAGGAGTCCAGGAGTGACGAACGCATGATTTGAACCCTTCCACTGGGGTGCAAGGCGATGTTCCGAGAGAGTCCTGCTGGAGAATTCAAAAGATCTCCCTCATTCAGTCTCTCACGATCCGGCCCGACACGCAATTGGTGGGCAGACGCATTTCAACCCCAAGACCCGGACAAACTTCACCCCATGAATCCGGTCACCCTTGCTAAGTCACCAAACGTAGTGAATCATTTGGAGTGACCTGAGGCAGAGGCGTTTGTTATCCAATAAATGATTCCCGGTGCGGCGATACCCGTACCCGCCTCCTAAATTAAGATAATATGTTTTTTTCTTTAACTTGAATATCTCACAAAAGTTCCAACTGTTCCCGAACAGTTTAAAGCCAAAGTGATTAAGGCATTCTCAATTGTGGTTGTTTGTGAGGCTGAAGATAGTGGGGAAGGAAGTAGATGGGGAAGAAGAAGATGGGGGGAGTACCTGGCTATTCAGATCTGGTCACCAAACACGGTTAAAGTCATTCCAAACCACGTTCGAATTTTAAATGGTGGTCTTACGCCATGGCGATACTAAGAGTATCTTTGACTCTATAACGTACCGTGCAAATATCTACATCTTATATTATTTTAAATAATTAAATTGTGAAAGCACAAATCAATCAAATAAAATTTATCTGCGCAAGTCGGGATTTGAAACCGCGACCCCCGGATCGCTAGTCGAGAGCTTTGCCCCACAACCACTAATCATCTTTGATTCTTATGATATTTTTGTGCCCCTTTTCGTGGCTTTTATATTACATGTGAATAGTAAGAAATACACAGCATTCATTGTACGTAATTGAACTGTCTCAGTGACAATATTTTATATTTTTAAACATAAATTGAAGATGTCCACTGACTTGGTATAATTGTTTCCCTCCATAAGTATTCTGGGCAAAGAGGAATACATATGGTAGTTAGTCCCAGAATTTCTGCACTGAAATAAATCCTGACTCTAGTATTACGTAGTGGAATCCGCAAGCTTATCAATTCAAGCAATACCGGACTTTCAACTAAATCATTTAGAATTTTATATAGAAATACCAAGTCAGTGAAAATTCTTCTGTCTGACAATTTGATCATATTCATATCATTTAAAATAGTGTTGTAGTTCAACATAACTGCTGGAATACCCATTTTAAAATTTAGAAAACGTATGAATTTGTTTAGTATTATTCTTTTAACAGCTTGTACATGTATACTATAATGTGGGTTCCAGACGGGAGAATTATACTCAAGTTGACTTCTAACAATATATAACAGTTTAATACACTTTATATTGTTAACATTTCTAATTAGCCTAGTTATAAATCCCAACATTTTAAAGCCCTATTAGAGATTTCTGTTATGTGGTTATGCCTATGTTTTATTAGTATTAAGCCACTGTAGGTTTTAGGTATGACCCTAACCAATTTATTTCAAGGGTACTTTGACTTTTTAAAAATAATTATTTTCCACCCATTTTTGATTCACAGCATTTTAGCACACTTTCTACGTACATTCTTGGTAAACAGTTAATTTTCCTCGTCGTATATAAATCTACCCGTTCTTCTCCGAACTATCTCTTCCAACCCCATCTAACCCAACTCTCGGGAACTTCTCAAATCTTCCTATCTTATTTCTTCCCATTCTTCCCGAAGTCCCACTAAAGCCTTCGCTAAACTTTAGCTAAAAACTAACTGCGTAGCGGCGAAAACGACCTATTTATTACCTTTCGCCCCACTTTGGTTGTTGTTTATATTATTTGAAGGAGTTGCACGTACCATTTTATGTTTAATTTTGTATACGACTAAAGCCGTTCTTCCACAGGGATAGACTCGTATCCGATACTCGGCGATTCAAGTATCGCAGTGACTAACAGGCACACATTGTCAATCACCTTCTGTAATCTACACTGTAAAACAAATATAGACCATGTTCAATCAGTACAAAATACATTGGTTAAATTATTAGCTGAAAAAAATTTATACAAAGAAAGGCATAATATTCCACACTTTTATCAGTCTCAAAATTCTTTAAGTGAGAGAGAGCAATTCTGTGGTACAAAATTATATTTCAGCACATAAATAACAACCCTTTATATATAAACAGGCTGAAATACAACCTATATTTTTTTTTGGACAACCCCTCATTTTTAATACATAAATCTAGTGCCATAATATACGGGGTGTTAAGGGACGTACTTGACTTACTTTAACCAATGATTCCTGACATTATTTGGAGTAAAAAATGTAAATGAAATTTTGGTCTCCGGTGACTTTTTTTGACGATTTTTTTTTTTTTTCAAATTTTTTTTCTTCAAAATCAAAAAAAAAAAATTCTTCCGCATGTCGTCACTGGTCACTCAGCCGGGTGTCCGACAAACCCCTTACCCCGCCTTAAACTGTTCAACAACTACCATTTTTTAATGTTTTTGTAGAAAAAAAAAAAAACTTCAAAAATGTCACCGGAGACCAAAATTTCATTTACATTTTTTACTCCAAATAATGTCAGGAATCACTGGTTAAAGTAAGTCAAGTACGTCCCTTAACACCCCGTATATGATCAACTTTTTCTTTGTATATTGAGTCCGACAAAAAGTTTTGACATATAATTTTAAACCTTAACATTCCTTAAACAGGTAATATATTAACTGACTCATACAATAATTTAACAATCAATGGTTTGCAAGATGTCATTATCAAATTGTGACATTTTTGACAGTTTCGTAAGACTTTTTGTAACGATTAAAATAACTTTTTAGATTTATTGTCATGTGGTTGTAATAATCCAGAAACCTTCGCGATGGTAGAAATAAGGTATTTTGAATGTTTGAAACATTTCCTATGCTTTATAGAGCAACGCATAGACAACTTAAATAAATGCCAGACCCTTTCCTTTAAAAGATTCAGAAATAAATTATATACCTTCCAGTAAATCTTATGCCATTCCTATCCACCTAGAAGCACTTTGATAATGTATCCTACATAATCCTGTTTATTCTTCTTAAAGATAGGCCTTCGCTAATCCGGGGATTAAGAATTATAGGGTCAGAACGATTCAGAGAAGCAGGGTAAATCACAAAGGACCGAATTATGTCCACTGCTGGGTGTATTTAATGTACTGAGAAATTGTTTGGTAAGAATATTCATTAAATACCCATATTATTTCATCATCATCATCTTCTTCACCTTGTGCTATTCGGGTCGGGGACCCATTGCATCTACAAGGCTCCTCCATACGTCCCTGTCTTGTGCTGATTGTTCGGTCTCTGTCCATGGTAGTCCCATCCTCTCCTCACACAGCTTCTGGAGTTGCCTCGCCCAACTGTGTCTGAGGCGGCCCACTGGACGTCTGCCCTCTGGAATCTCACTCAGTATCTTCCTCGGAATTCGGTCATCAGACATTCAAGCCACCTCAATTGCGATTGTTCTATGAAGAGTAGCAGTGGTTCAATGTTTAGATCATCTCGGATTGTTGAGATTCTTATATGATCCCATTTCGTAAACCCTGCCACTCCTCTCAAGTACCTCATTTCGACATCTTGGACAGTTTAGCATCCAGTGGCCGTAAGTAAGCGTCGGACCTTATACCGTTTTAAACACTGCCATCTTTGTCTTCATACTGAGCTCGGCTTTCCTTATCACTGAGCTTTAGAGAGGAGGCAAGACACTTCTTGACCCATTTTATTTAAAAATAATAATTTATCCTTTTGAATGTAGCTATAACTTTGTGGTTATCCGTTGTAGATAAATGAAACAATGTTACTTTGTTTGAACCACTTGTATATTTGAGTAAAGCCGACCGGTTTCGGAACGACCATTCTTCTTCAGATTTGACAGTTACAAAATAGTGGATGGGAACAATGTATTATTTATTTATTTATTTATTATGAATTAACGCCGATTAACGGCTTTTACATAGGAATTGCAATAATTTGAAAGGATATGCATAGTTAAGAAAAAAAAATTAATATAACAAACAATTAAAGAGCACATATTGAAGTGACAGTATAAAGCAAAAATAGTAATCTATTATAAATACGAACATGACGAAAAAGAAAACCTCATATACATGAATGTGTACATGATAATTATGAACTAAAAAATTACTACGTAAAGTACGTAGTAATAAATTTAAAAGTTCCAGAAATAAACATTGATGAAGAATATAAACATACAAAGTATATTAGATTATAATCTAACTGAGAAGCGCTGACAAACAGCTTTAATTAAATAATATTTGTATGTTGATAATCTTTCAATATTTATCATATCATCAACAACATATTTGTTACCAAGTATCTGCAGGCGATTTATTATGGCATATAATTCAGCATTAGATCCAGTATTATTACAATGGTAAGATAATTTGACGACCTCCATAGTCCAGTGGGTAAGACTCTTGACTCACAATCCGGAGGTCGCGGGTTCGAACCCGGCATGCGCAAATAAATTTTATTTGATTTTAATTTGTGTTTTCACAATTAATTCATTTAAAAATAATATATAGTATATTTGCGGCATGTTCCAGAGTGGAAGATACTATCAGTATCGCCCTGGTGTAAGACCACCATTCAGAATTGAAACGTTGCTTGAAAATGGCTTTAGCCGTGTTTAGTGACCAGATCTGAATAGCCAGGTACTTCCCAACCTTCCTCTTCCCCACCTCCTTCCCCTCCCCACTACCTTCAGCCTCACAACATACCCCAATTGGGGATGCCATAGTCTCACTGGCTCCAGACGGGAGCAGTTGAGATTCTTGTGCGGTATACACTAAAAAAAAAAAAAAAAAATTTGAGACGAACTGATCTACTCGGTACATGAAAACGTATTAACGAAAGAAGTTCAGGAGAGTTCAACAAGTTATTAACAATTTTAAATAAATAAAATAAATCAGAACAAATTCTTCTTTCTTTTTATGTATCAAGTACCAGTAGTTGTAACAGGGAGAAGTAATTAATGTTTTCAATTGATATTCCCAATTTAAAATAAATTATTAATTAATTATTTATTATTACTTAGTTGTAGGGGTGGAGCCGTTGCTAGGTATTAATGAAGAGTGGGTGGGTAAGGGAACATATCCATGATTGAGCTGTAATCATGGATATGTTCGCCTACCCACTCACTCTTCATTAATACCTAGCAACGGCTCCATCCCTACCACTTAGTAATAATACATTGTTCCCATCCACTGACAAGAATGGTGTTAAATGCTTATTTGATTTATTTACAATCCACATACAAATGGACCACTTTTATTTTTCTGCATTTGATAGCGGTCCAAAAATGGAGCACATTTTCCTACCATTCGTAAAACATTTATTGTAATTATTTAAAACATTTCCATTACCAGCCATTTATTTTAAAACGAAGCTTGTCCAAAAAGTGAAGGCTACTGCCATCTAGCGGCGTATTTTTGTGGCTTATTGTTTTTGTTGGTACAGATTACAGACTAGCGATGTAAGGCGATACTAAATTAAATGCTAGACGATAAAGCAGATTTCTCGATTTCTGCCATATTTCGTACGATGACTGACACAAGTGTGTTTTGTTTATTTTTGTTGGTGTTAGAAAATGTTATTTATAAATAGCCTGCGTTTCTAGTTAAAAACTCTCTTAATTCGTGGATCTCCTGTAAACAGCTAGCATTATCTAGCAAGTGGTCAAAGTGACCAAATTCAGTATTTTGTTCGGGTCGGGAACAAATTATTTGTAACATGTGCCGTTAATAAGCAGAAGAATTCCGCCATTGAACCAGATGTTTTCCTTGAAGTCTTTCTGCCAAATTACCAATTTATAACAAAGCTATTGAAATGCTTTATCTATTATGACTACAGATGTTGCAAATTCGAACAACTTTAGAACGATGATCAAAATAAATTTTTAAAATATTTTTTTCACACCGAATTTTTGATCAGCTGTTTACGGTTAAAATTAAATCCCTTCTCCATAGATATGCACCTTTCATTATCAAGAATACCACAGACAACATACAAAAATCTAAAATATTCTATGTTGACTCGAATAAGTACCCCTTAAGGCAGTTTCAAAGTAAACAACCCGCAGGATTTGCGCGGTTATTAATTTTAAGATTTTTTAATTATTTTTTTATAAATCTTACAAATATGAGATAAACGGTAAAATACTGGTTAATTCATTGGCTATGTAGCACTGTAATAAGTTTTTTATGTTTTCATATTAAAATTCGAAGGTAAATTTTTTTTTTGATGTTGATGAAAAATTAAAAAAATCTTCTCGAAAATCTAGAGCAATCGAGGCAAAGTTATTTATTTCACGTGGTCGCTCCAGTGGTTAAACTTCCATAATTAATGCCCAAGAAATACAGAAAAAAGGACCATTATAATTAATGCCCAAGAAATACAGAAAAAAGGATAATTATAATTAATGCCCAATAAATACAGAAAAAAGGACCATTATAATTAATGCCCAAGAAATACAGAAAAAAGGATAATTATAATTAATGCCCAATAAATACAGAAAAAAGGACCATTATAATTAATGCCCAAGAAATACAGAAAAAAGGATAATTATAATTAATGCCCAATAAATACAGAAAAAAGGACCATTATAATTAATGCCCAAGAAATACAGAAAAAAGGATAATTATAATTAATGCCCAATAAATACAGAAAAAAGGATCATTTAATTAAATCTAGTCTCTTTCAACGGAAGCAATCTTCCGAACAGGCCCTCCATCGAAATGCTTGGTGTAACCATAAGTGACCAGCTCAGGTACGGAGGCTCCATCGAAGCCAGAGTAAAGTTGATCTTCCAAAAACTGGGCGTACTGTACAGGGCCCGCAGATACTTTAATAGTACACAACTGCTAACCCTGTACAAATCACAAGTGCGCCCCACGGTTGAATTTGGCAGCCACCTCTGATCTGGAGCTCCAAAATACCTGAAAAATACCCTCGACTCTGTGCAGAAACGGGCGGTCCGTTTGATAGATTCTCCCATCTTAACAGACGGATTGCAATCTTTAGAGCACAGGCGTCGGGTGGGAATGCTATCCTTGTTCTACCGGTATATCAATGGAAGGTGCTCCGAGGAATTAGCATCATTGATCCTTTCGGCACCGGTGCATAGTCGGGAAACACGCCAAACGCGTGCCCAACATTTGTACACGGTTGACATTTGTCACATGAGAACGGGTCGTTTCTTCGACTCGTTCTTACGTTTAACAGCTCGGCTGTGGAATGATTTGCCGGCCTCTGTGTTTCCTCCTTCCTACAACATGACTTCCTACTTCACAATGTTCATTCTTTCCTCTCCTCACACAGCATCACACAGCATCCCAGATGACATAGGCCCTGAGGGAAATTGTTTTCCTCAAGGCCTTCTGTGTGGAGTGTAAAAACAAAAAAAAAGAAATACAGAAAAAAAGTACCTTTATACTCGTGTATGGTGCTTCGAAATTTCATGTTATCTCTCGAGTGATATCGACATAGTAATACATCTCAGTGAAGTAAACACGAGAAGCGATGCAGTACTAAAGACTAGAGACAGTGTGTTTTATTACTTGAAAGGATTGCCTCTCACAACGTCCGAGCTCATTCTCTTCTAAATCTGGGACTTATAAGATTGACGGCCGCGGTCGAACAACTTCTGCTTCAAGTCAATTAATTAGACACGTAAGTCTTTGTTTGTATCCAATACAGTAGGAATGTAAATAATACAAGTAGTAAAACATTTTTATAAACTTCTGGGTAGTAAGGAACTTAAGTGTAAAATGGTTTTAAATTCATGGATTCAAATGGAGGCGTCTACTTAATTATATCTACAGGAATTCCAAAAACTGAAAAAATCGGACTAATATCTATGAGAACCAAAGTGCGTACGAATATCTACAGCTCAAACTGCTGACTATTATCTATGAGAACCAAAGTGCGTACGAATATCTACAGCTCAAACTGCTGACTAATATCTATGAGAACCAAAGTGTTGACGAATATCTACAGCACTGGCAGAGGTTGGATTTGCAATTATGTATAGCATATTGGAATAACGTAATATTGCGTATGCAGTTTAAAAAACTTAATTTATGTATGTATGTATGTAAAAATCCCTAATACCGGACTAATGGACACATTTAGCTGAATATCAAGGATTTGGGTTTTTGTTTTAACAGCTTTCTTTATTTCGAGTGCTTCTAAATTCTTTAGTCTGTTACCATGACCATTTCTATGTCAGTTAGGTTAGGTTAGGTTGTGGTGCCGTGTATTTCGAAATAAATAAATATCTTTGTATTATGACCTCCATGTTTGTTCAATAAATTATTGTCCTCGTAAACAGCAAAATACGTAATATTATGCAAAAACTTCATGTACGTAGATACTTTAAATGTTTAAGCCTTTACGTAGTTAGTAATTACGTAATTGAAGTAATTTATGCTCTTCCGTACAACTTCTTGCTCAGCTGCCCTCTGTAGATATTAGTCCAACCTACGCTCTGTAGATATTAGTCAACACTGGGACCGTCATAGATATTCGTCCGACCTTAGCTCTGTAGATATTAGTCAACACTCTGAAGTTCGTAGATATTAGTCCAACATATGAGCTGTAGATATTCGTCCGACATACAGGCTGTAGATATTAGTATCTGGAGTCATTCAAATTAATAAATCGTCATTTAAAACCGAATAAAACACTATGAGAACTTTTGTTTGCAGTCAATTAATTAGATACGTAAGTCTTGGTAACCGATTCTATGTACAGTAAGTAAGTAAATAATACGAGTAGACATTTTTGTAAATTTGAAAGATGCTAGTAAGGATCTTGAGGGTAAAATCATATAGTTTAAAATATATGTATTTATATAGGTATTATAAATGCTGATTCTGAATATAACATAAATGTTATTATATGTAACTAGGGTTGCCATCTCTTAAATTTGGCAACCAGGACAAGATTATTGGGTGGGGAGGGGCCTTTAAGGCTTCCTTACAGCCCATAATTATAATGCAAAGAATAATTATAAAAATCATCCTTAAGAAACCATACGACTTCCCTACTACAGAGATATTTCGGGAATTCAATGTAGCAACTATCACAGAATTGTATAAGAGAAACGCCTTATGCCAAATTTATAAAGAATATTTTATTCACAAAATTCACCCCTCAGATAGCATAAGCAATAGATTCAAAACTAATGGCTTAATAGCCATCCCTATAGCCATCCCTATGCTAAGAACAACCACGGCTCAGCACCACTATTTGTTTTTACCTATAAGATGGTACAATATATTATTATCCAAAAACAAAATAAACATAACAGAAACGCAAAAAAATATGAATTATTCAAAAAACAAATTAAGTCTCTGAAATTGGATAGTGATATATTGTACCCTTAATGTAAATTACCCCTACTAAAAATTGTAATATTTAATATTTTAAAAAAAAAATTGTATTGTTATTGTCCTTCATTAACTATATTTTTTTCTTAAGTGTGTACTTATCTAAAATAATGTTGAACTTTTATGTCATAAGTTCTTTGATAATTGTTTATACTCATTGGAACATCATTATTTTTATTTGCACGTAAATACTCCTCCCATAAACACGAGCTCCTAGAGCTCAACTTATGGAGTAGTAGAACAAAATGTGAAATATTTTATAACCTACCATATATAACCATTTGAAATATGTAAACAAAAAAAAAAAAAAATCTTGAAATAAAAAAAATAAAAAATTAAAAAAGACGCGTGAAAACCCCGGATTTTAGGGCCTAGAACCCGGACGCGTATTTACAAAACCTATACCGGTTCAGTCGCGGTAACGACAATTTTCATTTTAAATATACCTCTATATTGGTTATTTTTATCACATTGTAAAAATAAAAATTGTTTTAAAATCTAGATAAAATAGTCTTTCTGATGTGTATATTAGAAATCAATAATTTTATTTCTAAATATTTAAATTTTAATATTATTCCCATATATTGTAAATACACCTCTATATTGATAATTTTTTATCACTTTGCAAAAACAAAAAATTGTTCTAAAATCTAGATAAAATAATCTTTCAAATGTGTTCATTAGAAATTAATAATTTTAAATAAATAAATTAATAAAATTTTTATGGCAACCCTATATGTAACCACTGGCTGACCCAGCCTCGCGTTGCTGTGGCTAACGAAACCCAACGCCATCTACTGGATGGATACCCAACCTAGATAACCAAGTGTTGTATCCATAAATTAACTCACACCGCCATCTGTCAGAAACTTATGGAACTTGCAAATAAATACAAAGCATTGTCCTATAACGACAATTAATTTTTTTATACATGAGCTACACACAGGTAGGAGGTCCTGAGGAAAATAATTTTCCTCAGGGCCTATGTCATCTTTTGGGATGCTGTGTGGAGGGTTTTTTTTAAGGAAATGAAGGAGAGGAGTGTTCTGGGAAGGAAAAGGGTTTAAGGAGTGGGTAGGAATCTGGGGTGCAGTGTGTCCTGGTCATCCGCCTCCGAGACCTAGACAAACCTCACCCCATGAACCCGGGCACCCTTGCTAAATCACAAAACGTAGCGAAATACTTGAGGTGACCTATGGCAGATGCGTTGGTTGACCAATAAAGGTTCCCGGAGCGGTGGTATCCATTCCCGCCTTCCAAATTGAATGAACATTTAATTTGTATCTGATAATAAATATTGAGGTCAATAATCGAGATAAAAACTATTCTTTCTTTTAAGTTGGACAACATTACACAATTAGCCAAATTTCAGCAAAATCGGTTGAATAGTTTCAGAGTTTATCTCGAACAATCATCTTGACGCGAGATTTTTATATATAAAAATATGTAGAATTAATAAATTAATCGTCATTTAAAACGAATAAAACCAAATGAACCAACGTCCGGTTTAATGTGCTTAAAAAGAAGAAGGGGAGATATGTAAATACGATTGTTAGAGGGAGCGCGCTAATATTAAAAATGATTGTATTTAAGCGAAAATTGTGAAAATGTTTAATAAAACAGGACTCGTTTAAAATAGAGCAAAAGTTTTGAGGGATATGTCTAAAATAGCATTTATGCATTTAGCATTAAGAAACTGTGAATTTTTTCTTACATATATAACTCGTAAAACAACAGAATAAAACGTTTTTATAATTAAAATCCATAAATTAGAATCCATAATACTAGTTGCAATCAAGAAATGTGCTTCATGTGCAACGAACTCACAAATGTCGAAAATATAAAATATTTAGGAGTATTAATAGATATAAATCTTAATTGGAAATCACGTATTAATCAAATCACTTCTAAATTAAGATATCTGACCTACATATTTTATAGACTTAAGGAAGTACTAAACATTGAAAAATTGAAAATGATCTACTTTTCCCAGGTGCAATCATCAATCACTTATGGCATTATAGGATGGGGTGGTGCAGTTGATACATTTAGTAAGCCTCTACAAATAATTCAAAAACACATAATTAAAGTCATATAAACAAAAATAAAACATTTTCGACCAACTTATTATACAAAGAAACTAAAATATTTAATATACGTAAATTATTTATATTACAAACTTTGAAATATGTATTTAAAAACCAAAAATAATTTCGAAATAAATGAAAATAGAATGAGCAAACGAATAAATAATATATTTTACACCCCACAAACCAATACTAAATTATTGCAGACACATAGCAGTTTCATTGGTCCTCGTTCATTTAACCTTCTACCACTACAAACTCAAATGATAAATAAAATATGTGAAAGACGTAAAATTATGGTTGAATAATGTAGATATTGAAACGCTCTTTCTATAAATTTATCTTTCCTTCTACAACTCACTTTCTGTAACTTTCTAAACTGCAGTACAATATGTTTTCTGATAAGTTTTAAGATTTTCACGGCCAAAAGCATTTTCGTTATATGTTTTTGGGGTGTTGTGCCGTGTTGCGCTACCTCCTTCTTTAGCCAACGTTTCGGACATCGTTGCAGTGTCCATCATCAGGGCAGATCCGGCAGATCCGGTAGATGACACATCTACCGGATCTGCCGGATCTGCCCTGATGATGGACACTGCAACGATGTCCGAAACGTTGGCTAAAGAAGGAGGTAGCGCAACACGGCACAACACCCCAAAAACATATAACGAAAATATGTTTTCTGTTTATTTTTTTATAATAACTGAAAAAAAAAAACAGTATGTTTTTTCCATATTTTAATTTTAATTTTATAATAGCTGAAAAAAACCTTTTTCACTTATTCTACCTATGAAACACTAACTTTTTATACTAACTTTATATTTTATATGTTTTTAAAGTCTATTTTATACTTTGGGTACTTGGAAATATAGTATTTTGTTTTAATATTACCCACACTCAGGCAGTGGCTTAGTGGGTTTTCATTTCTTGTTCATACTATTTGTTATTATACATTATGTTATTATATGCATACTATTTGCTATAATACATTATATGTACAAAGAAATGAGAATAAATAAATAAAGTTAAAAAAATTTTTTTTTAAATTAATAATAACTTTCTTTGAAAGAGCATACTTTGCGATTTTTTTCTATCTAGGTAATTTCATGTAATTACCGTTTCAGCGTGTCAAAAGTACAGATATTTTCTTCAAATATAAAACATATTTTTTTAGAAACTTAAAAACTTGTGCTGAAGAGAAATATGTTATAAAACGGTAGAAAATCGGTATGCCGCGGCTTAAGCGCCTTGTGGCGGTCGACGAGTTCTGACAAAACTTACACCGGTACCTCGTGGGTCGGTCGTCAGTCGTCAGTCGTCAGTCGTAGACTCGCTCAGCACTACTGCGGTATGCAAATTATTTCAAAAAAATTAACGTTTTTTGATAATTTTGTTAAATATTTCAAATGGGATTTGTTAATTTTTTACGAACCCGAATTTTGATAACCGACAAAACCGAGGTGCGTTTGACGTCACGTGTACACCGCCAGATTTTGATCCTTTTGTCGGACTTTGAAGGGATAAGGCTCATGACTAGCAATTCGAAGGTCGTGGGTTCAAAAAAATATTACATAATGGGTTATTTCACAATTTTTTTATTAAAATAATTTATTGTATATTTGTGACACGGTAAAAATGAATTGACGACTTCAGATTTCTTTAGAACCGGTATTATTATAGACATAATTACCTACCGGCTGCGCCAATTTCTATTTAGTTTTTTTTTCAATGATAACATTCGGTTTTCCTCTTGATGCCCTTTATTGAATCAAAAGACCGATTTAGGAAGTAAGTACTTTTATTGCGGCCAAATATCTAACTTCGTACTATTAGTATCACCCTGATGTAAGACCATCATTCAGAATTGAAACATTACTCGAAATGGCTTTAGCCATGTTTTGTGACCAGATCTGAATAGCCAGGTACTTCACCGCCTTCCTCTTTCCCATCTCTTTCCCCTCTCCACTTCCTTCAGCCTCACAACACACCCCAATTGGGGATGCCAAACATAGTCTCTAAAAGTCTAATTAAAAAACGGGGAAGACAAAAAATAACATTTGTAGAATAAAAACGGTTTTTAAGTTAGAAGATGAACATTTATATAAAAAAAAATATTTAAAAAAAAATTGACTGGATTTTATTATTGTTCACATATTAGTGTTTTATCAACTCGTTAGATCAGACTTATATATTTTTATTTTATTTTGCAGAAACAAACAGTATATTATTACATAATGGGAAATAGTTACAAAGTTATAGAATTAATACAATAATTGGTACCAATGACATGTCGTTGTTATATACTTATGTTTTTGTGAGATAAATAATACATTATACCTAAATTAAGTTAGTAAATTATTGAAGCAGAGGGGTGTGTGAGAGTGTGGATGTGTGTGTTATGTGTGCGAATTCAGTGTGCTAAAAATGTTTTTCTTAATAGAGGGAGGGAATCAAAAAATATATCGGTATTTGTGGTTTTTTGAATTGATATATTATAAAGAGTTTGTCTGTTTAGCGAATGAAAACGTAATAAAAAATAATAACATTATGCAAATTTCTCAGCTGCACCCCACTTCCAAATATTCTAACTGTTTCTAAAATTAATCTACATAAGTATTAACCTTTTCGTTGCCATCGCGTGGTCAAAATTTAAAAAATTATTTTCCTCCTTACATAATTTTAAACAGAAAACGTCCGAAACGTAAAGGCCCGATATAAAGCTCTCAAAAAGAAGAAGAAGGGGAGATATATAAATACGATTGTTAGAGAGAGCGCACTAACTTTTAATAAAAGTTTTAATACTTGTTTAAAATAGAGCAAAAATCTAGTGGGAAATGTCTTAATTAGCATTGACAGAAACGCTGTGAATTTTTTGGTACAGCATGTTTTCATTCCATGAGAAAATATCCCTGACAAAATAACCTGCGGACAAGATATCCTCCAAAAAATATCTACTTTAACCTTACCTTATCTTATATCACATTTTACTATTTTTGAAAAATAATTTATTGACCATACAGGATGTCTGTATTATTTGGGTCTCATTTTTTTGTTAGCTTATGTATTAGTAATATGTCTTATTAAAATGAGGAGGTTCTCCAAAGAATCGAAGGAGGAAGGCACCTGCTCAGGACCTTGTCCGAAAGGCGCGCAAGATGGATCGGCCATGCAATAAGACAAGAAGGCCTCTTGCATGCCATAATGGAGGGTATGGCCGAGGGGACAAACGCTACAGGACGCCCACGCCGAGAGTACCTGGAGGACCTGCTGGTGGACGTGCGCTGCTTATCATATGCAGACTTCAAAAGAGCCGCACAAGACAGGGAAGAGTGGAAGAAACGAATAGATGAAATTGCTGCTAACCAATCCCAGGATTGAAGAGAGAGAGGTATTAGTAATGTCTTATTAAGGGGTGTTTTGTCTGTAGGATATTTTTTCGGGGATATTTTATCGCGGGTTGCAAAGTCGTGGAAGCTAAATTTTAATACATAATATAACTTATGAAATAACAGAAAAAACGTGTTTAGGTATGAAAATTTTCGGAGGGTTCATTTTATGATTTTTTGAAAAATAAAAAAGTTTATTTTTGCTCTCTCGAACAATAAACATTTTGTCCTTTACTGCATTTCAAATTTAGGTGGTCGATATGAAAGAGTTTGTTTTGCATCTTGGCACGTAAAAGGTTAAAGCAATAATTCTAACCCCCAGGCTATGTCCTTGAACGTGAAGACAAAATATTAGCATGATCCTTTCCGCCCCAACACCTACCCTAGAACCTGGATCCTGGGTTTGTATGCAGATAATTTAGTAGCTGCAACTGCCAAAAACACTCACCCCTTACAGAAGTCTGCCATTGCACCCCTTACACAAAGCCTCTACTTCAAAATATTCAAAGATTTCAATATTCCGGCCTCCGTTGTAGAGTACGATCGAGTTACCCCGGTTCAAATCCCGGTGAGTAAGTAAAGTAAATTTTATTGAAGTAAAACTTCTTTACGCAAGCTCGACTTGTTGGGAAGCTGGTGAATGCGTTACGAAAAGTGGTGATTGTTACGAAAAATGTAATGCGAACGGTAATCGATGCGAATGGTAATCGATGCGAACGGTGATCGATTGCTAGGTGAACGGTCGGGCCTTTACGCACGCTTGACTTGGGGAGTGATAAGGATAAGGATGGTCACCCCAAGGTCGTAGGTCACCCCAAGGTCGTAGGTCACCCCAAGGTCATAGGTCACCTCATGGTCATATTTTACCCCAATGTCACATGTCACCCCTAGGTTATATGTGACCCCGTTCACTACGTTTGGAAACTTAGCAGGGATACCTGGGTTCAATGAGCAAGTTTTGTCTTGTAGTTTTACTTCAGTCGTGTGGTTTAAAGCAATTTACAATTGTTTGTTCGTTTTATGAATTTATGGTTTACTTACAGCACTTTCCAGAATGGAAGACACTCTCATTATCACCCTGGTGTACGACCACTACTCACAATTGCTTGAAATGGCCTTTTCTGTTTTTGGTGACCATATCTGAATAGCCAGGTACGTTCCCATCTTTCAAATCTCCTTCCTATCCCCTCGACCTCTAATCTTACAACATGCCTCAATTGGAGATGCCATGGTTTCAATGGCTCCAAAAGATGATACCATTAATTGGGAGTTGCTGTGCAGTTCACATGCGGTAGAAGTGAAACCTTCAGAAAACTAACGTAGACAAGAGTGGGGAGACTACAAAACACCGCACAAAGAGGAGTTCGATTTTTCTATCTCATTCTCCCGTAGGCTAAATTTTATAAAGAATGCCTTTCTGTTTAGGGTCGCTTTTAAAAAAAATGTCACTTCAAAAATTTCAAATCGTGATGGAAATCATTTCTAGTGCTATTCTTTATTCTGTGGTTCCAATAATCTTCCGAAATAGCGGAATTCAGAACCATATTCCAGTGTATTAATTCCATATTCCACAGTTTCCAGTAGTTACACAGTATGCAGGGCACGGCGGCACCTGCTCTGTGCTCTGTGACACATATCCACAAAACGGTGATATGGAACCTACGGTTAGTGAAACTGTGGAAGTCGAGGATGCAGCTTAAAAATGTAATTTTTTTTCTGGATACTTCATCATATAGAAGCCAACAACACTAATGTAGAAAATACCCTTACCAATTTCTGACGCGATCACAAATGTATGAAAAATATCTGCACTTTTTGTGATGCAACAACATTATTTTATAGAACAATTAGAGGCCTATGTCATCTTAGGGGATGCTGTGTGGATGATCTTTTTAAGGAAAGAAAGGAGAGGAAGTTCTGTGATGGATAAAGGTATGATGAGTGGTTAGGAATACAGTATAGTGGGTAGGGGGTCATTCTCCAGGAGTGACAGACGTATAAATCCATCCTTCCAATTGCGGTGCAAAGCGATGGGTTGAGAGAGTCCGGCTGGAGAAGTCAAAAGGCTAACCTCATTCAGTCACTCTCGATCCGGTCCACCCCATGAACCCGGGTACTCCTGCTTAGTCACCAAAGGTAGCGAACCACTTGAAGTGACCTATAGCAGAGGTGTTGTTTATCCAATAAATGGTTCCCTTGTCCGGAATTAATGTTTGATTTTTAACAATAATGTTAACTAAAATAAAGTTTTTGCTGTATAGAAACCTACACTATACATTTATAAAAAACCATAGATAAAATTGCGACAAACCATTTATAAAAAATTCTGCATCAATACAGGTTCACCTAGTGAGGCAGGCTATGCAACACAACTAAAAATATTGTATAATTATGCTACTTCTGTGTATCCGTTCTTACATTACTTCCTATTTGTTAATTTTTTTGTACTGATGATCTATTTGTAAACTATATTGAACGTGTACTTTTTTAGTTACAATGTTACCAGTTTCATTGAACAAAGATATTATTATTAAAAGCAGTTTGAATTTTAACAATAAGCGTTTTTATTATTAACGCGACGATCCATGACTACGATACCGTGATAGAACAAAAAAAGCTTCAAACATACATTCTTTATCATAAGAATTCTGCAGCTCTTTCTTATACATTAATTTATGGTGAGACAAAAGATGAGTCACACAATATGCGTGTACCTGTTTTACTCCAGTACTGCCTTTTCCTTTGGAATAAACAGATAAACCTTATTACGGCTTATTGCGGGAATTGCCTTTTATTTTCTTTATACATGTGAGGGAGATGTATGATAATGATTGTATATTTGGATGGGAGGGGGGGTGCAGACATACGTTCACAATTTGTCTCATTTACGACTGTTGTTATTTAGTAAGTAAGAAAGAGCTGCAGCATTATGTGTTTAAAAAGCAAAACCATCAGCGCATTGACGTTTGACGTTTTTGAATTCTTGGAATTCATTCACTTTTTATATTACCCTTGTAACTATCCTATCCTAATAATATTATAAAGGCGAAAGTTTGTATGGATGTATGGATGTCTAGATGTATGTTTGTTACTCTTTCACGCAAAAGCTACTGAAAGGATTTTAAAAATTCTTTCTCTAATAGAAAGCTACATTGTTTGCGAGTACTATAGGCTATATATATTGGTAAGCTCTGGCGTTATGAAATTATTTATCATACATTCTCTGTCCCTAACAAAATCGATTTATTGCAAACGTCAGAAAAAAAGCAAAACCAATTGCCGCCTTGGAAACGACATTTTTTAATCAGGCAATTCACCCTAAAAAGAGTGTTTTGTTGGCGTCATACTTAATAACTATCTCTAAAAATGAATCACAGAAATGTATGTATGCGCAAAAACCCGAACGACTGTACCAAATTGAATAATTCTTTTTTTTTTGTTCGTTATTTTGTATAAAACTACCGTTGAGTACTGGCGTTATGAATAAAAAATTATAATAGGTGGCACGCGAGCAGTTCGAAAACTGAAAGTATCGGGAATGAATGTGTGGAATGTGAGAGGTGAGAGGGGGAGTGGGGAGGGGGGGAGGGGGGAGGGGGTGTAAGGAGGGTGTTGGGGGAAAGGGGAGGGGGTTAAGGGAGGGAGAGGTTGTGGAAAGAAAGAGGAAAGGGGAAGGATTGAGGAGGGTGTGGGGAGGGGTAGGGGTGGGGGGAAGGGGGTTGATGTAGGAAGTGGTGTTGGGAGAGGTAATGTGGTGGGTTAGGGGCGAGGGGAAGGGTGGGTGGATGGAGAGGGGGAGGGGGTTGATGGGGGGGAATGGAGTGGAGAGAGGGAAGGTGGAGGAGGCGGAGTGGGGTGGGCGAGGGGTGAGGGAAGGAAGGGGAAGGGGAAGGGGTGGAGGAAGGTGGAGGGGGAGGTTGAGTAGGGGGGGGATATGGGGTGGGGGAAGGGTCGGTGGAGAAGGAGGAGGAGGGAGGGGGGATTGATGGATGAGTGGGGTGGGGAGAGGGAAGGCAGAGGGGGGGAGGAGTGGGAGGAGGGGTGGGAAGAGGCGGAGGGGGGAGAGGGGTTGATGGGGGGAGTGGAGTGGGGAGAAGGAAGGTGGAGGAGGCGGAGTGGGAATCCCTTAATACCATGCGAGCGAAGCCGCTGGAAAAAGCTAGTTTTCCATACTTTCAAAATTATCGTCACGGCTGGTAGTATTGTAGTGGTCAACGGATACGTCACGGTGCGGTGTGTGAGAGAGATGCAGAAAATGATTAGTTTTTTGCCTTTGGATTAAACAGATCTACGTAAATTGTGTAGCTCATCTTTTGAAAGAGCTGCAGCGTTATTGTGATCGGGAACGTATATTTATTGCCATTTTAGTGCGGCCACGGTTCCGTAATCGTGGATAGTAACGGTAATAACAAAAGTGCTCATTGATAGGTTATTTATCAATTTCTGTGCATCTTTTTAAAAAATATAATAATTATTTCATCACCGGACAGTACATGCAACATACACCTGAAACGCGATGCCATTCTTCCGTTCCACCATTCCGTAACTCCACAAGTCTGGCTGCAGTGGAACCTCTGTTGGTAGTAAAATGTAATGCACACTCACCTACGGGTCAACTAGAACACTACTGTTTCCGTTCGCATCTGTCCAGAGGCCGACACTGTAGAGTAGAGGTAGAATACTCCATTGCAAGGATAGTGAACTATACGTTTTGGTGCCCAATTTCCACTCCAATTACATTGAAAAAATTCAGCATGAATTCCTCAAGCCTTATTTCCGACTATATTTTTTAAAAATTGTTAAATTGGTGTTATAGATAGGCCTCTGTCCGCTATATAAACTTTCACTGATTCGGAGAAAACCGCAAAAAACTGTCACATCCCTAGTGTAAATAAAAAATAGCATTTTTTTTAAATTTTATATAATGAATTGGAGTAATATGCATTCCAAAAGTGTCCATTTGTCAATGTAGGTCTAGAAATATTTAAAAAATTTGGATAATTAAAACGGATATAGCGGATTTTGATACTCGCTTCGTGATTTATATGGAATATAGCTTTTGAAACTCAACTGACCTGAGGGGCGTGTTTCTACACCTGCCATTTTGGCAAAATAACTGCTCGTGTTTGGTTGAATTCCAATAAAGCGGGCTTTGAAAGTAACTTCTTGAATGATATAGCGGGTTTTGTTTCTCACTCGCAATTTTAACATGGTTTTTGGTCGTGATAATTTTTGAAACTCAATTTTAGGTTAGTCTTGTTCCTCGCAAAAATGTGAACAAAATGTCATACTATGATTATTTTGTAAAAAATCGGATATAGCGAGTATTGAAATTATAGCCAAATAAATAAATACAAATATACAAGTGGTTCAAACACAGTAACATTGTTTCATTAATCTATAATAGATAACCACAAAGTTATAGTTACATACATTCAAAAGTATAATAAAAAAGCCTTTTATTTCTTGCAAATAGGTATGTTACCGAGTTATAATAAACAAAAATTTTAACAAAACAAAAAAACGACTTCAAAAATGCACTAAAAAGTAAAAAAATAATTTCGTATTCTTCTACAACTTCATAATCGACTTACTTTTTCTACTCATAAATATGTAGGTACGATTGTCATTTTTGGAATCGGTGTCAGTCATGGTAGGTTTGTAACTACATACATAGTTATAGATGAGATGTGCTTGTGTCGCACAAGCGACTTGACGAGGCGAGAGCGGGGCTGCGGCCTGAGGGGAGCTGTCAAGTAAACACGCCGCGCTGGGCCGGGTACATTTGCTGACACCAACTCCAAAAATAACAATCGTACCTACATATTGATGAGTAGAAAAAGTAAGTCGATTATGAAGTTGTAGAAGAATACGAAATTATTTTTTTACTTTTTAGTGCATTTTTGAAGTAGTTTTTTTGTTTTGTTAAAATTTTTGTTTATTTTTTGATTTTTAGTGAATCTGAAGTACACTAATTTGTCTGAATATGTGTAGATCTACTAAACGTGCTGCTCATATGAGACAGACACAATTTGACCATAACGACATTAGGGTCAAATTAAGGTATTCGGCCGAGTTTCGTTAATTTGCTCCTAAGAATTGAAGAGTTCCGTTACTTTGTAATGGATTCGATAATCAGAACCTAACCAAACTCTCATCAATCTATCCTTGAAATACATCCTTTCCAATAAAAAAAGAATCATTGAAATCGGTTAGCGTGATATTGAGTTATTCGTCCATTTGTCGCGCACATACTTAATGCAAATTTAAGACTTATATGGTTTTCTCATGGATGCCATTGTCAGAACTAGACTAAATTAAAATGGGACCACACGGGAAGCACCAGCTTTCAAATAAAAAAAGAATCATCAATATCGGTTCACCCAGTCGAAAGTTCTGAGCTAACAAACATAAAAAAAAAAAAAAAAAAAAAAAATACAGTCGAATTGAGAACCTCCTCCTTTTTGAAGTCGTATAAAAAGTAGGAAAAAGTAAAATTAATGTTGTTTACAATCTTGCTGAAAAATTTTATATATGAAGGTATCTCAAATTATTCATAAGTAAGAACCCCTCTCTCAGGCGAAGGTGAAGGCCTCCTCTAAAGAATTCCATTTATCTCTCTCAATTTTTATTATTTCATCTATTATCGTCATTAAACTTAATGACCTTTAATACATCAAAAAGAGATACTCAATCCAATTTTTTTTTTAATTGCTACTACAATATCAGGACTGAGTCATTAAGGTAGGTACTTGTTCCTGGATTGCAGATAGAGATAGGCATTGGTTCCATCGCCCCGGGAACTTTGGAACATTGGAAATCTGGAAATGTGTGTTCCAGAAAATTCCAAATCTTGACAGTCAACTCAACCCTCAGGTCAACAGCTTTATCAGCCGTCGGAAAGTTGAAGGAACCAAAGCACACTTTAGATACTAAGTTCGGTGAGTGAACTTTCGGAGTGTCAGGATGTAAAGCCTGGTCAGCTATTATACAATACTAGCTGACCCGACATACGTTGTTCTGCCATATAAATTATTTGTAGTAAATATTTTGGTTATTTAATAAAAAATAACGAATGTATTGTAAGTGTGTGGGGATGGGATCTATGACAGAAAAAGGAATGAAGTGCTGTAGACGATGACCACCGACAAAAGCAAAAAAATACCAACTAAAGTAGGAAAATGAAAAAGAGAAAATCAATATGAATTTCGAAGAACAATTGAGAGTATGATATTTTTTGTCAGTCCGTCTTTAACCAACACTAAAAATCTCGATGGTTTGCCCACGCGAGAACATGATGCCGAATGAAATATCAAAATGACGCGACGCTTCTCGTGAATCTCTTGCGCTTGTGTGGATATCTGTCATTTAACAACATAAATAAATTCGTTCTGTTTGAAAGACGGTTAAATTTGTTCCATATAAAAATGCTAAAATTGCGATTACAAAATAGGAGGGTGGGGGGGCGGGGGGAGTTTAAATTTGGGGTTATAATAAAAAAAATACAAAAAAAAATTGTCAAAAAAAAAAAAAAAAAATTCTGGATAGGGACACCCTAATCACCTAACGGTATGAAATATACTTTAAAACCTATTCTCATACCTACCAAGTATACATAAAAAATTTCATAAAAATTGGTCAAGCCGTTTCGGAGGAGTGCGACCACAAACACTGTGACACGAGATTTTTATGTATAAGATATATTTTTTTTAAATTAATTAATTGTGAAATAACATAAATTAATCAAAAAAAAATTGTAATGTTATAATTTTTTTTTTATATTTATTATTTTTTTAGGTACTTATTATTTTCGGATTGCGAGATAAGAGCCTTATCCCTAGACTACGGAGGAGAATTTTTTTTATTTTTTTTATTTGAATTTTATTTTAGTAATTTGTACATTTAAGTTTACAAATTTCTAATTGATTATAATATTTCATATTGCAGTTTTTTTTAATTATAATATTTTAAATTCACAAAATTTTTTGAAATCACAAAATTTTTTGTTTTTGTTTTATGTAGCTCCTACAATCCATCTTGAACTTTTCAATTGGTGAGGACTTAAGAGTTTCTGGTAGTGTGTTATATAACTTAAGGTTAAACGTCACGTACGTAGTTAATCTACGCATTCACAGATGGCGCCGATAAAATAATTTTCGGTTTTTATTACTTTTTGTACGTCACGCTTTAAAATACTAACGTAAACTAATTGTTTGCGCCCGTACATATTTAATATGAATATAAATAAATAGTTTTGTCCATAAACAAACCCAAATCTTTCAAGAAAGGCTGAATAATACAATAATGAATTGAGTCACAGATACAAAATTGAATTTTTCAGCCTTTCTTGAAAGATTTGGGTTTGTTCATGGACAAAACTATTTATTTATATTCATATTAAATATGTACGGGCGCAAACGATTAATTTACCTTAATATTTTAAAGCGTAACATGCAAAAAGTATCAAAAACCTAAAATTATTTAATTGGCGCCATCTGTGAATGCGTAGATTATAACGGACGTGACGTTTAACCTTAATTCCTTTGTACAGCAGACTGTTTTGCGTATTCGTTTTGTCCTTTTTGTTTAATCTTATTTCCTTGCAAGTCCTTGTGTAATGTCTGTGAATGTCCTTATTGTATACGATTTTATTTGTGAAGTATTTTGGTAACATGTTGTTTTTAATATTTTGTGAATAAATATCAACGTGTTCAAGGTCAGTATTTGTTTCACTGTTAACCAATTAAGTTCCTTTAACATTTTAATTATTTTTGAAAATCTATTTCTTCGGAGTATTATTCGCATTGCTCTGTTTTGGGGAATTTGAAATTTATTCTGTTCTCTTTCATTACAAAGGAAAAGGATACTTGAACAGTAGTTGAAGTGTGGAGCAATAATTGAATTGTAAATGGTGATGGCGGTTTTTCTGGAAATTTTAGGCCGAATTCTTCCCAAAAAAGATATCTTTTTGCCAATTTTCTTGTGGGTATATTCGGCACATATTATACTCAATACAAGCATTTGATCGTTAGTATGGAGGGCTGTTAATGGACTGTGCATGTCCATAGAAGCCGCAACTTATAAAATGTCACAGAATCCATTAAAACTGCACCTTACTTTACCTTAAAATAAAATAAAAATAGGTTTTAAGTTCCGTACTTTATGAAAATTACCGAGCTTCGACATTTTCCCGCCAGAGGCAGAGTAGTTATGTAGAAAGGTAGGTATGGCCTTCCGGAAGTGGCCCGCCTCCATCTTTTTGTCCCCTTCCTGTTTATGACAGATTTTATGGCGCGAAATGCAGAACGCCATTTTATGTGTAGTGCGGTTGGGAGCTTTTTTATATTTTTTCTTGTTATTTTATAAATCCGGATCGAATTTATAAGCTCGTTCGAGGAGTTAGGTAACTAAAGAGCGGTTAGGTGGTTCTGCGGAAATAATTAATATCCTATTCGTATTCAGTGAAAACATATACTACAAAGTTTATTTATTTATTTTTATTTAAGTACATAAAACAGGCATTATCCCCAAAAATTTATATACATGGATGATTTAAATTACAAAAATTATAACAAAAATAACGTCAGTAATAATTAGCTACTCGTAAATATGCAAAAGTGAATGACGAACAAGAATGAGTAAAAGGTAGAGTACAAAAGAATCACCAACAATTTATTATTTGCACCTGTGCTGATGGGACAATGATTTAGTAGGTACAATATTTCCTGTATTTGAATAAAGGGCTTCATCACAATACCAGCTTTATGCGATTGATGGTAAAATATATTTTTTTAAGTGATTGAATGGGTTATTAAAAATGTCAATTTCATTATTAGAGCAGTGTATAGTGTTATAATGTCTTAATGTTCGTGGTAAAGGGGAGAAATATCCTGTATTTGTGTGGTAGGTAGATATATAGAAAATATCTTGCATCCTCCTTGTTGAATTTCTTGACGGTGTGTTAATGTTAATTTGGGTAAAAATGTTTGGTGTATCAACTGATGCATGTATAATTTTGTGCAGAAGCAATAAATCAGAAAGTTTCCGTCTTCCTGTCAGAGAGTGTAGTTTATAGTGTAGAATTCGGTCTTTATACGTTCCAAATTGATCAGATATACCTTCGCGATAAGCAATAACACGGGAAATTTTCTTTGTATGGATTCGATTCTATAATTATGAATCTCATAATTGGGAGACCAAATAGTGGATCCGTATTCGAGAATACTACGCACAATTGATTTATATAATGTTAAAGTTAATTCTGCACTTTTAAAGCAATTTGTGTTTCTGAGCGTTAATCCTAATATTTGTCACGCACTTTTAGTTGTTATAAAACAATGGTGGATCATTGTCAAATAACTTGTTGAGATTTATTATATGGTGTCATGATAACCGCTTGCAACTTAACATAAGCAAATGTCAAATTATGAGGTTTTATCGAATAAAGAATCCTATATTTTTCGATTATTCCATTAATAACTTAGGTATTTGGTTTGACACGAAACTCAACTTTATCAAGCATATAGAAATAATAACCAATAAAGCTTTGAAAATGTTGGGATTTATTTTAAGGGTATCTTGTGATTTCAATAATGTCAATACTGTAAAAACATTATATATGTCACTCGTAAGGAGTCATTTAGAATACAATTCCACGGTTTGGTCCCCAAATTATGAGGATCATTCACATGCGATTGAAAGAATCCAAAATAAATTTTTAAGATATGTGAATTTTAAAATGGGCATTCCTAGTGAATGCCTAAATTACGATAACGTACTTTCTTCATTAAATTTAATAAAATTATCTGATCGTAGAATCATTTCCGATTTAACCTGTTTGTATAAAATCATTAATTCAATGTTTGATACCCCTGATTTATTATATGAAATCTCTTTTCATACTCCAGGCAGGTCAGTCACAAGACAGTACCTACCATATTATTGTAGCAATTCTAAGTCAACAAATCAATATTATACTCCTATGCGACGGATTCAACAGCTTGGAAACAAATACTCTGAAGTTGTTGATATCTTTAAATAAAATAAATAAATAAGTGTTTATTCCAGTATGTGGGGAGGAGAGTGCAATCCCACACATTCCATAAGGGTATAATATAAACATACATGTACAAAGTATTTGAAAGGAAAAAAAATAAAAAGAAGGTGGATATGAATGTACACGAAACAAAAAAAGGTAATAAGCTAATAGTAGTAAAAGGAAAACAAAAGAAATAATAATATTAAGCTGTCAGGATTCTGTGAGCACGTAAGGAGCCAGTATTTTTCTCCAGTGTGCATCAATACTGGATGATGGACTGAGGCGGGCTTCCATGACGAGGATGTTTCCAGAGCTGCTTATCCTTTCCCTCATTCCTGCCACCCTGGATCTAATAAGGGCTGCAAAGCCAGGAACTCGCCCCTCCGTGAACATCCGGGAAGCGCTGCAATATCTGGGGAGACCAAACATTATGCGGAAGGCGTTGTTATACTGAACCCGAAGTCTTTCTATACTACTCTTCTTGTAGTTTGCCCAGAGTTCCGACGTATACAGTATTGCGCAGAAGGAAAGGAAGAGCGTCCTTTTTACAGCAGTACTGCAAAGGCGGAATCTTCTACTGAGCATGTTTGCTTTTACACTGAGAGCTCTTCTTTGCCTATCGATGTCGTCATCGTCCATCAGATTACTGGTGATTATGTGTCCAAGGTATTTAGTTCCTTCAGTCACCTGCAGGTTCACACCATTCAGGGTAGCTGGAGGAATATTTTTTGGTCCTTGTCCATATCTTACGACCAGTAGAGCCGTTTTAGTGGGGTTGTATTGCATGTTTGTTTCTTCAGCAAACTCTTCGCAGACCTTTAAAAGAATTCGTAGGCCCCTTATGGATGGTGCCATCAATACCATGTCGTCCGCATAACTGATGTTGTTCAGAAACTGTCCTCCAATTTGGCAGCCTACCCCTGCATTGTTTAGCCTGTCGGTGAGTTCGTCCATGTACAGGTTGAACAATATCGGGGACATGCATCCTCCCTGTCTAACGCCGCTCTTCAGAAGGAAAGGTTCGGAGAGTCCATCTTTCCACCTTACTAAGTTCTCCTGCTGTCTATGCCACAAGTCGAGGATATGTATCACCGCCGGTGATATGCCTCTTTCCCTGAGTTTATCCCATAGTAGAGGGTGAGAAACCCTGTCGAAGGCCTTGCTCAGATCTAGAAAACATGCATACGTGGTGGTCTTTTTATTCCTGTAGTATTCGAGGTTTCTTTTCACAGTAAATATAGCAGTGTCGGTAGACATTTGCTTTTTGAAGCCCATTTGGTTGTCCTTAGTTTCCAAGCTGGGACCGATCTGGTTTAGTAGTAGACGTTCGAATAATCGTGCGATGGTGGTGGCAATTGAAATCGGTCTGTAGCTACCCTGGGAGGTAGAGTCCAACGATTTTGATTTGAGAATGGGAGTTATTATTGTTCTTGTCATGTCAGTTGGTAGGTATCCATTCTTGAAGATGTCGGTAAACAGACTCGCCAGCAGTTGAAGAATTGGTCCTCCAGCGTGTTTGATGTGTTCGATACTCAATCCGTCGTGACCTGCTGATTTTCCAGCTTTCATGTATCTCAGGGCGGTGTTGACCATGTCTGCTGTGATCAAGAGGCCACTGTCTTCATTTGGGATAGGACTAGGTGGTGGTTTGCTAGCAGAGTTCGGTGAGGTCGGAGTAGAGATGGAGAAGTGATCTGCAAAAATGTTAGCAATTGCTTTAGTGTTTGTTTCTCCATTTATGTTGCACGGAATTTTACATTTCACGTTGCAGTGTTTATTTGTCTTCATCCAAAACTGTTTGAAATCACGACTATGTAAATCTCCTGCTATTTTGTCCATTTGAATTTGCTCGCAGTCGTTTTGGCATTTTTTCAGTGCTAGTTTGAACGCAGCACGCTTTAATTTTCGTTCATCCGCAATCGAGCCCTCATGAAGCCTGCCATTTTCAATCCATATCATCATTGCACGTCTTGATTCTATGTATTTTTGTGCGACAAAATCATTCCATCCACAGATTTGTTTACGTCGTTGCAATCTTCGTTTACGATTGTTAAATACTGCAATCGCGGCGCTTCGCAGGGCCTCTATAATACGTGTATACAGTGTCTTAATGTTAGCTCGATCAGGGTTGTCACTTCTCTCGTACCGCGTAAGATCTTGTTTAATTTTTTGTAGAAAAACTTTAGTACATCAATTTTATTATATAAGCGCACCTTATTGAAGTTTTTTTCATCACATAAGGGAATAATACTTTGATAAAGCTATTAAAATTGACTAATTCATTGGCAGTATTTTGTCGGCTGAAAGAAAAAAAACTATTTCAGATTTATTATATTTTGTACCTACATACTGTGTGCTTTAAATTCAATACCTATATATTTTTACTTTGTATTTATTTTTGTGCAAGTGTTTTAAACAGTAGTTTCCTGCACTGTTTACCAGTATAATTTTGTTAATATTGTTATATATATGTACGTAAAAGCCTAAATAGGCGTAAATAAATAAATAAATCATGCACATATTACGCGTCTCGTACAAAATAAAGATATGAAATTTCCTGTGTTTCAAACATATGGTCAAAGAACCCTTGAATATATTATACCATTAATATTTAACAAATTGTCATATGAATTTAAAGAAAATTCTCACTGATGTTATGTATTAAGATATATTATGCTCTTTCTTACCATGTATTAAGGGCCCGCAACCCGGATATGTACCGATTTATTACATATTGCCCTTAAACACGGTAAGTTTTAAAGCTCTTAAAAAAATATATTTTATTCTTGAAGATAATATCTAGACTTTGCCCTCGCCGAAACGCAAATTATATAAAATTTCCTCGATAGAAAAAAATCGCAAAGTATGCTCCAAAAATTATCATTAACACGTTTGTTTCAGTTATTTTACAAGTTATATGTATGAAAAAAAAAGGGTTTCTTTAAATGCTGTTTAAAATAATGCCAGCAAGATTTTTGCTCTATTTTAAACGAGTCGTGTTTTATTAAACATTTTCGCAATTTTCGCATCGATTTTGTCGCTGTAAATGTTAGCGCTCTCCTCTAACATTCGTAATTTCATATCTCTCCATCTTCTTCTTTTCGGGCCCGGTTGCAGAGCCTTAAATTGCAAGTATGACGTGATTAGCTACTAATATATTGCTGTTATGTTGCTCAACTTATTCATGATATTTAAAAAAAAAAATTTTCCTATTCCACATCACAATGTTGGTAGGTGTGTTATACGTGTGTGTGTATTTGTGTATATTGTTGCTACGCTAATGCGTTAATGATTATTTAATTTGTGTTTGTAACTAATCTCCTGCTGACAAGCTGCAGTTGCTTAGCGTGTAATAAATTCCAATTTTATGCAATTTTTATGCAATAATAAAAAATAAATAAATAATTATTAGAATATAATAGAAAAAGATTATTTTTAGCTCCACTTTTTTGACTTTGGCTCCATACAGGAGGCCCTGAGGAAAATATTTCACATCATGGCCTAAATTATCATCGGGGATCTTTTTGGGAAAAGAAGTAGATTGAATACTGGGAAGAAATAGGGTATAAGGAGTGCTTAGGAATTTGGGGGTCGCTGTGTTCAGAATTGAAGGATATATAATGTATCGCTCCTATTGCGGTGCAAGACGATGTTGTTTTGAGAGTCCTGTTGGAGAGGGAGTCAAAAAGTCTTCCTCAACCAGTCTCTCCCAATCTGGTCTGCCACGTAGTTGGTGGGCAGGGGCCTCTGCCGCCAAGATCCGGACAAACCTCACACCTGCTAAGTAACCAAACGTAGAGAATCACTGGGGGTGATCTATGGCAGAGGTGTTGTTATCCAATAAATGGTTCTTGGGAATGCGGTACCCAAGCTCACCTCCCAAATTGTATACTAACTATATATTATAATTATTACACCCTATTTTCAGGTCTCCGTGTTCGAGTGATAAGGTTTTCGACTTGCAATCCGAAGGTTGCGTGTTCAAATTCCGGCGTGCGCAGTTAAATTTTATTTGGTTGATTAGTATTTTTTCACAATTTAATTATTTTAAATAATATACAGTTAGCTTTCGGCACGTTGTAGAATGAAAACCAGTCTCCCTGGTGTAAGACGACCATTCAGAATTGAAACTTTGCTTAAAGTGGCTTTAGCCTTATTTAGTGACCAGATCTGAAGAGCCTGTTTCCCTCCTCCTTCCCCTTTCCCATCTCCTTTCCCTCCCCACTACCTTGATGATGCCATAGTATCAATGGCTCCAGTGAGTAGTGGTGACTCTTGTGCAGTAACCATTGTCAATATAAATATTTAATAAAAAATAAAAAGTAATGATAAAAGTACCTATACATAAAAAATAATATAAAAAGCTTTTGTATCAAGTGTAATTTTCATAATAATTTCGATATTAAAATATGTAATTAATTTAGACCATTCCCACTCCAATGTAAACATGTATCCCTTCAAAAAGCAATTAAAAATACCATATTTCATAAATATAATAACGGTTTCACAATAAAATTAGGTCATTACTAACTCATAGTACTTGTATGGTTTTTTCCCTAATCATCATTGAAGTGAGCTACAAACACCAGGTAATTAGCTTATTGGAATTACTAAAATATTTAAAAATTTGACAGTCTAAAACGACTTAGCAACAAATATAATTATTATAATTGATTAAAATCCTTATAGACCACCCCTCTCCCCCTCCCCAATATATTGTGTATATAAACCATATAAGAATTATTTGTACCAGTCTGAAGATGACTATAACGAGCTGAAACCGGTTACGGTTAAATAAAATTAAGCGGAATAAAGTTTTATATTAGTTTTATTATATTATAAAATAAAAGGTAAACCGTGTTTCGAACAATTTCCCCATTTTCCAAAAAGAATAACTCCTCAGTTATTCGAATGAGAATTGGACATTGTTGCGTTCTTTTCACCTTTATAAAATGATTTTTTTTTATTTATTGTTATTAAGTTTATTTTGTAGAACTCCATTTTAGTTTTTTATTTATTTTATATATTTAATAATATTATTATTCAATGTATAAAAACAGTTTATTCAGAATCAGTCACCCCAAGAATCCGGAAACCCCGAAATTACCGAACGGTGCGAAACACCTTGAGTGACCTATGGTAGGGTTTGTCCAATAAATGGTTACGGTACCGCGGTACCCATACCCGCCTTCCAAAATGAAAAAATAATAATTTTTTTCAAAACTTATGCACACACACATTTTAAAAAGTAATAGTTTTCCATTCCCATTCGAAGATAATTTCCTTATCGTCATGTTGAAAGACAAGAATTATTTATTGCAAAAACGCCTTGGGTAGGTTGTGTACAAATAATGTGGTTACCTGACTCCGCCTCTTCCGGAAGTTTTGGCGCCTTTTCCCCGCCGCCATCTTGTCTCAAAACCCGACTTCCGCCGGCCGGAGATGGCTGAACGAATCAGCGTCAATTTGAATAAGGTTCTGCTCTCCAGCAGCCTGCGTCGCGACTCCTTCCTTCGACGTCCGTTGTTAGGAGGCAGGTGCGTCGAGACGCAAAATAAAAATACTTGCACTCTGACTGTACATAAATGATTTACCTGAGCCTAATGAGGTTTAAAAGACTGAAAAAGTCATCGTTACAATGCGAAAATGTCAAATTGCTGTAGTACAAATAACCGCTGTAGAAAGTTATTTTAAAGACAAAAAAACATTCCTGGGAAACAAATAATCTGACAATATGTTAATTCCTTTTACCATAATGTGTGAGGTTTCTCCGGGACTTGGCGGCGGATGCGTAATTGCGTATGCCCACCAGCTACATGGCAAACCGGATCGGGAGAGAATGGTCGAGGGAGACCCTTTGATTTCTCCAGCCGTACTCTCTCGGAACATCACCTTGCACCGCAGTGAGAGGTATGGAATCATTCATCCGTCACTGCTGGACATACTGACCCCCTTTTTCATTCATTCATCTCTCCTTATTTTCTGACTAACTAACTAACTAACCATCACGCCGTTTCCCCGCAAGGGTAGGCAGAGAGGACGGACCGCCAAACAACTCGGTCTTGGCACACATTCTTTGCCTCACTCACATTCATACATCGTCTCATACATACTCTTCTATTATTCTGACTTTTGACATGGCCCATCTCAAGTATCTGATTCACTTGATCGTGCCATGTCTTCCTCGGGCGTCCCCGACTTCTTCTACCATTCACATTTGCATCATATATTCTTTTTACACTACTTTCTTCGCTCATTCGCTCTACGTGCCCAAACCAAGTATACATATATTATTTTAATTGTAATATAATATATGTATACTTTTTCAGCATTGTTGATATTTATGACATAGAATGGGGTATGATTGAATTTAAAAAAAAATTAACAGCCTTACTAAAGAAATAACCTTTCACGGCCGATAACCTGTGTTGTTGTAACAAAATGAATAAACCCCGTTTTCACTAAAACACGATCTCTTACTAATAAGCTTACCTCCGCGGACACGCTGTAAAATGCAGCGTTGTCAAAATTTAAATGGTAAAAATTGTTGTTTTAATTCTTTTTCGCCAGGGGCATTATTGGCGCGCCTGCGCATTTGTCCTCTGTGCCTTGCCGCGCTTGTTTTGAAAAATAATATCCGCGAATATTTTTCTCCGCGCGATGTTAGTAAATATTGTTATTTTACTTAATGATTTCTATATAGTGACCAATTCACTCCTGTATTCATATAATTGATATATTTGTCGTGTTTTTTGTGGTTCTTCATCAGTTTTAGTCAAGTTAATAGCACAATAATCGTACTTTAAAAATTGATTTGTCAGAAAATTGTTTTGCAATAAATCAAATTTACGTTATCTTGATTTTATGAGAAATTTTAAAAAGTGATGTTTTTATACTATTAATATCTAATACAAGTGTTGGTAAACGTATAAAAGAAATTAACGTCTTTAGAGTTGCAAAAAATCCGTTTTAAGAGAGTTTAACCAGCCAGCGGACGAAAATACACATTTCGTCGAAAGTTGTTCTTATGATCGTGCAGGGCGGTTACAATGAGAAAGATTAATTATTCTCCTTACCTGCTTTTTAAAATTTTAACTTAATATCGAATTTATTTCAATTCAAATTAGCTTTAATTTATACCTTCATCCAAAAATGCTGAAAGGCGTGATGATAAAACTATTAAAATAATGTACTTTTTGTAGTTATTTTTTGATTATAAGTATTTATCATTTTTTAATAATGTCTAAATTTAATAAGAATGTTAAAAAAATCTGATATATATTAGTTTGTGAGTGCGCAAATAAATACACAAATGGACCAATTGTTGTCAAGAAACACATGTACGTACATATTTTTTAATGGTTTTATTGAAACTAAAATTAAAATTTTAAAACAAGCGTTTGCTAGATAATGTATTGATTTATTTTACTGCATGATTATATTATTTGAAATGGGTGTGGTATAATACAAAATCTTTTTTGAAAATTTAACAAATCTGCCAAAGACCTAAGGAATAACCTTATTATACAAAAAAAAAATTTTCTCAAAGTTTATTACATGCGAATGCTAGATAAATGAACAATCTTTCGAAATCTATTTATAATTTTTTGTGGAAAAGGGTCAATACGTCTAAAATCTGATTTGAAAATGACATATTTCTGGTTTTCTCTGGTAATGCCCTCTTAAAAGTAATTTTTTTGGCATTAAAGAAAACTTTGAAATTTTTTATTGTATATACGAGGAAAAGGTGAGGTGACAGTTCCCTTTCAAATACATTATATAAAAGGACGGTGTTTATTAACTTAAGATTTTTTTTAATTTTTCTATATTTTGATCAAAAATGTTTTGGTAAGAAATTTTTTTCCGTGTTAGAATCATAAAATATGGCAATTTTTTAATGCTAAAATGTATTTCAGGTACACAAATCTTAAAGGTAATTTTATCCAGTTTTTATAAATGGTATTTGTTTTTACGACGCCTTCAAAAATCAGAAATATATAGAACATTCAAAATTCTTTGGAAAAATTCTAAATTTCGTTCAGACATCATCAAAAAAACAGTCGTACACACGAGATAAACTACCCTCTCAGGCTATGTAAACAATGTATATTTCTTTCCATGAACAATTTTTTAATTAGTAATTTTGTAACATATATCCGGTATATCGATTGAATAAAATTTTCACGGGGTTTTTAGTAAGGCTGTAAAACTTTTACTTTATTTGGTAGAAGTATACTTTTACCTCAGGTACTCTAACTTTAATAACCTTTTTCATGTGTTAATTTAAAATAAACTCTGAAATCTAATAAATGAAAATATTAAAAATAATAAAATGTTACAAAAATAACAATAAATCATTATTTGTATTTTTGGGTAGTAATTGATGCCTACCTAATAGACCGATAACAGTAAATAAGCGTCACATGTCCACTCGGCACCGTAAATATATTAAACCACCCACCTCGGCACCAAATAATGCCTAACAACAAAAAATTACGAAGCCACTAAAAACCTCAAAAGTCCCTTCGTTGTTAATTTTTGAGAAAGCAACGAATTATTGATTTGTCGGTCTAAGAAACGAATGCGCGAGAATAGGAAGGTTAAGAATCCTCAACATTGACATTTTCCTTATGACTTCAGTCTACAAGTAAGTTATCTTCATTGGTATTTATATATTTGGCTTCTTCCTCTAGCATAGGAAAAAATATTTCCATTGAACCCATCTGTTTAACATATCAATTCCAATAGGGTAAATGCTTATTGCCTGTCACTGGGAGTGACCCTTTTATTGCGTTGGGAATTGTATGGGACCGGTCCGAAAGGGGCCCTAGGGTCGACATTAAGATTTGCTAGATTGAACATTTAAAAAAAATATTGTATATATTTTTCTTCATATAATATACAGGCTCTACCAGTTCCCAAAGGATTTTAAGCAGCGATTCCTGCCATGCGATTCTGCATCTTTTGGGTGACCGGCCAACTCAGAATGAAACCAACTCAGAAAGATCATTAAGAGTGATGATAAAAAAATATTAAAAAAATGTTTAAATAGGTTAAGTTAGGTTAGGGTTACCGGTTATTTTAAAATTATTTTTTCATAGCCATACACCAATAAGCTTATTCAAAGACTTAATGCCACGAAAATAGGCTGCCATTTAAATGGAGTGTGTGTAAATAACATTAATTACGCAGATGACATGGTTCTTCTTGCACCGTCACTAAGCGCATTAGAGAAAATACTCAAAATTTGTAAAGACTTAGCAAAAAACCATAACCTTTTATATAATACCACCAAGTTATGTTAAAGATATCGAGGACATGGAAAGGCAGAGAATAGCGATGTCAGTTAGATCGGGTATGCTGTCAAGACGTTTTTACTCCTGCAGCCCCAAATAAAAAGAATACCGTTCTACGCTTTCTGTACCTCGCTGTACACATCAGAACTGTGGGTTAACTTTTCCGCCTACCGAGATACTGCAGTGCTACGGAAATGTTCCTGGAGGGACGAGTGCACACTTTCCGAGCACTTCTGCGCCACCGTATGTGAAGTTTATGGCGCAGACTACGCCATTCGAAAAATGCCATCATCACCGCCATGACTGCGTGGATGGAGTCTCCCCTTATGGCCCTCCGGACACGGGAGATGGTGAAATACCCCCCGTAAAGACTATTTGCATTAATTTTAGTGTTTTATATTTCATTTCTCGTGCTGATTTGTTTTTTATTTAATTTATGTGTTGATGTTAATTATTTTTTACCTCATCTTATATTTTGACTTTCTTTTGTTATTTCAAAATATGGAATGTATTGCATTGCAATTCCCCTGCATACATTCTGTTAACTATTATTATTATTATAGCTTTTATTTCGAGTTCTGAGTTGGTATGGAACCGTTATTCTAAAGAGGACAGACAGTAGTGGGTTATTGATTTTCACACACGGAAGGAATATATAATATATTGCACAAGAATTAAGTAAAAACGTATTTTTTTTCCTTCCCAGGCCCATTCTAGCCCACCCTTTACCAAAGCATCCTAGATATAAATTATAACGAATCAATGCCTGTGCACCCTTTTAGCTAGGCTGCCTCTTTCTGTGCTGTGGGTATGCCTTATACTTGGTATGGAGTCTTCCTCCTATTTAGAAGGGAAATAGCTTGGAAGTTAGTATTCGATTCACGAATCGTCAATATTTTTGGTTTTGCATTTTCTATGTGGGCCTCTCGAGTGATCACAATATGCTACATGTTTTTAATACAGGGTGTATCAGTATTATCTGACAGACTTTAAACCAGCAATTCCTAATCTTTGAAATTAAAAAATATGTTTTCAGATGACATTTTTTTTCAACTAGGTAAATACGAAAATGTATTTTGTTCCATCACGCGTCATCATTAGGTACAATCTAGCGCATCGCGTGATACATACTCCGTCTCGTTGTAGCAGCCTTAATATATAGACGATACAGAGCGCGTATCACGTGATCCATTACAACGTGTGGCGGAACGTTCAGTGGCAAAGAGTGTAGATTTAAAAAAAAAAAATTATTTATTGTGTGATACACGAGTACATAATAATTTTTTGAAACAGTAATCATGAAGTAAAATATGCTATTTAAATTATAAACAACCCACACAGAAGAATAATTGGTAGACCTTGGGGTAGTCTTTGATCCCAAACTTACGTTTTCGGACCATATATTGCAGTTGACGACATCATGCTACAAGCTTCTCGGATTTGTCATAAGACTCTGCAAACAATTTTCCAATCCCGAGGCAATGATGACTTTGTACAACTGCATTATAAGGTCTAAAATTGAATACGCCTCTGCTGTATGGGCCCCATACCAACAAAAATATATTGAAAAACTAGAACAGATTCAAAAAAAGTTTTTGAGATACATGTATTTGAGAATGCACGGAGAGTACCCGCGATTCATGCATCACGAAGATTTGCTTGCCGAAACGCGCTACCAAAGTCTCCACTCGAGGAGGAGTGGGGCCCTTGCAGTAACGGCGTACAAAATTATTAATAATTTAATAGATAGCCCATACCTTCTGGAATGCTATAAGTTGTTCGTACCGAATAACTACAGCCAGGGACGTCACCATGATCTGCTTTGTATCCCACGTGGCAGAACGGACGTACTGGCTCGGCATAGCATGACACGAGGTATGGCGCTGTTAAACAACGCCTCCAAGACTATCGATATTTTTAATAGTAGCCTTGAAGAATTCAAGAGGCATGTTAATGCTAAAAATCTATAACTTGTTATTTGTATCATATAGGTATATGTAGTTAATGTTACATGTGTATTGTAAATGGACACAGTCTGTAATACACAAAAAAAAAAAAAAAAAAAAAAAAAAAAAAAAAAAAAAAAAAAATTATGCTGTAATTGATTTATATATTTTATTTATTTATTTATTAAAAAGACAAAGTAATACAATATGACGGGAAAAAAATTAAAGTATTTTACTGAAAAAAAGAAAAGTACCAATAAACTACTTTTAAGTAGTTTGTCCATGGGTGCTTTTACTTTGAAAATATAAATAACTTATTTTACTTTATTATGCAATTAATTTTTTTTATCTTAGATTCTACTACATATTATTTCTTTCGGCTAGCCAATTATTAAAAAAATATTTGATTTACCATTTGTACATTTTTTAATTTCGGCAGGTAACATATTTAAGCAATTAGGTATCATGTAGTCCAGCATTCTTTGTCCAAATGTTTGTTTAAATGCTTAAATGCTTAGGTACAAAATTAGTCCTTATTTAACGTAACGAGTATTGTAAGTATGGTTCAGTTCATTTATGTAAATATGTATAGGGGTATTCATATACTGAAATATAATTTAATACCACAAAATTGCTCTTACTGAGAGAATTTTGAGATCTGGTACAGGTACGGAACTTTGTGCCTTTTTTCGAATAAACTTTTATGAGCTAATATTTTAACTAATGATTTTTGAACTAATTGAACATGATTTAAATTTGTTTAACAGGAGAGTCCCCAAGTTATAATTCCATACCTTATAATTTTAGCTATTTACATTCATTTTAGTGTTTGATACATACATAATTTTTTTTTCTCAGTTTCATTTTTCATGCATTTTCGTTTATTTAATTTAATTTATGTGTTGTTATTTAATTTTTACCTTAACTTATTATTTATCTTTTTTTGTTATTTTACATTATGGAATGTATTGCATTGCACTTCCCCTGCATACATTCTGGAATAAACCAGATTTAAATGTCCGGGTTAAATTTTCCCCAAAAAAAAAAAAAAAGGAAAAAAAGAAGGAAAAACTAAACCCTTTCACACACTTCCCCAAATGATCATCTAGTCAACCCACGCTATGCAATTGCACTATATAAGTATTATAAATACAAAACAATACAAGAACAACATGTCAACCTACTAGAGACCAAATGGGAATATAATTCACCGACTCCAGATATTTTCATATCAGAGGGTTCGGCTCTGTGGCATTTCTAATTGAACCTATAAATCCTACTGATCCCTCAATATAAATATTTTAAAAATCCAATTTAAAATATTATTATTATTATTAATATTATTATAATAGATTCGGCTAATGATAAATAAATTATTCGAAGTGTGGATATTGGAACACATAATTTTAATTTATGTATTCTGCTAACAATAGATCTGAGTCGTTCACGGACTTGATTTATTTGGAAATCCCATTTGAAAAAGCATCCCATTATTGAAGTATGTTATTAAAGCCTGTTTGAAGTTGAACACACGTATTTTCAATTTCTAAGAAAGTGTTTCCAAATGCAAGCAATCTTAAATGAATCTCAAATTATATGAATTAAAATATAAAAATTATTTTAGAGCATGTATAAATTGTATTTATACATTAAAATCTTTCATAAATGAATAAAAATAAACAAGATGTATCAATGACAAAAACTTAATATTATTAGTGTAAGTGTTAATATAAAACTAAATTTAAGTGTAAACTATTTTTAAAAATATTTGGTTAGATAATAATAATATTTTGTTGACAATTAACACTTTTTCAAATTTCTAAAATTTCTAAGTTATCTAATTGTAAACTCATTGTATTTGAGTGTAAAATTTAAAAAAATTATATTTAATTTTTTTTTTAAATTAAACAATTTGGATGTGTAATAGGGTTTTTTGCTAATAAAAAAAAACACTTCGACGCCAAAAAATAATAACGAAACAAAATCTAAATTGTTAAACCAAAAGTAAATTTATAAACCTACCCATCTAAAATTTTCAAATATTTTTTTAAATACACCTAATCGTTATGTGCAAAAAAAGTGCGGTGCTGAAAGGGTTAAGTGAGTGTGCCTTATTAATTTATTATTCTCGCCTGCTTTTTCTCAGATGAAATTAAATTTGCTTAAACCGGTGTTCACTGTTCAGTTTTGAATTTATTAGAAGTATTAACAGTTCGAAGGGTTGAAACAAAGGCCACCTACTGTAAGCATCAAGGAAATGCATAATAAGCACTGCCTGGTTTGCATAATGCGAATGCAGAATATTGCAACAAAGTTCAACTCCTTCAAAGCCTTCGTACTTTCTTCGTTAAGTAGATATTCAATATGTTAATGCGATGCATTTTAAAGGTGTACTTAACAAAAGCAAGGCACTTGGTTTGAGCTTGTGAAGTTTGTTAGATGGATTATTTCACAATGGAAAATATATTCTTGGAGAAAGGAACACGCTGAAAAAATAAGGACATGACACTGCTTAAAGGATTTCTTAAAAATAACAGTCAACAAAAATTCGTGAGTTCATAATTCTTGATTTCCAATTTTCTCTTTATGTCCCCACACACTTAGGGAAGTACCTGGGGAAGTTGTTGGTGGGGATGTACCTGGTTTTTCAGATCTGGTCATCAAAGTATAGCTAATGCCCTTTCAAGCAACGTTTCAATTCTGAACGCAGGTCTTACGAATACACCAGGGCGCTTCTGAGAGTATCTTCCACTCTGAGACGTACCGCAAATATATATTCAATGAAATTATTATTTAATGTATAAAAACAGTTTATTATAAACGAATTCTGCTTTGTAATTATTATTTGTAATGCCTTCAGAGGGCGAAACAGCTGTAACGCATAATAATAGTTACAAAGTAGAACTTGTTTATAATAATATTATTAAAAAAATCTGTTTCTGAAAGAATTTGAAAATATACAGATTTAGGAAATGAGTTTAAAAGAATTTGTCATTCTCAGACTATAAAAATATTACCATTTGTCATTTCGGCTACTGGTATTATACCTAGATCTCTCATTCAAAATTTAGGCATATTAGATTTGTCAAAGAATTTATACATAAAAATGCAAAAATCAGTCAGTTTAATTACATGTAGGATTACAAAAGATTTTTTAAATATTTATATTGAGGGATAAGTAGGATTTTTAGGTCAAATTAGGAATTCCACAGAGCCGAACCCTCTGATATGAAAATATCTGGAGTCGGTGAATTATTTTCCCATTTGGTCTCTGGTAGGTTGACAGTTTGTTCTTGTATTAGTTTGTATTTATTACACTTAGTGCAATTGCATAGCGTTATTTGACTAGATGATCATTTTGTGGAAAAGCCTGTGAAAGGGTTTAGTCTTTCCTATGGGGAAGATTTAAAGCTGGTGCGTTAAAAATATAAAAGAAATAAAAAATTGAAATGGAGTTCTACAAAATAACTTTAATAATAATAAAAAAATACCTTGTATTATTTTAATTGATTAAATTGTGAAAACACAAATCTATCAAATAAAATTTACTTGCGCGTGCCGGGACCCGCGACCCTCAGAACGCTAGTCGGAAGCCTTGCCCTTCGATCACGGATTTTTATTTAATAGTGTTATACAAACTTTGTAAATATTGACACGTACCTTTCCAGTTAGCTAAGAAATTCCGTTTGCATGAGCTCTCATCATCATCTCAGGGTCCTGCGTGGGATAAAAAGAAAGCTACTATCTGATGTAAATAAAAGAACTCACATTAAACAAAATGTACTTGTTATTATTTACAAGCAAAAACATAATCTACATAAATACCTTTGTAAACTGAAAAAAATGTAGAGAGAGAGAGAGAGAGAGAGATAATTCAGTTATTTTAGTAGAATCCACTCCAAATGATCATTCGTAGCTTGCCATAGTTAAAATGGCGCACCTCTTCTAACCTCAGCGACAAGGGCTCCAGATAGCTGGAGAAGAGCCCCAGAGCTGCCGCTTCGCAAGCCCATGACACCGTGAAGCATCCAAGATTCCAGTCCATCCACAAAGGCCCGCTGATCACAATGCGTCCAATGGCCATCTTTGAGCATTGAAAGGATATAACCCGCAGTTCTAGATTGTTGATGTCATTTTAGAAGCGCCTGCAATCTTCATCAAAGTTGTCCTCTGTGATATTGGATTGTACGTGGCTGTAAACACGCCCGACCAAAACATCAATGTATCAAGCTGTGATCAGTAAATCCCAATGGCTATTTATCGGTGGGTTGTTTGCCGCGAAATTACGAGCGTCAAGCAATATTTCTTCACAGCACTAATTTGAAGGTGTAGTCGCATAATAATGCAAATTTACACAATCATTTACGAGTATAAAAACTCCTTACAAATCAAACTTCCGACCAGTCCATTGTTATGTCATCACGTCACCCTTACAACCGTTTCTCTTTTTTCCAAAACCAAACAATCGAGCAACGTTCCGGCAATTTGAATTTTTTTTCAGTCGTTCCAACGGCATGCCTAAATTAATAATACTCCTTCTGAGCAAGTAGGTACCGACTGAATAACTACCATGAAAATAATTACGTTACAATATACAAATTTATTTATTTTCATTTTTATTTTTAACTTAACGAGTCAAACCTCAATTTTTTTATTTTTTTATTTATTTCATTATTTTCATATTACATTTTTTTGTTATAATAATGACGTATTGCCCATCTCACTAGGTGTGAAACGCCTGTGTTGAGATGGCAATTTACAGAGTGGTTATCTATGATTTTGTTTAAGTAATATTTTGAAAATGACAGGTTGATATAAAATCTATTTTTTCTTTGTATATACAATTCAATTATGTTACGTTTATATAAAGAATATTGCAGTAGGTACATGGTTACATATATACACATAGTAGGTATAAAGGTAAGTATGTTTTTAAATACTCGTGATGGATATGTTTATTTGAGGATCAATGATTTTACTTTTAAATGCACTTTTGGATAGCGTGTTTCTAATTTCAGGAGGTAGAGAATTGAACAGCTTTGTTGCATTATATTTAAAACTTCTTTGCCCATAGGAGGTTTGACAAACTGGGATGTTAAAAGATTTTACATTTGACTCTCTTAAGGCTCTAGTGCTTATTCGTTCTTCAAACATGTGTGTATTTTTAAATTGATGAAGCAGGATATTTTTTTAATACTTTTTTAATGTTTAATGTTAAATTCAACTCAATAGAAAATCTGAAAATAGAAAAATCAGAAAAAGATACGGTCACATTTAGGACTCGAACCCAGGACCCACGCCCTACGGGCGGAGCTCTACCAACTGAGCTAATGTGTCCCTATCCAATTTGTCATATTTTAAGTGTATAATACTTCTATCATACTATATTAAATCTAGGTATTTTCATCCCTTAATAAGTTAAGATGATATTTGGGATTATTTCCTTCTATATCCCGCTAGGATCATATCCTAAGGAGCGGTCCTATGAATGGTGTAATTTTTCCCGCAGCCTCCATAAGAACGGGGAAAACTTTGACTATTAATATCCTGAAGTTGCACCACCGCATGATGGCCACTTAAGAAACTTTCATATTTTAAGTCGATCTGCTGGCGAAAATTAAAAAAAAAAAACGAAGATGATCTTTTAATAGAGTTGACCTCTTATAAGTAGATACATGCTTTTTAAGCTTTCCTGAAAATACGTAACTAATAAAGTATGTAATAATATTATTCATAATGTGAAAATTTCTTTTATCATTTACTAGCTGACACGGCTGCTTACTTCCTTTTCCGTGTTCAATACGAGGCAACCATGCCTCGAAATCAACACGGGTTTGTAATGCTATTTATCCACCAAACCCGTGTCCAGTAGAAGGCAAGCGGCATCCTGCTAGACCGGGAGGGGAGATAGGTAAACCCTACGTCATCGACTACATGGATGAAACTACTTTTAAGTGATAATGGGCATCTAGAAAACCTTAAAAAAGCTGGTCTGCCGGTGCGCCTCTTGGCAGGAGCCGCGCAGTCATGGAAATAGTCAGCGATTTTTTTGGTCTAAATTACGTCATCGACTACACGAACGGGAATGGTCTCATATGATAAAGGTCAATTAGAAAATGAGAAAAAAGCAGGTCTGCCAACCGGCAGCCTGGCAAGTTCGGAGGCAGCCGGCGTCAAAGTGGGGAAAAAATTGGTCGATTTTACGTCATCGACTACACGAATGAAACCAATGAATAACTATAGTCCAGATTATTCCATATAAGAATTTCGCGGTCTGCCGACCAGCAGCCTGGCAAATTTTTGTGTAGGATTTTTTTAAGTTTTTTTTTTATTTTTTTAATTTTTAGTTTATCTTTATTATTATTTTTATTTCACTATATTTTTAAAAACTTTGAATGACATATTTTAAAAAAATAATCGAAAAATATAAAAAATAATAATTTAAGAGTTCCCAGTGTACCCATACGTCAGGCGAGCCTTTAGACGCCAAACCACTTACGAAACCTGCCGCGGTGCCCCTCACGTGTTAATATTTTTGTACAAATTTATAATAATAATAGTCCTTTTAAGATTGCCTAACAGTCCATAGTAGTTGGAAGTTCGAACAACCAACCCACCGTCGCCGTAAGAGCTGCGTTCGCCCGAAAAACGACGGAAATTTCCGAACTCCGTCCGTTTCTTATCGGTTTCGCTTGCCCTGCTGCATCGATTACATCGAATACAAGATCGGAACTAACGAAAACCTGTAGTCTAAATCATCCCATTTATGACTTCTTTCATTTGCCGACCAGCAGCCTCTCAGTTTTTTGTGTACGATCTTTTAAAGTTTTAAATATTTTTTTAATTAAATTTTATTTCTTTTCAATATCTTTATTATTATTTTTATTTGAATATTGTTTGAAAAACTTAGAATGCAATATTTTAAATAAAATAAGTTGTAATCATAAAAAAATAAATTTTGAGTGTTCCGAGTAACCCATCGTACGGGAGAGCCTTTCGACGTGAAACAACTTACTGGAAACTGGCCGCGGAGCCCTTGGCCGTCAACGCGTGCCCATATTATTAAACCAAATTATAATAATAAGTCTTTTTAAGATAACCTAATAATCCATAGTGGTTGGAAGTTCGAACAACAACCGCACCGTCGTCGTAAGAGCTGCGTTCGTCCGAAAAACGACTGAAATTTCCGAACCCCGTCCGTTTCATATCGGTTTCGCTTGCCCTGCTGCACCGATTACATCGAATACAAGATCGAAACTAACGAAAACCTGTAGTCTAGATTATTCCATTTATGAATTCCTTAGTCTGCCGACCAGCAGCCTGGCTGTTTTTGTGTAGGATCTTTTTAAATTTTTTATTTTTTTTTTAATTAAAAAAAAAATATTTTCAATATCTTTATTATCATTTTTATTTGAATATGGTTTTAAAAACTTAGAATGCAAGATTTTAAATGAAATAAGTTGTAATCATAAAAAAATAAATTTTGAGTGTTCCGAGTGTACCCATCGGACGGGGGAGCCTTTCGACGCGAAACAACTTACTGGAAACTGGCCAAGGAGTCCTTCGCCGCCAACGCGTGCCCATATTATTAAACAAATTTATCATAATAATAGTCTTTTTAAGATAATCAAATAGTCAATGGTGGTTGGAAGTTCGAACAATCACCGCACCATTGCCATAAGAGCTGCGTTCGTACGAAAAACGACGGAAATTTCCGAACCCCGTCCGTTTCATATCGGTTTCGCTTGCCCTGCTGCATCAATTACATCGATTACAAGATCGGAACTAACGAAAACCTGTAGTATAAATCATCTCATTTATGACTTCTTTCGTCTGCCGACCAGCAGCCTACCAGTTTTTTGTGTATGATCTTTTAAAGTTTTAAATTTTTTTTAATTAAAAAAAAATATATTTTTAATATCTTTATTATTATTTTTATTTGAATATAGTTTTTAAATCTTAGAATGCGACATTTTAAATAAAATATGTTGTTATCATAAAAAAATAAATTTTGAGTGTTCTGATTGTACCCATCGGACGGGAGAGCCTTTCGACGCGAAACAACTCACTGGAAATTGGCCGCGGAGCCCTTCGCTGCCATTGCGTGCCCATATTATAGCCTGGTTGGTAGACTCGAAACACTTAAATTAATTTTTTTATCATTGCCACTTATTTTTATTTAATCTGGCATTCCAATTTTTTAAAACGATATTGAAATAAAAATAATAATAAATACAATGAAAATAATTTTAATAAAATTAAAAAAAACTTTAGAAATCGTACGTAAAAAACTGCCAGGCTGCTGGTCGGCAGACTAAGGAAGTCATGAATGCAATTGTCTAGACTACAGTTTTTCGTTAGTTTCGATCTTGAATTCGAAGTAATCGGTGCAACAGGGCAAGCGAAACCGATATGAAATGGACGGGGTTCGGAAATTTCAGTCGTTTTTCGGACGAACGCAGCTCTTACGACGACGGTGCGGTTGTTGTTCGAACTTCCAACCACTATGGATTATTAGGTTATCTTAAAAAGACTTATTATTATAAATTGGTTTAATAATATGGGCACGCGTTGACGGCGAAGGGCTCCGCGGCCAGTTTCCAGTAAGTTGTTTCACGTCGAAAGGCTCTCCCGTACGATGGGTACACTCGGAACACTCAAAATTTATTTTTTTATGATTACAACTTATTTTATTTAAAATATTGCATTCTAAGTTTTTCAAACAATATTCAAATAAAAATAATAATAAAGATATTGAAAAAAAAATAAAATTTAATTTAAAAAAAATTTAAAACTTTAAAAGATCGTACACAAAAAACTGACAGGCTGCTGGTCGGCAAATGAAAGAAGTCATAAATGAGATGATTTAGACTACAGGTTTTCGTCAGTTTCGATCTTGTATTCGATGTAATCGATGCAGCACGGCAAGCGAAACCGATATGAAACGGACGGGGTTCGGAAATTTCCGTCGTTTTTCGGACGAACGCAGCTCTTACGGCGACGGTGGGTTGGTTGTTCGAACTTTTAACTCCAATGTCTATTAGGCAATCTTAAAAGGACTATTATTATTATAAATTTGTACAAAAATATTAACACGCGACAGCGGTGAGGGGCACCGCGGCAGGTTTCGTAAGTGGTTTGGCGTCTAAAGGCTCTCCTGACGGATGGGTACACTGGGAACTCTTAAATTATTTTTTTTTTATATTTTTCGATTATTTTTTTAAAATATGGCATTTAAAGTTTTTAAAAATATAGTGAAATAAAAATAATAATAAAGATAAACGAAAAATTTTTAAAATAAAAAAAAAACTTTAAAAAATCGTACACAAAAATTTGCCAGGCTGCTGGTCGGCAGACCGCAAAATTCTTATATGGAATGATCTGGACTATAGTTATTCATTGGTTTCATTCGTGTAGTCGATGACGTAAAATCGACCAATTTTTTCCCCACTTTGACGCCGGCTGCCTCCGAACTTGCCAGGCTGCCGGTTGGCAGACCTGCTTTTTTCTCATTTTCTAATCGACCTTTATCATATGAGACCATTCCCGTTCATGTAGTCGATGACGTAATTTAGACCAAAAAAATCGCTGACTATTTCCATGACTGCGCGGCTCCTGCCAAGAGGCGCACCGGCAGACCAGCTTTTTTAAGGTTTTCTAGATGCCCATTATCACTTAAAAGTAGTTTCATCCGTGTAGTCGATGACGTAGGGTTAACCTATCTCCCCTCCCGGTCTATGCTGTGCACGGGTTTGTAACGCCAATTCCCTTCCCAACCCCGTGTTCAGTATGAGGCATGTTAAGTGAATGCATTAGGTATGGACAAGTTTGTACCTGTACTTATAACAGCAGAACATGGAAAGAAATGTATTAGAATAATTACACATACCCGCTAGACAAACCCTACTTTGCCAAACAAACCATTCAAAACCTGGGATGTTTTTTAAAATTATGATGGCATGCGAGTTTATTTTAAAGAATTTATTTTCTAAGATTGGTACTATAAAGTGTTATAAGTACTATATTATAAAGTGTTTTATTTATTTTATTAGTAAGGCTGTTTGCGTTTTATTGCCCATCCATGATATTGTGAGTGACACTTGACATGACACTTCCTTTTTTATGTTATAATCACTTATTTATGTTACATGCACATTTTTTATATTATATTCTAGGGGTTAGAGGACGCGTGCCTACATGCTTCGCACTGAACACGGGTTTGGGAATGGAATTGGCGTTATAAACCCGTGTTGATGTCGAGGCATGGTTGCCTCGTATTGAACACGGAAAAGGAAATACGCGACCCGGCTGACTTCATACCGCCTCAGAATCAATAACAGAATTATTAACTAAATTAAATTAAGTTTTTTTATTAAGTTAGAAATTACACAATGAAGCAATTATCGATGCGCAACTGGCCGTGTTTTGTTTTTGTCATTATCAGGGATTACGTTATACACGGATTAATAATTTTTGAGATTTTCTTACTTTTCCACTTACTTATGGTAGTTGCGTTTCATTTTCTTTACGCGTGTAAGAGAGATTTATTATAATTATTTTATTTTTCCTTTGGAGGGGTGCAGACATATGTTCACCGTTTGTCCCATTTTCGACTGTTGACATTTAGTGTGTAAGAAAGAGGGACAGCAATATATGTTTAAGAACAAAAGCAAAACAATCATCGCATTGACATTTGACGTTTTTAAATTTTTGGAATTCACTCACTACTCAAAATTATACTTATCACAATATTCCTGCAACTCTTTCAAAAAATGAGAAATCGTTCCATACAAAACGTATGAGGAAAAGAATTTTCTTCATAATAATTTTTTCGTGAATTTTTCCGATGTTTTAATAGTTATTCTGCTATTCGGAGCGGAGACAAATACAAGAAATGACAGGTTCCCTGATCCGGTTACTTGGAACCAGATCATATGCTGTCACTGGAACCATCGATATTATTTATCAGAGGAACTATTTATTTTTGGAATATTATTTTTAAATTACAAAATATTGTACTTACCGGAACCAGAGAGAGAAGGAAAAGAGAAAGGAAAAGGAGAGGAAATAATATTGCAGCACTTCAGATCTCTCGACTAGCTGCACAATGCGCCCTATTGTATAAAAAGGACTACAGAACTCGGGTGTACAGGGTGCAGCAAATGAGAAGGCTCAGTTTAAAAAAAAATATATGATCGCGTAATTTTTTTCTCATGTATATTAATCTCATTTATTATATCTATGCGTTTTCATTAATATTTTCAGTTAATATGGGGATAAATAAATACACATCTGCCCTGATTATGGAAACTGTAAAACGGCAAAAACCCTAGGATATTAAAATAACTAGCTGGGTTACCCGGCTTTGCTCAGGACAACATTCGAGAGTGTTCTGGAATGTTTCACATTGATGTTCCCGATTCCCTATTCCCAAACATTCCACAATTTTCCAGAATGTTCCGGGTTATTATGGAACGTTGTGGAATTATCCATATACTCTGACTGGGGTTTTTCCGGCTTAGCTCAAGGAGTTGATATGATATTGAATTGACGTTCGAATCCACGACGGATCTTGCTTTATATACTCCATATGGGTAGCCCCATACAAAAAAAGAATTCAAATGTTCCAGAATAATGGTCCAAATCAATCCACAACATTCAGGAGTGTTCTGTAATAATCCACAATGATCTGGGATGTTCCGGTATGTTCTTGATCGTTCCATCCTATTCCCGAACATTCCACAACATTCCAGAATGTTCCGGGATGTTCTGGAATGTGGTGGATTGCTCAAGAATACTCTGGAATGCTTTGATCTGTTCTAGAAATTTCAAGAGGGCGAAACTTCAAGCCCTTATATCTTTAAAAGCACGCCCTTTAGGTAAAAACGGGAACTTTCTTCATGGATGGGGGATAGAGGGCTACCACACAATATAATTCCCGTTATCGTACAGGGACTCATCTTTGAGTTTTAGCGGCATGCATATTGTACACTTTTTTAATAATATATATTGAAAATAAAGATTATCCAAACTTCTAGAACTTTTCACAACCTTTTAGACTCACCGAGGTACTCTGCTACTCCTGCCAGAACTTTCTACAGCTTTATTAAACCTTATAAAACTTTTCGGAACCTTCTAGACCTAGTGACGTACTCCACCACTCCTTCCAGAACTTTCTACAGCTTTATCGAACCTTATAGAACTTTCCGGTACCTTCTAAACTCACCGACATAATCCGTCACTCCTTCTAGAACTTTTTATAGCTCTATCTAAACTTATTGAACTTTCCAGAACCTTCTAGACTCACCAACGTACTCCGCCCTCCTGCTAAAATTTCTACAGCTTTATTAAACCTTATAGAACTTTCCAAAATTTTCTAGACTCACCGACATACTTCGTCACTCCTTATCGAACCTTCTAAATCATTCCGTAACCTTCTAGACTCACCGACACACTCCGCCACTCCTTATCAAACCTTTTAGATCTTTTCGGAACATTCTAAACACACCGACATACTCCGCCATCTTTCCAGAACTTTCAACAGCTTATTAAACCGTCTAGAACTCCGTAATCTTCTAGACTCACCGACGTACTCTGCCACTCCTTCCAGAATTATCTACAGCTTTATCGAAACTTCTAGAGCTTTCCGGAACCATCTAGACTCACCGTCATACTCCGCCACTTCTTCCAGAACTTTATACAGCTTTATCGAAATTTCTGGAACTTTTCGAAACCTTCTAGACTCACCTACGCGACGTACTGCACTCTTTCCAGAACTTTCTACAGCTTTATCGGCCCTTCTAGAACTTTTTAGAACCTTCTAGACTCGCCGACATATTCCGCCTCACCATCCAGAACTTTCTACAGCTTTACCAAACCTTCAAATACTCCGGAACCTTCTAAACTCACCGACGTACTCCGCCATTCCTTCCAGAAGCCAATCCTTTTTACAGTTTTATCGAAATGTTAAAAAATCACCGACGTACTCTTCGATTCCTGCCAGAACTTTCTAACGCTTTATCGAAACTATAAAACATTTCAGAACCTTCTAGATCCACTGACGTACTATACCACTCCTTCCAGAACTTTCTATTGCTTTATCGAACCTTATAGAATTTTCCGGACCCTTCTAGACTCACCGACTTACTCCGCCACTCCTTTCAGAACTTTGTACAGCTTTATCGAACCTTCTAGAACTTCTTACAGCTTTGTGGAATCTTCTAGAATTTTCCGGAACCTTCTAGACACACCGACACAGAACATTTCGGAACCTTCTAGATCCACTGACGTACTATACCACTCCTTCCAGAACTTTCTATTGCTTTATCGAACCTTATAGAATTTTCCGGACCCTTCTAGACTCACCGACTTACTCCGCCACTCCTTTCAGATCTTTTCACAGCTTTATCGAACCTTCTAGAACTTCTTACAGCTTTGTGAAATCTTCTAGAATTTTCCGGGACCTTCTAGACACACCGACACACTACTCCACTCCTTTCAGAACTTTCTACAGCCTTATGGAACCTTCTTGAATATTTCGGAACCTTCTAAATCCAATGAAGTACTATACCACTCCTTCCATAACTTTCTGCAGCTTTATCGAACCTTTTAGAACTTTCCGGAACCATGTAGACTCACCGACATACTCCGCCACTACTTCAAGAACTTTGTACAGCCCTATCGAACCTTCTAGAACTTCCACAGCTCTATGGAACCTTCTAGAATTTTCCGGAACCTTCTAGACACACCGATTCACTCCTCCACTCCTTTCAAAACTTTCTACAGCCTTATGGAACCTTCTAGAACTTTCTACAGCTTTATCAAACCTTCTAGAACTTTCCGGAACCTTCTAGACTCACCAACATACCCCGCCACACCTTCCAGTACTTTCTACAGCTTTATCGACCCTTCTAGAACTTTCCGGAACCATCTAGACTCACCGACATACTCCGCCACTACTTCAAGAACTTTGTACAGCCCTATCGAACCTTCTAGAACTTCCACAGCTCTATGGAACCTTCTAAAATTTTCCGGAACCTTCTATACACACCGACACACTCCTCCACTCCTTTCAGAACTTTGTATAGCTCTATCGAACCTTCTAGAACTTTCGGAACCTTATAGACTCACCGCCAATTATTTCTGAAAGCTTCTAGAACTTTCTCCAACCACAATTTTCTAAAGCAGTTGTGAACCATCAGATCGTTCTAGACTTACCGACATACTACGCCACACCTTTCAGAACTTTCTAAAGTCTTATAGAACCTTCTAGAACTTTCCACATCCTTCTAGACTCACCGACTTACTCTGCCACTCCTGGAACTTTGTACAGCTTTATCGAACCTTCTAGAACTCCCTACAGCTTTGTGGAATCTTCTAGAATTTCCGGAACCTTCTAGACACACCGACACACTCCTCCATTCCTTTCAGAACTTTGTATAGCTCTATCGAACCTTCTAGAACTTTCGGAACCTTATAGACTCACCGCCAATTATTTCTGAAAGCTTCTAGAACTTTCTCCAACCACAATTTTCTAAAGCAGTTGTGAACCATCAGATCGTTCTAGACTTACCGACATACTACGCCACACCTTTCGGAACTTTCTAAAGTCTTATAGAACCTTCTAGAACTTTCCACATCCTTCTAGACTCACCGACTTACTCTGCCACTCCTGGAACTCTGTACAGCTTTATCGAACCTTCTAGAACTCCCTACAGCTTTGTGGAATCTTCTAGAATTTCCGGAACCTTCTAGACACACCGACACACTCCTCCATTCCCTTCAGAACATTCCGGAGTTTTATCGAATTTTCTAGAAGTTTCCGGAATCTTCTAGACTCTTCTTGAAATTTCTAGAGTCTTCTTAGAACTTTCAGCCCTTATATCTTCAAAAGCAAGCCCTTTAGGAAAAAACGAATACCCTTATTCCCTAGGGGGGATAGAGATCTACCATACCGTATAACTCTTCTGATCGTACCGGCACTTGTTTCTGAGTTTTTGCGTTCCGCACGTTTTTTTGGACTTTCTTTTATAATATATATTGATTATAAATATGTGGGATTTGCGAAGCCACAAGTTTATGTGCCTATTAAAGAATACATCATAATGACATTTATCTATACCTACCATATTTATAGTATATGTATTGCATACATGATATATATACTAATCACACTTTTCTTATTGGATTCACATTATTCGAAGCCTTTAATTTCAATTTGTCTCTTACCGAGGGAAGATTAACATTATGAAGATAATATGAAGCACTTGTTCGCACCATCTTAGAATACAGCTCCATTGTTTGGCCCCAGTGGCGGACTAAGGGAGGGGCGGGGGGGGCGGCCCGCCCCGGGCCCCCGGTCCTGGGGGGCCCCCAAACGCCTCCATGTTCCCTTAATCAAATCCTAAACAAGCCTTTAAGGCACCAGGATATTGTAAAAAAATTTTTAGCAATTTTTTTATTTAATTTTTTGAAAGATGCACTTGTTAAAAATACTCTCACCATTTTTTTTAAAGAATTTCGAAAAATCGACCGATCTACAACATTTTATGTGAAACCGTTTGAAACAGTTTTGAATTATCCTTCAGCAAAACTTTGAATCCGTTTTTCTCGAAACTTTTTAACATTTTTCAACCTAGTTGACAACATATTAAACAAACTATACATCCGATTTGCATTCACCAATTTTTTTTTTTTCGTTTTTCTCGAAACTTTTTAACATTTTTCAACCTAGTTGACAACATATTAAACAAACTATACATCCGATTTGCATTCACCAATCTTAAATTGTTTGAAAATTCAGTGTCTATGGCACCATGCAGGGGAATTTCGATATCTAAAAAAAGGTAAAAATGGCGGACCAGCGAATTTTGTTTTCAATTTTTTATGATAAATTTTCATCTTTCATAAAAATAAAAAAAATTAGAAGGGGGCCCTTTATTAAACACCACCTACGTGGTGTCATAGTCAGATCCGGATTAAACATGTTGGGGCCCCTAGGCAATGCACATCTCGGGGCCCCTTTACCATAGGGGCCCCTACCCAATGCGGGGCCCCAAGGCAGTTGCCTACACGTCTTATGGATACGGCCCTGGCTATAGTGACTGGATTTTCAAGGACAGTGCCCTATACTGCCTTATGGACAATACGGCCATGCCAGGGCTGACTTAAACATTTCGGGGGCCCTTTAGCCTAGGGGCCCCTACCCGATGCGGGGCACCTAGGCAGTTGCCTACACGTCTTATGTAAGCAACTGTCTACCGATATTAGGGCCCTGGCTATAGTGACTGGATTTTCGAAGGCAGTGGCCTACACTGCCTGACAGGGCCATTTTTAACATGTCGGGACCTTAGGAAATGCACGTCTCGTGGCCCGTTTATTTAGGCAGTGGCCTACACGTGCATAATACGGCCCTGCCAGGGTGGGCTTAAACATGTCGGGGCCCCTAGGCAAGCACGTCTCCAGGGCCCCCTTCCCCTAGGGGCTCCTACCCGATGCGGGGCACCTGGGCAGTTACCTACAGGTCTTGTGGATAACACGGCCCTGGCTATAGTGACTGAATTTTCAAAGGCAATGGCCTACACTGCCTTATGGACTATACGGCCCTGCCAGGGCTGGCTTAAATATATAGGGCCCCTAGGCAATGCACGTCACAGGGCACCTTTATCCTAGGGGCCCCTACCCGATGCGAGGCCCATAGACAGTGGCCTAGACTGTCTTATGTACAATCGGGCAATGCCAGAGCCGGCTTAAACATCTCGGTTCCCCAAGGCAATGCTCATCTCGGGGCCCCTTTACCCTAAGGGACCCTACCCAATGCGTGGTTTATCTAATATGTTTTCAAACAGGTTGTAAAACGTAGTGATAAAAACGCGTTCAAAGTTTTGCTGAAGGATAATTCAACACACAAACTGTTTGAAACGGTTTCATATAAGATGCGGTATCTCCGTCAATTTTACGAATTTCCTTACAATATTTGATGAAAGATTATTAACAAATGCATCTTTTAGAAGATACTCTTTGCTAAAGGTTATCTTATCATTATAAATAATAAATATAGTAATGAAATAGAAAAGTAATTAAAAAGAATCAGTGATGGACTAACGTGAGGGGAGGAAGGGGGGGAAGAGGCGGCTTCTGGTCCCCGGGGGCCTCCTTCAGCAAAACTTTGAATGTTTTTCTCGAAACTTTTTAACTGGTTTTTCAATCTGGTTGACAACATATTTAAAAAAAACTATACATCCGCCTGTATATATTTTTATTGCATTTGTATTTACATTTGCATGAACCAAGTCTTAAACTGTTCGAAAATCCAGTGTCTATGGCACCACATAGGGGTATTCTGAATTCTAAAAAAAAAATGTCGGAACAGCAAATTTTATTTTCGAGTTTTTATGGAAAATTTTCAGCTGTCATAAAAAAATTAAAGGGGGCACTTTCGAAAAAAAAACCTATGTGGTGCCATAGTGACTTGATTTTCTAACAGTTTAAGACTTGGTGCATGCAAATCGGATGAATAGTTTTTCTAATATGTTGTCAATCAGGTTGAAAAACGTAGTTTTGAGAAAAACGCGTTCAAAGTTTTTCTGAAGGATAATTCAACACACATAATGTTTAAAACGGTTTAATATAAAACATTTTATTAACAAATGCGTCTTTTAAAAAATTAAATAGGTAATAAATAAAAGTAAAAAATGATCAAGGGAACACGGAGGTGTTTGGAGGCTCCCCCCCAGGACCAGAGGTCCGTGTGAACTGAATAAAAACCTTGTAAAATTACATCAACTTTTACTAGGGGGGGGCCTCATTCAGCTTTGCCGCCCCGGGCCTCTGATGGGCTTAGTCCGCCACTGTTTGGCCCCCCTCTGAACAAAACCATATCCAGAAATAGAAATAGTACAAAAAGAGGGACTACCCATTCCTGTATACATCGTTATTCTTTACAGGAAGGCTCGATCTTAATACCTTAGAAGCCTCCGAAAAATATTTCTGGGGAAACATTTTTTTAAGCTGACCTCCGGCGCTGTACTGTGTACTGAATCCACCTATGTTAAAGGAGATTAACCTATATGTCCCTAACGAGTATACTCGTGGGAGATCCCATGCATTTTTTTATGCTCCGAAAGCGAGAACTTCTTCCTTTCAGAATGCGCCATTAAACAGAGCAATTCAACTGCTTAACGATTCTGTATTGAGCATCGATATCTTTAATGTTACTAGAGAGTTCAGTAACATTAAAGAACTATCTATTGACATACATCACAACATAGTGAAACTGCCCGCACGGACTTTTTTTTCTTCTTTTAAATTTTGTAATCTTCTCCGTAATAATTATGGTGTATAACTGTTTTATGGAGAACCTGAAACAAATAAATGAATAAATATTTTCATCAAATCCTTGTAGCATTATTGCACCGCAAACACGTTTATAACAGTTTTTATTTCTTACGACTTTATGTCCGGAATCCTAAATCTTCTCTACAGGAAAAACTAAACCCTTTCACACACTTTTCCACAAATGATCATCTAGTCAACCCACGCTATACAAGTGCACTATATAAGTAAAATAAATACAAAAGACTACAAGAACAACATGTCAACCTACCAGAGACCAAATGGGAAAATAATTCACCGACTCCAGATATTTTCATACCAGAGGGTTCAGCTCAGTAGAACTCCTAGCTGGACCGATAAATCCTACTGATCCCTCAATATAAATATTTAAAAAATCTTTCGTAATCCTACATGCATTTAAAATGACTGATTTTTGCACTTAATATATAAATTCTTTGACAAATCTAATAAGCATAAATTTTGAATGAGAGAGCTAGGTATAGTAGCCGAAATAACAAATTAATGGTAATATTTTTATAGTTTGAGAATGCCAAATTCTTTTAATCTAATTTCCTAAATCTGTATATTTTTTTAAGAGGTAATAGCACCGGTGAGAAATCTCGACGGTAGGTATTTTAAAAAATTCTCGCTATCGCACCGCGCTCAAAAAATAACTAGCTATCGATGTGTTGGTGAGACCACGTGAGTGTTTGGCTTGTACACCCTCTCGCCCCCTTTGCGTCTCATGCCTACCGTCTTTCGCCTCATACCGCCATATCCAATATTCTGTTTAGATAAAGCATGTTTCGACTTATTTCGTCGCTAATGAAGTTTTTGAATCGGCCTTGCGGTGTGACAGAAAAAGGGCCCATTATTTTTAAACGCACGAGGTCTGCTATTGTCGGTTATTTATAAATATCGTCGATAGGTATTGTAACAATGTCTTCTGTTCACGCTTATTACCGACAAATTACGAATTATTTTACTAGAACTCTATGTAGGTTAGTAGTTTTAAAGTTTTCACTGTATTTGCGTTTATAAATATGCAGTCAAACCAACTACATCGAATTATTATATACATACATATGATTATTCTCTATGATACATTAGTTATTATTGAAAATTAGTATTAACCTCTCAGGCCTCGGGCCTGTTTTTCGAAAAGTCAAAATATTTCCGCTTTCCAATAAATTCCAAATAACTTTAATATTTGTGAACGCATCCGAAAACTAAAAACTGTTTTTGAAAGATGATGAAATACGCTTTCAAATTTTATAATTCGAAATAAACATATCATTTTGTTTTTATTTTATTAATAACTAGCAGACCCGGCCACACGTTGCTGTGGCTAACGAAACACAACGCCATTTACCCAACCTTTATAAAATCCACACCATCCGCTCGCCAGCTGCCCGCTGCGCGCTGCCCTTTGCCTAAATTGAATATTTTAATTTCTTGGCTTTTCTCTACTATAATAAGCATTTATTATACACATAAACCTTCCTCTTAAATCACTCTATCTATTGGTGAAAACCGCATGAAAATCTGTTGCGTAGTTTAAAAGATTTATGCGCACATACATTTTGAGCGACTTCATTTTATACTATGTAATGATGATGATACCACAAAACTTAAATTTCTACTCATATAATTTGGCACATACCTATCTTATTAAAAAAAAAACTCAAAAATGCATATGCAACAAAAATGTATTTTTGACCGATTATCTCTATCTCTACATATTATAAAGTCCCCCGCGCCATCTGTCTGTCTATTCGCGATAAACTCGAAAACTACTGAACGGATTTTCCTGCGGTTTTCACCAATATACAGAGTATTTCGTGAGGAAGGTTTAAGTATGCAATTTGTCAATGATTTGTGTAAATTGGTTGAAACATAACGATAATTGTTAGAAGTGTCGGAAATAAGTCCAGCCGCCTGGTAGCTTTCATCGAAAACGCTGCACAATCCTTTTGGGATATAACCAGGGCTGGGCAAAATACATGCTTTGCTGTAATTGAAATACAAATTACAAAATACTTTTTCGCATGTATTTAAAATACGAAATACAAAATACTTTCAAGTCATGTATTTGAAATACAAAATACAAAATACAGTATTTTAACCATTTTTTTCTTTCAAATACAAAATACAAATTACAAAATACAAAATACATTTGGTTTTGGTAGAACCTTTGGTTGCAATAAATTGTCATAAATGCCCTTATCTAAGGGTGCGTTTAAATAGAAGCAATGTTGAGCAGAGTGAAACAGAGACGTGCAAAAATTGACCAATCATATTGCTCAAAAGACACATCTCATCTCCGCTTCACTTGTAAAATTTGTGGTAAAGGACTCAGGTGTTAGGTAATATAATAATAATATATTATTATTATAACACGACATTTGTATAGCGCTATTTTGTTTTATTTCTAGTGACCGACCGAAGGTTCGGTTTCGGTTTCGTCAAGGTTCGGTAAAAAAATCTAGTTTCGGCATCAGTTTCGGTTTCGGCAGAAAATCTGCCGAACCTTCGGCCGCACCGAAACTCTGCATTTGTGAATTATCGCGTGCCGTTTGACTGACTTCCGGTGAGTTCGTGGCTCGTGTGTCATCCACCATCATCAACTGAGTTCGCTGGCCGGTCCGGCGTGCTTGTATTGTGAGTTTATGTAATCACAAACTTCAATTATTTTTATTTATTTCATTCTATATTTAATTTTATTTAACAAGTGTAAATAAAAATTAAAATCTAATCTCCTTCAACGGAAGCGATCTTCTGAATAGTCCCTCCTTTGATGTGCTTGGTGTAAGGCCCTCCGTTCATGGAGATACTTACAATCTTCGTAATTGTGACGAAACCACAAGTACCCTGTTGATATACATACTACTTTTTAATGCTAGTCTCCGTACACAGCGCTATCCGAAATATACTATATAGTCACATGAGAACGGGTCGTTTCTATGACTCATTCTTGAGTTCAACAGCTCGGCTGTGGAACCCGGCCTCTATGTTTCCTCCCTCCTTCCTCTCCCCAAAAAGACCCTCCATACAGCATCTTCAAAGATGACATACGCCCTGAGGGAAATTATTTTTCTCTGGGTCTCTCATGTGGAGTTAATGTAAAAAAATGTTGTGATTGTAAACGCAATTAAAATTATAGTACTCAATTTATGAGGTCCTTACTTTATAGTGAATAAAAGTGTAAAAAATAAGCCGAATTTCAGTAAACAATAGATTTTTAACATGTCTAAAAAAGTTTCGGTTTCGGTTTCGGCCGAAACTGAGAAAGATATCGAATATTCGGTTTCGTTTTCGGTAGAAAATCCTGTTTCGGTCGGACACTAGTTATTTCACTTCAAGTGCGCTCTACTGTAATTAACTTAAAAATAGTTTAGTATTCAGTCAAATTATTCCTATAGTGCTTGATCTAATACTATGACACAAAAATGTACAATACAAAGCAATGACAAACATTACATAATATGATACAAATATGATAGAAAATGTACAATAACAGTGCTATTATAGCACAGGACGTGTTGCCAACTCTAAATATTAACACACATAACATATAGCTCTGGATTCTAGCGTTTTTAGTCTACGTATTATCTATGTCAGTTTATTTTTCATTATCATTATTAAGATCGCTAAATGTATTTGAAAATGTATTTTGAAGCCATAAGTATTTGAAATACAAATTACAAAATACCTCAGCCCCATGTAATTGAAATACCAATTACAAAATACATTTTTAGGAAGTAATTGAAATACAAATACAAAATACGTATTTGTATTTCAAATACGTATTTCAATTACAAGTATTTCAAATACTGCCCAGCCCTGGATATAACAAAACAATTAATGGTGGGATATTCCTCTTTTATAGATCTACAAAAAAGTCCGCGAAGGCATATATCTATCTTTTACGGATAGCTTACTATACACATTATATCTAAAATGCAATTGATAAGAATAATAAGATAAGAAGATAGAATGCGTATAGTAAAAGATAGATATATGCCATCTCGGACTTTTTTGTAGATCTATAAAAGAGGAATATCCCACCAAGCGTTGTTTTGTTATATCCCAAAAGGATTAGGCAGCGTTTTCGATGAAAGCTACCAGGCGGCTGGAATTTTTCCGACACTTCTAACAATTATCGTTATGTTTCAAACAATTTACACAAATCCTTGACAAATTACATACGTAAACCTTCCTCACGAAACACTCTATCTATTGGTGAAAACCGCATGAAAATCCGTTCAGTAGTTTTCGAGTTTATCGCGAACAGACAGACAGACAGACAGACAGACAGAAAGACGGCGCGGGGGACTTTACTTTATAATATGTAGAGATAAAAAAGGTTTAAAAATAGCCCACCTTAAGTTTTTTTCTAATTAAAATTACGATAACGAAAAAGATAAAAGCACTTACATATTTTATTAGACAATTAAATCTAAATGGATTTATTGTGTTGTGTGTATCATACGTGTGAGTTGACATGTTTGTAAATAATAATGTTTAAAATGTTAGATATATCGCTTGCTGAGGTTTGATTTGTACTCCTGTATTTTTGAGTTTCTTTAAGCAGTAAATACAAAAAAGGATGTGTTAGTTCGTTCAAAATTCAATAAAAAATGTTGGTCTTTTACCTATAGATAGATTTACCTACACATTTTTTTTAAATATTTATTACAGTCAGTGTGAAATAAAGGAAACAAATATATAATTTTTTTAAACTTCAAAACTTTTTATTTTTATTTTCAACTTTATAAAACCTTAAATTGTAATATTTAATTACATGAAGACAATATTAGCGAAACTTCAACCCAAGGCTTCAGGCCCAACTTCATAGTACAAAAAAAAGTGCAAAAATCACTTACTTCGCAATTTTTGCAATAAAATAAAAGCACTTAGAAAAAAAACCAACAACGCTAAAGGCTTTGTACCAGTTCACATAAGGAAAAAGGTCGAAGCAAACGTTTTACGTATGAGAAAAGCTATAGTTTGAGCAGTAAATTACAGAAAAGAGCAAGAAAACACGGCACAAAGTGATAAAGTAAAAAATCTGAAAATGGACAAAAAAATGCCGCAAACCATGTTTTTGGTGATCATACAAAATGTTCGTCATACTATTGCAAGTCGGAGAAGTATACTAATGATCCAAATTTAGTAAGCGATCTTCAAGATTGTGGAACAGGACTGATATTCAACAATTATTGTCGTCTCTAATAGCAAATGCAGAAAGTCTTATTATTAACGTGACAAATAACACTGTGGAGCAATTCAACAACGTTATAGCCAAATTTATAGGCGGAAAAAGAGCAAATTTTACAAAAATGGGATAACTTCAGCAGTTGAGCTTCTTGAGCAGTAACTTCGTGGAATAGTGAAATGACAACCCATTCACGAATACAAAAAAAATCCAAGGCCACAGTCCTGGCAACTACACGAAGCATTTTATTGAAAGAAAACGACGTTCGAAGGAGACAATACAGAGGTGTCGAAAAATAAAACTAAGGTATTACGAAAACACGACAGAAAAGAGAAAAAAAGTTGCAGGGCCTGATGAAAATTATGGTCAATTGGAATTAGATCCAGATATGCCAGCTGAATTATTTGAAACGATAAAGAGGAATTTTTCAAAGAATTATCTCCATCGAATAAGGATGAACTCGAAAGGAATACGGTGGGCCAAAGCAATAATAATTTGTGGACAATTGAAAGGCGTAAGCGGCTTACAGCTTCTAACTTTGGACAAAAATATGTAAGCTACGGCCAAAAACTTCAGTTGCGAGAGTATTAAACTCGCTACTGTACTCGCCATTTAAAGGAAATATGGCCACAAATTATGGGAAAGAAAATGAAAACCAAGCAATTGAGCAATTTACAAAAGAAACAAAATTAGAGGTATTCGCCTGTGGACTATTTATCGATGAAAACAAAAACTTTTTAGCGGCAAGTCCGGATGGCCTTTTTGGCAAGGATTCTATAATTGAAGTGAAATGCCCATATAGTATAGTAAATATGTCACCAGAAGAAGGATTTGAACAAAAAAAATTGATAACTGTAAAATTGAAGACAATGCTTCAACATTAAAACGGAATCACAATTACTTCTACCAAGTACAAGGCCAGTTACACATTACTCGTCGTAAATACTGTTATTTTGTCGTGTGGAGTCCTAAAGGTTTGCCGTATGAAAAAATTGAAAGGGACGATTCAATCTGGCAAAAAATTGAACCACTGTTAGAAAAACTTCTACCACCAATGCCTTTTACCAGAAACAATTGACGGTCGCATATCAAGAAATTTACCGGCGAGAGAAAGATCTAAATCATAAATTGTTTAAAATTCATTGTATAGTGGTAAAAAATTTTGTACAATAAAGTGTTTACAAACAAAAAATTTCAATTAATCACTGAAGGCAATGTAAGCGACTCTCAACTAAAAATTTGAAACAGATTTTTTTTAAAAACATAAACCTCACATTGGAGGCACCGAGGAAAAATAATCGCTCAGGGACTTTGTTGGAGAAGTTGTTGGACATCATTGGAGAAGCTGTGTGGAGGGTATTTTTAGGATAAGGAAGGAAAGGAAGTTTTGGGTAGGGAAAAGGTAGGTAAAAGTATGAAATGATGGTGGAGAGTCCAGCTGTAGAGATCAAAAGATCTTCCTCTTCCAGTTTCTCCCAATCCGGCCCGCCACGCAGTAAGTGGACAAAATTATCCGCCACCAAAACCCATGCAGACCTCATCCGTGAACCCGGGAACCCAGGCTCTGTCACCAAACATAGAGGACCACTTGCGGTGACCAAGTGGCGGGGGTGTTGGTTATCCAATAAATGGTTCCCGGGGCGATGGTACCTAAAACGCCTCCCAAATTGAAAATTTATTATAGTACTTGACATAAAAAAATTTAATTTTGCACAATTTTAGTATGAAAGCTCGGTCAGTATTGGTATACCGCGATGAGTCACTAAACAGAAAAAAAACGAATAAAAAATATCGATTACTCGGGCAAGGACAACACTAGTCTACCGATAAAATTCTTTACATCACTACTTCGCATTATATGTATGTATTTGTCAAAACCCACGTTCCCCGGCCCCCCTCAGGAGAAATGAGCGAAAGGGACACCTGCACGTCGGGCCGAAAATACCTAAATAAAATCTTCGAAATCGATGTTTTGTATTCCCCATTTTTCTTCTCCAAAACTGGACGGATTTAAAAATTTTTTTTCACTAACTGTATTAAAAGAAAATATTCTATGTCGGTACGTTTTGCTTTTTTTCAAAATACATTGTTTAGTTTGTATACTGAACGTTTTTTGACGGCGTTTAAATTAGGCAATTTTATTCATTTTTGGAAGGTCGTAACTTCTATGAGAAGTAAATTATCAAAAAAAACAAAACGTACCGACACGCTAGTGGTCAATATCTATATTTTGTAAAAAAAATTTTTGCTCTAGGGTCAAAATCCAGAGAGATAAACGGGGAATACGTTTGTATAGAAAAGCGCAGCTAGTATTTCCTCTTAAGAAACAGATTTTCGAATATTTTGTGTTATTATTATAACATTATAAAATTATTAATCTCGATATAGGATTGTCCTAGTGAGGTTAATACATAACATATAAAGAAACAATAAATAAATAAAAATATATTTAAAGAAAAATATAATTTTCTTTAATTTAACACAATGCCGATCTTGACTGGTCATTGTGTATGTACCATAGACTGACACTGGTATGTGCCTCAGTTCCTACTTAACAGTCGACTCAATGTTTTATAATCTATGGATAATTGAAAATATAGTAAAAATAATCTATGGCCATGATAAAGCAAATTTAGCAAATTGATAAGATTGATTTCAATAATTAAAAGTGATTACTATCGTGATTGTGATATTGTGATCAAGGGATCGACATTGCAATTAATAACATTAAATGTCGTTTCTTTCTTTACAGGTTTGTTTTGTTACTAGATACTTTTATTTATGTAAATCTTGTGAGATTAACAAAATAAACCTCCTCTTTCTTTACAGAGAAACTCAATTGTGTTTTAATTGAATGCCATCAAAATCACAAGAAAAATACGATTATAAAACGACATTTTTCGTAACCAAAAATGGAGAAACTTCAATTTGAATTTACGCAACTACCTGGAGGCGATTACAAGTCAAATATTATTAGCATTACAAAAATAGTCACAAGTGATGAAAAAGTGTTTAAAATACCAGAAATGCTACAATCCGCCAGCCATCACCAGGAGATTATGAAAAGTAGTGCTTTTGCAAAAGTAAAAAATAGTTTAAAAAAAAGATACCAGGTTAGAAGAGTCTGGTTAACAATGGAGGAAGAACTAAAAAAAACATATGTAGATGAAGATGGAAACCTACAGTTGGGAAACCAATACCTCGAAGAATTGGAAGAAGAAAATTTACAAGTACATCAAAAAGAAGATACATTGGGAAGATTGATGGTAAAATTAATGGAAGATAAGCAACAGAGCTTAAAAAACATTGCTGAGAAGTTTGTTATAGAAAAATTCTGTAGTAAAAATACAAATGCAAGCCAGTGGATAGAAGTGTTTGAAAAAGAATGTTTACGATTTGATGTGATCACGGATGAAAAAAAAATAGAAATACTCAGATTGTTCATGGATAAAACTTGTGTAGATTGGTATAGTTCCATGATTATTAAACTAACAATGAACTCAGAGTGGTCAACATGGAAAAACAAATTCTGTGAATCATTCGCAAACAAAGGATGGAACCCTGTCACATACGCACTATTATTTAGATACAAAGATGGTTCTCTGTTGGATTATGCTATGAGAAAAGAAAAACTTCTATTGGATATGAGAAGATCAATCGACACCGGTACTTTGATAGATCTTGTTGCTTCCGGACTACCAGAATTCATACTTAACAAGATCGATAGAGAAGGATTACAAGATACTGTGGATTTGTTTAATGAAGTAAACAAATATGAACATATGGTCAACAAAAAAAGATTCATGAACAAGAGAATATTTGGGAATGCAGAACATAATAAAAATGAGGATAAAAATCCATGTAAAATTTGTGAAAAATTGAATAAGGGCACTCGTTACCACCCTGAAGCCACATGCTGGTTCAAAACAAAAGAGGGTGAAAAATTTAAGAGAAATGCCATTAAACATGTTAACAATTCAGTGATAGAGACTGAGATAAATGAAAATGATCAAAAAAACTAATAGTAACACCATTAATAAAAGTCAAACTATTACTAAATGATAAATTAACAATATACGGAATTTATGATTCGGGTTCAAATGTTTCTCTAATTAATTCTAAGTTTTTGAAACTAAAAAGAAAAGGAAACAATTTGAATGAAGCAAATTTAGTAACGATTAATGGTGTTAAAAAGACGAGTGGTTTGACAACGTTAAAGATTAAAATTTTTGAATTGGAGAAAAATGTTGATGTGTATATTATTGATGAACACAATTTTAAGTATGACTTTTTGATTGGATTAGACATGATAAAAGACTTCAAACTTATCCAAAGTGAAGACTTACAAATATCACAGAAAGTCTGTTTGAATAATACAAATAAAAAAGAAGAAACTTCTACAAATATGAAGACGAATACTGAATTTAAACATTCTGAAAATAAGAACATTATAGAAAAACACCAAATTAATTTTAATGAACATGTTAACGAAGAAGATTTTAAAATAACAATAAATCATTTAAATAATGATCAAAAAACAGAAATAAATGAACTAATAGGCAAATACACATCAGTGTTTGCGAAAAGTAAATACGATGTTGGTACTGTTAATGGATATGAAGCGAAGATAGACTTATTGGTGGATAAATATTGTAGTAAGAGGCCTTACAGATGCAGCGTAGAAGATAAAAAGGAAATAGAAGAGCAAATAGCAAAATTATTAGACAACAAACTGATAGAAGAGTCGTACAGCCCATTTGCTGCACCGGTCACTCTGGCATTTAAAAAAGAAGAAAACAAAAGATCCAGATTATGCACAGACTTCAGAGACTTAAATAAAATAGTAATACCTCAAGCTCAACCATTTCCATTGATTGAAGACTTAATGACAAAGACCAGAAATTGCAATTTTTTTTCAACGCTGGATATAAACTCAGCTTTTTGGTCCATTCCGTTGCGGATTGAAGACAAAAAAAAAACAGGATTTGTAACACAGGAGAGGCATTATCAGTGGACCTGCCTACCTTTTGGATTAAAGACCTCTCCGGCAATTTTTCAGAGGATATTAAGCAATATATTGAGAAAATATAAACTAACCGATTTTGCTGTCAATTACATAGATGACATACTTATATTTTCAAAAAATTTTTTCTGAACACATCGATCATTTAACAAAGTTGCTGAATGCAATCAAAACAGAAGGTTTTAGATTAAAATTTACAAAATGCACATTTGCATCAGACATGGTAAAATATCTGGGTCACATAATTCAGAATAATTCAGTCAAGCCAGTAAAGGATAATTTGATTTCAATAAAGAACTTTCCTATTCCAAAAACACAGAAGAATGTGAGACAATTTCTAGGAAAAATCAACTTTTATCATGAGTACATTCCGAAGAGTGCAATAATACTAGATCCTTTGCATAACTTACTAAGGAAAAACCAAAAGTTTATTTGGACTGATAAATGCCAAAATGCTTTTGAAACGATGAAAAACCTACTATGCTCACAACCAATCCTGGAAATTTTTGATCAAGATTTACCAATTAATATATATACAGACGCTTCTCTAGAAGGCCTTGGAGCTATTTTAAAACAGACACAGTCGGATGGAAAAGAAAAACCTGTAGCTTAATTTTCGAAAAAACTAAATAGCGCCCAGAAAAAGAAAAAAGCAATTTACTTAGAATGCTTAGCCATAAAAGAAGCAGTGAAATACTGGCAATACTGGTTGATAGGTAAACCATTTACAGTTTATTCAGACCACAAACCACTGGAAAACATGAATCTCAAATCTAGAACCGATGAAGAGCTGGGTGATTTAACATATTATCTTTCTCAATATGACTTTAACATAAAATATGCTCCAGGAAAACAAAATTTGGAAGCTGACTGTATAAGCAGAAATCCAGTGCTAGATTCAAATGAAAATACAGATGAGCAATTAAAAGTTGTCAACTTAATAAAATTAGAAGATATCTTAAAAGATCAGGTCAAAAATGAGAAGATACAGTACAGAAGAGATAAATTAATATCGAAGAATAATGTTTATTACAAAAAAGTAAAAAAAAGAGAAAAAATAATTCTATCAGAAAAATTCAGCATACACTTTATCAGAAATGTTCATACAGACCTAGGTCACATAGGAATTACACAAATGCAAAAAATGATAAGCTCATGGTACACAGCAGAAAACATGACAAACAATATAAAGAGAACCTGCGAAAGTTGTGCAGTATGTTTAAAGAACAAATCAAGAGGTCAAAATAAATATGGATTGATGTCCCACTTGGGTCCCGCAACAAAACCTTTTGAAATATGTTCCATTGATACAATAGGCGGTTTTGGGGGTTCACGGTCAACAAAGAGATACTTGCACCTGCTATCAGATCATTTCACGAGGTTTGCATATATTTTGACGTCAAAAACTCAAAATACCAACGATTTCATCAAACTCTTAAACTCCACAGAAACTAATAACATTGGCATGATACTGTCGGACCAATACCCGGGTATCAATTCTAGAGAATTCAAAAAATTTTTGGATGAAAAAAATATACCGATAATTTTTACTGCAGTGAACTCACCTTTCTCAAATGGATTAAATGAAAGATTAAATCAAACGCTGGTCAATAAAATTAGATGCAAAATTAACGAAAATGATTCAAAAGTAGCTTGGACAACTATAGCGCGTAATTGTGTAAAAAACTATAATGAAACGGAGCACACTGTAACTGGATATGCGCCACAGTACCTACTTAACGGCACAAATGTTACAATTTTGCCAAAAGAGTTAAAACTTAAGAAGACCGACATCGATTTGATTCACGACAGAAAAAAAGCTCTGGAAAATACTCTGAAATCACATAATTACAACAAGATAATTTACGATAAAACCAGGAAACACTTTGACTTCAAAGTTGGTGATACCGTTTTTGTGGAGAATGGAAACAAACTTAATAGGAAGAAGCTCGACGAATTGAGAATCGGACCCTACGAAATCATAGAAAAAATTTCAAACTCAATTTACAAGATAAACACTGGTCGACAAAAATCAGAATCAAATTTTTTCCATATCTCGAAGTTAACTCCAGCACCTTTAATGAACAATGAAGAGGATACATGATAGGTTTTGGTTTATTATCTTCCCTAGGGGGGGAGATGTAAAGAAAAATATAATTTTCTTTAATTTAACACAATGCCGATCTTGACTGGTCATTGTGTATGTACCATAGACTGACACTGGTATGTGCCTCAGTTCCTACTTAACAGTCGACTCAATGTTTTATAATCTATGGATAATTGAAAATATAGTAAAAATAATCTATGGCCATGATAAAGCAAATTTAGCAAATTGATAAGATTGATTTCAATAATTAAAAGTGATTACTATCGTGATTGTGATATTGTGATCAAGGGATCGACATTGCAATTAATAACATTAAATGTCGTTTCTTTCTTTACAGGTTTGTTTTGTTACTAGATACTTTTATTTATGTAAATCTTGTGAGATTAACAAAATAAACCTCCTCTTTCTTTACAGAGAAACTCAATTGTGTTTTAATTGAATGCCATCAAAATCACAAGAAAAATACGATTATATATATATATTTTTAAACATTGCGCAATAAAATTTAGTTTCTTATTGCCGGACCCAATACTCGTGCTCGCAGGTACCAACTTTTCCCCTAACCACATCTCCAGATCTGAATCCCTTGTTTTTCGCACTTTCTTTTCATTTCCTCTGCGTTATTACGTTTTCATATCCGGTCCGTAATGCCTTCGAAAATAATTTTTATTATTTCGCCCAGTTTTTGTATATTGTTTCCCAGGGACATAAATTCATAAGATTACGCGGATTCTTCTCGGATTCAATAAGAATATTTATTAAACAGTAATGGAGTTTGCACGGTTCCTTGACTGCGGAAAATTGAACAAGTCGGAACTGTCGGGGAAATTGTGCCTGGCCTAGTGGAACGATTTTCAAAATTAAATTATTAATTACTTTACAGCAGAATTTTTGAAAAGAAATGCAAAATGCTGATTTTTTGTTGTGATGACATTTTTGGAGTCGCAACGTTGTTGTCACCAGTCTTTTTATATACCAAATTTACTCTCTTGTACAGATCTGCTATTATTTCAAATAATCAACACCACCGAAGACTGTGTCTGTCTACAAAATAATATTAATATAAATACTAGCTGACCCGGCGAACTTCTTACCGCCTCATAATCAATAACTGTTGTGTTCTTATAAGCTGGATTAAATTCAGTTTTTTTTAAGTTAAAAATTACACAATGAAGCAATTATTGATGCGCAATTGTTCGTGTTTTGTTTTTGCCAGTATCAGAGATGGCGTTGAATACTGATTCATAATTTTTGTGATTTTCTTACTTTTCCACCTACTTACTGGAATTGCGTTTCATTTTCTTTATACTAGGGAGATTTATTATAATTTTTGTGTTTTTCCTTTAGAGGGGTGCGGACATACGTTCACCGTTTTTCCCATTTTCGACTATTGACATTTTTTTTATTTTATTATTTTTTTTTATTTAAATACATGTTACATAATTAGACATTTACATAGAATTGGATACATTGAATCACCATACTAGGCGGCTGCCTGTTTCATGGTGACAATGGAGGATATTTACTTTAAGTGAAGTCTATTGTTAACATATGGAACTATTAGTAATGTAATGATGTTGAAAATTGGTAAAGTTATAATAAAAAACTAGTAAAGAGAAAAAAAATTGGGTAAGGATAAGTTTGTGAGAAGATACATATCCTTATTTTAAAATTTATATGTGTGAGTGCATACGCATACGTATATACAGGTGCACACATCCATACACACATAGGCATATACACACACACACTTACACATATATATGCGTCTAAGTACATGAATACATTAATATGTATATATACGGCCATGGACACAGTACCAACACATTTACACACAGTTGTAATTTTTTTTTTTTTTTTTTGAAGTGTATGAAGGTGTAATTAGAATGGAGCTTGAGTATTTGCAGTAAGTATCTTTCCAAATAGTATTGAGATATATGTTAATAAAAGAGGTGTTATTTTCTAACATGGTGACAGAATATAATTATTTATTAATGTTTGAATAACTGTACTCATGCTGCTTTTGTAGGTTTATTATAATATTTTTATTAAGTTTATGTGTATGTTTCTTTCTTATCTTTTTTTTTAAATTACATTATTGTAAAACTACATTGTTGTAAAACTTTGTTGTAAAACTGCACATCTCGATACAGGAATGCCCTAGTGAGATGTGCAGCTTATTGCTATATATATTTCTTATTTTATAAATAGATAAATGAATACAATGTAAATATGTACAATAAATAATTCAGGCATATACTCTTTCTATTATTGAAAAGTTTTGATTCATTGTAACAGTTATTAAAAAAAAACATACAAATACAAGATAATACAAAAAATGGAAACAAAAAAGATTACAAAAGGCATAGCCTGTTCGACAATATGCGTTGGTATAATTCTATTTTTTTAACATATTAATGAAGTGATTTTAAATTAAAACATCATAATATTATAAAGCATTACTTTTATAAGAAAAATTATGTCAAATTGAGCTATAAGCGGGGTAAAAACATAAAATATGACATTAAATATGATAATTAACCGATGAATATGGAAGTTTAACCTCTCATATCGGGGATGTTCCGAAGGTTAGAAAATTTCCGTTTTGCATTAAAATCATTTTGCATTTGCAAAAACCGTTTTTAATTTTGAATAAATTGAATGACAAATAACCCAAAAACATTAGTAATAAAACATTATTATATCTTACGTTTTGTTTTCTTTTAACTATTAATAATTAATAACTATTTTAGTATGTGAAACAGGTTATAAACACTGTCATTGTCACTCATCAGAAGGTCAGTAAGCGCCTTTTTGAAAGTGAGATATTTGTCTTTGGACTTTATTTCAAATGATAAATTATTAAAAATTTTAGGTGCAAGAAAGTTGAACTGGGACTGGGCCATTGAAGTTTTTGTTGTTGGAATAATATAATTCGATAGGTTTGAATATCTTGTGTTGTATTTTGAATTTATATTTTTTTTTTTTGTAAATTTGAATTTAAAATAAGAGGTAATATTTTTTACATATATGGATTTTACATTAAGAACTTTGAAGTCTTTAAATAGGTCTTTCGTGGGGTGTATATAATGAACTCTATAAATAGTCCGTATTATTAATTTTTGGGCTTTTATTAATGGATCTAATACAGTTTTGGAGCATCCTCCCCAGATAATTATACCGTACGATAAGATTGACTGACACAGGGAAAAATATACTGTTCTCATTGTATTTTTTTGTAGTATATTGCGCAATGATCTAAAGATATAAGCCAGTTTCCTTATACGGCTTGTGACGTTAATTACATGTTCTTCCCATCGCAGTTTGTTATCGATTATTACGCCTAAGTATCTGATGGAGTCTACTCTTTCCAATGGATTGCATAAACAGCTGGATATATTACTACAAGAATGTATTTTTAATACATGATTACTTGAGGGTTGACTTGGATTATTTGTACTGAATGTTAGGTATTTTGTTTTGGTTATGTTTAGCGTTAGTAAATTATCATCCAGCCATTGTTTAACATTTTGCAAAATTAGTTCCGCTTTATGAAAAGTTTCTACCCATGTTTTACTTTTTAGTATCAGGGCAGTATCATCGGCAAAGGTGATTATGTTGCCATCAATTTCTAATCTACATAAATCATTAATGTATATGAGAAAAAGTATTGGACCGAGTACACTGCCCTGTGGTACACCAAAATTGATTCTGATAGGTTGAGACGATTTGTATGATGGTAACTTAACAAATTGCTTTCTGTCTGTTAGGTAAGATTTGAACCAATCAAATGCCTTATTCTTTATTCCAATTTTATGAAGCTTAGCTAGGAGGATTCGACGAGAGACTGTGTCAAATGCCTTAGCTAAGTCTAGAAATATTGCCAGACATTTATCACCTTTGTCTAGGGCTTCTGTTATGTGTGATGTTAATTCTAGAATAGCTGAATCTGTGCTGAGCCCTTCTCTGAACCCATGCTGGTTAGGCGAGAGAATATTATATTTTGTAAGATAGTCAGTAAGTCTTTTTTTTACGATTTTTTCTATGATTTTGGAGAGTGATGATAAAATGGAGATAGGTCTATAGTTTGATATCTCAGTAGGAGTTCCAGACTTAAAAATTGGTTGGACCAAAGCAAGTTTGAGTTTGTACTGAAATATACCTTTGTCGAGACTGAGGTTAATGATATGTTCCAGTGGTAGATTAGTGTGTAATAAAGTGGGGCAGCATTATAATTTTAAGAACAAAGGCAAAAACATCAGGCATTTGCATTTGACGTTTTTTAATTTTTGGAATTCACTCACTACTCAACGTATCACAATATTGCTGCAGCTCTTTCAAAGATGAGAATTCGTTCCATATAAAATGTATGAGAAAAAGAATTTTCTTCATAATTATTGTTTTCGTCAATTATTCTGATATTTTAATAGCTATTCTGCTTTTCAGAGCGGAGACAAATCCAACAAATCAAAGATCATAAAAACCGATTCAGTCGTTCTTAAGTTATAAATGGTGTACTCTTAACTAACCCGACTTATATATTATGATTAAGCAAGGGAAAATGTAAAAATATTAGGTTATATATAATAAATTACTTATTTTTAAACTTAAAAGTACAAATAATAAGGACGAAGATTTGATTTACTCGAAAGTAAGAAAATCAGTTAGGTCGGGTTTTGGAACTCAACGATTGATTTTTCTTCAATGTCGTTAGTTAGGGTATTTTTAATTGACCTCTTTCAGCCAGATTTTTTTTAGTTAATTTGTACTAATTAAATTATTTTATTAGTTTTATGCCTTGGGGAAGAATATTTTGGAGTACGTGTGGTTTTTGTTCAAATGCGGTTTCAAAACTCGGTACGTTTTTATTTCATTTTTATTCGATCTAGTGATAATAGTATCTATGCAAGATTTACTTTTAAAATTTTGAAATTATAAAGCTAAGTAAGCACCCAGTCATTAAGTCGGTTGCTACACATTAAATCGAATTGATTTTTAGTTCCTGTTTTGAAAGCCAAAATTAGAACAAAAGGATTCCTGTGTTCTTCTCTTGCTTAAAACATATTTTCGGCAGATAAGTTTTAAGATTTTCACGGCCAAAAGCATTTTCGTTGTTTACAGTTATGACGTCATCTACCGGATCTGCCGGATCTGCCCTGATGATAGTGATGATGGACACTGCAACGATGTCCGAAACGTTGGCTAAAGAAGGAGGTAGCGCAACACGGCATAACACCCCAAAAACAAATAACGAAAATATTTTCGGCAAGCTAATTTTTCAAACATTTCCGAATTGAAAGTCAGAGACACTGGACGTTTATTTTGACGAGTCTCTGTCAACCTGTGAGCTAATACATCGTTTAATTTTGAGTTTATTATATTAATATTGATTAACCTTTTAATGTACTGTTCAATTTCTTGAACTGATGATCTTTGTTTAAAACATTTGATTTTATTTTAAGCTGCAAGCCACAGATTTTATTTATTTCAATTTTTTTTTTTTTTTTTTTGTTTCTTTTAGGCTACACACGACCCCGAGTTTAAAATGTTAGAGTAATATTATTTTATTTAAGATATTAGAGTTCACGTTCTGGTTTTTTTATAGAAAAATATACTTTTATTGTTTTGCCATAATTCTTTTTTTTTAACTATTAGAGATTTTGTAAACATAAAAATAATGAATAAAGCTTTTGTTTTACGATACGTATAAAAAGTAAATTTATATTAAAGTGTTGTACCTTTACTAGGCATTATATTTTGGCGACCAACGTGTTTAATTCTTTATTAACCGTTATACACTGTCCCCTCTGCGCCTATGGTTCCAATGGTAGAGACAGCGTCCTCACTAACTTAACAAGCAAATTAACTCGAATAACTATTAAACCTTTGACCACTTTCCAGTTCCTAGCTCCAGCTTGCAGCTTTCAGTAAGTTACTGGAACAGACCCAGTTCCATAGTTTAATATTAATGTATTATTATTATTATAATAGCGTTACAAGAACCGCTGCAACTTAGTGCATCTAACTTAGGGTCTGTACACTGAACAAAAAATACTAGAAATGCGATCTAAACCGACTTAAAACCAAATTGTTGTCCTCAATTTTTAAAAGATCTCACTGCCCCTTGGCCCGGGGCCACGCGAATGATATTGAATATCTCAAACTCTTTCTCAATACGATATTGAAAAAATCCGTCGCCAGTAGAATCAAAAGTGGCATATTTTTACCAAATTTTAAACAAAACTTTTTTATTATCATTCTTTACCTATTGAAAATAAGTTTTGTTTGCTGATGATACTGTATTATTATTTCAAGAAGAAAATTGGACGGACACATTTAATGTGGCTGAACAAGGGCTTAGTGAACAAGCGCTTAGTGCACTTCAAAATTGGCTTAAAATCAACTCGCTTACCCTAAAAATAAGCAAAACTAAATATATAACTTTTTCAATGAACTCAAGGAGCCAACCAGCAAAATCACTAGAGTCAAAACTACACGAATGCCATAGAAATAATGTTCAATTTCCCTGCCAAGTCATAGAAAAAACACAAAACATAATATATCCTAAATCCTATATATACAGGATGTCCCAAAAGAAAGTATATATTTTGTGGATCGATTTAAAAAAAAGTAACGGTTCTATCGAAAAAATGTTTATTAAATACTAAAATAGACAATTTGGGAATTTATTTCTTAAAAATAATATTGACCAAATATAAACCCTCGCGTTCGCGGCATTAATTTAATCGAAGAGTAAAATTTCTCATGACGGCTCGACAGGTAGGCTTCGTGATGGCCGCCATTTCGTGATGGATATTTTCTTTTAATTGCATCAGGGGAAGTCCGATTTTTGGCGTACACTTTAGATTTGAGATAACCCTACAGAAAAAAGTCCATAGGGGTTATGTCAGGACCACGAGGAGGCCAATTTATTTCACCTCTCCTGGAGATCAATTTGCCAGGGAAAATTTCATGAACTCGTGGCAGAGACGTATTGGACTATGTAATGTTGCTCCGTCTTGCTGGAACCATGTTCTTTGGTTATACCAGTAAGTTTGTAGGGGTGCAGCATTAGGTATTTGTGCAATATGCTATGTAGCGATGATCTATGCACATTTAAAGCACTTGCGCGCTTCCGAATCGAAAAGTTTGAGTCGTCACGAAAAGACTGATACACACTCTCTACGTTTTCTACCGTTCTTGATGACCTTGGTCGCCCAGATTTTGGTTTTGCCAGCGTTGTACCGATGTCTTCAAACTTTTTGACCCATTTTCGAATGAGAGGAATGCTTGACGCATCATTGAATTGACGAAAACCTCAAATGTTGCAGAATCTCCTCCGCGCTGCAGTAGCCGAATCACCATTTTTGTAAAACTCACGCACGCACAACGCGCGGTCGCTCCCGAGAAATGCTTCATAGCGACTAAATTCCCAAGTGCCAGACTACTGATTGACATATCCCCCACGCCCCTCGGAAAAGTTATGTTCACACAGAAAGCAAAACAAATATATACTTTCTTTTGGGACACCCTGTATACATATATATTAAAAAACTCACAAGCCGTATATATTTCTTTAAAAATCTAAGAAATGTGGTAAATAAAAAGGATTTCAAAAAGGTTTACTACGCGTTATGTCATTCTCGAATTGAATTTGGAATTATAGGGTGGAGATCTACTACACATAAATACATAGACGACCTCAATACAATTCAAAAAGCAATCATAAAGACCTAAAGCTGAGAATACTCCTCATCAAGACCTATGTATGGAGTATCTTGATGTACGGCTGCGAAACATGGTGCCTATCCAAAAGAGATAAACGGAGACTAGAGGCTTTTGAGATGTGGTCCTATAGAAAACTATTAGGAATTTCCTGGAGAGACCACATTACAAATGAGGAGGTTCTCCAAAGAATCGAAGGAGGAAGGCACCTGCTCAGGACCTTGTCCGAAAGGCGTGCAAGATGGATCGGCCATGTAATACGACAAGAAGGCCTCTTGCATTCCATAATGGAGGGTATGACCGAGGGGACAAACTCTAGGGGACGCCCACGCCGAGAGTACCTGGAGGACCTGCTGGTGGACGTGCGCTGCTTATCATATGCAGACCTCAAAAGAGCCGCACAAGACAGGGAAGAATGGAAGAGGAAACTAAAGAAAATTGCTGCAAACCAATCCCAGGATTGAAACCAGAGAGAGAGAGAAAGTACCTATTAGAACGCCTTCGGTTGAAATTTTCAATAGCTTTGATGTGCCAAATGTACAACGAATATAATATGCCAAAAATATATTATTGAAGCTATTCAAAAATACTGAAACCTCTACTAGACCGCGTATTCATCACGCTAGATCGAATAAAAATGACATAAAACCACATTCGGACAAAGAATCCATTTTGCAACTAAACCCCCTTATATTTTTTTTATTTTTATTTTTTTTATTGTAATATAAAAAAATATGAGTTTCATAATATACACATATATTTTACAAAATATTAAATTAGAGGTCGTTTCTGGTCATGTATACCTTATCAGAAAAGAGGGGCTCTTGTGCCTGATAAGGGAGCCACGATTCTTACTTGAGTTGAAAGTTATAATCTGTTTTGTATAAAATATTTACTTTTTATTGTAAGTTTTTTTTGAAAAATTGTTTTATTTTATTTATTTGTTCTGATTGGTTGATGATGCAGCGCAATTCAGAAGGGAGGTTATTATAGTTTTTTATGGCTTGGAAAATATAATGATTTTGCATTTGAGTTGTTTTAAAATTAGGTGTTATAAATTGGTTTCCGTTTCTCATTAGTTTGTAAAATTCTTGATATTTTGTGTTATTTTTTTCTTTACACATTTTTATAATGGAAGCTTGTTTGAAAATTTCATCAACATTTGGTACTGGAAACAATTTAAAAAGTGATTCAGTTGAGAAGATAGATTTTTTTTTTTAATATTACTTCAATGATAATTCTTTGCGTGACTTTTACTGAGTTTAGGTTTTTTTTGTAAGATCCTCCCCAACCTATAATTCCGTAGATGAGTAAAGAATGAACAAGGGCATAGTACACATTTTTCATTATTTTTACATTTAAAATATTTCTTAACCTAACAAATATATATATATACATTTCCTCATTCTCTTCACTAGCTCTGAAATGTGATTATTCCATTTCAGGTTTTGATCAATGATCACACCGAGATATTTAATTTCGGAGGAAGAGTTAATTACAGTACAAAAAGGATTATTGTTGGTTGTTTACAGTTTACATGATCACATTTTTCGTCATGGATTACAATATTAACTTTAGGATCTTATTCTTCCCCAATATATAAAACAAATTTTGCTGTATAGCAACGTACATTGTACATTTATAAAAAACCATAGATAAAATTGTGAGAAACAATTTACAAAAAATTCTGCCTCAATACAGGTTCACCTAGTGAGGCAGGCTATGCACAACTAAAAATATTGTATAATTATGCTACTTTTGTGTAACCGATCTTACATAACTTTCTAATTGTTCATTTTTGTACTGATGTAATCTACATTGAACATGAAGTTTTTAAGCTGTAATGTTGCCAATTTCATTAAATAAAGATATATTATTATTAACAATATATTTTGAATACAGAAATAAAAAAAAAATTAATGAGTACAAATCAAGAATAAAAACATGGCTGAAAAAAGTCATCGAAAGCACTCTAATGAAGACACTAAAAACTACATAGTAGACAAATAAACTATAATTAAACAATTTTAGTCCGCCTCGGCACAGGAACCTCTAGTGAGGAGGACTAAGAAATTCAATATCTTTACCTAACATAATCATTATATTTTGTATTTACTCATACTTTTTTCCTTCCCAGAAATTCCTCTCATTCCTTTCATTACAATGACTCTCATCACACAACCTCCTCAAAGATGACATGGATCCTGAGTGGAGTTTACGTGAAAAACAGACAAGTTTTATGAAATTAATTATTGAAATTGTTTGATTAAGTATGGTCAATTTCACCTTACTTCGGGGACACCAGACATAGTACTTCCGTAGGTTAACCCATTCAGTTAGTTTTCCGGACCGAAGCGGTTTAACTTGGAACAATGGAGCATGTTCGTTATTTAGTTATAATCTATAGATTGCTTGAGGCAAAAAGTTAACTATAGCGTTTGGTCAACGATAACTTTACTAACTACTAAAATAGAATACATGTGATCGTGTTCATGTCGTTACGTTCCCATATCCAACTTTAGAAACTTAAAACTATTCAATGGCTCCACATCGATGGCTTAAAGTTAAAGTGTGAACTACAATAATGTCCAAAATGGGTTCATAGCGCTGGTTAAAAAAATCATATTTTGTTTGGAGTCAAAACGTAATAGTTCTCCGATTTAATAAATGTTACTAAAATTAGGTTTTTGAAGTAAAACTTCTTCACGCACGCTAGACTTAAGGGGTAAGCTGGTGAATGCGTTACGAAAAGTGGTGATGTGTTACGAAAAGTGTGATGCGAACGGTGATATTGGGGAGTGATAAGGATAAGGATTAGGATGGTCACCCCAAGGTCGTAGGTCACCCCAATGTCGTAGGCCACCCCAATATTGTAGGTCACCCCACAGTCATAGGTCACCCCAAGGTTGTAGGTCACCTCAAGGTTGTAGGTCACCCTACAGTCGTAGGTCACCCCAAGGTTGTAGGTCACCCCACAGTCGTAGGTCACCCCAAAATCGAAGGTCACCCCAAGGTTGTAGGTCACCCCAAGGTTGTAGGTCACCCCAAGGTCGTAGGTACCCCAAGGTCGTAGGTCACCCCAAAGCCAAAGGTCACCCCAAGGTTGTAGGTCACCCCAAGTTTGTAGGTCACCCCACGGTCGTAGGTCACCCCACAGTCGTAGGTCATCCCACAGTCGTAGGTCATCCCAAAGTCGTAGGTCACCCCAAGGTCGTAGGTCATCCCACGGTCGTAGGTCACCCCAAAGTCGAAGGTCACCCCAAGGTTGTAGGTCACCCCAAGGTCATAGGTACCCCAAAGTCGTAGGTCACCCCAAAGCCAAAGGTCACCCCAAGGTTGTAGGTCACCCCACGGTCGTAGGTCACCCCAAAGTCGTAGGTCTCCCCAAGGTTGTAGGTCACCCCACAGTCGTGGGTCACCCCAGGGTCATAGGTCACCCCAAAGTCATAGGTCACCCCAAGGTTGTAGGTCACCCCACGATCGTGGGTCACCCCAAAGTCGTAGATCACCCAAAGGTTGTAGGTCACCCCACAGTCGTAAGTCACCCCAAGTTGTAGATCACCCCAAGGTCGTAGGTCATCCCACGGTTGTAGGTCACCCCAAGGTCGTAGGTCATCCCACGGTCGTAGGTCACCCCAGGGTCATTGTCAATGTCATTTGATCTTTTATAAGTTTGTCACGGACGAATTTATAAAGACTGTTTATAACGCTAATAAATAAAATAAATATAGGCCATGAAGAGGTCAACAGTGATATTATCTAATAAAAATAAAAATATGTGTACATGCCTAGCATTAGAGAATAGCCTAAATATATAAAAATATATATTTTGCTTCTTTGTGGAGCCAATGCAAAAAATTCTTCTTCTTCTTCTTGTGCCCTGTCCGTTCAACGGACGTTGGCTATCATGTTGGCTATGCGGACTTTGTTTACTACGGCCCGGAACAGCTCCACGGCAGACTGGCCAAACCACTGTCTCAGGTTTTTCAGCCATGAGGTTCTCCTTCTTCCAGGGCCCCGTCTTCCGGCAATCTTTCCCTGCATTATGAGATGTAAGATCTCATACTTCTCTGGATGTCTCATCACATGTCCAAGATATTGAAGTTTTCGGATTTTAATAATTTTAATTACTTCCTTTTCTTTATTCATCCGAACCATAACACCTTCATTTGTAACCCTGTCCATCCAGCTTATTTTAAGTATTCTTCTGTAGATCCACATCTCGAATGCCTCAAGTCACCTAATTAGTTATTCAGCCATTCTCATTAGTTTTTTTTTTTTTTTTTTACTAATCTCAACTGCTCCCGTCTGGAGCCAGTGAGACTATGGCATCCCCAATTGGGGTATGTTGTGAGGCTGAAGGTAGTGGGGAGGGGAGGAGGTGGGGAAGAGGAAGGTTGGGAAGTACCTGGCTATTCAGATCTGGTCACTAAACACGGCTAAAGCCATTTTCAAGCAACGTTTCAATTTTGAATGGTGGTCTTACACCAGGGCGATACTAATAGTATCTTCCACTCTGGAACATGCCTCAAATATACTATATATAATTTTTTTAAATAAATTAATTGTGAAATAACACAAATTAATCAAATAAAATTTATTTGCGCATGCCGGGTTCGAACCCGCGACCTCCGGAATGTGAGTCAAGAGTCTTAGCCACTGGACTACGGAGGTCGTCAGAAGTTCTAGGAGCCAATGCAAAAAAATTGAACCGGGCTAATTAATAATTTAAAAAAAACCCTAAATTTTTTAAATTAAAAATAAAAAAACTATATTTTTTTCTTCCGTACAGAAAAACCGTTTTATCTTTTATTATTGCTATTAACTGATTACATATTAGGTCCTTCCATATGAAATTGGCATTTTGCCGTACTGGCAACTTTGATCTCAAATATCTTGTCTTTGCTTAGGAATTCCAAATTCAAATTTATACAGCTATTGACTTATGTATTTGTGTTTCGAAAATTATAATTCATTGGTTTTTTCCTTAATTGTTTTTTTCCTTTGCGTCACTTAATTTACAAAATGGAAAACTTGAAATATCGCGTTATTTACGAGTACGAGTTCCACCGTGGCACCAGTGCTGCAGAAACGGCTCGAAGGATTAATGATGTGTATGGCGACGGTGCCGCAAAAGAAAACACAGTGCGTTTTTGGTTCCAACGTTTTCGTTCTGGAAATTTCGACCTGTAGAACAAGCCCCGTGGACGGCCGGAGACCAAAGTTGATAATGAAGAATTGAAGGCTATTGTGGAAGCGGATCCATCGCAAACCACCTCCGAGTTAGCTGCAGGCTGCAGAAAAAATAAAAATTAAAAAAACCATGATGAAAAAGCTAGCTGCTAAACAACCGAGGCTGGTTAATCACTCTAGGCCACTGCTGCTTCATGACAATGCTAGACTGCATAACAGACGGCTACCAAATTAGAGGAGCTTCAATTGGAATGTCTAAGACATCCACCGTACTCACCGGACTTTGTCCCAACAGATTACCATTTTTTTTCAAAATTTGGATAACTTCTTGCAAAGGAAAAAATTCATCTCCGAAGGGGCAGGCCAAACCGCCTTCAAAGTTTTTATTGATTCCTGTCCGAATGGTTTTTTAGTAAAGGGATCGATGAACTACCCATGAGATGGCAAAAGTGCATAGATAGCGATGGTACATACTTTGATTAAATAAATATATTATATTTAAAAAAAATCGACTTTATGTTCCTTCCCTACAAAACGCCAATTTCATATGTAAGGACCTAAGATTTTATAACCTGATAAAATCCATCACTCAGCTTCTTCTAACTGACTAAAAACCCTACCCTGCTAAAGGTACATAGTCAAGGTCCCTTCTAAAAACACCTTTCAAAATCACAACAAACACCTTCCAATCCTTCTTTTCAATGAATAAAATAGTGACTATTCAGTCTCCAGTGTACCCTGTACACATAGAACCTTCCCCACACAACCTGTAACCTAGAACCTACCTAATATAATATAGGACTCCCCTTTCACAGGCCATTCAGGGAAAATTCTGTTACCCTATTTCCTTGGTCTGAATAGAGTCCTACAAAGGGGGACTTCCAAAATTTGTTTTTGGCAGTCCGGATTTGACATATTATTGAAACTCGTGAGTGGAATTTCGGATTTCATTAACGGTGTGGACTAGAACTAAAATAATGTGTGTTCCTATTTTTTATGTGGTGCGGTAGAAGAGAAATGGAAGTCTGAAGACCTATCACGGGCGATCGATATAACTCTATGTCAATACGATATTGACTAAAATCGTCATCTATGGTCAGTCGGCGTTATTTGTGAGCACGGTAAACAATTGATAAAAAATATTCTGACTAACCAAAGATACAAAAAATATGCAATGATGGACGCCCGATCGTCGGCGGACTACCGGGAATAGTTTGAATAAGAATTTTCGTTATTTGTTTTTGGGGTGTTATGCCGTGTTGCGCTACCTCCTTCTTTAGCCAACGTTTCGGACATCGTTGCAGTGTCCATCATCAGGGCAGATCCGGCAGATCCGGTAGATGCGGATCTGCCCTGATGATGGACACTGCAACGATGTCCGAAACGTTGGCTAAAGAAGGAGGTTGCGCAATACGGCATAACACCCCAAAAACAAATAACGAAAATGCTTTTGGCCGTGAAAATCTTAAAACGTATCCGGAAAGAATTTGTTCATTTAGTTGATTTTTGGAAGATGTGCAGTAGTATTGGTTGACAATATAGTATGAATACGGAAATAATTCGTTCATTTAGTTGATTTTTTTAAGGTGTACAGTAGTATTGATTTACAAGAGATAGTCTAGCGAGGCGGGTTACTAACTTGTTTGTATACGATAATTTAAAACAATAAACGCCCGGGTTGCCGGTGTAAAGAACGATACTCAACAGCCGAATAATTGGGTTTGATACGCTGGCAACCCAGACGACGTGAGCTTGCGTTAATTCCGTTCGGCAAAGTTACCGAACCTCATTCGTTTTTTGACTACCCGACGTGCGGCTGTATGTTAGAGTGTCGTTCCTTATAAATCTTCTGAATGTAATACTTGTCGTGTTTTACAAAAATCTAATAAACCTTAACTTCAGTATTAAATATTTCTTTAAATTTTGATATCACGGTACATTTGGTAACCCAGTGGAGTCAGATAAAGAAGTGTAGAGAACTAAGTATACCCACCACGCGGATCGCTGAACAGAGTCTAGCGGACGCCATTATACGAAATCTACCTACAACAATCAAATACCAAACCGGCATAAACTATAAAAATAATATTGGCGACGTCATGAAACATAGTTCCACCCAGTAAAAACTGCCAATAGCACAACTCTTATATTTCAATTTCTTTGGAACTAACCATTGACAAATTCTAATGTAGCCTCCATAGTATCAGATAAGCTTCGATTAACTGTCACACATCTGCTTATATATAAAAAGGAATCGCTAAATGTGTTGCTAAGCGCATAACTTTCGAACGACTGCACCAAATTGGGTAATTATTTTTTTTTGTGTGTTCGTTATTGTCAGGACATGGTTTTTATAAAACTTCCGGTGAGTTCTGGCATTGTGAAATTTGTATAAAAAATTGCTATTGGTGGCAGGGAGGGAGAGATGACAATTATTTTATTTAAATAAATACTGTTCTATCGCCCAGAACTGTGGTGTAACCCCATAGCGTGCTAGATTTTTAAATACTCCAGACTGCGACAGCTGTTGAAGTATATTTATTAATTGTTTGTAAATATGCTTTGTATATATACCCAACATTTGTACACGGTTGACATTTGTCACATGAGAACGGGTCGTTTCTTCGACTCGTTCTTATGTTCAACAGCTTGGCTGTGGAATGATTTACCGGCCTCTGTGTTTCCTCCTTCCTACAACATAGGTCTCTTCAAGACCAATGTTCATTCCTTCCTCTCCTCAAAAAGACCCTCCACACAGCATCCCAGATTACATAGGCCCTGAGGGAAATTATTTTCCTCAAGGCCTCCTGTGTGGAGTTAATGTAAAAAAAAAAAAATTGTCATAACAAACTAACTATACGTATGCCATTTTCTTGTAAGTAATTTTAGGATAAAACTACTTGTATTATAGTATAAAAATAATTTAAAAATCGTTTAATTTAAAAATCGCAATATTCTTATAACAAGAGGTTACGATACATGCGCCCTGTCTGAGATGTTATTTTGCACTGAGCAGCAGAGCACACTGTCACCTCTCCAAAGTTGAGTACTTTCTTGCAACAATTTTTATGGTGGCATTTGGGAAGGAAAGATTAGGTAGGTGGGATAAATTCAGGATTTTGACATATGCTCCCCACCAAGTCTGCGAATGCAATACCCAATCAATCCCATATAAAAATTCGCGAACAGATTAATTATTTTTTCGTGTGATTTTGGATTTAATTTTAAGTGGCACATTATTAATAAAAGTCTCCATGAATCATGATAACAAGAAAATGTCGTTATTCTATATTATTATTCAACATGTAATTTCAGTTTTCGGAATCTTCCCAAAACAACTTCCCATATTTTATTATTAAGAAAACACATTTTGCGAAATCAGCAAAGATTAGAGAATTCATATCGTATGACAGATTTGGGGCAGCTTAGTCAGATTGGCAGATTGTACTAGACTAGGGGATTATAGTAAACCGAGCTTCTGATATTACTAGTGACTAGTGAAGGAATATTTCAATTCTGTATTGTATTGGTTCCCTCTGGACGGATGATTGCTGCATAATACTGAATCGGGAGCTAAACAATAAGCATCATTGATAGCCTCTGGAGCGGCCACGCGAAATAAATAAATTTGCCTCGATTGCTCGAGATTTCCCAGAATATCATTTTTTAAATTTTTCGTCAACATTAAAAAAATCGTACCTTCGAATTTTAACATGGAGACATAAAAAAACTTATTATAGTGCTGTATTGCCAATGAATTCACCTGTATTTTACCATTTATCTCATATTTGTAGGATTTCAGTTTATAACGGCGCGAATCCTGAATCCTGCGTGTTTGTTACTTTGAAACTGCCGTAATGGGATTTGAGTCAAAATAGAATATTTTCGATTTTTGTATGTTGTCTGTGGTGTAGATAATAAAAGGTGCATATCTATGGAAAAAGGACTTAATTTTAACCGTAAACAGCTGATCAAAAATTCGGCATGAAAAAAATATTAGATATACGTAGATTTGCGACAGCTATGGTCATAAAGATAGAGCATTTCAATTGTTTCGTTTTAAAATAAATGGCTGGCCATGGAAATGTTATAAATAATTACAATAAATGTTTTACAATTGGTAGTAAAATGTGGTCTAATTTTGGACCGCTATCAATCGCAAAAAAATAAAAGTGGTCCATGTTTTAACCATAATTGCTCCAGTGGATAGGATACCTGATTGTTTGCCAATGCGTCATTTTAGTTCTAACTAGGGTTCTAACTTCTGTTTACCACGTACTGAGATATGAGGTGTGAAAATGTGCAAAAGCCAATTAGGCCACTTGCATGGACTTCATAACGACTTGGAAAAAATCGTGTGGATAGAGTTTTTTACTAAGATTACGAAAATGTTAGTAAAAATTTTTAGAAATGTACATTTTTTTTATTTTTAAATAAATAAATCCATTATTTGGGCTCGTGACGTCACTACATGAAAATGTCCCGTCGCCGAAAATGTTCCTATTAATTTTATAAAATTCCACACTGATTTATTTTTTTTTAAGGCATCACTTTGATTTCAGTAGAATTTTTGAATTCGTTCACTAGATTTATTGTTTGTTCTCTGCGAACTTATCATTTGGTTTGATTTTTTGACAGATGTTCTGAAGAGAACCCCGTACAATTAATGGCTACGGGGTTCTCTTCAGAACGTGAAGATGATGTCGGTACATGTTTTAGAGATATAATGATTATGGTGCTGATTTTAACAAAATAAAATTTTATAATATTCTTATTATTATTACAATTTACAAGTTCAAGTATATTACATTGAATTTAGTAATATAGACGCTGTACATTATAATGATTTATGATCAATAAGATGGATCAAGGAAAAAAATATTTATGAGAAGTAATATTTTTGGTATGCCTCGTTATTCTCCTGTGCCATTCGTGTCGAAAACGTTCTTTTTTTAAAAAGATTTTCGGCTATGTAATTATCGTTTTTTCACACCTATAAAATTATGTCCCGTCTTTCCGGTTTATAAAAAATGGTCTGATTTTTCGGTTTGAAATTTTCAAAAAATCCCCAGGGTTTCAAAAATACGACTAAAAAAAAAAACACAGAATGTCTTAGAATATTTGCCTAAACCGGAAAAAAAATTTAAAAAATGTGATGCAAGTGGCCTATTTATTTATAGATTTCTGATTTTGGATTGAATCTAAAGTATTTTCTTCTTCTTCGTGTGCCTTATCAGGTCCCCCCGACGATGGCAATCACTCTGGTAAATGTATCTCTGTCGCTGCCCAGAATAGCTCCTCCACACTTCTAATACCGGTCCACACTCGTACATTTTGCAACCAAGACATTTGTCTCCTTCCAGGCCCTCGGTGACACTCAGTCTTGCCTTTTAATATTAATTGGAGTAAGTGATATTTCTCCCCTAGAAGTATTGTAATGAAATAATTTCTTGAATTTTAACTTCCTACCCCAATATGATTATTTCCGTCGTAAGGTACTAAGTATTAGAATTTGAAATTAAAACACTTTTGTACTTTCTTCCGCTAATTTATATTTCACCAGGACCGGTTTCATCCTATTACGGACATTTTCAGACTGGTAGTTGAAATTCTTATGCTACGGTATTTATACACTCTTAGGCAGGGGTACACAACATTGTCTCTATATAATGAATATTTCTATTTTGTTAATTTTAAGGTATTATAAGTTATTTTGTTAATTTTAGGTATATACAGGTAATTATAAAGTACAAAAGTGTTTTAATTTCAAATTCTAATACAATGGAATTCCACCACGAATTATCAGTGCAAAAACTAGACTCATTAAGGTACTAAGTATTTAATATAAGTTGTCAAAGGTTGGCTAGACGCCTTTGATTGGCCAGGAATTCTGTGGGGGGGGGAGGCGGACAGACAAGAGCTGCGTTCGCCTCTCCGAGCCTTCTTCTTGGTTTTAACTACAGTCAGACCAGTCATCGCTTAAGCGCCCGGGGCGAGCCCTGCTGGGCCATGTCACATTCAAATCCTTAAGTTATCTGCGACACGTGTTTTAAAATATAATTAAATTTTATATATCTGAATATCACTGAATCAACTCAGTGATATTTCCTAACGAGGTGCCACCTCAGCCAAGATGTAACTTTAAAACTTATATAAATATGTGTTATCCTTTCATCCCTTTTATTATATTTTAGAATCAATAATTTTGAGTTCCAAAGAGATTTAAGCTGTTTCCCTAGAAGCGTCGAGTCATAAATAAATTCACAAATTATTTAAAAGCGACCAAGAGATCTTCTAATTTATTAAACCCTACCTATAATTATTCCAACAATGAAGCGACGACCATTTTGAATCAAATCTGAACGAACTGAGAACACGATTTCCCTGAAGAGCTAGCTGGAGGTTTGTGTTATAAATTTGGTCTTGGTAAGTATTTAAATTGAACAATTGTTATTTTTGTGTCCTGAACATTGTGGTGTTATTTATTATTATTCGTAATCAGGCGGTTCGATCCCGTTTTTACGAAACAGTATGTGACCCAGATATGAAATTTTTCTGACTTTTACTAATGTGAGCAGTTCGGTATCTGCTCTAGCCCGCCTGAGAATTTCTGTTGGTGATCATGTAGGTCCTTGGAACTTTGAGCATTCTCCGGTGAACCCACATTTCAAAAGCCTCTAACCTGTTCATGGTATTTACTTTCAAAGTCCATTTCTCACATCCATACAGCAAGATTTTTTTAAATTTATTTATTACATAAGATACATTTATACAGTCAAATAACATAACAATAATATTTCAAAATAACTGTAAATATTAAAATGGGTACAAGTGTCATTATGTCTTGTTTGTCTATATAAGTTCCTAGCTAGGCAGATTGCCCGATCTAAGGAACCAAATGCTGGTTAAAAATGCAAAAAATGTATTCTGAACAACAACAAAAAAAGTGGTTTTTTTTTTGGAGTTTAAATATATACTAAGTTCTTACTGATTGTGGCATTTAATAGTTAAGCATTTAAAATTTTAAGTTTTAAGTGACGTTATTGGAAACAACAATTTTAACATTATTTGCCTTAGTTTTAAATTCATATTCCAAGTATTTTAGTTTAACACATTTTAAAGATAAATCAGAAATAATGTAATAATTCTTGAGAAGTCGCCTTTGCAAACATTGATACCTCAGAACATGGCGAAATTAGAACCTTGCGCCTTGTGAAAACGACCAACCGTCAGATACAAACAAAATGGTAATTTTTATTTTAAACTTTCCACGGGTACAGTGGAAAATATCATTATCCCTAGGGCATTATAAGATTTGCAGATACCTACGTTCAAACAAAGAGTTGTGTACATATTTATTTACATTTGAAATATTTATTTATTTATTTATTTATTTATTAACGCCCTTTTTCGGGGCTTTTACATATGAAATAGTAAGAAATACACAGAATTTATTGTACATAACTGAACTGCCTTCGTAACAATATTTTATATTTGTTTAAAGATAAATTGAAGATGTCCACTGACTTGGTATAATTGTTTCCCTCCATTAGTATTCTGGGCAAAGAGGAATACATATGGTAGTTAGTTCCAGAATTACTGCACTGAAATAAATCCTGACTCCTAGTATTACGTATTGGAATCCGGAAGCTTATCAATTCGAGCAATATCGGACTGTCAACTAAATCATTTAGAATTTTATACAGAAATACCAAGTCAGTGAAAGTTCTTCTGTCTGACAATTTGAGCATATTCATATCATTCAAAATAGTATTGTAGTTCAACATAATTGCTGGAATACCCATTTTAAAATTAAGAAAACGTAAGAATTTGTTTTGTATTCTTTCAACAGCTTGTACATGTATATTGTAATATGGGTTCCAGACGGGAGAATTGTATTCAAGTTGACTTCTAACATATGCAAAATATAACAGTTTTATACACTTAATATTGTTAAAATTTCTAGTTAGCCTAGTTATAAATCCCAACATTTTTAAGGCCTTATTAGAGATTTCTGTTATGTGGTTAACAAATGAAAGATTAGATTGAAAAGTGATGCCCAAGTCTTTAATTTGTGTTAGTGTCTCCAGAGTATTGTTATCAATGTTGTAATTGAAGATCACTGGATTTTTTATTCGAGAAAATCTAACTATATGACATTTTGAGATATTTAAGTAAAGTCTATTTTCATTACACCAAATTAACAATTTGTTGATATTATCTTGAAGAATGTTGCAATGGTTAATATTTTGAATTATTCTAAAAATTTTGAGGTCATCAGCAAAAAGTAAGATAAATACATCATGAAATATTTTTGTAAGATCATTTATAAACAAGATAAATAATATTGGGCCAAGGTGTGAACCCTGTGGAACTCCACTTGTTGCATAAATTTTTTCCGATAATGAGGATTTTATTCTAACAATTTGTTGTCTTCCAGTAAGATAGCTTTCAAACCAGGCTAATATACTGCCACGTATACCAAGCTTTTTTAATTTCCAAATGAGAATTTTATGGGAAACTGAATCAAAGGCTTTACTAAAATCAGTATAGACAGAGTCTACTTGTTTTTTTTCTTTAAAAGCATTGGTTATAAAATTTTCATAAATAATCAAGTTAGAAAGTGTACTTCTACCTGGCATAAATCCAAACTGGTAAGGTGATATAACAGGTTTTATTTGGGCAAAAAGTTTGTCAAGTATTAGGCTTTCAAATAGTTTCGGTATGGTGGATTGAATGCATATTGGTCTATAATTACAAACATCACTTTTATCGCCCTTTTTGAAAATTGGAGTCAAATAACTATTTTTCCACATATCGGGAAAAATTCCACTGGATAAAGATAAATTAAAAAGTTTGGTTAATGGAAGAGCAATTACTTTGATACATTCTTTGATAAATATTGTGGGGATATTATCCGGTCCTGCAGATTTGTTGATATCTAATGATTTAACTTTAGTTACTACATCAGAGAGACTTATGGTACACTGCGAAATATCAAGAGTTTCATCTAGAGTTGTTGATGGAAGAGGAGCATTATTTGCGTCTGTTGAATAAACACTTTTAAAAAATTTTGCAAACAAGTTAACAATACCATCAGTATTATTGCTATGGCTGCCATTTAGGTGCATAATGCTCGGGAATTCAGAATCATCTTCTTTAAGAGATTTCGAATATTTCCAAAAATAATTAACATTATTCATTATGGAGTTTTGAATTTCATTTATACGGTTACGGTAGCAAGTCATAGACATTTTTTTACACAAAGTTCTTAAATATTTAAATTCACTGTAATCAGAATTTTTTTTATATAATTTATATTCTTTATGTTTAAGTTTTTTGGTGATAAGTAGATTTATAAGTTCTTTGGTGTACCATTTTGGATAGGTGTTTGGCTTACATATTACGGTTGGAACATAGATGCTAATAGCCTTTCCCAAAACAGAATAAAATTTATTTGTAGCTGTGTTAATATCATCATATTGCACAGATGACCAATCGAAAGAGAGGAGATAATTACATATTTTCTCGTAATCAGTTTTGAAAAAATTTTGGTAACTGAAAGACAGTTTACAGGTATTAACATGTACATTAGAAATAATAACTTCCAGTGGAGGATGATAACCATCAATGGGCACCAGCGGTTCACTACATTCTTCAATTACTAGTGACTCTAAGTTAGAAAAACATAAGTCTAGAGTACGATTATTTACATTTGATATAGTATTTGCCTGATTCAGGCCTAGAAATAACGCCATGTCTAGAATAATGCGTTCAGACTCACTCACACTGATATTATTGTCCCTGTTCACCCAATTCACATTTGGAAGATTATAATCACCAGCAAGCAAAAATGTTGCATTAGCATGCTTTTTTAATATAACTTCCACTTCCTCACTATGGCACCTGTATACTTCATTGCTTGAATTTGGTGGGATATAAATACAACCAACAATAATCTTTTTATTCCTGGCAACATTCACTTGCACGAAGATTTGTTCAAGAAGTTTGTATTTAGTTGTAATTAAGTTTGATTTGTATTTCTTGCTGATAGCGATTAAAACCCCGCCACCTCTGCTTTTAGCACTTGTCAATGTATTTCTGTCTAATCTATACACATTATGATTTATAAAACCTAATTCACTAGAATTAATATTAGGTTCTAACCATGTTTCAGAAAGTAGAATAAACTCGTGCCCAAACATTGGTAGTGTAGATTGAAGTAGACTTAATTTTGTTTTAAGGCCTCTGACATTTTGGTAGTACAGCTGGCAATTTTTTGTTTGGTGTTTTTTAGAGGAGTTTTTTAATGGCATAAAAAATCAATTTTCTTCTTTTCAGCTTCAATTTTCCTCAAATGTACCGAGCATTCATTACTCCAAGCGTAATGGTCAGTTGGCAATTGTAATTTTAATTTCTCATTAATTTTTTTGCAGTTAATGCACTGAATGTCATTTTAACAGTTTACATTTTCATGTGCTTCCGAACATCGAGTGCATGCTTTTTCATTTCTGCAGTCTTGTGCTTTGTGCATATAGCCATTGCACTTGTAACATTTTAGAAGTGAGATGTTGTCGAAAACCCGACATCTATCCCATCCAATATTTACTTTACCTTCTTGTAACATTATGTCGTAAGTTTTTCCATCGACTTCCATGAAAATGGTGAAGTTGACGTCACCTCGTTTAGTTTTTATTTCTTTTATATATTTTATGTCAATTTTCGCTTCCACTGTTTGCAGGTAATCATTTTGCATCTTAATTTTTGAAATAATTTCTTCTGGAGTGAATTTATCCGATAGACCAGTAATTTTCAGTTTGGGATTCTTGGGTTTTGGTGTATTCACGTCATATTTTTTTCCCATCTTTGAAATTATTTGCTCTTCCATCTTTTTTGTTGCAGCTATATTCTTGCACTCTACTATTATAGCCCCTTGCTTAAAGTTTCTTATTCCGGTAACACCAAAATTAACAGGATCTATGTTTTGTTTTATTTCGTCCTTTGTTACGGTATTTTTTTGATCCTTATCTTTTGACTTAATAATGACGATAGGTTCATGTTTTTTACAATTTGTTTGTTCTTCATTAATTTTACCATTTTTCGTAACTTCAGCGTACGATTTCGATTCAATATTTAATTTAAGATTTTCAATGTTCTTATCTATATTAGATAATGATTGAAACAATCTGTCGAGTCCATCATTCTCATTGTTTATTGGTGCCTTGCATTCTTGTACCATGGCCTCAATATGACTCATCATTTCGCACATAGCTTCAGTTAGAGAAGTCTTTTGATCCTTTGACAAAATATTAGAAGTCAATGTTTTGTTAAAATTTTTCACAAGAATTTTTGCATTTTTCAGCCTCTCCTCTGGTGTGAGGGAAGTCATTTTATATTATTATTAATTAAAAAATATAAATATTATGTTGATGTTTACAATAACTATCACCATCTATTGGGCAATAGTTGTATTAAAATAATTTTCCTTTACAAATTACGCATGCATTGCCATCTGTTGATTAGTAGTGAAACTTATTTATAATTTTATTAATGCATGTAGTTATTTACTGCCCTCTATTAATGGGTAGCATAAATATACCATGTGTAGGTAGTGCATCCAAATTACTAAAAATCACTGTTATTTGACTTTTTAAAATGAGTTTCTTTTAAGAATATGGTTCAGTACATACATAATATTTGCTCCAGTTTAACCGCAGCACTATGATGAATCGCTACACAAGTTTTATAATGTTCAAAATAAACTTTTTGCGTTTTATTTCACTATTTTATAAGGAGCAAAATTTTACTTGACGTCTGTCACTGACTTTGTTGTTTTGTATTGTATACAAAAAAAGGTATTCGATCTGGTATTGCGTTCAGTGCAACGAAATGCATTCCTTTCCAATAATGCTGTAGAGTCAATAAAACAGTTCACAATCTTATGCAGAAATAGTACGTCTAGTTTTTGTCTCCGTTGAATATTTTTAATTCTGTAAAAGTTTGGTATTGAGTATTTCAATGACAGATTCAAATTCGGTTTTCTTATGCCGTATATAGTAGTACAAGTGTAGTGTAAAAGGTTTATTTTTTAATGTATCATAATAAAACTAATATAAAACATTATTTTATTTAATTTTATTTGACCTTAACCGGTTTCAGCACGTTAGAGCCATCTTCAGACTGGTACAAATAATTCTTAGTCTACGGTTTATATACATAACATATGGGGGAGGGGTGGTCTACAAAGATTTTAATCAATTCTATTAATTATATTTGTTGTTTTAGACTGTCAAATTTCTAAATATTTTGGTAATTCCAGTACCTAAGCTAATTAATTACTTTGGGTTTGTAGCTCACTTCAATGATGATTAAGGAAAAACCTTTCAAGTAATATGAGTTACTAATGACCAATGACCTAATTTTATTGTCAAATCGTTATTATATTTACGACGAATGGAATTTTTTTTATTGCTTTTTCCATCTGAGTAGGAATGGTCTAAACTAAATACATACATACACAGCGGGGACTTAGCAAATGAATCTAATTGCTTTATCTTTACAAAGTTACTTTTTGAAGGGATACATGTTAGCATTGGAGTGAGAATGGTCTAGGTTAGGTTATCAAGTTGATCCAGAGACAGTGAAATCCGAAATGATTCAAAATTACGATCATTTGGCAGTTGCATTTTTTAATGCTACAATAACATTTGAATAATTCGCATTCGTATTCAAAGGGATATTTCAGCGACATCTTTGGTCCGTGGTGGTCTAATCGCAGATCAAACGGGCACAATACATTTTAGTATCCCTGAAAACACATAGAGACCGCCAAACAACCACTTTATGATAAAAATATTTTAGATTTATAATCGAGACAAAAAAAAAACAAAAACATTTATCACTGTTCCGAAAGAACATTGACACAACTACAAAAATCATAATTTTACAAAAAAAAACAAAAAAAGATTTGTAGTTCAACGAAATATTTATTAAAGAGTGTTTATGCGACAGAGAATAATGGCATTACAAATGTACGTAGAATACGTACTTTTCTTTCAATCACCAGAGGTTAGAATTTTATCACCCTAATTTTGACCCCCAATTTCAACTGATAAGAGCAATTACGTCATTGTTCCCCCCGTAAATTGTTCGCTCTTCCAGGAGACGTAATTGTTTGATTTCAGTTACTAAGAACACTTACGTCACTGTTTCACACAATATAACACTCTTTTAGTCACTCATCAACACAATTGAAGCTTTCGGCGTTGTTGTCCTGAAGGAAGATAACCAATAGCTGATATTTCAACAACGACGTAACTACCCTCTGGCGGTCCGAATAGGAACCACAGTTATGTCGTTGTTCCCCAGGGTGTCCAATGGTTTTTTGAGACCATTTATGGACTTTAACCGTACTTTAACCGTATTGCAGTCGTGTCGTTGTTCTTCCGGAGCGGCGTGTGATGCCTAACCACCCGTTATTAATGTTTTAGTGTTACAACTCCAAAATAAAATTGTTTCAAAGGGGACTTGGGTATTAATTAATATATTGATGGATAAATTCTTGTATCGTTAGGTACTTCCACCCAAACTATTAGTTGAGTAAATTATTTCAATTCCTCATAATAACTTAACGATGAAACATTGTTGTACGCTGTACATTGTTTAACTGCCTAAGTTTAAAATCTTGCTTGGCATTGGATAACACAGCACTAGGAATTATGACTCCAACAATTATGACGGAAGTTTTAATTGGAACTCCGATAGACGAAATACTTTAAAATTTTCAAGTTTTCAATGTACCAAAACTATAATGATTTTAGATTTTCACTGCCAAAAGTGTTTTTGTTATTTGTTTTTGGGGTATTATGCCGTGTTGCGCTATCTTCTCCTTCAGCCTTTTAAAGGAGGAGATAGCGCAACTCGGTATTATATCCCAAAAACAAATAACAAAAACAGTATAATAATTTTTTTATTGAACTTTAACATTATCTTTCAGAGTTTTATTCACAGTGTACATTTGTTACATAATTTAATTTATTTTCTGCCGGTTTTGACACATCCGTGACAATTAAGGATCTACCAATATCTCGGTCTCGGTCTCGGTCTCGGCATTCTCGACTACAAATTCTACCGAGAAATCTGTCTCGGTTCTCGGCGAAAAATCGCCGAGATTCTGGGCCATAACCGAGACTGTTGTAAGTAGGTATGGTATAGGATAAAGGGATTTAAATCTACAGCGCGCTTCCACATTCGTTACTTGGTGTCAGTGCGTGAGAGAGCTGTCAGCATCGCCTACTAGCGTAGCAAGCGAATAGCTCTTTAGCGGAGCTTATCAATGATACGACATGAGGCGACAATCTTTGAAGGGTGAAAACTCAGAAAATTTGGTTTTTATGTGCTATATCATGTTATTCAATTTTGATTACTAAAACTATTTAAAACAAATTATTATTACATTTTTAAACATACTATATTATGCAAAAATGGGGCATTTTCATTTTTTTTCTCAATTTATCTATTCTCAGCTCGGCTCTTGGTCTCGGCTGAGATTTTAAATTATTAACATATATTATTATAAGAAAAAAAAAGGACAATCACAGGCGTTCTTAAAACTAACTGAAAAATTATAAAAGTACAGAAATGTTTAGATGTTATTAGGGGAGGGTAGTGGAGATGATGATTTGGTATGGGAGAAGTCAAAATAACAAGGAAACATGGTCAACAAAGGTGACTTACAGGGTGTCAATATTTTGTTTATTTTTTTTTTAAATGTTTCTAATAATTTTGTTTATTCAGAGTAATCCAAAAAATAGCACCCTATAAGTCACCTTTGTTGACCATGTTTCCTTGTTATTTTGACTCCTCCTACAGTTCTCCACCCCCAATCACCGCTCCCAATACCCAAAACTAATAATATTCAATCACTTCTGTGCTTGCATAATTTTAAGTTAGTTTTAAGAACGCTAGTGAATGACACGGATATGTCAAAACCGGTAGCAAATAAACAAATGTGCTTTGTGAATAAATTTTTTTAAGACAAAATGTTTAAAAAAATTTACAAAGCTTAAGTCCAAGAAATCAAAAAAAAACATCTTAAGTTAAACATTTGATTTTATTCAGTCAACAAATAAACTCTTTGTAATCAGCGCCTCATTTCTCTGTGCTCTGAAAGACTGATGCTGCGGCCAGACGGCTGTGTCGTCAGCATAATTCTTTATCAAAGTCCAGTAGTCACGACCTGACTCACTTCTACATTCATAATAACTCTTTCAGTGAATTTCTATCCGCAATTTTAAGGTGATAGTCAAAAGAATTCATAACCTTCTCCTCATATATGGCGTGAGTATAATTATTTTAGGGAAAAAACGCTTTCTATGTAATGCAAGTTATGCTTTGAAATATTAAAATGCATTCATCGTTTGCGCCCGTTCTATGCAATTTTTTTACATGAATACCCCCCAAGAGTCCCAACTGCTCCCGTCTAGAGCCAGTGAGACCATGGCATCCCCAATTGGGGTATGTTGTGAGGCTGAAGGAAGTGGGGAGGGGAAGGAGATAGGGAAGAGGAAAGTAGGGAAGTACCTGGCTATTCAGATCTGGTCACCAAACACGGCTAAAGCCATTTCAAGCAACGTTTCAATTCTGAATGGTGGTCTTACACCAGAGCGATACTGAGAGTATCTTCCACTCTGGAACGTGTCGCAAATATACTATATATTATTTTAAATGAATAAATTGCGAAAGAACACAAATTAATCAAATAAAATTTTATTTGCCACGCCGGGATTCGGATTGCGAGTCAAGAGCCTTACCGCTGGACTACGCCGGCCGTCGAAAATGAATTTAAATATTTTAAATAGGACAATCACAATATACAACATACAACAATGCGAACTCTGGCGGAATAAAAAGGTATTATCCAAAATGGCCTCCATCTTGATCCGGAACTGCAACGAAACAGTACAGAATGATGAAATATCAAATGTTGGAGATAAAAAAGTTATGTTAGAGTGCCATCTAGAAATATGAACTTATTTTAATGTTGTAGTGTTTGACGAGAAATTGTTTTGCTTTGGTAATATTTGGTACCGCAAAGGCCAACCTCAAGCAATTAATTGCAATGGTTTCCTACCATCCGTCAGGCTACAATAATAATAATAATAATAATTAACTCCTTCGCGGCAAGACATCAAGTTTAATCTTGAGACATCAAACTTTAGTTAGTTTCGCATTCAAAACTAACGTTAAAATTAACTGTAAACTTGATCCCGGGAAACATAGTCATTTTCTGGTACAAAGGGGTTATATCGCCTACACTAGAATACGCGAGATTAAAAACTGTAGAGATAACAAATTAAAGATGAAACATTGTGGATGACCTACTTTTTAATAGTACGTACTCGTAAGTTATGTTTATTTTACAAAAACATATAACAATAAGTGTTATTCCACTGATTAGCAATTCGAGTCTGATGATCTCAGATCCTCAAACATTTCGTTAAGTTTTTTTTTTATCTTGTGTTACATAGTTTAAATTAATCTTTATATAATCAGCGCCATTGAGGGGATTTTTCACAAAAACGGCGCTATATAAATCATCTAAGTATTATTATTATTATATATACATTCATATACAACGTGTCCGGAAACTCGTAGTACAAGCGGGAGACTGGTGAATCTACATCACGTAGAGAACCCAAAAAACTTATTATCTGAGCATTTCGATTTTAATATAAATTTTTTTCTATTTTTCCATTTTTTCGGCAACTAAAGGGTTAAAAAAGCTTTTGAGCCCGGTTTACCCTTCGATGCATTTTATAAGACATTGCACAGTTGAATTCAACCCCCTAGTGAACAATTTTTTCAAATTTAACCAAAAAAATTCCAACTTCGGACCCGATTTACTCGAAAACGAAAGCTCAAATCAAAAAAGTTTTACTTTTTTTTAAGATTTACCAGTTTCCCGCTTGTACTACGAGTTTCCGGACACCGTGTATATACAAAGTAACTCCTTAAAACCGAGTTAAGATGTTTATATGTATTAAAGGTATTAATTGCCAATTTTCTAATTTCATTTCTTATATTATAACCAAGCCAAGAAAAAACACCTTATTCCGGATGTAAATGTAAAGATTTTTTTATTTTATAATATTAGTTTATTATAAATTAGATATTTTTCCTTATATAATTTAGTAATAATTTGATATACATAAATCATTATATAATGATATTAGGTAATATAACTCATTGCCTACTAAGAAAAAAATCCAGAAACAAACAAAAAACATTGGCAAAAGTTCTAAAATATTTTATCAACAGCTTTATTAAAGGGTTAGAATCTTTATTTGATACTCTCTAATTTTCGGCAGCTTTCCTAATGTTTTCATGAAATATTTTTCAATTAACTGTGTTTATTTGTCTACGTTCTTCATTAAACACTCTTCAAAATTTGTAATATTATGTAAAAATAACTTTTTTTAATGGCATAATTAATGTAGTTTATTTTTTACTTTAACTTAATGAGTAAAACCACAAATTGTAATATTTAATTAATGAGGACAAAATAAGCGACTCTCAATCGAAAATTTGAAACAGAAAAATCAGAAAATGATACGGTCACATCTAGGAGTTGACCCCGGGACCTTAGCCTTGCTGGGCGGTCCTCTACCACTAAGCTAATGGGATCATATCCGCTTCGGTCACATTTAATCGTATCATACTTCAACTAACAACTACTAACGTTTTTTTTGTTATGAGTTTTTGGTATATTATGCCGTGTTGTGCTACCTCCTTCTTAAGCCAACGTTTCGGACAGCGTTACAGTGTCCATCATCAGGGCAGATGAGTGATACGTTACAGTGTCCATCATCAGGGCAGATGTAAATAAAAAAAAGATGATAAAGAAAGAGGTAGCGCAACACGTCATAATATCCCAAAAACTAATAACAAAAACACTTTTGGCTGTGAAAACCTAAAATCGTATCGAACTACTAACATTATTTTCATTTGCTTAACGTTTATGTTTGTATAATTGCAAGATTCATCTCGAACTAAATGTTACAATATGCTAATATTGGTATTTTGCACGGACATATGAATATATCTGGACCTGCCCTAAGTGATAAAAACGTATTATTTCCCCCTTCCCATGGAGCCGGCTAGAGATCCTCCTTGGAGCCAGCTGGGCTTACGAAAGCCTCGCTTGAATCAAAAAAAATGTGACGTCATCATTCTTGTCCTGACCAGCGTAGAGCTAACATCCATACATTTTACCAAAAAACACGGCAATATATGAAAGCTTGTGCTATACACCTACCTAGAACATAGCGAATGTGGGCGTTTCTCCAGTGAGCTCGTCACTGGTTACAGGGGTAAGTAAATTATAAAACATTTGGAAAAGTGTCTTATCTAAATACGGAAACAAAATATTGCTATGTGAATAGGGGCGAACCTTTTCGGGGCGAGCATTTGGCCTTCGCAAATATGTTATTAACGTGGCAAGCAATTCGCGCTCCCATGTAAAAAGGTCTATTCATTCAAAGCAGATTTTGCTTTTAAGAACTAAATGGTGATATCATAACGCAATACGCCTATATACTGTCAGATTGATTTTTTAACGAATCACAGTCATCTTTCCCCTCTTCCCCTCCCATAATTTGGTTTTACCCCTTATCTGTATCTTCCGGTCTATTGAATTTGGATGTCTATGGTATTTTGTAATAAACTAAATTCTCTGCACCATGCGCACTTTTTTTCCGTACACTTCACGTAGATGAGAATGAATATCTACGGAGTTTTTTTTTCTTTATACACAATAAGCAAATTACAGACCCTAATTCACACCTGTAGAGTGCAGCGAATGGTAGGTCTTTCGCGAACGGCTGCCGTGCCGAGACCAAGCGTCGCAAGGAGTGCAGCGTGGTGGGAAATCAGGTCACGCGCAAGTCAAATTGGTTAAGAAAATTGAGGCCAGTGCAATTTCGTTCTAAAACGGATGTTGACGTTGACATGTTCTCTTTGGTTTTATTGTATGTTGAGAATATCAAATAACAGCGGTGGGTACTCGCTTAAAATCCCAATTATTATTTTATAATGATTGTTGCTTGAGTTGGTGGGTGTTTGTTTTAATAAGCGCTTGCAGAATTATTAACTCCTTATAGTTTAATATGAATATTATTCAACACTAACGTCGAGGCAATTTGTCCCACCCATAAAATTATTGTATAGAATTTAGGGACATGTGAGTATTAACATCGTTCGTAACGCCTGGAAAAACAGATAAAATAATTATAAATATTTTTTTAATTGTTACCGCTCTGTCATACTGAAGCGTCATCCAACGCGCATGCGTTTCAGTTTGGAAATTGTTATTTAGTCTTTGTGTGTAGGCGTTGATAGGTGATCTTGCAGATCTTAAATAATACGTGCGTGGACGAGATTAACATTTATGTGCATAATATAAGTCTATAAGCTACGCGCTAGCCATCGGAGCTGTCTGTAAGTAAGGAGGGCGAGCAGGAACATTCATCACCTTTTATACACTAGTTCTGCCGTCTCGCTCTTGCATAATTGAAAAGGCAGGCGGGCCACCAAAACCATTCTCACAGAAACTAAATGAATATTGCCAGTATTTAAAATCAAATTACAAGTACTTCTTACTGTGGAAAAGTACCTGGCTTTTCATATCTGATCACCAAATATGCCTAAAGACATTTTTAGGCAACGTTTCGATTGTGAGTGGTGGTCATTTACCAGGGGTGATACTGAAAGTATCTATTAATCTAGAACATGCAGTAAATTTATAATATTCAAAATAAAATTTAATAATTATGCAGAGGCAGCTTCATACTTTTAAAATTGATTCATCGAGTGTACGAAGGCATTATATGGATACACTATCCTCTATAAATTAGTTAACAATAATATTCAATACACAGAGTTGCTAAATAAAATACAATTTAATATACCTGCGCGTACAACACGCTCTTCTGTCCTGTACAGGGAGGATCAATGCAAGACAAACTGTAAGCAGAATTCTTGTCTGAACAGACTACGCAATAGTTACAATGGCATATTATCCAAGGTGGACATTTTCAATTCCGTACTTACCAAATATAAGGGGTACATACTAAAAGAGTATTTCTCTGGTGTTCATGAATATGTTATGTGTCTATGTTTCTTATGTTTCCATCGTTTATACTTATAATTTTTAAATAACTGAAGACAATATAAGCGAAACTCAATCGAAAATTTGGAAACAGAAAAATCAGAAAAACATATTGACATCTCTGGGACTCGAACCCAGGACCTCTTGCTCTGGGTTCGAGTCCCAGAGGTGTCAATATGTTTTTCTGATTTTTCTGTTTCCAGATTTTCGATTGAGTTTCGCTTATATTGTCTTCAGTTATTTAAATATTACAATTTGAGATTTTACTCATAAAGTTAAAATAAAAAATAAATAAAAAACTTATTATTTTGTTATGATTTGATTTATGTGTACAACCTGGCTTCTAACGGTTTCTAATGTATTGATATTTTTTTATGTTTTATGTACTAGATTTAGTTTTATATACTTAATCTTTAGTTTAATAAAATTTTTGGTCTCACACTCCTTTATTGTAAATTTTATTATTTCTAATTTTTTATTATGCTGTTTAATCAGAAGTAAAGTCACAAGGAGGAATTCGATAAATGGTTTTATTTTGGCCATGCAAACATGTACAAACTAGAAAAATGTTAATTGTCGATTTCCGGAGAACAAATAAATAAATGCATAAAATGAATATATTGTAACACAAATAATTTAGGTGCGCACGTCGGAATTTGAACCCGCGACTTCCGGATTCGATGCCATGGAACGAAGGTTGTCGCGTCGCGCATCACATTTACTACTCCAAGTTAACTTGGCAGTATTCGAAGGCTTCTATGATTCCTCCCTCCTACGATACAGGCATCGAGACCAAGGTTTACCCAATTCCTACTGAAAAAATAGCCTCCACACGGCATCCATAGAGATAACATGGTAAAAATTTCCTTTAAGGCCACATGCCTGTAATTAATGTGAGGAAAAACACACAATGTTGTAATGGAAAATCTTCTCTATAAATAAAAATGAATCGCCGAAATGTATGTACGCGCATAACTTCCGAACGACTGCACCAAATGAGATAATTTTTTTTGTTGTGTTCGTTTTTATCAGGACATGGTTTGTATAAAATTACTGGTGAGCTCTGACATTATGAAATTTGTATTAAAAACTTGCAATAGGTGGCACGCGAGATGTTTGATAACTTAATGTACCAGGACTGAATGTATCGAATGAGGGAGGGGGGAGGGAAACTCGGGTAGGGGGGGAACCCGTGCGGGAGGAGGGGAACTCGGAGGGGGGAGGGGAACTCGGGAGGGGGGTGCGGGTGGGAACGCGAGAGGGGAAAGGGACGCGGGAGAGGAAGGGGAGGCGGAAGGGGAACGGGACGAATGGGAAAGAACACGCAGGGAGAAACAATTTCTTTATAAAATAGCATAGCAACGCATGCCGGGAACCAGCTAGTATATTATAATAGATGAGGTCCCCGACGTTGACCGGGTTTTACACGGAGTTTTTAACAATACTTTTGCTCATATTTTGACAATGTCACACTTTATCATTCATTTTCATAAGTGGAAAGTTCATAATTGGCATAATTAACTATCATATTATTGTATTATTATGTAAACTACGATGTGCTGTCAACTTTCTCTAAAATAAATAACGAGTATACCAAATTTTATCAAGTAGCAAAATTCTGCTTCAATGATTCGAAAAAGGGATGGTGGTGGTTTTCAAAATCTCATGTAGACAGTTAACTTCCTCATGTTTTGATAAAACTCCCCCTCCAGTGTTCCCCTCCCCAAACTACTGCTTTTCCTACCACCTTCCCCGCCTTCCCCCCTCCCTCGCCCCCCTTCCCGTGAATCCCCCTCCCTCCGATCCAACCCCTCCCCCTCCCGGATTCCGCTTCCTCCTTTCCTGTCGAGAAACTAAATGAAATACACACATTTTTTAACAAGCCGCGCGCCACCTATTGAAATTTTTTTATACAAATTTTATGAATATATAGAAAATAATAAGAGACAAACAAAGAAACATTAAATAATATTTACCAGATTTAAATTTCCCCACAGGAAAAACTAAACCCTTTCACACACTTCCCAAATGATCACCTAGTCAATCCACGCTATGCAATTGTACTATATAAGTGTTATAAATACAAAACAATACAAGAACAACATGTCAACCTACCAGAGATCAAATGGCAAAATAATTCACCGACTCCAGATATTTTCATATCAGAGGGTTCGGCTCTGTGAAACTCCTAATTGAACCTATAAATCCTACTGATCCCTCAATATAAATATTTATAAAATCTTTTGTAATCCTACATGTATTTAAAATGACTGATTTTTGCATTTTTATATATAAATTCATTGACAAATCTAATATGCCTAAATTTTGAATGGGAGACCTTGGTATTATGCCAGTAGCCGAAATAACAAATGGTAATATTTTTATAGTCTGAGAATGCCAAATTCTTTTAAAAAAAATTAAATAGATAAGTATAATATTTATTTATTTTTTTATTTTTTTTAGAATTATTAATTTATAATGTTAACTCCTTTCTGATTTTACATAATATAACATGGTGTATAGTAACAACATGAAAAATACAGCTCTAATGAGTTTGTAAAACAGAAAGAAATAGTTGAGAAAGACATATGTAGATATTCAGATAACAAAACGAAAATAAATGCTACGATATTTAAATATTACAATATTGTAAAAATGAATAAATACATTTGTACATAATACATGCAAATAACTTATCTTAAAGAAGATGAATGATTTATTATTTCATACTTATATTTTATCAGCGACACATTCCATAAATCTATGTGCGAAAACATATTGCTTAAGTTTTGAATTCTGTGCAGTGGTATATTGAAATGGGACATGGTTGTAGTATTGCCACAATAAAACGGTAGTACTGACCTTGTGTTTCTGGCTGGCAAATTAAAATTTATGAGCGCCAAGACTTCAGGGCTGTTAATTTTATTATGCAAGATTTTAAATAAAAATACTAGATCGAAAACAGTTCTTCTGTCACTCAATATTAATAAAAATTGTAGTATTCTTATTTTAATAAGGTTTCAATTTTTACTTTATTTCGTTCAACCCCTCAAGTCTGATAATAAAAACCATTTAAAAAATTGCTTAAACTGCATTCTTAATTTAAAAAGCTGATATTTTATTCACGGCAGATGAACTAATCCAAAGACTAGAGAAGAGATCGAAACTTGGAGTGACGGGTCACCCTGAATCACGCAGGGTGAAACACTGAGGAAGACATAATGCTTACTAAAATAATATTTTCCATTTCTTCAAACTTTGCAAAAATACTTTGTGGCATTATTAAATAATTATGTATACCTAATGAAAAACAAATTACTTAGTCGTTGAGCATTTACACAATACATAGCCACACTTACCTACATACTCGTACATCTACATACAGCTTGTATTGACACATGTTCCTTTCCTACCCATCCATATATACTTGTAATTTTTCATTACCCACATTCAGTCATTAATCGACCTTCTCCGCATAACATATAATATTCCGCATACCTCTTACCGCTTACCACATCCGTTAACATAATACAGTCCTACAAGTGCATGAATAAACCCAGCCAAGATAGCAGAGAATACCACAAGGTTCCGCAATAAGTCCTTTTTTTTCTTTCCTTTCCTCATGTGCATTCATTCAACTAGTGCAGTGGTCAAAACACTTGAAAAACACATAAAAGGTCCCTCGATATACCCAGTGGCATAAATCACACAACACTTTTGATTTTTTTTCAATTTATGAATACTTATACTTGATTTTTTTCCCAGTTTTTCACAATATTTTTCGATATCAGACGTAATCAGTATTTTTTGGCATCCCTGAAGAAAGCGGAAATGGGAAGCAGATGGGGAAGAAGACAGTGGGTAACTACCTGGCTATTCATATCTAGTCACCACATATGGCTAAAGCCATTTTAGGCAACGGTTCAATTCTGAATGTTTGTCTTACAACAGAGCGATACCGCCTGCCGCAAATATAGCTTTATTTTGCATTAATAAATTGTTAAATGTCACAAATCGTCACAAAATATCACAAAAACATGCCGTAGGTCACTCCAAGTGACTTAGCAGTGGTGCCAGGGTTCATGGGTTCTGGTTTGTCTAGGTCTTTAATAATACATTTAATTTTAATACAAAAAATTCCTTAAAAATAATGAATCTATTATCAACAAAAAAAATATTGTCTTATAGCCCAATCATGGATATGTTCCCCTACCCACCCACTCTTCGTTAATACCTAGCAACGGCTCCACCCCTACCAAAATAATACATTGTTCCAATCCATATTTCATAACTGTCAAATCAGTATACGCTTGCCCTGAAGAAGGAACGGTCGTTCCGAAACCGGTCGGTTTTACTCAAATATATAAGTGGTTCAAAAAAAGTTAAATTGTTTAATTTATTTACATTTAATTTTATTTAAATGGTATTTACATAGTGAAGAAAACTATTTTTTCCTAAAAATTTAAACATATCTTTCCTAGTGTAACACCCTGTATAGTATGAACCATACGGGGTCGGGTGGCCCAAAAAAACCGTCCATTCTTATCTAGCAGCTGGGATTAGCGGCGCGTCATTTCACTCGCCGTGTTGTTTTTCCGGGACACCGGGTACGCTGGTATCTTGGGATTTGGGATTTTATTTATTTTTCTGCTAAAATCCACTCTATTGTGAACCGGGCGAATGTGGGTATGAGGTGAATGGTGTTTTATACTAGTTTTAAAAGATTTTTTTATATTTCTAAACATTGTTTATATCCCTTAGAGTGTGTGGGTAGAGTCGCCACGGGGATCATTTAATGGATAACCAAAACCTCACAAAAGTGGTTTGTTACGTTTAGTGACTTAGCAGAGGAGGCTAGGTTAAGGGGGTGGGGTTTGTGCGGTTCTTAGCTGTGGATAATATCTGCTAATCTGCCAATCTGCTAAATGCTAATGCTAATGATAAATGCTAAAATATAAATAAAAATGAATCGCTGCAATGTATGTACGCGCATAACTTTTGAACGACTGCACCAAATTGGATAATTCTTTTTCTGTGTGTTCGTTATTGTCAGGACAAGGTTTGTATAAAATTACTGATGAGCTCTGGAATTATGAAATTTGTATTAAAAAATTGCAATAGGTGGCACGCGAGCGTTTTGAAAACTGAATGTACCGGGACTGAATGTTTGGAATGCGGGAGGGGGGAGAGAAACCTGGGAGGAGGGAGGGGTACTCGGGAGGGGGATTCGCGGGATGGAGGAAGGGGGGAGTGGAGTGGGGAGAGGGAAGGTGGAGGAGGCAAAGTGGGAAAGTGAGAGGGGAAGGGGACGCGGAAGAGGAAGAGGAGGCGGAAGGGGAATGGGACGAATGGGAAAGGACACGCAGGATTAAATGGCATAGCAACGCTTACCGGATCGGGAGAGACTGGTTGAAGGAGACCTTTTGACCTCTCCAGCAGAATGGGTTCAAACGTCCGTCGCTACTATCGGCACTTACCCCCAGATTCCTCCTTTTCCTCAAAAAGCCCCCACAGAGCATCCCCAAAGATGAACTAGGCCCTCAGGGAAATATTTTTCTCAGGGAGTGAATTTTTCCCTTCTGTGTGAGACTAATGAAAATAAATATTGATATTTTTTTTGTTTCGTTTGTCCGTAAATTTGTTTGTTAGTTCCGGTTCAAGATGGTGGCCGTTTTCATGATTAAATATCGATTGCCCTTTCAAATGTACACTCGAAGTGTTTATTTGGACTTACTAATTGCATTTTTTTGGACAAATTGTGTAATCCTTATCTTTTACATATATAAAAATCAATGTTTGTTGCTTGCATGTATGTATACGCGTATGTTCCTTGTGCGTTGCTAAACCATTCATCCGATTCCGATGAAACTTTAGGGATTTGACGTGCGCATGCCCACAATGGTTTCTATATACAATAGTGAGCTCTGGCATCATGAAACTATACGTTCCTAAACAATTCATCTGATTGCGAACTTTGGTTTCTATAAATTATAGTTAGCTCTGGCATTATGAAATTGTTTCTATACTATTCATCCGATTGCGATGAAACTTTGGTGATTTGTTGTGTGCACGCCAGCGAAGGTTCCTATATATAAATATATTCTCGTATACTGGTGAGCTATGGCGTTATGAAAGTTCTATAAAATGAGTGTACTTCGTATAGTTTAGCGTCAAGGACGGTGGGAGGGAGGGGAAGAGTTATCTGGGGGGGGGGAGGAAAACGAAGGAGTGGGGGTCGCAGGAGGGACGACGAGGGAGGTAGGAAGAGGAACGTGGGATGGAAATGGGACGGGAATGAGGACGCTTGGGGTGTGACACTCCGGGAGAAACTATTTCTTTCTTTCAGTGGCATTGCAACGCATGCCGGGTATTCGCTAGTTTGAAATAAAATAGGTATAAAAACATATGGTTTATAATTAAGTTATATACATTTAAGTACTATAAAACCAGTCCTCATAGCACAAAGGGCAATTCTGAAAATTATACTTAGAGTACCCATCAGAACCCCTACAGACTATGTTTTTAAAGCGCTGAATTTAATGTCACTGAAACAATTATTTACAAAATATATTCTAATTTACGCATTCAAAAATCAGGATAACTTTACACAGACAAACTCGGGCCGATTCACAAGATCTACATTACAACATACATTCTACCAACCTACAACTAAAATGACTTTTGGACAAAGAAATATGCAATACTTCTCTATAAAATTATTTTATTTACTCCCTCTTGCAATGAAATCCATTAAAAAAATAACCGCCTTCAAAAGAAGCATAAAAATATGGATTATGGACATGGAAAGAAAGAAAATAGATTCAATTTTGTAACCAAACAAAGAATAATGCTTGTTTTGTACTTTATTTTAGATCTAACTTCATAATTTTCCTCGGTAATATTCTAGCATAGGTATTTATTTATAATTCAAATAATAAAACTTGTACAATGTGTCCTTAGAACGGGGTACCCCAGTAAGGACACATTTTCTCTAAAAAACTGTAAAAAAAAAAATAATAAAAAAATAAAAAAAATAAAATAAATCAATAAAAGTAGGCATTTATTGAATAAGTGAAAATTTAAAACACTGATTTTAATGCAAGGTCAACCATTAATAGATAATATACAAGTAAATTTTTTTCTTGTGACGTTTTAAGGTTCATTCACAACAGGAGCTTAAAGCCCTTGAATGGGGCTTCACGCGCCTAAAGTTCTGAAAGGATAAGTGTGAGAGGGTTACGTGATTATCTCAGCCTAAATATAAAACTAAAAATGATACGACAAGAAAGAAATGAAAAGTTACACGTGTTCATAACGATTCACAGGTACACAAAAAAAATAAACAGACATTATAAAAATAGCACATTTCTACTAAAAGGAAAAACAATTTGTTGAAATATTATGTTAAGGAACATTTATTTTTTACATTGCCAACCTCCACACAGGAAACATCGAGGAAAATATTTTTTTAATTCATGTTTACGGATAGCGTGTGGGTGATATTTTTAACCACCGCATTTTAAAATTATTTTCTCCGTTTGCTCGTCATTTTCAAAAGATCATTTTTAAAATTTTTCGCCAACATTAAAAAAATCATACATTCGAATTTTATCATGGAGCCATACACACTTATTATAGTGCTACTAGCAGACCCGGCCACATGTTGCTGTGGCTAACGAAAAACAACGCCATTACCCAACCTTTATAAAAACCACACTACCCCCTTGCCAGCTGCCCGCTGCCCGCTGCCAGAATTAAACATTTGAATTTCTCGACTTTTCTCTACTATAATAAGCATGTATTATACATATAAACCATCCTCTTGAATCATCTATTGGTGAAAACCGCATGAAAATCCGTTGCGTAGTTTAAAAGATCTATGCGCACATACATTTTGAGCGACTTCATTTTGTACTATGTAATGATATAGCTAATGAATTAACCTGTATTTTACAGTTTATCTCGTGTTTGTATAATTTATAAAAAACAATCGTAAAGTTTATAACCGCGCGAATCCTGCGTGGTTATTACTTTGAAACAGCCGTGAGAGGTACTTACTCGAGTCAACATAGATTATTTTCGTTTTCTGTGTATTGTCTGTGGTATATTTGATATCGGAAAGTGCATATCTATGGAAAAGGACTTAATTTTAACCACAGCGAATCAAAAATTCTGCGTTAAAAACAAAATTTTTAACATCGTTATAAAATACTCTACAAAGTTCGGATTTAAGACATGTATGGTAATAATAAAAATAACAAAGGGAGCTTCAAATATTTAAATAAAAAATTGCCGTACCTAGGAGATAATTGCCTTTTTTATCCGAAAAGCAATCGGAGACATTTAAAATGGCGCCAATATATGGCAAAATCGCTTTAGTGGTTAAGAAAAGTAAGGAGAAGAAGTTCTGAGAAGGAAAAGGGTTTAAGGGGTGGGTAGGAATCTGGGGTTCAGTATGTCCTGGTCATCCGCCTTCAAGACCTAGACAAACCTCACCCCCATGAACCCGGGCACCCCTGCTAAATCACCAAACGTAGCGATCCACTTGGGGTGACCTATGGCAGAGGTGTTGGTTATCCAATAAAGGTTCCCGGGGCGGCGGTACCCATTCCCGCCTCTCAAATGGAGAGTCTCCCTTAATCAATCTCTATATAATATACCGTGGCAGATATTTTTAATTGGCCAAACAAAACTGTTCAAGTATGCCAAGACGGCCTTCGATTTTGTGCGTTTAATTTTTTTTTTTGGTTTTTCCGTCTTGTGCGTATACTAATAAATTAGAAGGTTTCCGACGCGTGAGCAGGACACGTACAGCTGCACGTGTGATACGTATGGATTTTCCAAATTTACCTCTTGCTATCCCCTACCGCTACTATGTCTCCTTTGCAATCTCTCCTTCTGCCCCTCGCAATATAAGCGTTTTAGTGAGTGTTCCTCGGTCGAACTACTACTACTTTACTGCCACTCTTATTTTCAAACGCGTTTTTCTCAAAACTACTTTTTTCGAAATTGTGTAACCTCTAGCTCCTACAATTTTTGATCAATCGTTATCAAACTCGGCACATAGTTTCTTTATATAAATGCGCCCTATTTGAACCTCAATCCACAACAACATCTTTATTTTAACTGCAAAAAAACTTAAATCATACAAATTTTTCACATTCCTCAAAAAAATATTAATATACAGGGTGTTAAGTGACGTACTTGACTTACTACTTGACTTACCAGTGATTCCTGACATTATTTGGAGTAAAAAATGTAAATGAAATTTTGGTCTCCAGTGACTTTTTTTGACGACTTTTTTTTTTTCAAAAATTTTTTCTTCAAAATCAAACAAAAAAAAATTCTTCCGCATGTCGTCACTGGTCACTCAGCCGGGTGTCCGACGAACCCCTTACCCCGCCTCCAACTATTCAACAACTACCATTTTTTTATGTTTATGTAGAAAAAAAAAAAAAAAAAAAACGTCAAAAATGTCACCGGAGACCAAAATTTCATTTACTTTTTTTACTCCAAATAATGTCAGGAATCACTGGTTAAAGTAAGTCTAGTACGTCCCTTAACACCCTGTATATATCTTTTTTTTATTTATTACTTTTTTTGTGCATTACAGATTAATATAATCCTATTACAATACACATAGAATATTAGATTGGATTATGTACATGTAGGTACATTGTACATACAACATAAATACATTATTGTGTATCACATCATCTGATTGCATAAATAAAATTACAATAATACATATTTTATAGCTCTTGCCTAAAATTACTCTTCAAACGTTCAAGACTAATGTTGAAAATGTCATGGGACCTAGAGATATCATTTAGCAGTACCATACCTCTTGTCATGCTGTGCTGGGCCAGAACATCTGTTCTGCCATGTGGGATACAGAGCAAGTCGTGGTGGCGACCCTGGCAGTAATTGTACGGTACGAACAATTTAAAGCATTCTAAGAGGTATGGGCTGTCAACGTAATAGTTCATAATTTTGAAAGCTGTTACTGTTAGGGTTACATTCCTTCTAGATTGGAGACTTTCGAAGCGCGTTTCAGATAGAAAATCCATATGATGCATAAATCGCGGGTATTCACCAATTCACCATGCATTCTCAAATAAAGATACCGTAGAATTTTTTTTTGGATTTGTTCCAATAAATCTAAGTATTTTTTCTGGTATGGGGCCCAAACAGCAGAAGCGTATTCTAATTTTGATCGTATAATGCAGTTGAACATCGATGTCATTGTTTCAGGCTTGGGAAATTGTTTACTTATTCTTATCACAAATCCAAGAAGTTTGTAACACGATGATGCCAACCCTACCATATGATCTGAAAAAGTAAGTTTGGGATCAAATGTGACCCCGAGGTCCAAGTGGAAGAAACACTTTGACTTCACCTTTCAAGATGGTCAATCCTCTCAGTATCACCCTGGTAAAAGCCACCATTCCATTAATTGGGGCAGCCAAATGAACATCTTCTCTCTTAAAAATGCCAGTATTTTATACATAAGGATTACATTCAGTAGTGTTCTAACGCTTGCAACGGGAGCACGTTACCGCGGTATCATATTCGCGCTTGCAACCGTAACCCTTTCATGGCGATAGAAGATCTAATAAACACGCTGAAAAATGAAGTACAAAAGATACAAACAGTCAAGGACTCTAAAACTAAAACCAACATGGAAAAAATTATATTGGATCTCGATAATGAAATAAAATCTACAATACTAATAATGCAAGAACAAATCATACATTTACAAGACAAACTTATTGAAAAAAACGATCAATTGGTGGGAAATATTGAAAAAATTATGAAAACCGCAATAACACCATCCTATGCTCAAGTAGTATCAACAACCAAAGTTATGCCTCAAGAAGAGAGATTCTCAATCATTATATCGTCAACTAAAAATAATACAAAAGCCGAAGAAATTGAAAATATAATTAAAAAGGAAATAAAATTAAACAACCTAAAGATAGGTATAAACGGTTTGAGGAAAACAAAAGAAGAAAAAATAATAATATCGTGTCCTAAAAAGGAATATGCAAATATCCTAACTGATGAATTAAAAAAACTAAAAAATGAACTGGTGGTAAATGAAGTACAAAAAAGAAGACCTAAAATAATAATAAAAGGATTAAAATCCAATCTTACTGAGGAAGAAATAGTTTGCGGAATAATTAACCAGAACGAAGGAATTGAAGATGTCTACAAGGAAAGTGAAGACAACAAAATCACATTAATAGCGGAGATAAAGAACACAAACATAAATGAAAAACAGCGCCTATTCACTAACTACATCATAGAAACTAGTGGGAAAATGCGAAAAAATCTTCTAGCACTCGGTAAACTAAATATTCAGTTTCAACGAGTAAAAATTGACGACTGCAGCCCTCTGACGCAATGTTTTCATTGCTGTATGTTTATGCATACGGCTAAAAGATGTCTACATCGAACCAACCCTCCAATTTGCCCACACTGCACAGGCGACCACATCCTTTCAAAATGCCCGGAAAGAGAAAATACAACCCCAGCGTGTGTAAACTGCATCAGACAAAACACTAAATATGGAGAAAAAAATCCTACAGACCACACGGCCAACAGTACTTTGTGCAACTATCGAAACAAGATGCTGAAAATTGCGAGAGATCGCATTGACTACGATTAATGATGTATAGTATTATTTACAATTCAAACGAAAACAAAAACAATACTTTGAAGAAATACTTCGATAAACTCGCCCGCAAAGGGTTAGTTTTATTACACCGGTATAATATACGCCGAATCTATACATTTTATACTAATTTCGCAAAAGTGAGTGTAATCCGAGCGCATCGTTATTGTTGTAAGTTATTTTATTACTATCGAATACAATTATTATGGGTCAGTTTATCAAACAAATTTTCGATAGCTATAAATTTTCGAAAAATCTATGTAAAAATCCCCGCAATTTTTGAAACAAATTATTGAAACATAAACATATATCAATGTCAATATTCTATTAAAATATATACCTAATATACTTTCATGACTAACTCACTATTTGAAGATATAGACTCATCTTTCATTGTTTCAGAAAATATCTGTCTATCCAGTTTCGAATGTAATAACTCACTATCAGAAATAGACCCTCTTAAATCATTAACAATCCTTCACTTAAATATTCGAAGCATCTATAAAAATTTTGATCATTTTACACTAGAATTGAATGAGCTGGCCCTTAAACCTGATTGTATTGTATTGTCTGAAGCCAGAATTAGTCCCAACTCAAGTACTTATAATTTACCGGGATACAAATACTTTGTTACATCTTACAACATTAATCAAAATAGTGGAATAGTTGTTTTTGTAAAATGTATTTTTAACGATGTTTCTGTTAATGAAATATTTATCGAACTTGTTAATTGTCTACATATTAAAATCAATATAAAAAATATTTTTTATGATATAATTGCATTATATAGAACCCACAGCTCAAGCATTAATAATTTTACCGAAAACCTGAAAACTTTTATAAATACAAACCGGTTTCAAAATGCAATTATTGTAGGAGATATTAATATCGACATATCTGATGATTTTGAAAACAACAGTAATAAGGAAAAAACTGAATATATTAACACTTTATCAGAACTCAATTTCAAACCATGTATAAAAAAATATACAAGAGAATGTTTTGGACAAAGGCCATCTTGTATTGACCATATTTGGTGCAATACTAATGAAACTGATAAAATAAAATCTGTTATTTGGAAAAATAGTATTACTGATCACCACACATGCATTGTAACTATTAAAACTGATAAAATAAATAAGAATAATTATTGTCGCTATAACTTACCAAAAAATCTAATTAATTATAAAAAATTACAACAATATCTTGAAAATGAAATTTGGGAAACTGTACTATCGTCTAACAATACCGATTTATGTTCACGGAATTTTGAATTGACATTGAATAAGCATATCCAATCCTCCTCTTCCATTGTAACAAACTTTCCAAAGACTAAGTTTAAAAAATTAAAACCGTGGATTACACAAGGAATTATCATATCAATTAGGCATAAAGAAAAAATTTATAAAGAGCTAAAAAAGTTTCCTGAAAACAATAAACTACGCGAATATTTTAAAAATTTTAGAAATAAATTATGTTACATAATCCGGAAAACAAAAGAAGATTTCTATAAAGATAAAATCAATATTGCTGGTAACAACAATAAAAAGGTGTGGCAAACTATTAATGAAATGATCAATAAAAAACCTAAAAATTCAAATATAAATAAAATCTCAGATATTGATAACACAATTTACAATGTCAACACAGATCCATTGAAATGTGCAAATATCTTAAACAATTATTTTGGGTCAGTTGGTGAAAAATTAGCAATTAAAATAAAAAACAGAGATAATGATAATTATAATCTACCAACACCTCCCATTCCTTGTAACACCCTAACACAGTTTCAACGAACTAACTCTGATGAAATCAAAGATACTATTAATGAATTAAAAGGAAATTCTTCCCCTGGTTATGACAATATTTCTGTAGAAATACTTAAAAGAAATTCTAACTCACTTTGCAAACCTTTGGCACACATCATAAATACAAGTTTTGTTAATGGCAACTTTCCCTTAAATTACAAAAAAACTATTATTACCCCAATTTTTAAATCTGGGGACCCCTGTCTAAGCAGTAACTATAGGCCAATTTCTCTCACTTCAAACATTGCAAAAATATTTGAAAAAGTTGTAAAAAAACAAATATTTAAATTTGTGAAAGAAAATAACATATTAAATGCACATCAATATGGTTTTAGAGAAAATTTAAGCACTCAAGATGCTATCGTTGATTTAACATCTAAAATATATAAATCTTTAGATAGTAAAAAAAAATGTATTGGAACATTTGTTGACTTAAGAAAAGCATTTGACAGTATATCGCACTCTAACCTTATCTCTAAACTAACGAAAATTGGTATAACTGACAATGCTTTAACTTGGATCGAAAATTATCTATTTAATAGAGAGCAATTTGTTAAATTAAAGGGCCTTATGAGCGATTCTCAGACCACGAATTTTGGCATCCCGCAGGGAACTGTACTGGGGCCAATTCTTTTTATCATTTATGTCAACGATATGTTTAAACTTAACATCAAATCTAAACTCATTTCATATGCAGACGACACAGCAATTCTAACTGAAGGTTTAACTTGGAATGAAACCCAGAAAACAGCAGAATTAGACTTAAACATCCTAAAAAAATGGTTCGATTCAAACTTGCTGTCACTTAATACGGAAAAAACCTTTGTAATACCGTTCACCATTAATAAACATGCATTCCCTGAAAATTTAATGATAAGTATACATTCATACAATTGCAATAGAAACACAAATTTATGTAAACCTGACTGCTCTGTACTCACTGTTAAAACTAATATAAAATACCTCGGTGTAATTATAGATAGCAATTTAAAGTGGAAAATACAAATCAATGCAACAGTAGAAAGATTAAGAAAATTAATGTACATTTTTCTTAGAATACGAAACATATTAAATTTTAAACTATTAAGAACTATCTATTTCTCACTGATCCAATCTGTATTACAATATGGAATTCTTGGTTGGGGTGGTGCATTCAAAACTTCTCTCATGCCTTTAGAAATCATCCAAAAATTATTAATAAAAATAATTCTAAAAAAACCATATGATTTCCCCACCATAAGATTATTTCAAGAATTTAAAGTCCTTTCACTACACAATATTTATAAAAAAATTACACTTTTACAAATCCACAAAGATTGTTTCAACAATGATAACTCATTATCTATTTCAAACAGCAAAAGACCAAATATTCTTGGCTCTATAACTATCCCGCGTTGTAATACCACTACAGCCCAACATTTTTATAAATATTTTGGAGTCAAGTGGTTTAACCAGTTACCCCTTAACTTAAGATTGGAAATTAATTATAAAAAATTCAAAAGTTCTATAAAAACACTAAATCATTAGCATATTACAATAATTCAATTTAATAATACAATAGAATGTCTCTCGACAATTGATTTTGGAAATCCATTTACTTTTATATTCTTTTCTCTTTTCTCTCTTCCTCTTCCTCTTCTTCTTCTTTTTTATACTGTTTTCTTTTTTTTTTCTATTCTATTTCATATATCTTGTTTTGAATATTTATATGTATATATATATAAAAATATATATTATAATTCTAAAAAAATATGTTAAATAGTTTTTCACACACGCTGCTCCACCTTTTTTACACGAGCATGCTCTAAAAAAAGGTGAATCACGTTATATAAAAAATGTATCTGAAAAATGTAATGTCATTATTGTATGTACCAAAATAAATAAATTAAAAAAAAAAAAAAAAAAAAAAAAAAAATTATATTTACTTTGCGCGAAGCTCAAATTCGACCCTGTTACTTCCGCATCAAAAGCAAAGCTAACATCAACACCACAGGCGTCTTAAAAAGCCACAAACCCAACAATAACAAATCCAACCCAATCAAAACTCGAACCCAACACCCCGACAGCCTTCTGCATTGTCCACGTTCCAATTAAAATAATAATTAAATCTAAACTCGCCCTTTTTGTTTGACTTGACGATTGTTGCCGTAATTTAAATTGTACCCAGCAAACAGATCTGGGTTCAAACTTGGGAAGATTTGCATCTAAGCTTCGCCTGGCCTCGGCCCGAAGGCGATTGTTTGTGGTCCCTTCATAAATTTTGGAAATTCGTGCATTGCGCGAGAACTGAGAAAGGTATACCACTTCAAGCAAACTTGCAAAAATACATTTTTAAATGCATCTACGTGAATTTGGTTTTTTTTTCTTTAATGAATGCAAATCTTGGAAATGGAAATTAACCCACTTTTCGACATCCGATCGAGCTGAAATTTGGCAGATAGATTTTTGTTGTCAATGACAATGCATTCTATCAGGTCATACCTACACACACTGGCTTCTCTGAAACTGGCTACAAGCCGGCCAAAGGGATGGCTCGATAAATGAAAATAGATATAATATATATATTACAGTTAAAAAACTTTTTTTTTTTTATAATAACTCTCTTAATAACTTTTTGAAAATTATCTCCATCAATGTAATATACCATTGAAGAAGAAGATAATAAATTTTAATTTTTTTTTAATTTCGAAGGCGGGTATGGTACCGCCTCCCCGGGAACCATTTATTGGACAAACACTCCTGCCACAGGTCACCCCGAGTGGTTCGCTACATTTGGTGACTTAGCAGGGGTGCCCGAGCTCATGGGATGAGGTTTTTCTGGGTCTTAGTGGTGGATACGTTTGCCCAACTACTGCGTGGCGGGCTAGATCGGAGGTGACTGATTGAGGGAGGCCTTTTGACCTCTCCAGCCGGATTCTCCCGACTTGCCCCGCAGTGTGAGGAATAGATTCATACGTCCGTCACTCCTGGCCACACTGACCCCCAGATTCCTATCCACCCCTCATACCTTTTTCCTTTCCATATCTTCTTCTCCTTCCTTTCCCTTAAAAAAATCTTCCACACAGCATTCTCAAAGATGACATATTCCCCTAGGGAAATTGTTTTCCTCGGTGCCTCCTGTGTGGAGCTAATGTAAAAAAAAGACAATATGAAAAAGAACAAGACACAGAAAAATTAAAAGGTAACGGTTCTAACTGGTAGTCGAACCTAGAATCTTCTTATAAAAGAAAGAAAAAGATACCCCGGTTAAAATATCCTGATGATATTTGAAATACTTCCTACCACCATCATTATAATGGGAAAATCTTGTTTTTCAAGAAGGATGCCTTAGCTAGCAGAAGACTTAATTCCGCGATATCTGTCATTTGTGCACTTGTAACAGGCCGCGAATTGGTTATCTGTCGTTTTTTTGTCGAGTGGAAATGGGTAGAAGATGGGAAAAAGGAAGTTGGGAAGTACCTGGCTACTTAGATCTGGTCACCAAACACGGCTAAAGCCATTCCAAGCAGTGATATGGACCTTTCGATATGAAAATACAGAGTATCTACCATTATATTAAAATTCAAATAATCGTGAAAATCAATATGGCAACTACAACTACACATCTATCGGATCTGCCGAATCTGCCCTGATGATAGAAACTTCAACGCTGTCCAAAACGTTGGCTAAAGAAGGAGGTAGCGTAACACGGCATAACACCCCAAAAACAAATAACGAAAATATGACAACTTGCATTTTTGACGATCACTTTGATATTTTGAAATCTCCATGGGTTGCGTTGTATTACTAATTCCTGAGAGCATTCGGAATAAATTACACTAAGGACGAAGGCCCTGAGGTAAAAAAGATATGGGTATGTGTATTGTGTGCAGGCGCGTAGCTACCTAGGGGCTACGCGGGGCAGTGCCCCGGGGCCCTCAAGCTCAGGGGGCCCTCGAATCCTTACCAGAAATCTCGATCGAACTGAACTTTTGGAAATTTCTCCCATTTTCAAAATAAATATGACAGGTTGCAACCCCACTTTAATCATGACAACTCAGTTGAGAGAAATTCAAAAGTTATGCCTAGGAAATTCCCCTAAATTCTTTCTGTAGGTTGGCAGTGTTGTCAATTTGACGGATAGTGATATGTGCGTCATTCCCCAACGACACTTGTAGCGTATCAGTGTGTTTCTCTTTCCTTTTATTTTACTTTTAACTTTTAACGTCGTCAGTGAACAGTGAGTACCTACCTACTCGAGCGCAATCTAGTATTGTATCTTAATATATAAAACAAAGTCGGGTTAGTTACACTATTTATAACACGAGAACGGCTGGACAGATTTTGATGATCTTTGATTTGTTGGATTTGTCTCCGCACCGGATAACAGAATAATCATTAAAACATCGCAAAAATTCACGAAAAAGAAAGTTATGAAGAAAATTCATTTCCCCATACATTTTGTATCGAACGAATTCTCATATTTTGAAAGAGCTGCAGGAATTTTATGATAAGTACCTATAAATATTGTGTAGTGAGTGAGTTCCAATAATTCAAAAACGTCAAATGTCAATGTGCTGATTGTTTTGTTTTTATTCTTAAACATATAATGCTCCCTCTCTTTCTTACACACTTAATGTCAATAGCCGAAAATGAGGCAAACTGTGAACGTATGTCTCCACCCATCCAAAGGAAAGATACAATCATTAAAATAAAAAAAACCCTCACACGTATAAAGAAAATGAAATCCAATTTTTTTTTTACATTAGTTCCACAACACATGAGGCCCCGAAGAAAATTATTTTCCTCAGGGCCTGTGTCATCTTAGGGGATGTTGTGTGGAGGGTCTTTTTAAGGAAGGGAAGGATGGGAAGATCTGGGAAGGAAAAAGGTATGAGGGGAGGGTAGGAATCTGGGGTCAGTGTGTCCGGTAGTGACGGACTTATGAATCCATCCCTCCAACTGCGGTGCAAGGCGTTGTGTCGAGAGAGTCCAGCTGGAAAGGTCAAAAGGCCTCCCTCAACCAGTCTCTCTCGATCCGGTCCGCCACGCAGCAGGTGGGCAGACACATCCGCCGCCAAGAACCGGACAAACGTCACCCCGTAGCGAACCACTTAATTTGCGATTCCTAAGGGTGACCTACGGGTGACGTATGACAGAGGTGTTGGTTATCCAATAAATGGTTCCCGGTTCACAAATTATCGTAATTAAGTGGAAAAATAAGAAAATCACAAAAAATATAAATCCATACACAATGCCATCTCTGATACTGACAAAATCAAAACACGGATAGTTGTGCATTGATGATTGCTTCATTGTGTAATTTTTGACTTAATAAAAAAACTGAATTTAGTTCAACAGTTATTTATTCTGAGGCGGTACGAAGTTCGTCAAATAGTAGTTTAAATAAATTGGAAAACTAAAATTATGGATAAAAAGAAGAAACCCAGTGGTGCATTTAAACGCAAACAACGCCAAGAAAGAGAAGATAGTAAACAAAAATTGCCCAAAATTGACAAGTTTTTTAGTCAGCCTTCTGCAAGTACATCTGGCCAAAATATTTCTATTGATAGTGACTCAAATAATGTGGTAACTGCAGTGTTGGTTGAGAAACCTAGAATGCGAGCCTGCTAGAATGCGACCTAACGGAAGTATTTACAGCAATGTTATTATTCTTTACAATTCCTGTCACTTCTGCAGCAGCTGAAAGGTCATTTAGCAAATTAAAAACAATTAAAAATTATTTAAGAAATAAGATGGGCCAAACTCGACTCCGACATTTATCGCTAATAGCAGTTGAAAACAAAACCGCATCAAGCCTGGATTTAAACGAAGTCATTGATACTTTTGCGAAAACTAAAGCTAGGAAAAAACTGTAAATATTGTAATGTACACTATGTAAAGGTTAATATTAAGAAAGAACAAGTAACACTCATCTTAACTGATATCGGCTCACGGCAAGCGTCCCCGCGTCTTCTCTATGCAGTCGGTCGCCCAGTACCGTCCTACGCCCCACAACTCCGCGCGTGCACTGCCTGAGACGACAGAGTTATTCACAACTATACATGTGTGAATACACTACATCCCTCCCTTATTATTGTTTTTAATAATAAATATTTTATTTTTCCATAAGTACCTATATCAAGTACAATCAGCAAGTCCTTATTCAAATTATGTTTAATAACTAATCATCAATTATTTCCTCATTATTGTCCATTAATTTATTCACTCGAATTGTGATTGATTTACATGGCCATTATCGTTTGTTTGAGCAGCACTAGTATTATTCTCATCATCTAGCACCTTCCAATGTCCTTCCACTCCTTTAAGGTGTATGTGTCATCTGATTCGCTGACCAGTTTCATCATTCCGAAGACTTACGTCTCCTCCTTTGTTCGCTTTAACGATATGTGTTTTGGGTTCGTCGTTCAAGCGCAGCTTGTTTTTTTTTTTTTATTCATGTTCTTGACGTATACTTTATCACCAACTTCCAATTTACAAGCAATAGCTCTTCTATTCATGTCCACTTATTCCTACCCTTTTTCTTTTATCTCTATCCCTCATTTCAAGGTCCTCTGAGAGATACGTCATGTCCTGAATTATAGGCAGCTTGTCTCGAAATTGTCCTCTAAAGAACAGTTCTGCAGGTGTTTTTCCTGTAACTGTATGAAGTGTACTGTTGTACATCACCTAGTACTCACGAAGAGCCTCTTTCCATTTATCTTTCTCTACTTGAGAAATCTTGAGGTGTTTTACGATGTCCCTATTCTGACGCTCCATCTCTCCGTTTTGTTGCGGCCAGTAGGGAATGCTATTATAGAGTCGTATGTTCCTCTCTGCACAGAAAATCTAAAGTTTTCGCTGGAAAATTTCCCTCGTTGTCTGTTGTAAGCGAGATCGGGTTGCCAAGCCTGCTAAAAATATATTTAAGCTTTCCACTTATTTCGAAGCTTGTTTTGGTTCTGCGTGTTTTCATCTCTTTATATCTGGTGTAATTATCCACGACTACCAGGATATAATCTCCACTAGGTAAGGGCCACTACCCATGAGGTCAATTGCTATGTCAACCCATGGTTCGGAAGGTAAGTCACTTCTTTTTAACGGGTTTGGGGCGCTGGGTGCACCCTTTACAGGCTTTGCATATGTTTTCAGCATCTTTGTCGCACTTAGGCCATTATACTTTGGTCCTCAATCTGCCCTTCATCACGACTATCCCCGGATTGCCTTCGTGCGCAGCTTCCAGAATTTTTCTGCGTACTTTGTTTGGGATTACAATTTTCGTCCCCCTGAGAAGAATATCGCCTTTCGATGCGAGCGCATGGTTTTGCTTTCGGACCAAATATCACCTCCAAGGGCTTATGGTCCGTTACCCGATCGAACACCTTGCCATACAGGAACATGTTAAAATGTTCGACTGCCCAAACCAGGGGTGGCCTCTTATGGCCTCTTTTTCTGTTTGGCAGTAACGACGCTCACAGCTGATAAGGTTTTTATTATCAACTGCAATTATTCTCGGCCCGTTCTTATTGATTTGCACCAGCACTGCATCCAGACCCACTAGGCTTGCATCTGCAATCACCATAGTCTTATCATGTGCATTGTAGTAACCTAAATTTGGTACCTTCACGAGCGCCACTTTGAGATCACTAAATGCGTTCTTTTGGGCGTCGCCCCAGTCATCTTGAATGTCCATGTTTCTTCCCGTTCTTTTCCGTAACAATTGCTTAAGGGGTTCTGTTACCGTTGCTAAATGGGGTATCCATTTTCCCACGAAATCCACTAAGCCCATAAAGCTCTGCAGTTCAGCGATATTCGTTGGGGCTCTAAATTCCTTTATAACCAAGATATACTTGTCTAGTTGTTTAACTCCCTGTTCTGACAGTTCATGCCCTAGGAAGTGGATTTTCTTCATTCCAAAATGAATTTGTCGTCCCTCAAACTCATGCTATTTTCTTCTAACACTATCATAATTCTTTTTTCCTTCCATGTCTCTGTTCCTACTCTGTTGATTGACTAACTTTCCATAGGTTTCATACGAAAGTTTCCTAATTGACGATCTATGGCTTCCAGTGCATTCGCTTCTGCAACTTTTCATCCAAACCGATCTTGTCCCCTGTTTTCAATATCTTTTTTCGGGGTTCTTCTGAATTACCCTTTTTAGTTATTTGGTCTATGATATGCTCGTTTTCTTTATTCACCAAACTGACACTTCTTGGCCTGTAGTCAAAGTCTGACAACAATTTTTTCGAACTTCTCATCCTGTTCCTGTTTTAGGAGACGAAACAGATGTCGCTTATATACTTTGCTCTGTTTAGGTGCAAAGTAGTTGTCTAATTTTTGTTCACGTTTAACATCGCAATAAAGGTTCACCTTCAGTTGCATTAGCTTCCGGGATGTTGTAGAAAATTTCTTGTAACTCGGGATCACCGATATGTAAAAGACTAGCTATTTTCTTTGCCTCGGTGTTTATGCCTGTCGCCTCGAGGTAAAGGTTCAGACTTCTTTTCCATCTTTCCCAACGGGTAGAAACTGAACCAACCTCCCCTTCACATTCGAACCTCTCGAAAACTTCGCAATTTAATGCCAAGAAGGTATATGTCCGCAATTTAATTCTATACGGTAAATATCCGCAATTTAATGCAAGTTGTACTATGTATTCATCGATATCTGCAATATAATGCTTTTATTATTTTTTTCGAATCTCTCGAAAACTTCGCAATTTAATGCTATACTTGTAGATCTCCGCAATTTAATGCAAGTTGTACACTAAGTATTCATCGATATCCGCAATACAATACTTTTATTATCTTTTTCCGAACCTCTATAGGGGTATGTCCGCAATTTAATGCTATACCGGTACATCTCCGCAATTTAATGCAAATTGTGCACTAAGTATTCATCAATGCTTTTATTATTTTTTCCGAAACTCTTGAAAACTTCGCAATTTAATGCCATGTAGAGGTATGTCCGCAATTTAATGCTATACCGGTACATCTCCGCAATTTAATGCAAATTGTACACCAAGTATTCATCAATATCCGCAATATAATGCTTTAATTATTTTTTTTTTAAGTCATACTCATACGCATATTGAAACCTTACTATAACTAAATGCTCAGTCGCAATTGAATGCCCAGTCGCAATCTAATGCACAGTCTCAATTTAATGCCAAGTCGCAATTCAATGCCAATTCGCAATTTAATGCATAGCCGCAATTCAATGCATAATCGCAATTTAATGCCAATTCGCAATTCAATGCCAAGTCGCAATTTAATGCCAAGTCGCAATTTAATGCCAAGTCGCAATTTAATGCCCAGCCGCAATTCAATGCAGAGTCGCAATTTAATGCCAAGTCGCAATTGAATGCCCAGCCGCAATTTAATGCAAAGTCGCAATTTAATGCTAGTCGCAATTTAATGCCCCGCCGCAATTCAATGCAAAGTTGCAATTGAATGCCCAGCCGCAATTTAATGCAAAGTCGCAATTTAATGCCAGTCGCAATTTAATGCCCCGCCGCAATTCAATGCAAAATTGCAAATGAACGCCAGCCGCAATTTAATGCAAAGTCGCAATTTAATGCCCAGCCGCAATTCAATGCAGGTCGCAATTTAATGCCAGTCGCAATTTAATGCCCCGCCGCAATTCAATGCAAAATTGCAAATGAACGCCAGCCGCAATTTAATGCAAAGTCGCAATTTAATGCCCAGCCGCAATTCAATGCAGGTCGCAATTTAATGCCAAGTCGCAATTGAATGCCCAGCCGCAATTTAATGCAAAGTCGCAATTTAATACAAGTCGCAATTTAATGCTCCGCCGAAATTCAGTGCAAAGTTGCAATTGAATACCCAACCGCAATTGAATGCCCAACCGCAACTTAATGCAAAGTCGTAATTTAATGTCTAGTCGCAATTCAATGCCAAGTCGTAATTGAATGCCCGGCCGCAATTTAATGCAAAGTCGCAATTTAATGTCAAGTCACAATCCAATGCCAAGTCGCAATTTAATGCCCCACTGCAATAAAAACTGCTCACCACCGCACGATACTTTCGGTGATTATCGAAGAACATTATATGTCTCTTACCACTCATTGTAATGTGTTACTCGAGTGACCTTGTATATATAATTCTGTATTTTTATTTATGATGTTTTTCTTTTTGTAATTGTATGTATCTGTATTTAATTGTAGATTTTTATAATTGTGAAATAACTGAGTTTTATAACTGGATAGTTCTCACGTAGGTGCAAACAACTGTAAAACCCCGTATAAATAAATAAATGAATTCATTTTAATAAGTAGGTAGGTATGGTTGACAATTCCGTTGGTATATCACTCCCCTTAAATGCTCTCATAGGAACCTAGGTTACCTAAAGTCCTCCGTTCATGGAGACACCCACAAACTACGCGATTGTGACGCAACCACAAGCACCCTGTAGATGTACCACTCTTCAATGCCGGCCTCCGTACACGGCACCACCCGAAATACACTGAACCAGATCACCTTCCACGCAGCCGTGGAGTTAACATGATTTCAAGCGATGTCAAAAGCCTTTTTTCCAACATCAATCCATGCCTTCTCCACCAAATGCCCCCTTATATATTCTGGTAAAGTAATTCCGGTAAACACGCCGTTTTTCCGACTTCCAAAACAAATCCAACATTAATTTTATGTTCCGACGCCATTCCCGTCAAACGACAAATAAAAGAACAACTATGCAACTGACAGCTAAATAAGTGCACTTGCCTAGCTTTACATTTTTTTGTAAAAAATCCTTAGATTACTTACAGTTTACCTCGTCGCCACATGTAATGTACACTATGTAAAGGTTAATATTAAGAAAGAACAAGTAACACTCATCTTAACTGATATCGGCTCACGGCAAGCGTCCCCGCGTCTTCTCTATGCAGTCGGTCGCCCAGTACCGTCCTACGCCCCACAACTCCGCGCGTGCACTGCCTGAGACGACAGAGTTATTCACAACTATACATGTGTGAATACACTACAAATATAATTGTTATTTAGTCAGTTGGTAGGCCCGACCTTTATATAATAAACCCTTGAATCTTCTCTACTTCGTTTTATTAGCCAAACCTACACCAAGTATTAATTGTAATTTATGTTGTTAGGTACTGTTTAATATTTTTATTACCTGCCCTGCAGTGCACAAAAAAGAGCCTAAGTAGCTTAGCATTTTTAAAGTATTTGTATATTTCATATTTTTATTTGATAAAACCTAATCAGTTTACATAGCAGTGGGGCCCCATTTTTTAATTTGCCCCAGGGCCCTTGATTACCTAGCTACGCCACTGATTGTGTGCCGCCCGCCGCCCCGTTTTTTTAGGTAACCAACACCCCTGCCGTAGGTCATCCCAAGGGGTTTGCTACGTTTGATGACCTAGCAGGGGTACCTGGGTACAGGGGTACATGGGTTCCCACCCACTGTGTTGTAGGACAGATCGGGAAATACTGGTTGACGGAGACTTTACCTAGGCCTCTCCATCCGGGCTCTCTAGACCTATCGCCTTGCACCGCAATGGGAGGGACGAATTCATATGTCCGTCACTTCTGGACACATTGATCCTCAGATTCCTAATCACCCCTCATATATTTTTCCTTCACAGAACTTCCTCTCCTTTTTTCTAAAAAGACCCTCCGCACGGCATCCCTAAATATATGACAAAGGCGCTGAGTTATTTTCTATTGTAACTTATGTAAAAAAAAAATACAAGTGAGCAGTTCACACGCGGTGAAAGAAGTGAAACCTTCAGAAAACTAAAGCACCGCACAAAGAGGAGACTGATTATTCTTTCTCGTTCTCCCACAGGCTAAATCTTATAGATGTATGGGTTTGTCCATTTTTAGTGTCGCTTTTTAGTTTCATCGAGTTTCAAATCACAACAGTGCTAAAGTAGTTTTCACTTCGAAAATTTATAGGTAGGTAGGTACTTTATCGTTTGTATAAATTTTTCAAACAATTAGTTCCAATTTTGAAAATGGCACTCAAAATTCAAAGAAAATTCTAATAAATTTACCAGAGTTACGCAGAACGCACAGACAACCAAAATTGGTATTTTTGAAGTTACTTACCATTAATAAAAACATGCTTTAGTCTCGAATATCATATTCCTTTCCCAGTTCAAAAGTTGTGCACAAATCAGTGCAATCTTCCCTCACGGTACTGCACACACACATAGTGGACAGAGAATACCGGAACACCCTGTGCATTGCGCTTTGTATTGTAAACAAACCTACGCACTGAAGACTAAACCAATAGAAAGGTGTTGTGTGCGTGCCAAAAGTAAGTTTTATCTTAATTGGTGTGAAAATTGTGAATATTTTCTTTTTCTTTGTGTGCCGTATCAGGTCCCCCCGACGTTACTATTGAAAATATCTCGCTGTCTTGCGCTGCCCGGAATAGCTCCTCCACACTTCTAATGCCGGTCCACTCTCGTATATTTCGCAGCCAAGACATTTGTCTCCTACCAGGCCCTCGGCGACCCTCTATCTTGCCTTTCAATATTAAATGGAGCATGTGATACTTCTCACCTCGAAGTATATGACCCAGATATGAAATTTTCCTGATTTTTAATGTAAGCAGCTCTAGCCCGCCTGAGAATTTCTGTGTTGGTGATCATGTCGGTCCATGGGACTTTGAGCATTCTCCGGTGAAGTCACATTTCAAAAGTCTCTAAACCTGTTCATGGTATTTACTTTTAAGGTCCATGTTTCACATCCATAGAGCAAGACCGACGTAAAATTTTTTACCAATTTTCTAACGTATCAAAATCTTGAACAGCTAATCGTTTTTGAAAATGAATGCAGATGAATTTAAGTATAAAATGGAAAGTAGAAAATGAAGTTAAATATTTGAAAATCAGACGACACAACACTCAATAACAACAGCTATATTTTTTGTTCGATTATTATGACTATAACTTATTTGTATGGGGCAAGTTAGGCCTTTGATGTTCAAGCCCTTGACGGCCGGCTCTTGACTGGCACTCCGAAGGTCGCGGGATCGAATCCCGACGTGGCAAATAAATTTTATTTGATTAATTTGTGTTATTTCACAATTTATTCATTTACAATAATGTATAGTATATTTGTGGCACGTTCCAGATTGATAGATACTCTCAGTATCGCCCTGGTGTAAGACCACCATTCAGAATTGAAACGTTGCTTGAAATGGCTTCTGCCGTGTTTGGTGACCAGATCTGAATAGCCAGGTACTTCCCCACCTTCTTCTTCCCTACGTTCTTCCCCTCCCCACTACCTTCAGCCTCACAACATACCCCAATTGGGGATGCCATAGTCCCACTGGCTCCAGACGGGAGCAGTTGGGACTCTTGTGCGGTATTCGTGTAAAAAAAAAAAGTGAAGTCGGAAGGAAATTCGCGATTGGGAACCTCTGAATTGCCATTCTATTTTTATTGGTTTCGTTTTACGTACGACAGATAAAACAAGAACGTAACTATGTTTTTTCGTTCGATTAGTATGACTTTAACCTGTCTTTGTATTTATTTAGGTGTATTTTAGGACTCCATCGTCGAAATTTCTTATGTGAATCGGTGACACTGGCTTAATTCAAATCGGATTATATCACATTTCTAGGTGTTTTGTGTTCAGTGTGCATTGTGCATTGTGTGTATAGGTGCACTATGCGGACTCCAGCCGGTCCCTAATTAATTGTAGCAACTTGTTCTGCTGAGTGTTGTTGCAACTGCACCGTGTCTGTTGTACCGACTGAAATATGCGTGTTTTATGTTATACATTATATTATGAGGTAATGAAAGAAGAATAATTCTAGAGGATCTGTCATTTTTAAGATAGGTTTTAATGTGATAATAGGATGTGTTAATAAGTACGAGGGCTGTCCGTAAAATAAGGTCTCCAAGGGGCTGCGGTCGCAAGGAACAATTTTACGCGAGATCCGGCAACACTGGCGTGTAAGCTGGTTTCCCTATGCCAAATCCCCACCACCCTGCACTCGACACATAGTGACATGTCTCGGCGTGGCAGCAGTTCGCGATGGACCTTCCGCTCGCCCCACCCGCCAGGTGTGAATTACGCTCTATAGTTAGTTTTTTGTGCAAAGAACAAAACCCCGCTATGAATTCATTCTCAGCTACTTAAAGCTTACGGAAAACCGTGTGTGAGTGCGAAAACGTCGTGCAGAGAATTTAAAAGCCTGCCGGACGGCCTTCGGTTTCAAACGAAAAAATTGCCAAAGTGGAAAAAACTATGATTGCGGATCGACCGGTGACGGTTCGGGAGCTCTGTGGCATGATGCCTGATGTCAGTACGACCACTATTGACAAGATTTTGACAGAACATTTGTGAGACCACATGTCTGCCAAAGGTGGGTCCCAAAATGCTTACCGAAGATCACAAACAACAACGGGTTGAAGCGGTCCGCGAATTCCTTTAGTGCTACGACATCGATGGTGAAGAATTCTCGGACTCAATTGAGGCTAGGGACGAGACCTGGATCCACTCACTGGACACCAGAGACAAAGGAACAATCCCAGTGGCGTCATTTAGATTCGTTGAAGCAAAGTTTAAAAACGAATTACAGAGCATTACTCACACATGGCGGGTGCGGCGTGTAAACGCTCCATTGCGAATGGCTGCCACGCCGAGACTAAGCGTCACAGAGGGTGGTGGGGAATTGACAAGGGGAAACAAGGCTACACGCCAGTGTCGGAGGATTGCGCGTAAAAATATTCCTCGCGACCGCAGCACCTTGGAGACCTTATTTTACGAACAGCCCTCGTACTTGAGGTTAGCATCTGTTAATCCCGATGATTAAGAATTAAGACTACTTAAAATGTGTTGGGAAACTTCCAAATAAGATCGAAGTTCTTTGAGATTACAAGTTGATTGAAAGCCCGGAAGGCTTTTACATGTTGATGATACAATTTTAGAATAGAGATAAGTAATTTGAAACTTGAGGAACATATATTTTTTTATTGTTTTTATTTCTTGCTAGAGCAATCCCGATGAGTTACAGAACTCATTTTAGGACAGGAGGAACATACAAATCATGGGTGGTAGGAAATAGTTAAAATTTTACATAGGAATTTGGATATTAAAATATAAGATTCACATACAATATAGAAGAAAAATAAAAGACAGGTTGAGTAGAATAACAGCAATGGAAAACAATTAAAGAAAAAGGGAACAAGGTTATACAGATATGGATGATTACAACTTAATGGAAAAGAAAAGAAGAGAAAAGAAACAAGACAATTGAACATGACAAGAAAATTATAAAGTTTCATCTTTATACATACTTAAAAAATATTCTTTTAAAGCATTACTCTGATTTTTTTTATTTTGCTGGATTCCCTTGTACATATCTGGTAGCGAATTATATATTGTATAAGCAACATAGTTCAGAGATTTTATCCCATATTTTGTAGTGTGTGTTTGAGGTACGCGGATTTTATTGCTATTTCGAGTATTGTGAGTGTGGATGTCTTGATTGTAAAGTGGCTTGATGTTAGTGTGAGTTGATTGTTGGGTAATTTGTAGGATGGTGCTTGTGATTTCATGTTTAGGAAGGACTGTGATTGGAAGAATACCGGAAACTGAATAGATGTCTCTGACATGGGTGTCCCATGGAAGTCCAAAAACATTTCTGAGAGCTCGGTTTTGAACCACCTGCAGATCAGCTATCAATTTCTTTGAGGCAAATCCCCAGATACAGCAGAGATAAGAAAGGTGTGAATGTACCACGGCGTAGTACACTGATGTTAATAAAGTTACGGGTAGTAATCCTTGGAGTCTATAAAATACACCAGTTATGGGTGTAATTTTCTCCTTTACATGATTTATGTGGAGATCCCACGAAAGTTGGGAATCTACGATCAGGCCCAAATATTTTGTGCTCATTTTCTTTTCGAGGCAGTTATCACCAACTTTGATATTGAGGCTGATATTTTTCTTGTTGCCAAAAAGTATATAATGAGTTTTTTTTACGTTAAGAGTTAGTTTGTTTATTCTTAACCAGCTTGTGAGTTTAGAAATATCAGCATTCATTTCCGTTTCAAGCTCCGCTAGGTTCAGTTTGTTGTAAAAAATTACTGTATCGTCCGCATAGAGTTGTAGAGTTCCTTTAATACCCCACTTTGTTATGTCATTCACATAGATAAGAAATAGCAACGGTCCAAGAATTGATCCCTGTGGCACTCCACATCTTATTTTACCCAACTCACTATAATAAAAATTAAATGAAATTAGATAAGACATGCACACAAGTCATAAAAATACAAGAAACAAAAGCAGAAAAATACAGCGATTAGATTAGGTTTACAAAAATACTAGACGTGTTTAGGAATAATGTTGGAATAATTTTTTTTTTTTTTTTTTATTAGAGGAAAAAAGTTATACAATATTACAGGAAATCAAATAAAATAAGATATTACAAAAAAGAAAAGTCCCAATAAACTACTTTTAAGTAGTTTGTCAATGGGTGCTTTTACTTTGAAGTTTTTTTTTTTTTTTTTTTTTTAATAAAACTTATAATGCAGTTAGACATTTTTTTTTGTGTTACTACAAGAATTTTAATACAAACTTTTTCTTTCGGCGAGCCAATTTTTCAATATAATATTTGTTCTTACATTATTTGTACATTTTTTAATTTTAGCAGGTAACATATTTAAGCATGTAGGTATCATGTAGTCCAGCGTTCTTTGTCCATATTTGTTTAAGTGCTTAGGTACGATTAGTCCTTCATTTAACGTAAATCGAGTATTGTAAGTGTGGTCCAGTCTATTTATGTATATAGGGCTATTCAAATGCTGAAAAATAATTTTATGCCACAGAATTGCTCTTACTGAGAGAATTTTAAGATTCTGGTAAAAGTACGCAACATTGTGTCTTTGCTCGTATAAAATTTTATGAGCTAATAATTTGACTAATGAATTTTGGACTGATTGAACATGATTAACATTTGTCTTACAGGAAAGTCCCCAAGCTGTAATTCCGTACCTTATAATAGACTCAGCTAATGATAAATAAATTATTCGAAGTGTACATATTGGAACATAGAATTTAAGTTTATATAATCTACTAACAATAGATCTCAGACGTTCACAGACTTTATTTATTTGAAAATCCCATTTGAAAAAGCAGTCAATAATTACACCTAAATAAACATATTCTTTAACCACTTCAATATTTTCGCATGTACACAATGCTGGGATACCAACATGTAAGCAATCTGAACCGTGTGTTTTTATTTCTGGTGTAATAATATTTGTCTTGGCATTGGGTGATCTAATATGTATCAATTTGGTTTTTTTTGCATTTATGATTAAACCAGAGTCATGAGACCATTTCAAAAGCTCAATGTAATCCTTTTGTAAGAGTTCAATACATAATTTTAAATCACTGCGAGAAATCACTAGTGCAGTATCATCCGCATACACAAAGTGTTTTACATGTTTAAAGATGTACTTAATAAAAGATACATAAATGATATATAAAATTGGACCTAATATGGAACCTTGAGGAACGCCAGCTAAAATTTTTCTTTTTTTACTTAAAGTGTTCAATAGCTTTATTTTCATGCAACGGTTGTTCAAGTAATTTTCAAATAGTTTTAGGAGCTTTCCTCTTATTCCTATGATTTCTAGTATCTGCAATAATTTTCTATGATTAATAGTGTCAAATGCTTTAGAATAATCTATAAATAAAACTAATACATGATTTTTACTATTTAGTTCATTATTTATGAAACTGGCAAATTTTTGAAGTAGCATTTCGGTACCCTTTTTTTTCTGGAATCCATATTGATTTGTATCAATAATAGATAAATATTTTTCATTATCCACAGAACTCGCCAAGTTAATATCTACATATATATTTTTTTTTATTTATTTTTTTTTTTTTATTGAAAGAATAGATAATACACATTATAATCAACAAACAAGTCCTGAATATAAATATGTCAACATCACCTAAGTATTGATTTCCCATAGTGCGAAATCGTTGTATCGGAGAGTGAGCGATGTATGTAGTTATGTTTATGAATGCTGCAGTAGAATAGTGTATTTTGTCGTGTTGTTACTATGGGTAAGTTTATGAGTTGCAAGAGTTCGCAAAAGTCGAATTTATAGTTTAGTATTTGACTAAAAGGGTTAATTCGTTTATTCTACGTACGTCTTCTAATGTATGTATTTTTAGAATATTCAATAAGAAATTATATTTTTAGCCTTATAGTGGGATATTTAATTAATGTCATAAAGTTAACGATGAATATTTAACTTGAACAGACGTCCTTTACTCTAGTAGGCTCTACGTTATTCTGTTCTCCGAGTCGCCAGACCGACGGTGTCTGCCTGAATATCAGATGCTTACGGCTATCATCGGAACCCTGACATTCTTCTAAAATAATGCTTAATTGACATCTGTTAAGATATCACAAAACTTCATATAAATAACTATAATAACGACATCTATTGAAGGATGTTGAAACTACATGCCTAGCCTTTACACCACATATATCAGGTATGGTATCTAAATATACTTAAGAAATGTCGGACTCGGTAATACACACATTTTATTTTAAAAATACTTTGGTTTTTTAATAATCAGTTTCTAAAAATAGAAAATAATTAATTTTAATAGTTATTTCCTTCAAAAACGGATAATTTGACGTCGTTTTTTCAGGCCATACTTCGGAATTTAAAAAAAAATTGGCTCGTTGTTTTTTTATTTTTTTAAATAAACCCAGACTAAGAACCTGCGAACCTATTATAGGATGTGTTCATATTTTGGGTTAAGAAAGATAATAGAAATATATAAGGATTAAGAAAGAGGCGTGCATGTATTATTGGATAACCAACACCTTTGAAAAAGGTCACCCCAAGTTTACACCAAGGAACGGTTTATTTTCATCGAATATTTGATCCTCCACATCTCTTTAATGAGAAGTAGAAATCTCCCAGAATTTCAACAATGCAGTAAGCAGCAATTAATTGATCTTAAGATGGAATATAATAACGCATTAAGGAACCACACTACTTGGAAAGCTGTTTTGCTGTACAAATACATGTGTCATGCTTCGTGAAGCCAAACAAATGGCCATACTACCTATGTAAATACCTACTCTGGACTCTGGACTGTGGAGAAACGATTTCTTGAACTGGGAGAAATAATTTAACACGTTCACTGGTAAAATTAAAGTGGAAGTAGAAGCAGAAATTAAGAGTTTGGATTTTTTTAGATTTGAATAAATGTTATTTTTTTTAATCATGAGTGTTATTAGATGACCGGAAAAACAATTTGAAAAATCTTTGAATTGATTTTGATAAACAATAAATTTGATTTGTCTTTTTTCATGAAAATCGTTTTGGAAAACAATAATATTTTTTTACGTTGGCTCCACACAAGAGGCCCTGAGGAGAAAGGTCCCATAATGGACTGGGCTACAAACAGTTGCCTTGCTTTAAAGAACTTTTATTTTGGTTAATAAGTAAGGCACGCTTAATAATACATACGTCGTACATAATATAATAATAATAATAATGATTTTATTCCAGGATGTGGGGAGGATAGTGCAATCCCACATGTCCCATATAATAAGGAACTCCAGTGAAAAATATAATGGCTTTAAAAAAATATGTTCGTATAGACCAATAAACGCTGATTCTGAATATATAAGTTTTATTTAATAATATTAAACGCAAAGTTTTAAAAAAAATATTAAAAAGTCCATTTTTAATCGGGACGTAAAAATACGCCGTCAAGTTGGCATTATTGAAATTTTAGTGGTGACGTCACTGTTCGACGTGTCGTGACCTCACCGTAAAGTCATTGTATGGGAATGTATGATATGACACAAGCCATCGTATTAATTTATTCGTTTATTTACATGCCGTTTATATAGATTTAATTGTTGTGTTTATTGAAACATTATTTAGGCCTAAATAATGTTTCAAAAATAAAGGTATCTCTTATTGGTTTATCTCTATTATTGAAAATATTCAAAAACTACCGCACAAAAAATAGTAATGCTTCTTCTAGGGAGAATACTTCGAACGACGGAATTCAAAATGGCGGTAGATGATCAGCTGATTGCCCGATTCTATAGTAATTTTTCAGGAGTGATTTGGCTCTTGTGGGCATATTTGGCGATACATTTGCCGTACTTCAGCAATGAACACCACAGATGGCGAACGAAAGTTTTGCAGAAGTTCAGCAATGTTTGTTTGAAGCTTGGGAACGATGTGCAAAATGCATTTAACAATGCTTTTTTTTGTACATTGGTTAATGTATTAGAAGAATCTTCGGGCAATTATATTGGACAATACACTGATACTTCTTCTACATATGCCTGGTAGGGGGTATCCGACGAGTTCATCGAAAATCAATTCATCGAAAGCAAATTCATCGAAAACGAGTTCATCGAAAATCAATTCCAAGCACACAGAAAATCTGTGCCAAAAAAATTCTAGTACATCACCACAAAAATGATTCAGAGGCAGACACCTCACACGCTCATAAAACCATAGTCAAATAAACAGGCACACTTTATATACCAAAGTGTAACTCTTCATTTGGTCAAAGAAGTTCTGAATTTTTAGCAGTAAAATTATATAACAAACTCCCACTTAGTATCAAACAAATTAAAGCCAAAAATAGCTACATTAAGGACATTAAATGTTGGCTGAAGGAACTATCGGAAAACGAACTTACTAGTATACTTACATAAAACATCGTCATAGAAGTTTCTGGAAAACCTTATCCAAACATTGAAGTTAAACCATAGAAGTCGCTGAAAAACTTATCCAAAGCATAGTCCCCCTCAGCACAGGATCTCCTAGTAAGGAGGACTAAGAATATATTTTCTATTTTAAATATACATCTCACTAACATGTTTCATATAAAAATGTTAAAAATATTATATTTATAAATATATATATTTACTAAATAATAAAAAAAATAAAAAATTCATCGAAAGCAAATTCATCGAAAACGAGTTCATCGAAAATCAATTCATCGAAAATCAATTCAACGAATGATCAATTCATCGATTCGCCAATTCATCGAAAAACATTTTTTTTTGTATATATTAGAGCTGTCAAAATTAAATACCCAAAAAGATCTGTTTAACTGAGTTAAATGTGTTTAACAACTGTCAGTTTCGTAGTGACAATGTAAAATTTATAGGTTATCTCTTCGATTTCCGATTGACTGATACTGCAAAAAAGGGATATCTAAGGAACGGTGACCAGACAACTCATCATAATGAAACCAACTCATAAACAACTCAGAAAGATCATTAAGAGTGATGATGAAAAAATATTTAAAAATTGGTTAAATAGGTTAAGTTAGGTTAGGTTAGGTTAGGTTAGGTTAGGTTAGGTTAGGTTAGGATAGGTTAGGTTAGGTTAGGTTAGGCTAGTTTAGGTTGACCAATGCTTTTTTAACTTCTCGGTCCGCTCGGCATTTCTCTAAAATATCAACAAAATATATTTTTTCGATGAATTGGTGATTCTATGAATTGATCATTCGATGAATTGGTTTTCGATGAATTGATTTTCGATGAATTCGTTTTCGATGAATTTGCTTTCGATGAATTGATTTTCGATGAATTCGTTTTCGATGAATTTGCTTTCGATGAATTGATTTTCGATGAATTGATTTTCGATGAATTTGTTTTCGATGAACTCGTCGTGAACCCTGGTAGGGTTATATTACCGTGAAAAGAAGCTCGTGGGTCCGAGTGGTTAATCCAATGTGCGCCTTTCAGTGGTCAACGTACGACATCGTAGTTTATTTAAAGCAACCCTCCTGGTGCCAAAAATATGGTCACGTGGTTTGTCTCCAGCTAGTCGAATGGTACTCAGATTTCTTATTAGAGCAAGTCTATTATTTTGGATATGATTTTGTCAGAATTTTGTAATTAATTAAAAAGTAATATAATCGCTTTGAAAAAGTAATGTTATTTAATTAATTGAAGTACAAACTGGCAAACGAGCGCCAATCCGTATAATGGCATTCGTTCTTCAAACAGCTTGCACTGTGCGCCGTGTTTGTATGTTGGGTAAATACAGCAAAATGCATTTCCAAATAATTAATCGAATAGAGTTGATAACAATTAAAACGAAAGGTAAAAAGTTGGGTGGAGATCACGAGGCTTTCTGATATATCAAACCTTAACAGGGTTTCGTAATTACATCGGTTTATTCAGCATATAAACAATAAACATAGGTCTTCAAGACCTGAACTCGTTATTTCTCTCAATAAAAACCTCCACGCAGCATTTCCAAACACACCATAGGACCAGATCTTGTGTGATATTAGTCATTATTCTTTTCATTACTTGTTTTAATTATATCTAATCCCGAAAGAAATTACTGAGATTGAAAATATGATTAATTTTAAAAAGGAACAAATAAAAAATGTCTACCTCAAACATTGATGTTTATATTCAGGGATATACATATATACAGGGTGTCCGGGGGAAAAGTGTATCAACTTCGGGAGGTGATTCTACATGATGGTAGGAGTAAAAAAGATTACCAACTTTTTCCGAAATTCCAACATTTTTTTCAAAAGACGTACCTACTAAAAATCCTCAGTGTGAGGCATGATCTTTAGTGTGGATCGATTTTTTGTTTTTTTGTTTTTCTTAGCAGCGTGGTGTGGAATGGATGCTCTATGGGGATACTTTTAAAAGTCGTTATGACAGCATTAAGATATTTCGAGTGCAAGTACTGCCACAAGTCAATTCAAATTTTACAAAAACACCGAGAAACTAGAAAAAGAAGGGTTTAATCTTTGCTCAATAAAAGTAGTTACAATATAAAAAATAAACTTTTCATTTGCTTGTAATATTATCTACTAATCAAGAAACCATAAAAGTACCATTGCTATACAAAAAAATCACAAACAATGTTTAAAAATAAAGTCAAAAATCATAAAAGTTATTGTGTTTTATAGTCCTTCTTCGAATTGAACACAGGCGTTATACGACAAGATTCTAGCTTGTTTTGTATCCACTCTTAACGTCTTTCAGGGTCGCAAACAGCAGAGCGTGATGCGGTTACCATTTTGATGCATTTTTCCGAGGTTTGCGTGTGACAGGGCATCAATCGGAACTTGCACAAAATGTTGAATTCGATAATTTCGTGGTCTGCAATGGCATCAATTATTGTCTCGCTAGATATCAGTTTTGTAAGAGGTGGTTCTGATGGTTTTTCCCAGTAGATCAAGTCAATATAGTCTGCTGCGTTAAATTAAACGTAGGTAGCTTAAATACTCTTATTGGAGAGAACCCTGACGTACGTTCTCGGATACTTAGAATCCGTCTCAGAACCAACTCTCTAATTTGTCTTCGTTCGATGTTTAGCGTACAAATAAGTATATTTTCGCTGTGGCCAAAATACCCGTTGCGTTGAATTACGGGATAAACCACCGTTTTCAAATGCTCTGGAAGGTAACGAGACAATTTTATGATTTCGTGGAGGTGTCTTGCCCCGTAAACACACGAAGGTTGTGTTTTTTTTTTTATTTTAAAACACATCGGAGCATGCACTCTTAGCATAAATTCAGTCAATATCACCTGATTTTCTGTCGGATTCTTGGTTGAAATGTAAAGTCGGAGAATAGTATTGGCTGTTTTTAACAAACGCAAATGACAGATTTTACCAGGGTTTCTTTTGGCTAAGTTTTCGTTACATTGTCCTTCGGCGATTGCTAGGCACATTTCCAATAAATAAAGCTGGTCTGTGCTAAGGTCGTCACGGGATTTTGTAATGTCCGGTAAGTTGCATTCTATTGCTTGAAATTCTATCACAAGAAGATGTTCACAGTTCTTGAGTAACTTTCTAAGTTGGCCGCTAAAGCTTCTAGGACCTGTTGTAGTTCCATCAAGGTATTCGAAAAGGTGTCTCAAACTTAACTCGTTGGCATGTATTTGACAGACCAACCACTGAAGTGGACGATGGAGCTTTCCTTCAAGAAGTCTAATAATGCCAGACATAGTTCCAGTATTAACTGCTGTTCATGCACGCTAAATCAATAGATTTTGCCACAAAATATGCAAACAATTTGTGAGCTATTGTTTTAGCATCACCGAACTTAACGCTTATGTGGCCAATGTATTGTGAGCCAGGTTCTTTCAAAAGACTGATATGTTCTTCTATCACAACTTTTCTGCATCCATCCTACATGATTAATGTTTTATTCTTTCAACCTTCAAACGATATGCAAATGCACGAATCAAAATGGCGCTGATTGATGGCAGTCAGGCAGTGTGGTCCTAGTTTTGGCACGAGCACGTCGAATCTTATTACGATCGATCACATTTGTTAGATTATCTGTTGCCACTAATCCAATATCTTGCATTGTAGCGCAGACGATGGCAGCACCCGCCGAGCAGAAATACTGTATCGATCCAATGTTCTGGATACAACAGATAGTCTACTGTCTGTTGGATTTATTACATAAGAAGAAGAAGTAGATGAAGCAAAGTATTGTTGGTCAGTTGGAAGATCAACGTTAGTAAAACTTGAAACTGTACTGCGAGATGTGGACGGTTGATCTAAAGATGTTTGTTGCGTTTCTTGGTATAGTGCGCGAAAGTGGACTCAGCAATTTGTCAAATTTTCGCGGGATTAATAAAAAATATCATTTTTTTTAAATGTTATTATTTAAGGCGCGGCAATTTTTATTCATTATGAAATGTAAAAATAAAAATTATAGTATTCGTATTGACACAAAACTGTTTTAAAAAGGGACAATTTTTTACCAGATTGTAAATAATTCAACTGCTTTGTGGCAGTACTTGTTATCAAAATTTTAAATTGATATTTTGTATGCTTAATTGTATGTACCTAGAGCATCTATTCCGCACCCCGCAAAAACTGATTTATAAAAATAAAAAATTTCCATACAGTGGCGATCCACCCTAATGATCTTACTTGCTGAGAGCCTGCCGGGCACGATTGTGGCAACATTGTATGATTGTGATTGGCCCGTATCGTAACAATGGAAAATAATAAAGCTGGCCGCACACGCCGATCTAATTTTATCTTTTTACCACAAACTACACCTAAAATTTGGAATTTCAAAAAAAGATTTTTTTTTCACTTATAATACAACAAAGAACCACCTCCCGAAGTTAATGCACTTTAACCCCGAACAACCTGTATATATTTTACATTAGATCTAAATAGGGGAAATTATTTCTCTCGGGGCCTGTGTCATCTTTAGGGATGCTGTGTGAAGGTTTTTTATTAAAAAAAAATGAGGGAAAGGAATATCTGGGAAGGAAAAGGGTATGAGGGATGGATAGGAACCAGGGGGTAAGAGGCCCATTATGTGCTCTCTGTAATAATTTTTTTTATTTTATTTCATCATATTCGTACATTAAAAATAAAGTATAATTTTTTTTAAATAAATATTAATTATAATAATTAAATAATTTAAAAGCCCAATTTTATAATTTTACACAAATCAACAGTAGCCCATATCCGTACTAGATGTTTGCTATATCTTTTATCAAAAAACATATTTTTAAGTTTGGTTGAAAACCAAAACCTTAATTGTTTTTTTTTTTATTTCATAAATTTTTTATTAGTTACAGATATTTGTTTTTTTTGGCTACCACGCTAGGCTAATGCCCGTGTTGTGATAGTCGTACATTTAATATTTTAACATTCCAAAAAATATTAAGAAATACTTAAAACTAAAGAGAAAAAAAAGATCATATTTTAAAGAAAAGTAGAAATAAAAATGAAAATTTTGAAATACAAAAATTAATAATAAAGATTAAATGTTAAGAACTCAAGTGTTCTATATAAATTAAAACATGTAAGTATATAGATAAGTTTTAAGATTTTCACGGCCAAAAGCATTTTCGTTATTTGTTTTTGGGGTGTTATGCCGTGCTACGATACCTCCATCTTAAGCCAACGTTTCGGACATCGTTGCAGTGTCCATCATCAGGGCAGATCCGGTAGATGTGTAATTTTTGTTTTTCATTTACTAGATTCTTATATTTCTTGAAGAGATGAATCATTTAAATTTACTGAATTTAAAGTTAATGTTCTTTATAAATAGAACGGCGTCATTTGCGCCTTGCAATTTTTACCTCATGTGGGTATTTAAAAATGTCACCTGGCTATTATAGACTTAAAGGTCCTGTGTTTCATCGTTAGGGAAAAATTGTTATTTAAAAACCCTACTAAAATTGCATGTTTGGTCCAGACTTAATTTTTAGTCGTGAAGTGTGTGCTTATTTACTTAGAAGCGATACCGTGTCGCCAGCACCACTAACTTTCACCAGTACAAAATAATCGTGACAAGCAGTGGCGTCATCGCCGCGGAACGGTTTCCGTTTAAAATGTAAGTATATAAATCAAAATTAAAAACATAAATAAAATTTAGTGAAAATCTAAGAGAAAAAAAATAACAACATTTTAAAGAAAAATAGAAATAAAAATGGAAATTAAAATTTTGAAATGCAAAAATTAATAATTAAAATGTAGTGTTAGAACTCATGAATTCTTTAAAGTACGTTCGTCCCCTTTCAAAAATCCAATGTTGTACACGTGTTATAAAAAGAGAATTAGAATTACTTGACTTTATGTCAGTACTCAGAGCATTATATATTTTAGGAGCGATGAACCAGAATGTTTTATATCAAAAGTGCAGCCATTTAAGAATAATAAAATAGAATTTAATATGTAAACTTTCTTGTCAATGGGCGCGTAAGAAAGCAATTAATATTTATGTTTTGTTTGTTTATTTCCAATCAGTATAAAACAGGAAGTCCGGTTGATCAAACAATCTGTTATCCGTTGCCCATATAACCGATATATTACTGTACTATCTAGTTACCTATACAATATATATATATAGATTGCGCTTTTCACTGCGAAATACTGGTTCAAACAGTTTGCAGTTTTTTGTCGATGATACGACCAGCGAATTTTGGTTTACACGTGAAAGCGTTAAAATTTTCAGTTTTGGGCGCTTGTTTTGTAATAGGTACATTTTTTTCAAATGGTGTGTATGGAAAATTACGACTGATATCACGTACCGAAATATTGAGCAAGTGCTCTTCTTTTTTACATTAGCCACAAATACGAGGACCCATGGATGTGTTTGTCTCTTATTTATTTGCAAAAACAGTGTAAAAACCAATACATTGCAAAAACGGTATTATACATAAAACATATATTTACATTTAAGATACAAATTAAAACAAGAGTGATATTTCACGTTTAAACTCATTGTAGGACGGTGACCCGACAATTCGTCCTGCGACAATTCATCCGGCGACAGTTCATCCTGCGACAGTTCATCCGGCCGACAGTTCATCCTGCCGACAGTTCATCCTGCCGACAGTTCATCCCGCCGACAATTCATCCGGCGACAATTCATCGTGCCTGATGATTTAGAAGATTTTTATTAAGTAAGTATGCAAAGAGGATATACGGCCGTACAATCAAAATCGATATACTTATATCTGAAGGCATCTTGAGTGGAAATCCGCGATAAAAATATTTTTACTAACAATAATTTCGACTCTCCGAAGAAGCATGCGTGAATAACAAAATACGACATACTTATACTTATAGGTTAGGTTAGGTTAGGTTAGGTTGAATTGTCAGGATGAATTGTCGCCGGATGAATTGTCGGCGGGATGAACTGTCGGCAGGATGAACTGTCGGCAGGATGAACTGTCGGCCGCATGAACTGTCGCAGGATTAACTGTCGCCGGATGAATTGTCGCAGGATGAACTGTCATGGAACCTTGTAGGACATATGGAAAATATCCACATTTCCTGCGAGGCAATTAATTAACCTAGTGATTCTTCACAGGGGCATCACCATTGGTAAGTTAGTTCTGAACCTGGGAAGAATCAAAAGCCTGTATTGGCCGCCTCGCGTGAAATTATCCGAGACATAGAATCCTATTGTTGCCAATATATCTGGTATCGATATAAAACCATTTAGAAGCTTATAAGCCATCGGTAGTAATGCGACATCTCTTCTGGAACTAAGGCTGCAGATACCCAACATTCCGAGATAAATGCTGTTGGAAACAGCCATGGGTAAAAACCAAACTCTCTCATATAGAGGTATCGTAAAAATTTCTTTTGTATTTTCTCGACCATTTGTACATAGACGATGTCCTCTGGCCCCCATATCCGAGATCCACTCTCGAGAATGCTACGCACAAAGCTAAAGTAAAGCAGCCTTATAACTGTAAGATTGGTTAGTTCCTTCGAATTATGCAGGACAAAACCCAACATCTTTATGGCTGATTAGTGTAGCTCGCTTTCGTGTCATCGATTTTCAAATCATAACTACTATTCCTGTATAAAGTAGCGAACAATAATATTCAATGCCCAGAGTTGCTAAATAAAGTTCAATTCAATGTACCTGCACGTTCAACACGCTCTTCTGCCCTGTTCAGGGTGGATCAATGCAAGACAAACTGTAAGCAGAATTCTGGCCTGAACAGACTATGCAATAGTTATAATAGCGTATTATCCAATGTGGACATTTTCAATTGCGAACTTACTCAATATAAAAGGTCCATAAAAGAGTATTTCTCTGACGGTTGTTGACGGAATGTTATGTTTATATTTCTGTTATGATTTGATTTATATGTAGTACAACCTCTCCCCATTACTACCAACGTATTGATAGATTTTTTGTTTTGTAATTTTTCATTTTATGTAAAAAAAAAATGTTTTAGTTCTTGAATAATGTTATGTTTATATTTCTGTTATGATTTGATTTATATGTACAACATCTCTCCATGGCTACCAATGTATTGATAGATTTTTTGAAAATTTTATATAAAAAAAAAATTGTTTTGTGTATATATATTTTTTTTTATAATTTTTAATTGTTAAACTAACGTTTAAGACAAGATTTTTATGCATAGCACAAAGGGCAACAATTATTATAAGCAATAATTATCAGCCTGAAACACTCATCCACATTGAAAAATCTTCCGAGAAAAGATACATGACGCCAACGGGACTTGAACCCCAAAAAATGAAGACATAATTTGTCTCGACGCCACCTAGCGAGGGATTTAACACTAACAGTGTCTCTCTCGCAAAAATAAAAAGTTGGTTGTTTTCAGGTGGAAAAAATATAATAAGCAGTAATTATTGAATGAAACACTAGTATATATTGAATCATTTGGCGGGTATAAGATAAGCCGCCATAGCTCAATTGGGAGAGCAGCTGACCGGCAATCAGAAGGGCACGGGTTCACGGGTTGGCGTCATGTATCTTTTCTCGGAAGATTTTTCAATGTGGATGAGTGTTTCAGGCTGATAATTATTGCTTATAATAATATATTTTTTTGTTTAGTATAATTTTGGATTCATATTCCTTTTTTATAAAATTAATTTACTTATTCTTATTATGCTGTCTCAGTAGAAGTAAAGTCACAAGGAGGAAATCCGTAATTGGTTTTATTTTGGCTATTTAATACTAGGTACAAACTGAAATAAATGTAAACTGTCGATTTCCCGAAAATTAATAAATAAATAAATAACGGTGGTAAAGAAGTTTGCACTTCAAAAGTTTTGTTTCGTATTATGTTGTGCAGTCGACTTCCCTGCCATTTGTTCGATTGTTGACGCATCAAATGCATGTATACCTCAGTAGATTTAAGGACGTCTGAATGTGAATATATATTTTATGAATATGTTATTGGCCTAATGCCAGGGCGGGGCGATGTTAGGGCGGCAGACTGAGCTAGGGCGGGAGCACCTTGGGCGGTTAGTCACCACTGCAGCGGCCTTTCTTTTCACCCGCCCTGTCATCTGGTAAATAGAGGCTTTGTGAACCGTTCACGTGTGAAAATTGCATTTGGGGTGATAAAATTGACTAGTAACGATAAAAATTAAATTATTTTAAAAATATTTTGCGTACATTTTGTCTGATTTTTAAACGACTTCGAAAAGGAGGAGGTTCTCAATTCGACTGTATTTTTTTTTTTTTATGTTTGTTACCTCAGAACTTTTGACTGGGTGAACCGATATTGATGATTCTTTTTTTATTTGAAAGCTGGTGCTTCCCGTGTGGTCCCATTTTAATTTGGTCCAGTTCTGACAATGGCATCCATGAGAAAATCATATAAGTCTTAAATTTGCATCAAGTATGTGCGCGACAAATGGACGAATAACTCAATATCACGCCAACCGATTTCGATGATTCTTTTTTTTATTGGAAAGGATGTACTTCAAGGGTAGTTTGATGAGAGTTTGGTTAGGTTCTGAATATGGGATCCATGACAAAGTAACGGAACTCTCCAATTCCGAAGAACAAATTTACGATACTCTGCCGAATCTTAATCGAATTAGTTAGTGTACTTCAGATTCATTAAAAATCAAAAAATAAACAAAAATTTTAACAAAACAAAAAAACGACTTCAAAAAATGCACTAAAAAGTAAAAAAATAATTTCGTATTCTTCTACAACTTTATAATCAACTTACCTTTTCTACTCATCAATATGTAGGTACGATTGTTATTTTTGGAGTCGGTGTCAACCAAGGTACCCGCGGCCCGGCGTGTTCACTTGACAGCTCCTCTCCCGCCGACACCGACTCCAAAAATAACAATCGTACGTACATATTGATGAGTTTTGTTTATTTAAATGTTTTGTGTACATTTTGTCTGATTTTGTATGTGACACCTTCTAAATTGGAACTTAAGGTTCGTCCACATTAAATCTAACCAACCGACTTTGATACCAAATCATTTCGTTTATCTAATACATACATATCTCACTAATATTATAAACGCGAAAGTTTGTATGGATGTATGAGTGTTTGTTACTCTTTCACGCAAAAACTACTAAATTTTAATGAAACTCCATAACAATATAGTTCATACATCAGAATAACATGTAGGCTATACATAATGGTTATAAAAATCTAGCGTTATAAAATTATAAATATTAATACGTGTGCTGTAAATTTCCTCACAAAAGCCAGTTATTGCTAACGTCAAACGTCGAAACAAATCGTTGTCGTGGAAAAGATATTGATGTAAATAAAAATGAATCACCGAAATGTATATACGTGCATATCTTCGGAACGACTTTTTTTTACATTAACTCCACATAGGAGGCCCTGAGTAAAAAAAAAATCCCTAAGGGACTATGTTATCTGAGATGCTGTGTGGAGGGTCTTTTTGAGGAGAGGAAGGAATGAACATTGGTCTTTGTTACTTTACGACTGCACCATATTGGAAGTTTTTTGTGTTCGTTGTTGTCAGGACAAGGTTTATATGAAATTACTATAGCCTCTATTGAGCTCTGGCATTATGAAATTTGTATGTATAAATGGTAGTGGGTGGCACGTGAGTGGTTTGAAAAATGAATGTACCGGGACTGAATGTATGGAATGCTGGAGGGGGGGAGGGGAGAGAAGAACTCGAGTAGGGGGTTCACGGGAGGGGGAGAGGAACCCGGGAGGGGGAGGGGAACCTGGGAGGGAGAGGGAAATTCGTAAGGGGGTTCACGGGACGGGGGAAAGGGGGAGTGGAGTGGGAAGAGGGAAGGTGGAGGAATCGGAGTGGAAACGCGAGAGGGGAAGGGGACGAGGGAGAGGAAGGGGAGGCGGAAGGGAAACATGACAAATGGGAAAGGACACGCAGGGAAAAACAATTTTTTATTGAATGGCATAGCAACGCATGCCGGGAACCAGCTATTACCTACTATAAAACTTTTCTTCTTATAGGGGAAGAAGTGAAGGACCCTCGAGTTAGTATTTTCATTTATAGTGGTGTTCAGTTAGTTTTTCAGTTAGTTGGTGGTGAGTTTCTTTTCTTTCTTTTTTTTTACCACAACTCCACACATGAGCCCCTGAAGAAAATAATTTCGCTCAGGGCCTTTTTTTACATTAGCTCCACACAGGAGGCCCGGAGGAAAATGATTTCCCTCCGGGCCTATGTCATCTTTGGGGATGCTGTGTATTTTTAGGAAAGTAAGGAGAGGAAGTTCTGGAAAGGAAAGGGCATAAAGAGTGGGTAGGAATCTAGGGGTCAGTTTGTCCAAGAGTGACGGATGTTTGAATCATTTTTTTTTTTTTATCTAAGTATATTTCTGTAAAAAATTTAATTTTATCTTACATCTATAATTGTAAAATCTAAGTATATTTCTGTAAAAAAAATAATTTTATCTTATATCTATAATTGTAAAATCTAAGTATATTTCTGTAAAAAAAATAATTTTATCTTATATATCTATAATTGCAAAATCTAAGTATATTTCTGTAAAAAAATTAATTTTATCTTATATCTATAATTGTAAAATCTAAGTATATTTCTGTAAAAAATTTAATTTAATTTTATATCTTTAACTGTAAAAATTTAACTATTAAATCTCTAAAATAAGATCTTTAATGTAAAGAACCCGTTAGACAAACTGCTAAAAAGAAGTTTATCGGGATTTTTTGTCTTATATTTGTAAAATGTATAAAATAAATAAATAAAAAAAAAATAAAAAAATCTCTCCCACTGCGGTGCAAGGCGATGATCCGAGAGATTCTTGCTGGAGAGGTCAAAACTCTCTCCTGATCCGGCCTACCACGAAGTTGATGAGTGGACGCATTCGCCGCTAATACCCGAACAAACCTCACCCCTATGAACCCAGGCACCCCTGCTGAGTCACCAAACGTAGCAAACCACTTGGGGTGATCTTTGGCAGAGGTGTCGGTTATCCGATAAACGGTTCCCGGGGCCGCGGTACCCATACCCACTTCCCAAATTTCCTATGTCATCTTTGAAGATATTTGAGGAGAGGAAGAAGTGAACATGGGTCTTGAAGAGACCCATGTTGTAGGACGGAGGAAACACAGAGGCTGGCAAATCTTAGGCCAAAATGTGGCTAAAAACGCTGCAGTGGATATTATGTAATTGAATTATAGATATATGCTTTCATACAACACACAGATAATTGCACTCACCGCTCTTTTTAGCTTTTTTATATGAATACCGCACAAGAGTCCCCAACTACTTTCGTCTGGAGCCAGTGAGACTATGGCATCCCCAAATAGGGTATTGTGAGGCTGAAGGTAGTGTGAAGGGGAAGGAGATGGGGAAGCGGAAGGTGGTGAAGTACCTGGCTATTCAGATCTAGTCACCAAACACTGCTAAAGCCAATTCAAGCAACGTTTCAAATCTGAGTGGTGGTCTTACACCAGGACGATACTGAGAGTATCTTCCACTCTGGAACGTGCAGCAAATATACTATATATGTTATTTTAAATAAATTAATTGTGAAATATCACAAATTAATCAAATAAAATTTATTTGCGCACGCCGGGTTTGAACCTGTGACCCTCGGATGGTGAGTCAAGAGTCTTACCTCGGGACCACGGAGGCCGCCAAAATAAATAAAAATTATTTAAAATAAATAAATATTGTTATTGTTTGAATTATTTTCATAAATTTAAAAATAATAACACTTTTAATTAAGTACCTTATCAAACAACTGATGCATAATATTGCAAAGTGCTGCAACGATATCACTTACCTTCTTAGTAGCCACAGGAGAAAACGTAACGCGTCGCAGTCTCACGTTCTAAGATGTTGAAACCTGTCGCTACGTTGTCGTAGCGTTGTCGCAACGTTCACGGTTGTCGCAAAAAAGAAAAACATTTCACTAAAGATACATATAAAAGATATGTTCACATTATATAGTCTTGTCGTTTGTAGTCGCCGTGAAAATGTCCTGGCTATTCTTATTCTTCTGACAAATTGTTTCACAAAAGAGACACGACAATGAGACGCTTAAGGGACTGTGGGATGGTGGTACAGTTGTGTTGAGTGACGGTTTTATAGGGTAAAATACTGGTATTTAAGTTTTATTGCTCGAAATAGAGCTTTGTGCCAAAAATAAAATGCACTAACAAATTCTGCTACCATCTTGACGGGATTGATCGGATCTGGAACACACAAAAAATATTACAGACAGATGAAATTCAAAGTGGTCGAATTGAAGCATGGCCGTTAAGCTTAGTCAATATCAATAATGAAGGTTGAACAAATGGGTTACGAACATGATGGTAATATTTGAATTCTTTCAACTCTTTGAAAAACTTGAATTTGTACATCACATTACAAAAAAATTGTATTAAAATATTATGATTTTTCAATTTTTTATAAGAAAAACTCTCTTTTATAACTTTTGAAGGTTATTCCCATCAACGTAATATACTCGTATCATTGAAGAAGAAGATAACAATAATAATCTAAACGAAAATATGAAAGAGATTCGAGTCCCAGTTGCGACCATCGTCTTCTTTTTGTTTTTCTGTGTCTTGTTCTCTTTCATATTTTCGTTTAGATTATTGTTGTTTTCTTCTTCTTCATTGATATATTATTACGTTGATAGTAATAACCTTCAAAAGCCAAAAAAGAGATTTTTTCTAAAAGGTCAATACATTTATCCGAGACGCTATCCAGGACACAAACCAATTCTTAGAATGATTGTTTCCAATAAAAAGGGTAGTTGCCCATAATATGGAAAAATAATAATTCATTAAAGATAATATTGTTAATTCTAAAATTTGAAAATATGAGATTGACAATTTTGACGGTTTGACAGAAGGTGGCAATAGCGAAATTGGTTAACGCGCACGTCCCGGTTGGACGAGAGGTCTGGGTTCGAGTCCCAGTTGCGACCATTGTCGTTTTTCTGTATCTTGTTCTCTTTCATATTTTCGTTTAGATTATTATTGTTATCTTCTTCTTCAATGATATTATGATTTTTGCTTAGAACCATTAAATCACTTCAAATTCGATTTTTTATGTCATAAGTTCGTAGCTAATTAGAGTATAATTCCGTTGTTTGGTCACCTCCACATATTTTTTTAAGTCGCCTTAAGTATTATGCTTGTTGCGCTTACTCCTTCTTTAGTCAACGTTTCAGACAGCTTACGGAGTTCATCATCAGGGCAGATATGTAATCTTTGGGTAAAGAAGAAGTATAATCATAATAGATGACGACCTCCGTGGCCGAGGGGTAAGATTCTCGACTAACGATTCTGAGATCGCTGGTTCAAATCCCGGCGTGAGCAATAAATTTGATTTAATTGATTTGTGTTATTCAACAATTTAATCATATAAAATGGATAAAAGATATAATTGCGGCACGTCACACAGTGGAAGATACTCTTAGTATCGCTCTGGTGTAAGACCACCATTCAGAATTGAAATCAGATATTGTGAATAGCCAGTTACTTTCCCACCTTTCTCTCCCTCATCTCACTATCTTCAGCCTCACAACATACTCCAATTGGGGATGCCATAGATTCACTGGCTCCAGGCAGTTGGGAGTAGTTTGGACTTGGTATTCACATAATAAAGAGATTGTGTTAATATGCTTAGATTTTTTAATTTTATTTTTAATTTATTTATCTTAAAAATGGTATATATTATAATTTTACCGGTCTTCCATTAACCTTCCAGTAGTAGCACAAGCAGTCGCGTGGTCAGTGATTCCGCAACATTAGGCGTCTGGTTTAAGAAGACGATTGAATATTTCATGATATTGTATACAGAATATAATAAAAAATTCTTTTATCTAATACCTATATAAATAATTTAAAAAAAAACATTAATTGTTAATCCCTTTTGAATTTGTACGTTATAGTTTAAGTCTGTGAAATTTCAATTTTTTAGTCATATGACGCAAAACAACGCTATAAATCAACATAATACTAAAACAAGATAAAATTTTACAAAACTACTTTTTTGCGTTTAACGTATTTACGTAAAATAAACAAGTTCTAAATAATATCTTAAAAATTTCGTGAAATACTCACCCAGCTCTCAATATTATTCAAGAAATTTTTCAAGTACACAACCAGTCGCACGCGGAATCTGAGACCGTAAATATAAAAACAAGTGCGTTTGCGACGAATGTCACTGGGGTACTAAGGGAACGTACCTCACCCCCCGAGGATAACACGGAAGCGCAATTGCCTATTGTTTATAGTCAGCACATAATCAGTAAAATAAGTTCACTGCGGTCTCACAGACAACGCGCGATTGCGGAAGGGTTAAAAGCATTTGCTTGTGGATAAACAAAGAGTTTACATTTGATATACATATGTACATATACAATTAATACAGTCACGCGTTTTACATATTAATGTACAATTAATACAATCACATCGCAATCAAGACCCTTTAACTAAAAGACAAAACATCCATGTAATCAGTAATATGAAAAACAAGTATAATTTTTAGTGAGACATTCATGTACAAATAGGGGAAGCAGTTTTCCCTTTGATGATTTCTCTAAAATACAAGGGGCAGTAAAAAAATAATGGTTTCCATTTTTTTCTCCTTTATTTGTCGACATATAAAAAATGCAATTTCTTGGGTTGAAACTACACTATTGACGATTAATTTGTCACTTTTCCAATAATCTCCGTCCATTTCCACAGCTTTGGCCTGTCTTTTAACAAGGGCATGTATCACAGTGTTGTAAAAAGCAAGGTCACATCCAGAACACCATCGCCATAACTTTCCCGGCCGATCACATAGATTTGATTTTTTTTTGCCCTTGGTGGGTTTGTGTGATGCAATTCCATTGAGTGCCTCTTTGATTCAGGATCAACAAAATGAGACCATATTTCGTCTCAGGTCACGATTAAAAACCAAGTGCTGCAAGTGTTGTGAGGCTATTGTTTTTCTTGTTTCTTTACTCTGGCCCGTTAACTTTCGCGGTATCCACCTTCCACAAAGTTTTGTTGAATAATCAGTTGTCGAATAATCGTCATCACACTGCCTTTGCTGGGGGAAAGAATGCGACATCTGTAGTTATCTGGGGTCACCACGAATGATGTAATCAACTCACTCAATGTCGCATGCAGTCACTTTTTCATCAACCAGCGGTGTTTGTCCTTCAGCTTCGTTACAGTGACGAACCCATCGTCTAGCAGTGCTGACGTCTACTGTTACATCATGGTACACATTTTTCAGTCTTTCATGAATGCAAATGGGCGTTTTACTTTCTGAAGTGAAGAATCAATCACAGAACGTCGATGTCGGCCATTTTGCAAGTGACTGCAGTGCTGCCACCTGTTGACGCAAAAAATTACTACTGCAGCAGATTGTAAAAGAAGGTTTGAGGAATTAACTACATTTATTAAAGTACAAAAAATAGGAGGAATTACTTTTTGACTGTTCCTAGTACGTTTTGATAGAGTTCAACAAGTGTAGGGGAAATAGAAAAGGCTGAAAGAGCCAAAAAATAAAAATCGATTTTTTGCATTGAATGTGTTGGTAGCGACATCGCCAATAACCTAGAGAAAGTTAAAAGTGCCAGAAAAATTCCTACTAGTTCCTAGAGCAATCGCAAGGAGCAGCACCGTGAAAGCGCCCGCTGACCATCAGTGGAAAAGGCTGAAAGTGCCACCCGCCATGATGCATGTGCTTCTTCATTGCAGTAGTTTTTTGGCTAAACTTCCAGCCTTTTAACTAATCAGGTATGGGACTTACAGCGTTTCCCAAAAAAAGATATGATGGCACTTTCAGCTTTTCACATGCAAAATCTAGTTACATATATACACAATAAAAAAACAACTCTTGAAAATCAATTAAAAATATATTTTGTATTTTTAATGAATTTTGTAGATTCTTAAAAAGTTTTATGAAGTTTTTATTGAATATTGAAAAATTTACTTTGTGGCACTTTCAGCCTTTTCCATTTCCATTACTCAATTACACTATGTAATGTGATTAAATTTCTATGAACTTCTTACTCGAATATTTAACACCAGATAAGCATTGAGCCCAAAGACATTAATGATAAATTCCTCTTAGAATTCATCCCTTAGATTTATGATGGTTTCACTATCTACCGCCTGACATAACGCTGCACAAGTATAGTACATGTCCACCGGAAGTGGGCGGTCATTAGGACGCCATTTGTCCTTCAATGAATTGGGGAGGGGAAGCAGTTATTATGAAGGTTTATCATAGTAGAAGTGTTATCTCGAGGGATGTTATCAGTTTTTCAATAGAAGTTATTACATTACTTATTTATTAATCCATAAAACTATTATAAACCAATACATTTCGGAGATAAATACAAGTTTGAGATACATGTATGTACAAAGAGGTCATGGGGGCAGTTTTAGTATTTTGTGATGTGCGTCAAAAATAGTTGCTGAACTGAATGTAAGTGAGGCTGAAAATGTCAATTTTAAAAAGATTTCAGAATCGTTAAGCAAGTTGACTTGCTCTGTTGATTGGCGCGTTCTGATAGGCAGCAGTCTTCGCTTTCAGAGCATAAACAAATGCAGGGAATCTCCCATGATTTTACTCATTTGGCACACATAAGTTAACCTCTTTCAATATAGTTGTACCAAGTTTAATTCGACAGATTAACTTTAAAAAATGTTACCAATTTTAAACGTATTTGACGAAAAGATCTGAATTTATGCTCCGAAAGCGAAGACTGCTGCCTATCAAAACGCGCCAATAATAGAATATGGAATAATTGTCTGGGGAAGAGCAACAAACTCAGCAACATCAATTTGAAATCACGCAAAAAACGATCTTAAAGGTAATACAAAAACACAGACTAACTAGTACAGACCAAATATTCAACAGTTGTGACGTACCAGATATACGACAATTATACGTTAAAACTCTACTAAACTACATTTTCGACCAAAAAAACAAAATCAGTAACAGACCAGTAAGATAATCGTACAAAAATAACATAAAAACTCCGACAGTGAATACAAGCTTTAGACAAAGGCACTATAAATATCGTGCTATAAAAGCATTCAACAGTCTTACCCTTGAAAATAAAATAGAAGAAAAGAAAAATAAATTCATTCTCAAAATTAAAAAATGGATTAAAGAACCAAAAAGACAATATTACCATAATAAGTATAAAACACATACACGTAACACACAAAAACAAATATAAAACACATCATAAAAAAGTACATTTTACCTAAATAATAAATTTTTATTTTTAGTTTAATTATAGCTTTTTTTATATGCAGCATTATTTTTATATTATTTTTAATGTATTATGTATAAAATTTTGTTTTATAAAATGGAGGCCTCAGCATAGGTGAGCTACCCGGTGAGGCCGACATTGCTAAATTGTATTTAAAAATGTTAGATATTATGTCAAATAAAATAAATAAATAAATAATGGCCGGGTGCTTCCGCAACTTCCTCTTCCCCATCTCCTTCCCCTTCTTAAGCCTAACAATAAACCCGATTTGGGGATGCCATTGTCCCACTTTCTTCGGACAGTTCAGACTCTTGTGCGGTTTTCACATAAAAAAGTGACGCATTAAAGTGATCAATGTGTCCAAGAGTGACAAACGTATGAATCCCTCCCGCTGCGGTTCAAGGAGATGGGTGGAAAGAGACCAGTTGCAGAGGTCAAAGGGTCTCCACAAACAAACCGGCCTCTCCTGATCCTGCCCGCCACGCATCTTTTTACAAGACATGGTCACACCTCAACCAATGAACTTCGCACACCATCGATATATTAACTATAGATTAGCCCATCACATACCCAATTCCAATCCCAAAGTGACACCACCTACGAGAAATTTCATAATTCAACTACCCATCGAATGCCGTTCCATCTCTTGCGTGACGTAGTTTTTTTACTAGGAAGAAATTAAATATTGTTTATCAAATGTTACTTTTCTTGATACGCTGCCTCGAATTCATATGTTTTGTACATATTTTTTTAGATATTTAAATAACTGATTAAATTGTTAACAATAAAGTCCGTGATAGCCCATACCTAAAATATTTCTAACTGCCTGAAATTTGTGTTTGAAAAATGATCTTCACAAAGCTAGTAATTCCGTTACCGCGAATCTGCTGGAAAACAAATTAGCTCCACGCAGACCAACTAAAGGTACAAACCAATACTTCTTGCGATCTTTTGACTATGAGATAATAGACTCTTTTTGGTAAATGTTTTCGTAAACCAATATTTTTGGTTCCGGTGTCATTTTTAAGACCTACGCACCCTGTCTAGATATACTTGGTCGAAGCCGAACACTAGTGCGGAACGAAATTTTTTTTTTTCTAATTTTTATTTGGAATAGTTGTATTAAGTTGCCAATTGCCATCAATTACCTCAATTAAAAATATAAAAAATATCAGACAACGGTAAAAGCCCCCGCCAAGACATTGAACATTTACAAAAACGACAGTTTTGGGGCTATTTGCGTGGCCTACAAAACAGTACAGAATTTATTAAAATAGGTTTATTTTATTTAATGACGTATTTTAAATATAGTTAACTAGCTGTTGCAATCAAATACTTCATTATTGGCGCTGTGATTAAAGGAGTAAAGTGCGGGACGAAGCGGGGGGCGGCACGTGACAATCTACGAAATGCAGTGTTTTGTTTAAAGGATAATTGTCTCAAAGTGAAGGGTCGCGCGTCAATTATATTCACGAGTACTTGTTGGTAAACGTTTTTTAAGTGATTTAACATGACTTCTACAAGACAAACGTTAAAATGTCCGATATTTGGTGAAAGTGCAGATTTGAAAGAGAATATCCTACCTACCTATGAAAATGTGACGAAATTCTATGAATGAGTTCGACAAGACTTAAAAGTAAGGAATAACACATCAAAAGAACCTACGTTTTTGGAAATTGCCGAAATAATTGGAACAAAAATTGAAGAATTGTGGATAAAATCTTCTATTCCAACTGTCACACACAAACGAGTCTTACAGTTACTAAAAAGTTATCACTCGAAAGTGTTATGAATTGGTAAGCTGTATTTGTTTGAGGAAAAAAGTGCCAAAAGAGGAACAAATGTTTTTAGAAGACCAACCCACTAACAGGCTAAAACTGTTTTAAAAGGATCAAAGAGGTTTAGAGTGATTGTACAAGAGGAACATATTTCGATTATAAAAGAACCAGGTTCTATTTATATTGGGTATGTGGTTCCAACATCGGGGAGTGCAAGAAATATTGAAAGAGTTTTCAACAGCTCTTTAACGACTGAAAAGATATCACTAGAGGGTTTAATGGTTGTTGGCTGTGATGGAACAAACACAAATGCAGGGAAAGTGAGATGCGTGATTCGTCTTTTGGAAAACAGACTATCTCGACCATTGCAATGGATAATTTGTCTCTTACACGCCAATGTGTTACCATTGAGGCATTTTTTTACTTATTTGGATGGCCTTACTGCAGGACCTAAATCATTTGCAGGTCAAATTGGTAAAGCATTAGAGATATGCGAGACGCTGCCGTTGGACAACTTTGAGAAGATAGAAGGTGAACTACCTCCACAAATATCCACAGATCTCAGTACAGACCAGAAATATTTACAAGAAATTTCTACTGCTGACATAAACGGATCCTGCTCTCCTGATTTATTACAGAGAAGCCCAGGTAATCTATCCCATGCCCGCTGGTTGACGAGAGCTAATCGTATACTACGTTTGAATATTTCTACGGAAAATCTACAACAAAATCTTGTGACTTTATCAAATCATACGCTCCTGACTGGTTTGCTATCAAAACACATTCATCCTGCAAAGATGGTTCAAATCATTTATGAAAGCTCATTAACAGCACTCGATATTTGTCCAACTAGTTGTTAGCGATAGTGGACCCTGTTATAATTCGAAACACTTACTTTGCTCATCCAGAAAACTTGTTGTTGAGTAAGTTTCACGTAAGCACATTAGAGAACTCTCTGCAAGACGCATTTTAAAGGCTCGTCAAGTAAATAAAAAATCTGTTTGGCGCATGATTGAGGTGCCAAAAGTGGACTTAAATGCACGTTCTTACGTAAACATGATTGACTGGCAACAAAATATATACACACCCCCAATACTGATGAATATTTCCGATAAGCAGTTACAATATCTTATAGAAAATGGAGAAGATACAGTGTTGGAGTTTATGAGACTGCCTTGCCACACCCAGGCTGTGGAAAGATTTGTAAAAGTTGTGACAAAAGCAGCTCTAAATGTATGCGACAAGACAAGACAAGAGGGATTCATAAAATCTAAATTAGCATCTCGAAAGCTCATACCAAAGTTTGAGAAGAAAATGGATTTTTGTCATAAAAAATGATGTTATTCATACCTACATAACTTTCTGAACCTGTGTGTACTTTTGAAATAAATAATTTTATTGGGTAAAATCTACTTTTATTTTATCATTTAATTCATAAAATATTATATTTACCTATTATTTTGTTTATAGGGTGGATAATACAAAACGTCTAAAAAACTTAAAAAATTAAATTTCAAGCCTATGGCGGGGGCTCAAGCTGTTGACCTAGAACTTCCAAATTGAGGAGTGTTATTTACAATTATATAAAGCAACTTTTACCTGGTATTCCAATTCGAAATTCGAAAAAATAAAAATTTTCATACAAAAGTGTTCCACCCTACCGAACACCCCTGCCAAGTCATCAAAAATAGCGAACTACTAGGGGTGACATATGGCAGAAGTATTGTTTATCTAATAAATGGTTCCTGAGCGGGGATACCCATACCCGCTTGCCAAATTTTAAATGGTAGCATTTTTTCCTTCATTGAAAAACCATAACCTAATAATAATGATATAATAAATGGACTCTAGCTATAATCATCGTCAACCCAACTAAAAAAAAACCCTTTGAATGATTGTCTTCTCGGGAATCCAAATTTTTCGTAGTAATCATAAAAACTGTCACTTCTCTCGATGTCATGTAAGAAATTTCGGTAAAAACTCATTTGAAAGATGACTGACTATTCAAAAACCAGAATGGACGGATTATCCATATAATTTTCTTCGTTTCTTTTATCGCACATCATGCTTAGCCCCTCAGGCCTCGAGCCTATTTTGTCGAAAGGTCAAAATACTTCCGCTTTGCAGTAAAATCCAAATAAATGGAATATTTCTGAACACGTAAGAAAACTAAAAAAGGTGTTTGAAAGGAGATGAAATACGCTTTTAAATTTTGTATTTCGAAATGAAGATTTAAGTTTTCAAATAAAACAATTTTAAATGCAAAGATAAAAAAAGTTTTAAAAATGGCTCACCTTACGTTTTTTCTAACTAAAATTACTGATAACGAAAGAAAATAAACACACATACATAATTTATTAGAAAAATGTATTATAAACGTTACTGTCACATTACTTTTTTGGGGTTCGTTTCGTGTAAAAATAATTAATGAAAAATTCCCAAAGTTTCATCATTTTTTTTCAAATTACGATCCAATGGTTTCACAAATGTGTACATTTTATTTATTTTGTGATTAAATTTTAGATTTGAATATAAAACGTGGTGTTGTCTCTTTCTAACACCGTTTATAACATGGACATATGAATATATCTGGACCTGCCCTAAGTGATAAAAGCGTATTATTTCCCCCTCCCCATGGAGCCGGCTGGGCTTACGAGAGCATCGCTTGCATCTAAGAAATGTGACGTCATCATTCTTGTCCTGACCAACGCCGAGCTCACATCGGACATTTTACGAAATAACACGGCAAAAATGAGAGCTTGTGCTAAACATGCTATATTATTAAATATGTGGACATAGCGAATGTGGGCGGTTCTCAAGTGAGCTCGTCGCTGGTTACAGGGGTAAGTAAATTATGAAACATTTGTAAAAGTGTCTTAACTAAATACGGCAACAAAATCTTCCTCTGTGAAAATCGGTGAACTTTACTTTGCCGCATTTGTACTTCGCAAATATGTTAATAACGTGGCGAGCAATTCGCGTTCCCATGTAAAAAGGTCTATTCATTCAAAGGCAGATTTTGCTTTTAAGAACTAAATAGTGATATTATAATGCGAGATGCCTGTATACTGTCAGATTGATTTTTTAACGAATCACAGTCATCTTTCCCCTCTTTGCCACCCTTAGTTTGGTTTTACCCCTCTTCTGTATCTTCTCGTCTATTAAATTTCTATGGTTTATATCATATGTCTCACTAATAAAGGGGCGTTAATCAATATATAAATAAATTATAGCAAGGGAGTCTCAACGATTCTAAATAGTGGTTTTTCACCAGGGTGATATTGAAAATATCCAACACTCTGGAACATGACGCAAAAATAGATATTATAAATTATAATATTATTTAAGTGAATAAGTTGGTTGTGAAATATGCCAATCTTCTCTACATCTCTACATATTATAAATAAAAGTCCCCCGCGTCGTCTGACTGTCTGTCTGTCTGTCTGGTCGCGATAAACTCGAAAACTACTGAACGGATTTTCATGCGGTTTTCACCAATAGATAGAGTGTTTCGTGAGGAAGATTTAGGTATGTAATTTGTCAAGGATTTGTGTAAATTGGTTGAAGCATAACTATAATTGTTAGAAGTGTCGGAAAAAGTCAAGCCGCCTGGTAGCTTTCATCGAAAACGCTGCCTAATCCTTGTGGGATATGAAAAAACAATGCATGGTGGGATATTCCTCTTTTATAGATTTACAAAAAAGTCCGCGAAGGCATATATCTATCTTTTACGGATAGCTTACTGTACCCATTCTATCTTCTAAAAAAATGGTCACGTACATTGCGGTAATTGAAAAGTTATTTATTTATTTATTTATTTACGCCCTTTTTCGGGGCTTTTACAATACGGATGAAGTATTAATCTATATCTCTATCTCTACGTATTATAAATTAAAGCCTCCCGCGTCGTCTGTCTGTCTGTCTGTTCGCGATAAACTCAAAGACGGCGGTGGTTATAAAGGTTGTATAACCATACAGTAGATAACGTTGTGTTTTATTAGCCACAGCAACGCGTGGCCGGGTCAGCTAGTTTAAATAACTAAAATTAATTATTATTTTTTAATTGATTAACTAATGTTTAAGACAAGATTTTTATGCATAAAAGGGTAACAATTATTATTATAAGTAATAATTTTATTAGCCTGAAACACTCATCTACATTGAAAAAATCATATAAAATAAACTTGGTTATTTGCAGGTGGAAAAATGTAATAAGCAATAATTGTTGAATGAAACACTGGTATGTATTGAATTATTTGGCAGGCAGGAGATAAGCCGACGTGGTTCAGTGGATAAACGCAGTTGACCGGAAATCAGAAGGACGCGGGTTCGAGTCCCATCGGCGGCATGTTTCTTTTCTCGGAAGATTTTTTTCTATGTAGATGAGTGTTTCAGGCTAATAATTATTACTTATAATAATTAAATAAAATAAACTAATTTTCGCCGGGATTTGAACCCGCGACCTACAAATTCTTAGCCAAGGATCGTTTCATTAAGAACCGCTTCATTCTAACATAAAGGAGCATTTTTTGTCCTTCATTGAAAAACGGTAGCCTAATAATAATGTTATTAAGTTACCATAGACCTAATAATCATCATCTCTACTAAAATCATTAACTCGACCAATGAGGGGTGGGTAGGAAACTGGAGGTCAATGTGTCTAGGAGTGACGGACATATAAATCCATCCCAATGATGGCTCGTTGGAGAGGTCTAGGTCAGGTCTTCCTTAACCAATCTCATCCGATCCGGCCCGTTACGCAGAAGGTGGCCATAGGCATTAGCCACCAATAGCTAGACAAATCTCACCCCATAAACGCGGGCACTTCTGTTAAGGTGCCAAACGTAGCGAACCACTCGGGATGACCTACGGCAGGGGTGTTGGTTATCCAATAAATGGTTTCCGAGGCGGCGGTATCCACACTTGCCTCCCAAATTGATTAGTAGTATCTTCTTCTTCAATTACGAAGTATAAGACCTAGAACATCTGGGAACATATTTGTACCTAGAGGCAACACGACAGCTGCACAACACCATTATGAATATGTAGGCCCAAAGCTATACATATAACGATTTACCCTACGCAATAAAAAGTGAGAAAAACTATTTTAAATTTAAATTAAACAAAAATTTTAACAAAACAAAAAAACGACTTCAAAAAATGCACTAAAAAGTAAAAAAATAATTTCGTATTCTTCTACAACTTTATAATCAACTTGCCCTTTCTACTCATCAATATGTACGTACGATTGTTATTTTTGGAGTCGGTGTCGGCGGGAGAGGAGCTGTCAAGTGAACACGCCGGGCCGCTGGTACCTTGGTTGACACCGACTCCAAAAATAACGATCGTACCTACATATTGATGAGTAGAAAAGGTAAGTTGATTATAAAGTTGTAGAAGAATACGAAATTATTTTTTTACTTTTTAGTGCATTTTTTGAAGTCGTTTTTTTGTTTTGTTAAAATTTTTGTTTATGTTTTGATTTTTAGTGAATCTCAAGTACAATAACTAATTCGATTAAGATTCGGCCGAGTATCGTAAATTTGTTGTTGTTTGTAAATTTGACTTCGAAAAGGAGGAGGTTCTCAATTCGACTGTATTTTTTTAAATTTTTTTTTTATGTTTGTTACCTCAGAACTTTCGACTGGGTGAACCGATATTGATGATTCTTTTTTTCATTTGAAAGCTGGTGCTTCCCGTGTGGTCCCATTTTAATTTGGTCCAGTTCTGACAATGGCATCCATGAGAAAATCATATATGCCTTAAATTTGCATCAAGTATGTGCGCGACAAATGGACGAATAACTCAATATCTCGCCAACCGATTTCGATGATTCTTTTTTTATTGGAAAGGATGTACTTCAGGGGTAGTTTTATGAGAGTTTGGTTAGGTTTTGATTATGGGATCCATGACAAAGTAACGGAACTCTCCAATTCTTAAGAGCAAATTAACGATACTGCCGAATCTTAATCGAATTAGTTAGTGTACTTCAAATTCACTAAAAATCAAAAAATAAACAAAATTTTTAACAAAACAAAAAAACGACTTCAAAAAATGCACTAAAAAGTAAAAAAAATAATTTTGTATTCTTCTACAACTTAATAAACAAATTACTTTTTCTACTCATCAATATGTAGGTACGATTGTTATTTTTGGAGTCGGTGTCAGCCAAGGTACCCGGCCCGGCGTGTTCACTTGACAGCTCCCCTCCCGCCGCAGCCCGCTCTCGCCTCTCACCTCGTCAAGTCGCGCATGCGACACAAGCACATCTCACCTATAACTATGTATGTATTTACAAATCTACCTTGGCTGACACCGACCCCAAAAATAACAATAGTACCTACATATAGATGAGTAGAAAAAGTAAGTGGATTATTAAGTTGTAGAAGAATACAAAATTATTTTTTTACTTTTTAGTGCATTTTTTGAAGTCGTTTTTTTGTTTTGTTAAAATTTTTGTTTATTAAAAACTTGTTTAATTTTTGTAACGTATTATCTATAAGCAGTTCTAAATATATGGCGTAAGTACATAGACGAGCTCCCCAATTAGACCCGAGAATATTTCTCTACTAATTGGGTAACCAAAAATCTGATGAATGATATGTAACATATTATTATTGTAAATATATACTTTTTGTCTAAATAAAAAAATATATATGTATATTTTTATATTTATTAGTAGATAGTTTAAATCGATGATGTTTAACAATACTATTTGCCAGGTTATTGATTAGTAACAATATCACAACACCATGTGCTTAACAAGCGATGCATGAAGTACAGGTGTACAGTAATACCTCATTTAACGAAGCTTTGGAGAACGAATCCCGGTTATAACGAGGTTAATAAAGCCTCTTCAGTCAGCACAAAAATGCGCAGTTATCGGGAAAAATGCCGATTTAGATGGAAAATAGTATTTCGAAAAAATGTTCGTTTTGGGAAAATTTCATACATATACGAGTTTTGAAGATAAACAAATATTTGTTGTTTATTTTCAAAACGAAAAAAAAATTTCAATTTTTTTTAATATGTAAAAACACATTGTAGTATACCGACATTTTTTTTACAATCATTGTTTTTTTTTTGCAACAAATTGGAGTGTGATCAAATTTTGAAAACAAACAAACTCATAGACAATTTTATAGCAGTTTGATGTAGTTCTAACACAAGATAATGACACAAGGCATGAGTCCACAATATGATATGATATATTGTGCTGAAGTAGACATTTCCATCGGTAATATACACAGATAAAAAAAGTCTTTCTGTCATTATGAAATGAAAAATATGTAACAATTGGCTAATTATATTATGTAGCGTATTTATTTTGTGTCTCTTGTAAATCTTGTATCTCTTGTTTCTCTTGTGCCTCGAGTGTCTCCAGTGTCTCTAGTCTCTCTTGTGTCTCATATGTCTGTTGGGTCGCTGGTGTCTTTTTTGGCTCTTTTATCTCCTGTGTCTTTGTATCTCTTGTATTTGTTGTATTTCTTGTGTCGCTAATTTCTCTTGTATATTTTGAGTCTCTGGTGTCTCTTGCGTATCTAACATCTCTTGCGTTTCTTGCGTCTTCTGTGTCTCTTGTATCTCTTGGGTCTCTTGTGTCGTTTGTTTTTATATGTATCTTGTATCTCAGGTGCTCTTGTGTCACTTATTTTTTAGTTATTTTAATTTTTTTATTTTAAATTACACTAATTGTATTGTATTATTTTGATTTCATTATTTTTTATTATTATTATTTTAATCATATTTATTTTATTTTAATTTTTCTCTATTTTTATATTAGAGGCACTATTGAAAACCAGCAAACTGTACTTTAAGAGAAATCCTGAACTGTAACTGAGCAGTGACCTTTTCGTCAACAGAATCAATGATAAAAGAACAAAATATGTAATGAGTGTTGTAAAAAAACCTATTGATGAATAAACGTTTTATTATTATAACATTACTTTAATTCTTGTATCAAAATTCTAGATATATCCTATCCTTTAATACAATAAGATTGTAAAGGCCCTCCGATGTTTTCCACTGTGCAGTTAAAGCTAGGAAATAAGTTTCATCCTGTGTGTCTGTTTGCAAGTGTACATATACACATAAATGGGAGTGTGAATTGGAAAGGTGCCTCTAGGAGGACGAGGCCGATACCTCCAATACCTCCCCCAATACCTTCTCAATGTCTCCCCAATACCACCCCAATAACTCCCCAATTCCGGTGCAGCGCTGTGGCAGTGCGCGCAGTCAACTTCCCGTGTATATGAAAGAAACATGCTTAACGGTGTCTGCCGGAGGGCTAAACAACCACAGGACAATAATGATACATTAAATTTTATTGGACAATTTTTTTAAGTTTTTACCCTAAAGAGGTAGGTAATACGAATATATCTTAACGAAACGTGAAACAAAACAAGACATAGAAAATAAAAAAAAAGAATAACCGTCGCAACTGGGAATCGAATACAGGAACTGTCTTTCCGGAAAAATGTCTCAATCAACTTGGCTATTGGGCCCTTTTTTATACATCATTTTTGTCAATATTGCCTTCAATAAATTTTCCCCTTTTTTCTTACCTATCTTATTGAATGATTTTGCTATATTTTTGATAATCCAACCGTCCAGAGCCAGAGCGACTATGGCATTCACAATTGGGGTTTTTTGTGAAGTTGAAGGTAGTAAGGAGAGGAAGAATATTAGGATGAAGAAGGTGGAGAAGTACTTGGCTATTCAGATCTGGTCACCAAATACGGCAAAAACCATTTCCAGCAACGTTTCAATAATGAAAGACGGTCTTTCACCAGGGAGATACTGCGAGTTGAGAGTATTAGATCTACTCCGGAACATGCCGCGAAGAGTAAAATTACTAATTTCTGTCTTTAAGTTGGATTTGCTTTGATTTTGTGTAATTTTAAAAAATGGAACTGATTGTGGGAGCAATTTAGATAAGCGATAAAGTAGGCAGGTACCAATTTATTTTAATTCTAATTTCATTAATAATAATTCTATACTCGAAATTCGTAATTCTTTTGATAGTCAAATTGTCAAACATTTGATTGTTAAACAACAATACAGATATTGTTTAAATATTTCCGCTGATCCATTTCCACAATATTTACTAAATGAAATTAGGGGCAATAAATTCAGTTTATTTGAAAAGACGTTCGAGCACAATTAAAGCGTTAAAAACTCCATTGAATTTAACAATAAAGTACTTGAGATGGGTAACAAAATACGCGTCTCATCCTACAAAATCCGAAGGGCCGAGTGAAAACATTTAAAATTTAACTCCTAGGTCCCTTTTTGCGAAATAAGGCTCAGTTGGTTTTTCAAATGAAATACTGAACGCCTTGAGCCAGGGCCGGATGTACGAAATCTGGCGCCCTGTGCAGTAGATACCGATGGCGCCCCCCCCCCCTACATTTTTATTTTGATTAAAAATTCGTTCACCCCAATTTTTTTTTACACTAATTTATCAAATAAAATCAAGACATATAAAAGGTGTGACTTTTTCAAGTGACCTGGCGGTAGCTCTCACACTTGTTTTTTTTAAAGAGAGAATCGCCAGGAGCCCTATACTCTCTGAATCTATAGGGTGAACATAAAATTATGGTGCTATTTTAATTATTTTAGGAAAAACTCTTTTTGCAGGTTACGCTTTAAAATAATACAACGAATTGTTTGTTTGTGCCCGTACCATGATTTAAAATATAGATTACGAGACAATGCGGGTGGTTTCGCTGAACTTGGTCCATTAGACATTCTTGAGATTTACTGCGTTTATATATATACCCAACGCGAATATTAATAGAAAAAGCAAATACAAATACATTATCATGGCAACGTACAACACAAGAATAGCATCTACAGCTTCTGACTAATAAGAATATAACCTCAAATTTGTACCCTGCATTTCCCCTGTGTTGAGCGAACAAACACCATACAAACACTAAACACTGACGTATGGTATCAACGGCTCACGAAAGACGCTTACACTGACACCGTAAAATAACAAATCCAAAAAATCTAATAGATATTAATTATACATTTAACGAACTTCAAATAATATGTGAAATCAATGATGAAACTGTCAACACGTAACACGTTGCAACCTGCAAATCCTGCAAACCATGCGATGTTTTTGTTAATGGAATTTACTGAAGATTTCATAAGAAAATGGTCTTTAACTACCTTCTCCTAGAGACTTAAATCGTACAAAATAAAACAATAGCGAGCGTACGCTAACTAAAATTGTCAGCATTTTGAAAGGAGTGTAGGTTTGTTTAACTCTCTAGAACAAAAATACCGCGCTGTGATTGGTCATTGAATTTGGATCGCACCCATTCGTCGTAAAAGACGGTAAAAGATCTATGGAAAAATAGATCTTACGTTTAAACTAAATACATGGAATTTGTAAAAAAATTCTGTAACTGACTATAAATTCGTAAGCCGTTGATACCAACCTGATGGGTGCGCATTCTGTTTCTTTGGAAAGTGTTGCTAGAGCATAATAATTATTTCGTACTATGGGTAATTTTTTAACGATTCAATAATAAATTTTAATACAATATTTATTTTCTCACGGCGCCCCCTCAGAGTTGGCGCCAGGTTTTTTGCACGTTTTTGAACGTATGGCAGATCCGGCGCTGCCTTGAGCCGGGCAACCGAAGACGCTCAGTAGCAGGTATACTGAATTGAGCGGAAAACTCCCTGGTCCGATTTAAGAATATCGGCGACCAGAGTGGCTCAATGTTAGGAGTCTTCTTCTGAATAGGAAAGCAGGCGTTATGGATATCAACTTACTCCAACATATCATCAGATTTTACAACAAAATTTTGTCTGGACAAAATAATGATTTCGGTAAATAAAGGTTTGAAACTGGGATATCAAAATATGCTCATTAATAATGCAGATAATTATTGTCAAAAGATGAACCATTGATTTATCAATGGAATGATTATCATCATAGGAACCATTTTCTTTGTTTATGATAAAGAATCAATTTTTTTCTTATATTTTTTTATCGCAACAACAACTTGCAACCAAAGCATCCCACTATGATATTCTCTCTCTTGTTAGGTACACCTACCTGAGGTGCCTACCTTCTGCCGACAAACTAGCTCAGAATGGTCAGCAGAGCGGAGGAGACTGTCATCACCTGGGTTGTAGGATCTCTGTGGCGTTTGTGTGGCATCCCTGAAATAAGCTCAAATCCTACGGGCTGGGGGAGACAGTGAAACAAGTTAGCTACGGTAAATATCAGGTGTATTGGGTAGAATTCTTTCATAAACAACAATGATACATAATGCAGGCAAAGTTAGTACAGGGTAGCATCAATAATCCTATCTAATTCGGGTGAATTTGACCCTAAAATCTCTCTGGGGGCGGTCATTTATCTACGCGTTGAATTTAAAAGGAACACACGCAATAAAGAGGAATTAAATGGCTCAGGTTACTCACTGCAGCAGGTTGGTGGCTTGGAGATTGGTGAGGTGAAAGGAATTTAGCCGTACTTGGCATTCCCGCTAGTCACTATGGACGGGCACCGTCATGGCGGTCTTCTGGAATATTCCGGAACCGATCGGAATGGTTCACGCTACACGGGCACTCGCAGCGCTATCTGGGGAAGAATGGCCGCCGGCGGCTGGCTTTCAACCGCCGTCAGCGCGCGGCGCGCTAGCGGAGAGAAAGCGAAACTGTTCTCGCAAAGTATCAAATAAACCCAGATTAATATGTTGTTTAAACACTACATTATTATATAAAGGAATTGATTGGATAATTAATGGGATTGTCCCTTTAAAACTATGCCTTTATTAAATAAATTTGTTTGTCCAAGTTTGCCAACCCCTATCCCATCTCCTCGCCAATATAATTGCAGGATTCCACATTAGCAAAAGGTTGTCTACCCCGCAAGACGTTTACCGAAGGTAAATCACCGCGGCCCTATCCACCCCTGCATCCCCGCCCAAAGGGGAGGAAGGTTCGATAAATCTATTCGTTGACAACTTACCCTGACTCCTCCTACTTCAAATAAACTTTCCCCCATATAGCCAGAGGCCTTTTTGCAGTAATCAATTCACGAAATAAAAAGTCAGCCGTTAATGAGTTCAATAGGGAATCCGAAATCAGGAGAGACTAGGAAATTAGACTGGAGAAGGAAATTATTTCTGAAATTCGATTCAGTCAACAAATCAGAATTTGGATTTGAAAGGAAGTTATATGCCTTAAGGTTGTACTTAATATTTGTGCGGTTTTGCGGTCTGGGTGATGTGATTGATCAGGTTTCGGTTTTGGCGGCCATTTTGTAATGCGGTAGATTGCAAATGGCGGCGGTTGGAATTTGCCAGAGGGAAATCAATGTTGGTGTTTAATAAATTATTGTTCTGCGGAAATTAATTTTTAACGTCTTGGTTTTCAGTTGAATGTTTTGTAATGGATTTTCTTGAATTGTTAAATATTTTGGTCAGTTGTAACTTGTATTTTAGAAACTATTTAGATTTTGAAAGAAGGTCGAGGGGTAGATGGACTAAGGCTCTTGACTCGCAATCCAAAGGTTGCGGGATCGAATCCCGGTGCCGGCGCGGGCAAATAAATTTTATTTGATATGTTTCAAAGTGGTAGACACTTTTAGCATGGGTTGTTTAAAAAAATTTGACGGATTCATCAAATACTAGAAGTTAATTTTCACGTTCTGTGTAAGTTCTATTAAGGTTCTGTTATTACATATGATTAGGGTAGTTGCTTCATAAAACTGAAATAATCCCAGAACTTGTGAAAATCAACTTCAAATATTTGATGAATCCGTCAAATTAAAAAAAAAAAATCGTCCTGTATTATTCCACTGAAATATCATTTATTGAAAAACACCCTTGCCATATGTCATGTCGCCCCCTAGTGGTTCGCTACGTTTGATGATATAGCAGGGGTACCCGGGTTCACGGGGTGAGGTTTGTCTAGGTTTTTGCGGCGGATACGTTTGCACATCTACTGCGTGACGGGCCGGATCGGGAAAGACTGGTTGAGGGGAGACCTTTTGATCAATCCAACCCGATTTTCTCGACCCATTGCTTTATACCACAGTGGAATGGTTGGATTCATAAGTCGTAAAAACAATTTAATAAAATAAAATATTTTAGAATAGGTAATATGTAATGGCATTTTTTTAAGCTTTTAAAATAGTTCTGAATTTTTGTTAAATAATAACCTTTGTTCTGAATTTGCCAAAAACATTTTAGAAACAAATCATTCTTGTCCGTTTGTTTTGTTTTGTTTTTGAATTGTGATATCAATAAGAGGTTAAAAATGTACATACAAACACAATGTGTTTCAATTTACACACCCTCCCATAGCATCTCAGATGACAGAGGCCCTGATGGAAATTATTTTCCTGGGGGTCTCCTGTGTGGAGTTAATGAAAAAAATAATGGGTTAACAATTAACGATTAAGAAATTAGAAAAAAATATGTTTAGCCAAATAAATAATATTATTTTTCTTCTTCTCGTGCCCTGTCCGTTCAACGGACGTTGACTCTCGTGTTGGCAATTCGTACAGTAGACTGGCCAAACCACTGTCTCAGGTTTTTCAGCCATGAGGTTCTTCTTCTTCCAGGGCCCCGTCTTCCGGCAATCTTTCCCTGCATTATGAGATGCAAGATCTCGTAAAATATTATTAACAGCCAAATATATTTTTTTAAATAGACATTTTTTAAATTTATCATTGTTATTAAGACCACTTGCTTATTCTTTGATTATTTTGTGTAAATTTATAAAAGTTTTCAGTCTAAAATTCGTTTTATATTTTATTTTACATAATTGTTTTTTATGTTACCTTTAACTAATTAATCTCCATTCTTTGTAATGTTTTCGGTTCTACAGCTTCCTCTTTGTCTATACTTGTTGTTCTTTGGTCATTTTTGATAATTTAATTTTTATCATGATGAAGCAACTATTGGTTTCGAAACGTTTTGATTAAATGAAAATAAATCATTTAATGTACGCAAAATGATTTAATTAAATTAAACCACAAAGTGAATTAACGAATAGTGAAGAAGTTAATAACTTGCTAATACAGTCCTGTTTGGAATAAAATTCATAATAAATATAAAATCAAGTAAAAATGGTTTGGCGCTTGGCTGAACCCTTGTTGTGTACGCTAGTAACTAACCATCAGCTTGTAAAATAGATAATTAAAGCCTCGATGACACACGGCGAGTTACAAGCTACTATCTACTAAGTTTTAAAAGCGGGTAAATCGGCGAGTGAGATTGTCACGATGACACACAAAACTGTCCACTCGCTCAGAAGCGTAGGAAACTGAGGCCGCTGCTAGCGCCAGTAACAAGAATAACGACGCCTGCGTGAACTAATTCTTCAGATTTTTGACAGTCGAAATCAGCTGTTTATCGGAAGCCATGTTGGAAACATAAATAAACCAATCACTAGCAAGCGGAGCCAGCATGTAGGCGAGTAAAGTTGACGACCTTTCAACTTTTTTTCGTAGATTGTCAACAATCTGCTAGTCGCAGCTAGTTAGCAAGTAACACAATAACACTGGGCGAGTTTAACAGATAGTGAATTTCCCAGATAGTAGCTTGTAAACTCGCCGTGTGTCATCGAGGCTTAACCCAGCTGTTTATGTCTCATTGACAGTTGTGTGTTGATTGTTTTAATAAAGAACTCCAGTGAAAAATATTATGGGTTTAAAAAAATATAATCATATAGACCAATTAACGCTGATTCTGAATATATAAGTTTTATTTAATAATATTGAACACAGAGTTTTTAAAAAAATATTAAAAAGTCCATTTTTAATCGGGTCGTAAAAATAGTTGGCATTATTGAAATTTTAATGGTGACGTCACTGTTCGACGTGTCGTGACGTCACCGTAAAGTCAATGTATGGGAATGTACGATATGACACAAGCCATCGTATTAATTTATTCGTTTTTTTACATACTGTTTAAAGAGATTTAGTTATTGTGTTTATTGAAACATTATTTAGGCCTAAATAATGTTTAAAAAATAAAGGTATCTCTTATTAATTTATCTCTATTATTGAAAATGTTCAAAAACTACTGCACAAAAAAATGGTAATTCTTCTAGGGAGAATACTTCGAACAACGGAATTCAAAATGGAAGTCGTTGATCAGCTGATTGCCCGATTCCTATAGTATTTCTATAGGTGGTTTTCGGGGGATTTTGAAAAATTAAAAATTTGATTATTATTTTATTCTATTAAAACTAAATCTAAAAAAAATAATTATGCAGTTATTTAATTTAGAAGGTCATTCATTATTCGTTAAAAAAAATTAAAAAATTGGACTGGAGTTCTCTATTGTGTAGATTTCGTTCGCTGGCATTTTTTTATAAATACAATATGTGCTTTTAATCAGCCCCTCTTTTTACACGAAACGCCCAACGACCTAAGAGTGTTTTAGATCCCCGGGAGCAAGCGGATTATATTCCATATAGAGTTAAAGAATATTTCAAGTCATGTGAATGAATTGTCGAGTTGTATTAAATCACTTTTCAGTAAATACTATGAACCGCCTTGACTCGACAGTCATCTGCAAAACGTGCCGCCGATTCTCTCTCTAATTGCAAGTTTTCCGGGAAATGGATTTTGGAGTCCGACCGCTACTAACTGTACTGTCCTCTGACATTGATTCGACGGCGCTGCAAATCTGTATTGACAGTAACCTATTACCTGCTGCGGAATCAGTCTAGTGGATAATTCAATACACGGAGAGTTCTAGGACGACTGACAAATTGCACTGATGGTTGAACTGATACTGAACTTATCCAATTATTGATTTTATTCACTGGAAAAATAGAAAAATAACAAAACAGAACGGTAACCAAGCAGAAAAGTAACTAAACAGAACTGTAACAAAACAGAAAGTAGATGGGTTTATCGATCGACCGTGCAAGAGCTCCTGGGGAGACAAGCACATGAATTCTTAAAAAGATTAATGTGAACGAGGCAATGTCATTTTTAAAATTTTATTTCGAATTGATAGTGTTAAATTTGACTTAATTTTATCCAAAACATCAGCCTTACTAAAAAACCCAGTGAAAATTTTATTCAATTGACAAACGGCCGCGGATGTGAAACATTACTAATTAAAAATTTGTTCTTTGAAAGAAATACACGTTGTTTACACGGCCTGAGAGGGTAGTTTATCTCTGTTTGAACGATTGATCTCCGAACGATATTTGTAATTTTTCCATAGTATTTTGAATGTTCTATATATTTCTTATTTTTGAAGGTGTTGTAAAAACAAATACCATTTATGAAAACTAGATAAAATTACCTTTTAGATTTGTGTATTTGAAATACACTTTAGTTTTCAAAAACTGACATATTTTAAGATTCAAACTCGGAAAAAAATGTAAAAAAAATACTTACCAAAACATGTTTGACCAAAATGTAGAGAAATTAAAAAAAAATCAAAATTTAAAAAACACAGTCCTTTTATGTAATAAATTTGAAAGGAAACTATCACCTTACTTTTTCCTCGTGCATACAATAAAAAAATAATAAAAAGTTTTTTTATTGCCAAAAAAATTATTTAGAAATAATACTGACATTTAAAACAGGTTTCTTGCATCTCTAAAGACGTTAATTTCTTTGATACGTTTACGAACATATGTATTAGATATTAATATTATAAAAAATTATCACTTTTAAGAAATTCTCTTAAAATAAAGATCTTAAAATGTAAATTTTATCTTTTATGTAACCTATAAAACAATATTCTGACAGTTCAACTTTGAAAGTACGACGTTTGTACAATAACTTGATTAAATTGATGTAAACCACACAAATAACACGGTAAATATATCAGTTATATGAATAGAACAGTAATTTCGTCACTACAATAGAAATTATTAAGTAAAATCACAATATGTAACAAAATTTTCGACATCCCGCCTGATCCGGCCATAAACACACCTGGGCTTGGTTTTTCAAGCTGTGTTTTCATCGCGGGCCGTTGATGCGCACGCGCGCCAATAATGCCCCTGGCGGAGAATAATTAAAACAACATTTTTTCCAAGTAAATTATAACCATATACGACGTTGTCAGATCTTTAAGCATTAACAGCGTGTCCAAGTAAGAAAGCTTATTGGTAATAATCCATAACTAAATACAAATATTTTTAAAAAACTACAGGCCACCTCAGAACAGGAAATCCTAGTGAGGAGGTCTGCGAAAAAAAAAATGAATCTATACTTATACTATACATTATACGTATATGTACAAACCTTGCTATTGAAACTAATAATAAATAATGTTATTGCAATAACACAGTTGATCGGTCGCGCTGTGTTTTTTTTAGTAAGGCTGTATGTGTTTCATTATAACCGCCAGTTTTTATTCTCTGTCTTGATCCCACTGTCTCTCTTTGTTGTATCATAATTTAGTGTCAGTTAGTTTTAGTTAGGTTTTAGAAAATGAGTAATTCATCAATTTCAGCTAATTCAAGCAATTTGTCAGTTATATCTAAACACTCTGTAGCATAAACCAATTGGTGGGACGTATGTAAGTATAGATTATTGGTAGTATGGAATGTGGTTGGGCAGTTAATTTTTCAGTTATCTTAGGTTAGGTTGTTCAACTTGCATGTTTTATTAATTATTGAGAAGATAGGCATTTAACTACCAACAAATCGTGTGATTTTAGAGGAAATTTTCATTTTAATTTATTAAATAAGATAAAATTATTTGACCCAATGTACTCGAGCACCCCTCCTAAGTCATCAAATGTAGCGAATCACTAGGGGTGAACTGTGGCAGAGGTGTTGGTTATCCAGTAAATGGCATACCCATACTCGCCTCCCAAATTGTGAATTATCATGAACATTTTATTTTATTTTATTTTATTTTATTTGGAAATCGTCACGAAGTTCGAATCCACTTCGATCCAATCATTACTTCTTCGCCTAATTTGTCAGCTAGCACCAAAACCCCCTGTGGAAGTAGACTGATTGGTTGGTCGTGTGGAAGTATGGACTGTATACACTATACAGTATTCAGTATATATATATATATATAGTAACGAGCAGGGCAGATAAAATCCCTGGTTCCACATTCCACAGAGTTGGAAGTTGTCCCGCCCGCGTCAGGCCTCGTAAATCATTGCGGACAGATCTGATGCAGTTCCGCGGTGGTTGGCCGATATTTCAAATATCAAATGAATCGACGTACAGCGGATAAATATTTGATTTTAAAATTAAGTTTACTTCTAAAAGGAATGTTTTTGGTGATCGTTCATTGGAAAAAGTATTTTTTATTTATTTTATGTATACTTTATTTGTTTAGTGTTAATAATTAAAAAAATACAAATTAAGCGTGGTCCTCCATGGTAGAATTTTAATTCGAGGCTCAAATACCCAACCAAACTGAATAATTACAATGAAAAGGTATGGCGGTTAAATAATTTCTCAAATAATTTGGGCAATTTTGTTAAAAAATATGTTGTTATGATGGGTCCCTAACATGTCCCAGGCCAGCTCACAGCAGAGACAAAAGTACCCTCTATTCCAGGGGCAGGTCGCACGAATGCTTCAGAATTCTCTCTCTCTTCCACGGGCGTCTGGGAAGTGCACTCTAGGAAATACTCCTGCCGAGGCAGATTAACAACAGGGTTGAGTTAAATAGATTCATGTATTGCAAATTCAAAACACAGTACATAGGTCATTACAGTACAATTCAATACAAGAAATGCATATTACACAAACCTAGCTATCGTGTTTATACCTCATGATCTCTGAAAACGAAACTCTCTGAGTGATGGCTTTGCGCGTGAGTTTACAGTCTATCGTTACGGACACAAACAAAAGAGGGATCAATTGTGCAGCTTACATGGTGGTCGGGGACCTTCGTCTTCCGGGTTCAGCAGGGCACTTCCCCGAGTCTAGGACAGGACCCGTAGTTCACACGGGCATGGCAGAATACCAGCACTAAAACCCGTATGTACTTCAATTAACATCGCAGTTGTAATTGCGTTCAATTCGATCGACAGAAGTTTAGCCGCGAACTCGGCGGTTCGGCCCGAGGAGCGCGACGTGCGTCCAAGGCGGCTTGCAATTCTCGACTGTGTGCGCGCGTTGGTGCGCGTTGGTGCGCAGAGGGGAGAGGAGGTAGGAAGCAGGGAAGCAGGGAAGCAGGGGGGAGCGGGGTGTTGTTGAAACTGCCGCGCTGATTTTAGGAATTTGAATTCTCTGTCGTTTGTGTGGCGTACCATAACACTTCCCCCCGCGCTTGGAAAAAAAGCGACGTGGCAATGGAGCTGTAGGAAAAAAAATCCTCTTAAGCTTCCATCGTGGTTTTTGAGAGATTGCCTAGCTAGAACATACAGTTTATGCTATAGTTTAGGTCACAATGTTTGTAGGGAATGGATGGGGGTACATACAATGTTTGGAAAAGACAACTTGGGAAAAGTACATGGTGTAAAACAACATACAAGGTTATGCAATTGAGAGATAACAATACACATGGTTATGCAATTGAAAGAATGACAATACACATGGTTATGCAATTGAAAATAATAATACACATGGTTATGCAATTGAAAATAATAATACACATGGTTATGCAATTGAAAGAATGACAATACATTTGTACAAGAGAAGAGATTCTAAGGTTTCATTGGTCTGGGAGCTAAGTTTGCGAAGCGTGGATTTGTTTGGTTTCGGAGGATTTCGAAGAAAAGGACGTGGTTTCACAGATTCTAAGGATTACATTATCACTGTAATCAGACCCATTTGAGATAACACTCAGGAGTACACTTAGGCCTTAGAAAACACTTGGTTTGGTCGAAGACGTTGAAGTTCACGAAGTGGAGACTGTGGTTGCTGAGCCGCGACTATGGTTACAGAGGTCATTGAAGAGAAGAATCCAGTATCTGCAGACATGCCAGTACGAATCCTAGGTGTTATTATGGTAAACACGGATCGTATATAATGGTTATTGAAGCATAATGTAGCTCAAGATAACTTGTATTGGTACGCATTCAGCGAATACTGGTGGGTCAAGGTAATGATGGTTTACACATGACGATGTATGCGTCACTGCATGACAGAGCAAGAGACGGCAAGGTTGGCATTGATAGCAAGAGTAAGAACAAACCTAGGAGCTAGCGTGCCCAGAAGGTAGTTTAGAGTGTCATAATGTATAGTGGGACAACTCAGCTTGCTGTGGCACGACAAGACAACATACATATGAGCGGTATGGTCTGTGCTCTCAGGAACAAATGCGTAGAAAATGGCAGCAGGAGGGACCTTGTAACCACAGCGCGTGCTGTCAGGAAGTGAAGCTCAGCTTGGCTGTCGGTGATGACATCCGCCTGGGCTTCTTTTTAAATCCGGGAGAAATTATTATTAGAGCAAAATTCTTGAAGTTTACCTGCCTAGGGACCAATGAAGAAAAGGTTTGGAGAGAAACAAAATGTGTCCAGATAATGAAATAAACGAAATTTTAACCACCGACCCAGAGAGTGACGAAGAGAGAGATTCCTAACTAAATTGTGATTACATGAACATTTTCCTTTTCCAGGATGACTTGGCGCTTGCCGAGTGACAATATGTCTTGGTTAAAAAACAACCGGCCCTCTATGGCCTATGTTAACATAAGATGGTAACATTTTCGTAGAACTTCAAAGAACAAGACAAAGAATCGTGAACTAGTCACGGCAAAGGGAAACCAATTCATGAATAAAGGTTGTCAAAAGGAGACAGACGGTACGCCAAGTGCATATCGTACATATCCAACATTCATGAATGTGTTTCGTAGAATTGAGAAAGAGAAAAAAAATGGTGAGACATATGCAGAGATTGAGGGGGAAAACCTGTAGATAACCGGACAGTTACCTATTCGAACTCCAAGTGAGGGCGAAATATGGTCAACGACAGATTTTTCACTTCATAACATAAGTCTGAGAACAAGGGTGAATGGGGGGAGGAGGGGAGAAGGGAGACGAGTTACGAAATGTGCTAGAGACTGGACTAATTTCCAATTCAAACTCTATGTGAAAATGAAACATAATCAACCAGCAGATTTCCGGACTCTTTACATTTATCACAAAAGGGTGAGGAGGAATTTGAATACACATTATAACAAAGAGGCTAATCTTTCGCGTGTATTGGGCAAAAGATTAGGGGTCGTTTTTAAAACTTCTACATGATTGTGAGAAAAGACAGACCCTTGCTCCAATTTCACAAACCTGGGGATTTTCTTATTCGTTCTCCAGACAACGAGTTAGGTGGTTTTGTGCTCAATCGATTAACTCCCCACAGCACTATGCCCCATAATTGACAGTGAAGCTGAAAACTAGTCCTTTTGGGATAGTAGATATTCCTGGGCTTCTTTCCTTTTGCAAAGAAGTAAAAAAACAGGAAGTCCACGGGCATCGGCGTTGAATGACAACAAAGGGTTGTGGACTACATTTTGTAGATCGCACACAAAAGGTTTGATATTATTTTCGTTCGCACGACTCATGGTAAGTGTTTTAACGTCTCCACGTATAGTGTACAAAATATGTAAGTACATACAAGATATAACTCAATTATAGACAGAAGTCAAAGAGTTTATACAATGCAACTTAAAGAAGATGGCAAAGCCGATATTATGTCGTTCACACGAATCACGGTAAGTGTTTTAACGTCTCCACGTATAGTGTACAGAGTTTATACACAATTATACATAAAAGCGGTACTCACGGCAAATAAATGACGCACGACCAGAACAGGTTATACAAAAAGGGTGGTACTCATGACAAATATGTCACACGACCAAAATAGAATGTACAAAACGGTACTCATGACAAATATGTCACACGACCAACTCAATAACATTTAGCTATGAGCAAAAGTGATTATGACGAACTTCTCGTATTGTGGCAGGTATTTTAAGGATCCCTCCTATAATGTAACAGGGTTGCGTTTAAATACAACACAATAAACGTTAACAATGCTTGTTTTAACACAGTATATGAAGATTTGTTAGATTAACTAACTCCGTAGCCCAGGAGCGTACGATAGAATAACAAGGAGGTAAACAATTTAATGTCACTTCGTATGTTATAAAGGCGGGGTGGTGACAGAGTACATTTCTGTTTAAACAAAGACAGGCCTATATGGTTTTACATACTGTCTATTGTAGCAACTTCAGTGGGGACAAACAAAAGGGACCAATTGTGGTTTTACATACCCTTTGTGCAGTTACAACATACCAGGTTATGTGCAATTTAGGTTGCAAATACTTGGTTAAATGGCGAAACAAGAGTTGAATGCCTATGTTTGCAAAACGATGATCAAACAAAACATTGATGATTTACGTTAAACTGCGGTTATTTATGTACGGAAATCAGGGCTGCCGTTAGGTTTTATTAACCTTTTCCGTCAGGGTTGAGGCATGGAATACAAGACATACATGTTGTGAAGAGGGGCAAGTCGAGGACTTCTCATAACAACAAAAGACCGAGTATAAGGTTTTACGTACTTTAGTTGAAACGAGCCCAAGAGGATTTGTATAAGGGTGGAAAGACCAATTTAAAGGCTTTTCCTTTATTTATATACATATGATTTCAAAATGGACGTGTCAAAATCCAATTTGTTAGCAAAAAGCTCGGGTAGGACGCCATCAATTTTTTAACATTTGAGAAAAATTGAAAACTACTATACACAAGGAATGTGATTATGTGAGTAACCACTTATTTTTACCACTATGAGTAAAATATGGAGCATGTTAAGATGGTTTACTAGTCCTGGGTCGTGATTTAACGCTTTGGAGTTTACCAAATCCGATTTTAGAACGACGCTCCAGTACTTACAGAACATAAAAAGAAAAAAAAATTTTTTTGAAGAGATTCCTTCCGATATGATGAAAAAACAACAAACAAAATGGTGAAAATTACAATATTGCATTACATAGCAAAGCGTGCCATGGCATGAACGTTGCGTAGTGTGAGGGGTTGAGAGGCAATGATTTGGGTTCATGACTTCCCAAACACTGTGACTCGAGGGGTGTTTCTGCTCTAAAGTGATCAATTTTGGAACAGGTGAGAAAAAAAATAAAAAATACAAAAACGTGTGAAACAAAAATTGCGGTGGTTGCCAATTCACGAACATGAACGGGGCAAACTACACCGTGGAGTGTACATAAATTTACAAAAATGATTCTTTTTTAACAATATTCGTTTCATTTCAAAGTTTGTGCACGATTAAGATCAATTGTAAACAGATTGTATAAACTAAAATTTTTTGTTCCTCTCTGCACACTTCGAATAATTTATTTATCTCTAGCTGAATCTGTTATAAGGTATGGAATAACAGCTTGGGGATTTTCTTGTAAAACAAATATAGACCATGTTCAATCAGTGCAAAATTCATTGGTTAAATTATTAGCTGAAAAAAATTTATACAAAGAAAGGCATAATATTCCATACTTTTATCAAAGTCTCAAAATTCTTTCAGTGAGAGCAATTATGTGGTACAAAATTATATTTCAGCACATAAATAACCCTTTATATATAAACAGGCTGGAACACAACCATAATACTCGTTTTAACTTTAATGAAGGACTAATTGTACCTAAACATACAAATAAATATGGACAAAGAACGTTAAATTACATGATTCCCAGTTGTTTAAATATGCTTCCAGCTGAAATTAAAAACTGTACCCAAAACAAACAATTAATGAACTTACTGAAGACTTGGCTTATGGAAAGAATTCATTTGTATTAGCTTACAATAACATATTACTTATTCTAAAGACTTTAAAATTGTTATTCATGTTTTCATATATTTTTTTTTTATCTAAGTATATTTCTGTAAAAAATTTAATTTTATCTTATATCTATAATTGTAAAAATGTATCTACTTAAGTATATTTCTGTAAAAAAAATTAATTTTATTTTATATCTTTAACTGTAAAAATGTAACTATTTAAATCTCTATAATAAGATCTTTATTGTAAAGAACCCGTTAGACAAACTGCTAAAAAGTAGTTTTACGGGACTTTTTGTCTTATATTTGTAAAATGTATAAAATAAATAAATAAAAAAAAAAAAAAAAAAAAAAATCAACGAAAGGGTGGACATGTAATTGACACTTTACACGCCGGTCATTGTAAGACTTGATGTGCTTACAAAAAGGTTGTGGTGATACACACTGGATCATTTTGAGTTTGCTGAGATAGTGGGGGCAGTTTTACTTGACTCCTCACTTCCAGTCTTTGCAATATCCTTAATATGGTAATTACCAATGTGTTTTCCAGAGGAGTCAGACAAAGAGTACACTAGATCTGATATCTTTCTTAGAACTTTGGCCTTCACGAAACGTGGTGCCAGCTTGGCAGAGAAATACATGGCTCCTTGGGAAAGTGTGTTGTTTTTTCTCCAAACTATGTCTCCTATATTGAAGGTGACATGTTTCCTACGTAGGTTGTATCTGTCCGCACTCTTTTGATGAGCCAGGAGTAAAGCATCAGTGACTTCACTGTAGATGGCCGACAGTTCTTCCAGACGATGGGCATAGTCCGCGGTAGGGTTGCTTGTGGCGGCAATTGACGTAGGAAAGTTTGTGTCCCTATGTAGAGAACCGTGAACAACTTGTTCCATACCATGTTTTAAGAAGAAAGGTGTGTAACCAGTGGCCAGGTTAACAGTGTTGTTCATAGCAGCCTGAATTTTATCTAGGTTTTTACACCAAGTACGTTGATCTTTATCAACTAGAATAGCCAGAGCTGTGTTGATTGTCTGGTTGTAACGTTCGACAGTGTTATTTTGCGGAGTATACAAGGTATTATAGTAAATGTCCTTGATTCCGTATTTGGCAAGAAAATCTTTGAATTCTTGGGCAATAAATTGTTTTCCGTTATCAACTATTATGGTTCTGGGTGTTCCGTAAGGTATAAAAATGTGTTTTTCCAGGAGTTTGATGATGGCGGACGCGTTGGCTCTTTTTAAAGGGAAGATCCAACAGAATTTAGTGAAAATATCCACTACACTAAGTATGTGCATGTGTCCGGCATAACTTCGAGGAAAAGGTCCGACGAGGTCCATTGACAATGATTGTAGGGGTCTGTCGGCACGTTTGGGATTACCCATTAGGCCGGCAGGTGCTGCCGTGCTATGTTTATAAGCTTTACAAGTTTCACATTTAGAGATGTAATTGCGAATTTGCTTAAAGAGACCAGGCCAGTAATACTTCAAGGCGATCTTTTTATACGTCTTGAAATTTCCTGGGTGTATGGAGTCGGGAGCACTATGATTGTCAATGATTATTTGTTCTCTACCTTCGAGGGGAACGACAAGTTTCTACGAGTAATCTTCGAGGATGGATAGTGGTACCTTGCAATTACGGTATAGTTGTCCTTCTTTTATGATAAAATTAGGAAACTTTTGTTGGTTATTTTTACAACCTTCGAAGATTTTCAAGTACCATTCATCTTTTGTAGATGGAGGGGGGGCAATTGTGTCAACATTTAATGAAGCTAGTTCAATTCTTGAAAGGGCGTCGGGAACAATATTGTCCGCGCCTTTACGGTGAACAACATCAAAATTGTATTGAGACAAACGGGAGGACCAGCGAGCGAGCCTACCGGAGGGATTACTTAAAGAGATCAACCATTTCAAACTACTATGGTCTGTGACTACAGTAAATTTGCTACCGTCTATGTAACCGCGGAAATGGTGAACAGAATCCAATACAGCCAATAACTCTTTTTCGGTAATTCCGTAGTTTTTCTCGTGTTTGTTTAGTGTACGGGAAAAATACGCTACAGGGTGTTCGCCATCTGGGAATTCTTGAGTAAGGACTCCACCGATTCCTACATTGGAGGCATCCGTGTGGAGGGTAAAAGAGAGTGCAAAATCCGGGCAATTCAGAACGGGAGCTTTTTGAAGGGCATTTTTTAAAGTTGTGAACGCTTCTTCAGCTTCGACAGACCATCGGAAATTGCTGACACCTTTACGAATGCCGGTAATTTTATTTAAGGGGGCTGCAATAGTGGAAAAGTCTTTGATGAATCTCCTGTAGTAACCTGCAAGTCCAAGGAAACCTTTGACTTCCTTCGCGTTTTTGGGTCGGGGAAAATTTGCCATGGCTTCCACCTTAGCGGGGTCTGTTCTTAGACCTTTTTCGTCGACAATGAATCCCAGATAACGTAGACGGGACTTACAGAATTCAGACTTCTTCAAGTTGATGGTTAAACCAGCGAACTTGAGTTGTTGGAAAACTTTTTCCAGCATTAATAGGTGTTTTTCAAAGGTATCGCTGACGATGATGAGGTCGTCAAGGTAACAAAACAGGCTATTATCGACTTCAGGACCGAAAAGTTTGTCCATCAGTCTTTGTAACTCGGCGGGGCTGTTTTTTAGACCAAAGGGTAATCTTTTAAAATGGAACATTCCCCTACCAGGTACAACGAAAGCAGTTTTTTCGCACGATTCTGCGTCCAAGGGTATTTGCCAAAACGCTTTGCTGAGATCGACAGAAGAGATGAACTTGGCGTTACGCAGCTTGTCTAAGGTTGCGTGAACGTGAGGTAAGGGATACGCATCAGCTTCCGTGCAAGAGTTTAAACGTCTACTGTCGAGACAGAAACGTGCAGAGCCGTCTTTTTTAGAAACCAAAAGAGTTGGGTTGGTCCATGCACTTCTGCTGGGAACCACCACACCCATTTTTAACATTTCGTCAAGTTTGTTTTCTAAAAGTTTAAGTTTTTGGGGGACTAAGTTGTAATAACGTTGCTTGATGGGTGGGCCATTGGTTTTGATATGGTGTTCCACCAAATTTGTCAAACCTAATCCACATTTTTCGAAGGATATTGATTCGAATTTATTGACCATTTCCTTTAGTTGGAGAGCCTGGTCCGTGCTTAAATTTTCGTGAGGTATTATTGTGCGGATCTCACTAATTTGAGCGGCAGTGGAGGTTTCGCCAAGAGTATTAAATACTTGGGGAGCAACATTGAATGCCTTCCAGAAGTCAACGCCAAGGATGAAATTCTGGGATATAGAGGGCACTATTAGAAAATTGATTGTAACTATTTTATTGTTACAATTAATTGGCAGGGCAAGGGCACCGATGACCGGTTGGGAAACATTATCCGCAGTTGTCAGGTGTGTCGATTGGGGCGAAATTCTAAAATCACTGTTAACAAAAGGCAAGTGAGCATTGTTGCCAAGACAGCTGATAGATGCCCCACTATCAAGTAATCCGGAAAAGGTCACATTGTTAACAGAGAAAGAAGCATAGGGTCTCCCATCTTTAGCTTGTTTGCAACAAACCGAAGAAACATTTAAGGTCTGGTTAAAATACTTAATGTGTGCTAACCAATCAGTCCATTCTTTAGACCTTGGTTCAGAATGGGTGCCTGAGAGGTTATTATTTAGTTTTTTGGCCTCTTCATGTAGAAATTTGGTGGGGGCTTGGAGGAATCCACCTGAGGTCTGACATCGCTTGGGTTTTGTAACCTTTCCATGTTGTGCCTTGATTTCTTGAAAATGTTGCGCAGTTCGTCGCGTGGAGGAGAGCGGTCCCTAGAGTGATGCCTCTTGAAAGTTCGGGGTTCCTTGGATTCCAGAAACCTCGCTTGCTTGAAACAAGTAGTGGCCAGATGGCCTACTTTTTTGCAAAAAGAGCACATTTTTTTGTTGTCGAATTCTGGTTTTAAACCAGACGAACGGCTTGGCACAACTACATTATTTGACACATTCTTTATGTTCTTCCTATCCTGGTACGATTCCAGAAGGAGACAGACTTCGTTTAACTGGGCCAGGGATGCAATTTTCTGCGAGGTGATGATGTTCTCGTATTTGCTTAAAAGGCCATCAGTTATGACTGGTAATAGTTCAGCTTCCGAAACGGGATGTGAAAGCTTGATGTTAATGGATTCAGCCCTTTCTATGAATGTAGCTACAGGTTCATTTACCAGCTGTTTAATAGATAGTAAAGATAATTTGATCCTGTGCTGGGCTTCTGTTTTTCCGAAGCTCGAGATTAGGGCAGATCTGAGTTTATTCCAATCTTTGCATTTAGTTTTTTGAATGCGGTGCCAGGGTATCAATTCTGGGGAGATGAGTTCTATGAAGTTTTTTCGTAGAATCTCGAATGGGATATTTTTGATTGTAGCCGTTTCTTCGATACGGTCGATGAAATCCAGCACATCGGAGACGCCATTATATTTGACTTTCCAAGAGGATAAATCGTAAGTTTTATCTTGTGTCAAGGTGGGTGCGATGTCCTGTTTTACCATTACTTGCGGCATAGGTTCTTTGTTAGGAACAAGATTATCCAAAACTTGCGTAGCCGAGCGTGAATTATTTTCGCTTGAGGGGGCGAGGTTTATTCTCTTAATGTACTTTTTGTTAAATAGAAGTGCATAAGCCTTTAATGTAGATTTAGATTTGCTTGGTGGCGAGAGTCCTCTATCCCTTAAAGCAGTTTGTAAGTGAGTTTTGGATAAGTTATGCACGTTGGGAATGATGCCCAAATTGGATGGTGCCATAGCTTGATTGTTTTCCATTGTGAGTTTCCCGGGAGGTGAAAAAAATTTTGCCAGGGGTTTCCTTTAGTAAGTGCAAAATTAATTTTGTGAGGCACTTTTCACTTGGTAATCACTGGTTGGCACTTCTAAAATAGTTATAGAAAACTGTATTTTATGCTACAATTTGGTATATATGACACCAGAATTTTTGTCAAAGGAAGGCACAAGAAAAAAAATTTTGCGTGGAAAGACCTTAGTAGTAAAGGTTTCTGTGTTTCACTGACCACTTTTGAGAAACTGTGAAATTCACAAGTATTTATTTATTTTTTGAAAAATTTTGCCAGGACTGACCTTTAGAAAACGGCTTTTTTATTTTTCACAAATCACTTTGCACTGAGAAGGGCACTAAAATTCACAAAAGGCACTCTTTTGGCGAATAAGAACAAACTTCCGGATGAAAATAACTGAATATGGGATTTGTTACGTCAACCACATTAAAATTATTTTATTTATTCATGGAACCAATCATTGGTTTTATTATTATTTCACTTTTCTTTATGTAGGGAAAAAAAACACAATTCACTTTACACTTATGCTGAAAAAAAAGCGGTACCTATAATGTAGAATGGGGAAAGAAAGTCATTATTTTGTCCATTTAGTGAAATATAAATTATGCTAATTTAACAGACGTAAGTGGGTCAATTGGTATATTGTGCAGAAACAGCAAAAAAACGTAAGTCCGAAATTTTGATTAAGGAATTCGCAAAATAACTAGGGTTCCAGAATCAAATTTATAATAATCATTTCCGTTGCTAACCGGTTCAGTCATAAAAAGGTGATTTGATTATGAACGCTGCATAGCAACAGTTAATTATTTCGTTCCGACGGGTTCTTCGTTGGAATTTTTGGCGCGGGACAAAAGCATTTGCGCGCGCAATCCAGAGAATAGGTATTTACCGCGTGGAACATTGGACCGTTGGCGTTGGTTTGGCGCGAAGCTATTGCCGCCCGTTGTTTGTGACGCGTGCGCAGTCAGATTCGCGGTTTAATGCTAGCGTCCTTTAGTTGCTTCAAAATGGCCGTGTTTACAATTGCGGCGTGATTCATGGTTTCAATCAGATCTGTGTTATGGATCCAATTTACACATAGGTTTCTGTGGTTTTTTCACAGAATTCACTGTACACTGGGTGTAGAATATCAAGGTATAATTAATGTTCACAAAACAATTCCTGTACAGGGAGGATTTCGACAAGTTGCACCCCGCAAAGCGATCGGGATAGAGAAAAAAAATTCCGAGGCCCCACGCTATGGCGACAGTTGTTATGATGGGTCCCTAACATGTCCCAGGCCAGCTCACAGCAGAGACAAAAGTACCCTCTATTCCAGGGGCAGGTCGCACGAATGCTTCAGAATTCTCTCTCTCTTCCACGGGCGTCTGGGAAGTGCACTCTAGGAAATACTCCTGCCGAGGCAGATTAACAACAGGATTGAGTTAAATAGATTCATGTATTGCAAATTCAAAACACAGTACATAGGTCATTACAGTACAATTCAATACAAGAAATGCATATTACACAAACCTAGCTATCGTGTTTATACCTCATGATCTCTGAAAACGAAACTCTCTGAGTGATGGCTTTGCGCGTGAGTTTACAGTCTATCGTTACGGACACAAACAAAAGAGGGATCAATTGTGCAGCTTACATGGTGGTCGGGGACCTTCGTCTTCCGGGTTCAGCAGGGCACTTCCCCGAGTCTAGGACAGGACCCGTAGTTCACACGGGCATGGCAGAATACCAGCACTAAAACCCGTATGTACTTCAATTAACATCGCAGTTGTAATTGCGTTCAATTCGATCGACAGAAGTTTAGCCGCGAACTCGGCGGTTCGGCCCGAGGAGCGCGACGTGCGTCCAAGGCGGCTTGCAATTCTCGACTGTGTGCGCGCGTTGGTGCGCGTTGGTGCGCAGAGGGGAGAGGAGGTAGGAAGCAGGGAAGCAGGGAAGCAGGGGGGAGCGGGGTGTTGTTGAAACTGCCGCGCTGATTTTAGGAATTTGAATTCTCTGTCGTTTGTGTGGCGTACCATAACAATATGTACATTTTTTGCATTTAGCTTTATCCATCTTTATTTAGAAAACTATTATAACGCCTAGTAAATATACGTACGAGTATATCTCTACATATTATAAATTAAAGTCCTCCGCGTCGTCTGTCTGTCTGTCTGTTCGCGATAAACTCGAAAACTACTGAACGGATTTTCATGCGGTTTTCACCAATAGATAGAGTGTTTCGTGAGGAAGGTTTAGGTTTGTAATTTGTCAAGGATTTAGGTAAATTGGTTGAAACATAACGATAATTGTTAGAAGTGTCGGAAAAAGTCGAGCCGCCTGGTAGCTTTCATCGAAAACGCTGCCTAATCCTTTTGGGATATGAAAAAACAATGCATGGTGGGATATTCCTCTTTTATAGATCTACAAAAAAGTCCACGAAGACATATATATCTATCCTTTACGGATAGCTTACTATACCCATTCTATCTTCTAAAAAAATGGTCACGTACATTGCGGTAATTGAAAAATTATTTAGACGGATACTTACAGTATTAATCCTTATTAATTTAAATACGTGAGTTACCCCAAGCATTTCATGCACATTATTATAATCTTTAACACCATCTCTACGTAGTAGATGCCGTTGTGTTTTATTAGCCACAGCAAAGCGTGGCCGGGTCAGCTAGTTTAATAATAAAGAAATGTATGTTGTATGCATAGGGGCGATTTTATTGATTTGGGTTTTAAATTATAAAATATAGGACGTAAAGAATTAGATTTTTCTTACGATTGTTAAAAGAAGTTTTTGACATTATTTTGTGGCACGGTTCAAATCGCGTGGTTCGCAAATAATAATTTTTTTTTTACTTTAGCCCCCTGGGGAAAATAATTCCCATCACGGCCTATATCGTCTTTGGGGATGCTGTGAGGGGGTCTTTTATAGGAAAGGAAGGAGGGGAAGTTCTGGGAAGGAAAAAGGTTCGAGAGGTGGGTCGGAATCTTTAGTTTAGTGCGTTCAAGAGTGACGGACGTATGAATCCATACCTCCCTCTGCGGTGCTAGGCGATATTCCCAGAGTCGTGCTGGAAAGGTTAAAACGTCTCTCACAACCAATCTCTGCCACGCAGTTGGTAGGTAGACGCATCCGCCGCCAAGACAAGGAAAAACCTCACATCACGATCCCGGGCCCACCTGCTTAGTCACCAAACGTAACGAATCACTCGGGGTGACCTATGGCAGAGGTGTTGGTTATTCAATAAATAAGCAGTACCCATACCCGCCATTTCATTTATCCAGTTTAATCACAGGATACCATATTTGTCCCAACTCACATAGTCTCATAAAAATCGTTGTCTCCCTTACTATCATGGAGAGACATATGATATAGACGACCTCCGTAGTCCAGTGGCTAAGACTCTTGACTCACATTCCGGAGGTCGCGGGTTCGAACCCGGCATGCGCAAATAAATTTTATTTGATTAATTTGTGTTATTTCACAATTAATTCATTTAAAATAATATATAGTATATTTGCGACATGTTCCAGAGTGGAAGATACTATTAGTATCGCCCTGGTGTAAGACCACCATTCAGAATTGAAACGTTGCTTGAAAATGTGACCAGATCTGAATAGCCAGGTACTTCCCAACCTTCCTCTTCCCCACCTCCTTCCCCTCCCCACTACCTTCAGCCTCACATCATACCCCAATTGGGGATGCCATAGTCTCACTGGCTCCAGACGGGAGCAGTTGAGATTCTTGTGCGGTATTCACTGTAAAATAAAAAAAAGATGGTATTGGAAAGAGAAAATAACACGCTGTGTATTCAAATGAAAAAATGAATCACAAAATAATTAAAATGTACACCTTTATGAAACAAAAGTATTCGACCGCAATTTGAAAAAAAAACTTTGTAGTTTTTTGATTATTTATTTTTACATGAAACGACAAAAGTTAGGTGACAATAACTTTTGTTACACATTTTTCTAATAAAATATGTTTGTTTGTGTGTTTTTTTTCGTTATCAGCAATTTTAGTTAAAAAACGTAAGGTGGGCCATTTTTAAAACTTTTTAAAATTTGCATTAAAAAATTTTATAATTAAAAACTACATGGTTATTTCTAATATGAAATTTGAGTTTTTAGTTTTCGGATACGTTCACAAACATTCCATTTATTTGGATTTTATTGCAAAGCGAAAATATTTATACCTTTTCACGAAATACGCCCTATTTTTGAAAGGTTAAATATAATTCACATACACACCCTATACCACTGATTTGCATGCCATAATTCCACTGGAACCAGACAGTTAAGACCCTTGTGCAGTAACCAAATAAAAAAAGAATTGGCAGAGATATTTGGCGTACTATCTTCACCACCATTTCCCAAGTAGAAAAGGCGTGAAATTTTTTCAGTAATATTGTTCAGTGCAATATGACCCCTGCATGTCGATTCTGAGATACGAAACATAAACAAAAATAATAATAACAATATTTGGCAGAGTTTTCAAAGATTTTGGCGCTATTTCTCACTGTAGAATCTCGGCATCCTGCAGAGAAGATATTCCAACAGATTTTTCATGAGATATCTCGCCGCTTCGGATTAGAGAGAAGATTTAGGACCGCGGAGCAGTGATATAAAAGTAGTAAGGGTATACAGTGTGTGTACATTGCACACTGTACTCCACAATTCAAAAATGTCTTTCTAACTGACTAACTATTAACCATCACGCCGTTTTCCACAGAGGTAAGCAGAGAGAACAAACCGCCAAACAACTCGATCTTGGCACACACTCCTTGCCTCGTTTTCATTCATACATCGTGTCATACATGCTCGTCTATTATTTTGACTCTTGACATTGCCCGACTCAAATATCTGATTCACTTGATTGTGCCGTGTCTTCCTCGGGAGTCCCCGACTTCTTCTACCATTCACATTTGCGTCAAATATTCTTCTTTCACTACTTTCTTCATTCATTCACTCTTCATGCCACAACCATCTAAGGGTCCCTTTTTTAATCTTACTCATTACGCTTACATCAGCATTGCATTATTTGCGGATCTCCACATTTCTCACACGATTATACTTGGTTTTACCACACGCACGCCTCAGGGATATCATTTCATCAGCATTCAGTCTGCTTTCATCCTTCCTCTGCCAATTCCATGCTCACTGCCATACATCAGGGTAGGTACCAGCACTCCATTGCTAACTGTTAGCTTCGCTTTTTTTGACAGTTTTTTATTTGCGCCAACGGCGTTCAATCCTCCATTAATAGAGTTACCTGCATTTACTCTTCTTTCAATATCTCTATCAGCCTTCCCATCTCTCGCAAACAAACTACCAGGATACACAAACTCATCCACCTGCTCCAAGTTTTCAACATTCAAATTTTAGAATTAAAAATATTATCTTCGACTAGTTATTCCATATTATTGGCAACTACCTTTTTCATTGGAAACAAGCGTTCTAAGAACCAGTTTGTATCCTAGATAGTGTCTCGGATAAATACATTATCCGGTTTTATTTTATATGCAACGCCCACTGACCTTTTTTAAAAGTCTAAATGAAAATTCAATTTTTATCAGAACAACTTTTTTTTCTTCACTGATATATTTATTTATTTATTTACTAGCAGACCCGGCACACGTTGCTATGGCTAACGAAACACAACGCCATTACCCAACCTTTATAAAATCCACACCACCCGCTTGCCAGTTGCCCGCTGTTCGCTGCCCGCTGCCCGCTGCCCGCTGCCTGAATTGAATATTTGAATTTCTCGGCTTTTCTCTACTATATTAAGCATGTATTATACATATATACCTTCCTCTTGAATCACTCTATCTATTGGTGAAAACCGCATGAATATCTGTTGCGTTGTTTAAAAGATCTATGCGCACATACATTTTGAGCGACTTCATTTTATACTATGTAATGATGATAATGATGATAAACAGAAACAGACGGTACATTAGAAACATTGGTGAAAAAAATTTGATAGGTACCTATTATGTGTTTCATTGTAGTGTCTTATTTATGGTATATATTTATGTAATTACCGGGTGATGTATGTAGTGTGTGTATGAGTATGTGTGTATGTATGTATGCGCATTGAACAATTTATATCATTGACATGATGCTCTTTTTAAATTTGGACACTGAATCGGAGAAAATGTCGATGTTAGAATTTATTATTTTTTAATTTATTATTTTATTATTACCAATATTATTGAACAAACTTCGGTGGCTGGGTCATATGGAGAAAATGAGCGAGCATCAAGCACCAAAGTCCCTGCTGAACTCAAGACCAATAGGGCGAAGGAGCCTGGGAAGGCCAAGACTAAGATGGAGCGACAACGTCCTCAAAGACATATCTATCTTGGAGCTTGCAAACTGGAGAGATCTGGCACAAAACCGAGATGAGTGGAGGAAGACTCTTGAGGAGGCCAAGATCCACCAGGGGTTGTAGAGCCAATAGTGATGATGATGATGATTATTGAACATATGAAGAGCACGATTGATTGGCGAATTAGTTGCTGCATTTGTCTTGTAATTAAGCGTTTGGAATAGTTCTGTATGGCGTGTACGTCTTAATGGTATGTTAAAATTAACTAGGGAAATAATTTCGGTACAGTCATTGTTATCATTTAAAATTTTGTGTAAAAATGTCAAATTACTGATTTATTATTGATATTACTATTGATTCTTAAATGATTATATTATTACATTGATGGGAATAACGTTCAAAAGATATAAAACGAAAGTTGAAAGGAACCTAGGAAAATACGAAATTTTTTGAGGCCAGCAAGACCAAGTTTCCTCTAGAAACAGCTGTTCTGGATGTGACAAGGTTTATGTAGGCCAGACGGAGCGTACGATCTCCAAAAGGATATCAGAGCACTTTTGTGCCTGTAAACTTGGCCACCCTGACAAATCGGCAATCGCCGAGCACTTAATCGAAACCAGCCATTACTTTGGATTTGTCCCTGAGGTCCTAGGAAGACCCAAAACTCATAGAGCACGCCTGATTACGGAGGCAATTGAAATTCACAAATATCCTATAAATATTAATAGAGACGACGGAGCTAAGTTCAATAGTTCTTGGTATCCGGTAATTGACGGTTACATCAAGGCTAAACGCAAAAGCACATGTTGAAGAATATTGTAATGCCAGCTCGTAGAGGAGTGGAGCTGGCGACACGGTATCGCTCCGAGTAGATAAGTACAAACATCACCCCTAACTATTACACATCTGCCCTGATGATGGACACTGTAACGCTGTCCGAAACGTTGGCTAAAGAAGGAGGTAGCGCAACACGGCATAATAACCCAAAAACTAATAACAAAAAAAACGAACGTTGTTCTATAAAAATAAAATATTATAATTAAGTGGTGTTCTTCCTGTACATTCCATTTCAATGTCCCGTTAACTCCGAAAGATACCTCCTCGTACAACCAGTTAGTAATACATTCGCTCAGAGCTGTACAAAAAGTTTAAGCACCCAAAAAGAGCGTCCCTAGTTTATACGAGACGTAATTCCAGGCTTTATGTTGCTGGCAATCCAATGTCGTTTCATTTGAGGCTCGTCCATAGTACCAAAGTGTAATTGAATCATGGAGGTAAAGTTAGATTATTTAATATGATAGGCGTGACGCTTTTGCTCAAAAGATTGCAATCCGTTTGTTAAGATAGGGCAGTGGAAAACTCGATTACGCCAAGAGGACAATCCGCTCGATGTTTTTTTTTAAGTAAAACTTTTTTACGCACGCTCTACTTGGGGGGTAAGCTGATGAATGCGTTACGAAAAGTGGTGATTGTTACGAAAAGTGTGAGGCGAACGGTAATCGATGCGAACGGTGATCGATGGCGAGGCGAACGGTCGGGCCTTTAAGCACACTTGGGGAGTGATAAGGATAAGTGGTGATTGTTACGAAAAGTGGTGATTGTTACGAAAAGTGTGATGCGAACGGTAATCGATGCGAACGGTGATCGATGGCGAGGTGAACGGTCGGGCCTTTAAGCACATTTGGAGAGTGATAAGGATAAGGATGGTCACCCCAAGGTCGTAGGTCACCACAAGGTCGTAAGTCACCCCAAAGTCGTAGGTCACCCCAAGGTCGTAGGTCACCCCAAGGTCGTAGGTCACCCCATGGTCATATTTAATGCCAATGTCATAGGTCACCCCTAGGTCATAGGTCACCCCGCTCGCTACGTTTGGTAACTTAGCAGGGATACCTGGGTTCGTGGGGCGAGGTTTGTCTTGTAGTTTTACTTTGGTCGTCTGGTCTAAAGCACACTCGTTTTTTTAATATTATTAGTTTTTTTTTTCATTAATTCCACACAGAAGGCCCTGAGGAAAATAATTTCCTTCAGCGCCTATGTCATCTGAGATGCTGTGCGGAGGAAGAAATGGACAAGAGGAGAAATGGAGGAGAGGAAGAAATGAACATTGGTCTTGAAGAGACCCATGTTGTAGGAAGGAGGAAACACAGAGGCTGGCAAATCATTCCACAACCGGAGCTGTTTAACAAAAGAACAAGTTCTCTTGTGACAAGTGTTAACTGTGTACATTATGTTGGGCACGCGTATGTCGTGTTTCCCGACTATGCACCGGTGCCGAAGGGATCAAACACGTTAGTTCCTCGGAGCATCTTCCATTGTATTACCGGTAGAACGAGGACAGCGTTCCTTCCCGACGCCTGTGCTCTAAGGATTGCAATCCGTCTGTTAAAATGGAAGAATCGATCAAACGGACTTCCCGTTTCTGCGCAGAGTCGAGGGTATTTTTCAGGTATTTTGGAGCTCCAGACCTGAGGTGGCTGCCAAATTCAACCTTTGGGCGCACTTGTGATTTGTACAGGGTTAGTAGTTGTGTACTATCAAACTATCTGCGGGCCCTGTACACTGTACAGTACTTAATAACCTTACCCGTATATACTACACTTGCTACTTTCATTTTATTCTTTTTTTCTAAATCTAAGATATATTTCAATCAAGTTTTGCGTGTCTGGACTTGCATAAGTAAGGAGCCGGATCGTAAGGAGCCGGAACGGAACTATCACTTAATCATTTTGTATTGTCTTACACCCCATCAAGGGGGTGGACTAGACCTATGACCGTGCATCAACTGAGGAGATGACTCCTAAGGCAGCGGTTGCATAACCCGCCCGCGCCTCCCCCGTCGCCATGAGCGGGCCTGAAGACCAACCGTTGCGGACCGGTGCCCTTCCGCCCTGCCTCCGGTGACCCGATGCTCACTTTTATCCCTAGGGTCTTCAGGTCTTTCACTCTTTAATTCCAACACTTTCTTCGAGGGCGTACCGGGAAGCCGGCTTAGGGGCGCGGACATCGAGTCCCGCTTGCGACTGGACTGATGGCTCCGCTTATCCTCGGCGGGACTGCCGGACGAATGCAACTCAGTTGCTTTGGTTAGGTCGTACAATCTCATCATAATAATTGTTTTTTTTTTTTTTTTTTCTAGTAACCTTTCCTCTTTTCTATTAATAAACTTTGTTTTCAGCTATATCCAGTGGCGGAGATGAGACGTGATACTGTGAAATAAATAACTAACACCATGTACGCACTTGCATACTGCCTGCTAACAATGTATGCCCGGACATTGGAGGTCTACAGTCATTTTAATAAAAAAAATAGCTTCTTTATAAATAAAAAAATTAGAGTCCTGACGTGTACGGTGAAGGAGGAAACCATCTGTTTCCTTAGAACGCCGTGGGAAAGTGGTGGGGAACCTCCAGTGTACAGTACGCCCAGTTTTTGGGAGGCTAACTTTACTCTGGCTTCAATGGAGCCCCCATACCTGAGTGGTCACTTAGGGATTATATACAGTATGTTAAGGGACGTACTTGACTTACTTTAACCAGTGATTCCTGACATTATTTGGAGTAAAAAAAGTAAATGAAATTTTGGTCTCCGGTGACTTTTTTAATTGACTTTTTTTCTTTTTTCAAAAGAAAAAAAGTCAATTAAAAAAGTCACCGGAGACCAAAATTTCATTTACATTTTTTACTCCAAATAATGTCAGGAATCACTGGTTAAAGTAAGTCAAGTACGTCCCTTAAAACTCTTCAATTCCCAGTGTCACCTGTAGGTGACAGAAGTTTAGTATTTTTTTTCTACCATATGGAAATTTTATTTTTAAATTCTACTACTACAATAGTGAAGGCAAATAGTTACTCTAATCGTTATTTTTTTCTGGCAACACTAGCCACATGCCATTTATCAAATTCATTCTCGTGTTTCACGCGGAATTCGAGCAGTCTGAGTTTGTGTGACCTCTTGCGACATAAAGTGAAATAAAAATATTATGCCGTAAGTTTTATTTTTTTTTTCTTATTGTATACAATAAATGGATATATAAGCTAAAGTACAAATGTATTTTATGACAAAAATAATTTATAGAATGTTTGATACAACGTTGGAAATATGCCCTGTCACCTGTGGGTGCCACTGGGCATTGTAAGTATTGAATTGGTATAATGACTCTATTGTTCGAAATTCATTCTATGTAATAAATAACTAGACCGTTGTTTACATTTTGGCCTCATCGCTACGTTGTGATGGTGTTTTAGAATTTGTTTACGTATTACAGGATGACGTTAGATGAGATTGTGGAGGAATTGCAGGCCGGGGTGGACCCAGGCGATATTATTTTATTTCCTCCTGATGGATGGTGTGGTGATGGACGAAGATAGTGGAGATGAAAAAGGGACTAATATTTTTCATCATCCCAGTCGCATGTTTCGATCTCTAGTAGAATTCCAAAATAGACCTTCCATCTCTAGAGAAAATAGTGTACATGACTTGGAAGAAGGAGATAAAATCGACGTTCCTGCCCCGAAGAAAAAAAAAGAAAAGACAGTACTATAAAAAAATGGTACAACGGTCTCAGCAATACTTTTATTTCTGGTGGTAAGGGAGACTGTGATGAAGAAGTATTTTCTAACTCTAAATAATAGCGACAGCTGAATGCTGGGGGTACAGGTACTATTCGGGAAAACTGTCTGGAGAACTACAATTTGCCACACTCAAATGACATGAAAAAAGAGTCAAGAGGTAAGAAAGTGTCGTGTCATAAAGTTTCTAAGAAAATCATTGCAACTAACTGCCATGGATTGAATCCTATCTCGAAAGTGAAACAAATTAGATTTGTGGATAAAAAACGGGCAAAAATTCAAGTAGATTGCCCAGCAATTATCAAGATGTACAATAAGTATCTACATGGGTGGGGTTGACCGTTTTGACGAAAGCTTTACCTCCATGAGGGTAGCTCTTTGCGGCAAATAATGGTGGTTTCCTTTGTTTGCTTTTTGTTTAGATGCAGCCTGCCAAAATGCATGGCTGCTCAAAAGACAGTCAGAAAACAACTGGAACTACTGCGATTTCCGGCGAAATGTCACAACCAAATACTTGCAAAAATATGGAAAGCTTCCGATCCTCAAATCCGATTGTGGCATACTTCTGCAGATAAGAGTGCCTACCGAGGTAGGAGTGCAGGAAGTGTTGACAACTGAAAACTGTTATTTTATTCCTACCGTAAGAATAAGTAAAATGCTGTTTCCTCTACAGAGCCTTCAAGCACAATGCCCAGTGTCACCTGTGGGTGACACACCCATAAATAAGGGGGGGGTTAATTTATTTTTATTTTTAATATTTTTTTGTCTTAACCATATATATGTAAGCTATTTTATTTATAGAGAAAAGAAAAATCTTTATTAACTTTGACATGGGAATTGAAGAGTTAACACCCTGTATAACTATAAAAACCGCTATCAGTTATGATAACGGTTTTTTTTTCAACTTTCAGTAATAAATTAATGTTTATAATATAATCATTTCACTCGAGTCACTCTCGTTATTGATACATTTGACTCCATCCATTAAAGTATGAATCTGTAAGGCTGGGCATTGCTCGACAACCTTTGACCAAAATTAATATATTAAATTATGTGGACTGATATCTTCCAAACTTTAAATTGGCGTGGGCAACCTTTTGTTTGGGAGTCAGAATGAATTATTTATGCTGCCAAGTGTCAAAATATTAATAACATTATTTTACATCGTGCAGTCAAAAACACGTTAATAAAATAGTCGTGCACGACTACAATCGTAGATATCTTCGAAAGTCGTTCTTGAGAGGGACGTAGATGCAGAAGTTGCTCATATATTAGGACATGTTAATTTTTGCATCCAAAACTGCTCACGAATTACAGCTTCAGATGTACTTGTAATGGACTCTAAATACTAAAAATGAAACGAGACTACACGGTATTTGCTGGAATTGGGTACTTACTTACCACTGTATCTCTACGAAGGAGCACATGGTACAATCACAATAAAGTTATTTATTTCCACCGCGATACTTCATGGTAATTATGAGAAAACAAAACGAATCAGTACAAAATGATATTATATGTACTTCTGAGATGGTCAAATTCCCTTTTTATTATGATTCCGAAATTGTGCACACGAAAAACATCAACTACTTGCTTCCAAGGTATGTAGTTCCAAATCCTAATCTCTCGCTCAAATGCACTCGAATTATCACTATTTTTCTTGTCACTGTTCCAAATTTCTAATAGTTTTCCGTTAGGGAGAGTTAGAAATTAGATCAGTGACATCCCGGTAGGAATTAAGCACTTTCGCATTTGAAAACCAAAAATTAATTTTTGTTCAAATTTGAAAAAACAATGTGAAAAAAATCTGGCTATTTTTACCCATTGAATAGGCCTTTTACAACGTGGAAATCGTCTGTCAATTTGTGACGTAATTACTATTACTTCCGAATCAATGTTTACAAATAACCTACAATATTAATAATACGTCCTACTATCAATACATTTGGGAGGCAGGTATGCTTACGGCCACCCCGGTAACAATTTGTTGGATAGCCTACACCTCTGCAATAGGTCACCTCAAATGCTTCGCTACAGTTAGTTACTTAGCAGTAGTGCCCGCGTTCGTGCGGTGAGGTTTGTTTAGATCTTGGCGGAGGATGAGTCTGCCCACCTAATGCGTGGCGGGCCGGATTGAGAGTGGCTGGTTAAGGGTGACCTTTTAGCCTCTTCAGCTGGACTTTTCCGACCCATCGCTTTGCACTGCAATTGGATGTGTTTTTACGTCCGTCACTCCTGGTCACACTAACCCCAAGATTCCTACTCACCTCTAATGCATTTTTCATTTACAAGTCTTTCTTTCCTTCCTTTCTTTAAAACACCCTCCATACAGCATCCATCCAAGATGACAGTCCCTGAGAGAATTTTTTTTCTTCAGAACTTCCTGAGTGGAGCTAATGTAAAAAAAAACACTGCTCATTGTTCTGGAGCCAGTGAGACTATGGTATTGACAATTGATGAAGGTAGTAGGGAGGGGAAAGAAATGGGGAAGAAGGAGGTGGGATAGTGCCTGGCTATTTTGATCTGGTCACCAAACACTGCCAAAGACGTTTAATTTCACGTTGAAATCCGTCCGTCCGTGTGTAATATTGGTTACAAGTCAACTCAACACCTTTTCGAAAATTCAATTAAAGCTCTGAAAAAAAAATTGGGAAATAGCCAATGACCCAACCAAACCTATTTAACCAATATTATTTTTTACATTTTTTTCATCACTTAATGACTTTTCAGAAGAGGTGATGAGTTGATTTTATTCTGAGTTGTCCGGTCACCGTAATATTGATACGAATCTCATGCCCTGTGTAATTTTAACATGAGATAAAAAACAGCTTGAAATGATAAAATGACCACATACATAATTGACTGTCTTAATACGGGTATCCTCCTAGTTGGGCAGTCAAAACATTTTATAAACAACGTATAAGGTGAAGTATTTTATGGAATGACACCAATTATTTGCGACGATAATAGTTAAATATTAATGATGTGTTATGTGTTTTAAAGTGTGTAAAGGGCGTGGTAAACCAAATAAGTAAGATGTCGGTACTTACAGGTTTATTAACAATTTACAACTTATGCATAATTCCTCTATATTTTAATATTTTACAAAAATAATTATGTGAAGAGCAAACAAACACGATTTGCAAGTGAGTCTTGACCGGGAGTTTAAAACAGAATGATCGGCAGGTTTTTAATGTGGCGCGGAGAAAGTTCTTGTGACTTAAAAGTGAATTCGATAGGCTGCTTGGGGACAAATCGAATAGCCAGCCGACTGCAATTCAGTGTCCTTTGTTCGACCTCCACAAATGTATAACAAATGTATAATATTGTACTAAATAAATAAAATACAACAAAAACATATATAAATTTGTTGAAGACCACTTTCATTTTATAAACACTCTACCGGTTTCAGAAGCATCCTTCCTTCGTCAGGAGAATATTACATTATTTTTCTGATTTCTAGTGCTTCTAAGTTACCTATTTTTTTGCTTTTATAGCTACGGTGAAGAATTTTATCCCCGGTGTCCTTATTAAAAGTGTGATCTGTGGAAATAAGGTGATTAGCAAACTCTGAAAAATTATTATTATTTAAGCATCTTAAATGTTCTGTGATTCTGATTCTCAGAAAATCCCTAAATAATAATGCGAGTGTTTTGAATAACTAATTTAATTTATCTTTCAGTCCTATTCTAAATATTTTTCCAATTAACCGCTCTGTTCGTTCCGGAAATCCCGCAATTACCCCCACCCCTTTGCTTACCTCCCACTCAGACACCTAAAATTTTTATATCTGTCAATATTCTGTATGATAGTTTAGTTGTAATATTCTCCTGACGAAGGAAGGGTGCTTCTGAAACATGTAGAGTGTTTATAAAATAAAAGTGGTCTACAACAAATTTATATATTTTTATTGTAAATTATGGCGAGCCACAAAGTTAACACTTTTATAAATATAAAATAATTTAAAAAAAATAGCACGCCAGCCAAAGGTTTCACGCAACTGCTCTGGCCTTTAGTTTCCCGGCGAGTAATACCTGCACACCACAGACTGAGACTGAGGGAAAAATTTAATATGAAAACTTTTCAAAGACCTTCGACAAAATTTCAGAAAAGTATCTGAGTTTGGACTCGATTCCGTATCGAAATCTGAAATCGAATTATCTTTCGTTTCTCTTATTCTTCTTCTGTTGGCCGCTCTTTTCGGAGGTCTGCTATCATCAACACACTCTTCAATATTATCTTCATTGTTTAACGCATATTTTTATTGGCTGCTATATTTACGTTTTTTTATACGATACCGCACAAGAGTCACCAACTTCTTCCGTCTGGAGCCAGTGAGACTATGGCTTCCTGGCTGAAGGTAGTGGGGAGGGGAAGGAGATGGGCTATGTAAATTATAACGGTAGTTAAAAGTGTTTCATTATTATTAATTAAAATGGCGTTACAAAGTTCTTATTCGTTTTTGTTTTTAAATTGATAAACTAATGTTTAAGACATATGCATAGCACAAAGGGTAACAATTATTACAATTATTGAAGAAATATATTGAAAGAGAATATGTAAGCCTGGGGTGTGTGCTGTGTAAGTAATCCCAAACTTACTGGGCATAATACCCTAAAAATTATTTGATTAATGAATATGAACTCGTGGACAAAATATATCAATGGAATGGCAATCAGTACTGGTCAAAATGTAAAATAAAAACACTAAGTAACTTATAGAGCGATCGTCTGCTGCATAGGCGGCCTTTTCGTTATTTTCCACACTTTAAAAATGGTGCAAACTTTGATATTTGTTTATGGCCGACACCGATTAGGATAATAATAATAATAATGGGATAATTTGTAGAGTGCCGTTTTTGTAAAAAATCACCTCAAGGGTGTGACCTTAAGATGACCCGGAGAGAGTAAAATTCACAATGAATTGGCGGTTTGCTTTTTTTCATATTACAATAATATTTTGCATAATTCACATTTTGTATTGAAAAGAACACTTTAACGCCATCTTTGGTTCATGGTGGTCAAACGGACACAACACATTTTAGTACACCTGGAAGCACATAGAGACCGCCAAACAACCATGTGCTATAAATAGTTTTAATTTAGAAAATTGAAACAATTCAACTTTGTATAAACCACTTATATAATGCGTAAATCCGACCTGTTTACAATAGTATAAACTTTCCCTGAAGGAAGGAACGTTTGTTCCGAAACCAGTCGGATTTACGCATTATATAAGTGGTTTATACAAAGTTGAATTGTTTCATTTTTATTTATTTATTAACGCCCTTTTTCGGGGCTTTTACATATGAATAGTAAGAAATACAAAGTATTTATTGTACATAACTGAACTGCCTTCGTAACAATATTTTATATTTGTTTAAAGATAAATTGAAGATATCCACTGACTTGGTATAATTGTTTCCCTCCATTAGTATTCTGGGCAAAGAGGAATACATATGGTAGTTAGTTCCAGAATTACTGCACTGAAATAAATCCTGACTTTTAGTATTACGTATTGGAATCCGGAAGCTTATCAATTCGAGCAATATCGGACTGTCAACTAAATCATTTAGAATTTTATACAGAAATACCAAGTCAGTGAAAGTTCTTCTGTCTGACAATTTGAGCATATTCATATCATTGAAAATAGTATTGTAGTTCAACATAATTGCTGGAATACCCATTTTAAAATTAAAAAAACGTAAAAATATGTTTGTATTCTTTCAACAGCTTGTACATGTATATTGTAATATGGGTTCCAGACGGGAGAATTGTATTCAAGTTGACTTCTAACATATTATATAATGGATAACCACAAAGTTATAGCTACATTCAAAAATATTGTTTTAATTTAAATCGAGTTAAAAAACAAAACACATTATTATGCCTAACCGTACATTTTATTTCTTTATTTTGACATAATAACGAAATTTTGTAGTTTGTGAGATGACGAGACAATCTTCTCACGAAAGAAAAAATATTTGAAAGTATTCTTTTCGACAAGAAAGAGCTCAAAGTAGATAAAGGTATTTAGGAAGTATGGCTTGAAAAAATAAGAAAAGAAACAAAAAGTTTTTGCTGCCAAGTAGTCCATTACAAGATCGATTATCGAAAAATGACAAGAGGAAACTTGGCACACTTTCGGCTATCTTAAAAGCGTCTTGCAAAAAACCACGAAGTAATACTTTTTCATTATCGTGAACAATTTTTGGGTTAGTATACCGTGTTGCGCTTTCTCCTTCTTTAGTCAACGTTTTAGTCAGTGTTACAGGGTTCATCTTCAAGGCAGATGATTGTGTATATTTCTGAAAATGTGTGTTTGTGTATGTAGAAGAATATACCGTGTTGAAAGCGTTTCCCCTTATTGATTTAAATTCTGGTGTAGTTGCCTAACTTTTAATTTTATTTGTTCCATGCAGGAGGCCCGGAGGAAAATATTTACCCTCAGAGCCCCCATTTATGGGGGCTCCATCGAAGCCAGAGTAAAGTTAGCCTCCCAAAAACTGGGCGTACTGTACAGGGCCCGCAGATACTTTAATAGTACACAACTGCTAACCCTGTACAAATCGCAAGTGCGCCCCACGGTTGAATTTGGCAGCCACCTCTGGTCTGGAGCTCCAAAATACCTGAAAAATACCCTCGACTCTGTGCAGAAACGGGCGATCCGTTAGATAGATTCTCCCATCTTAACAGACGGATTGCAATCTTTAGAGCACAGGCGTCGGTGGGAATGCTATCCTTGTTCTACCGGTATTACAATGGAAGATGCTCCGAGGAACTAGCATCATTGATCCCTTCGGCACCGGTGCATAGTCGGGAAACACGCCAAACGCGTGCCCAACATTTGTACACAGTTGACATTTGTCACATGAGAACGGGTCGTTTCTTCGACTCGTTCTTGTGTTCAACAGCTCGGCTGTGGAATGATTTGCCGGCCTCTGTGTTTCCTCCTTCGTACAACATGGGTCTCTTCAAGACCAATGTTCATTCCTTCCTCTTCTCAAAAAGACCCTCCACGCAGCATCCCAGATGACATAGGCCCTGAGGGAAATTATTTTCCTCAGGGCCTCCTGTGTGGAGTTAATGTAAAAAAAAAAAGCCTATGCTACCTTTGGAGATGCTGAGTAGAGGGTTTTTTAGAAGTGGGTAGGAACCTGGGGAAGTTTGTCCAGGAGTAACGTACATATGAATCCATCTCCGATAGATTCCTGCTGGAGAGGTCAAAACGTCTCCCTCAACCAGTCTCCCCAAATCAGATCTGCCACGCAGTTGGTGGGCGGACGCATCTGTCACCAAGATCCGGGCAAACCTCACCCCTATGAACCCGGGCACCCCTGAAAAGTCACCAAACGTAGCGAACCATTTGGGGTGACCAATGGCAGAGGTATTGGTTATCAAATAAATCGTTCGCGGGGCTATTTAGCTTTGCTCCGTCGCCGTCCCAATAAAAATCGTCGAAGAGTTTGCGATTTTTATCGTCTTTGGCAGTGATTGGACGTCCGCTGCGTGTTTCATAAAAAATTATAGCTTTTCCAGGCTCGCAATCACGAAATTTTATTACCTATCGATTATCAGTAGACCTATCAACAGCATCGTCATCATAAACATCCTTTAAATGACGATGAATCTCAGTAGAAATCACTTTTTCAGCAGTCCAAAATCGACTGCATCACGCTGTTTCTTGTGTTGACAAAGCACTAGAACACATCTCCATACTTCCGCCTCCCAAAATATACTGGATGAATTTAGCGACATTTAGAGATGTTGTTAGGAAAATGTTTGTTACTATTTGTAATATTAATACAATTGAATTTAAAAGATACTATTCTTACAGACTTTACAAAACTGGCATCAGCGTGGATCCCTTATCGAAAATCTCAAAATCTAAAAACACTCTTCCAAAAATCTTCTGAAAATGTCTTGAATCAGCCCCCAGGAAACTGCTCGGGTCCTTTTATATTTTCTGCAACTCCTGAAGGTGGGTTTATTTTACTGAAAACTTAACTTCATTCTGCACACAGAACGCTCAATACCTAGACTGTATTTGATTTGAGTAATAAAGAGTGAAGATGAGCCTGCGTAGTATGAGTAGTGCAATCTCATTCACCCCCTTTCTATACCTGACCATTCTCTTTTTTTTTTTTTAATTTTATTTGAATACGGCACAAGAGTTCCAACTGCTCCCAACCATCTGGATCCAGTGAGACTATAGAATCCCCAATTGGGGTATGTTGTGAGGCTGAAGGTGGTGGGGAGGAGAAATAGACAGGAGAGTTAAGGGCGGAAAAGAACCTAACTATTCAGATCTCTTCAATTTGGGAGGTGGTTATACCGCCACTCCCTATTGGATAACTAACACCTTGTTTAGTTATATATTTAATATGGAAAACACTGTTATTATTTTATAAAAGACTTTTAATTGAAGACGTGTTTACACCATTGACATTGATTGACATTAGTTCCCAATAGATAAACCACAGATGACAAACATTATAGAAGTAGTTCCTCACTAGTGATGTGCAACATACAATAGTGATGTGACATCCCCTTTCTTTATTTATACAATAAAATTTTAATTAAATTAACATTACACATTATACCTATCCGGTGGTTTGACAACTCTACCATATCTGGTAATGTAAGGGTTGTTAATGTTAATGTTATTTTCTCCCACCTGTCTCTCATCTCCAGCTTTTGCCTCTTCAAGTGCCGGATTAGATTGCATAAATTTAACTTTTTAAAGTCTGATATTGAAATTACGTTAATGTCTGCTCCTGTATCCAAAATACAGTCTAATATTATGTTATTAATAATTATATCTAAATGCCATGCTTGACTTGAAAACTTACTGTTGTTAATATTTCTTATTGTTGCAATGAAATGTCCCTCAGAGCAATTAGCACTGTCATCATTGGGTATTGAATCTTCTGACTTTAAATTTCTGATTTTCTTGTAACAATTATTTTTAAAACAGAATTTTGCAAAATGACCAAAAGAATTGCATGACCTGCATTTGATGTTTATAGCTGGGCATTTGAAGCGGTGATGTTGTCCACATCTTCCACATGGATTGTTGTGACCACTTGACCTTGACGATGATGGTGACGGTGACCCTTGACGATTGGTAAACCCATGCTGACTTGACGTTGAATTACGATGTGATGATGACGGTGATCCATGACGATTGGAAAATCCATGCTGACTTGACGTTGAGTGAAAATGACGATGTGATGATGGTGACGGTGATCTTGACTGTCTTGATGTACTTTTGTGATTTATTTGAAGAATGTTTTCTGTGTGTATTTGTTGATTTATTTTTTCAGCGTTGTTTTGTGACATTAATATGGTTTTTGCAATTTCTATCGTTTTTTGCAATGACAATGCAGAATCTTGTAGTAGGCGTTGACGAATGTGGTTCAAATTTGAACTCATGTTTGCAATAAATATATCTCTTACCAGAGATTCTCTTAGTTCTCCAAATTCACATTCCAAACTTTTGTTTTCTAGGTCCAGTAGAAAATTGTTGATGTCTTCAGAAATATTTTGTTTTCGTGTAAAAAATGAATTCCTTAACATTGTTAAGTTTTTATGTGGTGCAAAATAATTGTCAAACTTTTCCTTGACTTGTTTTAGCGTGATAGATTCCATATTCATGTTGAATGACTTGAAAATTTCCATACCTTTGGAGCCAATGGAATGAAGTAGAATTGCTATTTTTCGTTTTTCTGGGGCTTCTTCCAAACCTGATGCCACCAAATATATTTCATAATTATGCCACCAGTTTTTCCATATTCCATCGTTATTTATGTTATTTGATGACACGTGCAGATTTGACAACGCATTAAAATCATGTTGTACGTACTTTGGCGCATCCTTCGACATCTTGTTTTTTTTTTTTTTTTTACCACAAATTTTTAATATATTATATTATTAATATTAGCATCCCACTTCTGACACCATGTTTAGTTATATATTTAATATGGAAAACACTGTTATTATTTTATAAAAGACTTTTAATTGAAGACGTGTTTACACCATTGACATTGATTGACATTAGTTCCCAATAGATAAACCACAGATGACAAACATTATAGAAGTAGTTCCTCACTAGTGATGTGCAACATACAATAGTGATGTGACACACCTCTGCCATCGATCAGCCCACAAGTAACTTAGCAGAGGTGCCCGGATTCATGGGGTGAGATTTGTCCGGATCTTGGCGGCAGATGCGTTTGCCCATCTGCTGCATGGCGAGCCGGATGGAAAGAGACTGGTTGAGGGAAGCTTTTTGACTTCTCCTGCCGGACTTTCTCAACCAACTCGCAATCCGAAGATCGCGGTATCGAATCCCGGCGTAGCAAATAAATTTTATTTGATTACTTAATTTGTGTATTCACAATTTATTCATTTAAAAAAATATATAGTATATTTGCGGCAAGTTCCAGAGTGGAAGATACTCTCAGTATCGCCCTGGTATAAGACCACCATTCAGAACTGAAACGTTGCTTGAAATGGCTTTAGCTGTGTTTGGCGACCAGATCTGAATAGCCAGGTACTTACCAACCTTCCTCTTCTCCATTTCCTCCCCTTCCCTACTCCCTTCAGCGTCACAATATACCCCAATTGGGGATGCAATAGACGCCCTGGCTCCGGACGGGAACAGCTGGGACTCTTGTAAAAGAATAAAAAAATGGATTAGCGGAATCTCACTGAGCCTCTTTCTACACCGAACCATTATTTGAATACCGCTTAAGAGTCCCAACTGCTCCCAACCATCCCCAACTGGGGTATGTTGTGATGCTGAAGTTAGTGTAAGGAAGAGAGAGAAAGGTGAGAAAGTAACTGGCTATTCAGTTCTTGTCTCCAAATACGGTTAAAGCCATTTCAAACATCTCTTCAATTCTGAACGGTGGTTTTACACTATGTCGATACTGAGAGTATTAGGTTAGACATTAGATCGCAATGATAGTGCCTAGCGGTGTTTCAACTCATTAAAGATTTCAATAGAAGAGAATGTATGAGACGAAGAATGAATGTGAGTGAGGCAAAGAGTGTGTGCCGAGACCGAGTTGTTTGGCGGTCCGTCCTCTCTGCCTAACCCTGCGGGGAAACGGCGTGACGGTAAGTTAGTTAGTTTTTTAGTTAAAAGATTTCAACAGAAGAACAAAGTATTATCATTGAAGAACTGTTCTAGAACCTCATACTTAACACTAAAGAAAATTGAAGTCTTTAATTCGTTATTCCGCTATGTGCATATATTATTCATTTGTCAGTCCTTTCTCTATCCACCTCATTTACAATCTTTGTCAAAAATTTTCAAGAAATCCAAACAATTACAGTTTTTTTTACAGTCGCTCTACACAGGAAGCCCTGAGTAAAATACCCCCCGGGCCTATGGCATCTTTGGCGATTTTTTTTTTACATGAGCTCTACACAGGAGGCCCTGAGGAGCATAATTTCTCTCAGGGCCTATGTCATCTTTGGGGATGCTGTGTGGAAGGGTTTTTTTAAGGAAAGGAAAGAGAGGAGAGTTCTGGGAAGGAAAAGGGTTTAAGGGGTGGGTAGGAATCTGGGGTTCAGCATATCCTGGTCATCCGCCTCCAAGACCTAGACCAACCTCACCCCATGAACCCGGGCACCTCTCCTAAATCACCAAACGTAGCGAAACACTTGGGGTGACCTATGGTAGAGGTGTTAGTTATCCAATAAAGGTTCTCGGGGCGGCGGTACCCATTCCCGCCTCTCGAATTGGGGATGGGGATGCTGTGTGGAGAGTATTTTAAAGGAAAGAAAGAAGATAAAGTTCTGGGAAGAATAAGATATGTGTGGGTAGGAATCTGGGGGCAATGGTCCAGGAGTGACGGACATATGAATCTATCCCTCCCCCTGCAGTGCAAGGCGATGTTCCAAAAGACTTCTGCTTGAGAGGTCACAAGGTATCACTCAACCAGTCTCTCCCGATCTGGCCTGCCACGCAGCCGGTGGGCAGACACATTCGCTGTCAAGCCCCGGACAAACCTCACCCCATGAACCCGCGCACCCCTGCTAAATCATAAAATGTAGCGTACCACTTGTGGTTACCTAGGGCGGCCATTAAAAATTAGGAAAAAATTTCCTTATTTTGGGTACTCGAAATTCCCAAATCACGCTTCGATTCGTTTTCTTCGTTGGATACGCTTTTTACTTGGGGACGGCTATTGCAGGAAATTTAGGTTTTTCATTGCTTATCAGACAATGGGCAATTGAATATTGCTGACACCGAGTCTCCTATACCCCAGACAGGCCAACGAAACGTTTAAAAATATTGTTTTTATATATCCTAAATTTAGCTTACGTCTGGCACACGGACACTCCCTAAGTACAGTTCTATTATTTTATATCTTCGGTGGGTCAGCCCTTTATTTAGGGGCAGCTATTGCAAGAAGTTTCCCTTGACGTTATCAGCGAAATATCAGACATTAAATTTTAATGTTCCCAGCCAATGCAGGTCTCAACGTATCTAAACTATATAGTACTTCTAAGAAAGGCAAAAGTATTATCATCATTAGTTGTCCTTTGATTTAAATAATAAAACTCAATTCTAACTTACTATTTTATATTCTGAATTGCCGACAAATCAGTTCCAATTTTAAAAAATGGCAATCAAAAATGTTTTCTGTAAACCATATTTAATTATACATATGTAGGTACTTTATGTCTTGCCTGTCAACTTAATTCAAAGCAAAAGATCAGTTACTAATTAGTAAAGACCGGATTATATGCAACAAAAACAGCCCAAAATATGCATGCAAATATGCAATAAAAATAGCTAAAATATGCACGAAAAACCATAAAAAGGGCCAAAATATGCAACATGAAATAATACAGGAAGTCATATTTTTAAATATTTTTTATTTTAGTAAGCTATTAGTTCTCAAGGATAACAATCGTATTTTAGAAAACATCAATTACAAAATGTATTTAACGAGAAATTTACAATTTTTCTTTAAAAACGAATATGACTAAGTACTGTTCTACATGTTCTGTAGACAAATTGTGTCTACGATCTCTTAATATATTTTTGTAAGAAGAAAAGGAGCGTTCTACATCTACTGACGTGACTGGACAGAATTTAAATTTGGGTGCGATATTTGAACTTATTGTGCCGGGCAAAATTTCACCTGCCCCGTTGATGAAGCTATCAATTTCTATCAATTTGGCACAAGGGTTCAAACCCTGGGTTATTGTTCAGTAAATTTTCAAACTTTTCTTTGAGTTTAGTCGGGAATGGCTTTGGCAACGAGGAATCCATAAGGCAAATTTTCTTCATAACCTGAGTAGATTCATTCAACATCAATGACGCCAATCAATGAGTTTCAAGCGTTTTCACTAGCCGCGGAGCGATCAGTTCACTAGCCGCGCACTTAGCTATCTGACGTTTATAGTGTCACTATGTGAACGATGAACGAGATCGAACGTAAATATGCAAGATCTCAATTTTTTTGCTAAAATATGCAAGTACCACTGAAAAGGGTCTAAATATGCAAATGCATATGCAAATATGCATTTGCATATAATCCGGTCTTAACTAATTAGTATTCAGTATTTTTAATAACGTTATTCTTTTTTCATTGAATTATTTGTTTACCGACGTAGCTACCAGAAAAAAGTTGCCTATCTATAAATTCAATACAGAAAAAATCGGACAAAACCATTTTGTATAGAAAAGTTTTCTCAATCTATACATCCAATCAACATAAAACCATTTTAGAAAAGGGTTGTCTCTGTCTGTAAATTCGACGCAGAAAAATCCGCACAAAACAATTTTTGAAAAGCTGCATCGATCTATAAAATCAATATTGGCAAATCATCACAAAACGGTACTAGAAAAATTGCTTCGATCTATAAATTCAACACGGAAAAATCCGCACAAAATCATTTTAGAAAAAATTGCCTCGATCTGTATGTAAATGTAATTCAGAATAATCTGCACAAAACTATTTTAGAAAAGAGACCTCCGTCTTGATTTAAAAAAAACGCATTAAACATTTTAGAAAAGTTACCTCGATCTACCAATGAAAAATCTGCATAAAACCATTTTACAAAGTTATCTCGATCTATAAATTCAATACAGAAAAATCTGACAAGCCCATTTTAGTGTTTTACTTTAGGCACACAAATAGTTGGGAGTTTTGATTAACTTTGTTCATGGTTCATAATAATAATACGTGTACAAGTACTTTGTGTACATTCCATCTCGATCAATCAAGCCACAGTAATATTTCATAACTCAAAACATTAACTATTTCAGGTAGCTCAGGTACGGTACTTCCAAATATTCCTCACACTCCGACCCAATAATCAGCTCTGCTCTTCTACTGAGCCGTAAGCATTGATTTAAAGTGAACAAGATGACAAAGTGTCGTGATTAATTTTTGTGTGTTTTATGTTACATTTACTTATTCTCTGGTAGCAAACTATGCCATGCAGTTCTTCTTTTTAAGTCAGTTTCTCAAGGCTAAGAATGGTGACCCCTACTTCAATTTTAATGGTGGTCAACGCTGCGTGAAGAGCAAAGGATACCGACATAGCGAATGCCAATGATACTTAGTCACAAGGTGACAAGAAGCCAAGGACGCTCACCGAAGCATACTCCAGTGCTTCGGTGAGCTTCCTTGGCTTCTTCTGCCTTCGACTTTGCCAGAGGCCATGAGTTTCTCCAAGTTGGAGTCCTTAGTCTGGCGAGCAACGTGTCCAAAGTACCTTAAAATACGTCGCAGGCATAGAATTATCACTCACCACTTAGTTATTCAATAACTACAGTTTTTTTATGTTTTAAGTTGAAAAAAAAAAACATCGAAACAATACAGATATAGCTTTATTACATTATAGGAACACACCTAAAGCAAACTTATTATCACATGTTAATATCTATTGAGAATGAATATTCCTTTAACTCAAATTAAATTAAAACCGACGCGACAGCTAGATTTTCAGAATATAAAAAGTGTGTTAAAAAAATAATTTTAAAAAATTACATATATTTTAATGTCAATACAAAACCCATGTCTTTATTAAAAACAGTAGATTATAATATATACTGAAAAATCTCAAAAGTAATTGGATACCAGCTGTGTTCAAGGAAAATATTAAATGTTACAGGCCTGATACTATTGATCATTTTGGTAATAGGTAAGGACGAAATAGGGTACACTTAACACACAAGTAAAATGCTGATATTCATAATGACCATCGTCCTTGCGATCAGATCCGGCACTTAAAGAGGCAGAAGCTGGAGACGAGGGACAGGTGGGGGAAAATAATATTGTCAACCCTTACACTACCAGATTTGATGGCGTTGTCAAATAACCGGATAGATATCATGATGCGTGATTTTTTAATAATATTTAATGTTTATAATATAATATAATCTTCTTCTTCTCTATCTCTATAAATAAAAATGAATCGCCGAAATGTATGTACGCGCATAACTTCCGAACGACTGCACCAAATTGGATAATTCTTTTTTTTATTGTTTTCGGTATTGTCAGGACAAGGTTTGTATATAACTATTAGTGAGCTCTGGCATTATAAAATTTGTATACAAAAATTGCAATAGGTGGCACGTGAGCTGTTTGAAAACTGAATGTACCGGAACTGAATGTATGGAATGCGGGAGGGGGGAGAAGAACTCGGGTATGGGTTCCGCGAGAGGAAAGGGACGGGAACCAGGGAGGGGGAGGGGAACCTGGGAGGGGGGAAGGAAATTCGGGAAGGGAGTTGGCGGGACGGGGGAAGAGGAGTGGAGCGGGGAGAGGGAAGGTGGAGAAGGCGGAGTGGGAACGCGAGAGGGGAAGGGGAAGGGGACGCGGGAGAGGAAGGGGAGGCGGAAGGTGAACGGGATGAATGGGAAAGGACACGCAGGGAGAAATTTTTTTTTATTGAACGGCATAGCAACGCATGCCGGGCACCAGCTAGTATTATATTAAACATCTCTTTTATTGTTTAAATTAAGAAGGGGAATGTCACATCAGAATTATGATGATGTATTGCACATCACTAGTTGTTACCCATGGTATCTATACAATACGTCTAATGTCAAAGTCGTGATTAATAATGTCTTGATTGTAAATCAGTAAAAAGTGTTTCTATTAAGTCATCCACGTCAAATAACAAAGAATTCACGGATTTCAAAATTTCATTATAAATTTTTTATTCCAAATAAAGTCAAGAATCACTGGTAAGTAAATCAAGAATTTATATTATGTTTTTTTCTCCTACGTAGATGAATGATAATATTACAAATATATAAATAAAGATTCATAAACAAAAAAGAAAAAGTTTAAATTTGTGCATGTAGACCTCACCTAGTCCTACATATATCAAGCAACTCGATTGATGAAGATATTGTGTGAATTATGGTTTAAGTGTGTAGCTAGCGGAGGCACAGATAAGAAGAAGAAGTGGAAAAGAAGATAGAGGAAGGAAGCAGAACGGGAGAGAGGAGAAAGAGGAAGAATTGGAGTAATATTCATGTGATTGAATGAGGAGAAAAGAATGGCAATCTATCATACTTAATACTTGCCTCGCGGAATATTTTCAAAATCTTCTGTTTTTCGTATCGTGGAAACAATATTTTGTTTTTATTTAATCTGACTCGAGCTTATTTCAAAATTGAACAAAATTTTCATTTTCCTAAAAGATTCACACAGATTAAAAATATCTTTCACTGCAACAAACTCATCAATACGTATTCGATTAAAAACTCGAAATACACTATTTAGATAACCAATATGCATATGTAGCAGATATTTTTAGAAGAATACTTAAAATAAGCTGGATGGACAGGGTTACGAATGAAGTTGTTATGGTTCGGATGAATAAAGAAAAGGAAGTAATTAAAACTATAAAAATCCGAAAACTTCAATATCTTGGACAAGTGATGAGATATCCAGAAAAGTATGAGATCTTGCATCGCATAATGCAGGGAAAGATTGCCGGAAGACGGGGCCCTGGAAGAAGGAGAACCTCATGGCTGAAAAACCTCAGACAGTGGTTTGGCCAGTCTACCGTAGAGCTGTTCCGGGCCGCAGTAAACAAAGTCCGCATAGCCAACATGATAGCCAATGTCCGTAGAACGGACAGGGCACAAGAAGAAGAAGCAGTTTTTTTTGTGGCACAAAAAACTTTTCGCACATATTGTTTTAAAAAAGTAACTGTGTATTGAATTTTATTGTAATAACTTTTTTGAAAGTTGTACTCATCAATTTAATATATCATTGAAGAAGAATATTAACGAAATGTGAAACAGAACAAGACACAGAAAAATTAAAGATAACGGTAGCTACTGGGACTCGAACCCAGTATCTATTGTGTTCCCGGAACTAAAATAGCCTTTGGGACCTATTTTGTTCTGTATGTGAAAAATAAGTATACCTTACCATTAATATATTTTACGTACAACGATTATTATCTAAGTTAGCGGTAAGCGCCAGATTTTATTTTTCTAGACGATGAATTAATAACTTCGGGAGGGAAACTTTTAGAAACATCTTAAATATTTGTAACACGTCCTTCAGAATTAATTAAAATGAACCCGGTGGAAAGGTCGGATCTCTTACTAAGGCGAATTCGGCGTTCGTGCGTCCAATACGCCGTGCCACGGGCGTATATTTGTTTACAGGTTTTTTTTTAATTTACGTCGTTAAGATTCCCACATTATTTTAGAGTGTTTGCCAGGGCAAATTCAACTGTAGGTCCGTCCAACACACCGAGTCGCGAGTCGTAATTTCTTTACACGACTACTTTAATAACGTCGTTAAGATTCTGAATATACGAGTATTTTAGGGTATATCGTCGTCTTAAGTCGCTGTGTTCTAGTAAGATAAAAGATCATGGGTTCGAGTACAAGTTGCTACGTAATCTTTTTTTTTAAGAAAAATATTAACGAAATGTGAAACAGAACAAGTCACAGTATATGTGCTATTTTATTTATTTGTGTTTTAAATTATGAAATATAGTCATTAAAGATTTTAATATTTCATTATATTATTGTTTTTTTTTATTGTGTATTTTATTTAGATATAAAATTTCACATGTTATATCTAATGTTTTCTTTTCTATGACTACTACAATATTATTTACTACCTACTGACTAAAATTTGGACTTTACAATATTAAGACATAATCCACGAAAAACTGCAAGACTTTTAGCCTCCTTAACATTTACAGGGAGTTCATTGAACATTTTAAAACCTTTATAATAAATATTATTTTGTGTTCCCGATAAATTTATTTTAGGAAGCCTAAAATCGTTGCAGTTTCTCGTAGGATAACAATGAACTGTACTGTTGATTCTAACATTATTCAACATATAATCAGGTAACATTTAATTTTTTAACTTATAAATAAAAACTAGGGTATTGAAAACTAATCTTTGCCACACACTTAAAATATTGAGTTGGCGTTGCATGGTTTTTATCCTGGTATACCTGCTACAGCACAATATAGATCTCATGCCTCTGTTCTGAATTATTTCCATTCTTTTAATTTGTGTTTTATTGCTCAGAAAGATTACACTTGAGCAATAATTCAGATGAGATGCTACAGTCGTGTTATAGACCAATTTCCTAGTTTTAATGTCTAATTTTCCCTATATCCTACTTAAGAAATTAATCTTTTTGGCAATTTTTTTAGTTAGCATTTCAAAGTTAGAGTTAAGTTTTAACTTATTATCGATTATGATTCCCAAATATTTAATTTCTTCTACCTCTTCAATAGTTTGATTGTCTATATTTAGGGTGATAAGTCCATTTTGTTTTTTCCCTAATACCATGAATTTACTTTTAGTTACATTTAATTTGAGTTTATTTATGCATAACCATTTAGATATTTCATGAAGTTCACATTGTATTTTTGACAATGCATCTTCAATATTATTTGCTATGATATATAAAAGTGTGTCATCAGCAAACAATTTGATGGAACAGTACTTTTGGCACTTCACTATATCATTGATATATATAATAAAAAGTAGTGGTCCCAAGACCGATCCTTGAGGAACTCCAAGGTTAACTTGTTGCTCTTCAGAGATAGCATCTCCAAATTTGGTTCTTTGTTTTCTGTTTTTTAGGTACTCAGTAAACCACTGCAATTCTTTACCATGAATTCCCATGTCCTTCAATTTCATTATTAGTCTTTCTCTGTCAATCGTTTCTAAAGCACGTCTAAAGTCTAAGAATACTGCTATGATGATTTTCTTGTGATCCATACTTGTTTTCCATTCATTTAAGATATAATTAAGTGCTGTTTCACAGGAATATTTGTTTCTAAATCCAGATTGTTGTTTAACAAGAATGTTATTTTTTTCAATAAAATTGTTTATCTGTTCTTTAACTATCGATTCTAGTAATTGTTCATATTTAGGTAATCCATTTATTGGTCTGAAGTCTTCAAAATTTTTAGCATTTATTATTTTAGGCACTGGTGTTATTATGGAAGTTTTCCATGACTGTGGAAAAATTCCCTCTAACAGAGATTCATTTATTAGTGCAACTAATCTGTCTCCTATAGCTGGCAGTGCATCTTTGATTATGCCTATCGTAATTTTAGAGGCAACTTGGGCAATTATTTGTTAGTAAATGATAAAGATTTAAAAAGTAATTTTATTAATAAAATATGACGAAACATAATACCTACATATCAGTAGAAATATTGTCTCGATCGTGACTACACCAGTTATTTGAAACTCTTGCAAAATCTCTCTCATATGTGTTTTATATGATTTACTAATATTGTTAATTATCGGGTGTAACTGTGCCAAGTGACCCCAGTGGGTGAAGAACCAAATCATCAAACATTTGAAGGTAAGGCTTTTTCCCGTCTCTCTTTTTCCCAGTGAAAAAAACGCAATCAAATGTTCTTTATTTTCGTTAAGTATTTTACATTCTACGTAAGTTGCCAATCGGGCATTGAACAGGATAAAACTATGAGGGTCAGTCAATAATAAGTAATTTTGTATTTGATGCTGTTCCTCAAACCTTCTTTTACAATCTGCTGCAGTAGTAACTTTTCCGTCAACAGGTGGCAGCACTGCAGTCGCTTGCAAAATAACCGATATCGATATCCGTAATAGATAGCGTTCTGTGATTTATTCTTGACTGTAGAAGGTGTAGCGCAAAAACTCACATTCATCAAAGACTGAAAAATGTGTATCATGATGCAACAGAGGACTTCATCACTGCTAGACGATGGGTTCGTTACTGTAACGAAGCTGAAGGACGAACACCACTGGCTGAGAAAAAGCGGAGCGGCGCAGGTGACACGTGTTTACCCCAGATAACTACAGATCTCGCATTCTCTCTCTCAATAAAGGCAGCATGATGACGATTATTGATTTTTCAACAAAATTTTTGCAAGGTGGATACCAAGAAACTTAACCAGCCAGAATAAAAACAACCCGAAAAACAATGGCCTCACAATACTTGCAGTTCTTAGTTTCTGGAAAAAATTGTGATCGGAGACGAAAAATGGGTTCATTTTTTTTTACCTGAATCAAAGAGGCAGTCAATGGAATGGCACCACACAAACTCACCTAGGACAAAAAAAATCAAAACTGTGTGATCGGCGGGGAAAGTTATGGCGAAGGTGTTCTGGATATGACCGTGCTTTTTACAACACTGTAGTACATGCCCTTGTTAAAAAATGGACCAAAGCTGAAAAGTAACAAATTAACGTTAATAGTATTGTTTTCTACCCCTGTAATTGCATTTTTATTTCTTGGCAATAAGCCACTCTAGTGAAAAATATTATGGCTTTAAAAGAACATGTTCATATGGACCAATAAACGCTGATTCCCGGATATATAAGTTTTATTAAATAATATTAAACGCAGAGTTTTAAAAAATATATTAAAAAGTCCATTTTTAATCGGGTCATAGAAACACGCCGTCAAGTTGGCATTATTGAAATGTTTAGTGGTGACGTCACTGCTCATCGTGTCGCGACGTCACCGTAAAGTCTTTGTATGGGAATGTAGGTATTACACAAGCCATCGTATTAATTTATTCGTTTATTTACATTCTGTTTATTGAGATTTAGTTGTTGTGTTTATTGAAACATTATTTAGGCCTAAATAATTCAGTTTCAAAAATAAAGGTATCTCTTATTAGTTTATCTCTATTATTCAAAATATTCAAAAACTACTGCACAAAAAAAATAGTAATGCTACTCTAGGGAGAATACTTCGAACACCGAAATGCAAAATGGCGGCAGTTGATCAGCTGATTGCCCGATTTTATAGTAACTTTTCAGGAGTGATGACGTCACAAGATTTGTAACATTTGCTGCTAGCGTCGTGAGCGATTCGCAAATTTCGCATGATTTGGTTGGCAGCATTGCACTCCGAAGGGGCGGCAGATGTTTCAAGATGCTTCGGAAAAAGTTCGGGCGCTTCAGTTGACGGGAGTACCACAGATCGAGCAGGTGTTTTTGTGTGACGGGCTGTTGTATGGCTGGACTCAAGACATTTTGGATCACGAGAAGTGAGATTTAAATTACTTATATTTTTAACAGATCGAGATTGTGCTTTATAGATTATTTTTAGGGATTACTGATTCATAAATATGTTACGTTTTACGTCACAGGCGCCCATCAGTAATTTTCTTATGTCGTTACAATATAATTTCTTTCTTATTGACACGTGTCGAGAAACTTTAAACATTTACAGCTGGGTACGATACATCGTAACCAGTCACCCCTGATGATTAATTCTGTTGTTTAACTTAGAGTCTCATAGCGAATCATTATAATATGTTCCAAGGGCAGGGTTTGTTTTTTACAATAAATTATACATTGTTCACATACCTACTTATTATTGCTACCTAACCTCATTGCTTGCTTGCTGGCTTTGTATGTGATTATTTATACTATTCATGGATGGATGACCAGGTTTGGAGGGAATGAATTACAAGTAAGTATGAAACGTCACATTGGCGCGCTTCGGCTGAACCTGTCTATGTTTGTTTTTTCTCGCACGTGTTCGCGGTAGTGTTGTTCACGATTATCAAATGGTTTTTACATCTCGATCTGTTATTAATTTGATTCTCACTTTTCCTTGGGTTTATAACAGCCCGTCCCACGACTAACTTGCCGATCTGATATTTTTAATACATAGTTTCACACAGTTTTTTTGCCTTGGTTTCCGTCAACTCATCGGCGTTATTACGCTTTTAACTCATTTTGGCTGCTCAGTTCGCTGGCAGCATACATTATTTATTATTTTCTTAGAATTGGTGATTGCATGTGCATTGTCATTTTTCATGTCGTCTTGTTGCATGTATTCTAATAATTTTCTTTCTACCCTACAATCGAGAAATAGGTTATGGATGAAGGAGTAGGTACAAGAAGTAGAACAGCGGCAAAATTCATCATGGCGAAACAGGATGATACACCGGCGGGGTCCGGTTCAGCTTTGTCAATTCCGTCACTTCCGTCGTTTCCGGTACACAAGTGGAACCTCACCTTTGATGGCTCTGCGGATGTCAGAAATTTCTTAGAACGGGTAGAAGAACTTGCTGTCGCTAGAAACGTAAGTTATGCTTCTCTTTTTTCTTCTGCAGTCGAATTGTTTTCAGGGCAGGCGCTACAATGGTTCAGAGTAAACCGCTCCGCTTTCTCATCTTGGGCGGACATTGTGGTTGCGTTAAAAAACGAATTTGAGCTTTTAGACCATGAAAAGAGGTTATTGGCACAAATAAGATTGACGTTTCAAGGTCAGAAAGAGAATTTTAGTTCTTTTATCACTCGTGTTCAATTACTGAATAATCGTTTGTCCACTAGGTTGCCGGATGATGAGATCCTAGACATTTTGCGGAGTAATATGTTGCCAAGATATATTCAGAAACTTTCTCTTTCGGAGATCCCTGATTTGTTAACCTTAAAAAAATTAGGTAGGATGATTGAGTTGGCCGACAGCCGTTCAAACGACAGATCAAACACTAGTAATTCTCATCCTATTAATTATTCTAGTAACAAAGGTAATCAGAGGAATCACAGTAAATCTAATTTTTCTAGAAATAACTTTTCTGGTAATAGAGGCAATGAGAGGTATTCGAATGATTTACATTTGTCTAGGAACAACCATGCTGGCAATAGTAATAATAACAGAGATTGCAACAATTTGAATTTTTCTAGAAACAATTATTCTAACAATAGAGATGGTTATGTAAATTCTGCCGATCCTAATTTCAACTTCAGGAATAACCGTCGTGATTTTTCGAATGTTTTGCATAACCCGTCAAATGTGAATTCTAGGGAGGTGCACTGCTTTCGCTGCGGGCGTCCGGGGGTCAAGGCTCCTCTCTGCGGCTGCCGTCCTCAAAAAAACTGATGGCCCGTGAGGTCCTGTCGGTGGGCGCTATGACGTCTGCGTTTGCCGAGATTACTTCACGGGAATGGGTTTTGTGGCTGGATACCGTAAGAGATTTTTATAAGAATTTAAGGACTTCGAAGGAGGTGCGAGCGGCCAACAGGGACGGCCGTCCTTACATCTCTTTCCAAGTTTTGAGCACAGGCTACTCTGGTCTTCTAGACTCTGGGTCGCACGTTTCGATTTTAGGAAATAACTTTCATCGTAAATTTTTAGATTTAGGTTTCAATTTGTCAAAATTGGATTCTGATTTCGCTCTAGTATCGGCGACTGGTCATTCGGTTACCTGTTCTTACAAAATAGCTCTCCCGGTGCGTTTTGAAAATGTTGTTAGAACGTTCAATTTTGTTATTATGCCAGACATTAAATCTGACATTATTCTGGGTTGTGACTTTTGGAAAGTTTTCAACATCTGTCCTAAGATCTCAAAATTAATGTCTTGTAATGATTCTGTTAGTAGTGTTCGAGCATCGAATAGTATTGGGCTGGATAGTGAGAAAAATTTATCTCAATCCCAACGCTCCGTCTTGAACGTTGTAGTTCAGGAGTACATGGATTACTCAGGAGATCGGTTAGGCAGGACAGGGTTAGAACATCATGTCATAGACACGGGTGATGTGCCTCCTATCAAACAAAGGGTTTATCCCATTTCTCCGCACTTACTTCCGGAAGTACATAGGGAGCTTGACAGACTCCTAGAGTTAGGTGTGGTAGAACCGAGCAACAGCTCGTGGAATAATCCCATTGTTCTGGTACCTAAGAAAAATGGCACATTCAGGCTATGCCTCGACAGCAGACGCTTAAACGCCGTCTCGAAACGCGACGCCTACAATTTACCGTTAATCTCAGACATTCTCAATAGCTTGGGTGGTGCTCGTTTTCTATCAACTTTGGACTTAAATGATGCCTTTTTCCAAATTCCGCTAGACGAAAAGTCTAAGGAGAAAACCGCGTTCACGATACCCAAGCGAGGGTTGTTTCATTTCGTCACAATGCCGTTCGGTTTACATGGTGCTAGCTCCCGGATGATGCGGCTGATGGATAAAGTGTTAGGGCCTGAATTTGATGGCAAAGTCTTTTGTTACTTAGATGACATCATCATTATTAGTTCATCTTTCGAAGAACATATTTATCTCTTGAGGAAGGTTAAACAGAGACTACAGGCCGCCGGTCTTACGATTAATGTGCAGAAATCCGTTTTCTGCAGGGACTCACTCAAATACCTAGGTTTTGTCATTGATGATAAAGGTCTCCGCACAGATCCGGATAAAGTCAAGGCAATTGTTGATTTTCCGACCCCTTCGTCACAAAAGAGCTTACGTAGATTCATTGGGGTACTCTCGTGGTATAAGAGATTCATTTTCAATTTTTCTAGCATTGCTTCACCTTTGTATAATTTAACAAAGAAAGAATTCGCGGGTAAGAAATTTGTGTGGAATGATCAAGCGCAATTAGCATTCTCAAAACTTAAAAACATTCTTGTATCCGCTCCGGTTCTCGCATGTCCTGATTTCAAGAAACCATTCACGATTAGCGTAGATGCTTCAAATGTAGGGCTCGGAGCATGTCTTTCACAAATGGATGATAAGGGGTTAGAACACCCTATTTCTTTCATTTCAAGAACACTTTCTGCTCAAGAGAGGAACCACTCTACCACAGAAAGAGAGTTAAATGCTATGATTTTCGCGTTGGAAAAATTCAGGGGTTATATTGAGGGTTCGCCTATTCCGGTAAAGATTATAACAGACCACTACAGCCTGAAGTGGTTGACCAGCTTAAAATCGCCTTCAGGACGGCTCGCGCGCTGGGCAGTCAGGTTACAACAGTTCAATTTTGAAATTATTCATAGAAACGGTAAGGACAATGTAATTCCTGACGCGTTATCACGGGATCCTTTACAGGTTAATACGATCAGTCAAAATTTTTCTACATCGGACCAATGGTACGTCAAATTAAAGGAGAAAATTTTGGCAAATCCTGAGAAGTATCCGGCGTGGAGAATTACTAACGATAGGCTCTATAAACATATCCAGAGTATGGAGGCTTTACATAGGTCCTACGACTGGAAAGAGGTAGTTCCGAAGGAACTCAGGAATAGTTTAATTGTACAGCACCATGTTCCTCCTACTTGCGCCCACTTTGGGATTTTAAAAACCCTGAACAGAATTAGACACAAATATTATTGGCCTAAAATGTCTGCTGATGTAAAAGCTTTCATCGGTAAATGTCAGATATGCTTAGGTTACAAGAGTACTAATTTGTTACCGCCAGGTTTGATGGGAAATCCCAAATTGGTTCAGCGCCCTTGGCAAATGATTGCAACTGATTTACTGGGGCCTTATCCGAGTTCATACAAGAAAGGTTATACTTATCTCTTGGTAGTTTCTGATTTCTTTTCTAAGTACACGAGGCTGTTCCCGCTGAGGAAGGCTACTGGGTTGAATATTGCTTCCATTTTAGAGAATGAAATTTTCCTGAAGTTTGGAGTTCCGGACACCATTGTGTTGGACAATGGTCCTCAATACATTTCACGTGATATGAAAGCTTTAGCCAATAAGTTTCATATTCGTCACCTGTTTTATAACTGCAGATATCATCCTCAGAACAATCCTGTGGAACGTGTTAACAAGGTTTTGGTAGCAGCGCTTGGTTCGTATGTTGGATCTGACCACAGAACCTGGGCGAATCATCTTCCAGAAATTGAGTTAGCCATTAACACGGCAGTCCATGAAGTCACAGGTTACACTCCGTTTTTTCTCAACTTTGGCAGAGAGATCATCATTTCAGGAAAAGATTATTTAGGCACTGATTTCAATGCTGAAGAAATTACGTTTGCTAAGCGTGACTCTTGGGCGTCAGGTTTAGAAGAATTGAATGACATTTTTTCACAGGTACGGACATCGTTAAGGCAGTCATACGAACGGAACAAGCTGAACTACAACTTGCGTCGTAGAGATATTCAATTTAGGGTTGGGGAAACCGTATGGAGGCGATCATTCGTATTATCAGATGCAAGTAAACACTTTTCAGCAAAATTGGCACCTAAATTCATTAGGAGCAAGATTATTGGGAAAATTTCTCCAGTAGCATATCAGTTAGCTGACATGAATGGCAAAAAACTGGGTATTTATCATTTAAAAGACATTATTAAATCTGAAACTCCAGTTGATCGTTAGTGTTATTTCAATAGGGGTTGGGTTTTTCTTATCTCCGTTGAGAGATTTTCTTTGTCATTTTATTTGAATGTTATATGTGTTCTAAGTATTTGCATGCATATCCAGCAATTGCATGTGGATCATTCAGCGTGGTGACGTGACTTATCCTTACGTCCTCACGTTGATTGCATTGTCCTTGTCAGTGTTTGTGTTTTCAGATATTACACGTATGTGTTGTACTTTGCAAGTGTATAATGCGTATACTTAAGCATATGAAGTTCAACGTGTGAAAGTGACTGATCATCATTTTCATACATTGAATTTACTTGTAATTTCGGTTTGTTTCCCTGTAGCAAAACCGTTTTTACATAGTTTTTCAAAACCTTTTATTTTAATTTTTATTGAACTATTTACTGTGTATTTTTGCGGATGTATAGAGGTGTTTAGCGTAGTATCATTATTGCTATTAGTGTGTAGAAACCTAGAATACCTTATTGTTTCACTTACATTATGTTGGTGTCTTTTGGAATAATTTCCATGGGAAAAAAAATATATATATTTATATGAAAAAGGCTATAGCTTCAGAAGCTCAAAATTATCTATTTTTCATATCGTTTTAGGAAACGTATGGCATGGGCATTGTTCCAATTTGTTTACTCTGGTTATGGTGATGGTTGTTTTTCACACGCAATAGTGAACATATTCCTTAAGGTTCTATTCTATGATACTTAAGTTATTAGTTTATGATATACATAACATCGGTACATATATTTGATGAGTAAGCATAATATAAATACATTTATTAAGTTAATTCCGCTGTGGATTTTTGTTTTAAGATTATTATAAAGGGTTTTGTAATAGTTTTGTTTTACAATATTGGTTAAACAATTTTTAATTCCATGGTCAATTTCTGGATGCATTTTATCCTCTATTTATACTAAAGATTTTGAACTTAGTTTGTTACTTCAATTTATTTCCATATTCGACTGGTTGTTGGAGTTCGCTTAAGAGCTCGAGCGAATTTGAACACCCTGTCAAATGTGAGAAATACTAATTCTGTTAAAAGAGTTACATATTTATTACAATAAATTATTGTCATTTAGTTAATTGCTGATTACAATTATGCTATCTAAAACTAGGGGAATTATTCAAGTTCACATCCAATTTTATTGGGATCTTCTATTTGGGTAACTTTTTTCGACAGAGGTCTTCATTCTGTGAGTGGGGTCATTACTTGCTTGAAGCTTAATGGTTTGATTCTCGGCTATTTATTTTTTTGATCAACAGGTGTCAGGGGTGTTTTTTTTTCAAACTAGGATTTAAAATAAATGTTTGTGTTTGGACTTCAGTATTTTTATGTAATATCTTCCTCATTCAATTGAACTTTAGAATGTTAATTAGGTTTTCAGTCTTGCAGGTCATCTATGAGAGTTATTTACTTCCTTTTCAAATAATTTTTTTTTGAAACATTTCATTTAGTAGGTAAAGCACATTTCATTCTTTACTTAACTTAGCTTTTTTCATGCAAATTTTACTCAGTAACATTATGTAAGCTTTAGTGGAGCGGTTAGTTAGAAATCTCACTTCTGAATACTCTTCAGCGTCGCATTGTCAACCCTCATCAGCACGGGGAAATTTCTTCAATGTATGCAGAACCTCACTCAAGGATCTTCTTCAGCTTACACAAGATGCAGTCTTGATCATAATACATCTTCATTCTTTTGGACGGCAGAGCTAGCAGCGCGGGAAAAATTTCATCACCTACACAGAACCTCACTTAATGACTTTCGTCTGCTCCAATTTGAGATGTTTCATCGCTACCTTGGGCCATCTTGGGTCATCAGTTTTGGAAGAAAGAAATATCAGAAGACGCTGAATTTGAGATTTCAGACCAAATGTTTCATCGCTACCTTGGGCCATCTTGGGTCATCAGTTTTGGAAGAAAGTAATATCAGAAGACGCTGAATTTGAGATTTCAGACCAAATGTTTCATCGCTACCTTGGGCCATCTTGGGTCATCAGTTTTGGAAGAAAGAAATATCAGAAGACGCTGAATTTGAGATTTCAGACCAAATGTTTCATCGCTACCTTGGGCCATCTTGGGTCATCAGTTTTGGAAGAAAGTAATATCAGAAGACGCTGAATTTGAGATTTCAGACCAAATGTTTCATCGCTACCTTGGGCCATCTTGGGTCATCAGTTTTGGAAGAAAGTAATATCAGAAGACGCTGAATTTGAGATTTCAGACCAAATGTTTCATCGCTACCTTGGGCCATCTTGGGTCATCAGTTTTGGAAGAAATTAATAGCAAAAGAAGCTGAATTTGAGATTCCGGACCAGATATTTCATCTCTACCTTGGGCCATCTTGGGTCATCAGTTATTGAATGCATCATAATTGGAGAGAAGCTGCATAGATTGATGCGTCTTTCTGTTCATCGCATTATGTCATGGCTTCAGTATTGCAGTATGGTGGTCACCGCTTCTTCCATGAGGTACATTATATGGATTGGGAGTACTTCTATCACCAGGATCCTTCCGGCTGACAATCCTTATATTTTGGCATCTTCCATGACTAACATTTACGACCAAGGCTCACATAGTATGCAGTTCTCTTCAGGAAGTGACACATGGACCACTTGATTTCCAGGAGGAAATATTTTCTTCTTGGTGGAGGGGTAATGTAACATTTGCTGCTAGCGTCGTGAGCGATTCGCAAATTTCGCATGATTTGGTTGGCAGCATTGCACTCCGAAGGGGCGGCAGATGTTTCAAGATGCTTCGGAAAAAGTTCGGGCGCTTCAGTTGACGGGAGTACCACAGATCGAGCAGGTGTTTTTGTGTGACGGGCTGTTGTATGGCTGGACTCAAGACATTTTGGATCACGAGAAGTGAGATTTAAATTACTTATATTTTTAACAGATCGAGATTGTGCTTTATAGATTATTTTTAGGGATTACTGATTCATAAATATGTTACGTTTTACGTCACAGGCGCCCATCAGTAATTTTCTTATGTCGTTACAATATAATTTCTTTCTTATTGACACGTGTCGAGAAACTTTAAACATTTACAGCTGGGTACGATACATCGTAACCAGTCACCCCTGATGATTAATTCTGTTGTTTAACTTAGAGTCTCATAGCGAATCATTATAATATGTTCCAAGGGCAGGGTTTGTTTTTTACAATAAATTATACATTGTTCACATACCTACTTATTATTGCTACCTAACCTCATTGCTTGCTTGCTGGCTTTGTATGTGATTATTTATACTATTCATGGATGGATGACCAGGTTTGGAGGGAATGAATTACAAGTAAGTATAGAACGTCACAGATTCACTACACATATGGTGGTTTTCAGGGGATCTTGAAAAATTAAAACTTTGACAATTATTTTATCTATTATAACTAACTCGAAAAAAACCAAATATGCAGTTATTTAAGTTAGAAGGTCATTATTCATTTAAAAAAAAAATTAAAAAATTGGACTGGAGTTCTCTATTAAAGGAGAAAAAAATAGAAAGAATACTTATTGACTGGCCTTAGTAATTATTTTTTAATGTTTAATTAAAATGGTGCCACAAAATAGATTGCTGTGTTTGAAGCAGAAAAGAAAATTGATCCCGAAATTTTTCATTACGATAATAGTTTAATATAATTTAAGGCTTCTGTTTTTCCATTCACATCTTTGTTTTTTTTTACACCTCTTTGAGAGTATTTCAGCAGTTGGAGGAGTAATAGGGGAATATGGGGATGGTTAGCAACAATCATCTTAATCCGGTAAAAAATATTAGGGGGTGAATAAGATAAAGGCGGCACACTCCAAGTGGGGGGAGAGTGGGGTGACCAGACAAGAGAGATTTTTTTGGAACTTTAAACCCCGCATTCTGAGTTTCTACAGATATAACATACTTTCCTTGAACACTTTAAGGATTAGGCTCGTAAAAAATATATGATATTTTTTAAGATAATCTCTATTGAAAAGGTAGATATTTATAAGCCTAGTTGAAAAGATATTTATATGAAATTCCCAGGATAGAAAAAAATCTCAAAGTGTTCCTTGAAAATTATTGAAAAAAGTTATCTGGTTCTGTTATTTCATATGTTACGAGAATTACTGTTGAATGACCGCTAAGATTGAAAAATAAGACATTATTGACGTCGTTGCAGCTGAAAATGAATTCTTATTTTTTTTCAAAATTTCAACTCTTCGTGTGAAGATTTTCAGGATCAAGGGATGCGCCGCATCCACATACTGAAAGATCTGCATACAAAAAGTTGAAATTAAAAAAAAAATCAATTAAACATTATTATTAATTTTAAGGGCTAGTAGTTTCACAGAATTTAAACAATTCATCAAATTTGAAACTAAATTTTCAAGTTATGTGAAAGTTCTAATCAAGTTATGTTATTATTACACTATCTGTTAGTTGTTTCATCGAACCGAAAATCTAAAAGAACTTGAATAAAACTTTTTCAGTACAATGAATCTTGTGCGTTATTCACATAAAAAAAACAGAAGAGTATGAGAATAAAAACCTGTTACCGTTTTCTTTTTATGTATCTTGTATTCTGTCATGTATTATTAATCACATTTAATCAGTCACCTGTAAATTTTGTAATTACTAACATACCTACTAGTTTATTTCTATGCCATTTACAACTTAGAAACTTTCTCTTTTATTGTAATGCACTATATTTCCTTAAATGTATCTGTATACCTACCTTTCATATGATGGTTACTAGTTATATTTTTATAGTTTATCTTTTTTATTTAAAAACTGTCTCTGGATTATAAACTTGTCATGTAAAAGCCCATAGGGCGTTGAAAATTAATAAATAATAAATAAATAAAATAAGATATATTATGAAAGTGAAAGACGATAAAGAAGATTTAATATTAAATTGAAATGGCTTGATAATTAGTCAGCGAGATAATATACGAAGTATCAACCAAAATTTCGATTATATTTTTAATTCACGGTCATCCCACGCGAATAATCTCTTCTGCCATAGGTAAAAGTAAAAAGAGGCTCTACCCCTCCGGCCTAGGAGGCTGCGAGAGCTGGAGGTGGCTGGGTGGGGGGGAGGAAATAAGTCTTGCCTCGAGGGTGTTCGACAGACAAGGGTGGTATTCGTTAGTCTGATTTGTGGCCCAGCGCCCGGGGGGACAATTAAAGCCTAGGTGTTGTGGGAGGTATTTACCGCCTAGCTCAGTGGTAGCAAATGGAAAACGTTTGTCTTTATCTCTTTTATGTGAATACCACACGAGAGTTCCAATTGCAATTTGTTGTGTGTTGTGATTATCCCATTTCAAATATTTAACATCTTTTTAGCACTGAGCACATCTAATTTTGTCATTTTACTTAATCTCGATGTATAGAGTCCTTTACTCGTAACTTTCGCAATGCATTTTGTGTCTATGATCTCTTTGTCTGTGGCCGCGCTGAATTTCTCTTTGTTGTGTATAAAACGCTTGTTTTCATTTTAGCCAGTCATTCTTTTCTACAATTCTTTTAACATCTAAATTCTGTCTACCAATTGCAACTCCAGAGCTCGGAATCGAATCAATCTCTGTGTAAACTTAAATATTCATATGAACAAACCAAAGTTACAACAATATTCCCAGTACAAACAAAGTGTTTTTACTTAAAACAAGGGATAACCTCGCAATCATAACCTCTCTCTGTACGGTTTCCTGGGTTTTGGAAACGAAAGTTAACAAGGCTGCTCATTTTACACCTAACTGTAGACTGTCCGGAGACCAGACCCTGGGACCCTACGCACAATGTACACATTGTCTATGGATGGTTCTCGGTTTAACATAAAAATTGTTTATGCATTGATTGTTAATGGCACTTCATACTAAAGACTAAATTCTTGTCAAAGTATTTGTCAATTTTTGGAAGGTAATTTTGTAAAGGAAGGAGAGAAAGTTCTGGTATGAATAAGGTATGAAGGATTAAAGGGTGGGTAGGAATGTGGAGGTCAGGTCCGGTAAGTATGTCCAGAAGTGACGAACGTATGAATCCATGCCTCCCACTGCGGTGCTTGGCGATGATTCAAGAGAGTCCGGCTGGAAAAGTCAAATTTAATGGTTCTCTGGGGGCGGTGTCCATTCCCACCTCCCAAATTGTAATGTTTTACATTAATTAATTTAAATCATCTTTCTCTTCTCAAGATTCTTTTCAAGTTCTGTTTATATATCATAATTGGATAGGTATTTTGCGTAACTAAAATAATAACGGAACTCTAACAGGACTTTCACGGAACTTGAATATTAATTTTGACGTTTGATGAATTGGTCAATCTCTGTGAAACAACCCGCCTTTAACCTTTGTCTTCTTCTCTTCTTGTACCCTGTCCATTCAACGGACGTTGGCTATCATGCTGGCTATGCGGACTTCGTTTACTGCGGCCCGGAACAGCTCTCTGTCTCAGGTTTTTCAGCCATGAGGTTCTCCTTCTTCCAGGGCTCCGTCTTCCGGCAATCTTTCCCTGCATTATGAGATGCAAGATCTCATACTTCTCTGGATGTCTCATCACATGTCCAAGATATCGAAGTTTTCGGGTTTTTATAGTTTTAATAACTTATTTTACTTTATTCCTTCGAACCATAACATCTTCATTCGTGACCCTGTCCATCCAGCTTATGTTAATTATTCTTCTGTAGATCCACTTCTCGAATGCCACAAGTCGCCTAATTAGTTCGTCAGTAAGCGTTCATGCTTCCATTCCATAAAATACTTTATGGAACGTCCTTAATACTTTATAATAATTATCGAATATTCATTTAGGCAATAAAATGTAGAGAATTATTCAAGGAACTAAAAGCATTCATTACTCTAGCAGCACCGTACGATATTCTTACGTGTTTTTAATTTATAATTTTAATTTGAGATTTAGATTGTTTGAACATGTAATAAATTACTATTTCGGTATATAAATTTTAAACATAAAAACAATCGCCTTTCCTGTAATTACCTCTCTTTGAAAGCTATTAGCGACGTTTTATGCATACAAACTAGCTGACCCGGCGAACTTCGAACCGCCTCAGAATCAATAACTGTTGTATTAACTTATTAGTAGCTAAATTAAATTCAGTTTTTTTATTAAATTAAAAATTACACTGTGAAGCAATTATCGATGCGCAATTGTCCGTATTTTGTTTTTTGGCAGTATCAGAGATGGCGTTGTGTACGGATTTATATTTTTGTGATTTTCTTACTTTTCCTCTTATCTACGGGAATTGCGTTTCATATTATTTATACGTGTGATGGAGATTTATTTTAATTATTGTATTTTTCCCTTGGAGGGGTGCAGACACACGTTCACCGTTTGTCTCATTTTCGACTATTGACATTTAGTGTGTAAGAAATGGAGGCAGCATTATATGCTTAAGAACAAATGCAAAACAATCAGCGCATTGACATTTGACGTTTTTGGAATTCACCCTCCATTCAATATTACATTTCTCACAATACTGCTGCAGCTCTTTCAAAAGATGAGAATTCGTCCCATACAAAATGCATTTTCTTCTTAATTTTTTTTCGTAAATTTTTTCGATGTTCTAATAGTTATTCTGCTATTCGGGCAAATCCAACAAATCAAAGATCGTGAAAATCGGTATAGCCATTCTTGAGTTATACATGGTGTAACTAACCCGACGTTAAGAGTTTATTTATTGTACTGTTATTCGTGGTGGAATTCTATTGTATTAAAATTGAAATTGAAACACTTTTTAACTTTTTTCCCATTATTTATTTCACCAGTACCGGTTTCATCCTATTATGGACATCTTCAGGCTGGCAATTGACATTCTTTTGTTACAAAATTTATACAAAATTAGGTAGGTAGGTACACAATGTACATAGGTACATATTTTTGTGTTATTACGTTACAACTGCTCTTTAAGGTAAATATGTCATGAATAAGAAATAATATTTGCATTGGGAAAAATATCAAATGAAATAATAATATAACAATGGTCACGATAGCAGAATAATCGATAATTTAATTAAAAATGTGATATGCAGGATAATTCATTATTTTTAATTTATTAAATTATCAGTTAAAAAATTTAATTTATTAATATTAGTTAAAAAGTATTTCAATTTCAATTTTAACCCGACTTTGTTTTATACATTAATAAATAACCATAACCATATTCGATTTAACAGATGCGGTAATGTTTTATGTTCATGGAGTCACAAACCACGAGTTGGCGATCACTGTCCTTGAGCCTAAGGGCGGATGAAGGGGGTGGAAAATATAAGATGAAGACACCCCCCCTTGAAAGCCAAATGGGCGGTTTTTGATTGATTACATCTGGAAGAAAAATACTGCCTTGTTTTAGCATTGTTGCTCTGAGCATCAACTCTCAAAATATGAGTTTGTCCTCCACCCCAAGAAGAACAGGTGATATTATTTTTTTGAAGAGTGGAATATTTTAAGATTGCATTTTACGGAGCATTTATATTAGGTATTTGTAAAAAGCATTAACTTTGTGGCTCGCCATAATTTACAATATAAAACACATATAAATTTGTTGTAGACCACAAAATGACGACATCTATGTAGGATCCAATGACATTATTAAAATATGAGCCACAATATAGTCGCCCTTGAGGTGATTTTTCACGAAAACGTTATTAGGTGCATAAATCAACTTTATAAATCAGCCAAATATTCAAACAAAAATAGCACCACTTATGAAAATGATTGCCATACAAAGAAAATGTATATGGTCCTCCATATTTGACGGCCTCCGTGGTCGAGGGGTAAGGCTCTTGACTTGCAATCCGAAGGTAGTGGAATCGAATCCCGGCGTGCGCAAATAAATTTTATTTAATTAATTTGTGTTGTTTCACATTTAATTATTTTAAAATAATGAGTAGTATCGCCAGTATCGCCCTGGGTTAAGAGGGTATTACCAGAGAAAACCAGAGATATGTCATTTTTAAATCAGATTTTAGACGTATTGACTCTTTTCTACAAAAAATTATAAATGGATTTCGAAAGATTGTTTTTTTATCTAGCATTCGCATGTTTTAAATTTTGAGAAAAAATGTATGTATAATAAGGTTATACCATAGGTCGATGGCAGATTTGTTAAATTTTCAAAAAATATTCTGTGTTATACCACACCCATTTCAAATCATATAATCGTGCAGTAAAATAAATCAATACATCCGGGTATCGTATGTTTTAGAATTTTAATTTTAGTTTAAATAAAATCATTAAAAAATATATACGTACATGTGTTTCTTGACGAAAATTGGTCTGTTTGTGTATTTATTTGCGCACTTACAAACTAATATATTTCAGATTTTTTTTACATTCTTATTTAACTTAGGCATTATTGAAAAATGATAAATACTTATAATCAAAAAATAATTACAAAAAGTACATTATTTTAATAGTTTTATCATCACACCTTTCAGCATTTTTGGATGTAGGTATAAATTAAAGCAAATTTTGCATGAAATAAAATCGATATTGAGTTGTTATTTTAAAAAGCTGGTACGGAGAATAATAATTAATCTTTCTAATTGTAACCGCCCTGCACGATTGTAAGTACAACTTTCGACGAAATGTGGATTTTCGGCCGCTGGATGTTTAAACGCTCTTACAGCCACCATTCAGAATTGAAACGTTGCTTGAAATGGCTTTCGCCGAGTTTGGTGACAAGGCCTAAATAGCCAAGGACTTCCCCACCTTCCTCTTCTCCATTTGCCTTCTTTCTCCACTACCTTCCGCCTATCAACACTCCCCAAATGGGAATGCCAGTCTCACTGGCTCCGGACGGGAGCAGCTGGGGCTCTTGTAAAGTATTTACATTAAAAAAATGTCCACTTGATCTATTTCAGTGTACTCTATTAATTCATCTATTAAGCATCTGTCAAGCATTTAAAAAAAAGTAATACACATTTCTAATAAATTTGTAAATTTGTTTGTACGTTCCATTTCCGTTTCAAGATTATTTTTTTAAATGTGCAATCGCCGTGTTTATTTTAACTAATTCGTATTTTTTTTTTCAATATTAAGGTGCCTTCCCGCCTGAAGGAAGTTTGAAAAGGATTTTTTATTGAGATAGTGAAGTTTCTTTGGACAAAGCTATAAATAAGGATTAGAAATAAAAAGAAAATGATAAATGAAATAAATGTTTATAATTCAGTTGGTAGGAATTTAAATACCAACCTTTTTCATATCTTACGTTTTCAGAGAAAATTTTGATTTCATTTATGATATGAGAGATAAATAGAAAAATGCTTTTTTTGACTTGAGGTGTTTGACTGTTCGCGGAATTATTAGTATTTTTAAATTATGGAAGATAAAATCAAAACTTTGAATTTAATAAGAAAGAGATAAAAGATAAATAGAATAAGAAGGTAACGAAACGCAAACGAAAGTAACAGAAACGCTTTTAGCAGATTTCACGGTGCCTCGAGTAGAGAATATCTTCAAGAAAAATGCAATTATCCAAATTTACAAAGATAATATCATCAAAAAATTTGAAACTCACCAATCAAAAAGATAGAAGACAACATCAAAATACCAAAATTCAATACCAAACTAATGCAAAACCTTTATATCTATTTAGGAATAAAGTTTTTCAACAACCTTCCCATTGAAATAAAAAAAAAACCAAAGACATCAATAAACTAAAACTTAAACTCAAACCACACTTCATCACGAATAATTACCTGTTTTTCTCTTTCTTTATATATATTATTAATCTATATTCATCTCTATTTTATTTAGATTTTTCGAATTTGCACCGTTTTTGGTATGTAACCGTATCCTATGTATGTACACCTACACATATGGATGATCCAGAAGTCTCAATAGATCCTATTATATAACTTACCTATTGCATAATGTTATTCTATTTCTGTTATAATTAGTGTAACTTGCTCATCAAGCACAAGAACTAGCTTCTTCTTTGGTGAGATTGCAATTTTTAAATAATTTCTGTACCGCTATGTAATTTATATAACTCCACTGTACACTAATATTATTATATCTATATTAAATAAAAAATAAAAAAAATAAATAAAAAAACGGTCTCGACAAGGATCGCACTCAGATCCTCCAGTCTTACCGGGATCGGCGCCTTTACCAATTGAACATTTTTATCAATCTCGTACTTCCATTTTTTAATTACAAACATTATCGCTAATTATTTCCCAAAATTTTAACTGCCATCTTTTTGGTGTATATTGTTAACCTAGATCCTAGATGGTGTCTTGGATAACCCTATAAAATTTTATTTTTAGGACATCTTGTAACAATTCTATGAGTTTTATAACGACAGTTTAAAACCCCAAAAGATCAGAGCCCCAAAATTCTTGAAAAACCTGCTTGATTATGTAAAAAGCAGGGCGGTTCGTCTGTTTGACAATCTGTTATTAACATACCGATTTCCATATCTGAATCTGTTCTTCAGATATTTTAATGGAGTTTGCTCTAAGGAGCTAGCAGCATTGATCCCTGATGCACCGAGCAAGTACGTAAAATTCGACAGACACGAGCGGAACATCCTTTCACAGTTGATGTGGTCTTCATGAGAACAACCACTTTTTGGAAGCGGGTATGGGTACGGACTTTGCCGAGTCCATGAGGTGAGGATTGTCTAGATCTTCGTGGCGGATGTGTCTGCCCACCCTATGTGTGGCGGGACGGATTAAGAGAGACTGGTGGAGGGAGACCTTTTTACCATTCCAGCAGGACTCCATCGACCTTCTCACCCAGTGGGAGGGATGGTTTCGTACGTCCGTCACTCCTGGGCACACTGACCCCAGATTCCTACCCACCTCTCATATCCTTTTCCTTCCCAGATATTTTTCTCCTTCCTTCTTAAAATAAAACCTCCCACACAGCATTCCCAAAGATGACACAGGCCCTTAGGAAAATTATTGTCCCCGGGGCCTCCTGCTTAGAACTGATACTTCGACTCGTATTTGTATAAGTTTTTCCTCCTTCATATAATCCGTGCTTTTTCAAGAACTGCATTAATAAAGCCTCTACTTTAACCCATCTCACAACGCTGTCCAACCTGGTGGTGACATAGTTTCCCTGTTTTTACATCTGTACAGATAGGGTTGCTCTTGTGAAGTGTCTCATAAAAAAAAACAAAGTGCGTGAAATTCACACGCGGTAGAAGTGAAACCTTCAGAAAACTAAAGTAGACAAGAATGGGGAACCTACGGAGCACCTCACAAACAGGAGACCGATGGACTACGAAGCATTGCACAAAGAGAGGACCTATATTATACTACATCATTCACTCGCAATCTAAATCCTATAGAAGTACCTAAGTGTTTGTCTCTTTTTAGTGTCGCTTTTTCGTTTAATCGAGTTTCAAATCACATCTGTGCTAAAGAAGTTTTCACGTCAAAAAATAAATAAGTTACTTAATATAATTAATGCCGAAAAGGTAAAATCGAACTTTTGAAATTTTTTATAATAAATCTTCAACTTTTGATACAAATCGCACCCGGGGAATAACAATGGCACAACCCAAAAAACCTCTTTTTTCAGGAAAGCAGTTTGAATATTTTCTTTGAGTGTATTAAATCAGTGTATTTACATATAAAAAAGCAGTATTTTAATATTTATTAGGTTTAATATTATAATAGTGGTATAATGATCATTATGCCACTATTTTCGCTTGAATTAAAAAAAACCATTATTATTTAATAATGACATTTTCGCTTTTAAAGCCACTACAATATTTTAAAGAATTATGCCGTTTTTTTTCGAGGTTAAAAAAGATATCCAGGAACATTTCTGCACACTTTACTCAAAAATGCCATTTTTGGACTTGTGCCATTGTTATTCCCCGGGTGCGAAATATTTGTTGCAACGTTTCGGGTTAGATTGCGAAATAAGAAGTAAGACTGTCTTTTCTGGAATATATCAGAGAAAATATACACAAAATTCCAATCAAACAATAATATATACACAACTTCCATACACCTCCACATACACCTTATTCCATTATCGTCCATTATCATTCCCCTTTTTCTTCACACAAAACACACTTCCTCATTCCATTTTCCATTATTATCATTCCTGATCTGATCACCGTTCCCCTCTGTTCCTTATTCTATCACTCACCAGTCATTTGTTCACCCCATTTCCTAGTTCTGCACTTCCCTCTTCGAGTTTCCTGTCTCTAACAAGAAAAGCGTAAAGTCAATATCACACCCTCTTTGTTGTAAAGAATTAAATAAGGGATTTAAAATAATAATAACTTCATTCATTTTGTATTATTAATTTGATGAAAAAACGAAGCATTCCTATTTTGTTAAAGGGGCTTTAACCAGCCAGCGGCCGAAAATTCAAATTTCGTCGAAAGATGTTCTTACGATCGTACAGGGCGGTTCCAATAAGAAAGATTAATTATTCTCCGTCCCAATTTTTTTTAATTATAACTCAATATTCATTTCATTTTATATCAAATTTGCTTTAATTTATACCTACATCCAAAAATGCTGAAAGACGTGATGATAAAACTATTAAAATTATATATTTTTTGTAATTATTTTTTTATCATAAATATTTATCATTTTTCAATAATGTCTAAGAATAAGAATGTAAAAAAATCTTAAATATATATATTAATTTGTAAGACCTGATAAAATAGAGAAAGTTTCGTCATAAATAAGTGTTCGGATATATTTTTTTATGATTTTATTTGACCTAAAATCAAAAATTTTGAAAATGCGTTTACTAGATAACGTATTGATTTACAATAATGTATGATTACACGGTATGAAATATGTCTTGAAAAATAATATTTTTCGTTTGAAAATTTAACAAATCTTCCGACGACATATGGTATAACCTTATTATACTAAAAATACACATTTTTTCTTAAAATTTAAACATTCGTGTAGGTACTAGTTAAAAGAACAATCTTTCGAAATCGATTTATAATTTTTTGTGGAAAAGAGTCAATACGTCTAAAATTTGATTTAAAATGACATATTTCCTCTGCATTTTTTTCCGGTTTTTCTCATTAAATCCCACTTTTTCGTAGTTAAAACTAATGATAGGTTGTTTATTCTTGTTCAGGAATTGACCATATACTCCCGGTGTCGGTTGAGAAGAATCTGAGAAAAAAAATTTTTTTTACGCACCAGATTTAAATGTCTGGGTTAAATTTTCCCCACAGGAAAAACTAAACCCTTTCACACACTTCCCCAAATGATCATCTAGTCAACCCACGCTATGCAATTGCACTATATAAGTATTATAAATACAAAATAATACAAGAACAACATGTCAACCTACCAGAGACCAAATGGGAAAAAAATTCACCGACTCCAGATATTTTCATATCAGAGGGTTCGGCTCTGTGGCATTTCTAATTGAACCTATAAATCCTACTGATCCCTCAATATAAATATTTAAAAATCTTTTATAATCCTACATGTATTTAAAATGACTGATTTTTGCATTTTTATATACAAATTCTTTGACAAATCTAATACGCTTAAATTTTGAATCAGATTCCTAGGTATTATGCCAGTGGCTAAAAATAATACAAATCTATTGTTATTAGTTGCAATATTATTATTCACTTACTCAAATTATAACAAATAATTCAGCATAAATTCACTCACCAAACACAAGAACCTTGTCTCTTTATGGTGAGGAGAGGCTTTTATTATATTCGTAATATTACAAATCTGTTTAACATGAAAAAAATGTGTAATTATTGTAAAAACATACAAATCTTTATATATAAAAATTTAGGTTCCGTATGTTTGCGTTCGCTATTCTCGGAAAGTAATCGATGGATTGACTCAAAATTTTTACAGAACATTGCATTTTAGCAGAAGAACGTTTATACGAACTTTTTATTTGGAAGTTACATAGGAAAAGGATAATTTTTTGCGTTTTAAATTGGCTCATAATTTTTCATAGTAAACGACGGAATGACAGTTCTAGACAGTGTTGCCATTTTATTAATTTTATTAAAAGATACAAAAATTTATGATACCTACAATTAGGAAAAAGAATTTAATCGGATTTAAAAGTAGAATTATATCTAACAAATTATATTTTCACTCATTTGTTTTCTCTGTGAGTTTTAAATTTACTCATAATTGTACTGAATGTCAGTTCGTAACTTTGCAAAACCTACAAAAAATCAGATTAACAAATCGAATTATATATGACCAATTTTTAAAGGGTCAAAAAAGTGTAACTGTGACCAGTTGATTGATGTGTAAGTTTTTTCAAAGTTGATCACCATTCGTGGGATGCCTCGCTCACGTTCAAACATAGGCTTTCGTACTCGGCACGCAAACGCAGATCGTCAGAGAAGATCAAACCGCACTGATCAAGAACGTTTAGACCATAATGAACATGTTCGAGTTAGAATTATTCAGAGGCGAGCAGAAGAACTGGCGAATAGTCGGGAAGAAAGACTTAAAAGTAGAAGCGCGAAGAAGACGAGCAGCACATTCATCTCAACAACGGAAGGCGAAGGCGAGAGGGGGGGGGGAACCTGGGAGGAGGAGGGGAACCTGGGAGGGGGAGGGGAACCTGGGAGGGGGAGGGGAACCTAGGAGGGGGGAGGAGAACTCGGTAGAAGGGTTTGCGGGACGAAGCAAGGGGGGGAGGGAGTAGAGTGGGGAGAGGGAAGGTGGAGGAGACGGAGTGGGAACGCGGGAGGGGAAGAGACTGCAGGAGAAGAAGGGGAGGCGGAAGGGGAACGGGACGAATGGGAAAGGACACTCAGGGAGAAACAATTTCTTTATTAAATGGCATAGCAACGCATGAAATAACGTGATATTGTGAAAGCCTCTAAGGTCTGAATAAATAAATAATTTTTAAATATTTACGAATGTTTTTTTCTTCCCATGTATTCTACACTACAGCAAAATCACATCAGATATTCAATTAAGCAATGCGTCTTCTTGGATAATGCACAGTTGCTAGATAATTTTTGTTAACTCCTCTAATAATTAAAATCAGATAAAGCCACAGCGAAACGTGGTCGGGTTCAGCTAGTATTAAATAAATTTTTAAAAAATGCGTAAAAATAAAAAATAAAGAAGAAGCCTTGAAAATTATATAAATCATGAGCGGTCAAATTTCCGCCCTAGCGAGCGAAAGTGTGACTTTAGTAGTCGCAATCGGATGAAGGTTAATCAAAAAATTATCTCAAGTAAAATGCTACTTAGTTTTTGACGTGGGTACTAAATAAATTACCAACCGTCAACATTTCCAGACAAATTTATGTACGCAGTTCGTTAACCTTCGAAAATACGATAATTTATAGATACGTATTTTAACTTTGACTTTGAAATTCTTTAAAGTGGAGATAAAATAATAGGAGCAATCTATCAAACGGTTCATGGAACATGATTAGTAGAAAGAATTATCTTAGAGTACACAAGTTTGTGTTGAGAATTTACGGCAAACTTTGTTTTTTTCCACGTTCAGAAGATAAGGCTTTGATAGAAAATTTTAAAAAAATTGTCAGCTAATTTAGGGTTCTAACTTTAATTATTTTTTTTAAATTATACAACAGATTATTATCTAATTACTGTACAATTTTCTCATTTTGACAGTCTTAACACCTAGGAAGATGATTATTATACAAAAAAATCTTATGGCTATCTAAAGAAGAGTTATATATATATATATCTAGTGTTTCCAATATTTCGTTCATTCCTCTTGTCATGCTATGCTGTGCTAGAACATCCGTTCTACCGTATGGTATTTTGAACAAGTCGTGTCGACGACTACGGCTGAAATTTTCAGGCACGTATAAGCCATAACAGTACAAGAGGAATGGGCAGTCAATACAGTTATGGATTATGTTAAAACTAAGAATTGTAAGATTTGCATGTTGTCTAGTTTCCAAGCTAAATCTATTTGTTGCCTCAAGTAATTCCATACTCTGATCTAATATTTTTTTTTTTTTTTTTTTTTTTAAAGTTTTTATTCCAGCAGGACTGGGAGGGTAGTGCAATCCCAGTCTGCCATATTACATAAACAACTATAAAAGAAAAAAAAAAGTTTAAATATTAGGTAAATACCTAATTAAAACATAAAATGAAAACAAAATTCATCACACAAATAACAAAAAATAAACGTAAAATTAAAATAAATAATAAGTAGACAGAATTAAAAATAAAAGATAAAAAGATATTTTGGGATCGTCCATCATGGAGGTCGCCTCATCATCTGCATCCATCGCTCATTTATTGGGGAGCTGAGCCACTCGGATGCAGCCACGACAATGATATTGGTTGAAGTTCGTATCCTGCTCCAGAAGCTGGCTAGTCGGTGGCGAAGTAAGGCTGGGAATGAGTGCACCCTCCCCTCGGTAAACATCGTGGAGGCACTGCAGAACCTCGGTAGTTGCATAAGTTGCCTGTATGCGTTATTGTAGCACACTCTCAGTTTGTCCCATTGCGCTGCTGGGTATTGTGTCCACAATTCAGACGTATACAGGGCAGTACAGTATGTCTTGAATAATAATTTTCTGACATCTTCGCTACAGTGGTAGAACCGCCTTGAGAGCATTCCGGCCCGTATGTTAATTGCTCTTCTTTGTCGTTCCATATCTTCTATATCCTTCATGTCTTCGGTTAGGATATGTCCCAGATACTTAACCTGTGAGGCCACAAGCAGTTCATTTCCTTCTAGATATATTGGAGGAATATGTGATGGCTCCTTATTGTGTTTGAAAGCGACGATGACTGACTTTTTAGAATTGTACAACAGGTTATGAGAGTTTGCGTACTCTTCGCATATTTGCACAAGTCGTCTCATCGCTTTAATCGAAGGTGCAAGCAGCACCATGTCATCGGCGTAATTAATGTTGTTACTTCCTTGTCCGCAGATATGACAACCGATTCGTGTATCGTTCAACTCTTGTAAGAGGTCGTTAATGTACACATTAAATAGAGTTGGAGACATATTTCCCCCTTGCCTGACTCCGCTCTTAAGGAATAAAGGTCTTGAAGAAGCTCCTGCCCATTGAATGTGATTTTCCTGTTGTCCGTACCAAATAGCCAGCATATTGACCACTGCTGCTGGAACATCTCGCTTTATGAGTTTTTCCCATAATAATTGATGGGAAACACGATCAAACGCCTTGCTTAAGTCAAGAAAACACCCATAGACTGTGGTTTTTCTTTTTTTGTAGTAGGCTATTGTTTGTTTTACTCCATAAATGGCCATATCGGTTGATGAGGCGCTCTTAAAGCCGAATTGGTTATCAAGGGTAAATAGTTTCTCTTTGACTAGCGCGAATAAGATTTTTTCAAATAGTCTCGAAAGCATTGTCGCCAAGGAAATCGGTCGGTAATTTCCTAATACCGATGCATCCAGCTGATTGGATTTCAGGATTGGTACGATAATAGTTTTGCTCATATCCATCGGCATATGTGTGTGTCTTAGGAGGCTTGAGTACAGGGCGGCTAGAATAATATGAAGTTGATCTCCTGCGTATTTTATGTGCTCAATACCAATGGCGTCGTATCCTGGACTTTTACCATGGGCGGTTTGCTTAATTGCGCTTTCAATCATTTCATGAGTAACATTCATGACCAGGTCATCATTGGCCGCAGGCGGGCATGTCATTATCGAAGGTTTCGTGGTATCTCCTTGATCCTCGCTTAAAGAGAAAAAGTCTCTAAATTCGTTGGCTATGTTTTCATCACCCATAATGTTGTTGACGCATAGTGGAACTTTGCTCTTGGCTTTCAGCACAGTTGAAGTTTTTTGCCAAAACTTTCTGAAATCTTTGTTATGCATAGACGTAGCTATGCTATCCATTCGTGCTTTGTTTTCCGAGTGTTGACATTTTCGGAGAGCAATTTTAAAAGATTTCTTACTAGTTTTCCTTTCGTCTGCGAAACGGCCTTCCGTAGGCCTTCCGGCTTGAACCCAGCAGAGGAATGCATGTCTTGAATGGCGGTACAAAGTGGAGACTTCATTATTCCACCCAGGAACAATTTCATACATTTTTTTGGGTTCTTTCCTTCTGAATGCTTTTATGGCGGAGTTTCTTAGTATATGGACAATATTACCGTAGAGAGAATCAAGTTCAAGTTTATGAGATTCGTTATCACAATTAAGTCTTTGACATCTTACGGCATCTGGGGGTTTCATTTTTAACAATAGTTTATTGGCAAGGGCGTTGTAAGTTTTAATATCATTTTCGGATTTTGCCGTCCATTTTCCAAAGTCCTTTGATCGATTCTGTCTGTTGGAAATAATGGGGGTTAGATTTAGATCTATTTCCACAGTTAGTGGGAGATGATCTGACCACGTCGCATCGGCTGTGATTTTTACGCTCCTCACTGCACGATTCAACCCCTGTGTCATAATACAGTGATCAAGCCATCTGGTGGTTCCGTGGGCGTCACTTACATAAGTAAACGTATCAGAGCTTAAATGCACAATATCAGTGTATGTATAGCTATTTTCTACACAGAACTGTGCAAGTTCACGGCCAAAAAGTGACCTCGGATCCGCGTTGAAATCTCCTATAATCATGGAGTTGGAGCTGTTTTGTTCCTCAATAATGGCGTGTATTTTTCCCAGGCAGTCTGCGAATTCCGGTAAGTTCTCAGCTGAATTGGTCGGCATATAAACCGTGACTATAAGGAGAGTTCCATTTGCTGACTCCAGTTCAATAGCCGTGATTCGTGGATCTCTACAGTCAATCAGAATGGCTTTTATTGTATTGCGCCATAAAATTGCAACGCCTCCGTAGGGGCGGCCAATTAATGGAGCGTCTGAGAGGTTCACCGCAGATGTTCCATGACTGAGAAATTCTGGATGTATTGATGACAGATATCCCAAGTCTGTAGGTAACAGCCAGGTTTCCTGTAATGCAATGATGTCATTACAACCACATAATTCATTTATGAAGTGTTCTGTTCGACGAATTGATCTGCAATTGAATGAGATAATTTTTAGAGTCTTGGTACTTATGTGATCCATTTTGAATATTATTTTGAATCATTGGTTTGCGTTGTCGGCATTCGGAAAATGTATTTTCTCACAACTGAGAATTTCGGCCATATACTCGCATCCATAAGTTTTTCGTATGTTGACTCAGGAGTCCCAACTTTGAATGCTCGATATTCGCCAGATTTTGTCTGTAGTTCGTAGGCGACCGCATTAATACCGCTTTGCTTGAGAAAAGCGATAACATCTTCACAGGTTGTTGTTTTCTCCAGTCTTGTGACGAGAGCATATTTCGTCCTCTGCAAACCTTTGATTTCTGCATTTTCGTTACGGCCCAAAATGATGTTTTTCCTTTTTTTTGGTGGTGGTTGTGGCTTTTTATAAGTCTTCTTTTTCATGGATTTCCATTCTTGATTATCTTGATTTTCGTTTTCACTTGAAGGGATGGTGTTGGCGACATCTGCAAATGATATCGGGCGATTAAATGGTTTTTTGGTTAGAGGTGAGTCAAGTTTTGGATTTGTCTCCATAGATGGCATTGCGATGCTTTCATCTTTCGTGGGTTTGACCTTGGTATGAGGCTTTGGCGTTTCGTCAACAGATGGCACGATAATCATGTTATTACATGGTTTTGTTAGTTCATTGACATTAAGTTTGAGACTTTTTATTTCTGATTTTAATAAATCAATTTGTTCCTTAATCGCCAAATTCTTATCGTGGTCTGATTCATCTTTCAGTTTCTGTACGCATTTTCAAAATTATCAACAGTATTACTGACACACCTGCTTTGTTACAACTCATCCAGTTCAACATTCCTTTCCGTAGACTCCGAAATAATGAATTGCTGTTCCTCAATCAACATTCTAATAATTATGGATATCATTTTCCTTTATCCAGAATGTCGAGACTTGTCAAATCAAAGCATTGAATTTTTTGGTGTAAGCCTAAATGAATTTCGGCAGTCGTTACGCAATGTGGTTTTTTAAAGTCTTTTTAAATCCATCTTCAAGCTACTTGTGGTTATCTTCTCTATGTACTTTTATATTATATGTATTTTGTCAATGCTCTTCATCTATATGTAATCTCCTTTCATTGTGATCTCTCTTTTTTTCTTTTCTGTTCGTGTTATTGTTATATTGTTAATTGGACTATTTGTCCGTAAATAAATAAATAAATAAATAAATAAATAAATGGTGCATGAATCTCAGGTACGTTCCATGCATCAGCATATAGACATACCTAAGGAACTTTTTCTGAATTTGTTCCAGAATATTAATATATTTAGATTGGTGCGGAGTCCACACACCACTAACATACTCCAGCTTACTTCTTATGACGCCATTGCTTCATCTTATTCTGAGATATGAGGTAGGTATCAAAGTTTGCAAAGACGATTTCTAATTATCTATTTATCAATTTCCGAGTTTAGGTTGAATCTTGTGTAAAGTATTTTAATTATTGAACATATTTTAAAGGAAAATATTTAAATACGACGTTAACTCACTTCTTTAGAACACACCTAAATTTGCAAATAGAACCATACGAAAGTAGCTAGGGGATAATAATTGCCCAAGGTTCTAATGGGGTATTTCCACTTTTTTATTGTTTAAAAAAATTAAGCAAAAGATACGATGATTACAGCAATTTTATTTTATTTTTATGTTGACGAATAAATTTTCTACAGCTAGTCAAAGTTTCCCATTTTTTATTTTTTTTATTCTTCACCGCATGGGAAGTTTAGGGCGCAGACTGCGCCTTTCGAAGAACGCGATCATTACCTCCATGACTGTCAGGTTGAAGTCTCCCCTGATGGCCCTCTGGAGACGGAAGATGGTGAAATATCCCCCGTAAAGGCTATTTGCATTAATTTTAGTGTTTAATATTTTATTTCTCATGGTTATTTGTTTTTAGTTAATTTATGTGTTGATGTTAATTATTTTTTACCTCATCTTATTATTTGTTTTTTTTTTTGTTATTTCAAAATATCAAATGTTTTGCATTGCACTTCCCCTGCATACATTCTGGAATAAACTATTATTATTATGATACGTTTTAAGATTTTCAATGCCAAAAGCATTTTTGTTATTTGTTTTTGGGGTGTTATGCCGTGTTGCGCTACCTCCTTCTTCAGCCAACGTTTCGGACATCGTTGCAGTCTCCATCATCAGGGCAGATCCCGCAGATCCGGTAGATGTGATAATGGACACTGCAACGATGTCCGAAACGTTGGCTAACAAACAAATAACGAAAATATTATTATTATCATTAATTACCGCTAAAACGATATTATGGGGCGGGGCTATCGTGTGGCGTCAAAAGCGTGGATGCTCACTGACAGTGTTTATTTATGCTGGTCAAGCTGAGCGACGCTTGTGACGTCATAATCCGAATTGCCAACCACAGGCCGTTTTGATTTTGTTCGTTTAAGATCGTTTTTAAAATCAATAATATTGAATTAAAACATAAATTTTAGTAGAATGATTAAAATCAGAAATATGATTTTGTAGCGCGCAGTATTTGGTCCGACGCGACGCACGAATCCGAATACTTTCTCCCTCACACGCATAGCGCCGTCTCACTCGGTGACTTTCGGCTCACCACCCGGACAAGAAGACACCACATTGGCCGACCCTATCCAACCAAAGTGGGGACCATATTGCGCCTCGTTACAACGATCAACCATCAGAAAAAAAAAACAAAATAGATAACGTAATGTTAGAACCTTGTGAAATGAATGATGATTTAATATGCTTGTTGTTAGAACTTTGTCATACATATAACTACGGAAATACAACACAGATGGTTCTGGAAATTATTTTGAGTATAGAAATGAGCAAAAAAAATGCTTTGGCATTCAAAGGTCATTTTTGAAAAAAATGCCAGTTTAAACCCTCTTCAAATGAGGTGACGAAATGTTAAAATGATGATGAAAACAATTTTCGTAGTTCTGATCCAGTTATTTATTTTACAGAAATTCAAATGTAACATTATCATCAAATTCAGCGTCATTAATTAATTGTGATACAACACAAATTAATCGAGTAAAATTTATTTGCCACGCCGGGATTCGATCCTGCGACCTTCGGTCAAGTCAAGAGCCTTACCGCTGGAATACGCCGGTCTTCGCTTGTACGACAATTAGACCGCTGCAGCTGTGTGGGTTTTTCATAACTTTTTCAAAAATTCTTTTTCCACAATATCTCTCTCCATAGTTGTACAAAATGTAATAATGATCAGATCAGAACATTCCACACTTTTTGTGGAATTTTTGACACCGCGCTGGATGGGACGGCGGATCCGTGGAAGTGTGATGGAAGGATGGATGGATTGATTGAAGGGTAGGTGGGAGGGGAGGGGGGGGGTGGAATGAATGAGGGATGGCTGGATGGATTGGGGAGGGGAAGGGGAAGGGGAAGAACATAATGACAACACGGCCATCAATCCAGGCAGACAGCGGTCAAATGATCATTCAGGAGGCAGGGACGAATTGGGTTTAAAACTAAACCTCAAATTCAACAGTTATTTTGACTTATTTTAGTGTTTCTCAAAAAAAGCGGTGCCTTAGTCGAAAGGAAATTTAAAATATTTGTTATGTTTGACGTAAGCTCCGTGCATAAATTGTGAGTTTCCTGGGGAATTATTTAATCTTTGAATTCTGAGCGTGGGATCTTTTCAAGGAACAAAATGAACTTGGATCCAGATATCCATGAAAAAAATTCTTGTGAGGAGGAAGAAATCAAGAAATTAAAGAAGTTAAAATTGGATCTTGAAGAAACCCTTGTTGTAAGAGGAAAAAAATCATGAAATTTAAAGAAAAAATAAATATTGAAGAGTTTTATGTTGAAATTGGAAAGACATCAAGTAGTTAAATAAGTGAATCCGTAAAGCAAAAGTCGGTAAAATATTTAACAGTCGTGCTATGCCGTTAATCAAAAATGATTAACCTACCGGTTGTTCAGAAAGCTTTAAAAATCACTTTAGTTTAAATTTAAATACTGGTAAAACAAACACAGCATTATTACCTGACCGGTAAAGCAGAGAACTGAGCGCGTGAAGCAGCGTTTTCGAAAATTTATATAAATTCTTTTAGATCGTAACGCCCTTTCGCGTTATTGAGCTATGAAGCGTTGAAATTGTGTATTTATCATGTAACTATGCTCACAAAAACTCAAAATAATAATAATAATAATAATAATTGGATAATTTGTAGAGCGCCGTTTTTGTGAAAAATCACCTCAAGGGCGCTTAACGGTTGCAACATCTGAACAAATATTATGTTGTTTGTTACAAATATTTGTGTTACTTTTGTACGGTGCAATATGACACAATTAACAGTTTTTCCATTTTCTTAACATGTGTTTTATTTTGTTACTGTCGCAGTCCAGTGTTGCATATGTCAGTTTGTTGTAAAATTTGTAAAATTGGTAAAATTTTACTAATTTTACTAAGGTTCACTCAGAACATGTGAAAACCAACAAACACAGTCAACGAACATGAAGATGATAAAATCAACAACGTGAATATAACAAATTCAACAAAGAAGAGATTATGAAATCAACAAACGTCAAAATGATGAAATCAACAAACATGAAGATGATGATGTCAATAAACATGAAGATGAATAAATCAATAAACATGAAGGTGATGAAATCAACAAACATGAGGATTATGATATCAACATATATGAAAATGATGAAATCAACAAACATGATGATGATGATATCAACAAATATGAAGATGATGAAATCAACAAACATGATGATGATGATGTCAATAAACATGAGATGAATAAATCAATAAACATGAAGGTGATGAAATCAACAAACATGAGGATTATGATATCAACAAACGCGAAGATGGTGAAATCAACAAAAATGAAGGTGATGAAATCAACCAACATGAAGATGGGGTCTTCACAGTTAAACAATGAAAATATATAACAATATTGTTCTTTCAAAATCTGTATAATTTTGTGTTATTTTGTTAACTTGTATAATTATTGTTAACCTCAACACAGGCTTGTCCTAGTGAGGTAACAAATTGTATTGTAAACATTTTTACCTACAGTGTAAAGAAACAATAAATAAATAAATAAATAAATATAAATTATAGATATGGTTTAATAACTACCCATAGAAAGAGTCAAATTCAAAATGCGGCATTTTATTACCTTGGTCCGACACTTCATTCTCCACGTTTTTTATCCGAAATACCGAGAAAAAATCCGAAACGCCATCTCAAAAGAACGCTCTTTTTGGTCCGAAATCAAATGGAGGGGGGTGAAAATAATCGACAAAATCCTTTAAGTATAGTTTTTCCCATATAAGTTACCTTCCAATAGACGTTTAGGTCACTGACGTAATCTGTCAGGAGTGTCAAATCGCGTTCTATACAAACTCTATAAGATGTCCCATTTGGCACGGTATTTGATAACGGAAAAACCCTTACAAAGGGAAAATAAAAAAAATAATACTGCGAGATAGATATTTATATCGAGGAATACATGGCAAGATCAAGTAAACCAAATACTTCGGTCAGTATAACAATGGAGTCAATATAACAGAAGTGTGTTATGAGAAGATGTATATATGTGAATGAAACAAGCAGTGTGTGTGCCAAAACGGAGTTGTTAGGCGGTCCATCCTCTCTGCCTACCCTGCGGGGAAACGGCATGTTAGTTATATATTTTCAATAATTATTTTTAACGACGCGACGGAAGGTTTGAACATAAGTGCATGTGTAGATATATATTTTTGAAGTAAAACTTCTTTACGCTCGACTTGGGAGGTAAGCTGGTGAATGCGTTACGAAAAGTGGTGATTTTTACGAAAAATGTAATGTGAACGATATTCGATGCGAACGGTAATCGATGCGAACGGTGATCGATTGCTAGGCGAACGGTCGTGCCTTCATGCACGCTTGACTTGGAGAGTGATAAGGGTAAGGATAAGGATAAGAATAAAGATGGTCACCCCAAGGTCGTAGCTTACCCCAAGGTCGTAGGTCACCCCAAGGTCATAGGTCACCCCAAGGTCATAGGTCACCCCATGGTCATATTTCACCCCAATGTCATATGTCACCCCTAGGTCATAGGTAACCCCATTCGCTACGTTTGGTAACTTAGCAGGGACACCTGCGTTCATGGGGCGAGGTTTGTCTTGTAGTTCTTCTTCAGGTCTAAAGCACAATCGTTTTTTTTTTCTTTTCTTTATCTCCATACAGAAGGCCCACAAAGTTTCCCTCGGGGCCTATGTCATCTTTGGAGATGAGTGTGTAGAGTCTTTTTAGGAAAAGAAAGAAGAAAGAAGAGAGAAATTACTGAGATGGAAAAGAGTAAGAGAGGTGGATAGGAATCTAAGGGTGGGTGTGTCCAAGAGTGACAGACGTAGGAAACCGTTCCTTCCACTGCGGTGCAAAGCGATATTCCAAGTTGAAGAGGTCAAAAAATCTCCCTCAACCAGTGACTCCCGATCCGGACTACCACTCAGTTGGTGGGCAGACCCATCCGCTCCCAAGACCTAGACAAACCTCACCCCTACGAACCAGGGCATCCCTGCTAAGCGATCAAACGTAGTGAGGTGTTGGTTATCCAATAAATAATGCCCGGGGCGGCGGTACTCATACCCACCTTCCAAACATTTTAAATAAAAATAATATAATGTTAGTTTTCAATTACAAGACAAAATTTTAACATTTTATTCTTAAGAGGGCATTACCAGAGAAAACCAGAAATATGTCATTTTCAAATCAGATTTTAGACGTATTGACTCTTTTCCACAAAAATGATAAATGGATTTCGAAAGATTGTTCTTTTATCTAGCATTCGCATGTAATAAATTTTGAGAAAATTTTTTAATTTTTAGTATAGTAAGGTTATTCCATAGGTCGTTGGCAGATTTGTTAAATTTTCAAAAAAGATTTTGTATTATACCACACCCATTTCAAATAATATAATCATGCAGTAAAATAAATCAATACATTATCTAGCCAACGCATGTTTTAGAATTTTAATTTTAGTTTCAATAAAATCATTAAAAATATGTACGTACATGTGTTTCTTGACGAAAATTGGTCCATTTGTGTATTTATTTGCGCACTTACAAACTAATATATTTCAGATTTTTTAACATTCATATTAAATTTAGACATTATTGAAGAATGATAAATACTTATAATCAAAAAATAATTACAAAAAGTACATTATTTTAAGAGTTTTATCATCACGCCTTTCAGCATTTTTGGATGAAGCTATAAATTAAAGCCAATTTGGATTGAAATAAATTCGATATTGAGTTATAATTTAAAAAAGCTGGTACGGAGAATAATTAATCTTTCTCATTGTAACCGCCCTGCACGATCGTAAGAACAACTTTCGACGAAATGTGGATTTTCGTCCGCTGGCTGGTTAAACGCTCTTAAACTGTAATTTCATTTCTAATCTGAACTAAGCCTTAAGCTAAGCTAAGTTTAACTAATATTGCCTCGTATCAGGGAAACATTATTTAAGCATACAATGCCATCTATTGTTCAAAATCCCAAAGTTATATTATAATTCCCGCGACATTCCATTTTATCTTATTTTGAAATGTCCTTTATACGCTGGGTTTAGGACACTGATTTGATAATATGTAGAAGTGAGATCTATTTCAATTTGTAAGAAAACTGATCTCGCCAATTTGTATAAAAGCTAGCGACTCCTAGAATCCACAAAGGAAAATCAAATTGATTATCTGTTAAAAAGAATACTAGCGGGAGAGACAACTGTACCTATGGTGACAAATGACAACAATGTATCCAGCGAAATCAAAAGAAGAATAGTAGCTGCAAATCGATACTACTTTGGGCTACAGAAGCATATGAAATCTCGCCACCTTACCAGAAGAACTAAAGTCCTGCTTTACAAGACCCTTATACGACCTGTTCTTATGTATGGTTCGGAATGCTGGACAATCAGTAAGGGTGATGAAGGAGCCCTAGAAAGTTTTGAAAGGAAGGTGCTGCGAAGGATTTACGGCCCAGTCTGTGATAATGGAGAGTGGCGTATCAGATACAACCAGGAGCTATACGATCTTTACGAGGACCCTAATATCTCCAAGGAAATCAAAACTGGAAGACTCAGGTGGGCTGGACATATCCAGAGAATGAGCGAAGGAGATATCCCAAAGCGAATTATGGATGGTGCACCTGGGGGTCGGAGAAGAGTTGGAAGACCAAAGCTTCGATGGCTGGATGGAGTGGTGAAGGATGCAAGCACCATCGGCATCCGAAACTGGCGCAACGCAGCACAACACCGACAGTCATGGAGGCAGGCTCTGCTGGAGGCCAAGACCCGACCTGGGTTGTAGAGCCACAGATGATTATGATGATGAGACAACTGCACCGCATGCTGATTATACCTACATACAGAAAATCGTCAAAATCGGGGTTTTGTTTCCCCCCACAATTGGACCGATTTTAAGTTTTTTTTTACCAACTGTAATAGAAGAAAATATTCTATGTCTGTCGGTTTTGCCTTTTTTTAATATGTTGTCTAGTTTGTATACTGAACGTCTATTGATGGCATTTAAACCAGACTATTTTAGCGAATTTTAGAAGGTTTTACTTCAATTAGAAGTAACTTATCGAAAACTTCCTAAGTTTTTTAGGTTATAACTTCTAAGTACAAGAAGTAATTTACGGACATGCTAGTGGTCGATATCCATATTGAATAAAAAAACATTTGCACTAATCTCAAAATCCAGAGAGGATATTGGGAAATACATTCGTATGGACAAGACGCCTGCAAACATTTTCAAACAATCACTTATCGAATTGGTAAATAGGGGCGGGTCGTAAGGTTAGGCAATTACTCGACTAATTCGACCAGTGACGACATGCGGAGGAATTTTTATTTTGATAAATTTTGAAAAAAACAAATGATAAAAAGAAGACATCATAAAGCCCCGGAGACCAAAATTCCTTATAATTTCTTTTAAATTTACGCCAAATAATGCCAAAAATCACTGATTGATTCTAGAATACTAAACTATCGTAAAAATTACGACGACAAAATGACGATTCCTGGAAAAAATGGACGTGTCGTTCCCGCGCTCCCCGCTTCACCGTACCTTCCTAATTTGTTCCGTCAGTGTACCACGCGTAGTCATTGTGGTCAGGTGTCATTTTTATGTTGACTTTTAGAGAGTGTCGTAAATTTTACGAAAGTTTAGTGTTAACGATTATTTCCTAAGTTTCTATTTATTGTAGGGTTAATATGTATGAAATAAAAGAGCTCATAAAAAGTATCTTGCTCATTGAATCTGTTCCTAAAGCGGCAACAATTCAAGAAAAATATGTGCCTTTTGTCCATCCAAGTCAAGAAAAATGACACAAACTTTTGCACCACGTGCAATGTAGGGCGCATAACACGAACACGTGTCCCAACTGTGAAGAATTTTTTTTTTTCGTGATCTCCTCTACTTTTACTTCTAAAATAATAAAAGTTTTTGATTACTTTATTTATCACCATTTTATTTCTGTCGTATTTTTTACGAATGTTTAGTAACAACGTCACTCAGTAATCTGGGATTAAAGTAAATCACACACGTCTCTCAACACCTAGTATATTATTCGATATGAATTTAAACAAAATATCCCGTTACTGTTATTTAGGACTTAAACTAATATTATTTATCAAATTCCGATGAAATTACTTATCTTACGTTTGACCTGCAATTTACCAACCCTAAATAATATATTTTCCTATTTTTCGATCAAAATCATTTCCAAAAATCCACTGTTTCCTTTTATTGGAGATTTCAAGATCCCTTTCCTCGGCTTATGAAATTCCTTGCAACTTATGGAGCACTTCTGACCCTAATGGACCTCGTCCTCTCGACAGAACAAGAGACCTTATTTTAAACGGCCCATTATTCGGTCGGGAGGAGCACTCGCATTTTAGGGTAACTGCATTATTAGGTCAGGCGAGGTTCTAAAATGTTTTTGAGAGCGACTGAATTTTAATAATCTTAAAGAAAACTTATAGAACACTCGTGGACATGTCTGTATACCCGAAGTAACCTAAATTTGATCATTTTTTGTATTTCTTGGGCATTGTAATGTTTGTGTTAATTACAGTCAAACACTATTTGTTGTGTGAGGATACTTTGCAGTTATAATAAGGTCCTTGTCACAAACTGGTTTATTATGAGTTTACCTACTTAGAATATTTATGCTTCTGAACACACGACCTGTCAATACTGGCTGCTAATTGAATCTGGTCGGTAAGCTGGCGATTGCTGGCATCTGTCGGCACCTTACAGAAGCTCTTTCCCTGCTGGCATCAAACCAAAAAGCACCTCCCAAATTGATTACGTTACTTTATAATCAATTTTGCCGCCCCGGGAACCATTTTTTAGATAACCAACACCTCTGACATTGGTCCCCCAAGTGGTTCACACGATTGGTGACTTAGTAAGGGTACCTGGGTTCATGGGGGTGAGGTTTGTCCGGGTCTTGGCGGCGGATGTGGATGCCCACCAATTTCATGTTAGGTCGGATCGGGAGAGAATGGTTGAGGGAGTCCCTTTGACTTCTCCAGCCGTACTCACTGGGAACATCGCCTTGCACTGCAATGGGAGGGATGGATTCATATGTCCGTCACTCCTGGACCCACTGATCCCCAGTTTCCTAACTACCCCTAGTACTTTCCTATAAAAAGACTCTCCACACAGCATCCCCAAAGATGACGTAGGCCCTAAGGGTATTATTTTCCTCAAGGCCTCCAGTGTGAAGCCAATGGAAAAATATATTTGTAGACATTTTGTTTTCAAGAGTTTTACTTTCCATGTACATTTGTTACTTAAATTTTAATTTATCTGCTAACGGTTTCGACAAGTAAAAATAGTTTTCACAAATAATAAGTTAGTTTGAAATTTGCGAGTGATTGACATTGATTTTGAGTGATGACGTCACACGATTCACCACACATACGGTGGTTTTCGGAGGAGTCTTGAAAAATTAAAACTTTGACAACTATTTTAACTATTAAAACTAACTCTAAAAATAAAAATAAAAATGCAGTTATTTAAGTTAGAAGGTCATTATTCATTTAAAAAATGGACTGGAGTTCTCTATTAAGTAATAATTATTAGCCTGAAACACTCACCTACATTGAAAAAATCTCCCGAGAAAAGATACATGCCGCCGACGGGACTCGAACCCGCGTCCTTCTGATTTCTGGTCAACTGCTCTTATCCACTGAGCCACGTCAGCCTATCTCCTGCCCGCCAAATAATTCTATATGGGGAGTTCAAAACCACGTTCATCTTCCAATGCGCCACTTACAAATGTACTCTATACTTAATTGTAATGCGCCGTTTCGTTATTTGTTTTTGGGATGTTATGCCGTGTGTGCTACCTCCTTTTTTAGCCAGCGTTTCAGACAGCGTTACAGTGTCCATCATCAGGACAGACGTGCGATGATGGATACTGTAAAGCTATTCGAAACGTTGGCTAAAGAAGAAGGCTGCACAACACGGCATAGGTACCTACTACCAAAAATATATATTGCTCTTCTTCAAATTTCTCGACAACCGGGTTTCATCTTAATATATTATAATTAAACTAACTAACTAACCATTTCTCCGTTTCCCCGCAAGGGTATGCAGAGAGGACGGACCGCCAAACAACTCGATCTTGGCACACATTATTGCCTCATTCACATTTATATATCGTCTCATACACACTCTTCTATTATTCTGACTCTTGACATGGCCCGACTCAAGTATCTGATTCACTTGATCGTGCCATGTCTTCCTCGGGCGTCCCCGACTTCTTCGACCATTCACATTTGCGTCATATATTCTTCTTACACTACTTTCTTTGTTCATTCGCTCTACATGCCCAAACCATCTGAGGGTCCCTTTCTTAATCTTACCCATTACCTACGCTTACATCTGCCTTGCATTCTTTGCGAGTCTCCACATTTTTCACACGATCATACATGGTTTTACCACACATACGCCTTAGGGATCTCATTTCAACAGCATTCAGTCTACTTGCATCTGCCAGTTCCATGCGTCATTGCCATACATCAGGGTAGATACCAGGACTTCATTGTGGACCACTAGCTTCGCTTCTTTTGACAGTTTTTTATTAGCGCCAACCGCATTCAATCCTCCATTAATAAATGGAGTTACCTGTTAATATAAGTACCTAATATTTTTTTATTACTTAACCTTAGGGTCAGGAGCAAAGAGCTAACTGATCGGCCATTTTGGTCGTGATCATATTTTTTCCTACGTAAACAACAACACATATAACCGATTCCTTTTAAAAAAACTGTCTCCCCCAATGGCGGTTAATTTTTTTATCATTTTACCTGTGTTGTGTTTTTCAGTCAAAAGTGATACAAAATATTTTCTAAAATAAAAAAAAAATCTGGATGATTATCGAAAATAATAATGGATATAAAAGCATTTTTATTATTGATTTCATAAAAGCGTATTAAACTATTTAAAAAGTGGACGTTACCGCCATCTGTGGAATTTTTTTAGAATGATTTCGAATAACCTAAGAAACGCTTCTTTTCGTTTTATTTGGGACAAGTTTCTGGATTTCGGCAAATTTACATACTACGTCATCGAGAAAGGACAAGTAAAAAAATGTTACCTAGTTTACCCGATTTTAATATATTAAAATAATAATATTAATAAAAAACTGAAGATTACCGCCATCTATGATATCTTCTGTCAAATGCTTTCCAATAATCTAAGAATCACTCCTTTCCAATTAATTTGAAACATGAAAATCATCTACAATAAATTGTTATTAACAGGCCCATACACTATAATGTGTGGAGTACCGTGGTAGCTCGTCCCACTGCTCAGTAAGGGTAAGGCCCATCGTACATGAAGATACTTACAAGTTTTGTGACTGCAATGTAACCACAACTGGTCTACCAATATGTTACTCCTTAATGCTGGTTTCCATACGCAGCGCCACCCGAAATATCCATATCATTTATTACAGTTTTTACAGAGTTAATACAATGTCAAATGACTCTCGCGAAGAAGACAATAATGTTCATCATTATCTTTATTATAAGCATAAAAAAATAGATCTAAAGAAAGATTTTGGTCTCACCCATACATGAAAAAAATATTAATTGATGGGCATCCATCACCGCCAAGGATCTCTTTAAGAATGATGTTGATTTGACTTTTTGTCCAATCTCATTCCAACGCTCAATTACGGTTACATAAGCGTAAATATTTTCTCACCTCTAGATCAAATTTAACATTCAAATCAGGTTCAGACGTCATTTCTGTCAAACGAGTAATATAAGCGAATGCAACTAGCGTAGAATTGTCGGTAGCCCCAGCACTGTCGGTAGCGTGTAATTGCCCATAGTCGACGAGTAGTGTCATGTACGAACACCAACAAAATAGTATGGTAAGTACTCACGAGCAGTGCATATGCTATACGCATGAAACTCGAGTCCTCTGTAAGTCCCTCGTGGTACAAATGGATTGGAATCAACAAACATCGAAGATCTGCGCAAAAAAGTCCCACGGTGGCTGCACTGCATTAATACTGCAGTGAACTTTACTTTTACCTGCAGATACTTTAATAGTACACAATTGCATTTTTTACATTAGCTCCACACAGGAGGCCCTAAGGAAAATAATTTCCCTCGGGCTTATGTCATGTTAGGGGAATCTGGGGGTCAATGTGTTCGGGAGTGACGGACGTATGAATCCATCCCTCCAACGGCGGTGCAAGGCGATGGGTCAAGAGAGTCCGGCTGGAAAGGTCAAAAGGCCCCCTCAACCAGTCTCTCTCGATCCAGCCTGGTGACTTAGCAGGGGTACCCGGGTTCATGGGGTGAGGTCCGTCTGGGTCTTGGCGGCGGATGCATCTGCCCACCAACTGCGTGGCAAGCCGGATTGGGAGAGACTGGTACAGGGAGGCCTTTTGACCTTTCCAGCCAGACTCTCGACCCATCGCCTTGCACCACAGTTGGAGGGATGGATTAATACATCCGTCACTCCTGGATATATTGATTCCCAGAACTTCCTATCCATCCCTTCCAAAAAAAGACCCCCTCCCCTAATGTGACACGAAGATGTGTTGGCTCTGAGGGAATTTATTTTCCTCAGGGCCTCCTGTGTGGAGCTGATATAAAAATAAAAAACAAGCGGTAGAAGTGAAACCTTCAGAAATAGTAGACAAGAGTAGGGAGGCTACGAAGCACCGCACGAAGTGGAGACCGATAGGCTACGTAGCACCGCACAAAGTAGAGACCGATTATACTGTCTCATTCTCTCACAGGCAATCATATATATATAGATGTTTGTCTCTTTTTAGTGTCACTACTTTTCATTTCATCGAGTTTCAAAACACAACTGTACTAAAGAAGTTTTCACTTCAAAAACGGATTGCAATATTTGATGCCCAGAATTGAGGTGGGAATGCTGTCTTTGTTCTATTGGTATTTCAATGGAAGATGCTCTGAAGAACTAACATCATTGATACATTTTATTAGCATCTGGGAAACATGAGCCCACCTTTTTTACACGGTTGATATTTACCATTTACATATGACAATGAGTTGTTTCTATGACTGTTTGTTGTTTTCAATAGCTTGGTTGTGGAATGATTTGCCGACCCCTGTGTTTCATCCCTCCTACAATATGGGTCTCTCCAAGACCCGTGTGAACTTCTTTCTGTCCTGAAAATGACCCTCCACGCAGCATCTCCAAACTCACTTAGTGAAATGATTTCCATAAATAAATTTTATTTTTGCAAAAACTTAATGAGTTAACCACTCAGACCCTTATGCTCGTTTACATAACGATGTAATATTACAAGTATGATGTATGAGGCGTACCTGAGATATTAAACATAAAATTGTGATAATTAATCATTAGCAACTCTCAAACGAACATTTGAAACAGAAAAAAATATACTTTTGAATGTAGCCAAAACTTTGTGGTTATCCATTATAAATAAATGAAGCAATGTTACTTTGTTTGAACCACATATATATTTGAGTAAAGCCGGTGGCCGGTTTCGGAACGACCGTTCCTCCTTCAGGGCAAACGTGTACTGATTTGACAGTTACAAAATAGTAGATGGGAACAATGTATTATTATGGTAGGGGTGGAGCCGTTGCAAGGAACTAATGAAGAGTGGGTGGGAAGTGATTCATTAATTCATACATTTCATTCACGGCTCATAACGGCTCCACCCCTACCATATTAATACATTGTTCCCACCCACTATTTTGTAACTGCCAATAAGTTTGCCCTGAAGAAGGAACGGTCGTTCCGAAACCGGTCGGCTTTACTCAAATATATAAGTGGTTCAAACAAAGTAACATTGCTTCATTCAGAAAAAAAGTGATTGGATCTCGGAGTTGTGCCCAGGACCTTAGCCTTGCTGGGGCTCTGCTCTAACCACTGAGCTGATTCGATCCAATCCTATTCTGTCATATTTAACTGTATCTCACTTTGACTAGAACTACCGACATTATCTTTGTCGCATATCTTTATGGGCTGCTGTCTTTATGTACGATTGCATGATTCTGCCCAAACTAAATTCAATCTTGACAGTGTCTTGGATGACTGAAGGGCTTAGGGCGAATTAGCTCAGTGTTTATTGTGCCCCTGCAAGGCAAGGGTTCAATTCCTAGATGTGACCGTATCTTTAATTGATATTTCTATTCCAAATTTTCATTTGAGAGTCGCTCATATTGTCTTCAACAAGTATCTTCCCCCCCTCCACAAACACTTCTTCAAGGGTACTCTTGGAAAACCGGCTAAGGGATGAGGGTGTTTGGGCACGTTGCAGCCAGGCCGCTCGCCCGCTCATTCTCGCCGGGACTGCCCCGTGATAGTGGGACAAACTGCCCTCGATATCTTTCTTTTTATATATTTTCTTTGGTTTTAATCATACTTACACCTGTAAATATTTTTCTTTATGATTTCATTCTAACTAGATGCTGATCCAACAGGCGAACACATCTATGATGTGTCTTTATCTTGTTAATTACTGCAAATGTAAGTATGCATACATTTTTCATTTTTACTAACAATCATGCATGCAATCAAAATTAAATTTAGCTTCCGTTTTACAACAAAAATTAGAGTCCTGACGTGTGCGGCTAAGGAGGTTAAACAGTCAGTTTCCTCACACAGCCGTGGGAAAGTGGTGGGTCCCCTACAATGTCTTCAACAATTATATCGAGCCGTAATCAGCAAAACAGCGAATTCGACATTTTTGTCAAATTACGATTTTTAACGAAAACTGTTCAATGCTGCTTAAAACATCAGTAATAAAAATATTGCAGCTCTATCTTATATACCTTTTTAGTAGCTGTAGCTTTCAGCGTAAGCGACTGTGGTCGGTTATGGTGCCACGCCAAACGGTCGAGAATGTTTAAGTTTAGTCGGTTAGCGTCTATCTGGTGATTAGTGCAGACGTGTCGGCGGCTAGAACATCGGAAACTAAATGGAAATTTCTAAGTTTTTTTTAATTCAGTGTTTTGAATTTGAATATTAGTATAAAAAGTATCTAGTAATGCAAATTATTTCATTTTTCCCAGCCGTCTGGAGCCAGTGAGGCTATGGCATCCCCAATTTTGGCACGTTGTGAGGCTGAAGGTAGTGGGGAGGAAAAGGAGATGTGGAAAATTTACCTGGCTATTGAGATCTACTTACCGAACACGGCTAAAGCAATTTCATGTAATAACTCCAATTGTCGACGGATCAACTGTCATGGAACCATTTTATTTAGTTATTTTTTTACCTATCATGATTGCATGAAAAATATTTTAAAAAATAATTATGTACTCCAAACTAGAAGTGTGTCGTTCCGGCCGGAACGAATCCGATGATTCCGAGTCCGAATGCGTTTGATTCGCTCCGAGTTCGCAAAATGTAATGAATCGATTCCGGAGTCGCTCGCACTCGGGCGAGGTTGAGGCGGAAGGAGGTGTGCGGCGCGGGCCGGGCGGCGTTGATAGTGATAGAATCATTTACGGGAGGAGGTGGCGGTGCAGGCCGGGCGGGGTTTTGTCAATACAGGACTGTTTGATGTTTTAGAATACAGGACTCATTCACGGGATGAGGTGTGCGGCGCGAGCGGGACGGCGTTGTATTGCTCTAGCGGGGCGCGATGACAGCGTGCATGAAAACATTTTACGAAAAGAAATAGCATTTTCTCTTAGTCAAAAGATAGCAAGGAGCATTGCTTTTTACCTTTTGTCTGTCATCACGGAGCAAATTTGCCTTCCCGCAAGTTCGCTCCGGTGATACTCTGGTGAGTTACTATTTTTATGAAGAACGCAAAATAACTAACTACTTAACTAACCATCACACCATTTCTTCGCAGGGGTAGGCAGAGAGGAACGGCTGCCAAACAACTTGATCTTGGCACATAGTCCTTGCCTCACCCACATTCATACATCGTCTCAAACATACTCTTCATTTATTCTGACTTTTAACATGGCCCAACTCAAGTATCTGATTCACTTGATCTTGCCATGTCTTCCCCGGGCGTCCCCAACTTCTTCCACCATTCATATTTTGCCATATATTCTTCTTACACTACTTTCTTCGATCATTCGCGCTACTTGCCCAAACCATCTGAGGGTCCCCTTCTTAATCTTACTCATTATGCTTACATCAGCCTTACATTCTTTGCGGATCTCCACACTTCTCTCACGATCGTACATAGTTTCACCACATATATGCCTCAGGGATCTCATTTCAACAGCATTCACTTTACTTTCATCCTTCCTCTGCCAGTTCCATGGCTCAGTGCTATACAAGGTACAAGGACTCCATTGTTAAAAAGTTTCAAATTTAACGTAAATATCTTACACGGTTCTCATAAAGCCGACAAAGATATCACTCATCTCAAACACATTATTATTAGCTATATAAAGATAAGACTTCTCGCTCGCAATACACAATAACATGTTAATGTAAACACACATTTTACACAGGCCCGGCTTCATAAACACATGATTCCCCAACTCCGTAACGTTCCACGATTCCGATTCCACCGAGTACGGCGAGTCCAGCTGAATCAACTCTCAGCATTGAATCAGCAGGAGTCAAATTGAGTTTCGTTCCGGCCGATTCAACGACTCCGGCGGAGCGCTACAATGAATTTGATTCGGCGTGTCCGGTGGAATCGCAGGAATCAAAGGAGTGAGTCCAGTGAATCGAGTCCACTCAGTCGAATACGGGTCCGGAATTGATTCCGTAAAATGAGTGAATTGACACACTTCTACTCCAAACGTATGCGACATTTCCTAAGGAAAAAATCTGTTAAGAGTCATAGGCAAAACAGCGTTACCGCCACTATCTCAACAACTGAAGGCATTGAGATAATTGTATTATCAGCTTTATATAGGCAGCAACCAAAGATGAATAATCCTAATTAACTAAAATTCTTTTTGGAATCAATGAAGAAATTTAATTTAAAAAAACCTTCTGCTGAACAATTTACTGCTTGGCGCTTACGCTGTTCTGCCAATTATGGGTCGATATATTAAAAGTGATTTATATATATAATTTTAAGTACTTACAATATTTTTAAGAAGTTGAAAAAGTAAAAATCGAGACTGGTTGAGGAGGTCTTTTGACCTCTCAGCCAGAATCCCTCAACCCATCGCCTTGCACCGCAGTTGAAAGGATGGATTTGTCCGTCACTCCTGTACAAACTGACCCCCAGATTCCTACCCACCCCTCACGCCTTTTACTTTCCCAGAACTTTGTCTTTTCCCTTTCTTAGAAAGCCCCTTCACACAGGATCCACAAAGATGACAGCTAAGGGAAAAAATTTAAAAAAAAAATAAAAACAAAAACTCGTTCACATCAGTTTACCTATTTATTGGCGTAGAAGCATAACAATATTAATAAATTAAATAAATCAATGTTTTAGTCCATAATGTTCTCTGGCAAACGTTTCTCCTACCAAAAGTGGAAACACCAAACTCGCTTCTGCGTAGATCTTAACGGGATTAGCATCTTTCTTAATCTTCCCCCACGACACCGCTTCATCGGGCCTCGCACCCGCGTCACTCCCATCAAATTCAGACGCCGTGTTTAAAAACACGCAAAACTCCGCTCCATTACGCATCAAATTTGCATTACAAATATGGTGTTTGATCACACCACCTCCTAATATAATCATTCCAGTATTGTTAGCCTTAACAGCCATTGTATTAAGTCTTCGTAGATCACTTAATATATCAACGATTAATCCAGGGTTTTTATATGAATGGAAATACATCATGTCGCCAAGACTTCCGTCTGTTAACGCAGGACTAAATACGGGAATGCTGTTCTTCCAAGCCCAGTAATGTATCGAGTCTTCGTTGTTAATACGTTCGCCTAAACGTGCAATGATTTTCGACGGAGTCCAAAGAAATCCTTTTGTATTTTGGTCGAGAAGCATTTCGTCGAGTAACGGCATAACCCAGTCTTCGAATTTACAGTAATTATCGTTGGGTACGAGTAAGTTTCCGATTCTATTTATCCCTTTTTCTCTTAAAGTGCTGCCTTTGAGGTTAAAGTCTCCTATGTAAGTTGAAGCCAGGCATTTTATAAAGTCTTCTTCTATTCCTCCGGCTGTTGTCACGATGCAATCAACCATTTTGTGTTGTACTAAGAACCTGATTGTGTCTCTAAGTCCTGAAGATACCATGTTTGATGTGAAGCCTAAGAAAATCGTACAATTACTCTTCCTTTTGATGAAAATGTCGTCTTCGTGCACGTCCAACTTATCTTCTTCTAGAGGAATTCTTTTACAGGCTATCATCTTGTTTATTTCTTCAACTGCTAGTCCGAAGTTCGTGGCTTGAAATCCTGTGTTTAAATAAGACTGGAGTAACTTATGATAGTCTAAACCAGAATTCCAATCATACCCTTTTACTAATGGTGTATTTTTGGGTAAATCTTCACTTTTTTGCAACACAGCCAAGGCTGCAACTTCGGGAACTGTATGTTGTGAGTTTTCTGTATCCATTTCAGCGATTTTGCTAGTATTTTAACAGTAAAAACAGAATTTAATTGATGTAAACACACGGTTTGCGAAGTAAATATAACCTGCAATTCGGCTCGGCGTGAAATGTGCGCTGTCAAATGTCACTAATGTCAGTACGACGGTTTGTGTTGCCATAAACAGAAAATAAATTTCGAATGCATGGAAAAAATAATAAATCCTGATTAAAAGCGGTTGTTCGGGGTAAGTACTGACATATTGGAATATTTTCACAAACTTGGGACATCTAAATGTGTGAAAAAGTTAATCGTATGATTCTGATCATCACGCTATCATCATCATCATTAGTAGGTAAGTATATTTTCAATAATTTATTAATATTGAGTTTCGCTAATATTGTCTTCATTTAATTAAATATTTATTTATTAATTATTAGCTGGTATTCTATTTAGTAAATCAAAATATTGACATGTTTCTCTGCCCTGGGAATTCGTTTATAACATTATAGCCCAGTCATTCCGTAGTTTTACCTTGCAAAAGGTCATGTAGTAGCGATTTTGATATATGTTGTTAAGATTGGGACTCTAAAGAAAAAAAAAAGTTTTCGACCTCGGGAGGGTCGAGCTCGATCCGCCATCTTGGATCGAAGGTCCCAAAATTTGGTTTTTTCAAAATAATTACGAAATGGTTGATTTTACAACCAAGTTGTCCAAGGCAAACTTGAAGAAAACTAAATTACGTACATTTTATGTCGAATGTTTTTTTTTGTAAGTCGGTAGGTAACGAGTTACAGCGGAAGAAAGAAGACAATTTTGACAAAAAATTGTAACACTCAAGTTTTCTTGATAAATTTTTGTAAGAACATATTACAAAATATCATTTTAACGTATTCCCACAAACAATATACTTGTATAGCATCATCCGTGTGCTCGATTACGTTGATTGACGTTGTTATAATGGGCTCCTAGTCTATAGCTGATTTTGCAACACTGATTGAGTCCTGGTTACTGGACGATGCCTGGACGCTCGGTCTATCGGACGTCGGAGGATGTCGAACATGGTTACCAGTTACCAGGTATACAAATTTTGAATCTATTAAATTCAAACGTAAGGACAAAGTTATTCCATTAGTAGCAGTCAACAGCAGCATCAAGATAGGCGAAACAACTATTTTCATCAACCCGCTAATGTTGTTCCAGAGAGTGTATATTTTGAAGAAATCCGACGAAGAATTGAAGGATTACCTTAAATTCGAACTCGCCCCATTTCCTTTGTCGCTTTTCTCTGAAGAAGGAATGCGCAAAGGTACGAAATCATCATTTTATGGTGTTTTTGAACAACTTCCAGAAGGCGTGCAACTTGAAGGTAGCAAAATTACTGTTGTGGATGGAGGATACCTTTTACATAAAGTTGTATGGAATGGTAATGATTTTTTTGGGTCAATTTGCGAGAAGTACGTTCACTATGTAAGACATCACTATGGATCACATGCAGTTATTGTTTTCGATGGATATCCGCTAGATGATGGTGAAAAAAAATACAAAAACCACAGAAAGACTTCGCCGATCGAAGAAGCATATGTCTGCAGATGTTCTTTTCGATGAAACAATGCCAGTTCAAGTTTCACAAGAACGTTTTTTAGCCAATGAAAATAACAAAGTCCGTCTGATTTCGATGCTTACAAAGCAATTTATACAGGCTGATTTTACAGTTAAGCAGGCTGAAGAAGATGCTGATGAGTTGATTGTCAATACTGCGATTCCCTTGTGTTCATCATTTGACGCTGTATTCGTTATTGGCGAAGACGTTGATCTCCTAGTTCTACTAACAGCATTGGCACCACCCGAAAGTAGTATATATCTTCGCAAACCCGGGAGAGGCAAAACTTTTGAAAGACTGTATTCCGCGAATAGTGTGAAATACAAAGAAGCGGCTGAGAATATTCTATTTCTCCATGCCTTTAGTGGCTGCGATACAACATCGTCCTTCTTCAACCAAGGAAAAACAAAATTTTGTTCACTTGTACAGAACGACACAAGACTCAATGCCATGATAGAAATCTTCAAACAACATGATGCAAAACCAGAAGACATAGCAGATGCAGGAACACGCTTTCTTGTTGCTTTGTACGGGGGTGACATGGATAAGGAAACCTTGGAAGAAGTCGCTACCAACGTTTCGCAAAGTCAACAACAAAAAGCAAATTCAATCTTGCCTCTTTGCCACCAACGAACGACGCTACACGGTACCATGCATTTAGGACGTACCACCAAGTCCAAAAATGGTATGGAATCCAAAAAAATTCAGAAAACTGGGGCTGGAAACGTGGCACCAACGGGCTTGTTCCAGTAAGAACAAAGAAACCAGCACCCGAGACTTTATTGAAATTTATTTCATGTAATTGTAAAAAAGGATGCGGCGTTGCATGTGGCTGCAGAAAAGCTGGATTGAATTGTTCTATTGTGTGTGGGTGCTGTAATGGTCAAACATGCCGAAATTTGCCAGAGGTTCATATCGATGTCGAGGAAGAAGATGAAGAGATTTTATCAATGGAAGCCCAGAATCTCAGTACCACAGGCAATGAATTAGAAGATGACATTGATGAAGAGTGTTATTAAGATGTCAATATCAACCAACCGGCATCAACTAAAAAATATCATTACGCAATAGCCAATATATAAAATAATTTCGAAATCTACCATCGCTGGTATATCTGTGGAGTAGACCTACAGGGGATACCACAATAAAAAATGCGCCATGTTCTCTACCTCATGGTAGTGTGGAAATGAGTTAACAAAATTATTATAAATATATGATAAAAAATATATTATATAATATAATTATGTATAAAATGGTCACCAACACTAACTGGACGAAGCCAAAACAAAAGCTGCCTACAGGGCCTAGCAGTAAAACCCTACGAAGCGGGTTTTTAACAGCTAGTTATGTAATGAATAACCCGAAAAATAACACAAATTGGGAATGTCATCATTTTTTAGAAAAATATTCACATTTCCGCCACCGTAACTCGTTACCTATTAGACTTACAAAAAAAAACTGAAAACATAAAATGTACGTAATTTAGTTTTCTTCTAGTTCACCTTGAACAACTTGGTTGTAAAATCAACCATTTCATAATTATTTAGAAAAAACCGAATTTTGGGACCTTCAATCCAAGATGGCGGATCGAGCTCGACCCTCCCGAGGTCGAAAACTTTTTTTTTTCTTTAGAGTCCCAATCTTAACAACATATATCAAAATCGCTACTACATGACCTTTTGCAAGCTAAAGGCCTTTTTAACTATGGAATGACTGGGCTATTATTAGAAAATGTATTTTAGATTTGCACCGTATGCAATGAATTTATAACTCCTCCGATATTTTTGTGTTATTTACGGTGCAAACAGAGACGCACTCATAAAAGTCGTTCTATCTCCTTTTGTAAAGGTTAGATATATATTTTATGAAGTGTTGGAAAGAGACATGCTTTCAATTTTCAACTAAAAGATTACCATGCAATTCCATCAAATTTGTAATATATTCCAAAAAGTCATCGACCGCAAAATTATGCGACGTCGACGCAAGTCACTTGCAGTTGTCCGTGTGGGTAGCAGGGATTTTCCGAATTCACCTCCTGCTATCCCCTACCGCTTCTACAAATCAACAAAGTTTCATCGCAATCATTTACAATTTGGGAGGCGGATATGGGTACTGCCGCCCCGAAAACCATTTATTGGATAACCAACACCCCTGCCATAGTTAACCCCAAGTGGTTCGCTACGTTTGGTGACTTAGCAGGTGCCCGGGTTCATGAGGCGAGATTTGTCTAATTCTTGGCGGCAAATGCATTTGTTCACCTACACGGCATGGCGGGCCGGATCGAGAGAGATTTGTTGAGGGAGATTTAACCTAGACCTGTCCAGCTGGTCTCTCTCGACCCATCGTCTTGCATCGCAGTGAAAGGAATGCAATTATATGTTTTTCACTCCTGGTACACTTTCCAAGATTCCTACCCACCCCTCACACCCGTTTTCTTCCCAGAACTTTCTCACATTCCTTTCCCTTAAAAGACCTTCCACACAGCATCCCCAATCTGAGAGAAACTATTTTCCTCAGGACCTCCTGTGTGGAGCTAATGTCAAAAACTAAAATGTTTCATAACGCCAGAGCTCACCATTATATATAAATAAATCACCACAGTTTCATTGGAATCGGATGAATGGTATAGGAACGCATACGAGACAAACAAAGAAACTTTCATTTCTATATACATACAAAGATTTAATAAAAAATAATTCCGATCAGTATCTTATTTCACTGTGGCATCATTCATGAACAAAGTTTTAGTAACGTTGAAATTATTTAAAAAAAAAATGGTACTTGATATTAAGAATTAAGAGGGAACCGGGCGGCGTTTTGTTCGTACAAACATATTCCCCAATTTTCTCTGTAGTTGACACTACTGGAAATATATTTTTTAAATTTAACCCTTCTGCTTGGTTCAATATATTCGCACCTCACAATCCGGAAGCCTCGATTTCGCGTATAAATTCTGAAACCGTCACTTTGATTCGAGATTGTAAAATCTCTATGCAGTATAATTATGGAAGTTAGGGCCCTTTAAAAAAAGTTAAAATTGCCTGGTTTAAACGCCATCAGATGACGTTCAGTATACAAACTAAAAAATGAATTTTAAAAAATCAAAACGTCCTGACATAGAATATTTTCTTTTTATTAAATATCTTAAAAATTGGTCCTGTTTTATAGGAGAAAATGGGGAATACAAACCCTCGATTTTGATGATTTTATTTAGGTACTGGGTGTCCCAAAAGAAAGTTTATATTTAGTGGATTAATTTAGAAAAAAGTACACAATTACAATTAAAAAAAACACACAATTTGGGAATTTATTTCTTAAAAACAATATCGTCCAAATATAAACTCTCGCGTTCGTGGCATTCATTTAATCGAAGACTAAAATTTCTTATGAATGCTCGGCAGGTAGGCTTCGTGATGGCTGCCATTTCGTGGCGGATATATTTTTTTAATTGCATCAGGGAAGTCGGCTTGTTGGCGTACACTTTAGATTTGAGATAACCACACAGGAAAAAGTCCATAGGGGTTAAGTCAGGACCGCGAGGAGGCCAATTTACGTCACCTCTCCTGGAGATCAGTATGCCAGGAAAAAATTCACGAACTCGCGGCAGAAACGTATTGGACGTACGTGATGTTGCTCCGTCTTGCTGGAACCATGTTCCTTAATTATAGCCAGTAATTGAAACGTTGCTTGAAAATGGCTTTAGCCGTGTTTGGTGACCAGATCTGAATAGCCAGGTACTTCCCAACCTTCCTCTTCCCCACCTCCTTCCCCTCCCCACTACCTTCAGCCTCACAACATACCCCAATTGGGGATGCCATAGTCTCACTGTCTCCAGACGGGAGCAATTGAGATTCTTGTGCGGTTATTCACTGTAAAAAAAAAAAAAAAAAGTTTTTAGAGGGGCAGCATTAGGTATTTGTGCAAAATGCGGTGTAACGATGATCAATGCACATTTAAAGCACTTGCGCGCTTCCGAATCGAAAAGTTTGAGTTGTCACGAAAAGACTGACAAACACTCTCCACGTTTTCTACCGTTCTCGATGACCTTGGTCGCCCGGATTTTGATTTTGCCAGCATTGTACCGATTTCTTCAAACTTTTTGACCCATTTTCGAATGAGAGGAATGCTTGGCGCATCATTGAATTGATGAAAACCTCGAACTTCACAGAATCTTCTACGCGCTACAGTCGCCGAATCACCATTTTTGTAAAACTCACGCACGCACAACGCGCGGTCGCTCCCGAGAAATGCTTCATAGCGACTAAATTTCCAAGAGCCGGGCTACTGATTGACATACCCCCCGCGCCCCTCGGAAAAGTTGCGTTCACACAGAAAGCAAAACAAATATAAACTTTCTTTTGGGACACTCAATTATATCAGCCTGAGGTGAAGTAGTCCCTTTCGCTCAGTATTAGGGGAGTAGGAGCGATAATGACGGCAACAGTTTAGTAAAATACCTATTGTTCAAATTTCTCGGCGACCGGGTTTCCTCTTAAGTTCTTATCGGTCAATTTAAGTTCAAGGAACGTAATTATTAACGACAATAATTATCATACTCAGTTATAAAACGTTGCTGTAAAATGAAGTTCTCCCTTTTTCTGACATTCGGTGAGTAAAAAAAAATGTTTTTCTCGTACTTACCTGTTTATTTAATTCAAAGATAAGTCTTTTTTGTTATGCTACGTCTGAATATAGATACAAGTTAAAAATATAATAATGAACGAAACGACCCAATTGCTACTTAATCCAGTTTTTAACGTCTTTTAAAAATTGATTTTTCTTTTAAAATATATTTTTAAAACCTTTTATTTCGGTTACTCCATAGTTGATCCCCGATAGTTGGCCCTCTGAAATTATAATTAAGTACTTTTGAATGCAGCTATAACTTTGTGGTTATCCATTATAGATAAATGAAACAATTTAACTTTGTTTGAACCACTTATATAATGAGTAAATCCGACCGGTTTCGGAACGACCGTTCCTTCTTCAGGAATACATGCTTGCCCTGAAGAAGGAACGGTCGTTCCGAAACCGGTCGGATTTACTCGTTATATAAGTGGTTCAAACAAAGTTAAATTCTTTCATTAATTTATAATTAAGTATTCTAAAATTAAGTTTTTTTTGTGCATTATTTACTAATTTCAAACATAAGATTGACTTCAAAAATGTCTTTAATAATAAGTTAGTGTGAATATCAGACGAATTTATTTAAAGTCACAATTTTTTGTACTTATAGCTGGTATATTCAGTGTTCAGGGTGGGACGTACTTGACATGCTTTAACCAGTGATTCCTGACATTATTTGGTGTAAAAAATGTACATGAAATTTTGATCTCTGGTGAGTTTTTGATTTTATTTTTTTTTCAACTAAAAACATTAAAAAATCAGTAGGTATTGGACTTAATCACAGTTTTCAATGTGTTGTCAATGAAAACATTACGTGCGATCTGCAATGACGTTATACAGGGTGAAGGGACGTACTTGACTTACTTTAACCAGTGATTCCTGACATTATTTGGAGTAAAAAATGTAAATAAAATTTTGGTCTCCGGTGACATTTTTTATGTTTTTTTTTTACAAAAACATAAAAAATGGTAGTTGTTGAACAGTTGGAGGCGGGGTAAGGGGTTCGTCGGACACCCGGCTGAGTGACCAGTGACGACATGCGGAAGAATTTTTTTGTTGTTTGATTTTGAAGAAAAAAATTCTGAAAAAAAAGGTCGTCCAAAAAAGTCACCGGAGACCAAAATTTCATTTACATTTTTTTCTCCAAATAATGTCAGGAATCACTGGTTAAAGTAAGTCAAGTACGTCTCTTAACACCTGTATAATCTGACGTTAAACCTTAATTCGTGGAACAAGCAGGAAATAACGATTCTTTGTCATAATTTGGAGTCTCTTCTTCCTTTGCGCTGTCCCAACTCATTGCCTAGGTAGGCTGTTGGGGTCGGCTCTTCTCGTTCTCAGGTTGTAATATCTTCTGTTCTGGGTATCGCCTTCATCCAGGCCGTTTCTTCGAAGAATTTTGGAACATTGAGTCGTCCAGGAGTTCTTCGGTCTTCCTGTCTGATGACTGTCGATGAAGCTCCATAGACATTGCCTGCCTCACAGTGTGGTCTGATGGTCTCCGTCTTATATGTCCATACCATCTCAACTGTCGTTCTTCCAGCTTGCTATTTATGTCTGTGACACCCAGGCTACCACGAATGCGTGAACTTTTGATCTTATCTTTTAATGATACTCCTGCCGACCATCTAAGCATTCGCATTTCTGCTGTTTCGAGTTGCCTAGTGTAGGAGTTGTACATAGTCCAGCATTCGGAGCCATACATTATTGCGGGTCTTACAATGGTCTGGTATATTTTTCCTTTCAGTTTTATAGGTATTTTAGAGTCACACAATATTTCTGTTACGGATCTAAATTTAATCCATCCCACACCTATTCTATGGATGACATCCGCTGCACATCCTCCGTCTCTGTGGATTAGTGAGCCCAGATACTTAAATGAATCACAGTTGGCTAATGTTACTCCATCCAGTTGTATCGAAGGAGTTACAGCGTTTGTGTCTTCAAATGGTAAATACAAATATTCAGTCTTTTTCCTGCTAATTTTTAGGCCATTATCCTCCAGGATCTAATTTGGAGTCTATTTTGTGGTAAGAATAACTTTTTCTGTATTTGAGTTTCCTTTTTCGAGTAAATGCAGTCCAAACATTGATTTTTTTCGGCCAAATTTAAACATCGACCTGTTTAATTTATGTTGTTTAACGCCTTTTTAAATGCGTCGAAGTTCAGACCTGGCTCCACAAGTATTTATAATCTTTTAGTTGTCAAAAAAAATGGGAAACAGTTTTTTGGTTATCTATGCGATATAGATTCACAAGTTTCTAGGTAGTAGGTAGGGACCATGAGTTTACGGACACCGAAATACCTAATTCTAATCTTTTATTTTTTTTATTTAATGTAGTTATATAATTATACAGTGGAGTTATAAAAATTACATAGCGGTACAGAAATTATTTAAACATTGCAATCTCACCAAAGAAGAAGCTAGTTCTTGTGCTTGATGAGCGAGTTACACTAACTATAACTGAAATAGAACAACATTATGTAATACGTAAGTATATAATAGGATAGATTGAGACTTCTGGATCATCTATATGTGTAGGTTTACATACATAGGATACGGTTACATACTAAGATATTGTACACTTAGGAGAAGTTCGAAAAATCTAAATAAAATAGAGATGAATATGTATTAAAAATAAATAGAAAGAAGGAGAAAACAGGTAATTATTTAGTTAATTATTCCTGATGAAGTGTAGCTTCAGTTTGAGTTTCAGTTTATTGATGTCTTTGGTTTTTTTTATTTCAATGGGAAGGTTGTTGAAAAACTTTATTCCTAAATAGATATAATTGTTTTGCATTAGTTTGGTATTAAATTTTGGTGTTTTGATGTTATCTTCATATCTTTTTGATTGGTGAGTTTCAAATTTCTTGATGATATTATCTTTGTAAATTTGGATTATTGCATTTTTATTTATTTATTTATTTATTTAAACGCCATAGCATGGCTTTTACATTGAAGTGAGTACATGGTATTATAAGTATACAGTGGTACACAGGAGATTATCAATAATAATAAAGTAGAAATGAACATTTAACAAAGTAGCAAGTATTTAGGTGAAGGATACTATTATGTGTTACTAAACTACTGTTACTATACAAAAAAAAAATAATATCAATGTTATAATAACCGAGAACATAAAATTTAGATAGGATTATTTAGAATAAAAAAGATGTAGGTACCTAAACAAAGGGGACTTGTCAACAAGTTGTCAACTGTATTTATAAGCACTAAATAGAGTAAATTTGCATAGAGTTTATTGTTACCTTCAAAGTTATCTTTGTTTGAAATTATTAAGCAGGTATTGCTAATTAGCTAACTGTTTCAGGGCTGTCAGTTAAATATTTAATAATAGTTTTGGTTTTTAAAAAAATAAATCATTTTTAATAAAATAATACATTTAAAAGCTATCTCTCTTCAGTCTGTTAGTAAAGATATCTGAAGTAAGTACCTAGTTGAGAATCTACAGTAAAATATTTATTTATTATGAATTTCCCGCCCGGCTGGGCTTTTACACTTTAGTTTTTTATTTATTACAAAGAACATCTAAGTTAAGCACAACAGAATCAAAGCAAAAACAAAATCAAAAGCAAAATATTAGACAAAATCAAAAACAACATCTAAAGCAAAAACAAAGTAAAAAACGAAATAACATCGAAACTAAATACTCCGCCATGCAAGATGGAAAAATGTAATACTAGGAAAATTACAATACATTGGTAAGGTCTCGTAGGTCGATGCTGAGCTACGCAGTTTGTTCGGTTAATTAAATTAAATTTGATGTTCTTCTTTTCAATATAAATTGGGTAATGACTTGTTTATATTTGGTGAATGGTGTGTTGAATATGTCAACAACATCTTTATAGTCATTACCCAAATTTTGTATGCGGCGAGCGGGGGTGTACAACTGTGATTCTGTGTTGGAGTTATCACAATAGAACGGTAGATATTGCCTCGATGTTGGTTTACGAGGTATATGAAAAGAAATCAAGTATAATAGTTCATGGCTATCAATTATTGAATTTATGATTTTATATAAACATGTTAGGTCATTAACTATTCTACGTTCAGATAATTTTAATAAATTGAGTTGGCATAGTAGATAATCATAGTTGACACAATCCCTTGTAATACCCATTCTAAAATTAATAAATCTTAAGAATTTATTTTGGATTCTTTCTATCGTGAGCGAATGACTAGCGTAACTAGGTGCCCATACTGTAGAGTTGTACTCAATTTGACTCCTAACCAAAGACATGTACAATTTTTTAAAGGTTTGAATATTTTTAAATTGACTGCAAATTCTTAATACAAATCCCAACATTTTCAAAGCTTTATTTGATGTAATTTCAATATGGTTAATAAAATTCAGTTTTTGATCAAAGTTTACACCCAAATCGTTCACCTCGGTTACAGCTGTTAGCATTACATCATTGATGGAGTATTTGTAAATTATTGGATTTTTTATTCTATGAAATCTCATAATTAGACATTTACTTATATTTAGTTGTAGATAGTTCTCTTGGCACCAAACAAAAAGTTTAAACAAGTTATTTGACAATGTTTGGCAGTCATTGATATTTCTTATGGCTTTGAATATTTTCATATCGTCCGCAAACATTAAAACTTGGACATCGTTAAAAATAGAAAGAACATCATTCACAAATATCAAAAATAAAATTGGTCCCAAATGTGATCCTTGGGGAACACCGCTGGTAGCGATAAATTTATATGAAGTAAAACCATCAATTTTAACGGCCAATTGCCTGTTACTTAAATAACTGTTAAACCACATGTATAAATACCCTGTTATTCCTAATTTATGTAGCTTTTTTAACAGCAAGTCATGGTTAACACTGTCGAATGCTTTGCTGAAATCAGTATAGACTGAATCAACTTGCAACTTCTTAGACATGGATTCGGATATAAAGTTTTGGTAAATTAAAAGATTGGACAAAGTAGATTTTCCAGAAGTGAAACCATGTTGGTTAGGTGAAACTACTGGCTTGATACAGTGAATGATTTTATTTAAAATAAGTTTCTCAAACAATTTTGGAATAGTTGATAAAAGGCAGATCGGTCTGTAATTGCTCACCTCATTTTTGTCTCCTTTTTTAAATATCGGGGTGAGGAAATTGTATTTCCATTTTTCAGGAAAGTGTCCTGTTTGTAATGACTGGTTGAAAAGAAAATGTAGTGGATATGCAAGAGTGGTAGCGCAATTCTTTAAGAAAACAGGTGGGATATTATCAGGACCACCGCTCTTACTTTGATCCAGTTGTTTTAGCTGAGTCAGTACATCTTTATATTCAATTATTACATTGGCTAAATTTAAATTTAAAACTAGGCGAGTAACCGTTGACTATTATTGAGTCACGGACATATACACTTTTAAAGAAGTCGGCAAATAGGTTAGCTACGTTTTGAGAGTCGTTGGCTATTTTTCTTTCATAGCACATATTGGAGGGTATGCTAATATCATCATTTTTCAAAGACTTTGTGTAATTCCAAAATTGTTTTGTGTCTCCTTTAATTGACATTTCTACCTTATTTATGTAATTGTTGTAACAAATTTTTGACATATTTTTGCAATCTTTTCTTATTTTACTGAACTCAATATAATTTGATAGGGATCTCTCTTCTTTATATTTTATGTGTAAAACTTTTTTTTTAGCTATTAATTGGATTAATTCTTTATTAAACCATTTTGGATGCATTGATTCTTTGAATTTAATTAAAGGTATACAGTCTATGATAATGGCATTTATTTTATGATAAAATGATTCTATATTATGGATCATATTGTTTTCCTTGAGAAACGACCAATCTACCTTGCTGAGATGATCATTAATTTCAGTGTAATTAGCATTTTTGAAATTAAAACTAGAACTTGTGAGTTTATAACTTTTTTTTGCATTGTTTGGAATAATTACTGACAGTGGAGGATGGTGGTTATCTATGGGAAGGATAGACTCTAATGCTTTTCTAACTTTTATGTCCTCTTCATTTGAAAAAACAAGATCTAGGACGCGATTACTCGAATTATGTACATTATTAAATTGGGTGAGATTTAGAAATATTGACATATCAATGATTTCTCTTTCGCATAATGTTACTGATTGGTAATTAGTACAGTTGAAATTACAATTTGGAAGGTTGTAATCTCCAAAAATTAAGAATTTATGTTTTTTATGTTTTGATTTTAAAAGTTCGACATCTTCGGAGTGATTTTTATATATAGATAAATTAGCTGACGGAGGAATGTACACGCAACCAATGATGTAATTTTGATTTTTACCATTTACCATAATGAAAATTTGTTCGACATCACTATATTTGGTTTTCAACATTTTTGAAGACATTTTATTGGAGACTGCTAAAAGAACTCCTCCACCTCTAGATCTGGAACTGGTCTTGATATTTCTGTCAAGCCGGTAGATTTGATGATAGGGTAAACCAAGCTCCATTGAGTAAATTGAAGGTTCTAGCCAGGTTTCCGTAAGAGCGATGACATCGTGTGAAGTAATTGGGGCGTTTATCCTAAATTCGTTCAGCTTTGTCCTTAATCCTCTGACGTTCTGGTAGTAACACATGATAGGTTTTAGTTTTTTGGATTAGTATTTACAATAGTAGGTTTATTATTTTTGTATTTGATTGTGAGTCCTGTTTCACCATTTTGTGTTCTTTGCTCTAGGGTTAATCGTAGATTGGCGAGATAGTTTCTTTGGGCTGGAGTTTGATCGGAATAAATTTTAATACCAGGGTACTCGGTTATGCTGTTTTTTTTCCTCAATATGTCAATGGCTTGGGCGGGATTGACAAGCATAACTTTTAGAGGTCTAGGTTTGTCCGATTTTCTGATCCCCAGACGAAAGGTCGTAATGTTGGCTTGCGTGATAGTCGAGTTTAGATTTGTTAGTGTAGTAGAGATTCTCGTCGTATCATCAGTAATTTTGTCGATTTGGGAACAGGCTGAGCTTTCGGGAAAGTTGAATATAATTAAATTTTTCGATCGTTCTTTCCTCTCCTCGAGCTCATCAGCAGCTTCGCACATCGATAAATTTGATGAATTTGAAGATTCTTGCGATGAGTTTGATTCTATCAGTTTTGAGGAGACCATATGTTCGTACGACTTAACCTGACCCTCGAGGATTCCAACTTTGACACCAACATCCAACATGGTGCCGGAGAGGTTGGAAAGATTTTCCTGAAGATATTCTCTACTCGAGGCACCGTGAAATCTTATATATTAAAAATCTCGTGTCACGGTGTTTGTGGTCGAACTCCTCCAAAACGGCTTGACCGATTATTATGAAATTTTTTATGTATATTTGGTAGTTATGCAAATTGGTTTTAAATTATATTTCATACCGCTAGGTGATTAGGGTGTCCCTATCCAGAAAAATAATTTCTATTTTTTTGAAAAATTTCTTTTGTATTTTTTTTTTATTTTGAATCAAAAAATACCTATAAGCCCAAATTTTAACCCTTCTACCCTCACCCTCCCATTTTTTAATCGCGATTTTAGTATTTTTGTAAGAACAAATTTAACCGTCTTTCGTATTTCAAACAGAACGAAATTATTTATGTTGTTGAATGACAGATGGCGCTACGTCCGTCTCATCGAACTTTTATCCATACATGCGCAAGACATTCACGAGAAGCGTCGCGGCATTTTGATATTTCATTCGGCATCATGTTCTCGCGTTGGCAAACCATCGAGCTTATTTGTGGTGGCTAAAGACGGACTGACAAAAAATATCGTTCACTTAATTGCTCTTCGAAATTCATATTGAATTTCTTTATTTCATTTTCCTACTTTAGTTGGTGTTTTTGTTTTTGTTTTTATCGGTGGTCATCGTCTACAGCGCTCCATTCCTCTGTCATAGAACCCATCCCCACACACTCACAATACATTCGTTATTTTTTTTTAACAAAAATATTCACTAGAAATAATTTATATGGCAGAACAACGTTTGTCGGGTCAGCTAGTCAATTATAAAATATAACATGGTACCCAAGACAAAGTAAGACGAATAATATTGGTGACCTGATTTTCCATCATATATTTGACATTGGTTAACCAGGAGATATGAAGAAATGTATTTTGTTATTATTTTGTAATTTCGTAAAGTTGCGTTATCTACGAAGATAACCCTTTGACCTTTAAATTTGTTGAACAAAACAATGTGCTGAAATTATTTCCGTACAAATTATTTGTTCGTGATTTAGTTGTGTACATATAGTATTCCTGTTGATGTCAATATTTGGAAGAAAATCTTCCCATATTTGGAAGCAATCTACCAATCTCTGGTAATGATTATCCTATGATCTGAATGCCTTATCATCGAGGGCACCACCGTCAGGCATATCTCCAATGAGTTTTCAGTCAATGGCAATAATTGTTCTACCTTCGTGGTGAAGATTATTGTCTTAAATTCGTCATTTTCCAGTGTTCCTGCTGACAGCTGCAGCAGTCAGTGGCAATGATTGTCCTATGTATGTTCTGCGTGCGCCACATGGCTCCAATGTGCTCCAAGGACAAAGTAGGCTCCATTAGGCAGTTGTCCAATGAGTGTGTGGTGAAGATTGACCTTAATTCCTTGTTTTCCAGTGTTCCTGCTGGTAACCTTAGCAGCCGGTGTCCATGATTGCCCTATGTTCTGCAGGCAGCACATCAAGACATTCGTGTACTTCAAGGACTTTATAGGCTCCGCCAGGCAGTTTTTCAATGAGTGTCTAGTGAAGATTGACCTAATTTCCTTGTTTTCCAGTATTCCTGCTGACAGCCGCGGCAGTCAGTGGTAATGATTGTCCCATGTTCTGCAAGCGGCACATCGTGACACCCATGTGCTCCAAGGACAACATAGGCTCTGCCAAGCAGTTGTCGAATGAGTGTGTGGTGAATATTGACCTAATTTTCTTGTTTTCTAGTGTTCCTGCTGACAGCCGCGGCAGTCAGTGGCAATGATTGTCCTATGTTCTGCACGCGCCACATGGCTCCTGTGTGCGCTAAAGACAACATAGGCTCCGTTAGACAATTCTCCAACGAGTGCACTATGAGGATGGAAAACTGTCAGTCTGCGCAGAGTAAGTACAGTTTTTAATAAGGTTTTAGCTTTTGTTTAATGTGTTCTACTTTCTGGTGAAGAATCCGTAATGTGGTTGTTTACTCCCACCTCCTTCATTCTTATATTCATGATAAACTTTCAATTCTGATAACAATTCATGTAAGATTAAAATATTATAGCTCTAATAAAATTTTTCATATCATCCATTTAAATATAGATCTGAATGTAATCGAATCTATCTGTTCAATTTTCAACCACTTCCCGAACAATCGAAATATGGTTTTTCGCACACGTGATAAAAATGATTACAATACATACAATAACGAAAATTAACCAATATTAAAATTTACTTTCCTTTATTAGAACGTGATAAGCGTGTTTAATTTTTATTTTTTAGATCATTTTTTAATACCTGACCACGCCCTCACTGTGCCATCTCAACGCCCCTTAATTTTCACTGAGTTCTCTACTACCCCCCTGAAAGTCTCAAACGCCCACAAGGGGGCTTTATCGTCCACGTTGAGAACCTATGATACTGCAGTGCCTACTGCCATTCGAACTTTGAATTTTACTTTTTGTGACGTCACAAGACACAATTGTATACATTTTACCAATATTCAAGTTGAAAAAAAAAATAAACAAAGAAAAAAAAGAAAGATTGGTGATGTTATGGCAGTTAATTTTTTTTTTTAATATTTGTACCTTTTTCTAAAATGATACCAAATTTGCTATTTTTTTAAATTCTTCGGGAAGATTATTAAAATATTGTATCCCATTGTATTGGTTGTTAGGTTATTGTGTTGGTTGTTATGTTATTGTATTATCCCATTGGTTGTTATGTTATTTTTTATTACATTTTCATTAAATATTTGAAATATTAAATCTTTTTACAGAGGTCTTCAATTTCGTGGTTATTTCCTTTTGGGGTATTATGCCGTGTTGCGCTACCTCCTCCTTTAGCCAAACGTTTCGGACAGCGTTACAGTGTCCATCATCAGGGCAGATGTGTAAATGTTAGAGATGAAATGTGTGCTTAAGTACTTCGAAGCAATACCGTGTTGCCAGCACCAATCCACTGCGGGCTGGTATTACAGTATACTTCAAGATGGTTTTTTGCATTTACCTTTGGTGTAGCCGTCAATTACCGGATACCAAGAACTATTGAGCTTAGCTCCGTCGTCTCTATTAATGTTAATAGGATTTTTATGAATTTCAATTGCCTCTGTAATTAAGCGTGCTCTATAGGTTTTGGGTCTTCCCAGGACTTCAGGAACAAATCCGAAGTAATGGCCGGTTTCAATTAAATGCTCGGCGATTGCCGATTTGTCAGGGTGGCCAAGTTTACATGCTCGAAAGTGTTCCGATATCCTTTTGGAGATCGTTCTGGCTAGCTAGAACTGGCGACAACGGACTGCCCATCGCAACTCCTTCCACTTGCTCAAAAAGCTCACCCTGAAATGCAAAATATCCTGTTTTGAGACAGTGTTCAAAAAGTTTGCAAATGTCTTCCTCATATATCTCCCTAAGCATTGTCATGGAGTCTTCTAGAGGCACATTCGTAAAAAGAGAAACTACGTCAAAACTGACAAGAATATCCCTTTCATCAGTCTTAACCTTCTTAAGTTTACTGATCAGATCTGTGGAATCCTTAATCCACGATTCAGTTTTTCCAGTTTGCATCTGCAGTAGTCTAGATAGGTATTGGGACAGTTTGTAAGTAGGTGCACCAATAGCACTGACAATCGGTCTCATTGGTATATCCTTTTTGTGAATTTTTGGAAGACCGTATAGGGCAGGAGTTCTGGAGGCTTTTACGAAAAGCCCAGATCGATCCTCTTTCCTAATACTGGAAGCTTTAACTAGCTCTCTTGTCTTCAAGTCAATCTTATTGGTGGGGTTGTTTTTAATCTTCTTGTAAGTGCCGGCATCGCACAGGAGGTCTTCCATCTTTTTGGTGTAGTCTACCGTATTAATCACCACAGTGGCATTACCTTTGTCGGCAGGCAGAACTAAGATTTCCTCATTGGCGCGCAATTCTTTTAAGGCCACAAACTCTCCTTTTGTGATGTTTGGGCGGGGTATTTTGGCCCTTTTCAAAATGTTGGCCAGACAGAGCGAACGATCTCCAAAAGGATATCGGAACACTTTCGAGCATGTAAACTTGGCCACCCTGACAAATCGGCAATCGCCGAGCATTTAATTGAAACCGGCCATTACTTCGGATTTGTTCCTGAAGTCCTGGGAAGACCCAAAACCTATAGAGCACGCTTAATTACAGAGGCAATTGAAATTCATAAAAATCCTATTAACATTAATAGAGACGACGGAGCTAAGCTCAATAGTTCTTGGTATCCGGTAATTGACGGCTACACCAAAGGTAAATGCAAAAAACCATCTTGAAGTATACTGTAATACCAGCCCGCAGTGGATTGGTGCTGGCAACACGGTATTGCTTCGAAGTACTTAAGCACACATTTCATCTCTAACATTTACACATCTGCCCTGATGATGGACACTGTAACGCTGTCCGAAACGTTGGCTAAAGGAGGAGGTAGCGCAACACGGCATAATACCCCAAAAGGAAATAACCATAAAATTTTTGGCCGTGAAAATCTAAAATCATATCCGTCTTCAATTTCCCTTACATTTTTGAAATTACACATATTATTTTTTTTACTTTTAATATTAACGAGTGTATGTTGAGGTAGAACCTGCAGAGAAGCAGCCATGTGGCAGCTTCACGGGACTACCGATAAATTGTTTAAATTTTATATTTATGATAACTATGTTTTTGTTGGAATAAAAAAAAAAGCTCTTAACTTTTTAATTTTTGGAGATAACAGAAAACTATTTTTACTATCTATATTTTTATTAATTACATCTACTTGAATGTCGATTCCGTTTTCTTGAATGAATGCAAATCTCGGAAGCGGAAATTAACTCACTTCCCGACATCCGATCGAGCTGAAACTTTGCAGACAGACTCGTTATCGGGTGCAATGCATTCTATGAAAACATTTGGTGGTTCTCACGCATGCATACGCGCTCAAATTGGCTACTTGCCGGCCTAAGAATGACCCGAAAATTGAATGAAGATGTAGATTTTTTTTACGTGAGTTGCAATATACGTAATAATAATAAGCCATGTTCTCAAGCTTCCCGTAATTGTTTGGTTTCGGTTTCCTCATAGTTGTATTTTTATTTTATTTTTAATATCCAAATTCATAACAGAATATTTCTCATTTCTGAACGCAAACTGTCTTTCTGTTAGTATATTATGTTGTTTTGTCCTGTGTTACAATAGCACCGCTATTGTCTATTATTATTATTATTGTTCCGTGTGTTCTATAGCAGCACCATCTTTGTTAATTTTGTTCTTCTGTCATTGTTTTGTAAATACTGTATATTCTTTTATTTTTTTCTCAATATTATAAGCAGCACTGTAGGATAATTTTAAAATTTATTATAGTTAAGCGCACTTGAAGTGTTATGTCACAAAACTGCGCTATATAAATATAATGTTATTATTATTATACTGTAAAAACAAAACTTGTCACATCTGTGACGCTGTCTGTAACGTGGTTCTAAACGTTGGCTAAAGAAGGAGGTAGCGCAACACGGCATAATATCCCAAAAGCTAATAACAATAATGATTGAATTCGTTTTCTTTATTTGTTTCAGGTTTTAAAAAGCTCCACGATGGAAACTGTTGAGGCCGGAATCTAAAACAACGGACACCGCTAATGTTATCATGTAGCGACATCCTTGAATAAAATTCTTCGTACAACAATTAAAAAAAAAACATTGTATAGGTACCTACTTAACGAAGTCAATAAAAAAATGCTTTATCAATAAACAACATTGTTTCATTCATTTGTTTTTCACTGTTACTTTGCCAGTCAATTTGAGAGGCGAGTATGGGTATGGGGTTCGCTACATTTGGTAACTTAGAAGGGGTGCACGGGGTGAGGTTTGTCTAGGTCTTGGCGGCGGATGCGTTTGCCCACCTGCTGCGTGGCAGGTTAGAACGGATGATACTGGTTGAGGGAGATTTTTGATTTCTCCAGCCGGTCTCTCTTGACCCATCGCCTTGCAACGCAGTGGAATGGATCTATACATCCGTCACTCCTGGACACATCACCTCTAGATTCCTACCCACCCCTCATACCTTTTTCCTTTCCAGAACTTCCTCTCCTTCATTTCCCTTAAAATACCCTCCTCACAGCATCCCCAACGACGATATAGGCCCCAAAGTAAGCTGTTTTTTTCAGGGCCTCCTGTGTGGACTATCGCAACAAATCTATTTTTTCTACATTTCTGAGGAAAAGAAGGAAAGAACCTGGGTCTTGAAGAGGCCCATGTTGTAGTAGGTAAGAACCACAGGGGTCGGCAAATCATTCCATGATTGTTGAACTCAAGAACGAGTCGCAGAAACGACCCGTTCTGTTAACGGTGTGCAAATGTTTGCCGACCGTGCACCGTTGCTGAAGGGATCAAGGTTGCAAGGGAGCAATGACACTAGTTCCCTGGTGCATATTCCATTTGAATATAGGTAGAACAGCACAACTTTCCCAACCGACGCCTGTTCTTTGAAGATTACAATCCGTTTGTTAACATTTTTTTTTACATGAATACCGCACAAGAGTCCCAACTGCTCCCGTCTGGAGCCAGTGGGACTATGTATTGGGGGGGGTATGTTGTGAGGTTGAAGGTAATGGGGAAGGGAAGGAGAATGGGAAGAGGGATGTGAGGAAGTACCTGGCTATTCAGATCTGTTTACCAAACATGGCTGACGCCATTTCAAGCAACGTTTCAATTCTGAATGGTGGTATTTCACCAAGGCGATACTGAAAGTATCTTCCACCCTGGAACGTGCCGCAAATATACTATATAGTATTTTAAATGAATAAACTGTGTAATAACACAAATTAATCAAATAAAATTTATTTTCCACGCCGGGATTCGATCCCGCGACCTTCGGAGTACTAGTCAAGTCAGTAACACAGGGGAACCTTTCAAACAATTCAATTGTTTCTGCAGACAAGAATTTTTCAGGCATTTTGGGGTTCCGGACCTGAAGTTTTTTGATAACATCATCTTTGATAACGGCTAAAAGGGATCGAAATGAAAATCTAGTCTCCTTCAACGAAAGCAATCTTCCGAACAGGCCCTCCATCGATATGCTTGGTGTAACTCTAAGTGACCAGCTCAGGTACGGGGGCGCCATCGAAACCAGAGTTAAGTTAGCCTCTCAGAAACTGGGTGTAGGTACTGTACAGGGCCCGCAGATACTTTAATAGTACACAACTGATAACCCTGTACAAATGTCAAGTGCGCCCCACGGTTGAATTTGGCAGCCACTTCTGGTCTGGAGCTCCAAAATACGTTAAAAAAAACCCTGGACTCTGTGTGCAGAAACTGGCGGGATAGAATCTCCCATCGTATCAACGGATTGCAATCTTTAGAGCATAGGCGTCAAGTGGGAATGCTGTCCTTGTTCTACCGGTATTACAATGGAAGATGCTCCGAGGAACTAGCGTCATTGATCCCCTCGGCACTGGTGCATAGTCGGTAAACACGCCAAACACGCGCCCAACATTTGTACACGGTTGACATTAGTCACATGAGAACATGCCATTTCTATGACTCGTTCTTGAGTTCAACGGCTCGGCTGTGGAACGATTTCCATTTCATCAGTTTGTTCTCTACATTTAACAATGACAATATTTGGGTTAGGTTAAGTCAGCTTAATAAAATATATGTATATATATATATATAAATGTTTTTTTTTAATTATAATATAAATTGTGTGTTTTTTTGACAGGACCACACCCTTTTTAATTCTAACTAGAGAATACCCGGCGTGTGTTACCGAAAAAAAAAAGTCTCTCTGCGTGTCCTTTCCCACGCGTCCCCGCTCCCGCCCCCCTTCTCCTCCTGGGTCCCCTTCCCTGCCAAGTTCCCGCCGTTCCGCTTTCTTCTCTCTTTCCCGCGTTCGTTCCCATTTCACCATCCCCGTCTTCTCCCCTTCCCTCCCCCCCCCCTCCTACGAACTTTCCGAACTTCTTCGTTCCCTCCCCCTCCCGCCTTCCCTCCTTGCGCTAAATCATATGAAAAAATATACAAAAAAAAATATTCAAACTATTCGCTCGCCACGAATTGTATTATTTTTTACAAATTTCATTATGCTAATCCGGCTCGAAGGACCAAATGGTGGGGAGGTGGATTAGGTACCTTTAAACTCGATCACAGTGGGTAACAAATCAATACAACATAATAACAATATTAAATGAATGGATTACTCATCCGGCTCGAAATTAGGACCAATAGTTGCGGCAATTCCAACTTGAATCCGTTCGCAAAGCGGGAATGAGCGGATGTGCTAAATAAATAAACATTCGTTGAATAACTGCCCAATGAAGAAAGGGCTAAAAACGGTTTAAAAGGAAACAATACTTAGGCGCAAGTAAAGCGAGCAAAGCTGTTTTGTTTTGGCGTATGATATAGGTAAGGATTGGAATAAGGGAACGAAGCAGTTACGCAGTTACTATATCATAGACCAACAATAGTTCACATCTAAACTGGCGCAACCAGCTCACAGAATTTAAAAAACAGAAAACCTTCACGGGCGTGCACGTGACAGCTCACCAAAATTTCATAGCAATCGGATGAATGGTAAAGGAAACAATAAAGAACAAACGAAGAAACATTCAGTTTTGTTCATATAGATCATAGGTTCCCAACCTTTTTTTGCCCACCGCCCACTTTGAGAATATTTTTTTTTCTAGCGCCCCCTAACTCGTAAATCTGAAACAGCAATTGTCGTCACGATTATATTTACCACAACGGGGGCGGGGCGCGGGGGGGGGGGGGGGGGGGGGGGGGGAGATAGGATGGGGCAAGATGCGTTTTTTAATTTTCAACTCAACTCCAACTGCCAACGGCCAACTCAGAATGAAACCAACTCAGAAGCATCTCATAAAGGTCATTAAAGAGTGATGATGAAAAATATTGGTTAAGTTAAGTTAGGGTTTAAAATTATTTTTTCATAGCTTTTAATGACCTTTCTGAGGTGTTTCTGAGATGGTTTAATTCTGAGTTGCCATGGAACCGTTCTGAATTATTTTCATTTTTTTACTTGGCTTTTATTACTCAGAAAGTTTACACTTGTGCAGTAATTCACGTGACAGAGGTATTGTAGACCAATTTCCGTGTTTTGACGTCTAACTTTTCCTTTATCCTACTTTTCTTTATCTTTAAAATTTTTTCTGCAATTTTTTAATTTAACATTTCAAAGTTGGCGTTTAGTTTTAATTTACTAAATTCTCACCCGGCATGCCGCTTAAAGTCTCGAAAACCCTTCTGGACGGACGGAGAAAGACTCCTTCGAATACCTCTCAACCCAGAAGATAGGTGGAAGCTTGAGTGGCAATCAGCCAACGTCCAAAACGCCCATCTCGTGCAAGACCCCACTGAGAGACAGCCTGGGTTCTCATTGCCTCTCAAACTCTGGACTGCCATCAATAGGATAAGGTGCTCCCATAGCCGTTGTGCTCACATGATGCATAGATGGGACCTTAAAGAGTCGGCGATGTGTGAATGCGGTGCGGTGCAGACCACCGAACATGTGGCCAACGAATGCCCGCTCCATTCATTCACCGGCGGGATTGATGAGGTCCACAGGGCAATGCCTGAGGCCCTAGACTGGCTCGCAGACCTAGATGTCCCCCTCTGACCCCCCACCATACGAAAGAAGAAAGAAGAAGTTTTAATTTGTTATAGATTATGATTCCTGAGTATTTAATTTCTTCTATTTTGATTTTCTATATTTAGGGTAGTAATTTCGTTGAGTTTCTTCTCTAATACCATGAATTTACCTTTATTTACATTTATTTTCAGTTTATTCGAAGAAAAAAAAACTTTAATATACATATAATATAGAAGTATTCTTTAAAAAAAGCTTTTTTGACAATGCATCTTCGATATTATTTGGTATAATATATAAAAGTATGTCATCAGCAAAAGTTTGATTGAACAGTACTTTAGGCACTTCACTATATCATTAATATATACACTTAATAAATAGGAGCGGTCCCAACACAGATCCTTGGGGAACTCCGAGGTTTACATGTTGTTCTTCAGATATAGCATCTCCAATTTTGTTTCTTTGTTTTCTATTTTCAATTTCATTATTAGTATTTCTCTGTCTATCGTTTCAAAAACACGTCTAAAATCCAAGAACCCTACTATTCTTCTGATCCATACTGGTTTTCCATTTTGAATATTTGTTTCTAAACCCTGCTGTTTTACAAGAATGTTATTTTTTTTTCAATAAATTTTCTCATCTGTTCTTTAACTATGGATTCTAGTATTTGTTCATATTTAGATTATCCATTTTTAGTATTTATTATTTTGGGTACTGGTGTTATTATGGAAGTTTTCCACGACTGCGGAAAAATTCTCTTAAACACAGATTAATTTATTAGTGCAACTACTTAAATTTAATTATGCCTATATAAATTTCAGACGTCGATGATTTTGCGTCATCGTATTAAAATTTTTCATTAAATACTCACTGTTACCTGTAAATATTATTATTCTCTCTTCTTTCCGATGATTGAGAAGAAGTATCTGTGAATAATGAAATACTCTTATTTATGTTTTCGACACTTAGTATTAAATTTGGCTATTTTAGTTTTATCATCTTCAACTCCATCGGGAACCGAACTTCCTTAATGTTTTCCTCTGTTTGCCACTTATAATTTCTTTAAGTGTAGTCCACATTTTTCTTGAATCTCTTTGAGAGGTTATTATTTTTAGCCTAGAATACGAATTTTTGGTATGTTTTATTTCTGTACCTGTACATGTTTCTAAGTTTCTTACAGGTATCCCACCTTTCTTCTGGAAATTGTATTTTACAGGCTTTATAAGCTGTATCCCTTTGTTTTTAAATAAATAAATTGTTTCCCTGTTACCCTCCCGCATTTCCTTCTCCTCCCGCGTTCTCTTTCCACCTTCCCTGCCTACCCCCTCCCCTCTTCCAATTCCCCATCCCGCCAATCCCCCTACCGTGTTCCATATAACAGTCCCAGTACATTCAGTTTTCAAACATTTCGCGTGCCTCCTATTACAATTTTTTTATTCAAATTTTCGCATTTCATTCAATACAAATATTCATTTTTATGTATTATAAGAACAATCAATAAATTTTGGTACCTAACGTAGGTATCTATTTAAAATATCTAAAATTTAAACGCGCGAACTGTAAAACGTGTGAAGTTAAAATAGTCGTTAAGTTTTCTGAATTTACTAATTTTCTGTGCATTTTTCTTAAATTTTCTTTCCGTAAGAACTTACTACAAAGTATTAGGAAACTTAAAAAAAAGTAAAATGAAGGCGTGACGAAGGGAAACAGGAATTCATTTTATATATAAATACTAGCTGGTCCCGGCATGCGTTGCTATGCCATTTAATAAAGAAATTGTTTCACCCTGAAGGTCCTTTCCCATTCGTCCCGTTCCCCTTCCGCCTCCCCTTCTTCTCCTGTGTCCTCTTCCCTTCTCGCGTTCCCACTCCGTCACCTCCACCTTCCCGCTCCCCACTCCACTCCCCTCCCCCTTCCTCCATCCCGCAAACCCTTCTCCCGAGTTCTCCTCCCCCTCTCAGGTTTCTCTCCCCCTCCCAGGTTCCCTTCCCCCCTCTCGCCTTCGCCTTCCACCTTCCCCGCCTTACCTCTTCCCTTTACCGCTCCCTCGTCCCGCCAACCCTCCTCCCGCGTTCCATATATTCAATCCCAGTACATTCAGTTTTTACATGGCAGACAGAGTATTGCACCCACCGCTCTGTTCGGCTGAAATTTTACGCACCAGATTTAAATGTCCGGGTTAAATTTTCCCCAAAAAAAAAAAAAAAAAAAAGAAGGAAAAACTAAACCCTTTCATACACTTCCCCAAATGATCATCTAGTGAATCCACGTTATGCAATTGCACTATATAAGTATTATAAATACAAAACAATACAAGAACAACATGTCAACCTACTAGAGACCAAATGGGAATATAATTCACCGACTCCAGATATTTTCATATCAGAGGGTTCGGCTCTGTGGCATTTCTATTTGAACCTATAAATCCTACTGATCCCTCAATATAAATATTTAAAAAATCTTTTGTAATCCTACATGTATTTAAAATTACTGCTTTTTGCATTTTTATATACAAATTCTTTGACAAATCTAATATAATAATAACTTATTATTATTATTATTATTATTATTATTAAACAGCCCGCGTTTTCATGTATATTAAATTTGGTACCTAACATAGGTACCTATTTAAAATATCTAAAATTCTTGATTCGATTCAAACTATAGAGGAGTACCTACTTTAAATAAATTTATCAACTTAAAGATTTTCAAAAATAGAATTTTATTTAACAATCATTGTTTTGCAAAATGTCATTCTCAAACACGCGTACTGTCAAACGTGCGATAGTCGTTAGGTTAGTAATGGGTTTTCTGAAATTATCCAATTTTCTGCCCAATTTTCTTAATTTTTCTCTCCATAAGAACCATTCTCGTACTTCAAGGAATATTCTAAAAAAAGAATTAGCGAAATCGGTTCAGCTGAACTCGAGATTTGCGCTTAGCAACACATTTAGCGATTCATTTTTATATATAAGAATATATTCGTTGTAGGCATTAATTCATTTACTACTGTTTTCAGGTGTCCTATTAGTTCATCGGTTTTTCTGTCTAAATTTCCTTGGTTATCGCAGATCCACTTTTTGTTTTGTAATGCCGTACACAATTTATCGATAATAGTTCTTTTTATTCCTGTGTATATATTATACATACTTCGGTGTTCCTGAGGCTTCGGACTATAATATCTAATTTTTGTATTCGTGATCAGATATTTTGACTTCTTCGGCAGCATTAACTTCCGCGTAAAAGCCCTGAAATGTTGTTTCATTTTGGTTAATTTCTTCGGTAATACAGGTTTCGCTCACCATCACCATGTGCAGTTCGTATTCTTTTAGCATGTCTTCGACTTCTTCGATATGTGCTAGTAAACTAGCTATGGGTTTCTCTGGGTCTCCTACTGCCCCCCTAAAAGCCTGAAACGCCCCCCAATTTTCTCTTTGCCTTCTACCGCCCCCCTGAAGGTCTGAAACGCCCCCAAGGGGGCGTTATCGCCCACGTTGGGAACCTATGATATAGATCGTACTTTTAAAGAGGTATGCAAAAAGTAAGTTACCAGATTACTTAGTTACTCTTTTGGTGTAAGTATGTTGTACATGTACAAGGAAAAGTTATTAATTGAAACATTATTAGGAAGTGTTTTTTCACAGAATTTCAAGAAAAAATTCAAGTTCACTGAGAGTTTTATTAATGTTTGTATTTTTGATACTTAAAATTCGTGGTGGAATTCAATTATAATAATATAATAAAACAAATAGAAAACTTATTTCCACTTAAATTATTTGTGACCGTGGCTAAATAAAACCTGATAAGGCCATCTTCCAACTGGTGCAATTGTTTCTTTATCTACAGTTTATATTATTTATAATATAAAAATGAATCGCTGAATGTGTTGCTAAGCGCATAACTTTCGAACGACTCCACCAAATTGGAATATTCTTTCTTTTGTGTGTTCGTTATTGTCAGGATAAGGTTTTTATAAAATTTCCGGTGTTCTCTGGCATTATGAAATTTGTATAAAAAAATTGCTATTGATGGCACGCGAGGTTTGAAAACTGAATATGTGGAAAGCGGGAGGGAGGGAGGGGGAGGGGAACCTGCGAGGGGGGAGTGGGAACTGGGAGGGGGGAGGGGAACTCGGGAGGGGGTTCGCGGGACGGGGGAAGAAGGGGGGGAGTGGAGTGGGGAGAGGGAAGGTGGAGGTGATGGAGTGGGAACGCGAGAGGGGAAGAGGATGCAGGAGAAGAAGGGGAGGCGGAAGGGGAATGGGACGGATGGGAAAGGACACTCAGCGAGAAACGATTTCTTTATTTAATGGCATAGCAACGCATACCGGGACCAGCTAGTATTATATTATACACTCAAAACGCTATACATAACACTAGTCAGAAGTATTCTTGTGTATAATTCCTCTCTCTGGTCGCCATTATACAATGTACATTCGCACAAAATTGAAAGAGTACAACATACATTTTTAAGACATATAAATTACAAATTAAAAATTCCAATAGATAATTTAAATTATAATAATTTAATGCAATTGCTTAAATTACTCGAATTGTCACAGCGAAGAAAAATCTGTGATGTTTTATTATTATTTAAAATTATCAACGGATATTTGGATAGCCCTGAACTTGTGAACATGATAAATTATCAAGTACCTAACAATTACAACACCAGACTCCATGCTCCATTTAACGTAGTTGCTTCTCGCACTAATTTTCTGTTTAACTCTTGTCTTCAGAGATTGCATCGTGTGGGGAATGAAACTTGCTCTGTCGATATATTTTTTTATAAAAACATCGCTTCCTTCAAAAAGCGTATATGTATGCAGATGCAAAAATCCTTAAATGTTCCAGGTTGATAACAGTAACAAATTTAATACCCATTGCTCTGTAACTACTTTCATAGCACCTACTTACTTCTTTTCACATATAATATGTAAAGTAATAATTCTTTACACATATAATATGTAACTGGACTATGGCAACAAAGCCATAGCGGTGTTCTTGGATTTATCAAAAGCATTTGGCACTGTTTCCCACGAATTGCTACTTAAAAAATTATCATCTTTAGGCATTAATAATACAGCAATGGGCTGGTTCAGATCTTATCTTAGTGACAGAATACAACAAGTGGAAATAAATAAGATGTTAAGCGAGGGTAAATCAATCTCCTTTGGAGTCCCGCAAGGTAGTGTGCTTGGGCCAATATTGTTTCTTATTTATATAAATGATTTTCGTAGTTTGAATATTCCTGGTAACATTGTTAGTTTTGCAGATGACACTGTCTTAATATTTGAGGGTAAAACTTGGAATGAAACTTTCAACAAAAGTAATATAGGTTTAAGAGTGGTAAATAGTTGGTTAAACAATAATATATTAACTTTGAATGCACAAAAAACCAAATTTATCACTTTTAGCATTTCAAGTAAAAGTCAGCCTTCCGAAACTCACAACTTGATTATTCACAATTGTTTTCAAACATGTAACTGCAACCCTTTAGAAAATGTAGTCAGCATCAAATACCTTGGTGTAAAAATAGATAAATTCTTGATATGGAATGATCATGTTAATATGTTAGTAAATAATACTAGGAGACTTACCTATATCTTTAAAGAACTGAAACATATACAAAAAAAAAAATCAAAACTGTTTATTTTGCAATAATCCAGTCTCTGCTTTCTTATAATATAGTGTGCTGGGGATCCTGCGCAAAGACTTATATAGAACCACTTAATATTGCCCAAAAAATGATTCTTAAAGTTATGTTCAAGAAAAAAATTAAATATCTTACTCATTTACTTTTTAAGGAATGTAATGTACCTAATGAACGTAAAACAGTTATATATTACACAAACGCTTTGTAGATTTTTTAATAATATTAATATTGCAGAAAGAACACAGCAAATTCGTACTACGAGAATTGGCTCTGGTCTGAATTTTATGGCAATTCAAACTAAATCTTCTTTTGGTCAAAGAAATTATTTTTATCAAGCTCCACTCATATTTAATAGCCTTCCAGAACAAATAAAGTCATCTAATTCCTTATACACTTTTAAAAAGAATCTAAAATTATTTGTGTTAGTCGAGGATTGCCAATTAATTTTCTCTACTTTGTCCTTTCTAAATTATTAGCTAAATGAGTATGTTTATGAAATAAGCTAATATAATTTTTATTTTTGTTTAAACTGTTTTTTTTTTCATCTTCCTCCTGCCAAATCTATAGCATGTTAAATTATATACATATATTTATTATTTACAACTTAAACCTTAAAAACAAAACAAAAAAAAATACTTTATTTTATTTTATTTTAATTCAGATCTCAAAACTATGGTCACCCTAAAAGTCTACATTAATGTACTACCTAGCGCCATCAATCTAGTAGGTACCCATAATCTCAATCTGTAAGAAATACAACAATATTGTTCTTTCAAAATTTGTATAATTTTGTGTTATTTTGTTAACTTGTATAATTATTGTTAACCTCAACACAGGCTTGTCCTAGTGAGGTAACAAATTGTATTGTAAACATTTTTACCTACAGTGTAAAGAAACAATAAATAAATAAAAAAATAAATAAATTGCTGTGTACCTTTAATTTTATTTTTTTCCTGATAATAACAAACTAACGTAAAAATCCTTAAATGTTTCACATTGTTAACAGTAACAAACTTAATACCCACTGCTCTGTACATTCATGAAAACTACATTCATAGTACCTACTTACTTATTTATATATGTAATTACTGTGTACCTTTTATTAAGTTTTTCCTTTTTCATAATAATAACAAACAAACGAACATTTATGATAGCAAAAAAAAAATAATTAAAAAAAAAAAAAAATAAAAATAATTAATTACAAGAAAATTACCTACTTTTTAAACGACTTCGCAAAGGAGGAGGTTCTCAATTCGACTATATATATGTATTTTTTTTCGTTACCTCAGAACTATCGACTGGAAGAACCGATATTGATGATTCTTTTTTATTTGAAAGTGGTGCTTCCCGTGTGGTCCCATTTTAATTTGGTCCAGTTACGACAATGGCATCCATGAGAAAACCATATAAGTCTTAAATTTGCATTAAGTATGTGCCCGACAAATGGACAAATAACTCAATATCACGCCAACCGATTTCGATGATTCTTTTTTTTATTGGAAAGGATGTACTTCAAAGGTAATTTGATTAGAGTTTGGTTAGGTTCTGATTATGGGATCCATGACAAATTAACGAAACTCGGCCGAATCTCTTAATTTGACCCTAACGTCGTTATGGTCAAATTATGTCTATCTCCTATGAGTAGCAAGTTTAGTAGGTTTACCCTTATTCAGACAAATTAGTTAGTGTACTTCAGATTCACTAAAAATAAAAATAAAATAAATTTTTTTAACAAAACAAAAAACGACTTCAAAAAATGCACTAAAAAGTAAAAAAGTAATTTCGTTTTCTTCTACAACTTCATAATCAACTTACTTTTTCTAATCATCAATATGTAGGTACGATTGTTACTTTTGGAGTCTTATATTAATCGTTAAAAATATTTTACACCACTGCAACACCGGTATGCTTCGAGTATATTTGGAATCACATTTTGTGTGATATTGTGACAATAATTATTGAATCTAATGTAGCGTGAGCCCAAATACGAATCCGCTGGTTGAACTCCTTTGTAAACAATTACTCGAATACTGATACCTACTTATGTTAGGCCTACTTATACCTTTCTAGCTCTGTTTATCATTTTATGTACTATATACTTATGATACTGCATACTTGTTATAATGCTCCTGTACAATTTATTTTATATGTAAAAGCCATCAAGGCTTAAACAAATAAATAAATAAACAAATAAATAAATAATAAAACAAATATGAAACTTATTTCCACTTCAATTTTTGAAGTTTCCGCTTTTTAAAGCCATCTTCATACTTGTGAGGGGGAGAGGAGTGGTCTTTAAAGATTTAATTCAATTATATGAGTTTTATAACATAAGTTACTTTTTAGTCGCATTTGACTGTCGAATTTCTAATTATTTTAGATATTCCTAGTAGACTTACTTACTCCGGGTGAATCGTGCACAATGCACGGGGGTTTAGAATAACCTGTGGTTATTCCTTGCTAAATAAAACGCTTATGGATTTCGATAAGTATTATGCCCAATCACCAAACAAGATCCGGTATACACAATTAAGCAATACTCACTGTTGTGTCTGGTAGCTTGATCTCCATTCGGCGACGGTCATAGGCGGTCATAGGTGTATCCAAGGCGTACGGTAAGATTGTTCGGTTATTATAACCATGATATAGTTTGAGTCACGATAGGATGAAGCGGTTCACACGAAGCATTCGGTAAAGACGGCGATATAATAATACTTCACATTATACGCTTCCGATTGATAGAAAATAACATTTCAACGTCGAGCGAAATGTCACGTTACGTTTTGTTTCGATGGTTGTTGATAGACTGACGATATTGCGGTACTTGACTTAGTCCGCCGTATAGGTAAGTACACTTAATGTGCGGAAGTCCAACATCTGGATTCCTCCTATCTGCATGGTAAATTGGAACACAAATACCTACGTATGAAATCCATCAGCTTTATGAAACACCGGGTTTGTAGCTTACTTCAATATTGTACGGGGAATTCCTTACAAGTATTAAGAATTATTAATGATCTAATTTTATTCTTGTTAAATCCTATGACGTTACATACTATTAGACGAGGGGTAGAAATCTCAAAGTGGGAAGACAAGAACAAGACAATTGTAACGATCTCGATATCTAGTACTTTAGTACTAAACTGCTACGCGTCGAGTAAGGTTGCGTCTTACCAGCACTTACCAGTAAGTAAATTGCGTTTTAAAAAGTGTCAAAATGCCCTCCTGTGTGATGAGAAAATGTTTCAATTACACGACAAATAATAGTAAAGGCGAATGAATAACATTTCATTTGTAAGTTCACGCAAATTACTTTATTATCGATTATTATAAATATTACAATTAATTTTCATGTTTCCCGCTCGCGGTTTTACATGTCATTAGAGAAAATTCAAGTCCTACCAATAGCCAAATTTCTGTTGCTAAGTAATCTTCACTGTTTTAAAGTAGACTAATCAGCCTAAACACTCTGTTTATTTGTTTGCTTGCGGTAAAACAACACATAAATCAGTAGTTCTGACAATCGCCACCATTTGAAAACTGTCGTTGCCTTATTGTATAGCTCTACATATCAAACTCCGACAGTCAGCCGGACCTTTTATTCTAGTGGGCCTCAAGAAAAGAAGACAGCGAACGTTATTATATTGTCATTATTACTACGTTATTATAACATAATTTGATTGTCTATCTTTATCACACAGGAATAAACTTTTGAATTAAGAAATTATACTGAAAATCGCTGAAAACAAAAGAGTGTTCTTTACTTTCCACCTTATATTGTGAGTATATGAGACTATGGCGAGTCTATTTATTTATATAACGTCATTGGTTAAATCGTCATTATATTTATGATTATATGGAATATTTTATTGATATTATATTGATTTTTGAAGAAACACATGTTTTATACTGGAGTAAGAATAATCTTATAATTGTCATTATATAAACAAAATACATATTTTACTTCAGAATATAATAGGGAGAGAGGTAGTCTACAAGGATTTCATTCAATTTATATGGGTTTATAAGTAATCAATAAATCCAAGGTAGCGATCGTAGCAGTTTAGCAAGTTTAGTCGTAGCAAGGTAACAATCGACGCGTAGCAGTTTAGTACTAAAGTACTAGATATCGAGATCGTTACAATTGTCTTGTTCCTGTCTTCCCACTTTGAGATTTCTACCCCTCGTCTAATAGTATGTAACGTCATAGGATTTGACAACAATAAAATTAGATCATTAATAATTCTTAAAACTTGTAAGGAATTCCCCGTACAATATTGAAGCAAGCTACAAACCCGGAGTAAGTAAGTCTACTGGGAGTATCTAAAATAATTAAAAATTCGACAGTCAAATGCGACTAAGAAGTAACTAATGTTATAAAACTCGTATAATTGAATAAATTCTTTGAAGACCACTCCTCTCCCCCTCACAAGTATTAAGATGGCTTTAACAAGCGGAAACTTCAAAAATTGATTAGTAGTCATGTCTACTGCTAATAACCAAATAACTAGAAATCCAAACCAAACACGACATAGCAACATGTTTGTAAAACTTAGACAAATTGATTATAAATCCATGTAGACTCCCCTCCTCCCTCTCATCCATATGTTATGTATATAAACCGTAGATAAAGAAACAGTTGTACCAGTCTGAAGATGGCGTTAACAGGCTGAAACCGGTTACGGTCACAAATAAATTAAATTTTTACGCACCAGATTTAAATGTCAGGGTTAAATTTTCCCCACAGGAAAAACTAAACCCTTTCACACACTTCCCCAAATGATCTCCTAGTCAATCCACGCTATGCAATTGCACTATATAAGTATTACAAATACAAAACAATACAAGAACAACATGTCAACCTACCAGAGAACAAATGGGAAAATTATTCACCGACTCCAGATATTTTCATATCAGAGGGTTCGGCTCTGTGGAACTCCTAATTGGACCTATAAATCGTACTGATCCCTCAATATAAATATTTAAAAAAACTTTTGTAATCCTACATGTATTGTATTTAAAATGACTGATTTTTGCATTTTTATGTATAAATTCTTTGACAAATATAATATGCCTAAATTTTGAATGAGAGACCTACGCCATATTCTAAACTATTTAAAACAAATAAAGCCAATGTAAACTTATTTCATGATGAAATAAGTTTTTTATTTGTTTTAACGCACCAGATTTAAATGTCCGGGTTAAATTTCCCCAAAAAAAAAAAAAGGAAAAAAAAGAAGGAAAAACTAAACCCTTTCACACACTTCCCCAAATGATCATCTAGTCAACCCACGCTATGCAATTGCACTATATAAGTATTATAAATACAAAATAATACAAGAACAACATGTCAACCTACTAGAGACCAAATGGGAATATAATTCACCGACTCCAGATATTTTCATATCAGAGGGTTCGGCCCTGTGGCATTTCTAATTGAACCTATAAATCCTACTGATCCCTCAATATAAATATTTAAAAAATCTATTGTAATCCTACATGTATTTAAAATTACTGACTTTTGCATTTTTATATACAAATTCTTTGACAAAACTAATATGCTTAAATATTGAATCAGATTCCTAGGTATTATGCCAGTGGCTGAAATAACAAATGGTAATATTTTTATAGTCCGAGAATGCCAAATTCTTTTAATCTCATTTCCTAAATCTGTGTATTTTCTTATTTTTCAGAAACAGTTTTTTGAATATTACAGGAATTTGGAATAGCTACATCAATGATATAAGTTATTTTTTTAATTTTGTCATGTAAAACTATATCAGGTCTATTATGACTAATTGTTCTGTCTGTTAGTATAGTTTTATCATAATATATTTTATAAAATTAATTTTCTAAAAATGAATTTGGTTCACATTCATAATATGGTAATATATTACGGCAGTCAATCAAGTTATGTTTAATTACCAAAATTTGGTGGATTATTTTTAAAACCTGATTGTGCCTAAATGTATACTCGGACGGCGCTAATATAGAAAATCCCGATACAATATGTTCTATAGTTTCCGGAAAAGCCAAACATTTTCTACATAAATCATCAATTTGATTTATATCTTTGATTATATGCTTCCTATAATTTTTAGTATTAATGACTCTATCTTGAATGGCAAGCATAAATCCTTCTATTTCTGCGCTCAACTCTCCAATACTCAACCATTTGTTTGACGAAAGTTTGTCAACATACGTTTGGTTGAGATAATTGAAGTGTTTTGCGTGAATAATTTTATTTGACCAGGAATCTAATAATTCCTGGTTAGTATTTATAAGAATGTTGGCATTCTCGTCATATAAGTTTAAAGGTGTAATATTTCTATCTGCCTTGCAAATTATTTTGTGCATTTCTGAGCTTTTAGCTTTCCTATGGAAAAAAATTCTAAACATTTCTACCTGTTTGTGTTTCAAAGATGTTATTTTGACTACACCTCTACCTCCTAAATTTCTAGGTAAATTAATTCGTTCTATAGCTGAATTTGGATGATGGCAATTAAACTTTGTTAACGTAGTTCTAATTAATCGTTCTAAACTATCTAAATCTGTATTGAACCATTTAATTATGCCAAATGAGTACGTTAGTAGAGGTATTGCCCAAGTATGTATTGCTTTTACTAAACTTTTAGCAGATAGATTGCATTTTAAAATTTTTCTGATCCTAGTTTGAAATTTAATCCTAATATCATTTTTAATACTAGTGTGATCTAATCTATTCGATTGCGGGTATCCTAAATATTTATAAACCTCATCCCCTTTCATACTTTTAATTTTGAAATTTCTAAATATACCCTCGTCTCCATAATTTCTATATTTTATTTTATTTTTTTATTATCTACATTATTGAGTTCAAGTTTTATTATTATTTCATCCTTGATCTGTTGTTTTACAGTACATAGATAAAATCACAACTTAACCCTAGAGTGGGCGCGCTATGAGCATTTTGCCGCCCTCTGCAAAAAAACGTTAACAATTCTTAAATCTACTGCGCTAAAACTTTGCGCTTTTTAGTAGCTGCCCCCACTTTCGTTCGCAACCCGTGGCAAAAGACTGGACACCGTTAATGCGCGGAGAGCCCCTTGAGAAGGAGGTTGTTACCATCGAGTGTCGTCCGGCGGCAATTTGCTCACTGCGCGCCCACTCACGTAAGTAAAAATTGTGCTGTATATTATTTACGATTTCATTTTTTTTTGTTCTCAAAAAGAAAACTATTCACTTATTATGAAAAATACAAGTGATACTTGTAGTTTAATGTAAGAATTACTTGTGTATAAGGTAGGTACTTCTAAATAAAGAAACTAATAAGTAGTTTGACACTCTTAGTTCACCACTAAATTACAGTATTGTTGGTAGAATGAAAAAGTGAATGTTCTATTACGTATCATTATAAACGCAAGTTTATAGCAATTGGACATTTCATTATGCTTAGAGTAAATAAGATTTGTTTATTTACATAGTTGAAATGTACCAGTAAATGTAGTTGTACGGACATGCTGCAAAGTCTGAAATGATTACATTTTATAATGAAACCAAAGGTGGTGTTGATGTCGTGGACTAAATGAAAGAAGAGTATTCTGTTGGTAGAATGACTCGCAGATGGCCAATGAGGTTGTTTTTTTTTTCAAAGATGAATATTGCCGGTATAAACAGCCAAATAATTTACAAAGCCAATACTGTACACTTGATGCTACGCCGACAGTACTTGCGGGAGATTGCGATGGTCCTGGTTAAGACATATATGACCGCAAGGTCTTCTGTAGGTACCTTAAATATTCCTCTGAGGAACCAAATTGCTCGCTTTGTTCCTATAGAACAGGGTTTCCCAAACTTTTTCTGCAATGGAACACTTTGCAAACCCGTACATTTTAACGGAACACTTAGGTTATTTTTAGGTTATGTAATTTCTAAAAGTAAAAATTTAAAAAATGTTATTAAACATATTATTTATTAAGTATATAAAAAATGGAATGTAAACCAAACAAAATGGAATGAATAAAGCACCTAATGATGACGACTGTGAGTCCGTGAACTGCATATTTTCTTGATATCAGACAAAATATTGATAAGTTGGATTCTAATATCTAATGTACGTCGAGCCTGTTCCTGCACTTTGGCTTGGTTGCAGCATAATAAGAAGACCTCCCTTCTCATAAATAGGTTGTAAAAACGGAATAAAACAATAATAGCGTGTTTTGATAAATTGGGGTACTCTTCTGACAAACTCTCCCAGAAATCATTGAAAGGCTGATCTTTGTATTTTTGTTTCCAGTAAGAGTCACTAATTAAATCAATTAGATTTTCATACTCACTTGCGCTAAGGCCTACTGATTTAGCTGTTACAGAAAATGGATTCCAAACCCAGGAATCGCCCTTACCAGTTTTCGAAAAATATGGCAAAAGAGTTGTTTTCAAGTTATGTACGAACCTATTATTAAAATTCTTTGGAAACCTCTTCAAATACTTTAAAATTTAATTCATTCAAACATTCGTGTATGACTGCCGTAGTCTAGGGGTAAGGCTCTTGACTCACAATCCGAAGGCCACGAGATCGAATCCCGGAATAGCCAGATACTTCAGCCAATCTTCATCTTCTCCAACTCCTTTCCCTACCCACTACCGTCAGCCTTTTAACTTATCCCAATTGGGGATGCCGTATTCTCACTAGCTCCAAACGGTAGCAGTTGGGACTCTTGAGAGGTATTCACATAAAAAAATAAAAAAGACAAATCAAAATGATTGGAATGAACTGACGAAATCCAAAAATCTTTAAATTTTCACCAAAATTTACGGCACCTTGAGCGTTTATATTTCGACTAATTGCTAACGCGAATGTAGTAAGACTGATTGATTTTTACATTTCTGTACTTTCAGGTAAAGTCGATTTCGAAAAAAATATGGTTGGGTTCCTTGGGAACTGAAATTTCGTGAAACACATGCAGATCCGTTATCCCGTTGTTATTGTTTCCACATCACACAGACATTCTTATAATTGACTCTCATCAAAGTATTACATAGCAGTTATAAATTTCTGAGATTTTGTTATGTTTGTAAAATGCAGATTTACTGCAATAAGAGCATAAACGGCTCTTTAAACTTCCATAAAGCTTAGTCACTGTACCTGGAAGGGTCTAGTTCTAGTGCCTAACTTAAGAACTAATTTTTGTGAATAATTTCAGTTGTATTGAAATATGAATATGTGTATATTAATAAAAAAGAAATTCTTCCGACAAATCGTCGCGGAACCCCTGTTCAGGTTCCGCGGAACCCTAGGGTTCCGCGGAACACAGTTTGGGAAACCCTGCAGTATAGAACAAGCATCATCTTCAAGGAAGGAAGGCAAATAAGTCCATCAAAGAAAAATAGGCGCACGAAAAAAGGGTGTTGCAGATGCTCAAAATTACTGTGCAATGAACATTGCACATACTTATGTGAAGACTGTTTCGCCAAAGCATATCCTCTAGATTTGGAAAATATTTAATATTGTTATTTTTTTCCATTTTTAATAAATATTATAGAAGGATAATGTAGGATAACTAAAAAAAGTTAATTTAAATGTTAAATTTTGTAAAGTCGATTGTAAACCAAAGTTCCTTCAACAGAGTTCAATAAATATGTTAATTTGTCATACCTTATTAGTGTTTTACTTTAATCCTAAGAAAAGAAATTAATTAAATTGCATTATTCCTTTCTAAAATTTTCCACGAAAATGAGCGGCAAAATGCTCCCCACGCGCCCACTGACGTTTTACGGAAAGACGCGCCCACTCTAGGGTTAAGTATAAATTTCACGGAACTTGAATTATATCGTTGAAATTTGATGAATCGTTCAAATTCTGTACAACAACCCGTCTTTTTTTTACATTAAATCCACACAGGAGGCCCTGATGAATATGATTTCCCTCAGGGCATATGTCATCTGGGATTTTTATTTTATTTTATTTTATTAGGAACATTTACAGGTTAATAACATTACATGCATTAAACAAACAATAAATTATAATAATTAGGTTACAACCCAATAACAAATGTTCACATCATGCCCAAATAATAAATAAAAAGTTAATAATTATTAACTAAATTATTCTATTAATAAAAGATACAGATAAGATAAGATAAAAAACAATGAAAGTAGAAAAAATAAATATATAAAAATAATGATGAAAACTGAAAAACACTAGATGTAGGATCGAGAAAAAATATGTACATTAATAATAAAAAAAAGTAAAAGTAAGATAAAAGTAAAGTGATAGTACTCACAAGAAAATAGTAAAATATAGTGTGCCAGTTTTATGGCTATTTAAAAAAAATTGAAAAAAAATATTTATAAAACAACAAAAAAAAAAATTTAAAAAAAAAACACCACACTTAAAGTGGAAAAATATTATATATACGCACATGTAGGTATATACACATATAAGTACGTACCTATTACATTATTTTTAATAAAAAAACATAAAAAGTAAGGTAATAATTATTTAGTTTTGTTAAAGTGAATTAATCTACGAGTATTTGGTAATGAATTGGTTATTATTAGACATCGGATTATATGCATTTGCATATTTGGATATACAAATGCATATAACTCTCTAATTATGACGTTAATGCATATTTCAGCCTTTTTTCCCAAATCGTGCATATTTCGTTTAATAGCGGGAGGTATCTATCATCTTCGTATAGGGAGCTAGGTGTAAAATCCTAGAAAAAACAAATCATTCAACTGTTGCTTGTTTCATAAATGATTCGATAAGATCTTTGTTTCCCGGTTCTTCTATGGATGAAAAAATCTGCATGTTTGTTTCTGATGCAGCGCAATACATGTTGGAAGCTGGCCAAGCCTTGCAAACTTTTTATCCAAATTTACTACACATTACCTGCTTAGCTCACGGGTTTCATCGCCTTGCAGAAGAGATACGGCAAGAGTATGGAAATGTTAATAAATTGATTTCCTCTACAAAAAAAGTGTTTTTAAAAGCACCGTCGCGTGTGCAGTCTTATAAGTGCAAATGCCAAATCTAGCATTGCCGCCAAAAACCCATAATTACTCGATGGGGTACTTGGCTAAAGGCAGTATTATTCTATGCTGAAAGCTAGCATTTGAAGACGCATCCATTAAACAGAATATCGCCCTCATCTCAACACATTTCCACAAGTTACCAGATGCCATAAAAAAATTGGAAACAAAAAACCTTCCTCTATTTAAAGCAATAGAAATACTGGAAACAATGATTGAACTCGCTAACGCCCTTACTAATTCAATATCAGAAAAGATTCGTAAAAAGTTAGACTCTATTTTGCTTAAAAACCCGAGTCTTGAAGACATGAAGAACATTAATGCCTACATTAACGGCACAGGTAATATATATATATAACCTGCCTAAACAGGTATCTCCAGAAATGGCGCCAAATTTGAAATTTTCTCCAATGACGTCAGTTGACGTAGAGAGGTCGTTTTCGGCGTACAAATAAATACTGGGTGACAAACGTCACAAATTTTAGCTCGAAAATTTGGAAAAATACTTAGTTTTAGGTATATTATCACAAAAACTATGCATAATTAAGAATCTTTCGAATATTAAGGATATTTCGCTGTTTTTGTACGGTCTTTAATTAAAATATAAATGATTTTTTGATTTTGCATTGTGCATATTTTGGGCAAATCAAGAGTTTTTAGTGCATATTTCGGCCTTTTTTAGTGCATATTTGCATGCATATTTTGGCACTTTGTTAGTGCATATAATCCGATGTCTAGTTATTATAAAGCTCCATTAACTATATGTTTGAAAGAGCTTAAAGTACATGACAAGATATCAGCATCGATACATTTTTTGTTATAATGATTACAAGGGATGCTGTGTGGAGGGTCTTTTTGAGGAGAGGAAGGAATGAACATTGGTCTTGAAGAGACCCATGTTGTAGAAAGGAGGAAACACAGAGGCTGGCAAATCATTCCACAGCCGAGCTGTTGAACACGAGAACGAGTCGAAGAAACGACCCGTTCTCATGTGACAAATGTCAACCGTGTACAAATGTTGGGTACGCGTTTGGCGTGTTTCCCGACTATGCACCGGTGCCGAAGGGATCAATGATGCTAGTTCCTCGGTGCATCTTCCATTGTAATACCGGTAGAACAAGGATAGCATTCCCACCCGACGCCTGTGCTCTAAAGATTGCAATCCGTCTGTTAAGATGGGAGAATCTATTAAACGGACCGCCCGTTTCTGCACAGAGTCGAGGGTATTTTTCAGGTATTTTGGAGCTCCAGACCAGAGGTGGCTGCCAAATTCAACCGTCGGGCGCACTTGTGATTTGTACAGGGTTAGCAGTTGTGAACTATTAAAGTATCTGCGGGCCCTGAGTACGCCCAGTTTTTGGGAGGCTAACTTTACTCTGACTTCGATGGGGCCCCCATACCTGAGCTGGTCACTTAGGATTACACCAAGCATATCAATGGAGGGCCTGTTCGGAAGATTGCTTCCGTTGAAAGATACTAGATTTACATTTCGATCTCTTTTAGAGGTAATCAGACAAGATTGGGTATTTGAAACATTAAATTCAACGAGATTATTTTTGCCCCAAGAGAAGACACTCTCGAGGTAACCGTCCATTCTTTGCTTCAAAGCCTTCCGAGTCGTTGGAGTTTGTGAGCCCTTTGGGGGCTTGTCAAACAAAAAGCTATCATGGACTGTCCTTTTTAGTTGTTAGAACAAACGGAAAATAAATAACTATTCGCCAATATAAAATACTGTTTATTTGTCTCTGATATTGTGTGAAACATCTTTTACTTATATTGTATTTCTTGATTGCTTATTTTTTGCACCACTCGTAAGCACAAGGCAACACATGCGTTGGAACGAAATTGCACTGTCCGCGATGTTTGTAGTAATAAGCTGTAAAAAAAAAAAAAAATGTTAAAATTTTATAATAAATTTTATTAATTTATTAATCTTAAGTTAGCTCACATCTTTGTGTGTGCTAATATTTTATAAAGATATAGACATTTACATTGGTTGGCAAACATAATCATTCTTTAAATATTATCTACACATAAATAAAGACATTCATAATTGAGTTAGACATATTTTCGTAATTCTTTTTTAAACTTATTTATATTTTCTATGTCAGTAATTTCATTCGGGATGTTGTTATACAGTTGGACGGCCTGGTACATCAGAGATTTCTGGGTGCTTGATTTTTTTCTTGTCGGCAGTCTAATTTGCTTTGAATTTCTTGTCCCGTGTCCGTGTGTTTCGTTAATATGATGTATTTTTCTTTTTAGTTCCTTAGACATTATTCCCATGTTAATTTTATGTAAAAAATAAGTACATTCAAATACACAGTTTGCTTCACCGTCAACATATTTAGCTCTTTTAGCATGTCTCGTATCCGTGTGTATATGTTGCGCTTAAGTATTATTCGCATTGCTTTATTTTGCAGTATTTGCATTTTTTTCATTTTCTCTTCATTGCAGAGAAAAAGAATACTTGAACAGTAATTAAAGTGTTGTGATATAATTGTATTATATATTATCTCATATCTGGCACGTTTCTTTATTTATTTTGTTTCTGATTGTACCAAGAAATGATAATTTTTTTGCAATTTTTTTAATTGTGTAATCTGCATTTTTTGAGAAGTTCAATTTTGAGTCTATGATGACACCAAGATATTTAATTTCTTCCACTTTTTTTATGATTTCTCCATTTATAGAAACCTTTGGTTCACCATACGTATTTGTTCTACCTATATGCATGTATTTTATCTTATTTATATTTAGTTTCAATTTATTTAATTTGAGCCATTTTGACAAAGTTTCTAAGTCACTATTTATCTTGTTGATTGTAAAAAATGTAATAAATGTCACAATATATTTTTACGTCACAAAACTTATTGTCACTGACAAAATGGGAAGCCCTAAAAGCAAATGAAGAACACAGATTCGTTAGAGTGATAAACATGCAATTGGCAATATTTTCTCAGAACTGATAGATGTGTTTCATTGCACGATATATAGTTATGAGAAGGCTACAATAACAAACCTCAAAAATTGCAACAGTTTGGGCGAGTACTTGCATAATTTAGACGGAGTGTTCTAGCCACGCGGGTACCTGATAAAATTGACAGCCGGCCGTTAATGTACAGGCGCCGGTAAGAGGGTGAATTAGGAGAAGTTTCGATACGTTCGTCAGTTGGTTCTGGGGAGTACATGGTGTAATAGCTGAACTACAAGCCGTCAAAGGTCATGGCCAAAACACACGTGAGCGAAATAATAATTTATAATGAATCATCACGAGATAGTTTTGTTTTAACTTTGGTTTAATAGATCATAAGCATTTAATTTAATCCTTTCTAAATATGTATAGTTTATCTGTACAGGCGCCCTTCTGGATTTTCTAATGATACGCATCCGTTTTATTGATACCACATGTTCCGAGGATATAGTTTTAACATTAATTGATTTACCTAAGGTAGTCAACCACCCCTGTAGATTCAATATCACAATAATCATGCTCTACCCTTAATTAAAGATTAAAGAATAAATGTGCAATCTTTGTTACTTTAACATTCCGTCTTTTCTTTCATTGATCTACCCACATGTCAGCACTTGTATTCCTGATATGGTTTAAATGTTTATTCTAATATGAGAGTGATAAATATGGCATTGGGATGGCGGTGATTGCAAGATAGATAACTAGGTAAGATTATCGTTACAAAATAATAATCAATGACAGCGTAATACTATTTTTCTGCACGGGTTCTGTATATAATTTAAGAAGAATATTTTACTACATGATTACTGTTCCACAAAATGATTGTTTACTAGCTTTTTCCCGCGGCTTCCTTCACGTGGTATTAGGGGGGTTCCCACTCCAAATTAATTTAAATTAAAACTATTATTACAAAAATTATTAGTAATTTTATGAGAACACGAATAAAAGTAATAAAAATATAGGTTAGTTAATAAATGATTCGAAGAATTGATAAGGCAAAAACAATAATTCTAAACAATAAATAAAGTTATGAGGTGGTACTAGAAATATTTGCATAATTAGAAGAATGCGGCAAGCAGTGTATTGCGTCTTCTCTACAGCTCAGTGATAAGAAAAGCCGAGCTCAGCATCAAGACAAAGATGGCAGTGTTTAAAACGGTATACCGCCCGACGCTCACTTACGGCCACAAGATATGGATGCTAAAAGAACGAACTCGCTCTAGAGTCCAAGCTGCCGAAATGAGTTACTTGAGAGGAGTTGCGAAATGGGATGATTTAAATACTAAACCACTGCTACTCTTCATAGAAAAATCGCAACTGAGGTGGCTTGGGCATGTACTAAGAATGTCTGATGACCGAATTCCGAAGAAGATACTGAGTGCGATTCCAGAGGGTAGACGTCCAGTGGGCCGCCCCAGACACAGTAGGGCGAGACAACTCCAGAAACTGTGTGAGGAGAGGATGGGTCTACCATGGACAGAGGCCGAACAATCAGCACAAGACAGGGACATATGGAGGAGCCTTGTCGATGCAATGAGTCCCCGACCCGAATAGGATAAGGGGAAGAAGATGGTGGGTAAATTAAACATGTATTGAGATCCCAATCTGCATAAATATATATATGTATCTACTGGTAAAAATCAATCTGACAAAAATATCGCAATTCGTTAACTTTAAACGAACGGGAACCTTTCAACGGTTACAAAAATAAAATTTGATGAAAATGTTACATTTGAATTACCGTGAAACAACCCGTCAATAATATAGTAAGAAGTTTACATTTTGACTTTTTGAATAATGGCTCGGGGCCAAAAAGGCCCCTTCCTCTTTCGTCTTGAATTTATAATAAAATGGTTCATTTGTTGTTTGTTAAAAATTATTTGCAAGGAGACATGGCTGTAATATGTGATGTTTAACCTTCACAGCGGATTTGTTTTGGTTTTTTATGTGTGGTAACGTACGTTTTCGTCGTACCGGGCGAGGTAGTTTATTGACACGTTTTCATAAGTGGGAATTCCCGTATAAAATTTTTCCGCGAGACTTAAGATGTGTTTTTTTAATAAAGGGATTTCAGAATCTTTGTGGAGTTGGGGTACCCTTATCCATTTGGGGGCACTTAGGGCTATGCATATGGCTTTATTCTGGAATGTTTGAAGTTTTTTCAAATGAGACTCAGAAACGTGGGGCCAGTTGGGGCTTGGATAAGTTTATAAGTGTATACTCGGACGGCGCTAATATAGAAAATCCCGATACAATATGTTCTATAGTTTCCGGAAAAGCCAAACATTTTCTACATAAATCATCAATTTGATTTATATCTTTGATTATATGCTTCCTATAATTTTTAGTATTAATGACTCTATCTTGAATGGCAAGCATAAATCCTTCTATTTCTGCGCTCAACTCTCCAATACTCAACCATTTGTTTGACGAAAGTTTGTCAACATACGTTTGGTTGAGATAATTGAAGTGTTTTGCGTGAATAATTTTATTTGACCAGGAATCTAATAATTCCTGGTTAGTATTTATAAGAATGTTGGCATTCTCGTCATATAAGTTTAAAGGTGTAATATTTCTATCTGCCTTGCAAATTATTTTGTGCATTTCTGAGCTATTAGCTTTCCTATGGAAAAAAATTCTAAACATTTCTACCTGTTTGTGTTTCAAAGATGTTATTTTGACTACACCTCTACCTCCTAAATTTCTAGGTAAATTAATTCGTTCTATAGCTGAATTTGGATGATGGCAATTTAACTTTGTTAACGTAGTTCTAATTAATCGTTCTAAACTATCTAAATCTGTATTGGACCATTTAATTATGCCAAATGAGTACGTTAGTAGAGGTATTGCCCAAGTATGTATTGCTTTTACTAAACTTTTAGCAGATAGATTGCATTTTAAAATTTTTCTGAACCTAGTTTGAAATTTAATCCTAATATCATTTTTAATACTAGTGTGATCTAATCTATTCGATTGCGGGTATCCTAAATATTTATAAACCTCATCCCCTTTCATACTTTTAATTTTGAAATTTCTAAATATACCCTCGTCTCCATAATTTCTATATTTTATTTTATTTTTTTATTATCTACATTATTGAGTTCAAGTTTTATTATTATTTCATCCTCGATCTGTTGTTTTACAGTACATAGATAAAATCACAACTTAAGTATAAATTTCACGGAACTTGAATTATATCGTTGAAATTTGATGAATCGTTCAAATTCTGTACAACAACCCGTCCTTTTTTTACATTTAATCCACACAGGAGGCCCTGATGAATATGATTTCCCTCAGGGCATATGTCATCTGGGATTTTTATTTTATTTTATTTTATTAGGAACATTTACAGGTTAATAACATTACATGCATTAAACAAACAATAAATTATAATAATTAGGTTACAACCCAATAACAAATGTTCACATCATGCCCAAATAATAAATAAAAAGTTAATAATTATTAACTAAATTATTCTATTAATAAAAGATACAGATAAGATAAGATAAAAAACAATGAAAGTAGAAAAAATAAATATATAAAAATAATGATGAAAACTGAAAAACACTAGATGTAGGATCGAGAAAAAATATGTACATTAGTAATAAAAAAAAGTAAAAGTAAGATAAAAGTAAAGTGATAGTACTCACAAGAAAATAGTAAAATATAGTGTGCCAGTTTTATGGCTATTTAAAAAAAATTGAAAAAAAATATTTATAAAACAACAAAAAAAAAAAATTAAAAAAAAAACACCACACTTAAAGTGGAAAAATATTATATATACGCACATGTAGGTATATACACATATAAGTACGTATTTCATTATTTTTAATAAAAAACATAAAAAGTAAGGTAATAATTATTTAGTTTTGTTAAAGTGAATTAATCTACGAGTATTTTGTAATGAATTGGTTATTATTAGACATCGGATTATATGCATTTGCATATTTGGATATGCAAATGCATATAACTCTCTAATTATGACGTTAATGCATATTTCAGCCTTTTTTCCCAAATCGTGCATATTTCGTTTAATAGCGGGAGGTATCTATCATCTTCGTATAGGGAGCTAGGTGTAAAATCCTAGAAAAAACAAATCATTCAACTGTTGCTTGTTTCATAAATGATTCGATAAGATCTTTGTTTCCCGGTTCTTCTATGGATGAAAAAATCTGCATGTTTGTTTCTGATGCAGCGCAATACATGTTGAAAGCTGGCCAAGCCTTGCAAACTTTTTATCCAAATTTACTACACATTACCTGCTTAGCTCACGGGTTTCATCGCCTTGCAGAAGAGATACGGCAAGAGTATGGGAATGTTAATAAATTGATTTCCTCTACAAAAAAAGTGTTTTTAAAAGCACCGTCGCGTGTGCAGTCTTATAAGTGCAAATGCCAAATCTAGCATTGCCGCCAAAAACCCATAATTACTCGATGGGGTACTTGGCTAAAGGCAGTATTATTCTATGCTGAAAGCTAGCATTTGAAGACGCATCCATTAAACAGAATATCGCCCTCATCTCAACACATTTCCACAAGTTACCAGATGCCATAAAAAAATTGGAAACAAAAAACCTTCCTCTATTTAAAGCAATAGAAATACTGGAAACAATGATTGAACTCGCTAACGCCCTTACTAATTCAATATCAGAAAAGATTCGTAAAAAGTTAGACTCTATTTTGCTTAAAAACCCGAGTCTTGAAGACATGAAGAACATTAATGCCTACATTAACGGCACAGGTAATATATATATATAACCTGCCTAAACAGGTATCTCCAGAAATGGCGCCAAATTTGAAATTTTCTCCAATGACGTCAGTTGACGTAGAGAGGTCGTTTTCGGCGTACAAATAAATACTGGGTGACAAACGTCACAAATTTTAGCTCGAAAATTTGGAAAAATACTTAGTTTTAGGTATATTATCACAAAAACTATGCATAATTAAGAATCTTTCGAATATTAAGGATATTTCGCTGTTTTTGTACGGTCTTTAATTAAAATATAAATGGTTTTTTGATTTTGCATTGTGCATATTTTGGGCAAATCAAGAGTTTTTAGTGCATATTTCGGCCTTTTTTAGTGCATATTTGCATGCATATTTTGGCACTTTGTTAGTGCATATAATCCGATGTCTAGTTATTATAAAGCTCCATTAACTATATGTTTGAAAGAGCTTAAAGTACATGACAAGATATCAGCATCGATACATTTTTTGTTATAATGATTTCAAGGGATGCTGTGTGGAGGGTCTTTTTGAGGAGAGGAAGGAATGAACATTGGTCTTGAAGAGACCCATGTTGTAGGAAGGAGGAAACACAGAGGCTGGCAAATCATTCCACAGCCGAGCTGTTGAACACGAGAACGAGTCGAAGAAACGACCCGTTCTCATGTGACAAATGTCAACCGTGTACAAATGTTGGGTACGCGTTTGGCGTGTTTCCCGACTATGCACCGGTGCCGAAGGGATCAATGATGCTAGTTCCTCGGTGCATCTTCCATTGTAATACCGGTAGAACAAGGATAGCATTCCCACCCGACGCCTGTGCTCTAAAGATTGCAATCCGTCTGTTAAGATGGGAGAATCTATTAAACGGACCGCCCGTTTCTGCACAGAGTCGAGGGTATTTTTCAGGTATTTTGGAGCTCCAGACCAGAGGTGGCTGCCAAATTCAACCGTGGGGCGCACTTGTGATTTGTACAGGGTTAGCAGTTGTGTACTATTAAAATATCTGCGGGCCCTGAGTACGCCCAGTTTTTGGGAGGCTAACTTTACTCTGGCTTCGATGGAGACCCCATACCTGAGCTGGTCACTTAGGGTTACACCAAGCACATCAATGGAGGGCCTGTTCGGAAGATTGCTTCCGTTGAAAGATACTAGATTTACATTTCGATCTCTTTTAGACGTAATCAGACAAGATTGGGTATTTGAAACATTAAATTCAACGAGATAATTTTTACCCCAAGAGAAGACACTCTCGAGGTAACCGTCCATTCTTTGCTTCAAAGTCTTCCGAGTCGTTGGAGTTTGTGAGCCCTTTGGGGGCTTGTCAAACAAAAAGCTATCATGGACTGTCCTTTTTAGTTTTTAGAACAAACGGAAAATAAATAACTATTCGCCAATATAAAATACTGTTTATTTGTCTCTGATATTGTGTGAAACATCTTTTACTTATATTGTATTTCTTGATTGCTTATTTTTTGCACCACTCGTAAGCACAAGGCAACACATGCGTTGGAACGAAATTGCACTGTCCGCGATGTTTGTAGTAATAAGCTGTAAAAAAAAAAAAAAAGTTAAAATTTTATAATAAATTTTATAAATTTATTAATCTTAAGTTAGCTCACATCTTTGTGTGTGCTAATATTTTATAAAGATATAAACATTTACATTGGTTGGCAAACATAATCATTCTGTAAATATTACACATAAATAAAGACATTCATAATTGAGTTAGACATATTTTCGTAATTCTTTTTTAAACTTATTTATATTTTCTATGTCAGTAATTTCATTCGGGATGTTGTTATACAGTTGGACGGCCTGGTACATCAGAGATTTCTGGGTGCTTGATTTTTTTCTTGTCGGCAGTCTAATTTGCTTTGAATTTCTTGTCCCGTGACCGTGTGTTTCGTTATTATAATGTATTTTTCTTTTTAGTTTCTTAGACATCATCCCCGTGTTAATTTTATGTAAAAAAATAAGTACATTCAAATACACAGTTTGCTTCACCGTCAACATATTTAGCTCTTTTAGCATGTCTCATATCCGTGTGTATATGTTGCGCTTAAGTATTATTCGCATTGCTTTATTTTGCAGTATTTGCATTTTTTTCATTTTCTCTTCATTGCAGAGAAAAAGAATACTTGAACAGTAATTAAAGCGTGGTGATATAATTGTATTATATATTATCTGGCATGTTTCTTTATTTACTTTGTTTCTGATTCTACCAAGAAATGATATTTTTTTGCAATTTTTTTAATTGTGTAATCTGCATTTTTTGAGAAGTTCAATTTTAAGTCTATGATGACACCAAGATATTTAATTTCTTCCACTTTTTTTATGATTTCTCCATTTATAGAAACCTTTGTTTCATCATGTGTATTTGTTCTACCTATGTATATATATGCATGTATTTTGTCTTATTTACATTTAGTTTCAAGTTATTTAATTTGAGCCATTTTGACAAAGTTTCTAAGTCACTATATATCTTTTTGATTGTAAAAAATGTAATAAATGTCACAATATATTTTTATGTCACAACACTTATTGTCACTGACAAAATGGGAGGCCCTAAAAGCAAATGAAGAACACAGATTCGTTAGAGTGATAAACATGCAATTGGCAATATTTTCTCAGAACTGATAGATGTGTTTCATTGCACGATATATAGTTTTGAGAAGGCTACAATAACAAACCTCAAAAATTGCAACAGTTTGGGCGAGTACTTGCCTAATTTAGACGGAGTGTTCTAACCACGCGGGTACTTGATAAAATTGACAGCCGGCCGTTAATGTACAGGCGCCGGTAAGAGGGTGAATTAGGAGAAGTTTCGATACGTTCGTCAGTTGGTTCCGGGGAGTACATGGTGTAATAGCTGAACTACAAGCCGTCAAAGGTCATGGCCAAAACACACGTGAGCGAAATAATAATTTATAATGAATCATCACGAGATAGTTTTGTTTTAACTTTGGTTTAATAGATCATAAGCATTTAATTTAATCCTTTCTAAATATGTATAGTTTATCTGTACAGGCGCCCTTCTGGATTTTCTAATGATACGCATCCGTTTTATTGATACCACATGTTCCGAGGATATAGTTTTAACATTAATTGATTTACCTAAGGTAGTCAACCACCCCTGTAGATTCAATATCACAATAATCATGCTCTACCCTTAATTAAAGATTAAAGAATAAATGTGCAATCTTTGTTACTTTAACATTCCGTCTTTTCTTTCATTGATCTACCCACATGTCAGCACTTGTATTCCTGATATGGTTTAAATGTTTATTCTAATATGAGAGTGATAAATATGGCATTGGGATGGCGGTGATTGCAAGATAGATAACTAGGTAAGATTATCGTTACAAAATAATAATCAATGACAGCGTAATACTATTTTTCTGCACGGGTTCTGTATATAATTTAAGAAGAATATTTTACTACATGATTACTGTTCCACAAAATGATTGTTTACTAGCTTTTTCCCGCGGCTTCCTTCACGTGGTATTAGGGGGGTTCCCACTCCAAATTAATTTAAATTAAAACTATTATTACAAAAATTATTAGTAATTTTATGAGAACACGAATAAAAGTAATAAAAATATAGGTTAGTTAATAAATGATTCGAAGAATTGATAAGGCAAAAACAATAATTCTAAACAATAAATAAAGTTATGAGGTGGTACTAGAAATATTTGCATAATTAGAAGAATGCGGCAAGCAGTGTATTGCGTCTTCTCTACAGCTCAGTGATAAGAAAAGCCGAGCTCAGCATCAAGACAAAGATGGCAGTGTTTAAAACGGTATACCGCCCGACGCTCACTTACGGCCACAAGATATGGATGCTAAAAGAACGAACTCGCTCTAGAGTCCAAGCTGCCGAAATGAGTTACTTGAGAGGAGTTGCGAAATGGGATGATTTAAACACTAAACCACTGCTACTCTTCATAGAAAAATCGCAACTGAGGTGGCTTGGGCATGTACTAAGAATGTCTGATGACCGAATTCCGAAGAAGATACTGAGTGCGATTCCAGAGGGTAGACGTCCAGTGGGCCGCCCCAGACACAGTAGGGCGAGACAACTCCAGAAACTGTGTGAGGAGAGGATGGGTCTACCATGGACAGAGGCCGAACAATCAGCACAAGACAGGGACATATGGAGGAGCCTTGTCGATGCAATGAGTCCCCGACCCGAATAGGATAAGGGGAAGAAGATGGTGGGTAAATTAAACATGTATTGAGATCCCAATCTGCATAAATATATATATGTATCTACTGGTAAAAATCAATCTGACAAAAATATCGCAATTCGTTAACTTTAAACGAACGGGAACCTTTCAACGGTTACAAAAATAAAATTTGATGAAAATGTTACATTTGAATTACCGTGAAACAACCCGTCAATAATATAATAAGAAGTATACATTTTGACTTTTTGAATAATGGCTCGGGGCCAAAAAGGCCCCTTCCTCTTTCGTCGTGAATTTATAATAAAATGGTTCATTTGTTGTTTGTTAAAAATTATTTGCAAGGGGACATGGCTGTAATATGTGATGTTTAACCTTCACAGCGGATTTGTTTTGGTTTTTTATGTGTGGTAACGTACGTTTTCGTCGTACCGGGCGAGGTAGTTTATGGACACGTTTTCATAAGTGGGAATTCCCGTATAAAATTTTTCCGCGAGACTTAAGATGTATTTTTTTTAATAAAGGGATTTCAGAATCTTTGTGGAGTTGGGGTACCCTTATCCAGTTGGGGGCACCCAGGGCAATGCGTATGGCTTTATTCTGGAATGTTTGAAATTTTTTCAAATGAGACTCAGAAACGTGGGGCCAGTTGGGGCTTGCATAAGTTTATATGAAGTATACTCACTCGGTTCATCAGAGCATTTGTTGTACCAACGCATGGAGCAGCGATTCTTGAAGGTTCTGTGGAATCCAGCATCATTGATGGCGCAAAACGGTGAGTAAACATCCATACAGTAGCTTCCACAGACGGTGTTGAATTCCAGGAATCTTGTGGAGAAGAGTTTGTCTCCGGCAGCGACAGCTGTTTCGCCTTCTGCCACCTTCTCGTTGGAGCTTACAAGGTCGCCTTTCGCAGCACGTTCTTCCGGTCCTAGTTCATCGCTTTCGGCGGATTCTTCTTGCGGAACCATCTGTACGGTAGTTATTTGTAGAAATAGGAAACCTTGGAGAAAAATATAATTTTTACATCAAAACCAACTCCAGTGAAAATATATCAAATTGTTGAATCTGTGTATTCAGGGTGTTAATGAACGTACTTGACTTACTTACCAATGAATTCTGACATTAGGTATATGGTGTAAAGAATGCAAATAAAATATTGGTCTCCGGTGACTTTTTGGTTTTTTTTTTGTTTTCAACTAAAAACATTAAAAAATCAGCAGTTATTGGCGGGCTCTGAGGCGTTCGGCGGCCACTCGGATGAGTTACCAGTAAAGTAAGGTGGAGAATTTTTTATTGTTTGATTTTGAAGAAAAAAAAATGACATCGAAAAAGTCACCAGAGACCAAAATATATTATGTTAATAAAATAAATAATTCCAATAAGTTTGAGCAACGTACGACTTTTTAAAATTTAAATAAATCGCGCTGGGAAAGCAAAACACGTAAAGAGACCCTCCACGTCCGTGATTGCTTTAAGGGCTATTATATTTTTCTGTCATAAGTTTAAAAAAATATATTATGTGATGCCAATGTACAAATTTTTTGATTCAAATAAAAAAAAAACTATTATAATTTTTTTTTGTAATTTTTATATCCACATCTTATCATAATATTATTTATATATTTTAAACACCAATATATATTTTTACATACCTTGATTCACTAGACAAATAAACTTTAAAATAGTATTACTTTTTAAAATTTTGTTTAAAAGTTATATCAGATTTAGTGCACCACTGAAGATTTAAATCTTTTTGTTCAAAATTAATTCGGATTTGAAGGAAAATTTTTTGCTTTAAAATTCAGAGGCCAATGAGATATAACTTGTAGACATAAATTAAGTAAATAAATGAAATAAAAATGTGTTAAATAATTGTGAAAAATTATTAGAATAAAAAGCCTTACCAATTACGAGGATAACGAACGTCTTCATCGTAAGGTTGGAAGGGAAACCGTTAAACTGAACATTGCTGCCATGAAAATGACGTTTTTATATGGAGAACACGTAACAAATTTTGATTTGCAGGTGTTTCAACCCCCCGGGTCTAAAAAATGTATCTAATTTATTTATTATTTATTTATTTATTTACGCCCTTAGGTCTTTTACATCAATCATGTAACACAATAATACTAAATACCAATTATTTTATATTATTGTTACTTTTATAAATTAAAAGAATTTGGCATGAGATTAAAAGAATTTGGCATTCTCAGACTATAAAAATATTACCATTTGTTATTTCGGCTACTGGCATTATACCTAGGTCTCTGATTCAAAATTTAGGCATATTAGATTTGTCAAAGAATTTATATATATAAATGCAAAAATCGGTCATTTTAAATACACGTAGGATTACAAAAGATTTTTTAAATATTTATATTGAGAGATCAGTAGGATTTATAAGTTCAATTAGGAATTCCACAGAGCCGAACCCTCTGATATGAAAATATCTGGAGTCGGTCAATTTTTTTTCCCATTTGGTCTCTGGTAGGTTGACATGTTGTTCTTGTATTGTTTTGTATTTATAATACTTATATAGTGCAATTGCATAGCGTTGATTGACTAGATGATCATTTGGGGAAGTGTGTGAAAGGATTTAGTTTTTCCTGTGGGGAAAATTAAACCCGGACATTTAAATCTGGTGCGTAAAATAAAATAAACTTTTCCTTTATACGTATTAATAGAAGGGAAACAGAATTTTAGAAATTGATGATATAAATTTTGGTAAGGAATAAATGATAATATCAAAGGAACTGATTTTATTTCCAAGCCTAGTCGTCTTTGGATTGGGGAGTTAATGAAATAGGTTTCGACGGATAAACAAAGAATAGCTCTGGAAGCCACATGTCACGTTTGGTACTCCAGGTGCGTCAATTGACCCAATAACTAATTTCAAAAAAAGTACCAGATCGCTCGGGTTCTTCTACAAGATTAGTCGGATAAATTAAGTATTTTCATTAATTTATCATAATTAATTTGTTCATTAGATTTCGAGTGTTTGAAATTAATGAACCTTAAAAATTTATGTTGAACTCTCTCAATTTTTAATTGATGGTATGGGGAACAAAGAGTGGAATTGTATTCTAAATTACTTCTTACTAAGGCAGTGAACAGAATTTTAAATGAATAAAGTGAAATGAAATCAAATATACAAGACAAAATGGAACATTTTTCTTCAACACATATACAATCAACTGTCAGACATACTCTCTAATAAATATATTGCGTGATCTGGGAAACAAGTTCGGGGAAACGGTGAGGACAAACACATCATACCCAAAATGGGATTCCATAGTCCCACTGGCTTGGGACTCTCGTGCGGAATACTAAAAAAAAACAATCGACCATGCACAGACCCAAATAAAAAATTTGAAGTCTCTCAATTTTTAATAGATGTGCTTTATGGTATGGGGACCAAATTGTAAAATTGTATTCTAAAATACTTCTTACTAAGGCAGTGAAGAGAATTTGAAATGAAAAAAGTGAAATGAAATCAAATATACAAGACAAAATGTAACATTTTTCTTCAACACATACACAATCAACTGTCAGACATACTCTCTAATCAATATATTGCGTTATCTGGGAAACAAGTTCGGGAAAACGGCGAGGAGGAACATGTCATACCCAAAATGGGATTCCATAGTCCTTGGGACTCTCGTGCGGAATTCACAAAAAAACGATCGACCATCCAGAGACCCAAATAAAAATGCGACCCACTTTATGATATGTTTAAACTTTTCTGAATTTTTATAAACCTCCAATTTCAATAAATCATTCGTATTGGAAAAAGAAAAATATCGAAAATAAATAAATCCTTTTTTTGTCACAAATTTTAAAACATATTAAAAATAAATGCGTTAATGTCGCGGTTTGATAAAAACAAATTATCGTAAACTCGTAAACATAACAATAAATTGTTTTATCATGACGTGTGTCGGATATTTTCTTCATTCAGGTAATAGGTATGTTGTTTATATTACATGTTTAACGGCTTGCTACACTAGCGATCAAATTCTTGAATGGATTAATACCAGAACATAAAGGTGAGGGGTAGACAACAACTACAGCGGGGAAGATGACTTTGGAGATATGTGATTCGTCAATAACTCAATATGACAGTGTATATATAGGCATCTCGCATTATAATATCACCATTTAGTTCTTAAAAGTAAACTCTGCTTTTGAATGAATAGACCTTTTTACATGGGAGCACGAATTGCTCGCCGCGTAATGAACAAATTTGCGAACTCTAAATACGGCAAAGTAAAGTTCGCCTATTTTCAGACTGCAATATTTTGTTGCCGTATTTAGTTAGGACACTTTTACAAATGTTTCATAATTTACTTACCCCAATAAACATCGACGAGCACACGCTATATACCTGGAGTGATAGTATATATTTACACGTTTTCAAAACACAATCCCAGCCGGTTCCGATGGAACCGGTATGGGGAGGGGGAAATAATACATTTTTATCACTTAGGGCAGATCTAGTAATATTCATATGTCTATGAGTAATACGAATTTTGAGAGGCAGCTACAAACCAAAAATGCATGTATTCTTAGTGTGCCTCGTATCGCCACTAATATGGGTAATAGCCATAAAAATCGTTTGACGAACGGAGTCTAGAGGTTCGATTTCAAGCGAAATAGTGGTTTTATTTAGTTTGTGGATAATTTTATAAGAAATAAAAACATATTAATCAATAGAAAATGTCTTAGATAACTTTAGCCCTAAAATCATATCGTAAATCTTAACAAATTATTTTTTATAGCGTTCATACATTTCCAATGAAAAAACACATTTTTTAGTAATTTACGCCTACGTATTTTATAAAGTAACTAGGGAGTTTCCGGCATGCGTTGCTATGCCACTTAATAAAGAAATTGTTTCTCCCTGCGTGTCTTTTCCCATTTTACTTCCGCCTCCCCTTCCCCTCCAATATCCCGTTCCCTCACGTTCCCCCTCAAACTTCCCCGACTTCCCTCTCCCATCTCCCGCTTCCCCGTCCCACAAACCCCACTCCCGCGTTCCCCTCCCTTCTCCCGCGTACCGTATATTCAGTCCCGGTACATTCAGTTTTCAAACAGCACGCGTGCCACGTATTGTCATTTTTTAATACAAGTTTCATAACGCCATATTGACCACTATATATAGAAATCTTTGCGGGCGTGCTCACAACAACTCACCAAAGTTTCATTGCAATCGGATGAACGGTTTGGCAACGCAAAGTTTCATGACGCCAGTGCTCACTATCATAAATATAGAATTCATCGTGGGCATGCGCACATCAAATGAGTGAGCAGACATGTTTTTCGAATTGAATTTTTCGAAATCAATCGTTCGAATTTTCAGTTTTTCAAATGACAAATTTTTCGAAAGACCAATTTTTCGAATAGCAATTGGCCGAAAGACATATTTTTCGAATTTGTTAATCAATTTTTAAAATAAATATTTCACTTGCTTATGACTAACTAATGTTAGGTTAGGATAGGTTCGATTAGGTTAGGTTAGGTTAACCCTCCGCCCGTCGCGCCTTATTTGTAACGCGAGGTGTCGCGTGGGGTCGCTTAGGACCCCAAAAATAAATGTGAATAAATTGTTGTTGTAGCATACATTTTATATGTTATTTTAACTGATTACAGTCAGGTGATAATGATTGCTTTGAAATAAAAATGTTAAAAATTAGTTATTTATTTTCAATGCAAGAGCTTAAAAATCAACAAGGAACATTTTTTTGAAATTTTGAATCATATTTTTTAATAGAAAACTTTAAAAAAAAATCTAACCAATTTCCATCAAACTCATAACTATTTGAGGTTGATATAGACTTATTATTATTACAACAAAAAAAATCAACAAAATACAATAAAAAAACATATAAAATTGATTTTTCATGGCATTTTGTTGATTTTTTTAGCCTCACGCCGAAACACAAGTCTGTATCTCACATCGCACATGCGCAAACTAAATTTTCTCGGCGCTTGCGTCAAGTATAGTCCCTTTTAGGAAGCTACCTAAAGTAAGAAATCAGTGGGAACATTTAAAATGAACATAATTAGCATTTCTGTAAAACCTGGGCTTTTAAAGACCCCACGCGACGGGTCGAGGGTTAAGATAGGTTAGGATAGGTTAGGTTTGGATAGGTTAGATAAGGTTAGATTAGGTTAGGTTAAGTTAGGTTAGGTTAGGTTAAGTAAGGTAGTTGATATTGTCCATCCCATAATAAAATTCTCTTGTACGTACTGTATACATACTTACATCAAATCGAAAAACTAGTGTTCCGGTCAACTGATGTTCGAAAAATATGTTTTCGAAAAATTGAAATTCGTAAAATTGAATAGATTTCGAAAAATTACAATTCGGTCAATTTACCTAGACCCAATAATTTGGTCGTTAGTGTGGATGGCCTTTAACGGTTGTGAAATTTAACCGTGGAAGTGGCAGATTGAATCAAATTGATATCAGCAAGAATAATTCCATGCAGTTATTTGTCGGTTGGATTATGCTCTAATGTTGTTTACGGACGTCAATTACGAATCCGGAAGTAACGTATTCAAATCGCAGTACGTGCTAGTAAATTATAAACTAATAAAATTGGTATTTCACATATTTAAATCATTTGAAAAAAACTTGAGGCACGTTTTTTTCAGATATTTCTGACTAATTTTATTTAAATGTGAAAATTTCTAAATTTTATGGAAGATTGGAGTCGAGTTCAGACTTTTTTTAAAAATTTATTTTTCATTTTTATATATTTTTTTATATATATATATTTTTTTTATTATTTTTTTATAGTGATACCTCACCAGAGTCTCAGCTGCTCCCGTCTGAAGTCAGTGAGACTATGGCATCCCGAATTGGGATATGTTGTGAGGGTGAAGGTAGTGGGGAGGGGAAAGAGATAGGGAAGAGGTAGGTGGGGAAGTACCTGACTATTCAGATCTGGTCACCAAATACGGCTAATGCCATTTCAAGCATCGTTTCAATTCTGAATGGTGGTCTTACATCAGGGCGATACTGAGAGTATCTTCCACTCTGGAACGTGCCGCAAATATACTATATATTATTTTAAATGAATTAATTGTGAAATAACACATATTAATCAAATAAAATTTATTTGCCACGCCGGGATTCGATCCCGCGAGCTTCGGAATGCGAGTCAAGAGCCTTACCGCTGGACTACGCCGGCCGTCTAGAGTCTAGAGACTTAGGAGAGATGAGATGTTGAATGGAGGGGAGGTAATTTTAGATAACGCTTGATAGAAGAGAGGATATTTCTTTAGAGAGGGACAATAAAACAAATATGTGATCTAAAGTTCCCATCTCTAGACCACAGAGTGTACAATCTGGGGAGTCAATACCTAAGTACTAATACGTTCTAAAATGATAAAAAAAACCGCCCTAGTGAAAAACTACCTTGTTTTTTCATTTATTTGTTACAATCATAAAGGTACTTCAATTAACATGATAATAAATTATAAACTAGACATATTTACCTTTACGAGAGTTAAAAACTCGTGTGTAAAGGGGAAAAAATAAAATATATTCTATATAATAATCTTCTTCCTTGCGCTGTCCCAACTCATTGCCTAGGTAGGCTGTTGGGGTCGGCTTTTCTCGTTCTCAGGTTGTAATATCTTCTGTTCTGGGTATCGCCTTCATCCAGGCCGTTTCTCTGAAGAATTTTGGAGCATCGAGTCATCCAGGAGTTCTTCGGTCTTGCTCTGGATGACTGTCGATGAAGCTCCATAGACATTGCCTGCCTCACTGTGTGGTCTGATGGTCTCCGTCTTATGTGTCCATACCATCTCAACTGTCGTTCCTCCAGCTTAATATTTATTATGTCTGTGACACCCAGGCTACCACGAATGCGTGAACTTTTATTTATATCAATGATATTTCGCAATTAGAATGAAACGGTGAAATTTTCTTATATGCAGATGATACTGCAATATTCTACTGGGGTAAAGATCTAAACATGCTACTAGAAAATGCACAAAGTGACCTTGAAAGAATTTGCGGTTGGCTCCTATCAAATATCCTAACAATGAATATTAAAAAAAACAGGATACATGATTTTAAGTTCAAACCGTAAAATAATTCCTCCACATGTACCATTAAAAATTGAAAATAACAATTTGCAAATCCTGAAACAGGAAAAATATCTTGGGCTATGCATCGATAAGCATAAGCATCAGACAACAATAATACCTCAAAGTGACAGGTGTATGTTTTTGTTTTGCTCCCGTAAAATTAATAAAAGAAGTGTTAAAAGTGACAGAAATCTTCGGAAAAGTGCACAAATTGAACCATATTGCTAGTATTCTAGTCAAGACACCGAAAAAAGTGGTATTTATTACAACTAAAAGTGACAGCAGTCTGTTTCTGTTTGTTTTTTTTGGCTCCTGCAAAATTAATAAATAAACCATTAAAAGTAACAAATCATTGGAAAAGTAAACAAGTGCCACCTGTGTCGCTACTAGCCATTGGAATTATATACAAACATTATGTCCGCAACGAGATCTGCCGCAGAACATCAAAAAATCATGGATTCGCTTACGGACTACCTTGATCGTAAACTGAGTGAGTTAAAAACACAATTGTTTACAAAATTGGAGTCAGAAATAGCCGATCTTAAAAAATCAACCCAATTTGTAAGTGATCGATATGATGACATAAATGACAAATTAAATAAAATTTTGGATTTACCAAAACAACAACAAAAAATTATAGAGGAGATGGAAATACAAGAAAAAAGAATTGTTGCTCTGGAAACAAAAATAGCCGAATCCGAGCAAAAAGAATTGAAAAACAGTGTAGAGGTCAATGGATTTAAAGTATCGCTGAATGAACCGCCCCATGAAATAGCCACCAGAATTAGTTCAGCCTTCGGATTAAATCTGACACCAGAGGACAAATACAAGTTTATAAAATCTAGTGATAAAAAACCTTCACGTCTTATATTAACATTCAAAGATGAAACTAAAAAAATTACAATGATGAATTTCAAAAAAAATAATGATGTCTCCCATTTAGCGGATGATAATAAAAAAAATTATGTGAATGAAGCCCTTACGCCGTATTATAAAAATCTTTTATGGAACACGAAAATAAGGGCAAAAGAAAAAAAATTCAAATTCATCTGGTTCAGAAATGGAAAATTGCTAGCAAGAAAATCTGAAGACTCTTTAATAACCGAAATAAAAAATCACCAAGACCTTGAAAGTAAAATCATATAAACAAGATCAGTAATCTATAACTATTTACAATAAAATTAACACTTATACCAGAAATGGATCCATTAACTGATATTGAATATGACAACCCTTCTCCGGAAACCATTACAACATTAACATTTCAAGAAATTAATGACTACATAAAAAACAATAAAGCAAAAACATTAAAAATACTCCATCAGAATATAAGAAGCATCAACAAAAATTTCGAAGAGCTGACGGTGATGCTACAGCAATTTGATGAGGATATCGACATCATCATACTCACAGAGTGTCGTATAAAAAAAGAAACATACTCACCAAAACACCTAGACAAATATAAGGTATATAACTCCACACAACATAAAAATCAGAATGACGGAGTGATAATTTATATTAAAAATGAGATCCAAGGAATTGTAAAAGAAATTCAACTCAGAGATGCTAACTGTCTACTAATAAACATTAATAATGAAATCTCAGTATTAGGGATATACAGATCACCTTCAACAAGAGACATATCTCCATTTCTTCACTCCCTGGATGATGAGCTAACCCAACTACGAGATGTTCGGAACGTGTACTTAATTGGGGATATCAATATTAACATACTAAATACTGGACAGAAACACCCCCAATGTGATGACTACCAATTACTCTTACTGCACCATGGACTGATCAGTGCAGTTAATATACCAACAAGATTAGGATATAATGAAAATGCTCAAAATGTATCTGCCTCCTGTATTGACCACATCATGATAAAAACAAACAAAGCATTCGGTACCGCCGTTCACCATTCCAATATTACTGACCACTTTACACTGCTACTTACCATTCAAATTCAAAATACACATACTTACATTAAAAATACAATAGTCAAAAATAGAATCAATATTAACAGGTTAAAGGATTTACTAAAATTGGAAGATTGGGGAGAACTATTTAAAATTAATGATTTTCAGGATTGCTGGCACTCATTTACAAGCATTGTTCAAACAAATATTCATAAATGTTCAGAATCATTCACTATACAAACTCCACACAAATGTAAAATAAAAAAACCTTGGATTACTCAAGGACTTCTAAAAAGTATAAGAGTTAGAGACAAATTACACTTAAAAGCTAAAAAAAATCCACTTGATCTTTCGTTTTTAAATCTTTACAAACATTATAGAAACATGTGTTCCAAACTTATAAAATTTGCCAGAGGTAACTATTACAAACGTCAGATTCAAAACTGTAATAATGACCCTAAACTTGTCTGGAAAATTATTAAGGAGATGACTTACACTAACAACAATAAAAGTAGTGATATTACCGAACTTGATACACCAAATCAAAAATTAAATATGAAAGAAAATCCAAAGGAAATAGTTCAATTTGTGAATGAATATTTCTCCAAGGTGGGTTCTAATTTAGCTAAAAAAATAATTAAACCTCCTTATACTGATAATGAGATTAACAACACACTTAATAATAATATCACCTTTAAATTAAATACAGTTACGGCAGATGACATTAAAAGCATTATAGATTCAATGAAACCAACACTTACTTCAGGATCAGATGGCATCTCAATGAGAATAATTAAATCAACTAGAGATGAAATAATTCAACCACTCCTCCACCTTATGAACAGATGTATCATGGAGGGTATCTTTCCCGCAACGCTTAAAATGGGTTCTGTTATACCAATCTTTAAAACTGGCAATAAAGCGGATATAAATAACTATAGACCGATAACAATATTGAATAATCTTTCAAAAATAGTAGAGAAAGTTATAAAGAAGCAGCTCACTCAATATCTTGAAACAAACCTCATACTATCTAAAAATAAATACGGATTTAGAAAAAATATAGGAACCTCCGATGCCATTGCCTCTATTGTAAAAAGTATAAAACATAGTCTCGATAACGGAAATAAGTGTATCGGAATATTTTTAGATCTAAGTAAAGCTTTCGATACAATTGATCACACATATCTTCTAGAAAAACTCAAAAAGATTGGAATCTCAGGACGTGAACTAAACCTCATTAAAAGCTACATGTCAGAAAGATTACAGTTAGTCAGGATTCTAAATGAATCAAGTCAACCAATACAAATCCAATATGGAGTCCCGCAAGGCAGTGTCTTAGGCCCGATTTTATTCCTGATATATATAAATGATTTATGTGAACTAAACTGTCACGGCTCAGTCATTAGTTTTGCAGATGACACAGTCCTTCTATTCCATGGAAAGTCATGGGAGACTGTATTTGAAAAAGCTGAAAAAGGGATGAATCGGGTAAAACAATGACTTGATTCAAATTCACTAACACTAAATGATACAAAAACCAAATATATTAAATTCAAAATCCACAACAAACAGACAGATAACCTCAATACAAACCTAAACATAAAAATTCATAAAGACTGTATAAACGTGAACCGAGAAACTTCTTGCAACTGTCCAAAATTGAATGAAATACAAATAATAAAATATCTTGGAATAATAATTGATCAAAACTTAAATTGGAACTCCCAAGTGGAAAATGTGAGCAACAAATTAAAAAAACTAACCTATTTTTTCAAAACAATAAGAAACATTTTAGATAAAGAACAGCTAATTAAAATCTATTATGCCTTAGCCCAATCTCAACTAAAATATGGTCTTATCGGATGGGGAAGCTCATGCGATTCCACTATAAAACCAGTCCTCATAGCACAAAGGGCAATTCTGAAAATTATACTTAGAGTACCCATCAGAACCCCAACAGACTATGTTTTTAAAGCGCTGAATTTAATGTCACTGAAACAATTATATACAAAAGATATTCTAATGTACGCATTCAAAAATCAGGATAACTTTACACAGACAAACTCGGGCCGATTCACAAGATCTACATTACAACATACATTCTACCAACCTACAACTAAAACGACTTTTGGACAACGAAATATGGAATACTTCTCTGTAAAATTATTTAATTTACTCCCTCTTGCAATGAAAACCTTAAAAAAATAACCGCCTTCAAAAGAAGCATAAAAATATGGATTATGGACATGGGAAGGAAGAAAATAGATTCAATTTTGCAACCCAACAAAGAATAATGCTTGTTTTGTACTTTCTTTTAGATCTAACTTCATAATTTTCCTTGGCAATATTCTAACATAGATTAGGTATTTACTTATAATTCAAATAATAAAACTTGTACAATGTGTCCTTAGAACGGGGTACCCCAGTAAGGACACATTTTCTCTGAAAAAACTGTAAAAAAAAAAAAAAATAAAATAAATTTAACTTTTAAACAACACATTCAAAATGTAAAAGATAAAATCACACCCTTAATTAGCGTTTTTAGCCGGTTATCATATCTATTACCAATTAGATTAAAAAAAGTTTATACTATAGTCTCGTACACTCACACCTAAATTACCTGATAGAAATCTGGGGAAATGCGTATGAAACATACATCAATGAATTACAGGTAATTCAAAATAAGATAATCAAAAAACTATTTCACTACGAATCCAAAACATCCACAAAAAAATTATATTTGGAATCAAAACTGTTAACATTAAGAAAACTATACGAGTACAATATATGTGTCCTTATATACAAAATAAATAATAAACTCATACATACAAACACAGAATTCATTAAAACGTCCCAAGTATACAAACATTTTACACGACAACACGATAACATACGTTTAAACACCATTCATAACTACGGTAAGCAATCAATTAGTTACGAGGGGGGCAATAAAATTTATATAATTGCCTTCCAGATGATATCAAAAACGAAAAAAGTGTGTGCAAATTCAAAAAAAAAAATGTTCATGTTTGTTTATTCACAAAAAACAAAGTAGTGATAGTGAATAATATCGTATGGTAATATAATATCATGTAAATGTTAGTATTGCAATCTAATGTAATCTAAGGTTATGAAATGTAAAAACCATGTAATGTAAAAACTATGTAATACAATGTAAAAAGTACATAATTCAATATTCTAGTTAAGTAAGTGAAAATGTTATTTTCTTTTTTACTGGAATAAAAAACTTATGAAAAAAAAAACTTTTGGTCTTATCTTTTAGTGATACTCCTGCCGACCATCTAAGCATTCGCATTTCTGCTGTTTCAAGTTGCCTAATGTAGAAGTTGTACATAGTCCAGCATTCGAAGCCATATATTATTGCGGGTTTTACAATAGTCTGGCATATCTTTCCTTTCAGTTTTATAGGCATTTTGGAATCACAAAATATTCCTGTTATGGTTCTAAATTTAATCCATCCCACACCTATTCTATGGATTAGGTGTGGGATGGATTTTGGGTTGGATTTTCTATATAATAATATAAAGATAAACATTCAAAACAAATAATTTAAAATAAAAAAGTACTAGATACACTAAAAAGTAATAGAATAAGAACAATAAAATGTTAATTGATTCTAATTAGCTAAATTATTTATGATAGAATAGTATATTTTATTTTTAAATTTATTATAATCAAGCTCTGTTCTAACCTCAGCTCTGTCGCTATAGTCGAACAGATACCAAATGCACTCCCAAAATTTCACACGGGGATTAACGTACAGTCAAAACTCCGAAAAACCCAAACTCGAAAGGCACTCCACCATTATATTATTAATATTTTTATATTTTTCATTTCTTATTATTTATACGTCCCTCGTAAATTCTTATTTTCGAAAATACATTAAACTGGATTCTAAAAACAATATTTCAGACGATACCTAATAATTACACGCTGCGAAACAAAATTTAGAAATTCCATTGGCGGTTATTCCTATGAATTAGGCGGCTAAATCCTTTGGAAATTCCATTGTTATTTATTGCTACTTACTACAAAAGCAAACAATTAATGATTCCACATTCAGTAAGATCGAATACCAGTCCATTACATTATTTTCGATTTAATACCTACACTTTATTAATGTCATTTTGATTCCGTTTATTTAATCGGTGTGATTGTAATTACATATTCTGTGATCTAATTAATATCAACGATACGAATTGCAGGCAGGTGAAAAAACGATAGTTTATAATGTTATCAAGTTTTTCCAAAAAATCCGTGACAATCCAGAATACATCAAAACATTGAACTTTAAGCCAGTACATTTATTGGCAGCAGGACTGACGACATCCATACATTTATTGATAGCAAGCTTGCGGCCTCAACGGGATTGAAAGATTTTAAAAAGGGTGTTGTGCGTCGCAGTGTGATGGATTTTTATGACAATGGACAATATCCCACTCTTACAAATCTTAACAAAGTTCTGGTGGATAAAATATATTTTTTTTATCTCATGAGTCATTGCGATGTATTTTGCATGATATTGGTTTAAAATTCAAAATACGCAAAGACGGAAGAAAGTATTTAATGGGAATATGAGACATTGCTACAGCGCGTGTAGACTTTTTGAGAAAAATTAATCAAAATGAAAATAAACTAGCGACGAACGGCAAATAGTCTATTTGGACGAGACTTGGGTGAATCAAAATCACTCGATTACACACATGTGGTAAAATAGTGAGGGTAATGGGGGTTTAAAAGTGCAAGTTGGAAAAGGAAGCCGGCTGATCATTTTGCATTGAGGTTCAGCAAAAACGGGTTTTATCACGGGGAGTAAATTTATATTCCGTACGAAAAAGGTTATGTCGCATACAGATTACCATTCTGAAATGAATTCCAAAGTCTTCAAACATTGGTTTGAAAATCAGTTTGTGACATTCCTCGAAGAACCCTCTGTAATTGGAATGCAAAATAAATATTTTTTAATCACAAATAAAAATTTACCGATGTAACAAGTTCATTGTATTGTAAAAAGTATGTTGTTTTATGTTGATGTGCACATTTAGGTATTTTTGTCTTTAAAAAAATAAATTTGTAAAATCCCAGCCGGGGGTAAAAATCAAATATTATTAAAATTTAAATGTCTAATAAATTGGTTACCGCTTTATTAATCAGCATCTGATAAAAACTGTCTAAGAAATTTCTTGATTCTGAAATATATATGTAATATGAGTTACCGGACACCTTGTAGGTATTTTTAAACACCTACGCATTTTTATTCAAGCCTTATTCAGACTTAAATTCAGCCCCGAACATAATAAAAACATTTTGTGTACTAAAATTAATTTTAAGTCGTGAACCTTCTCGTGTTGCTTTACCTGTAAATTTTATTACTGACTTTGGACTTTGACCGTTCACTTAGTTTCTGTTTGACTATAGTTGATTGAACCATATTATTCCAGTGTAAGTGTAGTACCTACCTAATGTTGTGCGAAGCTTTGGTATAGGTTCAACAACAATTTATACAAACCATCAATTTGCCGAAGTTGTAAACAGAGTTTGATAAATATGCATAGAGTCCACCTCACGGATACTAGGTAAGTACTTTACTTTCATGCTGTCGAAGTTTGATGCACGGATAATACGGAATATTCCTTTTTTAACTAATATTATGACATTTGTCGGAAGTACCAAACTTGTAAAATAAATTCTCGTAAAAAAAAAAACAAAAAGTACCTACTTCGAATTATTGGATTGAGGTTCAAACTACGAAAGCTGCATATCATCATAATTAAAGGCGACGAATGTCATAATATGAAAAATGAGTTTGTGAATGAGACAGAAGACTGTGAGAGATCTTCAATATATTGACAAAAGGTAGGCATTTCAATACCCCTTAATATTTTGCCGAGGAGAGAATAAATATAATTTTTTGATCAAGATGATTAATCCAGCGACTGGTGTTTTTTTAAAAAAAATTTTGCATTAGCTCCAAACAGGAGACCTTGAGGAAAATGATTGCCCTCAGGGCCTATGTCATCTTTGGGGAAGCTGTGTGGAAGGTCTTTTAATGGAAAAGAAGGAGAGGAAGTCGTGGGAAGGAAAAATATATGAGACGTGGGTAGGAATCTGGGGGTCAGTGTGCACAGGAGTTACAGACGTATGAACCCATCCCTCCAACTGCGGTGCAAGGCGATGGGTTGGGAGAGTCCGAATGGAATGGTCAAAAGGCCTCCCTCAACCAGTCTCTCTTGATCTAGCCCGCCACGCAGCAGGTGGGCAGACGCATCCGCCGCCAAGATCTGGACAAACCTCACCCCATGAACTCGGGCACCCCTACTAAGTCACTAAACATAGCGAATCATTTAGGGTGACCTATGGCAGAGGTAGGTGTTGGTTATTCAACAAATGGTTCCCGGGGCGGTGGTACCCATACCCGCCTCCCAAATTGTGAATTATTGGTATGTATCAATGCAAAAATTTAATGCAGATGTTTAGGTTGTGGCCACAACTGTTTATGGAATTACAGACAGCACAAATAGTGTTTATATCCAACTAGCTGACCCGGTCACGCGTTGCTGTGGCTAACTAAATACGACGCCATCTACTGGATGGTTATCCAACCTTTATAACCACCGCCATTTTTGAGTTTACCGCGAAGAGACAGACAGACGCCGCGGAGGAATTTAATTTATACTACGTAGAGATGGTGCGAAAGATTATAATAATGTGCCTGAAGTGCTTGAGGTAACTAACGTTTTTAAGTTGATAACGATTAATACTGTATTCATCTAAATAACTTTTCAATTACCGCATTGTACGTGACCATTTTTTCAGAAGATAGAATGGGTATAGTAAGCTATCCGTAAAAGATAGATATATGCCATCGCAGACTTTTTTGTAAAAGAGGAATAATTAACTATAAAAGAGGAAAATCCCACCATGCATTGTTTTGTTATATCCCAAAGGGCAGAGTTTTTGATGAAAGCTCCCAGGCGGTTTGACTTTTTCCCACTCTTATAACAATTTTGTTATGTTTCAACCAATTTACACAAATAATTGACAAATTATATACCTAAACCTTCCTTACAAAACATTCTATCTATTGGTGAAAACTGCATGAAAATCCGTTCTGTAGTTTTTGAGTTTAACGCGAACAGACAGACAGTCAGACAACGCCGAGGACTTTAAAGTATAATATGTAGAGATTCGGTTGATAAAATGTGCGAGAAAATGAAGATAACGTTGGTAGTTCTTAACCGAAGTATGATACAGTTAAAAGTGACCGAATTGGATATAGGCACCTTAGCTCAGTTGGTAGAGTTATTGCCATAAAAGCAAAAGGTTCTGCGTTCCAGTCCCAGAGGTGACAATATCTTTTTCTGATTTTTCTGTCTTCAGATTTTCGATTGAGTTTCGCTAATATTATCTTCATTTAATTAAATATTACAATTTGAGAATTTACTCATAAAGTTAAAAATAAAAATTCCTCCTGGATTTGGAGAAAATTCAATAGATGTCGCATATTAAAAATAAAATGGTTAAAAATTTATCCAGACACTATCTAGATAGCATTTAGTTCGGGTTTGAATCTTGCAATCATATATAAAGATAGCTGCCAAGAATATGTGCGTTAAGAAAATGAAGATAATGTTGGTAGTTCTTAGTCGAAGTATGATAAAGTGAAAAGAGACCGAATTGGATATTTGCTCCTTAGCTCAGTTGGTAGAGTTGTTGCCATGAAAGCAGAAGGTCCTGGGTTCGAGTCCCAGAGGTGTCAATAATTTTTTCTGAGTTTTCTGTCTAAAAAAAGAAGAATATTTTTACTTGCGTTGGTTATTAGTTAATGTTCGTGGACCAACTTCATTCGAATTTCTACGAATTATCAATGGTGAATTGTGTGTAACATATCGAGAAGCCTGTGTGCTACAAAAAGAGCTACAAAATTGTAAATTAATAATTTGGGATGAAGTTACGATGGCGCACAAACGAGCATTAGATGCATTCGATCAAACATAAGAGATTTGCGTTGCAATCAGAACCTCTTGGGTGGCGCGATGGTTCTAATGGCAGGAGATTTTCGCCAAACGCTGACAGTTATTCCCAGATCATGCTGCTGCTGCTGCTGATGAAATATCAAATTTATGGAGATACATGAAAAATCTCAAGTTAACAATGAATATGCGAGTGTCGTTACAAAATGACATATCGGCGGAAGCGTTTGCATTATTAGACATTGGCAATGGAAAAATTCCTTCTAAAAGAACACTTCTACTGGCCTCATTTCGTTTCCACTGATTTTTCGTCAATTCACAACATCAAAGGAAGAATTAATATCAAAAGTGTTCCCAAATATGGTATGAATTATAAAAACCATGCTTGGTTGAGCGAAGGAACCATTTTAGCAGCGAAAAATAAGGATGTAGACGATTTTTAAATATAAAAATTCAGAGTCAAGACAAATGCATTCATTTAAGTCGATCGATTCCATTATAATGGATACTTAATATAATAATCGTCGATAATTATCGATCCAAATGAAGTAGTCAATTATCCTACTGAATTCCTAAATTCATTGGATTTGCTAGGATTATCGCCACACAATTTACAACTCAAGGTTGGTTCAGTGATAATTATGTTACGCAATCTGAATCAGTCAAAATTGTGCAACGGAACAAGACTCGCTGTTAAAAAATTATGAAAAATTTGATTGGAGCTACTATAATCATTGGAAAATTCAATGGCGAAATTTGCTTATTCCAAGAATACCACTAATGCCAACTGACTTTCTTTTTGAATTTAAACGTGGCCAGCTTCCAGTGCGCCTTGCCTTCGCAATGACAATAAATAAATCCCAAGGCCAAACGTTAGAAGGGTGTGGAATAAAGCTTGAATTGCCGTGTTTTTCACATGGGCAGTTGTACGTTGCCTCCTCGAGGGTCGACAAATCATCGGTGCTATTTGTTTTCTCTCCAGAAAGACAAACGAAAAATGTTGTACATGACAAGGCATTACAATAGTTATGGTCGAATTATTTCATTATAATATGATCGTATTGTAAACGGAAGATTTTGTCTCATTTTGAGTCATTAATTAAGTACGTAACATGTAATATTCGATATAGAGAATTATTGATAATCCAACCGATTTGAATTTACCGGAAGTGTTACATTTCCTGAGTCCGTGACAGTACATCACCCGTGTGAAGCCGAGGCGGGCATAAATAGTACAACAAGTCTTTCAGGAATTTCGAAGATTTCACGAAAAAAAATATTTGGCGGTACGAGGTTCGCCGGGTCAGCTAGTTTTACATAAAATACACATATTTTTGGAAGACTCATCGTTACGTGCAGCCGCGACTTGAGCTCGAATCTTTTTCCTGTGACCACGTCACAAATGATTCAACATATGTATTAACAATATTTATTTACCCACGCCGGGATTTGAACCAGTGACCTTAGGATTACTTACCCCTTGACCACGAAAGTTGTCAATTAAACTTAATGATCCAAAAAAAGAGAACCATTATTACGTGCTTATTATTTTTTTTGTTCTACAACCAGACTGGCCAATGATGCAGTTTTTCGGAGCGCATTCCATTGTAAAACCGGTAACATAAACACACCATTATGAAGAAAAAAAATTTTTCAAAATTTTATTTTTTATTTAATTTTCTAAAAACATTTTCTAATTATTTCAAAACATTTTTTCTTGATTTTATTTTTCCCTTCGTCTTTCTCTTTTTCTTTGTCGCGTTTCTCTTGGTCCTTTCTGAATACGGCTCGGGCTGCCTCTTCCATAATCCTTACCTGAAATAAAATGTAATTATTTATTTATTTATTTACGCCCTTGGAGCATTTACATAAATCGTGAAACATAGTAATTATCGAAATAGAAACCATAAAATATTATTTCTCTTCATTTACACTAAGAGAAAGGAAGCAGAATTAAAAAAAAATAACAACAACAACAATATAAGAAGAATAATTTTATTATAAAATTTACATCAGAATTTTTTAAATTTCTGATATTAATTGAGGTAAAGAATAAATGAAAATATCAACTAAACTGAGTTTATTTATTGTACTGTTATTCGTGGTGGAATTCTATTGTATGAAAATTGAAATTGAAACATTTTTTAACTTTTTTCCACTTATTTATTTCACCAGTACCGGTTTCATCCTATTATGGACATCTTCATGCTGGCAATTGACATTCTTTTGTTACAGAATTTATAAAAAATTAGGTAGGTAGGTACACAATGTTAAGGTAGGTACATATGTTTGGGTTATTACATTACAACTGCTCTTTAAGATAAATATGTCATGAATAATAGTATTAATAGAATAATAATAATAAAAATATTAATATAATATATAAATATAGTAATAATAGAAATAATAATATTTACATTGGGAAAAAATATCAAATAAAATTTCAAAATTAAGACAGCATTGTACAACGTAAATTCTTTGGGCAAAAAACTTACAAACAATAAAGATAAATTAGATAAATATAGAGTACACCAAGTAAATGGTAGACCACTTAGAAGAGAACACCGAAAAGCCAATATCCTTCTAAAATGTTATTTTCCATCGGAGACACGTAGATGACATCCCAATCATATGGACCGGTACACAGAGGCAATTAGATATCCTCATCAAAGAAATCAATCAAATCAACAAGTCAATTCAATTCACGATGGAGACAGGAGGAGATAAAATCAACTCTCCTGATATAGGAATTAAAATCGCCGATAACAAATTAGAACTCTCAACACACAGGAAACTAACACACAGCGACAACATCATTCACAGATCCTCAAGACATCACATCTCACACAAACTGTCGACGTACCACTAAATGATATAAATCACAATAATGAACTAAACGTTATAAAAACTATTGCAATAAAACCATGATCACGATAGCAGAATAATTGATAATTTAATAAATTAAAAATAATGAATTGTCCTGCATATCACGTAGGACAAACCGGAAGAGAAGAATCAACCTGCACAAAAGAACACCTCGCTAGTTGGGCAAAACAAAAAGGGAAGGGGGGGGGGGTTATGATCTATTTTTAACGAAACTGAATTTATTTCCAAGCCTACGTAGTCTTTGGATTGGGGAGTTTATGAAATAGTTAGTTTTAGATTTAGACGAATAAACAAAGAACAGCTCTGGAAGTCTCTTGTCACGATTTGATACACCTTAAAATTTTATGTTGAACATTCGCAATTTCTATTTGATGAGCTGTATAGTAATTATTTATAATAATTTAATAATTTTTCTTATGATTATAAGCTGATTTATGTAGCGCCGTTTTCGTGAAAAATCACCTCAAGGGCAAATAAATACATAATATAATTAATATGACTATCCATCAGAGTTTACGAGTAAATGCATACTTAATTGTTCCTTATAAACTTATAACTGAGTGATTAACGTAGTTAATGTAGTTAATCACTCAGGGTGATCACTTCGGGTGTGTTGCATAGGGCTTCGCTTGGCACTGCGGCATTTATTTATCAACGCCCTTTTTCGGGGCTTTTACAAACATTATATATGAATAAAAAGATATACATAGCATTCATCGTATGTAACTGAACTGTCTCAGTAATAGTAATTTTATATTTGTCACTGACTTATGTAGTATAATTGTTTCCCTCCATTACTATTCTTGGCAAAGAGGAATACATATGTTAGTTAGTCCCAGAATTTCTGCACTGAAATAAATCCTGACTTCTAGTTTTACGTAGTGGAATCCGGAAGCTTATCAATTCTAGCCATACCGGACTATCAACTAAATCATTTAGAATTTTATATGGAAAAACCAAGTCAGTGAAAATTCTTCTGTCGCACAATTTGAGCATATTCATATCATTTAAAATAATGTTGTAGTTCAACATAATTGCTGTAATACCCATTTTAAAATTTAGAAAAAGTAAGAATTTGTTTTGAATTCTTTCAACAGCTGGTACATGTATATTATAATGTGGATTCCAGATGTGAGAAATGTATTCAAGTTGACTTCTAACATAGGCAAAATATAACAGTTTAATACACTTTATATTGATAAAATTTCTAGTTAGCCTAGTTATAAATCACCACATTTTTAAGCCCTTATTAGAGATTTTTGTTATGTGCGAAAGATGAGAAAGATTTGATTGAAAAGTGATGCTTAAGTCTTTAATTTGTGTTAATGTCTGAAGAGCATTGTTATCAACGTTGTAATTACATATCAGATTTTTTATTCGAGAAAATCTAACTATTTGACATTTTGAGATATTTAGGTAAAGTCTATTTTCATTACTATTATTAACTCATTGATGTTATATATATCTCACTGTACTTTATTTTTTTATTGCTTATGTTTTTATTTCATTTATATACTTTTAATTTCTATCGTTACTTTAGCTAAAATAGATATACTACTTTTTTCTAGATGTAGGTACTGCCTTTTTTAATTTATGTAAAAGCCCTCTGGGCGTAAAATAAAATAAATAAATAAATAACTAAATGAATTAATGTTCTCCAAAACGAGATTGAAAAAAATTCATTTGTCATATATTTGGTTTATAATAAATTGTGTAATATCTACTACTTAAGAAATTCTAAAACTTATAGTACTTTATTAAAAGTAAATAGTCATAATAGTCGTAAATACATTGGGATTAATATGTCATATATTGGTTCATAAGTGTGTAAATTCTAATTATACCATTGTAAATCTATGCCGATCTACCTCTAACCTTACACTGTACGAAAATTTCATCTCAGATGCCCTTGCTAATAGAGAACAAGTTGACTCGATTTATAGGATTTTAGTAAAGCCTTTGATAAGGTTTGCCATAAAATTCTTATAAATAAATTGTCTAAACTAGGAATAAGTGGTAAATTATTATATTGGATTAAGAATTACTTATCAAAACGTGTACTTACTGTCTGGATTAAAGAACACTTGTCTTACGAATTTGAAGCCACTAGCGGCGTGCCTTAGGGTTCGCACCTTGGTCCAATATTATTTATACTATTTGTAAATGATGTCACTTCCATATTCTCTAATGTTAACATATCATTATTTGCCGATGATATGAAAATATATAAAATCATTAAAAATACGTATGACTGTTTGTCCCTACAAACCAATTTTATTAAATTCGCAGAGTGGTGTACAATTAACAAACTTACACTTAACATTAAAAAATGTCAAAGTATGAGTTTTTTTTAATTAAAAACCCTATCAAATATAACTATTCAATTAACAATCACATTTTATTGTCAGTACCTGTAATAAGGGACCTCGGAATAACCTTCGACACTTAACTACTATTTACCAACCATATTGATATCGTAACTAATAAAGCTATGAAAATGCTGAGTTTTATTCTAAGGTTATGTAAGGATTTCAAAAATATCAATACATTTAAAATACTATACACAACTCTGGTTAGGAGTCATTTGGAAAATAATTCCCCCATATGGAATCCTTTCTACAAAAGCCACGCAAACTCCATTGAAAGAATCCAACGCAAATTTCTGAGATCAATTAATTTTAAATTAGGAATTCCCGCGGATGACATAAACTATAATTCTCTTTTACAAAAAATGCGACTCTTATCGTTGAAAGATAAAAGAATAATTAATGATCTTATATTTTTATTTAAAATACAGAATAACTGGTTTGACTCCCCTGAATTGGTATCGTTAATAAATTATCATGTACCTTGCAGATCAACTCGATTCAAAACACCTTTTCACTACAACAATAATAACACCAATGCAGGACAAAATTCAATCATAAATCGCCTGCATACTTTAGGCAATGCATATGCTAATATCGATCACGCCGCCGGTAACCTGGCCTCATACAAAAGATGCATCAAACTAAATTAGTCTGCTAGAACCACGTAAACACAATACATCAGGTAAACATAATATGCCTACCAAATTAATGAATACCCTAGAAATCACAGGTACCTACTTGTAAAATTTATCATATCGGCGTCGTTGACATCAAGTTGACATAATCCATGATACCTACCTATTAATTATTTTACTTTTTATAAAAAAAAATTCTTGCTTCGAGGATTTCTTACTTTTATAACTTTTTATATTTTATAACTTTAAATATTTATTAATTTTTATAATTTATATTTAAAACTTTCTACCTTTCAAAGATATCTTATATTTCTAAAATTAATGAATGCCTTAGAAATCACAGGTATATACTTGTAAAATTTATCATATCGGTTCACATATACTTGGTCAAAGGTTCACATCGTTGACATGAAGTTGACATAATCCATGATATCTACCTATTAATTATTTTTACTTTTTATAATTTTTTGTTCTTGCTCCTAAAAGGATTTCTTACTTTTATAACTTTTTGTATTTTATAACTTTTTATATTTATTAATTTTTATAAATTATATATAAAACTTTGTACCTTTTAAGGATATTTATATTTCTATATTTTAATTTTTACTATAATATTTTTAACTTTTAACTTTTGTTTTTACTCTTTTCTTAAAACTATACTTTGTACTCTTTACTTTATATTTTATACCTACTATACTTTATATATACATGTATGTTAATGGCACATGTTGTGCCGTGTATTTCAAAATAAATAAATAAGTAAATGTTCTCTAAAATTGCCTGGAAAGAATCTCCTACTTTTTTTTGAATTAGGCAATTCACCCTAAAAAGAATGCTTTGTAATCTCCTACTTGTGATTTGTGATCTCACTAAAGAAACCACTCACTCACTCTGAATGCAATTATTAATGTTCTCCAAAATCACCTTGAATAAAAATCACATCTTTGCGATTCTTTCAAAGACATAAAGAAACCATCCCTTCGTTCAGAATACAATTTTTAATATTCTCAAACACCGTCTTGACAGAAGCAAATTCATGTGATATCTTGAACAAAACCATTCCTTTTTAAGAATATTATGAACTAAATACCTATACAATTTGGCTGTCCTGAAACGGGCATCCTTCCCAGTTGGATGGACAAAGTATCATTTTGTAATGTATTGTAATATATGTATATGCGCTGTTACGTTACGGAATTGATTCCCGTGCGAGCTAATAGCGAATTGACCCCTTGCACAGGCCCTCCGCCCCCTCTCCCCGCGCCGCGCGGCGCCCGTAGCCAAGCGCCGAGCGGCTCCCCGCATTCATTCCTCGGCCGACCTTCGGCATAACAACTGTGTCCCCGTGATTGCGCTCCCCGTAAACTGAACTCGCGATGTTTTACTTTGATTGTGCATTGTGCTCAAGAAGCTCCCGCCTAACCAGTACCCGTCTGACGACTGCTTATCTCCTGTTTGTGAGGACCAATGAACCTTGCTTTCCCTCTGTGTGCTAAGAACTGACATTTAACTTCACTATATACGCGTAGAGAGAGAGTTGATAGAACAATAGCATTTTAGTTAGCCAAATAACCATGTGTTTAGTGCCGAGGCTGGCTTGTGTATAATCCTGTTCACCTTTAAATGAATAAACCCTTTTACGTGCATAACAACTGTGTTCTGATTGAGGAAGGAGACCTGGAGATTTTGAGGAAAGAAAGGGAAGTAGGAATTTACAAGCGAACCACAAACACTCGCCCTGGATTTAAGAGGAACCTTGCTCGCGCCGGCTGTGTGAGCTAGCCGCCGGCTTGTTTATTGCATGTCCTTTCCAGGTTTTGGGTTTGGCGTTGGCCGCAAGTAGCGCCAATGCTAGCACTATCGCCCGACGTGTGGCAGTTTTTTTTTTCCTCCCTCTTCACGGTCCCACAGTCTCGTTCTTCAATCAGCAATTGTTTAAACTTTATAATGTATAATGTTTTGTCTCGTTATCCCCAATTTGTCTAGCATTTCCATCAAGAACCCCGGCGCGATTGTAACTTTGAATTGCAATTTAAATTATCACGGGCACGATTCCTTCATTTTCGAGTCGTCACTCGACAAAACATTATCACCGGTATTCCTACGTAAAGTGCTCAACCAAGAAAGTTGCCGTCGTGAATAATATAGTGTTTACAAGTGTCGACCGACTAAATTTGCTAGTTTCAAATACAAGATTAATAGTGGAAATGTACACAAATATTTAAAACAAAGTTATTCAACAATTAAAATCCTGTATATGATAAACCAATTACCCGCTTCGTTTCCCGAAAGTTAATTAACCATTTTTTATTAATAAACTTATTCCGCAGAGTGCTGGTCTGTATTTGATATCGACATATTCTGCGGGTAGGGGACTATTTCGCAAAATACTGGCCTGTATATATAACGGTATATTTTGCAGCTTAAGGGAAACAAGTGGATTAAATTCTTTCTACCTTTTGACAATTGGGCATTTTTTTTGTACTTCTGTCGTCCGTTTCTCCCTTTTTCTTGCGCACCTATCATCTTTCATAAAGAAACAGACGACATAATTCGAAAAATGCCTAGTTCGCGTTGACGTCGATTCCTCGAAAGCTAACATTATATCCGTATGCACATTTCTGCATATAACTTGTTATGACGAAAGGAAGTTGGCGTGTAAATACCAATAATTGGTGATGCTCAAATCAGGCTAGTCTAGCCACGTAAATAAAAAAAACTATTCCCCAAGACATTGTTGAATTTTCAAACAAATACTTCCACGAAAACTTGTATAAAAGAAAAAATATTTCTTTCCTTTTCTGAAGAACCCCCCTTTGGAAAGGAAATGGAAATATTCTAAAAACATGTTCGTTTAAGGCGAACCTCGTTTCCGTTTTTTATTTCCGGACTTTTGCAAATTTGCAAACATTTTTCAAAAACATCGGAATAAATTCTAAAAACGTGTTTCATTAAGGTGAATCCCGGCCCGTGAAATTTTCATATCCGGACTTTGAAAATTTTCAACAAATTTCCAAAACAGCTGGATTTTTTCACAAAATCACGTTTTTTAAGGGAAACCGCTGCCCAATTTTTTCTCGTTTTCGGACTTTGAAAAATTTCAACAAATTTTCAAAACATCTGGATTTTTTCACAAAATCACGTTTTTTAAGGGAAACCGCTGCCCAATTTTTTTTCATTTTATGGACTTTGAAAAATTTCAACAAATTTTCAAAACATCTGGTTTTTTTTTACAAAATCACGTTTTTTTAAGGGAAACCGCTGCCCAAATTTTTCTCGTTTTTGGACTTGGAAAATTTTCAACAAATTTCCAAAACATCTGGATTTTTTCACAAAATCACGTTTTTTTAAGGGAAACCGCTGCCCAAATTTTTCTCGTTTTTGGACTTGGAAAATTTTCAACAAATTTTCAAAACATCTGGATTTTTTCACAAAATCACGTTTTTTGAGGCAAACCCCTGCCCAAATTTTCAAATAAACCAAACACTTATAAAAAACGCGTTTTTTTTTCAAAAAACTTTTTGTAAAAATACGTCCCCAGTGGTCAATCTCTGCCCAAGTTCTTTCCAATTGCGAGTCTAGTTCTCACTTTTTCCAACATAAGGTCACTCTAACACAATCCCATACACCATGGAAGTTCCTCAAGTTACGCTGGGTATAATCCCGCACGTCTTTACTTCAAGAAAGGAAGAATTACTACAGGCCCTGAGAAATAGAAAGATTTCTCCTCGGAATAAATCCAAAAAATGCCTTACTCTATATGCTTCTTTCTACAACAAAAAATACATCAGGAGGTTGCAATTTCAACCGGAAGTCACCTCGGAAATCATCACTACCCCCATCACAGTCTCCGAAGCAAAACCCTTGGTGGTGCAAGCCCAGGAACCAACAAAAATATACGATCTGACAACCTGGAAAACGAAATACAACGGACTCACGGATGTGGAGGATTTCATCAACAGAATAGAAGAAACAGCTCAAGTCAGAGGAATTCCCGAAAATATCCTACACAGAAATTTCATAGACCTCATCGCTCCTGAAATGCTTACCTGGCACAGGATACATAAGAGAAAAACAAACTCATGGAAGGAACTCAGGGCGGCACTTTTAACAAGTTTCGGAGAAAAAAAGGCCCAACATAGAATCAGGCTATCCTTACTCGCTATCAAGCAGCACTCCGGAGAGCCTGTCGCTAGATTCACGCAGAGGGCAGAGGCCATCAATATTAAGCTTGCCCAACCCGTTCCTGAAGTGGAACTCCTCCCAGTTTTGATCGACGGTCTCCTGCCCAGATACGAAAATATCATAACTTCCCAGAAAATTTCCACGCTGGAGCAACTTAAAGATGTCTGCCAGCTACTGGAGGCATACCAGGATCGAAAGAGGGACGAAAGATTCCCCAAGGAAAACTTTCACCCCAGCACTTCGTCCGGCATAAAACCAGAGCACAACGAAAAGAAATCCTGCTCTTTTTGCCACAAGGTTGGTCACTCCCAAGCCTCCTGCTTCAAGCAAGCTAAACTTTTATCTTCAAGAGACCCCCATTCTAACAAAAGACGATCCGTTGATCGTTCTCCAAGAAGAGACGAAGGGAGGAAGTTTGGTAAAAGACTACGCCAAGACAATACTGAGACACCCATCCCGGACCTCAGATTTATCAAACCCCCTACAGACTTCTCCAGACCCCCGCCCAATTGGACAGCCAAGAGGACAAAAAACTAGAACCCAACCACCCGGGCCATCCTCCCCATAGGCCGAAGGAATGGTCGGAATGGTTGGAACACGTCAAATTCTTCAAACAGGCCTTACCCCTCTCTACAGTTTGCTGCAAACAGGCAATAGACGGTAGACCCTTCGCAAACAATGTGGTTTTTTCTGGTCTCCTCAACAGCGGCGCGTCTGTCAGCTGTCTGGGCGACAACGCTCACACCTTATTCACAAACTGTGGTTTTAAAATGGAAGAACATTCTTCACATGTCACCACGGCAGACAACGCTTCACAACGTGTCATTGGTTCTCTTACCCTGCCGATCAATTGCGACACAAAAACAGTTCGGATCAAATTTCTGGTTGTACCTACAATCTCACAAAAATTTATCCTGGGAGTGGACTTTTGGATGGCTTTCAAAATTGCTCCACAGTTGTTTAACAACCCCTCCGTCCCTCCCCAAGTGAACGAAATCCGTACAGTAATACCGTACGAAAATTTGAACCCCCTACAAACAAATCAGTTGGATCAGATGATCAACAAGTTTGAATCAATCTCCTTCGAAAGGTGCGGTTTAGGCTTAACCAACTTAGTAGAACACCACATAAAAACAACAGGCCCCCCAATCAAACAAAGGTATTATAACCTCGCTCCACAAAAATTAAAAATACTAGAAAAAGAATTGGACGATATGTTAAGAATGGGAGTGGTGGTACCCAGCCGCAGTGCATGGACCAACCCCACCTTAATAGTTTCAAAGAAAGACGGCTCGGCCCGTTTCTGCCTCGATAGCAGACGCCTCAACGCATGTACAGTGTCAGACGCCTACCCCCTCCCCTTGGTCAACTCCATCCTCGACAGACTTCGAAACGCTAAATACATCTCATCTATAGATTTGAGCAAAGCTTTCTGGCAAATACCCTTGGATCCCAGCTCCTGCGAAAAAACTGCCTTCGTAGTGCCTGGCAGGGGTATGTTTCACTTTGAAAGGCTACCCTTCGGTTTAAAAAACAGCCCAGCGGAGCTACAAAGGCTCATGGATAAATTGTTTGGCCCAGAGTTCGATAACAACTTATTTTGCTACCTGGATGACTTGATCATCATCAGCGATACTTTTGAAAAACATATACTCATACTAGAAAAGGTTTTTCAACAACTCAAACAAGCCGGTTTGACTATCAACCTAAAGAATTCGGAATTCTGCAAACATCGCCTACGATACTTGGGCTTCATAGTAGATGAAGAAGGCCTAGTAAATGAAAAGTTGCGGCTATGACAAATTTTCCCCGGCCCACGAATGCAAAAGAGGTAAAAGCTTTCCTCGGACTCACCGGTTATTACCGAAGATTCATAAAAAAATTCTCAACACTCGCGGCGCCGCTCAACAAAATCACGGGCGTCCGTAAAGGTACCAGTAACTTTGCCTGGTCCGCAGAGACCGAGTCAGCATTCAACTCCCTGAAGGAAGCCCTTCAATCAGCCCCGGTACTGAATTGTCCTGACTTCAACCTCCCCTTTACGATCCACTCGGACGCATCAAACGTCGGAATCGGAGGAGTCCTCACTCAGAATTTTACGGACGGCGAACACCCCGTGGCATATTTCTCTCGCACCCTAAACAAGCACGAAAAAAACTACGGAATCACCGAGAGAGAATTATTAGCAGTCATGGAATCCATTCAACATTTCCGCGGATACATTGAGGGCAGTAAGTTTACCGTGGTTATAGACCATAGCAGCCTAAAGTGGCTGATCTCGCTAGACAATCCCTCTGGAAGATTGGCTCGCTGGTCGTCCCGCCTATCCCAATATACCTTCGACGTCATCCACCGTAAAGGTGCAGATAATATCGTCCCGGATGCCCTTTCTAGAATCGAGATTGCAATACTAAATGCCGAATTAACCAATTCTAGTCTCCCCACAAAAGATTTATGGTATCAAAAAATCTTCCAAGGATGCAGTAACAACCCACAAAAGTTTCCGAATTTTACAATTAAAAACGGACAATTATACCGCAACTGCAAGCCACCACTGTCAATCTTAGAGGATTATGCCTGGAAAATGGTAGTCCCTCTCGAAAATAGAGAACAGATTATTATCAATAACCACAGTGCCGTCGATTCCATACACCCTGGAACCTTTAAAATATATAAAAAAATATCTCTAAGATATTATTGGCCTGGTCTATTCAAACAAGTTCGTTCATACATCTCCAAATGCGACATCTGTAAGGCATACAAACACAGTACGGCACCACTGTCTGGTCTAATGGGCAACCCCAAACGTGCCGATAGACCACTTCAATCCTTCTCAATGGACCTCATCGGACCTTTCCCTAGAAGCTACGCCGGTTACATGCATATACTCAGTGTGGTGGATGTCTTTTCCAAATATTGCTGGTTGTTTCCTCTGAAAAGGGCGACCGCAGCAGCAATAACCAATCTATTAGAGAAGCATATTTTCATACCCTACGGTATTCCTCGTACTATAATATGCGACAATGGCAAACAATTTATAGCTCTAGAATTTAAAGAGTTTTTGTCTAAATATGGTATAAAGGATGTATTCTACAATACCCTTTACACCCCACAGAACAACACCGTCGAACGATACAACCAGACCATAAACACGGCTCTGGCAATTCTGGTTGGCAAGGACCAACGTACATGGTGCAAAAAATTAGACAAAATACAAGCAGCCATGAACAACACGGTGAACCTCGCTACAGGCTATACACCATTTTTTCTCAAACACGGCATGGAGCAAGTAGTTCACGGTTCATTACACCCTGACATTTGCCTTCCACCCACCCCTTCCTCCACAGCAGACCCCGCAGCAAATTACGCCCACCGCTTAGAGGAACTCTCCGCTATCTATAGTGAAGTAACAGACGCTCTACTATTGGCCCACCAAAAGAGCTCCGACAGGTATAACCTTCGCAGAAAGCACGTCACGTTCAAGGAAGAAGACATCGTTTGGAGAAGAAACAACACTTTGTCGCAAGGTGCGCTGTACTTCTCTGCCAAATTGGCACCTCGCTTTGTAAAAACGAAAGTTCTAAAAAAGATCTCAGACCTCGTTTATCGATTGTCTGACATCTCTGGTAAACACATCGGAAATTACCATGTGAAAGACATTGTAAAAATTGGGAATACGGAATCAGTAAATTCCATCACATCTAGTTCTCAGGCGTTATCAAATTGGCAAAACATGCATCTTGTTAACCCTGATCATCATTACGCCCCTGACCTCTCTTGGCCAGTCGTCAATCAGTGCGATGCGGTCTCTTTAAAAGTCTTATAATTCTTGTCATAAATGACGTGAGTTACTTGTAAATATTAAATGTAAATAATCACCCATATGGGCATTCGTAAGGTAATCCTTACACCCGAAGGCACATTAATGTCAACGGTAGCCTAACTCCTGTACATTCTTTTTCTTTTTGCATAATTTTATATGTTCTTGTACATCCTGCGTGCCTTGCCTGCTGTACCACAAGAGCACCTCTTGGGGCACCGTTTTCATACTTGTATGCAGCCTCTTCCTGAAATTGATCACTTCGGGAAAGGGCCTCCTTTTCCTCCTACCATCAACGGTTCCGGAAAACTCTTGCTCCAAGACGTCGCTTTCCTTTTCACAATTCTTGCAGCATCCGCGCGTTTTTTTTCTCACCTCATCGCCTCATCTTGTCATATCACCTTTTTTTAATTGTTTTGTGTCGGGTTTTGTCGTACCAGTACGTCCCTACCCTAATGTTGTAAATATAAAATCTTAAGTGCAAGTCTGTATAATAACCATTGGTTTCAGACCATTGCCGCAGCTCACTACTATGGTCACAGCACCATATTGTAAGAATGTCGCGACGATTTCCGTTATAATAGGAAATCCTCCCGTTTTTTCTTTTTTCTTTTTCCTCTTCACCCCATCTTAACACATTCATAGTAATGTTGTATATTGGGGATCGTTTTGAATACACCAAATGTACACACCTATCAGGTCACATTCGCTGGATTCGAAACAATTCAAGGGCAACCTTGTTGCTACTTGTGGTTTTTTCTTCTTTTTCCAAAAATTAGAATGGCGCTCAACCCAATTGCTCTATTTTTTTTCCAGAATCGTATTTTGTCGGATTCTGAGAAAAATATTTGTTATAAAAGTGACAATACATTTCGTCCCTTCATTAACATTGTTCTTTGTACATATACAACTTCATTATGAGGTACAATATTTTATCATGACATCAGTTTCTTTTGTCCTTTATTGTACCATTATTCTTGTTTGAAGTTTAAAATCTTGGCCAGATCTTCAATAAAATTTGTGTTTATCGCCTTTTGGCAAGTCTTGTAACGTATGCTAATATGAAATTATTAAGCTACAGCAGTGCCGTATTAATTACATCATTGCAAACCGCCGTCTGTATTGAATGGGGACCCACCTTTTTTGAACGTAAACTTTTGTAACATTATAGGCGCGAGCCTTACAATATCTACTATTATAGGTGTGAACCTTACAATATTCACTGCTATAGATGCGAATCTCATAATATCTTTGTGTTTTTACACGTCACGGGGAGTCCGTCATAACTACTCATTGTTTGCTCGTCAACACAGGGTTGTTGATCGAGAGGGTGATTTATCTCATTAAATTGTTTTAAATACCTATTGGGTTACTGTCTTTCAATACTGGGCAAAATTTGTTGTAAATCGTTCATTCCTGTCACGTGAGACGTGAAAACGTGACAATATCTACCATCATAGGAGAGATCCTCAAAACATCCGCCATGATACGAGAAGTTCGTTATAATTACTTTATACTCTTAACTAAATGTTATTGAGTTGGTCGTGTGTCTTTTGGCATGAGAACCGCTTTGTTATAACTGTGTACTTATATAATCTGTGCACCAAACGTGAAGACGTTACAATACTCACCATGAGTCGTGCGAACGAAATAATATCTACCCCCATGTTTGTGTGACCTACCAAGTGTAGATCACACGTCTTTTATGTCAGTGTATTCCTTTTGTCCCACACTACCAAATGGTATTGTAATGTGCCAGGATAACTGCTGTAGACCTTGTTTCACCTTCCACTCAGAGGTCGAATTTCGGAAATAGCCGAGTCCTCAGCAGTTTTCTTCGTTCAAATGTTCCCAATTGTCACCCTTTCCCTTCCTCGAAATTATCCGTGAATGGGGATATATGCGTTACGCACTTGGCGTTTCGTTTGTCAAATGGGACAACCTTCATACACGGATCCTTTCAACTTCCTAATCCTTTCCCACTTTTCATAACTTATTTGTACTCAATGTTTTTGTTCTTCGAAAGTAGAAAAAATGCTACCGTATAGACGTGAGCATAGGTCATGGAAGACCAACTTCTTTCGAACGTGGCATTTTGTCATACGTACAAACCCTTACCTACGTGTTCTTGGAAATGTATTTAGTTTAAAAAAAACTAAATGGGTTAAACAGAACCTTCCTTGAATACGTACCTTTGTAATATGTATAAGTCTGTAGTTGCATTTAGTTAACTCTCTCTCCGTCTCTCTCTCTCTCTCTCTACACGTCAAACAAATCCAATCTTTCTCAACATGCACACCTTGTTTCTCTCCAAACCTTTTCATCATTGGTCTACCAGGCAGGTAAACTTCAAGAATTTTGTTCTAATAATAATTTTTTCGCCGGATTAATAAGAAGACCAGCAGCTCTTCACCCCATCTACACCTGCGCCTCTCTTCATGCTGCCTTCACTACCGTCACGGAGGTCCCATGCCTTCAAACCCTACGTACCAAAAGCACCCGACCACACCTAACATAACCTAGTGTGAGTCGTGCGTGTAGTTGCGAATTGTATCATCACAAAACCATCACTCAAACAAACCCGAGCACGTCAGCTCTAAGTTGGTTCATGTCCCTGTTGCCATTGTACAAAGTTCCTGCGGCACCTTGCAAATGTTCCTGTTGCCATCGTGCAAATGTTCCTGCGGCATCTCGCAAATGTTCCTGTTGCCATTGTACAAATGTTCCTGCGGCATCTCGCAAATGTTCCAGCTGCACCTTGCAAATTGCTCTGTTGCCATCATGCCAATGCTCCTGTGCCCTTGCGCAAATAACAATACCAACAATTGTTCATACAACAATCCCACTGTATACAAACCAGTGTACCAACCACCATCACAACAACGGCTGTCATGCACACAAACCACCTCCTCTATAAAGGACCAACCACCAATTACAATTCCACTCTCCAGTACCTCAATGATGTCATACTGGCCCACCCACAGGATCCGGAAGCAGCTACCTTTTTGACCTCTGTGACAGGTAGAACCCTCTCCACCACCAAGAAGCCTCATCCTGCGTTCTCGTCTTCGTGTTTTCTTTAAGGCCCTAGTGTTCCTTGAGTGTAATCTCAAACGGGCCAGGTTACTGTGACAAAGTAACCTTGTAACTTCAGTGCAACGTTCAAACACCCCAAACATCCTACGCAAACCACGCTACGCAAACTTAGCTCACAGACCAATGACACAATTTAGAGTCATTTTTTTTCTATCACTGCATAACCCTTGTACCTTTCTCCAGCAGGTCCTTGTTTATATTTATGTATGCCACTGCTCTTTCATGTACATTCATGTATAATTCTTTTTTCACCATGCTTTTTTTTCTCTTTTGTTTTTGTTTCTACTATTTTATAGCTAGCAACTTTTTCTCTCTCTTTTTCTCTCTCTCTCCTTTTTCTCTTAAAAATGTTTTTTTTTGTTTTGGCACAAGTGCTAGAAGGGTAAGAGGATTTCTTAGCCCTACTGCTTCATTACCACGTCGCTTTTTTTGCGGCGAGGGGGGAAGTGTTACGTTACGGAATTGATTCCCGTGCGAGCTAATAGCGAATTGACCCCTTGCACAGGCCCTCCGCCCCCCTCTCCCCGCGCCGCGCGGCGCCCGTAGCCAAGCGCCGAGCGGCTCCCCGCATTCATTCCTCGGCCGACCTTCGGCATAACAACTGTGTCCCCGTGATTGCGCTCCCCGTAAACTGAACTCGCGATGTTTTACTTTGATTGTGCATTGTGCTCAAGAAGCTCCCGCCTAACCAGTACCCGTCTGACGACTGCCTATCTCCTGTTTGTGAGTACCAGTGAACCTTGCTTTCCCTCTGTGTGCTAAGAACTGACATTTAACTTCACTATATACGCGTAGAGAGAGAGTTGATAGAACAATAGCATTTTAGTTAGCCAAATAACCATGTGTTTAGTGCCGAGGCTGGCTTGTGTATAATCCTGTTCACCTTTAAATGAATAAACCCTTTTACGTGCATAACAACTGTGTTCTGATTGAGGAAGGAGACCTGGAGATTTTGAGGAAAGGAAGGGAAGTAGGAATTTACAAGCGAACCACAAACACTCGCCCTGGATTTAAGAGGAACCTTGCTCGCGCCGGCTGTGTGAGCTAGCCGCCGGCTTGTTTATTGCATGTCCTTTCCAGGTTTTGGGTTTGGCGTTGGCCGCAAGTAGCGCCAATGCTAGCAGCGCATATAAATAAATAAATAAATTACACCAAATTAACAATTTATTGTTGTTTAAACACCAAACAACCCAGCGGTGCCGCAGTTTCGCGATACCATCCCTTATAAGGCATTTTAGGCAATTCAATGTAATGAGAGTTTTTTTATTGTACGAAATCCGCAGCGAACGAAGGTGTTTTAAATAATAATTTGCGTAACCAACCTGTGTAGATTGAAGTTCGTCATCATCACTGGATACCTCGATGTATTTGACAGCGTTTATAGACACTGCTAAAGCCTCTCCTTGGGCGGTGGTAATAGGCAAATTTAGGTATCTGATCCATCTTCCTTCCTTTCGCCTCAAGTCCAATCTGGAACCTATAAATTTAAAAAAAAAACATTATGTTAAAATAGTATATGTATGTATAATAAATACAGTGTAAATAATAACGGAAAACGAAGCGGGCCGGCTACAAGCGAAAATATTAAACGCGCTTTTCTCAAAACTACATTTTTCAAGTTGGCTGAATTGTAGCTCTTCCAATTTTCATCCGATTCACTTCATTAGAAGTTTAAATTAAAGAAAATCATATTCATATACGGATGAAACTCGACTTATGAAAAATTATGAGTATACAACAAAGTTATTGCAAAATTAACCCTCGACAGGCCAAGATGCTAAACAACATAACCTCCGTAACCAAGTGGGTTGGCCGATGACCCCATTAATTTGTTTTATGGGTATTCAAACCATGGATATCCTTTTATATTGTTTTATTTTTATTTGTCCATTTATAAAATTGGGAAGACTTCGGTGGCTGGGTCATGTGGAGAGAATGACCGAGCATCAAGCACCAAAGTCCCTGCTGAACTCAAAACCAATAGGGAGAAGGAGCCTGGGAAGACCAAGACTAAGACGGAGCGACAACGTCCTCAAAGACATATCTATCTTGGAGCTTCCAAACTGGAGAGAGCTGGCACAAAACCGAGATGAGTGGAGGAAGACTCTTGAGGAGGCCAAGACCCACCAGGGGTTGTAGAGCCAATAGTGATGATGATGATGATTGGGCAGGGAGTATCACATATATTTGACAAAATATTTTTTCCTGCAATCAAAGATTTTTTCACATTTTTTTTAAATGGTACTTTATGCATTAATCCTTCGCGCAGGAATACCTAAAATATTAAAATATATTTCATGTACGAGTATTAAAGTAAATATAAGAAGGATCGTAATATTGTAGTCTACCTTCGGCCCCAGTTAGCTGCGGAAGAGTTAAGGCCATTTTTTATTTTATGTGCACCTTTTTCGCAATCAACCAATTTTTTGCTAACTGTGGTTCGTGCGCATTCTACTTTAATATAACAAAATTGGTTTCGTATGATTTCCAAGGATTCCAGCCGATTTGATCGGAACCTCCACTTGCGGCCGCTATATCTATATAAATCTATCTATCTATCTATCTATATATATATATATATATATATATATATATATATATATATATATATATATATATATATAAATAAAAATGAATCGCCGAAATGTATGTACGCGCATAACTTCCGAACGACTGCACCAAATTGGATAATTCTTTTTTGTTGTGTTCGTTATGGTCAGGACAAGGTTTATATACAACTACTGGTGAGCTCTGGCATTACGACATTTGTATAAAAAATTGCAATAAGTGGCACGCGAGCTGTTTGAAAACTGAATGTACCGGGACTGAATTAATGGAATGCGGGAGGGTGGAACTCGGGAGGAGGGTTGGCGGGACGGGGGAAGCGGTCGAGGGGAAGGCGGTGTGGGAACGTGAGAGGGGAAGGGGAGGCGTAAGGGGAACGGGACGATTGGGAAAGGACACGCAGGGAGAAACATTTTTTTATTAAATGGCACTGCAACGCATGCCGGGAATCAGCTAGTCTCTATTCATATAGATATTCATATCAAATTTTCAAAGGTGTTTTTTAGTGTTCAAATGTACTTTTACATCTAAAAAAGTTTCGTGAACCAAAATAAATTATATCTTTTAAAAAAAACACATTGAAAAAAAACACTCGGCTAGATCAGACTCCCCCATCATTACGCTTTCAACTGCAGTTTTTTAACCCAGAGATTTTTTATTTTTATTTATTTATCTAAAAAAAAAAGTATGTTTACAGTGGGTTTTTTTATGCCTGTCTCACTAGGATATACATGTGTCGAAACAGGTGTAGAGGTATATAAATGAATATCTTAGTTACAAGAATATTTAAGGTAAAATATATAATCATTTGAATAGAATTAAAACAGAAAGGTGATTGGAAGAGTGGGTAAATCCCATAGACAGTTGTCTTATAAATGTTCGACAAAATGAAGTAAAGTAGTAAATTCTGTCTAATCTATTCATGGAGTTAAATTTGACAGGATTCTATTATATTCATTATATTAGATTCTATTATATTCATTTATTGGAAGAGTGGGTAAATCCCATAAAGACAGTTATCTTATAATTGTTGGAGGAGATGAAGTAAAGTAGTAAATTCTGTCTAATCTATTCATGGAGTTAAATTTGACAGGATTCTATTATATTCATTATATTAGATTCTATTATATTCATTTATATTATTACAAACGTATCAAAACGTATCATTCTTAATTTATTTATCGAGTTAATTTTATTTCTGTACCCTACGTTTTCTATCCTAGGACTAAAGTTTTTTTTTTAAGTAAGTGTTTTACGTTCAAAGACTGTTGTTTGAAGAAGTATGCCATTTCATTTAATGGGGATTGCTTAATCTCAATCAAGAAGATCTCAATAATTTAATAGGGTTTCTTTCAATCAATAAAAAGCAAATAGTGCATTCAGACTTACCGACTAGAATGATCGGGATCTTCTTATAAAACTTTTTAATATCGGGATACCACTTAGAAGTCACATTCTCGAATGATATTAGACTGAAAAAATGTTTTTTTTTTTAAATTATTGACAATAATACAAATAAATAAACACAGCAGTGAAAAAAAAAATATCAGGTATGGAGTTCCGCAAGGCAGCGTCTTGGGTCCCATACTATTCCTCATCTACATAAATGCTCTAACTGAGATAAACTTAGGAGAAATAGACTACAAAGTAATCAGTTATGCAGACGACACAGTAATTTTGTTTAAAGCACAATCATGGGAAAAGGTCTTAAACACAGAAACAGGGATGATAAAAGTAAATAAATGGCTACAAAATAATCTACTAACACTCAATAATTCTAAAACAAAATACCAAACTTTCAGCAAAACAAAGGCTGGTCGACCACATAGACATTCTCAATTAAATCTTCACCCCTGCACCAATACTTTCTCAAATAACACATGCTGTGCTTGTGACAAAATTGATCACGTGGATAATATTAAATATCTAGGCTTAACTGTTGATCATAACCTAAAATGGGATCTCCATATTAATATACTAACAAAAAGAATACGGAAATTATCATACATAATCAAAGCAATACGATGCATCTGTCATTAAACCAATTAAAAAATATCTATTTCGCACTTCTTTATCAATCTATTCTAACGTACGGTGTATCAGTATGGGGAGTACTTACCTCCATCCTCTTATAATAAATCACAAAACAAAAATTAGAATTATTTTTAAAAAACCTTACCAACATCCGACAGAACAGCTGATGATTAAAAACAAATTACTAGACGTACATAAACTATTCATTAGTTAAATCATACATAAAACTGTATCAAAACACCACCTCAAGAGCAAAAATAAATAAACACTTTCAAGTTCCCCATATCAAATCAATTTTCGCATAAAATATGTATCGTACCTAGCTCCACACATTTTCAATATCTTCCTAACACAAACAAAAACTTACTTCACCCCAAATAATCTGAACTGGCTGTTCAAAAGTTTTGTTATATGGTTGTCTCAAAAGGAAAAAACAGACATGCTTGCTTGCTAGCAACATTAATTATAGAATCATGTACCTATTGTATTTACATTTTCTCATCACCATGTGTAATCTTATATTACGTATGCAATCTTCTTTTAAGAAATTTATCAAATAATAAAAACGTCAAGTGAATATTTAATATAACAACAATACGTATATGCATGTACGTGTACATATGTGCATACATATCTTCAGGGGCGTGCACTCCATATAGGCACATAAGCACTGCCTACCCTACCGTATTTGTAAAACATAAGCATGTAAATAATATTATAGTTTATTAAATTACTGCTAAAAATAAATACACACTTTCAAAAATAGGCGTCAAAAGGCTGAGCAACAGATATTCGCGAGGGCCACATCAAACAGCATACCACAAAAGTGGCATAAACTGTACTACACGCGCGCCCTCCGACTGCCTCACTAAAATGCGGCCTAAGCAGGAATTATTTCTGCTTGGAGCTAACTTCATAGAAAATATAAAATGAATATTTATGAAATGCACATAGCATGGAGTAGAACTGTCGTTTTGAATTTGCTTCTATGAGGTTTTTTGTTAGTATTAGGCAGTGCTTTCTGGAATATTAGTATTAGGCAGTGCTTTCTGCCTGTTGTATGCTGATGATGCGGTGCTGATATCTAACAGTATGGAAGATCTACAGTCTCTCGTGTCAAGAATGAACGAAGTATGCATGAAGAATGAGTTAATGATGAATGTAAGTAAGTCTAAAGTCATGGTGTTTGAAAGAGAGAGTACGAAAACAGTACGCAATATAGTTGTGAATGATGAATACTTGGAGCAGGTGGATGAGTTTGTTTATTTGGGAAGTATGTTTACGAGAGATGGGAAGGCTGATAGAGATATTGAAAGAAGGGTGAATGCAGGTAACTCTATTAATGGAGGACTGAACGCCGTTGGCAGCAACAAAAAACTGTCCAAAGACGCGAAACTAGCCGTCCATAATGGAGTACTGGTACCTACCCTGATGTATGGCAGTGAGGCATGGAACTGGCAGAGGAAGGATGAAAGTAGACTGAACGCTGTAGAAATGAGATCCCTGAGGCGTATGTGTGGTAAAACCATGTATGATCGTGTGAGAAATTTGGAAATCCGCAAAGAATGCAAGGCTGATGTAAGCGTGATGAGTAAGATCAAGAAAGGAACGCTCCGATGGTTTGGGCATATAGAGAGAATGAACGAGGAAAGGAGTGTAAGGAGAATATATGACGCAAATGTGAATGGTAGAAGAAGTCGAGGACGCCCAAGAAAGACATGGCACGACCAAGTGAATCAGATACTTGAGTCGGGCCATGTCAAGAGTCAGAATAATAGAAGAGAATGTATGAGACGTTGTATGAATGTAAACGAGGCAAGGAATGTGTGCCAAGACCGGGATGTTTGGCGGTCCGTCCTCTCTGCCTACTCCTGCGGGGAAACGGCGTGATGGTTAGTTAGTTAGTTAGTTAGTTAGTTTCTGGAATAAAATTAGCAAATGGCAATCAGTGACGACAGTAACATCTGTTGTTATGTATTTCTATCAACTAGTTGTCTTACCAGCAGCAAGCACACGTAGCAAAAACTTGTACGGAAGGAGTTATTTGTAGTAAGTTTTATTTTTTATTTATTTGAATCAATTCGGCAGTTTTCCTACTGCCTACCCTGATCAAAAACTCTGTGCACGCCACTGCATATCTTTTTAATAAATATATATATATTAATGCTCAGTTTTGGGGTAGGTCGGGAAAAGCCTCACTTTCGATTTGAGGGGAAAAGCGACCACTCTGCCCCTCGGGTGGGTGAAACGACAAGGGTCACTTTGGCTCGCGGCCGTTTGGTAAGGGTCAAAGCTCACTTTCGATTTGAGGGGAAAAGCGACCACTTTGCCCCTCGGGTGGGTGAAACCTCACGGGTCACTTTGGCTTGCGAAAATTTGGTAAAATTTGGCAAGCCAAATTGATCTCTAAGCTCATCCGATTTCAAAGGCCCCACGGTTCACTCTTCTTCGAAGCGAATTCATTGTATCTATCTCTTTTCAAATGCCTGCAAAAGTTGAGAAAGATGTAGCGAAAATCTCCCATACAAAACTGATTTCGCTAGGTACGCAGATTTTAAATGTCATCTTTCATTTTTCGTTTTCCCACCGGCCGACAGGCATACGCGATTTTGTCGAAAATATCACGCTTGGAAGTCAAAATTTAGTGAAATTCCGTCAACGAGAGTTTTTCAAAGGTCAATTGACCGTCGTAATTATCACTTTTCTCAAAAACATCGTTGCAATATTCGTTTTAAAACTGACATGTGCAAAAATACAACATAAAAGTCGAGTATTGAAACTAATGTTTAAAAAAAATGTAACTTTTAACGGAGCCACCTATCGGCAGAGTCGAGAAGCAAAGCTTTTCGTTAGAAAAAATCAAATTTCTATTAAAAAATTCAAATTAGAACGTTCGAAATTGGAGTAAGATAATTATGCATCGTGTAGGCAGAATTCCACGGGCAGTTTCATTCTTTATTGTCGTTTTGAGGGTGATTAAAAAGAGACCGCTCGAAAAATTATTTTTTTTTTTTCTTTATTATTTCTGACTTTTGATTTTTTTTTTTTTTTGTTTCAGAAAATCGATTCGGACAGTCGCATTAAGATTTGGGAAGAGCAGATTCATATCTGAAATGAAGATGTGAATAATTTTTTAGTTTTTCATACATTTCTCATAAAAAAATATACATTTATTGAGAAAAGGGCATATGTATCAATGAATTCAAAAAGTGAATATAATAAACATGTCGTTTTCAAAAAAAAATCGTAAAAAAAATAGTTTTTCCGAAAAAGTAGAGATTATTTAATTTTTTTTTTAATATTTTAATTGATAATATAGACTGTGAACCACCCCCCACACCAGGAGGTGTGATTGAGCAGGGGTGTGGTTTTAAATAAAACCCTCCGATTGGTTAGGGGGCGGGAACAATTCAACGATGGGCAGTCAATCAGAATCCTGATGGTTCCTGGTGGTCCCTGATTGGTTTACCATCATTCTGATGATTAGCCAATCAGGTCAATCAGGGCCCTGATTGGTTAATTATCATAACATTTAATATTAGCCATTAGTATAAAAATATGTGGCCAGTAAAAACGTAAGTAGGTACTTAATATAAAATTTAATAAAAATCAAATAAAATGAGGTACTTATCCAGAAGAAATTTTTTTTTCCTAAATAATAAAAATAAAATTTAACCGCCATTTTTGTGAAATGCCTTACAAATTCTGTATAATCGTTTCAGGGTACCAGGACCGCAGAAATTGACTGAGGTATGTTAAACTGTATGAAAAACTTTAAAATCGGTAGGTAATAGGTTAATAGGTGAAATTTGTATAAAAATGAATTACCGAAATGTAAATATGCGCATAACTTTTGAACGAATGCACCGAATTTGAAAATTCTTTTTTTATTGTGTTCGTTATTGATAGGACAAGGTTTCTATAAAACTACTGGCGAGTTCTGGCATTATGAAATTTGCATAAAAATATTTCAATAGGTGGCACGCGAGCTGTTTGAAAACTAAATGTAACGGTAATGAATTAATGAAGCGCGGAGGGGGGGGGGGGAGGAAAAAGCTCAACACAGGAGACCCTGAGGAAAATAATTTCCCTCAGGGTCATGTCATCTTTGGAGATGCTGGTTGGAGGGTTTTTTAAGGCAAAGAAGGAGATGAGAGTTTTGGGAAGGAGAAGGGTTTAAGGGGTGGGTAGGAATCTGGGGTTCAGTATATCCTGGTCATCCGCCTCCAAGACCTAGACAAACCTCACCCCATGAACCCGGGCACCCCTACTAAATCACCAAACGTAGCGAACCACTTGGGGTGACCTACAGCAGAGGTGTTGGTTATCCAATAAAGGTCAATTTTGGGGATTTGTATTTCTACATAATATTATATAACACGGGTACCCGGCATGCGTTGCAAGATCACTGAAACCTTAGGGGGAGAACTCAGGATGAAATTATGCAGTGTTAAACTTTTTTTTACATTAGCTCCACACAGGAGGCTCCAAGGAAAACAATTTCCCTAGGGGCCTACGTCATCTTTGAGGATGCTGTGCGGAGGGTTTTTTTAAGGGAAAGGAAGGAGAAGAAGATATGCGAAGGAAAAGGGTATGAGAGGTGGGTAGGAATCTGGGGGTCAGTGTGGCCAGGAGTAACGGACTTATGAATCTATTCCTCACACTGCGGTGCATGGCAAAGGATTGGGAGAATCTGGCTGAAGAGGTCGAGATCCCCCCTCAATCAGTCTCCTCCGATCCAGTCTGCCACGCAGTGGTTGGTCAAACGTATCCGCCTCCAAGACCTAGACAAACCTCACCCCATGAACCCGGGCACCCCTACTAAATCACCAAACGTAGCGAACCACTTGGGGTGACCTACAGCAGAGGTGTTGGTTATCCAATAAAGGTCAATTTTGGGGATTTGTATTTCTACATAACATTATATAACACGGGTACCCGGCATGCGTTGCAAGATCACTGAAACCTTGGGGAGAACTCAGGATGAAATTATGCAGTGTTAAACTTTTTTTTACATTAGCTCCACACAGGAGACTCCAAGGAAAACAATTTCCCTAGGGGCCTATGTCATCTTTGAGGATGCTGAGCGGAGGGTTTTTAAGGGAAAGGAAGGAGAAGAAGATATGGGAAGGAAAAAGGTATGAGGGGTGTTAAGGAATCTGGGGGTCAGTGTGGCCAGGAGTGATGGACGCATGAATCTATTCCTCACACTGCGGTGCAAGGCGAAGGGTTGAGAGAATCTGGCTGGAGAGATAAAAAGCCTCCCTCAATCATTCTCCTCCGATCCAGCCCGCCACGCAGTGGTTGGGCGAACGTATCCGCCACCAAGATCTAGACAAATACATACAGTTTCAGAATACAATAGTGAGCTTTGGCATCATGAAATTACACGAGAAAAGGCCCGTTCTAAATCCTAGGGGCCTGCGTCATCTTTGAGGATGCTGTGGGGTGGGTTTTTTAAGGGAAAGGAAGGAGAAGAAGATATGGGAAGGAAAAAGGTCTGAGGTGAGGGGTGTTTAGGAATTTGGGGGACAGTGTGGCCAGGAGTGACGGACGTATGAATCTATTCCTCACACTGCGGTGCAAGCCGAAGGGTTGGGAGAATCTGGCTGGAGAGGTCAAAAGCCTTCCAATAATTATGGTAACAAGGGAAAGGATAAGAGGGAGATTAATGGACTTTTTGTGCGTAAATAAATAAATTATATACAGCGGGTACCCGGCATGCGTTGCAAGGCCACTTTAACCTCGGGGTCCATTAAACTGTAATGGTTCCATCCCAAATCTCGGAAAACCACATTATAATGCAAGCGCCTGTAATATATAACATTATAAACAACGGGTACCTGGCATGCGTTGCAAGGTCACTGTAACCTCGGGGTCAACTTTACTGTAATGGTTCCATCCTGATTCCCGGGAAATAACATTTTAAAGCAAGTGCCTGCAATATATAATATGATATACAACGGTTACTCGGCATGCGTTGCAAGGTCACTGTAACCTCGGGGTCAACTTAACTGTAATGGTTCCATCCCGATTCCCGGGAAATAAAATTTTAATGCAAGCGCCTGCAATTTATAACATAATATACAACGGGTACCTGGCATGCGTTGCAAGGTCACTGTAACCTCGGGGTCAACTTTACTGTAATGGTTCCATCCCGATTCCCGGGAAATAAAATTTTAATGCAAGCGCCTGCAATTTATAACATAATATACAACGGGTACACGGCATGCGTTGCAAGGTCAATGTAACCTCGGGGTCAACTTAACTGTAATGGTTCCATCCCAATTCCCGGGAAATAACATTTTAAAGCAAGTGCCTGCAATATATAACATGATATATAATGGTTACTCGGCATGCGTTGCAAGGTCACTGTAACCTCGGGGTCAACTTAACTGTAATGGTTCCATTCCAATTCTTGGCAAATTACATTTTAATGCAAGCGCTGCACTACATAACATTATATACAACGGGTACCCGGCATGCGTTGCAAGGTCACTGTGAACTAAGGTTTCTTTATATATTTAATTTAACACACACTCCTCCTCGCTTCACCCACGTTCACACGTCAAATCGCATAATGTTTTAACCCATCAGTTGCTTCTGCAACGGGCAAAACCTAGTATATATATTAATACACAGTTTATCGACCGCGCACTTTTTCCTTGATGCGAAAAACGACCACTCTGCCCTTTACGTTTCACCCACCTTAAGGTTCACTTTCGGTTGAAGCAAATTCAGACAAGAAGCTGGGAGTAAATTTTTTTCGACAAAATGAAATATATACAGGGATTTATTCTCCGATACGAATCGGCGGCGAAAACTAGAAGCTCTACTCGAATCACTCGATTCGGCTGGGTTGTATTTCCCGCCGACAGATAGCGTTTCAAAAAAAAAAATGACCAAAAAACCCGTTAATTTCCACAAAGGAAAATGCTAAGACTATGGTCAAAATCTTAGATGTCAAATTTTTAGCCTAACAAAACGGAACTCTCGGCGGTTTGGGTCGTTGTTTTTCGGAAAACGACATTGCCGACGAAAAACCGATTCCGGGCTAGATGTTTTTTAAAAATACGATAGCCGGAAAAATTCCGCAACTTTTAATAACAATAATACATATGATTCTCATATAAAATATGTCAGGAGATGCTGCCAAAAATTACACATTTTCATGTCAAAAACGTGTTCGTAAATTCTTTGAGAGTGTAAAAATCGCTGGCCATATGAAAATTTAAAACAACACAATTTATAACGCGGTAGGTACCTACCATTCCATTGAATTATTGCAAATTCGCCAAGTATTTATTGAGAATAAGCGTAGGTACCTACCTACACCAATATTATTTTTCCCGGTATGTTTGAGGTAGGTACCTACCGGCTTATGAAGAATGTTCTTAGAAAATAAAGGCGCCATAGAATGTTATTTATTACAGGATAGGTAGGTACTTAATGCGTTCTCACTAAAATAATGCCGATTTTCGTTGCTTGCCAGTGTTTACGAATGTAAGTGCAGGGTGGTAAAAAAAATACCGTTGGAAATATATTGATTAATTTTGTAATATTATTAATAATGTTTTCTTATTTTTTTTTGTTTTTAGAAAATGGAGTCGGGCCGTTGCGACAAAGATTTTCGCAGCGTATAATTTTTTTTCAAAATGAGATACGTAGTTTTTTTTTAAATTTCAATACATTTTTCGTTCTGAATAACTATTTATTACGAAAATAGTATTGGCGTGGCTAAATTCGAAAGGTGGACACTTGATAGATGACATTTTCAAAAAATAAAATCAAAGGGTCGATTTAAAAAAAAAAAAAAAATTGTTCATCAAATTGTGTTTGTTTAAAATGAGTAAGGAAATATTGGCGGACCCTATCTTTTTTAGCTTTCAGCCAATTAGGAGAGAGATTGGAATTCTATTCCGATGTCCAATCAGAGTGGCCGCATAGAGATGTTATTGCTTATTAATTCAAATGACAATATTCACTATGAGTAGGAACTTATTTACTTTAAAATTATGATATAAAATAAAAGGAAGTAATCAAAGATGTAATTTTAAAAAATGCTTCAGTACCTTCGTGTATTGGAACTATTTATTATGTACATTTAACTAAAATTAAATTACATGGGTAATTGGTTGGTGCAATTATTTGTTTTGTAAAAATACGTAGGTAACTAGGAACACAGATATATTATGTGTGTTAGTAGGTAGGTACTAGGTATGAGAGAACTTTTATCTTATTTTCTGTCCAAATGAATAGCTAAAGTTTTTGTTTTACGCATCAGAAAAAAGTGTAGATTGCTTCATTTACATTCGGATATACATACTAAATTTTACAAATTTTTCATTACTTTTTTTTTTACAGATGTGTGGGTACCTACTCAGAATCTGAGTAGGCTACTGCACATAACGACTCAGAATCTTCTGATGATATTGCGTATGTTTTTTTTTTGTAAAATATGTGATGAAATTACTAGAAGTTGAATGGGATCATTTTTTTCAAAAATATGAAATTTACATAGCGCTTTTTTTGTATTTTGCATTTTAATGATAATCATTCAACGTGGAATTGGATTCGCCACCCCGGGAACCATTAATTGGTTTCTATATACAATATTGAGCTCTGGCATCATGAAATTATGCATTGCTAAACTTTTTTTTTACATTAGCTCCACACAGGAGGCACCGAGGAAAACAATTTCCCTAAGGGCCTATGTCATCTTTGAGGATGATGTGTGGAGGGTTTTTTAAGGGAAAGGAAGGAGAAGAAGATGTGGGAAGGAAAATGGTATGAGGGGTGGGTAGGAATCTGGTAGTCAGTGTGGCCAGGAGTGACGGACGTTTGAATCTATTCCTCACACTGCGGTTCAAGGCGAAGGGTTGAGAGAATCTGGCTGGAGAGATAAACAGCCTTCCAATAATTATGGTACCTAAATAATTACAGAACTCGAATAGAATTTGAACAGAACTTTCACAAAACGTTAAGCTTAACTTGAAAAAATGGAAGTTTTTTTTAACAACCACCCAGGAGGAACCGAGGAAAACAATTTCCCTAAGGGCCTATGTCATCTTTGAGGATGCTGTGCGGTGGGTTTTTTTAAGGGAAAGGAAGGAGAAGAAAATATGGGAAGGAAAAGGGTATGAGGGGTGGGTAGGAATCTGGGGGGTCAGTGTGGCCAGGAGTAACGGACGTATGAATCTATTCCTCACACTGCGGTGCAAAGCGAAGGGTTGTGAGAATTTGGCTGGGAGAATCTTATATACAACGGGTACCTGGCATGCGTTGCAAGGTCACTGTAACCTCGGGGTCAACTTAACTGTAATGGTTCCATCCCAATTCCAGGGAAATAACATTTTAAAGCAAGTGCCTGCAATATATAACATGATATACAACGGTTACTCGGCATGCGTTGCAAGGTCACTGTAACCTCGGGGTCAACTTAACTGTAATGGTTCCATTCAAATTCCTGGGAAATTACATTTTAATGCAAGCGCTGCACTACATAACATTATATACAACGGGTACCCGGCATGCGTTGAAAGGTCACTGTAACCTCAGGTTTCTTCATATATTTAATTTAACACACACCCGCTCCTCGCTTCATCCACGTTCACACGTCAAATCGCATAGTGTTTTAACCCGTTAGTTGCCGCTGCAACGGGCAAAACCTAGTAATATGTTATTTACCCGCCTCGGAACAGACTCTGTCTAGTGAGGTGGGTAAAAGAAAACTATTTACATACATGCAAATAAAATAAACGCCCGGGTTGCCGGCACTGAAATGAGTCAAGGAGTGTGTGCCAAGATCGAGTTGTTTGGCGGTCCGTCCTCTCTGTCCCTGTCCCTGTCCCTGTCCCTGTCCCTGTCCCTGTCCCTGACCCTGACCCTGTCCCTGTCCCTGTCCCTGTCCCTGTCCCTGTCCCTGTCCCTGTCCTTATACTTATCCTTATCCTTATCCTTATCCTTATCCTTATCCTTATCCTTATCCTTATCCTTATCCTTATCCTTATCCTTATCCTTATCCTTATCCTTATCCTTATCCTTATCCTTATCCTTATCCTTATCCTTATCCTTATCCTTATCCTTATCCTTATCCTTATGGCCGTGAAATATCACTTAGTTTGTATTCGAAAACAAACGTTTTTTTTTATTCTGTAGAAGAAATATGATATGAAATTACTCGTTATAATAGTTCTATTTTTACTTGAATACATGCAAGAATCTTACGACATGAGATTGAAGAAAATGATGGCCACATCTCTTTGCGGGTGTATCCCGTATTTGGTCATTTCCATGTATCCAAAATCGACTGTAACTCCGTCCACTTTCAACCGACCCGCGTAGTCCCGACATCCTAGACTGAAAGAAAGCATATATAAAAGCAATTAAAATAAAACAAAACAATGTGTAACTTTGAACCTAGGGCTGTGAGATTTTTATTTTATTTTTACATTGACTCCACACATATATTCACCACAGTATATATTCAAATCTAAAAATTATCCGTAAAATCATTGAAATGCACACCTCTACGAAACCATAGTTTCCGACCGCCCTGAGGGAAATTATTTTCCTCAGGGCCTCATGTGCAGAGCTAATGTAACAAAAGAAGCAATTTTTTTTTTAAAATATTACATCATAAGATAGGGCACCCTACGTACTTTATCGTTTATTTGATATCTTCACATACTGTGCTACACATTTGAAAATGATACTTAAAATAAGCAAACACGAGTTGTACGGGAAGAAGTTTCCGATATTTTTTTCGTATACAACAAGTTTACCCAAACAACCATTTCGATATCAGGAGTACAGAAGTTGACAGAGTAATTATTTCATAATATTTGTGTAAATTTTGTACGAAATTTAATTCAAATTCGCGTTATTTTTTCCGGTATTTTTACTCTTTCGACTTCTGCGCTCCGGGTAGCTAGGAACAAATTCTTCGGCAAAGAAGTAGGACAAAAAACAAACCAATATTTGACATTTTCACTAGTGTTTTCGCTACGTTTGGCGACTTAGCAGTGTTGCCCGGGTGAGGTGTGTTCGGGTCCTGGCGGCGGATGCGCCTACTCACCAGTCAGGTGGCGGACCGGATTGGTAAAGAGAGACTCTTTGACCACTTTAAGGAGTCTCTTTGACCACTCCAGCTGTTCTCTCTCGACCCATCGCTCTGCACGCAGTTAGAGGGATGTATTAATACGTCCGTCACTACTGCACTAACCCAGATTCCTACACATCCCTTATATTTTCCTTCGCAGGACCTCCCTCCCTTCCTTTCCTTAAAAAGACCCTCCACACAGCATCTTCTAAGATGACATTGGCCCTATGTCAATAAATGTATACACAATGACCAAAAACAGAGCGCAATTCATACGCGGTAGAAGTGAAACATTTAGAATGCTAAATTAGAAAAGAGTTGGGAGGCTACGAAGCATCGCATAAAGAGGAGACCGATTATACTATCTCATTCTCTCGCAGGCTTCCTACGTATTTTGTCTCTTTTTAGTATCGTTTGCGTTTCACCTTCAAATCACAACGTTGACTTCGAAGCAACATTTAAAGTTCCTATAACAAACCCAAACAATATCAGGAGCACAGAAGTTGACAGGATAATTAATTCATAATATTTATGTAGTTTGTAAGTTATTTTTCCTGTTTTTACTCTTTCGTTTTCTGCGCTCCGGGTAGCCAGGAAAAAATTCTTCGGCAAAGCAGTAAGAAAAAACGAGTGTGCTTGTTCACCATACGACTGAAGTAAAACTTCACTAACTTATGCCGGGTACCCGCTGTACATAATGTTACGAGTATATAGTGCAAGTGCTTGCATTATAATGTAGTTTCCCGGGACTTGGGATGGAACCATTATAGTTTAATTAACCCCGAGGTTGATGGCCTTGCAACGCATGCCGGGTACCTGTTGTATATAATGTTATATAGTGCAGGCACTTGCATTATAATGTAGTTTCCCGGGCCTTGGGATGGAACCATTACAGTTTAATTATCAACGAAATTGACTTGCAACGCATGCCGGGTATCCGCTGTATATAATTTATTTATTAGTTCATTAACAATATAAAAGACTTTACTAATTTATATCTCCCTCTTATCCTTTTCCTCCTTATGTCCGTCCCCGTCCCCGTCCCCGTCCCCGTCCCCGTCCCCGTCCCCGTCCCCGTCCCCGTCTCCGTCCCCGTCCCCGTCCCCGTCCCCGTCCCCGTCCCCGTCCCCGTCCCCGTCCCCGTCCCCGTCCCCGTCCCCGTCCCCGTCCCCGTCCCCGTCCCCGTCCCCGTCCCCGTCCCTGTCCCTCGACCTCGTCATCGTCATCGTCCTCATCCTTATCCTTATCCTTATCCTTCTCCTTTTCCTTATCCTTATCACTCCCCAAGTCAAGCGTGCATAAACGCCCGACCATTCGCCTCACCCGATCACCGTTCGCATCGATTTCCGTTCGTTTAAAATGTATATATCCTTTTTCGTAATGCATTCACAACTTACCCCTATGTCAAACGTGCGTTAAGCAGTTTTACTTCAAAAACCTACCGTCCACGAAGAGACCGAGAAACTCCCCTGGCCAATGAGAGGAGAAGCGTTGTTTTACAGAAAGGGTCATCACTCGCCAGCACGAGATGTATATCCCTGGATGACATCTAAAGAAAAGAAAAAAAAACTGGTCAATACATTGATAAATTTTTTCAATTCGGGAGACGGGTATGGGTACCGCCGACCCGGGAACCATTTATTAGATAACCAACACCCCTGCCACAGGTCACCCCAAGTGGTTCGCTGTGTTTGGTGACGTGCCCGGGTTCACGGGGTGACGTTTGTCCGGGTCTTGGCGGATGCGTCTGCTTACCAGCTGCATGGCAGGCCGGATTGGGAGAGAATGGTTGAAAGAATCCCTTTGACTTCTCCAGCCGTACACTCTCGAAACATCGCTTTACACCGCAGTGGGAGGAATGGATTCGTCCGTCACTCCTAATACCCTTTTCCTTCACAGAACTTATTCTCCTTCCCTATCCTAAAAACACCCTCCACACAACATCCAAAGATGACATAGGCTCTGAGGGGAATATTTTACTCAGGGTCTCTTGTGTGAGACTAATGTTAAAAAAAAACTAGCTGATGTTTGAGTTTTACGATATCAGATATAGAAGTATCTATTCGAACGATGGGAAGGCTGAGATTTGAAAGAAAGATAAATACGTGTAACAAACAAGGAATATTTTAGGGGAATCCCCAACCGAGTAATAGTTAGAGTTAGGAATGAAAATAAAACAACATAGCACAACATATTTTGGGGAATCCCCGATCGACCGAGCTATATAGCTACTAAAATGTAAATTACATACGGAGTTGATGTGTAAAAATTTTTATGGCAACATTCTACTTTTTTAAGTTTTTTTCACTTTCGGGTGTCACCACAGCTAATGTCAGATGCCATTAATTATTTATTGACTCGCTAAACGAATACAATGCGTAATTACTACAGTAATTCACAATTTCAATATGGTTGCAGCGATGATTCCTGTTATAGGTGAGCACACGATTAATCACAACATTATCTTTCGCAACGTTAAGTTTTACAAAAACGAAAAACGAAGAAAACAAAAATCTAGTATTAGTAAATACATATATATGTATACGCATTTATGTATATATGTATGTTACAGTTAAAACTCGTTTTTAGTTAGAACGCGTTTTCTCTAGTCAAAACTAGTTTTTATTACTAACTGCCCTTGTTAAAACTGACATTGGGATTGAAAATACAGATACCTAGGTAGTGTTTAATAAAATATTTGATAGCTGTTATTTAAAAACTTAACCTAACCTAACCTAACCTGATGTCACTCGACCAATCAGAATAAAGCACGATGAACTTTGACATCTGATGAAACAATTTTAACTGAATCATTTCGAGAAAACCCGTTTTGTCTAGTAAGAACTAGATTTCAATGATATTCAGCAGTTAATTCTAGTTGTAACAAAGGCATTTAGTGAAAACTAGTCTATACTAGAGAAAAGGCGTTGTAACTTAGCAAAAGGACTAATAATGTGTTTCAAGTTCCCCAAATCAAAATCAAATTAATGCAAACACATGGCAGTTTTATTGGTCCTCGTACTTTTAATTTTCTATTAAAACACATTAAAATGGCAGATAAAATATCACTTTACATAAAAGAATTAAAATTATGGCTAAATGATGCAATTATAAACTATATTTAAACCTTCATGCTTCACTTTTACAATTCTACTGTAACTTGACAAGCTTTATTTATCTTCTTGAAACCGTAACAAAAAATCAACTAACTTGTATGTGTCACTTTGTTACTACTATATTTTCAAAGATACATTCCCTATATTTTTAAACTTTCACTTCGAAAATTACATTTTTACTTGTACCGCCAACTTATTGGTGTAATATAGCACTTTAGTTAATATTACCCACGCACAGGCAGTGTCTTATATGTATTTTTTACGTTATTTTTTTTTGTGTTATGTTATATATATTTAGTAAATGTGTAAAAATTACTTTTGAAATGTATCAAGATATAATGGGAAAAAATAAAGAAAAAAAAAAGCTAAGAAAAACTACTCACCAAAGATCAAATATTATTTACTGCGTTTTTTATATATATATATATATATATATATATATATTGTCTGCGGTTTACATATTAAATACTAGCTGGTTCCCGGGAAGCGTTTCAATGCCATGTATTCAAAGAAATACATTGTTTATCCCTGAATCATCTTTCCCGTGCGTTCCCGTTTCCCTCCCGCGTCCACTTCCTAGCTATGTAGCTTCATAAATTATAGCCTATTAATTATAGCCTATATAAATTATTGTACAGTTTCATTAAAAACCATTTAGTTGTTTTGGCTTGAAAGTGTAACAAACGCACGTACATCCATACAAACTTTCGCGTTTATAATATTAGTAAGATGCAATAAAATAACACTGGGAGGCGTAATGGGCCGGTTCATTACGATGACAATTTAAAATTTCCTTCTAGTGACCCAGAAAACAACATTTGGTTTTTAGTCATCAACAGGTTTTTTGTGAATTATAATTGATTTGGTGGTGTGTATGAGTAATATTGTACCAGATATTATATGAAACGCTTTTACATAAACTGCGTCATACTCAACTCAAATTTAGATTTTTCGGAGTATGACTCATCAATTGGTCGACTGATATACACACTTACATACTTATATCATACGTATACACACTGCACACATGTATACATATTCCATACTAAATATACACACATATATCAGCGTGTGTACACCGTACACATGCACCCAAACACATAAACAAATTTTCCAAACCAAAATAGACTGGAAAATTTAGCGTTTCGCTAAAATAATCTGCATATTTATGGCATAAGACACAATAAAGTCAATAAATACCGGTAAAATCACAAATGTTAACTGAGTATTTTAACAAACAAGTTATCCACTTCTCACTTTGGTATAAATCATTACTTTTTAATCCTATTTTGAGGCGCGCCGACCAGCCGGCACAGCGACGCCACTAAAACAAATCAACGTTTCCCTGTTTTTTCCCTCTGATCTTCGACATTGTAGAAAGTTTCCCGTGGAAATCCCCAGAAATTCCCCATGAATGGAATTTCCCCCATGAAGTGAAAACTTCTTTAGCACCGTTGTGACTTGAAACTCGATGTAACGAAAAACCGACACTAAAAAGAGACAAACAAATACATCTATAGGATTTAGCCTGTATGAGAATGAGGTAGAATAATCGGTTTCCTCTTTGTGCGGTGCTTCGAAGCCTCTCCACTCTATCTGAAGGTTTCATTTCTACCCTGTGTGAACTGCACACCTGTTATTTTTGAAGTGAATGTGACTTGAAACTTGGTGAAACAGAAATAGGCGGTACTAAACAATGAGATAAAATCATTAAATCATAAAAATCAAAATTAAGTCGCTCAAAATGTATGTGCGTGGATCTTTTAAACTACCCAACGGATTTTCATACAGTTTTCACCAATAGATAGAGTGATTCAAGAGGAAAGTTTATATGTATAATACATCCTTATTATAGTAGAGAAAAGCCGAGAAATTCAAATATTCAATTCAGGCAGCGGGCAGCGGGCAGCGGGCAGCGGGCAGCGGGCGGCTGGCAAGCGGGTGGTGTGGATTTTATAAAGGTCGGGTAATGGCGTTGTGTTTCGTTAGCCACAGCAGCGTGTGGCTGGGTCTGCTAGTATAAAATATTTATTTAATTCACGTGTACTGGGTTCGTAATACACGTGATATCTCATTATATCTCCCCTCCTCTCCTTGTGATATTTCGTGATTTTTTTCCGAACCCCCCCCCCCTCTCTTGAGCCTCACGTGATTAATGAACGACCCCAAAGGGGATTGACTGTATGTGGTGGACGAGCGGGCTGGCAAACGGGCGGTGTGGAATTGATTTATATGCAAATTAACAGATGGCGGTGTGAGTTAAAAGATTGGGTAACCATCTTCTGTAGATGGCGTTGTATTTCGTCAGTCACAGCAACGCGTGGTCGGGTCAATTAATTATTAGATAAGGCGCTTTTTAACTCGACCATTTGGCATTTCATCTGTTTACAAATTTGTTTGCTACCTTACGGTTTTGGTTCAAGATAGTGGCCGTGTTGGATATTACCTTTTTATTCCGCCAGAGTTCGCATGATCGTGGTTCCTTCTACGAGCAGTCAAATCGAATTAATCAATATCATGGTACCTTCGACCAAGTATATCTAGACACGCCCTTCCATAGAGAACACCACAATAAAAGTAACACCAGTAACATTAATTTCGCAACAAAACTCTCCTTCGAATTCCGCCATCTTGCATACGCGTTCCCGGCAATATACAACTGTCCACCGAGTTATCCTGCTGTGTAATTCTTCGCACTAACACATCAACAGTTCGTTCACGTTTTGGTCTCGTGAACAGTTTCGACAAGCTGTATGAATACCAGTGGTTTTCAAGGGGGACACGAGACATTTATAAATTTTATTAATTTTTTAAAAACTTTATTGTGACAAGCGATTCATTTCGGAGGCGAATATGGGTACCGCCCTCGCCGCCTCGGAAACCATTTATTGGATAACCAACGCCTCTGCTATAGGTCACCCCAAGTGGTTCGCTACATTTGGTGACTAAGCATGGGTGCCCAGGTTAATGGAGTGATATTTGTCCAGGTCTTGGCGGCGGATGCGTCGAAATTATTCACAGGATTCTGTTCTATTTTGCAAAAGGTATTAGCCAAAAACTATAATCTTTCTTTAAAGTTTTGAATCGGTTACTGAAAACATTAAGTTTTTTGCGTATAATAAATACAAAATAACAAAAATTCGTGGTGACCCGGCAGTAAGCGCTCAAAAAGAAGAGGAAGGGGAGATATGTTAATAAGAAAGTTAGAAGGAGTGCGCTTATATTAAAAACGATAATATTCAAGCGAAAATTGTGAAAATGTTTAATAAAACATGACTCTTTAAAATACAACAAGAATCTTGGGGGAAATATTTAAATAGCATTTAAAGAAACAATGAATTATGATTTTTTTCAATAATTCATAATAATTATAATAATAGGAGCATATCTTACGATTCTTTCTGTCGGGGGAATTTCATATAATAACCCTTTCGGCATGGTAAATGTATAGATATTTCTTTTTTTTAAAGAAAGACAATCATTCCCGGGTTACGAATAGCCCAACAATGTTTGAAAATCTCCTAATACCACCACAGAAAGCCGAAAATGTTGCTTGTGTTGTGATGGAGGACTTAGCCTGCCGAGGAATCGAACACGCGACGCCCAGGTGGGACCCAAGCGCTGTGCCCACTCAACCACTGACCGGTCAAATATTATCTATTATATTATTATCGTCAAAAATAATATGTATTTTTTTGAAATTTAACAACTTTAAGTGTTCAAGAGAAATATGTTATAAAACGGTAGAAATTCGGAATGCCGTGACTTAAGATAGGTTAACTTTACCTTAATTGAAGAAGAGTGCATCTGTTCTTCGTTACAAAATTACTAAAATTTTCTTGACGAAATATTGTACTTATAAATATTGTAATTCCGAACGAAAATAAACCAACATCATTTATTAGTTTTACCTTGAACGTAGTAAAAATTTTGTTTGGAAATTTTTACTAACTTTTTTGAATTAACCGCCAAAATTGAAAGTACTTTTATAAGTTCTTTAATATGGCCAAATGAAAAAATCGAGAGCATTGTTTTGGTTCTTGCGGATATAATGTTTTCACCTGCGGCGCTTTATTTTTACCCACTTAGATAGTTTTATTAAACAAATTTTGTTTTACAATATATAAAGTAGGTTTGCGACTCCACCGACAACAAAACAAGTAATATTGTACACACCCTCCCACCAAGGTCCGCATACAAACTAATAATGGATACATTAATAATACTTCGACTAAACAGGTTGATTATTCCTAAAAAAGCGGGTGGTGAATTTAAAAGCGGGTCGCGCTTTGAAAAAGTTTGTATACCACAGCCATATTGTGACGCAGCACTCATTGTAGGTATGTATTCGGTCTGTCGTGACGTCACAAGCATCGCGGTGAGTTGATATGACGTCAGAAAAATTGCCAGAACAAAATTAAGAACTTTCCCTTTGTCACGTTCATGAATGCAGTGCCTTAAAGCTATCTGTAAGACATATATTTTCTTTTATATTGAGATAGCTGACTACATTTTCAAAATTAAAGTCCGCGGCGTGCATCTTGTACAATACTCGGAAGTGTGATATTTTTGTGTTTGAAAAAAATTAACGCGGTCCGGACGGCTAACACAAAAATTAGTTTCAGTGTAGACCTTGAAGACCGAAAAAAGGTAAAACACAAAGCTCAGTGCGATCTAAACGGTTCAAAACAATGCACGGACTTTTTTATAAATGGACCTTAAGCCAATTTTATTTTCAGCCCGGCGTCATTTTGCCTTTCACAGGGCTTGTCTAGGGTATACTTGGTCGAAGCATGGTACTGACCGGCTTGAAGAAATTATGAACAAATAATTGTCATTGATGTGGTTAAATATCTTACGTTAAATTGTATAATACCTAATTTTGGTAAAATAAATGGTTTATAATTAAGTCGGTAGGTATTTAAGTAGGTACCTACTAACAAATAATAAAAAAGACAAACTTACACTTTTCACAGAGAAGTAGATATATATAGTCTGTCAAATAAGAGTAGAAAAAATTTAAAATGGAATTACAAAATTTGTAGGCTGGAAACACCAACTTATCTGTCAAATATTATTTTTAAAGCGCAATGAAAATGAAAATATAGAATACTGTAACTCACATTTTTAAAAACAAACACAAAACAAACAAAAGAAAAAATGAACATCGTATAAGCACTATTGTGAGTTACTTAATGACATAAAATTGATTAAATGGTGTTTAACAAACACACAAACATAAATTTGAATTAAACAGTGGTAAGCAGGAAGAATCACTAATGGTGAGTTTAGTTATTTTATTTTTAAATCAGATCTAAAATTAGAGGCGTGATTTTTATTATTTAATTTTTTTATGTTTTATTTAGGAAGCTTTGACTGTCCAACTAGGAAGGTCTCCCGTTCTAGGACAGTCAAATTGACATATTCATATTAGGTTGGTAGGTACTAGGTACATTATAAAGTATTAAGTAAAGTTTAAGCTTCACAATTTGCATTTACATAATTATGCAGTGGAGTAATATATTCTGGAATCAATTAATTATCAAGAAAAAGTGTACTCGAATCGAAGAGATTAAACACGAAAAGCAGTAAGTAAAAGAAAAATAAAAAGAAAAGAAAAATTTTGGAAGCAAAAGAAATATATAAGGTGCTCGTAATACATAATTATCAAATAACATTTTTTAATAATATTTCTGACTCTGTCCTGCCAATCTGGTAACCATTTTGTTATTTTTTTACCAAAGGATGACACTTCACACAGTTTTAGTTGTGAAGGGATTTTGTTATATATTATAATTTCGGTCCCAGGTATGAGTGTGCTTTATATTTTATTACAATATCGTTATTCCTCATTATATTAACACAAAATTCCAAAGGTATAATAATAATATATCTATGTTGCTTTGAAAAAATATTTTTTTCAAAGCAACATAGATATACCTTATTATTTTTTTAATAAAAATGTAGGTTACGCAGCTTTACTTTTCCACAATGAGTTATGTTTTTAGTATTACCAATTGAACAACAGTGGCGCCCGGCGCCCTCCTATGTTTTCTACTCTTATTTGATAAATTGTAACCAAGAATATTACCCAATTATATTCAGTATTTGACCTTCTTTACGAAAAACACAGATGTCGCTAGTATTGAATTTTCTTGTGAAACTAAAATCTACAATTATTCTCTTTCCCATATCAAATCTGATTTTAATTCGTCAAGTCACCCATAGGTGCCGCATAATCGCATCGATCCGAGTAATATGAAAATATTTAGGTTAGTTTTTAGTTTTGTTTATAAACTTTAACGGCTGACGTGCAATAAATCGTTTTGATTCTAAACTTATAAAATACTGTTGACGTTATCATCATTTATTATGATTCTCAGTAGTTATTGTGACATTTTATGTGTTTTTTTTAATGCTTTTGCCATACTAAATAAAGCGTTGAAACCAAATTGATGATAGATTCTGGAATGTCTATGATTCTATAAAATTGTAGTACTCTAGTCAGTTAATTAAATACATTGTGTTTTGGAAGGTAAAGTGATATTATGTAATACAAAAAAAAATTCTGTCATTTGGAATACGTTTATTAAGTGCTGTCAATATTGTCATTATTTTGACAGGTCTGCTGATATAATAATATGTTGGTACTAAATAAGTATTAACGTGGGTCATTTAAAAAAAATGTTGCTAACAGAACGACGTGTTTACAATTTTTCAAACTTCTGATAGATACGTTTTAAGATTTTCACGGCCAGAAGCATTTTCGTTATATGTTTTTGGGGTGTTGTGCCGTGTTGCGCTACCTCCTTCTTTAGCCAACGTTTCGGACATCGTTGCAGTGTCCATCATCAGGGCAGATCCGGCAGATCCGGTAGGTCACATCTACCGGATCTGCCGGATCTGCCCTGATGATGGACACTGCAACGATGTCCGAAACGTTGGCTAAAGAAGGAGGTAGCGCAACACGGCACAACACCCCAAAAACATATAACGAAAATTCTGATAGATACGATTTTCTTCCTCCAGATTCTCTTCAAAGTTTTGAAAATTTTAATTTTATGGGGTTATTTCTAGTGTAAATAAAAATTGGTATGAATGCTTTAAGAGGGCATTACCAGAGAAAACCAGAAAAATATCATTTTCAAATCAGATTTTAGACGTATTGACTCTTTTCCACAAAAAATTATAAATGGATTTCAAAAGATTGTTCTTTTATCTAGCATTCGCAAGTAATAAATTTTGAGAATTTTTTTAATTTTAGTATAATAAGGTTATTCCATAGGTCGTTGGCAGATTTGTTAAATTTTCAAAAAAGATTTTGTATTATACCACACCCATTTCAAAAAATATAATCATGCAGTAAAATAAATCAATACATTATCTAGCAAACGCATATTTTAGAATTTTAATTTTAGTTTCAATAAAATCATTAAAAAATATGTACCTACGTACATGTGCTTCTTGATGAAAATTGGTCCATTTGTGTATTTATTTGCGCACTTACAAACTAATATATTTCAGATTTTTTTAACATTCTTATTAAATTTAGACATTATTGAAAAATGATAAATACTTATAATCCAAAAATAATTACAAAAAGTACATTATTTTAATAGTTTTATCATCACGCCTTTCAGCATTTTTGGATGAAGGTATACATTAAAGCTAATTTGGATTGAAATAAATTCGATATTGAGTTATAATTTAAAAAACGCTGGTACGGAGAATAATTAATCTTTCTCATAGTAACCGCCCTGCACGATCATAAGAACAACTTTCGACGAAATGTGGATTTTCGTCCGCTGGCTGGTTAAACGCTCTTAAACCACATTTCTTGTAATCAATAGCAAATATACTTAGTATATTTTTTCGTAATCATTTACAAAATGCCCCAAGATTGAATCTCGCAAAATAATGCCGAAATTTGAGAGTAAGAAGGATTTGAATACACTGCCTTGAGATAATTTGAATTAAATTGATTTATTTTTTTAATAAATAAATCAAAACATTCCCTCTATTTCGTGTTGTATAAAAAAACTAGCTAAAGTCCCGGGCGATGCCCGGGCTTTACACAGAGTTTTAGAAATCAAATTTAAACAGTTACCTTCCTCTTGTTTTGAAGGTCACATTTGCAAAATTTCATCAACCTCGGCATAAAACTGTAGATATCCAAACAAATCAAATCCACACCGCCCGCTATTTCAACCAATTTACACAAAACCTTAAAAAAATATATATTTTACCTTCCTCATGAATCACTATATCTATTGGTGAAAACCGCATGGAAATCCATTAAGTAGTTTTTGAGTTTATCGCGAACAGACAGACAGACAGACACGGCGGAGGACTTTAATTTATAATACTCGCATTTAGAGATAGTTAATTTTGAATGGTTTATTTAACATTTTTTAAAGATTTGACAATGGAGGGTTTTTCTTAATTATCTGAAATTTAAAAGTCAATCCGGAGGAAGAAGATGGTATCCAAATATTAATGCAAAATTGCGTGATTTTATATCTCCATTTAACAACATTTTTTTCACTATTAGACAAATCAACACAAGAATTCTTTTTTTCCCGTAGGTACAGTCGTGAACCACTCTAATAGGTATGCTAACCATTTTCAAACCATTAATTTCCCGAAGTTGTAAACAGATTTTCTTTAGACCTAGAGACTGGGGTAAATTAAAATAATTATTACAATTTTGATTAAACTTGCCTTAATCCGCTTCTCGGTTAATACAGAATATTTCTTAATAAAACAGTTAGATTTAGCTTTATTATTATGATGCCTTGTGCCTTGATGCCTTGCACCGCAGTGGGGTGGGAGGGATGGATTCATACGTCCGTCACTTCTGGACACATCGACTCTTAGATTCTTACCAAGCCCTCATACCTTTTTTCCCAGCATCCCCAAAGATGATAAAGGTCCCTAGGGAAATTGTTTCTTCAGGGCCTCCTGAGAGTAGCTAATGTTAAAAAAATTACAGTTAATTTTTGTATTCTTAATGACAGTCTTATACACCAAGGCGATACTGAGAGCATTTTCCACTCTGCAACGTGTCTCAAATATACTGTATGTAAAGAAAATATATTCCATTTAAATTTGAATCCTGTAGTGTCAGTTAGAATGCAATTATCAATTGTCGCTTCTTTTGTTTTTGCTATTATTTGATTGTTAGAAGAAACCATTCAAAGAAAAGTAATATAAATAAATATTTCTTTGTTAAAAAACTTTGCAACACAAGTGTTTTATTTATAAATTAATTAAACCTCTAAACTTATTATAAAACGACATTTCGTTTTAAACCAAAAATGGAGAAACTTCAATTCGAATTTACGCTATTACCTGGAGGCGATGGCAGGTCAAATATTATTAGCATTACAAAAATAGTCACAAGTGATGACAAAATGTTTACAATACCAGAAATGCTACAATCCGTCAGTCACCACGAGGAGATAATAAGGGGTGCTTTTGGAAAAATAAAAAATAGTTTGAAAAAAGATACCAGGTTAGAAGAATCTGGGTAACCATGACAGAAGAACTAAAAAAACATATGTAGACGAAGATGAAAACCTACAGTTCGGAGACCAATACCTCGAAAAATTGGACGAAAAAAGTTTACAAGTACATAAAAAAGAAGATGGAAATGAAGATATTATTTTTAATTAATTAATTGTAATATTTATGCCAGACAGGGTAGGGAGCACACTAGTACTGGGAGGCACACTAGTACTGTAAGAGGCTGTAGGCAATGACGTTATATAAACAAATAGACTCGCCATAGTCGCATATACTCACAATATAATGTGGAGAGTAAGGAACACTCTTTTGTTTTCAGCGATTTTCAGTATAATTTCTTAATTCAAAAGTTTATTCCTGTGTGATAAAGATAAACAATCAAATAATGTGTGTGTATGAATGACATGGATATATGAGCGGGGGGCGTATTGCTTGTCACTTTTTGATGGAACGTTCGCTGTCTCCTTTTCTTGAGGCCCACTCTTCGATCAAGGATATACTTGGTCAAAGGGCCCACTATAATAAAAGGTCCGGCTGCCTGTCGGAGTTTGATATGTCGAGCTATACAATAAATACAATAGGGCAACGACAGCTTTCAAATGGTGGCGATTGTCATCAATACTTGTTAGAACTACTGATTCATGTGTTGTTTTACCGCAAGCAAACAAATAAACAGAGTGTTTAGGCTGAATAGTAAGGCGGGTCACGATTGTATGGGGGAAAAAAAAAACTTGTTTTGGTTTGTCTGTTAGTGATAAAAGGGTGCTAAATGAAGATGTAAAATCACGTAATTTTTTTAATAATATTTGGATATCATCTTCTTCCTCCGGATTGAGTTTGAAATTTCACAAAATAGAGAAAAACCCACCCTTGTTAAATCTCTAAAAAATACTAGATAAACGATTAAAAATGAACTTTTTTTCAATAAAACACAAATTAGACAGAATATTATGACTTATTTATTAAAAAAATATATGATTATAATTAACATTATCTCAAGACAGTGTATTCAAATACCAGCAAAATCCTTCTTACTCTCAAATTTCGGCATTATTTTGCGAGACTCAATCTTTTGCCTTAATAGCCCAGGCAACGAAGACCAAAAAATACCAAATAGGGGAAATAATTCATGTAGAAGCCAATTTTGGCACAGTTGTAGGGGAAGGTGTCCTTAACAAAATACTAAAAGTACTGGGGGGTGGGGGTGGAGCTAAGGGGGAGGGGGGGGGTTTAAAGGTCCCTTTTTTCAGTTTTTCGTTAATAACTCAAAAACTACTACCTTTAGCGAAAAAGTGTTAAGGTACTAAATTATCTCCATAAAATTCTCTACAAAAAAGGTTTTATAAATTTTTTTGTTAGGATCAATGCTTAAGCAGATAGGGAGGGGGGAAAATGTAAAATTAAAAAAAAAACTGTTTTAATTTTTAAAAATGAAATGTTTGTCGGTTAAAAATCAAATGCTAATTGTTAAAAAACCAAAAAATTAATGCTTAGGGGTCGTCCATTAATCACGTGACTCTCGAAAGGGAGGGGGGTTCGGAAAAAATCACCAAATATCACCGGGAGGGGGTGTGTAATGAGATATCACGTGTATTTATTTTTGGGGGGGGGGGGGTTAAAAAGTTGCTAAAAAAACATCACGTGATTAAAGGACGACCCCTTAGGGATGTACCTTGAACATTGAATTTCGTCGAAATCTAAACATTCATCGTCGTCAATGCTGTCTTCGACGGGGGCTTCGTTCATACATGAGCCGAGGCAGCCGCAGGCACCGGAGCAGGCAATCCCTGCTTTGCGGCAACCGCAGCGCATCCCACACCCAGTCGTGCATCGGCAAAAGATCGTGTTCAAAATGGAGATGGGTGCCACAGGGTCGTTCGTGTTAACTGGGTTAAGGATCCCATCTTCTCCCTTGACCCAACCCCATTGGATGGGTAGTAGAGGGTTGCCTAGCCACTGTTGTATCTGTAAAAAAGTAATGAGACCAAGGTAAGTATTCATCACAAATTAATATTTGTAATAAGAAAGCAGTATTTAAAACTATATGCAACTGGATTTAATTACCTGTAGATATATTCTGAGCGAGTGTTGCTTTGAAGCTCCTCTGGTGGGAGGAAGAGTGGCCATGTCTGATTTGGGCTTCATTGACGCTTTCAAAAATGCCGAGTACCGATGTTTGTTTAGGTTGTCTTAATGAGCAGGCGCTTTGTATACAGCCAAAAAAAGTTTCTCGCCAGCCTGTTCAATATTCTCAGGTGATGCTGAGGGATCAGAGAATATTGGTGAAATGTCTTGGGTGAGGCCAGGATTTTCTGTGAAGAGCTTTACATTTACATTCCCACTTTACACTTTCCATATATCGCCGAGGTGGTGTCGCATCCGGAGAAGCTATGGAGAAGGAGAATTGTTTTGGCGATTGGAAGCTGTTGAAGTTGTCGCACCGAAAACAATTTGGTCTCCACATTCCCACGGCCCGGCTTCATTTATTTATTTATTTATTTATTATTTAAACGCCCGTACATAGGGCTATTACATACATAATACAGGTGTATTGAACATTTACAAACATTATACATATATATATATATAGAATAACATACAGTACATACATACGATGCATATTAGTACAACAAATATTTATCATTTTACAAACATATCAGTTACATAAATAACTAGTTATTTTTGCTTTGATGCAAGACGGTGAGGTTTTGAAAATATCGAAAAGGTCTGTATACGTATTGGCAGTTCGGTGAAAACGCACTAGCGGTGAATGATAGGAATAGTTAGTGCTATGATTGTCACTGTGGAAAAGGTGGTGGAGTCGAGTTGGTTTAACAGGGACACGAATATTTATAACACTTAACATTTGAGGGCAGTCTATGAGATTGTTCAGTAATTTAAAAAGTATAAGAATGTCATTAATAGTACGCCGGGTAGAAAGTAGTGGTAGGTTTAGATCAGATATTAATGCATTGTAGCGGATTTCAATTACAGGCTGTCTCAATTTGAATTGAACGTATCGAAGAAATTTTCTTTGAACTCTCTCCAAACGGTGTAAGTTATAGGTATAAATCGGAGACCATACAGGAGATGCATAGTCCAGCTGCGATCTTACAAGAGAGCAGTAAAGTAGCTTAATTGACTCAATGTTTTGAAAAGTCCTTGTGTTACGTATTACAAAACCTAGAATTTGCATGGCCTTATTGGAAATTGTTTCACAGTGACGATCAAATGCAAGTTTCCGGTCAAAGATAACACCAAGGTCTTTGATAAATGGTACTAATGCAATTTCATTATTGTTAATTAAATACGATGTAGATATTGGAATCCGTGAACGGTAAAAACACATGTGGAAACATTTTTTTACGTTTAGGAATAATTTATTTATTTCACACCAGCTAGCAAGTCTATCTAAATTTTGCTGAAGGATAAGTGCATCATTTAAACATTTTATAATCTTAAAAAGCTTTAGGTCATCTGCGAATAGAATGAATTTGACATTATCGAAACATAAAGATAGATCATTTATAAATAAAATGAAGAGAAGTGGGCCCAGATGAGAGCCTTGAGGAACTCCCGAAGTTACTTTAAATTTATACGAAAATTTATTATTTAATTTTACCATGAGTTCACGGTTACAGATGTAACTATTCAACCATTTTAGGAATGATCCATGTATACCAAGGGCTTGCAGTTTCGCGAGAAGGATATTAATATTTACTTTATCAAAGGCTTTTGAAAAGTCAGTATATATTGAATCTACTTGTGCATGAGACGTGAAAGCTTCACAGATATAGTGTTCATATAATAGAAGATTGGTTGTGGTTGACCGTCCGGTAACAAAACCATGCTGTTCTGGAGTAATAATATGCCTAAACTTATCAGCAATCTTATCTAAGACAATACTTTCAAACATTTTCGGGATGGTAGACAGTATGCAAATTGGTCTATAATTTAAAACACAATTTTTATCACCTGATTTAAATACAGGTGTCAAGTGATTAAGTTTCCAAGGACCAGGAAATATTCCAGTTCGGAGTGAGAGATTAAATATGTGTTGAAGAGGAGCTGCTATAAACTGAGCGCATTCCTTTATGAATACCGGAGGAATTTTGTCAGAACCTGACCCCTTCTTACAATCTAGAGATCTGATCTTTTTATTAACATCATCCAGGGAAATGTGGCATGTTGATATATCAGTGACATTGGTGTATTTAAATTCAGGTAAAGACACATTATCATTATTGTGTTCATAAACACTTGAGAAATAATCAGCAAAGAGATCAACTATTTCTTGATCATTGTCAGCATGTTTGCGCCCTGAATACATTGATCTAGGACAGCCGTTATTGTCTTTAAGAGACTTCACATAATTCCAAAAATGTTTTGGATTTGACTTGATAGTCTGCTCTACATCTGTAATATAATCTGAATAGCATTTTTTAGATAGACTTTTACATTTATTTCGTAAATCAGAAAAAATTTTATAGCAGTCAATAGAGTTATTGGATTTATAGTTAATGTGAGCAATTTTTTTACATTGAATGAGTTTTTTTAGTTCAGTACTAACCCATTTTGGGTAACAATCGTTTCGTTTTACAATAGATGTTGGTATGCAATTTTCAATGGTATTATAAAGGATTGAATTAAACACATTTGTTGCTTCTTCTACGTTTGTTGACATAAAAATGGGGGACCAATTGAGTGAAGACAGATATAATCGCACTTGTTTATAATCAGCTTTCTTGTAGTTTCGTGCGTGAATAGGAGATTGGGGGGTAAGTTCAATGGGGGCCAAATAAATGATCGCTTGTAATGGGGAATGATGAGAGTCAATGGATACTATTGATTCTTGCGATTCGCTGACATTACTATTTATTATTAATGTTTGATATGACAAGATCAAGAATTCTATCATTTATATTTTTAACATGATTTAATTGTTTAAGATTGATAAAGTTAATGGTATCAATGATTAATTGGGCTTTGGCAGAAATGGGATTTGAAGATTCAGTTGGTTGTGCCCAGTTTACATTTGGAAGATTAAAATCCCCAAAAATTATCAATTTTGCATCAGGATATTTCATTTTCAATGATTCAATTTCATCACAATGTTTACAATACACATCAACACTAGCTTGGGGGGGGATGTATGCACACACAATAATTATTTTTGTCGTTTTTAGTTTCGCTAATATAGCTATTTGTTCAATGTTTTTATTTTTTAGTTTTAATAGTTTTGAATGAAACAACTTTCTGATCGATATTAAAACCCCTCCGCCAATAATATTTTCACGATCCAGCCGGTAAATATCGTAGTTGGTGAAGCCTAATTCAGGGGAAGATATTTTTTCATGAAGCCAGGTTTCTGTTAGGCAGTACACATCGTTGTTTAACGTTGGAATATTACATCTTAGGGTGTTGAGCTTGGTGCGTAAACCTCTAACATTTTGGTAGTAGAGTGTTAGTTTTGTGGGGAGTTTTTTGAATGAGCCTTAACGATTTTGGGTATACCATTAATATGTTTGATTAGTATATCTGTTTCTCCCTTTTTCTTTCGCTCCTCCATTTTGTTCCACAAATCTGTTAATTGCTGTCTTTGCTGGAGCGTCCTATCAGGTTTAAGTCGAATGCCATTTGGTAATCTGGTTTTATTAAATATAAACTGTTTAGCTTGCATGGTGTCTTTTAGTTCAATTTTTATAGGTCTCACGTTATCCAATATTTTTCTGCCAATTCTATAGATCTTCATTTCGTCAAAGTTAATCTCTGCATTCATCAAACTTAATGTAGACATGACTTGTTTTTTATCTTCAGTAATGCATTCTGCGGTCGAATTTGAGTTGCATTCCGGGACATTTAGTAGTATCACATTCTTGGAACGGACCTTACGTTCCTCCATTTCAGCTAACATATCACAAAGAGGAGTTATCTGGGGTGATTTATTTATTTATTTATTTATTTATTTATTGCTTCTTCACAATTTATGTAGGTACATATATTTTTAGCATGTAATTATTAACCCCACTAGGGTTCGCCTGTATCGGATTGTTGTGCTATCTTTTCGTAAGTCATTAATTTACCTTCAAGGATTCCAACTTTTGTTCCAACGTCAACCATAACCCCAGAAAGTTTGGATAATTTACCCAGAAGTCTTGCCATCTGATCTTTTGTTAGTTTTAGAGATGGATCCGCTATGGCATTATGGATGCCTTCCAATAGCTCTTTTGCCATATTTATTGACGAGAGAGCATTATCATTTGAATTCATTTTCGAGTAAATGACCGTGACAGCTCTATACACAAATAACCACTGGAGTTCGCAACAACTGTCACTAGATCGAAATAATTTGAAATCACTTGAATTTGTGCACTTTTCCGAAGATTTCTGTCACTTTGAAAGACTTTGAACACTTTAATTATTAATTTTACGGAAGCAAAACAAAAACATACACCTGTCACTTTGAGGTATTATTGTTGTAATGAAATATATATTGATTGATGGTGGTGCCAATCCAATGAGGAGAACTAACAAGTCCACATCCTCCGCAACTATTGCTACATTTGAATGTAGAGCAGCTTCATCCAACCCACACCTCACAATAGTGCTATCAGCATCCCCTGTAGCAACAGTTGTTTTAATCCCGGCGGCTGTCATTTTATCGCTGAGTAAGTGAATCAACCTTGTTTTGTTTCTTTCGAGCGGAGCAGAAGCAAAGGAGGCTCCGAAAGAGAAAGAAGAAAGAGAAAGAGAAAGAGAAGTTTCTCCGGAAGAGAAACTTCCGTTGACATCAACTTTCACGTAAAAACGACCATCACCATTCAACAAGAACATTTTCTTGCTAACAGCTTCCAATCGCTAAAACGATTCTCCTTCTCCATAGCTTCTCCGGATGCGACACCACCTCGGCGATATATGTAAATAGTAAAGTGGGAATCGCTAAGCTCTTCACAGAAAATCCTGGCCTCACCCAAGATATTTCACCAATATTCTCTGATCCCTCAGCATCACCTGAGAATATTGAACAGGCTGGCGAGAAACTTTTTTTGGCTGTATACAAAGCGCCTGCTCATTAAGACAACCTAAACAAACATCGGTACTCAGCATTTTTGAAAGCGTCAATGAAGCCCAAATCAGACATGGCCACTCTTCCTCCCACCAGAGGAGCTTCAAAGCAACACTCGCTCAGAATATATCTACAGGTAATTAAATCCAGTTGCATATAGTTTTAAATACTGCTTTCTTATTACAAATATTAATTTGTGATGAATGCTTACCTTGGTCTCATTACTTTTTTACAGATACAACAGTGGCTAGGCAACCCTCTACTACCCATCCAATGGGGTTGGGTCAAGGGAGAAGATGGGATCCTTAACCCAGTTAACACGAACGACCCTGTGGCACCCATCTCCATTTTGAACACGATCTTTTGCCGATGCACGACTGGGTGTGGGATGCGCTGCGGTTGCCGCAAAGCAGGGATTGCCTGCTCCGGTGCCTGCGGCTGCCTCGGCTCATGCATGAACGAAGCCCCCGTCGAAGACAGCATTGATGACGATGAATGTTTAGATTTCGACGAAATTTAATGTTCAAGGTACATCCCTATGGGGTCGTCCATTAATCACGTGATGTTTTTTTAGCAACTTTTTAACCCCCCCCCCGTGGTGATGTGTGGTGAGGTTTTAGACTAACCCCCCCCCCCCCCCCAAAATCACGTGTATTTTTTTTAGTACAAAGTATTTTTTAAAGTAAATTTTCAGAATATTATCACGAAAAATAAATACACGTGATATCTCATTACAGACCCCCTCCCGGTGATATTTGGTGATTTTTTCCGAACTCCCCCCCCCCCCCTTTCGAGAGTCACGTGATTAATGGACGACCCCTAAGCATTAATTATTTGGTTTTTTAACAAAAAGCATTTGATTTTTACCGACAAACATTTCATTTTTAAAAATTAAAACAGTTTTTTTTTAATTTTACATTTCTCCCCCTCCCTATCTGCTTAAGCATTGATCCTAACAAAAAAGTTTATATAACCTTTTTTGTAGAGAATTTTATTGAGATAATTTAGTACCTGAACATTTTTTCGCTAGAGGCAGTAGTTTATGAGTTATTAACGAAAAACTGAAAAAAGGGACCTTTAAACCCCCCCCCTCCCCCTTAGCTCCACCCCCACCCCCCAGTACTTTTAGTATTTTGTTAAGGACACCTTCCCCTACAACTGTGCCAAAATTGGCTTCTACATGAATTATTTCCCCTATTTTTCCTTCGTTGCCTGGGCTATAATAAGACCTTCTCTTGCAGACTTCGTACATAAAGTAGTCGAGGCTTCAGTAACAGTCTTTACAGCTCTTTCAACTGCTTGAGTATGACATGGCAGACGCAGAAGAGGCAATTTACCTTCTCCCCCCTGTGCTACAAATAATTGAAGATCTTCACCCGATATATTCTTCAGTATTGGGGGTTCGGTTACATTTTGCTGCCAATTAATAAGGTCGTAGTAATATGATGCATCGAGGTTTATGTTTGGAAGTTGGAACAGCCTTGTTTTACTTAGTTTCTTACTGCGTGCTTTTAGAACACGACGCGCAGCTAATTCCCGGATATGCTTGTGAGGGTCAGTTAACATTGCAAGAAGTAAATTTTCGGAGTGTGCGAAGTAACTGTTTCTTTCTATGACTGGATCAATTATAGTTTTTAGTTCAGGGGATAAGTATCTAGACGCTGAAATTAGCTGCCATAGGTAACGTGCTCCATCTTTACAGGTGGGATGAGTTTTAATACTGAACCAAGTCAGAGCATAAACTTTGACAACGTACGTTGCTAAAATAATAAGATTCTCTGTAGGAGCTTCCGTTGCAACGTAAAGACGAAGAATTTGGTTAGCACGCGTAAGCCATCTGGCATGAGACATTTTTCCAGGAGATTTGTGGCCTAAATCTTCAGGTAATTCCCCCACCGTAACTGCAGATACGATTTTATACAAATATAACTGATCTGTACTTAGGTCTTTAGTTAATAATTCAGGCAACTCTCCGTCAATTTTCTGAAAATGAACAATAGGCTTTTTTTCACAGTTTTCTAAAGCTAGTCCTTTTGTCCCTGAATATGTTTGAGGTCCAGATGTCTTACCGTCAAGATGTGTGAACAAATGACGAAATGGTAACTCGTTCATGTGAAGCAAGCAAATTATCCATTGCAATGGTTTATCCAAACGTTTTTCAAGCAAACATATTATACCTCCATGTTTTCCAACGTTCACGTTCGTTCCGTCACATCCAATAGCCATTAATGGTTCAAATGGTATTTCTTCCTTTAAAAAATAATCGACAATTGTTCTTTCTATAACTTTTGACGTGCCAGAGTTTGGTGCAATATAACCCAAATATATTGAGTCTGGCTCTTTTATCATTGAAATATGCTCTTCAATGATTAGTTTTCTGAAATGCCTCCCCCCTTTTTCCCTGATAATTAATGTTTTATCTTTCCGGCCATCAAAATATAATGCGGGTATTTGTAAAACTATGTGTTGTGCCTTAATATTTTCCCTTGTTTTTTTTCGTTCTCTGCGAAGTTTACTTTTATCAATAACTGGAATATTAGACTTGATGTCATACAGAACTGCTGAGGCAATGGCTGCCGCTGCTCTATCCGAAACTCCATATCTATCACAAGTTTTCGACAGTGTAGAATAATCATTAGTGAATGCAGCCTGCTTCTGAGGCATTTGAGATACAACATTTGGTTTGAAAACATCATTGCAATCGGATTCATTTGATGAAGAAGACGTGGAAATATCGATTAGAGAGGTAGTTGGCTTACCTGTGCTTTCCTTTTTAGACGTACGCAAGGATTTTTGCTTCAGAAGTTTTCTTTTCAACGCAGTTTTCATTCGTTTTGTTGTAGCGGTATCCACATTTCCTATTATCATTTTTCGTGTGGTACGTTGGTCACTAATGAAACTCTGTTCATTTACAGGTATTTTTTTATCTTTAGGACAGTCACATTTACTGAAATCTTTGCATTTGCAAGACGAAATATCAAACAGCACTTTACTTCTGCGACGGAATTCCTCCATTTTTTTCTCCGGTATTTTAGGATGTGACTTAAGGAGGTTTTTGCATTTAAAATGATATGACCTCAACATGCGTGCTACTCGCGAGTGTGTAACGATGGGAATAGAAGCCTTTCTCCATATTTCTTCAATTCGTGCTGTCACAGTACACTCTATTTGCTGAAATTTGGGTTCTAGTTTGGTCTCTTGATTTAATTTTATTTGATGCCTGGTCCACTCAAAAAACTTCATAACATCACAATAAGTTGGTAAAACATTGTCTTTAACGTCGCAAATTTCACCAAATATGGGACTTTTTAACGCATTCCGTGTACGTTCCATTGCGAAAACTTGTGCAACGCGACCTACCGCTTAAAGAGCCATAGCAGGGATGTTCTGCCCAAAAAAATTATTTCCCCAGATTTCGAGGTGAAATTTCCCTAGATTTCCGGGGTACCACATTGGCAAATCAAAACTCGCGTCGAGGGGGGGGGGGGGTTGTCGGACTTTGAAATAAAGGACTTAGAGTGGTATTTCTTTTATATATAATAAGCTTTTTTTGTATTTCTTCGGCATTAACTGTAAAAATTTCGAGAAATTTTGTTTTTAAAATTTTTATTTTCTATGTTACATAAATAATTATATTTAAAAAAAAATTATGATATTTAAGTAAAAAAATGCATATAGGAAATAAAACTTAATACAAAAATCATAATAATCACATTTAAGCGATTAACTACGTAGTCACCTGATTGTATAACACTGATCCTGTTATATTATGTTAATTAATATGATTAATTAATTGGAAAGGTATCGGAACTTGGTAGATGTACTTATAATACTGTGCTTTTTCAAATAAAACCCTTTTTGCTAAGTGAAATAGTAATTTCAAAGTATGTAGTACTCACCACTGAATTAGAAACGGAATTCCAAATAAAAAACACTTAACAATCACCAAAAAAACGGAACTTACAACTTAATTTTTTTTTTCAGAGGTCCCCATTAATCTTTTTAGATACACAAGATCATTTTGAGTTTTCAGTGTTAAAAATATCATTGTTTGATAACATTGCATGTAAGGACATCAACAATATTTAAGATTCGTGGGAATCCCAAAAAAATATATAATAACAGTAATATTGTCATATGTAATAAAATTTTTGCCAGAGTTCGAAATTTACCTAGATTTTGTGCTGATTTCCCTTTTCCCTAAAAAATATTTTTCTCCCCTAGATCTAGGGAAATTTCCCTAGACATACCATCACTGAGCCGTAGCGATACTGACTCCAAACTCCGACGTCGGTTGCGCAGAGTCGCCGCGCTTAGTGCAATCGGTGCTTCCCCCGCCCTCACCTCGAGCCACTAATAATCAAAACTCGGATTTTTTGTAAATGAATTCGCAAAAACGTACCATATTTGCCATAGAATATTACAAAAAATATAGTATAAAGGATTCGTAGTAACTTTTATACACACTAGAAAATACCTCTAAAAATGAAAATTTTCAAAACTTTGAAGTGAATCCGGAGGAAGAAGACCGTATCAGAAATTTAAAAAAATTTTAAACACGTCGGTTTGAACCCATTTGGCACCCTTTTATCGCTAACAGAATCTAAAATTATCATTTTTTTTATAAATGACCCACCTTACTGAATAGTCTACTTTAAAACAGTGAAGTTTAATTAGCAACAGAAATTTGGATGTTGCGCGTCCAGGGGGCCAAGTCTCTATCTTTTATTGTTTACTAACAGCCTGTTACTTAACATTAATTACGTCACAAAATTCCGCATTACGAAATAATAGAGACTACAAAAAATAGCGATAAGGTCAAAATACGTGTTTGTGACGTAATTAATGTTAAGTAACAGGCTGTTAGTAAACAATAAAAGATAGAGACTTGGCCCCCTGACCCTTTACTTTAGTAGGACTTGAATTTTCTCTAATGACGTGTAAAACCGCAAGCGGGAAACATGAAAATTAATTGTAATATTTATAATAATCGATAATATTAAGTAATTTGCGTGTACTTACAAATGAAATGTTATTCATTCGCCTATACTATTATTCGCCGTGTAATTGAAACATTTTCTCATCACACAGGAGGGCATTTTGACACTTTTTAAAATGCAATTTACTTACTGGTAAGTGCTGGTAAGACGCAACCTTACTCGACGCGTAGCAGTTTAGTACTAAAGTAGTAGATATCGAGATCGTTACAATTGTCTTGTTCTTGTCTTCCCACTTTGAGATTTCTACCCCTCGTCTAATAGTATGTAACGTCATAGGGTGAGGCATACAAGTACTGTAAGAGGCTGTAGGTCCCAATCCACGGAGGCAACAAATTTCGGTTCGTTCACCACGTGTGAAGGATAAAGTGGTCTTATTTGAGTTCTGAAGTTTTTTTTTTTTTTTTACATTAACTTAGGCCCTGAGGAAAATAATTTCCCTCAGGGCCTATGTCATCTGGGATGCTGTGTGGAGGGTCGTTTTGAGGAGAGGAAGGAATGAACATTGGTCTTGAAGAGACCCATGTTGTAGGAAGGAGGAAGTGATCCAAAGTTTCCTTCTTTCTAACGTAGCTGGGTCTGGTCCAAAGAGTGTATGCATCCGTAGTCCAGGGTGAAGCGATGGTCAGTAAAAAACGAGGCAAATGGATGCAGGGTCAAAACGAGGTCGGGCGGGCAAGCAGATAAAATTGTAATCAAGACGAGTTGTACTGGAGAACCAGGGATGTTCTGCCCAAAAAAATTATTTCCCTAGATTTAGAGGTGAAATTACTCTAGAATTTCCCTAGGCTTCGGGGGTACCACCTTGGCAAATCAAATATTTATTTATTTTATTTATTTATTTATTATTACATTTATTACATACAAGATATAACAATATAAAAGGAAGCTTTGACTGTCCAACTAGGAAGGTTTCCCGTCTTAGGACAGTCAATATATAATAAACTTTTTTTTGTATTTCTTGGACATTAACTGTAATTTCTAGATATTTTGTTTCTATGTACGAGGCATATCCAGAAAGTAAGTGTACTGTTTTTTTTTTGAAAAAGTGTATTAGAAAAAAAAACAGGATATTATTGATACACTTGTTGACTATTTTTCCAAATAATTTCTAACCCGTTCAATGCATGTGGTGAGCCTTGGCACTAGTTTCTTTTGCCCTTCACGAAGAATTCTCCCGCCAGCTCGTTCCCCCTCTTCAGGGCCACTTTCTGCACCTGCTCGTTGAAAATTTATTTTCATCTATACATGCCTTCAAGAAGGTGAAAAAATGATAATTTGAAGACGCCAAGTCAGGGGATTACGGGGAGCGGTTCAAAACATCCCAATCAAATGAGTCCATTATCTTATTGGTGGCTAAGGCTTTGTGAATTCGGACGTTTTCGTGAAAAAGGCACACTTCTCTGGTCAGTATTCCCCTCCTTTTGTTTTGAATGCTCCTTTTGAGTTTTTTTAGGGTACACAATATTGTTGTGCAATGATGATCTCAACCTGAGGCCGAAATTTGAACAAAATGATGCCTTTTCGGTCCTAAAACACAGAGGCTATGATTTTTTTTGCCAGAAATTGTGGTTTTCAATTTTTTCACAGATGGGGAATTGGTGTGACGCCTCTTTGACGACTGTTTTTTTTCCAGGCATGTAATGAGTCACCCACTTTCATCTCCAGTATCGATAGAGCTCAGAAATGCTCACCTTTCTTATTTCTTCCGTGAGTAAGAAGCAGATCACAGCACTTGGCGGGATTTTTGCCGACAACTTTCACGCAACTGGACACTAAAACGTGAGTTTACGTACAACAATGTTCCTGCGATGCTCTTTCTGGTCAGGAGACCCCCCTGTACCACTAAGTGTTGCCAACCCTCAAAAAAACTAAAAACCTCCACCCGTTGTGATCACAGTACACTTACTTTCTGGATATGCCTTGTACATTGGTTACTTAATTTTTTTTAATTAAAAAAAAAATAAAAACATTAAGTAACAAATGTACATAGAAAATAAAACTTTTCAAAACAAAATACATGATAATCACATTTACGCAATTACCTACGTAATCACCTGATTGTGTAAGACTAATCTTGTAATATATGTTAATTAATTAATATGATTTGAAAAAATGTTGCTCGACACCTAAATTTGCACTATTGTTAAAAATATGGCTATTGGAATCCGATTTTCAGCATTGACTGACTCCTCGTGCATTTTTATTTCAGACATATTATTATTTTTTATAAGTATTTATGTTTTTATTATGTATTTTATTAAAGGGCAATATATTTTTCTTCTATTGCAAGACATTTTATATTGTACTGTGTTTTTGTCCACACTATTTTCCTGCCGACAAGCTACTTGCTGTAGCTTTGCAGGTATAATGTAATCAAGAAAAAAAAACTATTTTCTGCAATAAAAAAAAAGATACGAAAGATATCGGAACTTGGTAGATGTACTGACTCCAGATACTAATATCTGCAGCCTGTATGTCGGACGAATATCTACAGCTCATATGTTGAACTAATATCTACGAACTTCATAGTGTTGACTAATATCTACAGAGCTAAGGTCGGACGAATATGTATGACAGTCCCAGTGTTGACTAATGTCTACAGAGCGTAGGTTGAACTAATCAGCTAAATGTGTCCAATAGTCCGATATTAGGAATTTTTACATACATACTTACACAAATTAAGTTTTTTAAACTGCATACGCAATATTACGTTATTCCAATATGCTAGACATAATTGCAAATCCAACCTCTGCCAGTGCTATAGATATTCGTCAACACTTTGGTTCTCATAGATATTAGTCAACAGTTTGTGCTGTAGATATTCGTCAACACTTTGGTTCTCATAGATATTAGTTCGACTTTTTCAGTTTTTGGAATTCCTGTAGATATTAGTAGACGCCTCCGATGTATTAGGTATAATATTGTGCTTTTCCAAATAAAACACTTTTTGCGAAGTGAAATGATAATTTCAAAGTATGTACATACTCACCACTGAATTAGAAACGGAAATCAAAATAAAAATGACTTTGCAAATTAAAAATTAACCGCAATCACCGAAAAAACGGAACTCTTTTTTCAGAGGTCCCCATTTATCTTTTTAGATAGATAATATCACTTTGGTTATGATTTTAGATTTTCACGGCCAAAAATTTTTTGGTTATTTCCTTTTGGGGTATTATGCCGTGTTGCGATACCTCCTCCTTTAGCCAACGTTTCGGACAGCGTTACAGTTTCCATCATCAGGGCAGATGTGTAAATGTTAGAGATGAAATGTGTGCTTAAGTACTTCGAAGCAATACCGTGTCGCCAGCACCAATCCACTGCGGGCTGGCATTACAGTATACTTCAAGATGGTTTTTTGCATTTACCTTTGGTGTAGCCGTCAATTACCGGATACCAAGAACTATTGAGCTTAGCTCCGTCGTCTCTATTAATGTTAATAGGATTTTTATGAATTTCAATTGCCTCTGTAATTAAGCGTGCTCTATAGGTTTTGGGTCTTCCCAGGACTTCAGGAACAAATCCGAAGTAATGGCCGGTTTCAATTAAATGCTCGGCGATTGCCGATTTGTCAGGGTGGCCAAGTTTACATGCTCGAAAGTGTTCCGATATCCTTTTGGAGATCGTCCGCTCTGTCTGGCCAACATAGACCTTATCACATCCGGAACAGCTGAGTTTATATACTCCATCTGTTTCCAGAGGAAACTTGGTCTTTGCAGACCTCAGTAGGTCTTGTATTTTGGTCGTGGTTCCGAAGACAGTCTTGATGCTTTCTTTCCTCAACAGTCTGGCAATTCTGTCTGTCACATTGTGAACATAAGGTAGGAAAGCACAGCCTTTAGACTCTTGTTCAATTCTGTCTTCGTTTGGTGTAGATTTGGCTCTTATTATTTACCTTGTCTGCCTTGCCGGGTAACCGTTACGCTCCAGTGCATCGGTGAGCTTAGTAAGTTCCGCTCCGATTTTTGTTTCTTCACATATTCTGGTCGCTCGGGTTACCAGCGTATGGATAAGTCCTCTCTTCTGCGCTGGGTGGTGATGCGAATCAGCATGTAGATACCGATTCGTATGAGTTGGTTTCCTATACACTGTGTGTCCTAGACTACCATCTTCTTTTCGCATCACTTCCACATCTAGAAAAGGCAGGATTTTGTTTTTATTTTCCAACTTCATTGTGAACTTAATTTTACTGTGAAGTGAGTTAAGATGGTCTAGGAATTCGTTCAGTTTCTCTATTCCATGAGGCCAAATGGCGAAAACATCATCGACATAACGCCACCATACCTCGGGAACAGCCGAAGCTGTGTCAAGTGCCACTTCTTCAAACTTCTCCATAAAGAAGTTAGCTAGAACTGGCGACAACGGACTGCCCATCGCAACTCCTTCCACTTGCTCAAAAAGCTCACCCTGAAATGCAAAATATCCTGTTTTGAGACAGTGTTCAAAAAGTTTGCAAATGTCTTCCTCATATATCTCCCTGAGCATTGTCATGGAGTCTTCTAGAGGCACATTCGTAAAAAGAGAAACTACGTCAAAACTGACAAGAATATCCCTTTCATCAGTCTTAACCTTCTTAAGTTTACTGATCAGATCTGTGGAATCCTTAATCCAAGATTCAGTTTTTCCAGTTTGCATCTGCAGTAGTCTAGATAGGTATTGGGACAGTTTGTAAGTAGGTGCACCAATAGCACTGACAATCGGTCTCATTGGTATATCCTTTTTGTGAATTTTTGGAAGACCGTATAGGGCAGGAGTTCTGGAGGCTTTTACGAAAAGCCCAGATCGATCCTCTTTCCTAATACTGGAAGCTTTAACTAGCTCTCTTGTCTTCAAGTCAATCTTATTGGTGGGGTTGTTTTTAATCTTCTTGTAAGTGCCAGCATCGCACAGGAGGTCTTCCATCTTTTTGATGTAATCTGCCGTATTAATCACCACAGTGGCATTACCTTTGTCGGCAGGCAGAACTAAGATTTCCTCATTGGCGCGCAATTCTTTTAAGGCCACAAACTCTCCTTTTGTGATGTTTGGGCGGGGTATTTTGGCCCTTTTCAAAATATGGCAAATCTCTTGTCGTATATCTTCTGCTTGGGTCTCTGACATTTTATAGACTTTCATCATTGAATGCAGTGCTGTCTCTACACCACATACGATAGATTCCACAGGTATCTTTTTGGGGGCAACTGCGTAGTTCATCCCCTTGGCAAGTACAGAAGTCGCCTGTGGGCTCAACGCAAGGGACGAAATGTTAATAACAACTTTATTTTGATCAAGCTGTTTTCGATCACCTTTTTTATCTTGGTTGAGCCTCTCGAAAGGGCCAAAATACCCCGCCCAAACATCACAAAAGGAGAGTTTGTGGCCTTAAAAGAATTGCGCGCCAATGAGGAAATCTTAGTTCTGCCTGCCGACAAAGGTAATGCCACTGTGGTGATTAATACGGCAGATTACATCAAAAAGATGGAAGACCTCCTGTGCGATGCTGGCACTTACAAGAAGATTAAAAACAACCCCACCAATAAGATTGACTTGAAGACAAGAGAGCTAGTTAAAGCTTCCAGTATTAGGAAAGAAGATCGATCTGGGCTTTTCGTAAAAGCCTCCAGAACTCCTGCCCTATACGGTCTTCCAAAAATTCACAAAAAGGATATACCAATGAGACCGATTGTCAGTGCTATTGGTGCACCTACTTACAAACTGTCCCAATACCTATCTAGACTACTGCAGATGCAAACTGGAAAAACTGAATCTTGGATTAAGGATTCCACAGATCTGATCAGTAAACTTAAGAAGGTTAAGACTGATGAAAGGGATATTCTTGTCAGTTTTGACGTAGTTTCTCTTTTTACGAATGTGCCTCTAGAAGACTCCATGACAATGCTCAGGGAGATATATGAGGAAGACATTTGCAAACTTTTTGAACACTGTCTCAAAACAGGATATTTTGCATTTCAGGGTGAGCTTTTTGAGCAAGTGGAAGGAGTTGCGATGGGCAGTCCGTTGTCGCCAGTTCTAGCTAACTTCTTTATGGAGAAGTTTGAAGAAGTGGCACTTGACACAGCTTCGGCTGTTCCCAAGGTATGGTGGCGTTATGTCGATGATGTTTTCGCCATTTGGCCTCATGGAATAGAGAAACTGAACGAATTCCTAGACCATCTTAACTCACTTCACAGTAAAATTAAGTTCACAATGAAGTTGGAAAATAAAAACAAAATCCTGCCTTTTCTAGATGTGGAAGTGATGCGAAAAGAAGATGGTAGTCTAGGACACACAGTGTATAGGAAACCAACTCATACGAATCGGTATCTACATGCTGATTCGCATCACCACCCAGCGCAGAAGAGAGGACTTATCCATACGCTGGTAACCCGAGCGACCAGAATATGTGAAGAAACAAAAATCGGAGCGGAACTTACTAAGCTCACCGATGCACTGGAGCGTAACGGTTACCCGGCAAGGCAGACAAGGCAAATAATAAGAGCCAAATCTACACCAAACGAAGACAGAATTGAACAAGAGTCTAAAGGCTGTGCTTTCCTACCTTATGTTCACAATGTGACAGACAGAATTGCCAGACTGTTGAGGAAAGAAAGCATCAAGACTGTCTTCGGAACCACGACCAAAATACAAGACCTACTGAGGTCTGCAAAGACCAAGTTTCCTCTGGAAACAGATGGAGTATATAAACTCAGCTGTACCGGATGTGATAAGGTCTATGTTAGCCAGACAGAGCGGACGATCTCCAAAAGGATATCGGAACACTTTCGAGCATGTAAACTTGGCCACCCTGACAAATCGGCAATCGCCGAGCATTTAATTGAAACCGGCCATTACTTCGGATTTGTTCCTGAAGTCCTGGGAAGACCCAAAACCTATAGAGCACGCTTAATTACAGAGGCAATTGAAATTCATAAAAATCCTATTAACATTAATAGAGACGACGGAGCTAAGCTCAATAGTTCTTGGTATCCGGTAATTGACGGCTACACCAAAGGTAAATGCAAAAAACCATCTTGAAGTATACTGTAATGCCAGCCCGCAGTGGATTGGTGCTGGCGACACGGTATTGCTTCGAAGTACTTAAGCACACATTTCATCTCTAACATTTACACATCTGCCCTGATGATGGACACTGTAACGCTGTCCGAAACGTTGGCTAAAGGAGGAGGTAGCGCAACACGGCATAATACCCCAAAAGGAAATAACCAATATCACTTTGAGTTGTCAGTGTTAAAAATAACATTGATTGATAACATTGTAATGAAGCAAGGGCGGATTTAGGGGGGTGGGGTACGGTATTTTTGTATACTGTGGAGATTTCATCACAGAACAGAAAACTGTCTTTATTAACCCATTGGCCACAGAATTAATGAGCAAAAAAATTGGCCTTCACCACTGAATTAATTTTGTACCAAAAATTGAAAACCTGCATTGGTGTACTAAATCTATTGTAACTTTTAAACCATATATTCAAATAAATTAATTTCTTTAAATTTATTTACATATTCGATTAAGGTAAAGAAAAACATTAAAATAAAATTAAAAAAATATATTGAAATGTCTGTAAATAAGGATACAAATATAACCTTCTCTTTTTTCGTAAGTTTTTTTTCACATTTTTATTTAAAAAAGTTACAAAAAAACATATTATTCATAAATCAAACAATAATGATTGTTGTTTTTTACATGCATATATTACTAATGACTAATAAAATAATGGTATGATAGTCCTCAAAGCAATCAGGGACGTTCAGGGTCACTACCAAAAGCCTAGAACCACTCGCAATTTTGAAGAAATTAAATGGCGGCTGGCAGCATACAAAACTTGGAACACAAATATCAGTGAAAAAACATAAGAAACATTTTATTGCCAATTCTTCGAAATGAATGATTAATTATCTACAGAATGTTCGGCATTTAAAATTTTATTCAAAAATGTCATTGTTGAGCTCGTATTCCGTTTTTTGGCGGACCTACTCTAGCCCGTCAGCGTGCCGGGGTTTGTGGTTAAGTACCTGAGTTGCACACCCGGCAGGCTGTCGGGGTTTGTGGCCAATGGGTTAAAGATTTAATTTTTCTATTGTTTTGACACTTTCATAAACCGTCCTATACATACTAAGTTTGTATAGGTCGGTAAATCATTTCTGACAGTAATTGTTGATTTTTTGCCCGGCCGCCCCTTGTGCCCGCCCAGAAAAAAATCCTAACAGTAATCGTTGATTTTTTTTGCCCGTCCGCCCATTGTGCCCCCCCCCAGAAAAAATCCTGGATCCGCTCTTGCAATGAAGTACATCAATAATTCATCAGATTCATGGGAATCCCAAAAAATATATTTATTTTTATTTTTATTAGTAATAGAAGGTACATAAATTACAAATAAATTTTATACAGTAATTAATTACATAGTAGAATATTTGATGTACCCCCATAATTAAGCAAGGCTTGTGTGTATGGGGGGGTGTTATTGTATTGCTTTTTTTATATCATTCAGTTTAAGTTTTCAGTATAATTTTTGAGGTGAGTTTTAAAATTTTTTATATTGGTATTCATGTTTCTAATTTTTTCTGGTATTGAATTAAAAAATTTTGCTCCGAGATATTTATGACTCAATTGTCCAATTTTTTTTTACATTTTGGAGTGGGAAGTATTGATGTTTGTCTAAGACTTCTGTTATTTTTTAAAGGGTGCAACTTGATTTTTAATATTATCTTTATAAATTTGTAATGTTGCATGATAAAAGTATAATGCACTTAATTTTCTGACCTTAAATTGTTTGAATAAAAGTTCTTACGAATATGAGTAGGGTTTTTTTAAAATTGTTTTTATTATTAGTTTTTGTGATATGTAAATTGTTTGTGTTTGATTTTTATGTGTACCGCCCCATCCTATAATGCCGTATTGTATAATTGATTGACAGAAAGCGAAGTATGTGGTTCTAAGTAATTTTTCGTTTAAAATATCTCTTAAACATCTAAATATATATGTTAGTTTCTATCTTTATTTTTCTATATTTTATCTGTAATACCAATAATGTTGTCATATGTAATAACAATTTTGCCAGAGTTCGAAATTTCCCTAGATTTTGTGATGATTTCCCTTTTTCCCTAAAAATATTTTTCTCCTCTAGAACTAGGGAAATTTCCCTTCACGGTGGAGAACTGACTTAATTCGGGTTTAGTCAGGTACAACGGCGCGTCTACCGTTGCCACTTTAACCGGGTCAGATTCCTAGAACCAAGTGAAAGCGCCCCGGGGCAGCGAAAAATTCTCTATCTGCCTCGCTTACCCCCATTCCGACGATTTATTTTTCATTACAAGTATTTTACATAAAATACACACATTTTTGGAAGACTCATCGTTACGTTCAGCCGCGACTTTGGCTCGAATCTTTAACCTGTGACCACGTCACAAATCATTCAACACGTCCGTTACAATATTTATTTACGCACGCCGGGATTTGAACCAGCGACCTTTGGATTGCTTACCCCTTGAAAACGAAAGCCGTCAATTAACCATGAACTTAATGATCCAAAAAAAGAGAAGCATTACTACGTGCTTAGTAATTTTTTTTTGTTCTTCAACCAGACTGGCCAATGACGCAGTTTTCGGAGCTCATTCCATTGTAGAACCGGTAACATAAACACAGCATTATGAAAGAACAACATTTTCTAAAAAAAAAATTTTTTTAATTACTAAAAATATTTTTTAATTATTTTAAAACATTTTCTCTTGATCTTATTTTTCCCTTCTTCTTTCTCTTTTTCATTGTCGGGTTTCTCTTGTTCCTTTCTGAATACTGCTCGGACTGCCTCTTCCATAATCCTTTCCTGGAATAAAATGTATTATTTAATGCTTCAGATTTTATGTGCAGGTTAAATCGTTCCCTCAGGAAAAACTTGACCCTTTCACGCACTTTTCCAGAAATGATCACCTAGTCAATCCACGTTATGCATTTGCCCTATATAAGTATAATAAATACAAAATAATACAAGAACAACATGTCAAAGAGACTAAATGGTACAATAATTCACTGACTACAAATATTTTCATATCAGATGGTTCAGCTCGGCGGAACTTCTAATTGGACCTGTAAATCCTACTGATCACTCAATATAAATATTTAAAAAATCTTTTTTATCCTACATGTATTTAATATGACTGATTTTTGCATTTTTACATATAAATTCTTTGACAAATCTAAAATGCTCAAATTTTGAATGAGAGAGCTAGGTATAATGCCAGTAGCTGAAATAACAAATGGTTATAATTTTATAGTCTGAGAATGCCAAATTCTTTTAATTTCATTTCCTAAATCTGTATATTTTGTTAGTTTTTCAGAAACAGATTTTTGAATATTACGGGAATTTGGAATAGAGACTATTAATATAATTATAAGCCGATTTATGTAGCGCCGTATTTGTGAAAAATCATCTCAAGGGCAAATAAATATATAATAGAATTATTATGACTATCCATAATTGTTCCTTATTTAGCGATTAACGTATTTCGGGACTTGTCCTTCGGGTGTGTTGCATAGGGCTTCGCTTGGCTTTAGAGCATTTTTTAATTTATTTATCAACGCCCCTTTTCGGGGCTTTTACAAACATTATATATGAATAATAAGAAATACATAGCGTTCATTGTACATAACTGAACTGTCTCAGTAATAATAATTCATATTTGTTTAATCATAAATTGAAGATGTCCAATGACTTGGTATAATTGTTTCCCTCCATTAGTCATCATCATCATCTGTGGCTCTACAACCCAGGTCGGGTCTTGGCCTCCAGCAGAGCCTGCCTCCATGACTGTCGGTGTTGTGCTGCGTTGCGCCAGTTTCGGATGCCGATGGTGCTTGCATCCTTCACCACTCCATCCAGCCATCGAAGCTTTGGTCTTCCAACTCTTCTCCGACCCCCAGGTGCACCATCCATAATTCGCTTTGGAATATCTCCTTCGCTCATTCTCTGGATATGTCCAGCCCACCTGAGTCTTCCAGTTTTGATTTCCTTGGAGATATTAGGGTCCTCGTAAAGATCGTATAGCTCCTGGTTGTATCTGATACGCCATTCTCCATTATCACAGACTGGGCCGTAAATCCTTCGCAGCACCTTCCTTTCAAAACTTTCTAGGGCTCCTTCATCACCCTTACTGATTGTCCAGCATTCCGAACCATACATAAGAACAGGTCGTATAAGGGTCTTGTAAAGCAGGACTTTAGTTCTTCTGGTAAGGTGGCGAGATTTCATATGCTTCTGTAGCCCAAAGTAGTATCGATTTGCAGCTACTATTCTTCTTTTGATTTCGCTGGATACATTGTTGTCATTTGTCACCATAGTACCGAGATATACAAACTCGTTGACAGTTTCAAATGTATAATTATCTATCTGTATACTTGGTGGTTTCTCCATTAGTATTCTTGGCAAAGAGGAATACATATGGTAGTTAGTCCCACAAATAAATCCTGACTTCTAGTATTACGTAGTGGAATCCGGAAGCTTATCAATTCTAACAATACCGGACTATCAACTAAATCATTTAGAATTTTATATGGAAAAACCAAGTCAATGAAAATTCTTCTGTTGGACAATTTGAGCATATTCATATCATTTAAAATAGTGTTGTAGTTCAACATAATTGCTGGAATACCCATTTTAAAATTAATAAAAAGTAAGAATTTGTTTTGTATTCATTCAACAGCCTGTACATGTATATAATAATGTGGATTCCAGATGGGAGAATTATATTCAAGTTGACTTCTAACATAGGCAAAAAATAACAGTTTAATACACTTTATATTGTTAAAATTTATAGTTAGCCTAGTTATAAATCCCAACATTTTTAAGCCCTTATTAGAAATTTCTCTTATGTGGTTAAAAAATGAAAGATTTGATTGAAAAGTGATGCCTAAGTCTTTAATTTGTGTTAATGTCTGAAGAGCATTGTTATCAATGTTGTAATTAAATATCACTGGATTTTTTATTCATGAAAATCTAACTATTTGACAATTTGAGATACTTAGGTAAAGTCTATTTTCATTACGCCAAATTAACAATTTGTTTTTGTTGTTTAAACACCAAACAACCCAGCGGTGCCGCAGTTTCGCGATACCATCCATTATAAGACATATTAGGCAATTCAATGTAATGTTAGTTTTTTTATTGTAAGAAATCCGCAGCGAACGAAGGTGTTTTAAATAATTTGCGTAACCAACCTGTGTAGATTGAAGTTCCTCCTCATCACTGGATACCTCAAAGTATTTGACGGCGTTTATAGACACTGCTAAAGCCTCTCCTTGAGCGGTGGCAATGGGCAAATTTAGGTATCTCACCCATCTTCCATCCTTTCGCCTCAAGTCTAATCTGGAACCTACAAATTAAAAAAATATTATGTTTCATCGAATTTTCATCCGATTGACTTCATTCAAAGTTTAAATTAAATAAAATTATAATACTCTTTTGAATGTAGCTATAACTTTGTGGTTATCCACTACCTATAGATAAATGAAACAATGTTGCATTGTTTGAACCACTTGTATATTTGTTTAAAGCCGACCTCTTCCTCGACCGTTCCTTCTTCAGGGCAAACGTATACTGATTTGACAATTACAATTTCCGAAAATAGTCAATTTATGGTCTTTATTTTTAGCATTCCTCAAAAAAATATATAAACTCAAATGTAATGATTGTCCCTCATTTTACATTGGAAAAACAACTCGTAATTTTGAAATCAGAACCAAATAACATTTATATAACCAATCTTGACTCAAATATGAGACATATAACTATCTTTTTGGACTTAAAAAAGGCTTTTGATACCGTTAATCATAATAAAGTGATTAGAAAGCTTAATAACATAGGAATTAAAAATAATTGTTTTTCACTCTTAACAAATTATCTGCTTGATCGTAGACAATCCACCAAAATTGGTGTAAATATTAGTAAACCAGCATCTGTGCAACATGGGGTTCCACAAGGAACAGTTATTGGTCCGTTATTGTTCCTAATCTATATTAATGACCTATGTAATATTAGTATTCCGGGAAAACTATTCTCGTATGCGGACGATACTGAAATTACAGTTCATGGTAAATCCTGGGATGAGGTCTCTGAAAATGCAAATAAGTGCACATCCATTGTCAAAGAATTGCTCAATCAAAACCTTCTAACTCTGAACTGTGAAAAAACTCTTTATATTCCATTTTATAATACCAAAAACGCAGCACCCATAACTCCCTTAAATATAAGGTTTCACAAAAATACTTGCAATTTTGTCTCATGCTATAACTGTACAGAAATGAATACGGGGAATAAAGTTAAATACTTAGGAATTATAATAGACGGTCAACTCAAATGAACAGATCACATCGAAAAGCTTGTAAATAAACTTGGGTATTTAACTTATATTTTTAAACGTTTAAATTACATAATCGACATTAAAAGAATGAAATTGGTGTATCATGCTTTGGTGCAATCGTCAGTATCTTATGGAATAATTGGATGGGGGGGTGTTGATAATACGCACATTGAGCCACTAGAAATAACCCAAAAATTAATACTAAAAATAATGTTGCATAAAGATATGAACTACCCCTCCGTTCAATTATTCCAAGAAGCTGGACTGTTAGAGATAAGAAAAATTTACTGTATTCAATGTTTAAAATATATATTTTCTCGAAATATTCTTTTTCCAAAAAACCAAAAACCGATTTAGTAATAGGTTAAATAATGTATTTGAAGTTCCACTGTGTAAAACTAGGCTAACGCAAAGACATGTATATTTTACTATACCAAAAATGTATAATTCTCTCTATAAGACGACAGAAATTGATTGTAAAAACATATCCTCCTACAGCAAATACAAAAATGTTATAAAGTCTTGGATAAATACCGTTGATGCACTTGCCGTAATGTCACATCGACCTTATGTAACTTAAAATGTCGTTTGAATTGTGATTCAGTAAGCACAATTTTTTTTTTTTTTTTTTTTTTTAATCTCTTTAAAGATATAATGTACTTATGTTTATGAGTAAATTTTAAATGGCTTAAAAAACACACAAGTATACCCACGAACTGGCGATGCCTATGTGGGTTTTTTTTGGTTAATCTGCTAATTTGTATTTTGCTCTACTTTTTTAAATGTTTACATAAAAAAGCCTGTATGTATTGTAAAATTACCAATGTATGTACCAAAAAAATTATTAATTAAAAAAAAATTTTAAGGTGTCTTAATAATATTAATTTTTCTGAGTTCACAAACCATATTATTGAAAATAACCATAGATTTGATAAAAAATACGGGGATAAATATTCTTCATATTAACCATAAAGTAAAACGCTTAGATAACTTAGAAGCCTTGGAAATAAAAATAAATCCCTTAAAAATAATGAATCTATTATCAACAAACAAAAATTTTGTCAGCCTAACAGCCCAATCATGGAAATATGTTCCTCTACCCACCCACTCTTCATTAATACCTAGCAACGTTTTTTTCTAGGTACTAAATAAAACTTATTTTAACTATATTACCCACGCACAGGCTGCGCCATAGTGGGTTCCCACATTATGATTTTCAAAATATGTAAATAAAAATTGTAAAATATGGGAAAAATAAAGGAATTTAAAAAAAAAAAAAAAAACGGCCCTACCTCTTACCTTAGTAATAATACATTGTTCCCACCCACTATTTTGTAATTGTCAAATCAGTATACGTTTGCCCTGAAGAAGGAACGGTCGTTCCGAAACCGGTCGACTTTAAACAAATATACAAGTATTAGTAGACGACCTCCGTAGTCCAGTGGCTAAGACTCTTGACTCACATTCCGGAGGTCGCGGGTTCGAACCCGGCATGCGCAAACAAATTTTATTTGATTAATTTGTGTTATTTCACAATTAATTCATTTAAAATAATATATAGTATATTTGCGGCATGTTCCAGAGTGGAAGATACTATTAGTATCGCCCTGGTGTAAGACCACCATTCAGAATTGAAACGTTGCTTGAAAATGGCTTTAGCCGTGTTTAGTGACCAGATCTGAATAGCCAGGTACTTCCCAACCTTCCTCTTCCCCACCTCCTTCCCCTCCTCACTACCTTCAGCCTCACAACATACCCCAATTGGGGATGCCATAGTCTCACTGGCTCCAGACGGGAGCAGTTGAGATTCTTGTGCGGTTTTCACTGTAAAAAAAAAAAAAAAAAAAAAAAAAAAAAAAAAAAAAAAAAAAAAAAAAAAAAAAAAAAAAAAAAAAAAAAAAAAAAAAAAAACAAGTGGTTTAAACAAAGTAACATTGTTTCATTTATCTAATAAAATTATATCCATATGCGGATGAAACTCGACTTATGAAAAATTATGAGTATTCAACAAAGTTATTGCAAAATTAAGACTGATTTTTGTATTAATTTTCATTTTATGTACGCCATTTTTGCAATCAACCACTAATTTTTTGCAAACTGTGCGCATTCTACGTAATAATATAATAACACGATAATATAACGGTTTTTTAAATATTTTTATTTATTAATTTCTATTTTAGTTATTTGTACATTTAAGTTTACAAATTGCTAATTAATTATAATATTTCATATTGCAACCTATATTTTATATGGTGACCCGACAATTCGTCCTGCGACAATTCATCCGGCGACAGTTCATCCTGCGACAGTTCATCCGGCCGACAGTTCATCCTGCCGACAGTTCATCCTGCCGACAGTTCATCCCGCCGACAATTCATCCGGCCACAATTCATCCTGCCTGATCATTTAGAAGATTTTTATTAAGTAAGTATGCAAAGAGGATATACGGACGTACAACCAAAATCGATATATATATATATATATTTTTTACATTAACTCCACACAGGAAATTATTTTCCTCAGGGCCTATACAACTAAAATCGATATACTTATATCTGAAGGCATCTTGAGTGGAAATCCGCTGTAAAAATATTTTTACTAACAATAATTTCTACTCTCCGAAGAAGCATGCGTGAATAACAAAATACTTATACTTTTAGGTTAGGTTAGGTTAGGTTGAATTGTCAGGATGAATTGTCGCCGGATGAATTGTCGGCGGGATGAACTGTCGGCAGGATGAACTGTCGGCAGGATGAAATGTCAGCCGGATGAACTGTCGCAGGATGAACTGTCGCCGGATGAATTGTCGCAGGATGAACTGTCATGGAACCATTTTATATAGTTTTATGAAGTTCTTACAATACATCTTGAACTTTCTAAGTGGTGCGGACCTTGAAGTTTCTAGTAGCGTGTTATAAAACTTCATCCCTTTGTTCAGTAAACTGTTCTGCGTATTCGCTTTGTACTGTTTTTGAAGCCTAATTTCCTTGCACGTCCTTGTGTTGTCTGTGAATGTGTCTAATTGAATATAATTTTATTTGAGAAGTATTTTGGTAAAATGTTGTTTATTATTGTAACAGACGCATTGATGCATTAGATCTTGTTTACGTGAAACTTTTGCAGCTGGTCGTCACACCTGTTCCTTCAGAATATTACTGCCTACAAGAGAACAATAAACAACTAATGGACAAGTCGATTCTTGCAAAATACCTTGCATTATCACAAACCACAGTTGCGAAATGCGGTCAACCAATGCAAGAAAAACACTTCGTGTCTAAACTAATTTGTTTACGTGAAAAATCACAGCTGGCCGCCGCACGTGTCCCTTCAAAACATTATCGCCTACTACCTATTCAGAAAAAAGTAAACAATATATTAATCAAGTCGATTCTTGCAAAATGTTGCACAAAAGGCTGCACGTATTGTTCAAGCACTAAAACACTTAGCAACCAAAACGCCTTGCATTATATTGATGAATAAATCCTGCATTTTAAGCAGGTGCGTTCGTCCGCCTGGGGAAATCAGGTCAACTCAGGCAAGAAAACAATACACATGTCCAAACCAGTTTGTTATTCAAACCTGCCTCAAACACCTGGGGTAATTAAGATAAACAACAGATGCAGAAATGCAAAACATGTTTACGTTTTCCTTCAAAACAGGTGTACGTAAAATTTAGTATAAAAACCATCTGAAAATAAATATTTCATGTCATTACCCGAAAGATCTTCGAGTCTTTATTTATAAACCATCTCCCGAAACTGAAGTGACGATTGGAGTCCAGCGCCCTATTGTTTATAGTATTTGTATGGAACAGAAAAGTGGTCTCATACAATTATTATTTGTATTTAATTAAATGAGGACAATATTAGCGAAACTCAATCGAAAATCTGAGGGAGAAAAATCAGAAAAGATATTGGCTCCGCTGGTTCAAGTCCGAGCGTAGCCAATATCTTTTCTGATTTTTCTGTCTCAGATTGTCGATTGAGTTTCACTAATATTGTCTTCATTTAATTAAATATTATAATTTGGGATTTTACTCAAAAAGTTTAAAAAATTAAAATAAATATTATTTTTTGTATAAATATCACCGTATTCAAGTTCAGCATCTGTTTCACGGTTAGCCAATTCAGTTCCTTTAACATTTTATTTACTTTTGGAAATCTATTTCACTGAAGTGTTATTCTCATGCCCTGTTTTGGAGAATTTGAAACTTATTTTGTTCTCGTTCGTTACACAGGAAAAGAATAGTAGAGCAAAAGTTAAAATGTGGAGCAATAAAATCGATCTGTAGATAGTGATTACAGTTCTGAATGTTAGTTTTGAATTTAATGTTTCATATAATTTCCAAGGACTCCAGGATTCTAGCCGATTTGATCGGAACCTCCGCTTGCGGCCGCTATATCTATATGTATATTATATACGTAGATGTTCAAATCAAATTTTCAATTCAAATTTTATTTCCTTGTTCAAATGTACTTTTCCATGAAACAAAAATTTCGTGAAGGAAAAAAAATTATATCTTTTAAAATAAAGCATTGAAAATACACTCGGCTGGCACCGACTCCCCACTCAACATACTTTCAACTGGAGTTTTTGAACCTAGAGATTCTTACAAATGTATCATGCTTTATTGTTCGAGTTAATTTTATTTCTATTCGCTACGTTTTCTATCCTAAGTCAAAAGGTTTTTGAAGTGAAACTTCTTTAGCACCGTTGTGATTTGAAATTTGATGAAACGGAAACGAGTGACACTAAAAAAAGACAAAAACATACATCTATAGGATTTAGCCTGCGAGAGAGTGAGAAATTAAAGCTTACCTACGTACAGGACGTACGAAGCGTTGCGCTCTATCAAGCTGCGCGTATTGGCGGTTTTGATAAATTTTGATTATGAGCTGACATTTCAAGGCTCCCGTTGGTTGAAATTATGTGGGTGAAGGTTTCACTTCTACCGCGTGTGAACTGCACTCGATTTTTATTTTTTTTAATTAGTGTTAAATAGTTCATTCAGACTTACCGACCAGAATGATCGGGATCTCCCCATAATCCATTTTAATTTGGGGATACCATTTCCAAGTCACATTCTCGAATGCTCTTTGTCTGAAAAAAATGTTTTTTGGTTGTTTAAATTGTTGACAATATTTCAAAATCGTTTTGGTGTCAAGGTTTTGTTTACTCGCAATCAAATGCAAAAAGATTAATTACAATTTAATATATTAATTTACGCACACACATATATACAATCATTTTGGTGTCAAGGTTTTGTTTACTCGCAATCAAATGCAAAAAGATTAATTACAATTTAATATATTAATTTACGCACACACATATATACATATATGTGTGTGTGCGTAAATTAATATATTAAATTGTAATTAATCTTTTTGCATTTGATTGCGAGTAAACAAAACCTTGACACCAAAACGATTTTGAAATATTGTCAACAATATATACATATATGTGTGTGCTTAAATATGTATGAGCGTGTGTATATGAATGTATGTGTGTATGTATATAAGTGTATGTATGAATGTATATGTGTGTATGTGTATAAATCAGAGGCGGTCGTGAGTTTTCAGTGAGCAAGAGCGCTAATATTGAAAAGTATGACGATATTTACGCTGTTGTAGCTGAAAATGATTTTTTTTTTTTTAATTTCAACTTTTTGTATGAAGATCTTTAGGCTTCTTTCAGTCAAGGGATGCGCCGCATCCACATAGTGGAAGATCACAAAAAGTTGAAATTAAAAAAAAATCAACAACATCAGTAATGCCGTATTTTTTCAAACTTGGCATTCCTGCTCACTGAAAACTCTCGGACCGCCACTGGTATGAATACGTATATGTATGCATAAGGGAATTCATACATAAATATGTTTATATTTTTATAAAATAATCACAGAAAATCAATCACATTATAATATATATCACCATACCATATATAAATATATATATTTTTTTAAATTTTAACTGTAACTGTTTTATATCCAAATACTGTAATACCCACGCACAGGTTTCGTCTTTGTGGGTATTTTTTGTTACTTTCTTATATAATGTTATTTTGTTTGTACCTGTTTGTATAAGTATCAAAAAAACTTTTCCATTAAAAAAAATACGAAATCAGAGAAAAACATAGAAAAATAATAGGGACAAGTTAAGCCAAGATTTAGCCTGAGGTCAAAATAGTTATAAAAATCTTCAATTGTTTAGAGCCCTACTTAAATCATTTAGATTTATACCAAAAAATTAACGTCGTGACTTGAGTTGATCAGTCTACACCTACACAATTTTGATAGTAGTTAATAATATCCATAATTAGTCGAGTCTTATTGAGTAAGTAAGAGCAGTTAATTATTTCTGAGACTACGGGAAAGTATATTCAAAATTTGAATTTGAATTTTCATTTTTATTTCTACTTTTCTTTAAAATATAATCTTTTTTTTTCTCTTTAGTTTTAAGTATTTCTTAATATTTTTTGAAATGTTAAAATATTAAATGTACGACTACCACAACACGGGCTTAGCCTAGTGTGGTAGCCAAAAAAAACAAATATCTGTTACTAATAAAAAATGTATGAAATAAAATAAAAAAAATAAATAAATAAAATAAATATTGAAAGGGATGAGTTGTAGTAATGAAAGTGAATCAATAATACAGTTGATAATTTTGAAGAAACAAATGAGATCAAAATTTTTCCCGGGTGTCACCTCCATCGGGTGGCACTCGGGGTGGGCCCCTCCTACCACCCCTCCTAGCTACGCCACTGGGACTACTACACCATATAACCTAACCTAGCCCAACCAAACCTAACCTAACCCAAACTAATCCTCTGTCTCAGTTTGGTGCTATGGCACCGAAACAAAATCAGAAAAAAATACAAGCGTTCACGGCACGCGTTGCAATCAATCTAATATCATACGCTGATGATACAGCAATTTTAGCTGAGGGATTAATATGGAATGATACTCTTATATCTTTAAAAAATATGTTATGACTAAATCTCTTCATAAGTTGAATTCTTAAGTTTGTAGTAAGGATTTTTTTTAATAGTTCTTAAGTTATTAACAAGTTTTCTTCTCCTAAACACATGCATTTACTTTATTAGTAGAGTGTATGAAATATGCAATCTATATTATGTTTTTTTGTGTAAATATAAAATAAATAAATTTAAAAAAAAATGTAGTTTTTGTACCATTAAATTTAATAAATAAAAAAATACATATACTCGTATATAACTCTCTTGATCTTTCCGGGACTCGGTTCTGAGTTTTAGCGGGACGCACACTTTTATATACTTTCTTTTATAATATTACTAGCTGGTTCCCGGCATGCGTTACCATGCCATTTAATAAATAAATGATTTTCCCTGCGTGTCCTTTCCCATTTACCCGTTTCCCTTCCGCCTCCCCTTCGTCTCCCGCGTTCCCTTCCCTTCTAGCGTTTCCACTCCGCCTCCTCCACCTTCCCTCTCCACACTTCACTCCCCCTTCCCCCGTCCGCGAATCCCCTTCTCGGGTTCCCCTCCTCCCTCCCATGAACCGCCTACCCGAGTTCCCCTCCCCCTCCCGCGTTCCTTATATTCAGTCCGGTACATTCAGTTTTCAAACAGCTCGCGTGCCACCTATTGCATTTTTTAATACAAATTTCATAATGCCAGAGTTCACCAGTAGTTTTATACAAACCTTGTCCTGACAATAACGAACACAAAAAAAAAGAATTATACAATTTGGTGCAGTCGTTCGGAAGTTATGCGCGTACATACATTTCGGCTATTCATTTTTATTTATGTAGATAGATAGATATTGATTACATTTTTATGTTCCCGAAAAGAAAGGTTATTTTTCTAGAAAGACACCAAGGTCTTTAATAGATTACCAGTTGTTGTGCAAATATCACTTAGTTTGTATTTGAAAACAATTTTTTTTTTGTTCAAGTAGAAGAAATTTGATATGAAATTAATCGTTGGTTCTATTTTACTACAATACTTGCAGGACACAAACTTAATGGTTCATAGACGACGATCTCACTTGAAAACAAGAATCTTACGACATGAGGTTGAAGAAAATGATGGCCACATCTCTTGCCGGGTTTCTCCGGTATTCAACTCCAAGATCGACTGTAACTCCGTCCACTTTCATCCGGCCCGCGTAGTCCGGACATCCTAGACTGAAAGAAAACGAGACATTTATTTGTAATATTAACGCCTTTCGGCTTTTACATAATATAACATAGTGTGTAGCAACAACATGAAAAATAAATCTAAGTATATTAAGTTTGTAAAACAGAAATAAATAGTTGAGAAAGACATATATAGATATTTAGATAACAAAATGAAAATAAATGCAACGATATTTAAATATTACAATAATGTAACAATGAAAAAATACATTTGTATATAATACATGCAAATAACTTATCAGGGGATAAATGATTTATTATTTCATACTTTTTATCAGCGACACATTCCATAAATCTATCTGCGAAAACATATTGCCTAAGTTTTGTATTCTGTGAAGTGGTATATTGAAATGGGGCATGGTTGTAGTATTGCCACAATAAAACGTTAGTACTGACCTTGTGTTTCTGGCTGGCACATTAAAAGAAATTAAAATAAAACAAAACAATGTGCAACTTTTAACCAACGAATTTTATTTTTACATTGACTCCACACATATATTATTATGCCCCGAGAAAAATAATTCCCCTCAGGGCGGTCAGAAACTATGGTTTCATAGAGTTGTGCATTTCAATTATTATTTTACGGTTTATTTTTAGATTTGAATATATACTGTAGTTCAATGCTTAGATCATCTCGGATCGTCGAGTTTCTTATATGATCCCATTTCGTAACCCTTGCCACTCCTCTCAAGTACCTCATTTCGGCAGCTTGGATTCTAGAGCGTGTTTGTTCGTTTAGCATCCATATCTGATGGCCGTAAGTGAGAGTCGGACGGTATACCGTATAAAACACTGCCATCTTTGTCTTGATGCTGAGCTCGGCTTTCCTTTTCACTGCGACTCTTCATAGAAAAATCGCAATTACGGTGGCTTCGCCATGTACTAAGAATGCCTGATGACCGAATTCCGAGGAAGATACTGAGTGCGATTCCAGAGGGTAGACGTCCAGTGGGCCGCCCCAGACAGTTGGGCGAGGCAACTCCAGAAACTGTGTGAGGAGAGGATGGGACTGCCATGGACGGAGGCCGAACAAAAAGCGCAAGACAGGGACGTACGGATGAGCCTTGTCGATGCAATTCTAAATGATTTAGTTGATAGTCCGATATTGCTAGAATTGATAAGTTTCCGGATTCCACTACGTAATACCAGAAGTCAGGATTTATTTCAGTGCAGAAATTCTGGAACTAACTACCATATGTATTCCTCTTGGCCCAGAATACTAATGGAGATAAATAGTTATACCAAGTCAGTGGACATCTTCAATTTATCTTTAAACAAATACAAAATACTGTTACTGAGGCAGTTCAGTTATGTACAATAAATACTATATATTGCGTTGCAAAAACCTATTATAATTCTTTCTTAAAGAAATAGTATTTATATATTATTTAATCATAGTGTAATTTGTAAATTTCATACTTATGTAAAAGCCCCGTAAAAGGGCGTAAATAAATAAATGGGTCCCCGACCCGAATTCAATGGGAAGAAGGAGAAGATGATGATGAAAATATACTGTGTCTCTTTCTAACACCGTTTAGATTATATTTTTAACCATGATAGTAAGGGAGACACAACGATTTCTATAAGACCTATATGAGTTGTTTCGAAAACCGAACAAAATAGCCTGAGGGGTTAAATGCCATTAGGGTACTGTTGCTAGGGTAAGCATTGGGCCTCCCTCAGTTTTATTGGCATCTGCCTTTGTGATACTCTTATGTGGTGTCACATTAGAAAAAAAAATCAAAAAATTAAAAAAAATTAAAGTGCGTAATTCACACGTGATAGAAGTGAATCTAGAAAGTAGCTTTTTGCCTGTTTATTTTAAAGAGTTTTGAATATTGGATATTGATTTACAAAAACAAAAATGTTTTTTAGGTTTTCTTAGGATTCGAACCTTCGTCCGCAGGATTTCTCTGGACGCTGAGATTGCGACGCACTTTACCACTGCGCTATGGAACGCGCTCAGTAAGGCGCGAATTTCACATTATATTCCAATGACTCTTAAAAAAACAAAGGGGCCAATAAGCGCAAACCTATCGTCGTTTCCGTTTTATATTTCAACCAATAGTAGCCTTGAGCGCAGTTCGATGCTTCGTAGGTGCCATAGTGCGTCATTTCCGTTTCAATCGAATTTCAAATCACTCTAAAGGGGCTCAGGAAGTTTCACTTAAAAAAAAAACCTACCGCATACGAAGACGCCGAGGAATATCCATGGCCAAAGAACTCAGGAGCGTCATTTTATCCCAAGGGTAATCAGTCGCCAGCACGATAAGTATATCCCTGGATGACATCCAAAGAAAAGAAAAAAAAACTCGTGAAAACATTGATAACTTTTTCAATTCAGGAGACGGGTATGGGTACCGCCGCCCCGGGAACCATTTATTGTATATCCAACACCCCTGCCACAGGTCACTCCAAGTGGTTCGCAGGGATGCCCGGGTTCATGGGGTGAGGTTTGTCCGGGTCTTGGTGGCGAGTGCGTCTGCTCATCAGCTGCATGGCAGGCCGAATCGGGAAAGAATGGTTGAGGGACTCTTCTTGACTTCTCCAACCGTACTCTCTCAGAACTTCGCTGTGCACCGCAGTGGGAGGGTATTAATTTTTTTTTACATTAACTCCACACAAGTGACCCTGAGGAAAATAATTTCCCTCAGGGCCTATGTCATCTGAGATGCTCTGTGGAATGTCTTTTTGAGGAGAGGAAGGAATGAACGTTGTTCTTGAAGAGACCCATATTGTAGGAAGGAGGAAACACAGAGGCTGGCAAATCATTCCACAGCCGAGCTGTTGAACACAAGAACGAGTCAAAGAAGCAACCTGTTCTCATGTGACAAATGTCAACCGTGTACATATGTAGGGCACGCGTTTGGCGTGTTTCCCGACTATGAACCGGTGCCGAGGGGATTGATGACGCTATTTCCTCGGAGCATCTTCCATTATAATACCGGTAGAATAAGGATAACAATTAAAGGTAATAATTAAAAAAAACATAGACTTACTGATACAGACCAAATATTCAACCGTTGTGATATACTAGACATACGACAATTATACGTTAAATCGCTACTAAATTACATTTTTGACCAAAAAAACAACCTTCAACAAACACAAAATATCACAAACAGACCAGTTAGACAAGCATAAAAAGAAAACTTAAAAACTCCGACGGTAAATACAAGCTTTGGACAAAGACACTACCAATATCACGTTATAAAAGCATTCAACAGTCTGGAAACCACTGGAAAATAAAATTGAGGAAAACAAAATTAAATTCCGACAAAAATTACAAAATGAATTAAAGACCAAAATAGACAATACTACCAAAATATCATAGCATAAAATAAAATAAAAAACACACATAACCAATATAAAATACAATCATCCACAAACACACAACACTTATTAATAATATAATTTTTAACCTTATATAATAGATATTATTTATTTTTAAATTTACGTTAATTATAAATCTCTACTTTTTAAGTTTAATTTATCTTAATCGTATGTTTTTTATTTACTTTTTCCGTTTTTTCACCAATATTACATATATATATAGAGGCGGACTAAAGTTATTTAAATATATTTCATTTGTGTAGGGGCGTGTAAATAGCCCCTGACACGAGGGAGTTACTACCCTATGTAAATTAACGAAAATTGAATTCTTCCCTATGTGACACAAAAACAGTTGACCCAGCAATTCCAACCAAAGTGAAACAAAACAATACTCACTCAGAGAATGCAGCTCATTGGCGATGTCCAACACAAAAGACACTTCTTTTCATTAAAAAAATATCAAGGCGGTATTGCATAATCTTAACAGATGTTTCGCACAGCAAGGAAGTTTCAACAATGAATAAATTTGCATATTAATGATACGTGCCAAATTTTGTACAACAATAATTCAAGTATTAGATGAATTATTCTTATGACTGACCAGGAGAGACATCTCTTGGCCTTTTACTGACACTCCCGTCAGAAGTAATTGCCTGATTCACAAAGGTAAGGAAACGCATGAATATACTGCATCTCAAGCCACATAGGTAAATTCAATACAATACAAAAACCATAGATGGCGCCCTCATGGTCTCATAGCATAAATTATTAATTGATTAAGAAAATGGATACAAATATATTTATGGCGCGTATCCATATTCCCCGCCTTGGAAGTTCGTAGAGCTTACAAAAGAAAGAGTATAAAAATACAAATGAAACAAGAAATGAAATAGAAATAAAGTGACTGTATTCACCGGTAATATTAAGGAATGACACGCATTGGAAATTCGCAGAATCTCACAAAATAAAGAAAAATAACTAAAAAATACAATGTAATAAAGTTCAATTGACCAAGATAACGGATATTAAGTAATGCCATGTCTGGGTCAGAGATCATTGAAACAATGACTAAAAAACAAAAAATAAATAAATAAAAATAGATAAAATATAAAATTATTGCGTTGGAATGGGATATAATTTGACAACCGGACGTTTAAAAGAACCAAATCGTGTCTTTACCGTCGCAACGCGAACAATTTTATCCATACCAGAATTAACCATTCTCTGAATACAAGAATGACACACATGGCCACGCCGAGAAATAAAACGGCTGAAAGCATTTGAAGTTAGGTCAAAGACCAACTCAATATGAATGGCCTTGGTTACAAGGCACACAAAAAAATATATATATGCCTTTTGTGAAAGTTGTCCTCTCAGACGAGCAAGCGTGATACAGAGGGGACCTGCGTAATCTACACTGGTGTGAACGAAAGCCCTTGCTTCTACAACACGACATGAAGGTAAAGCTGCCATTTTCAGTGTAGGATGCGATGGATTTAAGCGGAAGCAGCAATTGCATTTCCGCACATAGGTAAATTCAATACAATACAAAAACCATAGATGGCGCCCTCATGGTCTCATAGCATAAATTATTAATTGATTAAGAAAATGGATACAAATATATTTATGGCGCGTATCCAATTTGTCTTGTATGTCGTTTTTAGCGTCTTCGCTAGGGTTTTCTCATTGACCTCTTTAAGCCATATTTTTATTCTTGATTTGTATTCAATTGGATTTTTTATTAGTTTTATGTCTTGGGGAAGTATGTTATGAAGTTTTGTTGCAAAGTATGTATAGTTTCTTTGTCCAAATGTGGTTTTATAACTTGGAATATTTTTTATATCATTTTTATTCGATCTAGTGTTATGCATACGGCCTACGGTCTAGTAGAGGATTCATTATTTTTGAAGAGCTTCCATAATATATTTTTGGCATATATTTGCTGTACATTTGGTACGTCAAAGTTATTGAAAATTTCAATTGAAAGCGTTCTAATTGGTACTTTCAATATGGTCTTTATGATTCCTTTTTGAATAGTATTCAGGTTGTGTAGGTACGTATGTGTAGCAGATCCCCATCATATGATTCCATATTCAATTCGAGAATGACATAACCCGTAGTAAACCTTTTTCATATCCTTTTTATTTAACACATTTCTTAAATTTTTAAAAAAATATATAAGGCTAGTGAGTTTTTCCGTAATACGTTTGATGTGTAGGTCCCATCTAAGATTTTCGTCAATTATTACTCCGAGATATTTAATGTTTTGTGTTTTTTCGATAGTAGGGCAGTAACATTGTGTATTATTTCCATGGCATTCATATAATTTTAGTTCTAGTGATTTTATTGGTTGGCCCCTTGAGTTCATTGAAAATGTTATATTTTTTTTTTTTTTTTTATATTTATTGAAACATTTATTATAATTACAATTTTACAACAAATATATATATTTTTTTACAGGTATTTTTTTTACTACCCTTCCATTTAAAGCATTTGCTTGTGTATGGAAGGGGAGTGTACATAATGCTATTAGTTATTAGTTATAAGTTAGTACTTAATAGTATATAGTCTTGGCGCTCTCGAAGCTTGCCGGTTGCTTTTTCTTTCGCTCCTAGTTTTTTGTTGAAAATATTGTGAAGTCCTTATTTTTTTCGTAGTCAAAATATCTTGAAATAACCGTAATAATGTCTAATTTAAGTGTACAAAATCAAAATAATTTTAGTGTGACAGCTTCTAGCTTTATTTAACTTTTAATAAAATAACGGATATCTTATTTTAAAACTCTTACGCTGTTTCTAAAATGCCGTCAATCGGATGGTCAGTTGGGACACATAAAATAACACATGTGCATTCTGCAAGTGGCTAGACCCAACGGCTTACCCAAGTGTTCACTTCTAGTGCGGTGATTTATGATGTTTATTTTGTGATGCAATGCATATTGAAAATACTACCATTGTCTACAATCAGGCAACACTTTTAAGTTTTAAAAATAAAAATGTTTTATTGCACCCTTTGATTGTTGAAAAAATAAATGTGTATAACCTTGTGCGTGACCCGAACATTAAAACTCGATATCGAGGTTGCCGGGGTGGTCAAAACAAGAAAAAATATCCGCCTAGGATATACCAAGCCTCTCAAAGTATTACTGACTGTAATAAATGTTACTCTCTGGTGGAACAGGATATTCAAGCGGTCATACCTACTGACGAACGGAGCAGCCTAGCTGATAAATGCACCAACTTGAATGTAATACGATCAGAGCGACACGCCAACTTCAGAAGCAGACGACTTGGGGTAGGTTCCTGGAACGCACGATCCCTTACGAACAAGTTAGAAGAGGTGGACGATGTTTTTAGAGAACAAAATCTGCAGATACTCACCGTTACAGAAAGCTGGCATGAAAACGGCGAGTCATATTCAATCAAGAGGCTTCAAGCTCTAGGATATGTTGTTCTTGAGGAGGCTAGACCTAGAGCCACGGAACACGCTCATAACATCTCACACGTGAATCACGGGGGTGTTGTGATTATAGCCCGACAAGGACTGCGGCTTACCAGAGTGGCAAACGGCACATTCAGCACATTTGAGTATATTGGATGTCGCGTTTCTTCCGCTGGATCGTCGTTTACATTGCTAACGCTGTACCGACCCGGTTCGAAACCTATTTGTGTAGAATTTTTTAGGGAGTTTTCGTGTTTTTTGGAATGGGCAGTGGGACTTTCCGAAACTCTCTTCATAACAGGTGATGTAAATATTCATATCGAGCGTGAGACGTCACCCAATGCCGTTAAATTCATTGACTTATTGGATAGCTTTGGACTCCGTCAATGGGTCGATGCACCAACTCATGATGCTGGTGGAGCCATAGACATTTTTGTATCCAAGTGCAATGGCCCATCGTTGATAGCAAAAGTCTATGACATAGGTTTGTCAGATCATCGTCTTATCCGAACTGAAGTCGAATTCAACCCACCGAAACTGCCATACAAAACAATCGAATCGAGGGAGTGGCGTAAATTCGATTTCGACAACTTCCTTGAAGAACTTAAAAATTCTACCTTATGCATAGAAAGCGCTGGGAAATTAACCCTAGAGTGGGCGCGTCTTTCCATAAAACGTCAGTGGGCGCGTGGGGAGCATTTTGCCGCTCATTTTCGTGGAAAATTTTAAAAAGGAATAATGCAATTTAATTAATTTCTTTTCTTAGGATTAAAGTAAAACACTAATAAGGTATGACAAATTAACATATTTATTGAACTCTGTTGAAGGAACTTTGGTTTACAATCGACTTTACAAAATTTAACATTTAAATTAACTTTTTTAGTTATCCTACATTATCCTTCTTTAATATTTATTAAAAATGGAAAAAAAAAACAATATTAAATATTTTCCAAATCTGAGGATATGCTTTGGCGAAACAGTCTTCATATAAGTATGTGCAATGTTCATTGCACAGTAATTTTGAGCATCTGCAACACCCTTTTTTCGTGCGCCTATTTTTCTTTGATGGACATATACTGCATTTGCCTTCCTTCTTTGAAGATGATGCTTGTTCAATAGGAACAAAGCGAGCAATTTGGTTCCTCAGAGGAATATTTAAGGTACCTACAGAAGACCTTGCGGTCATATATGTCTTAACCAGGACCATCGCAATCTCCCGCAAGTACTGTCGGCGTAGCATCAAGTGTACAGTATTGGCTTTGTAAATTATTTGGCTGTTTATACCGGCAATATTCATCTTTGAAAACAAACAACCTCATTGGCCATCTGCGAGTTATTCTACCAACAGAATAGTCTTCTTTCATTTGGTCCACGACATCAACACCACCTTTGGTTTCATTATAAAATGTAATCATTTCAGACTTTGCAGCAGGTCCGTTTACAACTACATTTACTGGTACATTTCAACTATGTAAATAAACAAATCTTATTTACTTTAAGCATAATGAAATGTCCAATTGCTATAAACTTGCGTTTATAATGATACGTAATAGAACATTCACTTTTTCATTCTACCAACAATACTGTAATTTAGTGGTGAACTAAGAGTGTCAAACTACTTATTAGTTTCTTTATTTAGAAGTACCTACCTTATACACAAGTAATTCTTACATTAAACTACAAGTATCACTTGTATTTTTCATAGTAAGTGAATAGTTTTCTTTTTGAGAACAAAAAAAATTAAATCGTAAATAATATACAGCACAATTTTTACTTACGTGAGTAGGCGCGCAGTGAGCAAATTGCCGCCGGACGACACTCGATGGTAACAACCTCCTTCTCAAGCGGCTCCCCGCGCATTGACGGTGCCCAGTCTTTTGCCACGGGTTGCGAACGAAAGTGGGGGCAGCTACTAAAAAGCGCAAAGTTTTAGCGCAGTAGATTTAAGAATTGTTAACGTTTTTTTGCAGAGGGCGGCAAAATGCTCATAGCGCGCCCACTCTAGGGTTAAGACACCGACAGAACTCGTCGAGGAGTATAACAAAATTTTATCAGGATTACTAACTAAATATGCTCCAACCACCTCGAAAATACGGAAAGTTCGAAAATCTGATGGCTGGTTCGACGAAGAGTGTCGGAATCAAAAGAGGCTTATGCGGAAACTAGAAAGGTCATACCGAAGAAACCCCGAAGTTACTCCACGAGACGAGTGGATTAATGCTCAAAAAGAGTACAGGACGAGAATAAGTGCAAAAAGATCTGAATACTGGATCAATAAAATTGACTCCGAGCGGACAAATCCACGACGTCTCTGGAACTCCGTTAAAACTGTCCTTGCTAATATTACCGTGCAAACCTCTACAGACATTACTCCGCAGGCCTTTTCTAAGTTTTTCTATGAAAAAATAGAATCCATACGCGCCTCCACATCTTCTGCACCCCCGCCAATATTTACAGCCAATTCCAAAGGGACACTGCCATCCTTCAAACCTACAACGCTAGAAGAAGTAGGAAAGTTAATCCTTAGTTCACCAAATAAACAATGTGTTCTCGATCCCATCCCAATGTGGCTTCTAAAGAAATGTTGCAACGTGTTGGCCCCCTTCCTGGTTCACGTGTTTAACAAGTCGCTAAGCACATGTGACTTCCCGGAACCACTTAAATCTGCGGTGGTTACCCCAATCATTAAAAAACCGCAGCTTGATGCCGAAAACTTGGGTAATTATCGACCTGTGTCAAATCTGCCTTTCGTAGCAAAACTACTTGAAAAAATTGCTGCTTCTCAAATAACCTCCCACTTAAATCTGAATAAATTATTTACTGATCATCAATCCGCATATAGAAGGTTCCACTCAACAGAAACCGGATTACTTCGTGTCCTGTCAGATATTACCCTTGCCATAGAGTCAGGTAAGTTAGCACTTCTTTCACTTTTAGACATGAGCGCCGCATTTGACACCATTGACCACGACTTTCTCATTAAGAGACTAGAAGTAACATTTGGTTTACATTCTAACGTAAAAAAATGGCTGCAATCCTACCTATCCAATCGCTCACAAGCAGTGAAGGTTGGAAATAATCAGTCCAACTTCACAAAACTCTCTTCAGGGGTACCTCAGGGATCCGTTTTGGGTCCACTTCTCTTTATTCTCTTCACAAATGATGTCGCAAAAATTATCGAGTCATTTGGTCTCCTATCTCACTGTTATGCTGACGATCAGCAAGTCTACTTTTATTGCACACCAAATGAGATCACCAGCCTTAAAATTCGCACAGCTCAGTGTCTGGAAGCTATCAGTCTCTGGATGTCCTCAAACAAACTAAAGTTGAATCCTTCAAAGACCGAGTTTTTGTGGGCAGCCACAAATAGACGTCAACATTTAATAGACAACTTACCAATTACTGTTTCTGGCAATGACGTTATTTCGAAGACAACCGTCAAACTTTTGGGAGTTCATCTGGATTCAGATCTCTCGTTAAAAAGTCAGGTGAATAGGACCGTTAGCACGGGATTCTTTTACCTAAGACAACTCAAGTCAGTTCGTAGAAATCTTTCAACAGAAGCAATTAAGCTTCTTGTTAACTCATATGTAGTATCACGTCTTGATTACTGCAATGGCATCTATGCAAGTCTTCCTAGATGCCAAACTGATAAACTACAATCAGTGTTCAATGCCGCAGCACTACTTATCACTGGGGTACCCAAATTTTCGCACATTTCGGAACACCTCCGAAATCTTCACTGGCTGAAGTGTCCTGAAAGGATTCAATACAAACTATGCTGGATAGTGGTTAAAGCTATCAATGAAATGGCTCCACCCTATATATCTGAATTGTGCATTCCTGAAAATATTGGTCTAAGACAGTCAACTCTTAGATCAGCATCGTCTTCTGCAATCGGAAGGTTAAAAGTACCTAAGCGAAATCCGAACACTAAGTTTGGTGATCGTGCATTCGGAGTATCTGGCCCGGAGGCTTGGAACAAACTTTCCATGGAGCTGAGATGCATAACCAACCCAGCGGAATTTAGATCCAAGCTAAAAACGCATCTTTTCAGACACTCATTTCCTTAAATTCATCATTCTTTAATTGTGAATTTATAGATATATATAATAAGTGGGAGCCTAACTCCTTAATCTGTGTGTTAAGCGATGAATCATCTTAATGTGGTACGAAGATTCATTTTCATTAATTTAAGATAAGCTTGTGTATGTTCCTATAAATTCAGCTAAGATCATTTTTGCACCGATAATTCATTAAGATCATTATTTCACCCGTGTTCTATAATAGTTATATTATATAAGAACTACCTGCTTCTTCTGGCGTTAATAACATTAAAAAATAGAATATAGTATGTATAAAATTTGTATGTACCTGTGTATAAAATTTATTAATCCTCAAACTGCTTCGACTAGCAGCAATAACTTATCTATGTTACGAGTTTGTAACTTATCTATGATATAGAACTTGTTCGTTGTTTGGTTTTTAATGTTATCATTATCACTGACAACAATGGCAAATAAGTATTTTGAAATGTTGGTACTTGTGTTAGTTTTAAGTCTAACTTTAAGTCACAGTTGTAAATACGTATGTCGTTAATCCACTAGTTTTAAGTCAACTATCATAACTCTTAGTCTTAAGTCACTAGCTATAAGTCTTAGATTAAGCCACTAGTTACAAGTCTAAGATATAAGTCACTAGATATAATTACAAATCTTAGTTATACCAATTTTATTACATATTTACTTGTACTGTACAGCGCCCTTGAGGTGATTTCTCACAAAAACGGCGCTATATAAATTAGCCAAATATTATTATTATTATTATTAAATAATTAATTGTACATAAATATATGTGAGCTGCAGTATTTATTTGATAATGGTGTGATTTTTTTTTTTTAAAAGAAAGAATGTAATGAAAAACTAAGGATATTTGTAAGATTAATTGACAGTAGTTTTTTTCTTAAGAATATTTTTAAAATGTCTCTTGACAGAGAGCAGTATTCGGGTTTTATCATTAATGCTTCTGATTTCTTCTGGTAGACGATTGAAAAAAGTTCTTCCCTGGTAAGTATAATGATGCTGTGCAAAAGACGTATTTAGTTTTGGGCATAGAAAAACATGTTTAAGTCGAGTTCTGTTTTCATTTAAAAATGGATATTTATCTTTTTCCTTTATAATTTGAATCAATGAATTTTTAATATATAAATCATTAAATGTGGGTACTTGAAATTCTTCAAACAGGCGTTCTGTTGGGTAGTCTAAGGATTTTTTTAATATAATTTTAATAATTGTCCTTTGTACAATTTCTATTGGAAGAAGGTTACATTTATACGCGGATCCCCAACTAATAATAGCGTATTGTAGAGTGGATTGAACTAAGGCATAGTAGATTAAATATAGATTTTTTATCGACAGAAAATTTCTAATTCTTAAAAATATATATATTAATTTTCTGATTTTGTTTACTACTTGACATATTTGTTCCTTCCATTTCAGATTTTTGTCGATAATTACTCCGAGATATTTAATTTTATTTAATTTTATTTAATTTCATTATTCTATAATGGATAACCACAAAGTAATAGCTACATTCAAAAATATTTAATTTTATTTGTTGTTTTTAATATTGTACAGTTTGATTTGCAATAATTTTGGCTATGAATTTTAGTATTATCGTGTATGACAATGTTAAAATATTTGGGAGCATCGTTTGGATGGATTGCAAATGGAATTACAAATGTCTTTTCACTATTTAGTGATAGTAAATTAGTGTCGAAAAAATTCTTAAGCGTGTTAATGTCTTCTGTGGCCTTTAATTCTACATTTTCCCAAGTCTTTTCACTTATTATTAATACTGTATCGTCGGCGTATGATGTAATTTGACCATTTAAATGTTGAAAAAAAATATCATTTACATATATGGTAAAAAAAATGGTCCAAGCACTGTACCTTGCGGGATTCCAAAGCTTGAAATCTCTTGATCACTATTAACATGATTGATTTTTACCACTTGAGGGCGGTTTTTTAAGTAGTTTGTGATCCATTTAATCGCGTTGCCTTTTATGCCAATATCATTTAATTTTTTTAATAGCATCTCATGGGATATGCTATCGAATGCCTTTCTGAGGTCAATAAATATGCCCGCACATTTTTTACCTTTATCTAATGATTCGTAAATGTATGAAGTTACGTTAGCGATTGTATCTTGTGTGCTGAGTGATTTAATAAAACCAAACTGGTTTTTGTGTAGTATTTTATTACTATCTAGGAAATTTACCAATTGTTTTTTTACTATTATTTCAATGATCTTTCCTATGTTAGAAATTAGACAAATTGGGCGATAATTCGTTACTTGGTGTGGATCACCAGATTTGTAAATAGGTGAGATTATTGTGTTTTTGTAGTTCATTGGAAATACTCCTTTCGTTAAACTCAAGTTTATTAAATGAGTGATGGGTTTTATTAAGTAAGATTTGATAGATTTTAACATGTGTGCCGTAATAGAATCAAAACCGGGAGACGAACCTCCTTTCATATTTTTTATTATTTTTAAAATTTCACATTCTGTTGTTATTTCAAATTTTGAAAGTATATTACTGTTCTGTAGATTTTAATTTTTATGTTTTTCTGGGTTAGAAGGTTTATGAATATTTTTCGCAAGATTTTTTCCAACATTTGCAAAGAAGGAATTAAATATGTTTACACATTGTTTAGGCTGTAAATTGGCATCTATAATTTTTTTATCATGTTCGATGTACTTAATACTTTGTGTCTTTTTTGTATTGTCTATGGCCAAATTCACAGTTTTCCACATTTGTTTATGGTTATTTTCTGAAGATAATATTTTATTTTTAAAAAACTCTTCCTTACTTTTTTTAATATAAGATGTTAATTTATTTTTATATTTTTTATAATAAATATATGTTTTTTCATCATGGGGATTTTTTAAAGTTGTTTTATAAAGTTTTTCTTTGTTTCTGATAGATATTATAAGTCCTTTGGTAATCCAAGGTTTTAAACATCTTAATTTTGATTTTATGTGTATTATTATTTCAGTTGTCAAATTTTTAATGTGTTGTGACAGGATTTTTTCAAAGTTAGACGAACATATTTCGGTATCATCACTCTTTAAAACATTGTTCCAATATTCTATTTTTAGTTTTTCAGAGAGAATAGTCATGTCTAATGTTGATTTTTTGGGTAATAAATTATGTTTTTTGTGTTTAATATTATTATTATACAGAAGTAAGCATGAATGATGATCAGTTATGTTAGTTTTCCAAACAATTGATTTTAGTTTGTGAAGATCTTTAATGTTTACGTTTGCCCAAATGTGATCTAAACAAGATGGAGTATGTTCTTTTATTTCTCTAGTATTTTTATTTATGCAAGATATGAAGTTTTGTTCAGTCATACAATTGATGTATTTAGTTTTGTTATTATTTTCTATTTTTTCATTAATGTTCACATTAAAATCACCCACCACGAAGCAGAGTTTATTTTTTAATTTTAATAATATGTATTTGAGGTCATTAATAAACGTAATAATACTTGAGCCATGCGTTCTATAGATAGCTATTAAATGATATATTGATTTGCCGAGTTTGAAATGTACTTCGATGCAGTTTACCAAATGTATTGGGTGTTCTATAATGTTAACAATACTAAATTTATTATTTGCAAATATTATTATGCCCGAATTTTTGTTGATATCTACTTTGGTAGAAATATAATTGTACTCAGGTAAGTGATAAGGCGGTGACTCAGCGTTTGTGAATGTTTCAGTTAACACTATGAAGTCCGGCTTTTTAATTAAATTATTTATTTTTAGAATTAGTTCATCTAAATTTTTCTGAATGCTACGGATGTTTATGTGCATAATAATTATATCATTGATGTTTTTAGAAATAATTTTGTTACATGAATCAGTACAAATACATTCATATTCTTGAATTTTAATATTTAATTCTAATTCGCTATTTAAGAAATCATCCATTTAATTAATGTATTTGCAAAATTATATATAAGTTTTTATTCAATGTCGTAGTTTATTCTTTCTTTGGCTAATTTAAGCATGTAAGAACGGAACTTACATGTTTCGCTGTTTGTTCGGTGGTCTATTTCATTCATTTTACTGTTGAAGGAGTAAATTTCTTTCTTCTTGTTAGCTGAGTGACAGTTAGCGCATTTGGGCGGTAGTTCCAGGGATTTACACTCGGAGATGGGATGATCTTCTGAACAGTGCTTGCATGTTGGTTTATTCATTTTATTGTAGCATTTTTGTGCTGTGTGTCCGAATCTTTGACAATGGAAACATTGGGTAAGAACGTTACAATCGGTTACATATATTCTCATGAATCCTAGATGAATTTTTTTTCTATTTATAAGATGTAGTCTCAATTCTGGATTTGTTTGGAGAATTAAGTTTTTGCTGTTAGTTTTTTTGTTCATAATGATGGCTTTGACTTGTAATATATTTTTATCTTGGTATTTTTCACATATCATTTTGATGTCGTTGTTTTGTTCAATTATGTCTTCTAAGAATTCTTTTTCGGTGTAGTCTTTGTCAAGTCCTTTGAATATTACGCATGGATCCGTTTTCACAAGTATCTCCGCTATTATGGTTTTGTCGACTTCATTTATCTTATCTTTTAATTTTTTTGCCTCTTCTTTTTCTGGGCATGTTATTATAATGTTTTTTTTTGTTTTTTTAAATTCACTTACTCGAACTGCCAACTGCGATATTTTGATTTTTTGTATTTTCTCTTTTATTTTTTCAGTGTCTTCTTCTTTTAAGCTTTTTATAATCATAGGAAATCGTTTTTCTTGTGTTTGTGATATTAAGTTTTTTACTGCCAAAGAGTATGAAAATAAGTTTTTTTGTGTTTGGTTTTTTTCTTGAATTTCACATTTTTCTTGTAATTTAGCTAATTCTATTGCCATGTGGGATATCATTTCCATGATTTTATTTATTTCTTTCATCATTTTTGATTTGGTTTCTTTAGTAAGTTTATTTTCTTCTATGATTGTATGTAAGTCACTTATGTTTTGTTTCGCCTTAGTAATTGTTACGTTACAAAAGATAAATAATAGACCCCCTTATTCCTGTTGCGAGGAGCTAGTGAATTGACCCCAGTGCACTAACTCGCCGCACCGCCCCTCTCCGCCCCCCTCCCCGCACGCGCAGTCCGTGGCCCGAGGCCGAACGGCACCCGGCAGCCATTCCCCCGCTCAGGGGCGTATCACTTCGTTCAAATTTTTCAACCGTGAAAGTTACGTTTGACGTAAAAGTGCTGTCACACATAGATAAAGTTTCATAGATGGAGCTGTAAAGATAGGTTTGTAATTTTGATTTTCACCATCTCTCGCTCAGGGTTGCCAACTTAGGGGTAAAATAAGTGGGATGGGATTTTTTTACTGGTTTAATAGGTGTTTTGGGATATTTTTTGTGGTATTTTTGGGGGTTTTGTGATTCCATATATTTTTTAAAATTTTTATTACATCGTATACACGGAGCACTCGCACACTTCTTATTTGAGGATTTATTTTTATTGTACAAAAACTTGCTGCAACGACTTTTGCCTTCACAATAAGGAACTCCAGTGAAAAATATTATGGCTTTAAAAAAATATGTTCATACAGACCAATGAACGCTGATTCTGAATATATAAGTATAGAGTTCTTAAAAAATTATTAAAAAGTGCATTTTTAAACCTCTCGTCACAACACACTGTAAAGTTGGTATGTTTCTTTATACACTGTAAAGTTGGTATTACTGAATAGGTTAGTGCTGACGTCACGCGTCACCAGTCATTGTATTGAAACTTTGATTATGTAGGTATGACATAAGCCATCAGTACTAACAACATTTCATGTTATTCGTTATTTTATACTGTTTATAGATATTTAGTTGTTGTGTTTATAAGGCATCTCTTATTAGATTATCTCTATTATTGAAAATGTTAAAAAAACAACTGTACAAAAAAAATAGTAATGCTATTTCTAGGGAGAATACTTCGAAGAACGGAATTCAAAATGGCGGCAGTAGATCAGCTGATTGCCCAATCCTATACTAATTTTTCAGGAGTGATGACGACACACGATTCACCATACATCGGTGGTTTTCGGAGGGGTCTTGAAAAATTAAAACTTTAACAATTATTTTAACTATTATAACTAACTTTAAAAATAAAAATAAATGTGCAGTTATTTAAGTTAGAAGGTCATTATTTATTAAAAAGAATAAAAAAATGTACTGGAGTTCTCTATTGGAAAAATTGGTGGACTCTTGAAGTTGTAGATTTTTTTTTTTTAATTTCCGAGAACATCTGATGCAACAATTATTTTATCTATTATAACTAACTTTAAAAATAAATGTGCAGTTATTTAAGTTAGAAGGTCATTAGTCATTATTTATTAAAAAGAATAAAAAAATGTACTGGAGTTCTCTATTGGAAAAATTGGTGGACTCTTGAAGTTGTAGATTTTTTTTTTTTAATTTCCGAGAACATCTGATGAAGCTTCAATGTGTTTTGGTTTTGATTTTCTAAATATATCACAAGATCTTGAAGAAAAGGATTTTTTTTTACAGTGAATACCGCACAAGAATCTCAACTGCTCCCGTCTGAAGCCAGTGAGACTATGGCATTCCCCAAATTAGGTATGTTGTGAGGCTGAAGGTAGTGAGAAGGGGAAGGAGGTGGGGAAGAGGAGGGTTGGGAAGTACCTGGCTATTCTGATCTGGTCACCAAACACGGCTAAAGCCATTTTAAAGCAACGTTTCAATTCTGAATGGTGGTCTTACACCAGGGCGATACTGATAGTATCTTCCACTCTGGAACATGCCGCAAATATACTATATATTATTTTAAATGAATTAATTGTGAAATAACACAAATTAATCAAATAAAATTTACTTGCGCATGCCGGGTTCGAACCCCAATCTCCGGATCGTGAGTCAAGAGTCTTACCCACTGGACTACGGAGGTCGTCAGGTCATTTGATGGATGAAAATTAAAATCTCTTGATTTTATGAAACAAACAGCCCCGTATTTTGCGTATCGCTTGTGAAAGATATGTTTTATAAGGTATATAACAAATCGCGTACTGGCAACACAAAATATTTCTACTTCGAATGGCGTTTTTGACAGCATTTAACGGTCTTGGTTTTCTGCATAACAAGGTAAGATATAGCATTTTTCTGTTGAAAATAATTATTATACTGTATATAGATGTTTAATCTGATCGATAAATATGATTTCCATTCAAAAACATTGCTTTTTCATTTTGTTTTCGCTAAAAACGTTCATGATCCTGTGATGGCGCATTGGTGGATGTTTTTAATGGAGATCTTCTTGTTTTGGCCTTTTGTATTGTTTTACGTATTTTAATTTGATTCTTTCAAGATGTATTAATTTATTTTAATGTTTTCCGGTAGACTATATATAACTTATTGTTATCATTTTTATAGATGGCTGTTAGAGGTTTGTCATATGAAGAAATAACTATTGCACTGGAAGGAGACATTTCCGATGTCAAATGGGAGTCTGACGGTGAAGGTGAAGAGAGCTGGTCAGTGGAGTATCTACAAGATGACCAGGATCAGAACCAGTACCAGGACATCAACATTCAGCATTCGTCCATAAATTAATTTGAGGTTAGGTCGGTTAGGATACCTTAGTTTTTGTGTTATGTTTTATTATCAATTGTCTTATGTGTTATTTATTATCAATTGTCTTTACTGAAAATAAACATATTTAAAGATGTTCTCAGAGTGTTTCATTTGTCTAATGTAACATTTTCTGATTCCAATAATTTTGTTCTTAAATAATTTATTGGGCTAATGAAGTAGGTCGAGAGCGATTATATTGTCTATGGTAGACAAATAAGTTTCCTCTATCTTTAGTCTATTAGTGCTGGCATTGGCGCGGGCAGGTGCGGGAAGGGCGAGGGGGGCGGTCAATTATGGGCGTGGTTTGGTTAAGTTGGTGACGAAACCGCTAGGAGGAAAAAGCCCGAAGTGATCGATCTAGGGGTTAGTATATTTATGCCCCCGCTGCTCTCGGGCTAGACAACAGTGTCCTAGAGTGTCCACAGTAATTGCGCCGCGGCGCTGTGTCGAGAACCTAAAAACTCGTAATGTTTTCTATAATTGTGTATTGTGCTCGAAGAGGCTTACGCCTACCCAGTACCTGTCTGACGACTACCTATTTCCTGCTTGTGAGTACAAATGAACCTTCCTTCCCCTCTGTGTGCTAAGAACTGACATTTAAATTCACTAAATACGTGTAGAGAGTTGAGAGAAGTCCCCCCCGTTATGATAGGATTATAGAGATAGCCAAATACCCATGTGTATAGTGCCGAGGCTGGCTTTTGTATAACCCTGTTCACCTTTAAATGAATAAACCCTTTACGTGCAAAACTGTATTCTGATTGAGGAAGGAGACCTGGAGATTGTGAGGAAAGGAAGAGGAGGAGGAATTTACAAGCGAACCACAAACACTCGCCCTGGTTTTAAGAGGAACCTTGCTCGCGCCGGCTTTGCTGAGCTAGCTGTTGGTCTGTTTATTGCGTGTCCTTTCCAGGTTTTGGGTTTAGCGAATGGCCGCAAGTAGCGCCGATGCTAACATAATGAAGGCATGCGGATCAACCGCTTCCTCCATTTTCACGGATTATGAATTATTTTATTTTCGGTTAATTTATATACTTTTAAAATTTGTCCGGGTTTGAAAGTGTTATTTTATTTGATCGCCGCTCACTCGCGTCCAACACCGTTAGAGGTTGAGGTGACACATATATTTTGTTTTGCTTATATTAAGGGTAAGCGAGTTGATTTTAAGCCAATTTTGAAGTGCACTAAGCCCTTTTTCAGCCTCCTTAAATGTATCCGTCTAATTTTCTTCTTGAAATAATAAAACAGTATAATCAGCAAAACTGATTGTTTCCTTTAATGGTAAGGTTAGTTAAATCGGTGATGTAGATAATGAACAGAATCGGTCCCAGTACACTCCCTTGAGGGACGCCATAGTTTAAAGATAGAAGTTTGCTCTTTTGTTTGCCAATTTGTACTTGTTTTTCTCGCCCTGTTATATATGACTCCAATAAGTTCATTGTTGATTCGGCCATTCCAATTTTTTTTTAGTTTAGTTAGTAATATTTTATGGTCTATTGCAGTGATGGGCAAAGTACGGCCCGCGGGCCAGCTCCGTCCGGCCCGCAAAAGTCTTTAATCCGGCCCGCCGATGATCTTTCAAAATTATAAGTATACCTATCATATAATATAAATTTCGAAGGATCGTCGGCGTCAAATTATAATTATCGCGGGCTATTATAGCTAGCTGTATAAAGAAAATTATTTGAATTTGAAAAAGAAGCCAGTTCTAGACTAGCCACGTAGTTCATGTGTTGCGTTGTGATGCTAATTTGAAACTAGGTTTCAAGATTTTAAGAATATTCAGTCATCGCTTGATGATTTTTCAATGCCCTTTACGGCCCCACCCGGAGAATGTCCCTGCAGAATTGCAGTCAGAAATTGTTGAAATGCAGTGCAGCTCCCATTTAAAACAATTGTTCTTAATGCGAAAAATTAGATTTTATAGAAAACTGCCAAAAACTGAATATCCAAAGATAATTGATCACGCCAAGAAAATAATAGCGATGTTTGGGTCTTCGTATGTCGGCGAACATACTTTTTCGACCATGAAATGGCGAAAAAACTCTGTCAGAAATCAGTTAACTGATGAGCACCTTTTCTCGCTGCTAAAGTTAGGTTACTTCGTCGCAGCTCAAACCTGCATTTGAAGACATTATGGCCATTAAAAAACAATTTTAAATGTCTCACACACCAACCATAACAGGGCCTTCAAATAAAAGTTAAATAATTGTAATCTGTAACTTATATTAGCGTTTGTCTGTAAAGTTTTATAATTAAAATATAGATTTTAAAACAAAATGCATTTTGGCTATACTCCTGGCCCTCCTGAATTTTTTTTTAACTTTCTGGCCCGCCATGAAGAAAGTTTGCCCACCACTGGTCTATTGTGTCAAAAGCTTTTTGAAGATCTGTGAATAAAGCTAAACATTTTTTTCCCATCATCTATGTTTTTTATGGCCATGCTTGTTAGATTTTCTATGGCATCATTGGTGCTCAGATTTTCTCTAAAACCAATTGGCATGGTGATAGTAATTTGTTTTGTTCAAGAAATTGAACAATTTGCTTCTTCATTACAGTTTCCAAGATTTTTGAAAAAGAGCTAAGGAGACTTATGGGTCGGTAATTATATACATCCTTTTTGTTACCACTTTTATGTATGGGTACAACTGTAGCTTTTTTAAGACATGAAGGGAATACATTTGTAGATATAGACAGATTGACCAAGTATATCAATGGGAAGTCAGTTCTTTTTGTAGTTGTTTTATTGTTTTATTTGAGATTACGACATTTCCCGATGATTTATTAATATTAAGGGATGCAATTGCGTTTCTGATTTCAGTATTGGTTACTTCAGCTAACTTTAATTTTTCTATCTGGTTCATATTTTCCTTTTCTTCTGGTAGAATGCTAGTTTTTGGTCGTCTGATTTTCTTTGCTAATTGTGACCCTATATTAGTAAAAAATTCATTAACATATTCGAGAATTTTGTCCGGATGCTTTGCGAAAGAGATTTGGGTATTTTCAATTGATAATTCCTCCATGTTCTTGTACTGGGATGATTTTGCATTTGTAATTTCATTAATGATCTTTCATAATTTGCGCGGGTCATTGTTACATCCGTCTATTTTCTTCTTATAATAATTTTCTTTGACATTTCGTATAACATTTTTGCAAATATTTCTGTACCTTTTATAGTATCGTTGTATAAAAATATCAAAAGGATTTAATTTAACTTTCCTATGAAATTCATCTCTTTTTCTAATGCAATTTATAACGCTTTGAGTTATCGATGGTTTAAGATGTTGGTTTTTATGCGAAATCTTTTTTTCTATTGATTTGGTATTTGACGTGATGGTGTATGTTATATGTTCAATGAATTTACTCCAGGCATTATTTGCATCAAGGTTCTCCAGTAGGCTTATCCAGTTTGTATTGAGTAACTGTTGTTTTACATCATTCCATTTGGTTTCTGTCTTTTGCACGATAATTGGGTAGGGCTGCGATCTTTGTATTTTCTTTTTTTTAAATAGATAAAATTGTTGTATAGTGGTCGGTTATAGTAGAGGTGAATATGATAGATTTGGTCTTGAAGAGACCCATGTTGTAGGAGGGAGGAAACACAGAGGCCGGCAAATCATTCCACAGCCAAATCATTCCACATTGGTCTTGAAAAGACCCATGTTGTAAGAGAGAGGAAACACAGAGGCCGGCAAATCATTCCACAGCCGAGCTGTTGAACAGAAGAACAGTAGAACAAGGATAGCATTCCCACCCGACGCCTATGCTCTAAAGATTGCAATCCGTCTGTTAAGACGAGAGAATCTATCAAACGGACCACCAGTTTTTGCACAGAGTCGAGGGTATTTTTCACAAATATTAAATATTTACGTTTTAATACCGTTAAAATCACAAATGTTAACTGAGTATTTTAACAAATAAGTTATCCACTTCTCACTTTGGTATAAATCATTACTTTTTAATACTATTTTGAGGCGCGCCGACCGGCCGGCGTCGCGACGCCACTAAAACAAATTTACGTTTCCCTGTTTTTTCCTCTGACCTTCAATACGGTAGGAAGTTTCCCGCGGAAATCCCCAGAAATTCCCCATGAATGGAGTTTTGAAGTGTAAATTTCTTTAGCACCGTTGTGACTAGAAAATCGATGTAATGAAAAAGCGACACTAAAAAGAGACAAACACAAACATTTTTAAGATTTAGCCTGCATGAGAATGAGATAGAATAATCGGTCTCCTCTTTGTGCGATGCTTCGTAGCCTCTCCACTCTTTCTGAAGGTTTCATTTCAACCTCGTGTGAACTGCACACTTGTAATTTTTGAAGTGAAATCCACTTAAGCATCGTTTGAAACTCGGTGAAACAGGAAAGGGCGACACTAAAAAAAGACAAACACGTACATCTATAGGATTTAGCCTGTGAGAGAATGAGAGCAATAAAATATTTATTTAATTTTTTTTATTTATTTTATTTTTATTATTATCGTACAACAGAATAATTCCAATTACAGTACAATTTAGTTACCTTATCAGCATTTAGGCAAGTGACTCTTCAATAATGTTTTTAAGGCATACAAAGAACAGTCACTTACATCCATGCCAAGACGTCTGTTCTGCCGTTCGGTACTTTAAATAAGTCATGATGTCGACTTCGCCTGTAGTGGTCTGGTACATTTAAATCATAGCATCCCAAGAGAAATGGGCTATCGATGAAATTGTTCCAAATTTTTGAAAGACAGAATAGCAAGACTTGTTTTCCGTCTAGTTTCTAGACTCACAGAATCAGTTTCTTCAAGTAAGTCAATATGGTGCATGAACCTTGGATAGGTTCCATGCTTCCGCATATAAACATACCTATTACATAACTATTTCTGGTGGTATGGTGCGCAAACATCGCTCGCGTACTCCAGCTTGCTTCTCAGTACGCCATCGAATAACGCTAGCATAGCTTCTTGGTTATCAAACTGCTTACAAGTCCTGATGATGAACCTAAGAAGTTTGTACTGAGTGAGCTGCTGTAAGGTTTTGTGTAAATTGGTTGAAATATATATTATTAAAGGGGTCCCTTTTTAACCCCCCCCCCTCCCCACTATTGATACGTGGTGAGGTTTTGACTACCCCCCCCCCCTCTGTGTATTTTTTTAGTACAAAGTAATATGAAAATTTCAGAATATTATCTTTAAATACAAGTATAATCTGATAAAATTTTGGAAAATTAAGCATCGTGATAAAAAATTCCAGAGACAAATCTAAGGTTGCAAGTTGTTTTGACTGGCATTTGGTTTAGAAATCGTGCGTTCAATAAAAAATTAATACACGTGACACATTATATCCCCCCCCCCCCTCTCCTTGTGATATTTCGTGATTTTTTTTGCCAACGCCCCCCCCCCCCTTTCGAGCCTCACGTGATTAATGGACGATTGGACAAAGGAGATTGACTGTATGTGGTGGACGAGCGGGCTGGCAAACGGGAGGGGTGGATTTATATGCAAATTAACAGATGGCGGTGTGAGTTAAAAGATTGGGTAACCATCCAGTAGATGGCGTTGTATTTCGTTAGTCACAGCAACGCGTGGCCGGGTCAATTAGTTATTAGATAAGGCGCAGTTTTAACTCGACCATTTGGCATTTCATCTGTTTACAAATTTGTTTACTACGTTCCGGTTTCGGTTCAAGATGGTGGCCGTGTTGTATGTTACCTTTTTTGTCAATGAGGTGGTTACATTTCTTTGGTCAAATTGTATAATTCCTTATTTGGTAAAATAAATGGTTTATAATTAAGTCGGTAGGTATTTAAGTAGGTACCTACTTACAAATAATAAAAAAGACAAACTTACACTTTTCACAGAGAAGTAGGTAAATAGTCTGTCAAATAAGAGTAGAAAATATTAAAAATGGAACTACAAAATTTGCAGGCTGTCAACACCAACTTAACTGTCAAATATTATTTTAAAGCGCAATGAAATTGAAAATAAAGAACACTTCTAATAAAAAATTTTTGTTCGAAGAAAAAAATTAAAATTGTATAAGCAGTGTTGTGATTTACTTAATGACATAAAATTGATTAAATGGTGTTTTACGAAGTGATTTGATTTCATTTCAATGAACATACATTTGAATTTAACAGTAGGTAAACAGGAAGAATCACTAATGGTGAGTTTAGTTACATTACTTTTAGATCAGATCTAAAATTAGAGGCATCATCTAAAGTGTGCTTTATATTTTATTACAATATTGTAACACATACAATTATTTTGATCGTATTAGGCCTTTTTTATATCCTGTTAATAACTTCGCTTCATGATCGGGGTAGTGGACTTTTTCATATTGTAAAACACTTTTGAAGTATGGACTTTTCATAACAACAATTAAATTAACACTTTATGCAGCCTTAATAAAAATAAGTAATGAAAAATTAAAATTCTTTAGAGCATGGAAGCGTCACCGGAACCCTCTTGATTATCTGTCATTTTCTTTGCTTTGCAAAAGACAAAAAACGGTCGCTTCAGCGGCTTACAAAACCTACATTTCTACGATAGAATCCGGCATACAGCATAATGTTAGAAAAATATGGTCCTATGTCAATTCTCAAAGAAAATCTCCTACCATCCCCGATCATATGATTTATGGTGAAAAAACTGCTAATGACAGTAAAGGAGTAGCCAATTTATTTTCTGAGTATTTTGGTTCTGTATTTTCGAATGTTCAACCTGCTCATACAAGCAATGCCAGTGACTGTTTTAATTCAAATAGCGTTATTAGCTCAATCGAGATCAATGAAGACATAACTTTCAAATACCTTAAGTCCATCGATATCAAAAAGGGACCGGGGAACGACCAACTTCCAGGAATCTTTATAAATTATTGTAGTAAACAACTGACTACCCCCATTTTTGCCATTTTCAAACTATCGCTATCTGACGGAACATTTCCTGACAAGTTGAAAACAGCCTTGATTACCCCAATCTTTAAAATTGGTAGTAAAAATTATGTCTCCAACTATCGACCTATATCCAAATTACCCATTCTAAGTAAAGTTTTGGAAAAAAATGTTTACGATCAATTATATTCTACCATCTCACCTTCACTCTTAACTAATCAACATGGCTTTATGAAAAATCGCTCCACAACCTCGAATCTTGTGTCTTTTATAAATTTTCTTCATGCTCAAATGGATATGCGATGCCAGGTAGATGCCATCTATAATCTATACTGATTATTCCAAAGCATTCGACCGTGTTAATCACTATATTCTTTTACAGAAGTTATTTAGTCTAGGAATTCACGGTGATCTCTATAGACGGATCGCATCATATATCAGTAATCGGCACCAAATCACGGTTGTCAACGGTTTCGCATCCTGTTTAACGGAAATCGTCTCGGGTGTGCCCCAGGGGTCGCATCTCGGACCACTTTTATTTAATATTTACATAAATGATATCTATGTATGCTTTCAAAATAGTTACTTTGTGTTATATGCGGATGATATGAAAATTTTTAAACCTGTACAGTCTTTATCGGATTGTATAGAATTACAAAGCGATCTTGATCATTTGTGCGCGTATTGTGAATCAAATTTACTGTCCTTAAACATTTCTAAGTGTCACTCAATTACATTTACTAGAAATAAAAATAAAATCATTTATTCTTACAACTTGAATAATAAACCTTTACATGTAAAGATCTAGGTGTTTATTTAGACAACAAATTAATTTTTGATAAGCATATCGAACACATAATATCAAAATCCTACAAGATGCTAGGTTTCCTATTAAGAATATGTAAAGTTTTCAAAAGTGCTAAGACTCTTGAAATGTTGTTTTGTTCATTGGTCAGAAGTCCACTGGAGTATGCGTCCCCGGTATGGAATCCTCAATATAAGGTGTACATAGATATAGTAGAAAGTTGTGATGAACCTGCTTTGTTGGATGGTTGGCGAATAATTTTTTTATTTTATTGCGAATATGATCACACTATCGACATCTATTGGTTAATTTTGAAAGCAATATTAAGGGAAACTGTAATGATTGAACGTTTTTTCAGCTACGAAGGGTGTAAACAAATTTTGGAAGAAAAAAACGACTAACAAATCAGAAGTATGGTTGGGAGCCATTAGACGCATATCGGCCAATGACATCTCGGGGCGTGGTGTGAGGGGGTTGTGTCAAATTGAGACACAAAAGTTGTCCCACGGTCCAAACCGATAGTTATTTTAAGTGGTAAAACACTTCTAACCTGGTCATAAATCGCATTTTTATGGGGAGCACGAGGGAATTGACAACAGTTGATTTCGTGTCGGGGGTCGGCGAGTCTGCAAGAATTTCTTTGACGGAGGTTTTAAAAGGACAAAAATCATGCGTTAATTAAACATGAAGTAACGAACGATTTCGATTGTATGAGAATAGAAACGGGAGTAGGCATTGACAATCAATATCGCTTTTCCCAAACAAAATTCCAGCAGGATTTGCATGTAGGTATTGGAAAGGAACGTAATACGGTAGTCAAAACACGAAAGCGGATAATGTCAGGGTAGTCGGGAGGGAATCGATTACGTTAACGACCAAATAAAATCTAAGATTTCGGGTAAATTTTGTATCTGATAAACCTATCGATAAACCTATCGATAAACCTATCGATAAACCTATCCGATAAACCTATCCTAGAGGGGAGGAAATGTTGTCGATCTCTTGCGTATTGGAGTGGTTTGAAGTGGAAAAGATCTAACACAGTTTTGAGTCATTAGGATATTCATTAAGCCGGAATCACCACTCGAGGTTATACGCGAGATATAGGCGATAGGAAATTAAGAAAAGCCATAAAATTTAACGGCCTGTCAGGATTTTAAATTATTTGATTTCTTAAGCATTTTTCTTAATTGCTAGGTGCATAACAACGGAGATTTATTGGGTTTTACGCCAGAAGGAGATGGGATATGGTAGGAGGAACTAGAAATGCAGATAAAAAACGTTCGGAGGTAGGTATGGAGTTAGGCTTTGGTAGAGGTTACAGCCCGTAAAAAGGAGAATCGAGACCATAAAAGTTTAGGTTATTACTAAACAAGGCCTTACGAGTGTCGCGACCTTGTTCAGAAAGGGGTCAAATGACTAGAGATTGTACTTAGATATTTGCGAACGCGGGAAATATTAAGAAAATGTATGCGAACACAAGGAACGCGTCATATAGCCAGGAACAAACACGGCCGCATGTCCACATAAGGGATACGTCTGAATAAGAATATTCAGTCACTAATTGTTAGAAAATTCATAGTCAAATGCTAAAATGACGAAATACCTAGAAGGTGACGTGTTATGCGATGTGTGCAATAATAAGATGCATAGTAGATGACAGTGGGAAAATGTTGTAGGTTGCCGAGTTGAGGTAAGACTTGGGGTTACCGAGAAAAGTATGGAAATTATCTCAAATTTTCAGGACACACCATACCTGGAAGCGATTTTAAAAATGGTAGAACGGACACGATAGATTTTCGAGAAAAGTTGAGTTAATTATTCACATGGTAAGTGATATCTTGTAGGCGCTAGTCTTGCAGGAGATTCTTATAGACAAGACTGAGTACGCCCCTGTCCGATTCTACGAGATAGTGCTTTCGCGCAATACGAAATCTATGTTGGGAGCATCGTTTAGGACGAAATGTCGTAAACCGCGGGATACGATACTAGATTTGGAAACTATGAAGGTTGTGCGTTTAAAGGTCGGAATTGTAAGATTTAAGTTTGATTAATGGGGAAGCGGGGGATTAAAAAGGGCTGTTTTAGACAAGAGAGGAAGTTCACTGTGAGATCTGGTAAGGAAAGGCTGACCAAAAGCGCGCGAACCGGGAGTGTTTTGGGAATTTCGGATACTTAGCAAAAATCGTTTCGGTGGATTGTCGATCTAACTTCAGTGGATTTTGTGCAAAGTGTTATTTAATTAGATCCAGGAAAAGAGGTACGAGCCAGTGGTGAAAAGCTTTTAGGAACTTGAAAAAATTAGTGAAAAGTATTTAAGGACAGTGAAAATATTGAGTTATAATAACAGATCGGTTTAAACAGGCGTGATCTAACAATAAAAACTTCAGTATTACTACAATTTTAACGGTGTCGACAAATAAATGATAATAATAAAATTGCGGGTTTAATATCAGAAATAATAATAGAATATAAAAAAAACCTTAATTACGATCAAACAATCGTTCTCTTGAAATGGGAGAAATGTATACCGAATAGTTTAGGAATAAAACAATAATAATGATAATCTATGAAAACGTTCAATCTAGTGGTTTCGATACGAAGATGTAGCAAGCAGTAATTTAACCTTAGGGAGCACACATATTTAAAGAGGGACGATAGGTATATTTGAAATAATCTACAATCATCGGACAACAGGAGTACATTACAATTGCGAGATAGTCAGACTGGAGCGATAAAGATACCTCCAATCGAATTCAGGTTATAAAGAAAGGGGGTTAAGTTTAATCGTAAATCTAAGATTACGTTAGGCCTTGTCGTACAAAATTTTGGAAATCATATGAAGGGGCCTTTGTGTTTTCTCCATAGGTACAGGTCTACAGGATACGTAATTAAGATACAATTGGTCGTGTTTTCCCGACCGGAGAATTAAACAATTACGTAGGGGTGAGTTAAAGAATCTATATTTAAATTACAGGTATCTGGTTGCATAGTGACGTGAATGGAACGCGAGCTTTGGGCAGTAAATTTCGACAGTTCTAGCGCCGAGAAAAATTAATATTATTGCAGCGCTGATATGGATATGTTTAACCGTTATTATCATTTAGGGTAGTGACGTTTGCTTCCAGACAGCTGATGCCAGGCGGTCGGAGAAACACACACAAAAAAAGAACGAGCAAGCGAGGTACTTACATCTCGGGGGTGTTGTACACTCAACCAAATGGAGGGCGTTCCGAGAGTACGACATATCAAATTGAAGGCGATTACTGAAGCAGCCGAGCAGCTGAACATCTTTAGACAAGGGAGCAGAAGAGCAGAATCACGATATAAAATATGAAACAAATAAAACTAATAGGTACTCTGCTGAATTCCTACTTGTTGAATTACGCTTTTTTAAATCCTTATGATTGAACAACGTGATGACGACACCGAGGCCACACATACGTGTCAATTGGTGGTCCCCCGGTAAGGGTCTTTCTGCGTTGTCATGTTGGAGGATGCTCACCATAGACTGATCGGGTCTCGCGAGGTGCTGGAAGCAATTCCCTTTCGCGGAACTATGTCGAGCGGATGGGCGCGACAGGTCATATGAAATGAGATGCCAACAGTATGAAAGGGCATGGTTTGCTGACGGAGGCGTCTTGACCAAAAGCATCTCGAGTTACCGGCAAGGTAGTGTGGATGGAGGCATAGGCATGGCTTCTTGCGGAGAGATTCCTGCAGCATCATCACATTTTTTAATCCTATCGACCTGGAAGCAAACGTATCTCTTACAAAGGTGGGGATAAGTCGGCTTCTAGAGGTGGTCTGTAACGCTAGGTCGGTCACGTGGGAGAAGGATCTGCCTGTTACAAGCTTACGCCACTTTGTACCGTGAATAGAGTCTTGATAAGGGACGAAATAGATTACCCCTTCTAGAGCCAGTAAAGTAGTTCCGGAGGTGTTCGATACTGGAGTTGTCTGGGAAAGGTTTGAAGGCATGCCGTTCTTCTTTTGTTATGGATGGGTCCGGGTATCTGGTTTATCGTCAAGAGATTTTCCGGGTGCCATGGGTATAGCCTCATCATGCATTGGTCGGAGGGTCGTGTCCTGAGAGCTGACCACCTAGTCAACTTGGTCAAGTGGAGGAGCCAGTATTAGCTTGCAAAGAATTCCTTCCACATCACATCCATTTTATCCTCTATCCCGTCTTTATACTCCCATCCTAAGTATAAATTTATGTTTACTAACAACAGAACATATTATCACGATTATGTATAGGATATAGCCATGGAGAGCGGTGCAGAGAATCGCCAATTATCCACATGAAATGAAACATTCCAGGTACGTACATTAAAACTTATTAGGAAGTAGAGGGGGAGAGATCAATTTTATAGCCTAGCGAGAGTAATAACAACAGTGCTCATTATGTGAACTTTGGAGCAGTGTATATCATTAGGATCATAGCGGGGACAAATTTAGGATAGTTTAGACAGGGCGTGTCCTTCAGACGTCTAAGAGATACAGAGTAATTCTTCCACACCTTACCTAAAAGAACCGAAAGTTACCACAAAAGACATTAAATACTTATCCTAGATGTTCTAGGTGCTCCGAAACAAAAAATCACACAACGTGGAGAAAAGGGTTTATTGTAAGAATTTCCCGGAAAACTACCTTTTACTGTGTTCAGTCACAGGGGTGGGAAAAATAAGTCATGATTCAAAATATTAATGGCGAATCATTCAGGGTACGAGAGGAAGATCTGCCAACCGGAGATCTGAACGCACGAGAAGAAGAAATATTTTAAAGTTTTTCATTAGGGGGGGTTGACCCATCACAAAGTATATAGAATAAATTCTCTAAATATTTATTCAAGAAATACAACAAAACTACAAATAACATGTTAAGTTTACAAAAAAGACGCACATTATCAGATCTGCTGTTTCTGTATAACCTGCTAAATAATAAAATAGATAGTCCTGAATTGCTATCCACTATTGGTTTAAATGTCCCAATGAGGCGTACCAGGCATACTTCTCTTTTTCATATAGAATCCAATAACACTAATGCAGCGAGTAACTCACCAATTACTCGCGCAATCATAACTTATACCCACTATGAAAAATTACTACACTTAGACATTTTTCATGATTCCTTGCAAACATACAAAACTAATTTATTAAATTTCTTGGTGTGATATAATTGTTTTAAAATTACTTACACTTAACTTTTCATTAAACTTTAATCAATCAATTACAATTAGTGAGCAGATAATTCTTGAGTTTAAAGTGTATCCTTATCTCCCCCCCCCCCCTTTTTTTCATCCTTTTTATTATTATTACTCATTTATTCAATAATTAAGTTTTAAGACCGGTTCATATCTCAGGCGTAATTACCAAAAGACATTCTATGGACTTACGTAATAGGTACATAACCATGTAATAATTTAATTTAACATACCTTATAATCTGTATTATAATGTACTGTGTATGTTGACACGCATCTTATCAGTTAGCAGAGAAATTCCGTTTGCATGAGCTCTCATCATCATCTCAGGGTCCTGCGTGGGATAAAAGAAAGCTACTATCTGATGTAAATAAAAGAACTCACATAAAACAAAATGAACTTGTTATTATTGACAAGCAAAAACATAATCTACATAAATACCTTTGTAAACTCATAAAGAAAGGTGTAGAAAGAGAGAGAGAGATAATTCAGTTATTTTAGTAGAATCCACTCCAAATGATCATTCGTAGCTTGCCATAGTTAAAATGGCGCACCTCTTCTAACCTCAGCGACAAGGGCTCCAGATAGCTGGAGAAGAGCCCCAGAGCTGCCGCTTCGCAAGCCCATGACACAGTGAAGCAGTCCACCCACAGATTCCAGTCCATCCACAAAGGCGTCACAATGCGTCCGATGGCCATCTCTGAGCATTGAAAGGATATAAACCGCAGTTCTAGACTGTAAATGTGATTTAAGAAGTGCCTGCAGTCTTCACCAAAGTTGTCCTCGGTGATATTGGATTGTACGTGGCACAAGAATCTCAGTTCTAAGCACAAGAACACCAAACCTTAGGTACCAGGCACACAGACATCATAAACACTTCTATTAGATTGTAATATTACATAGGTAACTCGATATCTCGTGATCATCACAATAAAAGTTTTCCTCGCCTCGAAAAAACAATCAACATCCTGCGTGTACCGCGACCCGGTACTATTTAACAGTCTCGTAAAGGCATCACGTCTGTTACACGCATAATATTGCAAATTTACACAATCATTTAGGAGTATCAAAACTCCTTACAAATCAAAACTTCAGACAAATTCCTTGTTCTGTCATGACGCGGCCCTTCTACTCGTTTTTTTTTTCAAACCAAAAAACAAACGAACAACGTTCCGGCAATTTGAATTTGTTATCAATCGTTTCAACGGCACCCGAAATTAATAATACTCCTACCGAGCAAGTAGGTACCTACTGAATAACTACCAAGAAAATAATTACGTTACAATGTCTTAATAAACAAAAAAATAAAATAAAAAAATAAATGAATAATCTGGCCCGGCCCCCGCCTTGGGGTTTTAAAGGAACTGTACCCTAGGGATTGTTTAATGCGAGAGAAATAGTTTTTAGGGCACCAGACTTTTTATACCAAAAAACATGACAATTACCCTGCAAAGAAATAACAACACAAGGTGTCGGTAAGCAGGGACAGTACTTTGGAGACCTGTAACGGCAGCGTTGAACATTAAGATGTCAATAGGCTGTTCGAGACAATATTTTTAAGTTTGCCTGGATCAGAGGGGGACAAATATATGTACGCAAGGACGTTGGGACACCCGTTATACTTATCAATGAAAAAACAAAAAACCTTTTATCTCCCTCGCCAAATAACTTATAATCAATTTTCGTCCTTTGGTATACTTTTATTTTACTTGATTCTCTTATATATTGTTGTATATTCATTTATATATTACTTGATACTCTCTGTTACAAAAAACATATTATTGAATTTTTCTAGCCCAAAGACATTTAACAAAAGCATATACCCCATCATTGTTTTTAATCGATCAAATAACTTAATACAATCACCTCTTTCCAGTAATCTAGTTTTCTTATTATGTAAAAAAAGTGTTATTGTGATTACATCAAAACCATTACAACTTACTATGCTTTATACAAACATTAAAAATGGTAGATGCTTCTTTCTTCATGTTTTTAGCAAGTTTATAGATGTATGTCTCTCATTTTTAATTTTATGTATGCCACAATACTTTATGTTTTATTTTATTTATATGCTTATGTTTTATAATCTTTTTAAGCTTATCTTTTATTTTCTTTTCAAGTTTGTATTTTATTTTCTTTATATGCTTATGTTTAAAATTTATATTCTTATGTTACACATTCGCAGCAATTATAAGTACATTTTATACACCTATGCTTATTTTATAAATACTTTATATGATTATATTAAATATTCGCAACAACTAAACCCATATACCACTTATATACTTTTCATGCTAATGCTGATGTTTTATACTGTTTATAAGCTTATGTTTTATTTTCAGTTTATTCTTTACATACTTTTATTTTATATTCTATATACGCTCGTATCATATATTATCTATACGCTTATATTATATTTTCGTAACAACTATTTGTATACCTTATATACCTATGTTTGTGTTATATATACTATATATGCTTATATTATAAATTCACAACAACAAAAACCTTATTTCACAAAGCTAACGCTATATTCTTATGCTTATGTCATATATTCATTATGTGCTTATATTACATATTCACAACAACTATATTTACACTTTATATATTTATGTATATTTTATATATCTATATCAACTAAATCTCTATCTCATAAACGTACCAATGTCACTACAACTTGGTTGTTAATAATTTATGCAAAACAAAAAACCAGAAAATGGAAGACATAGCAGATTTAATAGATAACACAACACCAATCCCATGTATATCTACCAATGATTCCGAAGTAGTACGTCAATTATTATTAACTAATTCAACCCTTACGATATTCTCTATGAACATAAGAAGTATAAACAAAAAATTTGATGAACTTCTTATTCTCCTCACTGATCTTGTCTCAGATTTTGATATAATTGTCTTGAGTGAATGCTGGATTCAAGGAAATTTCATCCCTAAAACGATAAGAAACTACAATCACTATAATACTCTACACAACCAAACTCATACATTAAAAATCATATCTCTCACTCAGTAAAAGAGATCAAAATTAATTATGCAAACTGTCTACAAATTCAAATTGATAATCATATAACACTTCTTACAATGTACAGATCTCCGAATACACATAACATAGCCCATTCATACATTCACTGCAAGAAATTTTATCAAACATTGAACACCGCCAAAACACCTTTATAATAGGTGATCTTAACATAAATATAATTAATAAAATGCACCCTCAAGCAAATGAATACCTAAACGCACTAACTTTATTAGGATATTTTCCAGCTGTTACAGCACCAACTAGAGAATCAGACTCAAACACTAGCAGTTGTATAGATCATGTATTTGTTAAGAGTGAATTAGACACCAAATCCATTGTCTATCAATCAACTGTTACAGATCACTATTCAATCATCACTTCTCTCTCGCATAAAAATCATAAATCACCACAAAATACTTCCCCTCAAGAAAAGATCTCATATGAAACTCTCCTAAACAGTGTCTCTAAAGAAAACTGGGAACTTATCTATTCTTGTACCGATGTCACCTCTGCATGTGAATTATTTATAAATACCCTACGTAACCACTTAACCGATGCTACGTCATACACAAAAAGTAAAAAAAAATCATCTGACACAAAACTCAAACCATGGATCACTGCAGGAATTCTCTACTGTATCAGAAAGCGCGATAAGATTCATAACTTCTGTAGAAAAAATCCCCACGATTATGAATCTCTCTTATTCTACAAACGTTATAGAAATAACTGCAAAAAAATAATTGACAGTATTAAAAGAGATTACTACCATAAACAAATCAGTGAAGCTACCGGTGATAATAAAAAAATTTGGAATATCGTTAAAGATATAGCCAATATTAATAAAACCAATGCACCCATTGTTAAGATTAACATCGAAGACCAAATATTACATGTCGATTCCGACCCCGAAAAAATTTCCGACCATTTCAATCAATTTTTCTCCAATATTGGATCTAACTTAGCAAAAAATATTTTAGACAGACACAACGTCTCGGACAAAGATCTTGCAAACAATATACCCCTCACTAATCTTAGCTATAACCCTTTCCAATTCACTCCCACTACTGACACAGAAATTTTAGAACTAATCTCATCCCTTAAAAACAGTAACTCTGTAGGTATAGATCACATTTCAATAAAAATCATCAAACATATCCAAAAATATATAGCCTCACCTCTGAAACATATAATCAATCTAAGCTTTAAAACTGGTGTATTTCCTAACTCCTTAAAACAGGCCACAATAATCCCAATATTCAAATCAGGAGACAAACTATCTGTAAATAACTATCGACCGATATCTTTACTTAGCACAATATCTAAAATCATAGAAAAAGCGGTGAAGAATAGACTCTACAAGTTCCTTGAAGATAACAAAATATTATCGGACAACCAATATGGTTTCCGCAAAGGTAGGAGTACCTCAGATGCAATAGCCGCCCTCACAAAAATAGTTTCTTTTAATCTTGACCTTGGTCGAAAACCGCTTGCTGTTTTCCTCGATCTCTCAAAAGCATTTGATACGGTCTCCCATCACTTACTGCTTAAAAAACTTCAACAGATCGGAATAACTGGGATACCCTACACATGGTTCGAAAACTACCTAACAAACCGAACTCAACAAACTCTTATCCACTCTGACAAAATAAATAAAAGCAAAAAATTATCCATGTCTTACGGTGTACCGCAAGGCAGTGTACTAGGACCACTCTTATTTCTTTTATACATCAACTCACTATGTACCATGGATATTGGAGGTAAGATTTTATCATTTGCCGACGATACAGTCTTAATATTCGAAGATGAAACATGGCAAGCAGTTATTAATAAAACTAATAATGGCCTAATAAAAGTGAGGCATTGGCTTGACACAAATCACTTTACACTCAATATTGACAAAACACAATATATGACGTTTTCCATACGCAAACATAATTTTCCCAACAACTGCCCTAAACCAGTAATTCACTCGTGTTCACTAAACATGCACCCACACCCACCCGGAACCCCACCTATTACAAATTGCACGTGTCCTACCCTTAAATCATCTAAGGAAGTTAAATATCTGGGCATAATCATAGATGACCAACTACGTTGGGAAGCACACATAAGTGACACAGTGAAAAGACTCCGTAGGCTCTGTCATATATTCTGCTCTCTTAGATCCATCTTAGACCTAAAAACCCTTAGAAGCGTATATTTTGCCCTTTTTCAATTCATTGCAACTTACGGTATTTTGGGATGGGGTGGTTGTACAGAATCCGTCATTAATCCAATAATTACAGTTCAAAAACTAATACTGAGAATCATATTTAAATGCCAACCTACCCACCCCTCTAATGTGCTATTTACTAAATTTAAGGTCTTAGATATTCGCCAACTATTCACTAAGACAAGCCTATCCTACGTACGGAAAAATAACCTACTGGTGGCTCCACAACATCAAGCCAAAACCCGCTTTTCATCAAATCTGGGATGCATGGTTCCAAAAACTAGAACCACATTCGCTCACCGACAATTTTGGTTCATTGCCCCCAAAATATACAATGCATTGAGCACCGATATAAAATCAAGTATTACCATACCTCTTTTTACTATTCGTGTTCAAAATTGGATATTCGAAAGGGGACGAGATTTCTTTAAAGAATATATGACTTCCTAACCATTATAAAGGAAAAGAAAATAATTAAATTAACTAAATAAAATATCATACTTCACATCTTTTTCTAACCTGACTTTACTGAAATCTAATCTAACCTAAATATATACTCTTCTAGGTGATTAATTACCTACCTTGACAAACCTCCCGAAAAAATTTTAGCTTTCATAAAAAAAAAAAAAAATTATAGATTAACATATTTAAATCTTACTTCTTAGTATTTTATATTTTTATATAGTTATATTTTAGTATTTTATATAGTTATAAGTTTATATTTTAGTATTTTATTTTTTATGTATATTTTATATAGTATTTTATTTTTAACTTCTTTCAAACATTTTCTTTTTTATAATTATATATATATATATATATATATTTATGTCATACCACATTTTGTGGCTCATCTTAGAAGAAGCCACTTAAGTAGCTCATTCTTTCGCATGTAATATATACTTACGTAGATGAAGTACCAACATGCTGTCTTTTAAATTTTGTCAAAAATATGGTCAGCTATAATATGTAATCAAAAATTATGTTTATTTATTAAAAAAATATATCTTTAAATAACGTGCATTCGTTGATCTATTTTAAGAACACACTTACCGCATCACGCTACGTTGCCAAGTTTAATGTTACCAATATAGTCACATATGTAGGTAGGTTGACAGAACAGTTTGGATGTTGCTTGTTGATTATTCACACATATTTATCATTTCTAGCGGCCGTTTTTGATTATTTCTAATTAATATTGTTATTTATTTGGTGTTAACGGTTGTTTTTTTTGTGTTAAGGTTTATTTTATTATTATCATAAATAAAATTAGGTATTTAAATACATATTGGTGTAGTTTCTTTTATTTGCTACATAATTATTTTATCTTAGTTTTAGTAGTGTTTTCGAAAAATTATGAATAAACTTATTAGAAATATATTACACAATTTACTTTATTCATTGATTCGTACGTTTCTTTAAGTTGTCACCTCCGATCTATATGGATAAAATCGATCTAAAAGAAACTAACTAACTAACTAACCATCACGCCGTTTCCCCGTAGGGGTAGGCAGAGAGGACGGACCGCCAAACAACTCGGTCTTGGCACACACTCTTTGCCTCACTCACATTCATACATCGTATCATACATTCTCTTCTATTATTCTGACTTTTGACACGGCCCGACTCAAGTATCTGATTCACTTGATCGTGCCATGTCTTCCTCGGGCGTCCCCGACTTCTTCTACCATTCACATTTGCATCATATATTCTTTTTACACTACTTTCTTCGCTCATTCGCTCTACGTGCCCAAACCATCTGAGGGTCCCTTAATTTTGCTCATTATTAAATTATTATTATACTTAGTTGCTATCATATGATAAAAAATCCCTCAGTGTCTTTGTCATCTTTGGGGATGCTGTGTGGAGGGTTTTTTTAGGGAAAGGAAGAAGAGGAAGTTCTGTAATGAAATAATTTGGTATCTTAACCGTAAATCCAGAACTAAATTTTGTATGAAATAGGCCGCGAAGACGTTTCTCTTTTCAAGAGCAATTATAATACTCTTAGAAGAAGTCGGGGACGCCCGAGGAAGACATGGCACGATCAAGTGAATCAGATACTTGAGTCGGGCCGTGTCAAAAGTCAGAATAATAGAAGAGAATGTATGAGACGATGTATGAATGTGAGTGAGGCAAAGAGGCATGGTAGATACCTATACATATAGTTTTGAATTACAATAAACAATACTTTATTATATTATATTATAAAAAACAATACATTAACATATTATATAATAATAAACAAAACTTACATTATTATATTATATTATAAAATAATAATAAATATTATAATAAACAATACCTACTGGTTTACTAATTGATTAAAGGAGCCGATACCCTCTCAGTACAACATAATAACCTAGTCAGTGTAGGGATTGCGGAACGGGGGGAGGTGGGGTTTCCAGCCGGCCGCGGCGGATTGCAACTATGTGTGCGTGCGCAGTATAATATATCATTGTTTTGACTATCGTAAGTGTGCGTAAACTGCGGGCGGGCGGGACGTCAGTTTTGATTATTGGCGCGTTTTTTTTAAATTGGAGTATGATTTGCTAATTAATATTGTTATTTATTTGGTGTTTACGGTTGTTTTTTTTTGTGTTAAGGTTTATTTTATTATTATCATAAATAAAATTAGGTATTTAAATACATATTGGTGTAGTTTCTTTTATTTGCTACGTAATTATTTTATCTTAGTTTTATTAGCGTTTTCGAAAAATTATGAATAAACTTATTAGAAAAATATTTTCATAATTTACTTTGTTCATTGATTCGAACGCTTCTTTAAGTTGTCACCTCCAATCTATATGGATAAAATCGATCTAAAAGAAACTAACTAACTAACCATCACGCCGTTTCCCCGCAGGGGTAGGCAGAGAGGACGGACCGCAAAACAACTCGGTCTTGGCACACACTCTTTGCCTCACTCTCATTCATACATCGTATCATACATTCTCTTCTATTATTCTGACTTTTGACATGGCCCGACTCAAGTATCTGATTCACTTGATCGTGCCATTACTTCCACCTGAGAAAAAATCTCTCAGTGCCTACCTTTGTCATCTTTGGAGATGCTGTGTGGAGGGCTTCTTTTTATGAAAAGAAGAAAAGGAAGTCCGGGGAAGGAAAGGGGTATGAAGGGTGGGTAGGAATCTGGGGGTCAGTGTGTCCAGGAGTGATGGACGGATGAATCCATCCCTCCCACTGCGGTGCATGGCGTTATTTCGAGAAAATCCATCTGGAAATATCAAAAGGTCGCCTTCAAGATTAAGATTTGGGAGGTGGGTATGGGTACCGTCGCCCCGGGAACCGTTTTTTGGATAACCAATACCTCTGTCATAGGTCACCCCAAGTGGTTCGCTACGTTTGGTGACTTAGTAGGGGTGCCCAGGTTCATGGGGTGAGGATTGTCCGGGTATTGGCGGCGGATGCACCAGCTGCATGGCAGGCCGGATTGGGAGAGAGTGTTGAGGAGTCCCTTTGACTTTTTCCAGCCGTACTTTCTCGGAAAATAGCCTTGCACTGCAGTGGAAGTGATAGATTCCTGGACACACCGACCTCCAGATTCCTACCCACCCTTTATCCCTTTTCTTTTGGGGTCGTCCAATAATCACGTGATGTTTTTTAGCAACTTTTTAACCCCCTCCCCACCGGTGGTATGTGGTGAGGTTTAAGACTACCCCCCCCCCATACCCAAAATCACATGTATTCTTTTAGTACACGGTATGGTGAATTTTCAGAATATTATCATGCGTTCGACAAAAAATAAATACACGTGATATCCCATTATATCCCCCCCCCCCCTTGTGATATTTCGTATTTTTCCGACCCCCCCCCCCCCTTTAGAGCCTCGCGTAATAACGACGGTGAGACTTTTTGGGAGAGGAAGGAGAGGAAGTTCTGAGAAGGAAAAGGTATTAGGGGTGGGTAGGAATCTGGGGGTCAGTGTGTCCAGAAGTGACGGACGTATGAATCCATCCCTCCCGCTGCGATGCAAGGCGACGGTTCGAGAGAGTGCAGCTTGAAGAAGTCAATGGACTCCCTCAATCATTCTCTCCCGATCCGGCCTGCCATGCAGCTAGTGGGCAGACGCATTCACTGTCAAGACCCGCACAAACCTCACCTCAAAAACCTGGGCACCCCGGCTATGTCACCAAATGTAGCGAACCACTTAACCTATACCTTAAGGTTGGGAGACGGGTATGGGTACCGCCGCCCCGGGAACCATTTTTGGATAACTAACACCTCTGTCATACGTCACCCCAAGTGGTTCGTTACCGTTGGTGACTTAGCAGGGGTGCCCGGGTTCATCCGGTGAGGTTAGTCTAGGTCTTTCGGTGAATGCGTTCGCCCATCTACTGCGTGGCGGGCCGGATCAGGACTGATTGAGGGAGAACTAACCTGAATTATATAGGGGTGCCTGGGTTCAACGGGTGAATTTTTTTTAGTTCTTTTCAGCGAATGCGTTCGCCCATCTACTGCGTGGCCGGCCGGATCGGGAGAGTTTAGTATGTAATAATATTAATTGGTTAAATTGTATTTTTTCTCGCATTAGCACTACACCTGATAAAAAATCCCTCAGCGTCTTTGTCATCTTTGGGGATGCTGTGTGGAGGGTTTTTTTAGGGAAAAGAAGAAGAGGAAGTTCTGTAATGAAATAATTTGGTATCTTAACTGTAAATCCAGAACTAAATTTTGTATGAAACAGGCCGCGAAGACGTTTCTCTTTTCAAGAGCAATTATAATTTCCTATTTTTCAATAGGTAGATACTCTTAGAAGAAATCGGGGACGCCCGAGGAAGACATGGCACGATCAAGTGAATCAGATACTTGAGTCGGGTCATGTCAAAATTCAGAATAATATAAGAAAATGTATGAGACGATGTATGAATGTGAGCGAGGCAAAGAGTGTGTGCCAAGACCGAGTTGTTTGGCGGTCCGTCCTCTCTGCCTACCCCTGCGGGGAAACGGCGTGATGGTTAGTTAGTTAGTTAGTTACTCTTAGTTACTTGGAGCAGGTGGATGAGTGTTGTGAATCTGGGTAGTATGTTTACGAGAGATGGGAAGGCTGAAAGAAGGGTAATTGCAGGTAACTCCATTAATGAAGGACTGAATGCCGTTCTAGCAGTCCACAATGGAGTCCTGGTGCCTACCCTGATGTATGGCAGTGAGGCATGAAACTGGCAGAGGAAGAATGAAAATAAACTAAATGCTGTCGAAATGAGATCCCTCAGGCGATGTGTGGTAAAACCATATTTTATAAGAATTGGGAGAGAGATATCGGCATAGAATGTAAGACTGATGTAAACCTCGTATTGACACTCACTCTTTGCCTCATTCACATTCATTCATCGTCTCATAAATACTCTTCTATTATTCTGACCCTTGACATGGCCTGAATCAAGTCTCTGATTCACTTAATCGTGTCATGTCTGCTCCGACTTCTTATACTATTCGTCTGCTATGCATTGAGTTAAATAGGTGCACATGAGTTAAATACTATGCGTCACGCATTCGGTACCTAGGTATATAGGTACCATATGGTTCCTTTATGGTTTATGGTAGATACCTTTACATATAGTTTTGAATTACAATAAACAATACTTTATTATATTATATTATAAAAAACAATACATTAACATATTATATAATAATAAACAAAACTTACATTATTATATTATAAAATAAAAATAAACGGACCTAAAATTCCATCCCTCCAAATGCGGTGCAAGGCGATGGGTCGAGAGAGTCCGGCTGGAAAGGACAAAAGGCCTCCCTCAACCAAACTCTCTTATCCGGCCCGCCACGCAGCAGGGCAGACCTATCCGCCACCATGTCCTGGACAAACCTGATACCATGAACCCGGGCACCCCTGCTTAGTCACCAAACGTAGCAAACTGCTTGCAAAGGCGTTGGTTATACAGTAATGGTTCCCGGGGCGGCGGTATCCATACCCGTATATTGCCGTATATTGTAATTTATTTTTAAATTATTGTTTTTTTTTTCATAATTTTTTTTTATAAAATACACCAAAACAACAATAAAACAACTTTTGATTACTACAATACAACTAGAGACAATGCTTTTGAAAAATAGTCACGCGTAAAGTAATTACCTAAAAGTACAGAGCATTTTTTTAAATGAAAAACTTCTTAGATTTCTTAAATATGATAATACAATCCATTATAAAAATTACGTTCTACTAAAAAAACATTTAAAAATAATAATATAACTGTATGAAAAAACATATAACATGAGTACCTAATATATTTCTGAAATTTTTAGAAAACCCTGTATAGATATCATTACATTACAACTGACTATGCTTTCGGAACGCAAAAGACAAATACATAATTACGTAGCAAATATTTTATTTATTAAAGAAAAAACTACATAAATGTTTATTAAAATACGCAATAATATAAACCTTGTAATAAACACAAAAACAATTAACACAAAATTAATAACGATATTATAAAAGCAATTCGTAAATCAATCTTCAATTTTAAAAAACCGCGCGAATAGCCGCTAAATATTATAATATAATGTCTGTTCTTCTAACAGTCCACAGCGAGCGCTTGGCAGTCTGGCTACCTATGTAGATAGAATACAACATATAACATATCGCAAAAAGATTCAATCTGACATAGCAATGTCATGCGATAATAGATTTTGAGGAATTAAACCATTGAGTTCAATATCGCAAAGCATTGAATGATATTGTATGACGAGAACATCCGGCAACGTCGCATGCCGTGATGGTTATAGATGCGATAAAAAGTGTACCCAGTTGATGTTCTAAGTATTGATGAATATTTACTGATAAAAAACGCATTCCGGAGCATTAACGGTCCACGTAAAAATGTCATTTATTCACTCAAAATTTTTTTTTACACCGTTCGACTCGTCTCATCGAGTTTGATATGATGGACTTAAAAAAAAAAAAACGATGAGCCACTAAGTGCCCAAATGAGCCAGTAAGTCGAAATGATCAAGAAGTTCCGGTAATTAAAGGACGCTTTGAGCCACTAAATGCCGTAACATAAACCTATATATATATATATATATATATATATATATATATATATATATATATGTATATGTATATATGTGTATGTGTATGTAAGTGTATATATATATATGTATGTAGGTATATGTATATATATGTATGTATGTGTGTTTGTATGTATTTGTATGTGCATACGTATACATATATCTTGTTATATTTGACCTTAAATATTTTTATCTTTTTTCTTTCTCTTGTTTCTAATATCTTATATGTAATTTCTATTTCAAACCTATATTTTGTTCTAGTTCACACATTGTATAATTTATATCATGTATGATTACCTTAACACGGCCATTAGCCTAGTACGGTAATCAAGAAAAAAACATAAAAGTGTATTTTCAAAAATTGTATGAAGTAAAAAAAATAAAAAAGTAGGTAATTAAAATCAATGACAAATCAATAAATATATTACAGTGGCCATATCATAGATGTCTCTAATAGTATTTCCAAGTTATATCATATCCATTTATCGTATTACAAAAATAACAAACACGGGAGGCGGGTATGGGTAACGCCGCCCCGGGAACCATTTACTAGATAACCAACACCTCTGCCATAGGTCACCACTAGTGATTTGCTGCGTTTGGTGACTTAGCAGGGGTGCCTGGGTTCATGGGGTGAGATTTGTCCAGGTCTAGGCGCCGGATGCTGCATGGCAGGTCGGATCCGGAGAGAGTGATTGAGGGAGTCCCGTCCTTTGACTTCTCCGGCCTTAAGCCTTGCACCACTGGAGGAATGGATTAATACGTCTACAGCATCGCCAAAGATGACATAGGGTCTAAGGGGAATTATTTTCCTCGGGGCCCCCTGTGTGGAGCTGATGTAAAAAAAACACCTATCCTGAAATTCTCTACCCCCCCCCCCCCCCCACCCCGGTTGCGAAAATATTTTTTGAAAATATTTCAATTTGGGAGGCGGGAATGGGTACCGCCGCCCCGGGAAACTTTATTGGATAACCAACACCTCTGCCGTAGGTCACCCCAAGTGGTTCGCTACGTTTGGTGATTTAGCAGGGTTGCCCGGGTTCATGGGGTGAGGTTTGTCTAGGTTTTGGAGGCGGATGACCAAGACACACTGAACCCCAGATTCCTACTCACCCCTTAAACTCTCTTCCTTCCCAGAACTCTCCTCTCCTTCCTTTCCTTAAAAAACCCTCCACATAGCATCCCCAAAGATGACATGGGCCCTGAGGGAAATTATTTTCCTCAGGGCCTCCTGTGTGGAGCTCATGTAAAAGAAAAAAAATGTGGTGTCACATTAGAAAAAATACTACAGGTTTAAAAAAATTAGAGTGTGTAATTCACACGCGATAGAAGTGAAACTAGAAAGTCGCTAGATGTCACTTTCTTTTGCCTGCTTATTGTAAAGTGTTTGAAGATTGGATATTGATTTACAAAATCAAAAACAAAAAAGTTGGATTTTGTAGGATTCGAACCACTGTCCGCTGGATTTCTCAGGCCGCTGAGATTGCGTCGCACTATATCGCTGCGCTATGGGACGCGCTCGGCGAGGCGCGAATTCTGCATTATATTCCGACGACCCGTAAAAAAACAAAGCGGCCAATGAGCGCAGACCTATCTACCTAACCAATAGGTTGAAATATAAAACGGAAACGTTGAGAAACCTTGATCGTAGTTTGATGCTTCGTAGGTGCCATAGTGCGTCATTTCCGTTTCATCCGAATTTCAAATCACTCTAACGGGGCTCAGGAAGTTTCACTTAAAAAAAAACCTACCGTATGCGAAGGCACCGAGGAATATCCATGGCCAAATAGCTCAGAAGCGTCATTTCACTGAAACGGTCATCAGTGTCATCACTCGCCAGCACGAGAAGTATATCCCTGGATGACATCTAAAGAAAAGAAAAAAAAACTGGTCGATACATTGATAACTTTTTTCAATTGATTGATTTTTATAAAAATGTTTTTGTTGCTCGTGGATATATGAATTGTACCTACGAGCTCTCTAAAGTCATATATTATAGTAGTTTATGCTTTATTTGTATACTTGTAATCTTTTCTTATGTGTTACTTTTCTTATTTGTATATTTAACCAATTAACATACGGGCCGGAATGCTCTTAAGGCGGTTCTACCACTGTAGCGAAGATGTCAGAAATTTACTATTCAAAACATACTGTACTGCCCTGTACACGTCTGAACTGTGGACACAATACCCAGCAGCGCAATGGGATAAACTGAGAGTGTGCTACAATAACGCATACAGGCAACTTATGCAACTACCGAGGTTCTGCAGTGCCTCCACGATGTTCACCGAGGGGAGGGTGCACTCATTCCCAGCCCTACTTCGCCACCGACTAGCCAGCTTCTGGAGCAGGATACGAACTTCAACCAATATCATTGTCGTGGCTGCATCCGAGTGGCTCAGTTCCCCAATAAATGAGCGATGGATGCAGATGATGAGGCGACCTCCATGATGGACGATCCCAAAATATCTTTTTATCTTTTTATTTTTAATTCTGTCTACTTATTATTTATTTTTATTTTATGCTTATTTTTTGTTATTTGTGTGATGAATTTTGTTTTTATTTTATGTTTTAATTAGGTACTTACCTAATATTTCAACTTTTTTCTTTTCTTTTATAGTTGTCTATGTAATATGGCAGACTGGGATTGCACTACCCGCCCAGTCCTGCTGGAATAAAAACTTAAAATAAAAAATAAAATATTTTGTTATAAATGAAATTTGAATTTAATATGTACTCGTAAAAGACCAATAAGGCGTCAATAAATAAATAAATTCGGGGGACGGGTATGGGTACCGCCGCACAGTGATTCGTTTCATACATGCTAGACGCTAAAAACTCTTACACATGATTAAATTATTTTTAACCCTCTATTGAGGTGTAGTCAATACTAATTTTATGAAAATTAGTGTTAAAAATGATAAAAAAAAATTTCCTATCGTTTTTTTTTAATTTTTTTTTTATAATTTTTAAATAATGTATGAATAGAGTATTTGGGGTTTATAGTAAAACAATTATATGACGTAAAAAGTAAAAAAAAAGTTTATTTTGATTAAAATTACGGTCCTTTTTCTGCTTATAATCAAAGATATTAGCCTTATTTGGTTTTTCAACTTTTTTCACCACTTGCACTGAGCTTATTAAGTTCAAATGTACTTAAAATTTTGTTGAACATTCCCTCAAGCTTTTCTTTCTTCGGCAAACTCTTCCACGTCACGAACAATTCCAGCCCGGAAATCTCGTATGTGGTTCCTGTAAAATGAAAAAATAATAACAATGTGGATTCGTGTGGGTTAATATCGAAACTGATATGAATAGAATATTAGTTGCACTATTTAAAAAAAAGAAAATTATCGTGCGATTTTGATATACTCTCTGAGATAAACTCTCGAGAAATGAGAAATTTAATATTTTTTAGGCCAAAAAAAACACACAAAACTTATTTATTATTTAAAAAACCACTAAAATTAATTAAAAAAAAAATTTAAAACATACCTTCCAAAGTAGCCGCATTTTACAGAACCGAAAAATACACTTTTCAAACTCAGTACACAATTTTAAACGTCGAGCTACGACAAGCGAATAAATGCAAATGATAATTTCAAAACACATTATTCGACTTTAGGCCTCTGGTATGAGTCAATGCGTGCACTAATCACCCCAATTAAGCATGCATTTATTATCCTGTCTATCTGATAATGTCGCCATGACGTCATTGTTTGGGAATTCAAAAGTGACTTATTAGCGTATAGCTTGTATGAAACGAATCACTGTGCGCCGCCCCGGGAACCATTTATTGGATATCCAACACCCCTGCCACAGGACACCCCAAGTGGTTCGCAAGGGTGCCCGGGTTCACGGTGTGAGGTATATCCGGGTCTTCGCGGCGGATGCGTCTGCTCACCAGCTGCATGGCAGGCCGGATCGGGAAAGAATGGTTGAGGGAGTCTTTTTGACTTCTCCAGCCGTACTCTCTCGGAACATCACCTTGCACCGCAGTGGGAGGGATTTTTTTTTTTAAATTAACTCCACACAGGAGGCCCTGAGGAAAATAATATCCCTCAGGGCCTATGTCATCTGAGATGCTGTGTGGAGTGTCTTTTTGAGGAGAGGAAGGAATGAACATCGGTCTTGAAGAGACCCATGATGTAGGAGGGAAGAAACACAAAGGCCGGCAAATCGTTCCACAGCCGAGCTGTTGAACACAAGAACGAGTCGAAGAAGCGACCCGTTTTCACGTGACCAATGTCAACCGTGTACATATGTCGGGCACGCGTTTAACGTGTTTCCCGACTATACACCGGTGCCGAATGGATCAATGACGCTTTTTCCTCGGAGCATCTTCTATTGAAATACCGGTAGAACAAGGATAGCATTCCCACCTGACGCTTGTTGTCTAAAGATTGCAATCCGTCTGTTAGATTAAGAGAATCTATCAGACAAACCGCCCGGGATGGATTCGTCCGTCACTCCTGGACACACTAACCTCCAGATTCCTACCCAGCCCTAATACCCTTTTCCTTCCCAGAACTTATTCTCCTTCCCTATCCTAAAATCACCCTCCACACACCATCCCCAAAGATGGCATAGGCCCTGAGGTGAATAATTTACTCAGGGCCTCCTGTGTAGAGCTAATGTAAAAAATAAACAAAAAAACTGAATTTTCGTTATTTGCTTTTGGGGTGTTATGCCGAGTTGCGCTACCTCCTTCTTTAGCCAACGTTTCGGACGTTTTCTACATCTATCGGATTTGCCGGATCTGCCCTGATGATGGACACTGCAACGATGTCCGAAACGTTGGCTAAAGAAGGAGGTAGCGCAACACGGCATAACACCCCAAAAACAAATAACGAAAATGCTTTTGGCCGTGAAAATCTTAAAACTTATCAAAATAGCTGAAGTTTGAGTTTTTCGAAATCATACATAGAAGTATCTATTCGAAGGATGGGAAGGCTGAGATTTGAAATAAAGATAAATACATGTAACAAACAAGGAATATTTCAGGGGAATCCCCAACCGAGCAATGTTAGAGCTAGAAACTAAAATAAAACAAAAGAATTTATGGGAAATCCCCGACCTACCGAGCCTTATAGCTATGAAAATACGAATACATGCAGTGTTTACGTGTAAAATATTTTTGTGGGAATGTCAATGCTCTTCATCTATATAGTCTATATGTAATCTCCTTTCATTGTGATCTCTCTTTTATTTCTATTCGTGTTATTGTTATATTGTTAATTGGACTATTTGTCCGTAATTAAATAAATAAACATTCTACTTTTGTACGTTTTTTTCCACGTTCGGGTGTCACCACAGCTGATTTCAGAAGCCATTATTTATTTATTGACTCGCCAAAAGAATACAATGCGTAATTACTACAGTAATTCACTATTTCAATATGGTTGTAGCGATGATTTCAAATATAGTTGAGCACAACATTAACCACAACGGAGACCATCAGACCACACAGTGAAGCAGGCAATGTCCCTGGAGCTTCATCGACAGTCATCCAGAGGAAGACCGAAGAACTCCTGGATGACTCAATGCTCCTAAATACTTCAGAGAAACGGCCTGGATGAAGGCGATACTCAGAACAGAAGAAATTATAACCTGAGAATGAGAAGAGCCGACCCCAACAGCCTACCTAGGCCATGAGTTGGGACAGCGCAAGGAAGAAGAAGAAGACACGAAATACCACAACATTATCTTTTGCAACGTTAAGTTTTACATGTACGAAAAACAAAGAGTACAAAAATATTGTATTAGTAAATACATGTATAAATATATCTCCAAATACTGACGAAAGTTATACAAGAATGCCTACCATTGATCAAATATTATTTACACGTGCGGGTGTGTTTTACATATTAAATACAAGCTGGTTCCCGGCATGCGTTGCAATGACATATATTCAAAGAAATACATCGTTTCTCCCTGAACCACCTTTCCCGTGCGTCTCCGTTCCCCTCCCGCGGCCCCTTCCTAGCTAGCTTTATAAATTATAGCATATATGTTATTCTGATGTATCAGCTGTATTATTGTAAAGTTCATTAAAACCATTCAATAGTTTTTGCGTGAAAGAATAACAAACACATACATACAAACTTTCGCCTTTATAATATTTACTATAAAGGCAAACCTGCTAGTTAATATATGACGTAAAAATGAATCGCTGAATGTGTTGCTAAGCGCATAACTTCCGAACGACTGCACCAAATTGGATAATTCTTTTTTTTTGTGTTCGTTATTATCAGGACAAGGTTTTTATAAAACTTCCGGTGAGCTCTGGCATTATGAAATTCATCATCATCATCTGTGGCTCTACAACCCAGGTCGGGTCTTGGCCTCCAGCAGAGCCTGCCTCCATGACTGTCGGTGTTGTGCTGCATTGCGCCAGTTTCGGATGCCGATGGTGCTTGCATCCTTCACCACTCCATCCAGCCATCGAAGCTTTGGTCTTCCAACTCTTCTCCGACCCCCAGGTGCACCATCCATAATTCGCTTTGGAATATCTCCTTCGCTCATTCTCTGGATATGTCCAGCCCACCTGAGTCTTCCAGTTTTGATTTCCTTGGAGATATTAGGGTCCTCGTAAAGATCGTATAGCTCCTGGTTGTATCTGATACGCCATTCTCCATTATCACAGACTGGGCCGTAAATCCTTCGCAGCACCTTCCTTTCAAAACTTTCTAGGGCTCCTTCATCACCCTTACTGATTGTCCAGCATTCCGAACCATACATAAGAACAGGTCGTATAAGGGTCTTGTAAAGCAGGACTTTAGTTCTTCTGGTAAGGTGGCGAGATTTCATATGCTTCTGTAGCCCAAAGTAGTATCGATTTGCAGCTACTATTCTTCTTTTGATTTCGCTGGATACATTGTTGTCATTTGTCACCATAGTACCGAGATATACAAACTCGTTGACAGTTTCAAATGTATAATTATCTATCTGTATACTTGGTGGTTTCTGGCGTCCATGTACGGGCATATATTTTGTCTTCCCCTCGTTGATGACCAATCCCATGTTCCTTGCCGACGTAGCTAAGCTTTTAAACGCCGATTTTAGTTCATATTCTGAGCGTGCGATGATATCTATATCGTCAGCATAAGCAAGGAGCTGAACAGACTTGTTAAAAATATGGCCTGTGGTTTGTATACCTGCATTTCGGATGGCCTTTTCCAGCGCTAAATTGAATAAAATGCAGGCAAGTGCATCTCCTTGTCTTAGTCCATTGTAGGTCTTTAGGGTGTCTGACAGATCCTGTTGTATTCTGACTCGGCACTCAACATTAGACATTGTGAGCCTTACTAAGTTTACCAGTTTTCTTGGGATATTAAATTCATCCAGGGCTCTGTACAGTCTTTCTCTATTTACCGTGTCATAGGCAGCCTTAAAATCTATGAAGAGATGGTATGTATCAACATTAAATTCTATTGTTTTTTCCAGTATCTGTCTCAGTGAAAAGATTTGATCAGTTGTAGATTTCCCCTTACGGAACCCAGTTTGATATTGGCCAATTATGCCATCCGAATATTTTATAAGCCTACCACACAGTACATTTGATAGGATCTTGTATGAGATATTCAGCAGCGTTATGCCCCTATAGTTAGAGCAGTTCATAGGGTCTCCTTTCTTGTGAAGGGGGCAAATTATTCCACAGTTCCATTCACTTGGCAGAGTCTCAGAGCACCAGATGGATTTAATGATATTATATATATGGACTTGAAGGTTCTCTCCGCCATATTTGAATAACTCTGCAGAGATGTTGTCAGTTCCAGGTGATTTATTGTTATGTAGACTTTTAATGGCACCCACTACTTCTTCTAATGTTGGTGGCGGCTCGACATTGTCATCATCATTAGTACCACCATCAGTGATGTTTCCATCCCTTGTCAAATTTTCACCCACACTCTCATCTACACTTCCGTTTAGCAGAGCATCAAAATATTCCACCCATCTATTCAGAATTCTTGACTTTTCATTCAGAATATTTCCCTCGCTGTCGTAGCACATTGTAATTCTGGGCTTGTATTATGAAATTAGTATAAAAAATTTGCTATTGGTGGCACGCGAGGTTTGAAAACTGAATGTATGGAAAGCGGGAGGGTGGGAGAGATAAGGAGGGGAGGGGGGGGTGAAGGAGGGGCGGTGAGAGGGGGGTGAGGGGGGATGAGGGGGGGGGTGAGGGGGGAGGGGGGATGAGGGGGTACAAGGGGGGAGGGGGAACGGGGGGGGGAGGAGGTGGTGCAGTCGTTCGGAAGTTATGCCCTTTTTTTTTACGTGAGCTCGACACAGGAAGCCCTGAGGAAAATAATTTCCATCAGGGCCTATGTCATCTTTGAGGATGCTGTGTGGATGATTTTTTGAGGAAAGGAAGGATAGGAGAGTTCTGGTAAGGAAAAGGGTTTAAGGGGTGGGTAGGAATCTGGGGTTCAGTGTGTCCTGGTCATCGGCCTCTAAGACCTAGACAAACCTCACCCCATGAATCCGGGCACCCCTGCTAAATCACCAAACATAGCGAACCACTTGGGGTGACCTATGGCAGAGGTGTTGGTTATCCAATAAAGGTTCCCGGGGCGGCGGTACCCATTCCCGCCTCCCAAATTGAATTACTTACATACATTTCGACGATTTATTTTTAATTCCATCGCATGTAATAAAATGTCCCGTAAATATATCAACAGAGTTACCAAGACAACGATTTGTTTTGCTTTTCATCTGACGTTATCAATGACTCGCTTTTGCAAACGACAATTATTTTTATTTATTTTATTTCATATAATTTTTAATTGTCACTATAGTCAGTTATTGGTTTTCTTTCTGGCTACCACACTAGGCTAATGCCCGTGTTCTGTTAGTCGTATATTTAATATTTTAAATACGATTTAATAAATACTATTTTTAAACGACTTCAAAAAGGAGGAGGTTCTCAATTCGACTGTATTTTTATAATTTGTTTTTATGTTTGCTCAGAACTTTCGACTGGGTGAACCGATATTAATGATTCTTTTTTTATTTGAAAGCTGGTGCTTCTCGTGTGGTCCCATTTAAATTTGGTCCGGTTCTGATAATGGCATCCATGAGAAAATCATATAAGTCTTAAATTTGCGTTAAGTATGTGCGCGACAAATGGACGAATAATCAAATCACGCCAACCGATTTCGATGATTTTATTGGAAAGGATGTAGGTACTTCAAGGATAGTTTGATGAGAGTTTGGTTAGGTTCTGATTATGGAATCCATGACAAAGTAACGGAACTCTTCAATTCTTAGGAGCAAATTAACGATACTCGGCCGAATCTTTTACAGGCTATCCAGGTAACGTCGTTATGGTCAAGTAATGTCTATCTCATATGAGCAGCATGTTTAGTAGCTTTACCCATATTTGGACAAATTAGTTAGTGTACTCCAGATCCACTAAAAATCAAAAAATAAACAAAAATTTTAACAAACAAAAAAACTACCTCAAAAACTGCACTAAAAGTAAAAAAATAATTTCGTATTCTTCTACAACTTAATCAGCAACTTACTTTTTCTACTCATCAATATGTAGGTATGATTGTTATTTTTGGAGTCGGTGTCAGCCAAGGTACCCGGCTCGGCGTGTTCACTTGACAGCTCCCCTCCCGCCACGGCCCCGCTCTCGCCTCACGCCTCTCGCCTCGTCAAGTCGCTTGTGCGACACAAGCACATCTCACCTATATATGTAGTTACAAACCTACCTTGTTGACACCGGCTCCAAAAATAACAATCGTATCTACATATTGATGAGTAGAAAAAGTAAGTTGATTAATAAGTTGTAGAAGAATACGAAATTATTTTTTTACTTTTTAGTGCATTTTTTGAGGTCGTTTTTTTTTGTTTTGTTAAAATTTTTGTTTATATTAAAATAGATGATTAAACATTCTAAATAAAAATTAAGAAATACTTAAAAGTAAGTGAAAAATAAAAAGAAAAAAAAATCATATTTTAAAGAAAAGTAGAAATAAAAATGAAAAATACAAATTTTGAAATACATAAACTAATAATAAAGATTATGTGTTCAGAACTCAAGTGTTCTATAAAAATATATAAATTAAAACATATAGGTATATAAATTAAAATTAAAACATAAATAAAATAAAGTGAAAAACTAAGAGAAAAAAAATAATAACATTTTAAGAAAAATAGAAATAAAAATGGAAATAAAAATTTTGAAATGCAAAAATTAATAATTAAAATGTAGTGTTAAGAACACATTTTTTTTACATGAATACCGCACAAGAGTCCCAACTGCTCCCGTCTGGAGCCAGTGGGACTATGGCATCCCCAATTGGGGTATGTTGTGAGGCTGAAGGTAGTGGGGAGGCGAAGGAGATAGGGAAGAGGAAGGTTGGGATAGTACCTGGCTATTCAGATCTGGTCACCAAACACGGCTAAAGCCATTTCAAGCAACGTTTCAATTCTGAATGGTGGTCTTACACCAGGGCGATACTGAGAGTATCTTCCACTCTGGAACGTTCCGCAAATATACAATATATTATTTTAAATGAATGAATTGTGAAATAACACAAATTAATCAATTAAAATTTATTTGCCACGCCGGGATTCGATCCCGCGACCTTCGGAGTGCTAGTCAAGAGCCTTACCGCTGGACTATGCCGGCCGTCGTATTCTTTGAAGTACGCTCGTCCCAATTATTAATATATTACATTTATTAAAAGTGTAATAAATGTAATAGATTAATATTTATAATTGCATAACGCCAGAGCTTACCATTTTTATAGCCTATTTGTTATTCTGATGTACGAGCCATAATATCATTGTAATAATATACATTCAGTTGTTTATGCGTGATTAACACACAGACTTACATCCATACAAACTTTCGCATTTACTTATATCATTTTTAAGATAGTAAGATGCAATAAAATAACACTGGGAGGCATAATGATCCGGTTCATTACTATGACTATGTTTATTTGTTTATATGTTTCCAAAGGAATTGCTTGGAGGTTGGGTCTTGAAAGAGGCGAGTACTTATATGATGAAATTGAACACATTTTAAACATTTCTTCTTTAGAAAAACATAGAAAGGGCTCTGATCTAATTTGCATATTTAAAATTACCAACAGTATTACTGATACACCTGCTTTGTTACAACTCATCCAGTTCAATCTAATATTCCAAAAATATTTGAGTCGATAATTACAAAGAAAATCACTCCTATTTTCAAAAATGTTCTGATCGAGGAACAGCATGGATTTAGATCGGCGAAATCTACAACTAATTTACTGTCCTTTATAAATACCATTCTTAAAGCCTTAGAAGACAACACTCAGGTTGATGTCCTCTACACTGACTTCTCCAAAGCCTTCGACAAAGTTAATCACCCTATTCTCATGGCCAAACTTTATGCTATAGGCATTAGAGACCCATTGTTATCATTCTTTCACTCTTACTTGAGTAATAGAAAACAAAGGGTTAAAATAAATAACTTTGAATCCTTTAATATTGATATAACATCCGGCGTTCCGCAAGGAGCCCATTTGGCCCCGCTTCTTTTTAACCTTTTTATTAACGATATCATTAAAGTTTTTGCTCACACACGTTTTTGGCTTTTTGCCGATGATAATAAGATTCTTAAGATAATTAAATCCCATATTGATTGTTTACTTTTTCAACTTGATATTGATTCATTTAATGATTAGTGCAAAATTAACTGCATGGAACTTAATGTTGATAAATGCAAAATTTTGTCCTTTTATAGAACCAAAAAACCAATTCAGTTTGATTATAAACTAAAAAATGTTTGTCTCTCTACTTGTCACATCTATCAAGGACCTTGGGGTCACTCTGGATTGTAAACTTTCTTTCCGGGATCACATTAATAACATCGTTAACAAATCACTTAAACTACTCGGCTTCATTCATAGAATTACCTCTGACTTTAAACAAATAAATACACTTAAAACTCTTTACTGTTCGCTGGTCCGCCCTCACCTTGAATATGCTAGTGTCATTCGGTCTCCTTTTTATGCTATCCACATTTGTTACATCGAATCTGTACAACATCGCTTCCTACGAGGAATTGCTTGGAGGTTAGGACTTGAAAGAGGAGAATACTCGTATGATGAAATTGAACGAACTCTTTAGAAAAACGTAGAAAGGACTCTGATCTAATATGCATTTTCAAAATTATCAACAGTATAACTGACACACCTGCTTTGTTACAACTCATCCAGTTCAATATTCCTTCCCGTAGACTCTGAAATAATGAATTGCTGTTCCTCAATCAACATTCTACTAATTATGGATATCATTCTCCTTTATCCAGAATGTCGAGACTTGTCAACGCAAATCAAAGCATTGATTTTTTTGGTGTAAGCCTAAATGACTTTCGGCAGTCGTTACGCAATGTGGTTTTTTAAAGTCTTTTTAAATCCATCTTCAAGCTACTTATAGTTATCTTCTCTATGTGTTTTTATATTATATGTATTTTGTCAATGCTCTTCATCTATATGTAATCTCCTTTCATTGTGATCTCTCTTTTTTTTCTATTCGTGTTATTGTTATATTGTTAATTGGACTATTTGTCCGTAAATAAATAAATAAATTAATAAATAAACATCCCTCCCCGTAGACTTCGAAATAATGAATAATTATTGTTCCTCAATCAACATTCTACTAATTATGGATACCATTCTCCCTTATCCAGAATGTCGAGACTTGCCAACGCAAGTAAAGGCATTGATTTTTTTGGTGTAAAACTAAATGACTTTCGGCAGTCGATACGCAATATTTAAATGCTTCTTCATGCTTTGACTTGTAGTGTCTCTATATGTACTTTTTACATTTTATATTATCATTGCTATTAATTTATATGTGCTCTCCCTTCACTGTCATCTCTGTTTTTTTATTCGTGTTATTATTATGTTTTTAATGGACTGTTGTCCGTAAATTAATAAATAAATAAACGACATTTTGAAATTTCCTTCTAGTGTCCCAGAAACATAAACGTTTCGTTTTTATTTATGAATAAGATTTTCTGCATTATAATTGATTTGGTGGTGTTTACGATAATCTGAGTATTGCACCAGATATAGGGAACACTTTTAAATAAACTGCGTACTCAATTCAATCGACTATTCGAAGAAGTCTGACTCATAAACTGAACGATCGATATACACACATACATATACTTATACTATACGTATGCACACTGCACACATGTATACATGTGCCCAAAGATAATGTAAACAAATGTTTCTTACTAAATATACACACATATATACATATGTCATACGTGTGCACACCGTACACATGTACATATGCACCCAAACACATTCAAAAAAATTCCAAACCAAAATAGACCGGAAAATTTAGCGTTTCGCTAAAAGAGTCTGAATATTTATGGTATAAGAAACAATAAAGTCAATAAATACCTGTAAAATCATAAATGTTAACTGAGTATTTTAACAAACAATGCACTTCTCACTTTGGTATTTAAAATTATTACTTTTTAATACTATTTTGAGGCGCGCCGACCGGCCGGCACCGCGACGCCACTAAAACAAATTTACGTTTCCCTGTTTTTCCCTCTGACCTTCAATACGATAGGGAGTTTCCCGCGGATATCCACAGAAATTCCCCATGAATGGAATTTTGAAGCGAAAACTTCTTTAGCACTGTTGTGATTTGAAAATCGATGTAACGAAAAAGCGACACAAAAAAGAGACAAACAAATACGTTATACGTCTATAGGATTTAGCCTGCATCAGAATGAGACAGAATAATCAGTGTCCTTTTTGTGCGATGCTTCGAAGCCTCTCCAATCTTTCTGAAGGTTTCATTTCTACCCCGTGTGAACTGCACACTTGTAATTTTTGAAGTGAAAACTTCTTTAGCACCGTTGTGATTTGAAACTCGATGAAAAGAAATTATCCACTTTTCACTTTCGTATAAATCATTACTTTTTAATACTATTTTGAGGCGCGCCGACCGGCCGGCGTCGCGACGCCACTAAAACAAATTTACGTTTCCCCGTTTTTCCCTCTGACCTTCAATACGGTAGGAAGTTTCCCGCGGAAATCCCCAGAAATTCCCCATGACTGGAATTTTCCCCATGAAGTGAAAACTTCTTTAGCACCGTTGTGATTTGAAACTCGACGTAATGAAAAAGCGACACTAAAAAGAGACAAACCCATACATCTATAAGATTTAGCCTTTATGAGAATGAGATAAAATGAGCGGTGCTTCGTAGCCTCCCCACTATTGTCTATTTTAGTTTTCTGAAGGTTTCACTTTTACCCCGTGTGAACTGCACACTTGTAATTTTTGAAGTGAAATCCTCTTAAGCACAGTTGTGATTTGAAACTCAATGAAACAGAAAAGGGCGATATTAAAAAAAGACAAACACATACATCTATAGGATTTAGCCTGCGAGAGAATGAGATAGCAATCAAATATTTATTTAATTCACGGGTTCCAATATAAAACGCTAAATCTACGGTTCCACGCAAGTCTCCTTTGGTGTAGTAAAAATGTAAGTATAAAGCGCCTGATGAACCTCAGCGGCCAGACATTTAGCGTACCAAGGATCGAATCCTAAGAAATTAAAAAATAAATATTTTAATTTTTGTAAAATCAATAGCCAATATTCAAACCACTTCAAAATGAACAGGCAAAAGAAAACACAAAAGAAAGCGACATCTAGTGACTCTGAGGAGGAAAATACACATAATAATAAGTTGACCAAATAAATAGGAAAACGGTGAACTGGAATTCGATGACAAAAATATGTAAAAAATCATCCTTCAAGTTGATAAAAAAAGTGCTTCGTAGTCTCCCCACTCTTCTCTACTTCAGTTTTCTGAAGGTTTCACTTCTACCGCGTGTGCATTGCACACTATAATTTTTTTTATAAAGCGAATGAAAAATGTTGTGCAGTTGTAGGAAGGTCTGAATGTAAATACAAATATCGCTTTTGAGGTTATTAGTTACTACATATTAAAGTCCTCCGAAACTACAAGGTCCTCCGCCGCGTCTGTCTGTCCCTCCCCGATGAACTCAAAATCTATTGAACGGATTTATAAATATTATCCTGAATTTTATTATTTTCTGTACTTGACCTTCTATACGAAAAACACAGATGTCGCTAGTATTGCAATATCTTGTGAAACTAAAATCTGCTTTTTTTCCTTACCAAATCTGTTTTTAATTCGTGAAGTCACCCATAGGTGCTGTATAGTCGCATCGGACCGAGTATCATGAAAATTTAGGTTAGTTTTTAGTTTTGTTTATAAACTTTGACGGTTGATGTGCAATAAATCGTTTTGAATCTAAACTTATAAAATATTGTTGAAGTTATCATCATTTGTTTTGATTCTCAGTAGTTATTGTGACATTTTATGTGTTTTTCTTAGTGTTTTTGCAATAAACTTATAATGAAGCATTGAAATCAAATTGATAAAGCTGGAATGTCTTTAATTTTAATAAAACATTAATAGCTACCTAATCAGTTAAATATATATTGTGTTTTGGAAGGTAAAGTGATATTTTGTAATATTATTATTTTTCTTTTATTTGGAATACGTTTATGTTGTGCTGTCAATATTTTCAATTTTGACATTATTTTGACAGATATATTTAAAATGATGTTGGTATAGGTTCAACAACAATTTTTACAAACCATTAATTTGCCGAAGCTATAAACAGATTTTGGTAAATATGCATAGAGTCCACCTCACGGATACTACGTAACGTTCGTGATGTCGAAGTTTGATGCACGGATAACACGGAATTTTCCTTTTTTACAATCAAATATGACGATATGATTTTAGATTTTCACAGCCAAAAGTATTTTTGTTATTTGTTTTTGGGATGTTATGCCGTGTTGCGCTACCTCATCCTTTAGCCAACGTTTCGGACAGCGTTACAGTGTCCATCATCTGGGCAGATGTGTAAATGTTAGTGGTGAAATATGTGCTTAAGTACCTACTTCGAAGCAATACCGTGTTGCCAGCTCCACTCCACTGCGAGCTGGCATTACAGTATACTTGAAGATGGTTTTTTGCATTTAGCTTTGGTGTAGCCGTCAATTACCGGATACCAAGAACTACTTATTTATCTGTTTTATTATACGCCCAGAGAGCTTTTACATGAATAAATAAAGGCAGTACATCTTTAACATGAGAAGGAAATAATATAAATAAAATTACAATAGAAATAAAAAAGTACATTAGTTAAATAAAAATATAAGTAACAAAAATTAAAATTACCGTAAGATATAATAACGATAAGTTACCATAAAAAAATACATACATGATATAAAAATACAAAAAACAAAAATTTTTGAGTAAGGTGATCACAGGTTTACAAAATTGCAATATTACCTAACCATGTCTAATAAAACCTAAACATTAGTTTCGCAAAGTGGCAAACCGCTACATCGATGGTACCTCCAGTACCTCTGCAAGTTGCAGGAGTTCAGAACTCCAATTTGGATTTTAATATCACAGTGAAAATTATTATTATTTTTTTTAATATAACTAAATAATACTACAGGTTATGATGGTTTATAATACATATTACAATGATTTAACTAAGACATTACATTTAATTACATTAATAGGATAGGTAGAGATAGTTTAGCAAATTTGTCGATGAACGAGTAGTTTATTAAATTTACCAAAGAATTCCTTAGTGAGTACTTGTATATTGAGCTTAGCTCTGTCGTCTCGTTAATAGGATTTTTATAAATTTCCATTGCCTCTGTAATTAGGCGTGCTCTATAAGTTTTGGGTCTTCCCAGGACTTCAGGAACAAATACAAAGTAATGGCCGGTTTCAATAAAATGCTCGGCGATTGCCGATTTGTCAGGGTGGCCAAGTTTACACGCTCGAAAGTGTTGAAATATCCTTTTGGAGATCGTCCGCTCTGTCTGACCCACAAGGAGGAGGTAGCGCAGCACGGCATAACACCCCAAAAACAAATAACAAAAATCAAATTTGACATTTGTCGGAAGTATCAATCTCATAAGATAAATTCTTGTCAAAATAAAAACAAAAAAGTACCTAAGTACTTTGAATTATTGGATTGAGGTTTAAACTACGAAAGCTGCATGTCATCATAATTTAGATATACATACATCCCAGGTTTTTAACGATTTGTTTGGAAAAGCAGGGTTTGTCTAGCCGGTATGTATAATTATTTTAATATATTTCTTTCCATGTTCTTACTGTTATAAATACAGGTACAAACTTGTAAATAATGCATTCACTAACCTGAATAAATTATTGTTTTACATGGCTATAATACTTTTCTCTGATTAACAGCTTTAATTGATTGTCTATGAAATGTTAAAGAAAAAGGTTAAATATAAAGATGGCGTTACCGCGTAAGTGAATTAATTTTAACAAAATTAAAATGTTAAATGCATATTTTTTGCATGTTTTTTGGTTTCCCCCGACATAATTCAGTCACTTTTCGTAATAATAAAGCTTAAATCCAACTGTTTGAATAAAACATATTATTCCGTATTATATTTATATTAAATTTCATTGATAATTTAATCAAAGGTGCCAGTCATAGAAAAATTATTATTTCCATATAAAACAATAATTTATTCATGTTATGAAGTGAATGCATTATTGACAATTTTGAACCTGTATTTATAACAGATAAATATGGAAATAATACCCGTTAGACAAACCCTGCTTTCCATACAAACCATTCAAAACCTAGGATGTGTATCTAAATGATGATGACACGCAGCTTGAACCTTAACACAGTACTAGTAGTACCGGGAATAATTCAAATTAGGTATTTTTATTTTTTATTTTGACAAAAAAATATTTTATAAGGTTGGTACTTCCGACAAATAATCAATGGCCATATTACGTCTATTGAATTCCTAAGAAAAATTGATAAACTACAAACATACACATGAGGCGAGGAAAAGAAATGAAATAAGACTCCGCTTCAGGAAAACAACACACATAGTCAAAAGTCATTGATGTACGGTGCATTGAAGATATTTGGAGAATTAATTACCAGAAGAAATAAAATTGGAAGAGAGCATAAAGGCATTTAAAATTAAATTGCGAAGATATGTGATTGATTTGGTATAGATGTGTTATTTTAAGTGTATGTATATATATATAAGGATTGTATTAGGACGTAGATAACTATGTACCTATTTGAAATACCGCAATAAACAATAATAATAATAAATATTTATATTGAGGGATCAGTAGGATTTATAGGTTCAATTAGGAATTCCACAGAGCCGAACCCTCTGATATGAAAATATCTGGAGTCGGTGAATTATTTTCCCATTTGGTCTCTGGTGGGTTGACGTGTTGTTCTTGTATTGTTTTGTATTTATAATACTTATATAGTGCAAATGCATAGCGTGGATTGACTAGATGATCATTTGGGGAAGTTTGTGAAAGGGTTTAGTTTTTACACTGGGGAAAATTTAACCCGCACATTTAAATCTGTTGCGTAAAATGTCATTTGATTGTCAATTAAATTAAAAAAGGAGTAGGTATTATCCGTATATTGAACTTCGACAATAAATATTCTTTATTATCCGTTTTTACCAAATTATAAATCAAATTATCATTTCACGTCGAAAATTATATTAAAAACTATTATTTTCAGCAGGAACAAAATATGCGTTCTCGCCACATCCTTTTTGTGGTTATAAAAGTTATTTTAACCGCAATTCTTTGTGGTTATAAAAGTTATTTTAACCGCAATTCTTTGTGGTTATAAAAGTTATTTTAACCGCAATTCTTTGTGGTTATAAAAGTTATTTTAACCGCAATTCTTTGCCTAAGTTTTAAGATAGTGTTGATCGATTGAACCGCTTTAACCTAAATTCGTCATTCAACGATGAATTACGTTGATTTTGTTTCTTATTTATTTTGGTTACAGTGACGATGAAATAATTTTCATAATTATAATGTAATATAAATTAAATATTTATAAATTAAAAATTGTAGATGGAGACGAGGGTATATTTAGAAATTTCAAAATTAAAAGTATGAAAGGGGATGAGGTTTATAAATATTTAGGATACCCGCAATCGAATAGATTAGATCACACTAGTATTAAAAATGATATTAGGATTAAATTTCAAACGAGGGTCAGAAAATTTTTTAAAATGCAATCTATCTGCTAAAAATTTAGTAAAAGCAATAAATACTTGGGCAATACCTCTACTAACGTACTCATTTGGCATAATTAAATGGTCCAATACAGATTTAGATAGTTTAGAACGATTAATTAGAACTACGTTAACAAAGTTTAATTGCCATCATCCAAATTCAGCTATAGAACGAATTAATTTACCTAGAAATTTAGGAGGTAGAGGTGTAGTCAAAATAACATCTTTGAAACACAATCAGGTAGAAATGCTTAGAAATTTTTTTCCATAGGAAAGCTAATAGCTCAGAAATGCACAAAATAATTTGCAAGGCAGATAGAAATATTACACCTTTAAATTTAAATGACGAGAATGCCAACATTCTTATAAATACTAACCAGGAATTATTAGATTCCTGGTCAAATAAAATTATTCACGCAAAACACTTCAATTATCTCAACCAAACAAAAATTACAAAAGATTTTTTAAATATTTATATTGAGGGATCAGTAGGATTTATAGGTTCAATTAGAAATGCCACAGAGCCGAACCCTCTGATATGAAAATATCTGGAGTCGGTGAATTATATTCCCATTTGGTCTCCAGTAGGTTGACATGTTGTTCTTGTATTATTTTGTATTTATAATACTTATATAGTGCAATTGCATAGCGTGGATTGACTAGATGATCATTTGGGGAAGTGTGTGAAAGGGTTTAGTTTTTCCTGTGAGGAAAATTTAACCCGGACATTTAAATCTGGTGCGTAAAATGAATGTTTCTTTGTTTGTCTCTTGTGCATTTCTAAACCATTAAACCGGTGCGATAAAACTTTGGTGATTTGTTGTACGCATGCACGCAAAGCTTTCTATATAATATAATGGTGAGCTCTTGTTTTATGAAATTATTTCCTACACCAATCATCCGATTACGATGAAATTTTCGTAAGTTGTTGTGACCGAAGTAAGAAAATCTGTTGATTATTCAAAATAAATAAGTAAAAAAAAAAGAAAAGAATATGGTAGATCCTGCTTGGATTTAACCACTCGGACACATAAGGTTGTTTTTACGACAATGCCATATTACTAGATTGCAAAATTTCTTTCCGTGAACACATTAATAATACCGTAAATAAATAACTTAAACTACTCGGCTTCATTCATAGAATTACCTCTGACTTCAAACATATAAGTACACTTAAAACTCTTTACTGTTCGCTGGTTCGCCCTCACCTTGAATATGCTAGTGTCATTTGGTCTCCTTTCTATGCTGTAAACATTTGTCACATCGAATCCGTTCAACATCGTTTCCTAAGAGCAATTGCTTGGAGGTTGGGTCTTGAAAGAGGCAAGTACGATGAAATTGAACACATTTTATACATTTCTTCTTTAGAAAAACGTAGAAAGGACTCTGATCTAATTTGCATATTTAAAATTATCAACAGTATTACTGATACACCTGCGTTGTTACAACTCATCCAGTTAGTTTGACGGCCGGCGTAATGCAGCGGTAAGGCTCTTGACTAGCACTCCGAAGGTCGCGGGATCGAATCCCGGCGTGGCAAATAAATTTTATTTGATTAATTTGCGTTATTTCACAATTAATTCATTTAAAATAATATATAGTATATTTGCGGCACGTTCCAGAATGGAAGATACTCTCAGTATCGCCCTGGTGTAAGACCACCATTCAGAATTGAAACGTTGCTTGAAATGGCTTTAGCCGTGTTTGGTGACCAGATCTGAATAGCCAGGTACTTCCCCACCTTCCTCTTCCCTATCTCCCTCCCCTCCCCAATACCTTCATCCTCACAACATACCCCAATCGGGGATGGATGCCATAGTCCCACTGGCTCCAGACGGGAGCAGTTGGGACTCTTGTGAGGTATTCATGTAAAAAAAAAAAAGTTCAACATCCCTTCGCATAGACTCCGAAATAATGAATTGCTGTTCCTCAATCAACGTTCTACTAATTATGGATACCATTCTCACTTATCCAGAATGTCGATACTTGTCAACGCAAGTCAAAGCATTGCTTTTTTTGGTGTAAAACTAAATGACTTTCGCCAGTCGATACGCAATATTGAAATGCTTCTTCAAACGACTGTCGAAACGACTGTCGAGAGTGAAGGTTATGTCGCCAGCTGTATTTGGCGTGAGTAATTTCGCTTTATATTTTGATTGCGGTCTGTGGGACCGCGCGTCCAAGTTTGTGTAATAAATTGATCTGATGGTGATATTTTTTGTTCTAGATTCATTAATAAAAAATGTCAGAAAACGATAAACCTAGTACATCTGCAAGTAAACTATGCTCACCAAAGATGAAAAGAAAGACGATTTACACTTGTGAAGGCTGTAAACAGCCAATATGCCTACAATATTCTAAGCCATTATGCAAAGACTGCCAATAAATATGCACAAGTTGAGCCTTTGTCAATATTTTAATGTTTTGTTTTAAGAAGTTAATGTTAAATTTTTAATAATTTTTATACCTTATATTTTATTGCAAAATTAGTGAAACTTAATGAAAAAGTAATTTTCCTTGAATAATATTCCTACAAAGTGAACTCGAGTAAGAATGACTGAAAAGTGCCTTTGATTATTAAAAAGGTTAGATTTTAGTTTAAAATAAATATATTTCAATTAAAATGTCTTGTTTTATTTACATTTGGTTAAGTCCGTAAATAAATAAAAACAATTTTAGGTACTATACTAACCTAACTAGATAGATACTGGCCTTTAAAGATAGCGGTCTGTGAGACCGCATGTCCATAGTAGTGTAACAAAAATATAACGTCCATAGTAAAAGGTTAACTAAAATAATGAAAATATTTTTATTGTGGTTTAGCTTAGAAAAAAACCTGAAATATCTAATATATGAAAGTATCAAGAATAATAAAATATAAAATAAATAAGTATTAATCATTGTTAGGATTTTTGAGTAGTAATTTATACTTACCTAAAAGACCGATAATAGTAAATAAATGTCTCCCTCCACTCAGCACCAATGCGTGCGCCGTACTAAAAAATGCCTAACAACCATAGACATCCAAATTTAATAGACGAGAAGATAAAGGTGAGGTGTAAAACCAAACTATGGAGGGCGAATAGGGGAAAGATGACTGTGATTCGTTAAAAAATCAATCTGACAGTATATGGGCATCTCGCATTATAATATCACCATTTAGTTCTTAAAAGTAAAATCTGCTTTTGAATGAATAGACATTTTTACATGGGAGCACGAATTGCTCGCCACGTTATTAACTTATTTGCGAAGTCCGAATGCGGCAAAGTAAAGTTCGCCACTTTTCACAGACGAATATTTTGTTGCCATATTTAGTTAAGACACTTTTACAAATGTTTCGTAATTTACTTACCCCTGTAACCAGCGACGAGCTCACTAGAGAACCGCCCACATTCGTTATGATCGACATATTTTAGGTATAATGTATAGCACAAGCTATCATTTTTGCCGTGTTATTTCGTAAAATGTACGATGTGAGCTCGACGCTGGTCAGGTCAAGAATAATGACGTCACATTTTTAGATTCAAGCGAGGCTCTCGTAAGCCCAGCCGGCTCCATGGAACCGGTATGGGGAGGGGGAAATGATACACTTTTATCACTTAGGACAGGTCTATATATATTTATATGTCTATGCTAACAACAAATTATGAAGCTACCAAAAACTTCAAAGTCCGATTGTTAATTTTTGAGAAAACAACGAATTATTGACTTGCTGGTCTGAGAGAGCAATGAGCGAGTATACGAAGGTTAGGGTTGTTAAAATGAAAATTAAAAAAGTGTGTTTCTCACCGTTATGTATTACTTTTTTTAGATGATTTCCAGCCGGGAGATAAATTGCGTGGTAGTGGGGGACCCAGTAGTCGGCAAAACTAGGATGCTGTATTCCTTTACTCTAGGGGTATTTCCTGAACATATCCCTACAGTGTAAGTTTGTTATCCCTTTCTTTTTTTTTCTTTTTAAATGAGCGCAACACAGGAGGCCCTGAGGAAAATAATTTCCCTCAGGGCCTATGTCATCTTTGGGGATGCTGTGTGGAGGGCTTTTTAAAGGTAAGGAAGAAGAGGAGAGTTCTGGGAAGAAAAAGGGTTTAAGGGGTGGGTAGGAATCTGGGGTGCAGTATGTCCTGGTCATTCGCCTCCAAGACCTAGACAAACCTCACCCCATGAACCCGGGCACCCCTGCTAAATCATCAAACGTAGCGAACCACTTGGGGGTGACCTATGGCAGAGGTGTCGGTTATCCAATAAAAGTTCCCGGGGCGGCAGTACCCATTTCCTCCTCCCAAACTGTATTGTTATTGTTATTTTAATGTGTCATCTCAAAATAGAATAGTGACAAAACAAGAAATTATTATTATTATTTTTTTTATGAATACTGCACAAGAGTCCCAACTGCTCCCTTTTGAAGCCAGTTAGACTGTGGCATCCCCAATTGGGGTATGTTATGAGGCTGAAGTTAGTGGGGAGGGGAAGGAGATAGGGAAGAGGAAGGTGGGGAAGCACCTGGCTATTCAGATCTGGTCACCAAACACGGCTAATGCCATTTCAAGCAATATTTCAATTCTGACTGGTGGTCTTACACCAAGGCGATACTGAGAGTATCTTCCACTCTGGAACGTGCCGCAAATATACTATATATTATTTTAAATGAATAAATCGTGAATTGTGAAATAACACAAATTAACCAAATAAATTTTATTTGCAACGCCGGGATTCAATCCCGCGACAATTTGCGAGTCAAGAGCCTTGCCGCTGGACTACGCAGGCCGTCAAATTATAGAGAAGTGAAGGAAAATCACAAAAATTACTGAATTGATTCTAATAAAAATTATATTTATTTTAAATAGGTACCTATGTTAGTTGCCAAATTTGGTTAATTGTTCTTAAAATATACAAAAATGAATGTTTGTAATATATGAAAAATGAAAATTTGTAAAAAAAATTGCAATGGGTGGCACGCGAGCTGTTTGAAAACCTGAATGTACCGGGACTAAATATAATGAATACATGAGAGGGGAGGGGATCGTGAAAGGGGGGTTCGGAGAGGGGAAAGGGAAGGCGGAGAAGGTGGAGGGGGAACGCGTGATGGGAAAGGGTGGCGGAAGGGGAACGGGACGAATGGGAAAAGACACGCAGAGAGAAACAATTTCTTTACTAGAGGCTGTGCAAATCATGCTGGGAACTCGCTATCGTTACAATAAATGCTATGTATATATTAATACAATAATAAAATATTAATTAATAAAGTAGGAACTGTTTTGGAGGTTATCCCCATCAAAGTAATATGTCATTCAACAAGAAGATAACTGTAATAATGTAAACGAAAATATGAGAGAGAACAAGATACAGAAAAATAGAAAAAGATATCGGTCGCAACTGGGATAAGGGACTGGTTATCTTTTTCTATTTTTCTGTGTCTTGTTCTCTTCATATGTTCGTTTAGATCAGAGGTTCCCGAACTTATTTTTCTCGTAGGCCCTTTTCAAAATTTTACTGATTGCGGTGGACCCCCTGCTGCTTCATTTCTACCGTATTCCCGAAACTGATCAAAAATGTGAAAATCAGATCTAACTTTGAAAAACAGATGGAAATTTGCGTCACGGTTGAGTTCCAACCCTAAATTCGGAGTGGCATAAATAAAAATAAAAATTGTGTGTTTTCTTGTGTTCTATTTATTAAAATAATATATTACACACTTAGGGGGGAAATACATGTAGATGACTCAATTATTTTTTTTATTTCATAAATTGTTAGTATAACTATAGAATATGTTCCCAAAGTTTTCAATAAAAATTTCAATTCGTTCCGGTATTACGAGGGTGTTTGTGCCGAACCGCGTGGTAAACTTGAAACTCATTTTTCTCGAAACGACTTTTTTGGAATTTGTGTGCACTCTAGCTCAGAAAGTTTTTAATCAAACATTTTTAAAATGTGCAGATACCTTAGTAGGCCAGTGCAATTAGCGCAAAAAAGGGGGTCGCGATCGGAATTATTCCGGTAGTCCCAATTTTTTTATATGTTTTATATACTCATCTTGTGATGTAAAATCTGAGTTTTCGACCTTGGGTCACTTGAGCTTTCGCCGCCATTTTGAAAAAACCAGCCGAAATCGAGCCAAAATCTAGTTTTTCTCAAATATCTCGTTTCCAATAAAATTTTTGGCTAAATTGTATTTACAAGTTTAGTAGAACGTAAAATTACCTACAATTTTTATTTAAACAATTTTCTTCTATCTCGAATGAATATCGAGATATGCAGGCACAAAAATGTATACAAGTTTATAAAAACCGGTAAATCGCTCGACTTGGTTCGGTTTTTTGTGCGTATCTCTTTTCTAATGCAATTTTGTGAAAAAATTACTGATACCAATTTTGTAGAGAACAAAATTTCTAAAAAGATGTGTGATTTTTATGTTTTTTGTGTTTTTTTTACTGATATAAAGTATATGTAAATAAATATAGGTAGGTGAAAACAGAAAATTCATCACCATATTACCACGTTATTCGACTTTTGTTCACATTACATTTTTACAAATATAACTATAAATAGACGAGAGAGGGGGTCGACCCCCCCCCCCCCAGGCCACTGCAGTACTCCAGAACATCAGGTGTCACCTATGTCGTGTCTGTCTGGATCAGTATAAGGGCAACATGTTGTTCTAAATCGAGGTCGTCAACTCCAAAAATGTGGTTTAGATTCTTAGATATTTTTTTCAGATAACTTAGCTCTTTATACAGATATCTTAAACAAAATGATATTTTAAGAGTCATTTCTTTGGAGTTATTTAAGAGTTATTTCATTTGTATTGAAATCTTTGTTGTTTTTTTCTCATGAATTGTCTATAGTCGCCAGCCCCCATGAAACTATAGTCGGCCATAACGTAGACTTCACGGGATTATAGCTCTTATAGGATTACGGATTTGTTTATCTGCATAACATTTGTGAGGGTATCGAGTCATTCTGTGGAGTTGAATCAGGAACGTCAGAGCAACATGTAGAGATGAGGCCTACACGAATTAAAAGGGATGACAAAGACGTCCAAACTCTCATTGATTGGTTTGCTTGCCATGAACCATTTCCTAAAAAAAACGTATTTTTGTCTACAAGCAGTGGCACGATGAAAAGAATGGGAAAAGATGGGGAAATTTGCTATGTCTGAAGTTATCAACCAGAACTTTGGAAACCTACTTTTAACACGTAAGGATGCGATAGTTTTTCCTGCGGCGGTCACCAATAGCATAAAAATCAGGGTGTGAATGCTATTCCATCATATATGTATTGCCAAAAAGTGTGAAATTGAACTTAAAGAATATTTCCAAGAATATGTACAAAATCATTATGGAGCCAATGCAGCAGTGGAATTCGAGGATACCCAGATTCGGTTGAAAAGAAAAGCACTAAGGAAATGTTTCTGGGAAATAAGGAGAACAAGTTCCGTTATATTTCCCTACTCAGAGCCTCATTTGACCGATCGCAAATAACGACAGTACAAGCTGCACAGGATGCTGATGTTCACATAATAACCACAGCAAACTCGTTATCATCTCAACAACGTGCAGTCGTAATCATTGGTCAGGATATCGACTCTCTCACCTCCAAACGTGTATTACCAAAAAGGTGGAAAAGGTAAAAATCACCTAAAGCGTTGTACTCTGACGAATGTTTTAAACACATTGAAATAGTTGAAAACATTTTATTCATTCGTGCCATAAGTGGCTGCGACGCAACTGGTGCTCCGTTCGTACAAGGTATATACAAATTTTGTAATATTCTTCTCAAGAACCACTCAGCGAATAAAACTTGTTCGTTTATTTCAAGATCCAAAAGCAAAGGAGAAACAATCACTTTGGCTGCCGATCAATTCTTTGCACTTTGTATGGCAGCAGTGAGAAATCAAATATGGAAAATTTAAGGTACATTATTTTTGTCAAAGGAGTGAAAAAGAACAAATTCAATTTATCTAGGCTACCACCCACCAAAGATGCAATTCAGCAACATGTTTCAAGAACCTACTTCAAAGTGCAGACTTGGCTTTGTCACCATAAATATCCAACTGAATGGGGGTGGAAGAAGGACGCTGTTAGGTTATTAACTCCAGTACTAATGTTAAAGGAGGCTGCACCTCAGGCGTTACTGAGCTTTATATCACGCCAATGCAAAAAAGGTTTCGCTGGAAGTGCGCATGTATAAAATCGGGTTTGAAATGCTCCCTACTCACTGTAATGAAAGCACGAGCGAGAATACTGTGGAAGCTTTCGTTCATGATGATGACGAGGAATTTGATGTCCCAGTCGCCAAAAATTCGGCTAATGAGACATAGGAAGACTATATTGAAGCTGTTCGGGGCCCGTAAGTGGCAGCAAGAAACTAAAGTCAATAATTATAAATTTTAAGAAAATACATTTTTTTTTTACCACAACTATGTAGGTACCTAATTAATAATTTTATTTATATGTTGTGTTTAAATTGGTGGTTAATTTTGCTGTTATGTATGTCACATGTTATTTCAATAATAATTGTTAAAAAAAAGAATAATCTAGGTATGCATAGATTAAAACACTATACTACCAATTCAATTTATGATCTAATTTTTTAGAATTTTTTGGATTAGAACCGGGATACCTAATTAAATATTAAACATATACATACGTCTTTTATGAAATTTTATTTTCTACAAAATTGATTTCAATAATTTTTTCATAAAATTGTACTGGAAAAGTGATACGCACAAAAAACCGAACCAAGTCGAGCAATTTACCGGTTTTTATAAACTTGTATACATTTTTGTGACTGCATATCTCGATATTCATTCGAGATAGAAGAAAATTGTTTAAATGAAAATTGTTGGTAATTTTATGTTCTACTAAACTTGTAAAGACCCTTTAGCCGAAGTTTTTATTGGAAACGAGATATTTGAGAAAAACTAGATTTTGGCTCGATTTTGGCTGGTTTTTTTCAAAATGGCGGCGAAAGCTCAAGTGACCCAAGGTTGAAAACTCAGATTTTACATCACTAGATGAGTATATAAAACATATAAAAAAATTGGGACTACCGGAATAATTCCGATCGCGGATCGCTAATTGCACTGGCCTATAGTTATATAATTTCGATCTATGTGAACCGAAATTCGTAGTAATATCATTGCCAAAAGTATTTTTTAATAGCAAACAAATGTTTTAAAAAATGGCAAAAAATCAAGGTTTCTGTTTACACACCTGTAAAAAATTTAATTTTCATTTTTTTGGGAAAAGTTAGGTTTACATAGAAGAGGCACATGTTCTTAAATTAAATTCAAAACCCTATTGATTTGAGATGAAAACTGTGGCCTCCAAAATGCACACAAAAGATAGGTCTGATGATGGCGTTCGATGTTGCAGCTGATAATTTTCATATATTCCGAGGAAATGCTTCGAAAAATTCGCAATATTTTTTTAAATAGATGTGTAAAATGACCTTAAAGTTTCAATAAATTATACATATTTCTTCCTTGCCAAAAAAATTCATGAAAATCATTAAAAAAACCTGGTCCTGCATTTCCCACCTTAATAGAATTAAATATCGAATATGCAAGTAACAGTCGCTGACCTTCTAAAAATACACTACTCAAAAAAAATAAGGGAGGTTTAAAAAAAAGAAATATTGCGGCCTGACGGAAAAAAAATTCAAGCCCGTGTACCAAAAATAAACAAAAAATTAGGATCGCACGAGAAGTGTAGCTCCTAAAAAAAATTGCCAAAAATATGAAAATTATAATCTTAAAGCTTCAAATTGCTTTTGCTTCAAAGTCACAATACGACCACTTTTCACCGAAATCCCAGCCTGTCAAAAATCACCGAAAAAATTGGATTTTTTTTGCTCCCTTAATTTTTTTGAGTAGTGTATTATCTACCTTAATTGATAGTTAAAGTGAAGCCAACATTTTGGTTCTTTACTATGGAAACCAGATAAATTTTCGTGGACCCCCAAATACAACTTGTGGACCCCCATTTCTTTATCTCGCCAACGTAGACCCCCGTTGAGTCTCCCATGGACCCCTGGGGGTCCACCTGGACCACTTTGGGAATCACTGGTTTAGATTGTTAAGTGTTATCTTCAATAATTTATTGCCTACTTTTCAGTGCGTTCAGTACCTAATAATATTAAGTACCTATTAATATGTAAGTTTTGAGTCAAGAGTAGTAACTATTAAACAATAAGGAAAACATTACAATTTAATATGGGCTAAACAGATTTCAAAGTAACTAAGACTAGAGAATCAATTGTCACAATAGTAAATCGGTTTAATCTGTAATGAATTATTTAGAGCTTGTTACGTAACAAATAAACGCTAAAATAGATTCAAATTACGCGAGAGAATCCGACGCTCTATTGCGCAGCCTGCCTCGCGCATGTTTGGCTAATTGCTAACAAGGATGTAAAACTGATTGATTTTTACACTATTTTTCTTCCAGGTAAAGTCGATATCGTAAGAAATATGGTTGGGTTCCCTGGGAACAGAAATTTCGTGAAACACGTGTAGATCCGTTATCCCGCTGTTATTGTTTCCACATCGAACAGATGTCCATATTATCGACTTTTAAACACAGTATTATAAACCATAGTAATAAACATCAAAGATTTTTTTTAGTATATAAAATGAAAAATTACTGCAATAACAGTATAAACGGCTTTTTCAACTTCCATAAAGCTTAGTCTCTCTACCTGGAAGGGTCTAGCACCTAATTTAAGAACCACTGTGAAATATTTATACAAGTAATAATAATTTCTTGTGAATAATATCAGTAGTGTTTAAATATGAATATGTGTATTTTATATTAAACAAATTGTTCCGACAAATTGTCGCGGAACCCCTATTCAGGTTCGGCGGAACACAGTTTGGTAAACCCTGACTTAAGAGAATCCACGCCTTGAAAAAAATTACTGCTGAAGAGCTGGCCGCGGTAAATGGTGCCGTTTCCCGCCTGGTTACAATGGTACAAGGCGTGACCATTACCTTATATTACTTTTTATTACAGTGCAGCCACCCCAAGTGGGTATTTTACACTGGCGGCCAACGCTCCCGCCCATACATTACAAGCTTCATGGAAATTGAAATTGGGCGAGGTAAAGAGAATTATATAAATAAGTCGTCTCAATGAGGCCTAACCACGGTTGTTAAGTCTTTTTTATAAGTAAGGCTGCTAATTTATGTTATTTATGATTGAGTCCTAATATCAGCATATTTTCAGATTTGACTGGCCGGACTTTACACATCGTATGACAGTGGACGGAATTCCGGTGACTCTGGGAATTTTCGACATGCCTGGTCACGATACGTACGATCGTCTCAGACCTTTGACATACATCATCAAACCACCCATAGAGATAGTCATCATATGCTTCAGTATAGTGAGGTAACTATGGTTTTATAAATAGTTTTACGTGTGCCATAGAAAATCACAGATATTTTACAGCCGATGACGGACGCCTTCGATATCCGACGAGTTTTGCCGTAAAAGCTGTCTTAACGTAAAATATAACATACAAGTTAAAGCAGCGGTCGGGGAAATTTTTTAACCATTACCATAAATATTTTTGCGTTAGTCGATATTACCCCTTCCCACCATATTGAAAGAAGGCAATCAATGTATATTTAAGTACGCATTATTTATTGAATTGATTTACACGGAAAATAAAAAAAAGTTAGGTACATGAAAATAGTAAGTATGTAATAGACAAACAAAATAAAATTCTCAAATTGGATCAAGCCAAAATTCAGATTTTCAGATTTCCCTTTCAGGTTTTGGAGAAATGATGTTGCTTCATGTTTGATACAATTACTTCGAAATTGGGACTATAAGAGCAATTTGAATACAGTCTTCGGCGTTTAATCGATTTCTGTTCTTCGTTTTTAGGTTCATTAGAGTGGAAAAGCCTTGTTCACAAAGATAGGTTGTTGCAAATGGCAGCAACTTTTTTACCGACTTCTCATGTACAATTTTGGAAGCCTTCGTAGCTTTTGATCCAAAAAGACGACATATTGGCTTTACTCTCAAATTGAATACGTGCTTCAGTATTAGATCGAAGTTCAAGTATTGTTTCTGCCAAACCCGGAGGTTCTTCTGGTATGTTAGCAATTTCACATTTAAAAGGATCTACAATCCAATTGAAAGTATATATACATCAAGATCTGGAAAATAGTCAGAGAACCGCTCTCTGAGTTTAGTAAGATGTTTTATAACTGTATCCTTGATGTCATCAAAAGAAATATTTTCACGGTCTTCCAAAACTAAGCTAACTTTGAAAAATAAGCTATATTTTTCTGTTCTGCTTTCTGTCTCCAATATTGAAGCTTTAATCCAAACGCTGACAGTATTTCGCTGGCTGAAATGATACTAATATTTTTTCCTTGCAATTCTTTGTTCAATATATTTATATTCTCAATATATTTATTACCCAAAAAAACCCTTTTTTCCCCATTTGGGGTAATTTCAATTTGGGAGGCGGGAATGGGTACCGCCGCCCCGGGAACCTTTATTGGATAACCAACACCTCTGCCATAGGTCACCCCAAGTGGTTCGCTACGTTTGGTGATTTAGCAGGGGTGCCCGGGTTCATGGGGTGAGGTTTGTCTAGGTCTTGGAGGCGGATGACTAAGACACACTGAACCCCAGATTCCTACCCACCCCTTAAACCCTTTTCCTTCCCAGAACTCTCCTCTCCTTCCTTTCCTTAAAAAAACCCTCCACACAGCATCCCCAAAGATGACATATGCCCTGAGGGAAATTGTTTTCCTCAGGGCCTCCTGTGCGGAACTCATGTAAAAAAAAAAATAAAAAAATTACCCCGGTTCCCCGACCGCTGAGTTAAAGAATTACTGTTCTCTGATATGTGATACGGCAGTTGCAACAAATAATGAATTTCTTCTCTTTCAGTCCGTCATCATTTAACCGGGTGACATCGAAATGGTATCCAGAAATGAAACAGTACTGCAAAAGAGCTCCGATAATTTTAGTAGGTAAGTGTGAATCCAATGTTTTCTAAGCGTATTATAAATTCCTGAAAATAAGTTTAATCCATACCGATTTGAAAAAAACTGATGTTCATAGTTTACACAAGACCTTTCATCTCCTAGACCCCAGACAGGTCAATGAAAGTGAGTATCCGTTGAAGACAGAATTTCGATATTTGAAATGGTCTATTTTTGAAGTAAAACTTCCTTACGCATGTTCGACTTGGGGGATAAGCTGGTTAATGCGTTACGAAAAGTGGTGATTGTTACGAAAAATGTCACACGAACGGTAATCGATGCAAACGGTGATCGATTGCTAGGCGAACGGTCGGGCCTTTACACACGCTTGACTTGTGGAGTGATAAGGATAAGGATAAGGATAAGAATGGATACCCCAAGGTCATAGGTCACCCCAAGGTAGTAGGTCAACCCTTAGGTCGTAGGTCATTCCAAGGTAGTAGGTCACCCCAAGGTCGTAGGTCATTCCAAGGTCGTAGGTCACCCCATGGTCATATGTCACCCCTAGGTCACAGGTCACCCCGTTCGCTGCGTTTGGTAACTTAGCAGGGATACCTGGGTTCATTGGGCGAGGTTTGTCTTGTAGTTTTAATTTAGTCGTGTGGTCTAAAGCACACTCTTTTTTTATTAAAAAAAAACTCTCTTAATAATCTAAACTAAAATATGAAAGAGAACAAGACACAGAAAAATAGTTAAAGATGATGGTCACAATTGGGACTCGACCCCAGAATTTCCCTTCTTTTTCTCGGTTCTGGATTCAAGTCCCATTTGCGACCATTATCTTTTTCTGTGTCTTGTTCTCTTTCATATTTTCGTTTTTGATTATTATTGTTAACTTCTTCTTCAATCAAATTGTCTAATCACCCGAAGTGAGCTCAAATTTATCTTAATTTAAGTTACAATTGAGTTTACTTCGGGCACACTTCACACACATTCCTACCCACCCCTCAAACCTATTTCTTTCCCAGAACTACCTCTCCTTCTTTTCCTTAAAAAGACCCTTCATACAGCATCCTTTAAGATGAAATAGGCCCTGAGGGAAATTATTATTCTCTGGGTGACCTGTGTGGAGCTAAAAAAAAAGACACCCCCACACCACATTTCTATCGGCTTACATATTATATCTTAAGTGTTTTCTGTCGTGCTTTAGATATTAAAAAAATTATGATCTTCAATAATTTTTTTCATCATTATAATAATTGTTTTTTTAGCGTGTGAGCATGTCAAAATAATATTTCCGGCTGCCCCAATATAATTTTATTTTTACTGTATTATCGGTAACAAATACGAATACACTTGAATCTTCTATTTTCTTGTAATGGGTTGACATGAGACATTCAAAACCATTAACCAGAAATAATCTAAATAAATAAATCTAACTACAAATTTTAACAATATAATGTGTATTAAACTGTTATATTTTGCCTATGTAAGAAGTCAACTTGAGTACAATTCTCCTGTCTGGAACCCACATTATAATATACATGTTCAAGCTGTTGAAAGAATACAAAAAAATTCTTACGTTTCCTAAATTTTAAAATGGGTATTCCAGCAATTATGTTGAACTACAACACTCACAATTATGTTAAACAATATGAATATGCTCAAATTGTCGGACCGAAGACTTTTCAGTGACTTAGTATTTCTATATAAAATTCTAAATGATTTAGTTGATAGTTCAGTATTGCTTGAATTGATAAGCTTCCGGATACCACTACGTAATACTAAAAGTCAGGATTTGTTTCATTGTAGAAATTCTGGGTCTAACAACCAAATATATATTCCTCTTTGCGCAGAATACTGATGGAGGGAAATAATTATACTAAGTCAGTGGACATCTTCAATTTATCTTTAAACAAATATAAAATATTGTTACTGAGGCAGTTCAGTTACGTTCAATAAATACTGTTATATTTCTTACCACTTGTATGAAAAAGCCCCGAAAAGGGCGTAACCAAGAAATAAATTAATTAAAATTCAAACTTCGCGACTGTTCCACGATTAAAATGGAATAAGTAATGATCAGATCTGAACAGCCAGAAACTTTCCAATCGTCCTAGTTTCCTCCTTTCTCCATTTCCTTCAGCTTCACAACATACCCCGAGTAACATACCACAGTCCCATAATTACTGATTTTGAATTTCACTCAGTTGCTATGAATTTTTATTGAAGGCACAAAAATGGACCTTAGAGAAGATGCAGAAGCCATTCGAATTTTATCTCAGTGTGGACAAAAGCCTCTGGAAGTTGAACAAGGGAAGGCTCTAGCTGATTCAATAAAGGCAGTCAAATATTTTGAATGTTCGGCTTTACTGCATACTGGAACTACCCAGGTGATATTTTAAAAATTACTATCCTAACATAACTTAACCTAACCAAACGTGTGCAGGATATAACAGCATTTTAAGCAGCGATTTCTGAGCATATTTGGGGTTTAAAAATTAACAAACCCAACCTAACCTAACCGATATGGGGATAAAGCATGTGCCTTAAAGATTTTAACCTGATTTAAGGATTCCTGAGCGTAGTTGGAGTTTAAAAATTACTATCCTAACCTAACCTAACCTAATCGATACGGGGTATAAAGCACGTGCTTGTAGGATTTTATCCAACCATTTCTGAGCGTATTTGGAGTAAAGATTCATTTATTCGGCTGTCCGATGAATTTCGTTTTCTTGAATGAATGCATATCTTAGAAGTAGAAATTAACCAACTATCCGGCATCCGATCGAGCTGAAACAATGCAAATAAACCAGTTGATGTGTGATTTATGTGTCTGCGGATATCGAAGGACCTTATATGTGTTTTGAATTGTATGAAAGACCACTGCACAAGTAAAAAGAATGCACATAAAGGAATAGGAGAAAAACGTCTTACAGCGCTGGCACTTCTCTTCTATCTCGGCTGGGTTTATTAATGCACTTGTATGACTATTAGTCGGGGATTTTTACTTGCAGTATGCGGGATTAAGTTGCGGATGCGGTATGCAGTATATTAGATATGTTCATGCGGCGAGTTTCGATTAAATACTGATTGTGGGTAAGGTTAAATGAAAGGTATAGAGGGATGGGTAGGAAAAAAATATGTGACAATATAAGCTACAAGTATAGGATCTACGATATATGTACATAGATGTATGAAGGTAAGTGTAGCTATGTATTGTGTAAACGCCCAACAACTAGTTGTCTATCAATAATATTCGAATCGAAATTGGTTACTAGGGCTGGCCCAAGAAAGAATAAATGTATTATGGTAAAAAACACTTTGTTTTTATAACGAGTTCATCATCGAATAGGTACCTGATATCAATAATTTATACACATTTATGTATATGTACATGTAAATGGTGTCTTTTTGCCGTCCGATGATTTTTTGTTTTCAATTGAAAACAGCAAGAAAAATTCCATCGGTCATGATAAAAAGCTTTTTAAGTTTTATTGATATAAGGTATTCACAACCCGTTATTTTTTTTTCCATTTGACCACATCTATTACCTACATAGCATAAAACAAAGTCGCTCCCGCTGTATGTACGCTTAGATCTTTTAAACCACGCAACGATTTTTTATGCGGTTTTCTCCAATAGATAGAGTGATTCATGAGAAAGGTTTAAGTATATAATTTGTCAAGGTTTTGTATAAATTGTTTGAAATATATAATATACTAGCTGACCTGACCACGCGTTGCTGTGGCTAATAAAACATAACGTCATCTATTGGATGGTTATCCAACCTTTATAACCACCGCCGTCTTTGAGTTTATCGCGAAGAGACAGACAGATGCCGCGGAGGACTTTTATTTATAATACGTAGAGATGGTGTGAAAGATTATAATAATGCGCATGAAATGCTTGGGGTAACTAACGTATTTAAGTTAATAAGGATTAATACTGTATCCGTCTAAATAAATTTTCAATTACCGCAATGTACGTGACCATTTTTTTAGAAGATAGAATGGGTATATTAAACTATCCGTAAAATATAGATATATGCCTTCGCGGACTTTTTTGTAGATCTATAAAAGAGGAATATCCCACCATGCATTGTTTTGTTATATCCCAAAAAGATTAGGCAGCGTTTTCGATGAAAACTTCCAGGCGGCTGGACTTTTTCCGACACTTCTAACAAATGTCATTATGTTTCAACCAATTTTCACAAATCCTTGACAAATTATATACCTAAACCTTCCTCACGAAACACTCTATCTATTGGTGAAAACCGCATGAAAATCCGTTCAGTAGTTTTCGAGTTTATCGCGAACAGACAGGCAGACAGACAGACAGACGACAGGGAGGACTTTAATTTATAATATGTATGTATGTATGTATAGAGATGTAGAGAAGAGAAGATAGAGATAAAGGGAGAGGGCTGGCAAGCGGGCGGTGTGGATTTGATGTGTATGCAAATTAACAGATCGCATTTTTTATGAAGGTTGGGTAATGGCGTTGTCAGTAAATGGCGTTGTGTTTCTTAGCCACAGCAACGTGTTCCGGGTCAGCTAGTTGTTAATTAATGGTTTTCTGTTGCAGATTTTCGAAGAGGCAGTTCGAACGGTGTTAAGAAATGATGAAGCGAAGCCCTCGAAAAGAAAATGCGTCATCATTTGAGTCTGGTCTCAACAAAATAAGAATATATTCCCGCCTATTTTATATACATAATTATCAACTTAAAAATGTCCAACTAAAAAAATGGTTTTTTATTTTTTAATTTATTTAACTGTGCGATTTTCGTATGCCTGTCTCACTAGGATATATCAGTACTAATGTTGTAATTTGTTTATTTATTTTTCCCAAATTTGACGACCCACGTAGTCGAGCGGTTAAGAATCTGGGATACGAATCGGGAGATCGCTGGTTTAAAACCTGGTGCGCTCTTAAAATATACACACCCCGACCCATAAGCTTGTTTTCATGATTATATAACATTATCAGATGTTTTTATGACGTTTGAGTCGTATCTGATTTATTAAATGTAATTAATCTCAATTTCTCATAAAAATAAACTGCCTTTTTTACTTAAGCTCTACACACTGGAGACCTTGAGGAAAATTATTTCTCTCGGGACCTATGTCATCTTAGGGGATGCTGTGTGGAGTGTTTTTTAAGGAAATGAAGTTCTGAAAGGAAATAAGTATGAGGGGTGGGTAGGATTCTGTGGGTCGGTGTGTCCAGGAGGGACGCACGTATGAATTCATCCCTCCAACCGCGGTGCAAGGCGATGAATCGATATTTTGGCTGGCGATGATAAAAGACCCCCCACAACCAGTCTTTATTTATTATTTATTTATTTATTAATTTTCAACGCCCTGATGGGCTTTTACATGACAAGATTATAATACAGAGACAGTTTTTTTTTTTAATAAAAAAGATGAACTATAAAAATATAACTAGTAGGTAAACATCATACAGATAAATTTAGGAATGATAGTGCATTACAATAAAAGAGAAAGTTTCTAAGTTGTAAATGACATAGAAATAAACTAGTAGGTATGTTAGCAATTACAAAATTTACAGGTGACTGATTAAATGTCATGAATAATACATGACAAAATGCAAGATACATAAAACGAAAACGTTAACAAGTTTTTACATTGTAGATTAATATAGAAATACACAAATATATGCAATAGACCCTAGGTGATGCTCCTTAGATATCAAAATATTCTACCTAAAAATATTGTTTAGATATTTCTTGAATAACGGTAAACTTATATTAAATACATCGATATTTGAGGTGTATTTGTTCCCTAGTGTGTGAAGTCGAGAAATTGATGCATGTGTGTGATAGTTGGTTAGAGAATTATTGTTACAGAATAATATGTTTTGCCTTGTCGCTCGGGTTGGTACCTTAAAGTCAATGAGATGCAGAATTACAGAAATACAGATGCAGATGCATTCCTCGATTTTGCCCACCACATGGCAGACAGGCTGATTCATCGACCTCCAAGACCCGGACAAACCTCCCAAGAAAGCGGGCACCCCTGCTAGGACACAAAACGTAGCGAATCACTTGGGGTGACCTATGGCAGAGGTGTTGGTTATCCAACAAATGGTTCCCGGGGCGGCGGTACCCATACCCGCCTCCCAAATGGAGGTATGCAGTATGTTATTTGCGGCTAATTTCACCATATACCCTAATTGACTAACTAACTAATCATCACGCCGCGCCGTTTCCCGCAAGGGTAGGCAGAGGGGACGGACTGCCAAACAACTCGGTCTTGGCACACACTCTTTGCGTCATTCACATTCATAAATCGTCTCATACATACTCTTCTATTATTCTGACTCTTGACATGGCCCGATTAAAGTATCCGATTCACTTGATCATTGAGTATGGTATCATTGCATGGGGAGGGGGCACTTCATCAGCTCTAGATTCTGTTGAAAAGGCGCAGAAAACAATTATGAAAATTATTCTCAAACTTCCTCTAACTGCAAACAGTGACCTTATATTCAAAATAATGAGAGTATTTGATGTTCGACAGATCTATGTAAAAACTATCCTCATGCATCTCTTTAAAAACAAACATGTGCTTTACGAAAAAAAAATAAACTTAAGATTTACACGTAACTCCAACAAAGACATATTGCAAGTTCCAGCACTCTCTTCCACCTTTGGTCAACGTAGCTTTAGATACTTTGCCACAAAAATATTCAACATTCTCCCAGAAAACATCAAACTGAATCAAACACAGAGAGAGTTTAAAAAATATGTTAAAATATGGATACATTCTAATGATCGAGCCTATACTGGTGCCCTCACCCAAACGCCCAGTCATTGACAGTTGTTATTGTAGTAATACCCTTGCAGTTTATGAATTGTGTAGGTATATGCAAACAATAATGTTCACTAAAATAAAGTTTTTGCTGTATGGAAACCTACTTTACACATTTATAAAAAAACCATAGATAAAATTGCGAGAAACAATTAACAAAAATTCTGCCTCAATACAGGTTCACCTAGTGAGGCAGGCTATGCACAACTAAAAATACTGTATAACTATACTACTCCTGTGTAACCTTTCTTACGTTACTTCCTATTTGTTAATTTTTCTGTACTGATTGATGTAATCTATTTGTAAACTACTTTGAGCATGTAATTTTTTTTAGTTATATTGTTGTTATTTCATTGAATAAAGATTATTATTATTATTATATTACTTGATCGGGCTGTTCTTCCTCGGGCGTCCCTGACTTTTTCTACCAATCACATTCATTTCATTCATTCGCTCTACATGCCCAAACAATCTGAGGGTCCCTTTCGTAATCTTAACTCATTATGCTTACATCAGCCTTGCATTCTTTACGGATCTCCACATTTTTCACACGATCATACACGGTTTTATCACTCATACACCTTAAGGATTTCTTATGGTTGATTGTGACTCCCCAATTGGGATACCATAGACATTCTGTCTCCAATCAGTTGATTTCTTACGCGGGATGCTCATGTTGAGATATTTGAACCGCTGCCTCTCTCGTATCGAAGCCAATCAGTTTAACCACTGCATCACAGAGATATTTAATGCATATTGGGTCCTTACATATGAAATTGGCGTTTTGCCGTACTGGCAACTTTGATCTCAAATATCTTCTCTTTGATTAGGAATTCCAAATTCAAATTTATACAGCTATTTACTCCTGTATTTTTATTTGGAAAGTTATAATTAACTAGCTGTTTCCCGGCAAGCGTTGCTATGCCATTTAATAAAGAAATTGTTTCTGCCTGCTTGTCCTTTTTCATTCGTCCCGTTAACCTTCCGCCTCCCCTTCCTCTCCCGCGTCCCCTTCCCCTCTCGCATGCACACTCCGCCTAGTCCACCTTGCCTTTCCCCACTACACTCCCTCCCTTCTCCCGTCCCGTGAACCCCCCTCCCGAGTCATCCTCCCCTCTCCCAGATTCCTCTCTCCCCACACAGTTTCCCCTCCCCTCCTTCCGCAAATCCCCTACCCTAGTTCCCCTCCCCCCTCCCGCATTCCATACATTTAGTCCCGGTACATTCAGTTTTCAAACAGTTTGCGTGCCACCTATTGCAATTTTTTTATAGAAATTTCATTATGCCAGAGCTCACCGTTTCTTTTATACAAACCTTATCTTGACAATAACAAACGCACAGAAAAAAGAATTATCCAATTTGGTGCAGTCGTTCGTAAGTTATGCGCGTACAAACATTTCGGCGATTCATTTTTATTTATATAGATATAGATATATAGATATAGATAGATAGATAGATAGATTTGTTTTTTCCTTAATTGTTTTTTTTCTTTGCGTCATTTAGTTTACAAAATGGAAAACTTAAAATATCGCGTTATTTACGAGTACGAGTTTCACCGTGGCACCAGTGCTACCGAAACGGCTCGAAGGATTAATGATGATCACCATTTTTTTCGAAATTTGGATAACTTCTTGCAATTCAACTCCGATGGGGCAGTCCAAACCGCCTTCGAAGATTTTATTGATTCCCGTCCGAATGGTTTTTTTAGTAAAGGGATCGATGAACTACCTATGAGATGGCAAAAGTGCATAGATATCAATGGTACATACTTTGATTAAATAAAAATATTATATAAAAAAAAATCGACTTTATGTTCCTCCCATACAAAACGCCAATTGTAAGGACCTAATACTATAGAAAACCATTTTTATTACAGCCATTTTCACGCATTAATGTCCAGAATGTATTATAAATCGATTTGAAAATTATTAAATGAAATAAAATTTTATCGTTTTCTACAAATTAAATTTTCACAGGAATGGTCAACCCCAAACAACAAAATTGTTAACCAAAAAAAAAGTTTATTTACGAGTATATACTAACTGACCCGGACACGCATTGCTGTGGCTATCGAAACACATCGCCATCTACAGGATGGTTACCCAACTTAGATAACCAAGTGTTGTGTCGACAAATTAACTCACACCTCCATCTGTTAGAAACTTGTGGAACTTAAATAACAAAGTATTGTCCTATAACAAACATTTAATGATCATTTATTTCGCAATAATATCAAATTATTGTGGTCAATAATCAAGATAAAAACTATCCTTAGTCTAGTCAAGACCCTTTCGAAAATCGCCAATATGCACTTATAATGTCTCAAACGAAATGACATTTTACGAAAACTTTGTGTTATTACCGCTTCACAATTAAAGCTCTATAAACGAAACATTTCTACAAAATAAGCTTTCAAATTGTTGTATTACAAATAAATATTAACATTTTAAAATATTAAAATTTAGAATGCAAACATTAAAAATAGGTAAAAATGACTCACGTGATGTTTTTATGTGAAAACGGTACTAAAATCACAGATTATGTAAACAACAATACTTATTCTATTGTATAAATGTGTAATAAATACTTAAGTCACCTCACTTTTTTATCATTTCATATAAAAATATTTAATAAAAATTAACAATGTCGAGCGCGGTCGAGCCGCCGGTAGTAAATTTGGCGCGTAAAAATGTGTGTCAACTGCGCGACTGACAGCATATTCTTGTTATGTATTTCTATAGACAACTTGATAGGGATGTATAGCTTGATCCACTATCGACCTTTTACTTTTTGTTTTAGGGATGTATCTAAAACAATAACGGAGTTAGAACGATTTCTATAGAGACACAAGCGCTGACGTATAAACACGCTTATTGTACTTGACTGCTATCGTATTTTTAACGCATATATCTGCTTAAGTTGTGGACCGGTTTGAAAAGGGGGTTATGCTTGCAAAAGGTCCAGTCATTCTGAATTTTTCATAAGTTGTTGAACCTAAACCAATACAAAAAAAACAGATTTGCAATTTCTAATGTGCTGTGCGAGCGGCGGTGGACCCAAAAAACCATGAAATTTTCGGACTTTTTCAGTTTTTGCTCAATATCTCAGTGAAGGAAGGGACTGACCGGTATAGTTAGTTAGTATCATCATCATCATCACTATTGGCTCTATAACCCCTGGTGGGTCTCGGTCTCCTCAAGAATCTTCCTCCACTCATCTCTGTTTTGTGCCAGCTCTAAGTTAACATACATCCTCTTAAAGTAAACTAAATTTAAAATCGTCATTTGGCAACCAAAACACAATATCTACATGATTTATATTAGTCAGATAAAAAGAAAAGCATGATTTGGCAACGAAAACACAATACCTACATGATTTATATTAGTTTTCTTTGTTGTGTACATGTAATTTGTCCTTATTGTAGGTACCATGAACCATGATGTTTGTACAAGCATTTTAGTATGAAGGTTTATAAGACAATGTTTGATGATGACGTAATTCACGATCGGTGTATTATCTGTTTCTTTTTTTCATCAAACAATTTGTGAACAATAACAAAAATAAATAAAACCATAAAAAGTCGTGAGAACAGTTTATTTGCATTTCCCCCCGAAACCCACTTATGACTGTTTTTGGTTAACTGCCGTTTTTAAGAGAACCGATAGGCCTACAGATATCAATCTGGTCTCAAATGAAAGCCAATTAAATTAACTACAACTTGCATATAATATTTGACGTAGAATGAGTATTTTAGAAAATATTTCACAAAATAAGTGACCACTTAGAAAAAATTTAACTTTTGGAAAAAATTAAATATTTTCAAAGAACTGTATCTTGGGAACCAATAGTTGTATTTAGCTCATTTTAGTCTTAAATTGTAGAAAATTTAGTCTACTTTAAAAGTATGTCGTATGATTATACCAGTCAGACCCTTCCTTCACTGAGATAATGTGAAAAAACTGAAAAAAATCCGAAAATTTCATGGTTTTTTGAGTCTACCGCCGCTCGCACAGCATTTTGGAAATTGCAAATCTGTTTTTTTAATTTTGGTTTAGGTCCTAACAACATATAAAAAATGCAGAATGACTAGACCTTTTGCTAGCACGGATGTACATCTTGACTGGACTACCTATCTTTTGAGTTAGACCAAATTCAACACAGTAAGCAAAATTTCATCAAAATCTTTTAATTATTTTCTTAGGTCTCTAATAAACATCTTCACGTCTAATTTTTATGTACACACTTAAATATAATTTTTTTTTATTCTTAATTTTCCAATGCAAAGTTTGTACATGTGTATAAAGCATAAAGCATAATCTTCTTTATATATAAAAATGAATGTTTCTTTGTTTGTCCTGTATGCGTTCATATACCATTCATTGATTGCGATGAAACTTTGGTGAATTTTTGTGCGCACTTCTGAGAAGGATGCTATATATAATAATGGTGAGCTCTGGAGTTAGAAAAAAATGAATTAAAATTTTACAATAGGTGGCGTGCGAGTTGTTTGAAAAGTGTGTGTATTTCATATAGTTTTGTGGCACGAAGGGAGGAGGGAGGTGTAAAAGAATCCGGCAGGAAGAGGGGAGTCGAGGGGGGACGAAAGAGGGATGATGGAAGGCGTTGAAGGTCGAAGGGGTGAGCGGGAGGGGAGGGAGGGGGGGGAGGGGAACGCGGGAGGAGAAGAGGAACGGGATGGGAACGGTAACCCATGGGAACCGTGACGAACACTTTCAACGGTTTATATTTAAAAGGTTTACTTTCGCTGAATTATCGAATAAAATATCTGCAAATAACATTATTTAAAAGTTGAACATGAAAATAAGCCATTTTCTGAAAGTGCGATGCTGTGAAAATGTTATTTGCTTGTTTTAAATAATCGTTGTTGAATTTATAAAATAATTATGAAGTTAGTGGGATGCATCATCTTTATTGGTAAACTTTTATATTATAAATCATTGAAGAAGATTTGTTTCTATCAAACCTTAACGAAGCATGAAACAGAAAAAAATGGAGAAAATAAAAAAAAGCATCAGTCGCAACTGGGAATGAACACAGGATATCTGTATTACTCTGCCTCTAACCCCTCGGCTATTGTGATCTGATTTTGTAAAGAAATTTTTGTGCATTTTATATTTTAAACTTAAGATGATGTACCACGCAGGTCGCTAACAATAGCACTCCTTTTGTAGATGGCGATAAGTTTTCAATTCCCTTACCAGCCGCCTGTTATGATTTACTACCGAAAAAAACATCGCCACAAAGCGAGTTTTATTTTATATTGCAATGCTCAGGCTCAAATATTTAAATGTTTTACGATTATTTTCTAAACAATATAGTTTTCCACATCTTATCTTATTATTCTTATAACGTATAAAATAAAGGCGAGTTAGTTACACCATTTATAACTCAAGAACGGCTGAACCGATTTTCATGATCTTTGATTTGTTGGATTTATCTCCGCCTTGAATAGCAGAATAGCTATTAAAACATCGGAAAAATTCACGAAAAAAAAATGAAGAAAATTCTTTACTCATACATTTTGTATGGAACGAATTCTCATCTTCTGGAAGAGCTGCAGCAATACTGTTATAAATATAATATTGAATAGTGAGTGAATTCCAAAAATGCAAAAACTTCAAATGTCAATGCGCTGATTGTTTTGCTTTTGTTCCTAAACATATAATGCTGCCCCTCTTTCTTAAATCACTAAATGTCAATAGTCGAAAAAGAGACAAACGGTGAACGTATGTCAGCACCTCTCCAAAGGAAAAATACAATAATTATAATAAATCTTTCCCACACGTATAAAGAAAATGAAACACAATTCCCGTAAGTAAGTGGAAAAGTAAGAAATCACAAAAAATATTAATCCGTACACAACGCCATCTCTGATACTGACAAAAACAAAACACGGGTAGTTGCGCATCGATAATTGCTTCATTGTGTTGTTTTTAACTTAATAAAAAAATTAAATTCAATTCAGCTAATATTAAGTTATCACAACGGTTATTGATTCTGAGGCAGTACGAAGATGGCCAGCTACTTATACAATAAAACCATAACCGATAAGGGATTCGTATGTACGAGATTTTTAATTTTAAAACAGATTTTATAGGTCTGATCTTTTATTTTTTTGTAGGCTTATAAAAAGTTTTTTTAAATATTTACAACTATATTGCACACTGTTTTCGTACTCTCTCTACATTATAAAAATAGTGCAAATATAAAGTTGAGAATAGAAAAGGCCAGCGCACCTAAGTATTATAATTATTAGGTTGAGTTGTTTGGTCGACCGTCCCGTTAATATCGTCACAAATCGACGTCAGAGCCATTTAGAATGTGTTTGCATATTTTATTTTTATTCGACTACGCACAAGAGACCCAACTGCTCACTTATGGAGCCAGTGAGATTAGGCAACCCCAATGTTGTGAGGCTGAACAAAGTTGGAAATGGAAGGAGATGAGAAAGAGAAAGGTGGTCTAATTAGATCTAGTCACCAAACACGGCTTAAGCCATTTCTAGCAACGTTTCAATTCTGAATAGTGGTCCCACACCAGGACGTATCTTTCACTCTGGAACGTGCCGCAAATGTACTATATATATTTATTTATTTATTAATTTACTAGCTGGTTCCCGGCATGCCATTTAATAAAGAAATTGTTTCTCTCTGCGTGTCCTTTCCCATTCGTCCAGTTCCTCTTCCATCTCCCCTTCCTCTCCTGCGTCCCCTTCCCCTCTTGCGTTCCTACTCCGCCTCCTCCACCTTCCCTCTCCCCACTCCTCTCCCCCTTCCCTCCCGAGTTCCCCTCCCCCCTCCCAGGTTCCCCCCCCCTCCCGCATTCCATAAATTCAGTCCCGGTACCTTCAGTTTTTAACAGCTCGCGTGCCACCTATTGCAATTTTTTTTAATACAAATTTCATATTGTCAGAGCTCACCTGTAGTTTTATACAAACCTTGTCTTGACAATAACGAACACAAATAAAAAGAATTATCCAGTTTAGTGCATTTGTTTGGAAGTTATGCGCGTACATACATTTCGGCAATCCATTTTTAATTATATAGATAGATAGATTATAAATATTTATTTGCGCAAGCCGTGATTTGAACCCGCAACATTCGGATTGCTAGTCAAGATCGTTAATCTTTAACCACAAAGATTGTCAGGCATCTGAATGGTCTCAACGGCCTATTGTGTTTCCTCCCTCCGTGTTTATTCCTTCCTCCTCAAAAATACCTTTCACACAGCATCTCCAAAGATGGCATGGGACCTGATGAAAATTATCTTCCTCACGGTGTCCTGTGAGGAGTTAAAGTTAAAAATATCAAAATTGTCGGATTCGATTTTCATAAATTCGACTATCAGCAATTTTGATTTTTTTTTATGTTTGAACTACCCTTATAAACGCAAATCTTCGGCTCATTTGAGGTTATAATCAAACTGTTATCAACTGTCAACCACTATAACATTGTTAGCTGATCACAAAATTGTCATCAAAAGCTGAAAAATTAAATTTATTTTTACAGGTTTTCTATTTCTGAGAGCAGCAAGAAGCACAGATGTAAAAGTCAGTCAAGCAGTCACTGAGAATGCCACTGAGAATTTTAAAAATGAAGATGATATTTATCATTCAATGGGTAATTCTAACGAAACTGACGCCAAAGCCTTTGAAATTGCGGAAAGAACTCTTAAAAATGAAGGAGTTATTTCTCCTTCAATAAGAAATTCAAACAAAAATGACGCAAAAAATATTGAAATTGCGGAAAAAACTCTTAAAAATGAAGAAGAAATTTCTCCTGCAATAAGAAATTCCAACCAAAATGGCACCAAAAAGTTTGAAATCGCAGAAAGAACTCTTAAAAATGAAGAAGATATTTCTCCTTCAATAAGAAATGCTAACAAAAATGGCGAAAAAAATATTGAAATTGCGGATAGAACTCTTAAAAATGAAGAAGATATTTCTCCTTCAATAAGAAATTCTAAAAAAAATAGCGACAGAAATATTGAAATTGCAGAAAGATCTCTTAAAAATGAAGAAGATATTTCTCCTTCAATAAGAAATGTTAACAAAAATGGCGACAAAAATACTGAAATTGCGGATAGAACTCTTAAAAATGAAGAAGATATTTCTCCTTCAATTAGAAATCCTATCGAAACCGAAGCGAAAGACTTTGAAATTACGGAAAGAACTCTTCTTAACGACCCGAATGACTTTAAGATCAATAATACAACCTGTCCGATTGGTTGCTCTGATGAAAACGTGGATACGTTTTGTGCTGTGAATTTTGAAGGCCACCTCAAAACTTTTGCTAACGATTGCTACATGGATTTGGAAAATTGTACCAACAAAAATAGTAAGTACTGCTTGACAGGTTAACTTTACGATAGGTGCTTTCAGTTATCTATAATGGTACAAAGTGAGGAGGGCTACGAACAATTTAGAGGAAAGACGATCAGCGTTTTATTAATTCTCTATGTATTTTGACACGTAATAAACTAGTGTGAATATTTTATAATATAATGTATTATTGATACGTCCATCATTTATTTATTTATTTGTCTGTTTGTTTGTTTGTTTGTTTGTTTGTTTGTTTGTTTATTTATTTATTAATTTATTTGTTTGTTTATTTATTTATTTATTTATTCACTTATTCATTCATTCATTCATTCATTCATTCATTCATTCATTCATTCATTCATTCATTCATTTATTTATTTATTTATTTATTTATTTATTTATTCACTCATTCATTCATTCATTCATTCATTAATTAATTCATTCATTTATTTATTTATTTATTCACTCATTCATTCATTCATTCATTAATTCATTTATTTATTTATTTATTATTTATTTATTTATTACTTATTTATTCATAATTTGTTTATTTATTTATTTTGATGGCTTTTACATGTAAGGTGCATGACAGGCATGATAGGCCCGACCGGAAGAGATTGCTTGAGGGAGACCTTTTGATCTCTCCAGCAGGACTTTCTCGGAAGATTGACTTGCCTCGCTGTGGAAGGGTTGGATTCATTCAGTATTATATTCATAGTATGTAGTAGTTTTTGTTGCACATCAATGACCTTTTGACATGTGCACAATTCATTGTTACGCGGATGACAATACAGTCCATGATAGCTTTTTGTTTGACAAGCCCCCAAAGGGCTGACAAATTCCAACGGCTCGGAGCAAAGAATGGACGGCTACCCCGAGAGTGTTTTCTCTTGGGGTAAAAATAATCTCGTTGAATTTAATGTTTCAAGAACCCAATCATGTCTGATTACGTCTAAAAGGGATCGAAATGAAAATCTAGTCTCCTTCAACGAAAGCAATCTTCCGAACAGGCCCTCCATTGATATTCTTGGTGCAACCTCTAGGAGACCAACTCAGATATGGACTCCATCGAAGCCAGAGTTAAGTTAGCCTCTCAAAAACTGGGCGTACTGTACAGGGCCCGCAGATACTTTAATAGTACATAACTGCTAACCCTGTACAAATCATAATGGCGCTCCACGGTTGAATTTGGCGGCCATCTCTGGTCTGGAGACCCAAAATACAAAAAAAACCCTGGACTCTGTGCAGATTTGCAATTTGGGAGGCGGGAATAGGTACCGCTGCCACGGGAACCTTAGTTGGATAACCAACACCTCTGCCACAGGTCACTCCAAGTGGTTCGCTACATTTGGTGATTTAGCAGGGGTGCCCGAGTTCATGGGGTGAGGTTTGTCTTGTCTTGGAGGCGGATGACCAGAACACACTGAATCCCAGATTCCTACACACCCCTTAAACCCTTTTTCTTCCCACAACTCTCCTCTCATTCCATTCCTTAAAAAACCCTCCACACAGCATCCCCAAAGATGACATAGAATCTGAGGGAAATTATTTTCCTCAGGGCCTCCTGTGCGGGGCACATGTAAAAAAAAAACATGAGAATGGGACGCTTCTTCGACTCGTTCTTGTGTTCAACACCTCGGCTGTGGGAACGATTTACCGGTCTTTGTGTTTCCTCCTTCCTACAACATTGGTCTCTTCAAGACCAATGTTCATTCCTTCCTTTCCTCAAAAAAACCCTCCACACGGCATCTCAGATGACATAGGCCCGGAGGGAAATTATTTTCCACAGGCCCTCCTGTATAAAAAAAATTAAATAACAAAAATAATTTCAGCATGTAATCTAAGGTGTAATTTTTTTTTTCAGATTATATCTTCAAACACGACGATGAATGTGTTTAGGCGATAAAATACCAAATTAATTTCTGCAGAAAAGCAATAATAAAGAATAGAATTAAATCGTTTTTTTTTAAACTTTATTTGTAATCCGCCTACCGAGATACTGCAGTGCTACGGAAATATTTCTGGAGGGACGAGTACATACTTTCAGAGCATTTCTCCGCCACCGCGTGGTAAGTTTATGGCGCAGCCTGCGCCATTCGAAGAATGCGATCATCACCGCCATGATTGCCTGGATGGAGTCCCCCCTGACTTAATGCCCTCTGGAAACGGGAGACGGTGAAATACCCCCCCGTAAACAGCTGCTTGCATTCATTTTAATTAATATTAATATTAATTTCAGTTTCGTTTCCTGTGTTTTTCATGCATATTTGTTTTTTTTTTAAATTTAAATGTATTGTTTGTTTCTTTTTATTACTCGTACCTTATCCTATTATTTGTTTTTTCTTTGTTATTTTAAAATAATATGGAATTTATTGCACTGCTCTACACCTGTTTACATTGTGGAATAAACTATTATATTTTTATGACTTTGTAGATAGTACCTAAGCACAGCACTCAACAGCCAAAAAACATTATTCTAGGATGGCAACACTGGCATTCTAGTGTGTTCTACCGGTAGCCCAGTCAGTGGGGGATAAAAAGGGCCTTTAGCTTGCAAAAGGTCATCTAGTAGCGATTTTGTTATATGTTGTTAAGATTGGGACTCTAAAGAAAAAAAAAAGTTTTCGACCTCGGGAGGGTCGAGCTCGATCCGCCATCTTGGATTGAAGGTCCCAAAATTCGGTTTTTTCAAAATAATTATGAAATAGTTGATTTTACAACCAAGTTGTTCAAGGAGAACTTGAAGAAAACTAAATTACGTACATTTTATGTGAAAAGTTTTTTTTTGTAAGTCTAGTAGGTAACGAGTTACAGTTGCGGAAATGTGAATATTTTTCTAAAAAATGATGAAATTCCAAATTTGTGTTATTTTTTCGGGTTATTCATTACATAACTAGCTGTTAAAAACCCGCTCCGTAGGGTTTTACTGCTAGGCCCTGTAGGCAGCTTTTGGTTTGGCATCGCCCAGTTAGTGTTGGTGACCATTTATACATAATTATATTATATATATATTTTTTTTTCATATAATTATAATAATTTTGTTAACTCATCCACACCACCATGAGGTAGAAAACATGGCGCATTTTTTTATTGTGGTATCCCCTGCAGGTCTACTCCACAGATATACCAGCGATGGTAGATTTCGAAATTATTTTATATATTGGCTATTGCGTAATGATATTTTTTTGTTGATGCCGGTTGGTTGATATCGACATCTTAATAACAGTCTTCATCAATGTCATCATCTAATTCATTGCCTGTGGTACTGAGATTCTGGGCTTCCATTGACAAATTCTCTTCATCTTCTTCCTCGACATCGATATGAACCTCTGGCGAATTTCGGTATGTTTGACCATTACAGCACCCACACACAATAGAACAATTCAATCCAGCTTTCCTGCAGCCACATGCAACGCCGCATCCTTTTTTACAATTACATGAAATAAATTTCAATAAAGTCTCGGGTGCTGGTTTCTTTGTCATTCTTACTGGAACAAGCCCGTTGGTGCCACGTTTCCAGCCCCAGTTTTCTGGATTTTTTTGGATTCCATACCATTTTTGGACTTGGTGGTACGTCCTAAATGCATGGTACCGTGCAGCGTCGTTCATTGGTGGCAAAGAGGGAAGATTGAATTTGCTTTTTGTTGTTGACTTTGCGAAACGTTGGTAGCGGACTTCGCCCCCGTACAAAGCAACAAGAAAGCGTGTCCCTGCATCTGCTATGTCTTCTGGTTTTGCATCATGTTGTTTGAAGATTCCTATCATGGCATTGAGTCTTGTGTCGTTCTGTACAAGTGAACAAAATTTTGTTTTTCCTTGGTTGAAGAAGGACGATGTTGTATCGCAGCCACTAAAGGCATGGAGAAACAGAATATTCTCAGCCGCTTCTTTGTATTTCACACTATTCGCGGAATGCAGTCTTTCAAAAGTTTTGCCTCTCCCGGGTTTACGAAGATATATATACTTCTTTCGGGTGGTGCCAATGCTGTTAGCAGAACTAGAAGATCAACGTTTTCGCCAATAACGAATACAGCATCAAATGATGAACACAAGGAAATCGCAATATTGACAATCAACTCATCAGCATCTTCTTCAGCCTGCTTAACTGTAAAACCAGCCTGTATAAATTGCTTTGTAAGCATCGAAATAAGACGGACTTTGTTATTTTTATTGGCTAAAAAACGTTCTTGTGAAACTTGAACTGGCATTGTTTCATCGAAAAGAACATCTGCATACATATGCTTCTTCGATCGGCGAAGTCTTTCTGCGGTTTTTGTATTTTTTCACCATCATCTAGCGGATATCCATCGAAAATAATAACTGCATGTGATCCATAGTGATGTCTTACATAGTGAACGTACTTCTCGCAACTTGACCCAAAAAAATCATTACGATTCCATACAACTTTATGTAAAAGGTATCCTCCATCCACAACATTAATTTTGCTACCTTCAAGTTGCACGCCTTCTGGAAGTTGTTCAAAAACACCATAAAATGATGATTTCGTACCTTTGCGCATTCCTTCTTCAGAGAAAAGCGACAAAGGAAATGGGGCGAGTTGGAATTTAAGGTAATCCTTCAATTCTTCGTCGGATTTCTTCAAAATACACATTCTCTGGAACAATATTAGCGGGTTGATGGAAATAGTTGTTTCGCCGATCTTGATGCTGCTGTTGACTGCTACTAATGGAATAACTTTGTCCTTACGTTTGAATTTAATAGATTCAAAATTTGTATACCTGGTAACCATGTTCGACATCGTATCAGTACCTATTTCTCTGGATAAATGACAATTAATCTTTTTATCCCCGACAATTCCAGTACTGATAGAAAGAAGTGAATTGATTCCAAGTCAGCTATAGACTAGGAGCCCACTATAACAACGTCAATCAATGTCATCGAGTACACGGATGATGCTATATAAGTATATTGTTTGTGGGAATACGTTAAAATGATATTTTGTAATATGTTCTTTCAAAAATTTATCAAGAAAACTTGAGTTTTACCATTTTTTGTCAAAATTGTCTTCTTTCTTCCACTGTAACTCGTTACCTATTAGACTTACAAAAAAAACATTACACATAAAATGTACGTAATTTAGTTTGCCTTGAACAACTTGGTTGTAAAATCAACCATTTCATAATTATTTTGAAAAAACCAAATTTTGGGACCTTCAATCCAAGATGGCGGATCGACCTCGACCCTCCCGAGGTCGAAAACTTTTTTTTTTCTTTAGAGTCCCAATCTTAACAACATATATCAAAATCGCTACTACATGACCTTTTGCAAGGTAAAACTACAGAATGACTGGGCTACGGGCGCTGTCAGAAAAAAAAATTCGAAAATTCATTCTTGGTTATTCGTTGGTTCGGGCTGTTGTGCGCGGAGATTACTATCCTCATAGTTCACCCTCCGGTTTAAATTTATTGTCGTATAATATAATTTATAATTTTAAATATACCGGAGTCAGATAAAATAAAATTCAACTTATTATTTCAAAGAAACCCGTGACATTCGTCGTATCATTACAAAAAAAAGATAAAGAAATAAGATATACTTTTTTTTTGAATTAAGAAACAAATAAACTTATGAATAATAACAAATATTAATAAAGAAATATACTAACGTAGCAGTTACTAAAATTAGATAATATACATGTAGTATAGATATTTTAAAGTAATAATAATGAAACAAATAAACTTACGAATGTTATCAAATATTGATAAAGAAATATACTAACATAGCAGTTACTAAATTAGATATACATGTAGTTTAGATATTTTAAAGTAATAATAATGAAACAAATAAACTTACGAATGTTATCAAATATTGATAAAGAAATATACTAACATAGCAGTTACTAAATTAGATATACATGTAGTATAGATATTTTAAAGTAATAATAATGAAACAAATAAACTTACGAATGTTATCAAATATTGATAAAGAAATATAAAAACATAGCAGTTACTAAATTAGATATACACGTAGTTTAGATATTTTAAAGTAATAATAATGAAACAAATAAACTTACGAATGTTATCAAATATTGATAAAGAAATATACTAACATAGCAGTTACTAAATTAGATATACATGTAGTATAGATATTTTAAAGTAATAATAATGAAACAAATAAACTTACGAATGTTATCAAATATTGATAAAGAAATATACTAACATAGCAGTTACTAAATTAGATATACATGTAGTATAGATATTTTAAAGTAATAATAATGAAACAAATAAACTTACGAATGTTATCAAATATTGATAAAGAAATATACTAACATAGCAGTTACTAAATTAGATATACATGTAGTATAGATATTTTAAAGTAATAATAATGAAACAAATAAACTTACGAATGTTATCAAATATTGATAAAGAAATATACTAACATAGCAGTTACTAAATTAGATATACATGTAGTATAGATATTTTAAAGTAATAATAATGAAACAAATAAACTTACGAATGTTATAAAATATTGATAAAGAAATATACTAACATAGCAGTTACTAAATTAGATATACATGTAGTTTAGATATTTTAAAGTAATAATATAAATAGATATTGTAAAGTTTTGGAGGAAGGAACTTGTAAATGATAACGCATCTTCAGGAAACTTTAAAGAACTCGTAAATTTATTGCTCTATTCCCAATTACATTATGAATATCAGGAGATCCAGACTACCCAAGACATACCAAGGAGTTTATGTTTACTTGTTAGGAAGCTATAGCGAAGAGAAGAGATTATAAAAACCAAAAACCGAGGTTTTTATAACGTTACCTACTTGGCTGAAGGGAAATTTGCACCTACTGACATCTATGGATAATTTTTCCAACTAATTGTATTAGTTCTCACCTAAACCTTCAAATGATTTTATATATTATTTGGAGAGGTGTGAGTCCTAGCTAAGCCTTTGTACAAATTTTATACAGATGTAGTAAAAATAAAAATAATATTATTGCATTTCTCTTAATAGGTAGGTGTTAGATGGTAGGTACATAAAGTTGATTCTAACAATTGGATTAGCTAATAATATTGAAGGAGTAGGTACATACTGTTATTTTACGACAATAATCGCTATATTCAACTGTCACAAAATTTTAATTTACTTTTATCTAAAAAACAAAGTATGTATGTAAATATTTAATATACCAATATATAATTTATCTTTTTTATCTTTTTACATACATATATATATTTGTTTAAATACACACATTTCTTTTGGAACAAACATAATATGTGATTTACTCGCCTCGGAACAGACTTTGTCTAGTGAGGCGGGTAAAAGAAAAGAAAACAATGTAAATAACCATGAAACTAAATAAACGCCCGGGTTGCCGGCACTGAAACTGAACTGAAACTGATTTCAGTTCAATTGCTGATGAAATATTTTAAGAGTATTTGTGATATCAATAAGAATACATTAATTTTTTTTTTTTTTGTTAATTAATGATGGAGTTAAATGATTAATTTTGTAATAAAGTACAAAATATTATATTTTTGAATGTAGCTATTACTTTGTGGTTTTCCATTATAGAAAAATGAAATAATTAAACTTTGTATAAACCACTTATTATTTATTATAAGTGGTTCATACAAAGTTTAATTATTTCATTTTTCTACATAATATTAATAAAGTACTATATAAGTATAAAAAATACAAAACAACACAAGAACAACATGTCAACATACCAGATACCAAATGGGAAAATAATTCGCCGACTCCAGATATTTTCATATCAGAAAGTTCGGCTCGGTAGAAAACCGATAAATCCTACTGATCCCTCAAAATAAAATAAAAATCTTTTGTAATCTAACATGACTGTATTTAAAAAGATTGATTTTTGCATTTTTATATATAAATTCTTTGACAAATCTAATAAGCCAAAAATTTGTATGAGAGAGCTAGGTATAATGCCAGTAGCTGAATAACAAATGGTAATATTTTCATAGTCATTTAAGTTGTGTTTTTGGAAACGAACATGGAAAGTTTCGGAATTTCTTAGTAGAAGAGGGAAGATTCTATACTTTGATTTAAATGTAGTTTTCTGTCACGACGTTAATTTAATACTTTTATTGGGAGGCGTGCCCCGGGAACCATTTATTTGATAATCAACATCCCTGCCATGGTCACCCTATGTGGTTTTTACATTAGGTGTCTTAATAGGTGTGCCCTGGTTCGCGAGGTGAGGTTTGTCTGCGTTTGCCCACCTTTTGCGTCAGTTGAGTAAAACCTTTTGATCTCACCAGCCGGACCTAATCGACCCATCGCCTTGCACCGCAGTGGGAGGGATGGATTCGTACGTCCGTCACTCCAAGACACCATTGATTTGATCTCAGATTCCACCCACTCCTCATTACAGAACTTCCTTTACTTCTTTTACCTAAGAATACCCCTTACACACCTTCACAAAGGTGATATTGGCCCCGAGTGTGAAGCTGATATAAAAAAATTCAAGCGATTTTTTGCACAATTTTTAAAATAAGTCGTTTTCCAGTGGGAGGCGGATAAGGGTACCATTTTGGATAACCAGCATCTTTGCCGTAGGGTCACCCCAAGTGGTTCGCTACGTTTGGTGACTTAGGAGGGGTGCCCGGGTTCATGAGTTTGTCCGAGTCTTGGAGGCGGATGCGTCTGCCCACCAGCTGCATGGCAGGCCGGATCGGGAGAGAATGGTTGAGGGAGTCTTATTGACTTCTTCAGCCGTACTCTCTCGGAACATCGCCTGCGTCTGCTTAGTTGAATTTCAGAACCCGGTTTCGATTTGCATGTCCGACGCCACGCCTTACAAGCCGCGCCACGACAAACATCTGTGAGTATAGATTTTAAGACAAATCCACCGTTTCTAATTCAAGAATTCGTCACATGGTGTCACCACTTTCGTCGGCGTAGGGACGTGTATAAGTTCTAAGACTTTGTGAACCTGGAATATCTCCCGGGTTTCGAAAGAGTGACTGTAATACTCAGTTGTATCAAGCGGTTGTATATTACATACGACGTCATCGCCCGACCCGGTTACTTTGTCGCAGTGACTAGCCATCACTGGTGTCAACGTTGTGTCACGTAAATAATTATCAATTTGTGATATAATTATTTACCTGACCACTAACCTGGTAATTTGAACAGCCCGTATTGGATTGGCAACACTTTTCTCTCTGGTTTTTGAACCGGGTTTTTTTCCATGCACTTTCTTGAAAATTTACCGGAGGGAACCGGTGAATTTCTGACGAGGTCACTCAACAAGAAGTTTTGAGTTTATTTTTTTTAACTTATTCGGGCTGGATTTTCGGTTAATAATGTTTGTGCCGCTTGTGAAATGATAAATTCGCATTCTCCGCATGCGTAACCTTTTGGGTTTGAATTTAAAGTACGCCGTGTGGTCGGGGAATCTTGCTGAGATCCCGGATAAATCGCAAATCATCTGCTTTGGAGATGATAAATTCCGCGCGAAACCACTACGTGGATGTGCTCCGGTTATAAAACTGCGACGCTAACGATTTATTTGGTGGCCCGCTGTCGGAGAAAACAGCCTCGCAAAAAATCACCGCGCTCTGGCATCAAGATGGCGTCCCTCGCGCCTGTAGGAATTAACCTCGCATTTGGCCTTTAGCGCCCTCATCCCGGTACGTGCTCGACGGATCCATCTGGCCCGGACTCCTGGCCGTCTGGAGATTCTTCACGAGATGTTTGCCCCCTTCATGCGGAGTCCTCCGTTGGCGATCGCGGGATCGCGAGCCGTCACCTTCTGTTCGCCGTTTTCCGTACTAGATTTAGAATAGCACCGTTTGCGTTGGTCCACAGGTATGAGGGTTTCTTTGTTATTAATTTTGTTAAGTCATTTGCCTCTTTACCTTGATTTGTTGGTTAAATATACATTTATGGAACCTTCCCAAACAATCTTGTTTCTTTTTACGTTTTGGAATAAAAAAGCAGAACCTTTCATTTTCCCACATTACAGATCGCTAGGTCCCACATCACCCTGAGAGAGAGACATGGTGATCTACACCTTTCATGCATAAAAATAACCTTATAGTTGACAGTGGATACGAGGAACGGACTAATTTAGGAATCCGTTCCTATTGGATTTATAAAATGATCTCCAATATTAACTGGGCGAAGCCGAATTAAAAGCCGCACGCAGTGCCTAACAGAAAAAAACCTGCGAAGCGGGTTACCTATATCCTTTTCAAACAATCTTCAGTATCCATCTTCTTTCTTTTGAAGTCTTAAAACGAAACCTTTACGGCAATTTACTACTAAACTGTCCACACGCGGACAGTTTCTTAGGATTGATTATACACTTTCGTTGATACGAAACAATGTCCTTCCACATCAATAAAGTCAGAGTTTTAGTTTTTCTTTTATTTTTATAATATAATATTAAACATTGCTATATTATGTACATTGTATATTTTTCTTCTTAAATATTCTAACACTAACATAAAATATAAAAGCTAAGAAGTGGGCACCTTCATTCATAGGAGCTACCAAAAAGTAAATGCTAAATGAAGTAGATCAAAAATATTAATTTTAAACGAATGGCCTAACAGAATATCTGTGGCAACCAGGAACGGGATATTATTGAGTGACATTAGGACTATTTTGGTTGGTGGAATAAATAGGGTTGTGGGGATTATTTGGGTTCGTTGGATTATTTGTGTAATTGGATTAATTTATACTATGAGGATGAGTTGGTTTAGTGGGATTATTTTGAAGGTTCGGGATCGTCGGGATTATTTGGATTATTTAGGTTATTGGGATTATTCGGATTATTGGGATTATCCGGATTATTCGAGTTATTCGGATTAATTGGGTTATCGGGATTATTTGGGTTATTCGGATTTTTTGGATTATTGGGATTTATTGTTTTATTGAGATTTATTGGTTCATGGGTTTATCCGGATTATTTGCGTTAAGGGGGTTATTTGGGTAATCGGGATTATTTGGATTATCAGGATTATTTAAGTTATTGGGATTATTCGGATTATCGGGATTATTTGGATCATTTTGGTTATCGGGATTATTTGGCTTATTTGGATTAGTAGGGTTATCGAGATTATTCGGATTGTTTGGATTATCAGATTTATTTGGGTTTATCGGATTATTTGGATTATTCGGATCATTTGGGTTATCGAGATTATTTGGGTTCATCGAGTAATTTGGGTTATTTGGATTATTTGGGTTCATCGGGTTATTTGGATTATTTGGATTATTCGGATTATTCGGATTATTTGGGTTATCAAGATTATTTGGGTTGTTTGGATTATCGGGATTATTTGGGCTCGTCGGATTATTTGGGTGATTAGGATTATCAGAATTTTGCGTGTTATTTGGATTATTCTGGTTCATCGGATTATTTGGGTTATCGGGATTATTTGGATTATTCGGGTTATCGGGATTATTTGGGTTCATCGGATTATTTGGATTATTTAAGTTATTGGGAACATGTGGGTTATCTGGATTATTCGTATGATTTGGGTTATCGGGATTATTTGGGTGCATCGGATTATTTTGGCCATTGGGGTTATCAGGATTTAGCGGGTTATTTGGGTTAATCGGATTATTTGGATAATCGGGATTATATGGATTATTTGGGTTATCGGGATTATTTGGGTTCATCGGATTATTTGGGTTCATCGGGTTATTTGGGTTGTTCGGATTATATGGGTTATAGGGATTATTTGGGTTATTTGGAATATCGGGATTTTTTGGATTCTTTAGATTATTTGGATTATTCGGATTATTGGGGTTATCGGGATTATTTAGGTTAATTGGGTTGTCGGACTTATTTGGGTTAGTCGGATTATTTGGGTCATTAGGGTTATCAAGATTTTGCGGGTTATTTGGGTTATTCGAATTATTTGGGTTCTTCGGATTATTTATGTTATCGGGATTATTCGCATTATTTGGATTATCGGGATTATTTGGGTTCATCGGGTTATTTGGCTTATTCGGATTATATGGGTAATCGGGATTATTTGGGTTCATAGGGTTATTTGGATCATCGGGATTATTTGGGTTCATCGGATTATTTGGGTTATTCGGATTATTTGGGTTATCTGGATTATTTGGGTTCATCGGATTATTTGAGTTTAACGGATGATTTGAATTATTAAGAATATTGGGGTTATTTGGATTATCGGGATGATTCGGGTTCATCAGATTATTTGTGTTATCGGGATTATTTGGGGTTTTGGGATTACTTGGGTTCAAGGGATTATTTGGGTTCATCGCGTTATTTGGGTTATTCGGATTATTTGGGTTACCAGGATTATTTGGGTTTATCGGGTTATTTGGATTATTGGGATTATTTGGGTTATCGGGATTACTTGGGTTCATCGGGTTATTAGGGTTATTCAGATTATTTGGGTTATCTGGATTATTTGGGTTCATCGGGTTACTTGGATTATCGGGATTATTTGGGTTCATCGGATTATTTGGGTTATCGGGATTATTTGGGTTATTTGGAATATCGGGATTACTTGGGTTCATCGGATTATTAGGATTATTTGGGTTCATCGGATTATTTGGGTTATTCGGATCATTTGGGTTATCTGGATTATTTGGGTTCATCGGATTATTTGGATTATCGGTATTATTTGGGTTATTTGGATTATCGGGATTATTTGGGTTCGTCGGATTATTTTGGTTATTTGGGTTATCAGGATTTTGCGGATTATTTGGGCTAATTGGATTATTCGGGTTCATCGGATTATTTAAGTTATCGGGATTAATCGGATTCTTTGGGTTATCGGGATTACTTGGGTTCATCGGATTATTTGGATTATTTGGGTCCATCGGGATATTTAAGTTATTCGGATTATTTGGGTACTCTGGATTATTTGGGTTCATCGGGTTATTTGGATTATCGCGATTATTTGGGTTCATCGGAGTTTTTGGATTATTTGGGTTCATCGGGTTATTTGGCTTATTCGGATTATATGGGTAATCGGGATTATTTGGGTTCATAGGGTTATTTGGATTATCGGGATTATTTGGGTTCATCGAATTATTTGGATTATTCGGATTATTTGGGTTATCGGGATTATTTGGGTTATTTGGACTATCGGGATTACTTGGGTTCATCGGATTATTTGGATTATTTGGGTTCATTGGATTATTTAAGTTATTCGGATTGTTTGGGTTATCTGGATTATTTGGGTTCATAGGATTATTTGGGTTCATCGGATTATTTTGGTTATCGGGATTATTTGGGTTATTTGAATTATCGGGATAATTTGGATTCGTCGGATTATTTGGGTTATTATGGTTATCAGAATTTTGCGGGTTATTTGGGTTTTTCGGATTATTCGGGTACATCGGATTATTTAAGTTAATTGGATTATTTGGGTTATTCGGATACTTTGGGTTATCGGGATTTTTTGCGTTATTGAGGTTATCAGAATTTTGCGCGTTATTTGGATTATTCGGGTTAAAGGGGATAGCTGGGTTTAGGGGATTATTTGGGTACTTTGAATTATTTGGATTATTTTGGTTATTGGGATTTTTCGGATTATTGGGGATATCTGGGTGTAGGGGAATTTTTGGATAATTTTGGCTATTGAGATTTTTCGGATTATTGGGGTTATCAGGATTTTGGGGATTCTTCTGGTTATTGGGGTTATCTGGGTTTAGGGGATTATATGAGTTATTGGGCTTATTTAGATTATTCGAATTATTACAGTTATTAGGATTTTTTGTATTATCGGGATTATTCGGGTTATTGGGATTATTTAGGTTATTGGGAATTTTTTGATTATCGGGATTCTTTGCGTTATTTGGATTATTTGGGATATTGGGATTGTTTGGGTTATTCGTGTTTTCGGGATTTGTAAGGTTTTTTGAATTTTTTGGATTATTGGGATTATTTGGGTTATGTTGGTTTTTACGATTCGTATGTTTACCGGGATGGTTTGGATTAACTGGATTATCCGGATTATCTGCATTTTCTTTGTTAAATGTATTTCCTGTGTTTTGTGCGTGAAGCATGTTATGGATCTTGTCTTGGTTATCCGAGCATTTCCCATAGAATATCGGAGAGTATTCTGAAATAAAATAATTGATTCATTTAAAATCTCTTTTTTAATCTATCTAATCCTTCTTTTACACCAATCAATATTTGTTTTTTCGTATTTTATGCGTTGCCATTACGTTCATGCAATTGCCTTGAAACTTTGATGATTTATTATGCGCACGCCTGCAAAGGTTATAGGCTATGTATAATGGTAAGGTCTGGCGTTATGAAATTTGTATAAAATAATTACCATAGGTTGTGCGCGAGTGGTTTGAAAATATGTGTATTTCATTTATTTTGGCGTCAGAGAGGGAAGGCAGGAGAGTAACGAAGGAGGTGAAGTTCGAGGGAAGAGTGACGAGGGAGGGGATGGCGGAGAAGGTGGAAGGGGAACGCGGTAGGGGAAGATGATGTGGGAGGGGAACGTAGACGCACGAGAAAGGACATACAGGGAGTAACAATTTATTTCTTTCAATGGTATTGCAATGCATGCCGGGTAAACGCTAGTTCACAATAAAAAGCACATAATATAAATGACATTATTACACCACCACCGCAGGGTGAATATTACATTGTGCCAGAATTACACACTGACGAAATTACACACGGAAGAAATTAAACTTTAATTTTTTTTATTATTAACTGCGTATTACAGACTGTCTGCCCATTTACAATACACATGTGACACCAACTACACATTTATAATAATAGACCAGCGTTTATAATGGTCCCCACACATAAATAAATATTCTGAACAACAGAATAAGGAAACTAACACATAAATTTAGATGTGTAAGAGATATTTTAAACGAAAAATTACTTAGAACCACATATTTCGCTTTCTGTCAACCAATTATACAATACGGCATTATAGGATGGGGCAGTACATATACAAATCAAACACAAACAATTTACACATCACAAAAACTAATAATAAAAACAATTTTAAAAAAACCCTACTCATATTCATCACAACTGTTATTCAAACAATTTAAGGTCAGAAAATTAAGTGCATTTTACTTTTATCACGCAACATTACAAATTTATAAAGATAATATTTAAAATAAAGTTGCATCCTTTAAAAACGATAGAAATCTTCGACAAACGTCCTACTCCAAAATGTAAAAAAACAATAGGACTGTTAAATCATAAATATCCCGGAGTTAAATTTCTTAATTCACTACCTGAAAAAAATCAGAATCATGAACAATAACATAAAAAAAATTAAAAATCAGCTTAAAAATTATACTGAAAATTTTAACTGAATAAAAAAGATAAAAAAAATTCATCCAATATAATATCACCCCCCATACACCCAAGCCCTGCTTATTTACGGGGGTAAATCAAATACATATATTATGTCATTAATTATTGTATAAAATTAATTGTAATTTATGTATCTTTTTGTGAATAAAAAAAATTTATGGGTAAACAAAAGAAATTTTGATTTGCAACATGAGATAAATGATAATAGCGAATAATGAGTAGCACTTAAATGCCTCCTGTATTCTTCAAGGCTTACTGTTAAAGATGTCAATAGTTTTGGAAGCGTTATTTAACAACACCATACCTCGTGTCATGCCATGCCGAGCCAGTACGTCCGTTGTGCTATGTGGGACACATAGAAGATCGTTGTACCGTGCATGGCTGTAGTTGTTCGACACATACAACTTATAACATTCCAGGAGGTATGGGCTACCTATTAAATTATTAATGATTTTGTACGCCGTTACTGCAAGGGCCCCACTCCTCCTCGACTGGAGAATTTGAATCTGTTCCAATTTTTTTTTAATCTGTGCCAATTTCTCAATGTATTTTTTTTTGGTATGGGGCCCATACAGCAGAGGCGTATTCAATTTTAGACCTCATAATGCAGTTATACAAGGCTACTGTCAATAGTTTCGGAAGCGTTATTTAACAACACCATACCTCGTGTCATGCTATGCCGAGCCAGTACGTCCGTTGTGCTATGTGGGACACATAGAAGATCGTGGTACCGTGCATGGCTGTAGTTTTTCGGCACATACAACTTATAACATTCCAGGAGGTATGGGCTACCTATTATATTATTAATGATTTTGTGCGCCGTTACTGCAAGGGCCCCACTCCTCCTCGACTGGAGAATTTGAATCTGTTTCAATTTTTTTTTAATCTGTTCCAATTTCCAATGTATTTTTCTAGTATGGGGCCCATACAGCAGAGGCGTATTCAATTTTAGTCCTTATAATGCAGTTATACAAAGCCATCATTGCTTCGGGTTTTGAAAACTGTTTGCACAGTCTCATAACAAAACCTAGAAGTTTGTAGCCTGATGTCGTCAACTGTAATATATGGTCTGAAAATATAAGTTTGGGATCAAATACTACCCCTAGGTCCTTTTTGGATTTTACTGGTGACAATATATCTTTTTTTAATTCTATAATCAAATGTGATCCCCATCAAATGTGATGTGGGTTTCTCGAACGTGTATATGACATTGCGACAATTTTTTTGTATTTAAGAATAATTTATTGGGCTATAATTTATAAAGCCAGCTAGGAAAGGAACGCGGGAGGGGAACGGGGACGCACGGTAAAGGTGATTCAGAGAGAAAAAATGTATTTATTTGAATATGGCATTACCACGCACGTCGGAAACCAGATGATATAACATAATAAAGAATGATATGTCTTTGTTAGATTCCATTTCACACACACTCGCACAAAATTCACTTTCAACCATCTTCGATGAAGTCACACGATGAAGTCTTATTCTGCTTAATTCTGTACCTAACTCATAATTTTTTGTATATTATGATTCTAACTCAGTATCAAGTCAACTTAACACCTCTTTCAAAAGCCATTAAAAGCTACGAGATTTTTAAAGTAAAACTTCTTTATGCACGCTTGATTTGGGGAGTAAGCTGGTGAATGCGTGACAAGAGCGTTACTAAAATCGAGGTGAACGGTAGTTGAGAGGGAGATATAAGTTATTAAAGATAGATAGAGAGAGAGTTACGTTTCGTATATTACTGTAGCGGCAAGAGAGAGAGGTGCGAGCACACATTTTCTTTCTCTCTTTCTCTCATAGCCAGTTACGTTTCGTATATCTAAGACACAGTGCAGGTCTATTGTCTGTATCACACTGTAGGCAGTGGCGGCTCGTGACTTTTGGGCGTGCTAGAGTGCTGATATTTAATAAATGGGATTATTGATGTTGTAGCCGAAAAAAAAATTTTTTTTTTTTCTAAATCAGTTTTTTGTATGAAAAATTTCAGGAAGTTTCAGTTTGGCGGTGTGCCGCACCGATTTCCTGAAAAATCTTCATACAGAACACCGATTTTTGAAAAAAAAAATTTTTTCGCATACGACAACATCCATGATGCCATTTTTTTAATATTAGCACCCTAGCACACCCAAAAGTCACGAGCCGCCACTGACTGTTGGAGCAAGAGAGACAGTGCGCGCGGACATTTTTTTATCTCTCTTTCTATCATATAGATGGAGCTAAAGAAGTTTTACTTCATTTATGTGGTCTAAAGCACACTCATTTTTTTAAAAATAGCCCATAACCTCACGTAATTATTTAACCAATTTCATCACTTTTAATGGATTTTCAAAGAAGGTCAAAGAATGAACCCAACTAACCATTCTGGGTTGTCCTATTACCGTTTTGTGAGTTTTTTCAAATGTGTCTGGCTTTCACCTTTCAAGGGTGTTCTAGACCATCATTTCAAATTAGAGAGGAACAACCGAACAACCAAAGAATATGTGATCCTAAGTTCCCACTTCTAGGCCAAATAATGTACCTACTTTGGCAATAAGATTATCACGTGTAAAATCTGTGAAGGACCTCGGTGTCGTCTTTGATCCCGAACTGACATTCTCTTACCATATATCGCAGCTCACTCAGTCTTGCTACAAACGTTTTGGGTTCATCATCAGGACTTGTAAGCAGTTTGATAACCAAGAAGCTAAGCTAGCGTTATTCAATGGCATACCTACTGAGAAGCAAGCTGGAGTACGCAAGCGATGTTTGGGCACCGTACCACCAGAAGTACATTGATATGTTAGAGCAAATCCAGAAGAAATTCCTCAAGTCTGTTTATATGCGAAAGCATGGAACCTATCCAAGGTTCATGCACCATGTTGACTTACTTGAGGAAACTGATTCTGTGAGTCTAGAAACTAGACGGAAAGCAAGTCTTGCTATTCTGTCTTTCAAAATTTGGAACAATTTTATCGATAGCCCATTTCTCTTGGGATGCTATGTACCAGACCACTACAACCGAAGTCGACATCATGACTTATTTAAAGTACCGAACGGCAGAACAAACGTCTTGGCAAAGCATAGCATGACGAGGGGAGTGGTGCTGGCTGATGTAAGTGACTGTTCTTTATATGCCTTTAAAACATTATTGAACAAATGGTTATGAACATTATTGAGGTTTTAATAACAACTCTCGATTTAACGCGAGTCAATTATATTTACGATGAAACTTTGTGTTACAATAATTTGCATAGATTTAATATTTATCTTGCTTAGAGGAAAAGCAGGCAGAGGGAACGAACGCTAAAACCGGAACAAATGTGCATTATAATGCACCCAGCCAGAGAATGGTGGCCGGTGATACCATCGTGTAAAATCGGATAATAATAGTGTTTTTATGGTTGTTCGTTGCTCGGCTACACTACAATCGGGGGAGTCAAAGATTTTTGGAGCCATGAAGGAATCACAATTTTAAACTCAGTTCACACTCTTACCTGTGTTTTTCGAACACGCTTCGTTCATGGCCCCGCAGGGATACATGAACTCCTTGAAGATCCCACCTCCTATGTGTGCGCAGACAGGATTGGGCTCGCGGGTAGCACATGTCAAGAAACAATCGTTCAAGGGAACTGTGCCAATCTGCGTTGCAAGGGCCACGAGCATTCCAGCTGTTGAAACATAGCTTACATAAATGGAATTAACTGTTAAAATCCAAACAAACTGAAGCTCAATCCATCAAAGACCGAATTTCTGTGGGCAGCCACAAATAGACGTCAACATCTAATAGACAACTCACCAATTTCTATTTCCGGCAATGACGTAATTGCGAAAACAACTGTCAAACTTCTGGGAGTTTATCTGGATTCAGACCTTTCATTGAAAAGTCAGGTGAATAGGACCGTTAGCACAGGGTTCTTCTACTTAAGACAACTTAAATCAGTTCGTAGGAACCTTTCAACAGAAGCAACTAAGCTTCTTGTGAATTCATATATTGTATCACGTCTTGATTACTGCAATGGTATCTATGCAAGTCTTCCTAAATGTCAAACTGATAAATTACAATCGGTGTTCAATGCCGCAGCACGACTAATCACTGGGGTACCCAAGTTTTCGCACATTTCGGAACACCTCCGAAATCTTCACTGGTTGAAGTGCCCTGAAAGGATCCAGTATAAGTTATGCTGGATGGTGTTTAAAGCTATCAATGAAATGGCTCCACCCTATATCTCTGAACTATGCATTCCGGAAAATATAGGTCCAAGGCAGTCATCTCTTAGATCAGCGACATCATCTGCAATTGGAAGGTTGAAAGAACCCAAGCGAAATCCGAACACTAATTTTGGTGATCGTGCGTTTGGAGTATCCGGCCCTGAGGCTTGGAATAAACTTCCCATGGAATTGAGATGCATAACCAACACAGCGGAATTTAGATCCAAACTAAAAACTCACTTTTTCAAATACTCATTTCCATAAATTCGTCATTTGATTTAAATTTCGTAATTTTTATTTTTTATTTCTGTTTATTTATACTCTAATAATTGTTTGTATCCACGAATATATACTATTTTATTTGCTATTCCCTACAACTATTCATGAAAAAGTCAAAATGCTATTGATCTACCTAACAATAGACTGTCAGTGATAATCTAACACCTCAATCTGTTTAATGTTGTGCGGTGAATCATCTTAATACGGTAAAGATCGGCGATTAATTTCAATAATTTATTTAAGATATCCATACGTTTTCGTAAATCCGATAATTTTGCATCCATGTCCTTAAAAAGTAATATTATGTAAAAACTTCCTTCTTCTTCTGGCGCTGTGTATGATTCTGGCGAAAGTATGACATGTATAAGATGTGTAGAAGTATTTTTAAATGTAAATACTTATACGTTAGTTATAAATCTCTAACTTTAAGTCATGATTGTAAACATGTATGTCATTGAGTTCAGTTTTAGGTAAGCATTTATATGTCTTAGTCATAAGCCACTAGCTATAAGTCTTAGATGTAAGTCACTAGTTATAATTGTAAATCTTAGTTATAAGCCAGTAATATTATTATTTTATGTATTTATTTGTACAGCGCCCTTGAGGTGATTTTTCGCGAAAACGGCGCTATATAAATTAGCCAAATATTATTATTATTATTATTAACTGTTTAATGTGTGCCGTAATATGGAATGTATGTAATGTAATGTATGGAATCCCCAATACAAAGTTAACATTGAAAGGTTAGAAAGAATTCAAACAAAGATACTGAAACATCTAGACTTTAAATCCTTTCGAACATCAGAAAGCCTAAAAGACTCATTAACATTCCATAATTTATCAACCTTAGAAGATAGAAGAAATATATCCGACCAGAAATTCCTATTCAAAATCATTAACAACGTTGTTGACAACAACTATCTTTTAGAACACATTAATTTCCACTGTCCAATAAGAAACACAAGGTCAAACCAACTATTCCACATCCCACACTCAAAAACAAATTACACACAACATTCATTTCTCCGTGCACAAAATACAATGATATCTTTTACGACGCTGATATTTTCCATTTGTCCTCAGGCCAATTTATTAAATTCATAATAGAAAAAATCAAAACAAATTGTTAATTATGAACTCTCCACCCCTGCTGCATGTTATTTTATTTTTTTTCATTTTCATTATGTTGGTTTTCCTTCTTTTTATAATAATAATAATATTTGGATGATTTACATATCCCACATGCTTTAATTTGTGTATTTTTTTTTCATTTCTGTTGTACATATATATATTTTTCTTTTTTTCTAAAACTTTACGATTTCTTTTATGTTTTAATCTATGTTTATATATACATATATTATAAATTTTAGCGGAAACTTCGCTGGTTAATGCAACCATGTAATATGTTACTCTATTATGAAAATATGTATAACTGTTTGTTTCCTTAATAAACTAAAATAAAAAATAAAATAAAAGTAATTAATTAATAAGAGTGCAATAATTATGGGGATAGATTACTCGAAAACGAAAGCTCAAGTTAAAAAAAGTTACACCATAAAATCGAAATACAAATCTGATGAGCTATTCTATGTATATTTTTTATGGGAACGAGATAGTTCTCGGCCGAGATCTGCTGTCAGATTTGTATGATTTTAATTGGCTGTTATTTACTTTTGCGATGTCAGAATTTCAGCTGTGAGCTGTCACGAATTTAAGTTTTGATCGTTTTAAACATTAATTCAGGAAAGTATGCATGATTATTTATTCATTTAACAGCATTAGAAAATCACACAAATCTGAAAAGAGATCTAGTCTGATATCCGTATCGATTGTGACAGATCACAGCTAAAATTCTGACATCAGCCCATAGATAAAGCAAATTACAGTCATATAAAATCACACAAATCTGACAGCGGATCAAGGCCGAGAACTATCTCGTTCCCACAAAAGATATAGAATAGGTCGTTTGTTATAAATTCACTTTCCGGACACCATGTATTTTTTTATAATAGTGTGTAAAATAATTCCCCTCAGGACCTATGTCATCTTTGAGGATGCTGTGTGGAGGGTCTTTTTAGGAAAAGGAAGGAGTTCTGAGAAGGTCTGGGAAGGAAAAAATGTATGAGGGGTGGGTAGGAATCTGGGGCCGGTGTATGACTTTTGAATCTATCCTTACCGCTGTGAAAGATTTCCCTCAACCAGTCTCTCCCGATTCGGCTTGTCACACAGTTGGTGGGCAGACACATCCGCCGCCAAGATCCGATCAAACCTCACCTCATAAACCCGGGCACCCCTACTAAGTCACCAAACGCAGCGAACCACTTGGGGTGACCTATGGCAGAGGTGTTGGTTACCCAATAAATAATTTCCAGGGCGGCGGTACCCATACCCGCCTGCCAAATTGTATAGTGTATAGACTAAAATAAAAGATCAGAACTTACCAATAATTGGTATGACGAAAGTCATTCTGCTGGTTTGCGCATTCATTCGATGTATGAAGAATGAAGAATTTCTTTGTGTAAATAATGCTGAACGAATGAAATTCGTTCAATGCACTTTGTTTGAAAGGTTGCCTTATATAAACCTGGGACGCTATATAGCAGGCAGGGATCTTCAATATTGTTTGAAAAAATAAAACATAAAATAAATGGTTTCTTTCTGATTCCTTGGAAAACAGGCCAGATCTTGCGTATGTTGGTGAAAATGTCATTTCATGAAATCAAAAGAACGGACTATTCAGATTTCACCATTAATATTAATAACTGGTGCAGACTTGTGAAAATCGTGGGATGGCATAGTCAATATTTTTGCAGATTCATTTAAAAGTGTTTATGACATGGATATTCTTGATACTGAGATCCCTAAAGATATATCTCTTGAAGAATCACTCAATTTAAGCCATTGTTTCATTGAAAAAGCTGCAATAGAAAAGGGTATAAAAGCATTAGATTCAATAAATCTGCTGGACCGGATGGTTTTCCTCCTATGTATTTAAAATCTTATATTAACAGTTTGACTTTCCCATGATTCATATTATTTAACAAGTCTTTAGCATCAGGGTGTTTACCAGATCAGTGGAAAAAAAGCTTTTTAACGCCTATTCAAAAAAAGGGTGATAAAAGCGATGTATCCAACTACAGACCAATATGTATATTGTCCGCTATTCCCAAACTTTTAGAATCATTAGTCCTAGATATCTTTAAAAAACAAATCAATAATATAATTGTTCCCAATCATTACGGTTTTATCACAGGTAGAAATGCTGTAACATGAAAATTATAGAACTGATTCCCTTGTCCTTAAGCATCAGGTGGATTCCATATACATTGATTTTACTAAAGGTTTTGATAAAGTTAAGCGACATATTCTTGTACATAAACTAAATATGTTAGGCATTAAAGGAACCTTATTGAACTGGTTTAACAGTTATCTTATTAAAAGAAAGCTTTGTGTTAAAATAAATTCTGTAGAATCTTATATCTTCGAAGCCTCAAGTGGGGTTCCCCAAAAATCTCACCTCGGACCAATTCTTTTTTTTATTATTTATAAATGACATTGTTAGTACATTTAAAGATGTACAAGTTTTATTCTTTGCTGATGATTTAAAAATCTAGTTTAGATAAATTGTTTCATTGGTGTGTGATCAACTCGCTATTTCTTAATATTCAAAAGTGCCAAGTTATTCGTTTTCATAAAATCCAAAGTCGTGTAACTTATGAATACTCTCTAAATAATGTAATATTGACACCAGTCGCTCAAATCAGGGACTTGGGTGTTATATTTGATGAATAGTTAACATTTACTCAGCACGTAAATGAAATAACAAATACAGTTATAAAAATGCTTGCTTTTATATGCAGAACAGCAAGTGATTTTAAGTCACTAGAATGTTTGAAAATATTGTACACTTCTTTAGTAAGAAGCCAGGTAGAGTATAATTAGCCCATTTGGTCCCCATTGTATAAAATACATTCCGACAATATAGAAAGGGTACAGCACAAATTTCTAAGATTTATTAACTTTAAGCTGAATATTCCAATTCAAATATTAACAATGTCCTTTTGATGAAACAACTCAACTTAATTACGCTGTCAGATAGGCGGATCATCTCTGATTTTGTACTATTAAATAAAATCATTAATAATTGCATTGACAATTATGAAATTCTCGCCAAAATAAAATTTTACGTACCGATCAGAAATACGAGGCAAAGTGCTATCTTCTTCTGTGACAATTTTAAAACAAACTAAGAGGCTCATACACCTATAAATAGATTCCATCATATTGGCAATACATAAATTTAGGAATATTGTAGGCATGTTTGCAGATTCTGTATTAGTTATAAAACAAAGTCTTTATAATTACTTTAATGAAATGTATGATTTCAATTTTAATTAATTTAATCATTATATATTGTGTACTACGTACCTGCCTAACTATTATTATCTATCTTTGTAAAAGCCCACTAGGGCGTAAATAAATAAATAAATCAATTAATATTTAATTAAAACTCAGACATTTAAAACCAAATTAGTCCTTCACTTTTTAGATGTAAATAAGGAATGCGACATCATTTTATTTTATTTCGATTTTATTTTGTTTGTATCTTATTATAGATGCACATAACGAGTAATTTTTTTTTTTTTTTACATGAGCTCCACACAGGAGGCCCAGAGGAAAATAATTTCCCTCAGGGCCTATGTCATCTTTGGGGATGCTGTGTGGAGGGTTTTTTTTTTAGAAAAGGAAGGAGAGGAGAGTTCTGGGAAGGAAAAGGGTTTAAGGGGTGGGTAGGAATATGGGGTTCAGTGTGTTCAGGTCATCCGCCTCCAAGACCTAGACAAACCTCACCCCATGGACCCGGGCACCCCTGCTAAATCACCAAACGTAGCCAACCACTTGGGGTGACCTGTGGCAGAGGTGTTGGTAAGTTAAGTTAAAGGTTAAGGTTAAGTAAAAAAATATGTGTTTTGATTTTTTGTTTGTTTTTGTTGCTACCTTGTTGTACCTACGAGTTCTCTAAGGTCATTCATGTGGATCTAGCATTAGATATATTCTTATTTATAATAATAATATTTGGCTGATTTATAAAGCGCCGTTTTCATGAAAAATCATCTCAAGGGCGCTGTACATATAATAAGCATACAATAAAATAAAATGAATACGATAGGCTTACAACTAGGATTCAAACTTATAACTAGGAACCTACATTTAAGACTTATATGTAGCTAGTGACTTACAACTAAGACTTATTACTACTGACTTAAAACTGGTGACATACAAATATTTGCAACCGTGACTTAAAATTAGAGATTTACAATTAAAATAGGTATTTACATACAACAATAAATATTTTTAGTTTTGCCAGGTATCTAATATTACCAAGTGATCAACAAAACTCTACAGATATAGGTACAGACAGAGAAAGAGAGTCGAAGCAGTTTGAGGATATTATATATACATGTATACATACATAGATATTTTATTCTACACATTTTACAAATTATTTTATACCGTATTTTAATATTAATATTGTTAGCGCCAGAAGAAGAAGGAAGTTCGTACATAATATTACAATTTTATAACACGGTTGTGAAAATGATTGTAATGGGTTAACAGTTTTTAAAGGAAAGCATAGGTATCTTAAATGAATGAATGAATTTAATCGTCGATCTCAACTGCAATAAGATAATTCATCGCTCAACAACAGATTGGATAGCAATGTTTGAATGAAATAGCGAATTTATGGAAATGAGTGTTTAAATAGGTGAGTTTTAAGTTTGGATCTAAATTCTGTTGGACTGGTTATACATCTTAATTCCATAGGAAGTTTATTCCAAGCCTCAGGGCCGGATACTTCGAAAGCACGATCACCAAAGTTAGTGTTCGGATTTCGCTTAGGTTCTTTCAACCTTCCGATTGCAGATGATGTCGCTGATCTAAGAGTTGAATGTCTTAGACCAATATTTTCCGGAATGCACAGTTCAGAGATATATATTATATACTGTTATTATAAATGAAATTCGTATTCGATATTTAAAAGCCCAGTAGGGCGGCAATTAATAAAATAAATAAATAAATCCTAATTTTAGAACACATTTGTTTTAGTGTGGCAAGTAAATGAATATTGTCAGAATTTAAAATCAAATTACGAGTAGTTCCTTCAGTACTATATTGATAATAAAATTACTTTCTTAGTTCCAAATATTATGTATGGCATTAATATTAGGTCCTTACACATGAAATTGGCGTTTTGTTTGGGAGGAACATAAAGTCGATTTTTTTTTTAATATAATATATTTATTTAATCAAAGTATCTACCATTGCTATATATGCACTTTTGCCATCTCATAGGTAGTTCATCGATCCCTTTACTAAAACAACCATTCGGACGAGAATCAATAAAATCTTTGAAGGCGGTTTGGACTGCCCCATCGGAGTTGAATTTTTTCCCTTGCAAGAAGTTATCCAAATTTCTAAAAACATGGTAATCTGTTGGGGCAAGGTCCGGAGAGTACGGTGGATGTCTTAGACATTCCAATTGAAGCTTCTCTAATTTGGTAGCCGTCTGTTGTGCAGTGTGTGGTCTAGCGTTCTAACGCACGTTTGTTGATTTGCTTCACTCAATTCATGAGGTACCTACCTTTCAAGCTTTTTCACCTTCCCAATTTGCTTCAAGTGGATTAAAACAGTTTTATCACTAACACCGCAGCCTGCAGCTAACTCGGACGTGGATTGCGATGGATCCGCTTCCATAATAGCCTTCAATTCTTCATTATCAACTTTGGTGTCCGGCCGTCCACGGGGCTTGTTCTGCAGGTCGAAATTTCCAGAACGAAAACGTTGGAACCAAAAACGCACTGTGTTTTCTTTTGCGGCCCCGTCGCAATACACATCATTAATCCTTCGAGCCGTTTCTGCAGCACTGGCGCCACGGTGGAACTCGTACTCGTAAATAACGCGATATTTCAAGTTTTCCATTTTGTAAACTAAGTGACGCAAAGAAAAAAAAACAATTAAGGAAAAAAATGAATTATAGTTTTCGAAACACAAATACATGAGTAAATAGCTGTATAAATTTGAATTTGGAATTCCTATCCAAAGAGCAGATATTTGAGATCAAAGTTGCCAGTACGGCAAAACGCCAATTTCATATGTAAGGACCTAATAATACTAGGAAAAAAAACTTTTTAAAATAAGTTAAGCGTTTTAATTGGCAATAAAATAAGCTCGTAAAGCCGGAAAATCTTCTGAAATTCTTTGTTAAAAAAATCTCTAATGTTAAAAAAATATACATTATGTAAATGTCTACGTGTGTAGGTATATATTGTATTAAATAAATTATCAATTATAGATGAATGAAATTATAAATAAATTATCTGTAATGGATAACCACAAAGTTATAGCTACATTCAAAAGTATAAATTATTAATTATTTCATTTTTTAGGTAATTTGTCAAAGAAAATTTTGATGGTATGTTTTTGACTACCAGATGCCTTCAGCTATCATCGGAACCATTCGTTTAATAAACACGAACGACGATAGATAATACTATTCTGATGTAATACTTAACTGACATCTGTTGGGAAGCCGCAAAACTTCGTAAAACTAAATATACTAACGACATCTATCGGAGGATGTTGAAACTACGTGATTGACCTATATACTAAAATTACCCGTATGTAATTCCATATGTAAAATGTAAACCAAGGAATCATTGTTATAGTTAAGAGGGAATAACCAGACACAACCGAAAATATGTCATTTAAAAAAAAATTTAGACGTATTGACTTTTTCCATAAAAAAAGTAAAATTCCATTTTGAAAGATTGTTCTTTCGTCTAGTAAAAATATGTTTTAAATTTTGAGAAAAAATGTTTATTTTTAGTATAGTAAGGTTATACCGCAGGTCATTGTCAGATTTTTTAAGTTTACAAATAAAATTTTATTTTATAAGTACAACACACATTTCAAATCATATTATAATCATTCAGTAAAATAAATCAATAAATTACCTAGGAAAGCTACTTTTCAAAAAAAATATTTTTTTTCAAATAAAATCTTTCAAAAAAAAGATCCGCGCACCTGTTTTGTGATGAAAATACTCCAGTTTGTTTAGTTATTTACGGTTTTATAAACTAACATATATCTCATATTTTTTAGATTAAGAAATACTGTATCATTAAAAATACTAAAAGATATTTATTATGCATTTGCACACTCTGTACTACAATATGGAATCGTGGCTTGGGAGGGTGCGTATAAAGCAACCGTACTCCCATTGGAAACAATTAAAAAAATATTAATTAAAATCATATTTAAAAAGCCCTATTACTACCCATCTATAAATGTTTTTCAAGATTACCCGGTTCCCCCACTTACAAAAATTTATGACAAAATTGCACCATTACAAATACATAAAGATTTCTTTAGTAAAAATAATTTACCCCAATTAAATATAAGCAAAAGAATAATATCTGTTGGAGGATTAACCGTGCCACTAGTACGAACCACAACAGCACAGCATCACTATATATATTGCTAAGTACACCTACCTGAGGTGCCTACCTTCTGCCGACAGACTAGCTCAGAATGGTCAGCATAGCGGAGAAGACTATCATCAGGGTGGTAGGATCTCTGAGGCGTTTGTGTGGCATCCCTGAAATAAGCTCAAATCCTACGGGCTGGGGGAGATAGTGAAACAAGTGGCTACGGTAAATAACAGTTTTATTGGGTAGAATTCTTTCGTAAACACAATGATACAATAATGCAAGCAGAGTAGTACAGGGTAGCAACAGTAATTCTATCTAAATCGGGTGAATTTGGCCCTAAAATCTCTATGGGGGCGGTCATTTATCTTCGCGTTGAATTTACAAGGAACACACGCAATAAAGAGGGGTTAAATAGCTCATGGTACTCACAGCAGCAGGCTGGTCTCTTGGAGATTCGGTTATGTGGAGGGCAATTTAGCCGTTCTTGGCATTCCCGCCAGTCACTAGGCAAAATAACAACCGCCATAGCGGCGTTGTGGAATGTTCCGGAACGGTGCAGCGTGGTTCACGATACACGTGCGCCCAGAGCGGGCTCGGGAGGAGAATGGCGGGCTCGCTAGTCGGCCGACCGAGGCTGGCGTTCCGCCGCCGTCAGCGCGCGGCGCACTTGCGGCGAGGAAGCGAAACTGTTTGTCTGTACAGTGGCGTGCGCTCCAATTTGAGAGGAGGCGTTTCGTATATCGTAACAATATTCAAGGGTATAAAATTATTTAATAAATTACCCCTTGATATACAATCGGAAGAAAGCTAAGAAAAATATATTAAAAAAAAATTAAAATACTCTAGTACCACCCCATAACTTTACTTATTGTTTAGAAATATGTATTATTTTATATGTTAATCATTTATTAAATAACCGATATTTTTATTACTTTTATCTGAATTTTCTGATAAAATCACAAATATTTTTTGTTAAATTACTAATATTTTTTGTTTTAATTTAAACAAATGTTATTTTTTTTAGTTGACCTCTCCTAAACACAAGCAGCTGCTTTATTAGGAGAGTGATTAAAATATTGATGCATATATTATGTTGTAAAATTGTAACGCTGTTATATGTTTCAATAACATAATGAAAATATAATAATAATGAAAATCTAGTCTCCTTCAACGGAAGCAATCTTCCGAACAGGACCTCCATCGATATGCTTGGTGTAACTCTAAGTGACCAGCTCAGGTACGGGGGCTCCATCGAAACCAGAGTTAAGTTAGCCTCTCAGAAACTGGGCGTACTGTACAGGGCCCGCAGATACTGCAGACAGTACACAACTGCTAACCCTGTACAAATCGCAAGTGCGCCCCATGGTTGAATTTGGCGGCCACCTCTGGTCTGGAGCTCCAAAATACCTAAAAAAAAACCTTGACTCTGTGCAGAAACGGTCGGTCCGTTTGATAGATTCTCCCATCTTAACAGACGGATTGCAGTCTTTAGAGCAGAGGCGTCAGGTGGGAATGCTGTCCTTGTTCTACCGGTATTACAATGGAAGATGCTCCGAGGAACTAGCGTCATTGATCCCCTCGGCACCGGTGCATAGTCGGGAAACACGCCAAACACGCGCTCAACATTTGTACACGGTTGACATTAGTCACATGAGAACGGGTCGTTTCTATGACTCGTTCTTGAGTTTAACGGTTTGGCTGTGGAACGATTTGCCAGCCTCTGTGTTTCCTCCCTCCTACAACATGGGTCTCTTCAAGACTCGTGTTCACTCTCTCCTTTCCTCAAAAAGATCCTCCACACAGAATCTTCAAAGATGACATAGGCCCTGAGGGAAGTTATTTTCCTCAGGGCCTCCTGTGTGGAGTTTTTTTTTTTTTACATGAGCTCCACACAGGAGGCCCTGAGGAAAATAATTTCCCTCATGGCCTATGTCATCTTTGGGGATGCTGTGTGGAGGGGTTTTTTAAGGAAAGGAAGGAGAGGAGAGTTCTGGGAAGGAAAAGGGTTTAAGGGGTGGGTAGGAATCTGGGGTTCAGTATGTCCTGGTCATCCGTCTCCAAGACCTAGACAAACCTCACCCCATGAACCCGGGCACCCCTGCTAAATCACGAAACGTAGCGAACCACTTGGGGTGACTTATGGCAGAGGTGTTGGTTATCCAATAAAGGTTCCCGGGGCGGCGGTACCCATTCCCGCCTCACAAATTCCCGCCTCCCATGGAGTTAATGTAAAAAAAAAAAAAAATAAAAAAAAAAATCAGTTAATTTTAATGTCGTTATTTTATTGCTCAATGACGATGAAATTTCCAATAAATATTTTTTAAAATGCATATAAACGTAATGAAAAAAAATAATATCTATTAAATTTGACTTCTGGGTAATAATTTCAGACACGGGAAATGATAATTAAAAAATTTATTGCTTTTTGTTAGTCTTTGCATACACGATATCATTTCATGGGTATTAAATTCATTTAAAAATCATATACCGTTGAATATAACACAACAATTTGTTAATAATGTCAATAATTTATTTATAATTTTTCAGACAATATCATTTACAACACACGTGAACTTCAAGTGCCGTTATATGTACGAGGGGAGGTCCAAAAGTTTGTGGAATGGAGGGGATGGAGTGGGGATAGGGGCGCTCGTTTAGTGTCATACTAATTGGTGACTCATCATTGCTATATAAATTAAGTTTCAGTCCTAATGCGTCATTCGTTTAGGAATATTCGCCTGCTGAACAAGTCAATCCGGAAGAAAACTGAAACTATGGAGAAAATTGAACACCGTGCTGTGTTAAAATTTCTTACCAAGCAAGGAAAGAACGCACTGACCATTTTGAATGAAATGCAAACCTTTTATGGGGAACAGTGCCCTAGTAAATCAATGATTTACAAGTGGCATGGTCTTTCCGAACATGGTCGGGAGTCGATTGAAGACGACCCCCGCTCAGGAAGACCAGTTGAGGCCACCACATCAGACATCGTCGAAAAAGTGGAAAAAATTGTACTGGAGGACACCCGTTTGAAGAAAAAACAGTTTCTTGCATTAGTTGGAGCATCAGATACCACCATTTTGCGAATCTTACATGACCACCTGGGTATGACAAAAGTCAGTGCAAGATGGGTACCGAGAATGCTCACGCCGCTTCAGAAACAACAGCGCGTCGATGCGTCAAAACAATTTTTGGAGTTGTGTGGAGACGAACCTGCACAGATTTTGGAGCGGATTGTTACCGGAGATGAAACATGGGTTCATCACTTTGAGCCTGAGTCCAAACAAGAGCCCATGCAATGGCATAAAAAGGGTACACCACCGCCAAATAAATTCAAGGTGTCGGAGTCGGCTGGAAAGTTGATGGCTATTGTTTTTTGGGATTGTGAGGGGATAATACTCATTGATTACAAAGAAAAGGGAAGGACCATAACCGGAGAATACTACGCAACGATTCTAGAGAAATTAGAGGAGGCCATCAAAGAAACACATTGAGGAAAATTGACCAAGGGTGTGTTGCTCTTGCAAGACAACGCACCAGTTCACAAGAGCAGAGTTGCAATGGCTGCTCTGCACAATCATGACTTCGAAACACTGGTCCACCCACCCTACAGTCCAGATCTGGCCCCAGCTCATTTTTATTTGTTCACCAATTTTAAAAAAAGACTTAAGGGAAAGGAAATTTTCCAACGACAATGAGGTAAAGGAGGCAATTTTTGGCTCATTTTGAGGCAAAAGATAAAAAATATTTTTCGATGGTTTAGAAAAATTAATTCATAGATCTATTAAACGTGATTAAGGGTGATTATATTGAAAAGGAAAAATAGATGTATTGTTTCATTTTATTTAAAACCCTTTCATTCCACGAACTTTTGGACCTCCCCTCGATGTCAGTTGACATAATTTTTTTCATTTTATTTTTCATTGTTTACAACCATGAAATTTATTTAATTCACTAGCTGGTACCCGGCATGCGTTGCTATGCCATTTTATAAAGAAATTGTTTCTCCCTGCGTGTCCTTTCCCATTCGTCCCGTTCACCTTCCTCCTCCCCTTTCTCCCCTGCGTCCTCCCCCACCCTCGCTCTTCTCACTCTGCTCCCCCCCTACCCACTCTCCCGCGAATCCCCTTCCCGAGTTCTTAGTTCCGAGAATTAGTTCCGGGTAATTCCCACTCCACCTCTCCCCACTCCACTCCCCCCATCCCCCTCCCCCACCGCAACCCTACCCCTCCCCTCTCCACCTTCCCCCGTACCCTCCTACACCCCTCCCCCTTCCTTCCCTCCCCCCTCTCCCTCCCCCAACCCCCTCCACCATGCCCTCCACCCCTCCCCACACCTTCCCCCATCCCCCTCCTACCTCTCGCATTCCATACATTCCCGGTACATGCAGTTTTCAAACTGCTCGCGTGCCACCCATAACAAATTTTCATTTTCTTCTGACGTTTGCAATTTTGTTATTCTGAACGAACCAACAATGACAACCATCAAAATATTAAAATTTAAATACGCGATAATTGGAGTAATGTGGATATATATATTTTTTTACATTAACTCCCTGAGGAAAATAATTTCCCTCAGGGCCTATGTCATCTGGGATGCTGTGTGGAGGGTCTTTTTGAGGAGAGGAAGGAATGAACAATGGTCTTGAAGAGACCCATGTTGTAGGAAGGAGGAAACACAGAGGCCGGCAAATCATTCCACAGCCGAGCTGTTGAACACAAGAACGAGTCGAAGAAACGACCTGTTCTCATGTGACAAATGTCAACCGTGTACAAATGTTGGGCACGCGTTTGGCATGTTACCGGTGCCGAAGGGATCAATGATGCTAGTTCCACGGAGCATCTTCCATTGTAATACTGGTAGAACAAGGATAGCATTCCCACCCGACGCCTGTGCTCTAAAGATTGCAATCCGTCTGTTAAGATGGGAGAATCTATCAAACGGACCGCCCGTTTCTGCACAGAGTCAAGTTTTTTTTTAGGTATTTTGGAGCTCCAGACCAGAGGTGGCTGCCAAATTCAACCGTGGGGCGTACTTGTGATTTGTACAAGGTTAGCAGTTGTGTACTATTAAAGTATCTGCGGGCCCTGTACACGCCCAGTTTTTGGGAGGCTAACTTTACTCTGACTTTGATGGAGCCCCCATACCTGAGCTGGTCACTTAGGGTTACACCAAGCATATCAATAGAGGGCCTGTTCGGAAGATTGCTTCCGTTGAAAGAGACTAGATTTTCATTTCGATCCCTTTTAGGCGTAATCAGACAAGATTGGGTCTTTGAAACATTAAATTCAACGAGATTATTTTTACCCCAAGAGAACACTCTCGAGGTAACCATCCATTCTTTGCTTCAAAGCCCTACGAGCTGTTGGAGTTTGTGAGCCCTTTGGGGGCTTGTCAAACAAAAAGCTATCATGAACTGTACTGTCATCCGCATAACAGTGAATTGGTGCACATGACAAAAGGTCGTTGATGTGCAACAAAAACAAAGTCGGAGACAGAACCGATCCCTGCGGGACGCCAGCATTTATCGAGTATGAGGAAGAGGTGAAACCATCGACTACCGTCTGAATCGACCTCTCCCTCAAGAAGTCGGCAATCCACTTACACAAGGATGCGGGAAATCCGTAAGAATGTAGTTTTTTGACAAGTTCTCGGTGCCAAACCCGGTCAAAGGCCTTGGAGATGTCCAGTGCAACCGTTTGGGTCTCACCGAAACGTTCCAGGCATCCGTATTGACGGTCGTTAATAATTTTGTTCTTCTCGAGGTGTGTGAGCAGTTTGTCGTTGATCACACGTTCCATCACCTTAGACAGAACTGATGTGATCGCTATGGGGCGATAGTTGGCCGGATTGGAGCGGTCACCCTTCTTTGGAATAGGATGGATAACCGCTTTTTTCCAACCAGAGGGCACAGAGCCAGTCTTCAGAGACATTTTAAAAAGCTTCGTCAAAATTGGAGCTATATCTGCAGCGCACCTTGTGATATTTCGCTCTTCTACCTCTTTTGATTTTAAACTTTGCTTGATATTAAATATATAAAACTCTCCTGGTCATCGGCAAGACAGTTGTGATATTTCTAACTTTTGATTCTGATTTCTTTTATTTTTCTACTCCTGGGCACTTGGCACCAGTCGTAATAATTCTCTTTTCCCCTCTTTTAACTTGAAATTATATAAATATTTTTGGAATTCTTTCATCCCTTCAAGTTTTCTTGAACTTTTCTTTTGGCTCTGATCGATATTTAAATTTTTAAGGCTTTGCATGTGTGTAGTAGGGATGGAAAATTCCTTCCCTACGTCACACAAGCCTTCATGAAAATTGGACCCTTATTTTCTTTGATAACTACAGAAAGCTACTTAAAGCTCCCTTGCACTATATACCTTTAGAGATATATGTACTTAACTAATTAATACGTTATTTACGACCTTGAACGTAAATATTTTCGTATTTATGTTGTAATTAAACTCCATCAAACGTTGTGTAATTTTTTTGATTTATGATATGGGACTTTAATTACTTTCATTTTGTGGTAACTTCTTGATTCTGGACAGAGCGTTGAGTTTCAAACTGTATTGGTCTCTCTCTTGCAAATCTAACTTTAAATACTTTCTCTAAAAGAGCTAACTTTCCTCCGTCGCTTATTATGTTTCCCTACATCCTAACGAACTCGTAAATAACCTGTACTAATCGAATTACGCATGTTTAATTGAACAAATAATTAAGTATGACTCAAATGGTTAATTGTTAGTAAATTTGATTATGATTGTTTTGTATCTGCATGTCATCTCTCCAATCCGATTCAGCTGCTATAAGGTACATATAAAGATGGGTTTAGTAGGTTAATGTAATTAATAGATTGCATATTAGACGAACTCAGAATACCCTTTTTCTGCCGAAAATTTGGCTCCTATCCTCCTGCAAGTTAACAGGATGGTCAAAGATCAACTAGAACTTCGCACAGTCAGCCGACGCGATTTTCCAGAGGGTCTTAGTACCTTGTTCTGTCAATCTTCCATGTCGTCGTGCACGTCATTCAGGTCTTTCCCTAAGTCCCGAAACCCCCAAATTCCTACTCCTCCAAGGTCTACTATTTACTTAGGGCGAACCGGTTTCGTCCTATCTGCAATCATATACTCACGGTGTTGTGTAGAGTTACGGGTCGTGAATCCTCCCTCCACGTACAAGAGATGATGTGAGAGTAACTCTGTCGAGTCTAAAACGCTATCTGTAAGCGGGTCCACATTATCCAATGTACAGTACATAAAAAGATATATATGTAAACATACGTTTGGGTAGGATTATAACTCACAATATAAAACTAGCTAGTCTTATATTCCGAGCTCGGATTTCGTGGGAAGGAATTCTGCACAAAACCTTAACCGATGACCGAATATATACATATTAAAAATGGGTGATATTAATAAATACTAATAGATTAAGAGATTATCTCGGTTTGTTCTGGAGTGCCGAAAATTCCAAGCTTTTTGATTGGTTTGGTTGACAATTTTCTTTAAGAGATTGCCATCTCTATTATGTGTTAGGTTAATGGTCCTTGGGTTTTTTAAGGAGCGACCACTGCCTCCTATTGTTGAACTGTTTTCTAAATTTTCCCCCAAGGTTCAACTTTTGGTAAAATTTTTACTCTCCCGTGATTTTTCAACTGCTTCGTAAATTATTTATACCTGTAAGAGCAATTATTTCATAATTTTTCCCCGAATTTTTCATGTAGTTCTTTAATAATCTTTTATCTGACTATCCCGTGATTTTCAAATGTTTGATGTACCTATTAGTTACCTAGGAGAGTAGTTAATCCATAAAAATTTTCTCAAATGTTCAATGATACTCTTCAAGTTCTTTTATTTGACTAGCCTATAATAAATCTAATTACTTTCAAATTGTTCAATCCTAAATATCTCTTCAAGTTCAAATTAAAGTTTGTGTTTAACCCCTTTTTTTTATATATATAATTGCGCAACGTTATGGTGTTGCCCTATCCTAAGATTGACATCTTCCTAAAGCATTCAACACAGTGCCCTACTGACCGAGTTGTTTTATAAACAATTTTAGTTATGTCAACATTCCCACTGGCCTCGTGACCTAGATTCCAAACATGAGATGTTTGTTTATTTTTTTTTTTTGAACATTCCTAGACGCGAGCTTATATGGTTCTAATTTTTTTTCTTTTGAATTTAATAGTGATAATTTCCTTTTCGCAGAGGTCTAATCTGTTCCCCGATAAATATAATTATAATGCATACATATATATATACATATATATTTTGTCTCAATAAATAAATATACTGATATATGTACAATTATATTATAATTGAAATAAATTCTAATATCATAACTCATTTTTTGATCATTTTATATTAGCTGAAGTTATAATAAACAGTACATATACTAAAATAAATACAAAACTTTGACTTGGAAATTTGTCAAACACATAACTATTTTAAATAGTTACGGATAAATGTAAAGATGGGTATTCGGGATCGATACCTTTACTTTTTAATATAAGTGTGTTTCTTTTTGATTAAACCTTTCTTGGAATAATATATATATACATATATACATATACATAGATATATCTATTTTATATATATAATATTTCAATATAGATACATATCACATATCAAGCAAGTAATACTTTGTTATAAAATTGATTCAAATACCAACTGTCTGCTGCATGCCGCTCTCTCCTCGGAACCTGAAAATTTTTTATTTTAAATTTTAATAAAACTTACCCCTTTAAGGTTTTTTTTTATCCGACCGGGAGCTACACGGTAAAACCTTGTTATGTTTTCCTTACCTAATACCTACTCCTATGTTATCAACTAAATTCAAATAAAAATTTTTTTTTTTCGACTTCAATTTTATTTTATTCCCGTTCAATCTATCTAAATCAAATGATGTTTATCGTTCTAACCGCATTTTATTTCAAATCTCGTTGGTTAACTTAACACTTTTTAAATTAAATTTAACAATTAATTATTTATTTTGTGTTCGTTTTCCCACCGTACTTTTATTTCGCAACAAAGCGTTATACAACTAAATACCGAACAGATTGTTATCATGCTTATTTATTTATTATTTATTTCAACCTCCAGATTTATTATTATAATTATTCCATCGTTAAAATAACACTCCGTTTAAATTATAATTTTTAAGCAATAACCACTTCACGATTATTTACGAAATAAGTGATTTATTATTTTTATTTTTGTTTGTCACCGAACCTTTTTTATTTTGCAATAAGATAACGTATTTCACTATTTATTTAAACTTTCCGAAATAATAATTATTATTAAGTTACCACAATCTCATTCAACAACAATTTAATAATTTGTATTATTTATTCCAAAGTCCATATTTATTATTATTACTTTATCTAACACTAGATTACTCCTGTGATAAGCGATTACGTTCGATTTGCACTTCATTCAAAGGAACTATCACCGTTATGATAACTAACACTGGTTTTTATTTTTTATTTCGCTACACCAAAAACACTTTGATTATAGTACTTTATTTAAAACACTCAGTTTAATTAAAGATTTTCATTGAACTCTTCCGTTTAAACTGAACGCACGTATCCAATTATAACTTATTTGCATCACATCAATTATCCCATAACTTTATTCATTTATTTCACTGACTTTTGATTTTCACAATTTTCCTAAGTCTCAAAATGTTTATATTTACTGATTGTAAAATTCGAACTTTTCACTACACAAATTGTATTTATTGTAGCACTTTTTAACTCTTCACAATTAAATAAAACGTAAACTTTATTTCTATTCCCACTGATTTTAATTTCTTCAAATCTTTATAAGACACTGGCTCGAATATGAAATTTTTTCTAAGTCCTGTGATTCTAATTAATTAGAATTTTTCCACCAGTAAATTACCGAACGTATTGTCACGCCTCACCCCAACTTCCGCTTTTCAAAAACCCGCGCCGACTACCGAAAAATCACTAAGTCCTGTCTTTTAAACCCCTCTCAGGATTAGAATGGCCTATCTAAGCTATCTTTGATCCACGAATGTAATCTCTAACAACTCGAGATTTCATATATCGATTCTGTCATTTTTGTTTAACTGTCGTTAGGTCCACCTTTCATGACTTTGTTCATGCCCTATCTCGTTTAAACATTTTTCCAGGATCGGACCGACGATATTACGTCAAAATGCCCCTCATTCCTTTTGTCTGTTGGTCATACAAAATTAGCTCAAATTTCATAATTTTTTTGTTATTTTTTTTCTCAATTCGTAAAAGTCCGTCTTCGATAACTATATTTACGTCTCGATTTTTCCGTACCTATCACAAATCATGATTATCTCCATATCGAAATGTTTACTATGCAATTTCGAGTTGCAATTTTTATAATTTCCACTCTATCTCACTGCTACTTGTATGAATTTTTCCATTAAACCCGTATTTTCTCTATTTACGTAGTATATCTGAATTTTCCCCTTTCCCCTAGAATTTTCTTGTATTCACAACACTCTTCCTACGAATTTCCTCTTTTATCCTTATGTTATTATCCACATCTATATGATTAGTTACATTCCAAGCCAAATTTATTGTTTTCATCGATACTTCTGAATTTTCATGAGTTTTCCTTACGGAATCATCTTTTAATTGTTTTTATTTTCTTTTTTACTACCCCCCGTTTCGTCTTCGATGTATGTCACCTCTTAGAAAATTTCATTTTCTATATACTATTACTTTTTATGTTATTTTCCACATTTTTTTTAGGAGAAACTTCCACTTCGGCCCTTAAATATATGTCAATTTTTATTACTTCATATGGATCTTCCCCCAAATTCCGTCCCTTTCTTCCCTGAATTCACATTAATTTAAAATTTGACATGTGTTTAGGTCTGGACTTCGATGTACTCACCAATAACTCAGCGTTTATTCGAGGGTACTAAAATCTAATCGTTTTTAGTTAAAGTAAACTGTCCATATGACCAATGATGATTTTTATCGTCCAAAAAGCCATTAAAATGGGTTTGATCGCCTAAAACCATGTTCGTTTTCTGGTTGTTTAAATAACAGAACCATGTGTGAGGTCGTCAACTCAAATAATGTTTCATTTTTCCTTGCAGTCTGTCTTATTTCTCATAGAATTCTCCTCAAACAATTGACGTAAAACAATGCTTTTTGTTTACTTTGTCTATCGCAATGTAACTAGAATGATCACCCTATTCCAAATATATAACGATATCTATTTAAACTCGTCTGAAAACGCAAAATTAAGTCGAAATCTTATATTGTTCAATAAACACTTCCGTTTAATCGTGCATTTTTTTCATTAGATTATCTTTCCAAATCGTTTCCCTTGACGTTATTGCTTCATCTAAAAGTGACATCCCTAATTTCCAGCGTTTTTCTTCCTTTTAAATGTTAAATGTACGCTTTTCTCTTAATCTGGTCTCCTTGACTTTCTATGTACTCGTTATACAACTAAATATCCCTACAGTAGTTTTTCTTATGTTTTGCACGTCTTTTCTTTAATTTTCCTCTTATTAAAATTTTGTTGTTATTTTCTTGCATAGTTTTTCCAACATAATATGGATTAATTTGTTCGTTAACGGCGGTCGTCAACACCTTCATTGCACTGATTGTATATCTTAAATCTAGGGTCATTGTACCTGATGCACCGGGCGTGAGACCCTGTTTACATTATAGTGTATTGATCTTTCGGTCGATGACGATATTTTTTCTCATAAATCTCTGATTAATTGCTTAGTTCAAAGTCCATTTCTTTGTTCAAAATATGAACACGCCCTCCACTTTTGTGATTGGTTAATCATTCTTTGTGTTTATTATCGCGCCTAAGAAAGGGTCTTTCCCTGCCTCGTGACGATTTTTAATACCATCTGTGGTTTTTTTATTAATACTCATCTCACTCTACTTAATTGTAGATCCCTATCGTCAACAAGAATTCAATTTACTTTGAACCGGTAGATGTCGCAGGTGTGTCTGTTTTATAATTAATTGGTATTTTCTTTTTGAATTAAAGTGGGAAGCTACGATATTTTCTTATTTTCACTGTTGATTAATGCAATTCATCACAACCTCTGCAGTACCAGGGCAGGTATTCCGTCAGGCCCACTAGCTTTATTAACATTAAGCCCTCGTAAAACATGGAGTACTTCCCGATGCCGGATCCTCAGCTTTTTCATACGAAAACCATAACGAGGAACCGAGGTCAGGACAGCACCTTGGTCATCGAGGGTTGAGTTATCCGCAAAGATTTTACCTAGTAAGTTAGCCTTTTCGGTGGCGGTGTTTGCTAGTGAGCCCGCAAGCGATCAGAATTGCCTGCTGCCATGCGGGCATGCAGTCAGCTTTCTGCTGATCTGCTGGTCGTGCTCAAATTTTGACCTATTTATATATATATATACTACGCCTGTCTCAACACAGGTATACCCTAGTGAGACAGGCATCGAATAATGTAATGTAAACATACCTTATATATATAAATAAATAAACAAATAAATAAGAAAATCATGTTTTCGATTCAAAACCCCTAATTTAATACAAGCTTCTATTCGAGTGGACTCGAGTCTACCGTACCAAAGGGACGAACGTCAAATGATTGACAGAAAATTAGGTAGAACAGTTTATATGGGAAAATGAAATTGTTATTTTTACTATCTTCCTCGCATTTTTTCCATATTGTCTCACCGTTTAAACCTTCCCTGGACTACGACAAATGTTTCAAAAACAAAATCAGCTAAATCGGCCCAGCCGTTCTCGAGTTTTGGAGAGACAAACGAACAGCAATGGATATTTATATTACAGTTGCATTCCAGTGCTACAACAGTGCGGTCGTATAGTTTCGTATAGTGCACTGACTCGAGTATCGAGTATTGTTCTACACTTCATACCCAAAGTACCTCGCCCGGGTGGGCGGGTATTAGAAAGAACATGGATGACATTCTCAAAGATATTAAGAGCGATATCGCAAAGATCACATCTGTTAGAGATTCAAGAATAAAATTGAGTTTGGAGAACAACTTAAAGAAACTAGAAGAACAAATTAAAATAGAAAATATTATCCTACAAAAAAAAATTATTAATCTACAAGAGCAAATTATAACAAACAATGAACACTATAATGAGAAATTAGAAAGTTTTGTGACAAAAAATATAAAAACATATGCGCAAGCCACAGCAACAATTAATAACATCGAGAAACAAACTCCACAAAAACACGCCATCATAATATCAACAACTAAAAACTTGAAGGCTGAAGAAATGAGAAAAAGAATCGAAAAAAACATAGATGTAACTAAAATGCAAGTCGGTGTAACTGAATTTAAAAAAATTGGTTATCAAAAACTCATAATCTCATGTGTAAAAAAAGAAGACGCACAAAAATTGGTCACAAAAATAAATGTAACATTCGGCGAAGACATCAACGCTGAAGAAACAAAAAAGAGAAAACCAATAATAATCTTAAAAATATTACAAATCAAATTTAACAGAAGATGAAATTGTTTTAGGCATAACCCAGCAAAATGAGGTTTACAAAGTTACTGTAAAGATGATTTTAAACTCATAAAAGAAATCAAACTCAAAAAATTCGACCAACAAAGGACGTCCCAACAAGACGTATCTAACTACTTAATACAAACGTCAGGAGCCATTAGAAAAATCCTTCTTAAATTTGGAAAAATAAACATAAAATACCAAAGAATCCCAATTGACGACCTAAACCCTCTGACGCAGTGTTACCACTGCTTGAAATATGGACACACTGCCCTAAGATGCCTGAACAGAACACAGCCACCTACCTGCCCCCATTGTGCACAAGACCATACCCTAGAAAAATGCACAGAGAGAAACAACAAACCAATCTGCTACAACTGTTCCAGCAACAATAAAAAATTCAGGGCGAACATCCTGGACGACCACCATGCTGATAGCATCAATTACACATACAGACATAAAATGCTTCAAATTGCCAAAGTGGGAATAGATTATGAATGAAATTGCACAGCTATTATTAGTGATAAAAAAAAACACCAAGGCTCTCAACAAGTCCGTCCTCCAGAAAATCTTATCCCAAATAAACAAGTGTATTCACGGCTTAGAGTAATTCACGGCCACTAGTGCATTCATTATTATTATTTCTTCGATATGGATGATTTCGTGATAAATGCTATAGATAAAACATGTCAGTAGACGAAAGAATATATACGTCAGTGAACGAAACAAACAACATTTTAGCGATGAATCCCGAAGTTAGTTTAATCATATTTCATATGAATATAAGAAGCATCGAACGTCATTTAGACGAACTCCTGGTAACAATAAAATCACTTAATCGACTGGACTGCATAATATTAACAGAGACTCACTCATCGAGCGATATAAACTATAATATTCCGGGTTATACATACTATGCAACAAATACCCGAATTAACAAGAACAGCGGAATCGCAATATTTGTTTCAAATAAATATGTTGTGGCTTTTAACAGAGAAATCCACATACACAATGTAAACGTCCTAAATATGGAAATCAGTTACCAAAAGTATACCTTTAACTTATTCGCTATATATAGAACTCACGCCTCAATATTACCAATATATGTAGATGAACTAAAACGCATTCTTCTTGCGAACAGAAATAAGAAAACCATTGTTGTCGGAGACGTTAACCTGAATATCGCAAATGATTACTCGTCTTATGATGAAGATAATAATTATCTTAATATGATGGCAGAATTAAGTTATATATCGTGTATTAATTCATTTACGAGAATTATTCCAGGTCAACGACCCTCGTGCATAGATCATGTTTTTGCAAATATTCAAGACATAAAAAACATAGCATCTGCAGTAATACAAACGACAATCACAGATCATTTTGGGTGCATTTTTACGTACAATTATGAAAACAAATGTTCACCATTATCTACCCAAACTCCGGAGAATGAAAACGGCCGACGCAAAACGCTCAACATAAATGCCCTAGTACATTACCTAGACAAAGAGAAATGGCAGGATATTTTTGAATCTCTAATTCGAATGAATGCTTCGAACTATTTGAAAAAAAATTATCAATGCACTATTGATTTCAGAAAACAATCATCAAAATTTAAACCGGTTAACCGTGGATAACTTTTGGATTAATTGTATCAATCAGACACAAAGAAGCAACATACAAAAAATTTATCCGACAACCTACAAACGAAACCTTAAAATAATACCTAAAAGCATACAAAAACAAACTTACGTATTTAATAAAAAACACAAAAGAAAACTATTTTCGGCGAAAACTAGAAGCGATGGAGAACGATGCAAAAAAAGTCTGGCATGTTGTAAATGAAATTATAGATAAGAAAAAACATAAAAAAATGAAATACATAGTATTTACACATAATAATATCAAAATACGATGCGAAGAAAAACCATCAGCTGCCGCTAACATATTTAACAACTTTTTTGCAAATGTAGGCAAAAATTTTGCAAATCAAATACAAAAAATACCGTTTAATGACGAACAGAACATTAACGTCAATATTTCAAACTAAATTGACATGTTTCCCCTTACTTCAGCCCAGGAAATCGAACATATCATTTCAAGCATGAAGGGAAGATCGGCATCAGGTTTCGATGGAGTTACTGTCGAAACACTAAAAGCTATAAAAAAACATATTTCAAAACCATTAACACATTTAATCAACATTAGTCTTCAAAGCGGAATATTCCCAACGATATATAAACAAACAAGACATGGCACGACCAAGTGAATCAGATACTTGAGTCGGGCCATGTCAAGAGTCAGAATAATAGAAGAGAATGTATGAGACGTTGTATGAATGTAAACGAGGCAAGGAATGTGTGCCAAGACCGGGATGTTTGGCGGTCCGTCCTCTCTGCCTACCCCTGCGGGGAAAAGGCGTGATGGTTAGTTAGTTAGTTAATATATAAACAAACCATCACTCCAATTCATAAATCTGGCAACCCAGAAGAAGTGACAAATTATCGTCCAATATCGCTGATTTCAAATATTGCCAAAATCTTTGAAAAAATTGTCAAAAAAAGATTAACCGAATTTATTAACAAAAATAACATAATTCACGACAACCAATATGGATTTATGAAAAATAGAAGTACCCAAGATGCGATTGCCAAATTATCGAACATTATTCAGAACACATTAGACAAATCTTTGAAATGCCTCGGAATCTTCATAGATCTTAAAAAAGCTTTCGATAGTATTTCTCATGATAAACTTATTAAAAAATTAAACTGTGTTGGGATAAACGATAAAGCTCGAAAATGGATAAAAAGCTATTTATTTGGACGACACCAAGTAGTCAAGATAAACAACTCCCTAAGTCTACCACTAACAAGTAATTTTGGGATACTTCAAGGCACAATCCTAGGCCCCCTACTATTTATAATTTATGTCAACGATATTTTTAAACAACCACTTAACGCAGACATAATATCATATGCCGATGACACAGCTATCATAGTGAATGGGATCGACTGGAATAGAGTAAACGAACAAGCAAATAATATCATGAACATCTTAAAACATTGGTTTGATACAAATCTTCTCTTATTGAACACTAACAAAACATACTACATACACTTCTCAATCAACAAACTAAAAACACTCCCCAACACTAAAATAATTATCCACAAAAATAAATGTAAAAAAATCACATGTATCCAAGCCTGTTCAACATTGCAATCAGTATCAGAAATTAAATATCTCGGAGTGATAATAGAACAACATATGAAGTGGAAGAGCCATATCCGTGAATTGGTTAAGCGTATCAGAAAGTGTATATATATATTCATAAGATTAAGAAATATTTTAAAACTCAACAATCTAAAAATAGTATACTATGCACTAATCCAGTCATTAATTCAATATGGAATTATTGGATGGGGGGGATTATACAACAATGTACTAACCCCAATCAAAGTGATCCAGAAACTAATCATTAAAGTAATCCTAAAGAAACCCTCCACTTATCCAACAGAAACGCTTTTCGCAGATTTCACGGTGCCTCGAGTAGAGAATATCTTCAAGAAAAATGCAATTATCCAAATTTACAAAGATAATATCATCAAAAAATTTGAAACTCACCAATCAAAAAGATATGAAAACAATATCAAAATACCAAAATTTAATATCAAACTAATGCAAAACAATTATGTCTATTTAGGAATAAAGTTTTTCAACAACCTTCCCACTGAAATAAAAAAAAAACCAAAGACATCAATATACTGAAACTTAAACTGAAGCTACACTTCATCAACTCAATAATTACCTGTTTTTCTCTTTCTTTCTAATCTCTATTTTATTTAGATTTTTCAAATTTCTCCTAAGTACACAATATTTTAGTATGAAAACGTATCTTATGTATGTACACCTACACATATAGATGATCCAGAAGTCTCAATTGATCCTATTATATACTTACCTATTGCATAATGTTATTCTAATTGAGTTATAGTTAGTGTAACTCGCTCATCAAGCACAAGAACTAGCTTCTTCTTTGGTGAGATTGCAATTTTTAAATAATTTCTGTACCGATATTTTGTAATTTATATAACTCCACTGTACAATTATATATCTATATATTAAATAAAATAATAAAAAAATATATATATATAGATTAAAACCAACCAGTCTAGCATTATCAGGAGCTCTAGCATTGTGAAATTGATAATGTGACAATATGACGGATCGATAGGCGTAAATTTCGATGATTTTATATCGATTTCCCTTGCACGGTTTCACTGTTGATAGCCAAACCAATATTGACAGTGAATAAATAAGAAATTGAAATACGCTGGCAACACTTCAATTTGGGAGGCGGGAGTGGATACCACCAGTCCGGGAACCTTTATTGGATAACTAACACCTTTGCCATAGGTCACCACAAGTAGTTCGCTACGTTTGGTGATTTAGCAGGGGTGCCCGGGTTCATGGGGTGAGGTTTGTCTAGGTCTTGGAGGTTGATGACTAGGACACACTGAACCCCAGATTCCTACCCACCCCTTAAACCCTTTTCCTTCCCATAACTCTCCTCTCCTTCCTTTCCTTAAAAAAACCCTCAACACAGCATTCCCAAAGATTAAATAGGCCCCGAGGGAAATTATTTTCCTCAGGGCCTCCTGTGTGGAGCTCATGTAAAAAAAAAAAAATTAAAAAAAATTTAAAAAAAAATTAAAAAAACACTGGGGGATCTATCCACAAATTTACATCTAATATTTTTAAGAAGTAACATACTCGTCGCTAGAGTAATTGAATATAAAAATGGAAATAGAAGTAGGAATATTTTGAGACAATATGTGTATGCTTTCTTATAATATAGTGTGCTGGGGATCCTGCCCAAAGACTTATATAGAAGCACTTAATATTGCCCAAAAAATGATTCTTAAAGTTATGTCCAAGAAAAAAATTAAATAACCAACTCATTTACTTTTTAAGGAATGTAATGTAATGAACGTAAAACAGTTATATATTACACAAACGCTTTGTAGATTTTTTAATAATATTAATATTGCAGAAAGAACACAGCAAATTCGTACCACGAGAATTGGCTCCGGTCTGAATTTTATGGCAATTCAAACTAAATCTTCTTTTGGTCAAAGAAATTATTTTTATCAAGCTCCACTCATATTTAATAGCCTTCCAGAACATATAAAATCATCCAATTCCTTGAACACTTTTAAAAAGAATCTTAAATTATTTGTGTTAGTCGAGGATTGCCAATTAATTTTCTCTACTTTGTCCTTTCTAAATTATTAGCTAAATGTACTCATTTATAATAATAAGCTAAAATAATTTTATTTTTGTTTGAACCGTTTTTGTTCATCTTCCTCCTGCCAAATCTATAGCATGTTAAATTATATACATATATTTATTATTTACAACTTAATCCTTAAAAACAAAACAAAAAAAACTTTATTTTATTTTATTTTGAATCAGATCTCAAAACTATGGTCACCCTAAAAGTCTAAATTAATGTACTACCTAGCGCCATCAGTTTAGTAGGTATCAGTAGGTACCCATAATCTCAATCTGTAAGAAATACAACAATATTGTTCTTTCAAAATCTGTATAATTTTGTGTTATTTTGTTAACTTGTATAATTATTGTTAACCTTAACACAGGCTTGTCTTAGTGAGGCAACAAATTGTATTGTGTAAACATTTTTACCTGCAGTGTAAAGAAACAATAAATAAATAAATAAAAAACATGTGTGTTCAATTGTTGGCTTTGAGCACGTTTATTTAAGAGTAAGTTATTTTTTTAATTATTTTTTTATTTACGGACAAATAGTCCAATTAACAATATAACAATAACACGAACAGAAAAGAAAAAAAGAGAGATCACAATGAAAGGAGATTACATATAGATGAAGAGCATTGACAAAATACATATAATATAAAAGTACATAGAGAAGATAACTACAAGTAGCTTGAAGATGGATTTAAAAAGGCTTTAAAAAACCACATTGCGTAACGACTGCCGAAATTCATTTAGGCTTACACCAAAAAAATCAATGCTTTGATTTGTGTTGACAAGTCTCGACATTCTGGATAAAGGAGAATGATATCCATAATTAGTAGAATGTTGATTGAGGAACAGCAATTCATTATTTCGGAGTCTTCGGGAAGGAATGTTGAACTGGATGAGTTGCAACAAAGCAGGTGTGTCAGTAATACTGTTGATAATTTTGAAAATGCATATTAGATCAGAGTCCTTTCTACGTTTTTATAAAGAGGAAATGTTTAAAGTTTGTTCAATTTCATCATACGAGTATTCCATACGAGTAGTCCAGTGGCTAAGACTCTTGACTCACATTCCGGAGGTCGCGGGTTCGAACCCGGCATGCGCAAATAAATTTTATTTGATTAATTTGTGTTATTTCACAATTAATTCATTTAAAATAATATATAGTATGTTTGCGGCATGTTCCAGAGTGGAAGATACTATCAGTATCGCCCTGGTGTAAGACCACCATTCAGAATTGAAACGTTGCTTGAAAATGGCTTTAGCCGTGTTTAGTGACCAGATCTGAATAGCCAGGTACTTCCCAACCTTCCTCTTCCCCACCTCCTTCCCCTCCCCGCTACCTTCAGCCTCACAACATACCCCAATTGGGGATGCCATAGTCTCACTGGCTCCAGACGGGAGCAGTTGAGATTCTTGTGCGGTATTCACTGTAAAAAAAAAAAAAAAATTCTCCTCTTTCAAGTCCTAACCTCCAAGCAATTCCTCGTAGGAAGCGATGTTGTACAGATTCGATGTAACAAATGTGGACAGCATAAAAAGGAGACCAAATGACACTAGCATATTCAAAGTGAGGGTGGACCAGCGAACAGTAAAGAGTTTTAAGTGTATTATTTATATGTTTAAAGTCAGAGGTAATTCTATGAATGAAGCCGAGTAGTTTAAGTGATTTGTTTACGATGTTATTAATGTGATCCCGGAAAGAAAGTTTACAATCCAGAGAGACCCCAAGGTCCTTGATAGATGTGACAGTAGAGAGACAAACATTATTTAGTTTATAATCAAACTGAATAGGTTTTTTAGTTCTATAAAATGACAAAATTTTGCATTTATCAACATTAAGTTCCATGCAGTTAATTTTGCACCAATCATTAAATTAGTCAATATCAAGTTGAAAAAGTAAACAATCAAGATGGGATTTAATTATTTTAAGTAACTGCTTAAGTTTCGAGATAAACCAATTTGGAAACTTGGGTTGAGAGTAACATCCCTTAAGAACAAACAAATCTATAGCACGTGTTACACATTCAATAAATTTAAATACGGCGTCATTTATATCAGAATTTAAAAACAGTTTTGTCCAATTAATCAGGGAAAGATATTTGTTCATGTTAGAATAGTCACTATTAAGATATTTGTAGTGATACGAGACACTTGGTTTCAAAGATTCAAATTTAAAAAAATTGTGATGTTAATAGAGAGAGGTGGATGATATTTATCAATAGGTAACAACGAGACATCAGCTTCACATACTATGACATTAGGTATGCTAGTGAAAATTAAGTCCAGGCAAGAACCTAGACAGTTAGTGACTGGATTTACTTGAAACATATTCATAAAGGCAAAAAAATTTACAATTCAATAGCTTGTTGGGAAAGATTACTAGTAGGAGTTTTGACCCCTTGGTTGTCATTCAGCCACAATATTTTAGGTAAATTATAATCGCCACAAATAAGTAAGGAATCAGCATTTCTAGAGACACGCTCAATTGAAGCAGTATGCAACTTGTAGACTTCTACCGAAGAGGAAGGAGGAATGTAAACACAACCAAGTACAAGCTTTTTGGTACCAAATATAACACATAGGAACAATTGATCAGAAACATTGTCAGATGTTTCTAGAATATGGCAAGGGTATTTTTTATTTACACATATCACACTCCACCACCTTTACACTTCACAGAAGAAGTAGAACGGTCACAACGAAAAATGTTGTAGTCAAACAGTCCAAGTTCAGCAGATGAGACATTATCAGAGAGCCATGTTTCGGAAAAAAATAAAAAGTCGTAATGACATACACTGACGTTACAGCGAATATAATAATAATAATATTTGGATGATTTATATAGCGCCGTTTTTGTGAAAAATCACCTCAAGGGCGCTGTGAATAGTGTTCAGTTTTGTATTTAGGCCACGAAAGTTTTGGTAGTACGTTGAGAAGTAATTATTTATAGAACGATTCTTCAGGTTCAACCTAAAAAAATTATCCTAGAAAGTTCACGTCTCTCAGCAGCTTGGCGGGCAGGGCATTCTTGAGCTCCAGTTTTGTGGGAAGCCGTTTTTCTGAAGAAAGTGCAGGTGGCGCATAATGGAGATTTCTCCTTTTTGGGGCAGGTATCACGGTTGTGCCCAACTTTGGCACAGTGGGCACAGGTGGGCAAGCCTGCTTGGCACTTGGAAGCTATGTGGCCATATAATTGACAGTGGCCACATTTCAGGCTATCTATCCAGTCTCTTACACGGTGTAGCTGCCAGTCAATGGAAGTTTTGAACGGGATATTAGAGAGTGACGAACAGACGAAGGGACTCTAAAAATGTGGATGCAGTTACCAGTGCGAGGGCCCGATTTATGAGAGAAAGATATGTTTTCTTTTAAATTTTCTAATGAGAGACCGGTGTCGTTGGAAGATTGATGATGAATCGCCGAGATTGATGATGAATATCTTCAGACGAAATATCTTGACGACCTCCGTAGTCCAGTGGCTAAGACTCTTGACTCACATTCCGGAGGTCGCGGGTTCGAACCCGGCATGCGCAAATAAATTTTATTTGATTAATTTGTGTTATTTCACAATTAATTCATTTAAAATAATATATAGTATATTTGCGGCATGTTCCAGAGTGGAAGATACTATTAGTATCGCCCTGGTGTAAGACCACCATTCAGAATTGAAACGTTGCTTGAAAATGGCTTTAGCTGTGTTGAGTGACCAGATCTGAATAGCCAGGTACTTCCCAACCTTCCTCTTCCCCACCTCCTTCCCCTCCCCACTACCTTCAGCCTCACAACATACCCCAATTGGGGATGCCATAGTCTCACTGGCTCCAGACGGGAGCAGTTGAGATTCTTGTGCGGTATTCACTGTAAAAAAAAAAAAAAATCTTGAGGGAAGTCATGTATAGCAATACGAGGGAGGCGAGTTGGGGCGATCGTTGCTTTTAGACCGGCTTCGGATAGAGCTGGAGCATTTGCCAATTTATTCACTTCAACAGAAGTGCTAGGGTGGATTATCACCCCACCACTTTTCAGTTCACGCATACCCGTTACTCGTATGCCAAGTGTGGCAGGATTGACCGCAGTTTTCAGGGTTTTCAAGGTGGCCTTGGAAGTGGAATGGGTGTTGTTGGCCGGAAACATGAGAACTGAAGGTCTAGCAGGGCCAGGAAGAGCATTATTTCTAGTAATTAGCGGCAAGCAGGGATATTGAGTTCTACTGGTATCAGAAGTGGAAGCAGCGACAGTATTCCAGGAACGGGTGGGCGCAGACGGTGATTTATTAGGCGTGTACTTGGATGTAAACGCAGAAAGGGCACCTTCTAGTTTACCCATTTCTAGAGCCAACATATTGGAAATGGAGAGAACACTGATGAGCTCCTTTTGAATCCTGATCTGCTGATCTTTAGTGGCACGGCATGAAGGATCTGTTATGATTGTCATTGCGGTCTGGACCCTCTCAGCCAGTTAAAACAAAGCTTGCTTATTTGTGAGCATGTGTATCGGTACCATAAAAAACATAAGAAAATTCGCTTACCAAGTACTGCAAAGAAAACAAAGATCTTCATTTTGGTTGGAATACAAAATCCTTTCTGATTAATGTGTTATGAAAGGCTGGCTTATATAATAGGATTGCCAAGTTTCTAATTCCAGGAATCGTCAATATATTTTTAGTAATATAGTTTGTTGTTTTGTGAAACTGTCCTACGGCTTATAAAAAATCATATTTTTAAATAATTAACTTATGCTGTGTGTTTAGATTATTTTATTATTTTTGGGGTTTTATGCCGTGTTGCGCTACCTTCTTCGTTGCAATGTACATCACCAGTGCAGATGTGTAATTGATAGTGGGGAAGTGTGTAATTATTTACGTAGATGCGATACAGTGTTGTCAGCTCCACTCCTCTACGCGTTTTCTGCCTTTAACTTTGGTGTAGCCGTAAATTGTCGGATACCAAGAGCTATTGGGCTGAGCTCCGTCGCCTTTATTAATATTATCGAGATTTTTGTGAATATCAATTGTCGCCGTAATTAGGCGTAATCTATGAGTTTTGGGTCCTCCCAGGGCTTCAGGAACAAATACAAAACAGTTGCATTGATGTTAATATCCATATTGATCTCTTTCGAAATTCCACATCCAGATAAAATATCTGAAACTGCCGGTAATTGTGCCAACCTGAAAAATTGTGTTTTTCAGCAGTGGATGGAACAGTCGATGACTTCATTGAATGGTAGGACTTTTCTCATCAAAAGCTATCAACATTGGACATTTGACTTTGTTTTATCGCTTTTCTCATCAAAAGCGATAAAACACAATCAAATGTCCAACAACTTAAAAGTCCCCAAGTTGTAATTCCATACGTTAAAATAGATTATTTTAGTAATTACTTCAAAGCAGTAAATTAGGTTACTTTATCTGTCGCATATATGACTTTTCGACATCATTCATTCATTTGCTCTCTTGTATAATTCACTTTTCTACAGGAAATATCTACAACAGTTTTAAGAATATAACATCTTTTTATAAATATAATGTCTTACCTCACATACACATTTTTCAAATTACTATAATATATAATAATAGCTGGAGGAAAATGTTTATCTTCATTGTAAATTGCTATGAAATTAATTCAATATTAAAATGGAATTAAAAAGACGTTGCAAGATTGATTGTCATTTTTATTGGGGTAAATTATTTTATGCGCATTTACGTTATTTATCTCTTGTAAAGATTGTCCAACGTTCAGAACAAGCAGATCTCTTGAAACTATCACTCTCTGGGATGACTCGTCCAGAATAGTTTTTTCATACCCACCTAAATCATGTAACCTACTCTAGTAATAACTAATAGAATCTATTATAATGTATGGAATTACAGCTTGGGGACTTCTAAGTTGTTGGACATTTGATAATGTTTTATTTCTATCAGAGGACAGGCTTATGATGGAAAAAGCTCTACCATTCAATGAAGTCATCGGCTGTTCCTTCCACTTCTGATTAATACAATTTTACAGATTGGCACAATTACCGTCAGTTTCAGATATTTTATCTGAATGCGGAATTTTGAGAGAGATCAATGTGGATATTAACATCAACGCTGCAAATTTTCACCCGACTACAAGTAGGTATTTTAACAATAGTTGTGCAATAATATTTTGCGCTAAGTAGGTGGGAATTATAATCATCTTGTTCTTTTTTGTTTCTTCTCCCAAGTAGAGCTTTTATGAAGGAGAATGACAATATAAGATGAATGACGATGACAGGACTTTGGGAAATGGGTTAGTCCCAAAGCTGTTTCAACACTTAACATCTTTTCGACTCAAGCATTATACTCCCATGAGTAAACTCACTGTGGGTTCAGTACAATAGGTTTTAGCAATTAACAATAAAACATAGGTGTATGCTTATGCTTTCTAACCTTTGCGTCGATTTTTTTTCGCTAATATATATTCTATGAGATCTGGAACAAACAAGAAAAAAAACTGAACACAGGGGGTCCTAAAGTTCTTCCTTTGGGTACACCGTATTTGAATGTAGTAGGATCGCTAAAAGTATATACATTGATAAGTCATTACCTAAAAGCATACCATGAGTTGCTACACGGAGAAAAATTATCGAACCGCGTCGGTAAAAATTATTAGATTTTAATAAATATATACTCACCTCTCTCCCATTGCCAGCCCGTCGTCTTTTCAAGTTTTTGATATCCGACATAGAAAACCACCCCTCCTCAGGGGTTTAGAAATGGCAGGGTAGATTTAGTTACATGAAATATAGGAACGTTTGCTAAACAAATGTCTCATGCAGCAAATGATTCGAAGATACTAAGAAAAGCTTTAATAGCTTCATGTAAATTTACTGATTTTATATCTATTTTATCTGAAGCAGATCTGAGAATAATCGGCCGGCATAGTCCAGCGGTAAGGCTCTTGACTAGCACTCCGAAGGTCGCGGGATCGAATCCCGGTATGGCAAATAAATTTTATTTAATTAATTGGTGTTATTTCACAATTTATTCATTTAAAATAATATATAGTATATTTTCAGCACGTTCCAGAGTGGAAGATACTCTCAGTATCGCCCTGGTGTAAGACCACCATTCAGAATTGAAACGTTGCTTGAAATGGCTTTAGCCGTGTTTGGTGACCAGATCTGAATAGCCAGGTACTATCCCCACCGTCCTCTTCCCTATCTCCTTCCCCCCCCCCACTATCTTCAGCCTCACAACATATCTTTTGACGATTATCACATACATATTAAAAAATATATATTATAAAATCGTAAACTTCTACTTAACACTAGAGTACACGCGTGGGCTACATATGTAGCCCAGGGTATTGTTTTTGTTCGTAACTTCGTGAAATCGCGTGATTTAACTTCGAGTCTCTAGCTAAGCTTCGATTGGTTGTTGCTCGACGCATTCAGTGTGTCGTGAGCGATCGACACTGGCGCACTTGTGAAAAATAACGATTTAAAGTTGTTGGGCTACGTATGTGGCCCATGCGTGCACTGGCGGAACACAAAGAAAGCTTGCTCGAAATGCTACAGGCGTATATGTTATGATCACCAAATTTTAATTTGTCCTTATGAATGATCACCAAATTGTTATTTGTCCTTCGTGTAATGAAAATTAAAAAAAAAAGTTTAAAAAAAATGTAAGAATTAAACCAAAAGTTGATTGATCTCAAATAAGTAAAAATTAGGTGATTTTTTGAGAAGTCTGAAGTTTTGTTAATATTCTAAGTTTAAGAATGAGAAGATGTATTTTTAATTTTTTCAGTTTACTTAATAAATGTCATTTATTATAATAATTGTGTTTTATTTAAAAATTAAACGATTATCTTTCAGTACATTTCAATTTAAAATGGGCTACAAGTGAAGCCCACGCGAGCACTCATGAACGTTTTAGAGGCGCTTGTACCGTAGTGTAACTAAGGGAAAATTTGCCAAAATTGGCAGCAAAACAATCGAAGGTATTTTAAATAGTGCCATATTGTGGCAAAAAGCGCTCCAGTGAATATAAATCGCTGTATCTCCCTTACAATCATAGAGAGAAACATAACACTGGTCGACATTTATTTTTTTAAGTGCTGTCCCTTAAGCATAACTAATTTTTTTATATGTATTTAGTATCCATAAACACGAAATTAAACAAAAAAAAATTTTTGTAGGTCAGGTATTTTTATTATTTAACAAAGTTTTTTTACGCAATTCTTCCATAGTACTTACATGGGTACTTACAACAAAATTTCAAAACTAATTAAATTTTTTTTTTTGCTCCTGATTTGCGTTGGTGAGTATCTTGAGAGTCTCTCTGCAGGGTCCAGCAATAGTCATAGATGGGCTCCACTTTCCTTGGTATCGCTTTTCCAAGCCGCAATGTCCTCGTGAAATCGTTCGCCATGCTCGTAACTGACATCTCCCATATTTTCGGGGAAAAAATTCAAATGAGAGTGAAGGAAGTGTATTTTTAGTGACATGTTACAACCCATATTTTTATAGGCCATGAGCATTTCAGACAAAATGCTGATATAGTCTTCACTTTTATGACTTCCAAGAAAGTTCTCGGCAACATTCTTGAAAACTGACCAAGCGGCTCGACTGGTCTCAACACTGTTATAAAATTCGGATCAGTCAAGACCTCCCTTATTTGTGGTCCCACAAATATTCCTTCTTTAATTTTTACGTCGCTGATCTTCGGAAACTTTTGCTTTAAGTAAATCATGCCATTTCCATCCTTAGACAAGCCTTTTACAAAATTTTTCATCAAACCCAATTTAATGTGTAAGGGTGGAAGTAAGATATCTTTGGATTTTACGAAGGGAGCATGTTGAACATTCTTCGTGCCAGGTTTAAGGTTTAAGGTGCTTTCTAGTAGGTCAGTCCTTCTTGGTACAATGGTTTTTCCTGTCTCTGCTGTCCCACTCGCACAGAAAACCACAATACTTTGTGTATCCCGCTTGCTGTCCTAGTAGGAGCCCTATTACTTTTAGATCACCACATATTCTCCATTCCTATTTTACATATTTAATTTTTATTAACAGCAGCTTCATGTTGTCATAGTTCTCTTTCATGTTTGCAGCATGACCAAGTGGAATGGATGGTTGAGTATTTCCATTGTAAATTAAAACAGCTTTCAAACTTACTTTCGACGAGTCTATGAAAAGTCTCCAATTTGCTACGTTATGTTCCAAGCCAAGAGCTGCGAACAGACCTTCAATGTCTTGACAGTAGCATAAAGTGTCTTCCATGACATAATGACATTTTTTTTTGTACCCTTATCGCCATATTATAAAAAAAATCAATGATAACTCACGAATAAATATGAATTAATACACATTTTAGTAAAACCTAAAACCCTGACGTGATAGAAAAAAACTAATCACATATCTGAAATCAGCGTGAAATTTCCTGTCAGATTTGGCTACTTTCGTTAAACGGACAAAAAATGTGTTGACCAGTGTAATCTAAACAGAAAGAGAAAACGCAACGCATTATATTTATATCTAAAAAATAACCACAGTTTCAGACCGCAATTTGAAAAAAAATTTCAAACTTTGGAAATTTTTGGACTCTAATAATACATTTTTCTAATAAAACATGCAAGTGTTTTTTTTCGTTATCAGTAATTTTATTTAGATAAAAGGTAAGGTGAGTCATTTCAAAACTTTTTTATATTCGCTTTCAAAAATTTTATTTCTCACAAATATACAGAAATGTCAAAATGTTATACTAACGGACTGGACCATTTTACTTCCCAGTTATTATATAGTATACTAGCAGACCCGGCCACACGTTGCTGTGGCTAACGAAACACAACGCCATTACCCAACCTTTATAAAATCCACACCACCCACTTGCCTGCTGCCCGCTGCCCGTTGCCCGCTGCCTGAATTGAATATTTGAATTTCTCGACTTTTCTCTATTATAATAATGTTTTTGCATGTTTTTATACATATAAACCTTCCTCTTGAATCTCTCTATCTATTGGTGAAAACCGTATGAATATCCGTTGCGTAGTTTAAAAGATCTATGCGCACATACATGTTGAGCGACTTCATCAAATAAAATAATTCAAATCAAATACCTACTTACTCTAGGACATCTATTTTCCAATTTCTTCCGTAGAACGAATTTCAAAAGTGACTAAGTACGGCCCGCCAGCCGTTTAAAATCACACAAAAATATGTTTTCTTTGAATTTCTCGGCTTTTTTCTAATATAATTTACATGTATTATACATATAAACATTCCTCTTCAATCACTCTATCTATTGGTGCAAACCGTATGAAAATCCGTTGCGTAGTTTAAAAGATTAACGCGCACATACATTTTTAGCGACTTCATTTTATACTATGTAATGATAATGATGATAATGATGATGATGATTTAAAATGTATAACTACTTTTACTTATTTATTATTTATATAATATTCTATATAATTACTTATTACTATTCTTTTATAACAAAACTTGTTATTTGGAGATATCTGCCTAATCAACCGGACGATCGACATATAAATAAAAAATAATATGTTTGGAAAAAATAATATTTTTTTAACTAATAATTCAGGGAATAAGCAGGTACTTCATTAACACTATAGGTATTGAAAGTCTGTTAACATAATACAAAAAATGTTTTTATTAAAATTTACGACATTTTTACAGTCCTTTATTTTTTTTAATAGAAACACGTACGTTTCCGGGATACGAATAACCCAACATTATTTGAAAATCTCTTACTATCACCACAGCATTCGGAAAATGTTGATTGTGTCGTGATAGAAGTCATTGCCAGCCGAGGAACTGAGCACACGACGCCTGCGTAGAACCCAAACGTGACGGCAACTGGGCCACTGACCGGTCAATAGGCCACTTGCACGGATTTCATAACGACTTGGAAAAAATCATGTGGACAGATCTTTTTACTAAGATTAAGAAAATGTTAGTAAAATTGTTTAGAAAAAAGTACATTTTTTGTTATTTTTAAATAAATAAATCCATTATTTAGGCTCGTGACGTCACTACATGAAAATGTCCCGTCTCCGAAAATGTTCCTATTATTTTTTTAAAATTCCACACTGATTTATTTTTTTATATGGCATCACTTTGATTTCAGGCGAATTTTTTAATTCGTTCACTAGATTTATTGTTTGTTCTCTGCGAACTTATCATTTGGTTTCACTTTTTGACAGATGCTCTGAAGAGAACCCCGTACTTTTAATGATCTACGGGGTTCTCTTCAGAACGTGCAGATGATGTCGGTACGTGTTTTAGAGGTATAATGATTATGGTGCTGATTTTAACAAAATTAAATTTTATAATATTCTTATTTTTATTATAATTTACAAGTACAAGTATATTACATTGAATTTAGTAATACAGACGCTGTTCATTATAATGATTTATGGTCAATAAGATGGATCAAGGAAAAAAATATTTATGAGATGTAATATTTTTGGTATGCCTCGTTATTCTCCTGTGCCATTCGTGTGGAAAACGTTATTTTTTTTTTAAATGATTTTCGGCTATGTAATTATCGTTTTTTCACACCTGTAAAATTATGTCCCGTCTTTCCGGTTTATAAAAAAATGGTCTGATTTATCGGATTGAAATTTCCAAAAAATCCCCAGGGTTTCAAAAATACGATTAAAAATAAACAAAAATTTTAACAAAACAAAAAAACGACTTCAAAAAATGCACTAAAAAGTAAAAAAATAATTTCGTATTCTTCTACAACTTCATAATCATCTTACTTTTTCTACTCATCAATATGTAGGTACGATTGTTACTTTTAGAGTCGGTGTCAGTAAAGGTAGGTTTGTAACTACATACTCGTACATAGTTATAGGTAAGATGTGCTTGTATCGCACAAGCGACTTGACGAGGCGAAAGGCGAGAGCGGGGCCGCGGCCGGCGCGGGGAGCTGTTAAGTGAACACTCCAGGCCGGGTACCTTTGCTGACACCGACTCCAAAAATAACAATCATACCTACATATTGATGATTAGAAAAAGTAAGTTGATTATGAAGTTGTAGAAGAATACGAAATTATTTTTTTACTTTTTAGTGCATTTTTTGAAGTCGTTTTTTTGTTTTGTTAAAATTTTTGTTTATTTTTTGATTTTTAGTGAATTTGAAGTACACTAACTAATTTTTCCGAATATGGGTAAACCTACTAAACGTGCTGCTCATATGAGACAGACATAATTTGACCATAGCGACGTTAAGGTCATATTAAGAGATTTGGCCGAGTTTCGTTAATTTGTCATGGATCCGATAATCAGAATCTAACCAAACTCTCCTTAAATTACCCTTGAAGTACATCCTTTCCAATAAAAAAAGAATCATCGAAATCGGTTGGCGTAATATTGAGTTATTCGTCCATTTGTCGCGCACATACTTAATACAAATTTAAGACTTATATGGTTTTCTCATGGATGCTGTTGTCGGAACTGGACCAAATTAAAATGGGACCACATGGGAAGCACCAGCTTTCAAATAAAAAAAGAATTATCAATATCGGTTCACCCACTCAAAAGTTCTGAGCTAACAAACATAAAAAAAAAAAAAATAAAAAAAAAAAAAAAAAAAATAAAAAAAAAAAAATACAGTCGAATTGAGAACCTCCTCCTTTTTGAAGTCGTTTAAAAAAATAAAAATACAGAATGTCTTAGAATATTTGCCTAAACCGGAAAAAATTTAAAAACCTCCCTCTCGAGTTCCCTTCCACCCTCTTAGGTTGCCCTCCACCTTCCCGGGTTCCCCTCCCTCCTCCCGGGATCCCCTCCTCCCCATCCGCGAACCCCCTACCCGAGTTCCCCTCCCCCCTCCTGCCGCCCGCATTCCACACATTCAGTCTCAATACATTCAGTTTTCAAACAGCTCGCGTGCCACCTATTGATTTTTTTTACAAATTTCATAATTCCAGAGCTCACAAGTAGTATTACACAAACCTTGTCTCGACAATAACGAACACAAAAAAAAGACATGTGCAATCTCGGGCAGTCGTTCGGAAGTTTTACGCGTACCTACATTTCGGAGATTCGTTTTTAACCCACTTTCTGTGTGTCTGTCTGTTTGTGTGTCTGTCTGTGGCATCGTAGCTCCTAAACTAATGGTTTTTTCGTTAAAAAAGCTGATGTGATCGAGATGATTCTTGGCTACAATTCATGAAAATCTGTTCAGGCGTTTCAAGATCATCAGTCTTTTTGGTGTCGGGGGTTGCTTAAAATTTTGAATACTTTTACTTATTGACAATTAATGTTTATGTAGATGTGTTCTATGGCTATTACGGTTGTCCAAGAATTAAAAACTGTACTAATTTTAAAAATCAGGAAAAAATTATATTTACTAAAAAATCATGTGACGTTTTAGTTACATATTATCTCCACTATTTTTCGACATAGTCCCCGTTATGACCGATGCACTTGGTGAGCCATGGCACAAGGTCCTTGACTCTTTTGCCGCAGAACTCCGCTGCCAAATATGCTATCACTTCTTCCTCCGCATCCTAGTTGGTATCCAAATATTTTCCTGCTAAATGTTGCTTCAGATGAAAAAAAAAGATGCAAATCATGTCATTGATTGCCATTTTGATTCCGGGGTTCAGTGGTGAACCCATGTTTCAACCCAAAAAAGCTAGAAAATGGGTGAGGTTTGTCAAGGACTTGGAGGCGGATGACCAGGACACACTGAACCCCATATTCCTACCCACCCCTTAAACCCTTTTCCTTCCCAGAACTCTCCTCTCCTTCCTTTCCTTAAACAAACCCCTCCGCACAGCATCTCCAAAGATGACATAGGCCCTAAAGGAAATTATTTTTCTCAGAGCCTCCTGTAAAAGAGCACATGTAAAAAAAAAACGGTTCGAAGAGTCATTTTTTCAACCAAATCTTTTGTGTGGTCGACTTATTGACGTCTACAATCAAAATTTCGATCTTACGAACTTCAATTGGACGGACTCCCTTTTAGTTGAGGAAGCGAATAATTGAGCGCACCTCGCAGATGGCGGGAGTCGACAGCGGAGCGTAGATCACAAACGGACGCAAAGATCGCACTGAAGCAGCTACCAAGCCGGATCACCGGTCGTTTTTTAGGGGAAAGTCTGAGCTACACGCTAGTACCGCCATATTTTGAGAAATAATATCCACGTCGCCAAAAATGAGGAACGGTCTTTAATTCTTGGGTAACCCTTATAAATAATAGTATTTTTACGTCCTGTTAAGTCGATATTCGTTCCTTGTCTGTTCTAAGAAACAAAGTGCTCCATTAATGCGTAGTGTATTCCGTTGTAATGATTGTAATCATTAAAATTATTAGTATAATCCAAACATTCGTCTTCATAGTATGGAGAGTATTCTGAAAACAAAAAAATATATGTAATATACCACGTCTATACGGGCTTTTACAAATATGTGAAATAATTAATAATTAATAAATTAAGCAGAACCCATCAGTGAACATTTTTTTTAAAATTAGATCCGCACAGGAGGTGTATCTAACGTGTTATGCAATCTAGATGAAACACAACCAACTCTTCATGCATTATTATTATTTTTTTTTTTATAATAATGTATCTTTATTCAATGAAATTGGCAACATTACAACTAAAAAAGTACATGTTCAATGTAGATTACATCAGTACAAAAAAATTAACAAGTAGAAAGTAATGTAAGATCGGTTACACAGAAGTAGCATAATTATTATACAATATTTTTAATTGTGCATAGCCTGCCTCACTAGGTGAACCTGTATTGAGGCAGAATTTTTTGTAAAATGTTTCTCACAATTTTATCTATGGTTTTTTATAAATGTATAATGTAGGTTTATATACAGCAAAAACTTTATTTTAGATTACATTATTGTTTGTATATACACAATACCAAAACTACAATAACAGCTGTCAATGACAGGGCGTTTGGGTGAGAGCAATATTGGAACCAAATTCTGCATTTTAGACGTAAACAACACGTGCGATGGCAGGTGTGCACAGCAGGTGTGTTCAGCAGGTATGCACAGCACCTGGCATAATTAAGAAGACCTAAATAATACTTTGACGTAAACAACAGGTGGCATCGGCCACCTGGAATAAACAAGACGATTCTTGTTCAGTGAATACCGACCAGTTTGTTTTTCAGTACAAAAGCACTTAGCAACTAACATTAATTTTGAACACCTGTTGGAAAAAAACAGTAAATAAATTAATCACCCTTTGCATGTGCAGCGATAAAAACAATAACATGTTTACGTTAAAACTTAGAACAGGTGCACGAATATTTTGATATAAAAGCTGACTGAAAATAAATATTATGGCATTACCAAAAAGATTTCTGAGTTGTTATTTACAAACTATCTCCCGAACTGAAGTGAATATTGGAATTGTCGAAAATGAGACAAACGGTGAACATATGTCTACACCACTCCAAAGGAAAAACACTATAATTATAATAAATCTCTCTTAGACGTATAAAGAAAATGAAACCCAATTCCAGTAAGTGGAAAGGCAAGAAAATCACAAAAATATGAATCACAACGCCATCTCTGATTCTCACAAAAACAAAATACGGACACATACGGCTCGGCTGTGGAACGATTTGCCGGCCTCTGTGTTTCCTCCCTCCTACAACATGGGTCTCTTCAAGACCCGTGTTCACTCCTTCCTTTCCTCAAAAAGACCCTCCACACAGCATCTTCAAAGATGACATAGGCCTTGAGGGAAGTTATTTTCCTCAGGGCCTCCTGTGTGGACTTAATGTAAAAAAAAAAAAAAAGTTACGCATCGATAATTGCTTCACTGTGTAATTTTTAACTTAATTAAAAAAACTGAATTTAATTCAGCTAGTAAGTTAACACAAGAGTTATTGATTCTGAGGCGGTATGAAGTTCGTCGGGACAGAAAGTTATATAATATATTCCATTGCTCATTTGTCGAACGAATTTCTTTTTCTGACAGGATCTTTTATTATTAAATTATTTATTAATTATATCCCAATAAGTATGCCAATGGGGCTTTCACATAATAATATACTCGTGTAGTGAAAATATACTTTTAACTAACACTGTAAACATACTTAAAAAGTGAGTTAAATAGATAGGAAAATGAATAATAATGAAAAACAGTGTCTTGGAAAAATTAATTATGTACTTGCCGTTGTTGTGCCATTGTCATGCCATTGGACGCTTCTATTATTAATGTGATGATTTACAGTTACGGTATTGTGACGGAAAAAATGCAATAAACATGCGTTCCTTACCGCTATAATGCTGCAGCTTTTTCAAAAGATGCGATACAAAATATACGTAGGTCTGTTTCCTTCAAAGAAAAAAAGTGATCATTTTCTTGCATCTCTCTCATACCGCATCTATCTCATCTCTCTGTTGCCGCGAAGCCGGTCCGGTATTCTCTGTGGGGCTGCAAGCAGTGTTGCCAACTCAGCTCCTTTAGAGCTAGATCTGGCTCTAAATCGACGTCGTCAGTTCCATTCATTTCTCCAAGCCATTTATCTTCTTAGCTCGTTTTTCAGATATTTCAGCTCTTATTCATGTGAAACAATATTGAAAAAAATAATATTGCGTCTTGCGTCAGTCTCCTTCGAATACGAATGCGCTTTGCATGTACATATTATTACGCAGTACGTGATTATTTAGCCGAAGTCCAATGGTTCAAGATCTCTCTAATACCCTGGAGAAGCATATCGAGCACAGTCAAGTTTTGGGCTGAGGTTCTAAAGTATCGTGATGCCGCTGATGAAAATCCTTTCCACGAAATCAGTTTCCTAGAAATCTTTGGCAATGACATGGTTAATTCGATTCTAACAATTCGATCGGGGCTCAGGCGACACAACAAATGTTGCGAGGATTATGAACTTCCTCTAGAAGTTCAAAAAAAAAATTTGGAACAATGGCTGTATACAAAAAAAAATCCTGATGAAGCCGGTCCTAGTAGCGCGATGGTACAGGAACTGGAACCGGATGACTACTTAGATTTTTTAGAGGACTAGTCGCTGTCTAACAAAAAAAATATTTAAAAAAAAAACAATAAAATCCTGAAAATTTCGATGATATCAAAAATAATTGTGTATTGAAAATTATAAAAATAAACAAGTGTATTGTGAGCGTTTGTTCTGAGTTGTTCAAAAGCAGTCAACAAGAAGGAAGAAAGGTAAGTTTTTTTGTCAAAAATTCTACAGTCCCTTCCCCCCGGAAACTGGGAATTTTTCTTCTCTGAAATTCTCTAACAACCCCCCCCCCCATTGTTTGTGTCATTTTCAAAATTTTAGCTCCTTTTTGGCTCTTTTTTGGATTTCACCTGGCTCTACTTTAAAATTCCAGTTGGCAACACTGGCGGCAAGACGTTGTTTGGCTACACTAACGCCCCGCTGCGGTCCGTTGGTGCATGTCGAGTTGGGAGAGTGGAACATTCTCGAATACCAAAAGCCTGACGTCAATCTCACTCTTAGCGCTCGTGTTCCGTAACAGTATGTCTGCACCCCTCCAAAGGAAACATCTCCCTCACACGTTTAAAGAAAATGAAAAGCAAGAAAAAAGTGCTACTTTGAAGGAAACAGTTACACCTATTTTGTGTGTCTCACCATTGTTTAATGTGTAAGAAAGAGCTGTAGCATTATTGCATTATGCCTTTTTAGCGGTCACGGTGCCGGAACCGCGAATCGTCGCCGTAATTATAAAAGCGTCCTGTCGGTGCAGTGTCGTTGCCGTGGCATTGCCTTGCCTTTACCATGTCGTGTCAATCAAAATTAAACATGCGGTTAACAAAAAGTATCGCTGAAACGAATTTTCAAACAATGCTTCCACTTTCCCTTCTTACCTTTTTTACCGTACTTTTCACACGAGTCGTTGTCAGCGGTACACTTGTTGGGAAAGGTCTTCCAAACCCCGTGTCCTATGAAGGCGCAAATCGGGTCAAGATTATAGGGACACAATTTGTGACATTCGCGTGCTGCGCTCGAGGTCATTAGAGATGTTAAGGTCATCAGCACACCAACTGAACAAAGGTTTTATTTATAAATATATATGTTTTTAATTGTAGTAGGTATTAATAATATGAATTAAATTGATACATATATATTTAACAAAATATTGTATTTAAGGTTTGCAAAACTTGGAGCAGGTGGATGAGTTTGTGTATCTGGGTAGCATGTTTACAAGAGATGGGAAGGCTGATAGAGATATTGAAAGAAGAGTAAATACACGTAACTCTATTAATCGAGGACTGAATGCAGTTGACGCTAATAAAAAAATGTCAAAAGAAGCGAAGCTATCAGTCTTCAATGGAGTCCTGATACCTACTCTGATGTTTGGCAGTGAGGCATGGAACTGACAGAGGAAGGATGAAAACAGACTGAATGCTGTTCAAATGAGATTCCTGAGGCGTATGTGTGGTAAAACCATGTTTGATCGTGTGAGAAATGTGGAGATCCGCAAAGAAAGTAAGGCTGATGTAAGCGTAATGAGTAAGATTAAGAAAGGTTTCTTTCTTAGTTGAGAGTTTGGGCATGTAGAGCGAATGAATGAAGAAAGTAGTGTAAGAAGAATATATGACGCAAATGTGAATGGTAGAAGAAGTCGGGTACGCCCGAGGAAGACGTGTCAATCGATCATCAAGTGAATCAGATACTTGAGACGGGCCATGCCAAGAGTCAGAATAAGCGAAGAGTATGTATGAGACGTTGTATGAATGTGAATGAGGCAAAGAGTGTGTGGCAAGACCGAATTGTTTGGCAGTCCGTCCTTTCTGCCTACCCCTGCGGGGAAATGGCGTGATGGTTAGTTAGTTAGTATTTAAGGTTATCATTGGTCGTGTTTATCTTATCAGAAAAGAGGAGCTCTTGTGCCTGATAAGGGAGCCACAGTTCTTACGTATGTTGTGTGTTATAATATGTTTTGTATAAAATGCCTAATTAATTTTTAATATAATTGTTCAATTTTATTTATTTGTTCCGATTGGTTGATGATACAGCGCAATTCAGGGAGGTTATTATAGTTTTTTTTATGGCTTTGTAAATACAGGGTGTCCGGGTGTAAAGTGCATTAACTTCGGGAGGTGATTCCACATGATGGTAGGAGTAAAAAAGATTAACAACTTTTTCTAAAATTCCAACATTTTTTCCCATACAAAAAGATGTACCCATTAAAAATCCTTAGTGTGAGGTACGATCTTACTTGCTGAGCGCCCGCCGGGCACGATTGTGGCAACATTGCATGGTTGTGATTGTCCCGTATCGTAACAGCGGAAAATAATAAAGCTGGCGGTACACGCCTGTCTATTTATATCCTTTTACCACAAAACAACCCCTTAAAGTTGGAATTTCGAAAAAAGTTATTTATCTTTTTTACTTATAATATCATGTAGGATCACCTCCCGAAGTTAATGCACTTTAGCCCCGGACACCCTGTATAGTGGTTATGCTTTTTTTTACATTAGCTCCACACATGAGGCTCTTAGAAAAATAATTTTCCTCAGGGCCTATGTCATCTTAGGGGATGCTGCGTGGAGGGTTTTTTTTTAAGGAAAGGAGGGAGAGGTAGTTCTGGGAATGAAATAGGTATGAAGGGTGGGTAGGAATCTGGGGGTCTGTGTGTCCAGGAGTGACAGACGTGTGAATCCATCCCTCCAACTGCGGTGCAAAGCGATGGGTTGTTGATGGGGATTGTTACTGGAGAGGTCAAAAGACCTCGCTCAGCCAGTCTCCCGATCCGGCCCGCCACGCAGCTATTGGGCAGACGCATTTGCTACCATGACAAACCTCTCCACATGAACAATCTGAGTTGTTTTAAAGTTATGTGTAATAAATTGATTTCATTTTTCATTAGTTTGTAAAATTCTTATTAAATATTCCCGATTTATTTTTAAATATTCCCAGCTGAATTTCAACTTCAAACTTAAATTTTTAATTCCCCTTGGGGTCTATGTTATCTTTGGGGATGCTGTGGGGAGGGTCTTTTTTGGGAAAGGAAAGTGTGGAAGTTCTGTAATGGAAAAATCTCGTATATTAGGGGTGGGTAGGAATCTGGAGATAGTCGTCACAGGACTGATGGACGTATGAATCCATTCCTCCCACTGCGGTGCAAGACGACGACGTTGCGAAAGCGTACTGCTGGAGGAATCAAAAGATCTGAATCGCGATTGCGAATAATTTTTTTTGATATATTCACACAAACGATATTTGGTTTGCACAAACGGTATTTTATGCATCTGCTCCTGTGCCACAAAATCTGAAAAAGATTTATAAAAAAATATTAAAAACAAACGAAAACTCGCTTACCAATTGCTGCATGGCTCACAATGATTTTCATTTTTATTGGCTTATAAAAGAGTTTTCTTTTCTGATGAAACTTTACGGTAAAGGCAGTCTTATTTATATCATTATATAAAAAGGTATGGCAAGCTATATTAAATGCAGGAGTTGTAAAAATGTTTTTTTTTATTTTAAATCTTCAATTTATGGAACTCCACAATTTTTAACAGTCGGTGTAACAATTTATGTCCACAAATTCCACGAGGCAAGGAGTGTGTGCTAAGACCGAGTTATTTGGCGATTCGTCCTCTCTGCATACTCCTTCGGAAATCGGCGTGATAATTAGTTAGTTTTTTTCTAAAGGACGTACTTGATTTTATAAAACCAGTGATTCCTGACAGGTTACTTTAGGGTGAAAAGTAAACGAAATTTTCGTCTCCGGGGATATTTTTCTTTTTTTTTTCAAGATTTTGTTAGAGTGCAATTCTTATTTATAACAAAATAAACAAACACATGTAAATACCTTATGCTACATGGTGAAAACGGTAACAGGTGAGAGAAAGAGAGCTTGACAGAACTATCCGCAAAACCGACGCGATAACTTCTTATACGCAAATAACGTTTTGGACATCTTCCCATCCCTGGCCAGGATTCCGGACATACGGGCTTCTACCTCAGGAAACCCTCGAGCGTCCAGGTGGGTGGCTCTTCTGCAACCGCGTAAAGAAGCCTCAATCCGAGAATTCTCAGCACGCACGCCTTGACGGCTTAGACCTCAGACAGGCTAGTGGAGCATACTAAATCACACTTTCCAGCAACATCCTAAGACCTCCACAACCGGACAGTCTCCGCTGAAACCCGTATCGGGATAAATCCAAAAATAAAAGTCACATTGACTTCAGTATCCGGACCACCATGACCGACACTTTTCCTTTAATGCCTCCGTATCTCAAATATGAGACCAATGGAAAGAAGACTTTAAAATACATAACTGGCATAAGTATTTGTCGCTACTGCATCGCTATCGCCAATAACACTCCCCGTCGTCAATCCAAAAAAATAAGGCAGGCCTCGTTCTTAAAGGAACCAAAAATAAAACCGTCCCGTCAGGAAACCCAAATTCACGTCTCCGCCATGTTTCTGCCCTCACCGCAAGGCTACCAACTTAACCGTCGGCTAACTGTCAAAACAAATAATAAAAAATAAATTAATCAAAACAGAACCTACTCGCGTAGTTAACACTCGCGAAAATTAATACCTTAAGCCTCGATGACACAGGGCAAGTTTACAAGCTACTATCTGGGAAATTCACTATCTGTTAGTAAACTCACCCAGTGTCATCGTGTTACTTGCTAACTAGCAGCTACTAGCAGATTGTTGACAATCTATGAAAAAAAGTTGAAAGGTCGTCAACTTTACTCGCCTACACGCTTGCTCCGCTTGCTCGTGATTGGTTTATTTATGTTTCCAACATGGCTTCCGATAAATAGTTGATTTCGACTGTCAAATATCTGAAGAATTAGTTCACGCAGGCGTCGTTATTCTTGTTACTGGCGCTAGCAGCGGCCTCAGTTTCCTACGCTTCTGAGCAAGTGGACAGTTTTGTGTGTCAATCTGACATGACAATCTCACTCGCCGATTTACCCGCTTTTAAAACTTAGTAGATGGTAGCTTGTAACTCGCCGTGTGTCATCGAGGCATTACAGTACTTTTACGTGAAATCTATCTATGTATAATAACTTTTTTCTGTCTCAAGTCAATGCCGTGAAATTCGTATTTGTGTTGCATGTACATAATAATGATATACATATTTAACGTTTTACCTTACCTGAGTTTTTTATGATAACAACCGAGAAAATTTTACTGCATGTTTTATTACTCTCTGTTCCTATGAAATTTTCCGCATTTATTTTTTCAACACATTGGACGTTCCAAGGTCGGATAGCTACGAATTGAGTTGCGAAATAAACACAGAAGCGAGCATGGAAAATAGTGTTCCATGTTTGTGTATGTAGGTCCATTAAATTGGGAATGCCATAGTCTCACTGGATCCCGGCGTGAGCAGCTGGGACTCTTCTGAAGTATTCACATAAATGAAAAAAGGCATAAAAATCGTTCGGGAAACGTTGTCTTGAAACGGTCGATTTAAGGGCCAAATGGTTTTTTTTTAAATTTTTTGTGAATAGTTTTATAAGAAAGATAAAAGTTAGTCAAGGACAACTGTCATGGATAATTTTAGCCATAAACTCTTCGACCAAGTATAACATTGGTCGATGCATAAACACGATTTAAAAAAAAAAATCTTATGAAAAAATGCTGTAGTCCCTACTTATTAGGAATAGAAGAAGATTTTTTCATACCTACATGGAACCCATCTACAATATTAGCACCTAAATTTAAAATTACCTACTTTGTGAGTTGAAAAATCGCAGTGACATCATACACACCTCGCCATTGAAATCTCGCTATCAATCGCAAAATTACTAATATAACCCCGAAAGTGTCGGTAATTGTGACCTTGCGTTGTGCCGTTATTGAAGTATTCTACTGGGGTTAAGATCTAAACATACTACTAGAAAATGCACAAAGTGACCTAGAAAGAATTTGCGGTTGGCTCCAATCAAATATCCTAACAATGAATATAAAAAAAAAACAGGATACATGATTTTAAGTTCAAACCGTAAAATAATTCCTCCACATGTACCATTAAAAATTGAAAATAACGATTTGCAAATCCTAAAACGGGAAAAATATCTTGGGCTGTGCATCGATAAGCATTTATCTTTTAAACAACACATTCAAAATGTAAAAGATAAAATCACACCCTTAATTAGCGTTTTTAGCCGGTTATCATATCTATTACCAATTAGATTAAAAAAAAGTTTATACTATAGTCTCGTACACTCACTCCTAAATTACCTGATTGAAATCTGGGGAAATGCGTATGAAACATACATCAATGAATTACAGGTAATTCAAAATAAGATAATCAAAAAACTATTTCACTACGAATCCAAAACATCCACAAAAAAAAAATATTTGGAAACAAAACTGCTAACATTAGGAAAACTATACGAGTACAATATATGTGTCCTTATATATAAAATAAATAATAAAATCATACATACAAACACAGAATTCATTAAAACGTCCCAAGTACACAAACATTTTACACGACAACACGATAACATACGTTTAAACACCATTCATACTAACTACGGTAAGCAATCAATTAGTTACGAGGGGGGCAATTTATATAATTGCCTTCCAGATGATATCAAAAACGAAAAAAGTGTGTGCAAATTCAAAAAAAATTGTTCATGTTTATTCACAAAAAACAAAGCAGTGATAGTGAATAATATCGTATGTTAATATAATATCATGTAAATGTTAGTGTTGCAATCTAATGTAATCTAAGGTTATGAAATGTAAAAACTATGTAATGTAAAAACTATGTAATATAATGTAAAAAGTTCATAATTCAATATTCTAGTTAAGTAAGTGAAAATGTTATTTTCTTTTTTACTGGAATAAAAACTTATGAAAAAAAAAGAAAGTGAAATGCAGCCATCACCAAGATCGGTCCGGAAACAGCGGATGAACTCATCAAAAGGTAGGGACTTATCCTTTCATTTGCCATGAGTTAAAACGCAGTCAATTGTCTTGTTTTCGCCAAATTTAGATTTACAGTCCACATCTCATCGAAAAAAGATGGAAAGTAAAAAAAACATAAATAATACATTAATAAATAATGAATTATGTAGGGCGTGGTCTTGGGTGAGCTCGGGCCCAGCGCTCACTCAGGAGTGGCGCTTGGTTCTGGAAGGCTGCGTTCACTACCGAATCCATTCTTAAAGGAGGAGTCTGTTCCAGCCGAGTTTTTTTTTCAAAGATAAAATTTATTTTAGTTCACGAAACATTTGTTACATCCAAAGGTACATTTTAATACAAAACACAATAGAAAATTTGATTTGAATATCTGTATAATATAGATATGGCGGCCGCAAATGAGGGTCCGACGAAATCGGCTGGAATCCTGGAATCCTTGGAAATTATCTGAAACATGAAATTCAAAAAAAAAACTTTGTATTTTTTTGTTGTATTAATAAAATTCCTTTATTATTTATGTACAGTTTTTATAACATTTTTAAATTAAGTCCCGATAAACTCATTGATATCAGTTTTTCAACAGGTTCTTTTGATAATTACTTTTTTTATATTGAGACAGGTACATAAAATATACACATTATTACATTTTATACATTAAAAAAAAAACATGTATTTTGGAAAACAAAATTGTTAATAAAATTTATAAGAAATACAAAACAGAGAAAATGAAAGAAATGAAAAGAAAAGACAAGAGAAAATAATAATGAAAAAAAAAACATGAAAACGAAAAGCGGAAAAACAGAGATTAGTACAAAATTTTTTTTCACTTAACCATTTTTTTAGCGCACATTTCCTTCTGAAACTCAATTCGAATGAATGTAGAATGCGCATAAAATCACATTTTGCAAATAAAAGTTGTTGATTTCAAAAATGGCGGACTTGAAATGAAAATTGACTTAAAATTAGTCCTAATCGAGATTTATCCATACACAAATTTAATTTTCTTTAATTTAAACTTCGAATGAAAGGAATCGGATATAAATTCGATGAGCTACGATTCCAGCCAACATGAAAAACATGGTTTTGAGAAAAACGCCTTTAAAGTTTTCGCTTGTATCCGTGTCGCTCCGTTCTCCATCTACCTGCTTGGCGCGCATTGCTCCTAACTAAATTTTAAGGTAAGGTTTAGTTGATGCTATAACTTTGAGAATGTATTTTCTACATGTGTAGGAAGATTTTTAGGCAACAAAAAAGACGATTTTTTGGATCTGCTGGACCAGACTACCCCATAAAAAACCCCATAAGTACTCATTTTAACTGTAAACATTTTAAAATTGAACTATAAATTAAAATGCTGTTAAAGTATGTGATCGTAGATTTTGATTTACTGGATCTTTAAATAAATTCTCGCGAAATTAAATCACGTTTTTTTTATTATATTTATGTACGTAAAAGTTAAAAAGACACATCCTCCGAAAATCTTACCTCCACATTTAGAATACAAATTATTTACGTTATTTATATTTTTTTACGCCCCATGTGGGATTTTACATTTCTAGACATTACATGCCTGATAGAAGCATAATAAAAATTGAATTAAAGATAAGAATGATAAGTGCATTTTTTTATGTGAATACCGCAAACAATTGCTGCCAACCGCCTGGAGCCAGTGAGACTATGGCATCCCAATTGGGGTATGTTATGAGGCTGAAGGTGTTGAGGAGGAGAAGGAGATATGGAAGAGGAAGGTGCCGAAGTGTTTGGCTATTCAGATTTGATCACCAAACACGGCTAAAGCCACTTCAAGCAACGTTTTAATTCTAAATGATAGTCTTATACCAGGGCGATACTGAGAATATCTTCTACACTAGACCTATCCGACGGCTTCCGTGGTAGAGGGGTAAGGCTCTCCACTCGTAATCCGATGGTCGCGGGATCGAGTCCCGACGCAGGGAAAATAAATTTTATTTTATTAGTTTGTGTTATTTCACAATTAATTAATTAAAAATAATATATAGCATATTTGCGGCACCTTCCAGAGTGGAAGATACTCTCAGTATCGCCCTGGTGTAAGACCACCATTCAGAAACGAAAAATCGCTTGAAATAGCTTTAGCCATGTTTGGTGACTAGATCTTAGGTAGATACTTCCCCATCTTCCTCCTTTCATCTCCTTACCCTTCCCATATCCCAATTGCGGATGCCATAGTATCACTGACTACTTTACTGACACTACTACCCCTGGGAGGCCAAGGGGACACCGGTGTCCCCTATGAAATTACAAAAAAAACCTTTTATATGCGATTTTGACCCTTATGTATAAAGAAACTGTATGAAAACAAGGTCAAAATCGCTTGCACCAATATCTCTATAGGTAGGGTAAAAAATTTCAGGAGGGGGAGGTAGAGGGGGGTTGATTAACGAGTGGTGTGGGGAGAGGGAAGGAGGAAGGGGGAAGGGTGGGAGGAGGGGGAGGGGGGTTGACGGGGGGAGTGGAGTGGGGGGAGGGGTGGGTGGAGGGGGTTTGATGGGGGGAGTGCAGTGGGGAGAGGGAAGGTGGATGAGGCTGAGTGGAAATCCCCTAATACCGTGCGAGCGAAGCCGCGGGAAAAAGCTAGTATACAATAATATCTTTGCCTCAACTATGAAATGTGTTTAATAAACAAAAAAATAATAAATAAATTCAAAATTATGGACTTGTCAGGGAAAATTATTTTTTTGTAAATATTTATTATTTTTAGTTAGTAATATCATTCTCCTTTTTAACGACTTTTCAATGGAATTTTTATAAAATAACATAATTTCATGGCAATTAACCCGCGAGCACCCGCGCTGTGAGCATTTACCTCACGGTGAAATTATAATTATTAAAAAAAAAACAAATTTCCACAAACGCAAAATATCACTAACAGACCATTTAAGGCGTGGCAAATAAATTTTATTCGATATGTTTGTACTATTTCACAATTTACTCATTTAAAATAATATATAACATATTTGCAGCACGTTCCAGAGAGGAAGATACCCTCAGTATCGCCCTGGTGTAAGACCATCATTCAGAATTTAAGCGTTGCTTGAAATGGCATTAGCCGTGTTTTGTGATCGGATCTGAATAGCCAGGTACTTCCCCACCTTCCTCTTTCCTATCTCCTTTCCCTCCCCACTACCTTCAGCCTCACAACATACCCCAATTAGGGATGCCATTGTCTCACTGGCTTCAGATAGGAGCAGTTGGGACTCTTGTGCGGTATTCATATAAAAAAGTTAGACAAGCGTACAAAGAAAATATAAAAGCTCCGACGGTAAATACAAGCTTTGTACAAAGACACTATAAATATCATGCTATAAAAGCATTCAACATAAGACAATTGAAAATAAAATTGAGGAAAACAAAAATTAATTCAAATAAAAAATAATAAAATGGATTAAAGAACAAAAAGGACAGTATAACCAAAATTTCATAACATAAAATAATAAAACATACCCTTAACGCATAACTTTATATATATTTTAAATTTATTAGATATGTATATTTTTATTTTATAAAATGGAGGCCTCAGCACGGGTAAGTCACCCAGCGAGGCCAACATTAGTGGATTACTATTGAAATGTAAAATATTGCATCAAAAAATAAATAAATTGGCGCCATTTATGTGCATACTTACGTCGTTCGCCCAATAGCTGAGTTTTAAACTTCCGCGTCCCGCGCATAACGGGATATATAACACCAGGACACTAGCTTATCAAAATTCTCCGTTTTCGAGACTTCACAGTCTCGGAAATAAATATTCTAATCTAGGTGATATATTTCATCTTAAAACTAATCAGTATAAACATTTGAATATCTTTGGTATAAAAGTTGTATATTCTATCACTTTTATTCTTCTAGGCACAAATAGATTTTCATAATTTCTTCAATTTTTGTTTATATTGAATATGAGACTTCTTATCAGTTTTACATAATATGTTTTTTTATTTTATTAATTGTTTTGTTGTTACACTGTTTTGTGTATTTTCTTTTCTCATTGTATTATATTTTCTTCATTGTTTGTTACTCAACTTATAAATTATAATGTAAAAGCCCATCAGGGCGTGTAATAAATAAATAAAAAATAAAATATCTTAGGATGTACCTATCGCTCGGTGAAGGTGGTTTTTTCGGCTGGGTCTCGTCGCACGGCATTTTGCTCATCGCGCAAGTGACAACGTAAGTATCGTTTTTTAGTATTTTCCAGAACGTTTTAGTTATAGTTAGGTACAGAACATGCTTTATTTTTTTGAATAAAGCTCTTGCATATGAAGTAGATGAATATGTTGTTATCATTCCTTATTTTTTTAAATTGAAGTTTTTTTGTTTATTTTTATTTTTATTTTAACTTTGTGAGTAAAACCTGAAATTGTAATATTAAAATAAATAAAGACAATATAAGTGAAACTCAATCAAAATTCTGGAAACAGAAAAAGATGTTGACACCTCTGGGACTCGAACCCAGGACCTCGACCATCTTTTTCTGTTTCCAGATTTTCTATTGAGTTTCGCTTATATTATTTTTTTTAGTTTATTCAATGTGCAATTAAAAATTCCAATTTAGTTTCCATATTAGTTATTTAAATATTATAGTATAACAAATGTTAAACATTAAAAATAAAAATATTTGATTTGATTTTACATGATTGTTTTATTATATATTAGTAATAATATAAATAAACATGCTATAATTAATGTACTTTTTGACAATTTATAAAACGTGAGCAAAATGCTCTATTGGCGAGTGTTCGTATGAGTTTTAAAGGCGCGCATGCTTGCGGGTTAAACATTGTTTAAATTATTACTATCGCTCATAACACGAGGAGTGGCCAGGTAAGGTGAATAAAATAATATTTATTTTAATTTTTAACTGAGTAACTAACCCCAATTGTAATATTAAAATTATTGAAGACAATATTAGAGAAACTCGATCGAAAATCTGAAAAACAAAAATCATAAGTATAATGTCTTCAATCATGTTTGACTGAAGACAGGCTTTAAAAAAATATGTTCATATGGATCAATAAACGCCGATTCTAAATATATAAGTTTTATAACACAATTGTTGGTAAAAGGTTATTTATTTAAGAAAGTAAGTTCACAGATCACATAATATGGTAAAAATAGTCACAATGTATCAATTCACTAATTAACTGAGCAAGGGATCGGAGGGAACCTTGCCGTTAGGCTTTGGGAACAACAAAAGCTGACTGTGGTTCTGCTTAGAGGGTCGTACCATAGGACGAAGCGCAACTAAGGCAGCAGTCGGGGGTCTGGTTGGTGCTTTACTTATGGTAGTAGAATACTCCTTAGAGGGTCGTGCCAGAGGACGAAGCGCAACTAAGAGAGCGTACTAGCCAAGAGCGAGCTGCAGACGAACTGACTGATTTAGGGCGCGCAGCCTGTTATATAGCCCATTCCTTGTTGCGGGGTGTGGTTTATGTAGCGGCTCGAGGGTGGGAGATGCGCAGAAGGCGTCGGCGCATCCTGGTTTACTTAGGGGTGGGTGAGCAGGATGGCGCTGTACGGGGAAAAGAGATGGTGTAGTGGCAAGCGTAAAAACGGCGCGCTCAGTTTTATTTAATAATATTTAACACAGAGTTGTAAAAAAAATATTAAAAAGTCCATTTTTAATCGGGCCGTAAAAACACGCCATCAATGTGACGTCACTGTTCGACATGTCGTGACGTCACCGTAAAGTCATTGTATGGGAATGTATGAAATGACAGCCTCGTATTAATTTATTCCTTTATTTACATACTGTTTATAGAGATTTAGTTGTTGTGTTTATTGAAACATTATTTAGGCCTAAATAATGTTTCAAAAATAAAGGTATCTCTTTTTAGTTTATCTCTATTATTGAAAATATTCAAAAACTACTGCACAAAAAAAAGTAATGCTATTTATAGGGAGAATACTTCGAACAACGGAATTCAAAATGGCGGCAGTAGATCAGCTGATTGATCTATCCTATACTAATTTTTCAGGAGTGATGACGTCACATGATTCACCATACATACGGTGGTTTTCGGGGGGGTCTTGAAAAATTAAAACTTTGACAATTATTTTAACTATTAAAACTGACTCTAAAAATAAAAATAAAAATGCATTTATTTAAGTTAGAAGGTCATAATTCATTAAAAAAAAATAATAAATTGGACTGGAGTTCTCTATTAATTCGGAAGAGCTGAAAGACATCTCGTGTTAAAGGGTAAAACTACTTAGTTATATTTGTGAATAAGCGAAGTAAACCAAGCGCGGTAATTTTTGAAATAATTCTAATAAATGTTATGGAACATCTCTTCAAATTGGCCATAGCTAAGAATGCTGGAGGTTGTTTGCAAACTGGCCAAAATGTGGCCAAAAACGCCAAACGTGGTTGAATTCAAGCCCCTTGATCTTGAAACTTAGAGTTACACCAAGCGTATCAATGGAGGACCTGACAACTAGGCTATAGACTACAAACAGCAGTCATAATATTTAGTTCTAGCTGGTTCCCGGCAAGCGTTGCAATGACATATTCAAAGAAATAAATTGTTTCTCCCAGCATGTACTCTCCCGTGCGTTCCCGTTCCCCTCCCAAATCCCCGTTCCACTCCCGCGTTTCCCTTCCACCTTCCTTGCCTTCCCTCTCCCGTGTCTCTCTCCCCTTTCCCGCCAACCGCCCTCCCACTTTCCATATATTCAGTCCCAGTACATTCAGTTTTCAAACAGCAAAAGTTTCAAATTCAATTTTCAAACCAATGCCTTCGGATATAAGTATATCGACTTTGGTTGTACGACCGTATATCCTCTTTGCATACTTGCTTGAGGAAAACATCTTCTGGACTTTCGGCCGGACCAATTGTCGCCGGACCAAATGTTGGCCGGACGAACTGTCGGCCGGACCAACTGTCGCCTGAGCAGCTGTCGCCGGACCAACTGTCGCCGGACCAATTGTCGGGTCACCGATTTTTTGAAGGAGGGCGGGAATTTTCCAAACAGAAGACGAAAGTTCCCGAGCGCTCGAGTTTGAAATTGATTATACAAATTCAGTGCATAAGCCAGAAATCTGGAATAATGCATTTTTTAATAATGTGTGCATTTTAAAAATACCATTAAAACATTAATTACATTGCTCCGGTTTTGTATGTATTTATTACAAAACAATGTTTTAAGAGTTTTATAAAATACACTAAATATTTTGACAATTTAAATTAAAAGGTGGATAAAAGTTTCAACCTGATTCAATATAACATTGACAATGCCTGCTAAGATATTGATCGGACCTATTTAAGTCAGTCTTTTTGCCACAGTTTCATCAGAAAAGAAAAGTCTTTTATAGTCGGACAGAAATGAACTTCTTCGTGGTATTTGCAGCAATCGGTAAGTTTAAATATTTTTTATAAATCTGAATTAAAAAAAATCGGAAATTTGTTTATCATATGCAATGCTAAATTCCACAAGTAATAATAATTATAAGATTAATTTTTTGTATTTTAATTAACGCCAGTGTATGTATTTTAATTAATATCGTTAGCTGGGGTACCCGGCTTTGGACAGGAAAACATTCGAGGGTATTCTGGAATGTTCCCCAATGATTTTCCTGATTCCTAACATTCCAGAATGTTCGGGATGTTCTGAAACGTTGTGGAATGCTCTCGAATACTCTCGAATATCCTGGACTGTTTCAGGGCGAAACTTCCAGCCCTTATATCATCATAAGTACGCCCTTTAGGTAAAAACGGGAACCTTTTTCTCTTTCAACGGAAGCAATCTTCCGAACAGACCCTCCATTGATATGCTTGGTGTAACTCTAAGTGACCAGCTCAGGTATGGGGACTCCATCGAAGCCAGAGTAAAGTTAGCCTCCCAAAAACTGGGCGTACTGTACAGGGCCCGAAGATACTGCAGATAGTACACAACTGCTAACCCTGTGCAAATCACAAGTGCGCCCCACGGTTGAATTTGGCAGCCACCTCTGGTCTGGAGCTCCAAAAATACCCTAGACTCTGTGAAGAAATGGGCGATCCATTTGATAGATTCTCCTATCTTAACAGACGGATTGCAATCTTTAGAGCACAGGCATCGGGAAGGAATGCCATCCTTGTTCTACCGATTTTACAATGGAAGATGCTCCGAGGAACTAGCGTCATTGATCCCTTCGGCACCGGTGCGTAGTCGGGAAACACGCCAAATGCGTGCCCAACGTACATGGTTGACATTGGTCACATGAGAACGGGTCACTTATTCGACTCGTTCTTGTGTTCAACAGCTCGGCTGTGAAACGATTTGCCGGCCTTTGTGTTGCCTCCTTCCTACAACATGGGTCTCTTCAAGACCAATGTTCATTCCTTCCTCTCCTAAAAAAGATTCTCCACACAGCATCTCAGATAACATAGGCCCTTAGGGAAATTATTTTTCTTAAGGTCTACTGTGTGGGGTTAATGTAAAAAAATGAGTAAGATTAAGAAAGGGACTCGCTAGTAATATACTTATATTTTATATATTAAGTGGGGATTAATGAAGTGGAACGCAGACGGAGAGAGATGATTCGCGGGACCAGGGAACACGGAAATGGGGGCGGCTTAAGAAAGGACTGGACTCTAAAGTAATAACCATAGACATATAAATATTAGTAGACCTGCCCTTAGTGATAAAATCGTATTATTTCCCCCTCCCCATACTGGTTCCATGGAAACCGGCTGGGATTGAGTATGGCTTTGCGTGAATCTAAAAAATGTGACATCATCATTCTTCTGCGAGCCAGCGTCGAGCGCTTTTCGGTGCATTTTACGAAATAACACTGCAAAAATAGTGCCTTGTGTTTTGAAAACGTGTAAATATATACTATCACTCGAGATACATGGCGTGTGCTCGACGATGTTTATTGGGGTAAGTAAATTATGAAACATTTAAAAAAGCGTCCTAATTAAACACGGCAACAAAATATTTGAGTCTGAAAATATGTGAACTATATTTTGCCGTATTTAGACTTCGCAAATTTGTTCATTACGCGACGAGCAATTCGCGCTCCCATGTTAAAAGGTCTATTCATTTAAAAGCAGAGTTTACTTTTAAGAACTAAATGGTGATATTATAATGCGAGTTGCCTTTGTACTGTCATATTGAGTTATCGACGAATCACATATCTCCAGTCATCTTCCCGCTCTACGCCCCGCTGTAGTTGGTGTCTACACCTCACCTTTATGTTCTGATCTAGTAATATTCATATGTCCATGGTAACAACGTATTATTTAATCTGTTTACAGTTGGCGTGTTGGTGACAATTGTGACCTCACAGAGTGAGCCTAATCTTTGTATGATTAACTGCCCCGAAGGAATGCCGCAAGTTTGCGCTTACATTGGACATGGGCAATACATGACCTTTGACGGAGTCTGCGAAGCCATGAACGACGCTTGTTCAAAGGGCGTACCAGGTAAGGCGGGAATAGGCTGTTTCATTTTCAAAGTTCTTTAGTAACTTTCAAATAAATAGTATTTTATTCTTTCAAAAACACTACATAATTCAATATTTTAATGCGTTTTAAAAACACATTTGTAACAGCATTAATTTTTAATTTTTTTTTATTAAATTTATTTATTTAACACCTAAAGGTCTTTTACATGTTTGTAGTACAATTAATTCATGACAGATGATTTTTAAACAGACGAAGAAATAATAAAAATAAAATTAGATAAAAAAGCTCACAAGTCATAAAAATACAAAAAAAGCGATTTCATTGGTCTACTAAAATATTCCTAAACATATGCGTGTTTAGGAACAGTTTTGGAATAAGTTTTTTACAAGATCAACAAAATTCGCCGAGTTTATGTTAAATATGTCAACATCACCTAAGTACTGATTTCTCGTAGGTTGTATCGGAGAGTGGGCAATGTAGTTCCGCTAATGAATGCTAAAGTAGAGTAGTGTATTTTGTAGTGTATTTACTATCGGTATTCGTAAGTTTATGAGTTACAGGAGTTCACAACAGTCAAATTTAGAGTTAAGTATTTTGAATAAAAATGTTAAGTCGTTTATTTTACGTCTGTCTTCTTGTGTGTGTGTATTTTTAAATATTTAATAATAGATTATATTTTAAGTCTTCTGATGGGATATTTAATTTAAAATTCATAAAACGCAGATTTTTTTTTGTATTCGCTCAATGTTATTAATGTGAATTTTGTAAGATGGAGACCAAACTACCGAGTTATATTCCATTAGGTTTCTAACTAGAGATACATATAATAATTTAATGGCTTGTATGGAATTAAAGTTTTTGGTTGTTCTCAATACGTATCCTAGTGTTTTCATACCTTTGTTTACACTTTGGTGGATATGATTGGCGAAACTTAGTTTTTCATTCAAAATAATTATTACATTGAACAACAAGGCATACAAACTATACAAGTATATTAAAAGAACTTATTTTTAAAGGTAGCTTCACCAACGCTAAATATGTCGATATCCGAATTAATTCCGTTTAACAGCAAGATTTCTCTCCCGACCGGCATGACCATTGGTAAATTAGTCCTGCAGGCCGGAAGATAGTACAGTCTATCTATGCTGTCGGTGGCGAAGATAACCATTGGGAACATAGAAATTAATGCTCTCCATGATAATTGAGTTTCCAAACTATTCGCGAATCAATCTGAAGAAATGCGTAGCAATGTGCACATCCGTTCTGACCCGTAGATGATTCATACCGAGCATACCCAAAAGATACCCACGGGAATCTTTTGGGGTAAGCCACGGGTAATAGCAATACTCCCTCATATACATATAGAAATCTCAGAAAGTTCTTCTGAACTCTCTCCAACGTAAGATTATATTTTACTTCGTGTGAACTCCAAATTATCGACCCACTTCAAGTCTACTCCTTCAAATATTCTATGCCATATCAGGCATCATGAAATTTGTTACATCATGTAAATCGTGAAATATTTTTACAGTGAATTTGATAAATAGACATAAATTTGGGACACGATTAACAGGCACATTTTATTTTAGACATTACTTACATCTTTGTTATTAGTTTTCGGGATATTATGCCGTGTTGCGCTACCTCCTTCTTTAGCCAACGTTTCGGACAGCGTTACGTGTGATGTTTGCAGATGTTTCACACATCTGCCCTGATGATGGACACTGTAACGCTATTCGAAACGTTGGCTAAAGAAGGTAATATCCCAAAAACTAATTACAAAAATACTTTTGGCCGTGAAAACCTAAAATCGTATCATTACTTACATCAGTTAGATACCAAAGAATAACATTTATTTCATTAACGCATAATGGAAAAAAGCATGCGGTTAGCTATTTTATAAAAAAAATGATAATTTTGCTTCTTCTATTGACGCCGTGATTTTATTAATCTTTACATTTATTTATTTCAATTCAATTTATTCACTTTAAAAATATTACAAAATTAATATTTCAGTCATTTTAAGATTAGATAAAGAAAACAATAGCAATTCAAATCAATTCAATTGACAAGCAATCATTAAGCGCCTATCAATTGTGCAAAATCCAAAATACGCCCATCAGCAAAGAATAACAAACTGCAAATGAGGGAATGAAAACGTTAGGATTTGTATTGAGGGAGCGGACTCCGGATCGGCAAAGACGGGTAGTGAAATAAAATGCGTGCAGTCGATGTATTGAGTCGAAGTCTTTATTTGTTGCTACGAAGCAGATGGTAATAATAGTCAGATGGTGTAGATACGAGTAGTAGTGAGTGCAGACAGAAGTGGTGTTGGCAGTGATGCACGGAGGTAATGTTGATGATGAAGGTCGATGATGATGTAGTGGAGCAGACCAAGGCTCTGCATGTCACCAGCATGTTGCTCAGCACCGTGGTAGTGGAGAAAAATCATCGTCCAGGATGTTGCTCAACGCTTTGAGTCGCGGAGATGGACAGCGGTGAACCTTGTGAGGCGAAGTGTATCTCTGAGCTGTAGGTCCGCCGCAAACCATGTGAGCTGCGAGATAATGTTCCTCGAAGGTTATGGGCGCACCGGCTCAGGTTCCGGCAGTGAGTCGCCGGGAGGCTGGCCGGTTGGCGGTTGTCTGATGCACTGTAAACTGTATTACTGTATGTGTGACTTGAGGAGAAGTATGAGGCCTGCTGCCGACTTTTATACTATTGCCGCCGGGCAAGTAGTTTAGAGAACGGCGTGTGATATTCGACCGCCACGCCAAATTGAGGAAGTTCGCGAACACTCCCGCCGCTGTGCTAGAAATAGCTAGGTATTTGTTTCTCGCGTGTTCCTTAACCAGTGGCACTGCGATGGATTTTACAATAGGGCGGCCGTTGCGGCAGTTATGTACGTGGCGAAGATTTGTTCTGGTCGCCACAGTATTAAGAACAATTAAAAACTTTGAATCTTTACAAATCATTAAACCATTGTAATCGTCCCTGGTTAGAAGCCTAATAGAACATAACTCCAGAGTCTGGTCGCCCTTTTACAAAATTCATATTCATGCTATTGAAAGAATTCAAAGAATATTTCTACTTTTCGTAAGTTTTAAACTTAACATCCCTTTAGAGCACACAAATTACCCGATTAATGAATATTTTAGATGTTCCAACTTTAGAAAACGGACGAAAAATATACGACCAAACCTTTTTATTAAAATTATTAAACTCTTAATTCGACCGTTGTAAACTCCTGCAATTGATCATCTATATGTACCTACACGAACAACTAGACAAACATTAACATTTTATATACGTACATCTCATTCCAACCATGTTTTGCATTCTTCAATACAACGTTTACATAGTCTTGGTAACGAATACTTAAACAATATGGATGTATTTGACAATAATTTGAACTTAGTAAACTTCAAACGCCATATGTGCCAACTATGTATTTCTACCTATCGCATAAACTAATGCGGACAACAATTTTAAACAATACCTACTTTATGTCAACTCCAATATTTTATGGACTATATTTGGTTTCCTATATTTTATGTTACCGCTTATTATTTGTTATGTATTTTGTTAACGCTTATATTTTATGTAACCTATATTTTGTTTTTAACATATATTATGTCAGCTGTATTCTGTAAGCTCATTATTTTCATTGTAATGCATTCTATGTAAAATCCCTATGGGCGTTTAAATAAATAAAATAAAATAAATAAATATAAGCAGATTGATACTAACTTGGAAACTCGGTCACCAAGAAGTTTGAACAATAAGTATTTTACCCAATTGTTGCTGTCACTGTCGATCTAACTCCCCCTAATACTAAGAGAAAAGGACAACTGCACCACAGGCTGATAATACCTAAATAAAATCGTCACAGTAGTCGAGGTTTCGTATTCCCCATTTTTCTCTTCCAAAACCGACCGATTTTTTAAAATTCTTTTACTAACTACATTAAAAGAAAACAGTCTATGTCTGTACGTTTTTTTAAAATACATTATCTTGTTTGTATATTGAACGTCTGTTGATTAGAAGTAATTTATCAAAAAAAGGAAAACATGTCGACGCTCGTGGTTGATAAATATAAAATTAAAAAAATATTTATAGTAATGTCAAAATCCAGAGAGAAAATCTGGGAATATGCTTGTATGGACCAAATGCCGCCCAGTTTCCTCTTAATCACCACTTCATTTGACGCGTTGTCTTTTTCGATTTAATATGATAACCCATTATATACACATTATCTGTCTCTTCCTCTCTGTTTTTTTTCTTTGTGTGCCGTATCAGGTCCCCCCGACGTTGGCGATCACTCTTGAAAATGTCTCTCTGTCTTGCGCTGCCGGAATAGCTCCTCCACACTTCTAACGCCGATCCCCTCTCGTATATTACGCAGCCAAGACATTTGTCTCCTACCAGGCCCTTGGCGACCCTCTATCTTGCCTTTCAATATTAAATGGAACAAGTGATACTTCCCCCCTCGAAGTATATGACCCAGATATGAAATTTTCCTGATTTTTATTAATGTAAGCAGTTCTCTTCCTGCTCTAACCGGCCTAAGAATTTCTGTGTTGGTGATCATGTCGGTCCATGGGACCTTGAGCATTCTCCGGTGAAGCCACATTTAAAAAGCCTCTAACCTGTTCATGGTATTTACTTTCAAGGTCCATATTTCACATCCATACGGTAAGACCGACCACACATAACATTTTAGCATTTTCTGCCTTACTTTTAAGCTGATATTGTCATTGTAGAAGAGGGATTTCATTTCAATGAACGCAGTTCTTGCTGCTTTAATTCTGCATTTAACCTCTACATCTGGGTCAAGAGTCCTCTCTGTTACTACGTTCTATTTTAATTTCATGCTATCTCGCTGTTCCTTTATTATATTTTATATTTTTTATCACTCTATATGTACATATAAACGCAAACACGTGTTTTAATTTTATTAGTTTCATTGTACCCTGATCGTCCTTGTGATACTTTTAAACAAAATTCTTATTTTACGTAAAAAAAAAAAATTGTTTCCCGGTGAAGAGCTTGGGAATTGTATTTAAAAATGTACAAAAGTTTTATTTCTTCATTACCATTACAACATTTTTATTTAATTTCAGCTTACAACCCAATCGTCAATCATGCATGCGACCAAGGCAATCTAGGAATGATGCACTGATCTATGAAGAAATCAAATTCAACTCAGAACTCCAAGCTGCAGTAAACAGTTGATACAATTATCAACAACTCTCTTAACGATTAAAAAAATATTTTCGATTAGTTCTAAAACATGTTCAAAATTTAAAATCAGAAATTAATAAACCATTTATTTGTGCAATTTTTTTAATTTTATTTTTCGGTCTCCCTTAGTTTAAAATACACCCATTTTTCCTTGCGGTTAATCTGAAATTTTTTTTAATATTTTATATATTTGTGTTTGTAATACTCGAGATTTTCTTCGTGTAACCTATTATTTTTATTGTTTTAAATTATAATGTCACATTTAATACGAAATCTGATCGAAATAGTTGAATGCTTACCATCAAATTTGATTAAAAGACTATTTTAGCGAATGCTACTGAAAGGGACGTGTCCGCCACTCACACAGACTGTAGAATAGGGCGCCGGATATATAGCAACGGAGTCTATAGCAGCCGCTGGATCCCGTGAAATCAAAAATCAAATTTCAGTGATTTTCCGTCGAGAAATAGTCTAGTTTGCAGAGAGAAGGGTAGCCTTTCGCGTTCAGTACTAGAGTGCCTGGTTACCGGGGCCGCACCGCTATTCATTCTAAAATCCTCCTTAACCGAGTGGAGAATTCGGTGTGGCCCTATTCGTTCAATCGGATGTTTCGAGGGTACGCCACGATTCGCGTGACGGGCGTTACGACCACAGGAACTACCCATTCATCTGTGTTCTCTCTGCCGACCAAACCATCTCTTTCTAGCATGTTTATTAATTCAAATAATATAAAATACAAAAATTTTCTTAGGTCCCCGGCCCTACAATTTTCAGGGGATTTCAAATATACCAATGAAACTAAAATTTATACTATTTCTAATCAGCTAATTATGCAGAGCAATCAGCTAATAATCAGCTAATTATAGATCGGTCTACCTTCCATTATCATTTATTCAGCCAAATTATAGGCCGAACTCCTGTAAATTAAACGTAAACAATACATAAAACAATATTAAAATACATGCTGCCGACCAAATGTTTATCTCCATTCTGATTGGTCGGCAGAGTGGCCACCCGTGGCATGGTGCGGGTGGGCTCGGCGGCAGGGACAGTCTAGCGTGTATAGGTAGCCCGGCCGCTGCCGCTATGGGTACGATCAGGTACAAAGGTTTCGGTTTTCAGATTAACGGCGTTCAGTGCCCTGTTCCACCTAGACCGGGAGGGGAGATAGGTAAACCCTACGTCATCGACTACACGGATGAAACTACTTTTAAGTGATAATGGGCATTTAGAAAACCTTAAAAAAGCTGGTCTGCCGGTGCGCCTCTTGGCAGGAGCCGCGCAGTCATGGAAATAGTCAGCGATTTTTTTGGTCAAAATTACGTCATCGACTACACGAACGAGAATGGTCTCATATGATAAAGGTCAATTAGAAAATGAGAAAAAAGCAGGTCTGCTAACCGGCAGCCTGGTAAGTTCGGAGGCAGCCGGCGTCAAAGTGGGGAAAAAATTGGTCGATTTTACGTCATCGACTACACGAATGAAACCAATGAATAACTATAGTCCAGATCATTCCATATAAGAATTTCGTGGTCTGCCGACCAGCAGCCTGGCAATTTTTTGTGTACGATTTTTTTAAGTTTATTTTTATTTTTTTTAATTTTTCGTTTATCTTTATTATTATTTTTATTTCACTATAATTTAAAAAAACTTTGAATTCCATATTTAAAAAAATAAGCGAAAAATATAAAAAAAAATAATTTAAGATTTCCCGGTGTACCCATCCGTCAGGCGAGCCTTTAGACGCCAAACCACTTACGAAACCTGCCGCGGTGCCCCTCACCGCTGTCGCGTGTTAATATTTTTTTACAAATTTATTATAATAATAGTCCTTTTAAGATTGCCTAATAGTCCATAGTAGTTGGAAGTTCGAACAACCAACCCACCGTCGACGGAACGACGGAAATTTCCGAACCCCGTCCGTTTCATATCGGTTTCGCTTGCCCTGCTGCATCGATTACATCGAATACAAGATCGGAACTAACGAAAACATGTAGTCTAAATCATCTCATTTATGACTTCTTTCGTCTGCCGACTAGCAGCCTGGCAGTCTTTTGTGTACGATCTTTTAAAGTTTTAAATTTTTTTATAATTAAATTTTTTTTTTCAATATCTTTATTATTATTTTTATTTGAATATGGTTTTAAAAACTTAGAATACAAGATTTTAAATAAAATAAGTTGTAATCTTAAAAAAAGAAATTTTGAGTGTTCCGAGTGTACCCATCGGACGGGAGAGCCTTTCGACGCGAAACAACTTACTGGAAACTGGCCACGGAGTCCTTCGCCGCCAACGCGTGCCCATATTATTAAACAAATTTATCATAATAATAGTATTTTAATAGTCCACAGTTATAATAGTCCACAATTATAATAGTATTTTAATAGTCCACAGTGGTTGAAAGTTCGAAGAACCACCGCACCGTCGACATAAGACGGCGGCAAAAGACTCCGTGGCCAGTTTGACCAAAAAAATCGCTGACTATTTCCATGACTGCGCGGCTCCTGCCAAGAGGCGCACCGACAGACCAGCTTTTTTAAGGTTTTCTAAATGCCCATTATCACTTAAAAGTAGTCTCATCCATGTAGTCGATGACGTAGGGTTTACCTATCTCCCCTTCCGGTCTAACCGGCGGCAGTTGACGCAGAGATGTGGACAAACAGAACGCGGATAAAACTTGCGCTACCTGCGCGGTAGCCTGACAGCAGCTGTCAGTTTTTACGAAATGTCGAGTTCGTAGACGACGATTATTTACTCTTGGAGAATCCTTTCTTAAAATTAAGAAATAAAACAATGGTATTTGGTATAAATATGAAAAAAAAACTCAGGAGAACATGATAATATGTTAAGTACATGCCTGAAAGAAATTCACATGTGACATTTGAGGTTATTTCAAAATTTTATCTTTTTGATTTCATTCCATCACTTGTCAACAACATTTCTGGTGGTATGGAATGTATTTCTTTTATCCCAGATTGGCGATTGATTGAAAATACCGGCAATTAACAGGTCGCTCATTTTGATTCTGACCGGCGTCACCGGCGAGCAGGAATTAAGAATTCATTCCGGTAAAGCTTATCGGCGCCGCCTCGCGCGGACATAAATCTGAACCTGCCTTCACTATGTTCGGCCTAATACGTTGACATACAAACATTCTTGTCAGCACGCCTGCGCCAGTCGGCCGCCCATGCGCCGACTAATCAGAAAACCGAAACCCGCTTTGTACCTGATCGTACCCTATCATGCAACTAATGCCGGCTGAAGAGAGAGAGTGCCCGCCGTGCGACAGGAAATTAGAAAACGAGGATGCTAGCTAACACTCCTCGTCTTTTATTTCCCTGATAACACGTCTGTTACAGCTACTGCACTCCCTCGAGCTGTTGTGCTTCGAAATCATGTTAGGAACTCTCTAGAGAAGAAGGGAATAAGGAAGCGTAAACTCACAGAAGGCAGTAATGATGATGTCCACCTAAACATATGAGTATGATTCCACCATATGGAAGTCTAAATATTAGGCGTACATAGATTTAATAGAAAGTGTGCAGAATAAATTTTCTAAACATTCACTCAAGAAATACAATAAAACTTTAAATAATATGTTATCTTTACGAAAAAGACGCACATTGTCAGATTTAAAGTTTCTACAAAACTAGCATAATAATAAAATAGATAGTCCCGAATTGCTATGTGTCATTGATTTAATTAAATCTTCCTATGATGCGTACCAGGCACACTTCGCTTTTTCATATAGAATCCAATAACACTAATACAGCAACACACTCACCAATCTCTCGCGCAATCACATCTTATACACACTATGAAAAATTACAAAACGAATCCTTGCAAACATAAAAAACTAATTTACTAAATTTCTTGGCATGATTCAATTTATAATTTATTTTAAAACTTCTTATTAACACTTATCCTTTCATTAAACTATAATTACTATTCGTAAGCATGTAATTCTTGTTCTAAAAACACTTATTTTTTCCAAACTTTATGGCAATCCAATAGTTCAGGAAAAAATCTAAATCGGAAATTACGCCCTTTATGGTTTAAAAATACTTGAGAAAAAGCTTTTGGAAAGGTTGGAAAAGGTATTTGAGAATTTTTTTTTACAGGTTGATTTCGTAAAAGCTTGTAAAAATATTAATTCCTGTTTTACGCATTGTTTATTGTAAGAAAACTGAAATTTAAAATTGGTTTCACGAAACTAAGCGATGCGGAGTCACACGACTGTCTCCCGCGCCGGTTGGGGCGTGACTGATACGAAATAAGTGCGCCCAGTACATGGTTCTTGTGCCCATGCCATAAGGGTCACTTCAAGAATCCAAATTCGTAGAGTGCGGGCCGTATTGAATGATGTCAAAAATAACAAGGAGAAAATGCATATTTTATTGTATTTTGTGAAGTTCGGGCGTAAATATCATTTTTTTTTGCGATTATTATAAAAGAAACTAAATTTGCCACATTATACAATAAAACTAAATCCAAAAAGGGGTTTATAAATAGGAGAGTTTGGACTTGAAAGTTTTTTTATAGACCTTATACTTTATTTTTTATAGGCTTATTAAAAGGCTTCTAAAAAAATGACTGACATTTTTAAGGGCCAAGGTATGTTCTACACACAGTATTTAATTGAAGCATCTATAATACCTCAAAGCCATCAAATTTTTAAAACACAAACATGTGATTTTGTATGATTTTGCATTATTTAGTATGGCTTCATCTTAATTACTATTCGTGAGCAAGTAATTCTTGTTCTAAAAATATATCTCTTTATCTCCATACAGAAGTATCCTTTATATTACTCATTCACTCATTAGTTAAGTTTTAAGAACTGTTCAAATCCCAGACGAAATTATCTAATGATATTCTACGGACTCACGTAATAGGTAATATTAGCATTCGTCAAAACTTGTAAACTTATGAACTGTGTATGTCTTAATAAACAAATAAAATTCTACATTCTACATAAAACTTTCCAACTGTGAACAGATTGTGATAGGTATTATTAAACAAACAGTATAATTTTGATGATTTTAGTAACTCGTAAGTAATTTATCATTCGAATTCGAGAATACAACATAGATACTTAATCATGGATACTATTTCAACTTGATATTGATTCATTTAACGATTGGTGCAAAATTAACTACATGGAACTTAATGTTGATAAATTCAACATTTTGTCCTTTTATAGAACCAAAAAACCTATTCAGTTTGATTATAAACTAAATAGTGTTTGTCTATCTTCTATCACATCTATCAAGGACCGTAGGGTCACTCTAGACTGCAAACTTTCTTTTCGTAATCACATTAATAATATCGTAAATAAATCACTTAAACCACTCGGCTTCATTCATAGAATTACCTCTGACTTCAAACATATAAGTACACTTAAAACTCTTTACTGTTCACTGGTTCGCCCTCACCTTGAATACGCTAGTGTCATTTGGTCTCCTTTCTATGCTGTCTACATTTGTCACATCGAATCCGTACAACATCATTTACTAAGAGAAATTGCTTGGAGGTTGGGTCTTGAAAGAGGCAAGTACTCATACGATGAAATTGAACACATTTCTTCTTTAGAAAAACGTAGAAAGGACTCTGATCTGATTTGCATATTTAAAATTATCAACAGTATTACAGATACACCTGCGTTGTTACAACTCATCCAGTTTAACATCCCTTCCCGTAGACTTCGAAATAATGAATTGTTGTTCCTCAATCAACATTCTACTAATTATGGACACCATTCTCCCTTATCCAGAATGTCGAGACTTGTCAACGCAAGTCAAAGCATTGATTTTTTTGGTGTAAAACTAAATTACTTTCGGCAGTCGATACGCAATATTTAAATGCTTCTTCATGCTTTGACTTGTAGTGTCTCTATATGTACTTTTTACATTTTATATTGTCATTGCTATTAATTTATATGTGCTCTCCCTCCACCGTCATCTCTGTTTTTTTATTCGTGTTATTATTATGTATTTAATGGACTGTTGTCCGTAAATTAATAAATAAATATTTAAATAAATTAAAACATTCCTCGCTTGTTGAAGGTTGTCACTGCACTGGTTTGCAATTTAGAAAATACATACAAGGGCATTTAAGATTTAAGCTCTACCTATTTTAAATTATTTTCAGGAAATTCTTTATGTAGAAAATAAAAGCTCAACTTGTGATTTGAGACCTTATTTATCATTTCATTATACTCATTTTACTGTAAGTAAAATAAGTTTTCATGGACCAGCTTGATATTGGTGGATTATTATTATTTTAACTGAGAAGGATTTTCATTTTTTGTTTTTATTTATTTTTTGTTTGCTTCTTGTTGGAAATAATGGGAAAAGCAAACTTACGTTGATTACCTCATAACAAAATTTTTTTTTTTTTTCAATTTAACTATCAAAATAAATTTAAAGCTATTATTATGGGGAACCTTGGGATTTTCTCGAGAGCCCAGAGAATCTCTTAGTCCCGAAATAACAATAATGATTTCTACATGTTATGGAATCATAAATTGTTATTTTTTATTGTTATTAGAAATAAGAAATGATAATTAATACGTTAATGATACATACGGGATTTTTTTGTCATATTTTTCTTTTGTATGTTAAAACCTTTGGTTGGTTTCTTTGCTAATTGAAATTGTTTTTTTTTTGTTCGAACCAAAATCTATACTGGGCTGACACCTATGGATTTGTTTTGCAATTATATTGAAATATTTATTGATATTTTTATTTAATTCTGACACGAGTCTTGACTAGGAAGTTATTTTATTTTACATTAAGGCTCTGCAACCGGGCCCGAAAAGAAGAAGATGGAGAGATACGAAATTACGAATGTTAGAGGAGAGCGCTAACATTTACAGCGACAAAATCGATGCGAAAATTGCGAAAATGTTTAATAAAACACGACTCGTTTAAAATAGAGCAAAAATCTCGCGGGCATTATCTTAAACAGCATTTAAAGAAACACTGTGAATTTTTTCATACATATAACTTGTAAAATAACTGAAACAAACGTGTTAATAATAATTTTTTGAGCATACTTTGCGATTTTTTTCTATCGAGGGAATTTTATATAATTTGCGTTTCGGCGCGGGCAAAGTCTAGATATTTATCTTCAAGAATAACAAATATGTTTTAAGAGCTTTAAAACTTACCGTGTTTAAGGGAAATATGTAATAAATATCTTAATAAATAAATCTTGAAAGAGTCAGTTTATTTTTAGGTTAGTCAAGTAATGATTTTCTTACATATTAAGCATATTTATTGAGTGAATTTAATGATGTTTATTCTTTAAAATAAAATTATAACTTTTATATTATGGTAAACCAAGTTTTTGGAATGTTAGGTTAGGTTAGGTTAGGTTGGGTTGAAAATGGGGGCTGAAAATCTACATTTTGGAAGTTCAAAGAGAAGAGTCCAAAGAACAATATAAATCTATCTATGAAGAAATAAGATTTTGCAACTATTCAGGCGACACACACAGCTTCAGAAGAAATAATGGAACCATTGAATTTTGATTTTGGCATATTACAGTCTACAGCTTCAGAAGAAATAATGAGACAATTAGGACGAATTTCGGTGTTGGCATATTCCAGTCTACAGCTTCAGAAGAAATAATGTAACATTTGAGATGAATTTTGGAGTTGGGATATTCCAATCTACAGCCGCGAAAGAGGATTGTGTTGAAGTTCATCAGAAGGAATTACTTTACATTCTTACGTTGCAACCACTTCATGCTTGACGAGATGGACCATCATGTTTTCCAGTAATAGAAAACTCCAGTCAAATTTTTTAAAAATTTTTTTGTGAATGACCTTCTAACTTAAATTACTGCATTTTTATTTTTATTTTTAGAGTTAGTTTTAATAGTTAAAATAATTGTCAAAGTTTTAACTTTTCAAGATCCCCCTAAGACCACCGTATGTACGGGGAATCGTGTGACGTCATCACTCCTGAAAAATTACTATAGGATTGGGCAATCAGCTGATCAAGTGCCGCCATTTTGAATACCGTTATTCGAAGCATTCTCCCTAGAAGTAGCATTACTATTTTTTTGTGCGGTAGTTTTTCAATATTTTAAATAATAGAGATAAACTAATAGAGATACCTCTATTTTTGATACTGAATTATTTAGGCTTAAATATTGTTTCAATAAACACAACAACTAAATTTCTATAAACAGTTCAAAAACTTTTGCTAATACTGATGGCTTATGTCATACCTACATAATCAAAGATTTCAGTACAATGACTGGTGACGCGTGACGTCAGCACTAACCATTCAGTAATACCAACTTTACAGTGTGTTTTGACGAGAGGTTTAAAAATGCACTTTTTAATATTTTTTTAAGAACTCTACGTTTAATATTATAAAATAAAACCTATATATTCAGAATCAGCGTTTATTGGTCTATATGAACATATTTTTTTAAAGTCATAATATTTTTCACTGGAGTTCCTTATTGATGATGCCAGGAGGATCATTGAAAATTTCAGGTTTGAATTTGTTTCTTTGTGGAAGAGCAATGTAATAGTTTGAAATTATGATATTAAGTAAGCACCCAATCATTAGGTCGGTTGTTATACATTAATTCGAATTGATTTTTAATTCCTATTTGGAAAACCAAAATTAGCACAAAAGAAATTCTGCGTTCTTCTGTTACCCAAAACATATTTTCGGCAAGCTAATTTTTCAAACAGTTCCGAATAGAAAGTGAGGGAGACTGGATGTTTGTTTTGACGAGGAAGACATACAACGGTGGATTTCGGTCGTTCTCTAAGTTAATAAATCGTTTAATTTTGAGTTTCACATTAATATTGCATATTTGTAAAAAGCATTCACTTTGTGGCTCGCCATAATTTACAATAAAAACACATAAATTTGTTGTAGACTACTTTTATTTTATAACACTCTACCGGTTTCAGAAGCACCCTTCCTTCGTCAGGAGAATATTATAACTAAACTATGATACAGAATGTTGACAAATATGCAAATTTTAGGTGTTTGGGAGGTAAGCAAAGGGATGGAGGTTATTGCGGGATTTCTGGAAAGAACAGAGCGTTTAATTGGAAAAATATTTAGAATGGGACTGAAAGGTAAATTAATTTGGTTATTCACCAGATTTAAATGTCCGGGTTAAATTTTCCCCACAGGAAAAACTAAACCCTTTCACACACTTCCCCAAATGATCATCTAGTCAACCCACGCTATGCAATTGCACTATATAAGTATTATACATACAAGAACAACATGTCAACCTACTAGAGACCAAATGGGAATATAATTCACCGACTCCAGATATTTTCATATCAGAGGGTTCGGCTCTGTGGCATTTCTAATTGAACCTATAAATCCTACTGATCCCTCAATATAAATATTTAAAAAATCTTTTGTAATCCTACATGTATTTAAAATTACTGATTTTTGCATTTTTATATACAAATTCTTTGATAAATCTAATATGCTTAAATTTTGAATCAAATTCCTAGGTATTATGCCAGTGGCCGAAATAACAAATGGTAATATTTTTATAGTCCGAGAATGCCAAATTCTTTTAATCTCATTTCCTAAATCTGTAAATTTCAAAATACAAGCATTATTATTTAGGGATTTTCTGATTTCTAGTGCTTCTAAATTTTTTTTTTGCTTTTATTGTTACGGTGAAGAATTTTAACCCCTGTATCCTTATTAAAAGTGTGATCTGTGGAAATTAGGTGATCAGCAAACTCTGAAAAATTATTATTATTTAAGCATCTTAAATGTTCTGTGATTCTGATATTGATATTTCTAGTTGTCTTATCTATGTAGGACGAACTACAATCATTGCAAAATAGTTGGTAAATGCCTGAGTGGCTTAATTTATGATCTCTCTCTTTAGTGTTTTTTAGTAATTTACCTAAATTATTATCAGTGTAGAACGCGGGCTTAACCCGTTTAATCACAGGAGACCCAAGTTGTCCCAAAACATCATATGCCATTATAATAACAGGAGACCCAGATTGTCCCAGAGCGACCGTGCATTATTAAAAGTTAGATATCTCTCTTTCTGTAATGTGAATAGTTGTGATTTCTTTTATGTTAGAAACAGAAAGAAATAATGCTTCTCATTATCTTAGAATTATATGAGCTAGGTTGTTCAGATATTTTACAAACCTGATCAAAAGTGATGGTTTGATTTTGCACCTATTTGTGACGTAACCCACATTTAATTTTAAAATAAAATTGTATGAAAGTGATAAAAAGTGAGGTGACAGTTTTATAAAAAATTTTGTTTAGAAAAGGAATCTGAATTTAAAATTTGAAGTTTATTTTATTTTAATTACTTTAGTTCAAATATTCGCAGGTATGCATTTTTTAGCCAATTTACGTTTCCAATATTAAAATTTTAATATTTATAAACAAAAATGGTGATTTCTAATAAACATATCGGAAAGATTATTTTATCTTAATTTTAGAACAATTTTTATTTTTGCAAAAGCGTTAAAAAATAAATAAATAAGAACATTTAAAATGCATGGGAAGAACCAGGAATTTTGCGCGCAAACTTTGACAGGCAAAAGTTGACAGAAAATTATTTTATAATAATAATAATAGTAATTGGATGACTTCTATAGCGCCATTTTCGTGAGAAAATCACCTCAAGGGCGCCTAATTTTCTTATTATTCAAAGGGTTAATATGGGCAGGCAAGTTTTTTGTACTAAGTGAGGAAAAGTTGGTATAAAAAATTTAAAATTTGTATATCTGTCAACACTCTGTATCATAGTTTAGTTATAATATTCTCCTGTCGAAGGAAGGGTGCTTCTGAAACGGGTAGAGTGTTTATAAAATAAAAGTGGTCTACAACAAATTTATACGTGTTTTTATTGTACATTAATATTGATTTATCATTTAATATTCTGTTCAATTTCCTGAACTGGCGACCTGGCAATAATTTTCACAACTTGACGGTCTTTATTTAAAACATTTGATTTTATTTTAAACGTAACAACCTATCGATAGATTTCATTATTTCAAATAATTTTAACTATTTAGTTTCTTTTAGGCAACTTATTAACTTTTTAGGAAGTTTATCCTTTGGGAGTCGGTACGAGTGATGCTCAATATTTTTTTCAAGAAGGATTCTGGTTATGTTACTATATCTTTTCACTTGGGGTTTTTGTTTGAATGAATTTACCAATATTATTTGACAAAAAATAAACACCTTTAACTTCAAAGCTCCCGAATATGGCGGTCGTTTCATTTTTGGTGTAGGACGATTGGGATCAACAATTCCCTATTCTTCAAAAAAAAAATTTTTTTTCTTAGCTTATTCAAATGAGAATTGGATATTGTTTCGATCCTGTTCACCTTTTTAAAAATTCACTTCCTTGCCCTGATCTAGAACTGGGAACTTAAGATAACATATTTTGGTTGTCAACAAATATTCTCTTTGCTATCAATCCTTATCTAAAATTGCCTCCCCCCATGCTACATCTGTTTTCTTCTAAATCTGATCTCGACTCCAATTATCTAAAATAATTTTAAAATTTGCAAATTTAACTAAAATTAATATATCAATTCACTTTGCCACTCTACATAATTTGAAATGATGGCCTAAAACACCCTTAAAGGGTGAGTGGCAGAAATAATTTAAAATACTACGTGCAGTAGCAGTATCATCAGTAGCAGTATCATCAGAAGCAGTATCATCAGTAGCAGTATCATCAAAAGCAGTATCATCAGTAACAGTATCATCCAAAATTGTACATTATGTATGTTATTGCTATGTCAAAACTCTTTAAAAAAGCCCTTAGATTCATTTTTGCTGACGATACTGCACTTGTAGTATCAAAAGAAAATCCTATCATAGCTATTCTACTATTGCAAAGTGACTTTAAGGGGCAACTTAAATGGGCTCATGATGTTGGATTAATTATTACAAATGTTAAAAAAAATACAAATGTATGTATAAAAGATCACCGGGCCTGGGAATATGTAATATACCCAAAATAATTGCTCATAATTCTGAATGCATTCATAGAAAAATTGAAAATATTTGCAACTGTGAAACAATTGACTTTACTAACGAGAATACTTATGTGGGATTAATTGTAGACAATAAATTTAAATGGTATAAACAAGTGGCTATAATTGTAACCAGCTTCGATCTTTAGCAAGAAATTTTTATGAATTGAATTTGGTTTTGGCCCCATTGTACTCTTAAAATTATTTATTTTTCTATGGTCGAATCCATTCTTAGATATGGAATACGAACTTCGGGTCACACAAGAATATTTATATTAAATGTATTATACAAAATTTACAAATTGCAATAATAAAAAAAAAATGTACCACCAAATATATACAAACAAAGAAGTAATCAAAAACTATTATATGGTTCTGAGGGGCTACAGGTCTTCTTTGATACATTATTATAATGGATAATGAGGGAGAAAGCAAGTTCAAAAAGCAAATGGTGCATAATCATCATCAGTAGCTGTACCATCAGAAGCAGTATCATCAGTAGCAGTATCATAAGTAGCAGTATCATCAGAAGCAATATCATCAGTAGCAGTATCATCAGTAGCAGTATCATCAGTAGCAGTATCATCAGTAGCAGTATCATCAGTAGCAGTATTATCAGTAACAGTATCATCAGAAGCAGTATCATCTGTAGCAGTACCATCAGAAGCAGTATCATCACTAGCAGTATCATCAGTAGCAGTATCATCAGAAGCAATATCATCAGTAGCAGTATCATCGGGAATGGCAGAAACATTTGAAAAAAAACTCTAGCCGTAAAAAAAATAACATTTTACTTGACCAAAGAAATGATATTTTAGTTCTCGTTTTTTTATTAGGGATAAAATTCCTTTTAAATTAACGGTAAAAAAACAAAATCAGAATTTAAACAAACGCTTTATTTCAAAAATATTCATTTAGTGAACATCCTTTCAAAATATGTCATCAAAATTATTTTTAAAATTTTCTTTACTAGCTGCAATGCCGTTTTAAATATAGGGATAAATTAGATTTCTTCAGAGACCATATATATTGAAAACTTCCTGAAATCTGCTTCAATCATTATATACACTTGCCTTCGTAATATGGTTTATATTCTGGAATAAAAATAATTGTTAAATGAATCATTATTGAAAGAATATTACCAAATTACAAAATTACACAAAAATTAAAAAAAAACACAGAAAATCTAAGCAACGTTTGCGATCAGGTTAACTGGAAGAAATGGGATATAGGTACCTATAAGTTATTCCTTTTGTACTAAATGAAAATTTTGTACAATAAATGATTTTGATTTTGATTTTGATCATTACACATCGGTTCTGATGACGGACACTGCAATTTTCCCGAAATGTTGGCAAAAGAAAGATGTAGCGCATATCAAATTACTTTGCTTCTTCTTCTTTGTGTGCCCTATCAGGTCCCCCCGACGTTGGCGATCACTCTTGAAAATGCCTGTCTTGTGCTGCCCGGAATATCTCCTCCACACTTCTAATGCCGTTCCACTCTCGTATATTTCGCAGTCAAGACATTTGTCTCCTACCAGGCCCTCGGCGACCCTCTACATATCTTGCCTTGCAATATTAAATGGAGCAAGTGATACTTCTCCCCTCGACGTATATGACCCAGATATGAAATTTTCCTGATTTTTATTAATGTAAGCAGTTCTCTATCAACTCTAGCCCACCTGAAAACTTCTGTGTTGGAGATCATGTTAGTCCATGGGACCTTGAGCATTCTCCGGTGAAGCCACATTTCAAAAGCCTTTAACCTGTTCATGTATTTACTTCCAAGGTCCATATTTTACTTCCATACAGCAAGACCGACCACAGAGAACATTTTAGAATTCTCTGCCTTAGTTTTAAGCTGATATTGAAAAAGGGGGATTTCATTATTAGGATTACAAAGACGACATCTTTGTTTACACTACTTAATTACAATGGTGAAGTAATTAATAATTATTTTACGAATCCCTGAGTAAAAAATTGTAAACATTTTAACTACCCAATGTGTAAGAATGCAGGCGTTCAAAAGTGTATATAAATAAAGTCTAATTCATACAAAAACCATGTTCTCTTTATCAGAGTAAGTCGTATACTAAAGCTGAATATATTAGGTCCATACATATGAAATTGGCGTTTTGCCGTACTGGCAACTTTGATCTCAAATATCTTCTCTCTGGTTAGGAATTCCAAATTCAAATTTATACAGCTATTTACTCATGTATTTGTGTTTTGAAAATTAGAATTCATTTGTCTTTTTCTTAATTGTTTTTTTCTTTACGCGTTAGAACACACTGCAAAACAGACGGCTACCAAATTAGAGGAGCTTCAATTGGAATGTCTAAGACATCCACCGTACTCTCCGGACCTTGCCCCAACAGATTACAATTTTTTTCGAAATTTGGATAACTTCTTGCAAGGGAAAAAATTCAACTCCGATGGGGCAGTCCAAACCACCTTCAAAGATTTTATTGATTCCCGTCCGAATGTTTTTTTTTTTAGTAAAGGGATCGATGAACTATCTACATATGAGATGGCAAACGTGCATAGAAATGCAATGGTACATACTTTGATTAAATAAATATATTGTATTAAAAAAATCGACTTTATGTTCCTCCCATACAAAACGCCAATTTCATATGTAAGGACCTAATAGATTAACATTTGAAGAGGGGTGTAAGGGCGGGTGCGGGAAGGGCAGGCTGAAATTTTGATTTGGGAGGCGATTCTGGGGACCGCCTCCCTGGCAATTTTTAGTTACAAATCAAAGTATTTACGAAAGTTTTTGCAAAAAGAAAGCGTAAACAAAGAGCGCAAACTACGCACTCGGGGATATAAAGAAATCTGATAATGGTGGTTTCCGATTAGAGAAATACCATTATTAATTTTCTACAAATAAACGGTTCGGAATATACTCGTAATAATTGATAGAAAAATGCCAAACTCGGACTATTTAAAATGACCTGAATAAACTTCCGACAGTAAAGAAAATTCAAATTACATACGCCTACCTGTTGATAAGTATAGATGGGACACATCGGCGGTAAAGGTGCCGCAGAGTAATCGCAGAGAGCGCATCCTGGCAAATGAAAACAGTGTCGTTCTCATAGGAATGTTTTGACTACTGTAATTTTACTTTCGATGGAAAAATGATTTCGAATTTCCGAAAAAATATGAATTAAATAAATAATTATTATTATTTCTGAAATATTATGCCTGGTCTAGCGGTAAAGCTCTTGACTCGCAATCCGAAGGTGGCGGGATCGAATCCCGGCCTGGGCAAATAAATTGTATTTGAATAATTTGTGGTATTTCACAATAAATTCATTTAAAATATTATATAGAATTTCTGCGGCACGTTCCAGAATGGAAGATACTTTCAGTATCGCCGTGGTGTAAGATCGACATTCAGAATTGAAACGAAGCTTGAAATGGCGTTAGCCGTGTTTGCTAACCAGATCTGAATAGCCAGGTACTTCCCCACCTTCCTCTTCCCCATTTCCATACCCTCCCTACCTCCAGCCTTACAACATACCCCAATTGGGGATGCCATAATCACACTGGCTCCCGACGGGAACAACTGAAACTCTTGTGAGTTTCAGTTTCTCCCGTAAATATATGTATATATATATATATATATATATGAATCAATGTTTCCATGTATATATGTGAGTTGTCCATGTATTTCATTAATAAGCATAGGAAATGTTTGAAACTTTCAATACAATTTCTCTTCACCCTGTCGAAGGTTTCTGGATTATTACAACCACAAGACAATACATCTAAAAAGATTTTTAATCATTTCAAAAAATCTTATGAATCTGTCAAAAATGTCACAATTTGAGAATGACATTTTGCAAACCACCGCAAAATTGTTCGGTCGAAATTCAACTTTCAAATAAACTCTTTAAATCATTGAATTTTATCGAAGTACTCAACTATGGTACTAACCAAAACCGAATACTTTGAATCTAATTTAAAAAAATTATTTATTCTAAATAGGTACTACATTTTGATTGATTGTTCTTATAAAAAACAAAAATGAGTATTTATACTACATTAAAAATGAAAACTTGTAAAAAAAGTTTGTAATAGGTGGCAGGCGAACTGTTTAAAAATCTGAATGTACCGGGACTGAATGTATTTGAGGGTACGCGTGAAAGGTGGGTAGGATGGCGGGGAAGGTGGAGTGGAAAGGGTACATGGGAGGGGGAGGGGAGGCGGAAAGGGAAAGGGAAGAATAGCAAAAGACATGCAGGGAGAAATAATTTATTTATTAATGGCCGTGCAACGCACGCCGGGAACTCGTTCGTAATCACTAAAATAAAATGCAATTTTAACGCATTATCCTGCCAGCTGAAGTTTGCGTCCACTGGGTTGGCCTGTTAGGTGAGTCTCGCTACACCCCCGTTACGATATCCCGTGAATCACACTTTTAACCACTGGAGCGCTTTTTGCCACAATATGGCAGTATTTAAAATACCTGGCAGTGCCTTACTGCCAATTTTTTGCAAATTTTCCTTAGATACATTAAACATGTTTTTGTAATATTTCTAAACACGCCCGCGGTTTAATTTTGACGTTTTTAGCAGGTGAAAGATGCTACTTATATTCATATTCATCAGATGGCAGTGTACTCAAGGCTTATACGAATTATCTCATTTTTCAAAATTGTAATAAGTAGATGTGTTTAAAACGATCAACTGTCAAAATGCCTCCTTGTAAAATGCAGTTTTTATCGCGTTTACGTTGTAAGGTTTCATCCGCCGTCAGTTCCCCAGCAAATCACGTAGCGAAAGCGTGTTCACCCACGGATGGATACCCCGCCGCGCTCCGTACCTCAAGACCGTCGGAGGAAGCAGAACAACAAACCCTTCATACCCTTCCCTACATCAAGACCGCGGCTGGGATCGCGGCTCATACAAATCACGCAGAGATCGAATGTCACCCCCTCTCCGCGAGCAGAGATCGAATGTCACCCCCTCTACGCAGAGATCGAATGTCACCCTCTCATCCGCCGTTAGTTCCCCAGCAAATCACGTAGCAAAAGCGTGTTCACCCACGGCAGGATACCCCGCCGCGCTCCGTACCTCAAGACTGTCGGAGGAAGCAGAACAACAAACCCTTCATACCCTTCCCTACCTCAAGACCGCGGCTGGGATCGCGGCTCGTGCAAATCACGCAGAGATCGAATGTCCAATAAATGAAACCCAATACAAAGGCAATAGAGCACAGGACCCCGGAGGAGCCACACACGCTGTCGGTCATTACCGCGATCGGCAAGAATCGCGGGAATAAATATGTGAAAGTCGTAATAAAGTACCGGGGGTCGGAGACAATAGCCAGCTCATTTCAAATGTAACTCAAGTAAATAGTCACAACTCCGCATTTTAAACATGTTAACTAAAAATAACCCACAGAGACTTACAACAATCGAGATTAAAAAACCTATCCATAACCCCAGTGACCGCGATACTAAATTTGAACAGTACACGGACGTGACGCTCCATGGCCACGGAAAAGACTCTAACGCCGACACTAATACTTACTCATTAATACGATCTAGAAGCTTCACACCGACGTCGCGTTTAACCAAGCGAAACCACCGATCGTTCAAGCCGGAGGATCTGGTCCCGGTCTTGAACACCGCGACTTCACCACCACGCCAGCTCCGAGGACGCCTGGAAACCCGGACCCACCTTCACGCTATCCTCGTTCCGATACCTGGACCCCCGTCTGCAGGCATCGGCCTCTTCTCATCGGACACCCACGTAATGCCGATGGAATTACGGAACAAAACCTACACCAATACGTATGATTACCACCTTTAATATTAATGATTAGAATTCTCGAGCCAATTTAGGTAGGAACACTCCCTTATGTACCATGTCATGATCTTTCTCAATACATACTTTATGTGATAACTATTTCCTGTTTGATTTAACATCCACCTTTCCCGTTCAATGATATTGGGTCAGACCCGCCCCCTGAAGATCTGAGCTAAGCCGAGGGCACGAGGCATTATGAACGTAAAGGTAATTGTCGCTCTAGCCACCTGTAGAATCTCTCGTATTTAAAACATTACACTGGCGACCAACAAAAAAAAACTGAAAATATCATTGAAACGGGGATGGTTTTTGTTCTAACAATAAAATGTATGTAATAGTGTAATTATTGGTATTACCAGCCACCGGTAATCATATAGTGTATCAAACCCTCGTAATATTGTTAAAGTTAATTAGAGTAAATAACCTAGAAATAGCGGCGGAAGTCGCCGACGGCAAAGTTGATACCTATCAATTCGCGATCCGATTCAATAAATATCGTTTCATCATACCTTTTCATAGTTATTCATCAATATTACTTATTCAAAACTGGATAAATGTTACACCTTTTCGTGTCTATTCATTAATCAATTATCTTAGATTGGTAATTAAAAAAAAATAAAAAAAAAACGGCCGAGGCACTTCAGAGAACGTCAACGTCAAAAAATGAGTACATTTTATAAAATGTCAGCTTGTTTGTATAAAAACCTTTTACTTTGCGTAAAGTTTTTATTTTTCTCAGCCTTGCTCGATAATTATTTATCAGATCGAGGATTCTAATCTTTTATTTTACAGTTAATGTAATATCATGTCCGTCTCAGAAAGAAGGAACTGTTAGTCGACCGTCTGATGTTAAAAGCCACCTAATTTATTACGATTTATGAGTGATTGACAGGTACATATTTTAAAGCCAGTAATATATATTTTTGTTTGGGTATTTAAAGAGTAAATATGAGCATCATGCTTAATTTGAATATAACATTGTTTCGTGGTATAATATATCATTTCACAACATCGATTCCTTTCTAAATTCACTCCACTCTATCATTAACAACACAGATAACCCAGAACATCAAATAATCATTGGAGACTTAAATATTAATACCATTCTTGACAATCATCGCCAATCCGATGATTATTTATGTTTTCTCACCGAAAACGCTTTTACTCCGATAATTGATACCCCAACTCGAGTACAAGGTACATGTAAATCCTGCTTGGATCACATCAATGTTAAAAACATTGATTTTACGGACTCGTTTGTTATACACACAACAATTTCAGATCATTACACCACAGCGCTCGGCCTAAGAAATAAGCCTTCCTCTCCTTCTAAAAATAAATATATTTCTAAAATAAATTACAACGCACTGGTTGAGGAGCTGTCTACAGAAAAATGGCAAAACGTAATAGATCAGACTGACACTGACCAAGCAATGCAGCAATTTATCACAAAATTACAATACTACATATCTAATCACACTGTCAACAAAGTTATACCGAACAAACAATTTAAACTCATGCCATGGATCACCCCTGGTCTAGTCAAATCCATCCACAGACGTAATCAACTTCACAAAAATGCTTAAAGACAATCAGATAATATTCTAGTTCAAGAACAATATAAGAAATATAGAAACTTATGTAAAAAACTAATTAATTCCACTAAAGAAAATTTCTACAAAAAATATATATACGAAAACACCATATCTCCAAAACATTTCTGGGAAATATTTCGTAAAATTACCAAAACAAAAAACAGCAAATCGTCCTTCATACAATCATTGGATATTAAAAATACAAGTACTACTAATCCCAAATTGATGGCTAATTTTGCTAATAACTATTTCACTTCAGTAGGAGCCTCTCTCGCAAATAAAATCCTTGAAAAATGTCAGAAAACTGAATCTGAACTAGCCAACATACCTACAAATGTTCTTAATCATAAAACAGACGAGATTCAAACAACGACCAATGAAGTCATGAAAATGATAGATGAGCTTAAGTCATCTAATGCCTGTGGGCCAGACAAAATTTCCTCAAATCTGCTGAAAGTATTAAAACCACTCATAGCGAATCCTATTGCATACATTTGTAATCTTAGTTTCAAGACAGGAATATTCCCAAACCACCTAAAACAATCAGCTGTTATATTGATTCACAAAAATGGAATCAAATCGGATATACATAATTATCGGCCAATATCTCTGCTCAACTCGTTCTCAAAAATTATCGAGAAAATTGTAAAAAATCGTCTCACCCTCTACCTAGAAACCCATAAAATCTTATCTAACAACCAATTCGGCTTTCGACCAGGTCTAGGAACAGAAAATGCAATTGCTAAACTGGCAGATATTATTTCCAAAAATATTGACCGGGGAAATAAGTCTATTGCTCTCTTCTTGGATCTTGCCAAAGCTTTTGATACCATTTCGCATAAAATACTTCTAAAAAAACTAAAGGCTATAGGTATTCAGGGACAGCTACACAAATGGATGGGTAGTTACTTAGCTAACAGATACCAAAAAGTTAAAATTAACGATACTATTAGTGATCCGGCCCTTGTAGAATTTGGTGTACCCCAAGGGAGTACCTTAGGACCTATTTTGTTCAGTATTTATATAAATGACTTGTGTAACAGCAATTTTTCCAATCACATTATAACGTTTGCAGATGATACTGTCTTAATATTTTAAGGAAGAACATGGAACGATGTACACTGCAAAGCAGAGGATGGAATAAAACAGCTAAAACTTTGGCTAGACTGTAATCTGTTAACACTCAATTCTGAAAAAACAAAATTTATACGATTTAGTGCGACAGAAGCCGGCCAACCCAAGGAAGCATATAATATTTTCGTTCATAAATGCACTGACTCAACTACCTGCAATTGTTATAAATTAGAATGCGTGGACAGTATAAAATACCTTGGTGTTATATTAGACAAATATCTTAGATGGGACGGTCACGTGGATCTAGTCACCACAAAGGTTAGAAAGCTCACGTACATGTTTATGACAATCAGAAACATCTTACGTAAAAAAGAATTGAAACTCATTTATGATGCTATGTGTGGGTCACTTTTAGACTATGCATCCTTAGGTTGGGGTGGATGTGCAAAAACTGTTTTGGACAAATTAGCAAAAGCTCAAAAATCCCTACTAAGGGTAATCCTCAAAAAACCATTTAGATATCATAGTGATGCACTATTTCAAGACTTACAAGTTCTAGATGTTAGACAACTGTACACTGTACATGAGAAAATTAATTTTAAACACCCATAAACAACGCCACCTCTACCCATCTATTAACCACTCTCACGACACCCGACACTCACGGAGAAATCCAATTGTAACTTCCACAACCAAAACATCTCTCGCCCAAAGACACTTCTCTTTCTTAGGTCCAAACCTATACAACTTCATGCCTGATGCTTGGAAAAAGGAAAGCATAGGTGTTCTTCGTAAATTGACCACTACATGGTTTCAACAATTAGGGAGAAAGGAGAGTGAACTTTTACTACACAAAAAATGAAATCAAACACAAACTAAAAACAACAACAAAAATTCCAACAAAAATTCTCAAAAGATACCATTATTTTCTAACCTATATTATTATGTGTATGTATGTACCTCCCTATTACTTGTAAAATTAGAAAATTAGAAAGCTAACCAAGCAGCTGTTAATCTTATGTTTTAATTGACTATTTTTTTTTTATTCTTTATATCTCTTCTCTTTTTTATTAAAATTTATACATTTATACGTGGGCTTATCAATAAGCAATGTAAACACCGGTTATAAGTATATATATATATACCTATTGTTTTAATAACTATGCTAAACAAATAACAGTTACTAGGTTTTAAACTTTTTTTATTATATTTTATATTATTTCTGTTCTTTTTATTTTCTCTTTTTATTTGATCAATTTTCTTTCTTTTTTGTACAAATCATGTTCCATTTGTTTATACCCATATTAATTTGACTGTCCTAAAACGGGAATACTCCTAGTTGGGCAGTCAAAAAAAAATTAATGAATTATGTATATACATGTATAATCTTGTACTAAATAAACAAATAAAATAAAAATAAAAAAAAATAAAAATAAAAATTCCCGAAGTTTTCTTACCTTTTTATAATTATTATCGAGCATTATGCTTCATAATACCTGGTATTTCATGTCATATGTAAAAACAGTAGGTATATCGCTGTCAAACTAAATTATCAAAGAAATTAAATTAAATTCATTAATTATCTAATAAATTAATAAATTAACATTATTCATTAAAAAATAAATAGGCTCACAATTGAGATTTCGAATATAGAAAGAAGCAAGATAGCTAAGTAAATTCATACCTACCAGTCCGCCCGCATTATAGCGAACATCGCAATCGCGACCTTTAATAAAGTAATTAACTAATAATAATTATGAAAGATTAAAATCAGAACTCCTTTAAGGTTATTTTCTTACCGCAGATTTAGTCTTCACACCTTTTACCGCGAATTAAGTTAATTCAAATATGTACCTATATCATTCTATTTTTTTACGGAAGTGTCTTTTTATTAATATCAAGTCATTTTCACAGTACAAGCAGCGGATAGAACACCTTGTTTGTACCATGTTATTTTTATTCTTTTACGGAAGTATTTTTTTAATGGTGTCAATTCTTACCGATCATAACACATGCTGTTAATGACAGCACGTTTCCTTGTCACGCAGTGTCATGGAAGTGCACGTCCTGGCGCAGCAAAACAAGCAAACGTTAGTTATCGTAAGATTACATTATGTAGGTACCTACGTTCGCCCCGCTACCTGGCGATAAGGATTCAATCGCAAGCGATTACCGAAACGTGCGTGTATTAGTATGTCATTCCTTTTTTCTTTCTATTTTCTCTGCCCATATACGTCATTTATTAACTTACGAATCATCTTTAACAATCCAAGTTTATAATGGTTTACATGTCTATCCATAGTTAATCGGAAAATAAAGAATAAATAATTGTCATAATGTAAATAACCCTTAAAAAACATGTTGGCGCCCTCCTTTTCATCTTTCTCTTCCTTATATCATACTAATTCACCTCGTATTTAACATTATTTTTATATAATGACATATCACCAAAAGTGATAAACTGGACGCGTCACGAAGGAGAATTTGCATACACAGGCTTTTATTTGCATACATTTTTTCATCCTAGGTTCTACAATGTCAGATTTGTCCAGACAAGCCTGTGTTTTGCTCATAAAAATCTACGTCATTTTTGTTAGGGAAACCTAATATATTTGTGGACTTGGCTTAGCTACCCTCGTCGTACAATTTTTTTTTTTCTCACGGTACGGATGAAATGCGTTATTATTACGTATAGGTATTGAAGATTCGTCCATAAGGACAGATTCTTGTATTGTTTGCCTAAATGATAACAGAAAGATTAAGATGTTCTTGGGTAACCCCATATCTGCCAGAGACAGTTCTCTCTGAATATGTTACAATTTTGTGTTACTTTTACACTTAATTAATTGGAAGTAATTCACCTGTCAGGTGTTGTTATTATGTTTATCACGTTGTTTGCGTGAGATCGTGTGAAACGATAATATTAATTATGTAATTGTGTCTGTGTGACCTTTTATCACGTTGTTATCGTAAAGCAACCAATATGATAATGTCAATTCATTGAAATTGATAATTATATAGTTGTATCTGTGTGTTGTTTATCACGTTGTTTGCGTGAGATCGTGTGAAACGATAATATTAATTATGTAATTGTGTCTGTGTGACCTTTTATCACGTTGTTATCGTGAGAGCAAGCAATATGATAATATCAATTCGGGAGAGTTGATGATTAATTATGTATTTGTGTCTGTATGATTTTGATAACGTCTGCTGACGTGAGATCGCCTGAAGCGATAATATCAATTTATTAAAATTGGTAGCTATTTATTGATGTCTCTGTTAACCTTATCGCGTCTGTTGATGTGAAATCGTCTGAAACGACAATGTCAATTCATTAAAAGTTGATAATTATGTGTTTCAAAATTTCAGTTCTTTAAAAAAAAAAAAAATAATAATAAATTTTTCGAAATAATTTTCAAAAAATAATTTCAGTTTTTTTTAAGAAATTTTTTTTTCTTTCAATTACATCATACATTTTTTTTCCTTCTTCGTCTTACCGTTTTTGGTTCTTGTTAGGTAGACAAGTCGTCCAAATGACCTGTACCCAATGTTCAGGGATCAGCAATCGCTTTCATTAGCAACGAGTTTGTTTGCTCATAGTTATTTTCAATACAAGTGGAAAAACTCAGCAATGGCGAGTAATTTTTGTAACAATTTATAAACATTAGTTTATATAATTAAAGTTAATTTTTACCTTTGTTGGTTCCATTATGAAGATAGCTCATGCTGCCCAACGTATTTAATTCATTCTTACAATGTTTTCTAGACTTTGGTCCGATCAACATAGAGCAATAATACATTCTTAAGTTTTATTAGTTTCCTTTCATGTAATGTTGTCTTACAAAAATGATAATATGTATACAAATGCACACCTATGATGATTTTAGATTAATACCACCTACCATGTCATACTTAATAAGGAATAGATGAAACTTGCTAAAACCATTATTGGTTCATTAACCGTCCTTTATATAATACTTCAGCACAATTTGTAAAGAGGTCCCTTTTCTTGTATAACTTCTATTTTCTAATAGTTTTTCAGATCTTGCCATATAACAATTTATATATGTAATTTTCTCAACTTTCAAAAAAAAAAAGTTTTTTTAACTTTCTACTAGCTTCCAGCGAATTCCCTGTCACACCTTTTCTGGGTGGCTTTCTTACAACTTTCCCACCAGCCTTGTATAAATGACCTTTTTAGTTTTCATATTTATTTTTCAAGTTCAAAATTTTTTTTCCTCTTGTCTTTCTCATCAATCACCAAGGGACACTCGCACCTCTACAATTGCACTCCATAAAATGTTATTTATAAGTTAACTATAAGTAGCATTTAAGTTCTTCTATTGATTTATGTGGTTATCAGTTAGGTTTTTGTTAATTGGTTATTTAATTGGCTCTTAGGCAGATAACTTCTGATCACAGCTTAGGCATTGGCTCATAGGTAGGTGATGTTTTTTTTTCTTTTTTTTTGGTTTTCTTTTTGCTTCGCCTGAAAAAGGGGGATGGTGTAAGGTTTCATCCGCCGTCAGTTCCCCAGCAAATCACGTAGCAAAAGCGTGTTCACCCACGGCAGGATACCCCGCCGCGCTCCGTACCTCAAGACTGTCGGAGGAAGCAGAACAACAAACCCTTCATACCCTTCCCTACCTCAAGACCGCGGCTGGGATCGCGGCTCGTGCAAATCACGCAGAGATCGAATGTCACCCCCTCTCCGCGAGCCCAGAATATATACTAGTGAAACCTAATACAAAGGCAGTAGAGCACAGGACCCCGGAGGAGCCACACACGCTGTCGGTCATTACCGTGATCGGCAAGAATCGCGGGAATAAATATGTGAAAGTCGTATTAAAGTACCGGGGGTCGGAGACAATAGCCAGCTCATTTCAAATGTAACTCAAGTAAATAGTCACAACTCCGCATTTTAAACATGTTAACTAAAAATAACCCACACAGACTTACAACAATCGAGATAAAAAAACCTATCCATAATCCCAGTGACCGCGATACTAAATTCTAACAGTGCACGGACGTGACGCTCCATGGCCACGGAAAAGACTCTAACGCCGACACTAATACCTACTCATTAATACGATCTAGAAGCTTCACAACGACGTCGCGTTTAACCAAGCGAAACCACCGATCGTTCAAGTCGGAGGATCTGGTCCCGGTCTTGAACACCGCGACTTCACCACCACGCCAGCTCCGAGGACGCCTGGAAACCCGGACCCACCTTCACGCTATCCTCGTTCCGATACCTGGACCCCCGTCTGCAGGTAGCGGCCTCTCCTCATCGGACACCCACGTAACGCCGAAGGAATTACGGAACTAAACCTATACCAATACGTATGATTACCACCTTTAATATTAATGATTAGAATTCTCGAGCCAATTTAGGTAGGAACACTCCCTTATGTACCATGTCATGATCTTTCTCAATACATACTTTATGTGATAACTATTTCCTGTTTGATTTAACATCCACCTTTCCCGTTCAATGATATTGGGTCAGACCCGCCCCCTGAAGATCTGAGCTAAGCCGAGGGCACGAGGCATTAGGAGCGTAAAGGTAATTGTCGCTCTAGCCACGTGTAGAATCTCTCATATTTAAAACATTACAACGTGGATTTTTTAAACATGTTTGTATTCCTGTGCAATAATGATTGAATTAGTACTGCATTCAACATGTTTTAGTCTTTAAAATTCAGTGTATATTCGAAAAACAATTTTTGTGATTATGTTTGCGTATTCTTTGTCCATCGGACAGTGATTTCCAATGCAGTATTTTCAATAAATAAACCAATAATCAAGTTAATTGGTATTGTGGATTTAAGATAGTTAATGCATCAGTTTGAGTTGCCTCAGTTATTTTTGGTTAGTACCTTATGTATTCCATGTTAGTACATTTTAAAGTGTCACCATTTTTCGACCATATTTGTGTCAAAAGTTTGTTCAAAGGGAACGTTAAACACATCACAACTTATCAAAATTCAGTTTTGTTATATGTATTCGTATTTGTAGATTGTGATAATCAAATACACCATTTAAAAGAAACTTCATAAAAAATATTTAGCGTGAACGCAAAATTGAACATCGAGAACAACGAGACTTTATAGTTAGAAAATCTTGAGAATATTTCTGTTTCAAATGTTTACGATTCTACAATATTTTTTATAAGTCCTACGAATATGTAAAAATCGACAAAAGACAGGTGAATTCATTTGCTATATAGAACTATAATCAGTTTGTATGTCTATGTGGGTGGAAAATATTCAAAACGTCACCAAAAATTTTCAAGCAATCAGAGAAAAAAGTTTCAATTTCAGCTGTCGCTCTAGTGGTTAACTAAAGAACTTCGTAAAAGAACACCCCTTCTTTGTCTTACCATTTTTACCCTGAGAACAGGCGCTACGATCGGCCATACACTTGTTACGGAAGGGCTGCCAGATCCCGTTTCCTGTATAGGCGCAAATTGGGGAGCGTCCGGTAGGCTTGCAAGTAGGTGGACATTGGAGATTTGGTAGATTCGCAGCCGAGGTCTCCAGGGACATCAGAGTCACCAGCACGCCAACTGTATTATTGTTTCATGTTCATTACTTAAAATGAAAGAAATAAAAATAGATGTCTGTATTATATTAGTGTGGTCCATACGGTCATCTATAGACAACATTTCAATAAACATTTGACACATGCGACCGGTTAGTGGCTGAGTAGGCATCGCCGTCGTTTGGGTCCATCACGACACAAGCAACATTTTCCGCTTAATGTGGTGGTAGTAGGAGATTTTCAATCATTGTTGGGTAATTCGTAACCCGGGATTGTTTGTCTTTCGTTTAAAAATTAATAATTAAATTAATAAATTTAAATACGTGACAAGATTTACAGAAAACTTACAACCACAAGCAAAGAAAACAATATCTTAAAATGACCTCAATACATGGCATTAGTATATGACGACCAACCAGGTATCATTTTATTTTATTTCATATCCGATTTAAACAAACAACTTTCTAAAAAAATAAAAATCGTACCAGCCAAAGATCGTGAGTATACTGTACCTACCGCACTGCAAAACTAGGTTGTTCCAAAGGCAATATTAGCTATATATAAATTTGATTTTTCATTTAGCTTTTCAGAAATTTATAATTTATTATGAACAACTTTTAAAGAGACCATTTTCAATGTCATGAAAAATATACCAAAACTTGGCTAAAAACACTGAAACAATTTTTTTTATATGTTTTAATTTAATAATAATAATAATAATAAGCTTTAGTTTTAACAAAGTCATTATATATGCCTATCATTAGACAGCTTTTAGATTAGATATACAATATTGTTGGCTATTTTTTTTTCTGTCTTTTAATTGCACTTGTAACGTTAATTCTTCTAAAACTTTGTTTCTTATAATAAGAGGGCAAACTGTTATTACTCTTATGTTGTAGTTTTTAATTGCATTTATTCAGTTACTCTTTATTATTCTTATTAATTTACATGTACTTAAATATATTAATTTATATATACTTAAAATTTCACTTTAACCATAGAAATAAAAAATCAATATTATACCCATGCACAGGTATTGCCTTTGCGGGATTTTTTTTTCATCGATTTATTGTATTAAGCTTTTTATATGCTTTTCATTATTTTTTTTAGTATGTATTGTATCAAAAATTTTCAATAAAAATAAATAAATCAACACTCACATTCCTTTTTAAGAAACTTCAGAACACCTTAAACGAATTCTTTACTTTAAATAAATATATCTTGTTCCGTCTATTCTTGTGTGAATATGCGTGCCACGTACATGCCTACTTAAACTAAACTAAATTATTGTAGTGTATGTAAATGTAGGTGTGTTCGGATATCACGCCACTCGGAAACGTTCGAGTTTCCGAAGATTGACGAGCGGGCTAGTACAAGAGAACAGCTGACGGGTCCCGCCGCTCTCAGATCCATTACAGAAGTTTTGTTTTTTGAAGAGTTTTATTAAATGTACATTTGTTACTTAAATTTAATTTTTCCGCGACCGGTTTCGATACAACCGGATCATTCACGAGCAGAATTAAAACTAACTTAAAAATTAAATGCAAGTACCAAAGATTAATTAGGTGGGAGTAGCTGACATGGATCAAGCCCTCTTCAAATGCTCTGAATCCATTAAACACAAATCTAGTGAAATAATCCAGAAAAGCCTTAAAAATAATTACATTAATAACCACAAAAATATTGAAAAACTAACCTTAAACAGTATCAAAAAAACCATAAAAGAAAATAATCTAACTATAACAAAAGCTGACAAAGGCAACACCATAGTGATTTTAAAGAAAACAGACTATATTAAAAAAGTTGAAGATTTTTTTAAAGAGTGATAACTTTACAACCCTTCTAAAAGACCCCACAAAGAAGTTTCAAGAAGACGTCAAGGAGACAATCAAGAGCTGTCCTTTAATTTGCGGAAAACCTAAATAAAACACTCTAGTATTGACCAATCCTCAGCCACCTAAACTGTATGGTTTGGCGAAAATTCATAAACAAGATATACCTATCAGACCTGTTGTTCCTGCTTATTCTAGCCCCAATTATAATATATGTTCTAAATTTGTATCTTTGTTCAAATTCAATAAATTATTCACATCACATCGCTCAATTAAAAACAGTTTGGAGTTAATCGATAAAATCAAAGATTTAGATATTCCTAGCAACAGTAAATTAGTTTCATTTGACGTTGTCAATCTGTTTCCAGCATTCCCACTAATGAATTTAAAAACCTAATTTTAAATATTTAAAATAATTCCCATTTAGATCGAACCATTGTAAAGGAAATGTCCACTCTCTTAGAAATTTGCATTAATCAAAACTATTTTACCTTTAATGATAAATTATACAAACAACATAATGGCCTTCCAATGGGGAATCCCGCCTCTCCATTGTTCGCTGAAATATTTATGAACTCCTTTGAAAACAAATTATTCGATTGTGGACTTTCCCTATTATCTAATGTTTTTGTATGGTTTAGGTATGTTGATGACGTATTTGTAATTTGGTCAGGTAGTAACAGACAATAAGCTGATAAGGGGAAAGAAAAGAAAATTCCTGAATGATATTCTGCTGAAAATGGAATAGGACTTTGTTAATAATAATAGCAGAGAAGCATATAGGGGAGTAAACTTCTTCAAGAAGGGTTTCAAACCGAATACAACACTATGCAAAGACGTTGATGGTTCAATTATATCCGATAAGGAACGAATTAAAACCGTGTGGAAAAATTACTTCTATAAACTTCTCGACCCTAATAGCGACCTGAGAAGCCACCCTACTAACATCCCCACTGAATCAAGTAATGAAGAATCAGCAAATCCACCAACAATGCCAGAAATAAATGCTGCACTAAAGAAACTTAAAAACAACAAATCACCTGGTAAAGACAACCTGCCGGCAGAGTTGTTCAAATATGGAAATGAGCACCTGAGAAATCTGCTACATAAGTTAATAACAAAAATATGGACCTTGGAAAAAATCCCAGAGGAATGGCAAATAAGCATAATATGTCCAATTCATAAAAAAGGTGACAAGCTAAAATGCGAAAATCATAGAGGCATATCACTTCTATGCACAGCATATAAGATCTACACCATGATACTGAAACAAAGAATTGATAAGTACGCAGAAAACCTACTGGGAGAGTATCAGGCAGGCTTCCGCACCGGTAGATCCACAACAGACCAACTGTTCACCATCAGGCAGATCTTGGCAAAGTGCTGGGAGTTTGATATAGACATACACCAACTATTCATAGATTTCAAGCAAGCATATGATAGCATAGTTCGGGAGTGTCTATATGACGTACTACTTCAATTCCAGATTCTACCTAAATTGGTTAGACTCATCAAAGCCACAATGTCAGACTCAAGATGTCAGGTCAAAATAGATGGGGAACTGTCGGAAGAATTCACAGTATCGCAGGGACTAAAACAGGGGGACGGTCTGGCTCCCACTCTCTTCAACATTGTGCTCGAACATGTAATAAGAAAAACGCTAATAGACACTGGCTCCAATATTTGTTTCAAGAGCAGTCAAGTTGTCGGATATGCGGATGACATTAACATTGTCGGAAGATCAATTTCAGCCATTAAGAAGGTCTTCGATTCTTTAGAAACAGCGGCACGGGAAGTAGGACTGCAGGTTAATGTCAACAAAACGAAAATGATGATACAGAGCAGGAACCCTTCACACAGAAGAAGAAATAGTGCACAATTCAAAGACAACTACTTATACGAAGTGGTCGACCAATTTGCCTACCTGGGCTCCAGTCTGACAGAGAATAATGAGGATCCAGCAGAAATCAGAAGGAGAATCACAGCAGCCAACAAAACATACTTCTCTTTGCTGCCAGTGTTTAAGTCACGTAGTGTCCACAGAAAAACCAAAATAACCATATATAAGACCATTGTTAGAACTGTATTGGCATATGGATGTGAGGCGCTGACACTGACGGTAAAGATGGCTGAAATGCTGGATACTTTTGAAAGAAAAGTGCTGAGAAGAATATGTGGACCCGTGAAAGAGGATGAACAGTGGCGCATCCGGCACAATACAGAATTGTATGATATATATAAGGCACCTAGCATCTCAACACATATGAGACTCCTCAGGCTGAGATGGGCTGGGCATGTACAGAGAATGCCGGATACACGCGTCCCAAAAAGGATTTTGACTGGACACCCAGGTGGAAAGAGAAAAGTGGGAAGACCCAGACTGAGGTGGGAAGACGAAGTAAGAGGGGATGCAGCACAGCTTCTCCAGGTACCAAATTGGAAGTCAGCCGCTGAGGACAGGAGGAGTTGGAGGCGACTGTTGCAGAAGGCCAAAGCTCGATATGGGCTGTAGCGCCATCGAAGAAGAAGAAGAAGAAGTAACAGACAATTAGACAACTTTCTCAGTTTTATTAATAACCTTCACCAAAATATAAAATTTACACTGAAACCTAATGATAACAGCAATTTAAATTTCTTAGACTTAAATATCAATTTAGATAATAATAAGTGTGTATTTAATATATACAGAAAACCTACGCACACTGATTGTGTTATACCGTCTACTTCACTTCACACTTTATCACATAAACTCGCCTCCTTCAACTCAATGATACATCGCGCTATCAATGTCCCTTTAAACAATGATAATTATAATAATGAAATTAACATTATAAAACAGATAGCCATGAACAATGGATATAAACCTGAAATAATTGACCGCTTAGTTAATAAGAAACAGGCAAATTTTTTAACAAAAAAGTACATTTACAGTGGTAATAATATGAGCAAACCTGGTAACTACCCAATATATAAAAAACTCCTTTTTACAGGCGATTTATCCTTAAAAATATCCCGTTTATTACCAGATCATATTTCTCCAGCTTTCTATACTAATTCTAAAATAAAAAATTTGATAAATAATAAGGATGTTTCTAATAAATTTGAAAAAAACGGGATATACATTCCGATTGTGACGCACAGTATGTAGATATGACAACTAGAAATTTCAAAACTAGAATCAGGGAACATGAACTTTGTTTAAGAAATAATAATTACTCCGAATTTGCGAATCATTTAATAGAGTCAGGCCATAGCTTCAATAAAGAAAAAACAAAATTTAAACATTGCAATATAAATTCTTACTTTAATCTTTGCGCTTAAGAAACGCTCGAAATAAACAAAAAAATTAAATCTAAAATTAATTTAGTGAATAAAATAATGGCGCCTTGCAAATCTCCTCTACTAACTATGTTTCCGTATAATATTGACTCCTCCCACCGCTTTCCCCCTCCCCCCAAAATCATCCCTCCCACTACTCCCACCTAATTAATCTTTGGCACTTGCATTTAATTTTTAAGTTAGTTTTAATTCTGTTCGTGAATGATACGATTGTATCGAAACCGGTCGCGGAAAAATTAAATTTAAGTAACAAATGTACAAAACTCTTCAAAAAACAAAATGTCTAGAAATTGTTACATAGTTAATGCCCAAGAAATACAAAAAAATGTGAACTCCATTACAGAAGCCTTAGTAAACAGTCGCTACTTTTGACATAAATTCAATACTACTTGAATCCATTATATTTACCAATAATCCTGATTATTGTGGGCTAGTGAGCCACTAAATTAAAGAACATTATAATTATCATTAGGTATTAAAAGAATAAGCTAAAGTTTTCTTGAAAAATGAGTTGAAAATGTACGTAGAAAATCGGTTTACGAGAAACCTTGTTTTGGTTGCAATTTTTTTTAGTTCAATCTCGCTCAATGTAATAAGAAGAATTGTATGATGTGGCATCAAAATGCGATAAACAGTTATGGTGTTGTTTACAATATTTGCATCAATTTTCCGATTTACGTGCACTGGTAGAGTGCATTGTACTTAAACATGTTCGACATGAGTTTTATTTTTGAGTTATTTTAAACCTACTTTTAGGAGATGCTCAAATCTCTTGCCTGCAAGTTTCAAAATCAAATCTCTTGCCTGCAAAATTTTAAAATCGAGCGTCTTTTTGCACGAGGCAAGTAAGCGAAAAAAGTTGTTTTTATTTATTTTGCGCATAATTTTATAAGAACGAAAAAAGTAAGAACATGGAAAACCACAAAAATAGTCTTAGCCACAAAGGGGTATTTTTTAAAAATTGTTTCTTATATTACTTCATAGTTAAGTCATGAAAAAACATTTTTTTTTGTGGTTTACGCTTATATTTTTTGTTATGTAAATAATAATTTTATTGTAATTCCAATACATAGAAAAGCTAGTAAAAGCATCGATTTATCCGCAGCATATTTTTTAATGTTCATACTGTAAGCCGATTCGTCGTAAAGATTAATCAAAATAGTATCTAAATAGGATTTCACGTATATATTCATCTTAAAGCGTTCAAGGGAAGTATGTAATCAATCAGAGGAAATTCGGAATGCGGGGTCTCAGACCTTTGGAAGGCCTAATAGATACCATAATTAGCTATATACAGGGTGTCCGGTGGCAGAATTAGGATTTAAAACTTAAATAAAAAATAAACTACTTAGGATATACATTTATTTCTATAACTGTTACAAAGGGGAGGAGTGCGGATTTTATTTCTTAAAAATTATTTCGTCTAAATGTAGACCATCACGTCAGACACACTCTTGGAATCTGGCCTCAGTATTTCGTGCCACTCGCTGAAGAAGTGACATCGGGATACCATTAACTTCGCGAATGATATTTTCTTTTAGTGCAGAGATGGTCGCGGGGTTGGCTTTATACACTTTACTTTTGAGGTACCCCCATAGAAAAAAGTTCATAGGAGTGAGATCTGGTGACTCCCTTGGCCAGGGGAAGTCACCGAAACGGCTAATCATTTTTTTAGGGAATAAATCACGAAGTAGCGCCATCATCTCTCTGGCAGTGTGAGGCGTGGCGCCATCTTGCTGGAACCATGTGTGTGAATTGGAGGCAGGATGTTCTCTCATTTTTGGCAAAAAATAATTGTTACGCATGCCCCGATAAGAATCCCCGTTCACCGGAATGGCTTGCTTTCGACGATTTTCAAAAAAATAAGGTCCGATTATTCCACTGCTAGACAATGCACACCAAACCATCACTTTGGGACTGTGAAGTGGCTGTTGATATTTTAAACGTTGGTTCTGTCCTTTAGGTGACCAATAACGACAGTTCTGCTTATTTTCACTTCCATTTAAATGAAAATGGGCTTCATCACTCCAAAAGATAGTGTTTACCGTACGAAATCGCTCTAACATTGTCTCGCAGGAAATTTTACGTAAATTGTAATCATTAGGTTTAAGCGCTTGCACAATTTGAATCTTAAAAGGATGAAATTTAAGGTCCTTCTTCAATATTTCGTGCACAATAGTTTTTGCAAGCCCTAGGATAGCCTCTCTCTTGCGCACAGACTGACGCGGATTATCGCGCAAACTGTTCGTGACGAGTTCGATGTTTTCATTTGTTCTCGACGTCCTCCTGGGCCCCGGCCGTAAGTCGTTTGCCGCCAAACATGTTGTCCGGAACCTCCGGACCCATGATCGAATCAAATCTTCACTTGGGGCATCACGTAAACGTCGAATACTGTAACGCGTACTAAATCTTCGACGCGCAATTGCACACGAATCGTTAGCCTTGAAATAGGCTTCGATTACGAATGCATGATGCTCTCTCGTCCACTGTTACATCGTGACTAATCGTGACTAAATAATCCGCACGAACGACAAAGCTAACGCGGCCCCCTCCCCGCTCGTCCGCTTAGCCGTTACAGAGAAATTCGAAATTTAAAACCTAATTCTGCCACCGGACACCCTGTATATTGAAAACAGTTCAAAAGAAACCTTTAAGTATATTAATATTATTTTGCATTTTACTGATTATTTTATAGGCGACAATCCGACGATTTTTTTGGGTTTTGATTTAAAATTGGTATTTTTTCTGTGGCAACAAATTGTTCCTTACACCAATCTTCCCTTCCTTCCCAGAATGGCAGATCGCGATCACCCGGGATAAAATTCTGTCACGCAGTGAATTCATAAACCACATATAAAAATTGCAGTTAAAAATCGCATCGCATAATAATTTTTTACGTTTTATTAATTTTAAAATTGGTATTCTTTATTTAAATCAACTATGTCAATTTACGCAGTAAAACTTATCGAAATTATCGAAAAATATTTGATCTCATTTTATTGTATAAAATTGTTTACTCAAGTTTGGACTGCTCTAACGCTATAAACTTGTTATCCTTACATATACCACCAAAATATACTAGACGAAATATTTTATTTTAAAACAATAACTTCGCTACGAATTCTGTGATGGAAAGAATACACAGGTTGGGCAATGAACTAACTGATGTCGCTGACATTTTTATTTTAATTTTCAATACATTTAAAGCCAAATTAGTCCACCACTTTTTAGATGTAAATAATGAATGAGAAATCATTTTATTTTATTTCGTTTTTCTTTTGTTTATTGTTTTTAAATGTTCTTATTCCAAAAGCATACAACGAGTAATTAAGTAAAAACTAATGTGTTTTGATTATTTTTAATGTTTTTTTGCTCGTAGGTATATGAATTGTTATACCTACGATTTCTCTAAAGTCATCCATGTGGAATTACCAATATATGTATTCCTATTTTTTTACATTGAGTTTATGGTTTATTTGTATATTTTGTAATCTTTTTTATTTATGTTATATTGTTGTTATAAATTAAATTTGTATTTGATATGTAAAAGCCCAATAGGGTGTCAATAAATAAACAAATAAATAATTCATTATTCGTAGTGAAATCATTGACTAACACACCCTTTTCATACCGTAAGTACCTTTATTTCAAATACAGTTCATTGCCAAATATTGACTTCGAGGAACACAAAAATAAATTTGCCATACAAAATCTTTTGCCGAAACAGTAAATAATCTCCCAGAACTCTATTAGGACCAGAACATTTCCATACATTAAAAAATGATAATTAAGCCAAATAAAATCAGTTGCATGGAATGATTTTTATAAAACACACGAAAGTAGATATTAGTGCTGCTTAAAATTATTCTGGAAAAGAATTCCCTCGAACCTGAACAAGGATCTGACGGGTTTATAATATAACAACCTACAATTTTTTACTGTTGATAACATTTATGATCTTTAGCAGAGATTTTGCGGTAATGATACTGCTTTAGGGCGTTTTAAAATTATGAAAAATAAAATTTGGTAGCTATTCTCCTACAAACTTCAACTCTGTTTCTGATTTTCTTTGATTTTTCTGTTTCTTTGATTTTCTCTGTTTCAACTTTGAAGCTAATCTGTAAGAATAAAATAAACCAGATTGTCTTACCAATTACTGCAAAGTCCACGATGATCTTCATTTTTATTGGTTTTGCGAAAGAATTTTCTTTTCTGATCAACCCGTGGTTAAAAGGCGGGCTTATATATACTCCTAACTCATAATAACCTCATTGCTTTCTGATTCCTACATTTTAATTAAAAACTTAATTATCATTTTATGTTCCAATCCAACGAAATTGCTTTTAGTAATTTTAAAAGGACTGTAAAAGATTGTTCAAGGTTAGATGGATTTGCAAATTGAGAATAGAAATACGTAGAATATGTAATTTATCGGTTATTCAATTTGCCCTTTATATAATTAGATTTTATAATCTATTTTCGAATTACAAATATACAGTTTCACAAATTGGGAGGCGGGTATGGGTACCGCCATCCCGGGAACCATTTATTGGATAACCAACACCTCTGCCATAGATCACCTCAAGTGGATCGCTACGTTTGGCGACTTAGTAGGGGTGTCCGGATCCATGGGGTGCGTTTTGTCCGAGTCTTGGCAGCGAATGCTTCTGCCCACCATCTGCATGGCAGGCCGGATCGGGAGAGAGTGGCTGAGGGAGTTTCTTTGACTTTTCCAGCCGTACTCTCTCGGAACATCGCATTCATACGTCCGTCATTCCTGGACACACTGACCCCCTGCCGAGCGATTCCATATCTTATGTGGGATCGAGATCTCCTGTCAGATTATATGATTTTCTATGGCTGTTATTTATTTTTATCTCTGTGATTGGGTACTTTTAGTACGCAGTTTATGAACATTCAACATTGTTACATTGGTAAACATTGTCATGTTTATCTCTGCTCAGTTGGTCATACTGAGTATCTGGCAGAGGGTGTTCTCAGACAGAACTGGCTTTGGGCTCCTCATTCTTTGACCAGCCACAGGTGACCTCGGCCAACGTCCCCGCGGCGGGTTGACGCATCACATAGTCAAAGTTCGCCATATTTTACAACATGTGAAGATTGTTAAATCCGCGCCCAACAGTGGCATTTATTAAAGACCATCAGCAAATTCATTAAATCCTGAATAAACAGCGAAGTACTATGGAAGCACATTATTTCTGCTGGATGTAACCAAATCCAGCATCTGCAGATGCAGTCATCATAAGACCTTCCGACTACACACTACCAGAGGAGCTCGCAGAGATGCGGACGAAGATCACTCACCTTGGCTGCCATCAACGTAGTCGGCTGGCTGGCAACCGCCCTGGGATTTGACGTCACCGGGAAACCGCGGGACTGAAGACCTATCGTTACTACAGCCCGCCGTTTCAGCATTATAATAATAATAATAATTGGACAATTTATAGAGCGCCGTTTTTGTGAAAAATCATCTCAAGGGCGCTTTACAATTTATCATTAATCTTAGGCTCTATCTAATTTTATTATTTACAAACAGATACAGAAACATACTTACCTGCAGGACACTTCCGATAAAACACACTTTATTAAAAAGTTTATGTTTGGGGAAGATACGAATTTGTGCGTGGAGGATATTATATTCAAAACACTGGACATTGCATGACTTTACCCTTGCTACACTCATCACTGTTGGTTCTACATTTTTATTTATAAGAAGATTAATGGCAAAGTTGAGTTAATGTTTATTTTGAAAGTCTGGAGGATTTTAAGAATTTGCTTTATTTTTATTTTTACACACTTGGTAATTTACACTGTTGCGAGCCGTGAAAGCGAGGGTGAAAGGTTTTATTTATTTTTTAAACTTATGGATACGACTGTCTGAAAAGATGCGTTTTAAGTTTAGCTCTAAATTCCGCTGAATCTGTGATCATTCTTAACTCGTGTGGCAGTCCATTCCAGGCTTTAGGTCCTGACACTCCGAAAGCACGATTACAGAACTTAGTATCTGGTGTGCGCTTTGGTTCCTTCAACCTTCCGATCGCTGATGTTGCTGCTGACCTGAGGGTTGATTGTCGAGAGTTGGAATTTTCTGGAATGCACATTTCCGATAAGTAAGTCGGAGCCATTCCGTTGAGGGACTTGAATACCATCCAGCATAGCTTAAACTGGATTCTCTCGGGACACTTGAGCCAGTGAAGGTTTTTGAGATGCTCAGAAATATGGGAATATTTAGATACGCCGGTGATGAGTCTTGCCGCAGCGTTGAACACAGATTGTAATTTGTTGATTTGATACTTTGGGAGACTAGCATATATTCCGTTGCAATAATCTAGACGTGAAACAACATACGAATTGACTAGTAATTTAGTTGCCTCTGTTAACAAGTTTCTCCGTACTGCTTTAATTTGCCTTAATTGAAAGAACCCCGTGTTTACAGTTCTGTTCACTTGAGTTTTAAGGGAAAAATCAGCGTCCAGATTGACGCCTAGTAGTTTTATGCATGTCTTTGGTGTGATGTCACTTCCTGAAATGGTTATTGGGGAGTTATCAATGATACACTGGCGTCTACTTGTGGCTGTCCAGAGAAACTCAGTCTTTGCAGGATTCAGTTTCAATCTATTTGAGGTCATCCAGCGAGTGATTGCTTCTAGACACTCGGTTATTCGAGTTTTAAGACTGTCTATTTCCTCTGGTAGGCAGTAGAAGTAGACTTGCTGGTCATCAGCGTAGCAGTGAGATAGAAGACCAAATGATTCGATAATTTTATGTCAGCAGTGTTAGAGCTGACCGCATACCTCCAAAGGCAGCAGCATGAATCGCCTGTGGCATCGCCCACACATCAACTCCTCAAGATTAAACGGTACGAATGCTCCATATTTTGCCCATTCAGAATTCAGTCTAGCCCTGATTGTTATTTGTGCAAGGTGGCGCAAAATTAATCACCCTATCGGAAGATGTTATAGTTTTTGCAAATGGCGTCGTACGTCAATCATATTTGACATTTGTGAACTAGACAGCTGCAGAATACAAACAGACAAGTAATGGAGCGCTATACTCTGCATGAACTTGGAATAATTGTGTCTATTTAAGCTTTAACGGATTTAGTGATTTTGTGTCGAAAGTGATCATCAGCAACGAGGCGCATTTCCACTTAAGCGGTTACGTCAATAAGCAAAATCTTCATTTCTGGGGCACTGAAAATCCTCGTGTGATGCACGAAGAGCCATTACATCCACTCAAAGTGACTGTGTGGTGCGGCGTTCACGCGGGAGGAGCGATTGGGCCGTATTTTTTATGACGTCATTGGCAACACTGGCACAGGGCCATAATAAACGACTTCTTTCTGCTGGAATTGCATGAGCGGGGATGGGTGAATATGTGGTTTCAACATAACGGTGCAACCGTGCACACAGCACGAGCCACAATGGATATTGTGAAGGAAGCGTTTCCTGGTCGCGTAATCTCTCGTTTTGGCGTTTTGGTATGGCCAGCAAGATCGCCCGATTTAACCATCCCAGACTTCTTTCTTTAGGGCTATTTGAAATCGCGGGTTTATGCCAACAAGCCTCAGACAATCGCAGCCCTTAAGGAGAATATTCGATAGGAATACGAATAAGTATCACCGGAAATCTTGCGGGAAAGTCATGAAAAATGCGATAAAACGGGCACAAATGTGTATCAAAACTGGCGGCAGCTACTTGACGGATTTTATCTTTTCCACTTGACATAAAAAATTGTAAAAGTCCAAATGAAAATTTCCATTACTCAAAATCATTTTTTTTATTTAGTAAAGAGGTTATTCAAAAACAAAATTGGATGATTAATTTTGCGCCACCCTGTACTTCATTAATAAATTAATTTAACTGTGTCAAAGTTCTAAACTATTTCATTTGATAACCTCTCCTTATACTAAGTATTGCATACGGCCGCCTGCTCAAGGTCCACCTGAGATGCGAATTCCACAGTAATAATCACACTTGTCTCATGCTCTTTAAGTTATATTCTTTTAATAATATTTTGACACCCAACGCCCCTTCTAGATAACATTTTGGTGCCTAGCGTTCTCTATTAATAGCACACTACTCATCTATATAACAAATATAAAAAAACATAATATTAATGAATATAAAATAAGGAAATAATTCAAAAGAGATTGAAAGTATTGTAATAAATCTATGGTATACGAAGGAATATAAAAAGAATGTATTTAAAAATATATAAAGTCAAAATTAGTAGGCCCTAAGATATCTGAAACATATTAGATGTGTTAAACATTTTTACGTAATTAATGTTATGTGTTGACTGTAGGTTGTGTTGTTATTAAGTTTTTTTTAATTAGAAATTTTAAATGAGCAGGAGAAAAAGAAATCCTTACTTAAATAAATGGTTTATTTCGAGATGTAAAAATATAATGAACATTCTTTCAAAATATGTAACCAAAATTATTTTAAAAATTTTCGTAATCCGATGTTGGGCATAAGTTTTATTGCAGTTTTAAATTTAGGGTTAAATCCGATTTCTTCAGAGTTTACACGAACCGAACACTTCCTGCAACCTGTTTCACTTTGTATTCAAACACGGACCTTCGTACCATGGCTTGTATTCTGGAATAAAAAATAATATTAAATTTTTCACTTAAAATACAAAGGAAATCAAAACATGTAGGTTTGTGATCATCGGTAATGATCACAAACCTGTAACTGTAAAGTATCATAATATCATTGGAGGTTATCCACCACTTACCTGCCCTGGTATAAGTGACAGATGGTTACTCCTTCAAGGCTCTCGCAAGGACTCTAATTTTTTTGAAAGAACGAAGCTACATTTAGTTTAGAACGAACTTAGACCTCCAATGTCCCTGCATACGTTGTTAGTAAGCAGAATGCAAGTGCTTAGCGGAAAATACAAGACACAATATGTGCTACTATGACAAAATATAGACAAGACAATGGGACAGATTGGTGAAAGTCCACGAGGTGGCAAACGCTGAATGATTGTATCCAGAACATAAATGAGGAAGACACAGAACATAAATAATAAGGGCACGGCAAATAGTTGGGAGTCCTCTTCAATCGATTGGCAATTCCAGCAAGAATGCGCGTGACATTCGGTGTAGCCGTGAACCACACTCAGCTTAGTGAAATCTAAAATAAACAATGTGAAAAGAAATAAAATAACAAAAAAGATAAGTCACACAAAAATAAAATAAATTGAAACAATATGTACCTATACAATAGAATAGGTTAAAGGTACATAAGATAGATATATAACAAAAAAAATATGTAGATATAAAGCATAAAATATAAAATTCTAGCAGTAGACATAATACATAATAAGATCAAAATATCAGAATAAGATCAGTGATAACTTTGTTTCCCATTGTCCATGCTATATTTGGGTCACATGGTGTCGGTTACGACATGTGTCGAAGATAGCCGAACACAGATAAGCAAGTTATTATTTTGCGAGAGCTCTTCTGACAAAAACTAGACGAGTAAACCATATTTGTATATTAATGAAATAGCAATAAATAGTCAAAGAACCACGGGACGACATACAGTAATTTGTTTAAAACGTTGTTTAAAATATGATGTGGAGCACCTCAAATTACTTTTGGCCTACCGACAGATAAGGATAGATGGCGGTAGAGGAATCGCAGAGTAACCGCCGACAGCGTACCCTGGTGATCGAAAACAGTAACTTTCTCACAAGAATGTTTTGACCTATTTAGTACCTAACTTTTTTTATTCTTTCCTTCAAAAGAAAAATGTTTTCTGATTTACGATATATTGAAATATTATGTATTAATAATGAATTAAGAAAATACAATGTACTTTTAACCCGTTATCAAACGAAGAACCAAATTAGTAGACAAACAGCCGCATGTTGCTCGCGTTCTGAAGTTTGCGATCACGGTGTAAGTCTGCCCGCTATGTTTAGTTATTACTTCTTTTATTTAGATATTTCAGTGAATCAAACTTCAAACGAAAGAATTTCGTAAGAAAAACACCCTTTCCTGGCTTACCTTTTTTACCTTGATGACACGCCTCAATATCGGAGGAACACTTGTTATCGAAGTTCTGCCAGACCCCGTTTCCTACGTAGGCGCAAATTGGGCGAATATTTAAGGGACACATTTTTCGACATGGATCGATACCTGGTACAGCCGCGCCCGAGGTCACCAGGTACATCAGGGTCACCAGCAGACCTACTATACAAAGGTTTCATATTCATTACTTAAAACGAAAGATTTTATCAAATCAGCTCGATGAAACGACTGCGTATCCAATATATAATACTGCTTGCAGAATTATATTTGGATACAGAAGGTTTAGCAGAACATCAACAATGTTTACGGAGCTAGGACTGAAGGACTGTTTCGCCAGCCTGATGAGATACCGGGTTACTTGAGTCAGGATGCGGCTAATGGCCTCCGGCAACACAGTGGTGACCGCATTCTTCCAGCACAAAGGGCCACTCTTGAGTGAGCTCACTCAAAATAATGCAAAATGCACGCTCTAAAAAATAATGGATTATTTATTTTTTAACCATTATTATTATTATCATTTTTTTCGTCATATTTTTTCTTCTCTTTTATGTACTTGTTTCTTTATTATGTAAATATGTATTTTTTATGGGACGTGCGAGTTTTCACTATGCTCCCCATATCCTAAAATAAATAATAATAATTATTATTACTAAAAATAGAGTTTTGTATTGCATTTGTTCGGTTAATACGGTCAACTTTTATGTGTGTAACACAATGTATCCCACAAGGGTAACAAATAACGCCATCTCGTTGATAGATCACATTATCACAAAGAGAACAAATGTTTCTGGGATAATTTCAAATATTGTTGATCCCCTAAGTGACCTTAACCTTCTTATATTGGATTACGAAAATTCCTTGAAAAACTTCCCTAATAACAGATCCCCAAATAACCTCTCAAAAGCTTACGAAATAAATTATCACAAATTAAATACGTCACCTAAAACTTGTAAATTTTACCCATTCGTCTGACGTTGTAAACCAAAATTATAATAATTTCACTGACTATATTCAAAATACTGTTAATTCATGCAAAAAAAAGTACAAACTAATAAAGGAGACAAAAGACTGTAACAATACTCCATGGGATGATGCCCAATTTGATTCACTTATTAAAAAACGAAATAGCATATTTATATTTTGGAAACAAAATCAAGGAAGTATTCCTTTGACAATAAAAAAACAAGGCTCGTAATACTCTCACAAATTACCGACGATATATTAAATCTAAATATTTTACAAAATTGCTCGATGAAAACATGAATAAGCCCCAACGAACCTGAAAAATAATCAATTCCAATCTCACAAATAGCTCGCGAAACCCGAATATAGCTAGTAAAGGTCTATTTATAAATGACAAAGAAGTAAAGGGACCAAAGGAGATTGCAACTGCATTTAACGCATTTTTTCTCTTAGCTGGGGAAAGTTTAGTATCAGTAATAATAACTTTAAAACCTGACTTAAACACGATCTACATGGAACTTCAAGCAAAACAATATTTTAACACGATCAGGACAAATAAAAATTTAACCCTACCTATCACAACTAATCTTAAGTCTAAAGAGGCAGCTTATAGATATAACCTCTCTCCTCCTCAAAAATTGCAAGGAGGAACTGACGGACGAACTTGTATTCTTAAAAAATATCTCTCTATCAAAAGGCATCTTTCCAGACAAACTAAAAATTGCGAAAATAATTCCATTTCATAAAGACGAATGCAAAAAAATGTCCAAAATTTTCGTACAATCTCTAAACTTCCAGCTATCTCTAAAATATTTGAATGTATCATTAAATAAAGACGATTGAAATATCTCGAATATTTATTGATCCAAAGAAGGCGTTTGACACGGTGGATCATATCGTATTGATCGAAAAATTGAATCATGTGGGTATTGTTGGTACTCCTCTGGAACTTTTCCGATCTTACCTAATAAATCGTTTTTCGGCAGTAGAACAGGGAGCAGAAACGAGTGAGTTGGGTAAAATAACATGTGGAGTGCCACAGGGATCTATTCTTGGACCGTTGCTATTTCTAATATATGTGAATGACATAAGAAAGTGGGGTATTAAAGGAACTTTACAACTTTATGCCGACGATATAGTATTTTTTTTAATGATAAACTGAATTTAGCGGAACTTGAAACGGAAATGAATGTTGATGTTTCTAAACCCACAAGCTGGATGAGAATAAACAAACTAACTCTTAACGTAAAAAAACCATTTCGGTAACAAGAAAAATCTTAGCCTTAATATCAAAGTTGGTAGTAACTGCCTCGAAAAGAAAATGAGCATAAAATATTTGGACTGATCGTAGATTCCCAACTCTCCTTATTATTAAATTACCTCCATAACTAGTGTACCATATAGACTCGAAGGATTACTATCCATTCCATTACTAACATCAGTGTACTATGCCATGGTACATTCATACCTTTCCTATCTCTGCTATATCTGGCGATTTGTCACAAAGAAACTGATAGCTGATCTGCGGCTAGTTCAAAACCGAGCTCTCAGTTTTTGGACTTCCTAAGGACACCTATGTCAGAGACATCTATTCAGTTTCCGGTATTATTCCAATCACAGTCCTTCCTAAACATGAAATCACAAGCACCATCCTACAAATTCCTCAACAATCAACTCACACCAACATCAAGCCACTTTACAATCAAGACATCCACACTCACAATACTCGAAATAGCAATAAAATCCGCGTACCTTGAACACGCACTACAAAATATGGGATAAAATATCTGAACTACAATATTGCTTATACACTATACACAAAGTCAACAATAAAGTCGGTGACAGACGTCAAGTAAAATTTTGCTCCTTATAAAATAGGGAAATAAAGCGCAAAAAATTTATTTCGAACATTATAAAACTTGTGTAGCGATTCATCATAGTGCTGCGGTAAATCTGGAGCAAATATTATGTATATACTGAACCATATTCTTAAAAGAAACTCATTTTAAAAAGTCAAATAACAGTGATTTTTAATATATTGGATGCTCTACCTACACATGGTATATGTATGCTACCGGTTAATGGAGGGCAGTAAATAGGTAAATACATGCATTAATAAAATAATAAATAAGTTTCACTACTAATCAACAGATGCAATGCATGCCTAATTTGTAAAGGCAAATATTTTAATACAACTATTGACCAATAGATGGTGACTAGCTTTTGCCCGTTGCAGATGCAACTAACGGGTTAAAACACTATGCGATTTGACGTGTGAACGTTGCTAGCATTGGCGCTACTTGCGGCCAACGCTAAACCCAAAACCTGGAAAGGACATGCAATAAACAAGCCGGCGGCTAGCTCTGCACAGCCGGCGCGAGCAAGGTCCCTCTTAAACCCAGGGCGAGTGTCTGTGGTTCGCTTGTTAATTCCTACTCCCCTTCCTTTCCTCAAAATCTCCAGGTCTCCTTCCTCAATCAGAACACAGTTGTTATGCACGAAAAAGGGTTTTATTCAATTAAAGGTGAACAGGGTTCTACAAAAGGCCAGCATCGGCACTACACACATGAGTATTTGGCTATCTCTAATTAATTCTATCATAACGGGGGGAGCTTCTCTCAACTCTCTCTACACGTGTTTAGTGAATTTAAATGTCAGTTCTTAGCACACAGAGGGGTAGCAAGGTTCATTGGTACTCACAAGCAGGAGATAGGCGGTCGGCAGACAGGATTCTGGGTAGGCGTAAACCTCTTTAAGCACAATACACAATTAAAGTAAAACATCGTTAGCGTTTACGGAGAGCGCCTAGCGCGAATCACGGGGAACACAGTTATTCTGCCGAAGGCCGGCGAAGGAATGGGAGCGGGGAGCCGCTCGGCGCTTGGCACGGGCGCCGCGCGGTGCGGGGAGAGGGGGCGGAGGGCCTGTGCAAGGGGTCAATTCGCTATTAGCTCGCACGGGAAACAATTCCGTAACGTAACACTTCCCCCCTCGCCGCAAAAAAGGCGACGTGGTAATGGAGCAGTAGGGCTAAGAAATCCTCTTACCCTTCTAGCACTTGTGCCAAAAAAAAAAACATCCAAGAGAAAGGGGGGAGAGAGAGAGAGAGAGAAAAAGAAAAAGTTGCTAGCTACAAAATAGTAGAAACAAAAACAAAAGAGAAAAAAAAACATGGTGAACAAAGAATTATACATGAATGTACATGAAAGAGCAGTGGCATACATAAATATAAACAAGGACCTGCTGGAGAAAGGTACAAGGGTTATGCAGTGATAGAAAAAAAATGACTCTAAATTGTATCATTGGTCTGTGAGCTAAGTTTGCGTAGCGTGGTTTGCGTAGGATGTTTGGGGTGTTTGAACGTTGCACTGAAGTTATAAGGTTACTTTGTCACAGTAACCTGGCCTGGCAAGGAACACTAGGGCCTTAAAGAAAACACGAAGAAGAGAACGCAGGATGAGGCTTCTTGGTGGTGGAGAGGGTTCTACCTGTCACAGAGGTCAAAAAGGTAGCTGCTTCCGGATCCTGTGGGTGGGCCAGTATGACATCATTGAGGTACTGGAGAGTGGAATTGTAATTGGTGGTTGGTCCTTTATAGAGGAGGTGGTTTGTGTGCATGACAGCCGTTGTTGTGATGGTGGTTGGTACACTGGTTTGTATACAGTGGGATTGTTGGATGAACAATTGTTGGTATTGTTATTTGCGCAAGGGCACAGGAGCATTGGCATGATGGCAACAGAGCAATTTGCAAGGTGCAGCTGGAACATTTGCAAGATGCAGCAGGAACATTTGTACAATGGCAACAGGAACATTTGCGAGATGCCGCAGGAACATTTGTACAATGGCAACAGGAACATTTGCGAGATGCCGCAGGAACATTTGTACAATGGCAACAGGAACATTTGCGAGATGCCGCAGGAACATTTGCACGATGGCAACAGGAACATTTGCAAGGTGCCGCAGGAACATTTGTACAATGGCAACAGGAACATTTGCAAGGTGCCGCAGGAACATTTGTACAATGGCAACAGGAACATTTGCGAGGTGCCGCAGGAACATTTGTACAATGGCAACAGGAACATTTGCAAGGTGCCGCAGGAACATTTGTACAATGGCAACAGGAACATTTGCGAGATGCCGCAGGAACATTTGCACGATGGCAACAGGAACATTTGCAAGGTGCCGCAGGAACATTTGTACAATGGCAACAGGAACATGAACCAACTTAGAGCTGACGTGCTCGGGTTTGTTTGAGTGATGGTTTTGTGATGATACAATTCGCAACTACACGCACGACTCACACTAGGTTATGTTAGGTGTGGTCGGGTGCTTTTGGTACGTAGGGTTTGAAGGCATGGGACCTCCGTGACGGTAGTGAAGGCAGCATGAAGAGAGGCGCAGGTGTAGATAGGGTGAAGAGCTGCTGGTCTTCTTATTAATCCGGAGAAAAATTATTATTAGAACAAAATTCTTGAAGTTTACCTGCCTGGTAGACCAATGATGAAAAGGTTTGGAGAGAAACAAGGTGTGCATATTGAGAAAGATTGGATTAGTTTGACGTGTAGAGAGAGAGAGAGACGGAGAGAGAGTTAACTAAATGCAACTACAGACTTATACATATTACAAAGGTACGTATTCAAGGAAGGTTCTGTTTAACCCATTTAGTTTTTTTTTAAACTAAATACATTTCCAAGAACACGTAGGTAAGGGTTTGTACGTATGACAAAATGCCACGTTCGAAAGAAGTTGGTCTTCCATGACCTATGCTCACGTCTATACGGTAGCATTTTTTCTACTTTCGAAGAACAAAAACATTGAGTACAAATAAGTTATGAAAAGTGGGAAAGGAGTAGGAAGTTGAAAGGATCCGTGTATGAAGGTTGTCCTATTTGACAAACGAAACGCCAAGTGCGTAACGCATATATCCCCATTCACGGATAATTTCGAGGAAGGGAAAGGGTGACAATTGGGAACATTTGAACGAAGAAAACTGCTGAGGACTCGGCTATTTCCGAAATTCGACCTCTGAGAGGAAGGTGAAACAAGGTCTACAGCAGTTATCCTGGCACATTACAATACCATTTGGTAGTGTGGGACAAAAGGAATACACTGACATAAAAATTTTCTGATAACAGAAAATAAAAGGCGTGTGATCTACACTTGGTAGGTCACACAAACATGGGGGTAGATATTATTTCGTTCGCACGACTCATGGTGAGTATTGTAACGTCTTCACGTTTGGTGCACAGATTATATAAGTACACAGTTATAACAAAGCGGTTCTCATGCCAAAAGACACACGACCAAAAAGGGGCGGTTCTCATGCCAAATAAATGACACACGACCAACAAGGGGTGGTTCTCATGCCAAAAGACACACGACCAACTCAATAACATTTAGTTAAGAGTTGTTATGGTACGCCCTAAACGACAGAATTCGAGTCTAAGAACACCGCCGCAGACAGCAACACCCCGCTCCCCCCTGTTTCCTGTTACCTACTTCCTCTCCCCTCTGCATTCCCGGGCAGTCGAGAATTGCAAGCCTCTTCGGGAACACGTTACGCTCCTCGGATCGAACACCGAGTTCGCGGCTAATTTCTGTCGATCAATTTGAACGCAATTACATCTGCGATGTTAATTGAAGTACATACGGGTTTTAGCGCTGGTATTCTGCCATGCCTGTGTGAACTTCGGGTCCTGTCCTAGACTCGGGAAGTGCCCCTGCTGAACCCGGAAGGCGTAGATCCCCGAACATCATGTAAGCTGTACAATTATTCCCTCTTCTGTTTGTGTCCTATAACGATAGACTGTAAACCCTCGCGAAAAGCCATCACTCAGAGAGTTCGTTTTAGAGATCATGAGGTATAAACACGATAGCTAGGTTTGTGTAATATGCATTTCTTGTATTGAATTGTACTGTAATAACCTATGTACTGTGTTTTGAATTTGCAATACATGAATCTATTTAACTCAATCCTGTTGTTAATCTGCCTCGGCAGGAGCATTTCCTAGAGTGTATTTCCCGGACGACCGTGGGGGAGAGAGAGAGTTCCGAAGCATTCATGCGACCTGCCCCTGGAATAGAGGGTACTTTTGTCTCTGCTGTGAGCTGGCCTGGGACATGTTAGGGCCCATCATAACAACTGTCGCCATAGCGTGGGGCCTCGGAATTTTTTTTCTCTCTATCACGATCGCTTTGCGGAGTGCAACTTGTCGAAATCCTCCCTGTACAGGAATTGTTTTGTGAACATTAATTATGCCTTGATATTCTACACCCAGTGTACAGTGAATTCTGTGAAAAAACCACAGAAACCTATGTGTAAATTGGATCCATAACACAGATCTGATTGTAACCATGAATCACGCCGCAATTGAAAACACGGCCATTTTGGAAGCTACTAGAAGGACGCCAACATTTAAACCGCGAACTTGACTGCGCAGGCGTGACCCTTTTGTTCACCAAGCTACGGTCAATTTCGCGCCAATCTCAACGGCAAATGTTCACGCGGTAAATACCTATTCTCTGGATTGCGCGCGCAAGTGCTTTGTCTCGCGCCAAAATTCCAACGGAAAAAACCCGTCGGAACGAAATAATTAACTGTTGCTATGCAGCGTTTATAATCAAATCACCCTTTTTATGACTGAACCGGATAGCAACGGAAATTATTATAAATTTGATTCTGGAACCCTAGTTATTTTGCGAATTCTTTAATCACAAATTTCGGACTTACGTTTTTTTGTTGTTTCTGCACAATATACCAATTGGCCCACTTGTATCTGTCAAATTAGTACAACTTATATTTCACCAAATGGACAAAATAATGACTTTTTTCCCATTCTACATTATAGGTACCACTTTTTTTCAGCATAAGTGTAAAGTGAATTGTGTTTTTTCCCTACTTAAAGAAAAGTGAAATAATAATAAAACAAAAGATTGATTCCATGAATAAATAAAATAATTTTAATGTGGTTGTCGTAACGAATCCCATATTCAGTTTTTTTCATCCGGAAGTTTGTTCTTATTTGACAGAAGAGTGCCTTTTGTGAATTTTAGTGCCTTTCTCAGTGCAAAGTGAAGTGAAAAAAATAAAAAAGCCGTTTTCTAAAGGTCAGTCCTGGCAATTTTTTTTGAAAATAAATAAATACTTATGAATTTCACAGTTTTCTCAAAAGTGGTCAGTGAAACACAGAAACCTTTACTACTAAGGTCTTTCCACGCAAAATTTTTTTTCGTATGCCTTCCTTTGACAAAGATTCTGGTGTCATTTATACCAAATTGTAGTATGAAATACAGTTTTCTATAACTATTTTAGAAGTGCCAACCAGTGGTTACCAAGTGAAAAGTGCCTCACAAAATTAATTTTGCGTTTGCTAAAGGAAACCCCTGGCAAAATTTTTTTCACCACCCGGGAAACTCACAATGGAAAACAATCAAGCTATGGCATCATCCAATTTGGGTATCATTCCCAATGTGCACAACTTATCCAAAACTCACTTACAAACTGCTTTAAGGGATAGAGGACTCTCGCCATCAAGCAAATCTAAATCTACATTAAAGGCTTATGCACTTCTTTTTAACAAAAAGTACATTAAGAGAATAAACCTCGCCCCCTCAAGCGAAAATAATTCACGCTCGGCTACGCAAGTTTTGGATAATCTTGTTCCTAACAAAGAACCTATGCTGCAAGTAATGGTAAAACAGGACATCGCACCCACCTTGACACAAGATAAAACTTACGATTTATCCTCTTGGAAAGTCAAATATAATGGCGTCTCCGATGTGCTGGATTTCATCGACCGTATCGAAGAAACGGCTACAATCAAAAATATCCCATTCGAGATTCTACGAAAAAACTTCATAGAACTCATCTCCCCAGAATTGATACCCTGGCACCGCATTCAAAAAACTAAATGCAAAGATTGGAATAAACTCAGATCTGCCCTAATCTCGAGCTTCGGAAAAACAGAAGCCCAGCACAGGATCAAATTATCTTTACTATCTATTAAACAGCTGGTAAATGAACCTGTAGCAACATTCATAGAAAGGGCTGAATCCATTAACATCAAGCTTTCACATCCCGTTTCGGAAGCTGAACTATTACCAGTCATAACTGATGGCCTTTTAAGCAGATACGAGAACATCATCACCTCGCAGAAAATTGCATCCCTGGCCCAGTTAAACGAGGTCTGTCTCCTTCTGGAATCATACCAGGATAGGAAGAACATAAAGAATGTGTCAAATAATGTAGTTGTGCCAAGCCGTCCGTCTGGTTTAAAACCAGAATTCGACAACAAAAAAGTGTGCTCTTTTTGCAAAAAAGTAGGCCATCTGGCCACTACTTGTTTCAAGCAAGCGAGGTTTCTGGAATCCAAGGAACCCCGAACTTTCAAGAGGCATCACTCTAGGGACCGCTCTCCTCCACGCGACGAACTGCGCAATATTTTCAAGAAATCAAGGCACAACATGGAAAGGTTACAAAACCCAAGCGATGTCAGACCTCAGGTGGATTTCTCCAAGCCCCCACCAAATTTCTACATGAAGAGGCCAAAAAACTAAATAATAACCTCTCAGGCACCCATTCTGAACCAAGGTCTAAAGAATGGACTGATTGGTTAGCACACATTAAGTATTTTAACCAGACCTTAAATGTTTCTTCGGTTTGTTGCAAACAAGCTAAAGATGGGAGACCCTATGCTTCTTTCTCTGTTAACAATGTGACCTTTTCCGGATTACTTGATAGTGGGGCATCCATCAGCTGTCTTGGCAACAATGCTCACTTGCCTTTTGTTAACAGTGATTTTAGAATTTCGCCCCAATCGACACACCTGACGACTGCAGATAATGTTTCTCAGCCGGTCATCGGTGCCCTTGCCCTGCCAATTAATTGTAACAATAAAAAAGTTACAATCAATTTTCTAATAGTGCCCTCTATATCCCAGAATTTCATCCTTGGCGTTGACTTCTGGAAGGCATTCAATGTTGCTCCCCAAGTATTTAATACTCTTGGCGAAACCTCCACTGCCGCTCAAATTAGTGAGATCCGCACAATAATACCTCACGAAAATTTAAGCACGGACCAGGCTCTCCAACTAAAGGAAATGGTCAATAAATTCGAATCAATATCCTTCGAAAAATGTGGACTAGGTTTGACAAATTTGGTGGAACACCATATCAAAACCAATGGCCCACCCATCAAGCAACGTTATTACAACTTAGCCCCCCAAAAACTTAAACTTTTAGAAAACGAACTTGACGAAATGTTAAAAATGGGTGTGGTGGTTCCCAGCAGAAGTGCATGGACCAACCCAACTCTTTTGGTTTCTAAAAAAGACGGCTCTGCACGTTTCTGCCTCGACAGTAGACGTTTAAACTCTTGCACGGAAGCTGATGCGTATCCCTTACCTCACGTTCACGCAACCTTAGACAAGCTGCGTAACGCCAAGTTCATCTCTTCTGTCGATCTCAGCAAAGCGTTTTGGCAAATACCCTTGGACGCAGAATCGTGCGAAAAAACTGCTTTCGTTGTACCTGGTAGGGGAATGTTCCATTTTAAAAAATTACCCTTTGGTCTAAAAAACAGCCCCGCCGAGTTACAAAGACTGATGGACAAACTTTTCGGTCCTGAAGTCGATAATAGCCTGTTTTGTTACCTTGACGACCTCATCATCGTCAGCGATACCTTTGAAAAACACCTATTAATGCTGGAAAAAGTTTTCCAACAACTCAAGTTCGCTGGTTTAACCATCAACTTGAAGAAGTCTGAATTCTGTAAGTCCCGTCTACGTTATTTGGGATTCATTGTCGACGAAAAAGGTCTAAGAACAGACCCCGCTAAGGTGGAAGCCATGGCAAATTTTCCCCGACCCAAAAACGCGAAGGAAGTCAAAGGTTTCCTTGGACTTGCAGGTTACTACAGGAGATTCATCAAAGACTTTTCCACTATTGCAGCCCCCTTAAATAAAATTACCGGCATTCGTAAAGGTGTCAGCAATTTCCGATGGTCTGTCGAAACTGAAGAAGCGTTCACAACTTTAAAAAATGCCCTTCAAAAAGCTCCCGTTCTGAATTGCCCGGATTTTGCACTCTCTTTTACCCTCCACACGGATGCCTCCAATGTAGGAATCGGTGGAGTCCTTACTCAAGAATTCCCAGATGGCGAACACCCTGTAGCGTATTTTTCCCGTACACTAAACAAACACGAGAAAAACTACGGAATTACCGAGAAAGAATTATTGGCTGTATTGGATTCTGTTCACCATTTCCGCGGTTACATAGACGGTAGCAAATTTACTGTAGTCACAGACCATAGTAGTTTGAAATGGTTGATCTCTTTAAGTAATCCCTCCGGTAGGCTCGCTCGCTGGTCCTCCCGTTTGTCTCAATACAATTTTGATGTTGTTCACCGTAAAGGCGCGGACAATATTGTTCCCGACGCCCTTTCAAGAATTGAACTAGCTTCATTAAATGTTGACACAATTGCCCCCCCTCCATCTACAAAAGATGAATGGTACTTGAAAATCTTCGAAGGTTGCAAAAATAACCAACAAAAGTTTCCTAATTTTATCATAAAAGAAGGACAACTATACCGTAATTGCAAGGCACCACTATCCATCCTCGAAGATTACTCGTGGAAACTTGTCGTTCCCCTCGAAGGTAGAGAACAAATAATCATTGACAATCATAGTGCTCCCGACTCCATACACCCAGGAAATTTCAAGACGTATAAAAAAATCGCCTTGAAGTATTATTGGCCTGGTCTCTTTAAGCAAATTCGCAATTACATCTCTAAATGTGAAACTTGTAAAGCTTATAAACATAGCACGGCAGCACCTGCCGGCCTAATGGGTAATCCCAAACGTGCCGACAGACCCCTACAATCATTGTCAATGGACCTCGTCGGACCCTTTCCTCGAAGTTATGCCGGACACATGCACATACTTAGTGTAGTGGATGTTTTCACTAAATTCTGTTGGATCTTCCCTTTAAAAAGAGCCAACGCGTCCGCCATCATCAAACTCCTGGAAAAACACATTTTTATACCTTACGGAACACCCAGAACCATAATAGTTGATAACGGAAAACAATTTATTGCCCAAGAATTCAAAGATTTTCTTGCCAAATACGGAATCAAGGACATTTACTATAACACCTTGTATACTCCACAAAATAACACTGTCGAACGTTATAACCAGACAATCAACACAGCTCTAGCTATTCTAGTTGATAAAGATCAACGTACTTGGTGTAAAAACCTAGATAAAATTCAGGCTGCTATGAACAACACGGTTAACCTGGCCACTGGTTACACACCTTTCTTCTTAAAACACGGTATGGAACAAGTTGTTCACGGTTCTCTACATAGGGACACAAACTTTCCTACGTCAATTGCCGCCACAAGCAACCCTACCGCGGACTATGCCCATCGTCTGGAAGAACTGTCGGCCATCTACAGTGAAGTCACTGATGCTTTACTCCTGGCTCATCAAAAGAGCGCGGACAGATACAACCTACGTAGGAAACATGTCACCTTCAATACTGGAGACATAGTTTGGAGAAAGAACAACACACTTTCCCAAGGAGCCATGTATTTCTCTGCCAAGCTGGCACCACGTTTCGTGAAGGCCAAAGTTCTAAGAAAGATATCAGATCTAGTGTACTCTTTGTCTGACTCCTCTGGAAAGCACATTGGTAATTACCATATTAAGGATATTGCAAAGACTGGAAGTGAGGAGTCAAGTAAAACTGCCCCCACTATCTCAGCAAACTCAAAATGATCCAGTGTGTATCACCACAACCCTTTGGTAAGCACATCAGTCTTACAATGACTGGCGTGTAAAGTGTCAATTACATGTCCACCCTTTCGTTGATAAAACGAATATTGTTAAAAAATCATTTTTGTAAATTTATGTACACTCCACGGCGTAGTTTGCCCCGTTCTTGTTTATGAATTGGCAACCACCGTAATTTTTGTTCCACACGTTTTTGTTTTGTTTTTTATTTTTTTCTCACCTGTTCCAAAATTGATCACTTTAGAGCAGAGACACCCCTCGAGTCACAGTGTTTGGGAAGTCATGAATCCAAATCATTGCCTCTCAACCCCTCACACTATGCAACGTTCATGCCATGGCACGCTTTGCTATGTAATGCAATATTGTAATTTTCACCATTTTTGTTTGTTGTTTTTTCATCATATCGGAAGGAATCTCTTCAAAAAATTTTTTTCTTTTATGTTCTGTAAGTACTGGAGCGTCGTTCTAAAGTCGGATTTGGTAAACTCCAAAGCGTTAAATCACGACCCAGGACTAGTAAACCATCTTAACATGCTCCATATTTTACTCATCATGGTAAAAATAAGTGGTTACTCACATAATCACATTCCTTGTGTACAGTAGTTTTCAATTTTTCTCAAATGTTAAAAAAATTGATGGCGTCCTACCCGAGCTCTTTGCTAACAAATTGGATTTTGACACGTCCATTTTGAAATCATATGTATACAAATAAAGGAAAAGCCTTTAAATTGGTCTTTCCACCCTTATACAAATCTTCTTGGGCCCGTTTCAACTAAAGTACGTAAAACCAAATACTCGGTCTTTTGTTGTTATAAGAAGTCCTCGATTTGTCCCTCTTCACAACATGTATGTCTTGTATTACATGCCTCAACCCTGACGGAAAAGGTTAATAAAACCTAACGGCAGCCCTGTTTTCCGTACATAAATAACCGCAGTTTAACGTAAATCATCAATGTTTTGTTTGATCATCGTTTTGCAAACATAGGCATTCAACTCTTGTTTCGCCATTTAACCAAGTATTTGCAACCTAAATTGCACATAACCCGGTATGATGTAACTGCACAAAAGGTATGTAAAACCACAATTGGTCCCTTTTGTTTGTCCCCACTGAAGTTGCTACAATAGACAGTATGTAAAACCATATAGGTCTGTCTTTGTTTGTCACATGGTGTAAACAGAAATGTATTCTGTCATCACCCCGCCTTTATAACATACGAAGTGACATTAAATTGTTTACCTCCTTGTTATTCTATCGTACGCTCCTGGGCTACGGAGTTAGTTAATCTAACAAATCTTCATATACTGTGTTAAAACAAGCATTGTTAACGTTTATTGTGTTGTATTTAAACGCAACCCTGTTACATTATAGGAGGGATCCTTAAAATACCTGCCACAATACGAGAAGTTCGTCATAATCACTTTTGCTCATAGCTAAATGTTATTGAGTTGGTCGTGTGACATATTTGTCATGAGTACCGTTTTGTACATTCTATTTTGGTCGTGTGACATATTTGTCATGAGTACCGTTTCGTACATTCTATTTTGGTCGTGTGACATATTTGTCATGAGTACCACCCTTTTGTATAACCTGTTCTGGTCGTGCGTCATTTATTTGCCGTGAGCACCGCTTTTATGTATAATTGTGTATAAACTCTGTACACTACACGTGGAGACGTTAAAACACTTACCGTGATTCGTGTGAACGACATAATATCGGCTTTGCCATCTTCTTTAAGATGCATTGTATAAACTCTTTGACTTCTGTCTATAATTGAGTTATATCTTGTGTGTACTTACATATTTTGTACACTATACGTGGAGACGTTAAAACACTTACCATGAGTCGTGCGAACGAAATAATATCAAACCTTTTGTGTGCGATCTACGAAATGTAGTCCACAACCCTTTGTTGTCATTCAACGCCGATGCCCGTGGACTTCCTGTTTTTTACTTCTTTGCAAAAGGAAAGAAGCCCAGGAATATCTACTATCCCAAAAGGACTAGTTTTCAGCTTCACTGTCAATTATGGGGCATAGTGCTGTGGGAGTTAATCGATTGAGCACAAAACCACCTAACTCGTTGTCTGGAGAACGAATAAGAAAACCCCCAGGTTTGTGAAATTGGAGCAAGGGTCTGTCTTTTCTCACAATCATGTAGAAGTTTTAAAATGACCCCTAATCTTTTGCCCAATACACGCGAAAGATTAGCCTCTTTGTTATAATGTGTATTCAAATTTCTCCTCACCCTTTTCTGATAAATGTAAAGAGTCAGGAAATCTGCTGGTGGATTATGTTTCATTTTCACATAGAGTTTGAATTGGAAATTAGTCCAGTCTCTAGCAAATTTCGTAACTCGTCTCCCTTCTCCCCTCCTCCCCCCATTCCCCCATGTTCTCAGATTATGTTTTGAAGTGAAAAATCTGTCGTTGACCATATTTCGCCCTCACTTGCAGTTCGAATAGGTAACTGTCCGGTTATCTACAGGTTTTCCCCCTCAATCTCTGCATATGTCTCACCTTTTTTCTCTTTCTCAATTCTACGAAACACATTCATGAATGTTGGATATGTACGATATGCACTTGGCGTAACGTCTGTCTCCTTTTTGACAACCTTTATTCATGAATTGGTTTCCCTTTGCCGTGACTAGTTCACGATTCTTTGTCTTGTTCTTTGAAATTCTACGAAAATGTTACCATCTTATGTTAACATAGGCCATAGAGGGCCGGTTGTTTTTTAACCAAGACATATTGTCACTCGGCAAGCGCCAAGTCATCCTGGAAAAGGAAAATGTTCATGTAATCACAATTTAGTTAGGAATCTCTCTTCGTCACTCTCTGAGTCGGTGGTTAAAATTTCGTTTATTTCATTTTCTGGACACATTTTGTTTCTCTCCAAACCTTTTCTTCATTGGTCCCTAGGCAGGTAAACTTCAAGAATTTTGCTCTAATAATAATTTCTCCCGGATTTAAAAAGAAGCCCAGGCGGATGTCATCACCAACAGCCAAGCTGAGCTTCACTTCCTGACAGCACGCGCTGTGGTTACAAGGTCCCTCCTGCTGCCATTTTCTACGTATTTGTTCCTGAAAGCACAGACCATACCGCTCATATGTATGTTGTCTTGTCGTGCCACAGCAAGCTGAGTTGTCCCACCATACATTATGACACTCTAAACTCTAAACTACCTTTTGGGCACGCTAGCTCCTAGGTTTGTTCTTACTCTTGCTATCAATGCCAACCTTGCCGTCTCTTGCTCTGTCATGCAGTGACGCATATATCGTCATGTGTAAACCATCATTACCTTGACCCACCAGTATTCGCTGAATGCGTACCAATACAAGTTATCTTGAGCTACATTATGCTTCAATAACCATTATATACGATCCGTGTTTACCATAATAACACTTAGGATTCGTACTGGCATGTCTGCAGATACTGGATTCTTCTCTTCAATGGCCTCTGTAACCATAGTCGCGGCACAGCAACCACAGTCTCCACTTTGCGAACTTCAACGTCTTCAACCAAACCAGGTGTTTTCTAAGGCCTAAGTGTACTCTTGAGTGTTATCTCAAATGGGTCTGATTGCAGTGATAATGTAATCCTTAGAATCTGTGAAACCACGTCCTTTTCTTCGAAATTCTCCGAAACCAAACAAATCCACGCTTCGCAAACTTAGCTCCCAGACCAATGAAACCTTAGAATCACACCTTTTCTCTTCTCTTGTACAAATGTATTGTCATTCTTTCAATTGCATAACCATGTGTATTGTCATTTTTTCAATTGCATAACCATGTATGTTGTTTTACACCATGTACTCTCCCCAAAGTTGTCTTTTCCAAACATTCTATGTACCCCCATCCATTCCCTACAAACATTGTGACCTAAACTATAGCATAAACTGTATGTTCTAGCTAGGCAATCTCTCAAGCAACGAATCTCTCAAAAAACCCCGATGGAAGCATAAGAGGATTTTTTTTCCTACAGCTCCATTGCCACGTCGCTTTTTTTCCAAGCGCGGGGGGAAGTGTTATGGTACGCCCTAAACGACAGAATTCGAGTCTAAGAACACCGCCGCAGACAGCAACACCCCGCTCCCCCCTGTTTCCTGTTACCTACTTCCTCTCCCCTCTGCATTCCCGGGCAGTCGAGAATTGCAAGCCGCTTCGGGAACACGTTACGCTCCTCGGATCGAACACCGAGTTCGCGGCTAATTTCTGTCGATCAATTTGAACGCAATTACATCTGCGATGTTAATTGAAGTACATACGGGTTTTAGCGCTGGTATTCTGCCATGCCTGTGTGAACTTCGGGTCCTGTCCTAGACTCGGGAAGTGCCCCTGCTGAACCCGGAAGGCGTAGATCCCCGAACATCATGTAAGCTGTACAATTATTCCCTCTTCTGTTTGTGTCCTATAACGATAGACTGTAAACCCTCGCGAAAAGCCATCACTCAGAGAGTTCGTTTTAGAGATCATGAGGTATAAACACGATAGCTAGGTTTGTGTAATATGCATTTCTTGTATTGAATTGTACTGTAATAACCTATGTACTGTGTTTTGAATTTGCAATACATGAATCTATTTAACTCAATCCTGTTGTTAATCTGCCTCGGCAGGAGCATTTCCTAGAGTGTATTTCCCGGACGACCGTGGGGGAGAGAGAGAGTTCCGAAGCATTCATGCGACCTGCCCCTGGAATAGAGGGTACTTTTGTCTCTGCTGTGAGCTGGCCTGGGACATGTTAGGGCCCATCATAACAGAGTATAAAGTAATTATAACGAACTTCTCGTATCATGGCGGATGTTTTGAGGATCTCTCCTATGATGGTAGATATTGTCACGTTTTCACGTCTCACGTGACAGGAATGAACGATTTACAACAAATTTTGCCCAGTATTGAAAGACAGTAACCCAATAGATATTTAAAACAATTTAATGAGATAAATCACCCTCTCGATCAACAACCCTGTGTTGACGAGCAAACAATGAGTAGTTATGACGGACTCCCCGTGACGTGTAAAAACACAAAGATATTATGAGATTCGCATCTATAGCAGTGGATATTGTAAGGTTCACACCTATAATAGTAGATATTGTAAGGCTCGTGCCTATAATGTTACAAAAGTTTACGTTCGGAAATGTGGGTCCCCATTCAATACAGACGGCGGTTTTGCAATGATGTAATTAATACGGCACTGCTGTAGCTTAATAATTTCATATTAGCATACGTTACAAGACTTGCCAAAAGGCGATAAACACAAATTTTATTGAAGATCTGGCCAAGATTTTAAACTTCAAACAAGAATAATGGTACAATAAAGGACAAAAGAAACTGATGTCATGATAAAATATTGTACCTCATAATGAAGTTGTATATGTACAAAGAACAATGTTAATGAAGGGACGAAACGTATTGTCACTTTTATAACAAATATTTTTCTCAGAATCCGACAAAATACGATTCTGGAAAAAAAATAGAGCAATTGGGTTGAGCGCCATTCTAATTTTTGGAAAAAGAAGAAAAACCACAAGTAGCAACAAGGTTGCCCTTGAATTGTTTCGAATCCAGCGAATGTGACCTGATAGGTGTGTACATTTGGTGTATTCGAAACGATCCCCAATGTACAACATTACTATGAATGTGTTAGGATGGGGTGAAGAGGAAAAAGAAAAAAGAAAAAACGGGAGGATTTCCTATTATAACGGAAATCGTCGCGACATTCTTACAATATGGTGCTGTGACCATAGTAGTGAGCTGCGGCAATGGTCTGAAACCAATGGTTATTATACAGACTTGCACTTAAGATTTTATATTTACAACATTAGGGTAGGGACGTACTGGTACGACAAAACCCGACACAAAACAATTAAAAAAAAGGTGATATGACAAGATGAGGCGATGAGGTGAGAAAAAAAAACGCGCGGATGCTGCAAGAATTGTGAAAAGGAAAGCGACGTCTTGGAGCAGGAGTTTTCCGGAACCGTTGATGGTAGGAGGAAAAGGAGGCCCTTTCCCGAAGTGATCAATTTCAGGAAGAGGATGCATACAAGTATGAAAACGGTGCCCCAAGAGGTGCTCTTGTGGTACAGCAGGCAAGGCACGCAGGATGTACAAGAACATATAAAATTATGCAAAAAGAAAAAGAATGTACAGGAGTTAGGCTACCGTTGACATTAATGTGCCTTCGGGTGTAAGGATTACCTCACGAATGCCCATATGGGTGATTATTTACATTTAATATTTCAAGTAACTCACGTCATTTATGACAAGAGTTTTGCCAATTTGATAACGCCTGAGTACTTGATGTGATGGAATTTACTGATTCCGTCACAGTAAGGCATTTTGGAATTATTCCGAGGAGAAATCTTTCTATTTCTCAGGGCCTGTAGTAATTCTTCCTTTCTTGAAGTAAAGACGTGCGGGATTATACCCAGCGTAACTTGAGGAACTTCCATGGTGTATAAGATCGTATCAGAGTGACCTTATGTTGGAAAAAGTGAGAACTAGACTCGCAATTGGAAAGAAATTGGGCAGAGATTGACCACTGGGGACGTATTTTTACAAAAAGTTTTGGAAAAAAAACGCGTTTTTTATAAGTGTTTGGTTTATTTGAAAATTTGGGCAGGGGTTTCCCTTAAAAAACGTGATTTTGTGAAAAAATCCAGATGTTTTGGAAATTTGTTGAAAATTTTTCAAAGTCCAAAAACGAGAAAACTTTGGGCAGCGGTTTCCCTTAAAAAACGTGATTTTTGTGAAAAAATCCAGATGTTTTGGAAATTTGTTGAAAATTTTCCAAGTCCAAAAACGAGAAAAATTTGGGCAGCGGTTTCCCTTAAAAAACGTGATTTTGTGAAAAAATCCAGGTGTTTTGGAAATTTGTTGAAAATTTTCAAAGTCCGAGAACGAGAAAAAATTGGGCAGTGGTTTCCCTTAAAAAACGTGATTTTGTGAAAAAATCCAGATGTTTTGGAAATTTCTTGAAAATTTTCAAAGTCCGAGAACGAGAAAAAATTGGGCAGCGGTTTCCCTTAAAAAACGTGATTTTGTGAAAAAATCCAGCTGTTTTGGAAATTTGTTGAAAATTTTCAAAGTCCGGATATGAAAATTTCACGGGCCGGGATTCACCTTAATGAAACACGTTTTTAGAATTTATTCCGATGTTTTTGAAAAATGTTTGCAAATTTGCAAAAGTCCGGAAATAAAAAACGGAAACGAGGTTCGCCTTAAACGAACATGTTTTTAGAATATTTCCATTTCCTTTCCAAAGGGGGGTTCTTCAGAAAAGGAAAGAAATATTTTTTCTTTTATACAAGTTTTCGTGGAAGTATTTGTTTGAAAATTCAACAATGTCTTGGGGAATCGTTTCTTTATTTACGTGGCTAGACTGTAGCCTGATTTGAGCATCACCAATTATTGGTATTTATCCGCCGACTTCCTTTTGTCATAACAAGTTATATGCAGAAATGTGCATACGTAATGTAATGCCTGACTCGAGGAATCAACGTCAACGCGAACCGAACGTCTTTCAAATTATGTCGTCTGTTTCTTACGAAAGAAAAAAAAGCTAAATGATGAAACAGGCGGCAAAATTAGAAAAATGCTCAATTGTCAAAAGGTAGAAAGAATTTAATCGACTTGTTTCCCTTAAGCTGCAAAATATGCCGTTATATATACAGGCCAGTATTTTGCGAAATAGTCCCCTATTCGCAGAATATGTCGATATCAAATACAGACCAGCACTCTGCGGAATAAGTTTATTAATAAAAACTGGTTAATTAACTTTCGGGAAACGAAGCGGGTAATTGGTTTATCATATACAGGATTTTAATTGTTGAATAACTTTGTTTTAAATATTTGTGTACATTTCCACTATTAATCTTGTATTTGAAACTAGCAAATTTAGTCGGTCGACACTTGTAAACACTATATTATTCACGACGGCAACTTCCTTGGTTGAGCACTTTACGTAGGAATACCGGTGATAATGTTTTGTCGAGTGACGACTCGAGAATGAAGGAATCGTGCCCGTGATAATTTAAATTGCAATTCGAAGTTACAATCGCGCCGGGGTTCTTGATGGAAATGCTAGACAAATTGGGAGTAACAAGACAAAACATTATACATTATAAAGTTTAAACAATTGCTGATTGAAGAACGAGACTGTGGGACCGTGAAGAGGGAGGAAAAAAAAATGCCACACGTCGGGCGACAGTGCTAGCATTGGCGCTACTTGCGGCCAACGCTAAACCCAAAACCTGGAAAGGACATGCAATAAACAAGCCGGCGGCTAGCTCTGCACAGCCGGCGCGAGCAAGGTCCCTCTTAAACCCAGGGCGAGTGTCTGTGGTTCGCTTGTTAATTCCTACTCCCCTTCCTTTCCTCAAAATCTCCAGGTCTCCTTCCTCAATCAGAACACAGTTGTTATGCACGAAAAAGGGTTTTATTCAATTAAAGGTGAACAGGGTTCTACAAAAGGCCAGCATCGGCACTACACACATGAGTATTTGGCTATCTCTAATTAATTCTATCATAACGGGGGGAGCTTCTCTCAACTCTCTCTACACGTGTTTAGTGAATTTAAATGTCAGTTCTTAGCACACAGAGGGGTAGCAAGGTTCATTGGTACTCACAAGCAGGAGATAGGCGGTCGGCAGACAGGATTCTGGGTAGGCGTAAACCTCTTTAAGCACAATACACAATTAAAGTAAAACATCGTGAGCGTTTACGGAGAGCGCCTAGCGCGAATCACGGGGAACACAGTTATTCTGCCGAAGGCCGGCGAAGGAATGGGAGCGGGGAGCCGCTCGGCGCTTGGCACGGGCGCCGCGCGGTGCGGGGAGAGGGGGCGGAGGGCCTGTGCAAGGGGTCAATTCGCTATTAGCTCGCACGGGAAACAATTCCGTAACGTAACAACGTGGATGAAGCGAGGAGGAGTGTGTGTTAAATTAAATATATGAAGAAAAACGATGTCTGAATGCGGATGAAGCGAGGAGTGAGCGCCTACAAAGGGAACAGGTAGTCGACGAACGGTTTAGCACTGCATAATTTCATGATGCCAGAGCTCATTATTTTATATAGAATGAATCGACTGGATGCGCACATCAAATCCCAAAAGTTTCATCGCAATCGGATGAAAGGTTTAGCAATGCATAATTTCTTGATGCCAGAGCTCACTATTGTATACAAAAACCATTGCGGGCATGCATACATCAAATCCCCAAAGTTTTATCGCAATCGGATGAACGGTTTAGCAATGCGTAATTTCATTACGTCAGAGCTCACTATTGCATACAAAAACCATTGCGGGCATGCACACATCAAATCCCCAATGTTTCATCGCAATCGGATGAACGGTTTAGCAATGCATAATTTCATGACGCCAGAGCTCACTATTTTATATTAAAAAAAATAATCGAGGGAATGCGCACATCATAGTGGAAGGTACTCTCAGTATCGCCCTGATGTAAGACCACCATTCAGAATTGAAACGTTACTTGAAATGGCTTCTGCCGTGTTTGGTAACCAGATCTGAATAGCCAGGTACTTCTCCACCTTCCTCTTTCCTATCTCCTTCCCCTCCCCACTGCCTTCAGCCTCACAACATACCCCAATTGGGGACGCCATAGTCCCACTGGCTCCAGACGGGAGCAGTTGGGACTCTTGTGCGGTATTCATGTAAAAAAAAAATCAAATCGCCAAAGTCAGAGAAGCCAGATCCAGAGCTCACCATTTTATACAGAAAGAATCGAAGGGATGCGCACACAGTGTCCCCAAAGTTTCCTCGCAATCGGATGAACAGTTTAGCAATGCATAATTTCGTGATGTCAGAGCCTATTATTTTATATAGAAACCAATGAATTGTTCCCGGGGCGGCGGTACCAATCCCATATTGAATGATTATCATAAAAATGAAATATACAAAAAAGCGCTATATAAATTTATCATTTTTGATAAAAATTATATGGTACTAATGTTTAGAGGTACCTGCACGTACGTAAAAAAAATATTAAATATATTTAGGCTGGGTTGTTCAAAACAATATTTAAAAATCTCCAATTTTTCAAGTTAATATAAACGTTCTGTGAAAGTTCTGTTCAAATTCTATTCAAGTTCTGTAATTATTTTATACATTTACAAAAAAATACATAAGCAATATCATCAGATGATACAGAGTTGTTATGTGCAGGTTACCTGCACGTATGTAAAAAAACATATGAAATATATTTAGGCTGGGTTCTGTGAAAGTTCTGTTCAAATTCTATTGAAGTTCCGTACTTATTTCTGTTTTGAAATATGAGTATAAATAAATAATAATAAATATAATAAGTTTTGATGTTTTGAATAAATAAAACTCGCACATTGCGTGAAAATTAATAAACTTGACTAATTTAAAAATAACGTTCCTACTGTAGCAACCACGCATTGTTGCTACGTCACGTGTTGGATTACGCCCGAAACGTATCGATATTTCCAGAGGCGTCACCGGTGTTCAATTGTATGCGAGCGAAATTACTAGAGAAATAGTTCTGCCACCTAAGCGAAAGAGCTAGAACGTACGGCTGTACCGTTCAAGTGCCCGCAGAAGGTTCGGGTGATATCTCGCCTTTACGTGAATTCACCCGGCGTTACCTACCGTCATTGAATCTACTTGCCGGGCCGGCAGAGTATAAAAGCAAGTGCGAGCCGCATACGGCTCAGTCTTAAGTCTAGTATTCATTCAACTTACCACGGAGCAGTTGCCTCGTCTATCCGCGATCAACCTTGACCCAGTGTGTACTATTGATATCGTAAAATTGTACGCTAACCGTTTATTGTACTCACGTATTATAATTATTGTGTGGACTCATTAAAGGCTATTATTACACGCAAACTCGTTTCCTTCATTCAATCATCAGCCACGACACTTGAGTACCCACAGACCAATATGCATTCAATCCACCATACTGAAACTATTTGAAAGCCTAATACTTGACAAACTTTTTGCCCAAATGAAACCTGTAATATCACCTTACCAGTTTGGATTTATGCCAGGTAGAAGTACACTTTCCAACTTGATTATTTATGAAAATTTTATAACCAATGCTTTTAAAGAAAAAAAAAACAAGTAGACTCTATCTATACTGATTTTAGTAAAGCCTTTGATTCAGTTTCCCATAAAATTCTTATTTGGAAATTAGAAAAACTTGGTATACGTGGTAATACATTAAACTGGTTTGAAACTTACTGGAAGACAACAAATTGTTAGAATAAAATCCTCCTTGTCGGAAAAAATTTATGCAATAAGTGGAGTTCCACAGGGTTCACACATTAGCCCAATATTATTTATCTTGTTTATAAATGATCTTACAAAAATATTTCATGATAATAATAATAATAATTAAAAATAAATTTGGACAAATTATATAGAGCTGTTTTTGCGAAAAATCGCCTCAAGAGCGCTGTACAAATTAGCATGGATTTTACATTAGAATTTACTTAACTTAGGAGGCTAGATAACAACTCATCTTGCAGCTATCAAGCGCATGGATTATTGGAATTCTAGCCCCCCAATAAGTTAAATAAAATATCTTTTTATATGTACGTATTTCAATTTACTTAACTATGTAGGGGGCTAGATAACCACTCGTCTTGCAGCTATCAAGCGCATGGATTGTTGGAATTCTAGCCCCCCAATAAGTTAAATAAAATATCTTTTTATATGTACGTATTTTAATTTACTTAACTATGTAGGAGGCTAGATAACAACTCGCTTGATGCGCATGGATTATTGGAATTCTTGCCCCCCAATAATACATTTACCTTATGTATTTAGTAATCTACTTAACATCCTTAGTCTAACTTAATCTAACTTAATGTACTTAATCTAACTTAACCTAACTTAATCTTTCTCACACATACTCAAAACCTATATTTAATAAATCTGTAGTTCATAACAACAATTGCAAAGAAACCATAAAAATAACTTGTAATCAACGCTAACGAAAATGTATATACTCGTAATAATACACTGTAATAATTGTCACTGTGAACTGTTTATTATTATTGATTGTTGTTTTAAACACTATCTCTTAGGTATTTTATTTTGTCATTTATCACTCCATACGTACGGCACTGGTAGAAACCGAAGGGCGCGTGCTCAGTCCGATGACTTCCTAGTCCATGTGCTTATAGGCGGGGGGCAGGCGCGGGCGGTTGGCAGCGGAGGTAGCTAGGGATGTAGAGATTGCAGAGGTCATCTTTTTGTTATCTTTTCTGGTGCGTTTCTTAGAAGGCCGCTTCGGTGGCCTACACACCGAACGGGTCATATGGTCCACAGTCGTAAATACAGCGACTGCAGGCGTACCGGCGAGCAGCGGGGGTTGCAGTAAAGGAGCGATGTGCGCAGGGGTACGGCTATGACACCCAACGACCGAACAAATGACCACATCTGATAAATGTTCGCTACCCATCCTGGGTTTTAAACACACTCGCATCTAATGAATCACGATAACAATCTGCACATATTCTTAAAACTCGTTATACGTCCACACTACTTACGATAAAATTATTTTGAGTTCACATATGTAATGTACACAGAGTAATAAACATTATTTGACACTTTTAAGGTCTCAAAATGTTAATTGTCCCTCTTATTTAATAAGGGATAACGGGACCGGCCAGAATGCGTCAGGCTGCTCCGAGCGCCGATGATTTTTAGAATAATTCAAAATATTTACCATTGCAACATTCTTCAAGATAATATCAACAAATTGTTAATTTGGTGTAATGAAAATAGACTTTACTTAAATATCTCAAAATTTCATAAAGTTAGATTTTCTCGAATAAAAAATCCAGAGATCTTCAATTACAACATTGATAACAATACTCTGGAGACGTTAACACAAATTAAAGACTTGGGCATCACTTTTCAATCTAATCTTTCATTTGTTAACCACATAACAGAAATCTCTAATAAGGCCTTAAAAATGTTGGGATTCATAACTAGGCTAACTAGAAATTTTAACAATATAAACTGTTATATTTTGCATATGTTAGAAATCAACTTGAATACAATTCTCCCGTCTGGAACCCATATTACAATATACATGTACAAGCTGTTGAAAAAATACAAAACAAATTCTTACGTTTTCTTAATTTTAAAATGGGTATTCCAGCAGTTATGTTGAACTACAATACTATTTTGGATGATATGAATGTGCTCAAATTGTCAAACAGAAGAACTTTCACTGACTTGGTATTTCTGTATAAAATTCTAAATGATTTAGTTGACAGTCCGGTATTGCTCGAATTGATAAGCTTCCGGATTCCACTACGTAATACTAGAAGTCAGGATTTATTTCAGTGCAGTAATTCTGGAACTAACTACCATATGTACTCCTCTTTGCCCAGAATACTAATGGAGGGAAACAATTATACCAAGTCAGTGGACATCTTCAATTTATCTTTAAACAAATATAAAATATTGTTACGAAGGCAGTTCAGTTATATACAATAAATACTGTATATTTCTTACTATTCATATGTAAAAGCCCCGAAAAAGGGCGTTAATAAATAAATAAATAAATATTTAAATAAATTAAGACAATATAAGCGAAACTCAATCGAAAATCTGGAAACAGAAAAATCAGAAAAACATATTGACACCTCTGGGACTCGAACCCAGGACCTCTTGCTTTCCGGGCAAACGCGCTAACTACTGCGCCACGGTGTCGATATGAAATTCGGTTATGTTTAACTTTACCATACTTCGACTATGAACCACCTACATTATCTTCATTTTCTTTAACGCGTATATTATTGGCAACTATCTTTATGTATGATTGCAAGATTCAAATTCGAACTAAATGCTCTCTAGATAGTGTCTGGATAAATCTTTATCCATTTTATTTAATATGCGATATCTATCAACTTTTCTGCAAGTCTAGGATTAATATTTTATTTTTTTATTTTAACTTTATGAGTAAAACCTCAAATTGTAATATTTAAATAAATTAAGACAATATAAGCGAAACTCAATCGAAAATCTGGAAACAGAAAAATCAGAATAACATATTGACACCTCTGGGACTCGAACTCAGGACCTTCTGCTTTTCCAGATTTTCGATTGAGTTTCGCTTATATTGTCTTAATTTATTTAAATATTACAATTTGAGGTTTTACTCATACAGTCAAAATTAAAAATTAAAATATTAATCCTAGACTTTAGTTTCCCATAAACTTCTCATTTGGAAATTAGAAAAACTTGGTATACGTGGTAATACATTAAACTGGTTTGAAAGCTATCTTACTGGAAGACAACAAATTGTTAGAATAAAATCCTCATTGTCGGAAAAAAATTATGCAACAAGTGGAGTTCCACAGGGTTCACACCTTGGCCTAATCTTATTTATCTAGTTTATAAATTATCTAGCAAAAATATTTCGTGGTGTATTTTTCTTACTTTTTGCTGATAACCTCAAAATGTTTAGAATTATTCAAAATATTTACCATTGCAACATTCTTCAAGATAAATGGACTTTACTTATATATCTCAAAATGCCAAGTGGTTAGATTTTCTCGAATAAAAAATCCAGTGATCTTTAATAACAACATTGATAACAATACTCTCGAGACATTAACACAAATTAATGACTTAGGCATCACTTTTCAATCAAATCTTTGTTAACCACATAACAGAAATCTCCAACAAGGGCTTAAAAATGTTGGGATTTATAACTAGGCTAACTAGAAATTTTAACAATACAAAGTGTATTAAACTGTTATATTTTGCATATATTAGAAGTCAACTTGAGTACAATTCTCCCGTCTGGAACCCAAATTATAATATACATGTACAAGCTATTGAAAGAATACAAAATAAATTCTTACGTTTTCTAAATTTTAAAATGGGTATTCCAGCAATTATGTTAAACTACAACACTATTTTAAATGATGTGAATATGCTCAAATTGTCAGACAGAAGAATTTTCACTGATTTGGTATTTCTGTATAAAATTCTAAATAATTTAGTTGATAGTCCGATATTGCTTGAATTGATAAACTTCCGGATTCCACTACGTAATACCAGAAGTCAGGATTTATTTCAGTGCAGAAATTCTGGAACTAACTACCATTTGTATTCCTCTTTGTCCAGAATACTAATGGAGGGAAATAATTATGCCAGAGGACATCTTCAATTTATCTTTAAACAAATACAAAATACTGTTACTGAGGCAGTTCGGTTATGTACAATAAATACTATATATTTCGTTGCAAAATACCAATTATATTTCTTTGTTAAAGAAATATAATTATGTTGAGCTGGCTAAGTAGTTACGTGTCAGGTAGAACTTTATTTGTAAAAATAAAATCTTTTATATCCAAACCATTTTCCGCCACTAGTGGAGTACCGCAAGGTAGTCATCTTGGCCCAATTTTATTTCTTTTTTTTATAAACGACATGGTCAACAACTTTAAAGACGTCAAAGTATTGCTTTTCGCTGATGACATTAAATTATATAAAGAGATAACTATCCGTAATCACTCTGAAATTCTTCAATCCAATATAGACATGCTAAAAATTTGGTATGAATTGTTTTTGTGTTCAATTCGTAGAACTCCATTTTAATTTTTAGAAATTTAATTAAAATTAAATTTGATAATGTTATTATCGAGTTCTGCAAGTTTTTTGGTTAGTGTTTTAGTTACAGCTGTTTCGACTTGTAAAGTTAGTTTAGTTACAGCTGTTTCGACTTGAAACAACTGTAACTAAAACACTTACCAAAAAACTTGCAGAACTCGATAATAACATTATCAAATTTAATTTTAATTAAATTTCTAAAAATAAAAATTTGGTGGTCACAAAATAATCTATATTTAAATGTAGAAAAATGCAAAACTTTGACCTTTTCCAGAAAAAAAAACATCACTGTTTTTCGACTGTTCAATAAATAAAATAAATTTAGAAAGAGTATCGGAAATGCGGGATCTTGGCATAATAATGGATGAGAAACTAGACTTCACGGTTCACATTCAACAAACTGCAAATAAGGGTATGAAAACTTTAGGATTTGTATTAAGAACAATTAAAAACTTTGAATCGTTACAAATCATTAAACTACTGTACACATCCCTTGTTAGAAGCCTAATAGAATATATCTCCATAGTCTGGTCACCCTTCTACAAAATTCATATTCATACTATTGAAAGAATTCAAAGAAAATTTCTACGTTTTGTAAATTTTAAACTTAACATCCCTTTAGAGCACATAAATTACCCGTCATTAATGAATACTTTAAACATTCCAATATTGGAAAGCAGACGAAAAATAAACAACCTAACCTTTTTATTAAAATTATTGAACTCTAAATTCGACAGTTATGAACTCCTGCAATTAATAAATCTACATGTACCTACACGAACAACTAGACAAACATTGACATTTTATGTACGTACATCTCATTCAAACTATGATTTATATTCTCCAATACAACGTTTGCATAGTCTTGGTAACAAATACTTAAACAATCTGTATGTATTTGACAATAATAAATTTGAACTTAGCAAACTTCATACGCCATATGTGCCAACTATTTATTTCTACCTATCCCATAAACTAATGAGAACAACACTTTTAAATATTACCTATATTATGTCAACTCCTATGTTTTATTGTTTCTTATATTTTATGTTACCTGTATTTTTTTTTAACCCTTACATTTTACGTAACCTTTATTTTGTTTTTAACAAATGTTATGTTACTTGTCTTTTTATATTGTATTTTTTAAACCCATTCTTTTCACTGTAATTAGAAAAAATGTACTGCATTCTATGTAAAAGCCCTATGGGCGTTTAAATAAATAAATTAAAAAAGTAAAATAAATAAATATATTATTTAATCATAGTGTAATTTGTAAATTTCATACTTTTGTAAAAGCCCTGTAAAAGGGCGTAAATAAATAAATAAAAACAGTTCTAAAGAATTGTTTATTTTAGTTTTCTTTTCTATTTTCACTACTTTTTTGGAAAATAATAGTATGGTAAGTAATCTCCCAGACTTTGTTAGGACCAGTTCATTTTAACATTTTATTATAAAATGATATTGAAACTAATTTTATTTTCTGTTTCTTTTGAGGGTTATTATAAAATACACGATAAAAACTCAATATTATTCTGGAAAAACTTCTTTCAAACTTACAAAAATCTCTCGGATTTTAAACACAGTTTGTTGCTGCACTGAAGATTTTGTGGTAATGCTCTTCTGCACGTTTTCAAATTATGAAAATAGAATATGGTAGCTATTCTCCCACAGCCTTCCAAAGAATTTTAATTCTGAAGCAGATATCCATGTATAAAACAAACCAAGACTTTCTTACCGATTGCTGTAAAGTCCACGATGATCTTCATTTTTTTTGGGTTATAAAATTTATTTTCTGATGAACCCGCGGGCAAAAGGCGGACTTATATACTCCAAACTCATACATATTTTATTGTTTTCTGATAACAACAGTGCAAATTTTGATTAAAAACTATATTTTCATTTTATGTTCCAATCAATTTTTTAATATAATTTGATATTTTAAAAATGGCTGTGAAAGATGATTCATGGTTGGATGCATTTGCAATTCGAGTTAGAAATATGTGTCATATATAATTTATTGATTACTCCATTTTCTCTATACATAATTCTTTGATTTTTTCAAACATAAATATACAGCAGCGAGCGTTGAATTATGTTCACCCCGTTGAAGTCAGAAGAGATAGACTTGCCCTGACAGGAAAACCGGGTATCATTGCGAATTACTTGAATATTTGAACACGCATTCTTTTCCAAAGTCATTGAATTTGGCATGTGTTTATAATAAGCTTTATAATAATTGCATAATATCAAATCGCCCCACTCCAAACGGTGACTTCGATTACCGTGTTTTTAATTTATTTTTCGATTGCTCATACACATCCCACTAATATTATAAAGGCGAAAGTTTGTATGGATGTATGTTTGTTACCCTTTCACGAAAAACCTACTGAATGGATTTTAAAAATTCTTTCACTAATAGAAAGCTACATTATTTGCGAGATCTATAGGCTATATATATATTGGTAAGTTCTGGCGTTATGAATGATCTCTGGCGTTATGAAATTATTTATCATACGTTTTCTGTCCCTAACAAAATCGATTTATTGCAAACGTCAGAAAAAAAGCAAACCAATTGTCGCCTTGGAAACGATGTTTTTTTTAATTAGGCAATTCACCCTAAAAAGAGTGCTTTGTTGGCGTTGAACTTAATAACTATGTCTAAAAATGGTTCACCGAAATGTATAAATGCGCATAAACCCGAACGACTGCTCCAAATTGGATAATTATTTTTTTTGTTCGTTCGGGGTGTGGAATTGGGGAGAGGGGGAGGGGGGTTGATGGGGAGAGTGGAGCGGGGGGAGGGGTGGGTGGAGTGGAGTGGGGAGGGGGAAGGTGGAGAAGGCGAAGCGGGAAACCCCTAATACCATGCGAGCGAAGCCGCGGGAAAAAGCTAGTTATACATATTTTTTTAAAGTTTAACCCTTAAAAGTTAATATACGTCTGTGAGATGTAAGCGAAACACAAGAATTGTTGTCTTTTCTTTTTCGAACGTTGCGCGCTTTCTATAAAGCAATGTACGCTATAAAGCAATGTAATCTATGAATAAGGTTAAATATTATAAGGTGAAAAATTAAGTACCGGAAAAAATATTTATATTGATGTGTATGAGAAAAGGTATGAAAAAATATTGAATCTGTAGATACGAGTATAAGAAGTAAATTATACCTTGAAATGATGGCCTAAAACACCCTTGAAGAGTGAATGGCAGAAATAATATAAAATGCTACGTGCGGTAGCATTATCATCAGTGTAGTAGCAGTATCATCAGTAGCAGTATCACCGGTAGCAGTATCATCAGAAGCAGTATCAACAGTAGCAGTATCATCAGTAGCAGTCTCATCATTAGAAGTATCATCAGAAGCAGTATCAACAGTAGCATTATCATCGGGAATGGCAGAAACATTTGAAAAAAAACTATTGCCGTAAAAAAAAATATTTTACTTGACCAAAGAAATGATATTTTAGTTGTCGTTTTTTTATTAGGGATAAAACTCCTTTTAAATTAACGGTAAAACAAAGTAATCAGTATTCAAATAAATGCTTTATTTCAATAATACTAATTTATTGAACATGCTTTAGAAATATGTCATCAAAATTATTTTTTTAATTTTCTTTATTAGCTTTAATGCCGTTTTTAATTTTGGGAAACATTTGATTTCTTCAGAGATCACACATATTGAAATCTTCCTGAAATCTGCTTCAATCTTTATATATACACTTACCTTCGTAATATGGTTTGTATTCTGGAATAAAAAATAAAAAAATAAATATATATACATTTTTTTTTTTTGATTATTTATTAACCATGAATAACATTACAATATACATATATATTATTTATTTTTTTGGTATATACCACCTCACTAGGCTGAGCCTGTTCTGAGGTGGCAGGAATTTAATTTAATTTTGGTATCTTATTCTTGGAAGATAAAAAATATAATTTTAATTTAAATAGATAAATGGAATTAAATAAAAATATAAAGAAATGAAAAAAAAAATTTGAGATAAATAGATGAAAATAATTAAGAAGAAAAGAGTGTGTTGTTTGATCAAGTTATCTGCACGCAGTATGAAATACCCTTGTTTACTACCCACGTATGAATTTTGCGTTTTAGATTTTTTGTCACTAGAATGTCTTTTATATCTTTTTCAGTTAAATTAAAACATTTTGGAGCCAAATCGTGATAATGTCTTTGTCCAAATGTAGTATTTGTCTTCGGAGTTGTGATGTCCGTCTGAGCAGTTGTGTCGAGCCAAATCAGATGCGGACTTACATGTGTGTGTAGACGAATTATGGTGGGTAGTACTCAAATGAAGAGAGTAACAGTTTACTGTACAGGTATTTATTAGGGGAGCTGCCAAAGCAAAAGAGGACGAATCTCGCATACATCGCCTTATATAGACTCACGCAAGCATGCTATCTCGCTTGCACTCATACAATACACACAGACATTACACCCCCACACTTAAACAATAATTACATGATATATATATATATATATATATATATATATATATATATATATATTTTGACCTAACTTATACAATCTTAAATATCTACATATTTCATTATATTTTATTCTATATATACATTTTCTCTAACATGTAATTATACGAACTTATTTTATTTAAACTTTTTTTTCTTATTTCACTTTGGATAGCATGGGCGTGGTTGAGGTCTGGAACGCAGTCTCCCTTCCCATGGTGGCTGCGATCTGCAAAGAACAGGGGAATTAGTATTGGTCCTGTCCACGTCTGAGAGTGGACCAAAGTCCAACACATTATCAGAATAGTCACTCTCCCCCCACCTAACCTTTCTATCAGAAAGCTGATCGTGGTGTCTTTTCCAAACCTGGCCTGTTGAATGTATCTTAACCATATAGGTTCTACTCCCTAACCTCTTGATAATTGTACCCAAAATCCAATTATTCTTTTTATTTCTAAAATCTTTGGTCAAAACTTTTGATCCCAAATCAAAGAATTTTTTAAATTTTCTTCCCCGGTAATATTTTTTTTGACTGTTTTGACTAGCTACCATTTTATTTTTTACTTTATCATCAATTTTTTTTAAATCACTACACTTGTCATTATTCATTTTTGGAACAACCGTGTTAAAAATTGAACGAATTTTTCTACCTAACATCAATACACTAGGTTCAATTCCCGCACATAACGAAGGTGTATTCCCTAATATCAATTAAAAGTGACAGTAATTTATCGTCCAGATCCCTTGGAAATCTGTTATTCACTAATATTTTTTTAAATTTTTTTCAACTGTTTTGACAGCATTTTCTGCCAAGCCTTTTGAAGCCGGGTGCTGGACTGCTGACGTCATATGTTCAATATTAAATTCACGACAAAATTCCTGAATAAAGCTGACGTGAAAGCTGTTCCATTATCACTAACAATTTTTTCCGGTATACCAAAGTTAGAAAACATTTTCTTTAATATTTTGATTGCACTAACTGAATCTACCATTGGTACTATTTGACAATCCACCCAATTTGTGGTAGCGTCTACCACAACAAAAAAATTTAAATTACCGAAAGGACCTAGAAGGTCTATATGAATACGGTTCCAAACTAAATTATTCACTGGCCAACTCGCCAATTGCACTTTGGAAGGAGTAGGTAAACATACTGCACATCTAGTACACTGTTTTACCTCCTTCTCAATATCAGCATTTCGTCGCCTCAGTTCTTATTTGTCCAACAGACCATTTTAAATTTTGTTCAATTTCCATTTTAAAATTAAAAATTAAGTATAAAAAATGATAGTAAATCATTTAACTAAGAACTATTTAAACTAATGAGACCTTTACCTTTACAGAAATAACTTTATCGTATAAACCTACCATAATGTTTTATTGAAATAATGAGAGAAAACCTTCTACTCGTGTAAAATTTTCTAATGGTCTGTTGGACAAATACGAACTAAAGCGACGATTTATACCTAACCAGAAAAAATAATTTCTAGCTAAACTTTTGGATTTCACTATACCCAGGTGCGAACGGTGAATAAATTTCAAAACTGATTCTTTTAATTCCACTGGTACTACCAATTTACTATCATAAAACAAACATGCATCATGAGTTGATAACTTATCTCTAATATGCCAAAATTTTAATAAATCAGAATTTAAGTTTTTTTTTTCAGGCCACCCTGTATTCACACAATTGACAATCTCTGATAAAACTAAATCCTTTTCCGAACTCCGTTTAAATATTTCCGGATTTATTTCCGTTTCAACAGAAATATTATTTAAACGTTCTATTTCCAAACTATCGATATCGGTATCGTTAATTATATCCAAGAAATAATGGTTATCTTCGTATTCCTCAATATTATTATTACTCCGTTGCATCGGTAATCTTGACAAAAAGTCTGCTTTATTGTCGTCCGATTTGATGTACTCTATAGTATAGTTAAACGACTGCGAAATTAGAGCATAACGTTGTAATCTGTTCGCTGCTAGAATTGGTACCTGCTTATTTGTATCTTGAATATGTACAAGCGGTTTATTGTCGCAAGACAGAATAAATTTATTTCCATACAAGTATTGAAAGAATCTTTTTAAACTGAATATTATTGCGCACGCTTCTTTATCCAAAATTGAATATTTCCGTTCGGTTTCCGATAAAGTCCTACTTGCAAATGCAATTGGGCGTTCTATCCCGTTGTCATACTTGTGACAAAGCATTGCTGAAATCCCGATATTACTGGCGTCCGTAATGAGTTTCAAAGGGATACTGGGGAAGTGAACTAGAATTTTTTTCTGACATCAATTGTTTTTTTACAAAATTAAAAGCATCACTACATTCTTCCGACCACAAAAATACGGTTCCTTTTTTCAATAAATTATAGAGTGGCGACAGAGTGTCTGATATATTCCGTAAAAACATTCTATAATATGAGATTACTCCCAACAAACTTCTTAATTCTGACACATTCCTTGGAACTGCCAAATTCTTAATCGCTTCTACTTTACTTTCTAGCGGCATTATACCTTCCTGAGAGATTTTAAAACCTAAGTATTCAATTTCCGGTAAATAAAAATAACATTTTTGGTCATTTACGGTCAGACCATGATCATTTAATTTCTTAATTACCGCGTCACAAACCGTATTTAATTCTTCTTTCGAATTACCAAATGATAATATATCGTCTAAAAATACACGCACATTTTTTAAACCACCGACGATAGTTGCTATGACTTGCATAAAAATCGCCGGACTCGTCGTAAGCCCAAACGCCAAAACTTTATACGCATATAGACCTATGTGGGTTGAAATAACACATAGTTTTTTTGAACTTTCATTCAAAGCAATCTGGGAAAAAGCATTTTTTAAATCAATTTTTGCGAAATGTTTCGCGCACATTTAACGAAGAAATTAAATCTTCTACTCTAGGCAACGGAAACTTTAAAGGTGCCAACATTGGATTCAAAGTGTTTTTGAAATCTGTACATATCCTAATCGTGCCATCTTTTTTTTAACAATAACAATTGGACTTGCCATTTCACTAATTTCAACTTTCTCAATAATGTCGTCGTCCACCATTTTTAGCAATTCCTTTTCCACTAGCTCCCGCAAACAATACGGAATGGGTCTCGGGTTAACGAACCTCGGTTTAAAATCCGACATAACCTCAATATTAGCTTCGTAATTTTTCAATCTACCCGGTTTATCCGAAAACACGTTAGGGTATTTTAATTTTAATATCTCGCGAATATTTTATTTTAATTTTTTTTTATTGTATATTTTATTTAGATATAAAATTTGACATCTTATATCTAATGTTATCTTTTCTATGACTACTACAATATTATTTACTACCTACTGACTAAAATTTGGACTTTACAACATTAAGACATAATCCACGAAAAACTGCAAGACTTTTAGCCTCCTTAACATTTACAGGGAGTTCATTGAACATTTTAAAACCTTTATAATAAATATTATTTTGTGTTCCCGATAAATTTGTTTTAGGAAGCCTAAAATCGTTGCAGTTTCTCGTAGGATAACAATGAACTGTACTGTTGATTCTAACATTATTCAACATATAATCTGGTAACATTTTATTTTTTAACTTATAAATAAAAACTAGGGTATTGAAAACTAATCTTTGCCACACACTATATTGAGTTGGCGTTGCATGGTTTTTATCCTTGTATATCTGCTACAGCATAATACAGATCTCAAGCCTCTGTTCTGAATTATTTCCATTCTTTTAATTTGTGTTTTATTGCTCAGAAAGATTACACTTGAGCAATAATTCAGATGGGATGCTACAGTTGTGTTATAGACCAATTTCCTAGTTTTAATGTCTAATTTTCCCTTTATCCTACTTAAGAAATTAATCTTTTTGGCAATTTTTTTAGTTAGCATTTCAAAGTTAGAGTTAAGTTTTAACTTATTATCGATTATGATTCCCAAATATTTAATTTCTTCTACCTCTTCAATATTTTGATTGTCTATATTTAGGGTGATAAGTTCATTTTGTTTTTTCCCTAACACCATGAATTTACTTTTATTTACATTTAATTTGAGTTTATTTATGCATAACCATTTAGATATTTCATGAAGTTCACTTTGTATTTTTGACAATGCATCTTCAATATTATTTGCTATGATATATAAAAGTGTGTCATCAGCAAACAGTTTGATGGAACAGTACTTTAGACACTTCACTATATCATTAATATATATAATAAAAAGTAGTGGTCCCAAGACCGATCCTTGAGGAACTCCAAGGTTAACTTTTTGCTCTTCAGAGATAGCATCTCCAAATTTGGTTCTTTGTTTTCTGTTTTTTAGGTAATCGGTAAACCACTGCAATTCTTTACCATGAATTCCCATGTCCTTCAATTTCATTATAAGTCTTTCTCTGTCTATCGTTTCGAAAGCACGTCTAAAGTCTAAGAATACTGCTATGATGATTTTCTTCTGATCCATACTTGTTTTCCATTCATTTATGACATAATTAATTGCTGTTTCACAGGAATATTTATTTCTAAATCCAGATTGTTGTTTAGCAAGAATGTTATTCTTTTCAATAAAATTGTTTATCTGTTCTTTAACTGTGGATTCCAGTAATTGTTCATATTTAGGTAATCCATTTATTGGTCTGAAGTCTTCGAAATTTTTAGCATTTATTATTTTGGGCACTGGTGTTATTATGGAAGTTTTCCATGACTGTGGAAAAATTCCCTTTAACAGAGATTCATTTATTAGTGCAACTAATCTGTCTCCTATAGCTGGCAGTGCATCTTTGATTATGCCTATCGTAATTCCATCCGTGGACGATTTTAGTTTCATTGCATTAAGAATTTTCATTAAATACTCCATGTTTATTTTATTAAACCTGAAAATATTATTATTCTCTCTTCTTTCCATTGATGAAAATGTGTCTGTGACTAATGGAATGCTCTTATTTATGTTTTCGACACTGAGTATAAAATTTGTATTAAATTTTTGGGCTATTTTAGGATTATCATCTTCAACTCCATCGGGGAACTGAACTTCCTTAGTGTCTCCCTTCTGTTTACCGCTTATAATTTCTTTGAGTGTAGTCCACATTTTTCTTGAATCACTTTGAGAGGTAATTATTTTTTGTCTAATGTACGAATTTTTGGTTTGTTTTATTTCTGTGCTATACATGTTTCTAAGTTTCTTATAGGTTTCCCATCTTTCTTCCGTAAATTGTATTTTACAAGCTTTATAAGCTGTATCCCTTTGTTTTTGTAGAAGATGTAGAGATTTCGTATACCAATTATTTGTATCTTTTAATATAATATTAGTTATAGGCATTAGCTCGTTTACTACTGTTTTCAGATGTCCTACTAGTTCATCGGCTTTTTCCTCCAAATTTCCTTGGTTATCGCAAACCCACTTTTTGTTTTTTAATGCCGTACACAATTTATCCTTATCATAGTTCTTTTTATTCCTATACGTTATCTTTCGTATTTCCTGTGGCTTCGGACTACTGTATCTAATTTTTGTAACAATTGTTTCGTGATCAGATATTTTGAGTTCTTCTACAGCATTAACTTCCGCATAAAAGTCATTCGAAATTACTAAATCAATCATGGTTTTAGAGGTTTTTCCTATTCTTGTATAATTGTTGACAAGTTGCTTCCAGCCTAAGAAATTTATGATGCTTTGTAGTCTTGTGCTTTTTGCATTGGGTTTCATCATATCGATATTAAGATCTCCGCAGATTATTATTAAATCTCTTGTATTTATTTGTTTACGACACCATTCATCAAAAAAATCTAAGAATTTTGTATCATTTTGATTTGGGGAATGATAAATAGCTACGTAGGTTCCCCTCTTAAAATCCTTTTGAATTTCAATAGCAAGCATCCAGGTATTATTTTTATCTAAAACCATATTTGTTGTAACTTTGTAAGAGATATTATTTTGAATTAATATTATAACTCCTCCCGTATGCCTGCTAAATGAGTCGCATCTAATTGTCGAATAGCCCTAAAATGTTATTTCGTGTAGTTTGATTTCTTCGGTAACACAAGTTTCACTCATCATTACCATGTGCGGTTTGTATTCTCTTAGCATGTCTTCAACTTCTTCGATATGTGCTAGTAAACTAGAGACGTTTAAGGAGTATATTGTTATGAAGTTTCGGTTTAATCTGAAAAATTAACCATTCTGTTCTCGTGTTCAATTTTTCAGCAGTATACTGGACAGTCTTTGCTCCATACAGGGTGATCAATTTTTAAATTTAATTTTAGTCTATATATTAATATTAATATTAATATCTGCAACACTCTTATTTACCAGATTAATTCCGTGTAAAGTAATATCGAAACACTTTAGAAACTTTCTACCCACAATACATGAACTACCATTATTGATTATTATAAATTCGGTAGCACGCATTTATTTTTAAATTCCACGTTACATATAATTTTACCCAAAACTTTTAATGATTTATTATCATACCCGAATAACTTAATATCGCACACCATTAATTTCTTTTCACTAAAATATCTATTAAACATTTCGTATGGGATCGCATTTATGCTGGCTCCCGTATCGACCATAACCTGTAAAATAATATTATCTACGCGTAAATTTAAAAACATAGGATCACTATTATTACCTTGCGAAACAGTATTTATCGCACCTACCCGCTTCGTACTAGGCGAGCGAGATTTACTACTTGATTTATTTTTACAAGTCGAGCTAGTGTGCCCTACCTTCTTACAAATATAACATTGCAACTTCTTGTGCCAACAATCTTTTTGCACATGATTATTCTTACCACAAATGAAACATGACATATTATTATTTATCTTATGAGGTGATTTACTACGCACTTTGCAATCCTTATAACGGCTTACCTGCCTAGATTTATCGAAGTTATAAACTGAATTTAAATTCGACTTTGCATTCTCCATACTCAATACATGTTCCAACGTAGAAGCTATGTTAATGCATTCTAGAAATGACTTGCTTAAACCTTTCTTAAAAAGTTTGTGCTTCATTTTCTCATTGAACACGCCAATAATAAATATACCTTTCAAATACGATTCTAATCTTGCTTCAAAGTTACATGACAAACTAATATTTTTAAGCTTCGCGGCAAACTCTGTTAGCATTGCCGCTTATACGGCCATTTGCTAAACCAAAACCTGGAAAGGACACGCAATACATAGGCCAACAGAACTAGCTCAGAGCCGGCAGCAAGCAAGGTTCCTCTTAAAACCAAGGCGAGTATTGTGGTTCGCTTGTGAATTCCTCCTCCTTCTTTCCTCACAATCTCCAGGTCTCTTTCCTCAATCAGAACACAGTTTTGCACGTAAAGGGTTTATTCATTTAGAAGGAGACAAGGTTTTACAATTGCCAGCCTCGGCAAACTACACATGGGTACTTGCTAGGTATAGAATTCTAACACGGCGGGGAACTTCTCTCTACTCTCCACACGTATTAGTGAATTTAAAAGCGGGATGTAACACACAAAAGGAGGCAAAGGTTCATTTTACTCACAAAGCAGGATATGAGGTAGCCGTCCGACGGGCTACCGGTGGGCTGGAGCCTTCTCGTGCACAAAACACAATATAGAAACAATCACGAGTTTTTAGGTTCTCGACACAGCGCACTAGCGCTGTGTCTGTGAACACTGTTGTCAAGCCCGAAGCCAGCGGGGGAAAGAATGCCAGGCGCCGTTCGGCACTGGGGCCACGGACCTCCGTGTGCGGAGAGGGGGGCGGAGAGGGGCGGTACGGCGAGCTGTGCACTGGGGACCAATTCACTAGCTCCTCGCAATATGAATAAGGGGGTCTATTCTTTATCTTTTGTAACGTAACACTTCCCCCCTCGCCGCAATAAAAGCGACGTGGTAATGGAGCAGTAGGACTAAGAAATCCTCTTACCCTTCCAGCACTTGTGCAAAAAAAAACATTTAAGAGAAAAAGGAGAGAGAGAGAAAAAAGTTGCTAGCTACAAAATAGTAGAAAACAAAAACAAAAGAGAAAAAGCATGGTGAACAAAGAATTATCTATGAATGTACATGAAAGAGCAGTGACATACATAAATATAAACAAGGACCTGCTGGAGAAAGGTACAAGGGTTATGCAGTGATTGAAAAAAAATGACTCTAAATTGTATCATTGGTCTGTGAGCTATGTTTGCGTAGCGTGGTTTGCGTAGGATGTCTGGGGTGTTTGATCGTTACACTGAAGTTACAAGGTTACTTTGTCACAGTAACCTGGCCCGTTTGAGATTACACTCAAGGAACACTAGGGCCTTAAAGAAAACACGAAGAAGAGAACGCAGGATGAGGCTTCTTGGTGGTGGAGAGGGTTTTACCTGTCACAGAGGTCAAAAAGGTAGCTGCTTCCGGATCTTCAGTACTTGAGGTACTGGAGAGTGGAATTGTAATTGGTGGTTGGTCCTTTATAGAGGTGGTTTGTGTGCATGACAGCCGTTGTTGTGATGGTTGTTGGTACACTGGTTTGTATACAGTGGGATTGTTGTGTGAACAATCGTTGGTATTGTTATTTGCGCAAGGGCACAGGAGCATTGGCATGATGGCAACAGAGCATTTGCAAGGTGCAGCTGGAACATTTGCAAGATGCAGCAGGAACATTTGTACAATGGCAACAGGAACATTTGCGAGATGCCGCAGGAACATTTGCACGATGGCAACCGGAACATTTGCAAGATGCCGCAGGGACATTTGTACAATGGCAACAGGAACATTTGCAAGATGCCGCAGGGACATTTGTACAATGGCAACAGGAACATTACAAGGTGCCGCAGGAACATTTGCATGATGCAACAGGAACATGAACCAACCTAGAGCTGACGTGCTCGGGTTTGTTTGAGTGATGGTTTTGTGATGATATAATTCGCAACTACACGCACGACTCATACTAGGTTAAGTTAGGTGCGGTCGGGTGCTTTTGGTACGCAGGGTTTGAAGGCATGGGACCTCCGTGACGGTAGTGAAGGCAGCATGAAGAGAGGCGCAGGTGTAGATAGGGTGAAGAGCTGCTGGTCTTCTTATTAATCCGGCGAAAAATTATTATTAGAACAAAATTCTTGAAGTTTTACCTGCCTGGTAGACCAATGATGAAAAGGTTTGGAGAGAAACAAGGTGTGCATGTTGAGAAAGATTGGATTTGTTTGACGTGAAGAGAGAGAGAGAGACAGAGAGAGATAACTAAATGCAACTACAGACTTATACATATTACAGGTACGTATTCAAGGAAGGTTCTGTTTAACCCATTTATTTTTTTTTTAAACTAAATACATTTCCAAGAACACGTGGGTAAGGGTTTGTACGTATGACAAAATGCCCCGTTCGAAAGAAGTTGGTCTTCCATGACCTATGCTCACGTCTATACGGTAGCATTTTTTCTACTTTCGAAGAACAAAAACATTGAGAACAAATAAGTTATGAAAAGTGGGAAAGGAGTAGGAAGTTGAAAGGATCCGTGTATGAAGGTTGTCCCATTTGACAAACGAAACGCCAAGTGCGTAACGCATATATCCCCATTCACGGATAATTTCGAGGAAGGGAAAGGGTGACAATTGGGAACATTTGAACGAAGAAAACTGCTGAGGACTCGGCTATTTCCGAAATTCGACCTCTGAGTGGAAGGTGAAACAAGGTCTATAGCAGTTATCCTGGCACATTACAATACCATTTGGTAGTGTAGGACAAAAGGAATACACTGACATAAAAAAGTCTAATCCTCCACGTGTTTTGGGTAGAAGATTAGAGGGTCGTTTTATTCTCCTACTTGTTTGCGAGAAATGACAGACCCTTGCTCAAATCTCACAAACCTGGGGGGTTTTCTTGTTCGTCTCCCAGACAACGAGTTAGGTGTTTTTTTGTGTCCATCAACTTAACTCCTACGACACGATGCCCCATAATCATGAGTGAAGCGTATGATTAGTCCTTTTGAGATAGTGGATAGTTCCTGGGTTCTTGTGACAGGAAGTCCACGGGCATGTTAATGAGTATTCTGCTGCAAAAGCAATAATTTTCTGATAACAGAAAATAAAAGGCGTGTGATCTACACTTGGTAGGTCACACAAACATGGGGGTAGATATTATTTCGTTCGCACGACTCATGGTGAATATTGTCACGTTTTCACGTCTCACGTAACAGGAATGAACGATTTACAACAAATTTTGCCCAGTATTGAAAGACAGTAACTCAATAGGTATTTAAAACAATTTAATGAGATAAACCACCCTCTCGATCAACAATCTTTTGTAACGTCATAACTCTTTAATAGATTCATTAGCCGATTGTTTACATTTATAGAACATTTCCCGTGATTCAAAAATATTGTGAATAGGCTTACAATGGGAATCTAGTAATTTACACAAATCCTCAAATGAGGTTTCCGACACTTTTTTTGGAAAACACAAATCGCTTAACAATGAAAAGGTATCTTTGGTGAGATTATTCAAGAGGAACGCTCTTTTACGTTCTGGCGACAAAATTTTCTCATCATATAATATGAGAGCTTGGTCCAGTCTCTCCTTGAACAGGGACCACACTCCTGTCTTGTGACAGAATGCCCCCAGACTTTTACAAATCGCATCCATCGGGAATAAGAGCTGAAACAAATTTTGATTAAAAAACTTATCTCAGCGCTTCCGGGTGAATCCGCTCCAGAACCGACGACCTCGCCGCTCCAAAGTGACTCCCCACACAGCTTCCGGATCTCTGTCACCAGCCGTCTCTTTCGACCGCTGATCGCCCGTGTCCGTCTCCCTGCAGCTACGGAATCCAGCCCTTGTCCGGTCCCGCTTGAATAGCTGCAGCGACAGAATCTGACCTTGCCCCAGATTCCGGCTTCCTCCGTAGATGGTCCTCTTGTCACCGTCTTCTTCTTACTGCATGCAATCCTAGCATGCCACGCCAAATTTGCTCCCTCAATACTGCAATATGGATGCAGGCTCTAATGCACGTCTTCTTGACTTTGTGGTGGCGTCTTCTCGAATGCGTCTTCATACAACATTTTTTTTTTTATTGTCGCAACAATCTCCTCTCTTCTGTTTCCGATTTTTTTTTCGTCTTCAGGTTCTTAGCCAGTTGTGGAGTCGGCTACTACCGGCTGCGCCAGTTGTGATGTCCGTCTGAGCAGTTGTGTCGAGCCAAATCAGATGCGGACTTACATGTGTGTGTAGACGAATTATGGTGGGTAGTACTCAAATGAAGAGAGTAACAGTTTACTCTACAGGTATTTATTAGGGGAGCTGCCAAAGCAAAAGAGGACGAATCTCGCATACATCGCCTTATATAGACTCACGCAAGCATGCTATCTCGCTTGCACTCATACAATACACACAGACATTACAGGAGTCATGTGTCGATGTCTTTGTCTTGTGTCGTAATTGTGTTGTGCAGTATTTTTTTTTTTTTTTTTTTTTATTATTTAATATAGATATATAATTGTACAATGGAGTTATATAAATTACATATCGGTACAGAAATTAATTAAAAATTGCAATCTCACCAAAAAAGAACCTAGTTCTTGTGTTTGATAAGCGAGTTACATTAATTATAACTGAAATAAACTAACATTATGCAATAGGTAAGTATATAATATGATCAATTGAGACTTCTGGATCATCTATTTGTGTAGGTGTACATACATAGGATACGGTTACATACTGAAATATTGTGCACTTAGGAGGAGATTTCGACTTTCTCCACAGGAGAAATTCGAAAAATCTAAATAAAATGGAGATGAATAATATAGATTAATAATAAATAGAAAGAATGAGAAAAACAGGTAATTATTTAGTTAATTATTCCTGATGGTGACTACTTGGTGTCGTTCAAATAAATAGCTTTTGAAATTAATAAATCACTTGGTTTTATAAAATATATAAATATAATTATAAAACCTTTATAAACAATAAAAGTGGTAACAACCAAGTAATTTATTAATTTCAATCATAATGGTGCCACAAAATAAGTTTGCTGTGTTAGAAGAAGTAAATAGCTTTTTATCCATTTTAGAGCTTTATCGTTTATCCCAACACAGTTTAATTTTTTAATAAGTTTATCATGAGAAATACTATCGAAAGCTTTTTAAGGTACATCGCGACAATAACAATACGTGACAGCTGCTTGTGTTTTGTTTTTGCTCCTGAAAAATTTTAAGTTTTAAATAGTTTTCAAAACATTTTTTATGTTTTATAGTGAAAGTAGTAGTAGTGAGTGCCTGCTGTTACAATGGATGAAGACCGGGATGATAAAGCATCCAATTACTCCGATGGCCCTGAAATTGAGTCTGCCTGTGCCTCCGGAATTGTTGTTTTAAATGACACCCATAATAGTCTTCGTGCACTTCAAGGAGTTTTGGCTGAAAAGCAAACCAAAGTGTCCAAGGAACAGCAACTGAGGATCGCCAGCTATGTGTCTGACTTATCACGCTCTGTAGCTCAACTTCTAATGGAGCAAGAAGTCATGAGGGCGGAGCTGGTCACCGCCGTAGCTAAGTTAAAAGTGGCAGAAGGAACGATTGTCGTAGAAAAGGCAGAAAAAAATCTCCTGGAACAAAAAATCCTGATGTTAGAGTCAGACCTAGGACCTGTAAAGAGGAGGGTTGCAGATGCCACGGAGGCGAGCCTTACTTTCGCTGATATCGTCCGAAATCGCAAACAGAAGGACTTTCCACCTCCAATCACTCGTACTGGACACTGCCCACTGGATTCTCCTAAACCATCAATATGCGTCTTCCCCAAATTAGAAACGGCCAAGGACAGTGAGGAAACAAAACAATTGATTAAGGACATCATACGACCATCAGAGCTTGGAGTACGTGTCACCGGAGTAAGGAAGATCCGCAACAAGGGAATTATCATCCAAACCGCTTCTCGTGAGGAACAGGAGAAGATTCTGAAAAATCCTGCTCTTGCGAACTCCGATATCCTGAGAGCCCGGCTTCCTACAAAGCGACGACCAAGGGTGATATTTTTTAACGTTTCGCGTGAATTAACTGATGAGGCCTTCATAAAAAGTGCTTTAGCGGGCATCCCTAACATAGAGGACTTTGAAATAACCATCCAAAACTGTAAACTGTGCCATTTAGCTGGCCCACGGAGAGGCTCAACTTGCCATCGAGTTTACGAGGTTCCTGCCAACACACGTCACATACTGGTGACACAAGAGAAGGTCTTCGTAGGTTGGAGTGTGTGCCGTGTGCGTGATTTCATTGGAATCACAGTTTGCTCCAAGTGCCAATTGCTCGGTCACGCATTTAAATTCTGCAAGGAACAACAGAGATGTAGTCACTGCACCATTGAAGGTCACGAGAAGACAAACTGCCCCAGTGCTGCCGCCAAGCCAGTCTGCGCTACCTGCACCAGGTTTGGAAAGGCCGCTGACCATTCCACCGGAGACAGGACCCACTGTCCTGGTTATCGAGCTGCCCTATCAAGAGACTTTTCTACAATCAACTATGGCGTCTAATCATGCTGAAGAAGATGAGGAGGTAGATTACGAAAATACAAAAAAAATCTCTGATTGGCTAAATGTTCATAGTAAGTACAGTGTGGAAAATATCAACATTGTTCCGTTGAATATTAGATCAATTTATAAACACTGGAATTCACTAAATGTCTACTTAAAAACTTGTTGGGACCATATTCATGTGATAATGTTATGTGAAATGGCTATAACACCGGATCTTGTCTGTCTGTATAATATTCCTGGATTTAAATGTTACAATTATTGCCGTACTAAGAAATCGGGAGGAGGTATATTGCTGTATGTTCGAGATGAACTCACGTTTCAACAGAAATCAATAGAAACAAATAATTTTAAATGTGTGCTTGGCTCTATGACGCTTCCAAACAAGAGTATATTAAACATCATAGCAGTATACCGTCCACCAAACTCAAGCAAACCTTATTTTTAAGTGAAATATCTGATATTTTGACTACTATAAGCCACAAAAAATTTTTTTACTTATAGGAGATATTAACTTGGACTTATTAAATTGTCAAAACCCGCTTATTATGGCATATGAAAATATAATGTCCGATAATTATTTAATCAAATGCATTTTGACGTAAGTAGGGAAGCGATTCTAGCAGGAAAAGTTACTCGCTCCTATTTGGACCACATATTTCGTCGCCTTAGTTCTTAATTGTCCAAACGACAATTTGAAAATTTGACAGTATGTGAAGTTTTTCAGTCATTATTTCAATGAAACATTATGATAGGTGTTTAAGGTTAAGCAATTTCCGTAAAGGCAAAGGTCTCTTTAGTTTAAATAATTCTTAGTGAAGTAATTAACTATCCTTTTTTATACTTTATTTTTAGTTTTAAAGTGGAGATTGAACAAAAACTAAAATGGTCGTTTGGACAATTAAGAACTGAGGCGACGATTTGTTAGATTTAACAGCGGATGTCAACAAAACGAAACTCTTTCTTCATGTGTATGCAATAATATAACTATAGCGGATCATTTTTTAACTGTAGTCAACATTAAATACGGTGCAAGTAAAAAAGTCACATAACACGGGGAAAAAGTTTCAATTTTATCTCGAAACAAAATCGACTAAAATATACATAATTTTAAGTGGCACACCTTGCTTGAGGAACCAAAACATTTAGAGACTTGTATATTAATTTAGTGTCACTTCTGTGTTCATTAGTGTACTTAGGGATTAATAATTTTGTCAGGGAGTTTTGCAATGTTTGGATATAATTTATATTAGTTTTACAAGAACGTCCCCAAGAAGTAAGTCCATAACGGATAGTGGATTCAGTCAGAGATACGTATATTAATTTTAAAGTACTTATAGGCACAAAATATTTTATTTTATAAATCCTACCCACAATAGACCACAGACGTTTACAAACATTAGTAATGTGTACGTCCCATTTCATGTAGCAGTCAATAGTAACACCCAAATATACATAATTTTTGACGTAATCAATGGTTTCACATGAACAGGGCTGTGCAACATTTTTATGTAAGCATCCAAATGTATGTATGTATTACGAGACCTGCGTCATGAGACCATTTCAAGAGGGCATTAAAATCATGCTGCATAAGGTTCATTGCAGTAATCAGGTTTTCGTGCGATATTACGAGCGCCGTATCGTCTGCGTATACAAAATGTTTAACGAATGAAAATAGTTTACTCATAATTGAGACATATATGATATAAAGGGTTGGCCCTAAAATTGACCCCTGCGGAACACCTGTTGAGGTATTTTTTTTTTTGCTAAATTTTTTACGTATTTTTACTGCTATTTGTCGATCAGTTAGTAATTTTTTTAACAATACTAGTAGCTTACCTCTAATTCCTATTGCCTCTATTGTTTCTAATAGTTTATTTGTATCAATGGTATCAAACGCCTTTGAGTTATCTATGAACAAAACCAACACTTCTCACGTATGTAACGCATGTTTGGGGGCAATGCCTGGAACGTTTCGGTGAGACCCAAACGGTTGCACTGGACATCTCCAAGGCCTTTGACCGGGTTTGGCACGTAAATGTGATTATATAGATATAAGCCTAAACTATATTGTACCCAAAATATTTAATAAACTACCAATGATAATCAAAAATAATAACGTTTTTAATGGTAAATTCAAATATAAAATAAGGAAATGGCTATTAGATAGGTGTCAATAACTTCAATTCATCGGGGGTGGTGGACTTTTTTATTGTAAAACTTTTTATTTTTTAACTTTTATTGTAAAGCTTTTTAATTTTGAGTCGTTTTTATTTACAATCACTTTGAATTTACAGCAAATGAAATCAACACTTTTTATAACTAATTTTGGCCCGGACCCCCCCTGGGGCAATAAGGGGACTGTACCCTAGGTATCGATTGATGCGAGAGAGAAAGTATTTGGAATAAAACCCTTTTTATACTGCTAAAAAATATAAAATACCGTCTTCAGGTTTACAAAAATACGATAATAATAAACAAAAATGGCGATCGGCACCTACTGAGTCACGTGGCCTATTTTAGTAAGTCGGTAACACTAGCTTCAATAAAATTCACCCAGATGTCTCTACTATTTATTATCTCTTAATAAACTGATCAAGATTAAATCAATGATTATCTTCAGCAATCATCCCATAGATGTCACTATTCTTAACAATAGGGATGATTTATATTGATGCCCTACCGAAGTCCTTGTATTCTTTATTGAAACTCACATTCGAAGGAATTGGTAAATTCATTACAATTTTTGTAATTCCTACTGAATATGAAACTTTTAATTTACTTGTGATTATATTTCATTTGTTCATACTAAATCCATTTGTACTTTTTTATTATATAAGGCTTATAGTGCTACTTACATGTATATACTATTTCCGTAATTTAAAAAATCTATTTAATTGATACTTAGCATCAAAATTATATGTATACAATGTTTGAAAATGTACCAACGTTGTCATTATGTACCTGCTGACAAACTACATAAGTAGTTTAGCGGGTTTAAATGTTAATAAATAAATTTAAAAAAAAAACAAAAAGATCTATGAAGACTCCGAGGCATTTCAAAGATTTGTCTAATGTCTAATGTGTTATGAGTAATGTTCGATAATTTGGCAATCGCATCTTGTGTACTTCTATTTTTCATAAATCCATATTGGTTGTCGTGAATTATGTTATTTTTGTTATTAAATTCAGTTAATCTTTTTTTGATAATTTTTTCAAAGATTTTGGCAATGTTTGAAATCAGCGATATTGGACGATAATTTGTCACTTCTTCTGGGTTGCCAGATTTATGAATTGGAGTGATGATGGTTTATTTATATATCGTTTGGAATATTCCGCTTTGAAGACTAATATGTTGACTAAATGTGTTAATGGTTTTGAAATATGTTTTTTGATCACTTTTGGTGTTTCGACAGTAACTCAATCGAAACCTGGTGCCGATCTTCCCTTCATGCTTGAAATGATTTGTTCGATTTCCTGGGCTGAAGAAGGGGGAAATAAGTCAATTTTGTTTAAGATATTGACGTTAATCTTCTGTTCGTCATTAGACGGTATTTTTTGCATTTGATTTGCAAGATTTTTGCCTACATTTGCAAAAAAGTTGTTAAAAATGTTAGCGGCAGCTGATAGATTTTCTTCGCATCATATTTTGATATTATTATGTCTTATACTATGTATTTCATTTTTTTCTTATCTATGATTTCATTTACAATGACACGCATCTTATCAGTTAGCAGAGAAATTCCGTTTGCATGAGCTCTCATCATCATCTCAGGGTCCTGCGTGGGATAAAAGGAAGCTACTATCTGATGTAAATAAAATAACTCACATAAAACAAAATGAACTTGTTATTATTGACAAGCAAAAAAACATAATCTACTATAACATAATCTACATAAATACCTTTGTAAACTAAAAAAAAAAATGTAGAGAGAGAGAGAGAGAGAGATAATTCAGTTATTTTAGTAGAATCCACTCCAAATGATCATTCGTAGCTTGCCATAGTTAAAATGGCGCACCTCTTCTAACCTCAGCGACAAGGGCTCCAGATAGCTGGAGAAGAGCCCCAGAGCTGCCGCTTCGCATGTCTATGACACAGTGAAGGAGCCGAGATTCCAATCCATCCACAAAGGCGTCACAATGCGTCCGATGGCCATCTCTGAGCATTGAAAGGATATAAACCGCAGTTCTAGACTGTAAATGTGATTTAAGAAGTGCCTGCAGTCTTCACCAAAGTTGTCCTCGGTGATATTGGATTGTATGTGGCACAAGAATCTCAGTTCTAAGCACAAGAACACCAACCTCAGGTACCAGGCACACAGACATCATAAACACTTCCATTAGATTATAATATTACATAGGTAACTCGATATCTCGTGATCATCACAATAAAAGTTTTCCTCGCCTCGAAAAAACAATCAACATCCTGCGTGTACCGTGACCCGGTACTATTTAATAGTCTCGTAAAGGCATCACGTCTGTTACACGCATAATATTGCAAATTTACACAATCATTTAGGAGTATCAAAACTCCTTACAAATCAAAACTTCAGACAAATTCCTTCTTCTGTCATGACGCGGCCCTTCTAACAGTTTTTTCTATTTTTTTCAAAAACAATCGAACAACGTTCCGGCAATTTGAATTTGTTATCAATCGTTCCAACTGCACCCGAAATTAATAATACTCCTTCTGAGCAAGTAGGTACCGATTGAATAACTACCATGAAAATAATTACGTTACAATTCCCCGCTTCCCCCAGAAATTTTACGCCGCAGAGAAAAGTAAAATTATACCAAAACAATATGAAATACCTCTCTACTCCTGCACTTGTACATAAGGAGCAAAAATAATTAAAGCATTAAAGAAAATGACACAGAAAATATAAAAAAAAAAAACAAAAAAATTATACATATATATTCACAATAACAAGGAAACCCCAAAAAGAAAACCAATACGCAGATTGGAGTTACACAACCTATTTGTTTATATATTTTATTTTATAATTTTATATTTATTATTATAACTTTTTATACATTTATTTTTATTTTATTTTAATGAGAATGGAACCTCCACTTTTTCACCTCCAAAATGAGATTGTAAAACACTTACTCACACAAAGGGAGTCAATCTCTCAGAAACACTTGTGAGTACGGAGGACTCAAGCTCCCACTTTTGAGATCTTTGAAGAAGATGAGAAAAAAAAATCACATGGATATTATTAATGGAAAAAATATAGAACCAAATAAAAAGATTACCTAATTTTTTCTCTCTCTTCTCCCTTTATTTATATTAAACTAAATGTCTGACTAAGCTAAAGACCTAAAACAATACATCTTAACAACTAACAATATAGCTAGACTTAAATATGTCTATTATTATTTTTTATATTCAATTATAAAAATTGATGTACAAAGTGGTCAGTGTAGGGTTTACATTACTAAATACCTAACTGTCAATTATTTTAGATGAGGTTTTAAATTCCGGAGAAATACCTATCTGTCAAAAGTAGTTAAATTAGGGTTTACATTTTCCAAAATACCTATTTATCAGATATATTAATGTCATCAGTAATCTAGATTGAAAACAGAACAAATTCAAGAAATACCTATCATATACTCTTCGTACGAACATTGCTTGCTCAAGAAATAAGACCAAGGTAACAACAAAAAAATGGCTTCCATCAAAATTTCACTTACTACGTAAGCAAAGTGTCAAAATTTCTCGGACAAACAAAGATATAAATTGGTGCTCAATCATGTACTTCAGATGACTGACACTGTGGTTAATAGGTGTGCGATCCTAACTCAAGTGATCGACACTAGTACGACAAACATTACAGCATAGCACTGGTATTAGCAATGAAATACTTAGGCATATATTACTATTTACAATTAACAAATTATACTTATGACTAACAAAACTGTGCAAAAACACATTCTCCTGCATTAAAGGTAGAATGATAATTTATAAATTGGAATTATTTTACAATGATGTACGCCGAAGCTGTACTTTCTTTATATTTGACAAAACAATTTATTTAGTGAATAATGACTTAATTACTCGACTTTGAAGAAAGTTAAACCAAACTTAACATTAGATATATTTAATAATGATACAGATACAATTATGAACTAAATGAACATTATGTAATTCTTGTGCATAAGAAAGTTGCTCAATTCTCTTATTCACAATAATTGAGAATCCCTCTTTCCAAGACCCCTAGAGATTCTTTGTATAATAAGTTATTCTAATAGAAAAGCAGTGTTAAAGAGAACTCCAATGCATCTGTGAAAGAAGGGTTCTGACTTAAACTTAAAATATATCAAGAATAATAAAAAAAAACATGTCCGTAGTGCTGACGGAATGTACCAATATACACGCGTGTTGTTGCGTCATTAAAATAATTGTAATAAGAAGAAGAATCTCTTTTTAAAAAAAATAAAATATATATATTCTGAACGAAAACCAACAATATATCTCAGTACAATCTAAGCCATATTAAAAAACTATAACCTATACTAATTTTTTGGGCGCCACTGATCACTAAGATCAGAGAAACATCTCTTGTGAAGATGTTCCTATTCTAGTCCAACGAGGATAAATAAATGAAGTCTATCATCAGTACACTAGAATATTGCGTTTATTTCGAGTACAAGTTTTGAAGGTACCAAACTCCAGAACACGTGACCGGAACAAACACATAAAGAAGGGAACGAAATAGCATAAAGGGTTGGTAGTCCTCTATACTACTTCATTAGCTTCCTATAATATACTAAACTAAACTTAATCTAAACGAATTATATCTTTAACATGGAAATTACCAACTATTTTGCCTTGCATGTCTGCAAGAGTATAAACTAAATTAGATAACTTGTTTTTTATAATGTTCCGCACAAACCTCGGGGCTAATTTATGTGAAAAGAAATTGGATCCACTCGATTGGACAAAGTTCTTTCTCCACACCACGTCTCCAATTTCATAATTTACTGACTTCCTTCGTAAATTGTAATGTTGAGCATTCTTTTTATATGCTTGTAACAAGGCATCTGTGACTTTATTATAAATAGGAACCAAGTCCTCTAATTTTCCAGCAAAACTTACTCTCGATGCTTGTAAGCTAGAATCTGCAAAACCAGGAGATATATGATTTTTATGAAAGTTACCATCGATTATCTGTTCCCGACCGTGCATAAGAAAGAAAGGAGTATAACCCGTCGCGAAGTTAACCGTATTGTTAAGCGCTGACTGTATTTGTGGCAGAAACCTAGACCAATTACGTTGGTCGGACTCGGTCAAAATAGACAGTGCAGTACCTATTGTTTGGTTATACCGTTCAACGACATTATTTTGTGGCGTGTAATATGCATTATAGAAAGGTGCCGGTACATTATAGTCGGACAGTAATTTTTTAAATTCATTAGATATAAATTGTTTGCCATTATCGCAAACAAACGTTTGTGGAACCCCATGGACGAGAAAAATGGACTGCTCTACGTTTTTAACGATGCTTTTTGTGGTAGCATTCCTAAGCGGAAAAATCCATGTGTACTTTGAGAAAACGTCTACGACAGACAAAATATATGTAAATCCGGAATAGCTTCGTGGTAATGGACCGACAAGATCAATTGATAACATCTGCATTGGTCTTGTTACTATTTTTGGATTGACAGAAATCCCCGCCGGCGCTGCAGTATTAATTTTATGAGCTTTACATGTTTTGCACCTATTTACGAAGTTTTTTACATCCTTGTACATTCCAGGCCAATAATAGTGTAAGTGAACCTTCTTGTAAGTTCTGAATATTCCTGGATGACATGATAGATCTGATTCATGTTCCTTCGTTAATATTGCTATACGATTCTCTGAAGGTACAACTAATTTCCACGCCGTATCTTCGCAAAGGGCGAAACGCGTCTTACAATGTCGAAAGAGTTCGTTACCCTCAATTCTGAAATTAACGAGCCGTTGAGGTGCACTAAGACAGTTTGAAAATAAATTATTGTACCAATTATCAGTGCTTGTGGGAACTGGAGCAGATGCATCTCCTGACAATAATGAGACCTCCATGCGTGATAATACGTCAGGTACCGTATTTAATTTTCCTTTTCTGTGTACAACGTCGAAAGAAAATTGCGACAGACGAGTAGACCAACGAGCCAACAGACCAGTAGGGTTCGAGAGAGATACCAACCACTGTAAACTTGAGTGATCCGTTATCACAGTAAAGTGAGTCCCCTCTATGTAAGGTCTAAAGTGATTAACCGAGTCCAACACCGCAAGAAGCTCGCGTTCTGTAACACCGTAATTTCTTTCATGTACGTTTAAGCACCGCGAAAAATAACAAACTGGATGTTCCTCACCATCAAAATTCTGAGTTAAAATCCCGCCAATCCCGACTCCGCTGGCATCACAGTGTATAACGAAAGGCAAATTGAAATCTGGACAATTAATTACGGGAGCTGTTGTAAGTGCTTCTTTCAATTACGCCTGTCTCAACACAGGTATTCCCTAGTGAGACAGGCATCGAATAATGTTATGTAAACATACCTTTTATAGATAAATAAATAAAAAAAAAAAAAAAAAATTTGTTAAATGAGTCCTCCGCTTCTCGAGACCAGACAAAATTACTAACTCCTTTTCTTGAACCAGTAAGTTTGGTTAACGGTGCTGCTACGGTTGAGAAGTCCTTAATGAACCTACGGTAATACCCACACAATCCAATGAAAGCTTTAATTTGCTTAGAGTTCTTCGGGATTGGATAATTTTTGATACAAACAACTTTAACAGGATCTGTCCGTAGTCCTTTAGAATCGACCACATAACCTAAGTATTTAAGCTCTTTTTTGCAAAACTCACTCTTTTTTAAATTTATTGTAAGACCAGCTTCTTTTAACCGTTCAAAAACCTTTTGTAGTAGTTTTAAGTGAGAATCAAAATCATCTGATATTAAAATTAAATCGTCCACATATCCGAACACATTCTCATCAAATTCAGGTCCAAAAAGCTTATCAATAAGACGCTGTAATTCGCTGGGTGCATTTTTTAGACCAAAAGGCATACGCGTGAACTCGTAAAGACCATAACCAGGTACAACAAATGCAGTGACAGGAGCTGATGACTCATCCAAAGCAATCTGCCAGAAAGCTTTACTTAGGTCAACAGACGAAATGAAACGCGCGCCACGAAGCTTGTCTACAATGCGCGACACGTAAGGTAACGGATACGAATCTCGTTTTGTGACTTCATTGATTTTACGACTGTCAAGACAAAATCTTGCAGAGCCATCTTTTTTCATGACTAGGAGCACTGGACTAGACCAAGCCGAACGTGACGGACGAACGACACCCATAGCTAGCATTTCCTTTAATTCAGCTTCTAATAAGCGTTGACGCGCTGGAGACAACGGATAATAACGTTGCTTTATCGGAGTTCCTGTGGTCTCGATGTGATGTTGTACAAGGTGAGTAAGACCCAAACCACATTTTTCAAATGATATTGTTTCAAATTTATCAACAATATTTTTCAGCCTGCGATTATCCTGAGGAGAAAGAAAAGATGCTGAAGTTATCTTCCTAACCTCATTAACCTGTTTTTCACTATTGACGGATGAGAAGTCCACTTCTGAAAACAATTGGGGAGCTAACCGGAATTGTCTCCAAAAGTCGACCCCCAAGATAATCGTAGGTGCAAGTGTCGGTATTACAAAAAACGAGATAATATGTTTTTTATCCTTAAATGAAACCGGTATGTCCATGGTTCCAATAACATTTTGCTCTCTACCATCGGCAGTGGTAACAAAAGAGTTACAATGTTTTAATTGAAAACCAAAACTAATAAAAAAATTATTTAAATTCCCCCCAAAACAACTAACTGACGCTCCGCTGTCCAGTAAGCAAGAAAAAACTCTATCAGCTATAATAACATTAACGTATGGTCTAAAATCATCTTTAGTACGTTCCAGAGGCGTGAATGTATCCATTGCACGTGTCTGAGAACATCCTAGAGAATTTGAAAACGAATTACGATTTTCCCCATCCTCGTACGCTGGATGGCGAAAATCGCACTTCAGTTTTTTGAAGAGCGTTGCTGATTTTGCCGATTATTTTGGTTTTGTTGATATTGGAATTTTCTCTTTCTACAATAATTCCATGCGTGCCCCGGTATTTTACAGAAATTGCACACTAAATTTCTATTTAATCTGTTAAAAGAAGAAGAAGTTGTTGGTTCATTGACATGTACTCCCCGACGAGAATGATCAATACTATTATTACTACGTGTGTTTGCAATGGGCTGCTTTGATGTATACATCTCGATCTTGGTACAAGCCGAAACTAAACATTCAAGGTCGGAAGTATCACTAGAGGCCAACACGCTAGCATATTTATCCAAAAGGCTATGCCTTGCCAACCGCACCAATTGTTGTTCAGATAATTTATCAACTAATTTCGAATTCGCTATTCTCAGATTATCGACAAAGTCAGCCACAGTATCGTTAGAGCTTTGGCGCATAGTATAAATAGCTCGCGTTGCTTCTACCTGATTGTCTTCACGTTCGTACCGATTTAGTAGTTTTTGTCTTAGTTCGCTCCAAGTCAGGTTATCTTTGTCCAATGAACGAAACCAGTTTGCCGCCTTTCCCTCCAAAAGCTCACCGAACCCTAGAACAACATTGTCGATTTTTGTTTTTCTTCCTCTACACAACTCTTCAATTTTGTATAAAAAATCTCTGACATCAGATGTACCATCAAAACGTAATTGCCATTTATGAACCTCGTCATCTCTTGCCGAATAGTAGTAATTATTTGTTATATTACTGCCTTGTGGTTCTGACGTTTCCACAGATTCGGAACCTGCTTCTTTTTGTGTTGAATTAAAAATACGGGCTTGTTGTCGCATAGCTGCTAAAGTAGATTCCGGTACAATCTTCCTTTCCTCTAATAAAAGTATTAACTCTTCCTTCGTATAATTGTTGATGTTTGGAATCTCCATTTTGAATTTATAAAGAAGAAAAAAAAAATTATTTTGAAAATAATTAATATTGTGTAAAAAAAAAAAAAACACCCTGTATTTAAATTATTAATGTTCCTAAAAAAAACAATTAATAAAATTCAATGTCAATTAATAATTGAAATAATTAACCGTACAATTCATAAGCGTAGACACATAATGAATAAAATGTAAACAAGGCAAACAAGTCGTAGTTAGGTAAATAACCAAGTACCCATATTCCAAGATGCATATTATACAAAATACAAATCAACTATCGCCGTAAATGTTGTTTCGAGTTTCTCTCGCTAGGGCAAAAATGTAGCTTTGATATTATTGTTTGCTTCCGCAAAATAATCAACGTAAATCATCACATTATTAGGTTGGTAACCATGACGATGATGGCGCTAATTAGCGAACACATTTGTAAATAAAATAAATCAAGGTAGAGACTCTTAAATTAACATCTAAAACAACCAGAAATATGTCAAATTCAATCAACAATTATATTAATTAAGCTACGCACGCGTGTATAGCGGCCATTTTGTGTTAACAATATTAACCTTACTATAGCACATAATATTATATTATTACATTATTTATATTATAGGTACTAAGAATATTGTCAAAATTTTGTAACGAATAACAAAAACATAATAGTAGTAATAATAGTAATAATACACAACAGATAGTAGCCTCTAACCGTGCACCGAGAGTAATCTACCCTCTTTAAAACGTTGGGCGCCAAAAATGACACGCATCTTATCAGTTAGCAGAGAAATTCCGTTTGCATGAGCTCTCATCATCATCTCAGGGTCCTGCGTGGGATAAAAGGAAGCTACTATCTGATGTAAATAAAATAACTCACATAAAACAAAATGAACTTGTTATTATTGACAAGCAAAAAAACATAATCTACTATAACATAATCTACATAAATACCTTTGTAAACTAAAAAAAAAATGTAGAGAGAGAGAGAGAGAGAGATAATTCAGTTATTTTAGTAGAATCCACTCCAAATGATCATTCGTAGCTTGCCATAGTTAAAATGGCGCACCTCTTCTAACCTCAGCGACAAGGGCTCCAGATAGCTGGAGAAGAGACCCAGAGCTGCCGCTTCGCATGTCTATGACACAGTGAAGGAGCCGAGATTCCAATCCATCCACAAAGGCGTCACAATGCGTCCGATGGCCATCTCTGAGCATTGAAAGGATATAAACCGCAGTTCTAGACTGTAAATGTGATTTAAGAAGTGCCTGCAGTCTTCACCAAAGTTGTCCTCGGTGATATTGGATTGTACGTGGCACAAGAATCTCAGTTCTAAGCACAAGAACACCAACCTCAGGTACCAGGCACACAGACATCATAAACACTTCCATTAGATTGTAATATTACATAGGTAACTCGATATCTCGTGATCATCACAATAAAAGTTTTCCTCGCCTCGAAAAAACAATCAACATCCTGCGTGTACCGTGACCCGGTACTATTTAATAGTCTCGTAAAGGCATCACGTCTGTTACACGCATAATATTGCAAATTTACACAATCATTTAGGAGTATCAAAACTCCTTACAAATCAAAACTTCAGACAAATTCCTTCTTCTGTCATGACGCGGCCCTTCTAACAGTTTTTTCTATTTTTTTCAAAAACAATCGAACAACGTTCCGGCAATTTGAATTTGTTATCAATCGTTCCAACTGCACCCGAAATTAATAATACTCCTTCTGAGCAAGTAGGTACCGATTGAATAACTACCATGAAAATAATTACGTTACAATAACATGCCAGACTTTTTTTGCATCGTTCTCCATTGCTTCTAATTTTCGCCGAAAATAGTTTTCATTTGTGTTTTTTATTAAATACGTAAGTTTGTTTTGGTATGCTTTTAGGTATTTTTTTTAAGGTTTCGTTTGTAGGTTATAGGATAAATTTTTTGTATATTGCTTCTTTGTGTCTGATTGATACAATTAATCCAAAAGTTATTCATGGTTTAACCGGTTTAAATTTTGATGATTGTTTTCTGGAATCAATAGAATGTGCAGTACTTACGTGCATTGATAATTTTTTTTCAAATAGTTCGAAGCATTCATTCGTATCACTACAATTAAAAATATCGTGCCATTTCTCTTTGTCTAGATTATGTACCAGGGCATTTTTTTATTTTTTTACATGAGCTCCACACAGGAGGCCCTGAGGACAATAATTTCCCTCAGGGCCTATGTCATCTTTGAGGATGCTGTGTGGAGGGTTTTTTTTTAAGGAAAGGAAGGAGAGGAGAGTTCTGGGAAGGAAAAGGGTTTAAGGGGTGGGTAGGAATCTGGGGTTCAGTATGTCCTGGTCATCCGCCTCCAAGACCTAGACAAACCTCACCCCATGAACCCGGGCACCCCTGCTAAATCACCAAACGTAGCGAACCACTTGGGGTGACCTATGGCAGAGGTGTTGGTTATCCAATAAAGGTTCCCGGGGCGGCGGTACCCATTCCCCCCTCCCAAAGTGTAATTTATGTTGAGCGTTTTGCGTCGGCCGTTTTCATTCTCCAGAGTTTGGGTAGGTAATGGTGAACATTTGTTTTCATAACTTACAACAATAACATTCAATGACGCTGTCGTGTTTTTAATTCTCTCTAGAAATTTCACAAAATAAAACAAAAGTTCTAGCTAAAACCTAAATATATACATTTTAATAAGTTTATAATAGTGGAGTGTTGTTAAATCAGTTATATTATCTAATATTACGTGCCAATATGACTACAAGGGCAACTGCAAAGACTGCACTAAATAATACAGACACACAACTCCTCCAACTCCTTGACAAAAAGTTTGAAGAATTTAAGGTGCAATTTCTGGAAATCGCGAGGAACGAGTATAAAGAAGAAATCGAAGAATTAAAAAATAAAATATTAACTCTTGAAAAAAAAATGACACGAAAAACAACAACAACCTTGAAAAAAATCTGGAACAAAATGCCGTAATTCAAAGTGAATTTAAAGAATTACAAAAACAATTGGATGCTAACGAACAACACGCACGCATAAATATCATAGAGATCATTGGAATACCAGAAAATATACAAGAAAACCTGACGGAGGTTATCAAGAGCACCTATTCAGAATTAAAAATAGTAAGCCCTGACGAAATTGAATACGCCACCCGAGTAACCCCCAAGGAGAAGATCGAAGGAAGACCGCGAAATATTATCGTTAAACTGAAGAGCAGAAAACAAAAAGATGACATCATGGCTGCAATCCGAACGAGAAGGGGCCTAACAGCTGAGGATATTCATTTAAATGGGAAACATCGGATCTATATTAATGAACATTTAAATCATAAAAACAAAGTACTCTACAAAAAGGTCAGAGAGTTTACCAAAATTAATAAATTAAAATTTTGCTGGATTAAAAATTGTAAAATTTATGTGAGACTAAATGAAAACTCAGATCACTATTGTATTAACTCTTATAACGATCTAGAAAAACTAAAAAAATACGACATTTCCATCAATAACGCTTAGAACATAACAGTAACTTTCAAATTAACTACCTATATTGTATCTTAAATGGAATCTTTAGAATTGTACTATTTTTATTTTTTATTTAAGTTTTTATTCCAGCAGGACTGGGAGGGTAGTGCAATCCCAGTCTGCCATATTACATAAACTATAGTATAATATATTTTAAAGAGCAATTAAAAAATCTAAAAGAAATAAAATATGGTAGCGTAATAGGTTAGGTACCTAACGAAAACAAAAAAAAAAAAAACAAAAAATGAATATAAAATTCGAACATAAATAATAATAATAAAAATTAATCACAAAATTAAAAACAAAATAAAATTAAATTAAACAAAAATTTAACAGAAATTAAAATTAAATAAAGAAATATTAGTTTTTTTTATCGTCCATCAGGGAGGTCGCCTCATCATTTGCATCCATCGCTCATTTAGTGGGGAACTGAGCCACCCGGATGCAGCCACGACAATGATGTTGTTTGACCTCCGTGTCCTACTCCAGAAGCTGGCTAGCCGGTGGCGAAGTAATGCTGGGAATGAGTGCACCCTCCCTTCGGTGAAAATCGTGGAGGCGCTGCAGAACCTCGGTAGTTGCATAAGTTGCCTGTACGCATTGTTGTAGCACACTCTCAGTTTGTCCCATTGCGCTGCTGGGTACTGCGTCCACAGTTCAGACGTATACAGGGCAGTGCAGTATGTCTTGAAGAGTAATTTTCTGACGTCGTCGCTACAGTGGTAGAACCGCCTTGAGAGCATTCCCGCCCGAATGTTAATTGCTCTTCTTTGTCGTTCCATATCTTCTATATCCTTCATGTCTTCGGTTAGGATATGTCCCAGATACTTAACCTGTGAGGCCACAAGCAGTTCGTTTCCTTCTAGATATATTGGAGTAATATTTAATGGCTCCTTGTTGTGTTTGAAAGCGACGATGACCGACTTTATCAAAACACAAGAGGTCTCAGAACTAAAACTAATTCTTTTCTTCAAATGTACTATTAAACAACTATGACATTATTTGTCTCAGTGAAACATGGCATAACAATTCAATCTTTAATGAGGAACTTTTCGATCCAAGATACCAGGTTTACAGACGAGATAGAGATTACCATAATCTCCGGCAGAATCGCGGTGGTGGAGTTTTAATTGCAGTAAAAAATAAATGTATTTCTGATCAAAAAATAGAATAGAGCTCTGAGGCGGAAGACATATGGGTAACGCTTTCACTTCCTGGTAAAAAAATTCACATATGCACTATATTGCATATTGACACGTACCTTTCTCAGTTAGCAGAGAAATTCCGTTTGCATGAGCTCTCATCATCATCTCAGGGTCCTGCGTGGGATAAAAAGAAAGCTACTATCTGACGTAAATAAAAGAACTCACATTAAACAAAATGTACTTGTTATTATTGACAAGCAAAAACATAATCTACATAAATACCTTTGTAAACTCAAAAAAATGTAGAGAGAGAGAGAGGGAGAGAGAGATAATTCAGTTATTTTAGTAGAATCCACTCCAAATGATCATTCGTAGCTTGCCATAGTTAAAATGGCGCACCTCTTCTAACCTCAGCGACAAGGGCTCCAGATAGCTGGAGAAGAGCCCCAGAGCTGCCGCTTCGCAAGCCCATGACACCGTGAAGCATCCAAGATTCCAGTCCATCCACAAAGGCGTCACAATGCGTCCGATGGCCATCTCTGAGCATTGAAAGGATATAAACCGCAGTTCTAGACTGTAAATGTGATTTAAGAAGTGCCTGCAGTCTTCACCAAAGTTGTCCTCGGTGATATTGGATTGTACGTGGCACAAGAATCTCAGTTCTAAGCACAAGAACACCAACCTTAGGTACCAGGCACACAGACATCATAAATACTTCCATTAGATTGTAATATTACATAGGTAACTCGATATCTCGTGATCATCACAATAAAAGTTTTCCTCGCCTCGAAAAAACAATCAACATCCTGCGTGTACCGCGACCCGGTACTATTTAACAGTCTCGTAAAGGCATCACGTCTGTTACACGCATAATATTGCAAATTTACACAATCATTTAGGAGTATCAAAACTCCTTACAAAATAAAACTTCCGACCAATCCATCGTTATGTCATGACGTCGCCCTTCTAATCGTTTTTTTTTTTTTCAAACCAAAAAAACAAACGAACAACGTTCCGGCAATTTGAATTTGTTATCAATCGTTTCAACGGCACCCGAAATTAATAATACTCCTTCCGAGCAAGTAGGTACCTACTGAATAACTACCAAGAAAATAATTACGTTACAATTCCCCGCTTCCCCCAGAAATTTTACGCCGCAGAGTGAAGTAAAATTATACCAAAACAATATGAAATATTTCTCTTCTCCTGCACTTGTACATAAGGAGCAAAAAATAATTAAAACATCAAAGAAAATGACACAGAAAATAACAAAAAAAACAAAACAATTATACATATATATTCACAATAACAAGGACACCCCAAAAAGAAAACCAATACGCAGATTGGAGTTACACTACCTATTTGTTTATATATTTTTTTTTTATAATTTTATATTTATTATTATAACTATTTCATATATTTATTTTAATTTTATTTTAATGAGAATGGAATCTCTACTTTTTCATCTCCAAAATGAGATTGGAAAACACTTACTCACACAAAGGGAGTCAATCTCTCAGAAACACTTGTGAGTACGGAGGACTCAAGCTCACACTTTTGAGATCTTTGAAGAAGATGAGAAAAAAAAAATCACATGGATATTATTAACGGGAAAAAAATAAAAACCAAATAAAAATTACCTAATTTTTTCTCTCTCTCCTCCCTTTATTTATATTAAACTAAATGTCTGACTAAGTTAAAGACCTAAAACAATACATCTCAACAACTAACAATATAGCTAGACTTAAATATGTCTATTATTATTTTTTATTATTTCGTTAATGATTATATGGGCTTGACAAATAATTGGCTCTTTTTATGAGTCTAATATAATATAATGTATAGGATTGGATTATGTATGTTTTGACTTGTTTTTTTTTTTTTTTTGAGAATGTTCTAGTGATTTAATTATCACTTGTAGTAAGTTCAATGATGATCAGCGTGACAACGGCCCTTCTGTCTTCTGCAGGGAAAACATCCGCAGACAACAGATCCTCCGTCTTCACTCTGGTCGGTTCCGAAACGTCAGGCAACGGCCCTGCTATGGCACAGACTCTCATATCAATCTGTCCATAGTTACTCCGTCTCCTGGAATGAAGATGAACGATCGAAGAATTCGAAACGTTACGAGTAGGTAGCGGCATACACTACTCTCATCTCTTCGGAACTTGTAAACAAAACATGGAAAAGTATTATTAAAAGTATTAACACTGTATTAGCACAGCACTGGTATTAGCAGTGAAATACTTAGGCATATATTACTGTTTAAAATTAACAAATTATACTTATGACTAACAAAAACTGTACAAGAAAAACTACACTCTCCTGTATTAAAGGTAGAGTGTCAATTTCCAGATCGGAATTATTTAATAGTGGTGCACGCCGAAGCAGTACTTCCCTTTATTTGTGACAAAACCAATTTCCTAATGAATAATGTCTTAATTACTTAACTTAATATTAACAGATTGTCAGATTCAACAATTAATTAGGTATATTAAACAATAAAACAGATTTAGTTATAAACTAAACTAATTTTTTGGGCGCCACTGATCACTAAGATCAGAGAAACATCTCTTGTGGAGATGTTCCTATTCTAGTCCAACGAGGATAAATAAATGAAGTCTATCATCAGTACACTAGAATGTAGTGCTCACTCCGAGCACATGCCTTGGAGGTACCAAGCTTCAAGACACGTGAGCAAAGTGTCACACAAAAGAAAAAAAATAAATGAAGCAGTATGAAGGCTTGGTATTCCTTCATGCCACCGCATAAAAAGAAAAAATATTAAAAAAAAACAATAGTTTTTTAATAAACCTAATTATGTAAAACTAGTATTAATTATTCTAATAATATTCGCAAATTACTATTTATAAATTTATGTATACCTATAACCAAATATAGCTAATTATATATAAACGTCTACCTATAAATATGTACAAGTAACATAAGATTTTAATCAATATAAACACATGAGGGCTAATATTCTCACCAAAAATTGTCATCAAAATATACGCGTCCGTATTTAATTTGATGATCGGTGATCTTCTGCGATTCTCGTACGCAGAATGCAGAGGACCACGATGTAATTTTGTATATAACGCCATATTTTTTTTTCTCAAAAAAAATAAAATAATGAAATATTTTAAAAAAATAAATTATTTTATAACTTCTAATACAAGTTCCCAAGCACACTGCATTCAAAGAAAAGTCATTAATTATGATAGCTTAAAAACAATTAATAAAATTCAACGTAAATAACAGTAATTCGATAGTAAATAACAGATAGTAACGATAGTAAATAACAGATAGTAGCCTCTTATCGGGCCCCACGTTGGGCGCCAAAAATGACACGTACCTTTCTCAGTTAGCAGAGAAATTCCGTTTGCATGAGCTCTCATCATCATCTCAGGGTCCTGCGTGGGATAAAAAGAAAGCTACTATCTGACGTAAATAAAAGAACTCACATTAAACAAAATGTACTTGTTATTATTGACAAGCAAAAACATAATCTACATAAATACCTTTGTAAACTCAAAAAAATGTAGAGAGAGAGAGAGGGAGAGAGAGATAATTCAGTTATTTTAGTAGAATCCACTCCAAATGATCATTCGTAGCTTGCCATAGTTAAAATGGCGCACCTCTTCTAACCTCAGCGACAAGGGCTCCAGATAGCTGGAGAAGAGCCCCAGAGCTGCCGCTTCGCAAGCCCATGACACCGTGAAGCATCCAAGATTCCAGTCCATCCACAAAGGCGTCACAATGCGTCCGATGGCCATCTCTGAGCATTGAAAGGATATAAACCGCAGTTCTAGACTGTAAACGTGATTTAAGAAGTGCCTGCAGTCTTCACCAAAGTTGTCCTCGGTGATATTGGATTGTACGTGGCACAAGAATCTCAGTTCTAAGCACAAGAACACCAACCTTAGGTACCAGGCACACAGACATCATAAATACTTCCATTAGATTGTAATATTACATAGGTAACTCGATATCTCGTGATCATCACAATAAAAGTTTTCCTCGCCTCGAAAAAACAATCAACATCCTGCGTGTACCGCGACCCGGTACTATTTAACAGTCTCGTAAAGGCATCACGTCTGTTACACGCATAATATTGCAAATTTACACAATCATTTAGGAGTATCAAAACTCCTTACAAAATAAAACTTCCGACCAATCCATCGTTATGTCATGACGTCGCCCTTCTAATCGTTTTTTTTTTTTTCAAACCAAAAAAACAAACGAACAACGTTCCGGCAATTTGAATTTGTTATCAATCGTTTCAACGGCACCCGAAATTAATAATACTCCTTCCGAGCAAGTAGGTACCTACTGAATAACTACCAAGAAAATAATTACGTTACAATATTGCACCTGATAGTAAGCACCTCATAAATATTACGTCTCACATAAACAAAACTTCACAAATTATGACAGATAACAATAATGATAGTTTCATTTTGGTTGGAGATTACAATTTACCCCACTTACATTGGCTACCAATTAATGAAAACTGTGATTATATGTGTAGTGAACCGATCAATTCATTAAACCCCGCCCATTTGAACTTTATAGAATTTTTGTCATTTAATAATCTGAAACAATATAACTCTCAGAGTAATAGTATAAATAATCGCATTCTTGACTTAGCTGTGAGCAACACACTACTGAAAATTACGCCTAATAATACCTCATTAGTACCAGAGGTTGTTTATCATAAAACACTGCTAATTTCAATTCCTATTAAAAAAATAAATAAAAACCTGAAAACTAAAGAAAATCAAATATTTCTGTACAGAAAAGCGCAGTATTCAATAATAAACACAAAATTAAATGAAATTGATTGGGATCATAAACTTATCAATCTGAATACTCAACCCGCAACTGACGTCTTCTACGACATATTGAACAATATTAAAATAAATTATGTACCAACTAAACCGGTTAAAAACTGTAATTATCCACCATGGTATACGTCATCTGTCATAAAAATAATTTTAAAAAAAAATGAATATCATAAAAATTTCAAAAAATTTCAAAATCCACGTGACTACCAAACGTTTTCACTCTTAAGATCTAGACAAAAACGAATTGCACAACAACTCTACATTAATTATATACATACTGCTGAAAGTAACATGAATGGCAATCCTAAACTCTTTTGGAATCATTTTAATAACATGAAAAAAACACAATCGTCTTTTCCAAGGACGATGCACCTAGATGAGAAAAAAGCAGATAATGGCCAAGACATATGCAATATTTTCATGGAATATTTCCAATCAGTTTACATAAATGATAATAATCTACCAACATTAGATATACCAGAAAATACAAATAATATAAATATCACCACGGTCAAATTCTCACGAGAAATAGTCTTAAAAGAAATAAAAGCTCTTGACATAAACACAAGCGCGGGGTGTGATGACATTCCCTCATACTTTATAGTTAACTGTGCGGAAACACTTGCAAAACCTCTCTGTATTATATATAATAAATCAATGAACGAAGGCACGGTACCTGAAATATGGAAAAGAGCCTATGAAACACCAATTCACAAAAATGGTGAAAAAAATAATGTTAAAAACTATCGGCCGATTTCAAAACTAACAATATTCAGTAAGTTAATGGAAAAAATTGTTTACAAATATCTAAGTCCGCAACTGAATCACATCATTACAACAAAGCAACATGGTTTTACAAAAGGCACAAATGTGGAAAGTAACCTCGTTCTTCTTACTGAATTCATTGTCGATCACATGGACAACCGCACTCAAGTAGATATCATATATACAGACTTTGCCAAAGCATTTGATAAAATTAATCAAAAACTATTACTCAGAAAACTTTGGTCATTAGGTATACGTGGTAATTTATTTCGTTGGGTTACATCTTATATACTCAAGAGATCACAAGCAGTAGCAATAAAGGGTTTCGAATCAGATTTCAGTGAAATATCCTCTGGGATCCAACAGGGTTCTCATCTCGGACCATTGTTTTTCATTTTATATATCAATGATTTGGTCGAAATACTCTGAAATAGAATTATTTGCTGATGATGCCAAGCTATACAAACCAATAAAAAGTCTAAACGATTGTGTCAATTTATAACATGATTTAAACAATATATTTACCTATTGCCAACATAATCAACTATTTCTAAATATCTCAAAATGTCATCATATTATCTTTTCAAGAAATAAAAATAAAACATTATTTAATTATTCTATACTACAACAACATTGCAACAGTCTCAGATATTCGTGATCTTGGAATAACCCTTGATAGTAAACTACAATATAACCTTCATATACAACAAATCACAAATAAAGCTTCCAAAATGTTAGGTTTCATCATAAGAAACACAAAACCTTTTTAATAGCATCAATATTATTAAGCAACTCTACTTTGCCTATGTACGTAGTCATCTGGAGTTTGCATCAGTTGTTTGGTCTCCATTTTACAAAATCCACATAAACAAAATCGAGTCTATTCAAAACAACTTCTTAAAATATCTTTATTACAAGTCATTTGTAAGATTTAATAATTTTGCAGAGGCAGCTTCACACTTTAAAATTGATTCATTGAGTGTACGAAGGCATCATATGGATGCACTATTCTTGTATAAAGTAGTCAACAATAATATTCAATCCCCAGAGTTGCTAAATAAAATTCAATTCAATGTACCTGCACGTTCAACACGCTCTTCTGTCCTGTTCAGGGTGGATCAATGCAAGACAAACTGTAAGCAGAATTCTTGCCTGAATAGACTATGCAATAGTTATAATAGCGTATTATCCAATGTTGACATTTTCAATTGCAAACTTACTGAATATAAAAGGTCGATAAAAGAGTATTTCTCTGATGGTTCTTGAATAATGTTATGTTTTTATTGTTTATATTTCTGTTATGATTTGATTTATATGTACAACTTCTCTCCATGGCTACCAATGTATTGATAGATTTTTTGTTTTGTAGTTTTTCATTTTTATATTAAAAAAAATTGTTTTGAGTATATATATATATATTTTTTTTTGTTTTATATAATTTTGGATTAATATTCCTTTTTTAAAAAATTAACTTACTTATTCTTATTATGCTGTCTCAGTAGAAGTAAAGTCACAAGGACGAAATCCGTTATTGGTTTTATTTTGGCTATTTAATACTATGTACAAAATGAAATAAATATAAACTGTCGATTTCCCGAAAATTAATAAATTAATAATTGTACGTAAAAATGCACCCGAAATGATTTGTGATTGTCGTTTGTATAACTGTAGATGCTATGTTTTTTATGTCTTGAATATTTGTAAAAACATGATCTATGCACGAAGGTCCTTGACCTGGAATAATTCTCGTAAATGAATTAATACACGATATATAATTTAATTCTGCCATCATATTAAGATAATTACCTTTATCATTAGACGAGTAATCATTTGCGATATTCAGGTTAATGTCTCCGACAACAATGGTTTTCTTATTTCTGTTCGCAAGAAGGATGCGTTTTAGTTCATCTAACATATATTCGTAATATTGAGGCGTGAGTTCTATATATAGCAAATATGCTAAAGGCATATTTTGGTAACTGATTTCCATATATAGGATTAACAATATGGGGAAATACTACTATAACCAATTTGAAACAAGTCCAAGTTGTACAAAACGGAGCTGTTTCAGAGTGCCAAAACTTTTCCTGTTAAGGCAATACTATAGCACAAAATTATAATTCGGAATATATTTACCCCGCAGCATTAAGAAAAATTAGAACATAAATACCGCACTAGATTCACGAGTTAATTGTTCCGAAATTTAATAATAAGTACGGATAGAGAACGTTTGAATACAACAAACCGAAGATATTTAATTTATTGCCTGACGCTATAAAGCAATGTAATTTTCTGAATAAGGTTAATTATATGGTGAAAAATTGGCTATCGAAAAAAATATATTTATATTGATATGTATGAAAAAATGTTGAATCAGTACATATAATAAATAATATGTAAATTATAACTTTTAAAATGTATATGTAACTTAACTATAAGCACCTGTTGACAAGCCAAATCAATTGGCTTAGTAGGACTTGTTTGTTGATATTTACGTATTAACTATACTTATCGTTCAAAATGCTAAACAGACAATACAAGCATCAAAATCTGCAAACGCCCAGTCCAACGAAACAGAAAACTTACAAACTTCATCCATAGATGGCGGAATCCAAAGCCTGTTGACCTCCGAACTATTCAAAATGGAAATAAATAATTTTAAAACCGCTTTAATGAATTTTGTTGAGGAAAAATTTGACAAATATGCCCAAAAATATGATTTGATGATGTCGCAGAACAAAGAAATCATAAAATCAATACAATTCATATCGGATCAACACGACGAACTGAGAAAGCGCATAAATGATGTTGAAATATCACAGAAGAAAGTCTACACTGATTTACAAAGCCGCATCCGGGCATTGGAGACTGACGCGGAACAGAAAAATAGGGAAGTAAACTTAAAATCCCTAGAATTTCGCGGAATTCCTGAAATTCAAGATGAAACACCAGATAACTTAAAAGACATTATATACAATATAAGCAAAACAACAAACTGCAATCTAGGATCAAAGGACATCGAAGAAATCTACCGAATTACGCGAAGAGAAAAACCTACTCAAGCCAGGGATAACAAACCACGGACAGTTATTGTGAAACTAACCTCAGTAATGCATAAAGAACATTTGCACTCTGCAATAAAAAAATTTAATCAAAGTGAAAATAAAGAGAAAAAAATGAATACAAGTGTTATAGGTATGTCAGGTCCCAGAAACCCAATATATGTTTCTGAACACCTAACTTTCCAAGCTAAACGATTATGGTTCCTGGCCAGGCAGTTAGCACGGGAACACAGTTATAGGTATGTCTGGACAAAGGCTGGGAGAATTTTTGTAAAAAGGGACGATAATTCAAGGCCGATACTGATAGATTCGGAGCAAAAGCTAACGGACATTAAATGACTAGAAGGTACTGTTTTTTCTATTATATTATTATTATTTTCGACAACAAGTACCAAACATCAAGATCACTATCATATCATTCCATTTATTACCATATTATACACAAAATACTTCAAACTATTATTAATACCGTTCAATATGAACCAAACACTAGCATTATCTCCAACAACAAATACCAAACTTCTTAAATTAAAATATTTATATAATCTAATCACTCTCTTTGCAATTTTAAATACAGGCCCAAAACTCAGCCATCCTAAGATAACAATTAATAATATAAATAAAATAAAATGGGTTTAAACGCATATATGGAAATAGATAATATAGGAGAGCCAAACAATGAATTTTTCATAGAAGAAATTGATGAACTCAAAGAATTTAATTGGAGTTTAAACAAAATCAATATTATTCATCAAAATATCCGTACAATGGAAAATCTTGATGACTTTCTTGTATTTTTAGACAGCATCAAGTCGACGGCAAGATTTCATATAATAATCCTTACAGAATGCAGACTGAATGACTCATATCTCGCAAAACAAATTAAAGGATATCATGAATATCATACAACAAAACATTTAAATCAAAACAGTGGAGTCGTAACTTACATTCGAGATGACATCCACTCTCAAGTACAAGAAATCTGTATCAGTCAATCAAATTGTCTGAAAATAGAAATTAATGGACATCTATGTATTTTAGCCATTTACAGATCACCATCATTCCACGACATACATCCATTTCTGGATAACCTCATATCTGAACTAAAAAAATGTAGTGATTTCAAACAACAAATAGTGATGGGAGATATAAATATTAACACATTTGGAATTATACACCGACAATGTCATGATTACATGTGCGCCATGGCAGAAAACAACTTCGCAATAAATATTACAGTTCCTACCAGGGTTCAAAATAATAGCATGTCATGTTTAGATCACATAAATACCAGAAATATTATGGCTTCCAATGCATTTGTTATACACAATACAATAACTGATCACTATACAACAGCAATCAGCATTCCAATCATATCTCTTAAAAAGCAAGTAAAATATAACCAGTTTACGTCAACCATCTGCTATGAGGGACTAATTAGGGATCTAAATAATGAAACATGGACAGATGTATGTGAAGTGACTGATGTTAACAACGCACTCAACTTATTTATTAACAAAATCAACATGCATATAACACAAAATTCAAAAGATAAACTCATTTCACATAAACAAATACAACTTACTCCTTGGATTAGCAGTGGTATTGTAAAAGCTATACACAAAAGAAATCATTTACACAAAGTGGCGACCAAAGACCCACAAAACACTCTTAAACAAGAGAATTACCGTAGGTATCGTAACATTTGTAAAGATGTTATGCGTAAGGCAAAAGAACGTTACTATAAGCATCAACTCGACCAAGATCCATCTAGTAAAAACATGTGGAACATCGTTAAACAAATTACCAATACTAAACATAAAATTGACCCTAATATTAACGAACTCCTAATTGGAAACACTGCCACCACTGATTCGGACATAATTGCTTGCCACACTAACCAATACTTTACAACGGTTGGGTCTAACCTTGCGGAAAATATCCTAAGTGTCACCAAGGAAACTGAAGACTCACTGGCATCTTCAATAGAAACAAAACACAATTCTTTTTCTTTTCAATTCTCACCTACGACAAATGCAGAGGTTTTAAAAATTATTGAAAATCTTAACAATACACATTCGAAAGGTCCTGACGGTCTTAACACTCATATACTAAAAATTATTAAATACAATATTGCATCACCTCTATCGAACATTTTTAATAAAAGTTTTACTTCAGGGGTTTTCCCCGACCATCTTAAAAAGTCTTTAGTAGTACCAATCTACAAAAATGGACCCAAAAACCAAGTGGGCAATTATAGGCCAATATCCCTGTTAAGTGCTATCTCAAAAATTATAGAAAAAAATTTTAAAAACAGATTAAGTAACTATGTAGAGAGCCGAAAACTTTTAAGCAAAAATCAGTTCGGCTTTCGGCCGGGAAGGGGAACGGATGATGCGATAGCGCAACTTACAGAACATATTTCTGGAAATATAGATCGCGGAAAGAAAAACATTGCACTGTTCTTAGACTTAGCCAAGGCTTTTGATACAATTTCTCATAAATTACTCCTCAAAAGATTAAAAAATATTGGCATTGTAGGTATGCCCTACGAATGGTTAAAGAGTTACTTAACGGGTAGAAGCCAGCAACTCAAAATGGGAAAAACAGTGAGTAAATCACTAGGGACTAACTTTGGGGTACCGCAGGGAAGCACTTTGGGACCTCTTCTATTTATAATCTACATAAATGAGTTATGCGAGCTAAAAGTAGGCGGAAAAATTATTACATTCGCTGACAATACGGTAGCTATATTTGAAGGAGATGACTGGACTCAAACACATAAACATGCTGAAAGTGGAATCAAAGCGATAAAACAATGGCTTGACAAAAATCTACTTACACTAAATATAGCAAAAACTAAATACATAAGATTCAGCTCAACTATTAAAGGACAACCTAGTACATCACACACAATAAAAACACATAAGCATAACTGTAATTCCGATAATATTGATTCTATCTGCAATTGTGAAGTTTTGGAAAGTGTGAAAAACATCAAATATCTAGGCGTTATTATAGACAATCACCTTAAGTGGAAATACCACATCGACAACCTCACAATAAGGGTGAGAAAATTGATCCACATATTCTTTGTATTACGAAATATAATCAAACAGCAAGACCTAAGAAAAATATATTTCGGATTATGCAACCCCATCTTAACGTATGGTTGTATTGGTTGGGGAGCGTCAGGTAGAACAATTCTAGATCCACTAGTGAAGGCCCAGAAATCCATAATTAGAGTCATTATGCGTAAACCCTATAGGTTTTCTAGCGATCAACTCTACAAAAAATTTAATGTACTTGATGTTCGTCAAAACTACATAAAAAAGGTTATTATCCACGTACACAAAAATCTAGGAAAACTCAAAAAAATTGATCATAATTACACCACAAGAAGTCACACCAGAAAGGATCTTGTGATCCCAGTGAGCAATACGTCGAAGTTCCAAAATACATATACATATCTGGTACCAAAATTATACAATAAAATCCCCCCAGAATTAAATATTAAAACATGCAAAATGACATGCATCGGTTCAATAATAAATAAATGGTTAATTGGATTAGGGAGGGTTGAGTCTGAAAAATTATTAAATAATGTAACTTAAAACTTAAAATTTTACATGGTTAACTATTAAATGGCACAATCAGTAAAAACTTAGTATATATTTAATCTAAAAAAAAAACACCTTGTTTTTTTTAGTACAGAATACATTTTTGGCATTTTTCACCAGCATTTGGTTCCTTAGAACGGGCAATCTGCCTAGCTAGGAACTAATATAGACAAACAAGACATAATAACACTTGTACACATTTTAATATTTACAGTTATTTTGAAATATTATTATTATGTTATTTTGCTGTATAAATGTATCTTATGTAATAAATAAATAAATAAATAAATAAATAAATAAATAAATAAATGAAAAAAATAAATTTTAAAAATTCTACTAGGATTAAATAAAATTGACCGTGGAGTAGGCCTACTAGGGAAACCACGTTTTAAAAACGCATCAAGTACACTACCTCACAGGTGGCGTGGAAACGTGTGCATAGTATAGGAAAAACAACTTGAGTAATATTTTTTTTTTAAATTTTTTTTTTATTTATTTTTTTTTTTTATTTCTATTCTTGAACATACACAATACAGATTATTACATCAGTTTACATAGATATTAAGTTTAGTAAAAAGAAAAAAAGTGTTAATCATCCGTAACTGTATGTATGTAAGTACCTTGTAGTATTTTGTGAACACCTCACTAGGCGAACCTGTGCTGAGGTGTTTCCATGTTTGGGAGTAAATGCTATGCTGTCAACATAAGTAGAAACACCGTATCCTCCTTGAAATTGTCAAGAAGGACACTGTGGGTCGACCCATGGCGTGATTTTAGAATCGCTGTTTCTCAGAAATAATGAATCTTAGGGGAAAAAGTATACGGACAATTTTATTATATTCTTTTTTTATTTCCGTATTGATGATTAAAAAAAAAATCAAGGTAAAGCAGTTTATTCACAGTCCTCCTCCCTTGGGATTCCTGTTCCAAGACTGACTGTAGGTTGTTGTATGAATATTTCATCATGATTTCCTGTTCTTTATGTGTGATTAATTCCACAAAAAAAGAAAAATTACATTGAAAGAGTTTTTTCTTCAACCACCATGCTAGGCACGTGCTCGTATTGTGGTCGATTTTATATACAATGCAATAACATTTGAAATTTAAAAGAAAGTGAATGAATATAAAATAATGAAATAATTTAAAAGAGATTGAATAAATGTAGTGGAATATAGATGTACCTATATAAAATCTATAGTAGGTATATGAAGGAATATAAAAAGAATGTAATTTAAAAATATATAAAGTCAAAGTTAGTACTACGTAGGCCCTAAGGTATCTGGAGCATATCAGTTTTGTTAAACAGTTTAACGTAATTAATATTATGCGTTGAATCTGGGTTGTGTTGTTGTCAACTTTTATATTTTATTATAAATTTGAAATGAGCGGGAGAAAAAGAAATCCATGCTTAAGTAAATGGTTTATTTCGAGATGTAAATTTGATGAACATTCTCTTAAAAAACACAAAAAAATATATTTTTCAAATTTTCGTCTTCCGATGTTTGGCATAAGCTTTACTGCAGCTTTAAATTTGGGGATAAAGCCGATTTCTTCAGAGTTTACACACATCGAACACTTCCTGCAACCTGCTTCAATTTTTATCCTTCACAGTACCACACCTACCGTCGTACCATACATAGCGTTCTAGAATAAAAAATAATACTAAAATTTTCACTTTAAATACCAAGGAAATCGGCAATGATCACAAACCTGTAACTGTAATGTATCATAATATCATGGGAGGAGACCCACCACTTTCCCAACGGCGTTATAAGGAAACATATGGTTTCCTCCTTCACCGCACACGTCTAGACTCTACTTTTTTTTTAATGAAGCTACTTGAACGACTCTAGACCGTCCAATGTCCATGCATACGGGATTAGTAATCAGTATGCAAGTACTTACATTAACATAATTCAAAAGATAAATAGAAGTAGCAGCCCGTGGAATAATTCTTCTGAAATAGGTAACATCAAAAAGAGATAATAGTGTTAGTAAAAGAAAAATAAAAATAAAAACAATGGCTATGACCAGTCAAAGAAACCTTCTGTAAATAAAAATAGTAATGAGGAAAAACAGTTATATGATTATGTTATAATGTAAGTAATTACTATAATAGCGGAAAGAAAATAAAATATATAAAAAGAAAAGCCAGAGAAAGTATTCCATAGACCACCGGGCAGTCACAATGAGAATGCGTATAGCTATCGGCCCAACCGCAGACGATGCTCGAAGTCCGCGTCCTTTAGCCGGTTCCCCGATTTTGCCTCAAAGAAATGTACTTGTGAGAGATGGGGAAGTTTTTGAAGACCTTGAGGAAAAGATGAGCGTCGGGTTACCGGAGGGGGGACGGACGGACATCGAGACCGCACGGTTACGCCTCAGGCCAACGCATGTCGATGGGGGAGGCGCGGGCGGATCGCGGGAAGACCGCTTCGGTGTGTGTTCGCCTGGCAATGTGCATGGACAGGGTCTATCCCACCCCCTTTCTATGGGAGAACGACGATACATAATATGTACAGTTCAGTTGCGCCAAAAAAGAACGGAAACCAAAACTAATAAAGAAAAATAGAAAATAATAAGAGCATTTGTGCATGTGAAACATAATTACAGAATCAGTACAGAGTGATAATGTATCAAGCGATAGTGTCATCACTACCATCGCTTACCAAGATAAAACATGACCTGTCGAGGTAAAAACATAAATCATTGTTAGCAGAGACCAGAGAAGAAAAAAAAATAGTCAAACGTAATCAGTAATTTATAGGTCACATAAGTTATATTATAGATAGTTCAAAGCATATTCACTAAAAAAGAGTAATAGAGGAGGACCGAAGAAGACGGGAGCAATACGTGTAGCACCTGAAACAAAGATGAATTTAGTCTAGGTCGGCGACTCTAAGTACAGGCCATCTCTCTACCCAAAACTTTTTCAAGCATTTTACATTCTCTTTGTTCGACACAATGTCAGCATTCCACGCTAGTCTTGTTATTCCGCGCAAGCCATCCAACATTTCCTCTCGTGTTTCCTTTATCAACTCGCAGTTCCACAGAATGTGCCTAGCGTCTTGGTTAGTATCACCACATGCGCAATTTGGGTGAGGAGAGAGGGTCAAGCTATGAAACCTACCCCTGAATTTCCCATGCTCAGAAAGCATCAAAGCAAGAAAGCGTGATTTAGTTTAATGTATGCCCCTTCCATTCTGAATTTAACTGAAGGAGAGCAGGATAAAGTCCATCTGCCCTTCGTCGACCTATGGCCAGGGAGGGCCACGACTCCTCCCGGTGTCAGCTCGACTCCCAGGTGGACAACAGCCCTGCCTCTAATATGTTCCTTTTTGGTCAATATTTCCCTAATTTTAAGGTCAATCGGCAGAACGCCGGCCACAGTCCTATAAGCACCCAAGAGCGCCAACAGGGGAGTCCGCTGAACCCGTTCAAGAGCCGAGTTTATCAAGACGTTATCCAAGCGATGCTCCTACACAGAGGCAGCATATGAGACTTATACCCCTCTGTACAGCAGGCGAATCGCCGGAGAGCGCAATCCACACTCTGCTGTTGAAAGTCTTCTCAGTTTCTGAAACAGGGCCTGGACCCTGTCGGAGGCGTTCTTGACGTGGGCTAGGAACGAAGAAGATCTGTCCAAAATTACGCCTAAATACCTGGTGTTTTCTGCAAATCAGATGGGTGAGCCTCCCATTCTGATGAAGGGGTTCCTGCCTCGGCTGAGCATGCCTTTCATGAGGAGGCCCACGCTCTTGTGGAGAACGAAGTTTAGTCTATTTCTCTGTCCCCATTCAAGAATCTCTTGTAAACCTTCTTCAGCCTTAGATTCCACTTCCCTTCGTCCCCAGAGACCAAAAACAATTTGTCATCTACGTAGTCGACCGATATACAACCTTCAGGCAAGAGCAACCTGGAGGAGTCGTCGAACAAGATTTTCCGGACCGACCCCTGCGGATATCCCGTGTCGACTGTTCGGGTGATTAAAACGTCCTCGTGCCCTATGATAACTGTCCTACCACTTAGGAAGTCACTAATAATCTCAATCAGTTTACGCGGCCAACTCCTGCTTTTCAGCTTGGTAAGTATCATCGGCCACCGCACGTGATCAAGAAGATGCCTATGACTTACCTCTTTTGGCATACCCTCACCCATTCAAGCGCATATTTAATAGCGTGCTTCGTGGATTTGCCCGAGACAAAGCCGAATTGAAGATCGCTGGGCGGCGTTAGGGTGAGGTGTAGACGGTGCTTGATGATGTTTTCCAATATTTTGCCTAGAATTGGCAATAATGTTATAGGCCTATAAGCTCCTATGTCCGTCTTCGGCTTACCGTTGCCCTTTTGGTATAATCCGGAGCACTTCTTCCATTTCGTAGAGAATTTTCCCCTACGCAAGCACGTCTCCAACACCTGGTAGAACTCCTCTTTGGCGTGGATCCAGACGTTCTTCGCAATTATTCCATTCAATCTATCAAATCCCGGTGCTTTTTTCGGACCCAAGCTCTTAATTATTATCTCCACTTCGATTCGACTTAACGATGGCATGCCGTTCCCCTGGGCGGGCTCAGTAGGTGGTAGCCGTGACAGATTTTTAATCTGTTAATGGTGAACACTTTCCCCTATTACTGAGTCTAATGGAACTAACTTGCCCAGAAGTGTCTCAAGAGTGGAGGTAACACCGACACTCTCAACGTTCCCGAGCACCACGCTCGACAAGTAACTTTCAGATCCTTTTCCCGTTTTTCCAACGACGCTGTGGATTTCCCACGGGTTGGCGTTACCCACTTCATTAACCTAATTATGCCAGGCAGCTCGTTTTGCCGAAAGGACATCCGAGTGATAGGCACCTCGTGTGGCCCTAAAGCGGGCTTGGAGGACAATAGCCTCTTCGGGCGAGCATAAACTCTGCCTGACCACACTGAAATTCCTGTAAGCGCTTTTAAATGTACCCTTCAGCAAAGTCAGCTCTTGTGTCCACCACGGCGTCCTAATAGCCTTTTTAGGGTTAGTTCTTCCCAAAGAGGCTTCTGCGGCCGATACCACCGCCACGTTGAAAAAATTTCCCAAATTATCCGGTTCCCTAGCTGCTACGTCGTGAAAGCCCCTTAATGATTGACGTAGCGCCTCTCCGTATTTATCCCAATCCGCCCTTGTAGTTCTGAAATTCCACGTAGACCGTGGAGCTTCTATACAGAAAAGGTTATTTGATCAGAACATAGGGTGAGATCAATGTTGCTTTCGCCTCCGGTTCCTGAAAAAGTAGAAAGCATGCCCGGTTCGTTGAGGATGAACAGACCTTGCGCCGCAATAAGGTCTTCGACAGCAAAGGATCTTTCCGTCCGAATTCCGTTATAGTCGAACCAGAGAGGCGATCGTGCGTTGAAGTCTCCACCGATAATTACGTTTCGATACTCTTAATTTGTGAAGCACTCGCGTTAAGTTCAAAATATGCGGTTCAACACGATTACCGTATTTAAAGTAAACGGAGATCACGATGATTTCCGTGTTAGCTAATTTAATGGATACACAGGTTTGGTACTCGTTTGGGAGCCCTCCCAAGAGGAGGGGTCTGATCAAGGAAGTATTGACCAGGACACCCGTATCCGGAGAGGAACCCACCTCGAGCACCGCACCCGGACTATTAATTCCAGGAGTTTTGCCTTGCCAAACGTACTGCTCCTGAATAAGCATGAAGTCTATGCCAAGGTCAGACGTCATCCGCTGGGTCTCCAGGGTGGCCACCCGAGATCTTTATAGGTTCGCCTGACCAATGGTGAGGGAATTAGCGTCCGCCATAGTCCGTCATACGTACTTGGACCTCTATAGCCGCTCTGTGGGCAGGGCAAGCACGATCTCCCGTAGAGTGGTTCGCCGGTTTTTTAAACCTTGAGCAGGTAACGCAGACAGTGGCCAGTGCTTTTTTGGGGCAATCCTCACAGTCATGGCCGGTTGCGGCGCAGTGGCGGCATGTTGTCGTCTCCTGGGTGCAAGATTTGCTCACGTGGCCATACAAGTGGCATTTATAGCATCTCGTTGAACCCAGGTAATCCCGAACACGGCAGGCGTTCCACCCAAGGTAACAATGTCCGCTGTCTATTAGAACCTTCCTGCAGTCAGGATGACACGTAATAATCATATTCATAGTAGGGGCATCCTTCCTACCAAAAAGTGATACCCTCCGCATGGTCTGAGGTGGTCGTCCTTAGTGAGGGTGCAGTTCCCTGTGATATTATTCACGAAGATCTCCTCAAATAGGGCGGCATCTTTTGAGACGTCACCCCTCGGGGCGTCGTAAAGTACAATTTTATGTAGGCTGCCCTGTGGACTGATCATTTTTATACCACTAGCAGAGAGTTTCTCGGCAGCCTTCTGTATATTTTTCAACCCCCCGGCACTGGATGTTTGTAGGAGAAAACCTCCTCCCTTAATACTTCTAGTGCTGGCCGTCTGCTTGGAATCCGTCTGACTTTGGATCTAGGATGGAGGTGATCACTTTTTTAGTATCCTCCGACGTTTTATCTTCCGGTACCGTGGGGTAGAACAATACTCTCGGCTGTTGAGGAGGTAAACCGCGCTCCTGTCCATCGGCAAAGATTGAGGCGCTAGGTGTTGCGCCAGCCGTACTTGCGTACTTTCTTTTGCTCGCCTTTGTTTGTTTTTCGCCTGGGGGGAGGGGGGGGGGGGAGCAGCGGTGAGTTTATGTTTGATTAAAAGGTCGATTTTTTCAACTAAGCCAGCTTGAGAGGTAATGACTTCCTCGAGAGCGTTAGCCCATGCCTTCAGCGACGCATTCTCCACAACCAGGATAACTAGGTCTCTCTTGATTATGTCGATCGCTTGAGCGACAACTTGTTTCTCCTCCTTATTCATTTTGTTCCTACCCTCCGTGACGCCACCTGTAATTTTTGCGAGGTTTTTCCAAAACTTATTCAGGAAATCTTCGAAAGGTTGAGCTTCCTCAGAGCGTGGGCGCTTTTTGTTTATTTGAATTGGAGACTTACTTCCCACTCCCTCATTAACATTACTGCAGAAGCCTGGCGTAAGTCGCCGAGGATCTGACTCCTGATCCTTATCGGGAGACTGCGTAATCATATCAGCAATCTGTGAGGATATGCCCAAGTTAGTTTTATCTCTTACCGGAGATTGATGAGAGGTTTCCGCAGTAGGGTCTGTGGTCTCCAGCGAGCGAGCAAATTCCACTGCATCCTCATATTCCATCTCCGCCAGACTTGCCCTGTGGGCCATTTGGCGGTCTAGGTCTTCCGAGATCCGCTTTAAAATCTCATCTGCGCGGTCCATATCTTACCTCAACATAACTTGCCCTAGTTTTAAGAAGATAATTTAAATGTAGATAATATTACACTCCGAATGGAAGATTAAAATAAATGAAATTACGGGATACGATACTTATTCCGTAGAGTTTCACAGCGCAATGTTAATGGTATAACTGTTTCCACGATTTTTTTTCACAGGGAAAAGTAATAAGTATCTACAATTTTTTGTGGAAATTTTTAAAAAAGTTTGAATCATGTTTTTTCAGGAAAATAAATTTGAACACCAAGTATACTTATTCGATAGCGTTTGATAGAGCGCATTCACTGATATATTTTTTTCGCGGTCCGTTTCCGTTCTCCAAAGTTACAGACTTCGACACTTTTTTGTGGGACGCCAAGAAGGCTCCCACAGCCGGTAAGCTTCTAATGGAGTCGAATATTTTATGTTTCAACGTGTTATTTAATTCGGAACTGTTATTTTACACTATATACACACTATTACTATTTAAAATTGGGCAGAAATCTGCTCAAAGAAACGATTTAACAGGGGCGGAGCGCGGGCGGTAGGATTCGCGCAACGGAGCGATGTTAAAATAAACTGTCCCGCACGGTGACGGAACTGAAACTAATCTAATAAAACTAATATCAATCTATGTATGATCAGTTCTTAAATTATTTCCCGTTGTCCATGCTGTATTCGGGTCACATGGTGTCGGTTACGACGTGTGCCGAAGATAGCCAAACACAGATAGGCAAGTCATTATTTGCGAGAGCTCTTCAAACAAAAACTAGACGAGTGTGTGCTCTTAAACCATATTTTTATATTACGAAGTAGCAATAAAATGTTACTTTAATCTTAAAGAACCACAGGACAACACAAATATAGTTTTTTTAAAAAAAATTTTTATTAGTTTTTATATACATATATATGTAATATAATCATGAGTAATTGTATTTTCAGGTTACAATCGGATTAAACTCAAATCATTAAATACCAACATGCAACATTGATTAGAAACAGTATAAACATATATATGTATATAATATATAACCTTTACAAGAGTGTAACTACTCGTGTGTAAAGGGAAGAGAAAATGTATATATATACATATATATATAGGTTTATGTTACGGCATTTAGTGGCTCAAAGCGTCCTTTAATTACCGGAACTTCTTGATCATTTCGACTTACTGGCTCATTTGGGCACTTAGTGGCTCATCGTTTTTTTTTTTTTAAGTCCATCATATCAAACTCGATGAGACGAGTCGAACGGTGTAAAAAAAATTTTTGAGTGAATAAATGACATTTTTACGTGGACCGTTAATGCTCCGGAATGCGTTTTTTATCAGTAAATATTCATCCATACTTAGAACATCAATTGGGTACACTTTTTATCGCATCTATAACATCACGGCATGCGACGTTGCCGGATGTTCTCGTCATACAATATCATTCAAACTCCAAGTCGTTTATCAATGCTTTGCGATATTGAACTCAATGGTTAAATTCCTCAAAATCTATTATCGCATGACATTGCTATGTCAGATTGAATCTTTTGCGATATGTTATATGTTTGCCGGTATGTTATGTTGTATTCTATCTACATAGGTAGCTACTGTCAAGCGCTCGCTGTGGACTGTTAGTTGTTTTAGAAGAACAGACATTATATTATACGAGTAATATTTAGCGGCTATTCGCGCGCTTTTTTAAAATTGAAGATTGATTTACGAATTGCTTTTATAATATCGTTATTAATTTTGTGTTAATTGTTTTTGTGTTTATTACAAGGTTGATATTATTACGTATTTTAATACACATTTATGTAGTTTTTTCTTTAATAAATAAAATATTTGCTACGTCATTCTGTATTTGTCTTTTGCGTTCTGAAAGCATAGTCAGTTGTAATGTAATGATATCTATACAGGGTTTTCTAAAAATTTCAGAAATATATTAGGTACTCATGTAATATGTTTTTTCATACAGTTATATTATTTTTTTAAAATGTTTTTTTAGTAGAACGTAATTTTTATAATGGATTATATTATCATATTTAAGAAATCTAACAAGTTTTTCATTTTAAAAAATGTTCTGTACCTAGGTAATTACTTTACGCGTGACAATTTTTCAAAAGCATTGTCTCTAGTTGTATTGAAGTAATTAAAATATGTTTTATTGTTGTTTTGGTGTATTTTATAAAAAAAAGTTATGAACAAAAATAAACAATAATTTAAAAATAAATTACAATATACGGCCTACATAGTCCAGGAGTGAGACCCTTGACTCGCAAACCGCAGGTCTCAAATTTTATTTGATTAATTTCTGTTATTTCACAATTAATTCATTTAAAATAATAAATAGTATATTTGCGGCACGTTCCAGAGTGGAAGATACTATCAATATCGCCCTGGTGTAAGTAAGACCACCATTCAAAATTGAAACGTTGCTTGAAAATGGCTTTGGCCGTGTTTGGTGTCCAGATCTGAATCGCCAGGTACTTCCCAACCTTCCTCTTCCCCACCTCCTTCCCCTCCCCACTACCTTCAGCCTCACAACATACCCCAATTGGGGATTCCATGGTGTCACTGGCTCCAGACGGGAGCAGTTGAGATTCTTGTGCGGTATTCACTGTAAAAAAAACTCCACACAGGAGGCCCTTAAGAAAACGATTTCCCTCAAGGCCTATGTCATCTAATATGCTGTGTGGAGGGTCTTTTTGAGGAGAAGAGGGAGTCAACATTGGTCTTGAAGAGACCCATGTTGTAGAAAGGGGAAAACCCAGAGGCCGGCAAATCGTTCCATAGCCGAGCTGTTGAGCACAAAAACGAATCGAAGAAGCGACCAGTTCTCATGATTTTGAATTTGATTTTGAATTTGATTTTAGATTTGATTTTGGATTTAGGGTAGGGTTCAAAAATCTTGATTATTTTGTTTTTACATGAATATCGCACAACGTAGTGGATAGGGGAAGGAGATAGGGAAGAGGAAGGTTGGGAAGTTCCTGACTATTCAGATCTGGTCACCAAACACGGCTAAAGCCATATCACGCAACATTTCAATTCTGAATGGTGGTCTTACACCAGGGCGATACTGAGAGTATCTTCCACTCTGGAAAGTGCTGCAAATATAAAATATATGTATTATTTTTACTAAATAAATTGTCAAATAACACAAATTATAATCCCGCGACCTTCGGAGTGCGAGTCAAGAGCCTTACCGCTGGACTACGCCGATAAATATACAATAGACTAATCATACCTAAGATGACTTGAATAAGGACTAATTGTAAACGAGGTATTCCAATTTGGGAAGCGGGTATGGGTACCGCCGCCCCGGGAACCATAACTGTATAACCAACACCTCTGCAAGCAGTTTGCTACGTTTGGTGACTAAGCAGGGGTGCCCGGGTTCATGGTATCAGGTTTGTCCAGGACGTGGCGGCGGATAGGTCTGCCCTGCTGCGTGGCGGGCCGGATAAGAGAGTTTGGTTGAGGGAGGCCTTTTGTCCTTTCCAGCCGGACTCTCTCGACCCATCGCCTTGCACCGCATTTGGAGGGATGGAATTTTAGGTTCGTCACTCCTAGACACATTGACCCCAGATTCCTATCCACCCCACATACCTTTTTCCTTCCCAGAACTTCCTATCCTTCCCTTCCTTAAAAAGACCCTCCACACAGCATCCCCTTAGATGACATAGGCCCTGAGGGAAATTATTTTTCTCAGGGCCTCCTATGTGGAGCTACTGTAAAAAAAATGAGATTGCGAACTTCGACTACGAATCCGGAGGTCGCGGGTGAGAGATATATGAATCCATCTCTCCCACTGCATTGCAAGGCGATGGGTTGAAAGAGATTACACATCTGCCCTGATGATGGACACTGCAACGCTGTCCGAAACTTTGGCTAAAGAAGGAGGTATACACGGCATAATACCCCAAAAACTAATAACAAAAATACTTATGGCCGTGAAAATCTAAAATCACCTCTGCGATAGGTCACCCCAAGTCGTTCGCTACGTTTGGTGACTTAGCAGGGGTGCCCGGGATCATGGGGTGAGGATTATCCGGGTCTTGGCGGCGGATGCATCTCTGCCCACCAGCTGCATGGCAGGATGGATTGGGAGAGAGTGTTGAGGGAGTCCCTTTGATTTCTCCAGCCGTACTCTCTCGGAACATAGCCTTTCACCGCAGTGGGAGGGATAGATTCCTGGACACACTGACTCCCAGATTCCTACCTACCCTTCATCCCTTTTCCTTTTCAGAACTTGCTCTCCTTCCTTTCCTAAAAAGACCCTTCACACAGCATCCCCAAAGATGACATAGGCCCTGTGGGAAATTATTTTCCTCAGGGCCTCCTGTGTTGACCTAATGTAAAAAAAACAGTCTATCCCGATCCGTCCTGCCATGCAGCTGGTGGGTAGACGCATCCGCCAACAAGACCCGGACAAACCTCATCCCATGAACCCGGACACCCCTGCTAAGTCACCAAACATAGCTTACCACTTGGAGTGACCTATGGCCAGGGCTGGGCAGTATTTGAAAAACTTGTAATTGAAATACGTATTTGAAATACAATAATATACAAATACAATGTATTTGGTAATTGGTATTTCAATTACCTGCTGCTGAGGTATTTTGTAATTTGTATTTCAAATACTTAAGGCTTCAAAATACATTTTCAAATACATTTAGTGATTTTAATAATGATAATTAAAAATAACCACACATAGATAATACATAGACTAAAAACGCTAGAATCCTGTACCTACTATTGTCCTTTGCTATAGGACTCTTTATTAATGATTATTTGTAGTTCTCTTAGGGGGCATACATTAATTATGTGAGCTCAAAAAAGGAGGGGGGGGGGTCCAGCAAAATCTCACGGTACTTGAAAAGAATAAACGAAGTGGTCCAAATTATCTCACCAAGGGGCGGGGGGAGTCTAGTTTGGAAGAAAAACTGCTCACCTAATTAATGTATGCCCCCTTATAATTGCTTTATAATGTACTGTACTATATTTTTTTTTACTTCATGCTAGTTATTATTATTGTCCTGTGCTATAATAGCACTGTTATTGTACATTTTGTATCATACTTGTCATTGCTTTGTATGGTACACTCTTGTATCATAGTATTAGATTTTTTTTTCATTAACTCCACACAGGAGGCCCTGAGGAAAATAATTTCCCTCAGGGCCTATGTCATCTGGGATGCTGTGTGGAGGGTCTTTTTGAGGAGAGAAAGGAATGAACATTGGTCTTGAAGAGACCCATGTTGTAGGAAGGAGGAAACACAGAGGCCGGCAATCATTCCACAGCCGAGCTGTTGAACACAAGAACGAGTCGAAGAAATGACCCGTTCTCATGTGACAAATGTCAACCGTGTACAATGTGTTTCCCGACTATGCACCGGTGCCGAAAGGATCAATGATGCTAGTTCCTCGGAGCATCTTCCATTGTAATACCGGTAGAACCAGGATAGCATTCCAACTCGACGCCTGTGCTCTAAAGATTGCAATCCGTCTTTTAAGATGGGAGAATCTATTAAACGGACCGCCCGTTTCTGCATAGAGTCGAGGGTATTTTTCAGGTATTTTGGAGCTCCAGACCAGAGGTGGCTGCCAAATTCAACCGTGGGGCGCACTTGTGATTTGTACAGGGTTAGCAGTTGTGTACTATTAAAGTATCTGCGGGCCTTGTACAGTACGCCCAGTTTTTGATCGAGCACTATTGGAATAATTAAATAATGGACTGAATACTAGAAATAAAATATTGGACTGAATACTAGAATGTTTTTAAGTTAACTACTGTAGAGCGCACTTGAAGTGAAATAACACAAAACTTCGCTACACAAATGTCATCCATTTATATATAAAAATGAATCCTTGTTTCCCTTGGTCACGCCATAACTTCAAAATGACTTTACCTATTTCATTCATTTTTTTAAAGTTTTCTTATACTTTTAGAAGGTTCTTACGGAAAGAAAAATTAAGAAAATTACGCAGAAAATGGGATAATTTCAGAAAACTTAACGACTATTTTAACTACGCACGTTTGACAGTTCGCGCGTTAGATGAAAATAAATTTAGCAGGCAGCTGTTTTTTTGTAACCAAAGAATTTTCATTGGATTTTTAAAATTATAGATATTTTAAATAGGTACCTATGTTAGGTACCAGATTTTATTGATTGTTTTTATAATATAGAAAAATGTTCTGGGACTAAATATATGGAACGCGGGAGGGGTTGGCGGGATGGGGGAGCGGAAGAGGGGAGAGGGTAGGCAGGGAAGGTGTACGGGGAATGCAAGAGGGTAAAGGGAAGCGGTAGGGGAACGGGGACGCACGGGAAAGGACATGCAGGGAGAAACAATTTATTTCTTTGAATATTGCAGTGCAACGCATACCGGGAACCAGCTAGTGTTATTATAATAATAATTATTATAATCTAACACCTAAGTCCTATACCACAAATCTTTACAAGTGGAGCGGAGACGAGATGTGTGTCCTGAGCAATATGATTAGTCAATTTTAGCACGTCTCTGTTTCACTATGCTCTGCTTTGCTTCAATGGAAACGCACTCTTAGATATGGGCACTTACGACAATTTATTGCAACCAAAGGTTCTACCTAAACCAAATGTATTTTGTAATTTGTATTTTGTATTTTGTATTTGAAATTTAAAAATGGTTAAAATACTGTATTTTGTATTTCAAATACACGACTTGAAAGTATTTTGTATTTCGTATTTTAAATACATGCGAAAAAGTATTTTGTAATTTGTATTTTAATTACAGTAATGCATGTATTTTGCCCAGCCCTGCCTCTATGGCAAAGGTGTTGGTTATCCAATAATGGTTCTCGGGGCGGCGGTACACATATCCGCCTCCCAGATGAATATTACCACCTAATCTAAACAAGTTAGCAATTAAAACCGAAAACCCAATTTAAGACTATTTATACAATGTAGACTTAAACCACCTGTACAATGTTGGAGTTCATTTTTACAAATTCCTTCAACCAATTAAACAATAATGATTGTCTCTTTCTGATATATTTTTATTTCACACGACAAACAGAGACGGGTATAATTGGAGTGATGTTTCTAAAAATGGTAAATTCAATATTTTACCGGAAATGTCCCAGACGGAATCATCTAGTACCGGCACGCAAATATTTAAGCATTGTAAAAAGATCATATGAAATGCAAAGTGTAAGCGAACGGGATGTAGTCCTTTCCATTAATAACTTAGAAATTGCTTATTATTGCTTGAATTGTCAAGTTACGCCAACGCCCATTTTCAACTTAAGTAAAGTAAAAAAGTAAAAGCGATATTAAGGAAGCTAGCGTGATTCAATTATTATGACACTTCCCTTTTTATTAAAATGCAACTATTACCGATCCGCTACCAGTCCGTGGAATCTTCAGTTTGTAGGCACGGGGTAACGCTATGCGATGCGTGGCGGAGAGGGGGAGGGCTACAGATACTTTGCCGGAATTTGATAGAAATTATTTTATATTAAAAAAACTAGCAATGCAATATACAGTTTTAAAAACAGATCGATAAGCAAATAGTTTTTCTATGATTACCAAAATTATTGAGTATATGGTGTAAAAGACAACTGAGATACAGAGTAAAACTGTTCTTAGTGTAATTATATTACCCCGGTCTAAAAAACTATCGAAAGAAGCGAAGCTAGCCGTCCATAATGGAGTGCTGGTACCTACCCTAATGCTTCGCTGTGAGGCTCGGAACTGGTAGAGAAATGATGAAAGTAGACCGAAATGAATAATAATGATCCGCACATAATGTAAGCCTGATGTAAGCGTAACGAGTAAGATTAAGAAAGAGACGCTTAGATTGGTTGGGCATGTAAAGCAAATGAACGAGAAAAATAGTGTAAGGAGAATATATGATGACGCAAATGTGAATGCTAGAAGAAGTCGGGGACGCCCGAGGAAGACATGGCACGACCAAGTGAATCAGATACTTGAGTCGAGCCATTTCAAGAGTCAGAATAATAAAAGAGCATGTATGAGACGAAGTATGCATGTGAACGAGGCAAGGAGTGTGTGCCAAGATCGAGTTGTTTGGCGGTCCGTCTCTATTTGTAAATTGTAAAATATGATAGCAACTAAGTATAATAATAATTTAATAATGAGCAAAATTAAGAAAGGGACCCTCAGATGGTTTGGGCACGTAGAGCGAATGAGCGAAGAAAGTAGTGTAAAAAGAATATATGATGCAAATGTGAATGGTAGAAGAAGTCGGGGACGCCCGAGGAAGACATGGCACGATCAAGTGAATCAGATACTTGAGACGGGCCATGTCAAAAGTCAGAATAATAGAAGAGTATGTATGAGACGACCATCACGCCGTTTCCCCGCAGGGGTAGGCAGAGAGGACGGACCGCCAAACAACTCGGTCTTGGCACACACTCTTTGCCTCACTCACATTCATACATCGTCTCAAACATTCTCTTCTATTATTCTGACTTTTGACATGACCCGACTCAAGTATCTGATTCACTTGATCGTGCCATGTCTTCCTCGGGCGTCCCCGACTTCTTCTAAGAGTATTATAATTGCTCTTGAAAAGAGAAACTTCTTCGCGGCCTATTTCATACAAAATTTAGTTCTGGATTTACGGTTAAGATACCAAATTATTTCATTACAGAACTTCCTCTTCTTCCTTTCCCTAAAAAAAACCCTCCACACAGCATCCCCAAAGATGACAAAGACACTGAGGGATTTTTTTATCAGGTGTGGTGCTAATGCGAGAAAAAATACAATTTAACCAATTAATATTATTTGGCGGTCCGTCTCTATTTGTAAATTGTAAAATATGATAGCAACTAAGTATAAAAATAATAATTTAATAATGAGCAAAATTAAGAAAGGGACCCTCAGATGGTTTGGGCACGTAGAGCGAATGAGCGAAGAAAGTAGTGTAAAAAGAATATATGATGCAAATGTGAATGGTAGAAGAAGTCGGGGACGCCCGAGGAAGACATGGCACGATCAAGTGAATCAGATACTTGAGTCGGGCCGTGTCAAAAGTCAGAATAATAGAAGAGAATGTATGATACGATGTATGAATGTGAGTGAGGCAAAGAGTGTGTGCCAAGACCGAGTTGTTTGGCGGTCCGTCCTCTCTGCCTACCCCTGCGGGAAACGGCGTGATGGTTAGTTAGTTAGTTTCTTTTAGATCGATTTTATCCATATAGATCGGAGGTGACAACTTAAAGAAACGTACGAATCAATGAATAAAGTAAATTATGTAATATATTTCTAATAAGTTTATTCATAATTTTTCGAAAACACTAGTAAAACTAAGATAAAATAATTATGTAGCACATAAAAGAAACTACACCAATATGTATTTAAATACCTAATTTTATTTATGATAATAATAAAATAAACCTTAACACAAAAAAAAAACAACCGTAAACACCAAATAAATAACAATATTAATTAGCAAATCATACTACAATTTAAAAAAAACGCGCCAATAATCAAAAACGGCCGCTAGAAATGATAAATATGTGTGAATAATCAACAAGCAACATCCAAACTGTTCTGTCAACCTACCTACATATGTGACTATATTGGTAACATTAAACTTGGCAACGTAGCTTGATGCGGTAAGTGTGTTCTTAAAATAGATCAAGGAATGCACGTTATTTTAAGATATATTTTTTTAATAAATAAACATAATTTTTGATTACATATTATAGCTGACCATATTTTAAACAAAATTTAAAAGACAGCATGTTGGTACTTCATCTACGTAAGTATATATTACATGCGAAAGAATGAGCAACTTAAGTGGCTTCTTCTAAGATGAGCCACAAAATGTGGTATGACATAAATATATATATATATATATATATATATATTTTTAAATTAAAAAATTAATTAGAATTTGCTTGGAATATAATTGCAGTATCATCTGCATATGAAACAAGTTTTCCTGTTATTGGTAATTCAAAGATATTATTAACATACAAGATGAATAGAAGAGGGCCCAAAATCGTGCCTTGTGGTATTCCAAAGTCGCTTGTACTCGGTTCACTGAGAATGTTTTTTATTTTTACATATTGATTTCTAGAGTTCAGGAAACTTTCTATCCATGTGTTAGCGTTATCTATAATTCCGATTTCGTTAAGCTTGTATAGTAATTTTTTGTGACTTATGCTGTCAAAGGCTTTCCTTAGGTCTACGAAAATTGCAAGAGATTTTTTGCCTTTGTCTAGTGCTAGATGTATTTTTGTTGTTAAATCTATGATTGCGTCCTGTGTGGTTATTTGTCCAAAACGTTGTTTAAAGAAGGACGTGGAGCGTCTCAATTCGTATCTCAAATTACTTTTGGCCTACCGATAGATAAACATCGAAAAACATCGATAAGACGAAAAACATCGGCGGTAGAGGCACGCCGACAAGTAGTTCTATAGAGGCATATCCTGGTGATCGAAAACAGTACCGTTCTCACAGGAATGTTTTGGCTTATTTTGTACCTTACTATTGTAATTCTCTCTTTCAATAGAAAAATGTTTTCTGATTTACTATACATTGAAATATTAGATATTAATAATAATATCAAACGAAGAATGAATCTTGTAGACAAAGAGCCACGTGTTACTCGCAATCTGAAATTTGCGATCACTTTTTATTTTTTTATTTTATTTTTTTTTATTAGTGACTATTTAATTACAGGTATGATGAGAATTACAAAGTATATGTGTATAAATATTTCATCTATTTGTTCTTAGTCCTCCTCACTAGGTGGTCCTGTGCTGAGGCGGACTGGTAGATTTCTTTGATTTTCCGTTATTTAGTTTCTACGATGTTTTTAATACATTCTCTAGTATGTCTGCATTAATTTCTTTCAACCATGTTTTGATTTTTTCCTTAAACTTATTTATCTTTTCTATCTTTTTCAAACTTGGAGGAAGGATGTTGTAAAGTTTGGTTGCCAGATATATGTGGTTTCTTTGGCCAAAACTTGTCTTGAATTTTGGAACATATCGTATATCCTTTTTTGAGGCTCTTGTGTCATGTATCCGAGTTTCATTAGGAGATTTTCTGTTTTTAAAATGACGTATAAGAATATTCTTGGCATATATTTATTTTAAATTTAGAATGTCAAAACATTTAAAAATATCTTTTGAGGGGGTTCTGATGGGTAATTTTAGTATGGTTTTTATAATGCTCTTCTGAGCAATATCTAAGTGGTTAATATGATTTGCTGTAGCAGATCTCCATACTAGAATTCCATACTCAAGACGGGAATGACATAAAGCATAAAATACTTTTTTGATGTCTTTCCTAGGTAGTATGTTTCTTAGGTTTTTGAAGAAATATACAAGTCTCGTAAGCTTTTTAGTGATTCCATTTATGTGTATGTCCCATCTAAGGTTTTCGTCTATTTTCACTCCTATATATTTAATACGTTTTGCCTTTGTTATAATAGGGCAAGAGCAATGTGACTTATTGTTTTGACACTCGTGCAATTTGATCGTGTATTTTTTACCCGGTTGACCTCTTGAGTTTATTGAAAAGGCTAGATAATTAGTTTTAATTGCATTGAGCGTAAGAGAGTTCAACCGAAGCCAATTTTGAAGTACAGTTAGTCCATGTTCAGCCTCTTTATAAGTGTCAATCCAGTCTTTTTCGTGGAATAACATAACAGTATCATCGGCAAAACTAATTATGTTTCCATTGATGGGAAGTTTGGTAATTTCATTAATATAGATGAGAAATAGAATTAGTTGATATTTGCAGTACAATTTTATGATTTTGAATTTTTCCTGTTTTATTTTTGTTAATGGAGAGAATTGTTGAGTAATGTTCTGTAATAGTGGATGTATATATTAATTGTTTTTGTGTTTAATTCGTAGAACTCCATTTTAATTTTAAGAAATTAAATTAAAATTCAATTTGATAATTTTTTATCGAGTTCTGCAAGTTTTTTGGTTAGTGTTTTGGTTACAGCTGTTTCGACTTGTAAGGTCATTTTCAAACTGTGGTGAAGCCACGTACGGACGACTTATTTATAAGATTTTATAATAAGCTGTAACTAAAACGTTATTTATAAGCTGTAACTAAAACACTAACCAAAAAACTTGCAGAACTCGATAATAACATTATCAAATTTAGTTTTAATTAAATTTCTAAAAAGGATGTATATATGATGGCTTGAGTTTGTTTATTAGTCTTACTGAAAATATGATCGATGCAAGTTTTGCATTCATTTGATATTCGAGGTGGTTCATTTATGAGACTTTTGAATCCATGGTAAGCAAGCGTTTGCATATAGTCATATTTTTTGGATGTTCATTTTGAAGAATATCAATATTGATATCACCAGTAACACGTTATTAATGTTTTTGAGTAGATTTAGTTCATGAGATAGAGAATTAAGGAAAGGTTCTATGTTTTTGGTGGAGGGCGATCGATAAATTGCTAGTATGGCTGTATCATTCCCAATTGATAATTTTAGGCAGTTTGTATTATTTATACTGATCTCTTTAACATTAACTTCTATATCTTCATTAATATATACAACTACACCATCACTTTTTCCTTTATTCATTAACGTTGAGTGAGGGATGTAATTGTCAATTTATAAAGCAGAGTATTTATCGGTTATCCAGCATTCGGTAAGTATAATTATATCCCATTTTAATTTTAAGCTTTTTATTAGTACTTGTAGTTCATTGAAGTTTTTATTAATGCTCCTTATGTTATTCCGCTCCATATATTAAAATTATGTTTAAGTGATGATATATTCTCTGGTTTAGATATAGTTATTTGTTCATCTATTTTGGTAAATTATTATTTTTGGTATGTAGTATATAGAGAAACATTTAATTAGATAATTTTGTTCAGGTCACCTAGGTGTTTTATGTGTACAATTTTTTCATTCTGGGCCCTGCGTAGCATTATCTGTCGTTTTTTTATCCATACGTACTGATATTTTTTTTCTTTGGCTATTTGTTTCACCTTCCATAAAATTTCTTTATGGTACGGACTTATGTCCTCTCCAATAAATATTAAGTCTGTAGCCAGATCTTGAATTGAATTCGCTGCCCTAGTTCTTGTATGTCCAATAGACCTTTTTTAGCAAAACTGAGTTATGAATTCCAATGTGTTTATTAGCCTATTACACAAAAATGTAGCTTAAAAAATCGCATTTTTCTGTTTTTAACTGCTATTTTTAGCATTTTTCCCGTGCCAATATCCACTCACGGAACAGTGTTTTAGTTCTTGTTTGTTCAATCTTCTGAATATTGAACATTCAAACACTCAATGTTACGATTATAATAGTTTTAAAAAAGTTCTTAGATATTTGTTCAACGTCCCACCGCAAGTTGAGGGCTTGTATGTTCAATATACGTTTTCAACCAATCAGAAGTCGGCCAGGCAAGCTGAGCCGTCATGTTAGTTTTTTATTGTTTTCGAACAACTGTCACTGGAGCCGTACGTTGTTACACTAAAAATACGTTTAATTATGAATGTACTGCTGGTACTGAAGTGGAAAATGACTTCACCGACACCTGAATCAATAAACCTTAGACCAGTCGCTCAAATTGAAAGGTAAGTCTTAAAATTATGTTATTTACACGTGTTTTCAATATATTGGCTAAAGTTCGGTTTATGGGGGAAATTCCTAAAAAATAAAACTAGTTATTTTTATACTAATTTTGGGTCGGGGAATCCGAATCTGAAAGAATTAGGCGGCGGCAAGCAATATTAACTGAATTACACGACTTTAAAAATTTTTATACACATACAGGAAAATAGCCATTTTGGAAGCATTTTGATTCCTAGAAAATCAAACTAGTTATTTTTATACTAACTATGGGCCGGGGAATCCGAATCTGAAAGAATTAGGCGGCGGCAAGCAATATTAACTGAATTACGCGACTTTAAAATTTTCTATACACACACACATGAAAATAGAACATTTTGACACACGAATGTATAGAAAACTTTCAGATTCGGATTCCCCGGCCCATAGTTAGTATAAAAATAACTAGTTTGATTGTCTAGGAATCAAAATGCTTCCAAAATGGCTATTTTCCTGTGTGTGTATAAAATTTTTTAAAGTCGTGTAACTTAGTTAATATTGCTTGCCGCCGCCTAATTCTTTCAGATTCGGATTTTCCGGCCCATAATTAGTATAAAAAAAAAATTTTTTTTTTTTGGACCATCCCCCATAAACCGAATTTTTTCCCAATATATTTTACATGTACTTTTTGAACTTGGCAGGCGCATACACGCGTTCATTTATTATTCCATTTATTATTTATTATTTGAATTATTTTTTACTACTTTCGTGCTTTTACATTAAACATGTTTTAATAAATTATATTTGTGCATTATTTTTTTTTATTATTCATAATTGGGTTTTTTAATACGTTTTAAATATTCTAAATATAAAAAAAAATATTTTTTTATTAAGAGTCATTAACCAGCGGCCGAGAATTTAAATTTCGTGGAACGATAATCTTGCGAGCATACCTTTGCTACTGTACAGGACGGTTCCGATGAGAAAGATTAATTAGTCTCTATACCGGCATTTTAACATAATAAGTGAGTTGGGGTAATACCGTGTGCTTTCTTGATGAGACGAATTTTTTTGATCATTAGTCCACTTTGGAATTTTTTAATGAAGAATTCATGGTGTTTCTGCAAAGTTTTCAATTTTATTATGTTACCTTTAGCTCTTAACTATGTGAGTAAATTTTTATTTATCGATTTATCCACAGTAAAACACCCAAAATCTGCCAATCAAAACTTCTTGTAAATTATTTTTCAATGAGGGGTATATCGGAAATTTTTGGGGTAAGACCGGCATTCATTCTAAATTTGCAATTAAGCATATTAGCCATAAGATTTACTAAAAACAGTACTTCATCTTCCCTTTTGTTGCCAAAATAGCATGTGAAACATTTTAATTGTTTACCTATACAAAAAAATAAGCTATTTATAATTTTGGTATACCGGTCTTCCACCTTACGGGGTAAGATCGGCAAAGTGTTCTCAAAGTGTTTTGGAAACAAGATATGAAAAAATGATGATGGACACTGCAACGATGTCCGAAGCGTTGGCTAAAGAAAGAGGTAGCGCAACACGGCATAACACCCCAAAACCAAATAACGAAAATGCCTTTGACCGTGAAAATCTTAAAACATATCTAGAATAATTCTAACTATTACTCAGTAATACGTAGGAATATTTCACATCACGCATGCACCGACAGCCAAAAATAGTATGTTTAATAACGCAGCGTTCTCATAAGAAATTTTTAAAAATTAAGTCGTAGGTACCTTTATATAGTTGGCTATGTTATCAAAATTACATTTTTTTTACATGAGCTCCACACAGGAGGCCCTGAGAAAAATAATTTCCCTTAGGGCCTTTGGGGATGCTGTATGGAGGGTTTTTTTTTAAGGAAAGGAAGGAGAGGAGAGTTCTGGGAAGGAAAGGGGTTTAAGGGGTGGGTAGGAATCTGGGGTTCAGTGTGTCTTGGTCATCCGCCATCAACACCTAGACAAACCTCATCCCATGAACCCGGGCACCGGGCACCCCTACTAAATCACCACTTGGGGTGACCTATGGCAGATAATATTAATAATAATATTTGGATGATTTACGTAGTGCCGATTTTGTGAAAAATTACGTTAATGACGCTGTTTATGTCTTAATAAAAATAATAATTTAAGTCAACCACAAAATAAAAGAACAAAAAAAGTGTTTGAAGTCTGAAAATCACCCTGTACATACAATTTACTACTATTTGGCGTATTGAACAAAAAATATCTGAAAGTTTTGGGTGCCGAATTGTTCAATATTCAGACGATGTGTTCAATATCCGAAAGAATCAAACATTATTTTCAACCCATGTTCAATATCCATCTTTAAAGTCATAATTTGGGCATATTATAGCTTAAAACTTCAAAAATTCATGTTTACACATTTCCAGTAATACATATGCATTAAGGTGGTCCAGGCCTATATAGTAAATTTCCAGTAATACATATGCATTAAGGTGGTCCAGGCCTATATAGTAAATTCATGTTTACACATTTCCAGTAATACATATGCATTAAGGTGGTTCAGGCCTATATAGTAAATTTTTTGTTTTCAAATATAGATGTAGCCACTCTTTTAATTTGTTACACCTACCATTCCTATTATGTGTAAAAAAATTCAACCCCCTATCTTATATGCAAGGGGGTGCTCATCGAATTAGAAGTTTCTGACAAAAGTTCTGGATTTTAAGTAAAACATGTAATTTAAGGTTTATTAATATTAAGAGTATTTTAGTCAAATAAGTATAAAACGTATTTAAATTTGAAAAAAAAATGGTAACAAAACAAGAACTAACATAATATTAGTCGCAATCTTTCAAATCTATGTTTGTTAACTCGTTTTTGAATGCTTCAGTAGAAAAGATTTTTCTGTTTTGTTCAACGATGTGAAGTAAAAATTGCTTTTCTTGCAATTACCTCCTTGGAATAATAATGTTGATTACCTTCAAGGCAAAAGCTGAGTCAAAAATTTGCGTGTTGTTAATGATACAGTGGAGAGAGGTGTTAAAGCTTCTAATGTAATCTCTGAGGCAAGCTTAGCAAAATCACCTTGTACTGAACGATTACCGCCATCAGAATTGATTTTTTGAACAATTGCCTGTTTGTCAGCATCACACAGCTTCTCAGAAAACAAGGCAAATGCGACTAGTTCATCTGACAAATACCATAAGTGACGCTCTAAGACACCTCTAGCTGCTATACTGATTTCGGAATCAATAGATTTGTAAAATTTTAAGCTATTTCAAAGTATTAAGTCATTTACTGGTGCATCTGCTGCCAAAGACGCTTCGATTCAAACTTTGGTGTAGATTGTAGATGATAACTAAAAAATTGAACATTTTGTTTTTCTTCTCTCTTGATTAGTTTAAATCTTGTTACGATCAAGCGCACTGGTAACGTATTGTGTAAATATATCACTTGTAGACAGCTCAACGCACTACAAACTCATCTTTGGACTTATCCTCTAATATGCAAGCATTACTAGAAGTGCTACTGAAGCTGCACTCAAGTTCTAACTCTTGTCTCAACACCACCGAAGATGAAGCATTACTTTTAGCAGCCATTTCTTTCAATTCTTCAGATCTTTGTTTCCGTTTTAGAGAACTTTCTTTGACTTTTTCTAGTTTTTTGTCGATTGAGGTCATAATCATCTTACGTTCTCATCTTTGATCGATGAGAAACGCTCTGTCTTCCGCAATTTTTATCAAATTTAAAGCGCTTGCATGGGCAATATCAAAAAGTTTGTCTATTTCTTTTTTAAACAAATACTCTCCTTTTCTTTGTGCTTCAGAATTTCTTCATCTATTTTTCTTCAATAGCAGCCAGTTCTTAACCCCTAGGATACGACACACTACAATAGCAGTGCAGTGAAATCATGACTACATCTACAAATGAACTCCAATGTGTGGGTGTAGAGCTAGGTTTTAGAATTTTTAATGCATTTTGTTCCTGTCCATGAAAGTTCGAAAGCAAAAAAGTTGATATTGAAGAAACCTGTCAATTATTTCAAATATAATTTTCAATATAATGTTTGGTTTTAAATATTTATAAAATACTACTAGTTTCAATGCAGTGATTTTGTTGTCTGGTCGGAATACTAGATTTACTCCATACTTTTATAAGTTCTTGAATAAGTACATGCGCGGAATCTTTCACATTTTTGGAATCATTTAATATGTAGTGATAACAGAGTAAAACTTGCCAAAGAGTAGGATGTTGGTTAAGCCTCATCAATGGCTCAATATCTCGAATCCCAAGTAGAAAAATTTCGTATTTTTTGGAGTAGATACACATTTTACTACACTGATTGACTTCACAGTCTACTAAATAAGTATCAAATACTGTTCAAATCTAATATATAAAATTCTCGTGTCACGGTGTTTGTTACCATACTCCTCCGAAACGGCTGGACCAATTTTGATGAAATTTTGTGTGCTTATCTGGTAGGTCTGAGAATCGACAAACATCTATTTTTCATACCCCTAAAAGTAAAGGGTGTTCCACTCCGAAGAAAATTATTTTCCCCATACATTTTGTATGGAACGAATTCTCCTATTTTGAAAGAACTGCAGCAATATTGTAAGGGGTATAATATTGAACTGTGAACCGGGGAAGGGGGGAGAGGGAAGGGGGAGGGGGGAAGGGGAGAGTGGAGGGGGGGGGAGGGGGGAGGGGGGAAAGGAACTCAGGAAGGGGGGTTAGCGGGACGGGGGAAGGGGAGAAGTGGAGTGGGGAGAGGGAGAGGGAACGCGAGAGGGGAAAGGATACGCAGGGAGAAACAATTTAGATCAATTCAGCTAATAAGTTGACAACAGTTTTTGATTCTGAGGCGGTACGAAGTTCGCCGGATCAGCTAGTTTATCTATAAAACTCTTCAGCAGTTTAATTTAATATTTCTTTAATAGTTTAACACACAGAACTGGCCTGTAGCAAAAAGTAAAAATTAAGCATTTTACACAAAAAATTAAAAAAACAACACTCGATTGAGCACTCCTTTCTACTTGAGCTATCTCGCTGAAATTTTACTATGTTATTTCTATAATTACGTGTAACAAATTCACAGGGTGGCCAAATGAAAAATAAAAATTTTGGACCACCTTAATACACATAAATCGAAAAGACCAAAGTCGAGAATTATTTAGAATTTGCCCGTAAAAACAGAAAAAAACGTCTCTTGTAAAATTAGCAAAATGGTCTATTGACCATACAAGAACTAGGGCAGCGAATTGTAATTAATGTCTTTTCTTTTTTCTAAAAGTACATCTCTTATTCTTGTGTCTAAAAACTTCTCAAGCAATTTGGGGGGTGCCTGGTTGCGCCGATCTGTATTTCTGGTTACTTCACCGACGTCAGAGTGCTGCACTTTTACACCGGCTGCCGCAGCAACTCTCCTTACTATTTCGATAGGTTGCTCTCCATTTTTCTGGGGGGTACCCGCTGGCGCTGTCTCTAAGACATTAGATCTAGATTTGTACTCCAGTTCCGAGACTCGGATTTCCATTTTTTTTATTGTTATGTTCTGTTCTGTGTGCTGTTTTTTAATAATCTCAAATTCATTTGTTATTTTTCGGTTATATTCATTTGCCAGGTCGATTTTTTTTATGATGTCATCGTACTGGTTACTAATAAATTCAATGCTTTTTTTGGTTTCCTCCGACTGTTTTTCAATATTAGCAATTATATCTCTTTTCATATTATCATTTTTTTTGTCGAAATATTGAATAATTTTTTCCATAGTTTTATCTTCATTTTCCCATGCATTCTGTACTTTACCTCCTCCTGTATTAGCCATATTGTTGGAATAAAGTAAAAGGATGCAAGTTGCCCCGGTTTTTTTTATGATATGTATTTAATAAGGTATTTCTTTTTTCGGACTTTATCTATGGACTGACAATTATTCTAACTGTCAGATATTATTTGTTTGCACTGTTTACGAATTTCAAAACAAGTTTCACATTAACTCCAGGAAAATAATTTTCCTAATAATCCGAGGAAAATAATTTTCCTCAGGGCCTATGTCATCTGGTATGCTGTGTGGAGGGTCTTTTTGAGGAGAGGATGGAATTAACATTGGTCTTGAAGAGACCCATGTTGTAGGAAGGAGGAAACACACAGGCGGGAAATCATTCCACAGCCGAGCTGTTGAACCCAAGAACGAGTCGAAGAAGCGACCCGTTCTCTTGTGACAAATGTCAACCATATACAAATGTTGGGCACGAGTTTGGCGTGTTTCCCTACTATGCACCGGTGCCGAAGGTATCAATGATGCTAGTTCTTTGGAGCATCTTCCATTGTAATACCGGTAGAACAAGGATAGCATTCCCACCCGACGCCTGTGCTCTAAAGATTGCAATCCGCCTGTTAAGATGGGAGAATCTATCAAACAGACCGCCAGTTTCTGCACATAGTCGAGGGTATTTTTGAGTATTTTGGAGCTCCAGACCAGAGGTGGCTGCCAAATTTAACCGTGGGGCGCACTTGTGATTTTTACAGGGTTAGCAGTTGTGTACTATTAAAGTATCCCAGGAAATTGGTGAAGTCATCACATCCGCGATGGATGGCTTCGTCCAATCTACTGTTAAAGGAAACTGGTGTAGGCTCAAAGCCGTGGTTCAGTCGACAATGCGCTGAAGCAGTGCGACGAAAAAACGCGGCTTACCGAGCCTACAACACATCTAGAACATCCAAAGACAGAACAGCTTTCAACAAAATGGCAAAGGAAACCAAGAGAATCATAAATAGGTCAAAATTCGAGCACGACCAGCAGATCAGCAGAAAGCTGACTGCATGCCCGCCCGCATGGCAGCAGGCAACTCTGGTCGCTTGCAGGCTCAATAGGTCGCAATTTCTGCAAATCCAGTCTGCCACCTCTTACCAGACCTGACGGCTCACTAGCAAACACCGCCACCGAAAAGAATAACTTACTAGGTAAAATGTTTGCGGATAACTCAACCCTCGATGACCAAGGTGCTGTCCCGACGTCGGTTCCTCACTGCGGTTTTCGTATGAAAAAGCTGAGGATCCGGCATCGGGAAGTAATCCATGTTTTACGAGGGCTTGATGTTAATAAAGCTAGTGGGCCTGACGGAATACCTGCCCTGGTACTGCAAAGGTGCGCTGCAGAAATAGCTCCAATTTTGACGAAGCTTTTTAAACTGTCCCTGAAGACTGGCTCTGTGCCCTCTGGTTGGAAAAAAGCGGTTATCCATCCTATTCCAAAGAAGGGTGACCGCTCCAACCCGGCCAACTACCGCCCCATAGCGATCACATCAGTTCTGTCTAAGGTGATGGAACGTGTGATCAACGACAAACTGCTCACATACCTCGAGAAGAACAAAATTATTAATGACCGTCAATACGGATTCCGGCGGAACCGCTCGTGCGGTGATCTTCTCGCGTATGTGACGCATGTTTGGGGGCGATGCCTGGAACGTTTCAGTGAGACCCAAACGGTTGCACTGGACATCTCCAAGGCCTTTGACCGGGTTTGGCACCGAGGACTTGTCAACAAACTGCATTCTGACGGACTTCCCGCATCCTTGGGTACGTGGATTGCCGACTTCTTGAGGGAGAGGTCAATTCAGACGGTAGTCGATGGTTTCACCTCTTCCTCACACTCAATAAATGCTGGCGTTCCGCAGGGTTCGGTTCTGTCTCCGACTTTGTTTTTGTTGCACATCAACGACCTTTTGTCATGTGCACCAATTCATTGTTACGCGGATGACAGTACAGTTCATGATAGCTTTTTGTTTGACAAGCCCCCAAAGGGCTCACAAACTCCAACAGCTCGTAAGGCTTTGAAGCAAAGAATGGACGGTTACCTCGAGAGTGTTTTCTCTTGGGGTAAAAATAATCTCGTTGAATTTAATGTTTCAAAGACCCAATCTTGTCTGATTACGTCTAAAAGGGATCGACATGAAAATCTAGTCTCTTTCAACGGAAGCAATCTTCCAAACAGGCCCTCCATTGATATGCTTGGTGTAACCCTAAGTGACCAGCTCAGGTATGGGGGCTCCATCGAAGCCAGAGTAAAGTTAGCCTCCCAAAAACTGGGCGTACTGTACAGGGCCCGCAGATACTTTAATAGTACACAACTGCTAACCCTGTACAAATCGCAAGTGCGCCCCACGGTTGAATTTGGCAGCCACCTCTGGCCTGGAGCTCCAAAATACCTGAAAAATACTCTCGACTCTGTGCAGAAACGGGCGGTCCGTTTGATAGATTCTCCCATCTTAACAGACGGATTGCAATCTTTAGAGCACATGCGTCGGGTGGGAATGCTATCCTTGTTCTACCGGTATTACAATGGAAGATGCTCCGAGGAACTAGCATCATTGATCCCTTCGGCACCGGTGCATAGTCGGGAAACACGCCAAACGCGTGCCCAACATTTGTACACAGTTGACATATGTCACATGAGAACGGGTCGTTTCTTCGACTCGTTCTTGTGTTCAACAGCTCGGCTGTGGAATGATTTGCCGGCCTCTGTGTTTCCTCCTTCCTACAACATGGGTCTCTTCAAGACCAATGTTCATTCCTTCCTCTCCTCAAAAAGACCCTCCACACAGCATCCCAGATGACATAGACCCTGAGGGAAATTATTTTCCTCAGGGCCTCCTGTGTGGAGTTAATGTAAAAAAAAAAAAAAATCTGCGGGCCCTGTACAGTACGCCCAGTTTTTGGGAGGCTAACTATACTCTGGCTTCGATGGAGCCCCCATACCTGAGCTGGTCACTTAGGGTTACACCAAGCATATCAATGGAGGGCCTATTCGGAAGATTGCTTCCGTTGAAAGATACTAGATTTTCATTTCGATCCCTTTTTGACGTAATCAGACAAGATTAGGTCTTTGAAACATTAAATTCAACGACATTATTTTTACCCCAAGAGAAAACACTCTCCAGGCAACCACCCATTCTTTGCTTCAAAGCCCTACGAGCTATTGGAGTTTGTGAGCCCTTTGGGGGCTTGTCAAACAAAAAGCTATCATGAACTGTACTGTCATCCGCGTAACAATGAATTGGTGCACATGACAAAAGGTCGTTGATGTGCAACAAAAACAAAGTCGGAGACAGAACCGATTCCTGCGGGACGCCAGCATTTATCGTATATGAGGAAGAGGTGAAACCATCGACTACTGTCTGAATCGATCTCTCCCTTAAGAAGTCGGCAATGCACGTACACAAGGATGCGGGAAGTCCGTAAGAAAGCAGTTTGTTGACAAGTCCTCGGTGCCAAACCCGGTCAAAGGCCTTGGAAATGTCCAGTGCAACCATTTGGGTCTCACCGAAACGTTCCAGGCATCGCCCCCAGACATGCGTCACATACGCGAGAAGATCGCCGCACGAGCGGTTCCGCCGGAATCCGTATTGACGGTCGTTAATAATTTTGTTCTTCTCGAGGTATGTGAGCAGTTTGTCGTTGATCACACGTTCCATCACCTTAGACTGAACTGATGTGATCGCAATGGGGCGGTAGTTGGCCGGTCTGGAGCGGTCACCCTTCTTTGGAATAGGATGGATAACCGCTTTTTTCCAACCAGAGGGCACAGAGCCAGTCTTCGGGACATTCTAAAAAGCTTCGTCAAAATTGGAGTTATTTCTGCAGTGCACCTCTGCAGTACCAGGGCAGGTATTCCATCAGGCCCAATAGCTTTATTAACATTAAGCCCTAGTAAAACACGGAGTTCTTCCCGATACCGGATCCTAAGCTTTTTCATACGAAAACCGCAGTGAGGAACCGACGTCGGGACAGCTCCTTGGTCATCGAGGGTTGAGTTATCCGCAAACATTTTACCTAATAAGTTAGCCTTTTCGGTGACGGTGTCTGCTAGTGAGCTGTCAGGTCTGGTAATGGGTGGCTGGATTTGAGCCCGCAAGCGACCAGAATTGCCTGCTGCCATGCGGGCGGGCATGCAGCCAGCTTTCTGCTGATCTGCTGGCCGTGCTCGAATTTTGACCTATTTATGATTCTCTTGGTTTCCTTTGCCATTTTGTTGTAAGCTGGTTGTTTCTTTAACAGTAGATGAAGCCATCTATCGCGGATGTGATTCACCAATTTCCTGGGCACATCTTGAGTTATCCGAAGTCTGAAAACAGATAGCTGATCGCGGGAAAGCATTTAAATGTGCCCACAGACCGAACCAATCTGCTGACCCATAGTGCCACACTTTTCTCTTCAGCCTCTCGTTTGGTGGTCTGAAGTTTACAGGGATTGATGTCGTCACCAGATGATGGTCAGACAATCCTAAAGGCACTGTGACTTCAATCCTGTAACCGTGTGGCATAGTAGTTAAAAATAGGTCAAACAGATTGAAACGGTGAGCCTGGACATCAGGAACCCTTGTAGGCTCCTAAACCATTTGCTCCAATCCGTAGCAAACCGCAAAGGATTCCGCGTGGCGTCCAGCCGAGTCTGTTGATCCTGAGAACTTCAACCAAGGTTCATAATGAACATTGAAGTTCCCCAGAACCACAAACTCTGCCGTAGGGTAGTGGGGCAAGAGGTCATCAATAGTGTCGCTTAGGTGTTTGAATCACTGGGTTAGTCTGCCCGCAACGTTTATATATTATTGCTCCTGTTTAGATTTTACAGTGAATCACGCTTCAAACGAAAGAATTTCGTAAGAAAAACACTCTTTCCTGGCTTACCTCTTGTACCTTGACGGCACGATTCAATATCGGCTAAACACTTGTTATCAAAGTCCGTCCAGACCTGCCATTCCACGTTGGCGCAAATCGGGTCAAAAACATTGGGACAGACTCTTTGACATCGATCGGCAAGCGGTACAGCCGCCCTTGAGGTCACCAGGTACATCAGGGTCACCAGCACACCAACTGCACAAAGGTTTCATATTCATTACTTAAAACGAAAGACTTAAACAAATCAGCTCGATGGAACGACTTCGGATCCAATATAATACTTCTTGAAGAATTATATTTGGATGCAGAAGGTTTAGTAGGACATCAACTATGTTTACGGAGCTAGGACTGAAGGACTGATTTGCCGGGTTACTGGAGTCAGGATGTGGCTAATGGCCTCCGACAACATAGTGGTGACCGCATCCTTCCAGCACCAAGCGCCACTCTTGAGTAAGCGCTGGGCCTGAGCTCACTCAAGACCACGCCCTGAAAAATAATGGTTTATTTATTTTTTTATCATAATTATTATTATCATTTAACACTAGAAAGACCGGATACTGCTCCATACCAGCCGTAGGATACTCTAAATGGTTCGCTACGTTTAGTGACTTAGCACTGGTGTCTGGGTTCATTGGGTGAGGTTTGTCTGGATCTAGGTGGCAAATACGTTTGCCCATCTACTGCGTAGCGGACCGGGTCGCGTATTTACAATCCCTACCGCGTTTCAGTCGCTTTAAATTTTCAATATCAAAATTTAAATATTTAGAAATAAAATTATTAATTTCTAATATACACATTGAAAAGATAATTTTATCTGGATTTTAGAACAATTTTTATTTTTGCAAAGTGATAAAAAATTATCAATATAGAGGTGTATTTACAATATATGGGAATAATATTAAAATTTAAATATTTAGAAATAAAATTATTAATTTCTAATATACACATCAGAAAGATTATTTTATCTAGATTTTGAACAATTTTTGTTATTGCAATGTGATAAAAAATAACCAATATAGAGGTATATTTAAAATGTAAATTGTCGTTACCGCGACTGAATCGGTATAGGTTTTGTAAATACGCGACCGGGTCGGGAGACACTTGTTGAGGGAGACCTTATCTTGTCCTCTCCAACAGTACCTTTCTCGTCCAGTCGCCTTGCACCGCAGTGGAAGGGATGGATTTTTCGTCCGTCACTCCTGGATACATTTACGATTTTTCCTGTTCAACTCTCACACTTTTTTCCTTCCCAGAACTTCTCCTTTCTTTCTCAAAAAACACCAATGCACACATAAATGCACACAGCATCCCCAAAGATGACATTGGCCCTTAGGTTTTTTTAATTTATTATTTATTTGTTTATTTAGCTCAAGCTTACGACCTCCGTAGTCCAGTGGCTAAGACTCTTGACTCACATTCCGGAGGTCGCGGGTTCGAACCCGGCATGCGCAAATAAATTTTATTTGATTAATTTGTGTTATTTCACAATTAATTCATTTAAAATAATATATAGTATATTATATAGTATATTAACGCATACTGAATAAACGAATATATGATCTTGCCAAAATCACACCAAATCAATTCGGTTTCACCCCATCAAAATCTACGACAGACGCATTACAGGCGGTGAGAATAGTAATGGAAAAATACCGTCTTAATAGGGAAAACTTACACTTCATCTTTATCGACTTAGAAAAAGCTTTCGACCGAGTGCCAAGAAGACTTGTGTGGCAAGCTATGAGAGCTCAGGAACTACCAGAACATTATGTGAACCTCATAGAAGACATGTATAACAATACCCGCACAAGGGTCAGAAGCCCGGTCGGTCTGAGCCAAGAATTCGAGGTTGAGGTGGGAGTTCACCAAGGTTCGGCGCTGAGCCCATTACTGTTCAACTTAGTAATGGATTACATCACCAAAAATATTCAAAAGAAACTACCCTGGAACCTTTTGTATGCAGACGATATCGTACTGATTGCCAAAACTGCGGAAGATCTGCAAAATACCTTGACAGAATGGATAACAGCACTTGAAACATCAGGACTTCGTGTCAGCAGGTCAAAAACGGAGCACTTGGAATGTAATTTCAGCAGTACAGCGAGCAACACTACCGTTTACTATCCAGACAGAATGCCGGTGCCAAAAGTAGAATCCTTCAAATACCTTGGCTCAGTAATAACAAAAGATGCAAATGTAGAAGCCGATGTATCTCACAGAGTAAATGTTGCGTGGCAGAAGTGGCGATCACTCACTGGAGTACTGTGCGATTCAAGCATGCCCATTCGCACAAAAGGCAAAATATACAAAACTGCAGTGAGACCAGCAATGCTGTATGGGGCTGAGTGTTGGACAGTGAAGGAAAATCACGTCCAAAAACTGCACGTTGCAGAAATGAAAATGCTTAGATGGTCAGGTGGGGTTACGAAACTGGACAAAATACGAAACGAACATATAAGGGGTAGTTTCAAGGTAGCCCCCCTTCCTGAAAAACTAACAGAAAGTCGCTTACGGTGGTATGGTCATGTAATGAGAAGAGACAAAGAACACGTGTGCCATAAAGCGCTAGCTATACCTGAAATAAAAAGAGGAAGAGGACGCCCCCCTCTGACATGGTGGACCAGCATGGCAAAAATAGCTCAAAATTTCCCCAATCCAACAACCCAAGACCGGTCGTCTTGGCGCAGATTGATTAGGAGAGCCGACCCCACTTAAAGTGGGAAGTGGCAAAGAAAAAGAAGAAGATATAGTATATTTGCGGCATGTTCCAGAGTGGAAGATACTATTAGTATCGCCCTGGTGTAAGACCACCATTCAGAATTGAAACGTTGCTTGAAAATGCCTTATACGTGTTTAGTGACCAGATCTGAATAGCCAGGTACTTCCCAACCTTCCTTTTCCCCACCTCCTTCCCCTCCCCACTACCTTCAGCCTCACATCATACCCCAATTGGGGATGCCATAGGCTCACTGGCTCCAGACGGGAGCAGTTGAGATTCTTGTGCGGTATTCACTGTAAAAAAAAAAAAAAAGCTTATACATATATATACATAATTATTACAATTTTTTGACTGCCCAACTAGGAGTATTCCTGTTTTAGGACAGTCAAAATATTATGGGTATGAACATGTGGAACATGATTTGTACAAAAAAAAAGAAAGAAAATTGATGAAATAAAAAGAAGAGAAAGAATATTAAATAAAACTTTAAAAAAAGTTTAAAACATAGTAACTGTTATTTGTTTGGCATAGAAAATAATAATAATTTTAAAAAGAAAAATTAGATACGTACATATATTTAACATACAGGTAACTTAAGAGGAATAAAGAGAATTAAAACATTTAGGTAACTTATGTATGCTTTGCATATTATAGTCCTACATACATGTGATGTAGAAAATAAAGAAAAAAAAAGAGAAGAGAAAGAATAAAATAAAAATGAAAAAATCAATTAAAACTTAAAACAGCCATGGTTTGTTTAGCATAGTTGTTGAAATGATAATAATAATAAATTAAAGTTATAAATATATGTGTACTTAGAAGAAAAAAATTAAAACATATGGTAATTGTAATGTTCTTTAATGTGGCCTTACTAGCCCGCAAATAATAAGATGTACAACGAAAGTTCTTTTCGTCTTTTATTGTGATGTTACAATGAAAAGTACTGTATTATTGTCTAGGTAGCGAGTGATTACTCAGGTTGCTAGAATGGTTCTGCCGAGCTCCCATGGACGAGACTGCTGTCCGACTCGTGAGACGTTCGTCAAAGTTCGGCGGACCCGAACGTTTCCGAATTATCCACTACATGGATAATCACATGTATCACAGTAATGGTTTTTGCATTTAATATTATAGTAGTCCTACGTACACATCTTGTATAATGAGAACTACGAGTAGAAAGAGAACAGAGACAAGAGAGTAAAATCAAATAAAAAATGAATACCTGATTATTACTGTTGTTTGCTAGCATAGTTATTAAAATAATAATAAAATAATAGGTATGTATGTGTACTTATAACTGGTGTTTACATTGCATATTATAAGCCTACATACATATTTTGTATAAATATGAATAGAAAAGAGAAGATATAGAATAAAATAAAATATCCAATTAAAACATACGATTAACAGCTGCTTCTAATTTCTAATTTAAGAGTAATAGGTAGGTACATACATACACAATAATATAGATAAGAAAATAAGGATATCTTTTAGATAGTTCATTTTTTATTGGAATTTTTGTTGTAGTTTTTGGTTTGTGTTTGATTTCATTTTTTGTGAAGTAAAAGTTTACTCTCCTTTCTCCCTAATTGTTGAAACCATGTAGTGGTCTATTTACGAAGAACACCTGTGCTTTCCTTTTCCAAGCATTAGGCATGAAGTTGTATAATTTTGGACCTAAGAACATGAAGTGTCTTTGAGCGAGAGATGTTTTCGTTGTGAGTGTTACAATTGGATTTCTCCGTGAGTGTCGGGTGTCGTGAGAGTGGTTAATAGATGGGTATAGGTTAGATGGGTATGGGTATGGGTATAGGTTTTTTCCTCGGGGCTTCCTGGAAAAAAACATGTGAGTGCAAAATGCTGCAATTTAAGTACGTACAAGCATGTGTTATGATACGTTTTAAGATTTTCACGGACAAAAGTATTTTGGTTATTTGTTTTTGGGGTGTTATGCCGTGTTGCGCTTCCTCCTTCTTGAGCCAACGTTTCGGACAGCGTTGCAGTGTCCATCATCAGGGCAGGGTTCAGGGTGTGTGTTCACACATCTACCGGACCTGCTGGATCTGCCCTGATGATGGACACTGCAGCGCTGTCCGAAACGTTGGCTCAAGAAGGAGGTAGCGTAACACGGCATAACACCCCAAAAACAAATAACGAAAAAAGCACGTGTTATGTTTGTACAATATCGAATTGTTACGTTTTTTATAGAATCGAATGCACTCTCCGCAAACGGGTTTCTTACAATTATCACATGTGTCCATTTTTTTATGTTTAACATGCTTCGTTCTAAACCTGTTAGAAGATATATTAATTCTAAATATTATATAAAATTGCTCAATAAAAACATGATTAAGCCAAAACGAACCTGGAAAACAATCAATTCCATTCTATCAAATAGCTCGCGAAACCCAAAAATAGCTTGTAAATCTCTAGTCCTAAATCACGAAGAAGTAAATGGACCAAAGGAGATTGCAACTGAATTTAACGCATTGTTTCTCTCAGTTGGGGAAAGTTTAGCGTCAGTTATAAAAACTTCAAAAACGGATGTAAACACGATCTATATGGAACTTCGAGCAAAACAATCGTTTAACATTATCAGGACATATAAAAATGAAATTCTACCTATCAAATCGAAACTAAGTCTAAAGCGGCAGCTGGTTCCGATGGGATAACCTCTTTCCACCTAAAAAATTGCAAGGGGGAACTGGCGATGACCTTGTATTCTTAATAAATCTCTCTCTATCAAAGGGTGTCTTTCCAGACAAACTAAAAATTGTGAAAATAAAGACGAATGCAAAAAAAATTCCAAAATTATCGTATAATTTCTATACTTCCAGCTTTCTCTAACATCTTTGAATTTATCGTTAAAGAAAGACGATTGAAATATCTCGAACACAACAAAATTCTCACGTCAAAACAATACTAATAGAATAATAACTACATGTGCAGCTTTCGATTTTATATCGAATCTACGGAAACATATTGACCATGAGGATTTTACGGCGGCAATACTTATTGATCTAAAGAAGGCGTTTAAAACGGTGGATCATAACGTATTGATCGAAAAACTGAAACATTTGGGTATTGTTGGTACTTCTCTGGAACTTTTCCGATCTTACCTATCAAATAGCTTTTTGGCAATAGAACTGGGAGGAGAAACGAGTGAGTTGGTTACAATAATATGTGGAGTGCCACAGGGATCTATTCTTGGACCGTTGCTATTTCTAATCTATGTGAATGACATGACAAAGTTGGGTATTAAAGGAACTTTACAACTTTACGCGGACGATACAGTATTTTTTTATAATAAACTGAACCTAGCGGAACTCAAAACGGAAATGAATGTTAATGTTTCTAAACCCACAAGCTGGTTGAGAATAAAACTCTTAAAGTAAAAAAAAAAAACTATTATTTACTTTTCGATAACAAGAAAAATTTCGGCCTTGATATCAAAGTTTGTAGTAACTGCCTCGAAAAGAAAATTCAGCGCATTTTAAAATTTAGAAAATATAATTTTGTAACTATTCTCCTACGAACTTCAAATAAATACTTAGGTATAGTGACCAGAGAGGTTGTATTAAATTATCAAATTAAAAGGAATGTTATCTAACTATGTATGTATAAAATATGGTTTTAAGTAATTATTTAGAAGAAGATACTGAAGTAGATTTTTTAAGAACTAGCGATCTCCATCAGCGGATAATAAATAAAAAATGATATAGGGGATTTAATTTATATTCATGTAAATATCAGATCACTGTCCACCATTGTTGGAATTGGGATATTTTGCATGTTTATTTAAGAGCTTGTTGGGAGCGTATAGACATTTTAATGATCAGCGAAACAAATATACGAGCTGACCTAATTAATATGTATGAGATTTCGGGCTATTCAAATTACAACTGTTGTAATAACAAATCAGACGGGGGCATATCGCTATATATAAGGAACAATCTGGTATTTAAACAATCACTACTAGAATCAAATTATTTTGAAAATATTTTCGGTGTAATTACTCTTCCAAATAAACAAAGTTTGAGTATATTAGCGATATATCGACCGCCGAATCTTAACCAACTATCGTTTATTAGGGAAATTGAATCTATTCTGACGGATTTCATAGGCACTCGAGACAATGTTTTGTTCTTTGGGGACGTTAATATAATCTTAAAAAGTAAATTTATACTAAAATATTCTTGCAAGCAATCATATTATCAAGTGCATAGACGGTGTGACGCGGGAAGCAATTGTTAGCGGTCGTATAACACAATCATGCATACATCATTTATATGTTAGTTACAGTAACGGGCTTAAACAAATGGACTCGCTATCATCGGGTGTATGCGAGATTTCCATAGCAGTTCATTATATGACAGCCGTTAATTTTAAATATGATGTGCAAGAAGAACCCTTAAAAAACATGAAGAATGTAACTATTTTGTCCTTTATTGGTATGGTTTTACCATACCTTAGGTGTTCAATAATAATAAACACTATTTCATTATTTACCACTTGTTTATTTATTTAATTTAAAAAAAAATTACAACGTACACAATGGTGTGTAGCGGATCAGAATACGTCGTAACGTAAGATAATAAATAAGACTGTCACTTTTAGAACGGCGAGTTGTTATGCACTGAATTTTACTATCAACGTTTACAGGTTGATTACTTACTGTTCAGGCGGCGAGCCCGTTCTTGCTCAAATAGTCGACCGCTCAGGTAGCAGGAAAAACACTGGTAGGTAGGCAAAACGTGCCACTCGATGGTTCATGAAGCCTCGGCGCTATACAGTGAACTATGGGTACTAGCGCTAGGTCTTTCGAGTAAGTGGCAATACATTACAGGCGGCCAAGTGGACTATGTACTCTGCGTGTAGGTACCGGTGGTGGCGCGGCATTATTATCATTTTTTCAAAACCAACCAAAAGACCACGTGCAATAAAAAATTGGATAATTACTAATGTTTTAGACATCAAAAAAGGATTTATTGTTATGAAAATGGAAAAATTCTCCTCTTAACAAAAACATGCAAAATAATCTAAAAAATTAATTACTAAAAGAAAAAATGTTTTTTCAAAGATTAATTCAAATGTAGTTTTAATAATGCCAAGCAAACCTGGGATGAAATAAATAAAATGTTTGGAAGAAATACTAAAAGAAATTGTGATAAAGTCATTTCGCGATTTGTTTTAAAGGAACAGACGATGCCATGCGCAATAAACCAATATGTAAATTACTTTTCAGATAGTGTAAGCCACATGTTGGTCAGAAAGATGTGATTTTAAAGCATCCAATATTAATCATGTAGAATTACCTCACTATGCGCTATTATTAGACCTATGTATATTCAAAGGAGGAATACTCTCCGAAATTGGAAAAAAGTACAGAAAATATATTACAGGATTTTTCAAATTAAAGTAAATAATGAATTAAACCATAAAAGACATGTTTTAGTACTATTCATTGATAATTCCAAAGCGTTTGATAAAATCGATCGACAAAAATTATTAAAAATATTTGAAGCAATTGGAATTAGAAGAAATCTACTTAATTTGTTTAAAAATTGTTTATTTAGTACACATATATGTGTAAAAATATTAGAAAAAATGAGTGGAAGAAAAAATGTCTTCTGGAGTCCCGCAGGAGTCAATTTAGGGACCCATACTTTACATTATATTTGTATCGATAGTGGAAAAACTATTTTTATATGTAAAACACTTTGTATATGCTGACGACACTGCACTTGTCATATCTGATGAACAATTATCCGTTGCTATTAAATGTATTCAACTTGACTTTACGTCGCTGATAAAATGGTCGCATGACGTAGGTCTAATCATTAATACCAAGAAAACTAAATTGATGCACATACGGTCTCCACATGCTTCATTTCCGATTATGCCTAAAATAATTTATCATGACTTCATATGTATTCATCAAAACATTTTGCAGCCTTGCATGTGCGATAGTATTGAACTGGTAAATGAAAACGTTTATTTGGGGGTGACTGTTGATAGCAATTTCAAATGGAACACACAAATAAACAAAACATGTACAGTTTGGCAATTAAGTGTAGAAAATAAATGATGGCGCTGTGATGGTTTTTTAGGGTTTTAATGACAACACCAAGATGGCTCGTAAGACAAAGAATATATGTTTAAAAAACAGTTCGGTCAAAATGCATATTTCATAACGAATTTGTATTTTCAAAAATTTTTAACAAAAAACTATAGTTTAATAGAAGAATATTAAATATTTAAAGAAGTAAAATTGTAATTTAATATAAGTAAAATAAAACCAAACAAATTTTAAGTGGGCGTTTATTTTGTTATAAGGTAATAATAAAAATAACATTAATACGGCATATAGGATGGGGCGGTACATATACAAATCAAGCACAAACAATTTACATATCACAAAAACTAATAATAGAAACAATTTACAAAAACCCTACTCACATTCGTCAGAACTCTTATTCAAACAATTTAAGGTCAGAAAATTAAGTGCATTATACTTTTATCATGCAACATTTCAAATAAATAAATATAATATATTCAAAATAAAGTTGCAAAGTTTATAAACAAAGCCGATGGAATGCAAAATTTTTCGTAAATATTCCCGGCTACCATCAAATCCAATGTCTTCTTTGAGTATGGTTAGTAAAGTTCTTGAAGTTGGGACTTTTTTACGTACTATGACGAATGGCACAAATATCAAAATCATCCTACTCTTTTTTAGGGCGCCCCATTTTCCGTTTTCCCGGTATTTCAAGTTTTCCATCTGCTTTTTCCCCTTCCTTGACGATTCGCCTTACCGTTGATTGAGATTTACCTGTATGTGAAAAACATCATAAAAATTGTTATTATAGAAGGTATTTAACAAAACACAGTAGAGAAAGAAAGAGAAAATTACATATTATATATCTAATAAGTAGTGTTCTAACGCTTGCAACGGGAGCACGTTACCGCGGTATCATATTCGCGCTTGCAACCGTAACCCTTTCATGGCGATAGAAGATCTAATAAACACGCTGAAAAATGAAGTACAAAAGATACAAACAGTCAAGGACTCTAAAACTAAAACCAACATGGAAAAAATTATATTGGATCTCGATAATGAAATAAAATCTACAATACTAATAATGCAAGAACAAATCATACATTTACAAGACAAACTTATTGAAAAAAACGATCAATTGGTGGGAAATATTGAAAAAATTATGAAAACCGCAATAACACCATCCTATGCTCAAGTAGTATCAACAACCAAAGTTATGCCTCAAGAAGAGAGATTCTCAATCATTATATCGTCAACTAAAAATAATACAAAAGCCGAAGAAATTGAAAATATAATTAAAAAGGAAATAAAATTAAACAACCTAAAGATAGGTATAAACGGTTTGAGGAAAACAAAAGAAGAAAAAATAATAATATCGTGTCCTAAAAAGGAATATGCAAATATCCTAACTGATGAATTAAAAAAACTAAAAAATGAACTGGTGGTAAATGAAGTACAAAAAAGAAGACCTAAAATAATAATAAAAGGATTAAAATCCAATCTTACTGAGGAAGAAATAGTTTGCGGAATAATTAACCAGAACGAAGGAATTGAAGATGTCTACAAGGAAAGTGAAGACAACAAAATCACATTAATAGCGGAGATAAAGAACACAAACATAAATGAAAAACAGCGCCTATTCACTAACTACATCATAGAAACTAGTGGGAAAATGCGAAAAAATCTTCTAGCACTCGGTAAACTAAATATTCAGTTTCAACGAGTAAAAATTGACGACTGCAGCCCTCTGACGCAATGTTTTCATTGCTGTATGTTTATGCATACGGCTAAAAGATGTCTACATCGAACCAACCCTCCAATTTGCCCACACTGCACAGGCGACCACATCCTTTCAAAATGCCCGGAAAGAGAAAATACAACCCCAGCGTGTGTAAACTGCATCAGACAAAACACTAAATATGGAGAAAAAAACCCTACAGACCACACGGCCAACAGTACTTTGTGCAACTATCGAAACAAGATGCTGAAAATTGCGAGAGATCGCATTGACTACGATTAATGATGTATAGTATTATTTACAATTCAAACGAAAACAAAAACAATATTTTGAAGAAATACTTCGATAAACTCGCCCGCAAAGGGTTAGTTTTATTACACCGGTATAATATACGCCGAATCTATACATTTTGTACTAATTTCGCAAAAGTGAGTGTAATCCGAGCGCATCGTTATTGTTGTAAGTTATTTTATTACTATCGAATACAATTATTATGGGTCAGTTTATCAAACAAATTTTCGATAGCTATAAATTTTCGAAAAATCTATGTAAAAATCCCCGCAATTTTTTAAACAAATTATTGAAACATAAATATATATCAATGTCAATATTCTATTAAAATATATACCTAATATACTTTCATGACTAACTCACTATTTGAAGATATAGACTCATCTTTCATTGTTTCAGAAAATATCTGTCTATCCAGTTTCGAATGTAATAACTCACTATCAGAAATAGACCCTCTTAAATCATTAACAATTCTTCACTTAAATATTCGAAGCATCTATAAAAATTTTGATCATTTTACACTAGAATTGAATGAGCTGGCCCTTAAACCTGATTGTATTGTATTGTCTGAAGCCAGAATTAGTCCCAACTCAAGTACTTATAATTTACCGGGATACAAATACTTTGTTACGTCTTACAACATTAATCAAAATAGTGGAATAGTTGTTTTTGTAAAATGTATTTTTAACGATGTTTCTGTTAATGAAATATTTATCGAACTTGTTAATTGTCTACATATTAAAATCAATATAAAAAATATTTTTTATGATATAATTGCATTATATAGAACCCACAGCTCAAGCATTAATAATTTTACCGAAAACCTGAAAACTTTTATAAATACAAACCGGTTTCAAAATGCAATTATTGTAGGAGATATTAATATCGACATATCTGATGATTTTGAAAACAACAGTAATAAGGAAAAAACTGAATATATTAACACTTTATCAGAACTCAATTTCAAACCATGTATAAAAAAATATACAAGAGAATGTTTTGGACAAAGGCCATCTTGTATTGACCATATTTGGTGCAATACTAATGAAACTGATAAAATAAAATCTGTTATTTGGAAAAATAATATTACTGATCACCACACATGCATTGTAGCTATTAAAACTGATAAAATAAATAAGAATAATTATTGTCGCTATAACTTACCAAAAAATCTAATTAATTATGAAAAATTACAACAATATCTTGAAAATGAAATTTGGGAAACTGTACTATCGTCTAACAATACCGATTTATGTTCACGGAATTTTGAATTGACATTGAATAAGCATATCCAATCCTCCTCTTCCATTGTAACAAACTTTCCAAAGACTAAGTTTAAAAAATTAAAACCGTGGATTACACAAGGAATTATCATATCAATTAGGCATAAAGAAAAAATTTATAAAGAGCTAAAAAAGTTTCCTGAAAACAATAAACTACGCGAATATTTTAAAAATTTTAGAAATAAATTATGTTACATAATCCGGAAAACAATAGAAGATTTCTATAAAGATAAAATCAATATTGCTGGTAACAACAATAAAAAGGTGTGGCAAACTATTAATGAAATGATCAATAAAAAACCTAAAAATTCAAATATAAATAAAATCTCAGATATTGATAACACAATTTACAATGTCAACACAGATCCATTGAAATGTGCAAATATCTTAAACAATTATTTTGGGTCAATTGGTGAAAAATTAGCAATTAAAATAAAAAACAGAGATAATGATAATTATAATCTACCAACACCTCCCATTCCTTGTAACACCCTAACACAATTTCAACGAACTAGCTCTGATGAAATCAAAGATACTATTAATGAATTAAAAGGAAATTCTTCCCCTGGTTATGACAATATTTCTGTAGAAATACTTAAAAGAAATTCTAACTCACTTTGCAAACCTTTGGCACACATCATAAATACAAGTTTTGTTAATGGCAACTTTCCCTTAAATTACAAAAAAACTATTATTACCCCAATTTTTAAATCTGGGGACCCCTGTCTAAGCAGTAACTATAGGCCAATTTCTCTCACTTCAAACATTGCAAAAATATTTGAAAAAGTTGTAAAAAAACAAATATTTAAATTTGTGAAAGAAAATAACATATTAAATGCACATCAATATGGTTTTAGAGAAAATTTGAGCACTCAAGATGCTATCGTTGATTTAACATCTAAAATATATAAATCTTTAGATAGTAAAAAAAAATGTATTGGAACATTTGTTGACTTAAGAAAAGCATTTGACAGTATATCGCACTCTAACCTTATCTCTAAACTAACGAAAATTGGTATAACTGACAATGCTTTAACTTGGATCGAAAATTATCTATTTAATAGAGAGCAATTTGTTAAATTAAAGGGCCTTATGAGCGATTCTCAGACCACGAATTTTGGCATCCCGCAGGGAACTGTACTGGGGCCAATTCTTTTTATCATTTATGTCAACGATATGTTTAAACTTAACATCAAATCTAAACTCATTTCATATGCAGACGACACAGCAATTCTAACTGAAGGTTTAACTTGGAATGAAACCCAGAAAACAGCAGAATTAGACTTAAACATCCTAAAAAAATGGTTCGATTCAAACTTGCTGTCACTTAATACGGAAAAAACCTTTGTAATACCGTTCACCATTAATAAACATGCATTCCCTGAGAATTTAATGATAAGTATACATTCATACAATTGCAATAGAAACACAAATTTATGTAAACCTGACTGCTCTGTACTCACTGTTAAAACTAATATAAAATACCTCGGTGTAATTATAGATAGCAATTTAAAGTGGAAAATACAAATCAATGCAACAGTAGAAAGATTAAGAAAATTAATGTACATTTTTCTTAGAATACGAAACATATTAAATTTTAAACTATTAAGAACTATCTATTTCTCACTGATCCAATCTGTATTACAATATGGAATTCTTGGTTGGGGTGGTGCATTCAAAACTTCTCTCATGCCTTTAGAAATCATCCAAAAATTATTAATAAAAATAATTCTAAAAAAACCATATGATTTCCCCACCATAAGATTATTTCAAGAATTTAAAGTCCTTTCACTACACAATATTTATAAAAAAATTACACTTTTACAAATCCACAAAGATTGTTTCAACAATGATAACTCATTATCTATTTCAAACAGCAAAAGACCAAATATTCTTGGCTCTATAACTATCCCGCGTTGTAATACCACTACAGCCCAACATTTTTATAAATATTTTGGAGTCAAGTGGTTTAACCAGTTACCCCTTAACTTAAGATTGGAAATTAATTATAAAAAATTCAAAAGTTCTATAAAAACACTAAATCATTAGCATATTACAATAATTCAATTTAATAATACAATAGAATGTCTCTCGACAATTGATTTTGGAAATCCATTTTCTTTTATATTCTTTTCTCTTTTCTCTCTTCCTCTTCCTCTTCTTCTTCTTTTTTATACTGTTTTCTTTTTTTTTCTATTCTATTTCATATATCTTGTTTTGAATATTTATATGTATATATATATAAAAATATATATTATAATTCTAAAAAGATATGTTAAATAGTTTTTCACACACGCTGCTCCACCTTTTTTACACGAGCATGCTCTAAAAAAAGGTGAATCACGTTATATAAAAAATGTATCTGAAAAATGTAATGTCATTATTGTATGTACCAAAATAAATAAATTAAAAAAAAAAAAAAAAAAAAAAAAAAATAAAAAAATAAAAATTTCGACTGGTTGGTGGTTGAGTGGGCATAGCGCTTGGATCCCATCCGGGCGTCGCGTGTTCAATTCCTCGGCTGGCTAAGTCCTCCATCACAACACAAGCAACATTTTCGGCTTTCTGTGGTGATAGTAGGAGATTTTCAAACATTGTTGGGTTATTCGTAACCCGAGAATGTTTGTCTTTCTTTAAAAAAAAAAAAATTTATATATACAACGTGTCCGGAAACTCGTAGTACAAGCGGGAAACTGGTGAATCTACATCACGTAGAGAACCCAAAAACTTATTTTTTTCGATCTGAGCATTTCGATTTTAATATTATTTTTTTTCTATTTTTCCATTTTTTCGGCAACTAAAGGGTTAAAAAAATTTTGAGCCCGGTTTACCCTTCGTTGCATTTTATAAGACATTACACAGCTGAAATCAACCCCCTAGTGAAAATTTTTTTCAAATTTAACCTAAAAAATTCCAATTTCGGACCCGATTTACTCGAAAACGAAAGCTCAAATCAAAAAAAGTTAAACCACAAAATCGACTCCAAATGTGATGTGGATTCTCCAGTTTCCCGCTTGTACCGAGTTTCCGGACACGTTGTACATATATTTTTTTTTAAATTGAGTTTTCCTTTTTCTTATGGCTTCACATGAACTGTCAAATGAGAGTGTCCAATTCAGATTTTTAAACATATCCTCAAATCAGATTGTAATTGTTGTAATCGCTCAAAAATTGGCATAAATCTTGTAATACTAATGAAATTTATTAAACAAACTATACTACGTACCAGTCATTTCTGCAGTCGGTTTTTAAACATCTTCTAGATTAGACTGAATCTTCTTCGCACGATATTCGGCTAGGCAGCGTTAAAAATGCAGTATATAACCCCTCTTGCATCACTACGTATTCGTTTGTTCATTTTAATTAAATTCAAACAATGCACAGGCAAACAATTAATAAAATATTGTTAAATGAGCGATCTTCTGCTCAGATTTAAGACAATAAATCGACCGTAACATGCGATAACTTGACAGCCATAGGAAACGTCATAGCAAAGCGAGTAATTCAGTGCTGCCATAGTAATGAAAACATTTTGTTAACAAACTGCTTAATTGCGGTTTAACGTGAATGTACTTTTAAAAAAACAATATATTTCTGATTTTCTTCCTTTTCTATGTTTACTTTGTTTTCTCGGTTTCAACTCTGAAGCTGATCTCCAAGAATAAAACAAACCAGATTTTCTTACCAATTACTGCAAAGTCCACGATGATCTTCATTTTTGTTGGTTTCACGAAAGAATTTTCTTTTCTGATCAACCCGTGGATAAAAGGCGGACTTATATATACTCCTAACTCATAACTTTATTGCTTTCTGATTCCTACATTTTAATTAAAAACTTAATTATCATTTTATGTTCCAATCAAACCAAATTACTTTTAGTAATTTTAAAATGACTATAAAAGATCGATCAAGGTTAGATGGATTTGCAAATTGAGTTAGAAATACGTTAGTTTTTTATTGTTTATTTAATTTGCACTTTTATAATTCGTTTTTCTAATCTATTTTCGAAACATAAATGTACAGTTTCACATTTTGAGAGGCGGGTATGGGTACCGTCGCCCCGGAAATCATTTATTGTATAACAAATACCTCTGCCATAGATTGCACCATCATAACTATTGAAAACGTAATAAACGAAACTTTTTTCTATTATGATATTGAAAATGGCGATGAAACATCTAGAGCAGGGGTGCTCAAACGTGAACTGCTGGCGAGCTACCTCAATATTATTAGACTCCGATCAATCTACAAGCGCCTGGGGGGGAGGTGCATAGAAATCCCCTATTTTTTTTATTGCGACCTCATTTTATGCCCATTTTTATATCACATCATCTTTCTTCCAGTAAAAGTCATATATATAAATTCTACTACAATTTTTTAACTCATCTGCAAGGTGAAAAATTCTGTGATGATGTCACCTCTCACTCGGTAATGAATCGACATTTTGTTATTTATTTAATCGTTGTACTGTGAACACAAAACTGGTTTAAATTAAATCTGTGTGCGGCGAATTACGGCGAACACTACACCGCACACTGAATCTATTCACTGCACTCATTTCGCATTATTTATTAATAAACTTCATATCGCCTTCAAGTTACAACTCGGACTGACTGACTCATAAATAAACCAAACGACACACTAGAAACTAGATCGATTTTCGGGCTTTTGAAGGGGCAATTTCGACAATTATTCACCATGAATATTTAATAATCCGACGATTCTTTTTCTATGGGGACTTGTGACGTTACACACCATAGATAAGGATGAGTAAACAATAAAAAAGTCGTGACCATTGACAATATAAGCTATAAATAAATAACAATTATTATAAGCAATAATTATCAGCCTGAAACACTCATCCACATTGAAAAATCTTCCGAGAAAAGATACATGACGCCAACGGGACTTGAACCCGTGTCCTCTCGATTGCCGGTCGATTGCTCTGACCACTGAGCTATGGCGGCTTATCTCGTACCCGCCAAATGATTCAATATATGCTAGTGTTTCATTCAACAATTACTGCTTATTATATTTTTTCCACCTGAAAACAACCAACTTTATTTTTGCGAGAGAAACATTGTAAGTGTTAAATCCCTCGCTAGGTGGCGTCATATAAATAAATAAATAATAATAAAAAGGCATGAAAACTGGGCGGTCTTATTGAGGCCTAATTGAGGAACAACTAAAACAAAAACTGTGAATAGATCTATTTACATCGGCAAATTATTCTCAAGATCGACTCAAAAACCACTCGCGATCGACCCGTCAATCGCGATCGACCTTTGAGCACCCCTGATCTAGAGCATTACTTCATCAGTTTAATCAAAAGCTGGGAGAATATGAAAAACGATGACCTACGGCTAAACTATGGATACAATATTGTCAGATGCTGTTACTTACAAAAAAATTAATAAGAACTGAACGTTTGGGAGATTGGCAAGCTCACTTGAATACTGTTAAAGAAATGCTTCCTCATATCCATGCATCACGACAATTTCCTTACGCTAAGCCTGCGCACTTATACGAGTATCTGCAAGATATTTAAAATTAAATGAGTCTATGAATCCTAGTGTTTATCAACGCTTTACAGAAGGATTTTTCACGGTTAGACGTTCAGATAAGTTAAGTTGTGGGACTTCAACGGATATGGTAATAGAGCAGTCAATGATAAAATCTGTGAAGACAGATGGAAGTATTACTCGAGGAAAAAGTACTAATGAGAGTGTCATCAGCAAATGGGTTTACAGTATGCATGCAATGTAGGTATACCGTTTGTGAAGCCTAGGAAGATCTCACGAATGTAAGAATCGATATCTAACTGCTCGAACATCTATTGAAAAAAAAAAAATTTTTTTAAACCGGGCAAGAATCAACAACCATCGCAAATATATTCAAATTCGAGTTTATCATGTTAGGATCGTCTTATGTTACTTGTTCTAAAATGTGGTGTAAACCATTCCCACTCACCGTAATTCTAATCGGTCTTCTCGGCAAGGGGTGCAGCCGTATCTGCGGGTATGGGAACTTTAGTCTCGGGAGGGTACAGTCACTCTACAGGCAATATCCAGTGAAACAGGTAGTTGGTATAGACAGGTTTATTGACAATAGGCAAAGTAATACAAGACAATAGCACAGTTTAATTCCTGACGAGCGGGTATGCTGGGTTGGTTAGCTAAGAATCTAGAGGCTCACGAATAACTAGTGGGGGGGGTATTATTAAGGCTCACGTGTGGTGGACTGCGGTGGAGCAGCGGACGGGCGGACGCTGGAGCACGCAGGAGTAGTGCCATGCGGGCACCGGGCAGGTACGCAGCAGGACCACAGGATTAACAATCCGTGACGTCGCTCTCGGTGTTACGAGCGGGAAGGGCCGGGGTACACAGCAGGACCACAGGATTAACAATCCGTGACGTCGCTCTCGGTGTTACGAGCGGGAAGGGCCGGGGTACAAACGTGGCGGTGGAACTCGGGCCGGAGCACCAGAAGGCACAGGGGGGCACAAGGGGGCCCACAGGGTTTAACAGTCCATGACGTCGCTCTCGGTGTTACGAGCGGGGACAACAGTGGTAAAACACTTGACGGTGCCGGGGAGAACCGGCCGCTCGGGCTCACTGCTGGGAACTCCATGTCCACTTGTTCCTCGTTTCTCTTGTGCGTGCGGGGAGAGGGAGACGGCCTATCCCATATATGAGCAACGCATCTCCCATTGGTTTAGGGAGGTCAGGCGATGATTGACATGCAATGGTCTCGAGCTACTGCTCCGGAATTCGTGACCTTATATGGTAACGAAATGTTTAGCGCTTGTTTATTGGCTTGCAAGGACTCGTGGCAAGCCTCCTGCCACGGACTGGGCTCATGATGGCAGCTAGGTAGGTAGGTATATGGGCAACCCATAACACTCGGCTTATCCTAAATGTAAAAATCACATTTTATTTGTTCATGCTATAACTGGCTGCGATACAACCTCTGCAATGTTCCGGAGGGGTAAAACAACAGCTTTTAAATTATTTGAAAAACAAGACTTAGTTACATCTGCTAAAGTTATTGAAGATAATATCAATTCTGCTCCAAAAACTATAATTACCCACCGAATTCGTTTTTTCTTTCAGCATATGGTGCTCCAAAAAAAGTTCCTTGCATTGATAAGTCACGTTACTTATCTTTAGTAAAACTTACTCGTAATAAAAAACGTGTTCAATTAGTTTGTCTTCCTCAAACCTCGGCTTCTGCTCAACAACATATTTATCGAGTAGATTATCAGGTTCAAGTATGGCTTGGTAATCAACTGGTCCCAGAAGAATGGGGTTGGAAGCAAATTGATAATGTATTGTGACCAAGCCACACACTATTTCCATCTGCACCAGAGAAGCTCCTTAATACTGTTTTTTGCAAATGCGGCTGCAAAAAAGTAGGTTCATTTGGTTTACCAGCATGCATCCGTTGTCAAGGCCAGTTGTACTCAAATGTTGAATATCCAACAGAAGAAGATCCTTACATTGACGACGAAAAAACTGATGTATCGCTGAACTATGCTATAATTGAACAATTTACGACAACTCAGAAAGAAGAAGAAGTATAAAAATAAGATGGAGAAAGAGAAGAAGAAGATAAACATTTTCTCATTTGCTGACGATACTGCAATAACATTCCAAGGAAAGTCATGGGAAGATACAACTAATAAAGCTTAGTTTTGTCCACTTATTATTTGTACGTGTTTTTTGGAATGGGCAGTGGGACTTTCCGAAACTGTCTTCATAACAGGTGATGTAAATATTCATCTCGAGCGTGAGACGTCACCCAATGCTGTTAAATTCATTGACTTATTGGATAGCTTTGGACTCCGTCAATGGGTCGATGCATCAACTCATAATGCTGGTGGAACCATAGACATTTTTGTATCCAAGTGCAATGGCCCATCGTTGATAGCAAAAGTTTATGACATTGGTTTGTCAGATCATCGTCTTATCCGAACTGAAATCGAATTCAATCCACCGAAACTGCCATACAAAACAATAGAATCGAGGGAGTGGCGTAAATTCGATTTCGACAATTTCCTTGAAGAACTTAGAAAACTCAACTGGGAAATTAAGACACCGACAGAACTCGTCGAGGAGTATAACAAAATTTTATCAAGATTACTAACTAAATATGCTCCAACCACCTCGAAAATACGGAAAGTTCAAAAATCTGATGGCAGGTTCGACGAAGAGTGTCGGAGTTAAAAGAGGCTTATGCGGAAACTAGAAAGGTCATACCGAAGAAACCCCGAAGTTACTCCACGAGATGAGAGGATTAATGCTCAAAAAGAGTACAAGACGAGAATAAGTGCAAAAAGATCTAAATACTGGATCAATAAAATTGACTCCGAGCGGACAAATCCACGACGTCTTTGGAACTCCGTTAAAACTGTCTTTGCTAATAATACCGTGCAAACCTCTACAGACCTCCGCAGGCCTTTTCCAAGTATTTTCTATAAAAAAATAGAATCCATACGCGCCTCCACATCTTCTGCACCCCCGCCAATATTTACAGCCAATTCCAAAGGGACACTGCTATCCTTTAAACCTACAACGCTAGAAGAAGTAGGAAAGTTAATCCTTAGTTCGCCAAATAAACAATGTGTTCTCGATCCCATCCCAACGTGGCTTCTAAAGAAATGTTGCAACGTGTTGGCCCCCTTCCTGGTTCACGTAATTAACAAGTCGCTAAGCACAGGTGACTTCCCGGAACCACTTAAATCTGCGGTGGTTACTAGGTAGGAGTGAATTCTTTTTTTTCACTGGACGGTAATGTAAGAGTCAAAATTTGGTGCCTTTTAGGTTTAATTTAAGCCATGTAAAATATTATTCAATTTTTTTTAGGGTAACTGCCTCCGCAATGGCATTGAATTTACGAAAATAGTCGGTTTTTCACTCTAATTGGAAGTCATGTTTATGTACGGTATTTTTGAATAAACGTACTAATTTTTATCAAGAAAGTTTACTTGGTATAAATATAAATTCGACACAAAATAAAAAGAAGTTCGAATTTGTGTTTTATAATTTAAATAAAGGGGAGAGAGGAAGCGCGGGAGGTGATACTTAGCTTGCTTGCTCTATTTGTTCGAATCTCGGATCAGTCGCACGCTCGTTTATCGTTAAAATTACGTTCAATATTCTTACATGGCAACTATGCAAAGAACTCGGAGTGTATTCAAATGTCCTCTATTTGGTGATGTTTGTGAGATGAAAGAGAACTTTCTACCTACTTACGAAGATGCACTAAAATACTATTATGTGTGGACGAGACATCAACTGAAATTGCAATCAGAAACTGCAAAAGAACCAATTTTTGGTGAGGTAGCAGATATAGTAATGTCGAAATTGAAAATATATGGCACACTGCATCTACATTGACGCGAACAAGGATCGTTCAAATGTTGAAAGTATATCATTTAAAGTGCAAAAATCTACTCAAGTCTATCAAGAGGCTCTCCCTGGACAAGTTAAATAGTTTTCAGAAAAGCAGTAAGATACTTTTTGATATTTCAGTATGCAAGTACAAAGCATTCGCTCAATGTATATATCCTAAGGATAAAAAGGTTTCCAAACAAGAGCAAACTTTTTTGACCGATCAATGAACGTCTCGGGTAATGGTAATCAGCGGAAAAAAGGAACCTATCTCACTGATTCAAGAGCCGGGATCCATTTACATGGGATACGTGGTACCTGATGTTGGTACAGCAAAAGGAATAGATACCGTGATAACAGGATTTCTGTTACATAAAGAAGTTTCCCAAGATAGATTTTATGGCAATTGATTGTGATGGTACGAATGTTAATACTGGAAAGTATGCTGGAATTATAAGACTGCTTGAGAAAAGGCTACAAAAACCACTTCAGTGGATAATTTTTTTACTCCACATAAACGAACTGCCTTTGAGACATCTGTTTTTTTAATCTCGATGGGTGTACTTCGGGACCTAAATCTTATATTGGTCTACTGGGAAAATCACTGGAAACCTGTAAAAAGCTGCCTGTTAAAAATTTTGAACGCATCGAAGGTCAAATACTACCAGAAATGGCCAAAGATCTGAGTCCAGACCAACAGTACTTGTATAACATTGTCTCGGCTCTAGTTTCAGATGAATTTCCAGAAGACCTAGGCAATAAATCTCCAGAAAAACTATCATAAGCCCGTTGGATCACCGAAGACTACGTTTGTATGTATCTACTGAAGAACCATCTGAAAATTGGAAAACTCTGGCTACTTTTGTGGTCAAAGTTTACGCACCGTTTTGGTTCTCAATTAAAAGTAAACCATCATGCAAAGATGGCACGTGTTACCTGTTCAATATTATTAAGGCCTCCAGTTACCTGCCAGAAACTCTAAAAAAAATTATAGATCCTTTTATCCAAAGGAACGGCTGCTTTGCCATCCTGAAGGGATTCTTCTTGCGATGATAACAGATGATAAAAAAACATGTTAGAGAGCTGGCAGCCCTACTAAAGGCACGCAGTACTACTCAACCTCCAACACCTAGACTGTTTCAAGTGCCATCAATAGATTGTAATGCTTCTATATATAGCGATGTAATAAATTGGCAGGAAAACTTAACCGAACCACCGATTTTGAAAAACTTATTGGACTAGGAAATTCAGAATGTCGTGGAATCTGGTGGTGAAAACGAACGATTGTTTATAAGGCTTCCTTGCCATACCCAAGCTGTTGAAAGAGCTTTAAAGAATACAATTGAGGTTTCCATTTATCAGTGGATAAGAAAGTCGCGATTAGGTGCAATAAATGCCAAGCTGGAATCGCGAAATCAAATGCCTAAATTTGAAACTAAAAAGGATTTTAAACCTAAATAATAAATGTATAATTTTTCGAGTTTGTTTCAAATTTCTTTATTTTTTACAGCGATGCCTTAATATATATCTTAATTTTATGTTGTTTATCATTTAACACCTACCTACCACTAAATTAATCACAATGTATCGCCTTATAAACTTTAAACTTTTTTACACTAATTTTCAATTTTTGAAGTCAATGCGGAGACTGAAGATCTTAATCAAATGAATTGAAAAATCCCATGTATTTTTACTTTAACATAAGGCACAAATCCCCCCCTCTTAGAACTCTGAATCTTAAAAAAAAAAAATGTTCATACATCCGCGCTCCACCCTAGTGGTTACCCCAATCTTTAAAAAACCACAGCTTGATGCCGACAACTTGGGTAATTATCGACCTGTGTCAAATCGGCCTTTCGTAGCAAAACTACTTGAAAAAATTTCTACTTCTCAAATAACCTCCCACTTAAATCTGAATAAATTATTTACTGATCATCAATCCGCATATAGAAGGTTCCACTCAATAGAAACCGGATTACTTCGTGTCCTGTCAGATATTACCCTTGCCATAGAGTCAGGTAAGTTAGCACTTCTTTCACTTTTAGACATGAGCGCCGCATTTGCACCATTGACCACGACTTTCTCATTAAGAGACTAGAAGTAACATTTGGCTTACATTCTAACGTAAAAAATGGCTGCAATTCACCTATCCAATCGCTCACAAGCAGTGAAGGTTGGAAATAAACAGTCTAACTTCACAAACTCTCTTCAGGGGTACCTCAGGGATCCGTTTTGGGTCCACTTCTCTTTATTCTCTTCACAAATGATGTCGCAAAAATTATCGAGTCATTTGGTCTCCTATCTCACTGTTATGCTGACGATCAGCAAGTCTACTTTTACTGCACACCAAATGAGATTACCAGCCTTAAAATTCGCACTGTTCAGTATCTGGAAGCTATCAGTCTTTGGATGTCCTCAAACAAACTAAAGTTGAATCCTTCAAAGATCGAGTTTCTATTGGCAGCCACGAATAGACGTCAACATTTAATAGACAACTTACCAATTACTGTTTCCGGCATTGACGTTATTTCGAAGACAACCGTCAAACTTCTGGGAGTTCATCTGGATTCAGACCTCTCATTAAAAAGTCAGGTGAATAGGACCATTAGCACGGGATTCTTTTACCTAAGACAACTCAAGTCAGTTCGTAGAAATCTTTCAACGGAATCAACTAAGCTTCTTGTTAACTCATATGTAGTATGACGTCTTGATTACTGCAATGGCATCTATGCAAGTCTTCCTAAATGCCAAACTGATAAACTACAATCAGTGTTCAATGCCGCAGCACGACTTATCACTGGGGTACCCAAATTTTCACACATTTCGGAACACCTCCGAAATCTTCACTGGCTGTCCTGAAAGGATCAAATACAAATTATGCTGGATAGTGTTTAAAGCTATCAATAGATAAGTTCCACCCTATATATCTGAATTGTGCATTCCTGAAAATATTGGTCTAAGACAGTCAACTCTTAGATCAGCACCATCTTCTGCAATCGGAAGGTTAAAAGTACCTAAGCGAAATCCGAACACTAAGTTTGGTGATCGTGCATTCAGAGTATCTGGCCCTGAGGCTTGGAACAAACTTCCCATGGAACTGAGATGCATAACCAGCCCAGCGGAATTTAGATCCAAGCTAAAAACGCATCTTTTCAGACACTCATTTCCTTAAATTCGTCATTCTATAATTGTTGATGTCCATGAATTTATAGATATGTATAATAAGTGGGAGCCTAACTCCTCAATCTGTATGTTGAGCAACGAATCATCTTAATGCGGTACGACGATTCATTTTTATTCATTTAAGATAAGCTTGTGTATGTTCCTATAATTCCACTAAGATCATTATTTCACCCGAGTTCTATAATAGTAATATTATATCAGAACTACCTCCTTCTTCTGGCGTTAATAACACTATAAAATAGAATATAATATTTATACAATGTGTATTTACCTAGGTATAAATTTTATAAATCCTCAAACTGCTTCGACTCGCAGCAATAACTTATCTATGTTACGAGTTTGTATATATACCTACTGAACTTATTTGTTGTTTGGTTTTTAATGTTATCATTATCACTGACAACAATGGCAAATAAGTATTTTGAAACGTTGGTACTTATGTCAGTTTTAAGTCTGTAACTTTAAGTCACCGTTGTAAATGTGTATGTCATTAATTCACTAGTTTTAAGTCAACTATCGTAAGTCTTAGTCATAAGTCACTAGCTGTAAGTCTCAGATTAAGCCACTAGTTATAAATCTTAGATATACGTCACTAGTTATAATTACAAATCTTAGTTTTACGAATTTTATTACATATTTACTTGTACTGTACAGCGCCCTTGGGGTGATTTCTCACAAAAATTAGCCAAATATTAATATTATTTATATAATAAATAATATGTAAATTATAACTATATATATATATATATATATATAGTTATAATTTAATATATATATATATAGTTAAGTTGTATATACTTTTAAAATGTATATGTAACTTAACTATAAGCACCTGTTGACAAGCCAAATCATTTGGGAGGCGGGAATGGGTACCGCCGCCCCGGGAACCTTTATTGGATAACCAACACCTCTGCCATAGGTCACCCCAAGTGGTTCGCTACGTTTGGTGATTTAGCAGGGGTGCCCGGGTTCATGGGGTGAGGTTTGTCTAGGTCTTGGAGGCGGATGACTAAGACACACTGAACCCCAGATTCCTACCCACCCCTTAAACCCTTTTCCTTCCCAGAACTCTCCTCTCCTTCCTTTCCTTAAAAAAACCCTCCACACAGCATCCCCAAAGATGACATAGGCCCTGAGGGAAATTGTTTTCCTCAGGGCCTCCTGTGTGGAGCTCATGTAAAAAAAAAAAAAAAAATTGGCTTAGTAGGACTTGTTTGTTGATATTTACATATAACTATACTATCAATGAAAAAAAAAAAAATTAAAATTCTACTAGGATTAAATAAAATTGACCGTGGAGTAGGCCTACTAGGGAAACCACGTTTAAAAAACGCATCAAGTACACTACGTCACAGGTTTGCCTTGGAAACGTGTGCATAGTATAGGAAAAACAACTTGGGTAAATTTTAGAATCGCTGTTTCTCAGAAATATTGAATCTTAGGGGAAAAAGTATACGGACAATTTTATTGTATTCATTTTTATTTCCGTATTGATGTATTAAAAAAAAAATTAAATGTAGAGCAGTTTATTCACAGTCCACCTCCCTAGGGATTCCTGTTCCAAGACTGACTGTAGGTTGTTGTATGAATATTTCATCATGATTTCCTATTCTTTATGTGTGATTATTTCCACAAAAAAAGAAAAATTACATTGAAAGAGTTTTTTCTTCAACCACCATGCTAGGCACGTGCTCGTATTGTGGTCGATTTTATATACGACGCAATAACATTTGAAATATAAAAGAAAGTGAATGAATATAAAATAAGGAAATAATTTAAAAGAGATTGAAAGAATGTAGTGGTATAAAGAATTATATTAAACCTACAGTATATGAAGGAATATAAAAAGAACGTAATTTAAAAATATATAAAGTAAAAGTTAATACTACGTAGGAAGGTATCTGGAACATATCAGTTTTGTTAAAAAGTTTTACGTAATTAATGTTATGTGTTGACTGTAGGTTGTGTTGTTGTTAATTTTTTTTTTAATTAGAAATTTGAAATGAGCGAGAGAAAAAAAATACATACTTAAATAAATGGTTTATTTCTAAATGTAAATTTACTGAAAATTCTTTCAAAATATGTAAACAAAATTATTTTTCTAATTTTCGTTATCCGATGTTCGGCGTAAGTTTTACTGCAGTTTTAAATTTAGGGTTAAAGCCGATTTCTTCAAAGTTTACACATATCCAACACTTCCTGCAACCTCTTTCAATGTTTATAATCTGGATCATCACACCTACCGTCGAACCATGTATCGTGAACTAGAATAAAAAATAATATTATAATTTTCACATAAAATACAAAGGAAATCAAAACATGTTGGTTTGTGATCATCGGTAATGATCACAAACCTGTAACTGTAATGTATCATATCAGTCTATGAACAGTTCTTAAATTGTTTCCCATTGTCCATGCTATATTCGGGTCACATGGTGTCAGTTACGATGTGTGTCGAAGATAACCGAACACAGATAGGCAAGTCATTATTTGCGAGAGCTCTTCAGACAAAAACTAGACGAGTGTGTGCTCTTAAACCATGTTATAAAATAGTCACTTAAAATAGTCACTTTAATCTTAAAGAGCCACAGGACAACATATTGTCCAAAACGTTGTTTAAAGAAGGATGTGGAGCATCTCAATTCATATTTAAAAATTACTTTTGGCCTACCAATAGATAAAATAGACGAAAAACATCGGCGGTAGAGGCACGCCGACAAGTAGTTCTATAGAGACATATCCTGGTAATCGAAAACAGTACCGTTCTCACAAGATAGTTTTGGTTTATTTTGTACCTTACTTTTGTAATTTTCTTTTCAATAGAAAAAAGTTTTCTGATTTACGATACATTGAAATATTAGATACTAGCTTTTTCCCGCGGCTTCGCTCGCATGGTATTAGGGGTTTCCCACTCCGCCTCCTCCACCTTCCCTCTCCCCACTCCACCACCCTCATCAACCCCCCTCCCTCTCCACCCACCCCTCCCCCCATTCCACTCCCCCCTTAAACCACCCTCCCCCTCCCCCCTCCCCTCACCCCTCCCCAAACTCCTCCACCCTTTTTTTATTTTTAGAGATACGCCAGCAAAGCAATCTTTTTAGGGTGAATTGCCAAATTAAAAAAAAAAAAACATCGTTTCCAAGGTGACAAATTGGTTTGTTTTTTCTGATGTTTGCAATAAATCGATTTTGTTACCGACAGAAAATGTATGAAAAATAATTTCATAACGCCAGAGATTATTCATAACGCCCGAGCTCTAAGCTATAGCCTATAGACTATTCTAATGTATGAGCTATATTATTGTAAAGTTTCATTCAAATCCATTCAGCAGTTTTCGCGTGAAAGAATAACAAACATACATCCATACAAACTTTCCCCTTTATAATATTAGTAGGATTAAGAATAATATCAAACGAAGAATCAATCTTGTAGACAATGAGCCGCGTGTTGCTCACGATTTGACATTTGCGATCATTTTTTTTTTTTTACATTAACTCCACACAGGAGGCCCTGAGGAAAATAATTTCCCTCAGGGCCTATGTCATCTGGGATGCTGTGTGGAGGGTCTTTTTGGGGAGAGGAAGGAATGAATATTGGTCTTGAAGAGACCCATGTCGTGGGAAGGAGGAAACACAGAGGCCGGCAAATTATTCCACAGCCGAGCTGTTGAACACAAGAACGAGTCGAAGAAACGACCCGTTCTCATGTGACAAATGTCAACGGTGTACAAATGTTGGGCACGCGTTTGGCGTGTTTCCCGACAATGCACCGGTGCCGAAGGGATCAATGATGCTAGTTCCTTGGAGCATCTTCCATTGTAATACCGGTATAACAAGGATAGCATTCCCACCCGACGCCTGTGCTCTAAAGATTGCAATCCGCCTGTTAAGATGGGAGAATCTATCAAACAGACCGCCATTTTCTGCATATAGTCGAGGGTATTTTTGAGGTATATGGAGCTCCAGACCAGAGGTGGCTGCCAAATTTAACCGTGGGGCGCACTTGTGATTTTTACAGGGTTAGCAGTTGTGTACTATTAAAGTATCTGCGGGCCCTGTACAGTAGGGTGGAACACTTTTGTATGAAAATTTTTATTTTTTCGAATTTCAAATTGGAATACCAGGTAAAAGTTGCTTTATATAATTGTAAATAACACTCCTCAATTTGGAAGTTCTAGCTCGACAGCTTGAGCCCCCGCCATAGGCTTGAAATTTAATTTTTTAAGTTTTTATAGACGTTTTGTATTATCCACCCTATAAACAAAATAATAGGTAAATATAATATTTTATGAATTAAATGATAAAATAAAAGTAGATTTTAACCAATAAAATCATTTATTTCAAAAGTACACACAGGTTCAGAAAGTTATGTAGGTATGAATAACATCATTTTATATGACAAAAATCTATTTTCTTCTCAAACCTTGGTATGAGCTTTCGAGATGCTAATTTAGATTTTATGAATCCCTCTTGTTTTGTCTTGTCGCATACATTTAGAGCTGCATTTGTCACAACTTTTACAAATCTTTCCACAGCCTGGGATGGCAAGGCAGTCTCATAAACTCCAACACTGGATCTTTTCCATTTTCTATAAGATATTGTAACTGCTTATCGGAAATATTCATCAGTATTGGGGGTTTGTATATATTTTGTTGCCAGTCAATCATGTCTACGTAAGAACGTGCATTTAAGTTCACTTTTGGCACCTCAAACATGCGCCAAACAGATTTTTTATTTACTTGACGAGCCTTTAAAATGCGTCTTGCAGCGAGTTCTCTAATGTGCTTACGTGAAACATACTCAACAACAAGTTTTCTGGATGAGCAAAGTAAGTGTTTCGAATTATAACAGGGTCCACTATCTCTAACAACTAGTTGGACAAATATCGAGTGCTGTTAATGAGCTTTCATAAATGATTTGAACCATCTTTGCAGGATGAATGTGTTTTGATAGCAAACCAGTCAGGAGCGTATGATTTGCTAAAGTCACAAGATTTTGTTGTAGATTTTCCGTAGAAATATTCAAACGTAGTATACGATTAGCTCTCGTCAACCAGCTGGCATGGGATAGATTACCTGGGCTTCTCTGTAATAAATCAGGAGAGCAGGATCCGTTTATGTCAGCAGTAGTAACTTCTTGTAAATATTTCTGGTCTGTACTGAGATCTGTGGATATTTGTGGAGGTAGTTCACCTTCTATCTTCTAAAAGTTGTCCAACGGCAGCGTCTTGCATATCTCTAATGATTTAGGTCCTGCAGTAGGGCCATCCAAATAAGTAAACAAATGCCTCAATGGTAACACATTAGCGTGTAAGAGACAAATTACCCATTGCAATGGTCGAGATAGTCTGTTTTCCAAAAGACGAATCACGCATCTCACTTGCCCTGCATTTGTGTTTGTTCCATCACAGCCAAGAACCATTAAACCCTCTAGTGATATCTTTTCAGTCGTTAAAGAGCTGTTGAAAGCTCTTTCAATATTTCTTGCACTCCCCGATGTTGGAACCACATACCCAATATAAATAGAACCTGGTTCTTTTATAATCGAAATATGTTCCTCTTGAACAATCACTCTAAACCTCTTTGATCCTTTTAAAACAGTTTTAGCCTGTTAGTGCGTTGGTCTTCTAAAAACATTTGTTCCTCTTTTGGCACTTTTTTCCTCAAACAAGTACAGCTTACAAATTCATAACACTTTCGAGTGATAACTTTTTAGTAACTGTAAGCCTCGTTTGTGTGTGACAATTGGAATAGAAGATTTTATCCACAATTCTTCAATTTTCGTTCCAATTATTTCGGCAATTTCCAAAAACGTAGGTTCTTTTGATGTGTTATTCCTTACTTTTAAGTCTTGTCGAACTCATTCATAGAATTCCGTCACATTTTCATAGGTAGGTAGGATATTATCTTTCAAATCTGAACTTTCACCAAATATCGGATATTTTAACGTTTGTCTTGTAGAAGTCGTGTTAAATCACTTAAAAAACGTTTATCAACAAGTACTCGTGAATATAATTGACGCGCGACCCTTCACTTTGAGACAATTATCCTTTAAACAAAACACTGCATTTCGTAGATTGTCACGTGCCGCCCCCCGCTTCGTCCCGCACTTTACTCCTGTATCACAGCGCCAATAATGAAATATTTGATTGCAACAGCTAGTTAACTATATTTAAAATACGTCAATAAATAAAATAAACCTATTTAAATAAATTCTGTACTGTTTTGTAGGCCGCGCAAATAGCCCCAAAACTGTCGTTTTTGTAAATGTTCAATGTCTTGGCGGGGGCTTTTACCGTTGTCTGATATTTTTTATATTTTTAATTGAGGTAATTGATGGCAATTGGCAACTTAATACAACTATTCCAAATAAAAATTAGAAAAAAAAAATTTTCGTTCCGCACTACTGTACAGTACGCCCAGTTTTTGGGAGGCTAACTTTACTCTGGCTTCGATGGAGCCCCCATACCTGAGCTGGTCACTTAGGGTTACACCAAGCATATCAATGGAGGGCCTGCTCGGAAGATTGCTTCCGTTGAAAGAGACTAGATTTTTATTTCGATCCCTTTTAGGCGTAATCAGACAAGACTGGGTCTTTAAAATATTAAATTCAACGAGTTTATTTTTACCCCAAGAGGTAGCCCCACTCTCGAGGTAGCGGTCCATTCTTTGCTTCAAAGCCATACGAGCTATTGGAGCTTGTGAGTCCTTTGGGGGCTTGTCAAACAAAAAGCTATCATGAACTGAACTGTCATCTGCGTAACAATGAATTGGTGCACATGACCAAAGGTCGTTGATGTGCAACAAAAACAAAGTCGGAGTTTGTCAGAGTGGGACGCCAGCATTTATCGAGTGTGAGGAAGAGGTGAAACCATCGGCTAACGTCTGAATCGACCTCTCCCTCAAAAAGTCGGCAATCCACGTATACAAGGATGCGGGAAGTCCGTAAGAAGGCAGTTTGTTGACAAGTCCTCGGTGCCGAAACCTGTCAAAGGCCTTGGAAATATTCAGTGCAACCGTTTGGGTCTCACCGAAACGTTTCAGGCACCACCCCCAAACATTCGTCACATACGCGAGAAGATCACCGCACGAGCGATTTCGCCGGAATCCGTATTGACATTCGTTAATAATTTTGTTCTTCTCGAGGTATGTGAGCAGTTTGTCGTTGATCACACGTTCCATCACCTTAGACAGAACTGATGTGATCGCTATGGGGCGATAATTGGCCGGATTGGAGCAGTCACTCTTCTTTAGAATAGGATGGATAACCGTTTTTTTCCAACCAGAGGGCACAGAGCCAGTTTTCAGGGGCATTTTAAAAAGCTTCGTCAAAATTGGAGCTTTTTCTGTAGCGCACCTCTGAAGTACCAGGGCAGGTATGTATTCCATCAGGCCCACTAGCTTTATTAACATCAAGCCCTCGTAAAACATGGAATACCTACTTCCCGATGCCGGATTCTAAGCTTTTTCATACGAATACCGCAGTGACGAACCGACGTCAGGACAGCTCCTTGGTCATCGAGGGTTTAGTTATCCGCAAACATTTTACCTAGTAAGTTAGCCTTTTCGGTGGTGGTAATTGGGGGACAATCGCATGGGGTTTGTATTGATTGACATTAATGTATTTTAAGTTGGATATTATTGGAGGGTTGGCCTCTCGAGTTTATGCTGAAAGTTATGAATTTTGTTCTATCTGTATTTAAAGTTAATAAGTTAGAGTCAAGCCATTTTTCAGTAGTACTTAAGCCAAGTTCTGCTTTTGTGATTGGTGTTGTTTAAAAAGCGAAGATTACAGACATTTTTTTTTTGTTTTGTTTTGTGTTAGGAATTATGTTATAAATAATATGCTTTTAGGTAAAAGCGCTCTCTTATCTCTCTGATCTCTTGGAAAACAGCTAGAATTAACTAGCAAATGGTCTGATGACCACAATATCAGTGCTTGTCGGGTCGGGAAAAAGTTATTGTAACATGTGCTTTGTAAAGTGAATAAACAAGTTGAAATGCGCCACTGAAGGAAGATTGTTTTCATTGAAGTTCTTCTGTCACAAAAAACCATTCTCTAACAGGTGTTTTCCAATCTTTGGCCTTAAAGAGTAACACGGTATCATCAGAAAAACTTATAATTTCCCCATCTATTTGGAGGTGACACAGGTCATTAATATAATATATATAAGGAATAGGATGAACCACGTACGCTTCCTTGGGGAACTCCGTAGGATACTTGTTCTTTGTTACTACATGTGTTTCCTATTGAGGTATACTGTGTGCGATTTCTCATATAGCTTTCAATTAATTTGAGTACTGTTCCCGTGATTCCGAAGTTCTTTAGTTTATTGAATAGGTTTTGATGGTGAATTGTGTCAAACGCTTTTGCCAGATCTAAGAATATTCCAAGGCATTTTTTGCCCTAATCTATATTTGTTTTGAGAAAGTCTGTTACTGAAGCTATCGCATGTGAGGTACTCACATTTTCCCTGAATCCAAATTGATTGGGTGATAGTATTTTATTTTTGTTGAGAAAAGTTAATAGATTGTTTTTGATATGTTTCTCGAGTTTTGAAAGTGTGTTTAAAATTGTAATTGGTGTGTAGTTATTTATTTCTTCCTTGTTTCCATTTTTGTGGATTGGAATCACTTTGCCTGTTTTTAAAATTGTTGGGAAAATGCCTTCTTTAATGGACCAATTTAAAAGTATAGTTAGCGGGATATGAAGTGCGGAGTTTAATATTTTTAGTGTCATGGGTGCTATTCTGTCACTGCCTTGTGAGTTTGTATTTTTTAGGTCATTTATAAGTTTAAGTGTTTCTTTTTGGGTAATGAATGGTATATTGGTGGTGTGCGGATTTAGGAGTATCGTCGTTTGTCGTGATTTTACTTGCAAAAACCTTGCCTCCATTAGTGCAGTAATTATTAACGTAATTACATACTTTTTGTGGTTGACCTGATGTTTTAATAATTCGTTATCTATTTTAATCTTACGCTTTTCTTTGTAGTTGTGTGAGATATTTCTTTTAAAATTTGCCATATTTTTTGGGGTCATTGTTGCATTTAAATAATTTATTTTTATAATATATTTCTTTCGATATACGTGCAAGCCGTGTGCATAAGTTCCGATATCCTTTATAGAAATTCATGAGATAGATATCACATGGGTTTGATTTACATTGTTTGTGAAGTGTGTCTCTTTTGCTGAAACTTGTTAAAAGACCTTTTGGTATCCACGGTTTTAGAAATTTAAGTTTAATTAGAGAACTTTTTTCGGTGATGACAGTATTGTTATTAAATTCGTCTTGAATGCATTGCGTAAAAAGTGTCCATGCTCTATTAATTGTTTTATTTTCTACAAGTTCTTCCCATTTTTTACAATGCAGTGTGTCGTTTAGTTTTAAAAAATCAGTTTTATTGTATATTTTTGAGGTATTGGAATGTTTAACTTGTGAATTATTTATGGTGTTTATTTTTGGATAAGTGTGTAGTGGACAGTGATTGTTGAGTGATGAATTATGGATTGGTACGATCTTTTGTTTTTACATAATGTGGTCAATACATGTTTGGTGGGTAGTAGGTTGATTTGATTGAAGTTACCTCTCGTGGGTTCATTTATGGTGCTAATGAGTCCATGAAACAATAAATGGTTTAAGTAGTCATTACTTTAAGGATGCTTTTTATATTCTAAAATGTTTATAATCATATCTCCTATTAAGCAGATATTTTTTAGTTTTTTCATTTTGTTTAGTTTACTTTCTAGGGACCTCAGAAAGGAAAATATGTTTTTTATAGATGGTGATCGGTACATAGCTAAAACACAGATGTCATTATTTATGATTATTTCAGTACCATTTTACTCTGTGATATCTAGTTACGTTTTTATTGAGTGTAGATGTTTTTGTAGTAAATTATGATACCGTCATTTTGATTTTTAATGTTTTTTGAGTGGTAGACGTTATAATTAGGTATTTGTATAGGTGTGAAGGATCTATCTAGCCAACATTCGGTGAAGATTATCACGTCAAATTCTGTATCCAATTGTTGAAGTATGACAGTAAAGTTGTCAAAATTTTTTGAGATAATGCGTTTGTTTTGATGGATTATTTTTTAACTGTGGAGCCATGATGAGTGTCATGTATTGGTTGGTTGTATACGGCTATTAGATAGTAATTTAGATCATCTTTGTAATGTCGTCGGAGTGTTTAATATAAATATTTTTTCTTTTTCGGCTTTCCGCGCCATGACCTTTCCGTCTTTGGTCCAGACGAATGCATATCCCATTGTGATCTCTTGTTTTTTTTATGTTTTTCAGAGTAATTCTTTCAGATATGGCGACAAGATTTCACTTATATAAAATTTGGAGTTAGTTCCTGGGGATGTTTCGTACTTATGCTCACGTATTAAAGTACCTACCACTGTCCCACCCCGGTATAGGCAACTTATTGTCACCCCTTCGGAGTTCTCGCAAGAATCTATTTTTTTTTAATAAACGGCTCTATTTAAGTTAGCGAATCTAGACCTTCACGCAGGAGCTCACGTAGTTTGAGATTATTGAATCTAATTATGATTTTTGGAGGATCCATTTGTTTTGTTTGCGTTGACGTTGCAGATAGTCCCCCTGGCAGAACTTTAGAACTAGTTTGTTAAAGTCTGACGGCCTGCTTAATATCCTCCGGACTGACCTAGATAGCGGCTGATTCGGCTTACCTTACTATGTCGAATGTAGATTCGTATGCTTGCAGCCCTTATTTCAAGGTTTTTTTAGTAGTTTTTAGGTTTTTTCGTTCAGAGTTTATTTAAAAGTTTCGATATCCGTTATGATTGATTTTTCTGTGAGTTTGGATTGATTTATTTTGACAATCAATTCATCGTATTTCTCACAAAGAAAGTATATGGTTTTTTGATGTTCTGCTGCTTTTATGTTCATTTTTGCAAGCATTTCCTTTTTTAAATCATCTATTTTGATATCTATGTGCGACATAAGGTTCTGTGTTATTTCTTCTAGTAAATCTGCTCCTGTTTAGGTATTACAGTAAATCACGCTTCAAACGAAAGAATTTCGTAATAAAAACACCCTTTTCTGACTTACCTTCTTTACCTAGTTCACACGCCTTAATATCGGCATAACACTGGTTAGCAAAGTCCTCCCAGACCCCGTTTCCTACGTTGGCGCAAATAGGCTCATACTCATCATCGTCACACTCTGTAAAACAATTAGAGGCAGCCAGCGTAGAGGTCACCAGGTACACCAGGGTCACCAGCACACCAACTGTACAAAGGTTTCATATTCATTACTTAAAACGAGAGACTTAATTAAATCAGCTTGATGGAACGACTCATCGACGATCCAACATAATACTGCTTGCAGAATTATAGGAGCTAGGACTGAAGGACTGATTGGCCAGCCTGATGAGATACCGGGTTATTGGAGTCAGGATGCGGCTAATGGCCTCCGACAACACAGTGTTGACTGCATCCTTCCAGCACCAAGCGCCACTCTTGAGTGAGCGCTGGGCCCGAGCTCACTCAAGACCACGCCCTGCAAAATAATAGTTTATTTATTTTTCAATCATAATTATTATTCTCATTTATGTCTTGTTTCTTTACTGTGTAAATATGTATAATTTTACGGGACGTGTGAGTTTTCACTATCCTCCCCACACCCTAAAATAAATAATAATAATTTTTATTATTAAAAATAGAGTTATGTATTGTATTTGTTCGGTCAATACGATCAATTTTTATGTGGGTAACACAATGTTTCCCACAAGGTTGACAAGTAACACCAGCTCATTGATAGATCACATTATCACAAATAGAAAAAATCTTCTTTCTGGGATAATTTCAAATATTGATGACCATCATATACTTGCTTTACCCTTAGTGACCATAATATACTTACAATTTTTTTATTATGAAAATTCCCTGAAAAAATTCTTCAATAACAGGTCCCCAAACAATCTCTCAAACCAAAATAAATCATCAAAAATTAAATACGTCACTTAAAACTTGTAAATTTACAAAATTAACTAAAGTAAAAACTAATAAAGGAGACAAAAGACTGAACAATACTCAGTTTGGTGCCCAACTTGATTCACTTGTTAAACAATGAAATACCATATTTAAACTTTTGAAACAAAATCAAGGAAGTATTCCTTTGACAAAAGAAAAAAATTAAGCTAGAAATACTAACACAAATTATACAAGATATATTAATTCTAAATATTATACAAAATTGCTAAATGAAAACATGAATAAGCCACAGCGAACCCGGAAAACAATCAATTCCATTCTATCAAATAGCTCGCGAAACCAAAAAATAGCTTGTAAATTTCTAGTCATAAATTACGAAGAAGTAAATGGACCAAAGGAGATTGGCACTGCATTTAACGCATTTTTTCTCTCGGTTGGGGAAAATTTAGCATCAGTAATAAAAACTTCAAAACTGATGTAAACCCGATCTACATGAAACTTCAAGCAAAACAATCGTTTAGACAAATAAAAATGAAATTCTACCTATCAAATTCGATCCTAATTCGACGTACTTACAAAAATATTACCTACCCATTCACCCAGTCTCCGGGAGAAGAATTGTCCCGAACCTTCAGTACAATTTCTACCGCGCTACAAGACGTACATGGTCTTATGCAACGAGCAAGAGTTTTCATGGTGATAATGGGCAAAGCAGATTTTTATGTTGTGCGGTTTGTGCAACATCCATCGGGAGAAAGAGAAGATACCAGTTCATAAGGTAGGACTCTCCAAGTTCATTTTCCGTTCACTATTTCCTTCCAGAGCTTCCACATAATTCACGCGGCCCAAAATCGCCGTAAGTTTTCATGAGCTATCGAAACAAACTGTTTTGTACAAATGTGTTCCAGGGAATCCAGCAAAATAAAAAAATCAGAGTAATGCTTTAAAATAATATGTTTAAGTACGTATAAGGATGAAACTGTATAAATTTAAAGGTGCAATATTACTTGTAACGGTTGATTTTTTTAACTCTCTATGATAAACTCAATAATCCGCAATAAATCACAACAAAAACTAATTTCTCGGTGCGCCTTAGTAACTATTGCCAATCATAATAGTTGATGTTAATCTGAACTGTGCAAGGTTATCGTGGATCTCCTGTAAACAGCTAGCATTATCTAGCAAGTGGTCGAAGTGACCAAAGTCAGTGTTTTGTCGGGTCGGGAACAAATAAAAAGTATTGTAACATGTGCTTGTGAATAAACGAAAAGAATTCCGCCATCGAAGCCAGATGTTTTCCTTGAAGTCCTTCTGCCAAATTTTTGGTTTATTTTAATTTTTGGTTAGGTTCCCGGACCCGTTAAATTTAGATAGTTACACATCTTGTAAAATTTTTAGTATATTTTGTGTAAATTTAGGAATTTGTAGTTTTGATTTTTAATTTTAAAAAAACTTGTTGTATTTTTTCATTCCCCGCCGGGCAGTATGTTCAAAAAGTGAAGGCTACTGCCATCTAGCAGCGTATTTTTGTAGTTTCTTGTTTTTGATAACAGATTACAGATTAGCGACGTAAGGCGCACTGTTTTAAGTGCTAGACGATAAAGCAGATTTCTGATATCTGTGTTGTATTTATAATTTGACAATGGTGGTTTGTTTTTATTTTTGTTGGTGTTGGAAAATGTTATTTATAAATAGCCTGCGTTTCTAGTTAAAAACTCTCTCAAATCGTGGATCTCCTGTAATCAGCTAGCATTATCTCTAACAAGTGGTCGAAGTGACCAAAGTCAGTGTTTTGTTCGGGTCTGGAACAAAAAAAAGTATTGTAATGTGCTTGTAAATAAACGAGAAGAATTCCGCCATTAAAACCAGATGTTTTCCTTGAAGTCCTTCTGCCAAATACCAATTTATAACATGGTCCTTCTAGCCGCATAGTCCTTACGAGCGGATGAAGGCATCAAAGTAAATACCAAAATGAACCAGCGAACTATCCAAAAAACCAGAAGGATGAAAAGATGAAGATCAAGAACAACGAAAACAAACCATAAGTATCCCTGCTATCCCTGCATTCTCAATTCGTGGATCTCCTGTAAACAGCTAGCATTATCTAGCAAGTGGTCGAAGTGACCAAAGTCAGTGTTTTGTCGGGTTGGGAACAAATAAAAATTATTTTAACATGTGCTTGTGAATAAACGAGAAGAATTCCGCCATTGAAGTCAGATGTTTTCCTTGAAGTCCTTCTGCCAAATATTTTTAAGTTTAAAAATTAATTTTACAAACTTAAAAATTACATTGTAAATAATAAAGATAGAGATTCCAAAATGATAAAATCTGGAATTTATAAATTGAAATGTAATGATTGTGATTTCTTTTATATAGGTAAAACTTCGAGAAACTTTGAAATAAGGATTAAAGAGCATAATATGAAAGCTTTAAATAATAATAGTTTCTCGGAGTTTGCCAACCATTTAATAGAAACTAGTCATGCCTTTAATTTTAACAGTGGAATAGAATTAATTCATTGTAATGTCAATGGCATACAGTTGGATAAATTAGAAATTTTAGAGATTAGAAAGAGTGTTAATGCAAATTTAAATATTATTAATAATCAAAAATTGTTTTTAAATGACCCAGTATTAAATCTATTCCCCTTTTAAAATTTTTAATTGTTCTATATTGCCCCTCGTCCCTTAAACATTATTTTCTTTCTAATTTTATTATTGTTTATGTCGATTATTTTTCTCTATTACCTACGTATGTCTATTTTTAAAATTAGTTCTATCAAAACCCTGAAGAAGTCAGCTTTGCTGACGAAACATGTCGGTTTTGTAAACAAAAAAAGTGGTAAAAACGAAGTAATTTATTAATTTAAATCAAAATGGTGCCACAAAATAAGTTTGCTGTGTTAACCTGTCAAGAGCCAGGGTTTTTTGGAAAACTTTTTGGAAATTACCTTAAGAACAAGAATGGAGGAAGCTATTCTGACTTTTTCCTTAGTACAGTTTCTTTATACAAAAAATTTAAAATCGCATCCAAATTATTTGAATCAATATTCTTTTTTGAAATTTGATCCGCCCGCATATACGCGTTCCTGGCCTGTCACAGGTTAAAAGAAGTAAATATATTTTGTTTGTACCTTGTAAAGAAAAATTTAATTAATTAAAGATAAAGTTACTATTTAAGTACTCTTAACGTTACATGCCCCCTAATTCCTATTAATTTGCTTAACTGTTAGAAATAGATGTACCTCGGTTATATCCTTTGAACTTTCCGTATATTTTGAATAAATAATGTTTTTACATTCCTGAGTTACATTTTAGCATTTAAAAAAAAATCACTTAAGGTTCCGAAGTAAGCTTGCAAAAAGAAGATGTTTTTAAAAATACACATACACGGAAGGAGCGCGCTAATACAAAAAAAATAATTATAATTAAGAGACTTAAGGGCCCGCAACCCGGATTTGTACCGATTTATTACATATTTCCCTTAAACACGGTAAGTTTTATAGCTCTTAAAAAATATAAGTTATTCTTGGAGATAATATTATCTAGACTTTGCCCGCGCCGAAACGCAAATTATATAAAATTTCCTCGAGAGAAAAAAATCGCAAGGAATGCTCCAAAAATTATTATTAACACGTTTGTTTCAGTTATTTTACAGGTTATATGTATGAAAAAAATCACAGTGTTTCTTTAAATGCTGTTTAAGATAATGCCCGCAAGATTTTTACAACAGAAAACATTCGTTACAATACCTATCGACGATATTTTTAAATGTCCGGCATAGCACTTAATACGCATCTTTAAGGTAGGGATTATGGTAATGATTTTTATTAAATTTTGGTTTGTGGAAGAATGTTGTATGATGCCATTTATCAAAATCACGGCGCACTGTTTAATTTATGGGAATAAATGGAGAAAACGTTAGTCCTATGGTTTCAACCACAAAGTATTCAAAGCCAAGAAGCTGAAGAGTGCAGGAAAGTAGAATTTGTTCAGAAAAAAAATGTTAAGGCTGCTTTTTAGCTGTTGAGATAGTTTGGCGGAATAATGTTAATCTCAATAATGTTGATCTCAAGACAAAATCTAGAACTTGAATGGTGTCATTTATTCATATCGTTTTTGGCTTTTTAAGCTCAAAAACATAAGGAATAACGTTGTAAATTAAATTGTTTACATCCAACATTATTCCACAAATTCAGCGTAAATTCTAGTGACAAACTATGATTTAATTGCCTTACTAGACAATTTTTCAAATAAAACTCTTAAGAATTATATGTTTTGTGTATTTTAAATATAAAATGTTGTGAAACTTAACTGATTTCGCTTTTTCAATTGTTCTCGGAACTAGAATATTGTTGAATACAACATTTTTCCGGGCAAGGCAAGGGCTCAATTTTCGGAGCAACTTGGTGATTTTTTTTCTATAAAGGAAATTTCGTAATGTAATCTTTTATTTTTTTATGTACTTATTTACTATAGATACAAAAGAAAGTACAAATTACATTTTAGGAAGCTTTGTCTGTCCAACTAGGAAAGTTTCCCGTTCCAGGACAGACAAATTGACATGTTTAGTTCATATTATAAATGACATAATTACATACTTAACAAAACAAAAAATATGTAAAACAACATATAATATATTTAGATTTCCAGTGTATGCGATAAGTAGGTAAGTTAGTATTATTGAACCAAGTAGGTACCTGACAACAAGTTGGAGGAATTACAATGAGATTTACAATATAAAGAAATGAAGTTATGTGTTTAGTTGTGTGAACTTAAAATACATAGTACACTTATAAGAGAAACAACATTAAAATTTACAAACTCACATATAATTTATGTATGTAATAATATATATGTTGTTTTTTTTATATTTATTTATGCGCTGTAACTACAATGTTCAAACATGATTATTTTTGCTGATTTTAAAATATTTTTTCAGTACATTGTCATATTATGTTATACCATAATACGAATATACACCGCGCTCATGTCTTGAGCAAAAGATGCTAAAATATGCAAACAATAACTATAAATGTAGATAGAACTCTGAATATAAATAAATAATATCTGATTTAGTGCTACCTTAGTGTATGAGACCACTTTTCTGTTCCATACAAATACTATAAACAATAGGGCGCTGGACTCCGATCGTCAATTCGGTTTCGGGAGGTAATAATAACTCAGAAGTTTCTTGGATAATGACATAAAGTATTTATTTTCAGACGGTTTTTATACTAAATTTTGCGTACACCTGCTTTGAAGAAAAACGTAAACATGTTTTCATTTCTGCATCTGTTGTTTATCTTAATTACTCCAGGTGTTTGAGGCAGGTGTCCTGTGTGCTCTATTTCGTTTGAATAACAAACTAGTTTAGACATGAAGTGTTTTTCTTGCATGGGTTGACCTCATTTCACACCTGTTGTTTGTGATAATGCGAGGTGTTTTGGTTTTGAATAACACGTGCAGTCGCAAGAATTGACTTGTCGATAAATTGTTTACTCTTCTCTGAACAGGTGGTAGGCAGTACTATTTTAAAGGAACACGTGCGGCGACAAGCTGTGATTTTTCACGTAAACAAGATCTGGCAAATGCTTCAAGAGACGTCTGTTACATTCTCCTCCCGGTGTAATCCGTTGATTGCACCAAGCTAATCTGTCGGACGCACTCTTGATGCAGGTATCTTTATGTGTCCTTGTGAAGAAGAGGGGAAGATGACTCAGCATGTGTAGGAGCTGGTAAGCTGACGGCGATTTGGACGGCTGGTCCTAGGTACACATCGGAACCATTCTGAATTCGAACAGTTCTGACTTGTCCGTTGGCTGCGGTTATCGACTCGATGACGCGGCCGCGAGGCTTGTGATTTCGAGGTAGTGCATGATCCATTGTTACATGGATTAGTGGTCTGATGTTCGCTGCGAATTGAGCTTCGATTAAGGTAGTCAGAAGAGTTTCCTCTTTAGGTGCTCGTTCTTTGAGCGTGCCGTTCAGTGCCCGTTTCACCGACCGCACCAGTCTTTTCCATACTCCTCCCATGTGCGCCGTCATTGGTGGTATAAATCTTCATTCGATGCCCTGGATGGTCATGGCATCAAGTAGTAACCTCAAGGCGTTTCTCATCTCGGCTTCGGCTCCATTGAAATTAGTCCCGTTGTCTGAGTGCATGTTTACGGGCTGTCCCCTTCGTGCTGTCGTTCGTTGTATGGCCATAATAGCAGAGTCAGCGATTAGAGAAGCAAGTGAAGATAGCGGCTTAGCGTTTTCTTGATATCTGCTAACTGTGATAGCTATGGGTCCGAAGTAGTCTAGCCCGCAGTGTGTAAAAGGGCGAGTGTGGTGTATCAGTCGATTTAGCGGCAATGCTCCCATTAGGGGTTGACATAAGACTGATGTAGTGGGGCCTCACTTTTAGTGTTCGTTCGTTGGGTGTTTGGATCCCGTGTACCAAGGTCGGCGGGATTTGGCTTAGTTGACACCCACCTTCAGTCTTGTATGTTGGTCATCTCATTTATTTTGCCCAGTCTGTTTGCCACAAAGGTGGAGTAAATGTGTGGATCGGTGCGCAGCAAACACAATACGGTTGTTGAATCTGTCCAGAAATGGGTTTGGGTTATCAGGGCATGGCTTTCTTTTTACATGGTTCGGGCGAGTCTCGCTGAGATGAGTGCGGCATGTAATTGAGGCAGCGTCTTGGGACGGTGATTGTGTATGTTTTTTTTGCAGGTTCATCCAATTTGTCCACTTCTGGATATGTTCAGGGGCAATGGGTTTGTCACAGCTCACGTTCAAGTGCCACACGGCTTCAAGTAGTATTTTGGGCCGAATCGTAAGGCAGGAAATAAAGCCGGGTTGATCTCCTCTTCGTGGGTCTTATTGCCTCTTCGTGGGTCGTATTAACCTTTCCTAGACTGTGAGGTTTTATTGGTGGTTAGCAAAGCCAATTGATGCACGGCATTGCTAGAGAATTGCACGTCTGTCTCGTGGCTTTAGTGCCACTAGAGCGTTTTCATCTCGGAGTCAGTTCCATGAAATTTTGTCCCTTTTAATGTGGAAATGGGCTCCTCCCGTCTGAGGAGACATTGGAGAGTACCGATGTTCTGAAAGGACTTGCTTGCCTTGGCTGCTCCGATGAGGACCACCGTTGTTCTAGCAGTGGTACTGCTGGGGAGGGCTTGCCCGCCTTGGCTGCGGTGATGAGGAGCACCGCTATTCTGGCAGTGACACTGCTGGGGGCAGGGCTTGCTCGTCTTGGCTGCGGTGATGAGGAGCACCACTATTCTGGTAGTGGCACTGCTGAAATTGAAATTAGAAGATGGAATTAGCCTTGCTGGCCTTCGGTTGAGTAGCGTGTCTCGTTGCAAACTTGTTGGGAGGCGGGCTAGTTGATGCCATTACTTGAGATGCGTATCTTGTCGCAAACAAGTTGGGAGGCGGGCTAGTTGGTGCCATTACTTGAGTTGCGTATCTTGTCGCAAACAAGTTGGGAGGCGGGCTAGTTTGGTGCCTTTACTTGAATTGTGTATCTCGTCACAAACAAGTTGGGAGGCGGGCTAGTTGGTGCCATTACTTGAGTTGCATATCTCGTCGCAAACAAGTTGGGAGGCTGGCTATTTGTTGCCATTACTTGAGTAGCGTATCTCGTCGCAAGCAATTTGGAAGGCGGACACTAGTAGGTGCCTTTACTTGAGTTGCGTATCTTGTCGCAAACAAGTTGGGAGGCGAGCTAGTTGCTGCTATTACTAGGATAAACAATATAAAGGAATAACTTATCATGAAAATGGGATGGCAGGACGCGGCTCAGGCTCGTATGGGACTGCAAATTCAGGCAGGTTGGTGATCAGCTTGGCGTGGAGTTGCAGCGCGCAAGGCCGCGAACGGGTCAGCAATCTGCTTTGCGTGTCAGGCCAACTATTGTACTCTCTGATACTCGCTTGCTTCTGGCAATGTGGAGTGCTTCTACTATCGCGGAGGTGATCTAGGCCAGTGGATCTATGTTTCGATGTGTTCATCCAGTGTGAGTACGGTCTTGGTTTTCAGTATATCCGGGACTAGCATTAAGGGTCGGGCCGATTGCTGCAAGCTCGGGAATTCTCTGGCTGGCTGCCACAGGGTATCGAGTATCCATATATGCGGATTACTGCATATCTAGTAGCTGCATATATCGCTGTTGCATGAGTGGTAGCTGTATATTTTATTGCTGCTCAGTTTATTGCCGCATGTCTCATTGTTGCATTTGTGGAAGCTGCATATCTTGTTGCTGCTGGGTTCATTGCTGCATATCTGGTGGCTGAATATCTCGTTAATGCTCAGTTTGTTGCTGCATTTCTCGTTGCTGCATGCCGTAGCTGCATATCTCGTTGCTGCTGGGTTCTTTGCTGCATATCTTGTTGCTGCATGTCTGTTGCTATATATCTTGTTGCTGTATGTCTGTTGCTGCATATCTCGTCGCTGCATGTATGGTAACTGCATAACTCGTCGCTGATCAGTTTGTTGCTGCATGTCTCGTTGCTCCATATATGAAAGCTGCATATCTCGTTGCTGCCAATTTGTTGCTAGACGTCTATTAGCTGCATGTCTCGTTGCTGCATGTATGGAAGCTGTATATCTTGTTGCTGTTGGGTTCGTTGCCGCATATCTGGTAGCTGCATATCTCGTTACTGCTCAGTTTGTTGTTGCATTTCTCGTTGCTGAATGTGGTAGCTGCATATATTGTTGCTGCTCAGTTTGTTGCTGCATGACTCGTTGCTGCATGTCTGGTAGCTGCATATCTCGTTGCGGCTGGGTTCGTTGCTGCATGTGTGGAAGCTGTATATCTTGTTGCTGTTGGGGTTCATTGCCGCATATCTGGTAGCTGCATATCCCGTTGCTGCTCAGTTTGTTGTTGCATTTCTCGTTGCTGCATGTGGTAGCTGCATATCTCGGTGCTAGACGTCTATTAGCTGCATGTCTCGTTGTTGCATGTGTGGAAGCTGTATATCTTGTTGCTGTTGGGTTCGTTGCCGCATATCTGGTAGCTGCATATCTCGGTGCTGCTCAGTTTGTTGTTGCATTTCTCGTTGCTGCATGTGGTAGCTGCATATCTCGTTGCTGCTCAGTTTGTTGCTGCATATCTCGTTGCTGCTCAGTTCATTGCTGGATGTCTCCTTGCTGCATGTGTGGAAGCTGCATATCTTGTTGCTGCTGGGTTCGTTGCTGCATGTCTGTTAGCTGCATATCTCGTTGCTGCTCAGTTTGTTGCTGCATACCTCGTTGCGGTATATGTGGTCGTTGCTGCTGGGTTCGTTGATGCATGTCTGTGAGCTGCTCAGTGTTTTGTTGCATATCTCGTTGCGGTATATGTGGTAGCTGCATATCTCGTTGCTGCTGGGTTCGTTGTTGCATGTCTGTTAGCTGCATATCTCGTTGCTGCTCAGTTTGTTGCTGCATATCTTGTTGCGGTATATGTGGTAGCTGCATATCTCGTTGCTGCTGGGTTCGTTGATGCATGTCTCGTTGCTGCTCAGTTTATTGCTGCATGTCTCCTTGCTGCATGTGTGGAAGCTGCATATCTTGTTGCTGCTGGGTTCGTTGCTGCATGTCTGTTAGCTGCATATCTCGTTGCTGCTCAGTTTTTTGCTGCATATCTTGTTGCGGTATATGTGGTAGCTGCATATCTCGTTGCTGCTCAGTTTATTGCTGCATATCTTGTTGCGGTATATGTGGTAGCTGCATATCTCGTTGCTGCTGGGTTCGTTGATGCATGTCTGTGAGCTGCTCAGTGTTTTATTGCATATCTCGTTGCGGTATATGTGGTAGCTGCATATCTCGTTGCTGCTGGGTTCGTTGTTGCATGTCTGTTAGCTGCATATCTCGTTGCTGCTCAGTTTGTTGCTGCATATCTTGTTGCGGTATATGTGGTAGCTGCATATCTCGTTGCTGCTGGGTTTGTTGATGCATGTCTCGTTGCTGCTCAGTTTATTGCTGCATGTCTCCTTGCTGCATGTGTGGAAGCTGCATATCTTGTTGCTGCTGGGTTCGTTGCTGCATGTCTGTTAGCTGCATATCTCGTTGCTGCTCAGTTTTTTGCTGCATATCTTGTTGCGGTATATGTGGTAGCTGCATATCTCGTTGCTGCTGGGTTCGTTGATGCATGTTTGTAAGCTGATCAGTGTTTTGTTGCATATCTCGTTGCGGTATATGAGGTGGCTGCATATCTCGTTGGTGCCCAGTTTGTTGCTGCTTGTCTCGTTGCTCCATATGTGGAAGCTGCATATTAGGGTGGAACACTTTTGTATGAAAAAAATTTTTTTTTCGAATTTCGAATTGGAATACCAGGTAAAAGTTGTTTTATATAATTGTAAATAACACTCCTCAATTTGGAAGTTCTAGCTCGACAGCTTGAGCCCCCGCCATAGGCTTGAAATTTAATTTTTTAAGTTTTTGTAGACGTTTTGTATTATCCACCTTATAAACAAAATAATAAGTAAATATAATATTTTATGAATTAAATGATAAAATAAAAGTAGATTTTAACCAATAAAATCATTTATTTCAAAAGTACACACAGGTTCAGAAAGTTATGTAGGTATGAATAACATCATTTTTAATGACAAAAATCCTTTTTCGTCTCAAACCTTGGTATAAGCTTTCGAGATGCTAATTTAGATTTTATGAATCCCTCTTGTCTTGTCTTATCGCATACACTTAGAGCTGCTTTTGTCACAACTTTTACAAATCTTTCCACAGCCTGGGTGTGGCAAGGCAGTCTCATAAACTCCAACACTGTATCTTATCCATTTTATATAAGATCTTGTAACTGTTTATCGGAAATATTCATCAGTATTGGAGGTTTGTACATATTTTGTTGCCAGTCAATCATGTCTACGTAAGAACGTGCATTTAAGTCCACTTTTGGCACCTCAAACATGCGCCAAACAGATTTTTCATTAACTTGACGAGCCTTTAAAATGCGTCTTGCAGCGAGTTCTCTAATGTGCTTACGTGAATCATACTCAACAACAAGTTTTCTGGATGAGCAAAGTAAGTGTTTCGAATTATAACAGGGTCCACTATCGCCAACAACTAGTTGGACAAATATCGAGTGCTGTTAATGAGCTTTCATAAATGATTTGAACCATCTTTGCAGGATGAATGTGTTTTGATAGCATACCAGTCAGGAGCATATGATTTGCTAAAGTCACAAGATTTTGTTGTAGATTTTCCGTAGAAATATTCAAACGTAGTATACGATTAGCTCTCGTCAACCAGCGGGCATGGGATAGATTACCTGGGCTTCTCTTTAATAAATCAGGAGAACAGGATCCGTTTATGACAGCAGTAGTAATTTCTTGCAAATATTTCTGGTCTATACTGAGATCTGTGGATATTTGTGGAGGTAGTTCACCTTCTATCTTCTCAAAGTTGTCCAACGGCAGCATCTCGCATATCTCTAATGCTTTACCAATTTGACCTGCAAATGATTTAGGTCCTGCAGTAGGGCCATCCAAATAAGTAAATAAATGCCTCAATGGTAACACATTGGCGTGTAAGAGACAGATTATCCATTGCAATGGTCGAGATAGTCTGTTTTCCAAAAGACGAATCACGCATCTCACTTTCCCTGCATTTGTGTTTGTTCCGTCACAGCCAACAACCATTAAACCCTCTGGTGATATCTTTTCAGTCGTTAAAGAGCTGTTGAAAGCTCTTTCAATATTTCTTGCACTCCCCGATGTCACATAAAAAACGTTTGTCAACAAGTACTCGTTAATATAATTGACGGGCGACCCTTCACTTTGAGACAATTATCCTTTAAACAAAACACTGCATTTCGTAGATTATCACCTGCCGCCCCCCGCTTCGTCCCGCACTTTACTCCTTTATCACAGCGCCAATAATGAAATATTTGATTGCAACAGCTAGTTAACTATATTTAAGTACGTCATTAAATAAAATAAACCTATTTTAATAAATTCTGTACTGTTTTGTAGGCCGCGCAAATAGCGCCAAAACTGTCGTTTTTGTAAATGTTCAATGTCTTGGCGGGGGCTTTTACCGTTGTCTGATATTTTTTATATTTTTAATTGAGGTAATTGATGGCAATTGGCAACTTAATACAACTATTCCAAATAAAAATTAGAAAAAACAAAATTTCGTTCCGCACTACTGCATATCTCGTTGCTCCATATGTGGAAGCTGCGTATCTCGTTACTGTCAATTTGTTGCTAGACGTCTGTTAGCTGCATGTTTCATTGCTGTATGTGTAGAAGCTCCATATATCGTTGCTGCTCAGTTTGTTGTCATCTTTATCATCCTCCTGTAGATCTTTGATGGTGGAGGCGTAGGCTTAAGGTAGCATCTGGATCGGCGGTAGGTATAGATGCATCTGAGTTTGCGAGGCAGGGCCGTGATGTCTCGGTTGAAGCCAGGATTTTACGGCCGCTACGTGTGATGCCATCTCCACTGAGAAAGATTTGATGACGTGGGATCCGGCTCGAAAAGGACCAATTTGTATGAGACCACTTTTCTGTTCCATACAAATACTATAAACAATAGGGCGCTGGACTCCGATCGTCAATTCGGTTTCGGGAGGTAATAATAACTCAGAAGTTTCTTGGATAATGACATAAAGTATTTATTTTCAGACGGTTTTTATACAAAATTTTGCGTACACCTGCTTTGAAGAAAAACGTAAACATGTTTTCATTTCTGCATCTGTTGTTTATCTTAATTACTCCAGGTGTTTGAGGCAGGTGTCCTGTGTGCTCTATTTCGTTTGAATAACAAACTAGTTTAGACATGAAGTGTTTTTCTTGCATGGGTTGACCTCATTTCACACCTGTTGTTTGTGATAATGCGAGGTGTTTTGGTTTTGAATAACACGTGCAGTCGCAAGAATTGACTTGTCGATAAATTGTTTACTCTTCTCTGAACAGGTGGTAGGCAGTACTATTTTAAAGGAACACGTGCGGCGACAAGCTGTGATTTTTCACGTAAACAAGATCTGGCAAATGCTTCAAGAGACGTCTGTTACACTTAGTAAAGGTATAGTGAAATTGTCACCACTATAGGTACCAAGATTCACACATCGAGTCTTGATGTTAGTGAGCGTGTTACGCTTTACGTGAAGTACTAACAGTGAAGCAGCGAACAGCAAGGGGCGCAAAACCATAAATCACAGGTATAAAAATATCGAAAGATGTCGAAACATTGCGAAGCAGAACCAGAAAAAAATGAAGTGTGGTATGAAATGTGTTTAGTCTAGTGTTCAGGAAAGGTAGGTGATTTTGCATATCAGTTAAAAAGCATACGTTCACAATCGTCTCTCCCTAAGTTCAGAATCCAGTCGTTGACTAATTTATGCAGGACGCTTGCACTTTTCAATTTCCAAGATCCGGGAATAAGGTTGAACATTTTAGGACCTAGGTAAGAATATTGTCTTTGAGCAAGGGATGTCATAGTAGTAAGTGGAACTATTGGATTCCTCCCTGCATGTCGGGTGTCGTGATAGTGTTCTACGTAGGGGAAGAGGTGGCGATATTTTTGTGTGTATAATATAACTTTTCTTGTGATAAGTTGCCTCACATCCAAAACTCCTATCTCTTTGAATAAAGCATTACTGGGGTATCTGAATGGTTTTTTAAGGATGACCTTCAGTGGTGATTTTTGTGCTTTGGCTAAGGGGTCCAGTATTGATTTGGTACATCCTCCCCATCCTAAAGATGCATATTCAAGTAATGAGTTGCACATGGCATAGTATATTAGTTTCATATCTTTTACGCAAAGAATATTTCTAATAGCCATGAAAAGATGCGCGAGTTTTCTGACCTTTGTGGAAATTGAGACGATATGTTCATTCCATCTCAGATTCTTGTCTACGATAATTCCTAGATATTTTATGCTATCTACAAATTCTAAGGTATTACAATTGCAAGTGTTTAGGTCATTGCAATGGTGTATTATAATTCTTTGAGTTTCTCTTGGTTGTCCCGCTTGAGTTGCACTGAAACGGATGAATTTAGTTTTGTCATTGTTGAGAGTGAGAAGATTATTGCCTAGCCATTCTTTTACCTTATTAATACCTATTTCTGAATTTTTATGAACTTCATTCCAGTTTTTGCCTTCAAATAATAATACTGTGTCATCGGCAAAGGTGATAATGTGATCTGCAAATGAACTGTTACATAATTCATTTTTATATAGATATTGAATAAAAGTGGACCTAGAGTGCTTCCTTGAGGTAAACTAAAGTTTATATCAGCTGGATCGCTCAGAGTATTGTAAATATTCACTCTTTTGCTCCTATTTTCTAAATAACTAACTAACCACTTAAGTAGCTGACCCTGAATGCCGATGCGCTGTAGTTTTTTCACGAGAATTTTGTGTGAGATAGTGTCAAATGCTTTGGCTAGATCCAAGAAGAGCGCAATGCATTTTCTTCCTCTATCGATATTGTTGGAGATGATTTTCGTCAGGTTTGTAATGGCAATCTTTAAGAACAACTTTTTTTTAAGGGGTCAAAAACATAAAACGTTCAAAGGAAATATGTTAAAAATCGGTAGAAAATCGGAATGCAGGGTTTTAACCCCTTTGAAGGCATGATAGATGCTTCAATTACTCCTAGCTATATATGAAATGCAATTCTTAAGAAACGTTTATATTAGTTTTCTTTTCTATTTTCACTACTTTTTTGAAAATATTATGTTAAGTAATCTCCTAGAACTTTGTTGGGACTTGCACAATTTTACGTATTATTAGGTCCTTACATATGAAATTTAGCGTTTTATCGTGCTGGCAAATTTGATCTCAAATGTCTTCTCTTTTTTTAGGAATTCCAAATTCAAATTTATACAGCTATTTACTCATGTATTTGTGTTTCGAAAATTATAATTCATTTGTTTGTTCCTTAATTGTTTTTTTTCTTTGCGTCACTTGTTTACAAAATGGAAAACTTGAAATATCGCGTTATTTACGAGTACGGGTTCCACCGTGGCACCAGTGCTGCAGAAACGGCTCGAAGGATTAATGATGTGTATGGAGACGATGCCGTAAAAGAAAACACAATGCGTTTTTTGTTCCAACGTTTTCGTTCTGGAAATTTCGACCTGCAGAACCAGCCCCGTGGACGGCCGGAGACCAAAATTGATAGTGAAGAATTCAATGCTATTGTGGAAGCGGATCCATCGCAAACCACGTCCGAGTTAGCTGCAGGCTGCGGTGTTAATGATAAAACTGTTTTAATCCACTTGAAGCAAATTGGGAAGGTGAAAAAGCTTGAAAGGTGGGTACCTAACGAATTGAGTGAAGCAAATCGACAAACCCGCGTTAGAACGTTAGACCACACACTGCACAACAGACGGCTACCAAATTAAAGGAGCTTCAATTGGAATGTCTAAGATATCCACCGTACTCTCCAGTACAGATTATCATTTTTTTTGAAATTTGGATAACTTCTTGCAAGGGAAAAAATTCAACTCCGATAACCAGTCCAAACTGCCTTCAAAGATTTTATTGATTCCCGTCCGAATGGTTTTTTTAGTAAAGGGATCGATGAACTACCTATGTGATGGCAAAAGTGCATAGATAGCAATCGTGCATACTTTGATTAAATAAATATATTATATAAAAAAAAATCGACTTGATGTTCCCCCCATGCAAAAGCAAATTTCATATGTAAGGACCGAATATTAATAATTTATTTTCTCTTACTTTTAAGGGTTATTATAAAATACACAAAAAAAACTCAAAATTATTCTGGAAAAACTTCCTTCCTACAAAAATCTCACGGGTTTTAAACATACTACACTTTTTGACTGTTGATAAAATTTACCGTCTGTAGCTGCATTTTAGAAGATTTTATGGTAATGCTCAGAAGAGCAAAAAGCACGAGCAGAAGCACGTTTTCAAATGATGAAAACATAATATGGTAGCTATTGTCCCACAGCCTTGCAAAGGATTTTAATTCTGAAGCAGATTTCCATGAATAAAACGAACCAAGACTTTCTTACCGATTGCTGCAAAGTCCACGATGATCTTCATTTTTCTTGGGAAATAAAACAATTTACTGATGAATCCACGGACAAAAGGCGGACTTATATACTCCAAACTCATACAAACTTAATTGCTTTCTGATAACAACGGTGCAAATTTTAATAAAAAACTTAATTTTCATTTTATGTTCCAATCAATTTTTTAATTTAATTTGGTATTTTTTAAATGGCTGTGAAAGACTATTCATGATTAGATGCATTTACAAATCGAGTCAGAAATAAGTGTCATATAATATAATTTATTGATTATTCTATTTTCCCTTTACAAAATGCTTCGTTTTTCTAATCTAGTTTCAAAACACAAATATACGGTAGCGAGCATAGTGTTCACCCCATTGACGTCAGAAGAGACAGACTTATCCTGACAGGGAATCCGGGTATCATTGCGAATTACTTGAATATTTGAACTGGCGTTCTTTTCCAAAGTCATTGGAATTGGCCTGTTTATTTTTTTTATTTTAAGTTTTATTCCAGCAGGACTGGGAGGGTGGTGCAATTCCAGTCTGCCATATTACATAAACAACTATAAACTAATAAAATTGTTTACATATTAGGTAGATACCTAATTATAAAATGAAAACAAAATTCATCACAAAAATAACAAAAAATAAGCATAAAATTAAAATGAATAATAATTAAAAAGAATTAAAAAAAATTATATATTTTACGATTGTCCATCAGGGAGGTCGCCACGTCATCTACAACCATCGCTCAATTATTGGGGAACTGAGCCACTCGGATGCAGCCACGACGATGATATTGGTTGAAGTCCGTGTCCTGCTCCAGAAGCTGGCTAGTCGGTGGCAAAGTAAGGCTGGGAATGAGTGCACCCTCCCCTCGGTGAACATCGTGGAGGCACTGCAGAGCCTCGGTAGTTGCATAAGTTGCCTGTATGCATTGTTGTAGCACACCCTCAGTTTGTCCCATTACGCTGCTGAGTATTGTTCGTGTGTTTAAAATAGAATTTAGTTTGGTTTATAATAATTGCGAAAAATCACTTAAGCTAAAAAAAGTGGTCAACCTCGAATTGAAACGTAATAAGCTGAGAATTTTTATAAACCTTTATTTTGGCATTTTAAATATTGTCTCAAAAGTTTCATAAGGTGACGTGTGAGCGTCCTTAGATATTCAAGGTCAAAAGTCGCGAAAATCAGTTTTTTGGAAATATCTCACTTCCTTTGCCTCAAGTCGTATTTGCATTCTTTATTAAAGTTGTAGAATATTAAATTTTCAATTTTTGTTTTCTTTAATATTTTTTTATAAGCCTAATCGTTTTTAAGATAGAGCGCAAAGAGTGCAAAGCAGTCCATAGCGCAATGTAAATCGCGAATCCCAGTGACTGACCTTTCATACAAATTTTAAGCTTATTCCGTTTCATTTCATAGAGAAAACCCTATATTGATTGGACTACCATTCCAAACAGTGACTTCGGTTACTGTGTTTTTAATTAATTTTTCGATTGCTCAAACAAATTATAGTTTAAGCATGTGCAATAAACAAGACGTATGTTAATGAATTTTAAAAAAAAATATTAAGTTTAATTTAAAAATGGATCAAAGTTAATCAATTAAGAACCATAACATGGAGTGAAAATAACAACCAAAGATATTAGTCCAGTAACTTTATACATCACAGTACGGGTTAAATCCGGTAGTTCTGATTTTTTGCAAACCTGTTTATGATGTTGGCCTTATGAATAATCCAAGTTTTTGACCTCGAGCGCCGAACGCAACTTTGTCAAAAATCAAAAAAACCGCGAAAAAATCGTTTTTTTTTGCAAATTTCGGCGATTATAACCCTTAACCCATTGGCCACAAACCCCGACAGCCTGCCGGGTGTGCGACTCAGGTACTTAACCACAAACCCCGGCACGCTGACGGGCTCGAGTAGGTTCGTCAAAAAACGGAAAACGAGCACAATACTGACATTTTTCAATAAAATTTTAAATGCCGAACACTTTGTAGATAATTAATCATTAATTTCATAAAATTGGCAATAATATGTTTCTTATGTTTTTTCCCTGATATTTGTGTTCCAAGTTTTGTATGCAGCCAGCCGCCATTTAATTTCTTCGAAAATGCGAGTGGTTCTAGGCTTTTGGTAGTGACCCTGAACGTCCCTGATTGCTTTGAGGACTATCATAGACAATTATTTTAATAGTTATTAGTATACATGTATATAAAAATCAAAAATTATTATTGTTCGATTTAAGAATCCTATGTTTTTTTGTAACTTTTTGAATAAAAATGTGGAAAAAAACTGACGAAAAAGGGAAGGTTATATTTGTAACCTTATTTAAACATATTTTAAAATTTTAAAAAATATATATTTTTATGTTTTTCTTTACCCTAATCCAATATGTAAACAAATTTAAAGAAATTATTTCATTTGAATATACGGTTCAAGAGTAACAATAGATTTAGTACACCAATGCAAGTTTTCAATTTTTGGTACAAAATTAATTCAGTGGTGAAGGCCAACTTTTTAGCTCATCAATTCTGTGGCCAATGGGTTAAGGACTAGTTTTTGGAAAAACTTATTATGACGTTTTTAAAGTAGACTAAATTTTCTACAATATGATACTAGAAAAGTCTCTGTAAATTAAATAGTTTACGAGATTAAGCCTTTCAAAGTTTGTGACCTCGAGCGCACACCGCGAAAAAATCGTTTTTTTTTTCAAATTTCGGCGATTATAACCCTAAAGGACTAGTTTTTTAAAAAACTTACTTTGACGTTTTTAAAGTAGACTAAATTTTCTACAATATGATACTAGAAAAGTCTCTGTAAATTAAATAGTTTACGAGATTAAGCCTTTCAAAGTTTGTGACCTCGAGCGCACACCGCGAAAAAATCGTTTTTTTTTTGCAAATTTCGGCGATTATAACCCTAAAGGACTAGTTTTTTAAAAAACTTACTTTGACGTTTTTAAAGTAGACTAAATTTTCTACAATATGATACTAGAAAAGTCTCTGTAAATTAAATAGTTTACGAGATTAAGCCTTTCAAAGTTTGTGACCTCGAGCGCACACCGCGAAAAAATCGTTTTTTTTTGCAAATTTCGGCGATTATAACCCTAAAGGACTAGTTTTTGAAAAAACTTACTTTGACGTTTTTAAAGCTGACTAAATTTTCTACAATATGATTCTAGAACGGTCTCTGTAAAACAAATAGTTTACGAGATTAAGCCTTTCAAAGTTTGTGACCTCAAGCGCACACCGCGAAAAAATCGTTTTTTTTGCAAATTTCGGCGATTATAACCCTAAAGGACTAGTTTTTGAAAAAACTTCATTCAAACGTTTATAAAGTAAACTAAATTTGCTATAATATGATACTAGAACTGTCTCTGTAGACCCAATAGTTTCCGAGATTAAGCCTTTCAAAGTTTATAATTTTTTTAGAACTTCGCAATTTTTTGTAATTCTGTCGTTCTGAATGAATTTTGACCCTGATTATACTATCGAAGCCCTGTACTTTTATGATAGGATAATAAAGTAAAAAAGATAAATAACAACGTTTTTTTATTTTTTTTATTTATTTAAAAAAGATATGCCCAAAAGATGATATTTACCAAATAAAGAGGAATATTGAAGCGATGGAAATTTTTTACGCCCGCTACTGTAGTATTTACTAATGCGGGGAGATATAAATTATTTTTTATTCTTCAAATTTTGCTATTTTTATTCAATTGTGCTGAAATTGTTAATTGATTTTCTGTTTTTAATTTCTTTTTGCATTATAAAATTGCTTTGTTTTTCAGATTTTTAAATTAATCTATTTAATTGCGCTCGATAAAAGTATTTTATACAAACAATAACATAGTTGATACAATACACTCATAAATTGAACAAATTTACCATCAATTTTTACCAAATAAATCAGCTCTACAAGAAAAAAAATCGTGGGACGTCACACGCACACGAACTATAAAATGGTTTGGCAAAAACACGCCCTTGCATATGCAAAATTTTGAGATCTCGCCCTGGTAAGGACGGTTAGTCGCAGATATCACCTTGCCACAGTATGCAAATATATTGAAATCTCGCCCTTAAAATGATGGTTAGTACTAGAGATGCCACGAATATTCGGCTATTTTTTAAACTATTTGGTATTCGGCCGAATATTGCAAATTATTCGGCCGAATACCGAATACCAAATCATGAAAAAAACGGCCACTATTACTCACAAAATTTTTATTTTAACAAAAAATCAGCATAGTTGGTACTAAAATCTATCAGTGTTAAGTAATGATGAATGAAAACATTTTTTAGCATTTCGTTGATAGCAAACAATTGCTCTTTTCATCATTAATAATATCTCCTTCCGAAAAAAGCCGCTCTCTACACTGCTACACTGCTCCCGGGAGATGATAAATAAATCTTAGCAAATTCTGCTAGGCTTGTATACTGTTTTGCGTTTGCTGACCATCACTTATAAGGATCTGCTATCGTTTCTAGGCAAATAGTTTTCATATATTTTTAAGACAGACACACTACGAGTTTCAGTGTGTGGCGGCCACTTGTGCCGAATTAATTACGCCGCCACTGGACTCCGACCGAACGCGCTAGAAGCACACTACGAAGTACCTACAGTTACTACGGCCGGCCGCGTCGCCTCGTAAGTAATAATTCCGCCACTTACGCGAAAGGCCTAGAACGTATGGCTGTACCATTCAAGTGCCCACAGAAGGTTCGAGCGATTTCTTGCCTTTGCGTGATTTCACCCAGCATTACCTACCGTGAGAGTAATTACTCGCCGCGGCTATATAAGCAGCCGATCGCTCGTCCGCTGCAGTCAGTCAGTACCTTCCCACCGGCCCGGCACCGGCCCCGCGCAGTCAGCAGTGGACAACATTTGTCCAGTGTGACACCAGGAACGTTTCCAGCACCTTCGATGAACTTCACCAACCACCAACCGGCAACGAGCCAGCAACCAGCAACCAACAACCGGCAACGAGCCAGCAATCAGCATCCTCACCACCTCTCAAGGTTCCTTCCTGCGTCACGTGTATGTGTCGACTCAAAAGCCACACAGCCGCCATACCTCGTCAACACGACGACGGTCGACCGCCTGGACCAAGGTCACTTCTACACCGCCATGGTGTAGAGCAACACGCCGGCTCCCTGAAGACCAGTGATCTTCACCGCCGTAGTCTCCTGACCTTCTTCTCACTCATCATTTAGCAGCAACGCTAACGGCACCACTGTCACTCCGCTCCGCTTCGACCTCTGCTACGTAGCGCAACAATAAAGACTGACACACTACACCGACTGACGCATTTTATTTCTCGTCCTGTCTCTGCCGATACGGCCCGCTCCCTCAAGTGTATTTTTTTAAGATATACACAATATAAGTAACACAATTTGATGTAACAATCAACAAATAATGCGTGTTGTGGCACGACTTACTCGCAAATGAAACAAATATGCCCCCGGCGTGGTTACCGCACGCACTTCAATGATGCAGGTCGAAACCTGTCACCCGCAAAATGTACTAAGTGTCACCGAATATTCGGCCGCCGAATATTCGTCGCTTCGGCCGAGAGCCTGTCGTGGCATCTCTAGTTAGTACTTTTAACGAGTAAACGTTACTTGTGTGATGGTAATTTCAATTATATCTGGCCTGCCATTTGGTGGCTGAAGGGTGAATAGGTTGGGGGCGTTTAAGATAAGTACTTAAATTAGAGAGAGCATACTTAGCAAGATCTCTATCGTTTTTGTTATTTTTTATTTAAGTTTTTTTCCAGCAGGACTGGGAGGATAGTGTAATTCCAGTCTGCCATATTACATAAACTATGGTACAATAATATTTTACAGAGGAAATAAATCAATAAATTTAATAAGTTATCATAATAATTGGCTATTCTAGGAACCGTGTTCGGCGTTCAAGTATCCGGCTATAATAGGAGGGAGGTTTTCAGAGAAGAGTGGGTTTAGTTCGGAGGAAATCCATTGTCATTTGGAAATTTAACCGCAGTGGATTCAATATTATCGTTAGAGACAATGGTATATGTTGCTTTCAACAAAAATAGCGGTACCACCTACTTTACATGAAGTTCTGTCGTCGCGATATGTGTTATAATTTGGTATGCTTAGTGCTTAGGTTGCGTGACGGTTTTAGCCACGTTTCAAAACTGACCTTTTTTAAGTTGTTGATTTTTTTGTTAGGGATTATATTCCTAAGGACGGTAAAAAAGGAAATCTCTATTCGAATAGATGGTTTATTTCAAAATATAAGTTTTTTGAACATCCTTTCAAAATATGCAATCAAAATTATTTTCAAAATTTTATTTTTTCAAATTTTGATTTTAGGTATACTGCAGTTTTAAATTCAGGTTTAAATATGATTTCTTCAGAGTCCATACATATTGAAATCTCCCTGGAATCTGCTTCAATTTATATTCAAACACGGACCTTGGTACGACGGTTGATATTCTGGAATAAAAATAAATATTAAATTAATCATTATCGAAAGAATATTACCAAATTTTAAAATAATAAGATAATTCAAAATGTACTTATAAAATCAAAACATGAAGGTTTGCGATCATCAGGGCAAATATGTAACGTTTACGAATGGTTACAATGATTACATATCGGTCCTGATGATGGACACTAGCATTTCCCGAAATGTTGGCTAAAGAAAGATGTAGTGCATATCAAATTTCTTTGTTTACGCTACTTTATTACGATGGTTAAGTAATTAATTATTTTATGAATCATTGAGTAAAAACTTTTTTTTCTAAAAATTTCTTCTTTCCCATACATATTTCTTCGTGGCAAAATCGGGGAGCCGGCCAAAGGGCGCGGACTCCGGGTTTCGTCTGCGGTTGGGCCGATAGTTATGCACATTGTATCATTGGGACTGCCTGGTGGTTTGTGGAATACCTTCTCTGTATATTTTCTTTTAATGCATTTTATCTTCTCTCAGTCATTATTGTAAATACTTGCATTCTATTATCACTGTTACTTTTTCGCTATTTCTCCTATACAGGTTTCAACCGGGCGCAGCTCTTATTTTTCTTTTTATTTACTAACACCTTTATCTGTATATATTTTTCTCTATAGATTTCAGAAGAATTATTCTACGGGCTGCAAGATTTATTATTCTTTTGTATTATGTTAATACTGCTTTCTAACCCAGTATGCATGAACATTGGAGGGTCTAGAGTCGTTCAAATAAATGTAGTTTCATTAAATAAAATAGATTCTTGACGTGTGCGGTGAACGAGGAAACCATATGTTTCATTATAACGCCGTTGGGAAAGTGGTGGGGTCCCCTCCAATGAGTAAAAACTTGTCAACATTCCAAATACTTAATGTATAAGCATGCAGGCATTCATCATCATCATCTTCATCATCATCTTCTTCCTATTGTCCTATTCGGGTCGGGGACCCACTGCATCGACAAGGCTCCTCCATACGTCCCTGTCTTGTACTGATTGTTCGGTCTCCGTCCATGGTAGACCCATCCTCTCCTCGGTTCACGGTGAGTTCATCGAAAATCAATTCGTCGCAAGCAAATTCTTAGGTTAGGTCAGGTTAGGATAGGTTAGGTTAGTCTCCTTGTCCAAAGTTTTATTATCAATTTTTTTTAGACATAAATTTATTGTCAACTTGTATTGACCAATGCTTTTTTAACTTCCCGGTCCGCTTGGCATTTCACTCAAATAACTACAAAATATTTTTTTCGATGCACTCGTTTTCGATGAACTCGGTTTGGATGAACTAGGTTTGGATGAACTCGTTTTCGATGAATTGATTTTCGATGAACTCGTCGGTTACCCTCTCCTCACACAGTTTCTGGAGTTGCCTCGCCCAACTGTGTCTGGGGCGGCCACTGGACGTCTCTACCCTCTGGAATCGCATTCAGTATCTTCCTCGGAATTTGGTCATCAGACATTCTTAGTACATGCCCAAGCCACCTCAGTTGCGATTTTTCTATGAAGAGTAGCAGTGGTTCAATGTTTAGATCATCTCGGATCGTCGAGTTTGCATGCAGGCATTCAAAAGTGTTAATAATTAAAAATTTAAATTATACGAAAACGATATTCTCGTTATCAGAATAAGTCGTATATTAAAGTTGAATATAACATAACATTTAAAGAGGGGTGTGAGAGCGGAATAGGAAAGGGGCAAGATCAAATTTTGATTTGAGCTGGCAATTTTTAGTTACAAATCAAAATACTTACGAACACTTATATTAATATTTTTAATGTATATATACGGGCTGATAACCTTTTAAAAAAAATAAATAAATGCACTTCTCATTTTCTTTGTAAGACGCAACTTTTGAGACCCCGGGCGTTTTTTAATTCAAAAGTTGAAATAATTGACACACCCTAGTGTGGGGGCGGGTGCGGGAAGGGCATGCTCAAATTTTGATTTGGGAGGCGATTCAGGGGACCGCCTCCCTGGCAATTTTTAGTTACATATCAAAGTATTTACGAACACATGATCGATAATTTTTAAAATTACAAAAATTTGTCGAAAGATAGCGCAAACTACCCACTAGGGGATATAAAAAAATCTGATGATGATTTCCGATTAAAGGTATACCATTATTTATTTTCTATAAATAAACGAATCGCAATAAAATAATTGATTGAAGAACTCCAACAACGCACTTTTTAAGATGTCTTGAAAAATCTATCGACAGTAAAGAAATGTGAAATTCCATAGATAAAGATAGACGGGTGATATCGGCGGTAAAAGCGTCGCAGAATAACCGCTGATAGCTTACCCTGACAGACGAGAACAGTACCGTTACCACAGGAGTGTTTTGACTTATTTATTACCTACCTACTGTATTTTTTTTTGGTAGAAAAATGTTTTCGGCTATACGAAAAATTAATAATAATTAATAAAAAATAAAAAAATTAATGTTAGCTGCAGATTGCGTCCACTGGGTTGGCCTGTTACGTGAGTCTCGCTACACCCCCGTTAATGTAATCGCTTGAAATACGCTTTAATCTAGAGAACTTCGTTAAAGAAATACCCCTTCCCTGTCTTACCTTTTTTACCGTGCAAACAGGCGTCAACATCGGCAGCACACTTGTTAGGGAAGGTCTTCCAGACCCCGTTTCCCGTATAGGCGCAAACTGGGAAGAATTCGAGGGTACAAGTACTTGGACATTCGATATATGGTACAGCCTCACCCGAGGTCACCAGGTACACCAGAGTCACCAGCATGCCAACTGTACAAAGGTTTCACATTACTTAAAACGAAATAAAAAAGATTTCTATACCTATTGCATTAGTGCGGTCCATACGGCCTACTTCAGATAATATTACAATAAAACATCATCATCATAACTCTTGAATCTACAACCACTGGTGGGTGTTGGCCTCTTTATGAGTCTTTCTCCACTCATCTCGGTTTTGTGCCAGCTATCTCAAGTTTAGAAGATGTCTTTGAGGACGTTGTCACTCCATCTTAATCTTGGTCTTCCTAGGCTCCTTCGCCCTATATGTCTTGAGTTCAGCACGGACTTTGGTGCTTGATGTTCGGTCACTCTATCCACATTACCCAGCAATTTAAAATAGTTGTATGAACAACATCATGTAATCTCTGTAAAACGTAGGAAATGCCAGTCACTGGTCAAAGTTAGAATAAGTCGGACATTGACCAGGCCTAAAAGTACCCTCTGCAGGCTTAGTAATTTAAAATTCTTTTTTATTTTATTTATTTATTTTTAATGAAACTTTACAATAATATAAACATATAGGCTATAGCTCAGAGCTCTGGCATTAAGAAAATTTGTATGAAAAAATTGCAATAGGTTACGATTAGTAAGATATCTATAATTCTTTAATCGATTCAAATTATTAGGGAAGTAGGAGCTTCAAATATATTCGCTAATTTAAATATATTCTAAAATAGAATATTTATTTAAGAATCTTTGTTTTGCAAAATGTCATTCTCAAATTTTGACGTTTTCTATCACACAACAATTATTGATTTAATTGGATAGACAGGTATCGCATTTTTGAAGTATAAAACTGCCGTACTGGATTTTTTGGTAGAATATAAAAAGAAGAATAATAATTCGTACTTAATAACAATCTCTAAAAATGAATCCCCGAAATGTATGTATGCGCATAAACCCGAACGACTGAACCAAATTGGATAATTCTTTTTTTTTGTTCGTTTTTTTGTTTAAAACTACCGTTGAGTTCTAATTTGTAGAAGAAATTATAATAGGTGGCATGCGAGCAGTTTGAAAACTGAATGTGTGAAATGCGAGAGGTTAGTGGGAGTGGGGAGGGGGGAGGGGGTGTTGGGAGGGTGTTGGTGGAGGGGGGAAGGGGAGGGAGATGGGAAAGGGAATGTGGAGGGGTAGGGGTGAGGGGAGTGATGGGTGGAGGGAGAGGGGGAGGGAGAGGGGGAGGGAGAGGGGGAGGGAGAGGGGGAGGGAGAGGGGGAGGGAGTTGATGGGGGGAGTGGAGAGGAGAGAGGGAAGGTGGAGGAGGCGGAGTGGGGTGGAAGAAGGGGGAGGGAAGGAAGGTAAGGGGGAGGGGTGGAGGAAAGTGGGGGGATGTGGATGTGGGTATGGGGTGGGGGAGGCGTGAGGAAGGGGTGGGTGGAGGAGGGGGAGGGAGAGGGGGTGGATGGATGAGTGGTGTGGGAAAGGGAAGGTGGAGGGGGGCGAGTGGGGGAAGGGGTGGGTGGAGGGGAAGGGGGGAGGGGGGTTGATGGGTGGAGTGGGGGGAGGGCTGGGTGGAGGGGGAGGGGGATTGATGGGGAGAGGGAAGGCGGGGGAGGCTGAGTGGAAATCCCCTAATACCATGCGAGCGAAGCCGCGGGAAACAGCTAGTATATAATAAAGCATGACGACGTCTAAAGTGGCATTCAAAAAACACCATGATATTTTTCATAATTTTTCAGTTATTTTTAAGGATTATTGTGAAATATCTCTATCTCTACATATTATAAAGTAAAGTCCCCCGCGCCGTCTGTCTGTCTGTCTGTTTGTTTGTCTGTCTGTCTGTCTGTCCGCGATAAACTCGAAAACAACTGTACGGATTTTCATGCGGTTTTCACCAATAGATAGAGTGTTTCGTGAGGAAGGTTTAGGTATGTAATTTGTCAAGGATTTGTGTAAATTGGTTGAAACATAATGATAATTGTTAGAAGTGTCGAAAAAAGTCAAGCATCCTGGTAGGTTTCATCGAAAACGCTGCCTAATCCTTTTGGGATATAACAAAACAATATATGGAGGGTTATTTCTCTTTTATAGATCTACAAAAAAGTTCGCGAAGGCATATATCTATCTTTTACGCATAGCTTACTATATCCGTATATCTTCTTATCTTATTATTCTTATCAATTGCTGTTCGTTTGTCTCGCTAAAACTCGAGAACGGCTGGGCCAATTTAGATTAGTTTGGTTTTGGAATGTTTGTCGTGGTCCAGGGAAGGTTGAGATAAAAGGATAATAATAGGTTGTGAGAAAATATGGACAAATTGTGGGGAAGATAGTAAAAACAACAATGTCATTTTCTCATATAAACAGTTCTGCTTATCTACCTACTTTTCAGAAGCACATCGTAATTTAGAATTGGAATGCAAAAAAAAAAGAATTCTGATTGTCATATTTCAGTTTTCTGTCAAACGTTACCTGTCATTCTGTTACCACTTAAAATCTTCATCATCAGTTTGTCAGAGCGTGAGAACTTTATTTACTGTTTTAATATGCCAAGGAAAAGACGAGCTGACATATAGCATTCCACTACGATCCGGAAGTAGATTATTGTGCCGACAATTCCGTGATAATCGGGGAAATGACAATCATTTGTCAATGTTGTAAAGCGTTAAAATACAACGGCGAATCACCTGGATTATGTTGTGCTGGTGGAAAAGTAAAATTGCCACAATTGGTCCCACCACCAGATCCATTACGCTCATTAGTTAACGGATTTTCATGCGGTTTTTACGAATAGATAGAGTGTTTTGTGAGGAAGGTTTAAGTATGTTATTTTGTCAAGTATTTGTGTAAATTGGTTGAAACATAACGATAATTGTTAGAAGTGTCGGAAAAAGTCAAGCCCACTGGTAGCTTTCATCGAAAACGCTACCTAATCCATTTGAGATATAACAAAATAATGCATGGTGGGTGGGTGGCAACAATGCAAAACAATGCATGCAACATACATTGCATCTATGGATAACCACTAAGGAACAACACCTAACTCTGACAGCTCCAATTTTAATTGCAAAATAAGTGACAATTAAGAAAAAAACACTACAAAAACACAAAAAAAAAAACAAAAAACCAGTGATTCGTTAAATACAGTGAGTTTATTTGTTAGTGGCAGTGCTAAATATCTAGAAATCTCGTCTAAAAAAAAAAAAATCGAAACAAGATATTATAAACCACAGACAATTTATGTAATATACAAAAAAAAAAAGTGTCATTTCTGCCATAGACAATACATTATATGGGGCATTTGTGAACAAACAAACATTGCATTGCCTAGGGGCCCAATATTTAAAAGTAATTAACCTCAAGGACCAAAAAAACAAAAAATTCCCCCTAAAAATGATATGGACCAAAAATTTGAAAACTTCAAAGAACAACTACTACAAACAATGAGTGATAGAATCGACCTTCAACTAAGAAATTTTATAAAGACAGACGTAAATAAATTGTTTTTGGATATTAAAAACGAAATACAAGACTTAGTTAAGAGTGTAGAATTCTGCACAAACAAAATTGATGATTTTGAGAAAGAAATAAAAAGAACAAATGAGCACCAAAAAAAAAAATGAAGCGAAAATCGAGGAATTGCAAAGAGAGGTAAAAAATCTCAAATTAACTGTAAACCACATCCAACAGAGCGCGCTTGAAAATTCTATCGAAATACAAGGAATCGAAGTACAGAAAAATGATAATGTACGAAAACCCATTGAACTACTGATGTCGGCCCTTGACTGCAGCGACCTATTAAAAAATAATTCTTTGGTAAACTATTATAACAATCCGGCCAAGCGGACTATTTCCATCCAATTCAATTCAAAAGAGACAAAGGATAAGGTAATTAAACAAAAAAAAAATTAAAGGAATACTTACCCCTCAAGAAATGAAGTACTCGGAGTCAACACAGAAAATCTTTATCAATGAAAAATTAACGCCAGCAAATAAACATCTCTTATGGTTAGCCAAGTCAACAAAAGCATTTGGATACAAATATGTTTGGACGAAGGACGGACAAATCTTACTTAGAAAGGGCGACGACTCGCCTATAATACGCATAAAAGATGCAAACGACATACCATTGCATTAATCACATACTGGAACAAGAAAAAGGAAGAAATTTTATAATCTGTGAAAATGGATCTCACTGATGATACAAAGGTATGTGAAGACACTACAGAACTAAATAACTACATAAATGAAGGCAATACTGACTTCAACATAATAAATTTAAACATCCGCAGTATTCATAAACATTTTGAAAAATTTTGTATTTTCGTCAACTCTCTAGGATTTAAACCAAATGTTATTATACTTCTCTCTCTCTGGTTTCAATCCTGGGATTGGTTTGCAGCAATTTCCTTTAGTTTCCTCTTCCATTCTTCCCTGTCTTGTGCGGCTCTTTTGAGGTCTGCATGTGATAAGCAGCGCACGTCCACCAGCAGGTCCTCCAGGTACTCTCGGCGTGGGCGTCCCCTAGAGTTTGTCCCCTCGGTCATACCCTCCATTATGGAATGCAAGAGGCCTTCTTGTCGTATTACATGGCCGATCCATCTTGCACGCCTTTCGGACAAGGTCCTGAGCAGGTGCCTTCCTCCTTCGATTCTTTGGAGAACCTCCTCATTTGTAATGTGGTCTCTCCAGGAAATTCCTAATAGTCTTCTATAGGACCACATCTCAAAAGCCTCTAGTCTCCGTTTATCTCTTTTGGATAGGCACCATATTTCGCAGCCGTACATCAAGATACTCCATACATAGGTCTTGATGAGGAGTATTCTCAGCTTTAGGTCTATATTATTTGATTCAATTATTTTCGACCTTTTATTGAAAGCAAGCCTAGCCTGGTGTATACGGCTGTCGACATCGCTCTTAGACCGACCGTCCCATGTTACTTATACTTACGGAAACGCAAATGCGTGAACTAATCCCTTACTCCATCTCTGACTATAAGACTTTGTCACTTCCTTCAAAACATACTTCGCATGACGGTCTAACGATTTTCTATAGCGCACATAAAATAACTGATGTAATAATAAACATCCCAAAATTTAAGTTTTCTAATGCCATACATTTATGATTCAAGCTAAACAATCAAAAATACTCTATAATTGCTGTTTATCGCTCCCCTTCTTTAGATTCTAAATCTTTTATCACAGAATTAAAATATTTCATAAACGAAAATAATTGCAACCAATCAGATTACTCATTTATCGTAGGGGATATAAATATTAACATAGAACATTCTATCCTGAGCCCAATTGCAAATGAATATCTAAATGTTATATACAGCGAAGGATATATATCTTATATAAATAGCCCTACCAGATACGGTTTTTGTCTTGATCACATATTTCTTAAAACCAATAAAAATTGTATACCCAAATCAGTTGTCCTAAAAATTGATATAACCGATCATTTCCCAACTTTTTTCGGTCACAGTACCTTAAAGTATCATCATACAACTAAAGCCCAACAAGTGGTAAAAAAAAAAAAATTAACTATCAAACCCTAAACAGTTTTTTAAAAAAAGAAACTTGGAACTCAGTTTTAACCAATGATGACCCAAATCAATCACTATACACCTTCTATTCAATATTAAATGATAATATCAAGAATAGCCTTGAACCAACACCAATACCTAGAAGCAAACATAAAAAAATTAAACCATGGATCACGCGTGGTTTGATAATTGCAAGCCAACACAGGAACAAACTGTACAAAATTTACAAAAATCATGAGAATTATTGTATGGCTAAAAACATTCCACCCAATGAAAATTTACGACAGCAATACATCATTTATAGAAATTTTTTCAATATTCTTATAAAAAAATGTGAACAAGAGTATTATACTAAACAATTACAAACAGCCGATAATGATTCTAAAAAAACCTGGCAAGTCATAAATGAAATAACTAATAGAAAACATAAAGCAAAAACATTCCCTGAAAAAATTGTTACAGATGATAAAATAGTCATAACGGATATAAGAAATATTGCAAATAAATTCAATGATTTTTTTATAAATGTTGCTTCAGATATAATAAATAACAATCCCTCATTTCAAAACCATATACATCAATGCACTCAAATGGACGAACACTCTGAAAATAGTCCTAATTTAACCCAATTTAAACGTATTACCGAATCTGAAATAATAAAACACATTGACAATCTTAACACAAATACAGCCAATGGACCAGATGAATTAAGCGCCATCGCTATCAAATCTATTAACACATTTCGAAGCCCTTGCAACACATTTTTAATTCCTGTTTTGAAAAAAACGTTTTCCCAGACGCATTTAACCTGTCAAGGGCCAGGGTTTTTTACCTTACCTTTTTTAAATTACCTTAAGAACAAGAATGGAGGAAGCTATTTTAAGCTTTATTTTATGTTATATATTAATGGAATAAAATTTAAAATCGCATCCAAATTATTTGAATTAATATTCTTTTTTGAAATTCCAGTCTCGCGCGCGGGCGCGTTCCTGGCCTTTGAAAGGTTAAACTCTCCAATATTGTACCAATACATAAATCTGGATCAATCTCTAAACTTGACAATTACAGACCAATATCGCTAATATCCCAACTAGCGAAGATATTAGAAAAAAATATTAATATACAAGTACTAGAGTTTCTAGAATCAAATGCACTTTTATCCACAAATCAATATGGTTTCAGAAAAGGTCTTAGTACAGATGACGCTTTATTTAATCTAACAAAAAATATATACACCAATCTTGACTTAAATATGAAAAGCTTAACAATCTTTTTAGACCTAAAAAAAGCGTTTGATACCGTTAATCACTGATTAGAAAACTAAATAACATTGGAATTAAAAATAATTGTCTGTCGCTATTAACAAATTATTTACTTGATCGCAGACAATGTACAAAAATTGGTGATAATATTAGTAAACCAGAATATGTGAGACATGGGGTTCCACAAGGTACAGTTATCGGTCCATTATTGTTCCTAATTTATATCAATGACCTATGTAATATCAGTATTCTGGGAAAACTATTCTCTTATGCCGATGATTCTGCTATCACAGTCCATGGTAAATCATGGAAAGAAGTCTCTGAAAACGCAAATAAGTGCACATCCATTGTCAAAGAATGGCTAAACCAAAACCTCCTAACTCTGAACTGTGAAAAAACTATGTATATTCCATTCTACAATACTAAAAGGGCGGCACCCTTAACTCACCTAAATATAAGGTTTCACAACAATTCTTGCAACCCTGTTTTGTGTTCTAACTGTATAGAAATGAATTCGGGGAACACAGTTAAATACCTAGGAATTATTATAGACAGCCAACTAAAATGGACAAATCACGTAGAAAACCTTGTAAATAAACTTAGGTATTTGACTTACATTTTTAAACGATTAAATAACATAGTTGATATTAAAAGAATGAAACTGGTGTATCATGCATTGGTGCAATCATCAATATCTTATGGAATAATTGGATGGGGGGGTATTTATGATACCCATATTAAGCAACTAGAAATTACTCAAAAATTATTAATAAAAATAATGTTGCATAAAGATGTTACCTACCCCTCCTTGCAATTATTCCAAGAAGCTGAACTCTTAGATATAAGAAAAATCTACTGCAATGTCTGAAATATATATTTTCACGAAATGTATATTTTACAAAAAACGAAAAACGCTCCAGCAGTAGAGTAAATAATGCATTTGAGGTTCCCCTATGCAAAACTAGGCTTGCGCAAAGACATGCTTTTTTCATTGCACCAAAAATCTATAATGCACTGTATCAGACTATAGAAATTAAATCTAAAAACATATCCTCTTACAGCATATACAAAAAAATTAATAAAGACTTGGGTAACTACAAATGACACAAATACCTACCTGCTATAACATCTTACCTGTTATAACTTTACAAATCCCTAATTTTTATTTAACCTTTTTTGTTATTCATATATATTTTTTTTTCTTAACTTTAGTTTTTTAAATACGGAATTATTTGTTCTATAAATATGTTAAAACATAAATATGTTTCAATTTACTAATTTAAAGTTTATATGCTATGTTGTATCTTAACTGCATTAAAAAAAAAACTTAAGTAAACCCACGAACTGGCGATGCCTATGTGGGATTTTTTTTGTTACCATACATAATATATATAAAAAAAAAACAATGCAATAATTCCTCTTTTATAGATCTACAAAAAAGTCCGCGATGGCATACATCAATCTTTTACGGATACTATACACATTTTTCTAAAAAAATGGTCACGTACAATGGGATAATTGGAAAGTTATTTAGACGGATACAGGATTAATCCTTATTAACTTAAATACGTTAGTTTCCCTAAGTATTTCATTCACATTATTATAATTTTTCACACCATCTCTACGCATTATAAATTAAAGTCCTCCGCGGTATCTGTCTATCTCTTCGCGATAAACTCAACGGCGGTGGTTACAAAGGTTGGATTTTACAAAGTGTTTTATTAGCCACAGCAACGCGTGGCCGGGTCAGCTAGTATTGTATAAAAGTTGCATGCAATTGGAATTTATTACCCGCTTAGCTACTGAAAGTAGCTTTTCAGCAGGAGATTAGTTTCACAGATTAGTTACAACCATAAATTAATAATCGTAAACGCATTAGCGAAGCAACAACATACATAAATACACATATACGATAGTAGATATATGTTAGTGGTTTCAAAACTAGAAAATTAATCAAAAACTAAAAACTTTTTCTTGACTAAATTATTATTGTAACTAGCTGGTCCCGGTATGCGTTGCTATGCTATTTAATAAAGAAATTGTTTCTCCCTGAGTGTCCTTTCCCATTCGTCCCGTTCCCCTTCCGCCTTCCCTTCTTCTCCTGCGTCCTCTTCCCCTCTCGCGTTCCCACTCCGTCATCTCCACCTTCCCTCTCCCCACTCCACTCCCCCCCCCCGTCCCGCGAACCCCCCAAATTATTATTATTGACTGTTGATAACATTAATGGTCTTTAGCTGCGTTTTGGGAGATTTTGTGTTAATAATACTGCTATTGCACGTTTTAAAATTATTTAAATGTAAAGTAGTAGCTATTCTCTTAGAACCTTTCAAAGGGTTTTAACACTGATACAGATTTCCATGAAAAACAAACCAAGAATTTCTTACCTGCTGCGAAGTCCACGATGATCTTCATTTTTGTAGGTTTACAACAGAATTTTCTTTTCTGATGAATCTGTTGACAAAGGGCAGTCTTATATACTCTTGCATCAGATTAAAATTATTACTTGTTGATCACAACAGTGAAAATTTTAATTAAAAACTTTATCTTTTTATATTTCAATCGAACGAAATTGCTTTGAAGATCTTGAATATTTTTAAAATAGCCGTGACAGACGATTCACGGTTGGATGGATTTGCAAGTCGAGTGAGAAATACGTATTATATATTTTTTATTGATTATTACATTTTCCCCTTACATAATTCTTGGTTTTTCTAATCTAGTTTAGAAACATAAATATACAGTAGCGAGCACAATAATGCGTTCACTCCATTTAATTAAAAATAGATAGACTTGCTCTAAAATGAAATCCGGGTATCATTTCAACTTCCTGGAGCAAAACCTAAGAAGAACATATATAAGCACTTGTCAGCAGCATCCTAGAATACAGCTCCATTATTTGGCCCCCCTCTGAACAAAACCATATCCTAGAAATAGAAAGAGTACGAAAAAGGTTTATGCGTTACCTGTATATGAGGGAATATACATATTACCCATTTCTGTATCCATCGTTGTTCTTAACAGGAATGCTCGATCTTAATACCTTAGAAGCCCGCCGAAAAATATTTTTGGGGAAACATTTTTTTAAACTGATCTCCAGTACTGTACTGAATCCACCTATGTTGAAGGAGATTAATCTATATGTCCCTAACGCGTATACTTGTGGGAGATCCAACGGACTTTTTAGGCTCCGAAAGCGAGAACTTCTTCCTTTCAGATTCAACTGCTTAACGATTCTGCATTGGGCATTGACATCTTCAATTTACCTAAAGAGCGTTCAGTAACTATATTTTGACATACGTCACAACATAATGAAACTGCCCCCATGGCCTTTTTTTTATTCTTTTAATTTTGGAATCTTCTCCGTAATAATTTGGTGTATAAATGTTTTATGGAGAACCTGAAAAAATACGTAAATAAATAATAAATAAACCACGTGGCAATCATTTTGGAACCAGGGGTGTTCCAGCATGTCTTGAATAAGCGATGACATCATTCCGTACGTTGATCGCCGGCGAGCCAACTTCGAGAACTTTACAGCGCCATCCATTGTGGGACTTTGGTCAAACGAGCCCACGAATACTATCACATTGGGTTGCATATCGTGCGGTTGGTTACCGTCATTAAAACGCGCTAACAGAAAAAAACACTAAGCGAGCCTACTGTGGAAAAGCACTAAGTCAAAAAGTTTTGAGATAATTGAATTTGAAAGTTTGAGCAGCGTTAACTTTTTTTAAATGTATTGAAGTCATTGTAGGAACGAATAGAGTAGAATAGATTATTTTAGTCTACTTATGCTTGTATTTTTTATTTAAAAATAACAGAAAAATTCATACTTCTTTTTAAAAAAATAGAAGAGTATTGCTTTTTCGCTGATACAATATTGCAAGCACCGAAGTAAAAATAGTACGATGGTGTAAAATTTTTATTTTAATAATATATATTTTTTTACACAATATATGCAATACAAATAAACGGATGAAGATCATATTAAGTATGTATGTATGCTTTGTACACTTAATATGATCTTCATTCGCTACATTAAAATAATCATCATTTATTTCGCCGTCGTCCAAAGAAGGAATGGAAGCGTACCATCTTCGAAGCTCATGCGGTATAATTTTTTGATCACATTAAGCCGTCAATTCTTTTTTATTGGAATGCGCTACATTTGGTTGCATAATTTTGATATCACACATTTCTGATCAACGACTTCTTGTTGCCTACCCCTACGTATATTACGGACATCAATAATGAGAAATTTGTGGTAGCTACTGGTACCTACTGGTAGCTACCTCCTTAATAGACGGGCGCTGGGAGCGCACGTCTATGGTTTGAATTTAGAGTGTTGTTTGCGGTAGGACTGCTGAAAGAAGCATCATACAGGGTTCTTTTATTTCAACAAGATTCCGGATAATTTTATTGTAAGAAAAGTGTTATTAAATATATATTATATCAATATATTACAGTGGCGACGAGGATTAAAAAGAATTTACGCGACAAGAAGACAATTCACAATGTTTTTTTAAAGAAATTCGGAGAGAATTTTGGTGATAATGGCGGTACTGTGAAATATGTACGGACGGGGAGTCTTGCGATGTTAAACAGTCATCAGTCAACATAAACCGGATGGTGGGTGTCTTTGAGAGCGAGATAAAGAAGTTTTTCAGCGGGGAGCTGAAAAGAGAAACTGGAAGAGCTGTGACGAACGGAAACTGTTATATCGGCGGGGAGCCGAACGAGCCGAGTTTCATAAAGAAAATCTGCAGCGGGGAGTACCAGAGGGTCAAGAATCAGGCGGAGTATCGAGGAGCAGCAGGGAGCTGATCCTGACCAGAAGCAACCGGAGCAACAAGGAGCGGTAGGGAGCTGTTCCTGGTAACTGCTGGGAGCTGAGAAGGTGCCAGGGGCCATCAAGGGAGCAGGGAGCTGATCTCGGTAGCCGGGGCTGGATGATTAATTTCGAGCTGATGGAGGGATGATCATCAGCAACATATTTAAGTTAAGACTTACATATTGAATTAGAGCAAATTTGGAATTGTTGTAATTTTTTTTTGTGTGCAAATCATGGCTCAAGTAAAGCCGTTAGCAACTTTCAGTCATAAGACGGATTGTTTTGGGGTTTTTCGAGCAAGATTGGAGAATTACTTTATCTTATATGATGAAAAGATTACTGCCGAAAAGAAACGAGCTATATTCTTAAACGCTTTGGAAGAGGAAACTTTTAAATTATTAATAGAATTGGTAACGCCTAAAAATATTAATGATGTGACGGTAGAAATTTTATCCGAATTTTTAGGTAATTATTGTGAAAACGTTACTTCCTTGTACGAAGAAAGATCAAGTTTTTATAATGTTATCAATGAACCTGGTGAAAGCGTAAAAGAATTTGCTGCAAGATTGAAAAGTTTGTCGATTAATTGTAAGTTTGGGGTAAGGTTTGAAGAAACCTTGAAAGATTTATTGATTTGCAAAATTAAAAATCCCAGAATTAGGGAACGTTTATTCGTGGAAGGCGAAAAAAATACGTTTGAAAAGTTAGTTACTATTGCATCGTGTTTAGAATCATCAGAATTTAATATAAAATCAGAAGAAAGGGTGTTTTACCAATTATCTAGTTCGCGTTCTAGATCAAAAAGTCAACAGAGAAGGGATTCTGTCAATTCATATCATAATAGAAGTACATCGCGCGATAGCAAAAATAAGCCAAAATTGAAGCAACCAGTTTCGGAACAGAAAAGGTGTTTTAATTGTAATAAGTTAGGACATATGAAATCGGATTGTAAGGTGGCGGCTAACAATAATTATTTGAAATGTTTTAAGTGTGGACAAAAAGGGCACATAGCAAAATTCTGTAGAAATAATTCTTCTATAAAAAAGAAAAAAATTGTATCTAGTATTAATGAGAGGGTTGAACCATATATAATTATGTTGAAATTAAATGATATTTCATTCGAAGCTATGATAGATTCAGGGGCGGGGATTAGCGCTCTACCAGAACGTTTGTATAAATTGTATTTTAAACATGTTAATTTAATGGAATGTAATTTGCACCTAGCAAGTTACGATAATAATCCACTAAAGTCAAGCGGCAAAGTGAATTTGCAGGTTACTTGCAACAATATAAGTAAATGTTTCGAATTTGTTGTTATTGAAAACGGTTCTGATTTAATTATTGGTAGAGATTTTATGGAATTATTTGGTATTATTATTAGTTGTGCTAATAATTTTCAGGATGAAAATAATTTTTGTTCTATCGGTGAACACAGTTTAGATCGTAAATACGCAGAGTAAATACGCTGAAATCACAATTTGGAGATGTGTTGACAAATAATTTAGGAAAATTTAATAAATACAGTGTGGATTTAGAATTAATAGATGGATTCCAGTCAAAATGGTGTAACGCTAGACAGATACCTTTGGCAATTAAGGATAAAGTGGGGCAAGAAATAAATAAACTTGTATTAGACGGTATTTTGCAAGCAGTCGAAACTAGTAGGTATGCATCGCCTATTGTACCCATAATTAAGAAAGACGGGTCAGTGCGTATATGTGGAGATTATAAAATAACAGTAAATCCCGGATTAGTAATAAATAAATTTCCTGTACCCGTTATTACGGATTTATTAACGCAAATTAGTGGAGCGGTAATGTTTTCAAAGTTAGACTTGAAAATGGCATATTCACAATTGGAACCAAGTGAAGAGAGTCGTGATTTGACAACAATAGCTACTCACATAGGCTTATTTAGATATACTCGACTGGTATATGGACTGAATGCAGCACCAGGCATATTTATGCGTGTTATGTTTAATTCATTCCAGGGTTTAAAAGGAACGATTATTTTTTATGATGATATTTTGGTTACAGGAAAATCAATAGCAGAACATAATAAAAATTTAGTTGCAGTTTTGAATAGATTAAAACTTTGTGGACTCACGGTAAATGAAGAAAAATGTGAATTTAAACCGGCGAGCGTAAAGGTTATTTTGTTGTTCGATAGTTACGTGACCCTACTGCAAATGGGAAGGTAAGGAAACCACAAGAAACGAGGATTTAGTCAACCACTGCTCAGCGAGGTAGTTAGAAGTCGTCAAAGTCCTCGGCGGGTTAGTTTTATCCACCTTTGAGCTCGGTGTTACTATTTTAAGATTAGTTGTAGAAGAAAATAACTATTATAATTTGTATATACAAATTTATTTTTTGAGGAACGCTAAGATAAAGACCATAAATTGACTAATTCCGGAATATATAAACTCAAATTGGAAAAACAACTCGTAATTTTGAAATCAGAATCAAAGATCATTAAAGGTGTCTTAATAATAATAATTTTTCTGAATTCGCTAACCATATCATTGAAAATAACCATAGTTTTGAAAAAAATACAGGGATAAATATTCTTCATATTAATCATAAAGGAAAACGCTTAGATAACTTAGAAGCCTTGGAAATTAAAAAAAAAATCCCTTAAAAATAATTAATCTATTATCAACAAACAAAAAATATTACCTTACAGCCCAATCATGGATATGTTCCCCACCCACACTTCATTAATCCCTAGCAACGCCTCCACCCCTACCATAATCCTTAGTAATAATACATTGTTCCCATCCACTATTTTGTAACTGTCAAATCAGTATACGTTTCCTCTGAGGAAGGAACGGTCGTTCCGAAACCCGTTGGCTTTAAACAAATATGCAAACAAAGTAACATTGTTTAATTTATCTATAACTAGCAGACCCGGCCACACGTTGCTGTGGCTAACGAAACACAACGCCGATACCCAACATTTATAAAATCCACACCATCCGCTTGCCAGCTGCCCGATGCCTGAATTGAATATTTAAATTTCTCAACTTTATTATACATATAAACTTTCCTCTTGAATCACTCTATCTTTTGGTAAAAACCGTATGAAAATCCGTTGCGTAGTTTAAAAGATCTATGCGCACATACATTTTAAGCGACTTCATTTTATACTATGTAATGATGAATAACCACAAAGTTATAGCTACATTCAAAAGTATTATAATTTGTTTAAAATAAAACAATAACTTTGTAAACACCACTTTTATTTTTATACTTTATGCCGACCGGGTTTCGCTACAACCGTAGCTTCATCAGGACAGTATAATACTATACTCAGTAGAGTTTACAAAGTTATTGTTTTATTTTAAATTAATAATGTCACATCACAAAGTATCCGCTTCATATGAATAAATATTATAATTTGTGTTTGTTATGAATAAAACTTTAGAAGATATTAACTTTTTTGGTGAATTTATTTATTTTTATATAAAAATGGACAACTAAGTACCATAAGTTGAATTCAAGAAAAATGTCGGTTCGAATAAAAGTCGTTTACTAATTATACTACTTTTATTCCTAGTAATCAAATGCATTGAAAAAAAATTTAATGAATTAACCAATCAACTTATGAAATCTTTTAATGAACAAATAAAAGAACTTAAGAAGTCTGTCGAATTTTGCTGTGAGAAATTAGACGAATATGAAGAAAAAAACAAAAATAAAGAAAGACTCATTAAACAACTTCAAGCAGAAAATAAAGAAATAAAACTACACATTAATAAAATGGAGCAAAATGAAAAACAAAACAATACTGAAATACAGGGTGTTCCTTTTAAGGAAAATGAAAATATCACAAATGTATTTAATAATATAATAGACATACTCAAATGTGATAAAGAAATAATTAACGTGACAAATATTTTCAGAAGCAAAAATAAAAACCCGATGAACAAAAATACTGCCATTGTTGTATCTCTACAAAACAAAGAAAGTAAAGAAGTAATTATAGCGCATAAAAAAATATGGTATTTTATACGCAAAAAACATAAATTTTGAAGAAAACAACACAATATATATTAACGAAAAACTGACCCAATTTAATAAACACCTACTATACCTAGCTAAATCGTCAAGACTTGGGTACAAATTTATATGGGCAAAAAATGGAAAAATATGGATGAGAAAAAATGAAACATCTCCAATCTTACTCATAAGAACGCCAGAAGACATCCCCTCCGAATAAAGGATAATAAAACCACATAGCAAACTACTGTCAACCTTTCAAAATGTCTGAAGAAAAATATATACACGAAAATTATAAATGTAAAAACCCATGTGAACTAAATCACCTATTTAAAAATGTTAATTTCTCGATCTTAAACACGAATATTAGGAGTATAAGGAAAAACTTCGATGAGCTCTGTGTACTTATTAATGACCTAGATTTTTCTCCAAGCATAATTGTTTTAACTGAAACTCAAATGAAACAAGTAATTCCATATAACTTACCAGAATATACAACAATTTCATCTGCCTGTAAGCATACTGGTCATGGTGGAGTTACTGTCTTCTGTCATAATTCTCTGAAAAATGTTGCCGCTGAATCTATTGAATTTAAAACAGCCAATGCAATAAAAGTAACTTTTTGTCAAAACAACTATAAATATCATATTCTTGCCATATATAGATCCCCTTCATTAAATGGTTTTTTATTTGTAAAAGAACTAAAATCTTTTGTTAGTAAACTTGATAGAAACAATTTCACTTTTTCCATTGTGACAGGAGACATTAATATAAATATTAATGATAATAATACAAATGCGAATTGTCAAAATGAGTATCTTGATTGTTTATCTAGCTCTGGACACATGTCATATATTAACACCAACAAGAGTAACCTTAAGCCACTCGGCATGTTTAGACCACATATTTGTCAAGTCGCACAAGGCGGTTAATATCATCTCTTCAATTCTTGAAACAAATATCACAGATCATTACCCGACCTTTTATGGACATCATTTCAAAAATACTCCTCTAAACCGAAATTCTGAAAATCTAGAAAAAGTAGACATTGATTATGAAACTCTAAACTCTTTACTTCGGTCAGAAAACTGGGAAAATGTGATATCAATAGAAAATCCACATCTTGCACTAGAGAATTTTTATAAAACTCTGAGAGATCATACTCTAAAAAATGAAAGTAAAATAGTTGTCACTAACAATAAATATAAAAAAATTAAGCCTTGGATAACAGTTGGATTAATTATATCAATTAAACAAAGAGATAAATTATATAGAGAAATGTTTAAATATCAAATAGATTGCCAAAAGAATAATCTCAGAACAATGCCTTATCTAAAAACAAAATATCTATTTTTGTTTTGAAAAGTTTTATTTTTCGATGTACATTTGTTACTTTTAATTTTAAATTTTTTTGCTACCGGTTTCGATACGTCCGTATCATTAACGAGCAAACTTAAAACTAACTTAAAAATTCTATACAAGTACACAATTAATTAGGCGGGGGTAGTGGGAGGAGGGAATTTGGTTGAGGAGGAGGACGGTGGGAGGAGTCAAAATTACGTGGAAACATCGTAAGCAGAGGTGATTTGCATGGTGCTATTATTTTATTAATTAAATTAATTTTAGTTTTAACTTTTTTATTGATTTCTAAAGTTTCTAACGCGCACAAATTAAAATATGAATTTATATTGCAATGTTAAAACTTGGTTGAGAGTTCCGTTACTTTGTCATGGATCCCATAATCAGAACCTAACCAAACTCTCATCAAACTACCCTTGAAGTACATCCTTTCCAATAAAAAAAGAATCATCGAAATCGGTTTGGCGTGATATTGAGTTATTCGTCCATTTGTCGCGCACATACTTGATGCAAATTTAAGACTTATATGATTTTTTCATGGATGCCATTGTCAAAACTGGACCAAATTAAAATGGAACCACACGAGAAGCACCAGCTTTCAAATAAAAAAAGAATCATCAATATCAGTTCACCCAGTCGAAAGTTCTGAGGTGACAAACATAAAAAAAAAAAAAATAAAAAAAAATACAGTTGAATTGAGAACCTCCTCCTTTTCGAAGTCGTTTAAAAAACGGGATATACACTTTAGAATGCAACGATTGTGACGCACAATATGTAGGAATGACTACTAGAAATTTTAAAACCAGAATTAGGGAACATGAACTTTGTTTACGTAATAATAACTACTCAGAGTTTGCTAATCATCTCATAGAGACAGGTCATAGCTTCAAAAAAGAAAAAACTAAGTTTAAACATTGCAACATTTGTAAATTCATATTTTAATTTGTGCGCGTTAGAAACTTTAGAAATCAATAAAAAAATTAAATCTTAAATTAATTTAATTAATAAAATAATAGCACCATGTAAATCACCTCTGCTTACGATGTTTCCATGTAATTTTGACTCCTCCCACCGTCCTCCTCCTCCACCAAATTCCCCCCTCCCACTACCCCCGCCTAATTAATTGTGTACTTGTATAGAATTTTTAAGTTAGTTTTAAGTTTGCTCGTTGATGATACGGACGTGTCGAAACCGGTAGCAAAAAATTTAAAATTAAAAGTAACAAATGTACATCGAAAAATAAAACTTTTCAAAACAAAAATATCTAGAAATTGTTACATAGTCAGTACCCAAGAAATACAAAAAAAAAAAAACAAAATATCTAATGTATCGTAACTTACTCAATAGGCTGATACGAAACTGCAAAAAGAAATACTATAGTATACAAATTGAAAATGCTAAAAATAATCCTAAAAAAACTTGGAATATTATAAATGAAATTGCCAACAAAAAAGTATGTCTTCAAATATTGTAAATGAGGTTATAATAAATAATGAAATAATAACTAACAAATCGACCATTGCAGAAAGCTTTAATAACTATTTTACAAATGTAGTAGACGTAGTACTTGAATCATCAGGCATTAACCCGTCTGCTTGGTTCAATATATTCGCACCTCACAATCTGGAAGCCTCAGTTTCGGGCGAAAATTCTGAAACCGTCACTATGGATCGAGATTGTGAAATATCTTTGCAAGATAGATTTCATATTTCAAAGACAATAAGAAGCATTATTTCGTTCTCTTTCTGGTTAAAAGAAAAAAATATGTATGTTTGCATGAGAGGAAGAGAGATATTATAGCTTTTAAGATGTAAGGTCGCTCGGGACGTTTTTGGTCTTATGAAAGTATAACGCGATTACGTGTTTTGGGATGTATTTTTTCCTAAACAAGCAGACGGGTTGTTAATGATGCTTATATGGAGACATATCCTCAATTAGAATCAAATAATGATTCAATTAACTCTATAGAATATTTTTCTCCTGTTACATTTAATGAAATTGAAAAATATATTGATAACCTAAAACCATCCAACTCTAAGGGAAATGATGGATTATCTAGTGATACGCTAAAAAAATTAAAAAAACATGTCCTAACTCCATTGCAACATATTTTTAATTTATGCTTCAAAAATGGTCATTTTCCAGAGCAATTTAAAATCTCCACTATAATACCTATTCATAAATCTGGAGATACGAATAAATTAGACAGTTACAGACCTATATCTCTTGTTTCAAATCTCTCGAAAATATTCGAAAAATGCATCAAGTTTAGAGTCATTGAACACTTAGAAAAATATAAAATTCTATCGAAAAACCAATACGGCTTTCGTAAAGACCTAAGCACCGAGGATGCGATATATGAATTGACAAAAAAGATATACTCATCTATCGATAAAAAAAGAAATGTCTTGCCATATTCCTAGATTTAAGAAAAGCTTTCGACACCGTAAATCATAATTTACTCGTTACAAAAATAAATAACTAGGCTTCAAAAAAGACACATTAAAACTAGTCTCTAACTATCTTACAGACAGAATACAAAAAACAAAAATTAGGAATAATTATAGTTCAGAGTCAAAGATAAAAAATGGAGTTCCACAGGGAACTGTGCTAGGCCCGATTTTATTCTTAATTTATATTAATGATTTATGTAATTTTGTAATCCCTGGTAAAATTGTTTCTTACGCAGACGACACGGCAATAATAGTGGATGGTAATCATTAGAAAGAAACTTTTTCGAAAGCAACTGATTGTATTTCACTGGTTTCAACATGGCTAAAATACAACAAACTCGTTTTAAACTATAGCAAAACCTATGAAATACTAACTTTATATTTTATATGTTTTTTAAGTCTAATTTATACTTTGGGTACTTAGAAATATAGTATTTTGTTTTAATATTACCCACACTCAGGCAATGCCTTAGTGGGTTTTCATTTCTTGTTCATACTATTTGTTATTATATATTATGTTATTATATGTATACTATTTGCTATTATACATTATATGTATAAAGAAATGAGACTAATAAAGTTTGAAAAAAAAAAAACTTAAAAAAGGTTCTAATAACAAGTGCCTACTTAGAAAACAGTTTTCATCGCTTTAGTTCTTATTTGTCCAATTGACCATTAGAAAATTTTACAAAATTTAAAATTAGGAGGAGAAGATTTTCTTTCAGTATTTCAATGAAACATTATGATAGGTGTTTAAGATAAAGCTATTTCCGTAAAGGTAAAGGTGTTATTAGTTTAAAAAATCCTTAGTTAAGTGATTATGTAAGTATCATTTATTTTATTATTTTTAAATTTAAAGTGTAGATTGAACAAAAACTAAAATGGTCTATTGGACGAATAAGAACTGAGGCGACGAACTGGTAAAATAAGTATACCATCGAATTAAAAATAGTAATAAGTCGAGAATACAAGAACGATCTAAGTAAGAATTTTGGGTGAAAATTATTTATTTGTATTTCTTGGGCATTAACTATGTAACAATTTCTAGACATTTTGTTTTTTAAAGAGTTTTATTAAATGTACATTTGTTACTTAAATTTAATTTTTCCGGAAAAATTCCGGGTTAAAACTAGCAGATAAAAACCCTTTGTCTTTTAATTTCGTTCATTTGAAATGGACTTCGTTCACTGGACGATTGAAAACCAATTTCTCCTAAGAAACTGATATTAACTAAAAAATTCACTGTTTCATAACGCCGATGGATTTCTTTCGTTTTGTGCTCCGATTGTCATACGAGATCGGCAGGAACCCAGACTTGGGAATTCCGCACAATAAGGGTACCTAACTACACGGTCAACAAGTGACAAGCGCTTTATCGTCAACAAGTCAGTCCGTTGCTAACCCCCTACCGTATAGTGACATTTCGCACCGAGCCGAAGTGTTATTCATCATATCGTCACATAAAGTATAAATCCTACCGTATTCTTTCGTATATTTTGTGTGAACTCGTGACTCAAACCTTACCGAAGTTCTAACAATCAAATAGAACAATATCGAGCGCTATGGACATCTGTGACTATCACCAAGCCAGAAGACAACTACCGTGAGTACCACTTAATTGTGTTATACCTTTCTTGTTTGGTGGTTGGGCATAACTCAACGAAATCCATTAGCGTCTTAGCAAGAGTAACTGCAAGGTTACCCTCATCCCCATGCCCCGTGCATGAACATTCACTGCCAATCAGAACTCAAGAAATCTAAGAATGCCGCCGAAATTGTGCATTTTGACATAAAATTGGAGGTTATCCTCCATACCTACCCTTTAGCAATTTTTAACCAAATCGGTTTGACAACTCTAAAATTTAAGGTTACAATCTTAGAAACATTTTGTTGTTCGTAGGCATGGCTCAAATTTTTTAATTTTGTAATACCAAAGGGGACAGAATCCAAAATGGACATTTCCTTGGAAAAATAAACATTATCTGTGGTTAGAAATTTATCATTTTGTTATTTAAAGTTTGGAAACTTTTAATGTTGGAAAATTATTAGTTCCAGGAAATTTCATTTTTTGAAAAATTTCTTCTGGGAAAATCAGAAAATTGATCGGAAATTATTTTAAAAACATCTTTTTGGAAATTTTGTGATGTTTGGGATTTTTTGACGTTAGGAAATTTTATTTTTTGTGAAAAAAATCTTCTGGTAAAATTGAAAAATTTGTCGGAAAATTGGTCGGGAAATTAAAAAAAAAATCAAAGCATTTATATGCTTACATTATGTGAAGTTGGTAATTATACTTGTTTGGAATTATTTATTTTTCTAAAAAAAATTCTTTCGGAAGAATAGAAAAATCGGATTTTTTTGCTAGGAAAATAAGATGGAAATTTTTGTATTTAAACATTCATAAATGGTTTTTGTGTTTAATTCGTAGAAAACCATTTAATTTAATTTTTTTTTAAATTAAATTTGATAATTTTATTTTCAAATTAAGTAAGTATTTTTGTTACAGCTGTTTCTTCTTATGAGACCACTTTCAAACTGTGGTTGAACCATCCACATGGAGACGACGTATTGATATGAATCTAAATATCAACTTCGGAAGTGTCTCAATTGATTTATTACCGGATTAACCAATTTGCTGAGAAATTAAGTAGAGACAGTAGACACTAAGTAGTAGGGATCTGTTTTCACCCATCAAGTATTAAGGTTTCCTAGGCCTCTTGCATGGATTTCATAATGACTTCGAAAAAATCGTGTGGATAGATTTTTCTACTGAATGTTACAATTTTTTTTTAGAAATTTACAGTTTTTTTTTTTTAAATAAATAAATCTGTTTTTTGAGCTCGTAACGTCACTACTTGAAAATGTTCAGTCTCCGAAATATTCAATTAATTTTGTAAAATTCCACACTAATTTATTTCGTTTTATATGGCAACACTTCGATTTCCGGCGAATTTTTTAATTTGACACTCTTTCATTAGAGTTCACTAGATTTATTGCATGTTACCTTGTGAACTTATGTTTGGTTCGACGTTTTGACGGATGGTATAAAGTGAACATTGCACAGATGAAGATGCTTTCCGCAGCGGCTGACTTAGGAGCATAATGGTAGTAGTGCTGATTTTAAGAAAATGCAATTCTATAGTAAAAAATAAATAACTAAAGAAATATAAATCCTATATTATAGTTATAATTTACAAGTACAAGTATACTACATTGGATCTTGTCGTATGTAGACGTTGAACGTTATAATGATTAATGATCAATAAGATGGATCAAGGAAACAAAATATTTATGACATGTAATATTTTTGGTTTGCCTCCTATTTTATTCTCCTAGGCCATTCATGTGAAATACGTCGGTTTTTTTAATGAATTTCGGCTATGTAATTTTCTTTCGCACCTATAAAATTATGTCCCGTCTTTCCGGTTTATAAAAAAAATGGTCCGATTTTTCGGATTGAAAGTTTCAAAAAATCGCCAGGGTTTCAAAAATATGATTAAAATAAAATAAAAAATACAGAATGTCTTAGAATATTTGCCTAAACCGAATATTAAAACCTCTTGTTTAATGAATGATGACTTTGCTATGACTCATTTAAGTGCTTTATATTGTTTAATTTTTTAAACTTACTAAGTAGTGGGGAATAAATCAGTTACTTTGGGGTCATTTGTTCGTTTATTGATATCTAATTGTTCAAGCAAATTTAGTCTAAGACCCTTTTTTTCCATAAGTAACGGTTTAGGCTTGTTGATTTTAAGTGGAATGTGATTATTCAGTTGAACGTGATTGTTCTGCGAATTTTTAAGAAGTATTTTTATTATTATAACATCGTCTAAGCTCTTTGAATCTAGTTGAGAATGCTCTACCAGTTTGTACGATATACGTGGCGTTACAGTTGGCGTGGTCACATTTTAATTCAAATATGCCACTGTTAAATAATAATTAGGTCTTCACAAAGGAAAAAAATGGTAGACTGGTTTTTTTTAATGAAGCACTTTTGAAAAATTAAATTCTTCGTTTTTTTATTGTTATGATTTGGAAATTATCAATTTGGGAGGCGGAAACCTTTATTAGATAATCAACACCTCTGCCATTGGTAATAGGTCATAGGTCACCTCAAGTGGTTCGCTACGTTTGGTGATTTAAGAGGGCATTACCAGAGAAAGCCGGAAATACGTTAGTAATAGAAATACGTAGTTTTTAGACGTATTGACGCTTTCCCTCCTTTTCCGTTCTTTTATCTAGCATTCGTATGTAATAAATTATTAGAATTTTTTTTAATTTTTAGTATAATAAGGTTATTCCATAGGTCGTTAGCAGATTTGTTAAATTTTCAAAAAAGTTTTTGTATTATACAACACCAATTTCAAATAATGTAATCATGCAGTAAAATAAATCAATACATTATCTAGCAAAGTTATGTATTAGAATTTTAATTTTAGTTTCAATAAAATTATTAAAAATATGTACGTACATGTGTTTCTTGACGAAAATTGGTCCATTTGTGTATTTATTTGCGCACTTACAAACTAATATATTTCAGATTTTTTTAACATTCTTATTATATTTAGACATTATTGAAAAATGATAAATACTTATAATCAAAAAATAACTACAAAAAGTACACTAGTTTTATCATCATGCCTTTCAGCATTTTTGGATGAACGTATAAATTAAAGCTAATTTGGATTGAAATAAATTCGATATTGAGTTATAATTTAAAAAAGCTGGTATGGAAAATAATTAATCTTTCTCATTGTAACCGCCCTGCACGATCGGAAGAACAACTTTAGACGAAATGTGGATTTTCGTCCGCTGGCTGGTTAAACGCTCTTAACAGAGGTGCCCGGGTTCATGGGGTGAGGGTTGTCTAGGTCTTGGAGGCGGATATTCAGGACACACTGAACCCTAGATTCCTACCCACTCCTTAAACCCTTTTCCTTCCCAGAACTCTCCTCTCCTTCCTTTCCTTACAAAAAACCCTCCACACAGCATCCCCAAAGATGACATAGGCCCCGAGGGAAATTATTTTCCTCAGGGCCTCCTGTGTGGATTATAAATTAAACGACATTATTGTCCGGCCCAACGGACAAGGGTTCAATCAATATTTAATATTTTTCAGTGCAAGTTTAGTTAAAAAGTAAAAGTTTTTTAGCCGGCGTACGCTTTTTATAAGTGTATTTCCATGTCTGTGGAGAGGGGGAAAAGATAAAAAATTATTACATTACAGCGACATCTGCTGGACAAATGAAGTACCTAGTTGATACTGATATTCACTAATTTCAAATTCATTATTGGTTTGAACCCTGGGTATAAATTAAAACTCCCACCGTTATTAAGTTTAACTTTATATATATATATATATATATATATATTTGTGTAATGCATACTTTGAGCCCATTTATATATACTTTTTTTTTTGCGCCATTTTGTTTAAACCGCCCTTAAAAACTACCCCCTTACAGCTATATACGGCTAGGATGTTCCGTTTTAAATATATATCAAAACATATATTTACCGCATGATTTGAAGACATCTGGCTATTCGATATACACGATAGTTTGAGGACTGTCCTCAAAATATGCCTTATATATAATCTGACGTCGTGGCCTCAAAGAATGCCTTACACAAAGAGGTATTCCATATACCTAAAGCATACTTTAGAACACAGGGTAAGTAGGAAACTTCTATTGGAATAAGACACAGGTAATAATAAATTTGTCGCTAGATGACACTCATAATATTAGATTTTTACGCGGTGAGAATTCGTTAAAGCATACTTTAGAACACAGGGTAAGTAGGAAACTTCTATTGTATTAAGACACAGGTAATAAGAATTTTGTCGCTAGATGACACTCATAATATTAGATTTTTAGGCGGTGAGAATTCATTAAACTTAGATATGTATTATGATGATAAATAATGTCAAGATTCTTTCTCAAGTCATTTTTTTCATTTATTCTTTATATCTTTATTTCATTTGTTAATAGTTTATCGACCTCCACGCTAGGCATACGCCTAATGTTTGGAAAAAAACTACCGTTTGTACATAGGTAATATAATATACACAACGCATAAAATGATGCCAATTTAAAAATAATAAATTTTAATAAATTAAAAAAATGATGTGTGCAAATTCATATAATATTTATTTAAATTTACAATGCGAATTACTGACATGTTGTGAGGCTGAAGGTAGTGGGTAGGAGAAGGAGATGGGGAAGCGGAAGGTAGGGTAGTACCTGACTGTTCAGATCTGGTCACCAAAAACTGCTAAAGCCATTTCAACCAAAGATTTAATTCTAAATGGTGCTCTTACAACAGGGCAGTACTGAGAGTATCTTCCACTCTGGAACGCGTCGCAAATATTCCTCATTTTATTTTTTATGTATTTTTAAAGGGGTGTTGAATTGTCACTTAGTCGAGTTGTCGTCAATCCCTTGTTAACTAAGTCAATAATTTAATAAAAATAGAAGTTTATTTCAGCTGAACAGAGTACAATTGAAAGGAAAAAGAAAAATATAAGATATATAAAATAATAATTTTACTGTAATTTTTTATAAATATTTAAACTGAATATATCAAGATAGATTCTGAACATAAATATACTAACCCCGTTGCGAAGAAGAAACAAGACTAGAATTCGCGAACGAGTCACTATAGTGTGTGTGTGTGTGTGTGCGATTCTCTCTAATCTCGATATATCGCAGCTTGGCAATCGCGTGACACAACTTAAAATGCATTTTTGAGTTAAGTATACAGAAATTTTCCTGGTTATCTATGTATATAAACATCTTTCTAAAAAAAAAATACGGTTTAAGATGAATATATACGTGAAATCCTATTTAGATACTATTTTGATTAATCTTTACGACGAATCGGCTTACAGTATGAACATCAAAAAATATGCTACGGATAAATTGAAGCTTTAACTACTTTATCTAGGTATTGGAATTACAATAAAATTATTATTTACGTACCAAAAAATATAAGCGTAAACCGCTAAAAAAAATGTTTTCTCATGACTTAACTATGAAGTAATGTAAGTAACAATTTAAAAAAAAATACCCCTTTACGGCTAAGACTATATTTGACTTTATCTATGTTCTAACTTTTTTTCGTTCTTATAAAATTATGCACAAAATAAATAAAAACCACTTTTTCGCTTACTAGCCTCGTGCAAAAAGACGCTCGACTTTAAAATTTTGCAGGCATGAGATTCGACATATTTCTAGCGTTTATATTCCTCTTAAGAAAAAAGTGTAATGCCCGTAAGTGTAACGGCGTTCTGCCCGTTCTGATTGGGTGGGTAATTAAGTTGAGTAGCGTGTTACTGAAAAGTAAATATATGGTATTCGGATACGTTTAGTTACTAAAATACTTATACTGGAGTAAAGGGTCTATTTGAGGAAAGGAAGGAGTGAACATGGGTCTTAAAGAGACCGATGTTGTAGGAAGGAAGAAACACAGAGGCCGGCAAACCGTTTTACATCCGGCTGTCGAACTCAAGAACGAGCCTTAGAAGCGACCCGTTCTCATGTGACAAATGTCAACCGTTTAAATACGTTGGGCGAGCGTTTGGCATGTTTCCCGACTATGCACCGGTGCCGAGGGGATCAATGACGCTTTCCTCGGAGCATCTTCCATTGAAATACCGGTAGAACAAGAATAGCATTCCCACCCGATGGCAATCCATTTATTAAGATGGCGATCCGTTTATTAAGACGGGAGAAACTATCGAGAAAGAGTCGAGGGTTTTTTTCAGGTTCTTTGGGGCTCCAGACCATAAGTGGCTACCAAAATACCTAAGATGGCGCAAGTCAGTCAATTTCACGTTAATGTCAAATTGTGCCTCTGTTCTTGTGAAAGTCTTTGGGCATATTTATCTATTTATATAAAAATCAAAATGTGTTTGTTTCTGGGTTTGTATATAGTATATCTGCATGGGGCCTATGCGTTGCTAAACCATTCATCCGATTGCGATGAAACTTTGTATGGAAGTGGATAAAGAACTGTCTATTTTTGGAAAAGGTTCTACCGGATTTATAAAATGGTCACCAACACTTAAACTGGGCGAATCCGAAATAAAAGCCGCCCGCAGTGCCTTGCAGCAAAAACCTGTGGAGCGGGTTTATCTTTTTGTGTTACAGATTTTCGATGGAGTTTCGCTAATATTGTCTTCATTAATTAAAAAATGTTTGCAAGATGTTACATTTAATTTCAAACGTGCTACATTGTAGGACCAAAATAGCTACCTACCTACCTTTCACATCCGGTTGCTGAAAAATAATTTCTCTAACTCATCCATGTGTCGCATTTTTGGCCGATAATGAACTGTATAATACTACATTATAGAGTGGATAATCGCATGACGTTGACATCACAAAATATTATGAATTAATTTTGTAAGCGAGTGTCAGATTACATGCCATTTGCAGGGCTGTGTAATCGAATGGTTATTTATTATAAATCGATATTCAATAAAGCTTCCGTGGTTTATGTAAACCAAATTAACTCAGTTGACTATCTTATTTTCAAGTATTTATCCCAAGTATTCAAGTACTTATCGCAAATATTTTAAAAACCATGAACGTAAAAGTCTTTGAAACGAAAAACTTTAAATATATTTTTTATTAATTGTATTTAAGTGCTCTTAGTTACAATAACCATGAGTATTTGGCATATTTAACATAGTTTTACTGCAATATTATCCTGGAGCAGAATAGAACGGTATTAAATATAAGTTTTTCGCGTTCATACAAAAGTGATTGTTAAAACCATCAAACTGTTTCAATCAAACTGTTTTATGTACCTCTACGCCTGTCTCAATATAGGTATACCCTAGTGAGACAGGCATCGAATAATGTAATGTAAACATACCTTATATAGATAAATAAAAAAATATATATTTAAAAAAAATTAAAAGAATTAAAAGTTAACGATTCAATTATAATCATAACAATGTTAAATTTACCTCTGACTTGAGAGAATTTTTTCTGTGTAAAATTCAGCAACTTTAAGAAGTCGAAAAAATAGAAATTAATTGAATTTGTGGTTTGCGATGTAAATCATTATACAAAATATCGCAATATTTTAGAACAAAAAACTTTAAATATTCGTTTAAGGGGTATTAACATCCATCAAACAATTAATTAGTATCTATTAAAGTAAAAGAAAAAGCTGAATGTGCAATTCACATGCGGTAGAAGTGAAACATACAGAAAACTAAAGTAGGCAAGAATGGGGAGACTACGAAGCACTTTTTTTATCAATGTGAAGGATTTTTTTTTCATATTTTTGTCGTCGGATTCCAGTGCACCTGGAAAAAATTTTAACCAAAATCGTGTCAGAAATACAGAATATAAACAATTTCAAGAATAGGTACCTACCCATCACAAATGATTCAATAATTTTATTATTTAAAAAAAAATTAAGAGAGGATAGGGCCTTTACGGGTGCACTCACTTTAAAACAAGTATGGGAGTGTTCGTAGGTAATTACAAAGAACTAGCCTCAAAACAGGCTAGTCCAGTGAGGCCGGTTACGTGTAACCTAAACTTATAACTATAAATCTCTAATATTTAAATATTACCTACTGTTCATGTGTATATTTTTTCTCTGTTGTTAACTTTTGTATTTACATAATTGATAAAACAATGTATATCTACTATTAACGTAGATTTTTTTAGTTATAAATGTAAAAAAATCAATAAATCATCATCCAGTTTCAAGATATAATGGGAAGACTTAATGATTTGAAGTTCAGACCTTTTTCTATTATAACTTTTAAATTTTCTCTCAGTGTGGACGATTGAAACATGGTTATGATTGAAACGTTGCAATCATCCCCCCATACAAGTTGTTTCAAACATCCCTACGCTGCATTTTTTGCTTCAAAGCCAAAAATAAGCCTTTTAAATAGAAATTAACGCCACGCAAATTCATTATAAAAATTCAAAAATAGATAAAGGAGAGAATTTAATACAACATTTCGTCGAGCTGCGAAAGTAAAATGAGTTAAAAGATAAACAAAAATGTCTTAAATATTTACCTTTTAGTGCGAAATCCAATAATGTCCGCTACTCACGATTGAGTCACTCGCCGGCTAGTGCGCTTTTGTAGAAACTTCCCAACAGACCTGACGGAGTTTCGAGTGTTGTATCACACTCTTAGATATTATAGTTTTCGAGTAAATTGAGATTTTTCAATCATAACCTGTTTCAATCGTCCCCACTCTACCCTACTGTTTAAACTTAAACACTACATACGCTGTATCAATGAGACTCTAAGACTGGTATCTGAAATATTAATTATTTATAATCCTAAAAAGTCTTAAACATAAATTTTTTTCACGAAATCATAAGTATACAGTGTTTCTATATAATAAAATATCTATACTATAATATACTAATAATAATTTGATTAATAATATTAGTTTACTTTGGATTTGGGTTTTTTTTTCTCAATATTAGATAACACTGTTCCTACAAACTGTAAAAAAAGTATTGAATTTGCTTTTAAATAAGTACGTAAATGAATTATCCAACGGTTTTTTTTTAATTTGCGACAGCCCTAGTAACAAAGTGCTCTATCTATCATGAAGCCGCGTGCAACGTCAGGCGAGTTTTTTGCACAAATGGATGAGCTAATTTCGAACTTAGGTACTCTAAGGTAGGTAGGTAGGTACCTACGCAATTATTGTTTCAATTTTAAATGCTTGTTTTAAAGTTTGCACTTATGCCAACAAACAAGATAATCTAGAGCAGAATTAACAGGTACCTACCAAACAAGTAGGTAATAAATATGTTTTGAAATATTTTTAATATAATATTTTCAATTTTGTAGACCGGCATGGGCACCGCCACCCCGTGAACCAATTATTGCATAACCAACACCTCTACCATAGGTTACCCCAAGTGATTCGCTACGTTTGCTGACTAAGCAGGGCTGTCCGAGTTCACAGGGTGGGGTTTATACGGGTCTTGGTGGCGGATGTGTCTGCTCACCAGCTGCGTGGCAGGCCGGATCGTATGTATGAATCTATCCCTCCCACTGCGATACAAGGCGATGTACCGAGAGAGTCTGCTGGAGAGGTCAAAAGGTCTAATTATATTTTGTTATTTATTATATTTTGTTCAGGTTTTATGAGAAGTGTTTTCGTCGCGCGTCGTCTTAATCATTAAATCATTATGAGTGATAAACCTGCTAATTTGGATTTCGGAAATGATGATTACTGCACCTGCGACGCATCGACTGCGCTTATTGATCGCTTTGATTATGATGTCACTTTTAAAGGCTCCTATTGGTTGCGATATGAAACAGAAATTACGCTGGTCTGCGCTCATTCATCGCTTTGATTATGACCTAACTTTTCAAGTATTGGTTGAGATCGTTTTGGTAATGTTTCGCTTCTACCGCGTGTAAACTACACTCGAATTTTTTTTATAAAAGATTTTATGTGTCCCTTTTCTATTTTTTTATCTATTCAGAGATCAACTAATTAACCATGGGTTTTAATTGTTTTCGTAACCCCCTGTTGAGTCATTTTTGTAATTTATTTTTAATAAACGATTTGCAGGTAAGTAAAAGTATTTTGAGTGTTATTCTTTTGAATTCACTGGCGAAGATAATAGGAAATCAGAGAATGAATTTTATTTTATTAAAATTTATCGATGGAAGTATGAATTTGTACTTTTCAAGCGTGGAACAATCTGATGGATTTATTGGCAGTTAATTTAATCATTTGTATAATGCCATTGGTTCCCGCCCAGTCATCGCCCGTCGAGATTTCGATTCCTCGGCTTTCTTCGTTCTCCATCACTGAACAATCAACCATCATCTACTGCTATAGTGCTGGCAGTAGGAGGTTTCAAAATAGCGACAGGTTATTCGTAACCCGAGATATTTATTTTTAAGAGAAATTTCTTTAGCGCCGTTAGCGACTTTATTTATTATTTTTAGCAAAAACTGAAAAAAAATTATAACTCTCGCTGGAAAAGTATTTCTTTGGAAAACTCTTCACATCTTGGTAGTATTAATTAATATCGACCTGATTACATAGAAATCCAACAATATTTTTGTTGGGAAAGTGTTTTTTTGAGAGATTTGATTTGTTTTTTAATTCTAAGAGATTTGTTTTTTAATTCTACTGTTGCCGGGAAAATTCCTCTCTCCAATTTTTGATCACGGAGTGTCTTTATATTGGTGTTTGCTTTATTTAATCAAGAGATCCAACATTTTTTTCTTTTGGAACATGATTTTTTGACATCTCTCAAAAATATCGCTCCGGAAAAATCCTCTGTTCAATTTTTTTACGTCAAGTTGATAGGATACCTATATTAAAACGATTTCTGCAAAGATCCAACAATTTTTTTAACTGCAACCTATATTTTTTAATTAATTTAGATCGCACGCAGATTTCACGTGACTTTTGAATAAACTGTGAGCCCGCGGGGTAAGGGGAGGTAAGGGGTTAGTCGCACGGGGGACAAGCAAGCCGATCGGCGCGGCTAGCTGTAGCTGCCCGTGAAGTAAACAGCGGCGTGGCGGGCGGTGGGGAGAGGTGCGAAGCGAATTTGATGTATTAAATTTGTGTTTTATGGGATGTTCGAAAGTGTGAAGAATGCATTGAAAATCTCAATGGAAGAAATGTTTTGATTCGTTGTTACGGCTAGCATTTTTGGTTCTCAAACATTGAAGGTATGGATAAGGTGTATGAATCCATAAATCCAATGAAGATTAATTTTTAAATATGTGTAGCTGTGTGCTGTTCTTTGATAATGTCTAATACTGAGATTTGTTTGTTGTTTTATTTTTTTTTTATTTTGTATGTAAAATGAATTTTACAAATATTTTTTTTTTCTAATTTCTGTTTAATTTTTGTTTAATTTTATTTTTAATTTTATGCTTATTTTTTTGTTATGTAGGTACGTTTGTTCGAAATTTATTTTCATTTATTGTTTTCATTAGGTACCTACCCACCTAATACCTAATACGTAATAATCATATTTTATTTCTTTTAAATTTTTATTTACTCTATAAAATATTATTGTTTATGTAATATGGCAGACTGGGATTGCACTGCACTATCCTCCAAGTCCTGCTGCAATAAAAACGTAGATGTGTAAATTCGAAAAAACTTTTTTTTGTCTTAGGCGGCCCCTAGACGATCAATTATATTGCTCAATATTACGAATTCTGCAATATTATTGTCCATTTAGGGTTAATATTGAATATTGCTCAATAATTGAACAAAAGTATGAGCGAATTTAATTTTTATTGCACAATATTTTTTTAATTTTTCATTTTATCAACTAGAAAACATTGAGTAGTTCGTTTATTGTGCAATATAATTGATTGTTTTATTGTGCAATATAATTTATCGTTTGGATTCTAAGCGCCTTTCAATCTTATTGTACAATATATTTCATTGTATTATTGTATATGCAATCTTATTGTACACTTTGTTGTTAATTCATATATTTTTATCACTTATTATTTTCTATGTATATCATTTTATTTTTAAATTTTATTATTTTGCTTTTACTTAACTGTTTTGCATGACCGATATTTGCGTGTGTTATTTTTATTAAATTGTGAAATTATTAACCCCAATACAGGCGAACCCTAGTGGGGTTAATAATTACATGCTAAAAATTTATGTTTACAAATTGTGAAGAAGCAATAAATAAATAAATAAATAAATGTATTTTATATATTTTATTGTACAATAAGATTGATAGGCGCTTGGAATCCAAACGATCAATTACATTGCACAATAAAACGATCAATTATATTGAACAATAAACGAACTGCTCAATTTTTTCGAGTTGATAAAATGAAAAATTAAAAAAATATTGTGCAATACTGACCCTACAATGCAATGGAAAAATAATATGGTGCAATAAAAATTAAACCCGCTCAAACTTTTGTTCAATCATTGAGCAATCTTCAATATTAACCCTAAACGGTCAATAATATTGCACAATTCGAAATATTGAGCAATATAAATTGATCGTCTAGGGGCCGCCTTAAAGACGTACACGATACGCAAGAATTGCTCTTTTTTTTATTTCGCAACGTAGCGCACTGACCATCTCAGTTAGCTCAGTTGCCGAGCAGAGCTTGCGCGGGGCGGCTCTGTCACCACGGTAAGTACAATAATTGCGGAGAAATACAACACCATGCGTCCGAAATACGTATTATTTATCTTTTTGGTGAGGTGAACGGTCGGGCGAGGCGAACGGTCGGGCGAGGCGAACGGAAGTTGAGAGTGAGACATAAGTTAGTGAAGTTTTACTTCAATCGTGTGGTATAAAGCACACTCTTTTTAATTTCAGTCCAAAATTTACATGTTTTTTTTCTAGTTTACCTAAATTATCAATCCTTGAACTATTTAACTATGAGTGATATAAAATATTTTCATATGGATAAAATTTTTGTATCTCCAATAATTTAGCAGTAATCAGACGTTAAATAGCAAAAGTATTTATATTTTTGCAATGAATTTGTTTTTTTCTTTATTTGTACACTGAAAAATCGGTAAAATTTATTTTTTTAATTTTTGTCCCTGAAACAACAAACAAAGTGAGAGAGAGAGAAAGAAGGGAGAGACAAACATACAAGCAGCCAGAGAGAGAGAGATAGACAGACAGTCAGACAGGCAGAGAGAAAGAGAGAAGGGAGATGCATTATATGGCGGGTCCGAAGGCCTATATCTCGACAACTATAACTGATACAAAAAAATGTTCAAATAAAAATATAGCTTATTAAATTGCCTATAAAAAACGTTTCAGCAGTCTCTTATATCTCGTATATACTTTAGATGTAATCCGACGTTGAGTAAAATTATTTATATTTTAGCCCTGAATTTGCTTTTATTTTGTTTTTATTCACTGTAAAACCGGTAAAATATATATTTTAATTTTTTTCCCTGAAACTACAAATATATACATATACTTTATGTCATGAAGCTGCAAAATTTAAAAAAATATGGTTTACCGATTTTACAGTGTATAAAAACAAAATAAAAGCAAATTCAGGGCAAAATATAAGTAATTTCGCTTTTCAACGTCGGATTACAGCTAAGATATTGGATATACAAAAAAATGTTTCAAAGTTTTTTTATAGGCAATTTAATAAGCTATATTTTTTACCTGGACAGTTTTTTCTTATCAGTTATAGTTGCCGAGATATAGGCCTTCGGATCAGCCATATAATTTCTCTCCCTACTTTCTCTATCTGCCTGTCTGTCTCTCTCTTTCTCTCTCTGGCTACTTGAATGTTTGTCTCTTCTTTCTTTCTCTCTTTTTCTATTGGTAGTTCCAGAGAAAAAAATAAAAACATATATATTTTACCGATTTTAAAGTGTGTAAAAATAAAAAAAAAATCAAATTGAGGGTAAAAATATAAATGATTTTGCTATTCAACGTCTGATTACAGCTAAAGTTTTAGAGATACAATAAATATTTCTATGTTTTTTTATAGGCAATTTAGTAAGCTATATTTTTTTTCCTTAAACAAGTTTTCGTATCAGTTATAGTTAGCGAGATATAGGCAAAAGAGCACCTGAGTGTACCCTTTTTCCAAGATGGCGGCTCGAGCGCAACAGCTATCCATGGGGACTCTAAGTATGTTCAATGGGAAATGCCATAATGAGCGTGTATTTCAAAATTCAGCTTTCTATTAATGTTTTTATTTGCCGAAAATTTGTCTAAGTTGACAATTATTTAAATCACAATGTCAGGCGAGATCGAAATATTTATGTAGATCAAATAGACGCACTTTTGAGTTCCGAACCTTGATTGTAAGCTTGAATGTGAATAATTAGTTGCGGAAAAAACTCTGCAAGACAGAACAAGTATCCGAATGCGGCTCAAACCACCAGCCACCAGCCACCAGCGGTGTGAGGTACGGATTCGCGGGGAAAGGGGGGGCAGCGCGCGGACGAGACAATATCGTCGGCCTACTAGCAAAGTCCACTAAGTCACTAAAACACAATCCTGAGATAATCGCATTTCAATATTTAGCAATTTTGGAAAGGCTGCAAGTGGATGAATATCTTCAAAATGATTTTTTTAAATACCCTATAATTTAGAATGAACCCTTAAGAACCTTATCAATACACAATATTAGTCTCTAATCAAAGGTTTACAAAAAAATGAGCCGGACTTAGTGGTTTTTACCGGTCAACAATGAGTTAGTGTGCTTTGCTTATTAAGATTACTGTCAAATTGTTGACCGTAATGCTGCAAAATAGCTTTAAGATTATATTAATTAAAATTATTATTTCTTATAATAATTTCTAAATAAGACAAAAGTTTATTTTAGGTTGTTTTTTTTTTATTAAAATAATAATAATTACACATTTTTGTTGGTACCTACTGAAATGCGGATATTTAAAGCTACAAAAGAAATATTTATGATAATAATAATCACATAAAAGATATTATGACAAATATCTGTAAAAATAAACAATGTGTGTGTTTATATGAAATAAAAAAGATTATAAAAATATGAATCAACGTAAAAATAAGCAGTGTTTATAATATAAAGTTGAAATAAACAAATATGAAAACCAATAATGCAATAAAAATTTTAATATTTTTTATTACAAATAAAAATAATAATAATTACCAATCATAATTGGTGTTTACTGAAAGACACGTTTATAGTATTTTATAATAATAAAAAACTGCTTTTAAGGGATGCGTATACGTGTAGTACTGATACGTATACGTGTAATACTCTTCATCAAGACCTGTGTATGGAGTATCTTGATGTACGGCTGCGAAACATGGTGCCTATCCAAAAGAGATAAACGGAGACTAGAGGCTTTTGAGAGGTGATCATATAGAATACTATTAGGAATTTCCTGGAGAGACCACAATATAAATAAGGAGGTTCTCCAAAGAATCGAAGGAGCAAGGCACCTGCTCAGGACGTTGTCCGAAAGGCGTGCAAGATGGATCGGCCATGTAATACGACAAAAAGGTCTCTTGCATGCCATAATGGAGGGTATGGCCGAGGGGACAAACTCTAGGGGACGCCCACGCCGAGAGTACTTGGAGGACCTGCTGGTGGACGTGCGCTGCTCATCATATGCAGACTTCAAAAGAGCCGCCCAAGACAGGGAAGAGTGGAAGAGACGAATACAGGAAATTATTGCAAACCAATCCCAGGATTGAAACCAGAGAGAGAGATACGTGTAGATGTGTAGGACGGTTGAGTCTACTCATCTTCAGCATTCGAATCAGAAAAGCTGGGCTCGGGAGCTACATTTTTGATGCTACTTAAACATGGTATATTTTATTTATTGTTATCAAGTTTAATTTGTAGAACTCCATTTTAATTTTTATTTTTTTATTATATAATCAATAATATTATATCACGCGTAACAATAATTACACAGCAGAACTTGTTTAAAAATAAACTGTTTTTATTAATTTAATAATAATATTATTGATTATATAATAAAAATAAAAATTAAAATGGTATATTTTCATACCAGTTATGTAAGGCTGGTGGAAAAATATTGGTCTTACATAGTTTTAACAGGATTTTGGAATGGGCTTTGTATAAAGCTTTGTTATTCTAACATTGCTTTGCTCTTCGATCTGTGCACGTGTTATTTTATTTCTAATTGGTCGTGAAAGAGAGGCAACAGAAATCCTCTTGTAATCACTGGAATAGTCATATCGATATTCTATAACGTTTGGTAGTTTTTTCTGATATCGGAAGCATTCAACTTTTAGCCATTTGACAATGTTGGAATCCTCATCAACCTTTTTTTTTATTGTCATTTCAACCAATTTTTTCAGATCTAAAAAATCTGTAAATAAAACTTCTTTAGTTTCATATGGAGGCTTTTTATTTTTTGGTTTGTAAGATCGAGTCATTTTAAAAACGTTGATCCATTCGTGCACACTAAAAATATCCAAATGTTTTGTTTTGTTTTCAAGTGCACTATGCATTGAGTTATACTTATATAAATGAATGACCGCTTTCAAAAAATTTTTGTTCAATAACACAATGGAAGTGTTTTGGACGAAATGCAGGAATAGCGCGGAAATTTGTGCATTTCTATTTTGTCCACCACAAGTATCTGAAAATATGGATACTTCATTGATTTGCAGTGGGAGTTGTTTTAAATAAAGGGCCATGCATGTTCCAATTTCACAACTACCCTTTTTCCCGTTATTTTCTGTCCAAAGGTAACAGAGACTTTATTTAACTTCCGCAAATAATAAAGTAAGCTCACCTGGGAGCAAGGTAATTGCAAAACACTTTGAAAGTCACATGTTATAGACATGAAAGTAGAATTCTCAATAGCTCTTTTCTTATCTTCGTCTTTGGCTTTCATGGATGCAGATTTTCGGTTTTTGTGTTGTTGATAGTTATCGTCAAGGGTTTCCTTTTCTGGGGCACCTGCCTTGTTGTATACTGTACAGGTGACGCATTGATCTTTCTTCGACTTGAAGGACAAGAAATAGTTCTGGCAGAATATTCTTCGGTAAGTTATAAGACTAACAGGATTGTCATCACCGTCTTCTGTACACTTCCCTTCATACAGGGAATGCATTTTTGCAATGCTTAGTTTGGAATCTAAATATTGCCTCTTTGGATTTATCTATTGGATTTCCGTGTATAGTGCGTCTCTACTGAAGGAAAACTTTCAATATGTTGCTTCACTTTTAAAATTCTAACGTCGTCGGTTTTGTTAGATGGAGCCCTTTGCCATCGAATATCGTTATTAATAAAATTTCCTTTAAAAGCCGTTATAACAGAAACGTTTGATATGCAGAGAGTTTTGCAAAAAAACATTTAGCACACTCGAATTTTTACTGTATTTCTATCAAAATAATATTGTTTTGAGTTTGTACGTAACTTTGCATCATCTTTGCGGGGTTTGTGCATTTTTGGTAAAGATTTTGTAACTTGGCGTAAAATAAATTCTTTCTGTCTCTCGCAGAAAACCAATTCCCAATCTCCTCTACAGATATTGATTCTGTCATCCAAACTAAACAAATCTGTACACTTGTACCTACAGGAGGAACAATCACACTTAACAAGGCTACTTAGTGGATTTTGCTTGTATTTTGACGATCTAAATCGATGTATTATTGACATGTAGAGTATAATGTCTGACTTAATGTGTTTTGCTTGCCAATAATATCGGATTTATGACTTAGTGTGAATTTAAAAATACGTTTAAATCGAAAACGATTAAATATACGACTTAATGGAGTATGCCAATCGAAAGAGGACGATTTTTTACATAAGACCTCATACTCAAGTCATTTCATGAAAAAGCGTGACTTAGTGGACTTTGCTAGTAGGCCGACGATATAGTATTTATGAAGACCATCGCTGCGGTGTTGGAACAAACCCATGTAAGCGCGATGCGAAAATTGCGTTTGAAGATTTCAACACATCTGTCTATTTTATTCCTATACTACAAGGCCTTCAAATTAAATTTGTGTGAAAGATATTTTAACAATCTATAATTAAATTATTTATACTAATTATTTAGTAATTGAGTTATGTAGGTATATTTAACACTTTTTTAACAAATTAGTTGAAATGTCTTTAGTTACAACGTTTTTGTGAAATATGATATTCTTTTTCCGGTCGGAGGAAGCTGAACACACAATGGTTTTGGACGGTAAATTTTGTAGGTTCTTGTAAAAAAAGGACGAGTCAGTAACAATATAGTTCTGAAACAATACTCAATAACATAAGAGCCTGTCCGCAGAGCGATATTTCACCGCGCGTTTTTAATTCTCGCGTAATATATTCCGCGATCGGAATTACAACTAGTAGGTACGCACTTCGAATAAAATTTCGTGCGATTTTTGTCAGTATAATAATAGGTATATAGTTCTTGGCTAAGACGCACGTGTAAAATTTTTTAATTTGTCTAATACTACGGCGGCGTAACAGACGTATGAAAATATGTCATGAACATTGGATTCACTCATTTACATCATTGAGACCAGACCTATGAAAGGATTTGTTTTTTATAAAACATCAAGAGCTGCGAAAATACAATAAATTTTTTTTTGGTTAATACAGAATGACAAAAAAATCATTTGATAATTTAATACAACTAGTTGGTCCAACTGATGTGAAACGCGCGAATTTTATTCCGCAGTGCAGTCATAGCCATACTATTTCATACTTCACTAAATATTCGCGCGGAAATAAATCCGCACCTAATCGCGTTCAATTTGCATCAAACCACAGAATTTTTTTTCGCGCGATTTTTTTACTGCCAGTGCGGATAGCCCTATAAGATCCCATGTGTCACAGAATGTTGCGAAAAAAAACGCGCGGTGAAATATCGCTGTGCGGACAGGCCCTTATTTAGATTACTCTTCGGCCATAGGTCACCCCAAGTGGGTAGCTGCTTGGTGACTTAGCAGGGGTGTTTCCTGCTTGTCGGTTCCTTTTTTCGTTTCTAGATGAGCCGAAGTGCTACTACGTCATCTTCAATTGTGGTATGTTGTGAGGCTAAAGGCAGTGGGGAGGGGAAGGAGATGGGAAGAGGAATGTGCGGAAGTACCTGGCTATTCAGATCTGGTCACAAAACAAATTTCGAACTTCGCAAATATACCTACATAACCCTTGCAGCTTTTCCGAAGCTCGACGGTATTCGGCAAGCTTCCATGCCATATCTCCTTTGTTTCTATTATTTACGTGTCAAATTATGTACGATATATGTAAACTGTTACCGAAGAGATAGGAATCACAATACACTTTCTACTAGGCAATCGGTTCTTACTAGGTACTCAGGTAACAAGTTTACTACTAGGTACAAATCTGGGGGTCAATGTGTATAGGAGTGATGGACGTATGAATCCATTCCTTCCACTGTAGTGCAAGGTGACGGATCGAGAGACTCCTACTGGAGAGATATAAAAGGTCTACTCAACCAGGCTCGCCGGGCAGTAGAGGGCAAACGTATCCGCTGCAAAGACCTAAACAAACTTCACCCCATGAACTCGGGCATTCCTGCTAAGGCACCAAACACTTGATAATATCAATTACCTATATACAATACACCTACCTAAAATTTGAGAAACAGAACCATGTTTTAAATTTCATGTCTTATATTTCTTTTTTATTATTATTATTTCTGTTTTCTTTTCACTACTAGCATCTCCGTCTAGCAACAACTAAACCTTAATTACGCATGCTGTGAACATTTCTAATTGGAGTGTTAATATCAGTTCATATTCCAACGTAATAATATTAATGCAATAATTTGTTAACACTCTGTAAATGTTTCAAACAATAAATAAATAAATAAATAAGAATTATTTGACAAACATAATTTAATGTTCCAACAATTTGAACATCAAGAATTTGAGTCTATCATGCGAGCCCCGCGTGATCAAGCCTAGGAGATAGGTGCCTAGCAGTGTTTGTTGGAATCCCTCGCGAACTACCTAGGTAATTTACAATACATCCAGTGGAAAGCGTCTGAAATTGTTGCCGAACGGCACTCGGTTCTTTTTACGTGAGAAGATTTTGTGCAATATTACACACATTTAGTAATTTGAACCCGCGACCTCCAGATTCGTAGTCAAATATCGTAATCATCAAACACTAAACCATCAAAACCCATCCAAAATTTAAAAACAAAATTAGACACCGGTAATATCAAAAGTTTTAAAAACAAAAATTGAGTTTGAAACACACGTCCCAGTCCCCCTTTACCCCTAAAATGCCCAAACATATTGGGTGAGAAACGACGTTTATCAATTATATATAGATGAGACATTAAGTGAATAAATTGGTTCGACGGATTTGAAGGTAGTACCTCCAATTCTCTATTTCACGCATTTAGTGGACCAAAAACCATCGTGTCGTGTTGGTCATTTGAAATACATCTGGTAAGCGTATGTGTAAAAGGCGTTCGTGCAATGTATGGAACGGACTATTCAGACTGTTGAACGTTCAAGTCCTTACTACGCTGTGCCCTCAGTCTAAGGACACCTGCATTCTTGTACATTTTTGCAGGTATATTTACATGACGGCTCGCGCTCGGTGTGGAGTCTATTGTAAGTCCCTTAAATGTTTCAATACCCGGCTTCAGAGCATTATATTTTATACATTTTACAAATATAAGACAAATAGTCCCGATAAACTACTTTTTAGTAGTTTGTCTAACGGGTTCTTTACATTAAAGATCTTATTATAGTGATTTAATAGTTACATTTTTACAATTTAAGATATAAAATTAAATAAAAAAATTTACAGAAATATACTTAGATACATTTTTACAATTATAGATATAAAATAAAATAATTTTTTTACAGAAATATACTTAGATAAAAGAAAAATTATGAAAACATGAATAACAATTTTAAAGTCTTTAGTTATTGTAAGCTAATACAAATTAGTTCTTTCCGTAAGCCAAGTCTTCAGTAAGTTCACCAATTGTTTGTTTTGGGTACAGTTTTTAATTTCAGCTGGAAGCATATTTAAACAACTGGGAATCATGTAATTTAACGTTCTTTGTCCATATTTATTTGTATGTTTAGGTACAATTAGTCTTTCATTAAAGTTAAAACGAGTATTATGGTTGTGTTCCAGCCTGTTTATATATAAAGGGTTATTTATGTGCTGAAACTCGTTCCAGAACTCGCGACCGCGAATGGCGCGATGTCATACTCGTAATTGAAACTTTAAATGCAATATTTTCCATCGCATTTTTTTTTCTTTTATAGTAATTTAGGTGAATATAAAGATTTTTCTAAAAAATATTTGCATTAAGCGTAACCAGTGATTTCGAAAGTTTACCAAAAATAGGCGCTGCAACAGTAAAAAATAACTAGATTGATTAATATAATTGATGAACTTTGATGTCGTTGTATGCGGCCCTCTACTTGAAAAGTCTGTAAACCCCTGCTTTGCAATCGCATTCGTGCCAGTTCGGTAGATAACGGAAAGTGTCGAACTACCCCTCCCGCAGGCCTGAGATGAACACGAATTTCGAATATATTTGTAAGGCATGGCGCCTCTATTGTATATCTCTATGATTATATATAAATTTACACTTGCGTTTCAATTTGACGAGGTTAACTCAATGCCTTCTCCGTCCCGCACGCCGCCGCCGCTCGCGGCGAAACGGGGAGCAGACCTATTGTTTACTAGTATTCAGTGTGACCAGATTTCATTTTACGAATCTACTGTTTGTGGAGGTTAAAAAATACTAAATTCTACCAAAAGAGAACTAGAAAATACTTAAAATCTATTAGGTACATTTTTTCGCTGTTGTGTTACAACGAAGAAGCATAATTATTATTGTTCTCTTGATTATAACGATAAAACAATAAAATGAACAAAGAAAACACCATAAATTAGAGAAATGTTTATTACTTAAAATTAAAATCTACAGAAATATAGTTTTTTTTTTTTAAATTGTGATCGAGTTATGGTTCTTCTTCTTTATGTTGGGTACTACTGCGTAACTCGAAAGTATTAAAAAAAAAGTCTTAACAAGAGTAATCATTAAATTAACTAGAAATTACATAACACATATTAACGTAAGTAATTTGCATACCGTCACATCCTTTTATATTTCTTATATGTTTTGATGTAGCCATGTGTTCCTTAAAAGACGTCACTACTTAGTACTTCACAGTTGTATGCTTTACAATGGGTACTCGTAGTGTTTACTTTAGATTTAACAAACTTTTGAATGAGGGATCTTGCTCCCATTCACCACGATATCCTTGTGTATATTTACGTTTCATTATAAAAAATTTCAAAAAAGTAATTCCCACTAATCTATCACACTCTATGCTCACGGCACGAATGGTTACGGAAAGAATGAAAATTAAAGACAAACCTACCTAATCATTTTTTTTCAATACATGTGGGATTCCCTCAACAGCTTTCCCTCTCGAATAATTAATATTATAAAGAGATAGTTACAATCCATTCGATGAAAAGGGAAATACCCCGCGTTTTTTCGACAGGCTTGCCATATGAAGGCAAAAAATTGCCAGAATAGTTGAAAAGCGTGAATTCTACCAAAATATACCAAATAATTTTTACTTACTAGATACTGTTACCGGTACCTCGAAATCTACCAAAAAAGTAGAAAACAACTAAATCTGGTCACACTGCTAGTATTAGTGTGCTCGCAGGTGCACATTTCATAGACGGCCGGACGCAAGGCGAGGGGAGAGAGGCATACGCACTGACACGCGGGGAGAGAATATATTGGTAAAGCTAATAAAACAAGCACATTCATTTTAAGCTTGAGTATATTGCCATGCGAACGAGAAGCACCCTTTTGTTGAGTTCATTCAAATTAGCGGAGACTTGTAAAATGGAGAGAATTGTAAAATACGAGAATAGCTGCTTGAATCTGTTTTGTTGCCGTTTTTGTGACAAATCACCTCAAGGGCGCTGTGCAATCAATTTAATACTAGTTCCTAGGTTTGTTTCGTATCTTAAAAAATAAAATTTTGTGTGGTGATTATAAACAAACAAAACTTTATATTTCTTATTTTTATTTTTTGATATTATTTATAAACTACAAAACAAACAAAAATATTCCAACGGATAAAATTTTCAATCAATCATTTATCTTAAAACCGCTATAGGTATATCTGACAAATAAAGTACAGTTTTCGATTTATAATACGGCCTTGTTCGGAACCATTCCATAGTGCGCCTCCAAATCCGAACAAACCTCACTCAATGAACCGAGCACGCCTGCTAAGTCACCAGACGTAGCGATCACTTTGGCGAAGGTGTTGGTTATCAAATAAGTGGTTCCCGGGGCGGCGGTATCGATCAATCATCTCCCTCAGCCATTCTCTCTCGATCCGACCCGCAACCATTGATTATGCCCGCAACACGAACCACCGCCAAGATCCAAACAAATCGCAAGCCACGAACACGAGCACCCCTGCTAAGTCACCGAACGTAGCGAACCACTTTAATGGCCTATGGCGAAGGTCTTGATTATCCAATAAATGGTTCCCGGGGCGGCGGTATTCATAAATCATCGCCCTCAACCAGTCTCTCTCGATCCGGACCGCCACGTGTACAAACCTCACGCCATGAACCCGAGCTACCCTGCTAAGTCAACAAACGTAGCGAACCACTTCAGTAACATATGACGAAGGTGTTGGTTATCCAAAAAGTGGTTCCCGGGGCGGCGGTATCCATAAATCATCTCCCTCAACCAGTCTCTCTCGATCCGGCCCGCCACGTGCACTACATTATTTTAGCCGTAAATTCCCAGAACTTCCTCTCCTTCCTTTCCCTGTAAGGACCCCTACACAGCGTCCCCAAAGATGACATAGGCCCTGAGTACGTTTTGGCGTTAAATTTACGAAATGCACGTTTATCGCAAATGTAGCTTTTACATACCACATTTCAAACGTAGAACAAAATAATGGCATTAAGAAATTTCAGAAAGTCATCGAGTGTTTAAATAGATATAATCCGACAGTTTAAAGGAGGTTCTCCTTGGCTATTCGGTAGAACACTTGAGTGCGGATCGAAAGTTCTCGGGTTCAAAACCTGGTTTGGGCATTTTTTTTTTTATTTTTTATTAATTTAAATTAATTATAATCTTATGTAAACAATATTTTTATTTATTAAAATTGTCAAAATCTTTTCAAAATATTATATTACAAATTTTGTAAAAGGTAAAAATATATTTTTTCCAGTCGAATATTTCGGAATGTATGAACGATTCGAAAGAGACATCTTTTATATATTTTTGAAGTTATACGCGGTGATCAGAGTACAATATTCCAATCGAAAATTTCAAAATCTGAAAACGAAACGATACTGACATCTGTTAAGTATTTTGTAATCTATGGCCCAAAGTATGCGGTGTACATAATTTTAAAAATGGCTCCAATGCATGCGTTGCATATATAATGGAAAAAGATACTTTGGGGACATTTTTGTAGTGATACTTTGGGCCTGTCCCCAAAGCATGCAACTGTCCCCGATGTATAGGCTCGCTCCAAAAACTGACCCCATTCCATGCGTCCTACATATATATATATAATATTTTTTTTTTTTTTTTTTTTTTTTTTTTTTTTTTTTTTTTTTTTTTTTTTTTTTTTGCCTTTTTAATTTTTTATAAAAATGTATTTATTTATTTTAGCATATAAAATATAATATACATTTAGATAATGTAGTAATTTGCGTACATGTTCATTTTAAAATACGTTAATACCACTCTTCCATGGAAGCATTAGCTTGTGTCTGGAAGAGTAGTGTACATTTTTAATGCTATATTTAAGTTCTTAAATTACGATGTGAATGTAAAAAACAATAAGTTGTAAGTTTTGTGATATGTAATTAGTTGCTAAAAACAATACAAAATTTAACTTATTTGAAGAACAGAGTATCACTTGGAAACTGAGTTATAAGTAGTTGTTCTTGAGATTAGATTAGTCGGAAACTTTTTTTTTTTTATATTATCTTTAAAATATTTTTTAACAGTGTTTATTAATTGGATTTTATCATTAATTTTTCTAATTTCATCCGGTAATCGGTTGAAAATAAGTCTTCCTTGATAAGTATAATAATTTTGTGCAAAGGAAGTGTTTAATTTTGGGCATGAGAAAATATATTTATGTCTAGTACGGTTTTCAGTTATAAATTGATATTTTTCTTTTTCTTTTATAGTTTGAATCAATGCATTTCTATTGTATAGATCTTTGAAAGATGGTACTTGGAATTCCTTAAATAATTGATCCGTTGGGTAGTCAGAAGGTTTTTTCAATATGATTTTAATTATTAGCCTCTGCACAACTTCAATTGGGGAAAGATTAGTTTTGTATGCGGATCCCCAGCTAATGATAGCATATTGTAAAGTTGATTGAACCAAAGCGTAATATATTAGATATAAGTTTTTTACAGATAAAAAATTTCTGATTCTTAAAAATATATAAATCAATTTTCTAATTTTTTTTACAACTTGACAAATTTATTCCTTCCATTTCAAATTTTTATCGATAATGACTCCTAAATATTTGATTGTGTTTGTTGTTTTTAATATTGTGCAGTTTTGGATACAATAATTTTTACTATGTGTTTTGGAATTATCATGGATGATGATGTCAATGTTTTTAGGGGTATCATTTTTGTGTATTGCAAACGGAATTACAAATGTTTTATCACCATTTAGTGATAGCAAATTTACGTCGAAGAACTTCTTTAAAATATTTATGTCTTCGGTGGCTTTAAATGTTACTTTTTCCAAGTTTTATCGCTAATTATTAATACCGTATCATCGGCATATGAAGTAATTTGGCCATGTAGTGCTTGAAAAAAAATGTCATTAACATATATGGTGAAAAGGATTGGTCCGATTACTGTACCTTGAGGGATTCCAAAGTCTGATATTTCTTTATCGCTATTAATCTGATTTATTTTTACGACTTGCGGTCGAATTTTTAGGTAGTTCGAAATCCATTTAATTGCATTGTCTTTTATACCTATATTGTTTAGTTTTTTTAGTAGAATCTCATGGGATATACTATCAAAAGCTTTTCTGAGATCAATAAATATACCGGCACATTTTTCACCTTTATCCAATGATTCGTTGATGTATGAGGTTACATTAGCAATAACATCTTGTGTGCTGAGTGACTTTATAAAACCAAACTGGTTTTTGTGAAGAATTTTATTACTTTCTAGGAAACTGACTAATTGATTTTTCACAATTTTTTCAAAAATCTTTCCAATGTTTGAGATTAGACAAATTGGGCGATAGTTAGTTACTTGTTGAGGATCTCCAGATTTATAAATAGGTGAAATAATTGTATTTTTATAGTTTGTCGGAAATATTCCCTCTGTTAAACTTAAGTTTATCAAATGAGTAATTGGTTTCACCAAATGAATTTTCATGGATTTTAGAAAATGTACTGTAATAAGGTCAAATCCGGGAGACGAACCTCCTTTCATGCCTTCTATTATTTTTAAAACTTCACTTTCTGAGGTTTTTTCAAATTTTGATAAATTACTATGATTTTGTACATTTTCAATCGTTTGTGTTTTCGGGTTAAAAGATTTATTGATATTTTTCGCAAGATTTTTTCCTACATTAGCAAAAAACGAATTAAAGATGTTTGCACATTGTTTAGGTTGATTATTAGCATCTATGATTTTATTTTCATGTTCAATGTATTTTATTTTTTGTGTTTTTTTAGTGTTATCCATGGCTAAGTTAACTGTTTTCCATATTTGTTTATGGTTATTGTCTGTAGAAAGTATTTTATTTTTGAAATAGTCTTCTTTATTTTGTTTGATACAGTTTGTTAATTTATTTTTAAATTTTTTGTAAAAAGTGTATGCTTTTTCATTTAGAGGATTTTTCAATGTTGTTTTGTAAAGTTTTTCTTTGTTTCTAATTGATATTATAAGTCCTTGTGTTATCCAAGGCTTTAAAATTCTTAGTTTAGATTTAATGCGGACTGTAGTTTCAGTAGTTGAATTTTTTATGTGTTGAGACAATATATTTTCAAAGTTTTTTGAGCAAGTCTCGGTATCATAACTATTTAACACGTTGTTCCATTGTTCATTTCTTAGTTTTTTGGATAAAATAGACATATTTGTGTAGGATTTTGTCTTTTTTAGATTAAGTTTTTTATGTTTAATTTTGTTATCATAGAGAAGAATGCATGCATGGTGGTCAGTTATATTCGTTTTCCAAACAATTGATTTCATTTTGTCGATATCTTTAATATTTATGTTAGTCCATATATGGTCTAAACAAGATGGAGTGTGATTTTTTATCTCTCTCGTATTTTTGTTAATGCACGATATGAAGTTAAATTCAGTCATACAATTAATATATTCATTTTTGAAATTATTTTCTACGTTTTCATTAATGTTTATATTAAAATCTCCTGCAACAAAGCAAAGTTTATTTCTAAATTTTAACAGTATGTGTTTAAATTCATTTATAAATGACGAGATATTCGAACCGTGTGTTCTGTAAACAGCTATTATGTGGTAGTTTGTTTTGTCGAGTTTTAATTGTATTTCAATACAGTTTACTAGATGTATAGGATGTTCAGTTAGTTTGACAATACTAAATTTATCGTGAATGAATATGACGAGACCACTATTTTTATTGATGTTTATTTTGGTTGTAACATAATTATATTCTGGTAAATGATAGTTGGGTGATTCGTCATTAGTAAAAGTTTCTGATAATATTAGGATGTCAGGTTTTTTATTTAGATTGTTTAATTTTAGAATTAATTCATCCCAATTTCGTTCCATACTTCGTATGTTAATATGAAAAATGAAAATATTGTTGAGATTCTTTGAGATTATGTCATTACATGAATCGGTGTATACACATTCATATTCTTGTATTTTAAAATTATTTTCTAATTCATTAGCTATGAAGTCATCCATTTAGTAAAAATATTAATGTGATATTGATTTCTTTTAAATATTGTATAGAGTATTTTCAAAGTAGAGTGTGACATAGGGTTAGTAATACAAATACCTACGGATTTTATAATGTGTAGATTGTTGAAGAATATTCCGGTTTTTATTGATCATATATTGATTGATCACATCTTTATCATTACTAGCATAGTCATTTACAATATTTAAATGCATATCTCGTATAATAATATTATTTATATTTCTAAAATTCAATAAAATGTTTTTTGATTCTACTATAAATTGTTGTACTGTAGACTTATGTGTAGGATAAATAGCAATATAATGCGATAATTTATTTACGTCTTTAAATTTTATATTTAAAATATTAACATCGTAATCATTAAATACTTCATTAATATTGAGAACATTATACTGGTTGGAAATAGATATTCCAATATCAGAGTTTTTGTTTATACTTATTATTGTTACCTGGTACCCTGGTTTGGAGTAATAATTAGTTTCGCCAGTAGAGTAGGTCTTTGTAAACCCAATCAAGCCCGGGAAAAAAATTATTTCTTTTAAAGACATTATTAATTTTTCAAAAAATTTTTTTACGCTTTTAATATTTTTATGAAATTGAGTAATTCCTTTTTCAGTGCATATAAAATAGAAATCTCTTATAGAGTGATGTAAGTTTTCTTCAATACATATTTTTTTACCTAATGCGTTACATAAAAAATCATTCATTGTTAGTTTATAGATAAGAGTTTGAGGAAATGAAAATTTACAATATTTATTCGTAGTCAATGCGTTCTTTAGCAATTCGAATCATTTTTTGCCGGTAAAGGCATTTTATGCTATCGACTCTATGATCGGTGGAATAGTTCATATCAAACCTTTTGTTTTGGACACAGCAGTTGTTGCAGATTGGAGTTTGTTCTTTGTTTTCACATTTAGATAGTATATGTTCCTTAGTGCAATGAGGGCAAATGGGAGGCTGCGTCCTGGCGAGACATCTTTGAGCTGTGTGGCCGAACTTGAGGCAATGGTAACATTGTGTGATCGGGCTGCAGTCGTTGACGTACACTCTTTGGAATTTGATGTTTATTTTTTTTTTTTCTATAAGTTTTTTCCTTAATTTTCCCGTTGTTTCGATAATGTAGTTAGTGGTGTCGTTTTCTTTTCCTTCATTGTACTTATTTTTTAATTACTTGATAAGCTTAATGTCTTTTTTGTCTTCTAGGGTTAATCCTTCATATTGTTGTACAATCCCGTCAATAATTTCTTCTTCAGTCAATTGGCATTGCAGGCTTTTCAACATTAAGCACGGTTTCCTTTTTTTTATTTCTTCGGCCGATACTTCTTTTCCAATTACTTTATTTATCTCTTCGGTTAATTTTTCTGCATCTTCTTTTTTTTGGCAAGAAATCACTAATTTTTGTTCTCCGATCTTTTTTACTCCATTTACTCCAACTTTTATTTTTGTTAAATTAATATTTTTTTGAATTTTTATTTTTATGTCCTCGGCCTTCAAGGTGTTTTTTGAGGTAATTAAAATGGCGTATTTCTGTTCTGCATTATATGAAGTTTCTACGAAGTTTTTATTGTTACTTAGCGCACTTGCGTATGATTTTTTGTTATTTTGATGAATTTCTTCAAGTTTCTGTGTGTAGTGATGATTATTTTTAATATTAATTTCTTGTAATTCTATGATCTTCTTTTGTAGACTAATTAGTTCGTGTTGAATTTTTTCTTCCAGTGATACAATATTTTGTTCCAGTGTTAATTTTATTTTTGAGTCTTTCACTGAAGTGATCTTATTAACTAAGATTTTAATATTTTTAAAAATTTCTTCGGTTTCCATATTTAATTAATGGAATCGCCCAGGTGGGCGAGTTATTAATGTGAGTAACTATATTTATTGTTTTACTTCTTACAAAATAATGCGACTGTACTCGTTCGGTGCTGAGCGAGAATGAATTTAGAGAATTACTTGACAAATTTTGACAAATTCTCATTCTGATTGAAACTTCTAAGATTCTTTTTGAAAAGAACAGAGGGCGCCAATTCCGTTTATAACAATCGTAAATGTAAAGTTTTTCAGATAATAATACTCATAAAAAACTATATATATATTTTTTTAACATAATATAATGGTATCAATTACATGTTTATATACATGAAATAAAGTTTTTCTATTAAAATACATTAATTAATACATTAAATAATACGTTTTATACCCTTTTCAAGAGCAAAGCACGAGTTAAAAATCTATATCTTTTTATATCATTGTACACCCAGACAGATATCAAAGAGCTAATAAAAAAATATTATTAACGCCCTTCATCTTGCCCAAGGTAGTCCGAACAATGAGTTAAAAAAATCCATCAGGTGACATTACTACAGTTCGCAAGACAAAGGGGTTGATTTCACCCTGTAATTAGCCAAAAACAAATATGGGTATAGTAATAGATTGTTTTATGATGTTTTTTTTTTAATTAAGCCGAAACTAATAACGTACCTTAGGTTCTTATCATATATTTATTCTGTTATGTGGAGAGGTTGGTGCAGACCCACATATCGACATCGAATAATGTAATGTAAACATACCTTTTATAGATAAATAAATAAATTAATAAATAAATTCCATAAAGACATACATTATAAAAGCAGGTGAATTGAAATTACACATAAAAAATTAAGAAACAAATAGTAAAAATAATAATAATAGTAAAGAGAAACAAAACTAAATAAAAGAATAATAATATAAGAAAGATTCAATGTTACAAATATTTAAAAGAAATGTAATCAAAAATTTTAAACTTAACTCATCATTATGGGCCATTAACCAGCAAGCGGCCGAGTATTCATATTTCGTCGAAAGATGTTCTTACGATCTTACAGGGTGGTTCAAATGAGAAAGGTTAATTATTCTCCTTACCAGCTTTTTAAAATAATAACTCAATATCGATTTTATTTTATTCAAAATTTGCTTTAATTTATACCTACATTCAAAAATGCTGAAAGGCGTGATGATAAAACCATTAAAAGTATGTACTTTTCGTAACTATTTTTTTGATTATAAGTATTTATAATTTTTGAATAATGTCTAAGCAAAAAAGAATTATAAAAAAACTTAAATACATTAGTTTGTGAGACCGTAAATAAATAGACAAACTGAAGTATACATTAGTTTGTAAGACCGTAAATAAATAGACAAACTGAAGTATACATTAGTTTGTAAGACCGTAAATAAATAGACAAACTGAAGTATTTCCGTAACAAATCACGTTTGCGGGTCTTTTTTTAAATGATTTTATTTAAACTAAAATTAAAATTGTCAAACATAGCTTTCCCAGAAAATTTATTAATTTATTTTACTGCATGATTATACGGTTTGAAAAGTGTGTTGTATAACACAAAATTTTGTTTGAAAATTTAAAATCTGCCAACGACCTACGGTAAAACCTTATTTTACTAAAAATAAACATATTTTCTCAAAATTTAAAACACAGCTTTACTAGATAAAAGAACAGTCTTTCGAAATCAATTTAATTCCTATATTTTTACTACAATAAATGCACAAAAATGTTTTAATAGGCATAAAATATTATAATAGCCTTCCCAAATTGTACCCTTAATGTATTTTACCCCTACTGAAAACTGTAATATTTAATATTTAAAAAAACAAACTGTAATGTTTTTGTCATTCTATATCTATTTTTTTTTCTAAATTGTGTATCTATCTAAAATAATGTTGAAATTTTATTTCATACGTTCTTTGATAATTGTTTACACTCATTGGAACATCATTATTATTTTTTGCATGTAAATACTCCTCCCATATACACGAGCTCCCAGAGCTTAACTTATGGAGTAATAGAATAAAATTTGAAATATTTTATAACCTACCATATGTAACCATTTGTAATACGTAAACAAAAAATTCTTAAAATAAATAAATTAAAAAAAAAATAATAATTAAAAAAAAAAAAAAGTTAAAAAAACTACAGATTTGGTGGCATTCAAAAAAGAGGTTAAATTATTCTTAAAAAATTGACAACCACTACATCAACAATCAAAATGCTGTAACATCATTTCATGCCATATTATAATTTTTAACCCTACAATATCCTAGTCGAACGTTATTAATGACCTTGCGTCTGCGTGGTTGAATTTAAGAATCCGGTTTCTAACGTATTGTCTGGCGCCGCGCCTATCAGTTAAAAGCGGCTGTATATTGCATTTGACGTCATCGCCCTTCTCGGTTACTTTTTCACGGTGACTAGCCATCACTGGTTGACACATTGACAGTAGTTATGAGGAACGGGTTTTGGAACCACTTCCTTTTGGATTTACAAAATGATCACCAACACTAAATGGGCGAAGCCGAACCAAAAGCCGCCCGCAGGGCCTAGCAGTAAAAACCTGTGAAGGGGGTTTTTTAACTTCTAGTATTTAAGATTATATTTATTGTACACTCTATTATATAATTTATGAAATAACTCCAACTCCAAGCTCAAGAGCTAGCTCTCTTAATTGGCAGACAAATCCTTGGAAATGTGTATTTCACTACTTTTCTGCCATAGTATTATGTTTATTACTGTAACAATGTTATTGTATCATGGCTACCAATTAAAAAAATTGTTTTGAGTATATATATATACATATATATATTTTTTTTTTTTTGTTTTATATAATTTTGGATTAATTTTCCTTTTTTATAAAATTAACTTACTTATTCTTATTATGCTGTCTCAGTAGAAGTAAAGTCACAAGGAGGAAATCCGTAATTGGTTTTATTTTGGCTATTTAATACTATGTACAAACTGAAATAAATATAAACTGTCGATTTCCCGAAAATTAATAAATAAATAAATAAATAAGTAATTAAGTCCCCAAAAAGGGAGTAGGTAAATAAATAAGTAAATAAAAATGCTCACCAAAGATCACCAACAACAACGGGTTGAAGGAGACCGAATTCTTTGAGTGCTACGACATCAATGATCGATGAATTCTTGGATTTAATTGTGACCGGGGACGAGAACTTAAACAACCTTTCACGCTAATACACTGTTTTACGTATACTTTATGCAGCTGTGAATGAATGTCTACCAGGATATGGTTTTTTGCCTACAAAAAAACTAATTCAAGAACCTAATTCACACCTGGCGGGTGAGGCGAGCAAAAGCTTCATCGCGAACAGCTGCCACGCCGAGACTAAGCGTCACAGAGAGTGCAGCGTGGTGGGCATATGGCGTTGGGGAATCAGGCCACACGCCAGTATTGCCGGATCTCGCGTAAAATCGTTCCTGACCACCGCAGCCACTGGAGACCTTATTTTACGGACAGCTCTTGTATTTTAAATTAATTAAATGTGAAATGTTACAAATTAGTCTCTAATAATAAATATATTATTTATTTTTATTTTTTCGCTTTATGAGTAAAATCTCAAATTATAATATTTAATTAAATGAAGACAATATTAGCGAAACTCAATCGAAAATCTGGAGACAGAAAAAGATATTGGCTGCACTGGGACACGAACCCAGGACCCTTTGCTTACATGGCAAGTGCTCTACCAACTGAGTGCTCTACCAAATTCGGTAAATGTGACCGAATTTGAAATGGCTTAACTGGATCATGCTTCAATTAAGAACTACCAACATTATCTTTATTTTCAACGCACATATTATTGGCTGCTATCTTTATATACGATTGCAAGATTCAACTTGAACTAAATGCTATCTAGATAGTGTTTGGATAAATGTTTATCCATTTTATTTTCAATAAACGACATCTATTGACTTTTCTGCAAGTCTAGGATGAATATTTATTTTTATTTTTTTAAATAATTCATGAGTAAAATCTCAAATTGTAATATTTAATTAAATGAAGACAATATTAGCGAAACTCAATTGAAAATCTGGAAACAGAAAAATCATAAAAAGATCTTGTCTCCACTGGGACTCGTATATAAAGATAGCAGCCAATAATATGTGCGTTAAGAAAATGAAGATAATGTTGGTAGATCTTAATCGAAGTATTGGAACGGTATATTTACCTAATATCTATCTTTACTTATCACCGCCATCTAAATACTCTCAATATTTCTCTCGTATTCAATAAAAACAAGTGCAGACATGTGGGTAAATCAGTGTAAGAAAAGACGGATTATACCAGTAACAAAGATGCAACATTTATTTAAATACTTTCAAACAATTATGGGTAGAGCATGATTAAATTGATTTAAATCTACAGGGGTGGTTGATTACCATAGGTAAGTCAAATTAATGTGAAAACTATAATCTCGGAACATGTGGGTCTCAATAAATGGAAGCATAATATTTGTTAATCCTGAAGGGCGCCTGTACGGATAACCGAACATATTTAGTAGGATTTAAATTAAATGCTAAGGATAATAAAATACCAAAGTTAAGCTATAATATCTCGTGATGATCCATTCTCTCTCTCTGGTTTCAATCCTGAGATTGGTTTGCAGCAATGTCATCTATTCGTTTCTTCCACTCTTCCCTGTCTTGTGCGGCTCTTTTGAAGTCTGCATATGATGAGCAGCGCACGTCCACCAGCAGGTCCTCCAGGTACTCTCGGCGTGGGCGTCCCCTAGCGTTTGTCCCCTCGGTCATACCCTCCATTATGGCATGCAAGAGGTGATCCATTACTAATTATTAATTCGCTCACGTGTGTTTCGGCCATGACCTTTGGCGGCTTGTAGTTCAGCTGTCACACCATGAAACTCCCCAGAACCAACTGACGAACGTATCGAAACTTCTTCTCGATTCGCCCTCTACCGGCGCCTGTACATTAAAGGCTGTCAAATTCATCAGGTACCCGCGTGGCTAGAAACTCCGTCTAAATTAGGCCAGTACTTGCCCAAACTGTTGCATTACCCCCATGGCCAAGAGAATTTTTGCAAAAAATTCCACTACGCCACCTGGCGTCAGAAATCCTGAAGAGCGAAGGTACCGCTGCCACCAAGAATTCCAAAGTGCTTAACGAGATTTGTGGTGAATGAGTTTGAGCTTCTAGTGCCTTCCCAGCTGTGTCACTTCTCGTAATGTTCTTCCCAAATATGTAGAGATGAATTATCCTCAAGATGATGTTGTAAACCAGTAAGCCTCCCTCGATAATGATTCAGTGAAGCAGTGAATGAAACTTCAAACTGCCCAAATAATAAGGGCTCAAACCTCTGCTTATATCAGAGCCACAATCTGTAGGATTGATGCAAATAAGTGCTGATCCCTGTAGTTGAAGAAATCCATTTGATGCAGACCAATGCTTGGGTTAAACTTCTGCCTATTCAAGAGCAACTGAAAGTAGGTTGACATAAATAAGTGATGTGCCATGTTGTTGTAGAATTTCCCTTTAGACGCAGTCCAAATGCTTGTGTTAAAACTTCTGCCTATTCAAGAGCAACTGAAGGTAGGTTGACATAAATAAGTGATGTGCCATGTTGTTGTAGAATTTCCATTTGACGCAGTCCAAATGTTTGGGTTAAACTTCTGCCAATTCAAGAGCAACTGAAAGTCGGTTGACATAAATAAGTGATGTGCCATGTTATTCTAGAATTTCCCTTTTGACGCAGTCCAAATGTTTGGGTTAAAACTTCTGCCTATTCAAGAGCAACTGAAGGTAGGTTGACATAAATAAGTGATGTGCCATGCTGTTGTAGAATCTCCCTTTTGACGCAGTCCAAATGCTTGGGTTAGAACTTCCTCGAAGAACGTAGAAAACCACGTGAGCGAAAAATAATTACTGAGCTATCGTTAAGAAGAAACAATTACTACGTATTAAAGGTGAAATAAAAACTTATATAAAGCAAATATTTAGATTGAGCTAAAAATAATTTGACCTAAACATGAAAAGATTTAAACAAAAGAAACTTGACTCTAAACCCACATTCCACTCAAAACTTATGGAAATATTTATCCAAAATACTGTTATAATACCATTGAAAATTTAATAACATCTAAAATCTTGACACCTACCAATAAAAATTCCAAATTGTAGAAAACCAACCCCTCAAAAGAAAATGACATAAAGTTAAGGTAATGAAACAACCACTGACATCTGTTGAACAGCGGAGAAAGATGAATAATCCTGTCAATATTAAATGGTTGAGATCCCGGAATAAAACTCCAAGATTGTGTAAGAAAATATAAGAATTTAAATCAGTCATACAGTTCCATTTTAAAAGACAAACATGTGCCTTCAAATGAGTTCCGAGCTCTAGAACCGACTTAAAGTCACATGCCGTGTCAAAAAGGAACTGTGCAAGAATTGTTAAAAATTAACTGTGAAACTAAACATCTAATATTATGTACTCACTCTATAGAGATACTAATTAAATTTCCATTTAGAATGCATATATAATTAAAACTTATGAAATATGAATTGTTATTATTATTTTAATTTATTAATTGGTAATAATTATGTTACCCGCAGTAAATTTATACATTATCGTATGTCTCAAGAACTCGTTCCTGACTATTTGAAATAAACATGCAACGGAGCTTCCTAAAACTCAAAATAGATAGTTTCTGAGAACTTCTGAGATTATGCGCAAGTATCAAAGTAAGATTGTATGACTATAAACACAAATGATCCGTAAAGTTTCTCTATGGAGAATTATTTTAATAATTTGTGTAAAATAATCAATAAATTTAAATCTTATAAAATAAGAATACTGTTTTATCTGTATTTCTTTAAAGAATGCATCACCCGAGCTAACATTATTATAACATATATAAGTAAAGAAAACCCATTTCCTTGACTTGGAAAATTCCCATGCTGCGAAACTTCCTAAAGCTCCCAAATAGATTATTGTCAGCTTCTGAGGCTATTGATTATGTATAATTATCACCATGAAAATACATGTGGAATTTTCCAAGGTAGAAACCGTATGCACGACACCATTCAAGTCAATAATTACTACATGTAACCATAAATTATCAACCATGTACAAAACCATGTAGTAAACATTATAAACACAATTCATATTTTACAAATAGCAAGGTTTACCTACAGGGAAAGGAACCCACTAATTTTATCAGTTCAAAGCATGAGCGTAATGGCCAATTACCCCCATGCTCTGAAGGAAAATTTTCATACAAATTACAATATTCATATACTACACTAACTATCACAAATACAAAGGACAAACAACCACAAAACAATTAACATATAGCACTCAATGTGTGGACACAAGTTTCATGTCAAAGTCATGTCATCACATTGAATGTATTTTGCAAACATAAGGTCAAAATGCATGCAAAATTTTACTAACTATCGGTACTTTAGACCGAATTAAATCCCATTACGGAAAGATTCTATTTTCTTACTGAAAGGAAATAAATTAAACCGCTGACTCCTCAGCATGCTCAGACTTTAAAATGTCCTTCGCGTGGAAAATACCTAAAAGCTTCCCATCCATGTCAGCCAACTGGTATGCCACAGGGGAAATTTTCCGCACAACTTTACTTCTAATAAATTTTGGAGCCAGTTTAGCTGAAAAGTGTTTAGAAGCATCTGAAAGAACGAAAGACCTCCGCCACACTACGTCGCCTTCCGCGTACTGAACCTCCCTCCGACGAAGATCATATTGACGTCTGTTGCGTTCATACGACTGTCGCAAAGATGTGCGCACCTGTGAAAAAATATCATTTAACTCTTGCAAACCTGCAGCCCAGGAATCCCGTTCAGCAAATTTAATTTCCTCCGCGTTGAAGTCAGCTCCTATGTAGTCCTTCCCTGAAATGATAATTTCCCTGCCAAAATTGAGGAAGAAAGGAGTGTAACCAGTGACTTCGTGCACAGCAGTGTTGATCGCTAATTCTATCTCAGGTAAATAATTTGCCCACATTCTGTGGTCAGTGCCTACATATGAAGCGAGGGCAGAGACTAAAACCTTATTAACTCGCTCAACAGGATTGTTTTGAGGGTGATATCTACAGTTGTAGAAAAGGTGCCGAATGTGAAATTTGCTAACCAAAGCCTCCATGTCCCGAGATATGTACTGCGGACCATTATCTAACACAATAGTATCTGGCACTCCAAACTTGTAGAATATTTCATTTTCTAAAATACTAGCGATATTGCTACCCGTTGCCTTCCTTAGAGGGAATAGCCTAGTAAATTTGGAGAAAAAATCAGAAACTACTAACAAGTATGTATAGCCTTTTTTGTAAGAATTCGGATACGGACCCAGCAGATCTGTGGCAATCATCTGCCAAGGACGCTGCACCAACTTGGGATTTCCCATTAGCCCTGGCGGTAACAAATTGGTGCTTTTATACCCTAAGCAAATCTGACATTTACTAATGAACCGTTTGACATCAGCTGACATTTTAGGCCAATAATATTTAAGTTTAATCCTATTCAAGGTTTTCATAATCCCGAAGTGCGCACACACTGGAGGAACGTGGTGTTCTAAAATAATGTTCTTTCTAACCTCCTTTGGCATAACTTCCTTCCAGTCATATGACCTGTGAAGAGCGTCCATGCTTTGGATGTGTTTAAAAATCCTATCATTTTCCACTTTCCAAGCTGAATATTTGTCCGGATTAGCTAAAATTTTCTCTCTAAGCCTGATGTACCACGAGTCGGAAGTACTAAACTTTTGCGCTAATGCATTTACTTGTAGGGGATCACGCGATAACGCATCCGGAATGACATTGTCTTTACCCTTTCGGTGAATAATTTCAAAATTAAATTGCTGCAGTCTTACTGCCCAGCGTGCGAGTCGTCCACTGGGCGACTTTAATTGTGTTAACCACTTGAGACTATAGTGATCTGTAATTATTCTAACCGGAATAGGTGAACCCTCAATGTAACCTCTAAACTTTTCCAGAGCAAAAATCATAGCGTTTAACTCCCTCTCCGTTGTGGAGTGATTCCTCTCTTGTGCAGATAACGACCTTGAAATGAATTAAATCGGGTGCTCTATTTGATTTTCATCAAATTGACTTAAAACTGCCCCGAGGCCTACGCTCGATGCGTCACAACTAATAGTGAAAGGCTTACTAAAGTCAGGGCATGCGAGAACCGGAGCGTTAACTAGGATATTCTTTAATTTAACAAAAGCCGATTGCGCCTGTTGATTCCACGCAAACTTTTTCCCCGCGAATTCCTTCTTTGTTAAGTTGTGTAAAGGAGACGCAATAATTGAAAAGTTATGGATAAACCTTTTGTACCACGATAGCACCCCAATGAATCTACGTAGACTCTTTTGAGACGTAGGGGTGGGAAAATCCACAATTGCTTTTACTTTCTCGGGATCAGTGCGAAGCCCTTTACTGTCTACAATGAAACCTAAATATTTTAAAGAGTCCCTGCAGAAAACAGACTTTTCCACATTTATAGTAAGGCCTGCGGCTTGTAATTTCTGTTTCACCTGTCTTAGAAGTTCTATATGTTCTTCAAATGAAGAACTTATTATAATAATGTCATCCAGATAACAGAACACTTTGCCATCAAATTGTGGCCCTAGCACCTTGTCCATTAACCTCATCATGCGGGAACTCGCCCCGTGGAGGCCAAAAGGCATGGTCACAAAGTGAAACAAGCCTCTTTTAGGGATTGTAAATGCGGTTTTTTCTTTTGAATTCTCTTCTAAAGGAATTTGAAAAAAAGCGTCATTCAAGTCTAGCGTTGTTAAATACCGAGCACCCCCCAAGCTATTCAAGATGTCAGAAATGAACGGTGTCGCGTAGGCGTCGCGTTTAGAGTTTGCGTTCAAAAGTCTACTATCAAGACATAACCGGTACGTGCCATTCTTTTTTGGTACTAAAACAATTGGATTATTCCACGCGCTATTGCTGGGTTCAACCACTCCCAAAGCTAACAGTCTGTCTAATTCCTTGTGTACCTGCGGAAGTAGGTGCGGTGAAATCGGATAAATGCGTTGCTTAATCGGAGAGCAATTACCTGTGTCAATGACATGCTTCTCTAAGGATGTTCTACCTAACCGATTACCCGAATAGGAAACATACTCCCGAATTACTTTATTTAAGACTGAGCGTTGCGAAATGGATAAGTTTTCTGCATTTTCTAAACCTATTACATCAGCTCTACACTGTGTTTTGACCGACTCCTTAGAAGCCATCAATTTTGATATTCTTGGACAAATATTGAAGATTTTCCAAAAATCACAGCCTAGAATAATGTTAGCATTTATCTGAGGCATAACCACAAAACTGAAAACCCTCTCTGTGTTATCAAAACGAATCGGTACCGTAATTTTATACGAACAAACAACAGAATGACCTGTAGCCGAAACTAAAGAAAACTTAGTGTCAAGCTTGGAAAGCTTGAAACCCAAATCTAAGAATTTCCTATGAAAATTGTTACCTTAAATGAAAATGTGAGAGCCCGAATCTAAAAGACCAGAAAAATTTAACCCTAAAACTTGAAAAGAAATGTGAGGACGGTTGTCCCTGTTTACCGCTCCCATCTCCTTTGAAGTATTTAAGTTTTTATAAAAATCTCTTACTACAGCCAGCCAGGAAGCCCATTCCCCGGACGTCTCCTCGGCGAGCGTCGACGTCTTAACGCCCGCTGTCTGGAACTCCGGGGTATTCAGTTTTTTGAACGGCGGCAGCCACAATCTGGAGACTTCAGTCCTGGTCTTCCGCAGCGGAAACAATGCACGCCCCTGGAAACGTTATTAGACGGGCTAAGATTATCATGGTTCATAAAACGACGGTTATTTCTAAAATTGGGATTGACATTTCCTGAATTATTATTATTCCTACCATTGTTCCTGTTATGTGAATTGTTATTCCTGACAAAATTTTGATTATTAGATGAAACAGTAGTAGAAGGAACCCTGTCACTGGAGCGGCTGTCCGCTAACTCAATCATTTTCCCAAGTTTTTTCAGAGTACTGATATCCGAAATTACCGATAGCGATAACTTTTGAATATATCTAGGCAACATATTACATTGTAAAATCTCCAATAATTCATCATCAGGTAATTTCGATGACAAACGATTATTTAAAATGAGAATGCGAGTAATAAAAGAGTTTAAATTCTCCTTCTGCATTTGAACGGTAGCTCTCAGTTGAGCCAACAGTCGCCTCTCGTGATCCAGAAACTCATATTCCTCTTTCAGAGCCACGACGATGTCAGACCATGATGCAAATGAGGAGCGATTTACTCTGTACCATAAGAGTGCATCACCAGAAAACAATTCAACAGCAGATGTAAAAAGTGAAACTTTACTCACATTTCGAGCTAGTGCGAGCTCTTCGATTCTCTCTATAAAATCGTGTACGCCAGCTGAGCCGTCAAAAGTAATGTTCCACTTGTGAACAGGAACCGACAAAGGGGACGAAACGGGAATCGATGCAGCTAAGTTATCACCAGGTTTCGCCATGTTGATTGTATCTGCTTTACTCCTTGTGACAATTGTATATTCCACAACCTAACTACAAAGGGATTATAAAACAAAAAGTTATTAGAACATGCGACAACACAAGATGTTACACCAATACTCGGAAATATTTCCCATGCATCTCAAGATAAAATTATAAATAAAATGTCGCCAGATAACTGGAGACGTTTGAAAAGCGCAAAAAAAATGCCGGTGAGTTGGTTCCTTTGCAAAGCAAAATTGTAAACTTAAAAACTACCGGGAGACACGTGTCTATGCAGGTGTTCAACAAGCCGCCGTTGACCACAACACACATGACGAACAACAAATCATCACGAGATAATACAAATGAAGGAACAATAAAATACACGAGCACATGTCCGAGACGCCACATTAAGTTATTTTATAACGTTGGGCCCAGATTGTAACGATATATTTACCGAATATCTATCTTTACTTATCACCGCCATCTAAATACTCTCAATATTTCTCTCGTATTCAATAAAAACAAGTGCAGACATGTGGGTAAATCAGTGTAAGAAAAGACGGATTATACCAGTAACAAAGATGCAACATTTATTTAAATACTTTCAAACAATTATGGGTAGAGCATGATTAAATTGATTTAAATCTACAGGGGTGGTTGATTACCATAGGTAAGTCAAATTAATGTGAAAACTATAATCTCGGAACATGTGGGTCTCAATAAATGGAAGCATAATATTTGTTAATCCTGAAGGGCGCCTGTACGGATAACCGAACATATTTAGTAGGATTTAAATTAAATGCTAAGGATAATAAAATACCAAAGTTAAGCTATAATATCTCGTGATGATCCATTACTAATTATTAATTCGCTCACGTGTGTTTCGGCCATGACCTTTGGCGGCTTGTAGTTCAGCTGTCACATCATGAAACTCCCCAGAACCAACTGACGAACGTATCGAAACTTCTTCTCGATTCGCCCTCTACCGGCGCCTGTACATTAAAGGCTGTCAAATTCATCAGGTACCCGCGTGGCTAGAAACTCCGTCTAAATTAGGCCAGTACTTGCCCAAACTGTTGCAGTATGATACAGTTAAAAGTGAACGAATTTGATATGGGTTCCGTAGCTCAGTTGGTAGACCACTTGCCGTGTAAGCAAAGCACACTGGGTTCGAGTCCCAGAGATCTTTTTCTGATTTTTCTGTCTCCAGATTTTCAATCGAGTTTCGCTAATATTGTCTTCATTTAATTTAAAAAAATATATTATTGTTCAAAAAGGTTTTTTTTAAAGCTTGCTGTATTGCCGAATTAACAACCAAAATATGTATTTTCAAGCTTTTCTATTTTAAAATAGGTATACATATATTATAGCAAATTTTGTATGAAATAAATTCGACATTGTGTTATTAATGAAAAATGCTGGCACGGAAGATAGGGTGTGTCAATAATTTCAACTTTTGAATTCAGAAATGCCCGGGGTCTAAAAAGTTCTGTCTTACAAAGGAAATGAGAACTGCATTTAATTTTTTTAAGTGGTTATTAGCCCTCTAAAATGCATTGAAAATCAGAAAACAAACCAAAAACCAAAAAAAAAAAATTTTTTTTTTCAATTATTTAATTCTTTATCGTTTGTTTGTTATTAAAAAATGCGTATAGCTGACAAAATTTAAAAAAAAAATCAAGTTTTAAGAATACAAGTAAGCCAATACAAATACTGATTTTATCTGACGGCCGGCGTAGTACAGCGGTAAGGCGCTTGACTCACATTCCGAAGGTCGCGGGATCAAATCCCGGCGTGGCAAATAAATTTTATTTGATTAATTTGTGTATTTCACAATTTATTCATTTAAAATAATATATAGTATATTTGCGGTACGTTCCAGAGGGGAAGATACTCTCAGTATCGCCCTGGTGTAAGACCACCATTCAGAATTGAAACGTAGCTTGAAATGGCTTCTGCCTTGTTTGGTGACCACATCTGAATAGCCAGGTACTTCCCCACCTTCCTCTTCCCTATCTCTTTCCCCTCCCCACTGCCTTCAGCCTCACAACATACCCCAATTGGGGATGCCATAGTCCCACTGGCTCCAGACGGGAGCAGTTGGGACTCTTGTGCGGTATTCATGTAAAAAAAATCCAGAAAAAGTGTTATTTTACCCCTTTATATTTTTAACAAACACATCACATGATATGTTTAAAAAAAATAATTTTGCGTTCTTTGCAACGCAATTATGGAATAAAAATTAATTTTGGAACAAAATATAAAATACGAACCCTTTGTTTCATTTTTTTTCCAAATCACTAAATCAAGTTTTTTACAAAACTTCCGGCCACATTAGCAGGCTAATAGTGAACAACCATTTAGTATATTCTTATGTTTTTGAATAGCTACTAGCGACAGATCACACGAAACTTTTGAGACCGCGGGCATTTAAAAATGAGGCCATTTTTTTCTCTATGGAGAGCGACACAAGCTAACGGAGAATAATCAATCTTTCTCATCGGAAGTGCCCTGAACAATTGCAAGATATAGCGGTGAATAACAGGAAGAATACGGTACAATCGCGAGGCCGCATTTTAATGAAATTTGAATTCTCGGCCGCTGGTTCATGGACCTTAACTTATATCACTCTTATCAATGTCTCGCCTACACAGAAGTACCTACATACACGGAAGCTTTACTTAGTCTTTGTTGAGCCTTTTCCCGTTATCTATTATTACACAATTAAGGTTTTATGTGAAGGTTACTTAATATGTGAAACCTTCATATATGAAACCTTCGTTTGAAGCCTTCACAACGTTTAAAGGCGAGATATCAAACAAGATAACCACCCAAAGACGTCAAATAAGAAAACAGATATAACCAACTAAAAAAATAAAGGTGAAAACAATAGAATTATATTTAAATTATTTAAAAACACAAACATAGATTCAGTCAACAAAATTTAACCCGTCTTTTGAACGTAATATGTTTTTTTTCTAATATTGAGTTAGCGAGGTTTTGATTGAGCCATTCTTTGACAATGGATGTGCACTTATTTGCATTTTCGGAGACCTCATCCCAGGATTTACCATGAACTTTAATTGCAGTATCGTCCGCATACGAGAATAGTTTTCCCGGAATACTAATATTACACAGGTCATTAATATAGATTAGGAACAATAACGGACCAATAACTGTTCCTTGTGGAACTCCATGTAGCACAGATGCTGGTTTACTAATATTTACACCAATTTTGGTGGATTGTCTGCGATCAAGTAAATAATTTGTAAATAATTATTTTTATTGCCTGTGTTATTAAGCTTTCTGATCAGTTTATTATGATTAACGGTATCAAAAGCCTTTTTTGAGTCTAAAAAGATTGTTATATGTTTGTTTTTTTGTTTATCTCTTATGCGTTCCTAAACCATTAATCCAATTGCGATGAAACTTTGGTGAGTTGTTGTGTGCATGCCCGCAAAGGTTTCTGTATCTTTATAATGGTGAGCTCTGGCTTTATGAAATTTGTATAAAAAATTACGATGCGTGGCGCGTGATTTTCGTTTGAGAAAGGAGTGTATTTCATATAGTTTAGCGGGAACAAAGGCGGGGAAGATGGAAGGGGAACGCGGGACACATTTGAAAGGACTAGCAGGAGATGGGAGAGAGTCGAGGAAGATTGCAAAGGAGACATAATAGCGGTAGGAGATAGCAGGAAGTAAATTGTGGAAAATCCATGCTTCTAGTACGGATAGCTGTATGTGGCCTATTCACGCGTCTATACGTGTATAAAAAAATAGACGAAAAAAAAAATATTCCTGTGAGACAGAATTAAAACTCAAACACGTTATTGCAACGCATGCCAGGAACTCGCTGGTATGTTTGTAAATAATACCTAATTTACAAAGCAGTAATAAAACAAAAATCGACAGTGATGCTATAAATAACATTTCACCTTCATGACGATGATTCATGCAACAGAAGTATATAAACTGCTGGGCTTCGTCAATCTCAGTATGGGTTGTTTGTTATATTTATGATCACAGTTAAAACTCACAACAAAACTCACTATCATGTTCATTATATTTGTAAAAGTAATTAATGTAATATATTTCTTCAAACACAGCAAACTTATTTCATGGCACCATTTTAATTTAAATTAATAAAATACTTATATAGAAGAAATATTCAATGAAGCTCCGCAAGAAGCTACTCAAGGACTTGTTATAAATGGGAAGATTCTGAAAAACCTGCGTTATGCAGATGATACAGTACTTCTAACAAGTAGTATTGAGGATTTACAACTTGTGCTGAATCAAGTTGTGAATACTTGTGAGAATTTTGGGCTAGAACTGAATATAAATAAAACAAAATACATGCTCGTAAGCAAAAATAACGCATTGGATGAAAATCTTTGTATTGCTGGAACAAAACTAGAGAAGGTACAGAGTATTGTATACTTGGGCTGCAATTTAATTGATAGATGGGATCCTTCAGTTGAAATCAAATGCCGCGTTGAGCAAGCTCGTGCAACCTTTATCCGCATGAAAAAATGTTCTGCGGTCATGATTTCAACCTTGGATTACGAATGCGATTGGTCAGATGATACGTGTTTTCGATATTATTTTATGGAATGGAAGCACGGACGCTTAAATACTAATTAGGTAACTTGAGGCATTCGAGATGTGGATCTACAGAAGAATACTTAAGATACGCTGGATGGACAGGGTTACAAATGAAGATGTTATAGTTCGGATGAATAAAGAAAAGGAAGTAATTAAAACTATAAAAATCAGAAAACTTCAATATCTTGGACATGTGATGAGATATCTAGAGATGTGTGAGATCGTGCATTTCATAATGCAGGGAAAGATTGCCGGAAAACGGGGCCCTGGAAGAAGGAGAACGTCATGGCTGAAAAACCTGAGACAGTGGTTTGGCCAGTCTACTGTGGAGCTGTTCCGGGCCGCAGTAAATAAAGTCCGCATAGCCAACATGAATGAACGGACAGGGCACAAGAAGAAGAAGAATAAAATACTTAGTTTTTACAACTTTTATTGTTTTAAAAAACCACCATGTTTTGTGAGCAACGCACACTTCTTCAGGGTTTAATTAATACTAATTATAAATAATAGACATAGACAATGGTGTCAATGAAAAAAGATGAGAATGGGTAGAGGGAAGATGGGTAATAGGGAACAATTTACAAAGGGAACAGGCTTAATATTCGGTCTTTTAAAAACTATTTTTGATTATTAATAATATTCAAATTCGCATTCAAACTCTTTCTGATTTCTAAAATTTCTAGTTATTCCAACTGAATGCTGTTGACATTACAGTGTATTAATTCTTTTCCCCTATTTAAGTTAAAAGTGTGACTAGTTTCCATCAAATGGTTGGCAAACTCCGAGAAACTGTTAATGTTTAAAAAAAATTCACAATATGTTCTTTAATCTGAAGTTTCGCGAAGTTTTACCTATATAAAAGAAACCACAATCATTACACTTCAATTTATAGATTCCATGAAAAACCTTTGGTTTATAATGGTATTAATTATTATTATTTGTCCATAATGGTATTCTATATTATTTGTAAAACATTTATGTAGGTACTACACATATAATAATTATTTTATTCATATATGTACTTAAACTTTTATATGCCATATAGTTAATGTAATAATACTTATAACAATGTATGTAAAAGCCCAATGGGCGTTTAAATAAATAAATAAATAAGATTGAACGAGAGTGATTTTCTGAAGAAATCCGTCATTAATATGCAACTTAAAGTGTGCCTCTCATCCGGTTCGGTAATACAGTAAGTTACTTATGTAGCACGTGGTAGAAAGCTGTCTTTTCTTAGCTTGGCTATTTGAACTACATACAATAAGGAACTCCAGTAAAAAATATTACGGCTTTTTAAAAATATGTTCATATAGACCAATAAACGCTGATTCAGAATAGGTTTATAAGTTTTATTTGATAATATTAAACGCAGAGTTTTTAAAAAAATATTAAAAAGTTCGATGTGTCGTGACGTCACCGTAAAGTCATTGTATGGGAATGTATGATATCACACAAGCCATCGTATTAATTTATTCGTTTATTTACATACTGTTTACAGAGATTTAGTTGTTGTGTTTATTGAAATATTATTTAAGGCTTAAATAATGTTTCAAAAATAAAGGTATCTTTTATTAGTTTATCTCTATTATTGAAAATTTTCAAAAACTACTGCACAAAAAAAATAGTCATGCTTCTTCTAAGAAGAATACTTCTAACAACGGAATTCAAAATGGCGGTAGTTGATCAGCTGATTAAGGGATCCTATAGTATTTTTTCAGGAGTGATACGATTCACCATATATACGATGGTTTTCGTGGGGTCTTGAAAAATTTAAATTTTGACAATTATTTTAACTATTAAAACTGACTCTAAAAATAAAAATGCAGTTATTTAAGTTAAAAGGTCTATTATATTCATAAAAAAAAAATGGACTGGAGTTCTCTATTGGTTTGAGACTTTGCTAATTATCGATCATCAGCTAATGTGCTGTACTTAGTTATGATTTTAATCAGCTCTGATCGGATGAGAGATAACATTTTATATATCACCCTAGAACTTAGATCAGATGACAAGTTATTCCAAGAATGTTTATCCAATGCGTCAAAATACCTGTCAAATTCTGGACCAAATAAAAGACTTATGTATTATAAATGTTAAAAAAAGGTGATTCGTTTATTTAAATATTTAAATCATGTGTAAGAAATAACTACGGAATTTCGTAAAATTAAAACTAAAATTAAAAATAAATTGACCTTTCCTGCTTATAACATAGCATGCCAGAACTATATAAGTCTGCTTTTCCGCTACAAATTTATCAGATGGAAAAGTCTCCAACTCACAGACAAAAGTCTCGCAACCCAAGAAAAAACAATATCATCATGAACTTTGCAACAATTGGTAAGCGAATTTTGAATATTTTTCAATCATTTTCTGTATGCTTAAAGGGGGAATAACCAGACAAAACCGTAAATATCTCAATTTTAAATCAAATCTAGACGTATTGACTCTTTTTCATAAAAAAAAAATAAATTGATTTCAAAATACTGATATTTTATCTAGTAAAGCTATGTTTTAAATTTTGAGAAAATCTGTTTATTTTTAGTTCAATAATATGGTTTTAAAATAGGTCGTTGGCAGATTTGTTAAATTTTCAAAATTAATTTTGTATTATATAACACATATATTTCAAATCATATATAATCATGCGGTAAAATAAATCAATGAATTATTTGGAAAAGCTACTTTTCAGAATTTTAATTATAGTTCGAATAAAATTATTAAAAAATAGCGCCCTTGTTTTATGACGAAAATACTTTATTGTCTATTTATTTACGGTCTTACAAACTTATATATTTAAAAAAAAAAACATTTTTATTTTGCTTAGACATTATTGAAAAATTATGAATACTTATGATCAAAAAAATAATTGCCAACAGCGTATCATTTTAATAATTTTATCATCACGATATTCCCTCTTAATTAAATATTTTTTCCCACGCCCATTAATTATAATAGTTTTCTTTATTCATATTGGATCGCAATATCTAACGGTATTTATATATCTCCCTTTTAAACGATATTGTTCATCTTTTTGAACACTGCCTTCTGAGCCTTAAGTGTGAGAAATTCTCTGGAAGGTAGGAAAAAAGGAGAGCAAAAACTCACTGAGGCAGGATAATGGTAACACTTGTCCGATTTCCACTATTTACTTTTCCCCAATTAACACCAGTTGTAATTTTGAAGTCAAGATACTGATTATAGAACACGGCTGTCACTTTGAGAACAATCAAGGATGTAGGTAGAGATGATTGTGGGTAGGAATCAGGATAATTTATTTATTTATTTATTTATTGACGCCCTATTGAGCTTTTACATATAAAATACAAATTTCATTTATAACAGCAGTATAACACAAAATAAAAAAGATTAAAAAATATACAAATAAAGCATAAACTCAATGTAAAATAATAGGAATACATCTAATGCTAATTCCACATGGATGACTTTAGGGAACTCGTATGTACATATATCTACGAGCAATAAAACCTTGAAAATAATCAAAACACCTTAGTTTTTACTTAATTACTCGTTGTATGCTTTTGAAATAAGAACAATAAAAAAAACAATAAACAAAAGAAAATTGAAATAAAATAAAATGATTTCTCATTCATTATTTATATCTAAAAAGTGGTGGACTAATTTGGCTTTAAATGAATCGAAATTTAAATTAAAAATGTCAGCGACATCAGTTAGTTCATTGCCCAACCTGTGTATTCTTTCCATCACAGAATTCGTAGCGAAGTTATTGTTGTAAAATAAAATGTTTCGTCTAGTATATTTTGGAGGTGTGTGTAAGGATAACAAATTTATAGCGTCAGGGCAGTCCAACCTTGAATGAACAATTTTATACAATAAAAGGAGATCAAATATTTTTCGCCTTTCAGATAATTTCGATAAGTTAAGTTTAGTGCGTAAATTGACATAATTGATTTCAATAATAGGAACACCAATTTTGAAATTAATAAAACGTAAAAATTTATTTTGAATTTTTTCAATTTGTAAACAATGAGAGTTGAAATGAGGACACCAAATGCTTGAATTGAATTCAACCTGACTTCTAACCAAAGACGTGTATAGTAATTTTATGGTTTTTATGTTATTAAAGTCTTTAGCGATTCTGAGGATAAATCCAAGCATTTGTAATCGCTTACTGGTAATGCTAATAATGTGATTCAAGAAGCATAATTTGGAGTCAAAGATAACGCCAAGGTCGTTGAATTCAATAGAGTGGAATTGTTAATTGTGTACTCGAATAGTAAAGGGGTTTTAGATCTATGACAGGAATAATCCCCAACAATAAGTTATAAATTTAATAAATAATGTGAAACCTTCTTTCAGTTGGAGTGCTGGTAACCTTAATGACTCTATTAACCTTGGGCGCGACACAAGCACAAGAATGTCCACAAATATGTCCCTACAATTACGACCCAGTTTGCGCCAATACGGGAAACGGAGTCTGGATTACCTTTCCCAACAAATGTGCAGCTGACATAGACTCTTGTGAAAAATTCGGTTTAATAGGTAAGAAAGGAAACAGGAAAGCTTTTTTTGAAAGTAATTATTTATTTAACACCCAGTTGGCGTTTTACATAAATCGCACATTTTCAACATGGTACATAATTTATTAACTTCAACTTACACATACCTATTCAACACATTAACTACACATCTATACTAAATACACTTCAATTGCATTCCCTAGAAAACAGAAGAAAAATAAACGACCTAACTTTTTGTTTAAAATTATTCACTCCGAATTAGATTGTTGCGAACTCCTGCATCGCATTGATTTTAAAGTACCTAATCGAGAAAAAAGGCAAAACGTATCATTCTGCAACAATAATTCTGTAACCAACTACCACACACATGCACCAATTTAGCCCAATAGGGATCAAATTCACCTCAAATATCGATGTATTTAATTCAAGTTTACCTTTATTCAAAAAATATCTGTACTATATTTTTATATGTAGAATATTTTGATATCTAAGGAGCATCACATAAGGTATATTGCATACATTTGTGTATTTCTATATTAATCTACAATGTAAAAAACTTGTTACCGTTTTCTTTTTATGTATCTTGCATTTTGTCATGTATTATCACAATTAATCAGTCACCTGTAAATTTTGTAATTACTAACATACCTACTAGTTTATTTCTATGCCATTTACAACTCGTCGCCTTAGTTCGTATTTGTCCAACAGACCATTAGAACATTTTACATGAGGAGAAGGTTTTCTTTCATTATATCGATGAAACATTATGAAAGGTGTTTAAGATAAAGCTATATCCGTAAAGGTAAAGGTCTTATTAATTTAAATAATTCTTAGTTATGTGATTAACTATCATTTCTTATACTTTATTTTTCATTTTAAATTGAAAATTGAACAAAAACTAAAATGGTCTGTTGGACAAATAAGAATTGAGGCGAAGAAACTTAGAAACTTTCTCTTTTATTGTAATGCACTATCTCTTCTTAAATTTATCTGTATACCTACCTTTCATAATATGATGTTTACTAGTTATATTTTTATTTTTATAGGTGATCTTTTTTATTTAAAAACTGTATCTGTATTATAAACTTGTCATGTAAAAGCTCATCAGGGCATTGAAAATTAATTAAAAATAATTAAAAAATAAAATAATAAGTCTGAACATTAGAAAATAAAATAACTGCTAAAAATAAAATCACAAACCAAAAAACAGTAGAGAAACATAAATAATTAGTAGTACTGAAACTCTTTTTACAATATTCAATGTGGTAGATTCAATTATACAAATTTACTAGCTTGGGTACCCGGCATCGCTCAGGGAGTTGATATGAGATTGATCTGACGTTCAAACCCACGACGAATCTTATTTTATATACCAATGGGTAGCCGCACCCATACAAAAAAGGCTTCGAAGGTTCACAATGTTCCAGAATATTCCACAACATTCGAGAGAGTTCTGGAATGTTCCACAATGATCTGGGATGTTCCGAGAGGTTCCCAAACGTTCTAGACTATTCCCGAACATTCCAAAATGTTTTGAGATGTTCTGGAATGTTATGGAATGCTCTCGAATACTCTGGAATGTTCTGGACTTTTCTAGAAATTTCTAGAGAGCGAAACTACTAACCCTTATATCTTCAGAAGAATGGAAAATTATGTATTTTAATAATAAAATTTGCATTGCCTTAACAAAGAATGTACCAAATCAAATTCTTCTTGTGTTTTATGCAAATAAGAAACTTAAAAATTACCACCTTTCCATCGACAATATTGTCTATGTCTATTTATAATTAGTTTTAAGTAAACCCTAAAGAAGTGAGCGTTGCTCATGAAACATGTCGGTTTTACAAACAATAAAAGTGGTAAAAACTAAGTTTTAACTAAAGATTACTTTCTTTTTGTTCTTTGAAGACTGTTTACGGTCGTAAAATTAATAATAATGTATTTATTTTTATTCCAGAATACGCTGAATACTACAAAGGAGTATGCAGTTAAAATAATTTAAATTAAGGCTAAATGATATTATTTTGTTTGTAACATTATTTCCATAAATTCTTCAATTTTAATAAAAATTTTGTTAACATTTTTTTTTTAAATATTTTTATTTGATTAATTTGTGACAAAGTTCAACCTGTTTATGTTAAAAAATAAATCGTGTACCGAAGAGATTTCTTTTTTATTCCGTCTCATTAAAAAAAAAACCTTTCTATATGAAATTGGCGTTTTGTATGGGAGGAACTTGAAGTCGATTTTTTTTAATATAATATATTTATGAAATCAAAGTATGTACCATTGTTATCTATGCACTTTTGCCATCTCATAGGTTGTTCATCGATCCCTTTACTAAAAAAACATTCGGACGGGAATCAGTAAAATCTTTGAAGGCGGTTTGGACTGCCCCATCGGAGTTGAATTTTTTCCCTTGCAAGAAGTTATCCAAATTTCGAAAAAAATGGTAATCTATTGGGGCAAGGTCCGGAGAGTACGGTGGATGTCTTAGACATTCCAATTGAAGCTCCTCTAATTTGGCAACCGTCTGTTGTGCAGTTTGTGGTCTAGCGTTTTAACGCGCGTTTGTTGATTTGCTTCACTCAATTCGTGAGGTACCCACCTTTCAAGCTTTTTCACCTTCCCAATTTACTTCAAGTGGATTAAAACAGTTTTATCAATAACACCGCAGCCTGCAGCTAACTCGGACGTAGTTTGCGATGGATCCGCTTCCACAATAGCTATCAATTCTTCATTATCAACTTTGGTCTCCGGCCGTCCACGGGGCTTGTTCTGCAGGTCGAAATTTCCAGAACGAAAACGTTGGAACCAAAAAAGCACTGTGTTTTCTTTTGCGGTACCGTCGCCATACACATCATTAATCCTTCGAGCCGTTTCTGCAGCACTGGTGCCACGGTGGAACTCGTACTCGTAAATAACGCGATATTTCATGTTTTCCATTTTGTAAACTAAGTGACTCAAAGAAAAAAAACAATTAAGGAAAAAACAAATGAATTATAATTTTTAAAACACAAGTACATGGGTAAATAGCTGTATAAATTTGAATTTGGAATTCCTAACCAAAGAGAAGATATTTGAGATCAAAGTTGCCAGTACGGCAAAACGCCAATTTCATATTTAAGGGGACCGAATATTTAAATCGATCTGGCATCGCGTCAGGAGCCCACTCAAGCGTCGTTAGTTCAATTCCTCAGCTGGCTAGGTCGTCCGTCACAACACAAGCAATATTTTCGTTTACTGTGTTGGAAGCAGAATATTTTCAAATTTAGAAAAATGAAATAATTCAACTTTTTTAGTATAAGCTTTCCCTGACGAAGAAACGTTTGTTCCGAAACCGGTCGGATTTGCGCATCATATAAGTGGTTTATACAAAGTTGAATTATTTCATTTTTCTATAATGTATAACCACAAAGTAATAGCTACATTCAAAAATATATATTTTCAAATTTGTTCAGGTTATTCGTAACCCTGAAATGTTTGATATTTCTTTTTAACAATTTTTTGAAGAAATTTTGGGTATCTATTGACAACGACAAGGTTAAATCACATTTGCATCGACTTGATAATAGACCTCGTTGTAAGGGGCCGCGTAATCTATTGTTAAATTTAAGTATCGTGAGTTATTCCCAAATTATAGGTTTCTTTTTCCAGCATAATTAAGTATTTTTCTAATATTTGAAATTGGCTAAACGAACATATCTAAGAGCGGCGAGCGAATTATATTTTTTGGTTCATTTATCAAACTAGCTTTCAGATTATTAGAGTTTGTGTAAATTTTCAACTGCTGCAAGATTTTAATACAGGTGTCTAATTTTTATCACTAAGAGGGTGAATTTTAACTACGAGTAGTTTGGCAAACTATGACTGTAATAATATATTCTCACAATTTGCCAAACATCTTCTAGATAAAAATCACTCACTTAGTGACAACAATAAACCATCTCCGTTGCACATAAAAAAAAACGAGATTCAGTCACGCAACAAAATATAACCATATTTTTAATAAAATAAAACACTTTTTGTTTAAAACCGACCGTTTATGAACCGACCGGTTTCCCTTTACTCAAGCATCTTCAGAGTAAAAGTTAATACTAAACAAGAAGCACATAATGTGTGCTTATATAATATAACAAAATATGGAGGGAGACAACATGATATAAATATAACAAATATATAGACGGCCATAAAATATATTAACATAAGCACTCAAGTAATGGGAAAAACCGAAAGATAATTAGGTAGACTAATGGGTTATAATTTGTAATAATAAATTTATTTTATTTTATTAAATACGTCAAACCACAAAGTGATTGCTTTCTACAATAATATAAAATATAACCAGTCTCACACAATGTAATAATATGTTTATAATTAATTATTTATAACCCAGTAATAAAAAAATAAGTCACAAATGGGGAAAACCGACAGAATAACTCATTCTGGTATTGATGCTATAAATAACATGTAAACATGAAACATCTAGTAAATAATTTATTCAGCAGAGCATATAAACGGCTGGGCTTTATAATTCGCAATTCAAACTTTGACTTTTTCAATGTGACTCGTTAGTTTTGTAAAAATATAAATTTTTAAATTAAAATTTTTACAATTTTTAATTAAATGAAGACAATTAAAATTTTACTTTTCACTTGGGTTACTGACGTCCCTGTGTTATGGCGGGTGAAGTTTACAGGTTAGAAATTAATTATAATATGGTTGATAACCACTGAAGCGCTTTTCGTCACAATATGGCGCTATTTAAAGTACCTCGGATTGCTTTGCTGCTAATTTTGGCAAATTTTCCCTTATTGGTAAGTAATTATTTTTTTTTATTTTTTTTTTTATTTTTTATTGTAATATAAAAAAATATGAGTTACATAATATACACATATATTTTACAAAATATTAAATTAGAGGTCGTTTCTGGTCATGTATACCTTATCAGAAAAGAGGGGCTCTTGTGCCTGATAAGGGAGCCACGATTCTTACTTGAGTTGTAAGTTATAATCTGTTTTGTATAAAATATTTACTTTTTATTGTAAGTTTTTTTTGAAAAATTGTTTTACTTTATTTATTTGTTCTGATTGGTTGATGATGCAGCGCAATTCAGAAGGGAGGTTATTATAGTTTTTTATGGCTTGGAAAATATAATGATTTTGCATTTGAGTTGTTTTAAAATTAGGTGTTATAAATTGGTTTCCGTTTCTCATTAGTTTGTAAAATTCTTGATATTCTGTGTTATTTTTTTCTTTACACATTTTTATAATGGAAGCTTGTTTGAAAATTTCATCAACATTTGGTACTGGAAACAATTTAAAAAGTGATTCAGTTGAGAAGGTAGATTTTTTTTTAAATATTACTTTAATGATAATTCTTTGCGTGACTTTTACTGAGTTTAGGTTTTTTTTGTAAGATCCTCCCCAACCTATAATTCCGTAGATGAGTAAAGAATGTACAATGGCATAGTACACATTTTTCATTATTTTTACATTTAAAATATTTCTTAACCTAACAAATATATATATACATTTCCTCATTCTCTTCACTAGCTCTGAAATGTGATTATTCCATTTCAGGTTTTGATCAATGATCCCAACGAGATATTTAATTTCGGAGGAAGAGTTAATTACAGTACAAATAGGATTATGTTGTTTACAGTTTACATGATCACATTTTTCGTCATGGATTACAATATTAACTTTAGGATCAGATATTTTCTGCAGGGAAAATAAGACATATGTTGTTTTTTTAGCATTAAGTGTGAGTAAGTTACCATCAAACCATGATTTTAAGATATTAATATCTTCATTTGCCATTTCGTTAACTAGTTCCCATGTTTGACCTTTTATTAACAGTACCGTGTCATCAGCATAAGAGATTAATTCACCTTTAATTTCCTGTCGGAAAATGTCATTCACGTATATTAGAAATAATAATGGTCCGAGGACGGTACCTTGAGGGATGCCAAATGTACTTGTGAGAGGTGTACTAAACGACCGATTTAATTTTACTATTTGAGGTCTCTCTGTTAAGTAGCTTACTATCCATTTGAGGGCAATGTGGTCAATGCCGTTATCTTTTAATTTTAAAGCAAGTTTTTCATGGGAAATGCTGTCAAATGCTTTCTTTAAGTCGATGAAAATTCCTATACATTTATTTGATTTGTCCAGGGTACTTTGAATACTAGATGAAATTTTAGCGATGGCGTCTTGGGTACTTTTTCCCTCTGTGAATCCATATTGATCTTTATTGATGGTTGAATTTTTTTTTATGAATGCAGTTAGTCTTTTTTTAGCAATTTTTTCAAAAATTTTCGAAATATTAGATAAGAGTGAAATGGGTCGATAATTGGAAACGTCCTCCGGATTACCGGCTTTAAATATTGGCGTGATTATTGCTTTTTTGTATATGTTCGGGAAAACTCCTGTCTTGAAGCTATTATTTATTATATGAGAGATTGGTGTAGAGATATAATTTTTAATGTTTTTTAGTATTTTTTACATTTGCTCCTTTTTCAGGTTCCTCAAGGCAATTTATTATATTATTGTTTTGTATTATGCTCTTTATGGTATTATTTTTAGTTTTCTGCTTATTTTCCAAGATTTCATTTATTATTGTCCAAACTCTCTTACTGTCGTTTCCTGAGTCATCAAGTTTATCTTTATAATATTTCTCTTTAGTGTTTTTTATAAGGGAAGCTAATTTATTTTTGTATTCTTTAAAATGATTATTTAAATTTATGTCCAATGGTTTTTTTTAGTTTCTTTGTAAAGCCATTCTTTATGTCTGATAGATACAACAAGTCCATGTGTTATCCACGGTTTGATTTTACGAAATTTTGCTGAGTTTCCTTTATGAATAATTTTTTTTGAATCATTTATATAATTGGTTAATTTATTTTCAAACATTTTACAGCATTCGTTAACGTCATTATTTCGGAATATATCCAACCATAATTCAGAGGACAATTTACTTTTTAGAGTTTCGATATTAATGACAGTTATATCTTTATTATTATTAGCATTCTGTACGTTATGTTGTTCTGTCGCCTGAGATAAATTGTAATGTAGCAAAGTCATGTAATGGTCGGTAATTGAAGTTTTTATAATTCCAGATTTTATATGATTAATATCCTTAATGTTAGTGAAAATGTGATCGATGCACGATGGGCGTTGTCTATTGACGTTTCTAGTGTGAGACTTTATACACGGTACGTAGTTCATTTCAGCCATCATATTTAGGTAATTATCTTTATTGCGTGAAGTACAATCGTGCGATATATCTAAATTTACGTCACCAACCACTATCGCATTTGCGTTTCTAAATTTTAATAACACTTGTCTTAATTCATCTATAAATAAACAGACAGTCGATGAGTGCGTTCTATACAGAGAGATTATATTAATTTTTATGTTGTAATACTTAATTTGTACGCATAGGCAGTTTGCTCCGTTAATTTTAAATTCTTCCACGCATAATATGTCACAATTATTTTGTACAAATATAGCGATCCCACTGTTTTTGTTTATTGGGATTGCCGTTGCTATGAAAGTATATCCAGGTATATAATACGTCACTTCACAACTCGAATGGGATTCCGTTAACACTATACATGCCGGCTTTTTGGGAGCATTATTAATTGTAGCAAGAAATTCATCCATGTTCCGTTCAATACTTCTAATATTCATATGTAGAACTAGAGGGCTGCTGTTGAGGTAGTTTTGATGGATACAGAATTCTTGGAAGGTGTTGTATGTTTTTTCGTCAATTCAATTTTTTTTGTCTAGGACGTTTTGTAAATAGTCTGCCATGTTTATTTATAATCAATTCTGTCCCTCGCTACTTTAAGCATTTTATTCTTGTATGGATATAAATCGCTAAAAGCTTTGTGATCTGTTTTGTTTTTTTCGCCATATTTCTTATTTTGAGACGTGCAATTTGCACAAACTGGTGTTTTTTCTCTTACAGGACACTTGGCGAAGGTATGGTCATATCAATGAGGGCATATCGATGAATTAGTTCGGTGTAGGCATCTGGAGGCTGTGTGCATAAATTTACAACAATGGTAACATTGTGTTAATGGATCGCAGTCCTCTATTTTAACTCTTTGGTACTGGATGTTTAACTTTCCTAGAGCTAATAAACTTTTTCGCGTTGTACCGCTGGTTTCCACAATGTAGTTCGAGGATTTGTACTGGTTTTCATCTTCTTGGTTCGGGTCATCATGTTGGTTGTGCTTGAAAAATTTATTTTTTAATTCTGTTACGAGAATAATTTTGTTTTCTTCATTTTTCGATGTAACGTCATAAATACCTTCGTTTTGTGTGATTATCCCGCTGACTATTTCCTCTTCCGATAGGTTTGATTTAAGACCTTTAATTATTAATTTAGGTTTCTTCTTTTAAATTTCTTTAACTTCCAGGTTGTAGTTAAGTTTTTTTTATTTCTTCAGTAAGAGTACTCGCGTATTCTTTTTTTGGGCATGATATGATGATTTGTTCTTTATTCGTTTTACGTAAACCATTTATCCCTATCTTTAATTGGTTTAATTTAATATCTTTTTGAATCTTGTTGCTTATTTCTTCGGCTTTTGTTGATTTTTTTGATGATGAGATTATTATGGAGAACCTCTCTTCTTGTGGAATTTCCTTTTTATTTGTTGACAGAACTTGCAAGATGGAGTATTATTATTTTTTTCCACGATATTTTCTAACTTTTCAATAATTTTTTTTTTGTAGTTTGATTATTTCTTCTTGGTATTTAATTCTTTCAGATTTCCAGAGCTCTTCTAATATGTTGACATTTTGTTCAAGGTTCGTTTTAGCTTTTGAATCTTTTACTGTAGTTATTTTTTTTAATTCGGTTTTTATATTATTAATGGCCGTGTCCATGATGGGTTAACCACGGCGAAGGCGCCCGCCTTTCGCTCGAAGTCGCCCGGTAAATTTTTGCGACAATAATATGTAAAATCACTGCCCGCGACCGTTCATACACTGCATTATCTCCAACATTACTGTGACATTGTGGAGCCACTGTTGAAACCACTTTGTATATAATAAATAAACTTTTTTCCACAAAATTTCGCTATTTTACGGAGCACAAAAAATACGTGACAGCTGTCAATGATAACCATAGATAATTCGATTATATTTTATTTGTTAGTAATTATATATGTAAATATAAATCCTACGAATATGTGATAATCGGAAAATATTGATGAATTCATTGGCTACATAAAACTTTAATCAGTTTTTATATCCCCATATTAAAATTCGGAGGTATGATTTTTTTTAATGTGGGCGGAAATATTCAAAATTAGAGGATATTAAAATATTAAATCCGATAAAAAAGCTTTTGTTTTGTCTGTCGCTCGACTGGATATATTAAATTATAAGTTATTAAAGTATACAAATTTAATTAAATTACAATATTTACGTATCGTGTTTAATAAATGTAGTAAAAGTAAATTATTTTGATTTTAACTTTTATGAGTAAAACCTCAAATTGTAATATTTAATTAAACGAAGACAATATAAGCCAAATTCCAGAATTTTTATTGAGTTTCGCTTATATTGTCTTCATATAATTAAATATTACGATTTGAGGTTTTACTCATAAACTTGCAGAAAGGCAATAGATGTCGCGTATTAAAATACATATTTTTTTCAAATTTTCTAAATATATATAACATAACACAAGATACAAAAAATGTAAAAAAGTAAAAAATATATTTAAGACAAAAGTAGACAATGGGAACCCACTAAGGCACTGCCTGTACGTGAAAACTTAAGTTCTAAATTACATCAATTAGTGGGTGGTACAAGTAAAAAATTTAAAGTTCAAAGTGAAAGTTTAAAAATATACTTAGGTATGTATCTTTGAAAATGGATAAAGATTTATCCAGACACTATCTAGATATCATTTAGTTGGGTTTGAATCTTGCAATCATACATACATAAAGATAGCAGCCAATAATAAATATGCGTTAAGAAAAATGAAGATTATGAGGGTAGTGCTATAGTAGTAATTTACTATAATGATGATAATAGCATATTTTAGTAATAAAAGGTTGATAATAATAGCTATTAAAATTATACAATTCAATTAAGGTAACAACTTTTATAAATCATAGTTTATTAGTGAAAGGATCCATTGTGATAATTGTTTTTCAAAGGCCATACCTTTTGGTTTCGGTTTTTAAGTTCTTAGGAAGAAGGTTAAATATTTTTGGAGCTGGGTACACTTTTATTTTTATTTTATTTTTATCATTATTGTACAACAGAATAATTCCAATAACAGTACAATTTAGTAACCCTATCAGCATTTAGGCAAGTGACTCTTCAATAATATTTTTAAGGCAAATGTAGAACAGTAGAAGTAGTGGTCTGGTACATATAAATCGTAGCATCCCAAGATAAATGGGCTATCGATGAAATTGTTCCCAATTTTGAAATGCAGGGTTTTAACCCCTTTGAAGGCATGATAGATGCTTCAATTCCTCGTAGCTATATATGAAACATACTTCTTAAAACCCGTCTGCTTGGTCCAATATATTCGCACCTCACAATACGGTAGCCTCAGTATTGCGCGAAATATCTGAAACCGTCACTTTGGATCGAGATTGTAAAATATCTATGCAAGATAGCTTTCATATTTCAAAGACAATAAGAAGCATTATTTCATCCTCTTCGTGGTTAAAAGAAAAAATACATATTTTTGCATGAGAGGAAGAATGATATATAGCTTTTAAAATGTAAGGTCGCTCGGGACGTTTTTGGTCTTATGAAAGTATAATGCAATTACATGTTTTGGGATGTTTTTGTTCCTAAACAAGCAGACGGGTTGGAACGTTTATATTAGTTTTCTTTTCTATTTTCACAACTTTTTCTGAAAATATTACGTTTTATTTTATTTTATTTATTATAATTTTATTTTTTTTATTACTATTGTACAACAGAATAATTCCAAATACAGTACATTTTAGTTACTCTATCAGCATTTAGGCAAGTGACTCTTCAATAATATTTTTAAGGCATATACGGAACAGTCGCTTTCATCCAAATGGTTTGCAATTTCATTTAACAGCACCACTCCCCCTCGTCATGCCATGCTTTGCCAAGACGTCTGTTCTGCCGTTCAGTACTTTAAATAAGTCATAATGTCGACTTCGGCTGTAGTGGTCTGGTACATATGAATCAGAGCATCCCAAGAGAAATGGGCAATCGATGAAATTGTTCCAAATTTTGAAAGACAGAATAGCAAGACTTGTTTTCCGCCTAGTTTCTAGGCTCACAGAATCAGTTTCCTCAAGCAAGTCAATACGGTGCATGAACCTTGGATAGGTTCTGTGCTTCCGCATATTATACCTGAGGAATTTCTTCTGGATCTGCTCTAACATATCAATGTATTTCTGGTGGTACGGTGCCCAAACATCGCTCGCGTACTCCAGCTTGCTTCTCAGTATGCCATCGAATAACGCTAGCACATGTAGCTTCTTGAAATGTCTACATGAAATAACTTCGAGCTGACTGTCTGTTGGTTAATATTCTAGTGGTATAATTTGTAATGAAAGAGGGTTTTTTTTTCTTATATTTGAACAAGAAATGCGTTAAAATTTTAGAGGGAGTTGCCGTATGTTTAAAACATAATATTCAGTGAAGAGACGACTGGAGGAGTATCTTGTCGGTCGCTTGTTGATAGCACGTTTTATCGTTTTTGGGGTTTTTTGTAGAGGATCTATATATTTATTTCAAATGAAAGAATTATGAAAATTTGTAGAAAGCATTAACTTTGTGGCTCACCATAATCTATCCATGTATTTATCTTCTATGTAAATAAAAATGAATCGCCTAAATGTATGTATTCGCATAACTTTCAAACGACTGCACCAAATCCGATAATTCTTTTTTTTGTGTTCGTTATTGTTAGGACAAGGTTTGTATAAAACTACTGGTGAGCTCTGGGCATTATGAAATTTGAATACAAAAATTGCAATAGGTGGCCGCGAGCTGTTTGAAAACTGAATGTACCGGGACTGAATGTATGGAATGCGTGATAAGGGGGGGGAGGGGAACTCGGGTAGGGGGTTCGTGGGAGGGGGGGAGGGAATCAGGAAGGAGAGGGGAATCTGGGACCGGGAAGGGGAACTCGGGAGGGGAAGGGGAGCGGGAGGCGGAAGGGAAACGGGACGAATGCGTAACAATTTCTTTATTAAATGGCATAGCAACGCATGCCGGATACCAGCTAGTTTGGAATAAAATCACATAAATTTGCTGCAGAGTTTTAAAAGATTCGGAATTTAAATGATTAAAACCGGTGTAAAAAATAATACTAAGATTAGAACGAAAATGACATTTCCTGCAAACCATAAAGCTTCTCAGATCTATATAAGTCTGATTTTCCGCCACAATATCATCAGGTAGAAAAGTCTTTAGTAACCCAAGAAAAATCAAGAACATTATGAATTTTGCAGCAATTGGTAAGCAAGTTTTGCTTTATTTTTAATTTTTCTTTAAATCTGCTTCAAACTGTAGGATCTTTGAAGATTTTGTCTCCAAGTTAATTAAAAAAATTTTTTTTTTAAATATTTCGTTTTTTTTAACGTACCCCAAAACGAAATTCGGTTTTTGAAATCAGATGAACAATTCTTTCAAATAAATAAACGAACAAATGCAATTACAAACATTTATAAAATGGTTTAAAAGTATGGGAACATTTTCACAATATTCTATTAAATTGAAAAAAAATACCATACGAAACTACAAAAACATATTTAATAACACAAACTGATTACAAATGTTATTTGTCGTTTTTGACGCCGCATTCCGAATTCCTACCGTTTCATGACATTAATACCCTCGAATACTTTTAAGCTTTTAACCACTGGAGCGACAGCAGATAATTTTTTAAATTTTTCGCCGACATTAAAAAAATCATATCTTTGAATTTTAATATGGAGACATCAAAACTTATTAAAGTGATAGCCAATAAATTAACCTGTATTTAAACGATTATCTTATATTTGTAGGATTTATAAAAAAAATATAAAAAAATCTTAAAGTTTATAACCGCGCGAATCCTGCGTGGTTGTTACTTTTAAACTGCCGTGAGAGGTACTTATTCCAGTCAACATAGAATATTTTCACTTTCTGTATATTGTTTGTGGTATACTTGACAATGAAATGTGCATATCTATGGTAAAAGGTCTTAATTTTAACCGTAAACAACTGCTCAGAAATTCTGCCTGAAAAAATATAATTTTTTTTTAACATCAATATTAAATAGTCTACAAAGTTCGGATTGACAACAACTATGGTCATAATAGATAAATCACTTCAATAGTTTCGTTTTAAGTCCCAAATAACAAACTTGGGAGCTACAAATATATATATATATTTTTTAATTTTGCCGAATCAAGGAGACAATTGCCATTTTTATCCGAAAAGCTATCGGAGACATTTAAAATGGTGCTAAAATATGGCAAAAAATCGCTCCAGTGGTTAAGCTCTTATTTTATTTCTGAATATCATCTCCCTATATTTGCGGAGTTGAAAAAGTAATTGTTTAAAATTCCTTCGATAAAAAATCTCAAAGCGTGATTCAAAAATTATTGAAAAATCACCTGAATCTGTTATTTAACATGTTACAAGTATCGAAAAAATCCAGTATTTCTTTAAATGTTACTTAAGCCAAAGATTAATGCTAAATCACTATTTTTTAATAATATTTACTACGAATCGGTATACATTTTTAACACAAAAAAATATTCTTTGGATAAATCGAAGCCCTTCCTACTATTTCCATTGAGTAGAATAAAAATACATTGTTTATGACTATATTAAAAATACAAGCGTAAACTACTAAAAGCTGTGTTTTTCTCTAGAAATGTATGAAAGCATATAGAAAACAACTTAACTTAACTACAAAAATTGTCTGTTATACTCGTAGTTATATCCATTGATTAAGATTTTTCTATCTTTTAAATTTATTCAGTTTGAGAGGCGGGAACCATTTATTAGATAACCAATTTCCCTGCCATAGGTCACCGCAGGTGATTCGCTGCCTGGTTAGGCATTATAATATGTTTATTTTGTTTGTTCGAAAATTTCAATAAATATATTTTTATCACAAGAATAGTAGTTAGGCCCTCTTTGGATTTAACAGAGACACCTGAAATGGATTGTTTTGAAAATAGTATCCGAACAAGTGAATAACTGTCATGTGTTGTTTTGGAAAATATCGCTATTTATTTTTTCATTGTGAAAACTAACTAGTTGTGTATGGTTGACAACTAACTACTTGTGCATATTTCAAAGTCACAAAAGAATTACTGATCTGGAATTTAAGGTGACAAATTTACGGAGGCCTCCCCAGCTACAAAAAACGGCATACAAGGTTGGTGAATCTGTTTTTTTTCTGGAGCTTTCGATTGCTATTCTTTGTGATATATATTTGTCCGCGCAAGTAGATTTCATAATCAAATCTGTGAGTATTAAGCTCAGAGGGTCTGGGGTTATTTACACACCTCAGGCTCGCATATTATAATATACTGTCTTTGGTGACATTGGAGAGATACCGGGGTTCATTAGGTGAGGTTTGTCAAGGTATGGGTTGTGGATGCTTTTGCCCACTTACTGCATGGCGGGCCAGATCGGGAGAGACTCGTTGAGGGAGACCTTACGACCTCTCCAGCCGGACCCCCTCGACCGCAGTGGTAGGGATGAATTCACACGCTTGTCACTCCTGAACACATTGAACCCCATATTCCTACCCATCCCTCATACCTTTTATTTTTCCTCTTCTTCCTTTCCCTAAAAAGATCTACCACACGGCAACCACAAAGATGATATAATCCCTGAGATATTTATTCCCTCGAGCCTCATTAGCGGAGCTAATGAAAAAAAATCACTAGATAAATAAAAACAACGTTATGATGTAAGGTACACTAAAAATACATCGGTACATTTTAGACTTGTGGCTTCCTCTCAAGAAATTTGTAGGTAAATTTTGTCTCTATTTTAGATAAATCATTCTTAATAAAATTTTTAGAGCGCTATTTCTAACTTTCGTATTTACAAATTTATATAAATATCTCCCTTTCAAGCCGTATTTATTGTTATTCATTTATTTTAATTGTTTTATTTAATTGTGTAGAAAAATTTAATTGTGTAGAAGTGTGATATTACAGTAAAAATGTAGATAACACAAAGCAAGCACATTTTTCACAGAATGATTACAACCCCCCCCCCCCCCCCTCCCATTATAATATGGCTCTCTGATTTGCTTTCCTGTTTCTTTGACAAATTGGCTCTTCTCACTTGAAAATTTGCCGACCGTTGTACTAGGGTGACAGTAAGAGTATGTTCCACTCTTGAACGTGCCGCAAAAATAATATTTATATATATAGTGGGTGTCTCAAAAGAAAGTTTATATTTAGTGGATCGATTTTAAAAAAAGTAAGGGTTCTATCGAAAAACGTTTATTAAATACTAAAATACACAATTTGGGAATTAATCTCCTAAAAATAATATCGTCCAAATGTAAACTCTCGCGTTCGCGGCATTCATTTAATCAAAGAGTAAAATTTCTTACGATGGCTCGGCAAGTAGGCTTCGTGATGGTTGCCATTTTATGACGGATGTTTTCTTTTAATTGCATTAGCGAAGTCCGATTGTTGGCGTACACTTTAGATATGAGATAACCCCACAGGAAAAGTCCATAGGGGTTATGTCAGGACTACAAGGAGGCCAATTTATATCCCCTCTCCTGGAGATCAATTTGCCAGAGAAAATTTCACTAACTCGTGGCAGAGACGTATTGGACATATATGATGTTGCTGGACATGACTGTTGACATGTTGGAACCATGTTCTTTGGTTATAGCCAGTAAGTTTGTAGGGGTGCAGCATTAGGTCTTTGTGCAAAATGCTGTGTAGCGATGATCTATGCACCGCTATAATCGAAAAGTTTGTGTCGTCACGAAATAACACTCTCTACGTTTTCTACCGTTCTCGATGATCTTGGTCATCTGGATTTTGGTTTTGTCAGCGTTGTACCGATCTCTTCAAACTTTTTGACCAATTTTCGAATGAGATGAATGCTTGGCGCATCATTGAATTAACGAAAACCTCGAATATTACAGAATCTTCTACGCGCTACAGTCGCCGAATCACCATTTTTGTAAAACGCACGCACGCACAACGCACAGTCGCTCCCGAGAAATGCTCCATAGCGACTGAATTCCCAAGAGCCAGGCTACTGATTGACATACCTTCCGCGCCCCTCAGAACGGTTGCGTTCACAAGGAAAGCAAACAAATATAAACTTTCTTTTGGGACACCCAGAATATAATTTTTAATGAATTAATTGTGAAATAACACAAATAATCAAATTAAAAACCCGCGACATTCGGATTGTGAGTCAAGAGACCTACCCCTTGACCATGGAGGCCGTCAACTATCTCCTTCTTCTTTTTGAACGCTTACTACTAAGCCTTAAGTAATAAATTTAATAAATAGTATGAAATCTTTGTGCAGTTGGAGTGCTGGTGACCTTGATGATTCTACTGACCTTGGGCGCGACACAACCACGTGAATGTCCACGAGCGTGTAATTACAATTACGACCCAGTTTGCGCCAGTAGAGGAAATAGAGTCTGGATTACCTTTCCCAACAAATGTGCCGCTGACATAGACGCCTGTAAAAAACTCGGTGTAAAAGGTAAGAAAGGAAAAAGGAAAGGTTGTTATGAAATTAATTATTTATTTAACGCCCAAATGGCTTGTATACAACACAGCACATCTTAACCCGTAATTAGGCGCACTAAGAAAATCACACAATTTGTCGCATGGGGTCACTACTGACCCCAAAGAAATAAAGGAAAATGGAGTGGAAGAAATAAATACAACGATGTTTGTATTACGAAAAATATTAAAACTCGTTTCGGACAGCGTTGTAGTATCCATCATCAGGGCAGATCCGGTAGATGTATCGATCCGGTAGATCTGCCGGATCTGCCCTGATGATGGACACTACAACGCTGTCCGAAACGTTGGCAAAAGACGGAGGTAGCGCAACACGGCATTACTCCCCAAAAACAAATAACGAAAATACTTTTGGCCGTGAAAATCTGTAACCTGCTTCTAATTTAAGTAATTTTTGGTATAGCCGAGATCAACTTTAAAAATAATACATAATATATTCAGACTCATTAGCAGATTCATCAATTCTGCATCTAATGCAGTAAGCCCTGAAGTATTCCTGACAAATAAATTTACCACATTTTTGGCACTTTGGTACTTTTGATACAAATATTGTTACGTAATTGGGCATAAAAATTGTTACATAATTGATAGCATGGGGTCAGCTCCCAAGAGAGCAGCGACACATGCATAAGTGTTGGCTTTGTATCCGCGACTGATGTGTGAACCCAGCCCAAAAGGGTGTTGATTATTAATAAATAAATTATGAACTACAGTTTTTTATGAAAATATTTGCCGAAGTCAGGCCTACAATTGGGTCACGAAACGCGCCCCCAAGGTACTTCTTGTGTTATTCCTTATTATCCTTACGTTTTTTTTTCATTCAGAATTATTTTCTTTTGTTCTTTGAGGACTGTTCATTATCGTTAAATTAATAATATATATTTATTTTTATTTCAGAATACGCCGAATTCTACAAAGGAGAGTGCAAATAAAATAATTCAAATTATTGGCTGAATGATGTGATTTTAAAACATTATTTTCATAAATTCTTATAAAACTTTTATTAACATTTTTTTTAAATAAAAATATTTCGATTACTTCATATTAAAAAATAAATCGTTTATTGACAACAGCTTTCTTTATTATCCCGTCTCATTAAAAGAAAACCCTTTTATTTTAGTTGAGTTGGCATCGCGTTGGAGGCCCACCCAGGCGTCGTGAGTTCAATTTCTCGGCCGGATAAGTCCTCCATCACGCCAAAAGCAACATTTTCTCTTACTGTGTTGGTAGCGGAAGATTTTCAAATTTCAATTTTTTATAAGAAAAACTCTCTTTTTATAACTTTTGAAGGTTATTCCCAAAGATATTGAAATATAAGAAGATGTGCTATCTGCAGTTTTTACTAGGTGGAACTGCTTTTCCGGGTGTCGCCGATATTGTTTACCAATTAAAAAATAAACTAAATGATCGAATAATTAACGAATAAACCAAATAAACGTTAAACTAAATGAACGAATTATTTCCGTAATCAAACTATATTGTTAACCAATACTATTGCACACCTTCAAAAAATCAACGAAATGAACAAATTCTTTTCGTGTGCAAACTACTCTAATTAGATCGTAGTCCGCCGACAGTTGCGCGGACACCATAGCATATCTCTTTGGTATTTGAATATCTTTGGTTATTCCCATCAACGTAATATATCATTGAAGAAGAATATAATAATAATAATCTAAACGAAAATAGGAAAGAGAACAAGAAAAACAGAAAAAGATAATGGTCGCAACTGGAACTCAAATTATTTTTTTCATATTACTAGGCAACCACCCTTTTTATTGGAACTAATCATTCTAAGAATTGGTTTGTAACCTAGATAGCGTAACGGATAAATATATCCGAGAGGTTCTGGGTTCGAGTCCCATTTGCGACCATTATCTTTTTCTGGTTTTCTGTGTCTTGTTCTCTTTCATATTTTCTTTTAGATTATTATTGTTATCTTCTTCTTCAATGATATATTTTCAAATTCGTTCAGGTTATTCGTAACCCTGGAAAGTTTGGCTTTATTTTTTAAGATTTTTGAAAGAGATTTTGGTTACCTATTGGTAATGAAAAGGTTAAACACTATTTTTTCGTTATTTGTTTTCGGGGTAGATCTACATCTACCGGATCTGCCCTGATGATGGACACTGCAAAGCTGTCTAAAACGTTGGCTAAAGAAGGAGGTAACGCAACACGGCATAACATCCCAAAAACAATTAAAGAAAATACTTTTGGGCTAAAGATGTAGTCAAAAATTTTAATCAAGAAAAAATTACAGTCTTAAAAAAAATTAATTTGAAACGCATGAAAACGAATAGGCAGTTTATAAACTCGAAATTAAAGAATGTAGCCATAAATTATGTGATAAGTGGAGATAAACACAAACTAACGTAATTAAATTAGAATAATTCAATACAAAAGCAAGGGTGACCTAATTGAGGAAATATTGTCGAGAAAAACAACGTGATTAGCAGGAAAATTCTATGAAACCAGAGAAATAAGTAAACAAAGATATATCTAAATAGTGCAAAAGGAGGATGTTGGTGGACGGCACCGCATCTAGATCTATAAAAACCTATATGACACAGGGGAAAAAAGAGGAATTGTTAATATTCCGGACATGACAAGTTGAGAGGGAGCAGTATGGCGTTGACCTTTTGATCACTGTCTTGGGTGATCATACAAAACATAACTTAACTATTAAAGATTAATTAAGATGCATTTTTTTAAACTGAAAATTTTCTGTATTTTGTTTGAACGTTAGAAGTTTAAATAAGAACTCTGATGAAACTATAACTTTCCTCGATTGTAGTGAACATTGTCTTTATTTGCTAGTCATAAATTTTGAAACTGGTTGCATTCCATTATAATTATACAAAATATAAAACTTATTTCCACTTAAATTAATTTGTGATCTTAACCAGTTTCTGGTACAAATTATTGTTATTATTTATTCTTACATAATAAAAAAATGAATCGGTACAGTGGTAATGAATACGCAGGAAACCCGTTTATCAAGTCAACATCTTGAATCACTCTGAGTCACCGTAAAACACCTGAGTAATTATTTATCCCATCCCAGTAGAAGTAATGACCTTCAGAGTAAACTAGAAAAATATTTATTGTTATTAAGTTTATTTTGTAGAACTCTATTTCTTTAATACATTCAATAATGTAATTATTTAATCAATGAACAAGTTCGCTGAATAATTAGTTATTCATTTAATTATTTGGTATTCTTATTTACATTTTATATCTAATTTAATAATGTTGGCCGCCCTCGTAGCTTATCTGTGCTGAGGTGCCCATTTTTTAGTGAACCGATATTGATGATTCTTTTTTAATTTGAAAGCTGGTGCTTTCCGTGTGGTCCCATTTCAATTTGGTCCAGTTCTGACAATGACATCCATGAGAAAACCATGTAAGTCTTAAATTTGCATTAAGTATGTTCGCGACAAATGGACGAATAATTCAATATTACGCCAACCGATTTCGATGATTCTTTTTTTATTTAAAAGGATGTACTTTAAGGGTAGTTTGATGAGAGTTTGGATAGGTTCTGATTATGCGGTCCATGACAAAGTAAAGGAACTCTTCAATTCTTACGTCATTATGGTACTTGCAACTTGACGCGTGCCCGGCGTCTTCACTTGACAGCTCCCCACTCGCTTTCGCTTCGTGCGACACAAGCACATCTCACATCTATAAGTATGTATGTAGTTACAAACATACCTTGGCTGACACTGACTCCAAAAATAACAAGCGTATTGATGAGTAGAAAAAGTAAGTTGATTATTAAGTTGTAGAAGAATACTCAATTATTTTTTTTACTTTTTAGTGCATATTATTTTGTTTTGGAATAGTTTTTTTTGTTATATTTTTTTATAATACGAAATTCGTTGAAGTTCTTGAAAAATTTTAATAAATATATTATAAAGTCGGTAATGAAAAAAAAATAAAAATTGTGCATATATTATGAGTTGTGTGAATGATGTGTGTTTTATAATGGTATTTTTGTAACGTGAATATGTTGAGGTAGTCTTTCCGATAAAAAATTTGTAGTGTTGTTTTTTGTTCTTTAATCCATCTTTTAATTTTGTATTTGAGTTTATTTTTGTTTTTCTCATTTTTTGTATCAAGCGAAAGATTGTTGAATGCTTTTATTGCATGGTATTAATTTCCAATTTGCGTGATATTTGTCCAAACCTTGTATTTATCGTCGGAGTTTTTGTTTTCTCCGTACGTTCGTTTGACTGGTCTGTTAGTGATAGTTTGTGGTTGTTTATTTTGTTGGTTTGTTTCTTGGTCAAAAATTAAGTTTAATAGTGTTTTTTGTCTTATGTTTAGTACGTCAAATGTGTAGAATATTTGGTCTGTATCAGTCAGTCTATGTATTTTTAGTATTACCTTTACGATGGTTTTCTGTGCGCTTTCTATATAATCGATAGCTGAGTTTTTTTGCTCCTCCCCAAGCTATTATTCCATATTCTATTATGAATTGACAAAGTGCAAAATATATATTTTTCATTTGTTTTATATTACATATTTATGTTTCTTATGTTTAGGAAAATGTGTATTGTTTTGAGGAGTTTATTTGTGATTATTATTACGCGTGACAGCTGTTTCGCATTCTGAAAGTATTATCAAACTGTGTTAAGGCCTCTTAACGAAAGACGACACAGACGAAATATTTATAGTATTTCGACAAAGGTTCTTATAATGAACAACTTATTGTTTTTATTTGCATTCCCTATATTGAGTAAAATTTCGGAAATTATTCATGGTTAAGGTTTCCCTTTAAAGTTTCCCAAATCTCCGAAAAGTTTAAATTTAAATTTGACAAAAGGTCTTTAAGTGAGTTATTACCAAACGATGATTCAGGGGTTTCTTTTTCCAGCATAATATGCCACTTGCACCACATTTAAAAAAAAATCGGTTTAGACAAATATTCTAAGACATTCCGTATTTTTTTTAATCGTATTTTTTTAAACCCTGGCGATTTTTTGAAAATTTCAATCCAAAAATCAGACCATTTTTTTTAAACCGGAAAGACGGGACATAATTTTATGGGTGCGAAAAAACGATAATTACATAGCCAAAATCATTTAAAAAAAAACAACGTTTTCCACAAGAAAGGGCACAGGAGAATAACGAGGCATACCAAAAAATTACATCTCATAAATATATTTTTCCTTGATCCATCTTATTGATCATAAATCATTATAATGTTCAACGTCTTTATTACTAAATCAAATGTAATATACTAAACTTGTACTTGTAAATTACAATAATAATAAGAATATTATAAAATTTGATTTTGTTAAAATCGGCACCACTACCATTATACCTCTAAAAACGTAGACATCGTAAAATGTACGGATTTCTCTTCATAAAATCTGTCAAAAAGATAAGTTCGCAGAGAACAAACAATAAATCTAGTGAACGTTAAATGTCAAATTCAAAAATTCGCCTGAAATCAAAGCGTTGCCATATAAAAAAAATAAATCAGTGTGGAATTTTACAAAATTTATAGGAACATTTTCGGAGACAGGTCATTTTCATGTAGTAACGTCAAGGGCCCAAATAATGGATTTATTCATTTAAAAAATAAAAAAAATGTTTTTTTTTTTTAATTTTTACTAACATTTTTGTAATCTTTGTAAAAAAATCTTTCCATACGATTTTTTTCAAGTCGTTATGAAATCCATGCAAGTGGCCTATTAAGTATTTTAAACTAAACAGCATATATTGTAAACATATCTGAAAGTGGCCATCGAATTTTTATTGATCAATTACAAGCTAGCTTTCGGATCATAAGAATTTCTGTTCATTTCCAACTCCTCTAAAAGATTGAGTTTACGGCCTTTATTTTTTATGTGTAACAGAGTTGGCTTAGTTGTAATAACACAGCAATAATAAATAAAATCACAATTTTTCAAACATCTCCTATAAAAAAATCAGTCACTTATGGCATGTTTGCACTAGGCAAGTAGTTTAGTCGAGTGGCGAGTTGCTTGACTGGCCAAAAAGCATTCGTATTTCCGTCGAGTAGAATACATTAGTAAGCGGTGCATTGCAAGACGAACGGGTTGCAATGCAACAAAGTAAATACGCTAATGCTGATTGAACTGTTTATTTTAGAAGAGGTGGAAGATGGAATTAGTGAGATGATAGTAAATAAACTACGGATACACACTATGGGGGGCTCGCCCAAAAAAATAGAACTAAATGGATTGACTCTACTAAACCGCTGACTAAACTACTCTACTAAAATTATGGTGTTAGGACACGTTTAATTAGTAAATTACTCACTACTCGACTAAACTACTTGCCTTATGATAATATTACTTGGTTTTTATGATAATTCCGTTAGACATATAAAAAAAATAGAGATTCAATCACTCAACAAAATGTAGCCCGTTTCTCAGAAAGTAATAATATTATATAATTTATAAGCCAGTAATAAAACCAAATAAGTTACAAATGGGGAAAATCGAAGGATTAACTAATTCCTAGAATTGATGCTGTAAACAACATTTTTCCATTGCATAAATAATATCAACAGATCATTTAAACTACTGGTCAAATCGTTTTACAGATGTATATTGTACCCTGTACTAAATGTACTATTTTATTTTTATTATTCTGCTTTAGTGTATGTCACGACTGTATGAGAAAAAAATCTTGTTTTGATTTTTTCTAATAGTGAAAAAAGGGTGTTAAACGGAGAGATAAAATCAACTATTTTTTTTAAATGATATTTGGATATCATCTTTTTCCTTTCTTGATGGACTCTGAAATTTCACATAATAGAGAAAAACCCACCCTTGTTAAATCTTTAAAAATGTTAGATTAACCATTAAAAATGAACTATTTTTAATAAAACACGAAATAAAGGCAATATTTTTATTTATTTATTAAAAAATATATATATTTATTTTTTTTAAATTAACTAAATTATTTATTTGAAATTCAAATAGGTACAATATAGATACAATATATTTATTTATGGATCTTTAATGGAAGAGTAGGTACACTTTTAATCATTAATTACTTTTACATTTACATTTCTTAGTTTTCTTTTAATTATACATATTATTATTTTTTTTTTATTTTTTTTTTTTTTTTCATGCTTTCACAGATAATTTGATTTATTTTACTACATTTTTTTTTTTTTTTTTTTATATATATGAATATAATTCAAATTAACTCAAGGCAGTGTATTCAAATACCAGCAAAATCCTTCTTACTCTCAAGTTTCGGCATTATTAAGTTTTGCGAGACTGAAACTTGAGAGTCTTTGTAAATGATTTTGTAAAAATATACCATATTTGCTATGGAAGATTAAACATATTTGGTTTAAAGGAACCATAGTAACTTTTATAACTACAAATAACCCATTTTCAAAACTTTGCAGGTAATTTCATAAATCATAAATCATAATTGCATAAAATCTTTTAAACACGTCGTTTTGAACGCATTTGGCACCCTTTGATCGCTCTTAGAATTTAAAAATATATATTTTTTTTAAATGTCCTACCTAAGAAAGCATCGTGTTGCTAGCTCCAATCTTTGAAGGTACAATTTTTAAAATGGAGACATAATATGCTTGTAGTGTAAGAAAACAATTAAAAACACCTGTATTTTACTGTTTATCCCATATTTTTAGGATAAATTAAAAAAATATAAAAAATAATTAAATTTTTGAATCGCAAGAATTCGTATTATTTATACAGAATTGGCGTACACAGTATCTATTAAGAGAATATAGCGTATTAGGATGTTTATGTTTTGTCCACAACCTAGTTGATAATCACAGCTATAAATTTAATTCGAACGTGCATTTTTTAATATGTATAATGTACACGCTTGATCAATTATTTTGTAGGAAAAAAATATTTCAATCATTTCGGTTCGCGGAATATTGTAATAAATCATTTAGAAGAGATGGGATACATCTCTTGTTAAAAATTGAAACTACTAAGTTATATTTGTGATTATTCTAGGTATACAACCCGCGGAAACTTTTGAAATAATTCCCAGAAGTGTTTTTAAATATCTCTTCAATAAAATATCTCTTCAAATTTGCCACATTTTGGCCAGCGAACGCTCGAGAGCATTTGCAAATTGGCCAAAATGTGGCTTAAAACGTTCCGTTGGTTATAATGATTATTTTAATCACCTCCAATTAGTTCAGAGATGACATTTTGAATATCACAAGTATTGTTTTGTGACAGATCTTAATTTATTTATTTATTTGAGACACAAACAGGATATTCATAAAACATTTTTGTAGGTAATATATGTAAAACAAATTAAAATACAAATATACATATCCCTAGACTAGTGTCTGCAGTAATCACATTTGCATATTCACAGAAGCAAACACATGAAAAACAATGTAGGTAAGTATTATTTATACATATCTTGAAACTGAAATACAAAATTTGAAATACATAATAATAAATAAAAAATATTTATGAAGTAATTATAAAAGTAATGAAAGAACTTTTTTTTTCAGATGCACAAATCGTGGAGATATTTTTTGAAGCTATTTATATTATTTACAAAAATATCTATGATAGTGTGTATTTTAACAAGATCGTTGTATGATCGAGACATTCTAGATATAGGATTAAAATGTACAGTATTATTGGTAAAAATTTCGGTCCAAAATATGTTAAGGTTTCTGGTAGATTTGGGCCTGGCGTATAACTTGATTTGATTGACTAAGTTACTATCTACACGATTATTCACAATTTTATAAAGCATTAAGAGGTCATTTATGTTTCATCTTTTAACCTTAGATCAAATGGCTGGAATTCCAAGAATGTTTCTCCAATGCGTCAAAACACCAGTAAAATTATGAACAATTGAAAGAATTATGCGCAATAATAGTGCGTTTTTTGAACTCGTTTTTTGTTTTGTTAAAATATTTGTTTTTTTTTTGATTTTTAATGAATCTGAAATACACTCACTAATTTGTCTGAATACGGGTAGACCTACTAAACGTGCTGCTCATATGAGACATACATAATTTGACCATAACGACGTGAGGGTCAAATTAAGAGTTTCTTTAATTTGCTCCTAAGAAATGAAGAGTTCCGTTACTTTGTCATGGATCCGATAATCAGAACCTAACCAAACTCTCATCAAACTACCCTTGAAGTACATCCTTTCCAATAAAAGAAGAATCATCGAAATCGGTTGGCTTGATTTTGAGTTATTCGTCCATTTGTCGCGCACATACTTAATGCAAATTTAAGACTTATATGGTTTTCTCTTGGATACCATTGTTGGAAATTAACCAAATTAAAATGAGACTACACGGGAAGCACCAGCTTTCAAATAAAAAAAGAATCATTAATATCGGTTCACCCAGTCGAAAGTTCTGAGGTAACAAACATAAAAAAAAAAAAAAAAAAAATACAATCGAATTGAGAACCTCCTCATTTTGAAGACGTTTAAAAATGAAAAGTTCGAAGATTTAAAAATAATTAAAACCGTTTTAAAAAAACATTACGATTTTTCGTAAAATTAAATTCAAACGAGAAATAAATTGACATTTCCTGCATGCATTTTACTGTATACTGTATACTGCGTACAGCTTCTCAGACCTATATAAGTCTGGTATGCCGCCACAATATCAACAGATAGAACAGTCTATTGTCCAAGAAAAATCAAGATCATCATGAATTTTGCAGCTATCGGTAAGCAAGTTTCGCTTTATTTTTATCGTTTTCTTTAAATATTCATGCTGCTTTTTAAGATTTTGCCTCCGACTCAGTTTAAAGTTATTTAAAACGAAATAAAATAAAACCACACTCACACAAATTTGTTAGACAAAGCTATTAAAAAAATATCGCCAACTCACTTTTGTGTCGTTTGATGTAAAAATAATTTTTAAAATCCCAAAAATTTCTTATATTCTGTTCAAATTAACTTCTTCACCAAACGTAGCAAATCATTTGGGGTGACCTACAGCAGTGGAGTTGGTTTATTTATTTTATTTGTTATAAAATACATTCAGTATAAGGAAGCTTTGACTGTCCAACTAGGAAGGTCTCCCGTTCTAAGACAGTCAAATTGACATATTTATATTAGGTTTGTAGGTACATTCATCATCATCATCATCACTATTGGCTCTACAACCCCTGGTGGGTCTTGGCCTCCTCAAGAATCTTCCTCCACTCATCTCAGTTTTGTGCAAGCTCTCTCCAGTTTAGAAGCTTCAAGATGGATATGTCTTTGAGGACGTTGCCGCTCCATCTTAGTCTTGGTCTTCCCAGGCTCCTTCGCCCTATTGGTCTTGAGTTCAGCAGGGACTTTGGTGCTTGATGCTCGGTCATTCTCTCCACATGACCCAGCCACCGAAGTCTTCCCAGTTTTATAAATTTTGCGACGTTTAGCTCCTTAAACAAAGTATAGAGCTCATTGTTATATCGTCTGCGCCAAAATCCATTTTCTAGAATCGGTCCGAAGATGCGCCTCAAGATGTGCAAAGATGGTATGTACATTATCATTCATAAAGTATTAAGTAAAGATAAGCTTCACAATTTGCTTTTACATAATTATACCGTGGAGTAATAGGTTCTGAAATCAATTATTCAACCAGAAAAAGTGTATTCGAAGTGATTAAACACGAAAAACAGTAAGCAAAAGAAAAATAAAAACAAAAGAAAAATTTTGGAAACAAAAGAAATACATAAGGTGCTCGTAATATAATCATCAAATGACATTTTTTAATAATATTTCTGACTCTGTCCTGCCTAAATCTTGTAACCATTTTGTTATTTTTTTACCAAAGGATGACACTTTACACAGTTTTAGTTGTGAAGGGATTTTGTTATATATTTTGAGTTTTTTTATGATTTGGATAGGGACAACTTTGGAATTTCTTTGGAAAAATTCACAGTGTTTCTTTAAATGATACTTAAGACGTTTTTTAGAGAGATTTTAAATAAATCACGTTTTATTAAATATTTTTGCTTACTCCTCTTAATAATAATTGTTTTTTATTGTTAGCGCGCTACATTTAACATTCGTATTTATATATCTCCTTAAATCATCTTCTTTTACGGAGTCTTTACTAATAAATTTAGTAAATAAATATTTATTAATTTATTTATAATATTAATGCTTTTCAACTTTTACATAATATAACATAGTATCGGATATAACTACAACATGAAAAAGACAGCTCTAGTGAGCTTGTAAAACAGCAAGAAATAGAAAAAAGAAGTTGAGACAGACATTTTTTTTTTTAAAGAAAGACAAACATTTCCGGGTTACGAATAACCCAACAATGTTTGAAAATCTCCTACTACCACCACAGAAAGCCGAAAATGTTGCTTGTGAACGGGGGACTTAGCCAGCCGAGGAATCGAACACGCGCCGCTCGGGTGGGACCCAAGCGCTATGCCCACTCAACCACTGACCGGTGTGTAGATTACAAATCGAAAAATAAATACTTCAATATGTAAATATTAATATGTCGTAACAGTGCATGTCTCGAATTTCTCGGCCCAATAGCTTTAAAAATTGCAAAAGAAATTAAAAAATCTGGTTTAAATATAGCTTTAACCAATAATAATATGGGAACAAGCCTTAAAAACTCAAAAAGTAGAAATCCTGAACTCAATAACGGTGGCACACATGAATTAAAATGTGATCACGCCCACTGTAACGCTACTTATATCGGATAAACAGGCAGGGCATTCTCAACTAGATTCAAAGAACATGTACGATGTTATAAAAATAAAAACACCTTTTCAAAATTCGCAGGACATCTCTTAGTGCAGAACTTCCCAACCAGGGGGGCGTAGAGAAATGTCAGGGGGGCGTAATAGGTACGTTTGCATTAACTAAGCGATTTAACCATATCTCTAGCAAAGACTGAACCCAGAATCGACCAACTGGTACAGAGCATGCAAACTCAAGTACCTCATTAGTACTTTAAAAGTTTTTATTTATTTGTTCTAAAATTACTTTGAAAGTTGTTAGACATTATCTCATCATCATCTTCTTCCCTTATCCTGTTCGGGTCGGGGACCCATTGCATCGACAAGGCTCCTCCATATGTCCCTGTCTTGTGCTGATTGTTCGGCCTCTGTCCATGGTAGACTTATCCTCTCCTCACACAGTTTCTGGAGTTGCCTCGCCCAACTGTGTCTGGGGCGGCCCACTGGACGTCTACCCTCTCGAATCGGAATAGGAATCGCACTCAGTATCTTCCTCGGAATTCGGTCATCAGAGATTCTTAGTACATGCCCAAGCCACCTCAGTTGCGATTTTTCTACGAAGAGTAGCAGTGGTTCAATGTTTAGATCATCTCGGATCGTGGAGTTTCTTATATGATCCCATTTCGTAACCCCTGCCACTCCTCTCAAGTACCTCATTTCGGCAGCTTGGACTCTAGAGCGTGTTCGACATTATCTAATTATAAAAAATATAATTTAAATAAATAAAAAATAATAATAGAATAAAATGTATAATTAAAAGAAAACTAAAATGTAAAAGTAATTAATGATTAAAAGTGAATCTTCTCTTCTATTAAAGATCCATAATAAATAAATATATTATATTTGGTACGTTTTAAGATTTTCACGGCAAAAAGTATTTTTAAGTTATGTCGTGTTGCGCTACCTCCTTCTTTAGCCAATGTTTCAGACAGCGTTGCAGTGTCCATCATCAGAGCAGATCCGGCAGATCTGGCAGATCCAGTGGATGTGTGTAGATGTAGACACATCTACCGGATCTGCCGGTTGATGATCTGCCCTAATGATGAAACGTTGGCTAAAGAAGGAGGTAGCGCAACATGGCATAACACCAAAAAAACAAATAACAAAAATATTGTGTCTGTACCTATTTGAAATTCAAATGAATAATTTAGTTAATATAAAAAAATGTGGTTCTTATTTTTGTTGAAACTTAATTAAGGGGGGCATGAAATTTTTTTTTTTTGGTTCGGGGAGGCTCGGCGAAAAAAAGGTTGGGAAACCCTGTCTTAGTGAATAATCACGTCCCACTTAAAAACTACCAGCCAAAACCCTTACACATACAACGAAAGGGTCTTAGATTAAATTTGCTTGAACAATTATTAGAAATCAATAAACGAACGAATGACCCCAACATAACGCTAATTAATAAAGTAAGAAAAATTATTTATTCCTCACTACTTAGTATGTTTACCAAACCTAAACTATATAATGTACTCACATGAGTCATAGCAATAACGTCATTCTAAATCAATTAAGAAAAGATTCTGAATCCCACATAATCACTCTCTCAATTAGTTTCTCTGCAATTTAGACATCTTCAAAAATTGACATCCCCTCTATGTAAGTCAAGTACAATAAGCGTGTTTATACGTCAGCGCGTGTGTCTCCATAGAAATCGTTCTAACTCCGTTATTGTTTTAGTTACATCCCTAAAACAAAAAGTAAAAGGTCGATAGTAGATCAAGCTATACATTTCTATCAAGTTGTCCATAGAAATACATAACAAGAATATGCTGTCAGTCGCGTAGTTGACACAAATATTTACCCGCCCAAATTTACTACCGGCGGCTCGACCGCGCTCGACATTTTTAATTTTTATTAAATATTTTTATATGAAATGATAAAAAAGCGTGGTGACGAAAGTGTTTCTTACACATTTATACAATAGAATAAGTATTGTTGTTCACATAATCTGTGATTTTAGTACCGTTTTTACATAAAAACATCACGTGAGTCATTTTTACCTATTTTTAATGTTTGCGTTCTAAATTTTAATATTTACAAATGTTAATATTTATTTGTAATATAATAATTTAAAAGCTTATTTTGTTACCTTTCTAAAACAGTTTTTACTATTCAGCTACGTTCAGAAATGTTTCATTTACAGAGCTTTAATTAAGCGGTAATAACAAAGAGTTTTCGTAAAATGTCATTTCGTTTGAGACATCTTAAGGGCTTAAATGGCGATTTTCGGAAGGGTTATAATAAATAAGTCGTCCGTAAGTGGCTTCACAACACTTTGAAAATGACCATACACGTTGAAACAGCTGTAGCTAAAATGTATTCTAAAATACTCGCAGAACTAGATTAAAATAACTAATTAAATTTCTAATAATTAAAATGGAGTTCTACGAATTAAACACAAAAATAAATTTAAAAAATAGTATAACCGAAACATTGAAATATGAACAATTCAAAAAGAAAACTAAGTCCCTGAAATTGGACAATGATATATCATACCCTTAATTTACCTTTACTTAATCCGTAATACTTAACCCTAGAGTGGGCGCGTCTTTCCGTAAAACGTCAGTGGGCGCGTGGGGAGCATTTTGCCGCTCATTTTCGTGGAAAATTTTAAAAAGAAATAATGCAATTTAATTAATTTCTTTTCTTAGGATTAAAGTAAAACACTAATAAGATATGACAAATTAACATATTTATTGAACTCTGTTGGAGGAACTTTGGTTTACAATCGACTTTACAAAATTTAACATTTAAATTAACTTTTTTTAGTTATCCCGCATTATCCTTCTATAATATTTATTAAAAATGGAAAAAAATAACAATATTAAATATTTTCCAAATCTTCAGGATATGCTTTGGCGAAACAGTCTTCACATAAGTATGTGCAATGTTCATTGCACAGTAATTTTGAGCATCTGCAACACCCTTTTTTCGTGCGCCTATTTTTCTTTGATGGACATATACTGCATTTGCCTTCCTTCTTTGAAGATGATGCTTGTTCTATAGGAACAAAGCAAGCAATTTGGTTCCTCAGAGAAATATTTAATGTATCTACAGAAGACCTTGCGGTCATATATGTCTTAACCAGGACCATCGCAATCTCCCGCAAGTACTGTCGGCGTAGCATCAAGTGTACAGTATTGGCTTTGTAAATTATTTGGCTGTTTATACCGGCAATATTCATCTTTGAAAAAAAACAACCTCATTGGCCATCTGCGAGTCATTCTACCAACAGAATACTCTTCTTTCATTTGGTCCACGACATCAACACCACCTTTGGTTTCATTATAAAATGTAATCATTTCAGACTTTGCAGCAGGTCCGTACAACTACATTTACTGGTACATTTCAACTATGTAAATAAACAAATCTTATTTACTCTAAGCATAATGAAATGTCCAATTGCTATAAACTTGCATTTATAATGATACGTAATAGAACATTCACTTTTTCATTCTACCAACAATACTGTAATTTAGTGGTGAACTAAGAGTGTCAAACTACTTATTAGTTTCTTTATTTAGAAGTATCTACCTTATACACAAGTAATTCTTACATTAAACTACAAGTATCACTTGTATTTTTCATAATAAGTGAATAGTTTTCTTTTTGAGAACAAAAAAAAAATCGTAAATAATATACAGCACAATTTTTACTTACGTAAGTGGGCGCGCAGTGAGCAAATTGCCGCCGGACGACACTCGATGGTAACAACCTCCTTCTCAAGCGGCTCCCCGCGCATTGACGGTGTCCAGTCTTTTGCCACGGGTTGCGAACGAAAGTGGGGGCAGCTACTAAAAAGCGCAAAGTTTTAGCGCAGTAGATTTAAGAATTGTTAACGTTTTTTTGCAGAGGGCGGCAAAATGCTCATAGCGCGCCCACTCTAGGGTTAATAATAAAAAAATAAAAATTGTTATTGTCTTTCAATAATACTTATGTCAAATAATGTTTGTATTTATTTCATAAGTCTTTGATCATTGTTGACAGAATGTCTCTCTCTCTCTGGTTTCAATCCTGGGATTGGTTTGCAGCAATTTCATCTATTCGTTTCTTCCACTCTTCCCTGTCTTGTGCGGCTCTTTTGAAGTCTGCATATGATAAGCAGCGCACGTCCACCAGCAGGTCCTCCAGGTACTCTCGGCGTGGGCGTCCCCTAGCGTTTGTCCCCTCGGTCATACCCTCCATTATGGCATGCAAGAGGCCTTCTTGCCTTATTGCATGGCCGATCCATCTTGTGAACCTCCTCATTTGTGATGTGGTCTCTCCAGGAAATTCCTAGTAGTCTTCTATAGGACCACATCTCAAAAGCCTCTAGTCTCCGTTTATCTCTTTCGGATAGGCACCATGTTTCGCAGCCGTACATCAAGATACTCCATACATAGGTCTTGATGAGGAGTATTCTCAGTTTCAGGTCTATATTATTCGATTCTATTATTTTCGACCTTTTATTGAATGCAACCCTAGCTTGGTGTATACGGCTGTCGACCTCGCTCTTAGACCGACCGTCCCATGTTATTTTGCTCCCGAGGTAGACAAACTCCTTGGTGTTCTTTAGTGGAACTCCTGACAGAATGTAATTAGAACATTATTATTTTTTTTGCCTGTAAATCCTGCTCCATAAACACGAGCTCCTAGAGCTCAATTTATGGAGAAGTAGAATAAAAATGAATTTTTGTACAACTTTGCATAATGTAATCATTAGTAATATATTAACAAAAATTATTGTAAATAAATAAATAAATAAAAAATACTAAAATGCATTAATATGATAAGTAGAGGTATGTTTTGTAAATTTGTCGACGTAATTTAATAAATTTACTAACGGACTTGTGTCATGGATAAATGATTTCATTATTTTATTAAATTTTTTTTGAGAAAAATTCTATTTTTATAACTTTTGAAGGTTATTCCCATCAATGAAATATATCACTGAAGAAGAAGGTGACAATAATAATCGAAACGAAAATATGAAAGAAAACAGAAAAAAACAATGGTCGCAACTGAGACTCGAACCCAGACCTCTCGTCTAACCGGGACGTGCGCGTTAACCAATTTCGCTATTGTCACCATCAGTCAAACCGTAATATTTGTCAATCTCGTATTTAGAATTTTAGAATTAACAATATTACGAGTATCTTTAACTAATTATTTTTCCATATTATGGGCAACTACCCTCTTTAGAATTGGTTTGTTTTGAATTAGTTTGTAACCTGTGTAGCGTCTCGGATAAATGTATCAGATTTTTTTTTCTGTTTTTCTGTGCTTTGTTCTCTTTCATATTTTTGTTTAAATTATTATTGTTATCTTCTTCTTCATTATTTTATGTTTATATTGTATCAGCGCCATATTCCATACATCTGTGAATAATATAAATATTTTGTGCAGTTGGCTTTGTGGTGGTGACCTTGATGTGTCTAATGTCCTCTGTCTCGACACGTCCTGACTGTCCAGAAGTATGTACCACCATTTACGACCCAGTTTGTGCCAATACAGGAAACGGAGTCTGGAAGACCTTCTCCAACAAGTGTGTCGCTGACATAGACGCTTGTCGAAAACCTGGTCTCGAAGGTAAGAAAATAAAACAAATAGTTATAGCGGGGTAATCTATCCATCTATCTATCTATTTATCTCCTATCTATCTATCTATCTATCTATCTATCTATCTATCTATCTATCTATCTATCTATCTATCTATCTATCTATCTATCTATCTATCTATCTATCTATCTATCTATCTATCTATCTATCTATCTATCTATCTATCTATCTATCTATCTATCTATCTATCTATCTATCTATCTATCTATCTATCTATCTATCTATCTATCTATCTATCTATCTATCTATCTATCTATCTATCTATCTATCTATCTATCTATCTATCTATCTATCTATCTATCTTTCTATCTATCTATCTTCTGTCTTCTATCTATCTATCTTCTATTTTCTTATTCTATCTATATCTATATATATAAATGAAAATGAATCACCGACTGCACCAAATCGGATAATTATTTTTTTGTGTTCGTTATTGTCGGGAAAAGGTTTGTATAAAACTACTAATTGCAATAGGTGGCACGCGAGCTGTTTGAAAACTGAATGTACCGGGACTGAATTTATGGAATGCGGGGGGAGCAAGGGGGGAGGGGGTAGGGGAACTCGGTTAGGGGGTTCGCGTGTTCGGGTTCGGTGGGAGAACCTGGGAGGGGAAAGGGAACTCGGGAGGGGGATTCGCAGGACGGGGGAAGAGAGAAGTGGAGTGGGGAGAGGGAAAGTAGAGGAGTGCGGAGTGGGAACGCGAGAGGAGAAGGAGACATGGGGTGAGGTTTATCTAGGTCTTAGAGGTGGATGACCAGGACACACTGAACCCCAGATTCCTACCTACCCCTTAAATCCTTTTCCTTCCAGAACTCACCTTTCTTTCCTTTCCTTAAAAGGAAACCCTCCTCACAGCATCCCCAAAGATGGCATAGGACCTGAGGGAAATTATTTTCCTCAGGGTCTCCTATGTGGAGGTCATGTAAAAAAATATAATAAAAAAAGACACGGGAGAGGAAGGGGAGGCGAAAGGAGAACAGGACGAATGGGAAAGGAAACGCAGGGAGAAACAATTTCTTTATAAAATGGCATAGCAATGCATGCCGGGAACCAGCGAGTTAAATTTATGATATTATGTTTGTACCTATTCCCATGTATCAAAAAATTTTGCTAATTTAAAAAAAAAAAAAAAAATCCACACTTTTCTTCTATAAACACTGGTTACGCCCATACACATACCTACACATACGCATACCTACATAGCACGCATACATACTGCTTGGGATTTAAGTATTGTTGCAAATTCCTTTTCCTACCCATCCCTTTTGCCTACCCGTCAGGCTTACCCACAGTCAGTCTGTAATAATCTCTCGCCGCAACATATAGCATTGTGCTTCCGCTTTCGGTTAATCGCCATTATAAATAACTGCGCCGTGTACTATAAAATAAACCAACTCACTCCTATAGCTGTTTTGTGCCTGTTGGATGGGAGAGGAAGCAGACAAGTGCATTGCCACCCTACAAGTTCTTTTACCCTTTTTGTTGAGTCCTTTCCTTTCTATGCCACATGTATTTTATCATTTCAAGCAGTGATAGTAACACAAAATCAAGGTCCTTCGCCAGTCATTTTTTACACCAACATATCAATCCACTCTACACGATCATAATATCATTCAAACACAAAGAGTTTTTATTGGGTGGGTGCAATCAATTTACACATCAAGTAGACTGTTCAATAATCGTAAAAACAAAAAACAGCAGTAACTTAAAAGTAGAAACTTGGTTCATTGGTTACTTTGACAATAATAACTCCAAAAGATACTAATTATGCAATAATTACTCGTCACTATACAAAAGATTCACGAGTACTTCAAGCTGCGCGAGAACCCTCGGGAGGCAGACCTGACCTTTTTTGAGGTTTCGCTTATCTTATATCGGCCCGCTGCTCTAGCGGCGGCGGGAGTAAAGGTACGTTCTGATTAATCTAGTAGTAAGTCCAGTAACGAGTACACTCGCTACTTGACTCGCCGAAAACCGTTCGCATTACTTTCAAGTAGAGTACATTTGTGCCCGCCGCCCATTGCAAGATGACAGCGGATGACGGGATGCTACAAAGCAAAGTAAATACGCTAATAAAGCTTATTTTTATGCTGATTTTAATGTTTATTTTAGAAGAGGTGAAAGGATAAATTAGTAAGATGAATATAAATAAACTATGGACACGAAGAGATATTCTCTCTCTCTGGTTTCAATCGTGGGATTGGTTTGCAGCAATTTCATCTATACGTTTCTTCCACTCTTTCCTGTCTTGTGCGGCTCTTTTGAAGTCTGCATATGATGAGGTCCTTCAGGTACTCTCAGCGTGGGCGTCCCCTAGCGTTTGTCCCCTCGGTCATACCCTCCATTATGGCATGCAAGAGGCCTTCTTGTCTTATTACGTCTTGCGCGCCTTTCGGACAAGGTCCTGAGCAGGTGCCTTCCTCCTTCGATTCTTTGGAGAACCTCCTCATTTGTGATGTGGTCTCTCCAGGAAATTCCTAATAGTCTTCTATAGGACCACATCTCAAAAGCCGCTAGTCTCCGTTTATCTCTTTCGGATAAGCACCATGTGTCGCAGCCGTACATCAAGATACTCCATACATAGGAGTATCTTGATGTACGGCTACAAGAGATATTATTAGCAGCGTAAATAAATTAATTTAGGGTAGCATCTTAGCTCTATCACCACATTTCCGAGCGTTCGCGCCTGTCATTGCGCAGGGACGCGTGGAACGAAATGGATTGAATCTACTTTGGCGAGATACTTACGTGGACTCCAACACGTTGCCAAAGGATGGTCAGCGGGTTTAAATAAATAGTGTGATGAAGTTTGACTTGCATTTATTCACACAAAACCGACAGAGTTTATTATTACATTTATCAGAAGGATTTGAGATTTAGAAAGGTGGCGTACAAAAGCAACTCGACAACCGGGGCGTGAAATTAGAATCACAGGCCAAGTCGCCGTGATTCTAGTGCGGGTTTCTAATGTTGCCCGTGTAAAAAGACATTTATGTGGCTATTGAATTTGTACGCTGCCTTCCGCTATATACCTCCACCCCAGTTTGTAAAACGATTACAAGAGTAGGTGGGAAAAAAAATATATATATACTGTATAATGCTAGTTTCTTAAAATTAACTATACTTAATTATAACATGTGTTATTTTGAGTTTGTGGTAAATATAAGACATATTATGTTCCGATAATGTAACAGTGTTAGAATAACTACAGCTTATTATTCATATAAAGTAAATACTCTATTACTGAAATATGATAAAGTACATGGCTAAAATTAATTATACAATACAGGTTTAGAATGTTTGATCCTAAACTAATCAAATATTTCAGATTTGGAAAGTAGTAGATATTATAAAATGTACAACGTATTCGTTTTCTATGAACATGAGGTATGAAATCCTTAATCTATCATTTTTAGAGTAATAATATCTCATCAATTGTTTACAAGTGTAGTTTATATAATTTTTATACTGGTTTTTATAAATGAACTTGATATGTATTTGCTAATACCTTTGTAAACACTTAAGGAGTGATTTATAGATAAAAAAATTTCTATCAACACATTCTATCAGGCGAGGGACATGTACGCTTGATAGGATATGGTTAAAAAATAATCATATTGTTGTAAACATTTACATTTCATTAAAAGAAATGGTATAAAAAAAATTGTATGATTTAAATGTTAAAATCTCAACAACATGTTCATTCGGATATGTGGATGTCAACAAACATTCGACTGAACATGGTTAAATTTTATAATATTATAAGAGTACGCAAAACGTAATCAAAGTTAGTTAAAAGTTACTAAAGGTACATGTGAAAGTCAACGCGTCTAGCGGAGTGGTTTGAAACTTGGATAAGTTATTCATGAATGGATACATCAATGTGTGTTATTTTGTTAACATGATCAATATTACATACATTATGTTCTAGTTATACTTAAAAGTTATTTTAAGTGCATGTTGCATTATAGTAAGATATAAATTATATGTGCTATATTAAAGCATGATATATTATGTTTGGTTCTGTTATTGTAACCTACTAAGAGAACGCTTATCTTAGCGTAACGTTAAATGATTTCTTATACATAGATGTTTTAATCGTGTAATATACGATTGTAAAGTTGACTTAAAACTAGCTACATGTTATTTACATGGTTGAAGAATGAAAAAATTTTCATCAGTTACACGAATTATAATAGTACTAATACTAGAGCTCAAAATTCTATCAAAATTTGAAGACTTTAGTATATTTGATCAGTATTTTTTAAATATATGCTTTGGAATTCGAATGAGTTTTTCTATGTGTTTTATACTTATTTTTTATAAATCTGTTTTGTATAAATCATTTTAGATTTGATATGGATTTGTAAGAATATAAATGAGAGAAAGAATTTATATTGAAAAGAATTTATATTGCCTTAGTGCCATTTATTTGCGTACTGATTGGTATCTGTCAGGGAAATGCACCCTTCGACCAGATCTTGTTCTTGTTATGTTTTCTGGGAGTGGTTCCTGAACAGATGTAGAAATAGGTACGTTGTCTTCTACTGGTATAAAAGCAGGCTTTAGGCGTTCTATCGAGACACGCTTCGGTTTCCCATTTATGCTGATGACAAATGTTTTTTCATCGCGTTCTTCGACTTTATAAGGTCCTTGGTAAGGGTTTTGGAGCGATCTTCTTCCTCCATCTGTTCTGAGGAATACATGGGTAGAAGTAGGCAGATCTTTGTGTATAAAGATTTTTCTTGTACCATGAGCACTTGCAGGAGTTGATTTTATGTCATCAAATTTTCTTTGTAGACGTCCAACATAAGTGTCAGGTTCTTCCCTTGGAGTCTCAGTGAAGAAATCACAAGGTAACCTGAGAGTTCTACCGTATGTGAGTTCGGCTGGTGAACATTTTAAATCGTCCCGAACTGTGGATCTCAAACCGAGTAGGATAAGAGGGAGATTCTCTAACCAGTTTGGGTCTCCGCTTGCTACGAGGCTGGCTTTTAATGTGCGATGCCATCTTTCGATCATACCATTGGCTTGCGGGTGATATGCGGTAGTTCTTGTATGCTCGATTCCAAACTTCTCAGTCAATTTCCTAAATAAAAAACTCTCAAACTGTCTTCCTTGGTCTGTTGTGATGGTTAACGGTGTCCCGTGACGAGCGATCCAGTGAGTCGTCAGGGCAGTAGCGACGGTTTCGGCTGACATGTCTTTTAAAGGTATAGCTCGGGCCAGCGAGTAAATCTGTCGATCATGGTTAACAGGTATCGGTACTCGTTGCAAGCTGGAAGAGGGCCCACTATGTCGATATGGACATGTCGGAAACGATCTTCAGGCAAAACATAAGTTGCTGGTGGCGCTACCGTATGTTTGGTGACTTTGGCTTTTTGGCACGCAATACAGTGCTTGACGAAGTTTTTTATATCTGTCGCCATGTTGGGCCAAACAAATCTTTGTTTTATAGTGTTAGTTGTTCCGAGGATGCCTGGATGGCAAACATTATGGACGCTTTCAATCACTTGGTCTCGCATGCAGGCTGGAACGAAAGGTCTGACATGGCCTGTGGAGATGTCACACCAAACTGAAGCATCTGTGCCAGGTATCACCATTTGACGTAAGGCGAGGGTGGTGTCATCTTTTGCCTTACTAATTTCGTCAGTTTGACACTGCACTATTCCCATCTGCCTGTAGTCAATTTCAGTAGGACAATTAATCTCATCGATTCGAGATAGTGCGTCTGCTACTACGTTCTGTGATCCAGAAACATGCCTGATGTCTGTGGAGAATTGAGCAATAAAATCCAACTGTCTTTCTTGACGTGGAGAGCTAGATGCTCGCTTTTTGCTAAAGGCAAAGGTGAGTGGCTTGTGGTCAGTGTAGATTGAAAAATTTCGACCTTCAATGTGGTTCCTGAAATACTTTACAGCTTCGTAAACGCCAGTAAGTTCACGGTCAAAGGTGCTGTACTTCCGCTGTGCAGGTGTAAATTTTTTCGAGAAGAATCCCAGGGGTTCCCAAGAATTGTTGTTGAGTTGCTGTAGTGTTGCTCCCATAGCTATATCACTAGCGTCAACCATTATTGAAATTCTTGCTGTCGGGATTGGGTACGCAAGTAAAGCTGCATTTGCTAATTGCTGCTTACAATTCTCGAATGCTTCTGTGAGTTCTTGATTCCATGTGAGTATCCTTTTGTCATTCTTTTTGTAACCATGAATACAGTTGAATAACTTAGTCTGTATGTTTATGGAATTGGGCAGGAATCTGCGATAATAATTTAACATTCCTAAAAAGCGTCGTAAGTCTTTCGCTGTTTTAGGTAATGGGAACTCTGTGACTGCTATTACCTTTTCCTTGATAGGTGACATTCCTTTTTGGGTGATCGTGTGACCCAAGAAGTTCACTGTGTGTACATCAAATTTGCACTTATTTATATTTATAACCAGATCATATTCGGCGAGACGTTTTAGTAGTAAATCTAGATGCCTTTTGTGCTCTTCTTCGTTTTTGGAAGCGATGAGGATGTCATCCAGGTAAACGAAGCAAAAATCCAGGTCCCTTGTTACAGAATGCATAAATCTTTGAAAGCTTTGTGCTGCGTTTGATAGTCCGAATTGCATAGACGTAAATTCGAATAGGCCAAACGGGGTGATGATCGCAGTCTTTGGTATATCGGCCGCTTCCACCGGTATTTGGTGATAAGCGCGGGACATATCTATGGTGCTAAATATAGTAGCGTCAGATAATTTATGTGCAAAATCATTCAGTTGCGGTATGGGATATTTGTCCGGAATTGTCTGGGCGTTCAAGCGGCGATAGTCCCCACATGGACGCCATTCGCCATTCGGTTTTCTAACCATGTGCAAGGGGCTGGCCCAATTACTCTTTGATGGCCTGCAAATCCCCTGCTCCATAAGGTATTTAAATTCTTTTTTGGCTGCTTCAAGTAGAGCTGGTGCGAGTCTACGAGCACGCTCAGTGACAGGAGGTCCCTTGGTCTCAATACAATGTGTTACATTGTGTCTTTTTTTATCAGGGATTTTCATGTTAGGCCTTGTTAAGTTCGGGTATTTATTCAGGATGTCCCTATATTTTTGTACAGTAGAAATAGTAGAGATTCCAGAAGTTGGTCCTTTGTAGGTTATTCCCCTGATTAATAGTCCTGTAGATTGGTCTGCAATGGTTGCTTTCTTGAGATCCACTGTTAAGTTAAAATTGTGAAGAAAATCAGCTCCTAGTATGGGTCTTGAAACATCAGCGACAATGAATCGCCATTTTAATGCTCGTCGAAGGCCAAAATTGAGCTCGACGGTCCTTGTACCATACGTTTTGATTGGATTTCCATTCGCTCCATACAGGGTAGTGGGGCAGTTGTCAGAAGTGACATTATTCTTGTTATAAGACTGGTTTCTTGGGAGGACTGAAATATCGGCGCCCGTGTCGACAAGGAATTTTTGCCTAGTTTGTTGGTCATATATGAAGAGACGACAAGTTTTGCTGGGAATCTCACATGTCCCTACTGTGAGGTTGTCGTTTTCCGAGTTTTTCTTGGTAAATGAACATGGTTGCAAACACCTGTATGCTTTTTCCCCGAATCTTCTGTGGAAACTGCAGATGCCCTTATTGTTTCTGTTAGAAGATTTATCACGAGACCTGGACCTAGGTCTTCTTGTGAAGTCCCTCTGTGTGGAATTTTGATACGAGTAGTTCCTATGAGGACTCTGATTTCATTTTCCTCGATAGTTTGAAGATTGGTTCGGCTGAGTAAGCTTCAATTGAGATACTTCTCGGGTTAATGCAGAAATTTGTTGTTGAAGTTGGAGTAATATTGTAGTTTCCGTGGGTTCCGATCTTGATGTGTCTTACTATTGCGGTCGACGACACTACAATCTGTTGATTGGTAAACATCTAATATTTTGTCAGCCGTGGACGCCAGTTGGCTCACATTATTTTCCGTGAGTGCTGATAATATTGCCTGCACATGTTGCGGTAGGCGTTGCAACCATAATGTACGAACTATTGCGCTCTCCGCTAAAGCTGGACCAGCTAGTTCTAACATGTGCCTTAAGAGTTCTGTTGGTTTCCGGTCTTCAAGTTGGATTCCAGTAAGCAAGCGAGTTAGGCGCTTCTCCGCAGAATCCTGCAGACGATCAATAAGCGCGGTCTTGAGGGTAGTATATTTGTCCGTTATTGGTGGTTTCGTGACTATGTCACTCACGCTTTGTAGAGTTTGCGAATCTAAGGCTGCGACGATAATGTTATATTTGGTGAAGTCATCTTTAATACGTGAATTCGCAAACTGAGCCTCTACTTGGACTATCCAAAGTTGAATATTCTCCTTCCAGCAAGGGGGGAGCTTTACTGAAACGTGGTGGATCGCTTGATCGGAGTTATTAGAGCTGGTAGATTCCATGGTTGATTGTGTTTTTTTCTTGACTTCTGCCGTAGAAGTTGTTCCGAAGATTTGTTCGAAGTTTAAGTCTTCGTCAGAAGTGGTCATTTCGCATTACATACAAAATTGGCAAATATGGCAGAAAACGTATGGCAAGAAAAATATTGCAAGAAATGAATCATATGTGAAATATGTTTTTTTTAAATTATGACCCTTATTAATTAAAAAATTATTTAAAATTTTTGGCAAAATTGTTAAAAATTAACACAATTACAATTAACTCCAACACGTTGCCAAAGGATGGTCAGCGGGTTTAAATAAATAGTGTGATGAAGTTTGACTTGCATTTATTCACACAAAACCGACAGAGTTTATTATTACATTTATCAGAAGGATTTGAGATTTAGAAAGGTGGCGTACAAAAGCAACTCGACAACCGGGGCGTGAAATCAGAATCACAGGCCAAGTCGCCGTGATTCTAGTGCGGGTTTCTAATGTTGCCCGTGTAAAAAGACATTTATGTGGCTATTGAATTTGTACGCTGCCTTCCGCTATACTACTAAAGAGCTGACTCTACTAGTCTACTAAAATTAAGGTGTTCGGACGCGTTTAGTTACCACTATACTCTCCACTCGACTAAAATACTTGATTAATCAGAACGGGGCTTTAAGGGACAAGCAAATGCTAGTCGGAGAAAATATTCAAGCGCAATATTCAAAATAATTATATTTGCTACATAGTTTCGTTTAAAAGTATTCATTTATTTAACGCCTAGATTTTTTTTTATTTATTGTAAAATTGGAAAATATTTCCCCTCCGGGTCCATGTCAGGGATTTTTTCTTCAGGGTCTCCTGTACGGGAAAAATGTTAAAAAAAAATCAGAGTGTGCAGTTCACACGCGGTAAAACTAACACCTTCAGAAAACTAAAAATGCAGGGTATCAGGAGTAGGATAATTGTAGAATTTATTTATTATAATATTAGCTGGTTCCCGGCATGCGTTGCAATGCAAAATTCAAAGAAATAAATTGTTTCTCCTTTCCCATGCGTCCCCGTTCCCCTCCCGCATCCCCTTCCCATCCCGCGTTCCCCTTTCACTTTTCCCGCCTACCCTCTCTCCTCTACCGCTCCCCCGTCCCGCCAATCCCACCTCCCTTGTTTCATATCTTCAGTTTTCAAACAGCTCGCGTACATCTATTACAATTTTTTTATTCAAATTTTCATTTTTAAATATTACAAATATTCATTTTTGTGTATTATAAGAACAATTAATCAAATCTGATACCTAATGAACAAAGGTATCTATTTAAAATAGCTTTAATTAAAAAAATCCATGTACAATTCTTTTGTTTAAAAAAAAACAACTGCCTAATTCAATTTCATCAAACGCGCGAACTGTCGCGAAGTTAAAATAGGCGTTAAGTTTGCTGAAATTATCCAATTATCTACGTAAATTTCATAATTTTTCTTTCCGTAAGAACCTTCTACAAAGTATTAGAAAACTTAAAAAAAAATTAATGAAATTGGTAAGGTCGTTCTCAACTTATGGCGTGACCAAGAGAAACAAGGGTTCATTTTTTTATGTATATAGATTGTTATTAAGTTAAAAATAAGTTTTCATTTTATTCAACGAAGCGCCGCCCAAAAAGGAGATCGATAAGCTATGAAGCACTGCACAAAAAGAACGCCGATTACGCCATCCCATTTGAATTTCTTAATCTTGGCGAAAAACAGTTTTGTATGAAAATATAGGCCGAAATCAGACCTATAATTTGATCACGAAACACGTCCTTAGGCATTTATTGTGTTATTCCTTATTCTATAGTCCCAACCTAACGTTATTTTGTAATTGAGGATTATTTTCAGTTGCTTTTTCAATACTGTTTATTTTCGTTAAAATCAATTATATACATATTATGTGTGTTTTTATTTCAGAATACGCCGAATACTACAAAGGAGAGTGCAAAAAATAAAATAATTCAAATTATGGCTGGATGATTGATTTTGAAACATAATTTCCATAAGGTCTTCACTTGCTTTCAAATTTTTATTAAAAAAATTTTAAATTAATAAATTTCGATTTTTTTGTAACCATGTTCAACTTGTTTATATGAAAAAATAAATCGTTTATTGATAACGGAGTTTTTATTACCCCATCTCATTATAACAACCTTTTTATTTTAGTTTAGGTATCGCGTCAGGGGCCCACCCAGGCGTTGTGAGTTCAACTCCTTGACTGACTTTCAATGTGTGCAGGTATTCTAAACGCCGGAAGGATTGAACCATGCTGCATTTGAAGGGCGAGAATTAGTACCGCCGCGTAATGTGGTTCGCTACGTTTGGTGTCTTAGAAGGGGTGCCTAGATTCATGAAGTGACTTTCGTCTAGGTCCTGGACGCGGATGACTTGGACACACTAAACCCCAGCTTCTTACCCATCTTTGATACCCTTTTCCATCCCAGAACTTCTAAAATTTCCCCAATCGCATGTGAAATTTTAAACGCCATAAGTAGCATGTCTGCAGCTGTGGCATCCAAAACTGCCAGCTTAGAAGGTGAACTGCGTGCATACAAAGATATTAGAGCCAATTCTTCCCAAAATAACTTTGATATTTGCGAGGCGATTTCGAAAATGAATGAGCCACAAGTGCGATCCAAAAATATTATTGTTTGCAATGTGCATCCCAAGCCAAGGTGTGAGCTACCGTGCTCAGGCTGAATGTCCTGGGGAACAGCGTCACGAACGGTGCCTCCGAGAAACAAGGTCGCATCTCGGAGTATTTAGACCTCACTCCAGCACTCAGGGCTCTGCTGGAGTGGACCTTCTATTTCCCTGGTAACTCGTGGGACAAAAAAAATTGGACCATTCGAAAACTAGGGGCCTTTTGGGAACCTAGGAATGCTGAGGCCACCTCTGTGGATTTCCTTCCTGGGGCCGTAAGAGGAACCAAGAGGAGAAACCGTGGAGAGGTGAGCTGAGGCCACCTCCATGAACTCTTCCCTTGTGGGGCCTTCGAGGAACCAAGGGGAAGGGCACCCTTCCAGCGCGGGGCCTTTGTGGAACCAAGGAGGAGTGAAGTGGAGAGATAATGTCCTCTTCCCATGTGGGGCCTTCGAGGAACCATGTAGGAGTGAAGAGGAGAAATGAGGCCATCTTGGTGAACTCTTCCTCTGTGGGGCCTTAGAGGAACCAAGGAGGAGAGATGAAGTTCTCTTCCCTCCTGGGGCCCTCGGGGAACCAAGGTGGAGTGGACTCTTCCCTTGTGGGGCCTTTAGGAAACCAAGGGGAGGTGGACTCTCCGTCGTGGAGCCTTCGGGGAATTAAGGAGTGGAGAGGAGAGATGAGCCCTCTTCCGTCGTGGGGCCTTCAGGGAACCAAGGAGGAGTGAAGAGGGGAAATGAGACCTGGGAAGACACATTGTCGGACCAGAAGATATAGCTTCATTTCGAATGACAATCCTGGTGAACTTTATAAAAGGGACTGGGTTACTGTCAAAGGAATGAGGTAAAATGGGAGATAGTACAATGGGTCTATGGCCTAAGTGCTCTCGGGAACTATATATATGTAAACCGTCTCCGATTATTTAAAAAAAAAAAAAAAAATGTGCCTGAGAGTATTAAGAAAACAGAAGCAGGCAGGATCTTGGACGACCAGGCAAGTGTCACCAGTATAATCAGTGAAATCGACAAATCAGCAAATGAAAATATTTCAAAAATTTAGAGAATTGGTAGATTATCAAATAGCAAACCTAGACCCATAAAAATCGAACTAGAAAATTCCATACAATCGAGAAATGTTCTAAGCAAACGAGGTCTTCTCAAGAACAATATTAGAATTTATCCCGACTCAACTCCGGCGCAGCAAAAATTTCTAAAAGATTTGAGGGTTCAACTAGAGAAGCGAAAAGAAAATGGTGAAGATGTCACCATAAAATACATAAACTCCACGCCCAGAATTGTCCCAAATTTGCCAAGAAACTAGGAAGTTACATAAATATACAAGCAATTCCAACTAACAATCGAACCAGAACTTTAAAAATCTATTACAAACATCCGCGGGCTACGATCGAAACTCGATGACCTACGAGCAGTTCTACCTTCTCATCATCATGACATCATTATACTTACGGAAACCTGGCTAAACTCTGATATCAAATCGACTGAACTCGGTCTTACAAGCTACAAAATATTTCGCTGCGACAGAAATGTCAGATCAAGTTCCAAGTCAAGAGGTGGAGGAGTTTTGATTGCTATAAAACAGAAGATGTCATCTAGAAAATTAACCACGAAACACAATAACATCGAACATCTTTTTGTGCAAGTAACGACTCCTCTCGAGAAAATTATATTTGGAACGGCCTATCTACCACCACTTTCTGACCCTCAAACATATAGAAACCACTGTGAAGACATCGAAACAATTTCATCAAAATATTCTCACTCGAAAATTGTTATCCTTGCAGATTATAACTTACCAAACCTAACATGGAAAGCAAAAAACTGTGGTCTCATCACAAACGAAAGTAAAAACGATCGTGCACGTGAAGTTTTGGACATGGTGAACTTTCTAAACTTTCACCAACATAATTTTATTTATAACAGTAACAATCGCTTATTAGACTTAGCTTTATCAAACTATCCTAAAATATCTGTACTTTCAAATGATCCACTCCTACAAATAGATAATCACCATCCTCCCCTATACATTAAATTAAATATTACATGCGATAATGAAAGAATACCTGTACAAAGAGTCCTAAACTTTAAACGAGCCGACTTCGACTCAATTAACAGCCATCTCTCAAATATAGACTGGTCGTTTTTATCTGATAAAAACATTGATGAATCTTTAGACCAACTTTATTTATACTTTTCTAATATTATTGAATCCTATGTACCTTTTTATACACCGAGAAGCTATACCTAGCCGGTTTGGTTCTCATCAGAGCTTACTTCCTCTTTTCAGCAAAAGAAGAGTCAACACAAAAAATTCAAACAAAGCAAATCCATAAGTGATTATAAAATCTTTGGCGAAATCAGGAAAAAATGTAAAGATCTTTCCAAACAATGTTACAAAATGTATATAACCTCTATCGAGGACACTGTCTTTAAATCCAAAAATCTTTAGAAATTTCTTTAAAAACTAAACAATGAAAACACAGACTACCCGCCAATAATGCAAATGAATGAAACCAGTGCAAACAATACACAGGACATTGTAAACCTTTTTTCAGACTTCTTCAAAAATGTATATGATGAAGAAACCCCAGATGATAAAATACCTGAATACGAATTTAGCAAGACTACAAACTTAACAAATTGCCATATCACGCAAAAATGTTGCGAACAGAAATTACTTTCCTTAGACACTGACAAATCCGCTGGTCCAGAAAACATTCCACCAATATTCCTCAAAAAATGCTCTACTATATTATTTAAACCACTCACATTATTATTCAACCGTCTCTTGTCCCTTGGACACTTTCCAGACCGCTGGAAATCTAGCTTCATTACACCTATCTACAAAAAAGGAGACGACACTAATATAGCCAATTATCGCCCCATTTGTATACAGTCAGTACTACCTAAGCTTTTTGAATCACTGGTCCTTGATGAAATCTATCCCATATTAATAAAATTAATTGACCAAAAACAGCACGGTTTTATCAAAAGTAGATCTACCGCAACTAACTTAACAATATTTCAAAACTTCATAATACAATCTTTTGCAGAAAATAAACAAGTCGACTGCATATATACAGACTTTTCGAAGGCATTTGACAAAGTATCCCATAAACTACTAATCCAACAACTATTTGCTCTAGAAATAAGGGATAACATGCTAAAATGGTTTACTAGCTAATTATTAAATCGTAAACTGTTCGTCAAAATAAAATCTTGGATCTCGAAAGCTTTCTGGGCTACTAGTGGCCTACCGCAGGGTAGTCACCTTGGCCCGGTTTTGTTCCCCATTTTCATCAATGATATAACCAATTGCTTCAATGATGTCGAGGTATTGCTCATTGCTGATGACATCAAGCTATACAAGAAAATAACAGATATAAATCATATACTACAGTCAAATATTAGTAAGTTTAAAGATTGGTGCGTTCAAAATAATTTATTTTTAAATGTAGAAAAGTGTAAAACCTTGACTTTCTTTAGAAATAAAAATCCTGTTTTATTTGAATATTCCATCAATAACACAGCTTTAGAAAGATTCATGAAAATGAGAGATCTTGGAATTATTTTGGATGAAAAACTAAGTTTCGCAAATCATATCCACCAAATTATGAACAAAGGTATGAAAACACTAGGCTTCGTATTAAGAACAACTAAAAACTTCAGTTCCATAGAAGCCATTAAACTATTATATGTATCTCTAGTTAGAAGCCAAATTGAATATAACTCGGTAGTTTGGTCTCCATTTTACAAAATTCACGTTAATAATATTGAGCGAATACAAAAAAAATTTCTGCGTTTTATAAATTTTAAATTAAGTATCCCACTAGAAGACTTAAAATATAATCTATTACTAAATATTCTAAAAATACATACGCTAGAAGACAGACGTAAAAAAAACGACTTAACATTTTTATTCAAAATACTTAACTCTAAATTCAACTGTTGCGAACTCCTACAACTCATAAACTTACGAATACCGACAGTAACCACGCGACCAAATACATTATTCTACTGCAGCATTCACAAGCGTAACTACATTGCCCACTCTCCTATACAACGATTTCACACTAGGGGGAATCAGTACTTAGGTGATGCCGACATATTTAACATCAACTTGGCGAATTTTGTGGATGTTGTAAAAAACATATTACTAAACATATGTGTATTTTTGTAAACTTATCAAATCGCTGTATTTTTTTTTTATTTTTGTGACTTGTGTGCATTTTTTATCTAATTTTATTTTTGTTATTTCATTATCTATTGAAAAATCATCTGTCATCATTGTACTACCAAACATGTAAAAGCCCTCTGGGCGTTGAATAAATAAATAAATAAATAAATAAATAATTATTTTGTACACTAATTTACAGTTTATCATATAACAAGTGAGTTCCCGGCATGCGTTGCAATGCCACTTAATAAAGAAATAATGATTTATTCCTGCGTGTCCTTTCCCGTTTCTCCCGTTCCCGTTTCTCCCGTTCCCGTTTCACCCCTCCTTCCCCTCCCGGATCCTCTTACCCTCATGCGTTCCCCTCTACCTTCCCATGTTCCATATATTCAGTCCAGGTACATGACCTATTGGTTTTTTATTGGTACATCTTTTTATTTTGTGTCTGAATTTATTAATTTTTTCCCCATTTTTGGTGTCAAGAGAAAGATTGTTGAATGCTTTTGTTGTATCGCATTTATGGTGTCTGTTTCCAAAGCTTGTATTTACCGTCGGAGTTTTTTATGTTTTCTTTATAAGCCTATTTAACTGGTCTGTTAGTGATCGTTTGTGTTTGTTGAAATTTGTTTTTTGTTCAAAAATTAAGTTTAGTAACGTATAATTGGCGTATATCTGAATCATCAAACCCTTTGAATATTTGGTCTGTATCAGTCAGTCTATAAAAAAAACATTGTTTTTTTTAATACGATTTTAACCCTCATGTTTAAAGAAACCGTATGAAAGACAAGGTCAGAATCGTTTGCGCCAATATCATTCTAGGACCTAGGTACTATTTGATTATTGTGGCATCTCTGAATTATTTTAAAAGAATTTTCTATGAAATTTGAGGTCATTTTTTTTTAAATACCATCCAACTTTCAAAATTGCACAGAAATGGTACAAAATTGCACAGAAATGCAAATACTTAAGAGCGTTTAACCAGCCAGCGAACGAAAATCCACATTTCGTCGAAAGTTGTTCTTACGATCGTGCAGGGCGGCTACAATGAGAAAGATTAATTATTCTCCGTACCAGCTTTTTAAATTATAACTCAATATCGAATTTATTTCAATCCAAATTAGCTTTAATTTATACCTTCATCCAAAAATTCTGAAAGGCGTGATGATAAAACTATTAAAATAATGTCCTTTTTGTAATTATTTTTTGATTATAAGTATTTATCATTTTTCAATAATGTCTAAATTTAATAAGAATGTTAAAAAAATCTGAAATATATTAGTTTGTAAGTGCGCAAATAAATACACAAATGGACCAATTTTCGTCAAGAATCACATGTACGTACATATTTTTTAATGATTTTATTTAAACTAAAATTAAAATTCTAAAACATGCGTTTGCTAGATAATTTATTGATTATATTATTAGATGATTATATTATTAGAAATGGGTGTGGTATAATACAAAATCTTTTTTGAAAATTTAACAAATCTGTTAACGACCTATGGAATAACCTTATTATACTAAAATTTTTAAAAAATTCTCAAAATTTAATACATGCGAATGCTAGATAAAAGAACAATCTTTCGAAATCCATTTATAATTTTTTGTGGAAAAGAGTCAATACGTCTAAAATTTGATTTGAAAATGACATATTTCTGGTTTTCTCTGGTTATGCCCTCTTTTTCTATGCAATTTCTATATTATGATGAGTAGATTAGTATGTTGCTCCTCTACAGGAAATTATAAGCCAGTAATAAATATCACTCATTTAGTGATAATAATAAGCCATCTCCGGTACACATACAAAAAACAGGTTCTATATAATAATATATAATATATATAATAATAGTTTCTAAGCCAATACAACTAAATAAGTCACAAATGAGGAAAACCGAAGAAATAACTCATTCCTGGAATTGATACTTTACTTCATTTTTCCATTGTGTAAATGTTAGCAGATCATATAAACTGCTGGGCTTTGTCGGACATGTTATATATAACTGCTTATTCTGTTAGAGAATCATTGAATGCTTCTATAATATAGAAAAATAACTTTTTCATCTTCAAAAATGTTCTACAAATCTCAGTCAAAATGATTTTATATTCAGAGCATGCAGTATATTTGATAAGAATTTTAATGATATAGACATATTCTCGTTTAATTTAAGATCCTTAAAAAATGTCATAGCTAACCTTAAATAATTTTAAATTATTATTAATTTTGCAAGTTATCATGTCATTGCTGTGAATCCTTTCCAGTTATTTACTTGTCATTCGATTTAGTATAATATTGTGTTCACTTTGAGTTGTAGGTAAATATTATTATTATTGCTGTTGTGTTGTGAGAATAAATTTCTGAATTCTTTAGGTTTTGAAATTTATTAACCCTTAATTACTCGCATGGGGTCAAAGCATTTTCGGATTAAAAAATGAAGCACTTGTGCGCGGCCCGATTCCCCCCGCGCCCTCGCTAGCTTCATAATGTGCGTCTAAGTTTGTATTTTAGTAGCAACCAAGTCACGGGAGTGGAAGGGCGCGGCTTGAGCGGTGACCCCGTTCGAGTAATTACGTTACTTTTTTTTTTTTTTTTTTACAGTGAATACCGCACAAGAATCTCAACTGCTCCCGTCTGGAGCCAGTGAGACATAGACATCCCCAATTGGGGTATGTTGTGAGGCTAAGGGTAGTGGGGAGGAAGGTGGGAAAGTACCTGGCTATTCAGATCTGGTCACTAAACACGGCTAAAGCCATTTTCAAGCAACGTTTCAATTCTGAATGGTGGTCTTACACCAGGGCGATACTAATAGTATCTTCCACTCTGGAACATGCCGCAAATATACTATATATTATTTTAAATAAATTAATTGTGAAATAACACAAATTAATCAAATAAAATTTATTTGCGCATGCCGGGTTCGAACCCGCGACCTCCGGAATGTGAGTCAAGAGTCTTAGCCACTGGACTACGGAGGTCGTCGAGGAGGTTACTTTACAAAGTACCAACAGAATGCAAGAAATGTACAAGATTTGTGTGCAATGATCACTCTGAAATATACTGTCAACAGTGTAACAAGAGTGATTCGGATAGTTCCCAAAATACGAGTATTAACTATGATCTCAGTATACCTATAAGTTTGGGAGGCGGGAATGGGTACCGCCGCCCCGGGAACCTTTATTGGATAACCAACACCTCTGCTATAGGTCACCCCAAGTGGTTCGCTACGTTTGGTGATTTAGCAGGGGTGCCCGGGTTCATGGGGTAAGGTTTGTCTAGGTCTTGGAGGCGGATGACTAGGACATACTGAACCCTAGATTCCTACCCACCCCTTAAACCCTTTTCCTTCCCAGAACTCTCCTCTCCTTCCCTTCCTTAAAAAAACCCTCCACACAGCATCCCCAAAGATGACATAGGCCCCGAGGGAAATTATTTTCCTCAGGGCCTCCTGTGTGGAGCTCATGTAAAAAAAAAAAAATTACCTAAGTACAAATTGTTAATTATTGATAATTATTTTAGTTCAACTTGTTTTTGTGTAATTAGTTAGTAATTCATGTTATAACTTATAGATATTACAGAATAAACAAAGCACTTTAATGATAGAATAGTTTCATTTACTTATATAATTCAATATATATTAAAAACTACTCATACTATTTGGGGTCATCTGTGACCCCATGCGAGCAGTTATGTAATGTTCTTTGTGCGAGTAACAGATTATTAGTTTACATTTGTGTTCTTACATATTCTTTGTTCTTTATCATTTTCAATGTTGTATTTTTATATATTTGTTAGCCTACGGATACAGGACCCTTAGCTTTTTTATTATAATTTTAAGTTATGTGAACATCTCTCGGATTTTATGTGTATTATGAATTTTATTGTTATAAATGTAAATAATCTGTTGATTTTCTTAAATAAATAAAATAAAATAAAAATATTGTTGACCGTTATCTCATATTTTAAGGATTCATAAAAAGATTCATAAAAAAAAAAAAGAGTTTATAAAAAATCTTTATTTATAAATGCATGAATTCTACGTATTATTTACTCAAAAACTGGCGTACGCAGTACCTACTAAGAGAATATTAAATATTACGGTACCTATATTTTGTGCTTGGCCGAATTAATTAATAATCATAGAAATAAATTTAATTTGAACGTGTATTTTTTAATATGTAAACGTATGATTAATTTTTTGAAAGAAAAAATATTTCAATAATTTCGCTTTGCGTAATCTCAATAACAAATAATAGAGTTTAGAAGAGACGCTAGACATCTCTTGTTAAAAAGTGAAACTGCTAAGTCATATTTCTGATTAATCGAAATATAAAGCTCGCGGAAACTTTTAAAATAATTACAATATTTTTTTAAAAATATTTCTTAAGGCTGTGCAACCGGGCTCGAAAAGAAGAAGATGGAGAGATACGAGCGCTAACATTTACAGCTACAAAATCGATGCGAAAATTGCGAAAATGTTTAATAAAACACGATTCGTTTAAAATAGAGCAAAAATCTTGCGGGCATTATCTTAAACAGCATTTAAAGAAACACTGTGAATTTTTTCATACTTATAACTTGTAAAATAACTGAAACAAACGTGTTTATAATAATTTTTGGAGCATACTTTGCGATTTTTTTCTATCGAGGGAATTTTATATAATTTGCGTTTCGGCGCGGGCATATTCTAGATATTATCTTCAAGAATAACATATATTTTTTACGAGCTTTAAAATTTACCGTGTTTAAGGGAAATATGTAATAAATCGGTAGAAATCCGTGTGCGGGCCCTCAATTCGCCAGCCATTTTGGCCAGTGAACGTTCGAGGGCATTTGCAAATCGGCCAAAATGTGGCCAAAAACGCTCGAGGACATTTTTTAAATCGGCCGAAATTATGGTCAAAAACGCTCCATTATCTAAATGATAATTTTAATCATCTCAAATTGGTTGAGCAATTATATTTTAAGTATCACAAGCATTGTTTGCGACAGACCTTAAATTAAATGACAGGTTATTCCAAGAATGTTTCTCCAGTGAGTCAAAAGACAAGAGAATTAATGTATCAATTAAAAGAATTATGCGTATTTGTAAAATTAGAATTATGCGTATTAATGGCTCGCCATAATTTACAATTTAAACACAAATTTGTTATAGACAACTTTAGTTTTAAAAGATTCTAAAACTAACGTTGTCAGTAACAAATTTATGTGTTTTTATTGTATAAGAATTATGCATAATATAAATTAAAAACAGGTTCGAGTTTAAATAAAATTAAAAACGTTCTAAAAATAATTCTTGAATTCCGTATGATTAACATTAAATCGAAAAATATTGACATTTCCTGCACACAGTACAGCTTCTTAGACCTATATAAGTCTGGTTTTCCGCCACAATATCTTCAGATAGAAAAAGTCTTTTGTAACCCAAGAAAAATCAAGATCATCATGAATTTTGCAGCAATTGGTAAGCAAATTTTGCTTTATTTTTTTATCATTTTCTTTAATTCTGCTTAAAACCCAAATTCTGGTCTTTCAAGATTTTGCCTACGGGTTAATTTAAAACATCTGTCAGATTCACGATTTTAAAATATTCCCGTTGGACACTAATTTCCAAATAAGTTCATTGTTTTTTGACATTATCCCAAAATGAAATTCTGTTTTTGAAATCAGATGAAAGATATTTTCAGATTATAATTTTATAAATAAACAGATGCAATTAAAAATATTTATAATACTTTTTCACATACTTTTTTTATTAAACTAAAAAATACCACTTTAGACGAAACTAAAAAAAACACAAATTACACAAACGTATTACAAACACTATTTTCGCATCAATTTTATCGTTTCATTAAAAAATAATCAATTCAAAAACTTTGACAAATCTTTCGCAACATGACCGTCGATAACTTTTTGGAATATACAGGGTAAAACGTAGCGAACCACTTGGGGTACCCGAATAGTATTAGGGGAGTACCCACATCGCCTCCTTCATCTTCCCTACCCCACTCCAATCCCCCCCCCTCCTCCTCTCCCCCGGCCCCTCTCAACCTTCTCCCCCCCACCCCCTCCCCCACAAATCCACCTCACCCCTCACCCTCCCCCTCCACCATCCGCCCTACCCCATCCCCCCCTCCCTCCCTCCACCCTGCCCACACATCCTATCCCCCCCTCACCTCCCCTTCATACCCGCTATATTCATTTTTCAAACAGCTCGCGTGCCACCTATTGCAATTTTTGTATATAAATTTCATAACGCCAGAGCTCTAAGCTATAGCCTATAGCCTACTCTGATGTATGAGCTATATTATTGTTAAGTTTCATTAAAATCCATCCAGTAGTTTTCGCGTGAAAGAGTAACAAACATACATCCATACAAACTTTCGCCTTTATAATATTAGTAGGAAGGATAGTAGGATATACATTTTTGGGTATTTGAATAGGTGACCGCACTACTCAGAATGAAACCATCTCAGAAGCACTTCAGAAAGGTTATTAAGAGTGATGATAAAAAAAGATTAAAAAATTGGTTAAATAGGTTAAGTTAGGTTAGGGTTACCGGCTAATTTAAAAATATTTTTCATAGCTTTTAATGACCTTTCTGAGTTGGTTTCATTCTGAGTTGGCATGGAACCATTTGTGATTTTACCCAAAATAAAATTGGGAAAACGATATCGTTTTTGGGGAAAATTCGGCAAAAACTTTCCAGAAAACTAAAATTTAATTAATTAATTAATTTCTAAATTTGATTAATTAATTAATTAAATTTTAAACTGCAATTACCATTTAGAACCAATTATTATTGCTCCACACACTTTAACTACTGCTTAATTCTTTTCCTGTGTAGCGAACGAGGACAAAATTAGTTTCAAATTCTCCAAAATAGGGCAATGAGAATAATACTTCGGCGAAACAGATTTTCAAAAGTAAATAAAATGTTAAAGGATCTAAATTGGTTAACCGTGAAACAGATGCTGACCTTGAACACGATGATATTTATTCATATATTAGTAAACAACCTGTTACCAAAATACTTATCAAAATAAAATTATATATAACAAGGACATTCACAGACATAAAACAAGGACGTGAAAGGAAATCAGGCTACAAAAAAATTGACAAAGCGAATACGCAAAATAGTTGACTGTACAGAGGGATGAAGTTTTATAACACGCCACCAGAAACTTTAAAGTCCGCACCAATTGGAAGGTTCAAGAAGTATTGTAGGAGCTACATAAAACTGGAAAAATCTAGTATGCAATATGTAATGTTATAATTAATTAGCAATTTGTGAACTTTATTTACCAATTACTAAAATAAAATTAATTAAAAATTCTCCCTTCCAATGTCTATTTTTTTTTTTTTTTACATTAACTCCACACAGGAGGCCCTGAGGAAAATAACTTCCCTCAGGGCCTATGTCATCTTTGAAGATGCTGTGTGGAGGGTCTTTTTGAGGAAAGGAAGGAGTGAACACGGGTCTTGAAGAGACCCATGTTGTAGGAGGGAGGAAACACAGAGGCCAGCAAATCGTTCCACAGCCGAGCCGTTGAACTCAAGAACGAGTCATAGAAACGACCCGTTCTCATGTAACTAATGTCAACCGTGTACAAATGTTGGGCGCGTGTTTGGCGTGTTTCCCGACTATGCACCGGTGCCGAGGGGATCAATGACGCTAGTTCCTCGGAGCACCTTCCATTGTAATAGCGGTAGAACAAGGACAGCATTCCCACCTGACGCCTGTGCTCTTAAGATTGCAGTCCATCTGTTAAGATGGGAGAATCTATCAAACGGACTGCCCGTTTCTGCACAGAGTCAATGGTTTTTTTTAGGTATTTTGGAGCTCCAGACCAGAGGTGGCTGCCAAATTCAACCGTGGGGCGCACTTGCGATTTATACAGGGTTAGCAGTTGTGTACTATTAAAGTATCTGCGGGCCCTGTACAGTAAGCCCAGTTTCTGAGAGGCTAACTTAACTCTGGTTTCGATGGAGCCCCCATACCTGAGCTGGTCACTTAGAGTTACACCAAGCATATCGATGGAGGTCCTGTTCGGAAGATTTTCATTTCGATCCCTTTTAGAAGTTATCAAACATGATTGGATCTTTGAAACATTATATACTATGGAGCCTTAACTAATAAAATTATTGATAATTTGAATACCATGTGCAGTTGGCGTGCTGGTGACCTTGATGTCTCTACTGACCTTGGGCGCGACCCAACTAATATGTCTAGACATATGTACCGCCCAGTATGACCCAGTTTGCGCCAACACAGGAAACGGAGTCTGGGTGACCTTTCCCAACAAATGTGCCGCTGACAGAGATGCTTGTCAAAGACTTGGTGTTGAAGGTAAGAAAATAAAAAGAATAGTTTCCTTTAGAAGAATTAATTTATTTAACGCCCAGATTTTATTTAAAATAATAATAATAACCGCCTTTATTCAGACAGTAAATTACATTACATTATTTAAAATATTTATAACACTTATCATGCATCGACTCCCTGTCTGTATGTGACTAATTGACGAAGGCCTCCTCCAACTATCGCCATTTCTCTCTATCATTAGCTCCTATTGTCCATGTACCACCTGCTATGACTTTGATGTCATCAACTCAAAGTCTAAATGGTCTACCTCGTTTTCTCTTCTTGTCACTTGTGAACATTATTTGTTTCAAACCCAAAGATTTTATTTATTTATTATTAAATTTGGAAAATAATTCCCCTCGGTTCTATGTCAGGGATTTTTTCCTCATGGTCTCTCTCCTGTGTGGGGTGTGAGGTTAACGTTAAAAAAAGAAAAACATTTACGTATATGTACAAGGGGTTATAACACGTACCGGAAGAATTTTAACCAGCTATTCCTGAGCATATTAAGAGTAAAAAATAAAAATAAATGCAGACCATAGACATCCAAATTCAATAGACCAGAAATAACAGGTGAGGGGAAAAATCAACTATGGCGGTACGAAGAGGGGAAGATGACTGTCATTGGTTGAAAAATTAATCTGACAGTATATAGGCATCTCGCATTATAATATCATCATTTAGTTCTTAAAAGCAAAATCTGCTTTGAATGAATAGACCTTTTTACATGGGAGCGCGAATTGCTTGCCACGATAATAAAATATTTGCGTAGGCCAAATGTACACCCCAAAAAGATTCGCCCGTTTTCACATAGCAATATTTTTTTGCCGTGTTTAGTTAAGACACTTTTACAAATGTTTCATAATTTACTTACCCCTGTAACCAGCGACGAGCACACTAAGGAACCGCCCACATTTATGTGCACACTGATATGTAGGTATGTTGTATAGCACAAGCTACTGTTTTGGCGTGTTATTTTTTCGTTAAATGTATAGATGTTAGCTTCGCGCTGCCCACGGCAAGAATGATGACGTCACACATTTTAGATTCAAGCGATTCTCTATCCCCTCCACATGGGGCGAACTGGCGCCAAGGAGGAGCTCCAGCCGGTTCCATGGCGAGGGGGAAATAATACGTTTTTATCACTTAGGGCAGGTCCAGATATATTCATATGTCCGTGATGCAGACAATATAAGCGAAACTCAATCAAAAATCTGGAAACAGAAAAATCAGAAAAATATATTGGCACTTCTAGGACTCGAACCCAGGACCTCTTGCTTTCCGGGCAAACGCGCTAACCACTGCGCCAAGGTATCGATATCAAATTCAGTTATTTTTAACTGTATCGTACTTCGACTTAGAACCACCCACATTATCTTTATTTTCTGAACGCATATATTTTTTCGCTTATACTATCTTCATTTACTTAAATATTAAAATTTGAGGTTTTACTCATGGAGTTAAGATAAAAAATAAAATAAAAAGACAATTTTTTTTTGATAACTATGCTGTCCGATAAAATTTTTTTAAATTAAAAACATTAACAAAGGAAAGTGGCCCGTTTATAACCTAGCGGGTCACTTTTTAAAGCATTGCGTCCTGTTCTAGCAGCACGGTAACACACGAAACGCATGTCGATCAAGCCCGTCGCGACATATAGGTTTGTTATCAGTAACGACATGTGATTGAAAAATATGTTTTTGGTTTAAAAAAAAATATATGTCATCGGACAACAAAATAACATCTACATTTATTACGATTTATCTTGGTTAAAATCATTCGGGTGCGTGCTGTAACACATTGCATATCTACAGGATAACAGAATAACATTAAAATCCTAGATTGAACACTATCTTTAAATAATTTTTTTCGACATCTAAAAAAAATCCCAAATCTAAAAAAATATTCAAAATTTATCAGAAACTTCCCCTAGTCCCTTATTACTGTTTTTTTTTCTGATTTAAAAAAAATTATTAATATTATTTTACGTTTCAATGATATTTATTGAGGCACTATTACAATTCGGGAGACGGGTTTGGGTACCGCCGCCCCGGTATCCATTTATTGGATAACCAACACCTCTGCCATAGGTCACCCCAAGTGGTTAGCTACGTTTGGTGACTTGGTAAGAGGGGGTGCCCAGGTATGTGCTTGCCCACCAGCTGCATGGTGGGCTGAAACGGAAAAGGCCGGTTTGCGGAAACCTTGCGACCTCTGGCTGTCTGGTTGTCAATCTAGCTGGATACCTAGATTCGCATCCAGCATCCCCAAAGATGACAACGGCCCTGAGGGAATTAATTTTCATCAGTGCCTCTTCGTCGCCTTAGTTCTTAATTGACCAAACGACCATTTGAAAATTTGACAGGATGTGAAGGTTTTCAGTCATTATTTCAATGAAACATTATGATAGGTGTTTAAGATTAATCAATTTCTGTAAAGGCAAAGGTCTCATTAGTTTAAATAATTCTTATTTAAGTGATTAACTAACCTTTTTTATACTTTATTTTTAGTTTTAAAGTGGAGATTGAACAAAAACTAAAATGGTCGTTTGGACAATTAAGAACTGAGGCGACGTCTTGTGTGGGATTAATGTAAAAAAAAAGGAATGTGCTTTAGACCACATGACTGAAATAAAACTTCTTTAGCTCCATCTACATGATAGGAAGAGAGAAAGAAAATGTGCGCGCACTGCTTTCTCTTGCTCCTACAGTGTGATACAGACAAAAGGCCTTTTTTTACATTAACTCCACACAGGAGGCCCTGAGGAAAATAATTTCCCTCAGGGCCTATGTCATCTGGGATGCTGTGTGGAGGGTCTTTTTGAGGAGAGGAAGGACCTCTGTGTTTCCTCCTTCCAACAAGACCCATGTTGTAGGAAGGAGGAAACACAGAGGCCGGCAAATCATTTCACAGGCGAGCTGTTGAACACAAGAACGATTCGAAGAAACAACCCGTTCTCATGTGACAAATGTCAACCGTGTACAAATGTTGGGCACGCGTTTGGCGTGTTTCCCGACTATGCACCGGTGCCGAAGGGATCAATGACGCTAGTTCCTCAGAGCATCTTCCATTTTAATACCGGTAGAATAAGGATAACATTCCCACCAGACGCCTGTGCTCTAAAGATTGCAATCCGTCTGTCAAGATGGGAGAATCTATTAAACGGACCGCCCGTTTCTGCACAGAGTCGAGGGTATTTTTCAGGTATTTTGGAGCTCCTGACCAGAGGTGGCTGCCAAATTCAACCGTGGGGCGCACTTGTGATTTGTACAGGGTTAGCAGTTGTGTACTATTAAAGTATCTGCGGGCCCTGTACAGTACGCCAAGTTTTTGGGAGGCTAACTTTACTCTGGCCTGCACTGTGTCTTAGATATACGAAACGTAACTGGCTATGAGAGAAAGAGAGAAAGAAAATTTGTGCTCGCACCTCTCTCTCTTGCCCCTACAGAAACGTAACTCCCTCTCTTTCTGTCTCCACTAACATATATCTCCCTCTCAACTACCGTTCGCCTCGCTTTTCGTAACGCCCTCGTCACGCATTCACCAGCTTACTCCCCAAGTCAAGCTTGTGTAAAGAAGTTTAACTTCAGAAACGCGTGAAGAGCTGGGGTAGTATACGAAAACGTTTTTATTTAATTTTATATCTGGTTGTTTGTCTGTGGGTCCATGCAATGATTCTTAATAAATCTTTCAAAAATATCGTACGTCCAAATTAACTATCTAAAGTAGGGTGCTTTTTCAAAAACAATTAACTTCCATAAGCTTTTTTAGAATGTCCAATAATTCGTTTTTTTACCGCAGAGCAGCGCTACAATCATTCACTTCTTGAGGTTGGTTGTGAATTTTTACTTTTATTTCATTTTTTTCCGGTTTAGGCAAATATTCTAAGACATTCCGTATTTTTTTAATCGTATTTTTGAAACCCTGGCGATTTTTTGAAAATTTCAATCCGAAAAATCAGGCCATTTTTTATAAACCGGAAAGACGGGACATAATTTTATAGATAAGAAAAAACGATAATTACATAGCCGAAAAACATTTTTAAAAAAAGAACGTTTTCCACACGAATGACACAGGAGGTAATTAAATCTCATAATTATTATTTTTCCTTGATCCATTTTATTGATCATAAATCATTATAATGTTCAACGTCTATATTAATAAATCAAACGTAATATACTTGTACTTGTAAATTATAATAATAATAAAAATATTTTAAAATTTGATTTTGTTAAAATCCGTACCATTATCATTATTTATTTATTTATTTATTTATTTATTGAATTTCACGCCCGGCTGGGCTTTTACATGCATTTTTTTTTACAAAGAACATCTAAATTTAAATAAGCATAACAAAATTTAAAAAAACAAAAACATAAACAAAACAAAAACAAAATCAAAATCATAACCAAATCTAAAACAAAAATACAATAAAAAACAAATTGAAATAAAAACAAAATACTCCACCATGCAAGATGGAAAAAGATGTAGACTGAGAAAAGTAAAGTACATGTGAAATGATTCGAAGCAGAGCTATTCAGTTGGATTAATTAAATTTGTTGTTCTTCTTTTAGATATAAATTCTACTAAGACTTGTTTGTATTTAGTGAATGATGTGTTAAATATATCAACAACATCTTTATAGTCATTACCCAAATTTTGTATACGGCGAACGGGGGTATACAATTGTGATTCTGTGTTGGAGTTGTCACAATAGAATGGTAGATACTGCCTCGATGTTGAATTGCGAGGTATATGGAAGGAAATCAAGTTTAATAGTTCAGGGCTGTCAATTACTGAATTTATGATTTTATTTAAACATGTTAGGTCATATACTATTCTGCGTTCGGACAATTTTAATAAATTAAGTTGACATAGTAGATAATCATAGTTGATACATTCACTTGTGATACCCATTCTGAAATTAATATATCTTAAGAATTTATTTTGAATTCTTTCTATCGTGAGTGAATGCTTAGCATAACTAGGTGCCCATACTGTCGAGTTGTACTCGATTTGACTCCTTACCAATGACATGTACAAATTTTTAATGGTTTGAATATTTTTAAATTGACTGCAAATTCTTATTACGAAACCCAACATTTTCAAAGCTTTATTTGATGTAATTTCAATATGATTTATAAATTTCAGTTTTTGATCAAAGTTTACACCTAAATCATTCACCTCGGTTACAGCTGTTAGCACTACATCATTAATGGAGTACTCATAAATTATTGGATTTTTTATTCTATGAAATCTCATAATAAGACATTTACTTAAATTTAGTTGTAGATAGTTCTCTTGGCACCAAACAAAAAGTTTAAACAAATTATTAGACAATGTTTGACAGTCATTAATATTTCTTATAGCTTTATATATTTTCATATCGTCCGCAAACATTAAAACTTGGACATCGTTGAAAATAGTAAGAACATCATTCACAAATATCAAAAATAAAATTGGTCCCAAATGTGACCCTTGTGGAACGCCGCTGGTAGCGATAAATTTATATGAAGTAAAGCCTTCAATTTTAACGGCTAATTGCCTGTTACTTAAATAACTTTTAAACCACTCGTATAAATACCCTACTATTCCTAATTTGTGAAGTTTTTTTAACAAGAGATCATGATTAACTCTGTCAAATGCTTTGCTGAAATCGGTATAGACTGAATCAACTTGTAACTTCTTAGACATGGATTCGGATATATAGTTTTGGTAAATTAAAAGATTAGACAAGGTAGATTTTCCTGAAGTGAAACCATGTTGGTTAGGTAAAATTAGTGGCTTGATACAGTGGATGATTTTGTTTAAAATAAGTTTCTCAAATAATTTTGGGATGGTTGATAAAAGGCAGATCGGTCTATAATTGCTCACCTCGTTTTTGTCTCCTTTTTTAAATATCGGGGTGAGGAAACTGTATTTCCATTTTTCAGGAAAATTTCCAGTTTGTAACGACTGGTTGAAAAGAAAATGTAGTGGATATGCAAGAGTGGTGGCGCAATTCTTTAGAAAAACAGGTGGGATATTATCAGGACCACCGCTCTTACTTTGATCCAGTTGTTTTAGCTGAGTCAGTACATCGTTATATTCAATTATTACATTAGATAAATTTAAATAATGATCCGAGGAAAAAGTTGGCGAGCAATCTTTGAATGTTGTTGGGTCATGGATATAAACACTTTTAAAAAAGTCTGCAAATAGGTGAGCTACGTTTTGAGTGTCGTTGGCTCTTTTTCTTTCGTAACACATGTTAGAGGGTACACTAACGTCGTCATTTTTCAAAGACTTTGTGAAATTCCAAAAATGTTTTATGTCACCATTTATTGAATTTTCTACTTTATTTAAATAATTATTGTAGCAGATTTTTGACAATTTTTTGCATTCTTTTCTTATTTTACTGAACTCAATATAATTTGGAAGGGATCTCTCTTCTTTATATTTTTTATGTAAATTTTTTTTTTTAGCTATTAGTTGGATTAATTCCTTACTTAACCATTTTGGATACTTTGATTCTTTGTATTCAATTAATGGTATACAATCTACGATAATGGCATTTATTTTGGAATAAAATGAATCTATGTTAGAGCTCACATCGCTTTCCTCGAGAAACGACCAATCCACTTTGCTGAGATGTTCATTAATTTCATCGTAATTGGGATTTTTAAAGTTATAACTAGAACTTGTTAGTTTAATACTTCTTTTTACATTGTTAGGAATTATTACTGACAGTGGAGGATGATGATTGTCTATGGGAAGGATGGATTCTGATGCTTTACTAACTACTATGTCCTCTTCATTTGAAAAAACAAGATCTAGTAGGCGATTACTCAAATTATGCACATTATTAAATTGGGTGAGATTCAGAAATATTGACATGTCTAGGATTTCCCTTTCGCATAATGTTATTGATTGGGAATCAATACAGTTGAAATCACAATTTGGAAGATTGTAATCACCAAAAATGATGAATTTATGTTTTTTATATTTTGATTTTAAAAGTTCAACATCTTCCGAATGTTTTTTATACATAGATATATTAGCTGAGGGAGGAATATACACACAACCAATGACGTAATTTTGATTTTTATCATTTACCACAATGAAAATTTGTTCAACATCACGATTTTTAGTTTTTAACACTTTTGAGGACATTTTTTTGCAGACTGCTATAAGAACCCCTCCACCTCTGGATCTGGAACTAGTGTTGATACTTCTGTCGAGCCGGTAGACCTGATGAAAGGGTAGACCGAGCTCCGCTGAGTGGATCGACGGTTCTAGCCAGGTTTCCGTAAGAGCGATGACATCGTGTGAAATAATTGGGGCATTTATCCTAAATTCATTCAGCTTTGTCCTTAAACCTCTGACGTTCTGGTAGTAGAGTCTTCTCGATGACGGCTTGACGAGTTTTTTGGAAGTGAATAAACTATTTTGGGTGTTGAATTTATGTACTTTATAGTTAAATTGGTTTCTCCATTGTTTTGCCTATTTTCCAGCTCCTTCCACAAACTTGTAATTTGTTGACGTTGCAGTACGGTTAGGTCATGTTTTATTTTAATAGTATTTTTATCCAGAGGTATTGTTTTTTTCAATAGCACAAGTTTGGCTTGGTTCGAATCTGAAAGTACAATCTTGATAGGGCGAATTTTATCAGCACTTTTTCGTCCCAACCTATATATTTGTAGGTGGGTGGTGTCAATATTGTCCACTTTTTGGAGTATATTGGAAACTTGACTCCGATCTTCATTTATGCACTCCGATTGTAATGTAGCCGTGCTCTCAGGAACGTTGAACATTATTATATTATTGGCACGTATTTTTCTCTCCTCCATTTCAGCTATTGTTTCTGATATTCCAGAAACGTCCGCACTGGTAATTGAAGGAAGCTGAGGATGCGGTGGTTGGCTTTTGTAAGCGTTCAGCTCACCTTCGAGAGTTGCCATTCTGGCAGCCATACCGGCAATCGTTCCCAGTATTTCATTAGTCTTTGGGATTATTTTTGCTATGTGTTCTTTAGTAAATTTACTGTTGGGGTCCATTACCATGTTAGTAAGTATATTTACGGCATCTTTGGCCACTTTTATATACCCTTGAGAATCCATTTTGTGTAATAATATTTATTTTATGGTTAAAAAAAAATAAAGTAAAAGCTTCTGAAAGATGTGTAAAAAAAAACTTTAAGAAAGTGTAGGATTCGAACTGACTTGCTTCAGATATCTCCAAAAAAAAAAAAAAAAACTAGAATGTGCAGGATTCGAACTGACTTTGCCTTCAGATATGGAGCTATTTCAGTTACCGCTCTGTCCCCTTAGCTGTTGACTGTCTATGACGTAGCGTGAAATACGTGCAGTATTAATAAATCTTTGCAGAAGTACGTTTAGAAATAAGCTGATAGGTATTTCAACGGCAAAACTAATTGTCACTTTGCAAAAGATTATTAATTCCTTTAATCACTTAATAAAACCGGTCAGAGTACATTAAAGTAGGGTATTTCACGGAACTGTTCTTCACGAAAACGTTTAACGATAATTTTCTTCTTTTAATGTATTTTATGCTATAAATTCAGATGAACTTTGTGGAGCGTTTTTTTTGCGTGCGCTCTGTGTGATAAAACTGTACTAATTATACCTCTAAAGCACGTACGGGCAACGTAAAATATACGGGGTTCTCTTCGTAATATCTGTCAAAAAATCAAACCAAATGATACGTTCGCAGAGAACAAACAATAAATCTAGTGAACGTTAAATGTCAAATTAAAAAAATTCGCCCGAAATCAAAGTGATGCCATATAAAAAAAAAAAATCAGTGTGGAATTTTATAAAATTATTAGGAACATTTTCGGAGACGGGACAAATAATGGATTTATTTATTTAAAAATAAAAAATACTGTAGGTACATTTCTAAAAAAATTTACTAACATTTTCCTAATCTTAGTACAAAATTATATCCACACGATGTTTTCCAATTCGTTATGAAGTCCATGCAAGTGGCCTATTCGATCACGAAACAGTCACACAAGGCACTAGTGTTTTTTTTTATTCCATGGTCCGACCCCAATCTTTTTTGAGTGAAAGTGAAAACTTTTTTAGCGAAAAGTGAAAACTTTTTTAGCCCCATTGTGATTTGAAACTCGATCAAACGAAAATTAACGTCAGTAAAAAGAGACAAAAATTTATAAGATTTAGCCTCCGAGAGAATGAGATAGCATAATCGGTCTTCTCTTTGTGCGGTGCTTCGTAGCCTTCCTACTCTTGCCTACATTAGTTTTCTTAAGGTTTCACTTCTACCGCGTTTAAATTGCACACTCTGATTTTTTAATTTAGTATTATTTTTGTGGTTATTGGTAGACTGTTTAACCAATAATATGTATTTTTTTCCAGAATACGCCGATTTCTACAATGGAGAATGCAGATAATATAAATCAAATAATGGCTGAAAGATTTGATTTTGAAACCTTGTTTCCATAAATCACTTATTTTAAATTTTATTTTAAAAAAAAATTAAATAAAAACAGATGCAAAAAGTTTATCTTAAAAAATAAATCGTTTATTGATAATGGATTTCTTTAATTTCCCATCTCATTAAAAAAATGTTTTATTTTAGTTGAGTTGGCATCGCGTCAGCGGCCCACCCAGTCGTGAGTTTAATTCCTCAACATAGTCCTCCATCACGACACAGGCAAAATTTTCCTTTTACTGTTGTGGTAGTAGGAGATTTTCTTCTTCTCGGCTTTCACCTCTCCCTCGTACTTCTCCCCCAAAGCCCGCCTCCATCGTTCTCCTCCTCCCTTCCAGATTCCCCTCCCCCTCCCGCCTTCCCTTCCTACCAGTATGTATTCCTACTCTCCCGACTCCTTATTCCATAATTTATGTTTTTATGTAGTCTTTAATTACTTAAAGCAATTTCTCAACTTGTTTAAGTCTTTTTAAAATTACTAATAAGCAATTTCCTTTGATTGGACCATAAAATGATAATATAGTTTTCAATTAAAATTTGCACTATTATGATCAGAAAGCAATTATTTTTATTTTATACAGAAGTATATAAGCCCGCCTTTTGTCCATGCGTTCATTAGAAAAGAAAATTCTTTCGTTAAATTAACAAAAATGAAGATCATCGGGATTTTGCCTTTAGAAGTATAGAAAAATAAGTATAAAATCTTCATTTTTGTTGGTTTCATGAAAGAATTTTCTTTTCTAAGGAACCCGTGGACAAAAGGCGGGCTTATATACTTCTAAAGTCAAAGTCCTCGGAATTGGTATTGGTAAGAAAGTTTTGTTTTATTCATGGAGATCAGCTTCAGAGTTGAAACCCTTTGGAAGTTTGTTGGAGGATAGCAACCACATTATAATTTCATAATTTTAAAACATGCAGAAGCAGTGTCATTACCACAAAACCTCAGCAACAGATCATAAATGTTATCGACAGTCAAAAAGTGTAAGTTGTGTTTGAAACCCGTTAGATTTTTGTGAGTTTGACGTGTTTTGAAGGAAATTTTTTCCAGAATAATTTTGAGCAGCGATATTCTACTTTGGTGATTAACACCCATATGCATAGTCGGTACCTCGAGATTTCCTCCACTCGACTCAACCTCAAGGATAAATTCGGTATGCAGAACTGAAAAAACTATCCTCGACTTGAGCAAATTCCTCAGTCGAGTCGAGTAATGAACTGTCAAACTCAAGGTACGTCGCGATCTACCTTAAGGTCTCCTCGAAGCTTGTTAACAGCGCGCACCACATTATTTCTGAGGTTATTTCAAGTTTTATTAGCATAATGAATAATTTTCATGATTTTATCGACTACCTTTATGAAGATTTGTACCAATATCGTCCTATAAAGCGGTATTTATGGGATGCAGAAAATCCGCTGGAATATTTTGATAATGTGGAATTCCGAAGAAGATTTCGATTTAGAAAAGATGTAAAATGAAAAATAATAAAGACGTAGATGTAAAGAAATCAAATTAACAAAATTCTCTTTGCACTCGACAGTTGAATTGAATGACAGAATTGACAGATAGCGCCGAAGACAGCCCATAGATGAAAAAAGTGAATCGTAAATATATTCTTTACAAATATTTAAATATTTAATTAACCATTCTCTACAGTTTGCCAGCATAATAATAAGAAATTTAATGACGTCATTCCTTCACTCAACCTCAACTCGACTTACTGGAGGTTCCTCACTGGAGGGTGAAGCCGTAACTCAGCATACTAATTTCAAGGAAGTTTTTAAGATTTACTTTAGGTGACCTCGACTAAGGTCGAGTGGAGGAGGTCTCGAGGAACCGACTATGCATATGGGTGTTAGTGTTTTGTTCAAAGGCGGAATCTTCTACTGAGCATGTTTGCTTTTACACTGAGAGCTCTTCTTTGCCTATCGATGTCGTCATCGTCCATCAGATTACTGGTGATTATGTGTCCAAGGTATTTAGTTCCTTCAGTCACCTGCAGGTTCACACCATTCAGGGTAGCTGGAGGAATATTTTTTGGTCCTTGTCCATATCTTACGACCAGTAGAGCCGTTTTAGTGCATGTTTGTTTCTTCAGCAAACTCTTCGCAGATCTTTAAAAGAATTCGTAGGCCCCTTATGGATGGTGCCATCAATACAATATTATAAAGGCGAAAGTTTGTATGGATGTGTATGCATGGATGTATGTAATCTTTCACGTAAAAAATATTTATTCGAATTTAAAAATTCTTTCACTAATAGGAAGCTACATTATTTGCGAGTAATAAAGGCTTTATATATTGGTAAACTCTTGCGTTATGAATAATCTGTGGCGTTATGTAATTATTTATCATACGTTTTCTGCCTTGGAAACGGTGTTTTTTTTTTTTTTTCGGCAATTCACCCTAAAAAGAGTGCTTTGTTGGCGTCGTAGTTAATATCCATCTCTAAAAATGAATTGCCGAAATGTATGCATGCGCATAACTTCCAAATGACTGCACCAAATTGGTTAATTCTTTTTTTTTTGTTCGTTATTTTGTGTAAAACTACTGTGGTACTCTGGCATTATGAAATTTGTATAAAAAATTGCAATAGGTGGCACGCGAGCAGTTTGAAAATTGAATGTACTGGGAATGAATGTGTGGAATGCGAGAGGTGGGAGGGGGTGTGGGGTGGGGTGAGGGTGTGGGAAAGGCAGTGGGGGAGGGGGAGGGGGTAGGGGGAGAGGGGGGAAGGAAGGAAGGGGGGGAGGGGGAGGGGTGTAAGAGTGTGGAGGGAAAGTGGAGGGGGGAGGGGTATTGGGTTAAGAAAGTGGTGGGGGGAGGACGAGGGGGAGGGGTGTGAGGGGGGGGGGATAGGGGGAGTGAAGTGGGGAGAGGGAAAGTGGAGGAGGCGGAGTGGGAATCCCCCTATTACCATGCGAGCGAAGCCGCGGGAAAAAGCTAGTTACCTATAAAATTAAAGAAAGATTACTTCTAAATTGGTTTTGATAAAATCTTTAATGTTAGATCTGTCTTGGTTGATGATCCAAGACTTGGTGCCTGATATATATTTTAAATAAGTTTTGTTCTGTCTAGCGACCAGTAGAAGTGCATTGTATAACTTTGGTGCAAAGTATATAAAAAATATTTCACCAAAGGTTGTTTTGGTGAAAGGTATGCAAGATATTATGCTCTTTGGTTCTAATATCTCGAGCAGTTTGGACATTGTCAAAAGCAGTTCTTTGTTTGAAGAGGTATGCTGGTATGTATCCTCCATCGATATGCTTGGTGTAACTCTAAGTGACCAGCTCAGGTACGGGGGCTCCATCGAAACCAGAGTTAAGTTAGCCTCTCAGAAACTGGGTGTACTGTACAGGGCCCGCAGATACTTTAATGGTACACAACTGCTAACCCTGTACAAATCGCAAGTGTGCCCACGGTTGAATTTGGCAGCCACCTCTGGTCTGGAGCTCCAAAATACCTAAAAAAACCCTTGACTCTGTGCAGAAACGGGCGGTCCATTTGATAGATTCTCCCATCTTAACAGACGGACTGCAATCCTTAGAGCACAGGCGTCAGGTGGGAATGCTGTTCTTGTTCTACCGGTATTACAATGGAAGATGCTCCGAGGAACTAGCGTCATTGATCCCCTCGGCACCGGTGCATAGTCGGGAAACACGCCAAACACGCACCCAACATTTGTACACGGTTGACATTAGTCACATGAGAACGGGTCGTTTCTATGACTTGTTCTTGAGTTCAACGGCTCGGCTGTGGAACGATTTGCCGGCCTCTATGTTTCCTCCCTCCTACAACATGGGTCTCTTCAAGACCCGTGTTCACTCCTTCCTTTCCTCAAAAAGACCCTCCACACAGCATCTTCAAAGATGACATAGGCCCTGAGGGAAGTTATTTTCCTCATGGCCTCCTGTGTGGAGTTAATATAAAAAAGGACATATTGCCCAAAAGATTTCTTCCGAACAGCTTTCGGAAACGATAGCATAAATAAACTTATACTACATTGATGGCAAAAATTTGCGGCAAAGTTACCATATATATAATTATTGTCCCGGCCCTGAGAAAGACCCAAGTTGGGTAAAATGTTAAATGCTTATTACAAATGTCTTTTTGTACTGTGTGATATTGTAAAATTAAAATATATAAGCGCCATACACGATGAGTTCGTATGTTACATGATGTGGTACGAGTGAAGTTCCGCTGAGTTGCTGTTTGGATAATTCATAAGAAGATAGATAATTTCCTATTTGGGATGACTATTTTAAGTCCGCAAGTCTTGTGACAGATCTTATATTACGACAGAAAGGGTCATTCAAATACCGTGAATAACCCAATGTGTGTTAAGTTGAGTGACAAATTAAACAAAACAATATTGTTTAAATTAATCTAAAACTTAAAGTTGATATACTTTTAAAAATATTAAAATAAATCAACAACTGACACTCAAAGAAAGAAATTATTTCTCGTGCGTACTTTCCCATGTGTCCCCTATCCTTTCCCGTCCCCCCTCCCCCTCCCCCAGTGACCCCTTTCTCACGCGTGTTCGCCTTCCTCCTTCCCCACCTTCGCACTCTTTCACGGTTCCCCTCAATCCTCCCGTTTTCCCCTCCTGCCTTCCGCGTTCTTCTCAATCCTACCGCGTTCCCCTCCCGCCTTCTCGGCCTTCACCTCTCCCTCGTACTTCTCCCGCAAAGCCCGCCTCCATCGTTCCCCTTCTCCCTTCCAGATTTCCCTCCCCCTGGCGCCTTCCCTCCCTACCAGTAGGTATTCCTAATCTCCCGACTTCTTATTCCATAATTCATGTTTATACAAGCTGGTACCCAGCATGCTTCGCTATGCCATATAATAAAGAAATTGTTTCTCCCTGCGTGTCCTTTCCCATTCATCCCGTTCCACTTCCGCTCCCCCCCCCCCCTCAATTCCTCTCCCGCGTCCTCTTCCCCTCTCGCGTTTCCACTCCGCCTCCTCCACCTTCCCTCTCCCCACTCCACTCCCCCCCTTCCCCCGTCCCACAAACTCCCCTCCCGAGTTCCCCTCCCCCCTTCCTGATTCCCCTCCCTTCCCTCACGCGTTCCATAAATTAATTCCCGGTACTTTTAGCTTTCAAACAGCTCGAGTACCACCTATTGCATTTTTTTATACAAATTTCATAATTCCAGATCTCACTAGTGCTTTTATACAAACCTTGTCCTGACAATAACGAACACGACAAAAAAAGAATTATCCTATTTGGTGCAGTCGTTCGGAAGTTTTGCGAGTACATACATTATAGATATAGCCTTTTTAAAATTACGTAAAGCAATTTCTCAACTTGTGAATGAGATTTTGATTGGATTGATATGTTTGTGTAAAGAATGACTGGCGAAGGACCTTGATTTTGTGTTACTATCACTGCTTGAAATGATAAAAATACATGTGGCATAGAAAGGAAAGGACTCGCCGAAAAGGATGAAAGAACTTGTAGGCTGGCAATGTCCTCGTCTGCTTTCTCTCCCATCCAACAGGCACAAACAGCAATAGGCGTGAGTTTCGTTTATTTGATAATATACGGCGGAGTTATTTTAATGGAGATTAACCGATAGCAGAAGCACAATGGCTATATGTTGCGGCGAGCGTTTATTACAGACTGAGTAGGAATTGACGGATAGGCAATAGGGATAGGTAGGAAAGGAATTTGTTACAATATTAATACCAATCCCAAGCAGTGACAGTATGTATGCGTGCTATGTAGGTATGTGTATGTGTAGGTATGTGTATGGGCGTAATCAACTTGTTTACAGTCTTTTTAAAATTACTAATAAGCAATTTCCTTTGATTGGAACATAAAATGAAAATAAAGTTTTTAATTAAAATTTGCACTGTTATGATCAAAAAGCAATTATTTTAATTTGACACCGAAGTATATAAGGCCGCCTTTTATCCATGGGTTCATTAGAAAAGAAAATTCTTTCGTAAAACCTACAAAAATGAAGATCATCGGGGACTTTGCCTTTAGAAGTATAGAATCTTCATTTTTGTTGGTTTTACGGAAGAATTATCTTTTCGAATTAACCCGTGGACAAAAGGCGGGTTTATATACTTCTAAAGTCAAAGTCCTCGGTATTGGTACTGGTAAGAAAGTTTTGGTTTGTTTTATTCATGGAGATCAGCTTCATAGTGGAAACCCTTTGGAAGTTTGTGGGAGTATAGCTACCACATTATAATATCATAATTTTAAAACATGCTGAAGCAGTGTCATTACCACAAAATCCCAACAACAAATCATAAATGTTATCAACAGTCAAAAAGTGTAGGTTGTGTTTTAAACCCATTAGATTTTAGTAAGTTGAAGGAAATTTTTTCCAGAATAATTTTGAGCAGCGATATTCTACTTTGGTGATTTCGTGTTTTTAAAAAATCCTTCAATGTTACTGATTTCTTCTTCTTCAATGGCGCTACAGCCCAATTCGAGCCTTGGCCTCCTTCAAAATAAGCCTCCACCGCCCTCTGTCCTCGGCCGTCTTCTTCCAATCTGCAACCTGGAGTAATCCTCTTGCATCCTTCCTGACATCATCCTCCCATCTCAGTCTAGGTCTGCCCGCCTTTCGTTTACCTCCCGGGTGTCCTGTCAGAACCTTCTTCGGTACTCGTGTGCTTGGCATTCGGTGCACATGTCCGGCCCATCTTAATCTTTGGAGTCTTAAATGGGTGGAGAGTCTGGGAGCTTGGTAAATATCATAGAGCTCATTATTGTGGCGGATTCTCCATGCCTCTCCCTCTCGCACCGCTCCTAAGATTCTTCGAAGTACCTTTCTTTCGAAGATGTCCAGCCGTTCCGCTGACTTTGCTGTCAGTGTTCCCGCCTCACATCCATAGGCCAAGACCGTTCTGATAATTGTTTTATATAAGGTTATTTTGGTTTTCCTATGGACGTTTCGGGATTTGAACACTGGCAGCAACGCGAAGTAAGTTTTGTTAGCGGCTGTAATGCGCTTTCTTACTTCTACTGGGTCTTCATTGTCCTGCGTTATGATGGAGCCCAGGTAGGTAAACTCTTCGACCACTTCGAAATTATAATTGTCTTTGAATTTCACTTTGTCTTTTATTCTGCGGTGAGGGGTTCTGGTTTGCATCATGATTTTTGTTTTATTTTCATTGATTTGCAAACCCACCTCTCTTGCCGCAGTCTCCAAAGGGTCAAACACTTCTCTTACAGCCTGTAGGGATCTTCCGACAATGTTAAGGTCATCTGCGTAGCCAACTATTTGATTGCTTCTGTAGCAGATGTTTGAGTCGGTACTGATCATTGTCTTCCTCACGACGTGCTCCAGTACAATATTGAAAAGGGTGGGTGCTAAGCCATCACCTTGTTTCAGCCCCTGGGAAACGTTAAAATCCTCCGTTGTTTCACCTCCTATCCTTACTCGACACCGTGATCCGACCATTGTTGCTTTTACAAGCTTGACTATTTTGGGCGGTATTCCAAAATTGAGGAGTATTTCATATATTTTCTCCCTATCTATACTGTCATACGCCTGTTTGAAGTCAACAAATAGTTGATATATATCTATATCGAATTCCCAGCATTTTGTCAGGATTTGTCGAGTAGTGAAGAGTTGATCAGTGGTGGATCTCCCCCTCCTGAACCCTGCCTGATATTCTCCTAGTAAGTTTTCTGAGTAATATTCTAGTTTGTCTTTCAAAATCATTGTGAAAATTTTATACGCTGTACAAAGTAACGATATTCCTCTGTGATTTTCACACTTCAATTTGTCTCCCTTTTTATGTATGGGGCATATTATTCTAGTTTTCCATTCTTCTGGTACTCTTTCAGCGGTCCATATTTTCACAATGAGATTGTGTAGCAGGTTCTTCAGTTGTTCGTTTCCATATTTATAGAGCTCTGCAGGGATATTATCTCCTCCCGGAGTTTTATTGTTTTTCAGTTTCTTTAGGGCAGCCCTTATTTCTGCCATTGATGGCGCTCTCGTTGTTTCATCACTATTTAGCTCGTCCGGAATGTGAGTTGGTTCGACTGTCAGGTTGTTATTGGGATTTAAGAGCTGTTGAAAATATTCTTTCCACCTAGTATTGATCTTTTCCTTATCTCCTATTATGTCTCCATTATTATCTCTGCACAGAGATGTGTTGGGTTTGAAGCCCTTTTTAAATACATTGACGCCTTTATATGCCTCACGTGGATTGTTATTTGCAAAGTCATGTTCCATTTTCAACAATATGTTGTTAAAATACAATCTCTTCTTTCTTTTAATTAAATGGTTAGCATCTCTTCGTGCTTGTTCGTAGGCTTGTCTTTTTGCTCTAGTTCCTCTTTCTATACATAATTTTTTTAGAACATTTTTCTTGCAGACGCTCTGTATGCACTCCTCATCGAACCAGGGATTTCTAGCCTGTCTTGGTCTATTTCCAATGCCTGATTCCGCCGCTGTCAGCAGTGCATTTCTCAGATTGGTCCAATCCTCTTCTAAATCATTTGGGGAGAGCGGATCACTCAGTTGGTTTGGTAGGTTTGTTGACAATGAGTCATGATATCTTTCCAATCCTTCTGGTGTTTTAAGAGCATCGATGTTTAGCTTTGGGATACTTGGCTGATTAGACCTTTTATCCCTTGCTATTCTGCATCTATAGGATGCTACTACCAAATAGTGATCCGAATCACAGTTAGCTCCTCTGTAGCTTCTTACATTTGTGATACTGGTCGCCCCTCTTCTTTCAATTAGGATATGGTATCTGCCGCCAGGTGATGTCCATGTCCATTTATATATATTCTTCCGTGGGAACTGTGTTGATGCTATTATCATATTCCTTGATTCTGCAAAGTCAATCACTCTTGATCCATTGTTATTGCTTTCCGTATGAAGACTGTTTTTTCCTGTAACCTGCTGGTGTGCCGGATCCTGACCAATTTTTGCATTAAGGTCTCCAACTACCATTTTTATATCATTGGATGGTATGGTGTCATATATCTGTTCCAGTTTATGATAGAAAGTATCCTTAGTTACTTCATCTTTGTCTTCTGTCTCAGCGTGGACATTAACGATGGAAATGTTAAAGAATTTAGTTTTTATACGAAGTATACATATTCTTTCGTTTACAGCCCTAAAACCAATTACTTGGTTTTTTAATCTTTGGTTAACGATGAAGGCTACTCCGAACTCATGGTATTTTTCGTTGCCACTGTGCATTATTGTATGCGTTCTAGTATCAAAGGTATCAGTGCCTGTCCATCTTGTTTCCTGCACTGCTAATATATCTACTTTGTACTTTTCCATTTCACCAAGTACTTCTCTGAGGGCCCCACCTCTGTACATCGTTCTTACATTCCATGTTGCCATTCTCAAGTCCATATTTCGATTGCCATGTTGTCTGCCGGGTATTTTCGCTGTCCGAGGCTTAGTTTCCGGTTTCGTAATAATGCTATTTTTACAGGGAGTGGTTATTAGCCACTCGCCCAACCCCTTACTGGAGGCGAGGGTTTTTCTGTAGGGGTTTTCCTTCCCTTAGCTGGGAGGTTCTGGTTTTATGGCGCCAGAGTTTCGCCATTCGCCCCCCCTCCGTCGGCTATGAACCCGAATATGGAAGGGACGTCCCACACCGGCGATCACATTGCCCAGGGGTCGCGGGGCCATGACGACCGCTCGTGGACGCCGGAGAGTTGGACTTGTTGGTAGTGCTGCTGATGCAGCAACGTCCTTTGTGGCATTTTTTGAGGCGCACACCATCCAGCTTGATGTGTCCCACCACGACCTACCAACCCTTCGACCCCCTGTTTCCGGTTTCGTAATAATGCTATTTTTACAGGGAGTGGTTATTAGCCACTCGCCCAACCCCTTACTGGAGGCGAGGGTTTTTCTGTAGGGGTTTTCCTTCCCTTAGCTGGGAGGTTCTGGTTTTATGGCGCCAGAGTTTCGCCATTCGATTTAATTAGTTACTGATTTAATTTTGCCTAATTATCATTTTATAAAAATAAAATGATAATTAGACCGCTCTATTCAGGAGATTTGAAGATAAAGGCATATATTTTTTGGCGAAGAATATTGGCAAATTCATCAATATTCAACCAAAAACCCCAAGTGAACATACTAACTTAACCAGAATCCTTTTTGCAAAATACATCGAGCATCACTCGTAAGGGCCCCCAGGGGATAAACCTCTGAAAGTGGTCCTCAGAGATATCCACCGAAGATGTAAAGTTTGAACTTGCCCTCAAAAAAATCCTCAAAAATGAAATCTGATTTGTCACGTGTCACGACCGATGTCGCGATACGAGAGAGATGTGGACTGTAAATCTGAATTTGCGATAACAAGACAATCGACTGCGTTTTGAAACTCAATCACGGGAAATGGCAGGTGAAAGGATAAGTCCCTACCATTGCTGGTTTAATTCACTATTTCAGGTCGATCGTGATGCTGGCTGCCTTCCACAATAACGGCACAACGCAAGGTCACAATTACCGGCACTTTGGGATTATATTGATTACTAATTTTGCGATTGTTAGCGAGATTTCAATGGCGAGATGTGACCGATGTCACTGCGGTTTTTCAACTCACAAGTAGGTAATTTTAAATTTTTGTACCAATATTGTAAATAACTTCCACATAGGTATGAAAACATCTTCTTCTTTTCCTTTCGAAGTAACTAAGTAGGGACTTAAAGGAAAGGAGGAAAACAAGGAATAAATTAATGAATGAAGGACTTAGGAATGTGGATTTAATTTTTTAAATTGTTTCAGAACCAAGACTGTTTGGTTCTGAAACAACCGATTCCTCTTCTATGTAATAGTCATGCTGACCAAAAATAAAGACCCAAAACACATTTTCACCAACCTACATACTGTCCTTATTCTCCGGATATAAGTAGAATCACTGCGCAATAGTACTAGAAAGGAGTAATCTTTCCATTGCCGGACAGACAGCCATTGAAGGTTATGCACCACAAACCCGCTTAGGTATAAATAATATTATGGTTACTCCTTCAGAGCTCTCGCAAGGTCTGTATTTTTTTAAGAACGATTCTGTATTTAAGTTAACGAAACTAGACCATCACTTTTTTCATACATAGAAAAATAATCAATTAAAAAACTTTGACAAATCTTTCGCAGCAAAATGACATCCTGACTTTTTACGTTTTATCATGGTTAAAATCCTTCGGGTACGTGCTGTAACACATTGTATATCTGCAAGATAACGGAATAACATTAAAATCCCAAAATTGAAAACTATTTAGAACTAATTTTCTTCCACATGTATAATGTATAATCTAAAAAAACATGCCAACATTCATAAAAATCAGCTCATATTTACAATTTAGTCGTACCTAAAATTTCTCAACCCTTTTAATCACAGGAGACCCAAGTTGTCCCAAAACATCATATGCCGTTATAATAACAGGAGACCCAGATTGTCCCAGAGCGACCGTGCATTATTAAAAGTTAGATATCTCTCTTTCTGTAATGCGAATATTTGTGATTTCTTTTAGGTTAGATACGGAAAGAAAAAATGCTTCTTATTGTCTTAGAATTATATGAACTAGGTTGTTCAGATATTTTACAAACCTGATCAAAAGCGACGGTTAAATTTTGCGCCTATTTTTGACGTAACCCACATTTAATTTTAAAATAAAATTGTATGAAAGTGATAAAAAGTGAGGAGACAGTTTTTTTACAAATTTTGTTTAGAAAAGGAATCTGAATTTAAAATTTGAAGTTTATTCTATTTTAATTACTTCAATTCAAATATTCGTAGGTATGCATTTTTTAGCCAATTTACATTTCCGATATTAAAATGTTAATATTTAGAAACAAAAATTATGATTTCTAATAAACATAACGGAAAGATTATTTTATCTAAATTTTAGAACAATTTTTATTTTTGCAAAAGCGTTAAAAAAAACCAATAAATAGGAACATTTAAAATGCATGGGAAGAACCAGGAATTTTGCGCGCAAACCTTGACAGGCAAAAGTTGACAGAAAATTATTTTCTTATTATTCGAAGGGTTAAGTTCTTTATTATTTTTATGTAATTTTTTCTGATCTCTTAGATTTATTCGTATTATTTTCTTTTTTAATGATATTCTGTAATATGTTTGCTTTGTAGAACGCTCTGTTAAAAATGCCACATTTATTGAATATTTTATTAGATTATTTCTAATGTTCTTTGAAGACTGTTTACTGTCGTCAAATCAATAATATCTATTTATTTTTATTCCAGAATACGCCGAATACCATAAAGGCAGATAAAATAAATCAAATAATGACTGAATTATTAGATTTTGATTTATTATTTTCAAAAATTCATCACTTGTTATAAAGCTTTTATTAAACATTTTTTTAAATAAAAAAAATTCAATTATTTTGTACACATGTGCAACAAGTTTATATAAAGAAATTAATCGTTTATTGATAACAGATTTCTTTATTTCCTGTCTCATTAAAAAATTTGTTGAGCTAGCATCGCGATAGGAACACACCCAGTCGTCGTGAGTTCAATTCCTCTTCAAAGTCCTCCATTACGACACAAGCAACATTTTCAGCTCGCTCACAATTTTTTCGGGATATCGTAACCTGGATATATTCGTCTTTATGTTTAAGATTTTTTAAAAAGAGATTTTGGTAACCTATTGGTAACGAGAAGGTTAAAACACATTTGCACTGTCATTACAGTTTCTTTTTAAATTAGCTCCACACAGAAGGCCCCGAGGAAAATAATTCCCCTCAGGGTCTATGTCATCTTTGGGGATGCTGTGCAAAGGGTCTTATTAGGAAAGGCGGAAGTAAAAGTGTATTAGGGGTGGGTAGGAATCTGGGGGTCAGTGTGTCCAGGAGTGCTGGACGTATGAATGCGATGCTCCGAGAGAGTACGGCTGGAGAAGTCAAAGGAACTCCCTCAACCACTGTCTCCCGATCCGGCCTGCCTTGCGGCTGATGGGCAGACGCATCCGACATCCGACCGAAGCACGGCTAAGTCACCTAACGTTGCCAACCACTTGGGATGACCTACGGCATAGATGTTGGTTATCTAATAAATGGTTCCCGGGGCGGCGGTGCCCATATCCGCCTCTCAAATATTTATAAACAGATTTGAAAACTAATTATAAAAAGGGCAAATTAAATAAACAATAAATTACATACGCTAGGTATTTCTAACTTAATTTGCAAATCCATCTAACCTTGAACAATCTTTTACAGTTATTTTAAAATTACTAAAGAGCAATTTCGTTTGATTGGAACATAAAATTATAATTAAGATTTCTACTAAAATTTGCACTGCTGTGATCAGAAACCAATAAATTTAATCTGATACAGAAGTATATAAGGCCGCCTTTTGTCCACGGATTCATTAGAAAAGAAAATTCTTTCGTAAAACCAACGAAAATGAAGATCACAGTGGATTTTGCAGCAATTGGTAAGAAAGTCTTGTAAGGTTTTATTCATGGAAATCGGCTACAGAGTTGAAACCCTTTGTAAGTTTGTGGGAGAATAGCTACCGCATTATATTTTCATGAGAAGTACTGCAAAATCTCAGCTACAGGTCATAAATGTTATTAACAGTCAAAAAGTGTAGATTGTATTATCAGATTATCGTGAGATTTTTGTAAGTTTGTCGTGCTTTGAAGGAATTTTTTTCCAGAATAATTTTAAGCAGCGATACTCTACTAATATCTACTTTCGTGTGTTTTATAAAAATCCTTCAATTCAACTGATTTTATTTTACTTAATTATCATTTTATTATAATACTTCGAAATGTTCTGGTTCTAATAGAGTTCTGGGAGATTTATTTAGTAAAAATAGCGGTAAATAATGACTATCAATCACATTTTATAGAGTTAATCTTAAATAAAACACTAAAACAAATAGCCGTTAATCGCTTCTTATTTGCTAGTCCTTGTCCTCAAATCAATGATAATAATATTAATCATCAATGACGGCGAATTTTATTCATTAATAATTTTTCTACCTTAAAAAACCTTCCTTCTGAAATCAGACCGGCCTTTTATACCAATAACAATCAATAGGTAAATTTCTAATTAATTCTAAAGATAAGGACGACAAATTAAGTCATTCGGGAATTTACAAATTAAATTGTAATAATTATTATAAGCAATAATTATTAGCCTGAAACACTCATCCACATTGAAAAATCTTCCGAGAAAAGATACATGACGCCAACGGGACTTGAACCCGTGCCCTTCTGATTGCCGGTCAGCTGCTCTCCCAATTGAGCTATGGCGGCTTATCTTATACCCGCCAAATGATTCAATATATATATATATATGTAGTAATTGTTGAATGAAACACTAGTATATATTGAACCATTTTAAACTGTGTTCAATATATACAGCTGAAATGAGGCATCTATTAGGCCTTCCAAAGGTCTAAGACCCCGCATTCCGATTTTCCTCTGACTATATTTCCCTTGAAGTTTTTGTTTGCGCCGATACCATGTTGGACCATACATTCAATTTTTAAATGACCAACTTTTTTTAAAAGCATCTCCTAAGAGTAGGTTTAAAATAACTCAAAAACATAACTTATGTCGAACACGCTTAAGTACAATGCACTCCACCAAAACATGTAAATCAAAAAATTGTTGCAGATATTGTAATCAAAAACAAAACTATATATTGCATTTTGATGCCACATCATCTAATTTTTCTCAATATATTGAGCGAGACTGAATGCTGTAAAAATGAGATCCCTGACGCGTATGTGTGGTAAAACCATGTATGATCGTGTGAGAAACGTGGAGATCCGCAAAGAATGCAAGGCTGATGTAAGCGTAATGGGTAAGATTAAAAAAGGAACGCTCCGATGGTTTGGGCATGTAGAGCGAATGAACGAGAAAAGGAGTGTAAGGAGAATATATGACGCAAATGTGAATGGAAGAAGAAGTCGGGGACGCCCGAGAAAGACATGGCACTACCAAGTGAATCAGTGAGTCGGGTCATGTCAAGAGTCAGAATAATAGAAGAGCATGTATGACACGATGTATGAATGTGAACGAGGCAAGGAGTTTGTACCAAGACTGAGTTGTTTGGCGGTCCGTCCTCTCTGCCTACCGCTGCGGAGAAAGGGCATGATGGTTAGTTAGTTAGTTAATTACATTGAGCGAGATTTAACTAAAACAAACTCGCCTCGAAAATATTTAAAACTTTAGCGTATTTTTTTAAAACTATAATTATTATTTAGTTTAGTTTTAGTAGGCACGTACATAAATATTTAAGCTATTTTTCAAATAAATTTAATTTTTATTACTTTTTTTCATCGCACTCGCAATAGTAATACGCACATAGACATATGAATATATCTGGACCTCCCTAAGTGATAAAAGCGTATTATTTCCCCCTCCCAATACCGGCTTCATGGAGCCGGCTCGGCTTACAAGAGCCTCGCTTGAATCTAAAAAATGTGACGTCATCATTCTTATCCTGACCAGCGTCGAGCTCACATCGTACATTTTACGAAATAACACGATAAAATGAGAGCTTGCGCTATACATGCTATACCCTAAAATATGTGGACATAGCGAATGTGGGCGGTACTTCAGTGAGCTCGTCGCTGGTTACAGGGGTAAGTTATAACGTAATAAAAGGGGTTATAGTTAGCCTCGTAGTATTTAAAATGTGAATCGACACATTAACTGTCAGTATGGAATATTGAGGTTATGAAAATTAAATCTTGTATTAAAATTTGCTGAGCTCAGGGTAGGTAAAACATGTGAATTTGGTAAGCAATAAAAATGAAATTAAATGCTATAAAGGTAATATAAATTTAATCATTATAACAGGGTTTGAACATCAAGGACTCTAATTAATTAAACAATAAATCTCAGGGTGCAGTGACTGCTCTATGATACCAGTCAATATTAAATCATATTTCGCTTCTAAGTTAAAAGAAAGATGGAAGGCGCCAGTCGTTTATAAAATGCCCTCGAACTACTAAACGACAAATAGTCTGTTAAATATGAAAGAGAAAACCAATAAAATATAATAACGATACGTGAATGCTACATGATGAGATCTTCTGTGAAATTACTTGTGAATTATCCGTGAGAATTATCCGTGAGAATTCCATAAGGTCTTCCGCCCGTCGTGTTTCTGTCAGGAGTCACATGTTCGCCTGGAACCAAACTGAAGTACTTCTCTGCACCCAGCCTCTCGAACTTTTGCGAAGCATGAGCACCAACCTCGGGAATACAACGGCGTGCCATGCTACCAACCACAGCGGTCGAATTCATAGAGCATTAAAGTGCCTTGGCGGTTCTTACCGCTACAAAGTAAATTACGAAACATTTGTAAAAGTGTCTTAACTAAATACGACAACAAAATATTCCTCTGTGAAAATCGGCGAACTTTACTTTGCCGCATTTGGACTTCGCAAATATGTTAATAACGTGGCGAGCAATTCGCGCTCCCATGTAAAAGGGTCTATTCATTCAAAAGCAGATTTTGCTTTTAACAACTAAATGGTGATATTATAATGCGAGATGCCTATATGCTGTCAGATTGATTTTTTAACGAATCACAGTCATCTTTCCTCTCTTCGCCCCCATAGTTTGGTTTTACCCCTCATCTGTATCTTCTCATCTATTAAATTTGGATGTCTATTAAACATATAACTATTAGATTTGGAAGTCTTTGTTTCATACCTCAAGATGATGCGATCTTGAGGTATGAAACACAAAGCGGTAAATATTTTTAAAGGATTTTATTGTTGTTGTTTTTTTTTATTATCACAATATTGGTTTGTTTTGACTATTCCGTCAAGGTCGAGGGCATGGTTGCGCCAATACCGGTGACAACGGAGTGAATTATTTTTCTGTTTTGATTGGGAATTGGGATATATTTTATGGCAATAAAATAAATTGTTGGGAATTAATTATTATTCGTAGTGAAGTCATTTAAAAACAGAGTGAACAAGTCATAGAAGTCGCAGAGAAGTCATATTACCGTTACATATCGTTAATACTATCCTTTCAAATAAAGTGTACTGCCAACATAACGACCTCGAGGAACACAGAATTAATTTACCGTGTAAGATATTTCACCGAAACATGCCATAAAAATAATTATTTCTGAAGATAGTCTCAATACATTTACTACACCGAAAAACAAAACAAAAAAGTCATGATTTATTAAATATTTTCGCTCACGTCTGTTAATACCATAGTTTTTTTTTTATATTAGCACTCCCTGATGTTTATTTTGAATTTTTTAAAGTGCTTAAATGTTACTCAAATTTAAAAAAAAAATATTTAATTTACCAATGAATTAGAAAGAACAAATGGTACAGCTTAAAGGTACGTCCTATTTCTTAGAGCTAACTCAATTAATGAGAATTAGAAATAATAATATATATATATTTTTTTTTTAAAAGAAAGACAAACATTCCCGGGTTACGAATAACCCAACAATGTTTGAAAATCTCCTAATACCACCATAGAAAGCCGAAAAATGTTGCTTATGTTGTGATGGAGGACTTAGCCAGCCGAGGAATTGAACACGCGACGCCCGGATGGGATCCAAGCGCTATGCCCACTCAACCACTGACCAGTCAATGGTTGAGTGGGCATAGTGTTTAAATTTCTCTACTGAGGAGACGGACAGAATAAATGATAAAAAATATATAGTTTCCTGTGTGGAATTAATGTAAAAAAAAAGTTACAATATATATTTCCTTATCGGCCGTCAAATAACGCCCGAAATTCGGCTTCTAGACTAGAATATCCTTGTAAAGGCGGGTACAGATTGCTGTAATGTAGCACGCAATGTAACATGAAAGGAACATTTCATAAGTGTGGACGCAGCGCGCGCACGAACCGAATATGAACCTACTCGCGTCTGTTTCCGGCATGCGCGCAGTGAACATAGCTCACCCTGCCGGGAACAAGTTCTCCATTGTTCGCGCGCGTTCTGCAGTATAGATACAAAAAGCTCGTCCACACTGACGCTCCGTGCACACTGCGCGCCCCTTTGTGTTCGGCGAAAAAACCGAAACTGGGCGGATTGCGGCGAGCATGGGTTGAAATGCTCAGTTCTTGCGCGCAAGGCGTCCACACGATGGGAATTCTGTTACATTGCATGATACATTGCGACAATGTGGACGGCAAATTCTTTCATTGCATGTTACGTTACGGCAATCTGTACCCGCCTGAAGAGGGATTAACCAGAGAAAACCGGAAATATGTCATTTTAAATCAAATTTTAGACGTATTGATTCTTTTCCACAAAAAATTATAAATTCATTTCGAAAGATTGCTTATTTATCTGGTAAATTCGGTTCCATGACAGTTGATCCGGCGACATTTGGTCCGGCGACAGTTGGTCCGGCGACATTTGATCCGGCCGACATTTGATCCGGCCGACATTTGATCCGGCGGACAGTTGATCCGACGGACATTTGATCCGGCGACAATTGATCCGGCCTGATCCTTTAGAAGATTTTTTCTTCAAGTAAGTGTGTAAAGAGCATATACGGCCGTACAACCAAAGTCGATGTACTTATATCTGAAGGCATCTTGAGTGAAAATCCGCTGTAAAAATATTTTTACTTACAATAATTTCGACTCTCCGAAGAACCATGCGGCAATACAAAATACGACATACTTATACGTGCAGTCAGTTTAACAAAAAAACCGTAAAAGATTCCAACTTGCGCATAACTTTTTTATCACAATTACACTAGAGTCCCAACTGCTCTCAACCGTCTCGAGCCAGTGAGTGCCAATGGCATCCCCAATTTTGGTATGGTGTGATACTGAGGGTAGTGGGGAGGGGAAGGAGATGTGGAAAACGTACCTGGCTATTCAGATCTAGTCACGTCATTTCAAGTAATCCGATTAAACCTACATACACTGTACACCAGCGAACAAATTACAAAAATCATATGATCTAAATTTTTTTAATATTTTTATTTTTATTTTTTTGAACTTCAAACAAAACACAAGAGTTCCAACTGCTCCCAACCGTCTGGAGCCAGTGAGATTATGGCATACCTTATTTTGATATGTTGTGAGGCTGAAGATAGTGAGGAGGAGAAGTATATGTGAAAAATTTTCCTGGCTGTTCAGATCTAGTCACCAAACATGCCTAGAGCCATTTCAAGTAAAGTTTCAATTCTGAATGAATACTGACGAATAGCAAAATACGACATTCTTATATGTGCAACATCTACCTCTCCCGATCCGGATCGCCACGCAGTAGATGAGGAAAAGCATTTGCTACAAAGACCTAGACAAACCTCACACCAAGAACCCAAGCACCCCTGTTAATTCACTAAATGTAGCGAACCACTTGGGATGACCTATGGCAGGAATGTTGGTTATCCAATAAATGGGTCCCGGGGCGACGGTAAACATATCCGCCTCCTAAATCTTAAGTAGGAACCTTTTACGGTATTTTGTTAAACTGACTGCACGTATAAGTATGTCGTATTTTGTATTGCCGCATGGTTCTTCGGAGAGTCGAAATTATTGTTAGTAAAAATATTTTTACAGCGAATTTTCACTCAAGATGCCTTCAGATATAAGTACATCGACTTTGGTTGTACGGCCGTATATCCTCTTTACATACTTACTTGAAGAAAAAATATTATAAAGGATCAGGCCGGATCAATTGTCGCCGGATCAAATGTCCGCCGGATCAACTGTCCGCCGGATCACATGTCGGCCGGATCAAATGTCGGCCGGATCAAATGTCGCCGGACCAACTGTCGCCGGACCAAATGTCGCCGGATCAAATGTCGGTTTACCGGTAAATTCATTGAAAAAAAAAACTTTATTTTTAGTATAATAAGGTCATACCATAGGTCGTTGGCAGATTTGTTAAGTTTTTTAATGAAAAATCTTATTTTGCAGGACATATTTCATACCATGTATTCATAAATTATTGTAAAGCAGAAATCGCATGTTTCAAAATTTTAATTTTTGTGAAATAAATAAATCATAAAGAAAAATTTCCAAACACTATTCATGACGAAACCATCTCTATTTTGTCTGTCTATTTACGAACTTACAAATTAACGTATGTATTTCATTTTTTTTTTTGCACATTTTTTTTGCTGAGACATATTTGAAAAATTATAAATACTTATGATTAAAAACTAATTACAAAAAGAACATTATTTTAAAAGTTTTGTCATCACGCCTTTCAGCATTTTTTGATGAATGAAATAAAATGGATATTGAATTATAATTTTAAAAAGCTGGTACGCAGAATAATTAACCTTTCTCATTGGAACTACCCTGAACGATCGTAAGAACATCTTTCGGCGAAATTTTGATTCTCGGCCGCTGGCTGGTTAAAAGCTCTTACAGGGGATGTTTTAAGGTGATGATTTAAATCGGATTATATCGTGTATTGTTTGCTGATGCCTGGAATGTCGTTATGTACTAATTGTCATGTATTAAGGTCCTTTTTGAAATATTTTTTTTGTTTGCTTTTGGTTGTAGGTTTTCTATAAATCTTGTCACGTGTTATGTTTTGAGTTTTTTAGTGGAAACTTGTCTGACCGTCTTGACCGAACAAATCCAATACAAAACTCTATTTTTATGTCTTTCATTGGTTAAACGTCACGTACCTTACAATCTACACATTCACAGATGGCGCCAATTAAATTATTTCAGGTTTTTAATACTTTTTGCACGTAACGCTTTAAAATATTAAAGTTAATGAATTATTTGCGTCCGAACATATTTAATATGAACATAAATAAATAGTTTTGTCCATAAACAAACCCAAATCTTTCAAGAATGGCTGAAAAATTCAATTTTGTATCCGTGACTCAATCCAATATTGTATTTTTCAGCCTTCTTAAAAAATTTGGGTTTGTTTATGGACAATACTATTTATTTAAGTTCATATTAAATATTTACGGGCACAAACAATTAATTCACCTCAATATTTTAAAGCAAAACGTGCAAAACGTATTAAAAACCTAACATAATTTAATTGGCGCCATCTGTGAATGCGTAGATTATAACGTACGTGACGTTTAACCTTAAGTAATGAATATGAAACCTTTGTACAGTTGGTGTGCTGGTAACTCTGATGTACCTGGTGACCTCGGGTGCGGCTGTAGGACAATTTACCGACAGATGTCAAAAATTCTGTCCCAATATTTATTCCCCAATTTGCGCCTTCACCGGACCCGGGGTCTGGAAGACATTCCGTAACAAGTGTGGAGCCGATATAGATGCGTGTCGTCGCGGTAAAAAAGGTAAGCCAGCGAAGAGGTGTTTTTGAAGAAAAAATTCTTTACGACCTAAGGGAGTGATAAGGATAAGGATGAAGATAAGGATAAGGATAAGGATAAGGATAAGGATAAGGATAAGGATAAGGATAAGGATAAGGATAAGGATAAGGATAAGGATAAGGATAAGGATAAGGATAAGGATAAGGATAAGGATAAGGATAAGGATAAGGATAAGGATAAGGATAAGGATAAGGATAAGGATAAGGATAAGGATAAGGATAAGGATAAGGATAAGGATAAGGATAAGGATAAGGATAAGGATAAGGATAAGGATAAGGATAAGGATAAGGATAAGGATAAGGATAAGGATAAGGATAAGGATAAGGATAAGGATAAGGATAAGGATAAGGATAAGGATAAGGATAAGGATAAGGATAAGGATAAGGATAAGGATAAGGATAAGGATAAGGATAAGGATAAGGATAAGGATAAGGATAAGGATAAGGATAAGGATAAGGATAAGGATAAGGATAAGGATAAGGATAAGGATAAGGATAAGGATAAGGATAAGGATAAGGATAAGGATAAGGATAAGGATAAGGATAAGGATAAGGATAAGGATAAGGATAAGGATAAGGATAAGGATAAGGATAAGGATAAGGATAAGGATAAGGATAGTCACCCCAAGGTCGTAGATCACCCCAACGTCGTAGGTCACCCTAAGGTCGTAGGTCAACCCAAGGTCGTAGGTCACCCCAAGGTCGTAGGTCACCCCAAGGTCGTAGTCACCCCAAGGTCGTAGGTCACCCCAAGTTCATAGGTCACCCCGAGGTCGTAGGGCACCCCAAGGTCATATTTCACCCCAATATCATATGCCACCCCTAGGTCATAGGTCACCCCGTTCGCTACGTTTGGTAACTTAGCAGGGATACCTGGGTTCATTGGGCGAGGTTTGTCTTGTAGTTTTACTTCAGTCGTGTGGTCTAAAGCACAATCGTTTTTTTCTTACTAAGGTATTTCTTTTAAAGCGTGATTCACGTAATATATAAACATGGTGTAGCGGGACTCAACTCAACAGACCAACCCAGTGAACGCAGACTGCAGCTAGCAGGATAATGTGTTAACATTACATTTTATTTTATTAATTTCTAACGAGCTGGCATGCGTTGCAATGTTACTAATAAACAAATTATTTCTCCCTGCATGTCTTTTCCCATTCGTCCCATTCCACATCCGCCTCCCCTCACCCTCCTATATCCCCTTCCCCTAACGCGTTCCCCCTCCACCTTCCCCGCTTTCCCACTCCCTTCACCCGCCAGCCCTCTTCTCGCAAACCCCACTTCCGCGATCTCCTCCCCCCTTCCCGCATTCAATATATTCAGTACATTCGGATTTTCAAACAGCTCGCGTGCCACCTATTGCAATTTTTTTTTACAAAATATTATTTGTCATATATTACAAACCTTCATTTCTTATGTTATAAGAACAATCAATCAAATTTGGTACTTAACATAGGTACCCATTTAAAATAAATATAATTTTTTGTTAGAATCAAAGTATTCGATTTTGGTTAGTACTATTTTTTTATTTTTTATTTCATAATTTTTTTATTAGTTACAGATATTTGATTTTTTTGGCTACCACATTGGGCTCATGCCTGTGTTATGGTAGTCGTATATTTAATATTTATTTTAATTAATACAAAAACTATTTTATTAAAACAGATAAATAAAAATTATGAAATATTTTAAAGAAAGTGAAAAATAAACAGAAAAAAAGATCATATTTTAAAGAAAAGTTGAAATAAAAATGAAAATTCAAATTTTGAAAAACAAAAATTAACAATAAAGATTAAATGTTAAGAACTCAAGTGTTCTATACAAATATATAAATTAAAACATATAAGTACTTAAATAAATTAAAATTAAAAAATAAATAAAATTTAGTGGAAAAATTAAGAGAAAAAAAATAACAACATTTTAAAGAAAAATAGAAATAAAAATGGAAATGGAAATTAAAATTTTGAAATGCAAAAATTAATAATTAAAATGTAGTGATTATAGGTGAGTACTTCGATAAAATTAATTGTTTAAAGTGTTTTTTCTAAAATTGAATTTTTATCGAACAATCGATGGTTTGCAAAATTTCATTCTCAAATAGGCCACTTGCATCACATTTTAAAAAAAAATCCGGGTTAGGCCAATATTCTAAGACATTCCGTAATTTTTTTAATTGTATTTTTAAAACCCTGGCGATTTTTTTGAAAATTTCAATCCGAAAAATCAGACCATTTTTTAATAAACCGGAAAGACGGGACATAATTTTAAGGGTGCGAAAAAACGATAATTACATTGCCGAAAATCGTTTAAAAAAAAGAACGTTTTCCACAAGAAAGGGCACAGGAGAATCACGAGGCATACCAAAAATATTACATCTTATAAATATTAACTCCACATCATTGTAACCATTCGTAAACAGTACATATTAAAGCGGAAACCCGCTTGTATGGTGTGGTGTGTCGTGACTATAAATTAACCAATCATCGTCGTCGCTTGTCGACACGCCACAACCTACAAATATGTCTCTAACCATAATAAATGTATGAAACCGATGTGCTTCTGGCGCGCCACGACACATCACACCACACAAGTGTGTTTCCGCCTTTAGCTATGATGATCGCTAATCTTGTTTTTATTTTCTGTGTATTTTTTTAATCTTCGTATTATTTTAAAATTTTGAAATTTTGTTTCAATAATTATCAATCATTTAAAAATTATTTTTATTCCAGAACATAAACCATTTTACGACGGTAAGTGTACACATAGAAATTGAAGCAGATTTCAGGAAGATTTCAATATGTTATGGTCTCTGAAGAAATCAAATTTATCCCTTAATTAAAAACGGTCTTAAAGCTAAAAAAGAAAAATTAAAAAATAATTTTGATGACATATTTTGAAAGGATGTTCAATAAATTAATATTCTTTGAAATAAAGCATTTATTTAAATACTGATTTCGTTTTTTTTACCGTTAATTTAAAAAAAATATATCCATAATTAAAAAAACGACAACCAAAAAATCATTTATTTGGTCAAGAAAATGTTGTTTTTTTATTACGGCTATAGTTTTTTATTTCAAATGTTTCTGCCATTCCCGATGATACTGCTACTGCAAGTTCTGCTATGTAATTATAATTACACAGCAGAACTTGTGTATAAATAAATTGTTTTTATAAATTGCATAATAACATTATTAATTATACAAAAGAAATTAAAATTAATATGGAGTTATACGAATTAAACTTGATAACAATAAATACTGCTACTGTACGTAGTTATTTTATATTATTTCCGCCATTCACCCTTCAAGGGTGTTTTAGACTATAATTTCAAATTATGGAGTGTGGCAAAGTGAATTTTTATATTTTCGTTAAATGGGCAAATTTTTAAATTGTTTTGGAAAATTGAAGTCGAGTTCAGACTTAGAAGAAATGAGGTGTTGAATGGGGGAGGCCATTTTACACAAGGTTGATAGGAAAGAGAATATTTGTTAACAATCATAAATATTGTTACGATGCGCATAGAGAGAGTTTGAATATCCCGCGCTAGCGAGACAACGGCAGCATCAACCCGCGCCGGTGTCCCGCGCACATCCAGTGCGCCGACCCACGTGATCGATCGTTCTGGAAGAACACGTTCGGGGCGAGCAGGGCCCCCTGTCGCCTTGATAAGCGGGGCGTACTGCCTTTCGCCCCCTTTGCGAAGATATAACCCCAGGAGCCGTTCGACGGATTAAACCCAGTAGCCGCTTCCGAAACCTCAGCGCCAAGGAGAACATGTAAGCCCCCCCCCATTTCTTGTGCTGTTTAACTTTCTAAAATCAATGTAATCGTGACGCGATGAACGTTAGACCAGAGAGAAAATTTTAAAGTCGATCTAGGACGAGGTTTCACCTCGTAGGTTTGCTGTTTCTATTGTACTATGACCATGTTTTTTAGTGGAATAAACCACGTGTCCATACACTCTGTTTTATTAACGTTGACCTGAAGTACCCATCCATAAATAACCTAGAGAGATGAGGCAGTTAGCCAACCCATGGACCTGAGAAAGGACTTCTCCTCCGCCGGAACTGAGCTGGCCGCCGCAAGGATACGGATGAAGGGGGCTGAACCCCAGCCCCGGACTCAGGTAATGTCCGCCCTCTCACGTCTCGCCCAGAGACCACTGTTATCCTAATTGACCCATAGTAATGTTTGTATGACCTCGTCTGGCGGGATATTTGCCCGTGAAGGGGCCCAGCGCATTGCAATATGTTATCTAAAGTTCCCACTTCAAGACCAGGGCAAGGGCGAGAATTTTAAAAAAGGTGATCAGAAACGAAACAATATCCAATTCTTATTCGAATGAGTGAGGAAATTTGCTTTTTGGAAAAATAGAAAATTATATATTTCAATCGTCCTACACAAAAAAAATTATACGACTGCTATATTCGGAAGCCTTGAAGTTAAAACTGTAGATTTTTTGGAAAATAATATTGGTAAATTCATCCATATTTTAACAAAAACCCCAGGTGAATTAATAGGTCTAGTAACGTAACCAGAATCCTTCTTGCATAAACATTGAGCGTTACTCGTACCGACTCCCAGAGGATAAACTTCTGAAAGTGGCCCTCAGAGGCATCTCTGAATCCATCGACGTGGTATTGCATTGGTGAAATTGCCCTCAAAAAATTCCTCATAAATGAAATCTGGTTGGTCTCGTCAATCGATTCCACTTGTAATTGTCAATCTGACAAAAATGAAGACACGAAACCCATTTTCACCGACCTATAAACTGTATTCAATCTTCGGATCTAAGTAGAATTGTCTCTTACGATAATATTTAATCCACCGCGGTTAAAAAATACTTCTTCCGGTTCAATTAAATTCATATCTGTTTATGGCCTTCCCAAACGACATTTGATTCTCTAAGAACTAAACTCAATCCTTTTTGAAAACGTCCCTACTTTTATAGACGGAGACTTGAACGCTAAGCACGGCTTCGGGAATAGCCAATATGATAACAAAGATGGTAGAGATCTTGCTAGGTATGCTTTCTCTAATTTAATCAACGTAGACGCTCCTGACCTATACACCCTTCAGCCACCAAATAGCAGGCCAGACATAATTGACATTGCCATCTCCAAATACACAAGTAACGTTCACTCGTTAAAAGTACTAACCATCATTTTAAGGGCGAGATTTCATTATATTTGCATACTGGCGGGTTCTCAAAATTCGGCATATGCAAGGTCATGTTTTTACCAAAACCCTTACATTTCATGTGCGTGGGACGACCCGTCACGTACACTGACTTTAAAAAGAACTGATTTATTTGGTGAAACTGTTAAACTCTGGCTGTGGATAAAAGTATTGGTTATTGGTTTGATGACTGAAGGTGCAAAATTGTGTTGATACTATTGCATTACTTTCTACTATGTCCTATAAAATTTTATTTAATAATATTTATAAAATGTTTATTTCATGCATATTATTTGTAGATATTCCTGCCTACAAATATATTATACTATTTATGAGTTTATTATGTTAACTACGCAAATGTTTGTGTAAAAGACTTTCAATAGATAAATTAAAAAATCTGAAATATTAGGTAAATATTTACTCATGTATTTGTGTTTCAAAAATTATAATTTTGAGGGAGCGGTCCTGATCGGTAGAGAGAAATGAAAGGCGTGCAGTCGATGTAGTGAGTCAGACTTTATTGTGGCTACGTAGCGGAGGTCGATGCGGAGCGGGAGCGGAGTGACAGTAGTGATGCTGCAGGCGTGCGGTGTGATGGAGATGGTGCCGTGAAGGTCAGCGAGTTGCTCGACACCATGGCGGTGGAAATGACCTATATTCCAGGCCGTTGCTCGACGCTTTGAATCGCGGAGATGAACGGTGAGTGGCTCCGTGTGCTGAGCCACCAGCAGGTAGTCCTGGCGAGGCGGAGCGTGTTTCCATGGCAGCGAAGCACGGTGGGCTTCGGGGTGCCATGAAGTGGTGAGCTGATCCCTGGACTGAAGGTGACGCAAGCCTTGTAAATCGCGGGATGGAGCTGATCTCAGGAGCTGAAGACACGATGGGCCTTGTAGCTGAGACGTGGTAATGGACCTCGGGAAGCTGCCCTGGATGTGTGCCATGCAGGAGCACTTGTGCGATCTGTTACTTGTTGAGATATTGACCGACTGTTGAACTGATACTGACCGCAGCGGGCGAGCGATCGGCTGCTTATATAGCCGCGGCGAGTAATTACCCACACGGTAGGTAATACGCGACCCTTCGGCAGTTGACGAGAATATTCGGCGCCGTACAGATATTGTACGGTGCTGTCTCAAGACCTTTCTAGGCGGTGGCGATATTATTAACGTCGGGCTGGCATGGCAGGCGAGAAAGTACATCGCGATCGACATATGTAGGTACCTAGGCAAGAGCCGGCGCCGCGCGAATATTAGATGTTTTTCGTGTCTTCTTTTGATGGCGAAGGATAATGTATCGCCACAATTTATTTGTTTTTTCCTTTTTTTTTTCTTTGCGTCACTTAGTTTACAAAATGAAAAACTTGAAATATCGCGTTATTTACGAGTACGAGTTCCACCGTGGCACCAGTGCTGCAGAAACGGCTGGAAGGATTAATGATGTGTATGGCGACGGTGCCGCAAAAGAAAACACAGTGCGTTTTTGGTTCCAACGTTTTCGTTCTAGAAATTTCGACCTGCAGAACAACCCCATGGACGGCCGGAGACCAAAGTTGATAATGAAGAATTGAAGGCTATTGTGGTAGCGGATCCATCGCAAACCACGTCCGATTAGCTGCTGGCTGCGGTGTTAGTAATAAAACTGTTTTAATCTACTTGAAGCAAATTGGGAAGGTGAAAAAGCTTAAAAGTGGGTACCTCACGAATTGAGAGAAGCAAATCAACAAACGCGCGTTAGAACGCTAGACCACACACTGCACAACAGACGGCTACCAAATTAGAGGAGCTTCAATTGGAATGTTTTAAACATCCACCGTAGGTACTCTCCGGACCTTGCCCCAACAGATTACCATTTTTTCGAAATTTGGATAACTTCTTGCAAGGGAAAAAATTCAACTCCGATGGGGCAGTCCAAACCGCCTTCAAAGATTTTATTGATTTCCGTCCGAATGGTTTTTTTAGTACAGGGATCAATGAACTACCTATGAGATGGCAAAAGTGCATAAATAGCAATGGTACTTACTTTGATAATATAGATATATTATATTAAAAAAAAATTGACTTTATGTTCCTCCCATACAAAACGCCAATTTTATATGTAAGGACCTAATATTAAATATTATCTTGGAAAAATAAATTAAAAATTTATTTGATTTCAAGACAATGTAATTGAATAAACCATAATTTATATATCCCCGAAGTAGTAAATATCTACAGTAGCGGGCATAAAAACGTTTCCATTGTCCAAAAATATCTGTTTATTTGGTTGGTATTATATTTTTCTACTCCATATTGTAAAGTGCCATAAAAGGGATTAACTTTGATAAATTTTTAAATTTGAAACTTAATAACTTTGATAAAATCATTTGTGTCGTCAAGTTCAAGTTTCAAGTTTCAGTGCCGGCAACCTGGGCGTTTATTTAGTTTCATGGTTATTTACATTGTTTTCTTTTCTTTTACCCGCCTCACTAGACAAAGTCTGTTCCGAGGCGAGTAAATCACATATTATGTTTGTTCCAAAAAAAAATGTGTGTATTTAAACAAATATATATATATATATATATGTATGTAAAAAGATAAAAAAAGATAAATTATATATTAAATGAAAGAACACACTTTGTAAAACACCACTTTTTATTATAATTGATATTTAAAAGCCAACCAGGTTTCGCTCGATCTCGAGCTTCATCAGGGCTATTATAACAACTAAAGTTAATTATCTACAGACATACATATATAAAAGACATTAACAGTATGAGTGAAAGAGCTAGCAATATTATAGGCAACACCCTATTGGTGCCAGAAAGTGAAGCAAATTGACAAGAGGGAGACAACAATAATTACAGGGTGAGTAAGTAAAGGGGGAAGGGAGAGGGAGGGAGTTGTTTAAGAAGAGTTTAGCGGAATAAATTAAAAATGGGACTATCAGATAAATTGATTTGGTTATTAATAATATTTGATTTATTATTAACGGCTTTTTTATTTCGAGGGCTTCTAGATTGTTTAACCTAATTCCGATTCCATTTTTATGTAATATTTTAGTCCCGGAGGTTTTATCGAATGAGTGGTTAGTTTCTAGTAGATGGTTTGCAAATTCTGAAAAGGCATTACTATTTAGACATCTTAGATGTTCTTTAATTCTTATGTTTACATTTCGGGCCGTTTTCCCAATGTAAAATGCAGAGCAATCATTACAATTTAGTTTATATACGCCAGAGTGGCTAAATTTATCATCAATATCTTTAGTGTTAATTAAATATTTACCTAAGTTATTATTAGTGTAAAAGGCGGGTTTTATTTCCGGAGGGAATTTTTTTACGCTTAACGAAGAAAAGTTATTCGTAAACAGTACTCTACGCCACTGGAATTGGTGATTAGTATTTATATTATTATTAGGATTATTAAAAAGAAATTTATTTGATGCTACTTGTTTCAACTTTTTATTGAGAATATTGTCTACTGGTTTTGTCTCATACCCGTTATTTATAGCAATTTGTTTAATTATGGATAATTCCTTTTTAAAGTTATTATTATTTAATGGTACTGTAATCAATCGATGTATCATGGAGTGGAAGGCAGAATGTTTGTGGGATATGGGGTGGTTGGATGAATTATGAATGGTAGTATCAGTATAGGTAGGTTTACGGTATATATCGAAATCAATTTTATTATTAGTGATACTTAAAGTTAGGTCGAGAAAATTCAAGGTTGAGTTAATACCTATTTCTATGTGAAATTTTTTTGTGAAAGGAATTTATTATTTTAAGGAAAGAGTTTAATTGCCTGTCGGTACCTGTCCAAATGCACAGAACATCATCAACGTAACGTCGCCACAATAAAATATTTTTTAAGAGAGGTGATTTAGAAGCAAAAATATTATTTTCTAAATTATCCATAAAAATGTCGGCGATAAGAGGACTCGTAGGAGCCCCAATGGCCAAGCCATCCTTTTGTTGAAAAAAATTTGTCTAAAAAATTGTAAAAACTCCATTTTTCACGATGAGTCATATCACCAAACAAAGTTTCTCACAAAAAATCCCAAACCACCAAAACTGTACGGATTTCTCAAAATACATAAAATGAATTGCCCCATCCGACCTGTGGTCTCCTGTTGTAATTCCCCTAATTTTAAATTGTCTTCTTTTATTACAAAGATATTTAATGATACCAATGTATTTTCCCCAAAGTATACCATCAAAAATTCATTAGCATTGATTGACGCTGAAGGACCTGGTTCTTCCCGCTAACTGCAAATTAATATCATTCGATGTAGTCAATTTATTTCCTAATGTTCCCATCACTGAAAGTAAAACCCTAATATCCAATTTACTTAATAATTCACACTTAACTAAAGATCTAGCTAATGACATATCGCGTCTTTTTAATGTTTGTTTAAACCAAAACTATTTTCAATATAATAATATTATTTATCAACAAAAGGATGGCTTGGCCATTGGGGCTCCTACGAGTCCTCTTATCGCCGATATTTTTATGGATAATTTAGAAAATAATATTTTTGCTTCTAAATCACCTCTCTTAAAAAATATTTTATTGTGGCCACGTTACGTTGATGATGTTCTGTGCATTTGGACAGGTACCGACAGGCAATTAAACTCTTTCCTTAAAATAATAAATTCCTTTCACAAACAAATTCAATTTACTTTAGAAATAGGTATTAACTCAACCTTGAATTTTCTCAACCTAACTTTAAGTATCACTAATAATAAAATTGATTTCGATATATACCGTAAACCTACATATACTGATACTACCATTCATAATTCATCCAACCACCCCATATCCCACAAACATTCTGCCTTCCACTCCATGATACATCGATTGATTACAGTACCATTAAATAATAATAACTTTAAAAAGGAATTATCCATAATTAAACAAATTGCTATAAATAACGGGTATGAGACAAAACCAGTAGACAATATTCTCAATAAAAAGTTGAAACAAGTAGCATCAAATAAATTTCTTTTTAATAATCCTAATAATAATATAAATACTAATCACCAATTCCAGTGGCGTAGAGTACTGTTTACGAATAACTTTTCTTCGTTAAGCGTAAAAAAATTCCCTCCGGAAATAAAACCCGCCTTTTACACTAATAATAACTTAGGTAAATATTTAATTAACACTGAAGATATTGATGATAAATTTAGCCACTCTGGCGTATATAAACTAAATTGTAATGATTGCTCTGCATTTTACATTGGAAAAACGGCCCGAAATGTAAACATAAGAATTAAAGAACATCTAAGATGTCTAAATAGTAATGCCTTTTCAGAATTTGCAAACCATCTACTAGAAACTAACCACTCATTCGATAAAACCTCCGGGACTAAAATATTACATAAAAATGGAATCGGAATTAGGTTAAACAATCTAGAAGCCCTCGAAATAAAAAAGCCGTTAATAATAAATCAAATATTATTAATAACCAAATCAATTTATTTGATAGTCCCATTTTTAATTTATTCCGCTAAACTCTTCTTAAACAACTCCCTCCCTCTCCCCCCCCCCCCCCCCTTTACTTACTCACCCTGTAATTATTGTTGTCTCCCTCTTGTCAATTTGCTTCACTTTCTGGCACCAATAGGGTGTTGCCTATAATATTGCTAGCTCTTTCACTCATCCTGTTAATGTCTTTTATATATGTATGTCTGTAGATAATTAACTTTAGTTGTTATAATAGCCCTGATGAAGCTCGAGATCGAGCGAAACCTGGTTGGCTTTTAAATATCAATTATAATAAAAAGTGGTGTTTTACAAAGTGTGTTCTTTCATTTAATATATAATGTCACACCACAAAGTGTTTGCTTCCTTCGATAAAAAGATAAATTATATGTTGGTATATTAAATATTTACATACATACTTCGTTTTTTAGATAAAAGTAAATTAAAATTTTGTGACAGTTGAATATAGCGGTTACATAATAGAAGTTATAATTAATAATTAATCATAATAATTAATATTGCAAAATTGCAGTTTCTCGTATTTGTTTTATTTGAATATTATATAATTTCGTGAGAACTTGTATGAAATGTTATTTATTTAGAATATTTTTAAAGTCTGTTCTTTCCTTTTCATTCAACCATATTACAAATCTTTTGAAAAGCCAATTCAAATTATTTGGGGTGACGTAAGTTTTTGTTTGTGTTGTGTTGATGTGAAGTTTTGATACAGTTTTTGTAAATGATCTTCCTTATGAATAGTTTATTTACGTATAGTAATTTGTTTTTGATCATTAGCTGTTCCGTCGGATGTTGGTAAGGTTTATAAAACATAATTCTAATTATTGTTTTGTGATTTATTTTAAGAGAATTGAGGTAAGTATCTGCTGCTCCTCCCAACATATTAGTTATACAACATGTTTACTGCAAATGCCCAAACTATTGAGAAAATGGATAAAAAGTGTACAACATGTTTGAGAAGTCGAAAAATAAATTAAATGCTCGGTAATCGAAATCATCTATTGGAGTGGGGTCACTTTGATGATGAATAATTCTTATTTATAAGCTAAATATGTCACATCAAGCATAAATATTACAGGTCAGCTGTGGCGGCTCGACCACTTTTTTAGTGGTGGGGATCGATATTTTTTTACGTACTGTACCGCAATCTCACTACCCGTAGAATATAATATAAAATTTCTCAAAAAAATATTTTATGGTCTAATCATGCTAGTCCGATAGCTAAACACAAAATAATATAAAATATCCAAAGATATATGCCAATTAACAAAATAGTATAATAAAAATAAAGCTTTATCTGGCAAGATTATTATCAAACTAATTTGAACGCGAGCGATTCCCGCCCGAAACTTCGCAAACAAATGTTTCTGTGGGGATCCAAAGAATTGTCCCCGCGGGTATTTGAATTCACATACGACTGCGCATGCGTAGTTGCATACGATCGCGAAACAACGCAAGGAAAGTATGGGGATACTTCGGATCGTCCCCCAAGTGCGCATTAGATTCTGCGCACTGAGAAATTGACCCGCTGTTTTGTGCTCTGTACATTGTTCGCTGTAGGCGCGTAGTGGCGCGTAGTGGCGCGTAGTGGCGCGTAGGGTCTTATTAAAATCATCCGGAATAATTATTTGTTTTTTTATTTCTGCAAATGTTAATTACTTTTATGTTTAAAGAATTCATTCATTTTGGTGAAGACAACGCATCGACTGTTATTTCCTTTCCCTTTAGTAGGTTTTGAGTGTAACTGGCGGGGACCGTCCCCATTGTCCCCCTGTGAAGAACCGCCACTGCAGGTCAGCCTTATGATGATGCCTCTATTAGAATACACACATGTTTGAATTCCGATAAATGTTGTCAGTGTCCGTACATTTTTTTTTTACTTTTATTTTTTTATTATTTATTCTTAGTACATTTACATTACAAAGATGTAATATATACAGCTCTAAACTGTGTGTTGAAATGTCAGACGATCAGCTCGTACCGGTGGATAATTATCACCCCCCCTTACACATTACAGTAAATATGTACACAAACAAACCACCACAGAAACAAACGACACTCAACTTCAAAAAAGCCGATTACGATTCTATTAACTACCAACTCACTAATACAGATTGGACTTTCTTGACTAATAACAGTGATAGCGAACAAATACTAGAAAAACTCTATGAAACATTTTCTGAATTTATAAAATCTCATGTCCCCTCATATACACCAAAACACAGAACATATCCAATTTGGTTCTCCACAGACCTTATACTCTTACTGAAACAAAAAAAACAGCTACACAAAATTTTTAAACTCACTCACCAAATCAACGACTACTCAAACTTCTCAGAAACAAGAAAGAAATGTAAAACACTATCTAAACTATGCTATAAAGCACACATCACCTCCGTTGAGAAAACTGCGCTAGGAACAAAAAATCTTTGGAATTTTGTTAAAAAATTAAACAATGAAAGTACAGACTACCCCCCCACAATGCATTATGATGGCAAAATAGCACCTTTGATATTGTTAATTTGTTTGCGGATCATTTCCAAAGTGTATACGAAGGTGAAATATCAGATAACAACGTACCATCGTACACATATCAAAACACAATAAATTTACAGAACTACACCATTACACAGGAATCATGCTTAAATAAAATCATTTCACTTGACCCTAACAAATCTGCAGGCCCAGATAACATCCCACCAATATTTTTCAAACAATGCGCATCTGCAATATCAGGTCCACTCACCACATTATTTAACCACCTACTTTCTTCTGGACATTTTCCAACCCGTTGGAAATCTAGTTATATTACCCCGATTCTCAAAAAAGGTGACGACTCAGACATTAAAAACTACCGTCCTATATGCATACAATCAGCGCTCCCGAAAATCTTTGAATCCCTTGTTCTTGATTTAATTTATCCATCAATATTAAAAGCAATTGATAAAAACCAACACGGATTTGTTTCTGGTAGGTCAACTGCTACCAACCTGTTACTTTACCATAACTATATTATAGAATCTTTCACAAGAAAAAAACAAGTTGACAGTATCTACACAGATTTTTCAAAAGCTTTCGACAAAGTATCACATAAATTATTACTTAGTAAACTGTATGCCTTAGGACTGAGAGGCAAGTTGTTGGATTGGTTCTCAAGTTATTTATCTAACAGAATCTTATTTGTTAAAATAAAACATACTATATCTAAGTTATTATATGCAACTAGTGGTCTACCGCAAGGGAGTCATCTCGGTCCCATCCTTTTCTTAATATTCATAAATGATATCATAAGCTGTTTCAACGATGTAGAAGTTCTGCTTTTTGCCGATGACATCAAATTATACAAAGAAATATCCAATATAGGTGACTGCCTAATCCTACAGTCAAACATAGACAAATTACAAAATTGGTGTGTCACAAATAACTTATTCCTCAATATCGACAAATGTAAGACACTAACGTTTTGTCGAACAAAGACCCCACTATCTTTCAAGTACACAATAGATAACAACATATTAGAAAAAGTCAATGAAATTAGAGATCTTGGAGTTGTGTTTGACACGCAATTAAATTTTATAAATCACATACAACAAATAACTAACAAAGGCATGAAAACACTAGGATTTATAATCAGAACAATCAAAGACTTCAACTCGTTGGAAGTTATAAAAATCGTATATTTGTCACTCGTACGCAGCTTGTTGGAATACAATTCCATTGTTTGGTCCCCTTATTATCAAATTCATATAAAAAATATCGAAAGAGTGCAGCACAAATTTTTAAGATTTATCAACTTCAAATTACACATACCTACTCAACACATTAACTATACATCCTTACTAAACACACTTAAATTGCATTCCCTAGAAAACAGAAGAAAAATAAATGACTTAACTTTTTTGTTTAAAATTATTCACTCTGAATTAAATTGTTGCGAACTCCTGCATCTCATCGATTTCAGGGTACCCAATCGAGCAACAAGGCAAAACATATTATTCTGCAACAATAATTCTGGAACGAACTACCACATACATGCACCTATTTCTAGACTTCACACATTAGGAAACAAATTCACCTCCAATATCGATATATTTAACACAAGTTTACCATTATTTAAGAAATACCTGAACGATACTTTTATGTAGAATATTTCGATATTTAAGGAGCATCACCTAGGGGCTATTGCGTATATTTGTGTATTTCTATATTTAACCACAATGTAATAACTAGTTACCGTTTTATTTTTATGTATCTTGCATTTTGTCATGTATTATTTACACATCACAATTAATTACTAACATACGAGTACCTACCTACTAGTTTATTTTCTACGCTGTTTACAACTTAAAAACTTTCTCTTTTATCGTAATGTTTTATCTTCCTTAATTTATCTGTATTACTTGTTATTTATTTATTTTTATAGTGTATATTTTGTTTTTAAAAAACCTGTCTCTGTATTACAAACTTGTAATGTAAAAGCCCATCAGGGCGTTGAAAATTAATAAATAAATAAATAAAATAAAAATATTGTCCTCCACACTAGGAGTTCACCTGTGTTCTAGAGGACATTTTTCGGTTGTAAATTATAAATTATAAATTGTGAATAGTTAAACAAAAGAGTGTTCATAGTTAATATAAAAAAAGAGAAACAATAAAAATCAAAATATATAATCGACTTCAATTCGACAAAATCATAAATTAAAAGTTAAAAGGATTGTAGCCAGTTCCTTATTTGTTTTTTGTATTTAATAATATTCGTTATTTTATATAGTGTAGGAAGAGAATTGTACAGTTTTATAGCCTGGTGTCTGTAGTGTTTTTGTCCAAAGGATGTGTTTGTTTTTGGTATTTGTGGTTGGTGAGCATGCCTTGTTCTAGTATTGCGAGAATTTTGTGAAGTGTTGAATGTGTTTAAGTTCTTGTAAAGGAACGTTAGTATTTGTTTTGAATACATTGTGCGCACCACACATATGAAGTATCTAGGCCTCACTTCTGATTCATATCTCAAATGGAATCTTCACACTCAAATAATTGCAAACAAAATAAAAATAAAACCATGCACTTTTTCAGAACGATGCGAATCTTTCTAGACTTACAACATTTGAAAATGATTTATTTTGCAGTCTGTAAATCCATTATTGAGTATGGTATAATAGCATGGGGAGGTGGCACTGCATCTGCACTAGACCCAATCATAAAGGTACAGAAAACAATTATCAAAATAATCCTTAGGCTACCTCTACTTATATGTTCGGCAGATATATGCAAAAACATTCCTCACTCTTCTGTATACAAATATACATAAATACTATGACAAAAAATAAATTCATCGCTTAAATACTCGAAACAATAACAAATCCTTACTACAAATTCCCATAATGCTCACTACTTTTGGTCAACGTAACTTCAGATACTTTACAACAAGACTTTGCAAAATTCTTCAAGACTTAAAAAAATGTGAAAAATTTCAAAGAAAACGTTAAAATTTGGATTAAAAGTAATGATAGGGCCTTTACTGGTATACTCACCCAAATCCGAATTTACTAATGATACCAATGTATTGGTTGGCATTATTAGAACTTATTATTAATTTAACTATTATATTCTAACACAAGTGTAGGTATTTTCATAAGTATTTTAGATTGACTTACAAAATCAGAGCCTCAACACAGGCTAGCCTAGTGAGGCGTGTTATAGGCCAGTGCGATTAGCGCAAAAATTTACATTATTTTTGTCAAAGCAGTGAAAAAGAACAAATTCAATTTATCCAGGCTACCACCCACCAAATATGCAGACCATCAACATGCTTCAAGAACATAATTGCAAATGCAGAATTGGCTTAGTCACCATAAAGATCCAACTGAAAGGGGGTGGAAGAAAGACGCTGTTGGGTTACTAACTTCGGTACCAATGTTGAAGGAGGCTGCACCTCAGGCGTTGCTGAACTTTATAATTAATGCAAAAAAGGTTGCGCTGGAAAGTGCACACGTAGAAAGTACGGTTTGAAATGCTGAAATGTTTATGAATATATTGCGTAAACTATGTATGTGTAAAAGACCTTTAACGGGCGTAAATAAATAGATTAATTAAAAACTCGGAACAAAGCAATTTTTTATTGCAAAATGAAATTAAAAGCTGGAAATCAATTGACAACATCACCATAAAAGAAAAAACAATAATTAATATCTCCTCTTGGTAGTAAATGCCTACAGTAGCGGGCATAACAACGTTTCCAGCACCTTAAAATATCTGATTATTTGGTAGGTATCATATTTTTTAAGTAAAACTTCTTCACGTACGCTCGACTTGGGGGGTAAGCTGGTGAATGCATTACAAAAAGTGGTGATTGTTACGAAAAATGTCGTGCGAACGGTGATCGATTGCTAGGCGAACGGTCGGGCCTTGACGATGGTCACCCCAAGGTCGTAGGTCACCCCAAGGTCGTAGGTCACCCCAAGGTCGGAGGTCACCCCAAGGTCGAAGGTCATCCCAAGGTCGTAGGTCACCCCAAGGTCGTAGGTCAATCCAAGGTCGTAGGTCACCCCAAGGTCATATTTCACCCCAATGTCATATGTCACCCCTAGGTCATAGGTCACCCCTTTCGCTACGTTGGTAACTTTGCAGGGATACCTGGGTTCATTGAGCGAGGTTTGTCTGGTAGTTTTACTTCGGTCTTGAGGTCTAAAGCACACTCGTTTTTTTGTGATTTTCACTGCATATTAACTACCTACTTGTACCATAACATGGATTGACTGTGATCCATTATTAAATCAAACTTGATTTTTTTTCCAAATCAATATCTTACGTCATATACGATTTTAGATTTTCACGGCCATAAGTATTTTTGTTATTAGTTTTTTGGGATATTATGCCGAGACAGAGCGGACGATCTCCAAAAGGATATCAGAACACTTTCGTGCCTGTAAACTTGGCCACCCTGACAAATTAGCAATAGCCGAGCATTTAATCAAAACCGGCCATTACAATGGATTTGTCCCTGAGGTCCTGGGAAGACCCAAAACTCATAGAACACGCCTGATTACGGAGGCAATTGAAATTCACAAAAATCCTATAAATGTTAATAGGGACGACGAAGCTAAGCTCAATAGTTCTTGGTATCCTGTAATTGACGGTTTCATCAACGCTAAACGCAAAAAACATGTTTGAAGTATATTGTAGCGCCAGCTCATAGAGGAGTGGAGCTGGCGACACGGTATCGCTCCTAAGTAGATAAGTACAAACATCACCCCTAACTATTACACTTCTGCTCTGATGGACTATCTGAAACGTTGGCTAAAGAAGAAGGTAGCGCAACACGGCTTAATATCCCAAAAACTAATAACAAAAAAATCTTACGTCATGTTTTTCACAATGCACTGAGATGTGTATAATATACATATCTCAGTGCATTGTGTATTATGAGTTTAAGCAATCGAAAATAAATTAAAAACTCGGCAATTGAAGTCACCGTTTACAGTGGGGCGACTTGATATTATGTTATTATTTTTAAGCTTATTATAAACACACGCTAATTCCAATGATTTTGGAAAAGAATACGAGTTCAAATATATTCAAGTAATATTAGCAATGATACCCGGGGCAAGTTTGTCTCTTCTGACGTCAATGGGGTGAAGATATTTTTATGCTCGCTACTGTATATTTATGTTTCGAAACTAGGTAAGAAAAATGAAGAATTACATATGTAAAGAGAAATGGAATAAGCAATAAATTATAATATATGACACGAATTTCTAACTCGATTTACAAATGCATCCAACCGTGAATCGTCTTTCACAGTTATTTAAAAAATACGAAATTAAATTAAAAATTGATTAGAACATAAAATGATAATACCTACAGTTTTTAATTAAAATTTGCATTATTGTGATCAGAAAACAATAAATTAAGTAGGTATTAGTTAGGAGTATATAAGAAAGCATTTTATCTACAGATTCATCAGTAAAGAAAATTCTTTTATAACCCAACAAACATGAAGATCATCGTGGACTTTGCAGCAATCGGTAAGAAAGTCTTAGATTGTTTTATTCTTGGAAATCTGCTTCAGGGTTAAAACTCTTTCAAAGTTTGTGGGAGAAGAGCTACCACGTTATATTTTCATATTTTTAAATCGTGCAGTAGCAGTATTATCACCAATAAATGTCTTAAAGTTCTATTTTTTATTTTAAATTTATGAGTAAAACCTCAAATTGTAATATTTAAATAAATGAAGACAATATAAGCGAAACTCAATCGAAAATCTGGAAACAGAAAAATCAGAATAACATATTGACACCTCTGGGACTCGAACCCAGGACCTCTTGCTTTCCGGGCAAACGCGCCCGTGGAGCAGTGGTTAGCGTAAAGTCTTAAAGTTCAGCTACAAACTATACATGTTATCAACTGTCAACAAGTGTAGTTTATTAAGAACATGTGAGATTTTTTGTTAGTTTGGCGTGTCTTGGAGGAATAATTTTGAATTTTTGTTCAGCGAAACTTAACTTACGAGTAGGTATATCTACTTTCTTATATTTTACAATAAAACCTTCAAAATTGAATTTTGGTTTGCTTCAATATAATTTTAGTATAATAATAAAAATGTTCTAACGAGATTACTTACCACATATTTTTTCCGAAAAAGTAGTGAAAATAGAAAAGAAAACTGATATAAGCATTTCTTTAGAACTGTGTTCAACATAAAGCTTATTGCAGCGTCTATCATGCCATCGAAACAGTGGAGGTTATCCACCACTTACCCGCCCTAGTATAAGTAACAGATGGTTACTCCTTCAAGGCTCTCGCAAGATTCTATTTTTTTTTGTTAAACGAAGCATTTATTTATTTTGAACGAATGTAGACCTCCAGTGTCCCTGCATACGTTGTTAAAAAGCAGTGTTCAAGTGCTTACCAGGAAAATAAAACATAATACAATAAATCAGGTTAGTAATACAAGCAAAATAATATTTAAAGCAAAACAAAACTCATTCAAGAAGCTCATGAGGCAGCATTGCATCATGTGAAAAACCCTGGAAGCACCTGAACAAATTGATAGAGAACACACGATAAACAATTAAGTCTTAAATCATTAAGCAAGTATTGATAAAAAATTAAAATTGCACTCAGCTTGATATAAACCACACCCAGCATCCATATCCCTTAGCCAACCGCCCAGTGAAGCCTCAAAGAAAGTTAGTTTTATAATAATAGAGGTAAAATACCTGAAGACTTAAAGAAAAATTTAGCGTTGAGTGATCGGAGGCGGGACAAAGGAAAGTTAAGGCCGTTTAAGCAAGCTTCAAGCCTTCACATATTATTGGAGGTGGCGCAAATAAATTTGAGATGGATCTGCAAGAAAAACATATGTAACTAAACATAATATGTCCCTTCAAAACAGTTAAAATCCCGCATTCGAACTACTACCGACTTTTAACAAATGTAAAATTGGAAAAAAATTCTTTCTGTTATTTAAACCGACACAGCCAAGAAAAAAATACAGTTTTTTTTAAATGCTACTTTAGACATTCGTTGGGAGATTTTTGCTGTATTTTATAAAAATCGTGCTATATTAAATATTTTCGCTTGTGCCTCTTATTATAATTTTTCTTATATTACCGCGCTCCTTCTGTGTATGTGTATCCTTTAAAAACCAACTTCTTTTTGCAAGCTTACTTCGGACCCTTAAGTATTTTATTTAAATGCTAAAATCTAACTCAAAATTGTAAAAACTCTGTTTCTTACATCTCATTTCTTACAGCAAAGCCAACTAATATGAAGTATGGGACATGTTGTGTTTGGAGTACTTAAATATTTAAATAGAAGGATATTTAATTCACGGTAAGTATTCGTTCAAGGCGTAGGACATTTGTTTAAAGGGAATGTTTAAGTGATGATTTATGTTGAAATATAATCGTGTATTTGTGTAATGTTAGGTTAAAGATCGTAATGTACTTGGTGTTGCGAAATAGGCCACTTGCATGGATTTCATAACGACTTGGAAAAAATCATGTGGATAGATCTTTTTACTAAGATTAAGAAAATGTTAGTAAAATTGTTTAGAAATGTATAGTTTTTGTTATTTTTAAATAAATAAATCCATTATTTAGGCTCGTGACGTCACTACATGAAAATGTCCCGTCTCCGAAAATGTTCCTATTATTTTTTTAAAATTCCACACTGATTTATTTTTTTTATATGGCATCACTTTGATTTCAGGCGAATTTTTGAATTCGTTCACTAGATTTATTGTTTGTTCTCTGCGAACTTATCATTTGGTTTCACTTTTTGACAGATGCTCTGAAGAGAACCCCGTACTTTTAATGATCTACGGGGTTCTCTTCAGAACGTGCAGATGATGTCGGTACGTGTTTTAGAGGTATAATGATTATGGTGCTGATTTTAACAAAATTAAATTTTATAATATTCTTATTATTATTATAATTTACAAGTACAAGTATATTACATTGAATTTAGTAATACAGACGCTGTTCATTATAATGATTTATGGTCAATAAGATGGATCAAGGAAAAAAAATATTTATGAGATGTAATATTTTTGGTATGCCTCGTTATTCTCCTGTGCCATTCGTGTGGAAAACGTTATTTTTTTTTAAAATGATTTTCGGCTATGTAATTATCGTTTTTTCACACCTGTAAAATTATATCCCGTCTTTCCGGTTTATAAAAAATGGTCTGATTTATCGGATTGAAATTTTCAAAAAATCCCCAGGGTTTCAAAAATACGATTAAAAAAAAAAAAAATACAGAATGTCTTAGAATATTTGCCTAAACCGGAAAAAAATTTAAAAAAATTTGATGCAAGTGGCCTATTGCGACTCCACTGTAAATTGGCGTTAAGTGCTGCAGAGCAAAGCTTATGCAACCCTCAAAGGACCAGTCCCGAAACTACGTGATCGCTAAGTTATACGGGACGATTAAATAGCAAACACTCGCCAAACCTGATGGAGAGTCAGTCGATAGTTCAGATCTGTGCTTTTGGAAAATTTGATAAGCCCAGATTGGTGAATGGAAAATAGGTCTCACCGTTGCAGATGGGGCTTAGCTGATCTCCAGTTTGTGGTGTATACTTCATAATGTTTAATTAATTTAAAAATCGCAATATTCTTATAGCAAGAGGTTATGCGCCCTGTCTGAGATGTTATTTTGCACTGAGCAGCAAAGCACACTGTCACCTCTCCAAAGTTGAGTATTTTCTTGCAACAATTTTTATGGTGACATTTAGGATGGAAAGATAGGTAGGTGGGATAAATTCAGGATTTTGACATATCTACCCACCAAGTCTGCGAATGCAATACCCAATCAAAAATGCGCGAACAGTACTAATAGCCTGAATTAAGGTCCTTTTTCAAATAATATTGTTTTCTTTACTTGTGCTTGAAAGTTTTCTGTAAATCTTGTCACTTGTTTATCTGTTGAGTGTTTTAGTGGAAACTTCTCTGGACTTGATCACTAAAAACCAATATTTTTATGTGTCTTTCGTTTTATGTAATGAATGTGAAACCTTTGTACAGTTGGTGTTCTGGTGACTCTGATGAACCTGGTGACCTCGGGTGTGGCTGTACCAACATTTGATCCATGTTCAAAAGACTGTCCCCCGAATCTCGATCCAGTTTGCGCCTACATAGGAAACGGGGTCTGGCAGACCTTCCCTAATAAGTGTGTAGCCGATGTTCAGGCGTGCTATGAAGGTAAACAAGGTAAGCCAGGGAAGAGGTGTTTTTCTTACGAAGATCTTTCGTTTAACCCTTAATTTACCAGGTTTAACCATTATTTTTTGGAATTACAAATTGTGCGTTGAGAGCGGACGTCGATGCGGGCGTCTCCGATTGGTAAGTAATCATGCTGGTGGAGTCCGTGAGACTCCACCGGGGTATTAAGGTGAGACTACACCGGGGTTATAATTTTAACAAGTTAACAAAAAAAGCAAAAACAGAACCATGTTGTTTTTTTGCATTTTATAAGAATTGATTATGTTTTTGTTTTATTTCCTTAAAAATTACTTTGAAAAATTGTTGTTTTTGAAATTGTTTTTGAGACTTGAATTGAGAATAGAATCGTAATTGTGTTACAAGAAGTGATTGAGAATAGAATCGTAATTGTGTTACAAGAAGTGATTGAGAATAGAATCGTAATTGAGAATAGAATCGTAATCGTGTTACAAAAAGTGCCATATTCTAGAAGTTCCTTAATAAAAGGCTGTGATTATATATTTTTAAGTAAAAACCTATGCCATTGTAAAATTAAAAATATAATTAGCATTTCATTTAAAAGGGTGTTTATTTCGTGTTAAATTTACGATTTTATTTCCGGGAGTCCTGAGGACTTCACCAGGTAAATTGTGAATGTGTGAAGTCACCGGGTAAATCAAGGTTCAAAGGTGATTCACTGTAATATCTAAACAGGGTGTGGCAGGTAGACTCCAGTTAGACTCTTTGTCTATTTGAGTTGCTCTTTGAGGGAAATAGGGTTAAAATATATTTTATTTTCTTAATTATCAATAACTAGCTGACCCGGCCACGCGTTGCTGTGACTAATAAAACATAACGTCATCTACTGGATGGTTTTCCAACCTTTATAACCACCGCCGTCGCTGAGTTTATCGCGAAGAGACAGACAGATGCCGCGGAGGACTTTAATCTATAATACGTAGAGATGATGTCAAAGATTATAATAATGTGCATGAAATGCTTGGGGTAACTAACGTATTTAAGTTAATAAGGATTAATACTGTATCCGTCTAAATAACTTTTCAATTACCGCAATGTACGTGACCATTTTTTTAAAGATATATTGGGTATAGTAAGCTATCCATAAAAGATAGATGTATGCCTTCGCGGACTTTTTTGTACATCTACAAAAGAGGAATATCCCACCATGCATTGTTTTGTTATATCCCAAAAGGATTTGGCAGCGTTTTCGATAAAAGCTACCAGGCGGCTTGACTTTTTCCGACACTTCTAACAATTATCGTTATGTTTCAACCAATTTACACAAATCCTTGACAAATTATATACTTAAACCTTCCTCACAAAGCACTCTATCTATTGGTGAAAACCGCATTTAAATCCGTTCAGTAGTTTTCGAGTTTATCGCGAACAGACAGACAGACAGACGGACGACGCGGGGGAATTTAATTATAATATGTAGAGATATTTTAACGTTTCATAAATCAGAAAAAAAAATTCTATCTGAGTAACAGATCTATCAAAGTCATTTTACACTAATTTTTATTTGACAACAGTGAACACGTCCTTGTAACTCGGAAACTAGTTTTTATTGTTTGAAGGGTTCTCGCAAAATAATAACTTGTCATTCTGTGTTCGTCTATCTTCGACGCACAGTGTAACCGACACCATGTGACCGGAATAGCGTAGACAACGGGAAACAATGTTAGAATTAATCGTAGAATGATATTATGATGCATTACAGTTACAGTGTCCATTATCAGGGGAGATATGTATTCATTGTAACTTTTATTTGATATTTAATAATTGTAACCACGTGAAAATATTACACATTAGCACCATTGACCACATATTTAGATTTTATTACAAACCCACATGTTTAGATTTTCTTTGAATTTTTGAACTTTTAGTGATTAATTTAATATTTATTTTTATTCCAGAATACAAACCATATTACTACGGAGTGTGCCATTATACAAATTGAAGAAGGTTGCAGGAAGCGTTCGATATGTATCAACTCTGAAGAAATTGGATGTAAGCCTCGATTTAAAACTGCAGTAAAGCCTAAAATAAAAATTTAAAAAATAATTTTGGTAACATATTTTGAAAGTATGTTCAATAAATTAACATTTCGAAATAAACCATTTATTTGAGTACGGATTTCTTTTTTTCTCCCGTTCATACAAAATTTATTTATTTATTTTATTTATTTGCAAAAACAGTGTAAAAACCAATACATTGCAACAACTGTATAAACATTATACATATATTTACATTTAAAATACAAATAAAAACATGAGTGATATTTCTAGTTTAAATTCATTGTAGGATTTGTGGAAAATATCCATATTTCCTGTGAGGCAATTAATTAACCTAGTGATTCTTCCAAGGATCGTCACCATTGGTAAGTTAGTTCTGCACCTGGGAAGAATCGGCCTCGCGTGAAATTATCCGGGACATAGAATTCTATTTTTGCCAGCATATCTGGTCCGATATAAAACCATTCAGAAGCTTATAAGCCATCAGTAGTAATGCGACTTCTCTTCTGGAACTAAGGTTGCAAATACCCAGCATTCCCGAGATAAATGCTGTTGGAAAGAGCCATGGGTAAAAACTTTACTTTCTTATAAAGAGGTATCTTAAAAATTCTTTCGTGTTTTCTCGATCATTTGTATATATATACGATGTCCTCTGGCCCCCATATCTGAGATCCACTCTCGAGAATGCTACGCACCAAGCTAAAGTAAAGCAGCCTTATAACTGTAAGATTGGGTAGTTCCTTCGAATTATGATAAAAGCCAATATCTTTGTGGCTGATTTACAGATCTTTTCAATATGAGCATGAAATGTTAAACGAGCGTCATACACAATTCCTAGGTCCTTGAAAGTCGCCATGAGTTTCAATGACGTATCTTTCATTTTATAATAAATATATATGGTCTTTTACGACATCGTACAGCACATAACTGAAAATTTTTTGGATTTTGAAACCAAGTTTATTATCGATACTCCAGTCAATGTTTGCGTTTACATCTTCGTAGAGTTTTCTACAATCTTCTAATGATCGAATTCTCAAGAAGAGTTAAATGTCATCTGCAAATAGTAAAAAACGGACGAATTTGATGTTTTTCCGAATATTGTTTATAAAAATTAAGAACAATAAGGGTCCTAGATTGATCCCTGCGGCACACCAGAGTTTGTAGGAAAATAAACTGTTCAAGATACAATAAGGCCTCTTTAGTATTTACTTTATCTTTATAAATTTTAAAAGTACACACTTTTTTATTTATTCATATACCACACGATTTATATACCTATATGTACTTTTTCCATTATTTGTTTTTGGGGTGTTATGCCGTGTTGCGCTACCTCCTTCTTTAGCCAACGTTTCGGACATCGTTGCAGTGTCCATCATCAGGGCAGATCCGGCAGATCCGGTAGATGTGTAATTTTTAGTCGTGAAGTGTGTGCTTATTTACTTCGAATATACTTGTTTATTCTACCATATTCTTTCATACTCTTTTACATTATTTCATTGTTTTTAATATAATGTTATTTTATATTCATTCACTTTCTTTTAAATACCATATTTTATTGTGCTGTATATGAAATCAACTACCGCAACACGAGCATGTGCCTAGCATGGTGATCGAAAAATTCCCCATTGATGTCATGAAAAATGAAATGAATAAAGTAAAAAAAACTATTTCAATTATTTATTCTTTATTTTATGGAAATCAACATACATAAAGAACAGGAAATCATGATTTTACACCCAACAACAATTTACAGTCAGTCTCGGTACAGAATAACTAGTGTGGAGGACTGTGAATTAACTGCTTTAATTTGTGTTTTTTTTAATTCATCAATACAAAAATAATTGTATGAGACCACTTATTTGTTCCATACAAATACTATAAACAATAGGGCGCTGGACTCCGATCGTCACTTCGGTTTCGGGAGATAATAATAACTCAAAGACTTCTTGGGTAATGACATAAAATATTTATTTTCAGATGGTTTTATACTAAATTTTGCGTACACCTGTTTTGAAGAAAAACGTAAACATGTTTTCATTTCTGCATCTGTTGTTTATCTTAATTACCCCAGGTGTTTAAGGCAGGTGTCCTGTGTGTTAAGTTTCGTTTGAATAACAAACTGATTTGGACATGCGTATTGTTTTCTTGCCTGAGTTGACCTGATTTCCCGAGGTGGACGAACGCACCTGCTTAAAATGCAGGATTTATCATCAATATAATGCAAGGCGTTTTGGTTGCTAAGTGATTTAGTTCTTGAATAACACGTGCAGCCTTTTATGTAACATTTCGCAAGAATCGACTTGATCAATATTTTGTTTACTCTTCTCTGAACAGGTGGTAGGCAATAATATTTTAAAGGAACACGTGCGGCGACCAGCTGTGATTTTTCACGTAAACAAGATCTGGCAAATGCTTCAAGAGACGTCTGTTACAATAATAATTAGTAGGTCTTAATAATAAATAATAAAAACAACTACAAACATATTATATTCCCATACACCATAGTTTTCCAAGTTTTTTAATCAAGCTCTCTCCATTCAATAGTTTTCTTGACTTGAACACTTTGTTCAATTGCCAGATAATATAAAAATTTGAGTCGAGTCCAAGTGAAGACTTATATTAGATTATAAAATAAAAAATAACACAGGAAATAAGGAACTCCAGTGAAAAATATTATGGCTTAAAAAAATATGTTCATGTTGACCAATAAACGCTGATTCTGAATATATAAGTTTTATTTAATAATATAAAACGCAGAGTTTTTGAAAAATTATTAAAAAGTTCATTTTTAATCGGGTTGTAGAAACACGCCGTTAAGTTGGCAATGTTTAGTGGTGACGTCACTGTTTGTCGTGTCAAGACGTCACCGTAAAATCATTGTATGTGAATGTAGGTATGACATAAGCCATCGTATTAATTTATTCGTTTGTTTACATACTGTTTATAGAGATTTAGTTGCTGTGTTTATTGAAACATTATTTAGGCCTAAATAATGTTTCAAAACTAAAAGTATCTCTTATTAGTTTATCTCTATTATTGAAAATATTCAAAAACTACTGCACAAAAAAAAATAGTAATGCTACTTCTAGGGAGAATACTACGAACAACGAAATTCAAAATGGCGGCAGTTGATCAGCTGATTGCCCGATCCCGTAGTTACTTTTCAAGAGTGATGACGTCACACAATTCACCATGCATACGGTGGTTTTCGGGGGGTCTTAAAAAATTTAAACTTTGACAATTATTTTAACCATTAAAACAAACTCTAAAAATAACTTTAAAAAATGCAATTATTTAAGTTAGAGGGTAGTAAAAAAAATTAAAAATGGACTGTCCAAAAGTCATCTTTGCTTAAAACGAAGTTTTTAGCAAAGATTGGTCGTTTCTAGAATCAGTTTGCCTAGCGATTTTTATGTAGGGTTTTAATAAATAATTTTCATTTTTACCGAAGTATTGTGTGTATTTTATCCTTAAAATTTCTCAGTACGTAGAAGATTCTAATGTTTCTTCAAGTTGTACTGTCTCGGCCACTGCTACACGCCGCATACAGCCAAGTCACTCTAATCGAAGATTATTGTAAAAATCCCACTAAAAGTGCTGCCACAGTGTTTTCCCGGAGACTATCTAAACAGTCCCGAAACATAATATTGTTTGAGGAGGGGTTCCTTGGGGAAAATCTATTAAATACCTCTGAGTAACCCTAGACTACAAATTAACATGGGCTAAAAACGTCAAAGAAAAATGAAAATCAGCAAATAAGTCAGTTGCAACACTCTACCCCATGCTAGGTGGAATTAGTCAATTATCATCAGACAATAAACTTCTCATCTACAAGACGACCATAAGGTCGGACTTTACATACGCTGCACCCATTTGGGATCATGAAACTAACGCTCACCTACATAGATAAATTATAGTTTCTTTCTAAATTTCTCCAATCCATGCAAAACAGAGCCATTCGACTAGCAATGAAGTGGACCAGGGTTACAACTTTCCACAAAGTCACACACAGGAGATAAAGGAGATTATTATTTCACAATTGGAAAAATTCTACGCCGGCCTAGCCGGACATGAAAATCCAACCATTAACTTTCTCACTCAATACAGCGAGAATTAAATTATGAAATACAAATGACCTAAGATATTCTTCCGCAAGGAGTAGACAATATAACACATCAAAAAAATTAAATAATAATAATTCCTGCCTCAAGTTGCAGTGTAATTTTTCACACCAACATAAAAAATCCCTCCACGCGCAGTTTCTATAGAAAACCGATTAGTAATTACGCCAAAGTCAGTAAACTCATTGTTTAGGAGCTCTGTCAGTAAATAATATCCAAGTCCAAGTTCACATTCTCTTGCTCAGCGGATCTCCTAGGCTACGAACTTGACTGAATATGCCTCCTGCCGCCTGTTAACTACCTTTTCTTGCTGACTTATATGACTTTAATTTCTGGACCAAGCTTCTCCGACAGGAAATTTCACCGTGCAGCGGGCCTCAACAGTAGTAACCCTTTTTACATATTCATGTAAAACCGTCATATTTAGGGCGAAATTTCAATATTTTTGCATACCGTTGCAACTATCTTTATCAGGGCGAGATCTCAAAATTTGGCATTTGAAAACTTATGTTTTTACCAATTCCTTTACAGTCTGTCTGACGACCCGTCTGTGTGCGTGTGAAGACCCGTCACGTACACTGACTTCAATACGGCGAACGGTAATCGATGCGAACGGTGATCGATTGCTAAGCGGGTCGTGCCTTTACGCACGCTAGTTATTCGTGTTATTGTTATATTGTTAATGGACTATTTGTCCGTAAATAAATAAATAAATTATATACATCAGGTACCCGGCGTGCGTTGCAAGGCCACTGTAACCTCGGGGTCAACTAAACTGTTATAGTTCCATCCCAAGTCCCGGGAAACTACATTATAATGCAAGCGCCTGCACTATATAACATTATATACAGCGGGTACCCGGCATAAGTTAGTGAAGTTTTACTTCAGTCATGTGGTCTAAAGCACACTCGTTTTTTTCATCTTATAGAGATGATTTATTTACTGAAACTGTTTAACTTTAGATGCGCAGAAGAGCGTTGGTTTGTTGGCTGAAGGTGCAAAATTGTGCGACACTCTTGCTATTACTTAATATAAATGTTCTTATATAATTTAATTTTACGATATTATAAATGCGTTTATTTCAGGCATATGAGTGTATTACGTAAACTACGTAATTGTATGTGTAAAAGACTTTTAACGAGCGTAAATAAATAGATTAATTAAAAAAATCAGAAAAACAAAGCAAATTTTAAATTGCAAATAGAAATTAAAAACTGGATATCAATTGATAATTTCTCCATAATTGATAAGAGCAATAATTTATATCTCTCCGTGGCAGTAAATACCTACAGTAGCGGGCATAACAACTTTTCCAGCGCCTTAAAATATCTGTTTATTTAGTAGGTATCATTTTTTGTAGTGATTTTCACTCCATATTAAGTACCATGAAATGGATTGACTTTGAACCATTTTTAAATTAAACTTGATATTTTTTCCAAAATCATTATCATACGTCATGTTTATTGCACATGCCTAAACTATTGAAAAATATGTGTAATGTGTTTGAGCAATCTAAAATAAATTAAAAACACCGTAATCAAGGTCACCGTTTGGAGTGGGGCAACTTGATTTAAGGCTCTGCAACCGGGCTCGAATAGAAGAAGATGGAGAGATACGAAATTACGAATGTTAGAGGAGAGCGCTAACATTTACAGCGACAAAATCGATGCGAAAATTGCGAAAATGTTTAATAAAAAATGACTCGTTTAAAATAGAGCAAAAATCTCGCAGGCACTATCTTAAACAGCATTTTCAGAAACACTGAATTTTTTCACACATATAAAACATGTAAAAAAGCTGAAACAAACGTCTTTATAATAATTTTTGGAGCATACTTTGCGATTTTTTTCTATCGAGGGATTTTTATATAATTTGCTTTTCGGCGCGGGCAATGTCTAGATATTATCTTCAAGAATAACATATATTTTTAAGAGCTTTAAAATTCATCGTGTTTACGGGAGATATGTAAGAAATCGGTAGAAATTCGGGTTGCGAACCCTTAATGCAAATATTCAAGTAATTCGCAATGATACCCGGATTTCCTATCAGAGCAAGTCTGTCTCTTCTGACGTCAATGGGGTGAACATAATTCTATGCTCGCTACTGTATATTTATGTTTACAAACAGATTAGAATTACGTAAAGGGAAAATTAAATAATCAATAAATTCTATATTACACGTACTTATAACTCGATTTGCAAATCCTTCCAACCATGAATCGTCTTTCACAGTTATTTTAAAAATACCAGATTAAATTAAAAAGTTTATTGGAACATAAAATGATAATAAAGTTTATAATTAAATCTGCATTGTTGTGATCAGAAAGCAATAAAATTAGTGTGAGTTAGGAGTATATAAGTCCGCCTTTTATCTACAGATTCATCAGTAAAGAGAATTCTTTCTTAACCCAAGAAAAATGAAGATCATCGTGGACTTTGCAGCAATCGGTAAGAAATCGGTTTGTTTTATTTACGGAAATCTGCTTCCGAATTAAATTTTTTGGAATGGATTCCAAAATTCTAAAAATATTAGCTATTCAAAATAAACAGAAAGTACAAAGGATATAGCTTAGAGGTACATCCTAGTTCATCCAGCTATGATAATGGATAGGAATTAGAAGACATGTAATAGTAAAGCATTTGAATATTTAAATAGAGGAAGAGATATCTATTCACTTTGGACCAGTGATACAATTAAATGGTTGCAATGTGGAAAAGGAAGGTGGAAAGATGTAGATACCTCGGCAGTATTCTCACGGAGACTCTTGACCCAGATATAGAGGTTAGGTGCAGAATTGAAGCAGCAAGAACTGCATTCAGTAAAATGAAATCCCTCTTCTGCAAAGACAATGTCAATTTAAAACTAAGGCAGAGAATGCTAAAATGTTATGTGTGGTCAGTCTTGCTGTATGGATGTGAGACATGGACCTTGAAGGTAAATACCATTAACTTTTAACCATAGGCTTTTTTAACCGGAGAATACTCAAGGTCCCATGGACCCACATGATCATCAACACAGAAATTCTCAGGCGGGATAGAGCAGATAGAGAACTGCTTACATTGATAAAAGTCAGGAAGATTTCATATCTGGGTCACATACTTCGAGGGGAGAAGTATCACTTGCTCCAATTAAAATTGAAAGGCAAGATGGATGGTCGCCGAGGGCAAGGTAGGAGACAAATGTCTTGGCTGCGAAATGTACGAGAGTGGACCGGAATTAGAAGGGTGGAGGAGCTATTCCGGGCAGCGCAAGACAGGGAGACATTTTCCAGAGTGATCGCCAACGTCGGGGGGACCTGATAGGGCACAGCAATAAGAAGAAGAGATATTTAATTCACGTAAAATGTTCATTCAAGGTGTAAGAAATTCCATTTGTAGGGAAGGTTTGTGATAATTTATGTTGGAGTATAATTGTGTGTTTGTATAATGTTACGTGGAAGGTTGTTAGTAGTAGTTTGTTTGTGGTTTCTATAAGTTTTCTGTAAATCTTGTCACATGATAATGTGTTGAGTGTTTTAGTTGAATCTTGTCTGGAGATGACCGTATTGACCGAACCAATCCAATGCAAAACTCTTTTTGTATGTCTTTAGTTTTAAGTAATGAATATGAAACCTTTGTACAGTTGGCGTGCTGGTGACTTTGATGCACCTGGTGACCTCGGGTGCGGCATTCGATCCATGTTACAAACCCTGTCACGTCGTCATGTACGAATCAATTTGCGCTTTCACAGGATACGTCTGGCAGACCTTCCCTAATAAGTGTGTAGCCGATATTGACGCGTGTCATCACGGTAAAAAAGGTAAGTCAGGAAAGGGGTCATTTTCTTACAAAATTCTTTCGTTTAAACCGTGATTCACTGTTATTTCTAAACAGGGTGTAGTGGGCAGACTAACCCAGTAGTCGCAAACTTCAACGACATATTTCAAATAATTACCTACGCATATACACAGCTTACCGAAATGTATCTGATAGTAGAGCTAGAATTTATCAATCGTTGGTCGGAATTTTTCTTACCAATTGTTGACCGTGATGGCTAACTAACTAACTAACTAACCATTCCCCGCAGGGGTAGGCAGAGACGTCGGACCGCCAAACAACTCAGTCTTGGCACATACTCTTTGCCTCACTCACATTCATACATCGTCTCAAACATTCTCTTCTATTATTCTGATTTTGACATTGCCCGACTCAAGTATCTGATTCACTTGATCATGCCATGTCTTCCTCGGGCGTCCCCGACTTCTTCTATCATTCACATTCGCGTCGTATATTTTTCTTACACTTCTTTCTTCGTTCATTCGCTCTACATACCCAAACCATCTTAGCGTCCCTTTTTTAATCTTACTCATAATGCTATCATCAATCAGCCTTATATTCTTTGCGGATATCCAAATTTCTCACACGATCATACATTGTTTTACCACACATACGTCTCAAGGATTTCATTTCAACAGCATTCAGTTTACTTTCATCCTTCCTCTGCCAGTTTCATGCCTCACAGCCATACATCAGGGTAGGTACAAGGACTCCACTGTGGACTGCTAGCTTCGCTTTTTTTTGACAGTTTTTTATTAGCGCCAACGGCATTCAGTCCACCATTAATGGAGTTACCGGCGTTCACCCTTCTTTCAATATCTCTATCAGCCTTCCCATCTCTCGTAAACATACTACGCAGATACACAAACTCATCCACCTGCTCCAAGTATTCATCATTCACAACTATGTTGTACACTATTTTCGTACTCTCTCTTTCAAACACCATGACTTTAGACTTTATAGCAAATATTGATAACTGACCAAAGACAACGGATTATAGCAATCGACAATGAAAGGTACCCTGATGTGTAACCATTGTATGATCGTGCATTACACATCAGCCCTGATTATCACAAACCTACATGTTTACATTTTTTTTATATTTTTGAATTTTTATTAATTTAATATTTATTTTTATTCCAGAACACATACCATATTACCACGGTGTGTGTAATTATTAAATTGAAGCAGGCTTCAGGAAGAGTTCGGTATGAATAAACTCTGAAGAATTCGGATTTAACACTAAATTTAAAAATGCAGTGAAGCTATATCCAAAATTGTTAAAAGAAAATTTTTAAAAATATTTTGTTAACATGTTTTGAAAGCATGTTCAATAAATTAACCTTTCGAAATAAACCATTCATGATTACGGATTTCTTTTATTTTTCGTTCGTTTAAAATAAACTTTTCAAAAAATAAAAAAAATAAAAATAAATTTACAACAACACAAACTACAGTCAACGGTACTGAGCGTTTTCCTTGAAAATATCCCTGAAAAATATCCTACGGACAAAACATCCTCCAACAAAATATCTACTAAAACCTATCCTAACCTAACCTAACCTTATTTTGCAAAAAATAGAATCGGAATTAAGAATTTAAAAGTCGTACTAGATAACTGCCAGTGTGTATCAATATAGTCCAAGAGCCCGTGACGATCAGACCTGAAGGTAATAAATATCTAGTTAAACCTAACCTAACCTAACTTAACCTTATTTTGCAAAAACAGAATCGGAATTAACAAGTTAAAAGTCCTACTAGATAACTGCCAGGGTGTGAATCAATATAGTCCAAGAGGCCGTGACGATCAGACCTGAAGGTAATAAATATCTAATTAAACCTAACCTAACCTAACTTAACCTTATTTTGCAAAAATAGAATCGGAATTAAGAAGTTAAAAGTCCTTCAAGATAACTGCCAGAGTGTGTATCAATATAGTCCAAGAGCCCATGACGATCAGACCTAAAGGTAATAAATATCTACTTAAACCTAACCTAACCTAACTTAACCTTATTTTGCAACAATATTAGGTCCTTACATATGAAATTGGCGTTTTGCGGTACTGGCAACTTTGATCTCAAATATCTTCTCTTTGGTTAGGAATTCTAAATTCAAATTTATACAGCTATTTACTCATGTATTTGTGTTTCGAAAATTATAATTCATTTGTTTTTTCCTTAATTGTTTTTTTTCTTTGCGTCACTTAGTTTACAAAATGGAAAACTTGAAATATCGCGTTATTTACGAGTACGACTTCCACCGTGGCACCGGTGCTGCAGAAACAGCTCGAAGGATTAACGATGTGTATGGCGACGGTGCCACAAAAGAAAACAAAGGGCGTTTTTGGTTCCAACGTTTTCGTTCTGGAAATTTCGACCTGCAGAACAACCCCCGTGGACGGCCGGAGACCAAAGTTGATAATGAAGAATTGATGGCTATTGTAGAAGCAGATCCATCGCAAACCACGTCCGAGTTAGCAGCAGGCTGCGGTGTTAGTGATAAAATTGTTTTAATCCACTTGAAGGAAATTGGGAAGGTGAAAAAGCTTGATAGGTGTGTACCTCACGAATTGAGTGAAGCAATATCAACAAACGCGCGTTAGAACGCTAGACCACACACTGCACAACAGACGGCTACCAAATTAGAGGAGCTTAAATTGGTCTAAGACATCCACCGTACTCTCCGGACCTTGCCCCAACAGATTACCATTTTTTTCGAAATTTGGATAACTTCTTGCAAGGGAAAAAATTCAACTCCGATGGGGCAGTCCAAACCGCCTTCAAAGATTTTATTGATTCCCGTCCGAATGGTTTTTTTAGTAAAGGGATCGATGAACTACCTATGAGATGACAAAAGTGCATAGATAGCAATGGTACATACTCTGATTAAATAAACATACTATATTTTTTTTAAAATCGACTTTATGTTCCTCCCATACAAAACGCCCATTTCATATGTAAGGAAGAATAGAATCGGAATTAAGAAGTTAAAAGTTCTACTAGATAACTGCCAGAGTGTGTGTCAATATAGTCCAAGGGCTAAGAGAGTTCACGGGCTATTGGACTATATTGATAAAAAAGCCTGGATAGTTTTGAGTTGTGATCGAAAAACAAATAGCCAGAAAGAGAAAGAATTTTTAAATTTCTCTTTAAACTACATACGTCGGCGTGTACGTAGATGATTTTTGTACGATTTTCACACAACAAGCAGAAGTTAGAGGGACGACGGCAACCACAATATTTTATAATACATATTGTACGACTGAATGGTACCGACATACATACACGTAATTATTTATATATATTCCCCTACAAGTGCATTTAATAGATGTTCAACTCAAGTAAACATTACAAAAATTATAATGTTTGTTACGATACACATGTCAAGTATTATGACGTCACAGTCCCGCGGCGCGGCAAGTGTGTTCCGTCCCCCCCCCTTGCAAGAAACGACAGTTTCCAGTTTCCGCCAGTCCCGCGAGAAGCCGCCGCCCGGCGTCCGTCCTTGCAAGAAACGACATACCGCACCCCTCCCCGTCACAGTCCCGCGAGAAGACGGCCCGCGGCTCAGAGACCTACCGGCTGTCGCCCGAGAAGCAGCGCTGTACGCTCAGTAAATTCCCGCGAGATCGCCGATTTCGATGGCGTTCCGATTAGAACCCGATCTCAATAGTAAAATACGAGGTCGCGGAAATGGCCCGCTCCACCTGGAGACTACCGCTACCTGCACTGACCCCGGACTGCTGCCCCGGCTTCCTGCACCAGTCCACCAGCTGTGAGTTGAACCTCGATTTCCCTCTTAATTAATGTGTCCAATAGCAATACTCGGTTGAAACGACCACATACCCGGAGAGATTTGAGAGACCCCTTCATAGGAAATACCTAGCTAGGCATTGTTGTTGATTTGTGACTAATAATTATGTTTTGCTAGATGTTGTAATTGTGTATACCAGACAATACAGATATGTTTCACCCAGCTACCTCTTTCATTTGATGGGATCACGTGGGCGGGCTTTGGCAAATTACCTATGTACCATTTACCCCCCCTAGCTACCTACGACCCTGACGAGGAGAAGTTTCCTGCCTGCCGACGCCATTGAGGTAGCCGAGAGCAAAAGGTAGGTGGCCTCCCCCCTTGGGACCGCTACATGTTCCATAGTTTAAATATTAGGTCCTTACATATGAAATTGGCGTTTTGCCGTACTGGCAACTTTGATCTCAAATATCTTCTCTTTTATATTAATTTATCTATTTTCTAATATAATTACTTGTAATAACATACTTTCTGTACCTAGTCGTATTTTACAATGGCACTACTCTAAAATTCAAACACGAGAAATGTTTTCTCAATTGAGTTGAGTAGTTCCGTTAAAAAGAAATTAACGTATTTTTTTTATTTAAGTTTTTATTCCAGCAGGACTGGGAGGGTAGTGCAATCCCAGTCTGTCATATTACATAAACAACACTTTAAACTATAAAAGAAAAAACTGTTTACATATTAGGTAGTACCTAATTAAAACATAAAATGAAAACAAAATTCATCACATAAATTTAAAAAAAATGAGCATAAAATGAAATAAATAATAATTAAACAGAATTAAAAATACAAAGATATTTTTGGATTGTCCATCAGGGTGGTCGCCTCATCATTTGCTTCCATCGCTCATTTTTTTTTCAGATTTTGTTCTATTCTATTCAATTTTATTCTAAACTAGCTGGTTCCCGGCATGCGTTGAAATGCCTTATTCAAAGAAATAAATTGTTTCTCCCTGAATGTCCTTTCCCGTGCATCCCTGTTCCCCTCCCGCATCCCCTTCCCCTACCGCGTTACCCTTTCACCTTCCACCCTCCCCACCTACAATCTCCCCTCTCCCGCTCCCCCTTCCCGACAACCCACCTCCCGCATTCCAAATATTCAATCCCATTACATTCAGTTTTCAAACAGCTCGCGTGCCACCTATTAAATTTATTTTATTAAAATTAAATAAATCCATAAAATTTTCTGTTATAATTATTTCAAACGGCTGCTCACATTTCCATGCTCGGTACACATATTTCAAAACTGGTTTGAAAAAACGCAAAATCATTTGAAGGCCGAATTGAAAAAAACAATAAAATACACGACAAAAATTTGATAAGCAAAGCCATCCAATTTGAAAATACATTAAACATATTCCATTCGATAGTAACATAACAAGATACTAAATTTTTTAATAAAAATGTTGCACTGTTGTAAAAACAATTCGTTCTGCCCTAGGACTATAAAAGGCTGCTTTTAGTCCACTGTTTCATCAGAAGAGAAAAGTATTTCGTAACCCATAAATAAAATGAAGATCATCGTGGACCTTACAGTAATCGGTAGGAAATTTTCCATGTGTTTTATTAATTTTCGGAATTTCTAAAACGATTGCAACAATTTTTGAAACAACACAAAAATCTCTTTTTCTTTCTTTCGTGTTAATCAATCATAATAACTGATGTGGGTACTGCCGCGCTGGGAACCATTTATTGGGTAACCAACACCTTAATTATTTTATTTTAATTTAATTATTGTTTTGTGTAGTATATTAGAGGCACTGATGAAAACCAGCTACATTCCAGGAGAAATATTTAATGTATAGCTGAGCAGTGATCTTTTTATCAACAGAATAAATTAAAATGAACCAAATGTATAAAACTGTAAAATTCTTCTTCTTCTTTAATAATGCTACAGCCCATTTCGAGCCTTGGCCTTCTTCAAAATAAGCCTCCACCGCTCTCTGTCCTCGGCCGTCGTCTTCCGATCGGCATCATGGAGTAATCCTCTTGCATCCTTCCTGACATCATCCTTTCATCTCAATCTAGGTCTGCCCGCCTTTCGTTTACCTCCCGGGTGTCCTGTTATAACCTTCTTCGGTACTCGTGTGCTTGGCATTCGGTGCACATGTCCGGTCCATCTTAATCTTTGGAGTCTTAAATGGGTGGAGAGGCTGGGAGCTTGGTAAATATCATAGAGCTCATTATTGTGGCGGATTCTCCATGCCTCTCCCTCTCGCACCGCTCCTAAGATTCTTCGAAGTACCTTTCTTTCGAAGGTGTCACTCTGTCTAAAAATCTATTGATAAATAATTTTGTTTTTATTATCATTATACCTCTGCCATAGCTCACCCCAGGTGTTTTGCTACTTTCGGTAACTTAGCAGGGGTGCCCGGGTTTCTGGGGTGAAGTTTGTCCGGATTTTGTCGGCGGATGCATCTGTCCACCAACTGCGTAGCGGGTTGGATCGGGAGATACCGGTTGAGGGAAACTTTTGACCTCTCCAGCAGGATGTTCTCGGAACATCGATTTGCACCGCAGTGGGAGGGATGGATTCACAAGTGGAATTTTCAATCTGGATCACTGACCCACAGATTCCTACCTACCTCTCATACCTCTATCCTATCCTTCTTAGAACTTCCTCTCCTTCCTTTCTTAAAAAAATAACATAAGACCTGTGGGGAAATATTTTTCTCAGGGCTTCCATTATGGAGCTAACATACTTAGCATGTTCAGAAAGTAAGTGTACTGTGACCATAACGGGCGGTGGTTTTTAGTTTTTTGAGGGTTGGCTTTGTTGGCAACAGTGAGTGTTAGAGGGGGTCTCTAGACCAGAACGAGTATCGTAGGAACATTGTAGTACTTAAACTCACGTTGTAGTGTCCAGTTGCGTGAAAGATGTCGGCAAATAATCCCGCCAAGTGCTGTGATCCGCTTTTTACTCACGGAAGGATTAACTCCTACAAGAAAAAAGGTCAGGATTTCTGAGCTCTATTTTAACTGGAGATGATAGTGGGTGACTCATTACATGCCTGGAAAAAAAACAGTCGTCAAAGTGGCATCACACCAATTCCCCATCTGTCAAAAAATTGAAAACCACGATTTCGGGCAAAAAAATCATGACCTCAGTGTTTTGGGATCGAAAAGGCATCATTTTGGTCAAATTTCTGCCTCAAGTTGAGACCATTAATGCACAACAATATTGTGATACCCTAAAAAAACTCAAAAGGATCATTAAAAACAAAAGGAGGGGAATGCTAACCAGAGAAGTGTGTTTGTTTCCCGAAAACTCCGTCCTCTCACAGCCTTAGCCACCAATACCATATTGGACTCATTCGGTTGGGATATTTTGCACAACCCGTATTGGATCCGTATGGTATCCGACTTTGCATCTTTAGGTTAACCTCTTTTCACCTTCCTGAAGGCACATATGGATGAAAATAAATTTTCAACCGACGAGCAGGTGCAGAAAGTGGTCCTGAAATGGGGGAAGGAACTTTACTGGCGAGAGAATTCTTCGAGCAGGGCATAAAAAAACTAGTTCCACGGCTCACCACATCCATTGAACGGGTTTGCAATTATTTGGAAAAATAGTCAACAAGTGTATTAACAATATCCTGTTACTTTTTTTCTAATACACTTTTAAAAAAATAAGTACTCTTACTTTCTGAACATACCTCGTAAAAAAGAAACTGGAGTAAAATCGACGATAATAGAGAACTCCAGTCCAATTTTTTTTTTTTAATTAATATAGATCTTCTAACTTAAATAACTGCATTTTTATTTTTAGAGTTAGTTTTAATTGTTGAAATAATTGTAAAAGTTTTAATTTTTCAAGACCCCCCAAAAACCACCGTATGTATGGTGAATTGTGTGACGTCATCACTCCTAAAAAATTACTATAGAATCAGGCAATCAGCTTATCGACTGCCGCCATTTTGAATTCCGTTGTTCGAAGTGTTCTCCCTAGAAGAAGCATTACTATTTTTTTGTGTGGTAGGTAGCTTTTGAATATTTCCAAAAATATAAATAAACTAATAAGAGATACCTTTATTTTTTAAACATTATTTAGGCCTAAATAATGTTTCAATAAACACAACAACTAAATCTCTATAAACAGTATGTAAATAAACGAACAAATTAATACGATGGCTTGTGTCATATCATACATTCCCATACAATGACTTTACGGTGACGTCATGACACGTCGAACAGTGACGTCACCACTAAAATTTCAATAATGCCAACTTGACGGCGTATTTTTACGACCCGATTAAAAATGGACTTTTTAATAGTTTTGTTAAAAACTCTGCGTTTAATATTATTAAATAAAACTTGTATATTTATTCAGAATCAGCGTTTATTAATCTTCTTATATGAAAATATTTTTTTAATGCCATAATATGTTTCACTGGAGTTCCTTATTTGAAAAAAGTGATGAATATGAATCCTTTGTATAGTTGGTGTGCTGGTAACTCTATTGACTCTGGTGACCCCGGGTGCAGCCGAACCTGGATGTATAATTAAACAATGCTCCGATGTCCCGGTGCCAATTTGCGCTTATACAGGAAATTGCCATTCCGGTCCTGGAAAATGACAGAACTTCCTTAACACTTGTGAGGGCGACAATGACGCGTGTTTAACGTGCGGTAAGGGGTGTTTCTTTTACGAATTTCTTTCTAGGCGATAATTAATCTATCTACATAAATAAAAATAAATCGCTGAAATGTATGTACGCGCATAACTTCCGAACGACTACACCAAATTGGATAATTCTTTTTTTTTGTGTTTGTTAGAGTTCATGGGATGAGGTTTGTCCAGATCTTGTTTTTCAGATGCTTCTGGCCATCAACTGCCTGGCAGGCCAGATCGGGAGAGAATAGTTGAGGGAGACCTGTAGACCTCTCCAGCAGGACTCTCTCGAAACATCGCCTTATCCGCAGTAGTATCTTTCAACGGAAGCAATCTTCCGAACACGCCCTCCATTGATATGCTTGGTGTAACCCTATGTAACCAGCTCAGATATTGGGGCTCCATCGAAGCCAGAGTAAAGTTAGCCGCCCAAAAATTAGGCGTACTGTACAGAGCCCGCAGATACTTTAATAGTGCACAACTGCTAACACTATACAAATCACAAGTGCGCCCCACGGTTGAATTTGGCAGCTACCTCTGGTCTGGCGCTCCAAAATACCTGAAAAATACCCTCGACTCTATGCAGAAACGGGCGGTCCATTTAATAGATTCTCCCATCTTAACAGACGGATTGCAATCTTTAGAGTACAGGCGTCGGGTGGGAATGCTATCCTTGTACTACCGGTATTACAATGGAAGATGTTCCGAGGAACTAGCATCATTGATCCCTTCGGCACCGGTGCATAGTTGGGAAACACGCCAAACGCGTGCTCAACATTCGTACATGGTTGACATTTGTCACATGAGAACGGGTCGTTTCTTCGACTCGTTCTTGTGTTCAACAGCTCGGCTGTGGAATGATTTGCCGGCCTCTGTGTTTCCTTCTTCCTATAACATGGGTCTCTTCAAGACCAATGTTCATTCCTTCCTCTCCTCAAAAAGACCCTCTATACAGCGTCCCAGATGACATGGTCCCTGAGGGAAATTATTTTTCTCAGGGCCTCCTGTGTGGAGTTAATGTAAAAAAAGGAGGGATTGATTCATTAGTCCTTCCCACTCCATCTTTTCCTTCCTTTCCTTAAAAATACCCTCCACACAGCATCCTCAAAGATGGCATAGGCCCTGAGGGAAATTGTTTTCTTCTGGGCCTCCTGTGTGAAGCTAATGTAAAAAAACCATTTTCCCCTTCTGACCTGATCTCTAATTAACTTCCCCCGCACTCCTACCCCTTCATCAATTCTTCTTCAACGATTTGGAACAACTTTTTGAACAACCCGCCCTTCAACCCCATTTTCTAATATTAATATGTGTTTAACTTTAATATACGAACCACCCTCATGAAGAGAACATTGCTTTAAAAATAATTGTTCGGAAAATGGACATTTTTGTCTTAAAACATTGGTGAAGTCAACTTTCCCGGTTAGAGATGTTCCGAATTAGAGACTTGGTCACAACTTAACCCTAGATCACATTTTTTATTTTTTGATTTTGATTTACATCAAAACTTTTATTTTATTAGTTGATTCAAGTCTTTTTTTTTTGATATTTGAATAGTTTTTTTTTTTTCAAAATTTAGTTATAACAAATTCAAATACCAACTTTAAAAATTTTACAACTGTTGATTTTGCATGAAAACTATGGTCTCATTCTTAAGGCTTTTGATTAATAAATTTGATACTTTTGTTTTTCTAAATATGAGAAATAGTACAAATTAACACTGTTCATTAATAATAAAAGGAAATATGTACATATTTTGTTTTAATAAAACCGTTAAACCCCCTTTATTTAGTACCGTAGTCGAAACGACGAAGGTTAGTAATAAGCGTCGAAAAATAAGGTTAGTGATCTAGGGTTAAATATATGACCTTTTATGCATTTTCTAAAATGCATACTCTTTTACAAGTTTTTAATTTTTTTTTTAAATAATTGATCTACGTAAGATATGTTTACATTATATTATTCGATGCCTGTCTCACTAGGGTATACTCTTTCAATAACTATGAACAAAATTTATATTTTAATTCCAGAATACTGTCAGTGGTACGAAGGTGAGTGCATATAAATTAAAACAGATTGCTGGAAGATATTGGTATATCTCAGGACTATGAAGAAGTTAAATTATACCCTTTGTTAAAATTGTAAGGGTCCTTTAATAAATAACTCTTTTACGAGAACTTTCACTTTTATTTTGATCACAGTTTTAAAATGTATAAAAATAACGGTGATAATACTGAATACACCGGGCCAACAATGGCAGTTGTTTACTATTTAAACTTTGCGTAGGAAAGAAGCAATAATACTCAGATGCTAGCCTTTTTATAGAATAAAAACTGCACACATTTATAGAATAAAAACTACACATTTGACGTTTGCAAGTGTTAACAATATGGCTTCTACCTAGCTCGTAGTTAAAACAGGTTGCTACCGATCTACCGAACTCAGCCACTAGCCAAGGTTCGCACCATTTGTTTCAGATGTTAAAACATAGGAGTTTGCTCAAGCAACCCATAGATGCCGGTAGCATGTCAATTTTCAACACCCTTAATTCAAAACTGCAGCACACTTAAAACTAAAAAATATATATTTCATTATTTCGACAGTAGGTTCATCCAAATCAATATTTCGAATTAAACCATTTATTTGAATACAGATTTCCTCATTTTTATGTGTCTTTTCTTTAATCTGAAAAAATTGCGTGATCTATTTTTGTTTTTTGGTGTTTTCGGATTTTCTTCTATTGTAATCAATTTTATTTTAAATACATAATCCCAAACCCTTACACGTAATAATAAATAGTTTAAGAGATATGAATTCAACCGATTCGTCAAATTTTATTTTCAAATAATATAATAATATCATCGAATAAATAAAAAATAAATAAACCCAATCGGAGAAATCTACCTGTACATAGGATAAATACTCACTTGTACATTTAACGTATCATCACGTTCATTGGCCAAATGGGTTCCAAGACAGCTCAACACCGTGGTAAATCAACATACGTTTGATAAACAAAAATTTTAACAAAACAAATAAACTGCTTCAAAAAATGCACTAAAAAAAATTAATTATTTCGTATTCTTCTACAACTTCATATTCAACTTACTTTTTCTACTCATCAATATGTAGGTACGATTGTTATTTTTGGAGTCGGTGTCAGTCAAGGTAGGTTTGTAACTACATACATAGTTATAGGTGAGATGTGCTTGTGTCGCACAAGCGACTTGACGAGGCGAGAGGCAAGAGCGTGAGGGGAGCTGTCAAGTGAACACGCCGGGCCGGGTAACTCTGCTGACACCGACTCCAAAAATAACAATCGTACCTACATACAGTCTTGTACACTATCTAATGAAATACGGTGGTATTGTTGATTTTAATACTTGACAGAAAAGTAATAATTTAGTTTGATGGGTACGTCCTGTTGGTACCCATTCTGGAAAGGCTATAAGTGTGATGAGGGGTAAGTGGATTTCTGGAGATCAGTAAGTCCAGAAATGACGTAGGTATAAATTCATCCTTGCCCCTGCGGTGCAAGGCAATGGTTCTAGACTCTAGACCAGGGATGGCGAACCAATGGCACGCGTGCCATTAATGGCAAGCGACACAATATTTTGGGCACGTCACTGATCAGTGATCACAAAATTTATTATGCACTACGAAAAAAGTGTGAAGTGACGTGACGTCATTTCATAAAATGAATTTGTACCCATTCGATTGGTTCGAATTTGATGAATTTGAAATGCAGCTGATTGATTTCCAGTTTAATTCAATATGGATTCAAAAATTTGTTGAAACAAGGAGAAAGTTAGAATTAATCAAAAATCAACAATACTACCGCTGTACAGAAACAGGCTGTTAAATTCGCTCCTCTTTAAAATTTAAAAAGTAAACAATCAAAACGTATTTTACAAAAAAATAGTGCTTTCATACATACAGAATTGCACTAGCAGTGCAGTGGAGAAGTTTTAGGCTGTTTTAGAACATCTGTTTTAACCTAAATCTGATTCTTAAAATCCCGAGTTGCTGTCAAAACAATTGATAAATTATCATTATCACCAATCACTCAGTCCGAACTCTGTTTGTGTGTGTCGTGTGTGTGTACGTGACAGCTGACTACGAACTCCGCTTTACACAGCCCAGGGCCGCCAAACCTTTTTCAAACCTCACGTCTCACATCTCGAAGCAGTAAAATGGACACCTGTGATACATATTCCTTTATCACTGCGGCAAACAACATTATTAACTCTTTACATACTACTATAATAGATCCAAGCAACAAGTTCACCAAAGAACAGATGGGGAAATTATCGCCAAAACTTTCCGAACTACTGGGCAATATAAGCCTTGTTGCAGCTAAAACAGGATTTTTAGAAGGTGAACTGAAGACATACCAACGCATCTCAGAAAACCAGCCACTCCAGCCTCCGCCCCAGTCCCTGCCAAATGGGACACAAATAGCCCAAATGTGCGAAGCAGCCGACGAGTTGGAAGAAAGAAAGGTGAGAGCCAAAAATTTAATTATCACAAATGTGCCCGAAAGCGTCATGGCGAATCAATTGGACCGAATTAAACAGGACAAAGTGGAAGTTTTAAAAATTCTCAACAAAATCGACTCCACGCTCGTTGAAAACTCTATCAACATCTTCCGCATTGGCGTAGTTAAACCAAATAAAATAAGGCCAATGAAAGTCATCCTTAACGACCCGTTGACAGTTTTAAATGTATTGCGCAGAAAAAATATAGCTCTAACACACACCGATTGCAAAATCTATTCCGACCAAACCCCTCTACAAAGGCAATACCTAAATGATCTCAGACAAACTCTGGCAAACCGTACCCTGGAAGGCGAAGTCGGACTAACTATAAAATTTATAAATAATAAACCAGCAATAGTAAATGTGTCAAAAAACCAAAATCCACCATTGGATATGGCTTAACCAACCGAAAATGCCGGACCAAATGCCCTGATAAAATCAAAATCTATTATCAAAATACACGAGGACTTCGAACAAAACTACATGACCTTAAAGTAACGGTACCTTTACACGGACATGATATATTTATCCTCACTGAAACATGGCTCGTTCCAGAAATAAAATCTCCTGAACTTGGTTTCACAAACCACAAGATATTTCGGTGTGACAGAAACCCTAAATCAAGTACCAAATCCAGAGGAGGCGGAGTTTTGATCAGGGAAAATATAACAGTGAAAAAACTAAAAACGCAAAATACCTCATTGGAGCAATTATTTGTACAAATTTGCACTCCCATGGAAAAAAATCATCATTGGAACTGTATACATACCACCAAACTCCGACATCCAAACCTACAAGAAACATTGCGAAGACATCGAATTTCTTATGACAAAAAATCCAACATCGAAAATAATTATTGTCGGCGATTATAATCTTCCCAATTTGAAATGGAACTCTAGTGACAATGGTTATATTACTAACGAAAGTCCTAACGACCCAGCACGTGAAGTGATAGATACGATAAACTATTTAAATTTGCATCAACATAATTTTGTACCCAATATATGGGATCGCCTTCTAGATCTTGCCCTTTCAAACAGCTCTAAACTGTGTGTTGAAATGTCAGACGATCAGCTCGTTCCGGTAGATAATTATCATCCCCCCTTACACATTATAGTAAATATGTACACGAACAATCCACCACTGAAACAAACAACACTCAACTTCAAAAATGCTGATTACGATTCTATTAACTACCAACTCAATAATACAGATTGGACTTTCTTGACCACTAACAGTGATACCGAACAAATACTAGATAAACTATATGAAACATTTTCTGAAAATATAAAATCTCATGTCCCCTCATATACACCAAAACACAGAACATATCCAATTTGGTTCTCCACAGATCTTATACTCTTACTGAAACAAAAAAAACAGCTACATAAAATTTTTAAACTGACTCACCAAATCAACGACTACTCAAACTTCTCAGAAACAAGAAAGAAATGTAAAACACTATCGAAACTGTGCTACAAAGCACACATCACCTCCATTGAGAAAACTGCGCTAGGAACAAAGAATCTTTGGAATTTTGTTAAAAAATTAAACAATGACAATACAGACTACCCCCCCACAATGCATTATGATGGCAAAATAGCCAATAGCACCTTTGATATTGTTAATTTGTAATTTGTTATTGGATCATTTCCAAAGTGTATACGAAGGTGAAATATCAGATAACAAAGTACCATCATACACATATCAAAACACAATACACCTACATAATTGCCTCATAACACAGGAATCATGCTTAAATAAAATCATTTCACTTGACCCTAACAAATCTGCAGGCCTAGATAACATCCCACCAATATTTTTGAAACAATGCGCATCTGCAATATAAGGTCCACTCACCGCACTATTTCACCACCTACTTTCTTCTGGACATTTTCCAACCCGTTGGAAATCTAGTTATATTACCCTGATTCTCAAAAAAGGTGACGACACAGACATTAAAAACTACCGTCCTATATGCATACAATCAGCACTCCCGAAAATCTTTGAATCCCTTGTTCTCGATTTAATTTATCCATCAATATTAAAAGTAATTGATAAAAACCAACACGGATTCGTTTCTGGTAGGTCAACTGCTACTAACCTGTTACTTTACCATAACTATATTACAGAATCTTTTACAAAAAAAAACAAGTTGACAGTATCTACACAGACTTTTCAAAAGCTTTCGACAAAGTACCACATAAATTATTACTTAGTAAATTGTATGCCTTAGGACTGAGAGGCAAGTTGTTAGATTGGTTCTCAAGTTATTTGTCTAACAGAATCTTATTTGTTAAAATTAAACATTCTAAATCTAAGTTATTATATGCAACTAGTGGTCTACCGCAAGGGAGTCATCTCGGCCCCATCCTTTTCTTAATATTCATAAATGATATCATAAGTTGTTTCAACGATGTAGAAGTTCTGCTTTTTGCCGATGACATCAAATTATACAAAGAAATATCTAATATAGGTGACTGCCTAATCCTACAGTCAAACATCGTCAAATTACAAAATTGGTGTGTCGCAAAAACTTATTCCTCAATATCGATAAATTTAAGACACTAACATTTTGTCGAACAAAGACCCCACTATCTTTCAAATACACAATAGATAATAAAATTTTAGAAAAAGTCAAAGAAATTAGGGATCTTGGAGTTGTGTTTGATTCGCAATTAAATTTTATAAATCACATACAACAAATAACTAACAAAGGCATGAAAACACTAGGATTTATAATCAGAACAATCAAAGACTTCGATTCGTTGGAAGTTATAAAAATCGTATATTTGTCACTCGTACGCAGCTTGCTGGAATACAATTCCATAGTTTGGTCCCCATATTATCAAATTCATATAAAAAATATCGAGAGAGTGCAGCACAAATTTTTAAGATTTATTAACTTCAAGTTACACATACCTATTCAACACATTAACTACACATCTTTACTAAATACACTTAAATTGCATTCCTTAGAAAACAGAAGAAAAATAAACGACCTAACTTTTTTGTTTAAAATTATTCACTCCGAATTAGATTGTTGCGAACTCCTGCATCTCATCGACTTTAAGGTAGCAACTCGAGCGACAAGGCAAAACATATTATTCTGCAACAATAATTCTCTAACCAACTATCACACACATGCATCAATTTCTCGACTTCACACACTAGGGAACAAATACACCTCAAATATCGATGTATTTAATATAAGTTTACCGTTATTCAAGAAATATCTGAACAATATTTTTATGTAGAATATTTTGATATCTAAGGAGCATCACCTAGGGTCTATTGCATATATTTGTGTATTTCTGTATTAATCTACAATGTAAAAACTTGTTAACGTTTTCTTTTTATGTATCTTGCATTTTGTCATGTATTATTCATGACATTTAATCAGTCACTGTAAATTTTGTAATTACTAACATACCTACTAGGTTATTTCTATGTCATTTACAACTTAGAAACTTTCTCTTTTATTGTAATGCACTATCATTCCTAAATTTATCTGTATGATGTTTACCTACTAGTTATATTTTTATAGTTTATCTTTTTTATTAAAAAAAACTGTCTCTGTATTATAAACTTGTCATGTAAAAGCCCATCAGGGCGTTGAAAATTAATAAATAAATAAAATAATAATTGAAACAGAAAGATTGACAGGCAATAGAAGTGAAAATTCTAATAACAAAATTTTGGAAACATGGAATGCGTTACCAGACACTTTCAATTGTTTGAAGAAGCTAGCTCTTGCTATTTTAACAATATTTTCATGAACTGCCTGCGAGTCATTATTTTCAGAGATGAATAACATTAAAGACTCGGTTAGAAACTGTTTGACAGATGACTCTAGTTCAGCATGCATTCTGCTAAAAGTAACATCTTACAACTCTAAAATATGTTATTTGTCATCTAACCTGCAATAACAGAAGTCACACTAATTTTACTTTAATTTCGCGTAATGCAAAATGTTCCTATTTAGTAGTAGTAAATAAAGAGTTTTTTAATCTAGACTCTAGCTCTAGAGTAGAGAGACTGGCTGTAGAGGTCGAAGGGTCTCCCTCAACCGGTCTCTTCAAATCCAGCCCGCTACGCAGTTGGTAGGCAGATGCATCCACCGACAAGACCTGGACAAACCTCACTCCATGAATGTAGCGAGCCACTTGGGGTGACCCATGGCAGAGTTGTTGATACGAGGTACCCATAATCACCCCCCAAACTAACGAACTTAAAAAAATTATGGGCATCACTTTTATTTATTTATACGTGTGGCATCCCCACCACGTCTCTCACAAAAACTTTATTCCGCCTCCAGCGCTCGATTCCGCTGGCCACTCACGTTTTGTACATCTCTACCTGTTTCATACGTGAACACTAAATCGTGTAAAATATTAAATCTTAAATAAATATTAATCACTCAAATATGAGTAAAGTGTTATCAATCATCATCCAATATAATCATTGAACACTGGATCGTGGCCTAGAATACCGTGATCTCCAGGATCCTGACGATTCCTTGTGGTAAAGTATTGGTATACACTCGTCTGATGAGAAGACGGAGCACAGGTCAAACATTCTCCACCAGTTCCTCAGCCCTGGAAATAATACTTCTAACAAAATCTTCACCTTTCTCTACTTACATGGTACATGCCTGTTTCAAGCATCATTCTGGGCTTTACGGATGCTGCTGAAGGTTTTCCAATTCCCATTTTCTATTTGAGTACAAACAGGTGGACATCCAGAAGTACAAAATTTCGTGCACAGCTGCGCACCCGCCGAGGCCACCAAGATGACAGTGAAGGTGAAGGTGTAGGTGAAAGGTTTTTGACTTTCGATACGACTGTCTGAAAAGGTGAGTTTAAAGTTTAGCTCTAAATTCCAAGTCTGTTATTATGGGAAATCACCAACAGGAAACTTTAAATTTCTATGGAAAAAAACTATTCCATTTCGTTGGTTTACTTACGTTTGACATTTACGAGTTTACGGCTTGCTTATTAAAACTCGTACGATACTGACGCCAACGTAAATATTTTTTGTGACAATACTTTCAAAATGCAGTGCCAAAGGCTGTAAAGATGTTGATTTAATTCGATACAAGGGACACAGAAGATTATGAAGGTAATCATCTGTTTTATATTACGTGAAAGAAAAAATTTTCGAAGTCTTGTTCGCGAAATTAGTTAATTTGTTTATGAATATATTTATTTCAGAACGTGAATGTGATTTCAGAGCCCTGCAGTGTGCCGATTGCTGCCAAAGGACTACAAAAGATTATGAAGAAAATCTGTGATTCATTTTCCATACAGAGCATCGACTCATTCCAGGATTCATCATAATTTTGAAACTCAACTGACTTGAGGGGCGTGTTTCTACACCCACCATCTTGGCAAAATAACTGCTCGTGATTGGTTGATTCCCGATATAGCGGGTTTTGTTTCTCAGATGCAGTTTTAACATAATTTTTGGTCGTGATAAGAGAGGTTTTGAAACTCAATTTTAAATTTGTGTTGTTCCTCGCAAAAAAGGTAACCGGACAACTCAAAATGAAACCAACTCAGAAGCACCTCAGAAAGGTCATTAAGAGTGATGTTAGGTTAAGTTAGGTTAGAGTTACCGGCTATTTTAAAATTATTTTTTCATAGCTTTTAATCACCTTTCAGAGGTGTTTCTGAGTTGTATTCATTCTGAGTTGGCACGGAACCATCATATTCAGATCATTTTGTCAGAAAATCGGATATAGCGGGTATTAAAATTATAGGATTCAATTGGTCGGCGAGACGAGATGAAAAAATGTGCCGATTTTAGGGGGATTACCAAAATATTTTAAGGTAACTGAAGGTTAGAGGAAAATAAAATAGAATGGGAGAGAATTTGAAAAAATCTTTAACATTAAAAAAAACATATAGGTAAAAAATAATCGACAGTATTTTTTTTAATTTCACGGGAAAAAAGAAATCCATCTTCAAATTAATGATTTATTTGGTAATATAAAATGGTTGAACATGCTTTCAAAATATTTTATAAACACTATTTTTTTAATTTTCTTTTTCCAAATCGGTTTTTATTTTGATTGCAGTTTTGAATTTAGGATTAATTGGATTTTTTCAGAGTCCGTACATTACGGAATTCTTCCTGAAGCCTGTTTCATTTTAAATGCGTACACGGACCAGGGTAAAACGCTGGGTATTCTGGAATAAAAATAAATATTAAATTAATCATAACTCAAACTGAAGAATACTTGAAGAATACTTGGAAAATAATAGCATCCTTTTTGACGAACAATCTGGATTTAGGAACAATAATTCATGTGAAACAGCGTTAAATTTAGTGATTGATGATTGGAAGGAAGATATAGATAAAAACTTGTATACTGTTGCGGTGTTTTTAGATTTTCAAAGAGCTTTTGAAACAATAGATAGAAAAAGAGTTATTAAAAAATTTAAAAAAATGTGGAATAAAAGGGAAAGAATTGGAATGGTTTAAAAATTATTTAAGCAACAGAAAACAAACCACAAAGATAAGAAACAATGTATCAAATCCGATTGAAAATATGCTGGGGGTACCACAAGGATCGGTATTGGGTCCGATATTGTTTATACTCTACATAAATGATATGGTAAAAATACTAAAACATTGCAAAATAAGACTGTTGGAAGACGACGCACTGATTTATATTGCAGAAGATAAGTATGAGAAAGCAATCAAAAAAATAAATAGTGACTTAGAAACTTTGTCAAAATGGCTCAAATTAAATAAATTGAAACTAAATGTAAATAAGACTAAATACATGCATATAGGTAGAACAAATACACATGATGAACCAAAGGTTTCTATAAATGGAGAAATCATAAAAAAAGTGGAAGAAATTAAATATCTTGGTGTCATCGTAGACTCAAAATTGAACTTCTCAAAAAATGCAGATTACACAATTAAAAAAATTGCAAAAAAATATCATTTCTTGGTAGAATCAGAAACATAGTAAATAGAGAAACATGCCAGATAATATGTGGTTGATGATATGACAAATATTGAAAGATTATCAACATACAAACATTATTTTTAATTAAAGCTAATTGTCAGCGCTTCTCAGTTAGATTATAATCTAATATACTTTGTATGTTTATATTCTTCATCAATGTTTATTTCTGGAATTTTTAAATTTATTACTACGTACTTACGTAGTACTTTACGTAGTAATTTTTTTATTTCATAATATCTTGTACACATTCATGTTTATGGGGTTTTCTTTTTCTTCATGTGTGTTTTATAATAGCTTACTATTTTTGCTTTATACTGTCACTTCAATATGTGCTCTTTAATTTTTCGTTACATTATTTTTTTTTCTTCTTAACTATGTATATTCTTTCAAATTATTGCAATTCCCATGTAAAAGCCGTTAATCGGCGTTAATTCATAATAAATAAATAATAATATTTGCCATTTAATTTATTTTTTCATTTCAGTCTTTATTATTGTATTATTTTATAATTATCTTTTTCAATGAATTTCTAAAATGGGGGACCCAGCACGGACAAAGTATCCAGTGAGGCCCACATAATCGTACAATGTTTGAAAATACACGATATTATTGTTTCATAATTTTACTTTAATTGAAAACTTTTTTCACCGTTGTGTAAATAATAAAATCAAAACATGAGACTCTAACAAAATAATATTCTAATACTTCTGGGTCGTGTTTAGTCTTTAGAAAAAGAAATTAAATAGTTTAAAAAAAAACTAATAAATGAATCGATAGCTTGTCGCGTTTTAAAAATGATCTCAAGATATTAAAATTACATTTGTTACTTAAATTTAATTTTTCCGCGACCGGTTTCGATACAACCATATCATTCACGAGCAGAATTAAAACTAACTTAAAAATTAAATGCAAGTACCAAAGATTAATTAGGTGGGAGTAGTGGGAGGGATGATTTTGGGGGGAGGGGGAAAGCGGTGGGAGGAGTCAATATTATACGGAAACATGGTTAGTAAAGGTAAGTTAGTAGTAATAATTACTCCGAATTTGGGAATCATTTAATAGAGTCAGGCCATTAACAAAATTTAAACATTGCAATATAAATTCTTACTTTCATCTTTGCGCTTTAGAAACGCTCGAAATAAACATAAAAATTAAATCTAAAATTAGTTTAGTGCATAAAATAATAGCGCCTTGCAAATCTCCTCTACTAACCATCTTTCCGTATAATATTGACTCCTCCCACCGCTTTCCCCCTCCCCCCAAAATCATCCCTCCCACTACTCCCACCTAATTAATCTTTGGTACTTGCATTTAATTTTTAAGTTAGTTTTAATTCTGCTCGTGAATGATACGGTTGTATCCAAACCGGTCGCGGAAAAATTAAATTTAAGTAACAAATGTACATTTAATAAAGCTATTCAAAAAACAAAATGTCTAGAAATTGTTACATAGTTAATGCCTTACATAGTTAGTTAATTTACCATAATTTAATTATAGCTAGCAGCTAAATAATATATAATATACTGCCCAGCTATAATTAAATTATTAATAATCCATGACTGAATAATGGTTCTCAGTGCTTTTTTTGCAAGTTTATAATTATATTTTCATTAAGTTCATATGTATGTTTTTTTTGTTTAAATTACATTGTAAAACTGCATTTCTCGATACAGGAATGCCCTAGTGAGATATGCAGCGTATGTTTTTCATGTATTTCTTCTTATTTTTCAATAAATAAATAAATAAAATGCCCAAGAAATACAAAAAATTATTAAAATTACTATAAGGGCGCCAGTTCAAGTAGAACAAAATATTTAATGGTAAATCAATAAACTCAAAACTACCCCCTTCCCCGTCCCGCGAACCCCCTCCCGGTTTTCCCTCCCCCCTCCCAGGTCCCCTCCCCCTTCCCAGGACCCCCTCCCCCTCGCTGGTTCCCCTCCCCCATCTCTCCCTCCCACCCGCTTTCCATAGCAATAGTCGCTTCCTGGCGTGCCACCAATAGCAATTTTTTATACAAATTTAATAATGCCAGAGCTCACCTGAAGTTTTATAAAAACCTTATCCTGACAATAACGAACACACAAAAAAAGAATTATCCAATTTGGTGCAGTCATTCAGGGATTCATTTTTATATTATAGATTAACAATTTTAAAAGAATATAAAAATGGAAAAAATACAGAAAATATAAGATCGTGACCGTCGGAATTTCTTTATCCGGAAAAATAGATTTCAGTAATCTACATTTTTTTTCTCGAAGAATCTTCTAAGGGTCATGACAAAATTAATGTGAAGTCATAATTCTTTTATCGTGATTTATTTTTAGGGTATTTTGCCATGTTGAGCTATCTCCATCTTTACAGCCCATCATCAGGGCAAATGTGTAATGCCTTCTCATGTATTTTTTTTACATTACCTCCTCAAAGCAGGTCTTGAACAAAATAATTCTCGTCAAGGCCTGTGTCATCTTTGAGGATGATGTGGAGGGTCTTTGTAGGAAAGGAAGAAGAAAAAGTTCTGGGAATGAAAAAGGTACAAAGGGTGGGTAGGAATCTGGAGGTCAGTGAGTCCAGCAGTGGCGGACGTATGAATCCATCCCTCACAAAAGGCCTCCTTCAACCAATCCCTCCTGATCCGGCCTAGCCTTGGTGGACAGAGGCATACGCCGCCAAGATTCGAATAAACCTCCCCACCAAACGTAGCGAAAACAATTTTTTTCCGATTTACGAAATACTACTAAAATTAATTTTTAGTAAAATAAAATGGGTTAAACAGGTTATTTGTCGAAGCAGCAAACAATCGCATGTAGCTCGCAAGTTAATTCGTGAGAAATACTTTGGATGCAGGAGAATTCTCTAATAATTGTTTTGTATATTTTGTCAATTGACGTCTGTATATGTATTTTCTCCTTAATAAAAAAAAAGTTTATTTATTTATTAATATTAACGGTTTTAATATACCATTAATATAGATTATATGTCACAAAATCATAGTTGTACATAAGAAATAATAAAAAAAGTTAACTTGCATTATTATATGGGATTGGTTGGGTATTGCATTTGCAGACTTGGTGGGTAGCATATGTCAAAATCCTGAAGTTATCCCACCTATCTAATCTTTCCTTCCTAAATGTCACCATAACAAATTGTTGCAAGAAAAAGTTCTCAACTTTGGAGAGGTGACAGTGTGCTTTGCTGTTGAGTGCAAAATAACATCTCAGACAGGGCGCATGTTCAATGTTCATAACCTCTTGCTATAAGAATATTCCTCATCATCATCATCATCACTATTGGCTCTACAACCCCTGGTGGGTCTTGGCCTCCTCAAGAATCTGCCTTCACTCATCTCGGTTTTGTGCCAGCTCTCTCCAATTTAGAAGCTCCAAGATAGATATGTCTTTGAGGACGTTGTCGCTCCATCTTAGTTTTGGTCTTCCCAGGCTCCTTCGCCCTATTGGTCTTGAGTTCAGCAGGTATTTTGGTGCTTGATGCTCGGTCATTTTCTCCAGCCACCGAAGTCTTTCCAGTTTTATAAATTTCGCGACGTTTTGTTATGATAAAATATTTGTTAATATTTCTCGCAGTTTATTTTATCATAGATTTAGGCAAGCAGGTACCTAATTTCAAGAGGTGATTAAATAATATTTAAAAAAAAATAATAAACTTCAACATAGATTTATTTTTTTAAATTTTGGAAGTAACATCATTCATTTTTTCTTTTTTGAAAAGGGTATAAAAATGGAATATTTTGTTTAGTGCCCACTTCTTAGTTATCTTTCAAGGTGGTAGAGGGTTTAACTGACGAGTCGGTCGTGATTTCATTTGATATTATTTCGTATAATTTAATTAAGAAATACGAAGGTTATTGTCCGAAACTGGAACATAATTAACTAGGCTGCGATCATCGTTATCGTGATGCCCATAAGTGTATTCAATAACACATTTCTAACGTCGTAATTTACACGAAAATAACCGATGGATAATTTCAAATCTTAATTGCCAAGTAACAGGCATTTTATGTAAACACATGGAAGTAAAATATCCTAAAGGAAATCAATCTGATAAATAACGAAGATATATTATTCTCGCCTTGATATACAAGATATTTATGGCTGGATTTGATTTTGGGAGCAAATAAACATTTCGGCTGAATACAGTACCAGGTATTTTGTCTGTCTATACTACAGGAGAAAAACCAGAAGCTCAAGATCGTAATTTAGATAGATAGATAGAATCTTGTATTTTTGGTCGATCCAAGGAAGGTGAGTTTATGTTCTGTTATTATGTTAATTTGTCCCAGTTTAATTTATTATGTGTTAATAAAATCTTTAATTTAATATATCTTAACAATACTGTTTAATTTATTTTAAAATAATCCTTCTAATTTAATCGTATAGTTTACATATCAAAGGCCCTGAGAGTGTTTCATTGCTTTACTATCTGCTAGCCTGGTTAATCAACCAGTGGCGCCCCTATAAAAATAAAGCTGGCAGATCTTTTATTCTACCCTTTTAACATCATTATTTATTAAACATTACATATTGCGTAACATTTTGACCCACTCCTGGATCATGTAACAATTTGGCCGCCTTAAACGTGTTGGGTTTCGTTTTTTTTTACTTTACGATTGTTTTACAAGGATTTTAATGTATATTTTCTTTTTCAAAGTCTGTTTGTTCATAACATGTCGTTTTTTTTTTCTCTCATGAGCTTTTGTTATTAACGAGTTTCATTTGTTTTGAAAATATTTCATTTGTTTAAAAACAATAGAATGTTATCAAGTTGATTATTTTTTTTAGGTTAACTATTTTCAGCTCGTAACGTCATTTCTAATTTTTAATCAAGCAAAATTTAATACCTTTTCTTTATGTTTGAATTTTTACGACTGCGTACTATTTATTATACAATTGAGAACGTCTTCAATCTTCGATTAATTCTACGGCTATTATTATGGAATAATGCTACGAACACTTTATTTAAAAGAAAAACAAAGGATAAACAATCAAATTTTATTGTTTATTGTTTGTATTTCGGTATAACTATTTTCATTTCGCTACGTCATTTCCAAAATATTATATTACTACGAATTATAAATGAATTATTGCGGCAGTAATTTTAAAACGAAATGCAAATAGAACAACTTTGAACAAATTAAACAAATTTGATTTTCCGTAATTTATTATAGAATAAATGTATTTACTTCTACGAATTTTATAATTTTAATAGTTTTCTACGTGATACAAATCGTTTATTTTCTGAACTGGAATATTTTATTATTTTTTTCAAAATGTCGACTTCATTCGGGAACGTAAATGGTAAAACAAAAGAAGGTCTAGTTAAGCGTCTTATTCAACGACTGCATCGAAAACAAGAATCAATTTTTCCTTTTATAATATTTTAACAAATAAGGTATTTTTCTAAACGTAGATTTTAATAATTATTTAAACGTCATTTACAAATCTAGTAAAGATTTTATTCAAAAAATATTATTATGGAATACAAATAACTTGAATGGAGCTACTCGATTTTCTCACATTTCAAGCGCACGGAATGCAGATATTTCAGAGTTGTCTTTTCTGGTTAGACAGTTTCTTTCTATTTCGTTTTTTTTGAGGTGGTGGGCCCATCATCACAGGATTCGAGATAGGATGAAATAGTCAATTGTATTGTAACGTAATCGATTGTTTAACAATATACATAATTATCAATAACCTTTAAAACTTCTTTTTGCCAATTGTGACATTTTCTTATATTTTATTTACAAAAACGGGCATTATTTTCAATAACAATTCTGAAAATCGTTTTGAATTTAGTACAATCAAGTAATTTTCAACGGTGACACAAGGAATAATGTGATATTTATTATCATTATTTTAACAAATAAAGGACAATATACACGAAATGTAATAAGACTTGGAGAAATAATGGACAATGACGCAACGTCATTATTATCATTGGAGGGGAGTTGGCGGAGGTATATCCAGTTTGAACAACTGGGTCCTGGTGTTCAACTTACCATTCCTAATGGTCTAAATAAGTTCCAAAAGGTAAGGGTGGGCGTGTACCCCATCCGCAACGTATCGATCCGGCGTCGATAACGTTTACCTTACATGAGAGACAGAGGGCGAGAGATGCTTGCTGTCTGCTCATCAAACCCTGAGCTGCTGTCTTAGGTACGGAACAGTGTGCTACATCGTCAGTCGGGAGGCAGTGGATCCGTTGTCTGTAGAAGGATAATACCTATAGGTGATGGAAGGACTGCAGTCCACTGGTCCATGTGCATACACGCAGTACTACGTGATGTGAAACTTGTCTGAGTGGTTCGAGTTGTTTTGGAAGTTTTTATGAGCAATTCTGACACAACATTCTACAAGTAATTCATAAACTCGGTACTATTGGTAGTGATTTCTGCAAAATCACATCATTATTTTTCTCAAATATATCAAGTCTCAATTAATTTGTGCACGCCTTTATATTGTCTTATGTTATGCTCTACGTCAGAGCCAATAAAAGTCGAGCCCATACAATCAATAATAAATATTGTACACTCGACGCGTAATTTTTTTTGATGTCATAATCATGGAGAATCTATCAATTGACTTTAAAACATGTAAGTTCTGTAAAGCCGAGCTTATATACCGAAGTTATATGGTGGTTTCCAAGGGTTTGGCCAAAAACATCAGAAGAAATTTACTCAAATTTCGAAACATTTCAATCAGGTCTGATCAACCGATTTGTCGCTGCCTTGCATTTATATAGTTAGTAGTACTATTATATTTACAGTTTTACAACTAAAATATAATAACATTTAAACATTAAATATACAATTTTATGTAAAAATGGTCTTTAACAACATTCTATAACACAGGTACAACTCTAGTACTTCGCTCAAGTTCAACCATTATCGTGTATTATTACGGAGTTATTAATAATACAACTTATTAATTTACATGTTATGAATGAACAGACAAACTAAAATTTTAATCACGACGTTTTGTATATATGTGTATATGTTTTAATTTTATTTAACTTAGAATTTAAAAAAAAAAGATTTACCACCAAGTATTTATACTTTATTTTCTTTTAAAAATTCTAAGCAATCAGTTTATAATGAACTGTGTACTTTTACATTTAATTCTACAATTTTTGTTGTTTAATTAACGAGATTATTCAGAGATCCAAAGATTCGTACCTCTTTGCAACTTGGGTTGTCTTGTTAGTTGAAAAATATAAAATTTACATAAAAATGTTAACATTTAATTTCATTTCATATCGTATTTCTTTAAAAAATATATAAAAAATATATAGAGATATAAATATAGTTATAGATGTGGTTAAGTTAGTTTATATTAGAGCATATCTCCTATGCGTTCGAGTATGCAATACGTATTTTTATATTAATTAAAGAGATTAGTTTATTTAATTTATAAACTTTTGCTTAAAAAGTGTTTGTTTTCTCTTGGGAAACTGGAATTTGTTTGTTTCAAACAATTTACTAAACAATTTCGACTCCACAAAGCTGGTTGTCTACCTTAATTATTTGGCACCATTCATTGGCGATGGTTGATGACTTTATGACATTTAAATTATTTAATTTTATATAAATTTTGAATGCTATTTTGTATATTTCCTTCTTGGATAGACCAATTGACCTTAGTGAGTTAGTCAGGAAACTCCACGGAGTGAACATTCTTGATATCCTAAAGATGGATTTAAATTCAGTGCAAAGTGAGGGTTGATTGATCTCCCTAAAAGTGATGCCTATTGAGGCTTAATACCCTGATTTGGGACAGTGACGCTTTAGAGCATAAAGTGATATGACGTTTCTGAAGGAGTTATGTAAAATTTGTAGAAATAATAATTATAATATTTTTTCTTTCCAGTTTAATGTGTGTTGATTATTAATCATTTAACGATTGTTGTTCATGTAACATTTAATTATGTCTATTTTAGGTATTTTAACTATAATAATCAATAATATTGTATTCTAATCCTAAATCAAATTTAATCAATTTTAAATATTTCAAAAAGTTCATAAGAAATATTAATTATATATTATGTTTTATTTATCTTTGAAAAGATTGTTAAATATTATTAATTGCCTTGTTGTTTTTATTTTATAGAAATCCTTGGATCGACAAGAGTATCAGATAGAGTATTTCGGTCAACAAATTCAAATTCCCATTTTTGAAATCAAATCAGACAGAGACCCCTCAGCTTAATGGCGCGTCTAAAACTCCTTTACCAGAATGTTAGGGGTGTAAACTCCAAAATAAACGAATTTACAACAAATTTGCTATCTCAAAACAACGAAATAATTGGGTTGACAGAGACATGGTTGAGCACCTCTGTCTATGACAACGAACTGTTTGATAATAGGTATGAAGTACATCGCCGTGATAGATGCGATAGTAATATTACTAATACAAGTGCACTCGCTGGCCGCCATAGCGGCAGTAGGAACGCCTCGCGAGGCGGCGGGGTTTGCATTGCAGTACGAAAACCGATTATATCACAAAGATTAACCGAACTCGAAACAGAGGGCGAAAACATCTGGATCAAAATTACAAAAACTAATTTCACTGCGCTGGTATGTGTGGTATATTTCTACTGTACAGACGACAGAGATATCCGCACGAAGTTTTATGAACATCTCAATAATAAGGCCAACCTATTATCCAACAAAAATGTTATCATTATGGGGGATTTCAATTTGCATAACAAACCTGAAGATGTCATACTTGATCACGTATGTTTTATAAACTCTAATGGACTAACGCAACATAGTACAGTTGTAAACAAGTACAATAACATGCTTGATTTAGTGCTAAGTAATTTAAATATATGTGAGGTGACGTACAGCGATGAAGCATTGGTTAAAGAAGATCACCACCATCCTACACTGGCTATCTCGGCCACCCTGGCGAGGACACAATACAGCAGGCGTGAAATGCGTGCAAACCGTCATCAAATGGGACGACACTTATATTCGAACTTTAACAAATTTAATTTTAAACACGTTAATATTAATCTGTGTCTAAAAATATTCTCACACTTCAACTGGAGATATTTATACAACATGAAATCTGTCAACGAAGCTGTGGAATATTTTTACTCTGTATTATTTAGTATATTTGAATTATGTGTACCTTTAAAAAAATTATCGAAAGCAAATGTTAACTACCCAGTTTGGTTCGATAAAAATATTATAGAAAAAATCAAATGTAAGGAATCTCTTCGCAGGAAGTACAAAGCTACTAATAATAAATCAGACTATTTATTATTTTCTGCAAAGAGATCCGATCTCAAAAAAGAGATGACTGTAAAAAAGAACAAATATTTATCCGATATTGAAAATGGGATCAAAGAAGACCCCAAAAACTTCTGGCAATATATTAGATCACAAAAATCAGGTAGGGGCACTCCTATTGGACTTATGAATGTCGATAAAATAATCCAATGTCCCCAACAAGTTTCAGAGAGATTCGCGGACTATTTCCAGTCGGTATACAACCATATGAGCCCTAACCTAGATGTTGAAAGTCTCCGGGCAGAGGTGCCTAGAAACACAGGTTCAATATCTCTGGAACAAATTAAGCCTGAGGAAGTCAAAGCGTGTATTCGGGAACAAAAGCCCAACAAGGCCACGGGGCCAGATGGAATCCCGCCTCATATCATTATCATGTTGGAAGAACATTTGTTTAACCCGATATGCTTTATCTTCAACCTCAGTATTTCAACTTCCACTTTTCCTAAATCCTGGAAACTAACCAAGGTTAGCCCGATACATAAATCTGGAACAAAAACGGAAGTCCAGAACTATAGACCAGTAGCAGTTCTGTCGATACTCCCAAAAATATTTGAAACAATAATTTGCAAAAAGCTAAACAAACAAATTAAACCGTTTCTTCAGGGAAACCAACACGGATTTCTATCAAATAAGTCCACCGTCTCTAATCTTCTAGAACTCTCACAGAGAGTAGCAAGAGGATTAGATGCTCAACATCAAACTGATGTGATCTACACTGATTTCGCCAAGGCGTTCGACCGAGTTGATCATGACATACTGCTACGAAAAATACATAGAATTGGCTTCGACAAACCCCTCCTAAATTTTTTTGTCACGTATTTAAGGAATAGGAAACAATATGTTTGCATCGACGGATACAGGTCTAGAGAATTCTCTGCATTCTCTGGAGTGCCACAGGGGTCAAACCTAGGTCCTCTACTATTTATAATCTTAATTGATGACATTCAAGAATGCATCAAACATTCCACTTGCCTGCTTTTTGCTGACGATCTAAAATTACTTAAGAAAATTTGTGATGGTCAAGATTGTGTCAAATTGCAAACTGATTTAGATTCAATTTCATCATGGGCTGATGAAAATAAATTATTTTTTAATACAAAAAAATGTGTCGCTATGTCGTATACACGTTCGAGAAACCCTATCAAATTCGATTATTGCATCAAAAATGATATATTGACAAAAGTAAAATCCATCAAGGACCTTGGGGTAGTCTTTGATCCCAAACTTACGTTTTCGGACCATATATTGCAGTTGACGACATCATGCTACAAGCTTCTCGGATTTGTCATAAGACTCTGCAAACAATTTTCCAATCCCGAGGCAATGATGACTTTGTACAACTGCATTATAAGGTCTAAAATTGAATACGCCTCTGCTGTATGGGCCCCATACCAACAAAAAAAAAAACTAGAACAGATTCAAAAAAAGTTTTTGAGATACATGTATTTGAGAATGCACGGAGAGTACCCGCGATTCATGCATCACGAAGATTTGCTTGCCGAAACGCGCTACCAAAGTCTCCACTCGAGGAGGAGTGGGGCCCTTGCAGTAACGGCGTACAAAATTATTAATAATTTAATAGATAGCCCATACCTTCTGGAATGCTATAAGTTGTTCGTACCGAATAACTACAGCCAGGGACGTCACCATGATCTGCTTTGTATCCCACGTGGCAGAACGGACGTACTGGCTCGGCATAGCATGACACGAGGTATGGCGCTGTTAAACAACGCCTCCAAGACTATCGATATTTTTAATAGTAGCCTTGAAGAATTCAAGAGGCATGTTAATGCTAAAAATCTATAACTTGTTATTTGTATCATATATATGTAGTTAATGTTACATGTGTATTGTAAATGGACACAGTCTGTAATACACAAAAAAAAAAAAAAAAAAAAAAAAAAAAAAAAAAAAAAAAAAAAAAAAAAATAGGTTTCTTTTATAGTTATGTTTGGGGACAAACATTTGCGAGGTCCGGGAGGTAATGTTATGATAAAATATTTGTTAATATTTCTCGCAGTAGGTGATTAAATAATATTTAAAAAAAAATAATAAACTTCAACATAGATTTATTTTTTTAAATTTTGGAAGTAACATCATTCATTTTTTCTTTTTTGAAAAGGGCATAAAAATGGAATATTTTGTTTAGTGCCCACTTCTTAGTTATCTTTCAAGGTGGTAGAGGGTTTAACTGACGAGTCGGTCGTGATTTCATTTGATATTATTTCGTATAATTTAATTAAGAAATACGAAGGTTATTGTCCGAAACTGGAACATAATTAACTAGGCTGCGATCATCGTTATCGTGATGCCCATAAGTGTATTCAATAACACATTTCTAACGTCGTAATTTACACGAAAATAACCGATGGATAATTTCAAATCTTAATTGCCAAGTAACAGGCATTTTATGTAAACACATGGAAGTAAAATATCCTAAAGGAAATCAATCTGTTAAATAACGAAGATATATTATTCTCGCCTTGATATACAAGATATTTATGGCTGGATTTGATTTTGGGAGCAAATAAACATTTCGGCTGAATACAGTACCAGGTATTTTGTCTGTCTATACTACAGGAGAAAAACCAGAAGCTCAAGATCGTAATTTAGATAGATAGATAGAATCTTGTATTTTTGGTCGATCCAAGGAAGGTGAGTTTATGTTCTGTTATTATGTTAATTTGTCCCAGTTTAATTTATTATGTGTTAATAAAATCTTTAATTTAATATATCTTAACAATACTGTTTAATTTATTTTAAAATAATCCTTCTAATTTAATCGTATAGTTTACATATCAAAGGCCCTGAGAGTGTTTCATTGCTTTACTATCTGCTAGCCTGGTTAATCAACCAGTGGCGCCCCTATAAAAATAAAGCTGGCAGATCTTTTATTCTACCCTTTTAACATCATTATTTATTAAACATTACATATTGCGTAACATTTTGACCCACTCCGGGATCATGTAACAGTTTAGCTACTTAAACGATTTGCGTTCACTATGCGCTTCTGGATCTCTTCTGTGGTATTATTGTCGAATAAAATTAATCTAAGAATATTACCATTTTTAAATTAAACATTATGAAGTGTACACCACAAACTGGAGTTCAGTGAGACCCCATCTACAACTGTGAGTCCTATTTTCCTTTTTCAAATCTGGGCTTATCTAATTTTCCAAGAGCACAGATCTGAACTATCTACTGACTATCTATCAGGTTTTGCGATTGTATCTATGTATGCTATTTAATCGTCCCGTATAACTTAGCGATCACGTAGTTTCGGGACTGGTCCTTCGAGGGTTGCATAGGCTTTGCTCTGCAGCACTTAACGCCAATTTACAGTGGAGTCGCAGTTTCGCGACACCAAAAAGAATATATCAGTTATTTGTGGCATTTGGTTGAGAAATGACACAAAGGGCTACAATTACATACAATACTATAGTTTAAATACAATTAATATTGATTGAAAATATTTGATAGAATAGCCTTCTTATACCTATCTTCCGTGCAGTTAAATAGATCAGCCACATCTACGTATCTATTACTAACTTCATGTAATCTAGATAAAAGCGAGTGTTTCGTATACTCAGTCCTGTTGGTGTTGCATTGAAACAGGATTTTGGAGCGAGTTGCTCTAGTGGGTATATGAAATTCGACGAGCTTAGTTAAATCTAGACTTTATGTTCTACCATTTTCAATTTTGAACATAAATATTAAGTCGGATATAATTCTTCGATCTGAGAGTTTTAATAAATTTAATTATTTTATCAAGTAATTATAGTTTAGGTTTTCAATGGGAATACCGAGTTTAAAATTTATGTGTCTTAGGAATTTGTGTTGATTTTTTTCGATTGCATCTGAATGTATTTTAGAATGGGGGGACCAAATCTAGGAGTTATTTTTTATTTTTTTTTTTTTTTAAAAGAAAGACAAACATTCCCGGGTTACGAATAACCCAACAATGTTTGAAAATCTCCTACTACCACCACAGAAAGCCGAAAATGTTGCTTGTGTTGTGATGGAGGACTTAGCCAGCCGAGGAATTGAACACGCGACGCCCGGATGGGATCCAAGCGCTATGCCCACTCAACCACCGACCAGTCGATATATTCGACTTGACTACGTACTAAGGATGTATACAAAAGTTGCGACATTTTGGACAGTCTGTCGGGTGAATCCCGCTACACCCTGTTTAGATATTAAAGAAACACCTCTTCTCTGTCTTACCTTTTAAACCGAGCTCACACGCGTCAATATTGGCTATACACTGGTTAGGGAAGCTCTTCCAGGTCACGCCCCCTATGTAGGCGCACAATGGGACAAACACATCGGGACAGGGTCGAGAACATGGTTTCAAGTTATTTGTAGCCGCATCCGTGGTCACCAGGTACATCAGGGTCACCAGCAAGCCAACTGTACAAAAGTTTCATATTCATTACCCAAAATGAAAGAAATAAAAATAGGTTTCTATATTCAGTCAACACGGTCACCTCCAGATAAGTTTCCACTAAAACACTCAACACATAGGCGTAGGCTACTCGTTTACTATTTATTGCGACCCATATCACAATCTATATTGACGAATCGTGATCCATCAATATGGATCGGTATGCTACTTCTTCTTCTTTGTGTGCCCTATCAGGTCCCCCCGACGTTGGCGATCACTCTTGAAAATGTCTCTTTGTCTTGCGCTGCCCGGAATAGCTCCTAAATAGCTCCTAAGTAAATACCATGAACAATGAACAGGTTAGAGGCTTTTGAAATGTGGCTTCACCGGAGAATGCTCAAGGTCTCATGGACCGACATGATCACGAACACAGAAATTCTCAGGCGGGCTAGAGCAGATAGAGAACTGCTTACATTAAAAAAATCAGGAAAATTTCATATCTGGGTCATATACTTCGAGGGGATCAGTACCACTTGCTCCATTTAATATTGAAAGTCAAGATAGAAGGTCGCCGAGGGCCTGATAAGAGACAAATGTCTTGGCTGCGTAGTATACGAGAGTGGACCGGCATTAAAAGTGTGGTGTGCTACCCTACACGTTAAATATTTCTTATGATCTGTCAATATTTATCAAATGTCGTGATATTTATTGAACGTATAAGACCAGCGTATTGACGGATCACAATATGGATCAAAGGATTCCTGGATTCTTTAACTCATTCCTGAGGGGGCAGCGGAATGAAAGAGGGAAAGTTCGTCGGAGGGGGGACGAGGGAGGGGGATAGGCGGGGAAGGTGGAAGGAGAATGCAATATAGTAAACGGACGCTGGAGGGGAAAGTGCGCGAATGGGAAAAGACACGCTTGGGAGGGGTGAAGGAGGCTATGAGGGAGATGCAGAAGGAAGGATTTCAAAGAAGACATAGTAACGGTATGGGGAAGCATGGGGTAAATTTGGGAAATCAATGCGTCTCACATGGATAGCGTTGAAAAGTGTGCATATATTTATTGGATAACCAACACCCCTGCCATAGGTCACCCCAGGTGTTTCGCTACTTTCGGTGATTTAGCAGGGGTGCCCGGGTTCACGGGGTGAGGTTTGTCTAGTTCTTGGAGGCGAATGAGCAGGACACATTGAATCCCAGTTTCCTACCCAAAACGGAAAATACAAAAAATATTTTGTATCCAAAAGGACTTCAATAAACAGAATTAAAACATAAACACTTTATTTGAGTGAAATTGCAACGTATTGCGGGTACGCGCTAGTAATATAATCAAATAATAAAAAAAAATAAAAAATCGGAATATTGTGGAATGCTCTCAAATACTCTACTCGACTCAAGAATATTCTAGACTGTTCTGGAAACATCTAGAGAGCGAAACTTCCAGCCATTATGTCTTCAAAAGTACGCCTTTTAGGTAAAAATGGAAACCTTCTTCGTGGATGGGGGATAGGGGGCTACCACACACACCATATAACTCTCTTGATTGTACAGAAACTCGTTGTACACTTTCTTTTATAATATATATTGATTGACAATGTGGTAGCCATTCTCCCTCATCCTTCCAAAAAAATTTAACTCTCAAGTAGATTTTCACGAATTAAACAAACCAAGTCTTACCAATTGCTGCAAAGTCCACGATGATCTTCATTTTTTATTGGTTTGAGAAAGACTGACTGACAAAACTATAAACAGAAGGCGGGCTTATGTACCTACTTCTGTATCAGATTAAATTTATTGCTTTCTGATTAAAACTACATTACCGTGTTATGTCTCTATCAAATGAAATTGCTTTAAGGTGTTTTTAAAAGGATGAATGACTTCACAAATTGAATTGTGTACTATTCATTAGAAAGGATAAATTCAGTTCTTAGAACTACTGAAAATGAAAGCGAGGAACTTCTGGGAAGTACTAAAGTATGGAATCTGGGGGTCAGTCTCACCAGAAGCGAATCTATCCCTCTCAATGTGATGCAAAGCGTTCAAAGTGAGAGTATGGATGGAGAGATCGGCGACCCACGACCGGTTTATAGTCAAAGCAAGCAACTAAAATAATGTTGGATACAACGACAAAGTGAATAAGGCGTTAACAAACATATTCAGCGAGCGACCCATTGGCGTGCGGCGTATTTTATCCCCACTAAAGCGACAGCGCAATAGAGAACTCCAGTCCAATTTTTTTATTTTTTTATGAATAATGACCTTCTAACTTAAATAACTGCATTTTTATTTTTAGAGTTAGAGTTAGTTTTAATAGTTAAAATAAGTGTCAAAGTTTTAATTTTTCAAGACCCCCCGAAAACCACCGTATGTATGGTGAATCGTGTGACGTCATCACTCCTGAAAAAAATACTATAGGATCGGTCAATCAGCTGATCAACTGCCGCCATTTTGAATTCCGTTTTTCGAAGTATTCTCCCTGGAAGTAGCATTACTATTTTTTTGTGCAATAGTTTTTGAATATTTTCAATAATAGAGATAAACTAATAAGGGATACCATTATCTTTTAAACATTATTTCGGCCTAAATAATGTTTCAATAAACACAACAATTAAATCTCTATAAACAGTATGTAAATAAACGAATAAATTAATACGATGGCTTGTGTCATATCATACATTCCCATACAATCATTTTATGGCGACGTCACGATACGTCAAATAGTGACGTCACCACTAAAATTTCAATAATGCCAACTTGACGGCGTATTTTTACGACGCGATGAAAAATGCACGTATTAATAATTTTTAAAAAACTCTGCGTTTAATATTATTAAATAAAAGTTATGTTTTCAGAATCAGCTCTTATTGGTCTGTATGAACATATTTTTTTAATGCCATAATATTTTTCACTGGAGTTCCATATTCATAACTTTTTTCTCCGAGTGCTCGAAATTTTTTAGTGAAACTGATTATAGTTCTACATATCCAATGAATCCACCTATCTTTAGTCGATTATCACACATTCGTAGGATTAATAAAAAAAAATAGTGAAAAAAGGAATGAGAAGGGGGAAGGTGGGAGGGGATAGGGGGAGGGGGGAAGGTGGTAAGGGGAGGGGGGAGGAGAGGGGGAGGGGGTTGGGGAAGGGGGAGGGGGTTGGGGGAGGGAAGAGGAGGGAGGGGGGAGGGGGAAGGAGGGCGGTGAGAGGGGGGTAGAGGGGGGGAGGTAGAGGAGGCGGAGTGGGAACCCCCCTTACACCATGCGAGCGAAGCCGCGGGAAAAAGCTAGTTAATAATATAAAATACTTATATTTTAAATTACGTAGAAGCATTACCTATTCATTTTACCTCACTGCACCTTTCGGGATCAGACAATTATAATTTTACTGCGTGTGTTTACTATCAATGTAAATTTCCGTGAAATTTATTCAAAACAACAGTGATAGACCCTCAGGTCTCGGACATATTTTCTCAGATGGTGAGAAAACTTTCAATACAATAATTGGAATATTTCTAAATGTATCCGAAAACAAAACTGATTTTTAAAGGTGATCAAATATGCTTCCAAAAATTGTTATTAGAAATCTACACTCGTATATATAAAAATCTCGTGTCACGGTGTTTGTGGTCGCACTCCTCCGAAACGGCTCAACCGATTTTTATGAATTTTTTGTATATATTTGGTAGGTGTGAGAATAGGTCCAAAAGTATTCATACTTCTAAGTGATTAGGGTGTCCCTTTCCAGATTTTTTTTCTATTTTTTGACAATTATTTTTTTTGGCATTTACAAAAATACCATAAACACCAAATTTTCATCCTCCTACCCCCTCCCTACCACTTTCTAATCGCGATCCTCCCATTTTTACAATACAATACATTCGTTATTTCTTATTTAACAACCAAAATATTCACCACAAATAATTTTGGCAGAACATCGTTTACCGGGTCAGCTAGTAAACACATAATTTTCGTAACATTTATAATTTGAATGCTAGCATTAAAAATGTTTTTAAAATGGCTCACCTTTCGTTTGGCCTAATTAAATTTACTGACAAAGAAAAAAAAATACACAGATGTTTTATAAGGCAAACGTCTCATAAAGTTATTTTCACCTCACTTTATGTAGATTCAAAAAAAATAATTAAGAATTTTTTCGCAAATTGATGGGAACATTTTTTTGTGGTTAACTTTTACAGTCGCCCCGGGAACCTTTGTGGTTCGCTATGTTTCGTGATTTAGCAGGGGTGCCCGGGTTCATGGGGTGAGGTTTGTCTAGGTCTTGGAGGGGGATGACCAGGACACACTGAACCCCAGATTCTTACCCACCCCTTAAACCCCTTTCCTTCCCAGAACTCTCCTCTCCTTCCTTTCCCCAAAAAAACCCTCCACACGGCATCCCCAAAGATGACATAGGCCCTGTGGGATATTTTTTCCTCAGGGCCTCCTGTGTGGAGCTCATGTAAAAAAAATTATATACCCTCGCCCTCACTATACCATCTCAACGCCCCCTAGATTTCTCAGAGTTTTCTACCACCCCTCTTAAAAGTATCAAATGCCCACAAGGGGGCGTTATCGCCCACGTTGAGAACCTGTGATCTATAGGATATTATCTTATTAAAAAATAATGTTTCTTTGTTTGTCCCTTACGCGTTCTTAAACCATTCGTCCGAATGCAATGAAACTTTGGTGATTTGTTGTGCACATGCCTGCCAAGGTTTTTATATATAATGGAGAGCTATGGCGTTATGAAAATTATATAAAATATTCCAACAGGTGGCAAATGAATTGTTTGAAAAATGCGTGTATTTCATATAGTTTAGCGGGAGAGAAGGGAGGGAGAGAAGACGGGAGGGTGAATGGAATCCGGGAGGAGGAAGGGGAATGATGGAGAGGGTGGAATTCATGAGAGGGAGGACGGAAGGTGAAAGTGGGGTGAAGGTAGAAGGGGAACGCTGGAGGGGGAGGAGAATGGAGAAGGGACGGCTGGGAAGGTGGAAGGGAATACGAGAGGTGAAGGGGAAGATTCATTAAAACGGTATACCACCCGACGTTCACTTACGGCCACCAGACATGGATGCTAAATGAACAAACACGCTCTAGAATCCAAGCTGCCGAAATGAGGTACTTGAGGGGAGTGGCAAGGGGATCGTATAAGAAACTCGACGATCCGAGATGATCTAAACATTGAACCACTGCTACTTTTCATAGAAAAATCACAACTGAGATTTGGGCATATACTAAGAATGTCTGATGACCGAATTCCGAGGAAGATATTGAGTGGTAGGCGTCCAGTGGGCCGCCCCAGACACAGTTGAGCGAGGCAACTCCAGAAACTGTGTGAGGAGAGGATGGATCTACCATGTACGGGGGCCGAACAATCAGTACAAGACAGGGACGTATGGAGGGGCCTTATCGATGCAATGGATCCCCGACCCGAATAGGACAAGGGGAAGAAGATGATGGTGATGCTGACAGTGCAATAACATATGAAATATAAAAGAATATAAATTAATAAAAGGGTGTGAAAGAATATAGTGGAATATAAAATAATATAAAACGCATAGTATATTAAAGGAAATAAAAAAAATGTGTAAATTAAAAATATATAAAGTCAAAGTAAGTATGTAGAGTAAGTAAATAAGAAAAAAAAACATTACAATGTTGTTTAAATTTATACCCAGGGTTCAAACCAATTATGAATTTAAAATTACCATCTAAAATTATATTACGATCAAAAGGTTATTTCATTTGTCCAACAGATGTCTCTCTAATAGAATAATTTGTTTTGTCTCCCTCTCTCAACACACAAGGAAGTACATTTATAAAAAGGCTTACGCTGGTAAAAATACTCACTTCTTACAAAAAAACTTGCACTGAAAATTTAAAATACCTCTGAACCCTTGTCCGTTGGGTGGGGAAAGTTATTGTCGTCAGTTGTAATTATCCAATCATAACTATAAAAATCGAAGAATTTAAGTCATAAAAAATGTGCTTCATTTATAAAAAAAAACCAGTCTACCATATTTCTCCTACGTGAAGACCTAAATATTTTACAAATGGCGATATTTACTATGGTTGTATAAATATTAATAGTTACCTTAGTAGGTGCATTTTCGTAGTGTTCTGTAATTTTGTAGTAACACTAACAGATTCTCCAAACACTTTGTATAAAGATTACTTTTGGGAATAAATAGATTCTTGATCTTTTATCAGGTTTTATTAATACTTCGCGTATACAATATGGACCTAATTAGTCGACCTAACTTGGAGCTAGCTTAATTGGTTCTAATGAGAGCGTTACACACATCACCCTCTCTCAGCTCCCCGTCCCTCGGTTGGACAACTTAGGTACTAAAGCCTCGATGACACACGGCGAGTTACAAGCTACTATCTACTAAGTTTTAAAAGCGGGTAAATCGGCGAGTGAGATTGTGATGATGACACACAAAACTGTCCACTCGCTCAGAAGCGTAGGAAACTGAGGCCGCCGCTAACGCCAGTAACAAGAATAACGACGAATGCGTGAACTAATTCTTCATATGTTTGACAGTCGAAATCAGCTGTTTATCGGAAGCCATGTTGGAAACATAAATAAACCAATCACGTGCAAGCGGAGCAAGCGTGTAGGCGAGTAAAGTTGACGACCTCTCAACTTTTTTTCGTAGATTGTCAACAATCTGCTAGTCGCTGCTAGTTAGCAAGTAACGCGATGACACTGGGCGAGTTTACTAACAGATAGTGAATTTCCCAGATAGTAGCTTGTAAACTAGCCATCTGTCATCGAGGCTTAAGCTACCAGCCACCTAGCGGAATCTACTGACAGTTCTTATCACCGCCATCTTTGTCTAAAAGCCGAAAGCTTTTTAGATACACAACAATTATTGTTCAGTAATTTTGTTCACGTAAATTAATATTTGAACCCCGGCTAAAAATGAAGTGAATTGTTATTGTCAGATTAATTTTCTTAGCCGATACTAATGACTAATGAGGCATTAAGGTGTCTGGATATATCAGTTTTAAGTAATTAGTTAAGATTTGTAACTGAATTAGTGCAGTCCACCGACCTCTGTAGTTTCTTATTATCTACTTTGATTGCAGATTGCTGTTGCACGACCAGATGGCGCTAGTGTCCTTTGTACTTAAAAGTGAAAGCGCATGATTAAGGGGTTCATGTTTTTGATATAAAAAGAATGTTCCCGGTTGAATTAGTCATCTTTTTTATAGTCAATCGAAGAACACTAAACAAGGCTTGTTTTAGCCTTTTTTTAACAAACGGAGAACCGGAATCTAATCTAGTTTTGCAAGCTATACGAATACTTGTAGCAGTCGAAGCATTTTTAATCATGTTTAGCTAAACGTGTATAAATAAATTAATTCAGTGAAATCTTTCAGAGGGTTGTTAAATGAAGAAAAGGACAATAACACAAACCCTAACAAATGTAATGTGTTGACTGTAGGTTGTGTTGTTGAAAATGTTTTTGTTGTTTTTTTTTATATTAGAAATAAAGTTTATTTTAAATGAACGGGAAAAAATAAATCCGTAATCAAATAAATGCTTTATTTCGAAATTAATTTACAGAACATGCTTTCAAAATTCGTGATCAAAATTATTTATAAAAATTTTATCTTCCAAATTTGGGTTTAGGCTTTACTGCAATTCTTCACATTTCTTACATACCGAACTCTTCATACAAAGTGATTCAATTTGTAGGTATGCACTCTCCGTGGTAATATGGTTTGTATTCTGAAATAAGAATAAATATTAAATTAATCACTAAAAATTCAAAGAAAATTCTTAAAGCAAGTAGCGTTTAGGTTTGCGATCATCGTGGCTGATGAGTAATGTTGTCACGTGGTTACAATGATTACAAATCTGAAAATGGTTACAATGATAGTTTAAAGCAAAGAATCCTCGAGAGTGTTTTCTCTTGGGGTAAAAATAATCAGGTTGAATTTAATGTTTCAAAGATCCAATCATGTCTGATTACGTCTAAAAGGGATCGAAATAAAAATGCAGCCTCCTTCAACGGAAGCAATCTTCCGAACATGCCCTCCATTGATATGCTTGGTGTAACTCTAAATGACCAGCTCAGATAAGGAGGCTACATCGAAGTCAGAGTTAAGTTAGCCTCGGAAAAACTGGGAGTACGGTACACTGCCCGCAGATACTTTAATAGTTCACAACTGCTAACCCTGTACAAATCACAAGTGCATCCCACGGTTGAATTTGGCAGCCACCTCTGGTCTGGAGCTCAAAAATACCTGTAAATACTCTCGAATCTATGCAGAAATGGGCGGTTCATTTGATAAATTATTCTATCTTAACAGACGGATTGCATTCTTTAGAACACAGGCATCGGGTGGGAATGCTATCATTGCTCTAACGGTATATCAACGGAAGATGCTCAGAGGAACACCGTAAATCATAATTTACTCATTATAAAAATAAATCAACTAGGCTTCAAAAAATACACATTAAAACTACTCTCTAACTATCTTACAGACAGAACACAAAAAACAAAAATTGGGAATAATTATAGTTCAGAGTCAAAGATAAAAAATGGAGTTCCACAGGGAACTGTGCTAGGCCCAATTTTATTCTTAATTTATATTAATGATTTATGTAATTTTGTAATCCCTGGTAAAATTGTTTCTTACGCAGACGACACGGCAATAATAGTGGATGGTAATCATTGGAAAGAAACTTTTTCGAAAGCAACTGATTGTATTTCACTGGTTTCAACATGGCTAAAATACCACAAACTCGTTTTAAACTATAGCAAAACATTTTATTTACCTTTTTATAAAACCATTAAAAATAAACCTACAGACAACCATAAAATTAGAATCCATAATACTAGTTGCAATCAAGAAATGTGCTTCATGTGCAACGAACTCACTAATGTCGAAAATATAAAATATTTAGGAGTATCAATAGATATAAATCTTAATTGGAAATCACATATTAATCAAATCACTTCTAAATTAAGATATCTGACCTACATATTTTATAGACTTAAGGAAGTACTAAACATTGAAAAATTGAAAATGATCTACTTTTCCCTGGTGCAATCATCAATCACTTATGGCATTATAGGATGGGGTGGTGCACTTGATAGATTTATTAAGCCTCTACAAATAATTCAAAAACACATAATTAAAGTCATATATAACAAAAATAAAACATTCTCGACCAACTTATTATACAAAGAAACTAAAATATTTAATATACGTAAATTATTTATATTACAAACTTTGAAATATGTATTTAAAAACAAAAATAATTTCGAAATAAATGAAAACAGAATGAGCAAAAGAATAAATAATATATTTTACACCCCATAAACCAATACTAAATTATTGCAGACACATAGCAGTTTCGTTGGTCCTCGTTCATTTAACCTTCTACCACTACAAACTCAAATGATAAATAAAATGACAAAATTTGTAAAAGAGGTAAAATTATGGTTGTATAATGTAGATATTGAAACGCTATTTCTATAAATTTGTCCTTCCTTCTACAACTCACTTTCTGTAACTTTCTAAACTGTAGTACAATATGTTCTCTGTTTATTTTTTTTATAATAACCAAAAAAAAAAAATCAGTATGTTTTTTCCATATTTTTATTTTTATTTTATAATAGCTGAAAAAAAACCTTTTTCACTTATTCTACCTATGAAATACTAACTTAATATTTTATATGTTTTTTAAGTCTATTTTATACTTCGGGTACTTAGAAATATAGTATTTTGTTTTAATATTACCCACACTCAGGCAGTGCCTTAGTGGGTTTTCATTTCTTGTTCATACTATTTGTTATTATTATACATTATGTTATTATATGTATACTATTTGCTATTATACATTATATGTACAGAGAAATGAGAATAAATAAGGTTGAAAAAAAAAAAAAAAAACTAGTGTCATTGATCCCTTTTGGCACCGGTGCATAATCGGGAAACACGCCAAACGCGTGCCAAACATATTATGTACACGGTTGACATTTATCACACGAGAACGGATCGCTTCTTCGACTCGTTCTTGGCCTTTGTGTTTCTTCCTTCCTACAACATGGGTCTGTTCAAGACCAATGTTCATTCTTTCCTCTCCTCAAAAAGACCCTCCACACAGCATCTCAAAAGACTCAAGGGAAATTATTTTCCTCAGGGCCTCCTGTGTGGAGTTAATGTAAAAAAAATGATTGATGATGGATACTGTAACTCTCATGTATCATAATATCATTGGAGGGGACCCCACCACTTTTCCAATGGCGTTATAAGGAAACATATATATGGTTTCCTCCTTCACCGCTAAGTCAAAACTCTAGTTTTTTTTTTAAAGAAGCTACATTTATTTGAACGACTCTAGATCCTCTAATGTCCATGCATACGGGGTTAGTAAGCAGTACGCAAGTACTTTCATTAAAATTACACAAAAGGTAAATAGAATAGCAGCCCGTGAAATAATTGTTCTGTAATAGGTAACATAAAAAAAAGATAATAGTGTTAGTAAAAGAAAAAGAAAAATAACGGCTATAACCAGTCGAAGAAAATAAAAAAAGTCATGAGAACAAAAAACAGTTATATGATTTTGTTATAATGTAAGTAATTACTATAATAGCAGAAAGAAAATAAAAGAAAAGAGAAGCCCGAGAAAGTATTCCATAGACCACCAGGGGTCCTAGCATGGTCGATCGATATAACCCTATATCATCAATACGATATCGGTAAAAACCGTCATTTATGGTCAGTTATCAATATGTGCTAGCACGCTCAACAATTGATAGGGGATATTCCGACCGACGATTGACAAAAGCCTGCCAAATCGTATGCATTCTTGGTTGATAAAACCCCAATATTAATACGAAATGTAATAAATCCGTCGTCTATGGTCAGTTAGCGATATTTGCGAGCACAGTGAACATACGATTCCGACAGTCGGTTGACAAAAGACGCCGTTTTTACCGTGGCTTCCAGAGTAACAGATAAGCTGTCAATGTACAGATTTTTTAAAATAATGTCGTTTGTTACGCAAAATAACTGGCTAATTAATGAGTAGAGGTGAACTAAAAAACTTTCAGAATTTAAAGAAATCGTATACGAGACCCATAGACTCAGTTAATTCATTTCAGAGGCGATCAATTAATTGCTTTCAAATTCGAGAAACGAAATTTGTTAAAATGTCGTTTAGTCTCAAAAAGTATCTAAGTACATGCGAAACGCCAATATTTATTTGAGTTCGAATTTCAATGCGAAATTGTCAATTTATTGGTATTTTTCATTTTTACGCAGCACATTTCAAATTAAGAAACGAAAATTCATTAAAAGATCCTCAGTGTTGCCATCGTGTGAGATCGTATGTCGATTCCTTATTTATTTCCCTTCGACGTCGGTATAGGTTTCGATGGTGAAAGCGTGCTAGGGCAATCGGTTCGTTATCGATACGAGATTGTAAATCACCCTGTCCTTTGTTTGACTGGCGATATACCTACGCAACTTTATTGATAATGACATTCTTTCTGCATAATTACTAGTTTATTAATGAACGGAGGCAGATTATCGAAGATTGCGGGACTGAATTAAATCGGAATTCAGACGTTTTCGTTTGACAGTTTCGTACTTTCGAATATATCTCGTATTATGGCTAATGATCTCATTGTCCAATTAACTCCTTTTTATTGTCAAAAAATACATGCGGACTTTAAAGAAATAATATATTAAATTGTGTGTATTTAATAGTATCATGATATTTCAGCAAAAAACACGGTGTAAATGGATCTTTAAATGTTCAAAAGAAAAGAAAGTTTAAATGTTCACAAGAAAAGATTATTAGTTAGTTGTCATATTATTACATTAATGGATTGCGATGTTTTTGACAGGTATTATAGACCGGGAGCCTGGCTACACAAATCCACGTCATCGAGTACACAGATGAAACTACTTTGTATAGATAATGGACATTTAGTAAGCCTTAAACAAGCTAGTCTGCCGGTGCACATCTTGGCAGGTTCCACGCAGTCATGGAAATAGTGACCGATTTTTGAAGTAAAACTTCTTTACGCACGCTCGACAAGGGGGGGTAGGCTGGTGAATGGGTTACGAAAAAGGATATTATATACATTTTATGCGAACGGTAATCGATGCGAACGGTAAGCGAACGGTAGGCGAACGGTAGGCGAACGGTGGGCGAACGGTCGGGCCTTTGGGGGGATGGGGATGGGGATGGGTACCCGGCACGCGTTGAAAGGACACTGTAACCTTGGGGTCAACTAAACTGTAATGGTTCCATCCTATATAACTAATAGCATAAGTTAGTGAAGTTTTACTTCAGTCGTGTGGTCTAAAGCACACTCGTTTTTATTCGAAAAAATTACGTCATCGAGTGCACGAACAGGAATGGTTTCATATGATAAAGGTCGATTAGTAGATGAGAAAATTAGCAGGTCTGCCAACCGGCAGCCTGGCATGTTCGTAGGTAGCCAGTGTTAAATGGGGATAGAAATTAGTAAATTTAACGTCATCGAGTACACGAATGAAACCAACGAATAACTGTAGTCTAGATTCTAAACCATCCCGTTGAAGAATTTCACTAGTTCCATGACTGCGCGGAATCTGCCAAGAGGCGCGGCACACCAGCTTTTTTAAGGCTTACTAAATGTCCATTATCACTACAAAGTAGTTTCATTCGTGTTACGAGTACATAACAATTTCTTTTTGATTACCTTTCATTGCTTATCAATATCGGTTCGGTACAAAATCGTCGGTTGTTATGCCATGTCGATTCGTTATTGTAAAGATAACGATTTCAGTGTGCTAGGACCCCAGGCAGTCCCAATGAGAAAGCGTATAGCTATCGGCCCAACTGCAGACGATGCTCGAAGTCCGCGCCCTTTAGCCGGCTCCCAGATTTTGCCTCGAAGAAATGTACTTGGGAGAGAAGGGGAAGTTTTTGAAGACCTTGAGGAAAAGATGAGCGTTGGGTTACAGGATGGGGGACGGAAGGGCACTGAGACCACGTGGTTTTGCCTCAGGCCTACGCATGTCATTGGGGGAGGCGCGGGCGGATCGGGGGAAGACCACTCCGGTGTGTGTTCGCCTGGCAATGTGCATGGATAGGGTCTATCCCACCCCCATCATAATATCAGTCTATGATCAGTTCTAGCATTGTTCCCCGTTGTCTACGCTATATTCGGGTCATTTGGTGTTAGTTGCAATGTGTGTCGAAGATAGCCGAACACAGACAGGCCAGTCATTGTTTAGCGAGAGCTCTTCAGACAAAAACTATCTTCCGAGTTTTAAGAGTTATATTAACGAAAAAGTAATAGACACTGTGATCTTAAATAACTACAAGTCTGTCAAATAAATACAAATCAGTACTGAGGTACTTGCCAGTATTAATAAAATACAATATCTCTACCGCAGAGAACTACAGAGTGACCTTACAGTTACGTTGTCGGAAACGTTGGCTAAAGAAGGATGTAGCACATATCAAATATTTGATTTGATTTGATAGATAAGGATCGATGGGAAACATTGGCGATAAAGAGTAACAGCCGACAGCGCATCCTGGCGGACGGAAACAGTACCGTTTTCACAGGAGTATTTTGAATTATTTAGTACCTAACGACTGTTATTTTTATTCTGATAGAAAAGTATTTTCTAAATTACGAAACAAATAAACAATATTTTCTAAGTTATAAAAAATATTTTATTATTTTTTTTTTACATTAACTCCACTAAGGAGGCCCTGAGGAAAATAATTTCCCTCAGGGCCTATGTCATCTGAGATGCTGTGTGGAGGGTCTTTTGAGGAGAGGAAGGAATGAACATTGGTCTTGAAGAGGTCCGTGTTGTAGGAAGGAGGAAACACAGAGGCCGGCAAAAAGTACCAGAGCCGAGCTGTTAAACACAAGTACGAGTCGAAGAAATGACCCGTGCTCATGTGACAAATATCAACCGTGTACATATGTTGGGCACGCGTTTGGCGTGTTTCCCGGCTATGCGCCGGTGCCGAAGGGATCAGTGACGTTAGTTCCTCGGAGCATCTTCCATTGTTATACCGGTAGAACAAGGATAGCATTCCCACCCCACGCCTGTGCTCTAAAGATTGCAATCCGTTTGTTAAGATGGGAGAATCTATCAAACGTACCGCCCGTTTCTGCTCAGAGTCGAGGGTATTTTTCAGGTGTTTTGGAGCTTCAGACCAGAGATGGCTGTCAAATTCAACCGTGGGGCGCACTTGTGATTTGTACAGGGTTAGCAGTTGTGTACTATTAAAGTGTTTGCGGGCCCTGTACATTACACCCAATTTTTGGGAGGCTAGCTTTACTCTGGCTTCGATGGATGACTTTCTTCTTCGATGACTCTAACAGACAGTTGCATGTGTCTCGTTAGTTGTAATCTGCCGGTTACACCCTGTTTAAATATTATCATGAACCATACCATAAACGAAAGAACTTCTTAAGAAAATACCCCTTCTCTGGCTCACCTTTTTTACCGTGATGACACGCGTCAATTTCGGCATCACACTTATTAACGAAGGTCTGCCAGACCCCGGGTCCTGTGTAGGCGCAAATTGGTTTGATAATAAAGTTACAAAGTTTTAGACATGGATCGAAAATTGGTTCAGCCGCACCCGAGGTCACCAGGTACATCAGAGTTGCCAGCACACCAACTGTACAAAGGTTTCATATTCATTACTTAAAGCAAAAGAAATAAATATTAATTTTTATTTTGCGTTAGAACTGACAATACGGAAATTCAACCGGGTGGAAACTTATCGAATAATATCATAACTATTATACACAACAGATACACAACACCTGTTTAAAATAAAAATTACTTTTGTTGAATGATGACGTCACGCGATTCACTATACATACGGTGGTTTTCGAGGTATTTTGGAAATTTAAAACTTTGACAATTATTTTAACTATTGAAACTCTAAAAAAAATGTGCACTTATTTAAGTTAGAAGGTATTCATTAAAAAAATAAAAAATAAATTGAACTGGAGTTCCTTATTCTGAAAAAACCTTTATATTTTATTTTTTTTCCTAATAAAATTCCTTTATTATTTATTTACTGTTTTTTTTACATTTTTAAATTAAGTCCCGTTAAACTGATTGATATCAGTTTGTCAACGGGTTTTTTTGGCAATTACTTTTTTTAAATTGAGACAGGTACATAAAATAAACAGGTACATGAAAAAAATAAATTGTTAATAAAATTTATAAGAAATACAGAACAGAGAAAATAAAAGAAAATAAAAAGAAAATACAAGAGAAAATAATAATGGAAAAAATATTAAAACGAAAAGCGGAAATAACAGAAATTAGTACAAAAAAGTTCTTTCACTTAACCATTTTTTAGCGTACATTTCCTTCTGAAACTCAATTCACAGCTTTTTATTGCGTTGGGTAACATGTTGTAAATTATTGCAACAAGGTATTCTAGAGTTCTTTGACCTATTTATTTAGGTATCTGGGAATTATAAGTCCATCATTTGCAGTTAGTCTTGTATTATGAACATGAGCCACTAGTTTATTATATTCAGATTGAGATGTATGCTGACTGGCAATTTTAAGCCACAATATAGCACGAACAGATAATAAATTTACAGAGTTGTATAGTAATGATTTTGGTATGTCATGTCTTTGTTCGTATTCACTTTTTTTTAATAATAATTTTACCAAAGAATATTGTACGTTTTGCACTGAAAGAAGATTTGTTTTTATTGAATGTCCCCATGTGGTTACTCCATATCTTATTAAGGATTCCGCCAATGACAGATATTATACTAATCTAAGAGTATTTAGTGGAACAAAAAACTCGTTTTTTCGTTTTCTTTTCTATTTTCACCACTTTTTCGGAAAACTATTTGGTAAGTACCTAATCTTTTAAGAAATTTTTTACAAATTTTGATAAAATCATATTGAAGAAAATCAAATTTTCAGTTGCTTTTAAAGGTTATTGTAAAATACAAGATAGTAAATGTCAGTAGAGTTTTGCTGATCAAAAACTCGAAATTATTTTGGAAAAAAAATCCTTCTAAACATGTCTAACTTACAAAAATCTCACGTGTTCTTAATACAACCTACATCTTTTGACAGTTGATAACAACAATGATCTTCAGCTGCAATTTGAGAGATTTGGTGGTAATAGTTACTGCCTCTGCACGTTTTAAAATTATGAAAATATAAACTGGTAGTTATTCTTCCACAATCTTTCAAAGGGTTATTATCTTTGTAGCAGATTTCCATGAACAAAACAAACCAATACTTTCTTACCGATTGCCGCAAAGTCCACAATGATCTTCATTTTTTGACGGTTATAAAAGAATTTTCTCTTCTGATGAATCTGTGTACAAAAGGCAGCCTTATATAATCTTCCACCGGATTAAATTTATTGCTTTCTGAGCATAACAGTTCACATTTTAATAAAAAAACGTTATTATCATTTTATTTTTCAATCAAACTAAAATTGTTTTTGGTATTTTTAAAATGACTGTGAAAGATGATTCACGGTTAGATGCATTTGCAAATCGAGTTAGAAATACGTGTCGTAAATAATGTATTGGTAATTCCATATTTCCTTTATATAATTCTTTATTTTTCTAATATAGTTTCAAAACACAAATATACAGTAGCGATCATAATAATATGTTCACCACGAGGTATAATAATAATAATGGTCTTTATTACAGAAAGTGCGGAGGTGAGTGCAATCCCACACAACCCATATAGAGTGTAAATACATACATTAAAACGAAAGCAAAGAAACATAGGAAAGTAAGAAGAATATAGTAAAATAAAATTCAGAGAAATAAATAAAAAAAAATAAAACGTAAATTAAAAAAAATTACAAATTAAAATAAAATTCAGAGAAATTAAAAAAAAAATAAAACATATATACAAAGAGTAGAAGGCATCATTACATAATAAATAATAACTATTAGTCCATTGCATCTGAGATCGCGGGAGCCAGTGTCTTTCTCCAATGTTCTTCTATGCTCGATCTTGAAGTCAGACGCGATTCTATGATGAGAATATTTCTGGAGTGGTTTATCCTTCCCCTCAGTAGTGCAATCCTGGTTCCTAATAGAGCTTTAAATCCTGGAACCTGACCTTCTGTAAATGTTGAGGAGGCACTGCGGTGCCCGGGGAGTCCAAACATCAGACGGTAAGCATTATTATTTTGCTCCCGGAGCTTTTCCATGGTACTTTTTTTTTAAGTTTGCCCAAAACCCGCAGTGTATAGACTTGCTCTTACATGAAATCCGGGTATTATTTCGACGAGTTGGAGCGAAAACCACGTGACAATTATTTTGGAACCAGGAGGGTTCCAGCGTATCTTCAATAAACGACTACATCGTTCGTACATTTCCAATAGTTGGAGCCAAAAATATTTTAAAGTAAAATTTTACTAGTTGGTTGCTAAATTGGTCAATATTTGATTGACACACATGATTTTATACAAAGTTATTGTAGTGTTCTGTTTTTTAGTGGACACACTAACACACTCTCCAAATACTTGGATGGAGATTACTTGTGGGAATGAATAGATTCTTGTTTGTTAACTGGATTTATTTATACTTCGCGTATACAATTGGAACTGCGTTAGTCTACCTAACTAGAAGCTAGCTAAAATGGTTCTGCCCAGTGTTTACAGAAAACACTAACTCTGAGCCCCTCCGATCCCCTGTCGGACAACTTAGGTACTACGCTACCTGCCAACTAGCGAAATCTACTGATAGTTCATATCACCGCCATCTGTATCTAAAAGGCGTAAGCTTTTAGATACACAACAGTTATCAAGTTTCAAATTTGAAATGGATCAATGTCTATTTTGTGGTACTTTATAATATGGAGATAAAATCACAAGAAAATATGACACTTACCTAATAGACGACCGGCGTAATCCAGCGGTAAGGCTCTTGACTCACACACCGAAGGTCGCGGGATCGAATCCCGGCGTGGCAAATAAATTTTATTTGATTAATTGGTGTTATTTCACAATTTATTCATTCAAAATAACATGGAACGTGTATTCATTTAAAGGCACGTTCCAGAGTGGAAGATACTCTCAGTATCGTCCTGGTATATGACCACCATTCAGAATTGAAACGTTGCTTGAAATGGCTTACCAGACCTGAATAGCCAGATACTTCCCCAGATTCCTTTTCCCTATCTACTTTCCCTCCCCACTACCTTCAGCCTCACAACATACCCCAATTGGGGATGCCATAGTTTCACTGGCTTCAGATGAAAAAACAGGTGTTATAAGGTGACGGAAACGTTTTTATGGCCGCTTCTGTAGGTATTTACGTTGAGATATAAATTATTGTTTATTCAATTACGGAGAAAATGTCAATTGATTTCCAGTTTTTTATTTCTTTTTGCAATATAAATTGCACTGTTTTTCTGATTTTTTAATTTCTCTGTTTGTTTACACACATTAAAAACATCTTACACATACATTTACGTGTGTTTATAAAATATACCTACTTGTCAACAGTAAAGTATATTTGTTGGTAGGTATGCCTGAAATGAACCTACTTATAATATTGTAAAATTAAATTATATAGGTACACAGTTGGAAGTAATTGCAATAGTTTTATTTTTTATTTATATTTTTAAATTTATTTATTTAATGAGAAAAAATGTTTTAATGAATTTCTACGCAAACGAAGAGTACTAGCTCTTGAGCTTGGCGTAGGAGTTATTTTACAAATATTTAATTTTTATAACATACATTTTACTTAGAGTATACAATAAATATAAACTGTTGTTATATTAATTTTTGATGACATGAAAATGAAGTTATAACTCTTTGATTGGTGATGTTATGGTTGTTGATTTTTTTTAAGATTAATTTGACCTTTTTCTTGAATGATACAGATCTCTTATTTTTTTTATTTCTTCGGGATGACTATTAAAATATTTTATGCCTTTGTAAATATAATTGTTTTGTTGAAAATAGAGGAATTTGGATGTTAAATTATTGCCTTAATGATGAGTTAAGTTTAAATTTTTTAATTACTTTTTCTTTGAATATTTGTAGTATCGATTTTTTTTATAGTGGTCTTCAATTTATGGTACTTCGAAAATTTTGAACAATGATGCTGAACGGAATGTTGGTTATTTTTTTTAAATTACTTTAATAATTAGTTTTTGTACCACTTTTACAGGACTTACAATTTTTTCATATGCACCTCCCCATCCAATGATTCCATACGGAATTAGTGATTGGACTAGTGCGTAATAGACTTTTTTTAGGTTGTTTAATTTGAGAATATTTCTTAATCTAATGAATATATAGATACATTTCCTAATGCGTTTAACAAGTTCACATATGTGTCTGTTCCATTTCATATGTTGGTCTACAATTACACCGAGGTACTTTATTTCAGTTGCATGGTTTAATATGGTACATGAATTATTACAGACATCGTTGTTCCATTTTTTTATTGTGTATATTAATGTTGGGATAAGTTTTTAATTTATTTATTGAGAAATGAATATAAACTGTTTTTCTTTTTGCATTGATTGTAAGAAGGTTTGTATCGAACCAGGCTTTAAGGATTTGGATTTCATTATTTGCATTTTCATTTACAATTTTCCAGTCACTACCCTTAATTATGATAATCGTGTCGTCCGCGTAAGATATAACGGTTCCACTGAGGTTTTGTTTAAAAATATCGTTCACGTACATGATAAAAAGTAATGGACCCAAAACAGTACCCTGCGGTATCCCAAAATCACTTGTGAGTGGTAGACTTGATGCGTGATTGATTTTTACAATTTGTGTTCTTTTGTGACGATAACTTTTTAGCCAATTTAGTGATCTGTCAGTAGTATCAACACAATTTTGCACCTTCAGCCATCGAACCAACACTCTTTTCCACATCCAGAGTTAAACAGTTTCAGTAAATAAATCAACACTATAACATGAGAAAGCCCGTATTAAATCCAGGTTAAGTGACGGGGCGTCACGCGCACACAGAGTGTAAAGGGATTGGTAAAAACACGACTTTACACATTAGGTGGGTCACGACTGTGTGGGAATTTTTGTTGTTGTTTGATTTGTCTAATAGTGATAAAAGGGTGTTAAATAAAGATATAAAATCACGTTATTTTTAATATTAGGTCCTTACATATGAAATTGGCGTTTTGTATGGGAGGAACATAAAGTCGATTTTTTTTATAATATAATATATGTATTTAATCAAAGTATGTACACACGTTCCATCACCTCAGACAGAACTGATATGATCGCTATGGGGCGGTAGTTGGTCGGGTTGGAGCGGTCACCCTAATTTGGTATAGAATGGATAACCGCTTTTTTCCAACCAGAGGGCACAGAGCCAAAATTCCGCAGGTATTCCGTCAGGCCCACTAGCTTTATTAACATCAAGCCCTCATAAAACGTCGGGACGCGTATTTCCAATCCCTACCGCGTTACAGTCGCGCTACCGACGGTAGGGATTGTAATGCATAAATCACTTTACAAACACTACCCCGTTTCAGTCGCCTTACGCGCTTCGTTGCTCTATCTGTTTATGTGATGGTGATGACCATAATTATAGAGGGGTTAGCAGAGAGAATGGACCGCGTTTTTTTTAACTTACAATTTTTTGTTTAACATTGAAAATTTATTTAAGTAAAAAAAAGCGTTTTTTTTTTTTAATTGAGGATGACGACCGTAATTATAAAAGGGTAAGCAGAGAGGATGGACCGCGTTTTTTTTTACTTCAAAAAATTTTTTCAATGTAAATTTTTTGTTTGAATTATAAAAAAAACACGGTCCATCTTCTCTGCTAACCCTTCTATAATTACGGTCGTCACTCTCACAGAAACAGATAGAGTTTGTAAGGTGATTTATGCATTACAATCCCTATCGCGTTTCAATCGGTAGCCCGACTGAAACGCGGTAGGAAAGGCAAACGAAAACACAGTACCTTTTTTGGTTCCAACGTTTTCGTTCTGGAAATTTAGACCTGCAGAACAAGCCCCGTGGACGGCCAGAGACCAAAGTTGATAATGAAGAATTGAAGGCTATTGTGGAAGCGGATCCATCGCAAACCACGTCCGAGTTAGCTGCAGGCTGCGGTGTTAGTGATAAAACTGTTTTAATCCACTTAAAGCAAATTGGGAAGGTGAAAAAGCTTGAAAGGTGAATTGAGTGAAGCAAATCAACAAACGCGCGTTAGAACGCTAGACCACACACCACACAGACCACAACTGCTACCAAATTAGAGGGCCTTCAATTGGCATCCACCGTACTCTCCGGATCTTGCCACAACAGATTACCATTTTTTTCGAAATTTGGATAACTTCTTGCAAGGGAAAATATTCAACTCCGATGGGGCAGTCCAAACCGCCTTCAAAGATTTTATTGATTCCCGTCCGAATGGTTTTTTAGTAAAGGCATTGATGAACTACCGATGAGATCGCAAAAGTGCATAGATAGCAATGGTACATACTTTGATTAAATAAATATATTATATTAAAAAGAAATCGACTTTATGTTCCTCCCATACAAAACGCCAATTTCATATGGAACATTCAAAATACTTTGGAAAAATTCCAAATTTCGTTCAGACATCATTAATAAAACAGAGATAAACTACCCTCTCAGGCTGTGCAAAACCAAGTGTATTTTTTTCCATGATCATTTTTTTAAATAGTAATGTTTTCACATCCACGGCCGTTTGTCAATTGAATAAAATTTTCACTGGGTTTTTAAGTAAGGCTGTTAATGTTTTACCTGTCAGAGGATTATTGTTTTACAATATTGTAAGTCAGTATCTTATATTGTCTGGTTCCTTGTATAGGGAAAGAGTTTTCAATAAACACAATACAAGATTCACTCAAAATGAGGGATTGGTGGTTCCTAAATGTACCAATAAATACGGTGAAAGAACCCTTAACTATATTGTACCCAGAATATTTAATAAACTACCAATGACAATTGAAAATATAAACGTTTTTACAGCTAAAGTCAAATACGATCTAAGGAAATGGCTATTAGATGCTGATGATTTATATTGATGCCCTACCGAAGACCTTGTTTTCCTAATTGGAATTTGTAGCGCACCGTTTTTACGCTTGCCACTACACCATCTCTTTCCCCCGTACAGCGCCATCCTGCTCACCCACCCCTAAGCAAACCAGGATGCGCCGACGCCTTCTGCGCATCTCCCACCCTCGAACCGCTACATAAACCACACCCCGCAACAAGGAATGGGCTATATAACAGGCTGCGCGCCCTAAATTAGTCAGTTCGTCTGCAGCTCGCTCTTGGCTAGTACGCTCTCTTAGTTGCGCTTCGTCCTCTGGCACGACCCTCTAAGGAGTATTCTACTACCATAAGTAAAGCACCAACCAGACCCCCGACTGCTGCCTTAGTTGCGCTTCGTCCTATGGTACGACCCTCTAAGCAGAACCACAGTCAGCTTTTGTTGTTCCCAAAGCCTAACGGCAAGGTTCCCTCCGATCCCTTGCTCAGTTAATTAGTGAATTGATACATTGTGACTATTTTTACCATATTATGTGATCTGTAAACTTACTTTCTTAAATAAATAACCTTTTACCAACAATTGTGTTATAAATTCACATTCACAATTTGTATTACCTTATGAACCTATATTAAACTATAGAAGTACTTGTTGAGTATATTCATTTGTTCATAATAAATTAATTTGTACTCGTGTGTTTTATAAGGCTTATGCTACTTTTTTCATATTTATATTCATAGTTTTCTGTAATTTAACCAACTTATCTTTTTTGTTAAACTTATCATCAACATTATACATACCTAGATACTATTTACTATTGTACCATGTTATTGCAAAAAAAGTTATTATTATTTAGCAGGTTTAAATGTTAACAAATAAATAAAAAAAACACTTTCAAATAGGTGAAAATATGTCTATGCTTGGTACACATAAATATTTCAAAACTGAGTTTGAAAAAACAAAAATAATTTGACGTTTAATGAACAATAAAATACATGCAAAAACCTTGATTAGTACAATCATCCAACCTTGGAATACACTTCATAGTTATTTTTAAAATGCATTAAAAATTCGTCTGATAGGAACATAAAATGATAGTAAAGTTTTTGATTAAAAATTTTGCACTGTTGTCATCAGAAAGCAATAAATTCGGTCTGCCTAAGGAGTATAAAAACCTGCCTTTTGCCCACTATTTTATCATAAGAGGAAAGTGTATCGTAACCCAAGAAAAATGCAGATCATCGCTGCAGTATTTGGTAAGAAATTTTCCAATTGTTTTATTTTATTTAAAAAAAAACTGCTTAAAAAAATGCTATTTAAGAGGGCATTACCAGAGAAAGCCGGAAATACGTCATTTTCAAAAAAATTTTTAGACGTATTGACTCTTTTCCACAAAAAATTATAAATGGATTTCGAAAGATTGTTATTTTATCTACCATAGTTATGTAATAAATTTTTAGATTTTTTTTTAATTTTTAGTATAATAAGGTTATTCCATAGGTCGTTGGCAGATTTGTTAAATTTTCAAAAAAGTTTTTGTATTATACCACACCCATTTCAAATAATGTAATCATGCAGTAAAATAAATCAATATATTATCTAGCAGAGTTATGTATTAGAATTTTAATTTTAGTTTCAATAAAATCATTAAAAAATATGTACGTACATGTGTTTCTTGACGAAAATTGGTCCATTTGTGTATTTATTTGCGCACTTACAAACTAATATATTTCAGATTTTTTTAACATTCTTATTAAATTTAGACATTATTAAAAAATGATAAATACTTATAAACAAAAAATAACTACAAAAAGTACACTATTTTAATAGTTTTATCATCACGCCTTTCAGCATTTTTGGATGAAGGTATAAATTAAAGCTAATTTGGATTGAAATAAATTCGATATTGAGTTATAATTTAAAAAAGCTGGTACGGAGAATAATTAATCTTTCTCATTGTAACCGCCCTGCACGATCGGAAGAACAACTTTCGACGAAATGTGGATTTTCGTCCGCTGGCTGGTTAAACGCTCTTAACAATTCTAATGAATTTCAAAAATCATTTTTCATTTCTTTTGAATTAAATAATAATGATTCAATCCTTATATTAAATATGCAAGTAAGTGTCATTGTCAGACATTTTACATAACTTAAATTTGTGTTTCAAGCCAATAAGCAAATCTAACTGATTTTTTTTTTACTCTTGGACATGTACCACTTCATTTATTTGAACTTATAAAATAAAGGCAATAAAAGAAATAATTTTTCATTATTTTATTAAAGGCAACTATTTAACATTTATTTCTGAGTTACTGATAATTATTTAAAAAAATATTTAGCTGTATTTAATGCATGAATATGATGAAATATTAAATAAAATAATATTAAAAAACATTTCGATGGGCTTAAGTTGAAAATGAAAATGACCGATTTACTTAGGAACACAAAAATTTCGCATTAACATAAAATTTAATTTCTACCCATGAAACGCTGTTTTTGCAATATTTATTTTTTTTTTAATATTCATAATAAATTAAAACACTTCAAGGCAAGATTTTTTTAAATAATTATAAATAACTTACAAAAAAATTCCATTGCCCTAAAATCATGCAAAACTGATTTCTTTAATGGCCAATATAGCTTCTGTATCTGGTCAGTACGCAGCAAATTTACCTTCCAGAAAATTTGTTCCATGAATATTGGGAAGATCATTTTTCAACAACGAATTTGAAGCGGTTAGCAACATTTAAAGTAGGGACTCTTGCAGGCTTTATCTTTAACAACTTAATAATTTATATGAATTTTAAAAAAATATATATCCTCATGGATGGATTCATGGAAGCCATCTAAGAATTTATGGCGCGGTGTACCCGCTCAAAAAGAAGAAGACGGATAGATAGATAATACGAATTTAGAGAGCGCGCTAATATTGAAGCGTAAACTGTGAAAATGTTTAATAAAACACGACTCGTTTAAAATAGAGTGCAAAAATTCCATATTGATTGTCTAAAATAGCATTTAAAGTGAATTTTTTCATACATATAACTTGTAAAATAACTTAAAAGTTTATTTACAATTTTCGGAGCGTGTGATTTTATTATATCTAGGGAATTTCATATAATTACTGTTTCGGCGTGGGGAATATACAGATATTATTTTCAAGAAAAACATAATTTTTTTAAGAGCTCTCAAACTTAAAGTATTTACGGAAAATATGTAATAAATAGGTAGAAATGCGGAAAGCCGGGCCTTAAGTTATAGATAAAAAAAATTACATTTCTTTCTAGCAAAACAACCTCATCAACACTTTCACCACAATAAAAAATTATTTCAAAATTACATCAACACTTTCACCACAAAAAAATCTTTACTGTTTTTAGAAGCTTGTACAAGTATACAGTTTCAGGTTTGTTATTGGCCGATAGAATTAGCAAGTTACGACATGGGACTTGAGCGATAAGTTCGTGCTCTGTTTTTTATTGCAGGAAACTAGTATTTATAAATCTAGGCTTTCGTAGCGAGGCATCGGTATTCGATGGAGAGTTGTTTTATATAATTACTATTAGGTGGTATGATTTTCAGATTCGAATTAGATATGAGATGGCTAATTTGTTTTTAACCACAGGAGCGCTTTTTTCCACAATATGGCACTATTTAAATTACCTCTGATTGCTTTGCTGCTAATTTTGGCAAATTTTCCCTTATTTGTAAGTAATTAAGTAGAAGTTTACAATTTTATAATATTTTTTTTATAAATTCTACAAATATATGATAATCTACAAAAGATAGATGAATTCATTATATATAAACTATAATCAGTTTGTATGTCTCCATAATAAAATTCGGAGGTATGATTTTTTTAATGTAGGCGGAAAATATTCAACCAAAAATCTCGAGAAATCGGAAAAAAAAGTTTTAAATTGCGCTGTCGCTCCTGTGGTTATTATATATCGATGATAATTTAAAAAAGTTATGGGTATGCAATTTTTGTACAGTTGGCGTGCTGGTGACCATATTGAGTATGGTGACCCCGTTCGCAGCTGCAACAGAGTTTCCATGTAATGTTAAAAACTGCAAAGACGTCTCCTACAAGCCAATTTGCGCTGACATAGGAAAAACGGTCTGGAACCCCTTCAAAAACAAGTGTGAAGCCGACAACGACGCGTGCATAAATTACCACAAAAAGGGTAAGACGAGTGAGGGGGTCCGTGACTTTTCATCCCGCGACCAAATATCCCCGACAAAATATCCCGCGACAAAATATCTCCGACTAAATATCCCCGACAAAATATCCCCGACAAAATATCCCGCGACAAAATATCTCCGACTAAATATCCCCGACAAAATATCCCCTAGAAAATATCCCGCGACAAAATATCTTCGACTAAATATCCCCGACAAAATATCCCCGACAAAATATCCCGCGACAAAATATCTCCGACTAAATATCCCCGACCAAATATCCTGCGACAAAATATTCCCGACTAAATATCCCCGACCAAATATCCCGCGACAAAATATCCCCGACAAAATATCGTCCGACAAAATATCCTACGGACAAAATATTTACCAAAACCTAACCTAATCTAACATGTGAGAAAAATAATACATACCTGTAAAGACAATAAATTTATTGTCATCTGTATTATTTTTGTTTGTAAAGACAATAAATTTATTGAAATTAATAAATTACTTGGTTTTTACCACTTTTATTGTTTATAAAACCGACATGTTTCGTCAGCAAAGCTGACTTCTTCAGGGTTATGACAGAACTAATTTATTAACTAATAAATTTATTGTCATCTGTATTATTTTTGTTTCATTTTACTAATTTTGAACCAAAAATTTATTGTCTTTATTTTTATTTTATTTATTTATTTAAACGCCCATAGGGCTTTTACATAGAATGCAGTACATTTTTTTTAGTTACAGTGAAAAGAATGAGTTTACAAAATACAAGTAACATAATATATTTTTAAAACAAGTATAGGTTACATAAAATATAAGCGATAAAAATTAAAAATTTAGGTTACGTAAAATATAAACGTTAACAAAATACAGGTAAAATAAAATATAAGAAACAAAATATAGGAGTTGACATAAAGTAGGTAATATTGAAAAATGTTGTTCACATTAGTTTATGGGATAGGTAAAAATACATAGTTGGCACATATGGCGTTTGAAGTTTGCTAAGTTCAAATTATTGTCAAATACATCCATATTGCTTAAGTATTTATGAGCAAGCCTATGTAAACGTTGTATTGGAGAATGTAAATCATAGTTCGAATGAGATGCACGTATATAAAATTTCAATGTTTGTCTAGTTGTTCGTGTAGGCACATATAGATTTATTAATTGCAAGAGTTCACAACTGTCGAATTTAGAGTTTAATAATTTTAATAAAAAGGTTAGGTCGTTTATTTTTCGCCTGTTTTCTTCTTCTTCAATGGCGCTACAACCCATTTCGAGCCTTGGCCTCCTTCAAAATAAGCCTCCACCGCCCTCTGTCCTCGGCCGTCGACTTCCAATCTGCAACATGGAGTAATCCTCTTGCATCCTTCCTGACATCATCCTCTCATCTCAGTCTAGGTCGGACCCGCCTTTCGTTTACCTCCCGGGTGTTCTGTCAGAACCTTCTTCGGTACTCGTGTGCTTGGCATTCGGTGCACATGTCAGGCCCATCTCAATCTTTGGAGCCTTAAATGGGTGGAGAGTCTGGGAGCTTGGTAAATATCATAGAACTCATTATTGTGGCGGATTCTCCATGCCTCTCCTTCTCGTACCGCTCCTAAGATTCTTCGAAGTACCTTTCTTTCGAAGATGTCCAGCTGTTCCGCTAGCTTTGCTGTCAGTGTTCCCGCCTCACATCCATAGGCCAAGACCGTTCTAATAATTGTTTTATATAAGGTTATTTTGGTCTTCCTATAGACGTTTCGGGATTTGAACACTGGGGGCAACGCGAAGTAAGCGTTGTTAGAGGCTGTAATGCGCTTTCTTACTTCTACTGGGTCTTCATAATTGTCTTTTAATTTAACTTTATCTTTTATTCTGCTGTTAGGAGTTCTGGTTTGCTTCATGATTTTTTTTTATTCTCATTGATTTGCAAACCCACCTCTCTTGCCGCAGTCTCTAAAGGGTCAAACACTTCTCTTACAACCTGTAGGGATCTTCCGACAATGTTATGGTCGTCTGCGTAGCCAACTACTTTATTGCTTCTATAGCAGATGTTTGAGTCGGTATTGATCATTGTCTTCCTCACAACGTGCTCCAGTGCAATATTGAAAACGGTGGGTGCTAAGCCATTACCTTGTTTCAGCCCCTGGGAGACGTTAAAATCCCCCGTTGTTTCACCTCCTATCCTTACACGACACCGTGAGCCGACCATTGTTGCTTTTACAAGCTTGACTATTTTGGGCGGTATTCCAAAATTTAGGAGTATTTCATATATTTTCTCCCTATCTATGCTGTCATATTCGATCGCCATGTTGTCTGCCGGGAATTTTCGCTGTCCGAGGCGTAGTTTCCACTTTCGTAATAATGCTATTTTTAAAGGGAGTGGTTATTAGCTACTCGACCAATCCCTTACTGGAGGCGAGGGTTTTTCTGTAGGGGTTTTCCTTCCCTTAGCTGGGAGGTTCTGGTTTTATGGCGCCAGAGTTTCGCCATTTGCCCCCTCTCCGTCGGCTATGACCCCGATGATGGGATGGACGTTAGCGTGTGTCAATTATTTCAACTTTTGAATTCATAAACGCCCGGGGTCTCAAAAGTTGCGTCTTACAGAGAAAATGAGAACTGCATTTAAATTTATTTTTTTAAAAATGGTTATTAGCCCGCTAAAATGCATTGAAAATCAGAAAACAAACCTAAAATCTTTTTTTTTTAAATTTTTAATAAAAAAAATTTTTCAATAATTTAACTTTTAACGTTTGTTTATTACTAAAAAATGCGTGTAACTGACCAAAATGAAAAAAAAGTTCAACTTTATGAATGCAAGTAAGTCAACAAGGATTCTGATTTTATCCAGAAAAAGTGTTATTTTCCCCTTTTAAATTTTAACGAACACATCACATATGTTTAATTTTTTTATTTATTTTTGGTTCTTTGTACTGCAGTTATGGAATGAAAAATAAGTTTGGCACAAAATATAAAATATTAACCCTTTATTTTATTTTTTTCATGAAATCTATTTTCTTTTAAAACTTCCTGCCATTTTAGCGGGCTAATAGTGAACAATAATTTCATTTATTTTTACGTTTTCGAATAGCTACAGATCTTACGAAACTTTTGAGACCCCGGGCGTTTAAATAAAAAGCCATTTTATTTCTCTCTATGGAGAGCGACACAAGCTAATGGACGTCCCATGATGACCGCTCGTGTACGCCAGAGAGTTGGACTTGTTGGCAGTGCTGCTGATGCAGCTACGTCCTTTGTAGCATTTTTTGAGGCGCACACCATCCAGCTAGATGTGTCCCACCATAACCTACCAACCCTTCGACCCCTGTTTTCTAATATTGGAATATTTAAAGTATTCATTAACGACGGGTAATTTATTTGCTCTAAAGGTCTGTCTTTTCTTTGTATTATTTTTGTCCCAATTTGTGTTAGGTTAGGTTAAGTCTTAGTAGATATTTTGTCGAGGGATGTTTTTTGTCCGTAGGATATTTTGTTAGATGATATTTTGTAGGGGATATTTTATCGCTGGGTTAAAATGCGCATTACCAAGAAAAGGGTGTTTCTTTTACGAAGTTCTTCGTAACCCTTGGTGTATCAGGTGACTAAAATCTCATCCCATATTAGGTTGGGTATGACATACACCAAAATATGAAAGTGATAAAATTATCATATAAATTTTTTCGGCAGAATTAAACATTTGGTATTTATTAATACATACTAATAATTAGGTTTAAGTAAAACTCTGATTAGAAAGTATATATTAAAACATTTTTTATTATAAAAGAACAAAAATACACAACTTTTGAAATCTTTGTAACTTAAAAATCATTTTCTTGTTTTAATTTAACAAACTACAATATATTTTATAATAATTAAACGTAAATTCTGCACCCGAGAAGCATACGGATGCAAGTCCAAAATTTGAAGAAATGAGTTTTTGATGCAGACTTGAAGTAAATAATCATGTTTATCAGTGGCAGAAAGATACAGGTTCAATCATGAAGAAAATATAGGATTTTCAAAATTGCATATGGATGCAACTACCATGTTGCAACAACTTTCTTTGAAGCAGAAAGATGTACCATGGACTTGCATCTTTATGAATTAAGTTGCATTTTGAGTATTATGACTCATTCCTACGTATTATGACTCAAATTATACATTACTACCCATTTTATTAAAGTTAACAATTCTTAAACATTGGTCATTTCATAATACACCACATGTCATAACAAAATATTCCACTTCATTTAGAAGCAGAAGGACTCAAGTCCGTGTTTTTGTTTGACTGAAGTCAGCGTTTTATTTTAAACAATATTTTTAAAAGCCTTACATATAAAATATTTCGTTTTATTTGCTCGTTTTTAAAACAAAACTAATTGATTTAATAATAAAAAAAATTATCTATCAACATGGATATCGGAAGAAGTTATGAGATCTTAGTTAGAAAAAAAATTGTTTTTTGGCTTTCCTGAACATTTACCTTTTTGGACTTGAATCCGTATGCTTCTCGGGTACAGAATTAAATACCTATAGGAAATACATGTATTTTTTTATCAACGCGCCGAACGAATTGGGGTGTATGATACCCATATGCACTTTAGGGGCGTGCAAAGGCCGACAAATGCACGACATATTTTTTCAGTCCGATTCCAATTAGAGACCAAAGTCAACAGTTTTCGCTTTACGCAATCGCTATTTTCATATCAACGATTTCAGTTGGCATCACAGCAAACAGAATAGTTCATATATTGTTTGCTCTGATGACAATTGATATCGTAGATGTGAAAATAGAGATGAAAATAGCAATCGCGTAAAGCGAAAAATGTTGACTTTGTTCTCTAATTGGAATCGGGTTGAAAAAAGATGTTTGTGGTGATGATGATTGTGGCCTTAAGGCGGTACACAATCCTAACAATTTTTGTTTGCTCAAAACTCACATTTCAATCATTGCCGGCGAATTCGCAAATAAAACAACTTTTTTATTTCCATGTCGCACAAGGAATGCGAGTTATTCATATTTTAGATTAATAAAAACAGTACCTTACTATTAATATATTTTTCGTACAACGATTTTAAAACTTTATAACCCGTTTTTCAAAAAAGTTAGCGGTAAGCACCAGCTTTTATTTTTCTAGACGATGAATCAATAACTTCGTGAGGACAACATGGAGACACATTTTAAATATTTGTAACACGTTCTTCAGAATTAATTAAAATGAACGCGGCAGAAAGGTCGAATCTCCAGGCCTGCTAGGGTGAATTCGACCGTACGTTCGTACAATACGCCATACCGCGGCGTATATTTGTTTACACGCTTTCTTCGCTTACGTCGTTAAGATTCCCGCATTATTCGTCTTCTTCTTCTTTTCTTTGATAGGACAAATTCGACAGTAGGTCCGTCCAATATACGGGTCGCGAGTTGCAATTTGTATCCACGGCTTCTTTACTTAGGTCGTTAAGATTCTGAATATATTTTAGGGTATATTGTCGTCTTAACTCACTTAGCGGTTGCCGCCGTACTGACTTAGAAACCCTGATTGGAACGGCAACGTCGCAATTCCAGCTACCGAAAATTCGAACTTCAGCACTACACAGTTTTGAAATTATTGCGATTTTTGAAGAACTGGGGTATGTCACACTCCACCTGGTACATGGAGGGTTAAAAAAATAACTGTAAAAACCTTGATTATCTGTGATAATTTCCCTTGATCATTTTTTTTTCTTTCGTAGAAAATTATTCATGAAATAAATAAATAAAGCAACTTTTGCACTTGAAGTCGATCGATTCAAGACTCCATTTGCCAGGCAATTTTAATGTATATTACCTATATTTGTGGCGAAATAGGGCACACTAAGACTATACACATTTTTTTGTTACGGCTTCTTCGTGTATAGCAAAACTGAAAAAATCCGACAGACAAGACAAGGGTGTCAAATTCATGTGAAATCAATTATTGATATTAAATACATAAAAATCTAGATAATATTAAAAAAATTGATCACAAATATATCACAAGAAGTCACACCAGAAAGGATCTTGTGGTCCCAGGGAGCAATACGGCAAAGTATCAAAAAACATGTACATATCTTGGACCAAAAATATATAATAAAATTCCCCTAGAATTAAATATTAAAGCTTGCAAAATGTCCCACGTCAGTTCAATAATAACAAAATGGTTGATTGGCTTAGGTAGGGTGGAATCTGAAAAACTATTAAATAATGTCATTTAAAATTTTATATGGCTTATTAACGGCACATTTAGTAAAAATTTAGTACGTATATTATTTAAATAAAAAAATAAAAAAACATTTTTCTTTTCTTTTTCTTTTCTTTTTCTTTTTTTGTTACAGAATAAATTTTCAGGCATTTTTATTAATGTATATTTAATTAAAAAAATTAAAATGAACATTTTTTTAATTTTTTTTTTTTGCATTCTCATCAGCATTTGGTTTCTTAGAACGGGCAATCTGCCTGGCTAGGAACTAATATCGACCCAGAAGACATAATAACACTTGTACACATTTTATAGTTATTTTTCAATGTTATTATTATGTTATCTTTGCCATACAAATGTATCAAATGTAATGTTATAAATAAAATAAATAAAATAAGCTGGATAAATAAAATGAAAAAAAATATATATTTAAAACAGAAGATCTGATTAGTTTTCCTAAGTTTAATTAAAAAGATTTAAGAAAAAACATATAAAAAAGTAAATATTTCATACAAAACATATTTTAACATAACCTAAGCAAGAATCTTGGCTCCCTTATCAGGCACAAGAGCTCGTCTTTTCTAATAAGGTATACATGACCAATGATGACCTTTAATATAGTATTTTATTAAATATGTATGAATAAAATGTTACTCAATTATTAACATTACAAAAAAAAAATTATAAAAAAATCATGCGTATAATATTAATTTTAATTCCAGAATACGAGCATTGGTATGAGGGTCCTTGTAAATATTAAAGCAAGATGCTGGAAGAGATTGGTATACGAATGGACTCTGAAGAAAATAAATTTATCCCCAAATTCAAAACTGCAGTACTCTTAAAATTAAATTAAAATTTAAAAATATATATGTATAATTGATTATTTTGACCATGTTCATCGAAATTAATTTTTCGAAATAAACCATTTATTTGAATCCATGTAGTTTCCATATTTTTCCTTATTATGGTTTTTTTTTAGTTTTCCTCCGATTTTATTCTGAATATGTAATCTTATAACCTAACCCATAATAATAATTAATTAGCAGTTAAAAACCCGCTCCGCAGGTTTTTGCTGCTAGGCCCTGCGGGCGGCTTTTGGTTCGACTTCACCCAGTTAGTGTTGGTGACCATTTTCTAAATCCGATAGGAACTGGTTCCAAAACAAGCCCGTTCTACGGATCTACTGTCATCCAGTGATAACTAGTCACCGGGACAAACCGGAACAAGCAATGACTTTATATGTAATATACAGCCGCTTGATACTATTATTCACAACTAAATAACATCACAACTAAGAATTACCGTCAATAAGTGGCGACATCTTTAGACGAATTCTCGAATTCAAAACCTAATTACAATGGTAGCTTTATTTGAAAATTTACGTACGCAGATGTTATTAATATTGTTCTATATGCATGATATGAAACCAAGTAAGTCATATTAATTATTATTTTTTTTTAAATAATATCTGTTAATTATTACAATATCATAGATCAAAAGAAGAAAGATAAACTGAATCTGATAAATCTGACTGTACACAGTATATTATATAGTTTATTAGATTATAATACGTGCATGTGCAAGCGTGCACAGAATAAATAAAATAAAAACTCAGACGGTAAACACAAGCTTTGGACAAAGACATTATAAATACCATGCAATAAAAGCATTCGACTTTACATTTCACTTGGTACAAAAAAGAGGAAAAGAGAAATAAATTCAGATTCGAAAATAAAAGATGGATTTTTAGATCAAAAAACCACATTAGGTACCAACATTTTATAACTTAAGAATAAAACATATGCACGTAACGCACAATACCATTATAAAAAACATATCACTCACACATACAGAACTCATAATGCCAATTATATATTTTTTTCATTACCGACCATATATTTTATTAAAATTTGTTTAAAATTCAGCTTACTGAGCTTGTATTATAAAGAAAAGAAAGAAAAATATTTTTTAGGGAAAAGAGAAATCAGGACAAAATCCAGGGAAATTTCGAACTCTGGCAAATTTTTTATTACATATGACAATATTACTGGTATTATTTATAATAATAATAATAATAATATTATTCAAAACGAACATAGCAAGAGAACACCTGTTAACAGACGTAAAAACATTTAACAAAAACAAACAGAAACTAGAAGACAGATTGAACACCTCAAACATCGGTATAGCTGGTTCCTGCTCACCAATCTTCATTTCAGAATAACTGACATTTCGCGGTAAACAGCTGTGGTACAAGACACGAACTGCGGCGAAGGAGAAACAATATAGCTTTGTTTGGACTAAGCGGGGGCAGATCTATATTCGCAAAAACGAGGGTACTAATGCCATTATTATCTCCGACGAAAGCAAATTGGCTGCGCTTTGATAACTTTGATAAATTTGAATTAATGGCTATTCTTTCGAGGTATGTCTTGACCCGTGCATTTATGTCTCGCCCTCATATTTATATTTGTATTTGTATCATTTACTACCCTTCTGGAATTAACTTGATATCACTCAGTTCCTGCTACTTTATTATTATTATTATTGTTTTGGCCTCCTGCTATCTCTTTCATAGTACTACATCTAATTACTTTATTTATACTATATTATTGTATATTACTCATATTTGTATAATTTACTACAGTTCTGGATTTCATTTGATATCACGCAGTTCCTGCTTCCTTTTTGTTTTTAATTCTTATTATCTCATTCATCAAACCACATCTAACCACATCGCTTATACTTTTTATTTTTATTAAGCACACTTACCACTATAACTTTAATTGAATTCGCATTTAATCACATTTTACTCGGGAACCAACTTCTATACAACATACAACCAACACATACTTATGATTCAATTACATTGTGATACTGGAAATGATTCCGGTATAGATCTTAACATGAATGTAATTGATGATCTGAACAATCTAAATAACTACAAATGGTGCGCTTACAACGTTAAAATTATACACCAAAATATTAGAAGCATTTCTAATATTGACGATTTTTAAATTTTTCTGGATCAATTCAATTACCAATTTGATGTTATAATTTTATCGGAATGTTGGCTTAATAAAGATTACACCTCAAAAGTCATTCGCAATTACTCTGAACACCACACAAACATATATCTCAATAAGTCTAGCGGGACTGTTGTCTACATCAAAGACGGACTTCAATGTCAAGTTGATGAAATATTCTTATCTCAATCCAACTGCCTAAAAATTGTACTGAATAATAACTTATGCATATTTGCAATCTACAGATCACCCTCTTTTCAAAATATTGACACTTTTCTGAGTTCACTCCAATCAATTATTAACAGCTCAAAAAAAATAGAACAACAAATAATTATAGGCGACCTCAACATCAATACGATTAACGAATATCACCGCCAATCCAACGATTACTTATGTTTTCTAACAGAAAATGGATTCATACAAACAATTATGAGCCCTACTCGTGAGCAGGGCAGGAGTAAATCTTGTCTCGACCACATCAATGTCAAAAAAATTAACCATGTTGACTCATTTGTCATTCACTCTACAATCTCAGTTCACTACACAACAGCACTCTACCTCAAAAACAAACCTCCTAATCCTGCTAAAATCAAACACGTTGCTAGAATAAATTACAATAACTTAATTGAGGACTTGAGCTCAGAAAACTGGCAAAATGTTCTAGACCAAACTGATGCCGACTCATCGATGAATGAATTTATCACTAAATTACATTCATATATTTCTAAACATACAAGCAATAAACTTATACCGCATAAACAAATAAAACTTACGCCATGGATCACCCCTGGCCTTATCAAATCGATTAACATTAGGAACCAACTTCATGAAAAGGCGAACAGGTGCCCTGAGAATATTATAGTACAAGCTCACTACAAAAAATATAGGAACCTTTGCAAAAAACTAATAAAATCGGCGAAAGAAAATTATTTAAAAAAATTCATTTACGATAATAACTGTACTCCAAAACGTTTATGGGAAGCATTTCGCAACATAACTAAAACAAAAATAAATAAATCTTCCGATATTAAATCATTGAACATTAATAACGTGAACACCTCAGAGCCAAAAATCATTGCGAATTTTGCCAATAATTATTTCACGTCAGTGGGAGTCACACTTGCAAAAAAAATTCTCAACAATCTTAATACAACAGAATCCGATCTCGCTAAGTTAACAATCTCTAATTTTGGTCACAAATTGGACAATATCCAAACAACTTCAAATGAAGTCATGAAAATAATTGACGAACTCAAGTCATCGAATGCTTGTGGTCCTGATAACGTCTCATCAATTATGCTAAAAAGTATTAAATCCTTCATAGCAACTCCAATAGCCTATATTTCCAATCTAAGCTTCGATTCGGGAAAATTTCCAAATCATTTAAAACACTCTATCGTTATACTGCTTCACAAAAATGGAGATAAATCGCAGATACACAATTACCGGCCAATTTCTTTGCTCAATTCTGTCTCGAAAATTATTGAGAAAATTGTGAAGAATCGTCTCAGTCACTACCTTGAAAAAAATAACATCCTTTCCAATAGACAGTACGGCTTCAGACCAGGATTGAGCACTGAAAATGCCATTACAAACCTGACGAAATTCATCTCCAACAATATCGATAGAGGAAGAAAATGCGTTGCACTCTTCTTGGATCTAGCCAAAGCGTTCGATACTATCTCACACAAAATTCTCTTAAAAAAACTTCAGAGTATCGGTATTCAGGGTCAGCTACTAAAGTGGCTGGGTAGTTATCTGGAAAATAGGAGCCAGAGAGTGAATATTAACGATACTTTAAGCGATCCAGCTGATATTAACTTTGGTGTACCTCAAGGAAGCACTCTAGGACCACTTTTATTCAATATCTATATAAATGAATTATGTAACAGTTCATTCGCCGATCACATTATCATCTTTGCCGATGACACAGTATTACTATTTGAAGGAAAAAATTGGAATGAAGTTCATAATAATTCAGAAATTGGTATTAACAAAGTAAAAGCATGGCTGGATAATAATCTTCTCACTCTCAACACTGACAAAACTAAATTCATTCGCTTCAGTGCAACTCAAGCGGGACAACCAAGAGAAACTCACAGAATTATTATACACCATTGTAATGACCCAAACACTTGCAATTGCAATACCTTAGAATATGTGAATAGCATAAAATATCTAGGAATTATCGTAGACAAGAACCTGAGATGGAATGAACATATCGACGCAATTTCCACAAAGGTCAGAAAACTCACGCATCTTTTCATGGCTGTTAGAAATATTCTCAGAGCAAAAGATATGAAACTAATGCACTATGCCATGTGCAACTCATTACTTGAATATGCATCTTTAGGATGGGGAGGATGTACCAAATCAATTCTGGACCCCTTAGCCAAAGCACAGAAATCATTACTAAGGGTCATCCTTAAAAAACCATACAGATACCCCAGTAATGATTTATTCAAAGAGATAGGAGTTTTGGATGTTAGGCAACTATTCATAAGAAAAGTTATATTGTACACAAAAAAATATCGTCACCTCTTCCACTCAGTAGAACATTACCACAACACCCGACATGCAGGAAGGAATCCAATAGTTCCACTTACTACTATGACATCCCTTGCTCAAAGACAATATTCTTACCTAGGTCCAAAAATGTACAACCTTATACCCGGTTCTTGGAAATTGAAAAGTGCAAGCGTCCTGCGTAAATTAGTCAATGATTGGATTCTGAACTTAGGGAGAGTCGAAAGTGAACGTATGTTGTATAACTGGTAAACAAAATCACATAACTTTCCTTTTCACTAGACCAAAATTCCTACCACACTTCATTGTTTCGCAATCATAGACATCAGAATTCAAGATATATTCATATGTCAGTGTTCGCAATGTTTCGACATCCTTTCTGATGTTTTATACATGGGAATTACGGTTATGCGCCCCTGAAGCCTGTCTGCTCTGTCTCCGTGTAGGTACATCACTGCTGTAAAGCGAATCACACACCTACACGTCGCACGCTAACTCTGTGTGTAACTTGGTACCTACCTTACAACGGTAATGATTCATGATTTATAATAAATAAATAATACCTACATAACACAACTTGTATGGCGTACGAAGTAATGCACCAATTTCACCAAAGTAGCATTAAATTAGGTACCATTTTATTATTATTCATAGTTTATATTTCTAACTATATTTATAGTTATTGTTTTTGTATTTTAGCAGGAGTACCTAGCTCAATCAAGACATGAGCGCGGTGTATATTCATATTGTCGTACTATCATGTGTATTCACGTATATTGTATCACGTATATGCATATTGTCGTAAAATCACATAGATTATTACATTCATAAATCATAGCTAATATTTTAAATTTTACTGTTCCTCCTATAAGTGTACTATGTATTAATATTTCAAACTACTAAACACATAACCTAACGTAATTTCATATATTTATGTTGTAAATCTTTTGTAATTCCTCCATCATGTTATCAGGTATATGTTACACTTTTCAATACTATCAACTTACTTATCTCATACTCTGTAAATCTGAATGTATTACCAGGTTAATTCGGTAAATCCGATTATAATATAGGTATGCAACCAGATTACCTTTTCTACTTTGTCACAAAAAATGTATGCGTACTTATATTTATATATATTATATACATTTTCTTTATTACACAGCTTAGTTTCAGAGAAAAATGATTTTTTTTTTGTATTTGTTATGTAATTATGTATCTACATTTCAGGAATAATATTAATATGAACTAAACATGTCAATTTGTCTGTCCTGGAACGGGAAACTTTCCTAGTTGGACAGGCAAAGCTTTTCAAATTATAATTTGTACCTACTTTCTTTTGTTTCTATAATAAATAAATAAATAAATAAATAATATATATATATATATATATTTTGAAATTCCTATGAATCTTAATTATTGTTCATGTACTTACATGCAATGTTATTTTTAACACTGACAACTCAAAATGATATTAGGAAACGTACCCATACTATGTGACACGTTCGGGGGGGGGGGTCTTCAAAATACCACGCTTGGTACAAATGAGCGGCGTGTTGCTTAGGTTTTTGGTCACAGTGGAGGGGGGGGGTAAAAAAGTGCAAAAAGTTGGTCACGTAGTATGGGTACGTTCCCTATGTATTTAAAAAGATAAATGGGACCTCTGAAAAAAAAATTTAATTTATGTTTTAAGTTCCATTTTTTCGATGATTGCGGTTGATTTTTATTTTGCAAAGTGTTTTTTTTTTTTTTAATTTGGAATTCAGTTTCTAATTCAGTGGTGAGTGTATTCGTACTTTTAAATTATTACTTCACGTAGCAAAAAGTGTTTTATTTTGAAAAGCACAGTATTATTAGTATATTTTCCAAGTTCCGATATCTTTCCAATTAATTAATCATATTAATTAAAATATGTTAGTATTACAATATTATTAGTGTTACAATCAGGTGGCTACGTAGGTAATTGCGTAAATGTGAAATTCTAGGGAAATTTTACTTCGAAATCTAGGGAAATAATTTTTTTGGGCAGAACATCCCTGTTTTAAATGGACAATATGGCGGAATAATGGTCGATGACTACTATGGCATTTAGGTGTGAGAAGTCGTTTTTTATTCAAGATTAACTGCTTTTAATATAGAAAAACATTGGTAAAATGTCCACATTTCACCGCTACTGTTATTGTATTTAATCAAAGTGCAATATAAAAACAATAAATCATGTCTTTCATTGCAAATACATATGACATCGTAAGCCATCGTGTTTTGTGTTCAGGCTTTACTTTGTACATTGTTTTATGTATAACACACACAAAAACACTGGTATTTATAATACACTGATCATGACGTTTATTTAATCACTTGTATAAAAAGCCCTATACTAAAAACAATTTGGAATACATAAACCAAATGTCAAATATGACACGACTTTAACCTCAAATAGGCAAAATTTATTGCAGATTGTCCGCAAATATAGCCCTTTTCGTAAATTGTTGAGGGCCTAAATTATGTTTCAATAAACACAATAACTATTATTTATCTAAATCTCTATAAACAGTATGAAAATAAACCAAAAACACGAAATGTTGAATGGCATACGTGTGCACTTCAAGTCATTTCAAATTTCAATACAATACAATATCCCCAGGTGACAGGTTAGCAGTGACGTCACCACTCACCTTTTCAGTAATGCCAACTTAACGCTGTGTTTTGAGGAGAGGTTTAAAAATGCACTTTTTAATAATTTTTTAAAAACTCTGCATTTAATATTATTAAATAAAAGTTATATATTCAGAATCAGCGTTTATTGGTCTATAGTCTATATGAACATATTTTTTTAAAGCCATAATATTTTTCACTGGAGTTCCTTATTATATTATAAAACTAGCTGACCCGGCCATGCGTTACTGTGGTTAACGAAACACAACGCCATCAACATTTTAACTCACACCGCCATCTATTAATTTGCATGAATATCAAATCATTTTATTCATTTCATTATATAGCGTTGCTACGCCACTTAATAAAGAAATTGTATCTCCCTGCGTTTCCTTTCCCATTCGTCCCGTTACCCTTCCTCTACAGCGTCCTCTTCCCCTCTCATTCCCACTCCGCCTTTCCTCTACCCACTTCCCTCACCCGCTCCACCCCCTCCGCAAACCCCCTTCCGGGTTCCCTTCCCCCTTCCCGCATTCCATTAATTCATTCCCGGTACGATCAATTTTCAAACAGCTCGCGTGCCATCTCTTGCTATTTTTTTTATACAAATTTCATAATGCTCACCAGTATAACATTTTTTAAGTTAATCTCCGGTACCATACTAAATTCCCCAATATTGAAAGAGATCAACTTATGTATATGTCTCTAACGCGTATACTCGTGGGAGATCCCAAGCACTTTTTAATGCTCCGAAAGCGAGAACTTCTGCCTATCAGAATGCACCATTAAGCAGGGCGATTCAACTGCTTAACGACTGTGCATTGAGCATCGACATCTTCAATGTCACCTACAGAGAACTCAGCCATCTCTTGACATACGTCACAACATAGTTAAACTCAAACATAGTTAAAAATAGTAATCTTCTCCATAATTGTTTAGTGGATAACTGTTTTAGGAAAACCTGAATAAAATAAATAAAAGAAATAAATAAATAAATACAGAAACCTTCGCGGGCATGACACATCAAATCCCCAAAGTTTGAATGAAATAGTTAAAGTTGTTCGGAAGTTATGCGCGCACATACATTTAGGCGATTCATTTTTATTTACATATATAGAAGATAGAAGATAGAAGATAGAAGATAGAAGATAGAAGATAGAAGATAGAAGATAGAAGATAGAAGATAGAAGATAGAAGATAGAAGATAGAAGATAGAAGATAGAAGATAGAAGATAGAAGATAGAAGATAGAAGATAGAAGATAGAAGATAGAAGATAGAAGATAGAAGATAGAAGATAGAAGATAGAAGATAGAAGATAGAAGATAGAAGATAGAAGATAGAAGATAGAAGATAGAAGATAGAAGATAGAAGATAGAAGATAGAAGATAGAAGATAGAAGATAGAAGATAGAAGATAGAAGATAGAAGATAGAAGATAGAAGATAGAAGATAGAAGATAGAAGATAGAAGATAGAAGATAGAAGATAGAAGATAGAAGATAGAAGATAGAAGATAGAAGATAGAAGATAGAAGATAGAAGATAGAAGATAGAAGATAGAAGATAGAAGATAGAAGATAGAAGATAGAAGATAGAAGATAGAAGATAGAAGATAGAAGATAGAAGATAGAAGATAGAAGATAGAAGATAGAAGATAGAAGATAGAAGATAGAAGATAGAAGATAGAAGATAGAAGATAGAAGATAGAAGATAGAAGATAGAAGATAGAAGATAGAAGATAGAAGATAGAAGATAGAAGATAGAAGATAGAAGATAGAAGATAGAAGATAGAAGATAGAAGATAGAAGATAGAAGATAGAAGATAGAAGATAGAAGATAGAAGATAGAAGATAGAAGATAGAAGATAGAAGATAGAAGATAGAAGATAGAAGATAGAAGATAGAAGATAGAAGATAGAAGATAGAAGATAGAAGATAGAAGATAGAAGATAGAAGATAGAAGATAGAAGATAGAAGATAGAAGATAGAAGATAGAAGATAGAAGATAGAATATAGAAGATAGAAGATAGAAGATAGAAGATAGAAGATAGAAGATAGAAGATAGAAGATAGAAGATAGAAGATAGAAGATAGAAGATAGAAGATAGAAGATAGAAGATAGAAGATAGAAGATAGAAGATAGAAGATAGAAGATAGAAGATAGAAGATAGAAGATAGAAGATAGAAGATAGAAGATAGAAGATAGAAGATAGAAGATAGAAGATAGAAGATAGAAGATAGAAGATAGAAGATAGAAGATAGAAGATAGAAGATAGAAGATAGAAGATAGAAGATAGAAGATAGAAGATAGAAGATAGAAGATAGAAGATAGAAGATAGAAGATAGAAGAAAGATAGAAGACACCGAGATCCTTCACGGATTTTACACGTGATAACGTTTCGCCTTTTATTTTATAATCATAATAGACTTAGCTTGCAACTCTCGTTAGTTAGAATCAAGCACGCGTAGAGAAAGAATAGACTCATGACTCCCGAGGTTAACATTATAATAGCGGATACTTCGAATACGTAATCCTTTAATTTATTTAATTTCTTAAATATGGTCTTAAATAACTTCTTTATATTAGATTACTTGTTCGTTATGTATAAACGAACTGGCGCCCTTAATAATTTAACTAATTCACAATAGAATCTTTTAAACAATGCGTTAAAAGTGTGGAGGAGCTATTCCGGGCAGCGCAAGACAGAGGGACATTTTCAAGAGTGATCGCCAACGTCGGGGGGACCTGATACGGCACACAAAGAAGAAGAAGAAGAAACAATGCTAATTTAAATTTATCTCTAGAAGATTTCTTCTTGAGAAAAAATTGAGCTTCTAACATTGCCCTGAGTTAATAATTATAAAAAGAGTCTTGTTTTGATTTCAAGTTAAGTTTCAAACCAATTATGGATTAAAAATAGTGATAATTATTATCAACAAGTTTATTCATTTAGACCAAAGATGGCGTCAGTAATTTCAGATGTCGCTGTTGTGTGATCATTTTTTAAATTGCCTCCCTTCTCAAAGGAATTTTACTATAAAAAGTCCACGCCGGCTATAAATTAAGACTTCTATAACTAAACTTGCATTGAAAACATGAAGTATTGATTGAATCTATTGGGTGGGGAATAAGTTATGTGTCGGTAACTTGTAACTTTAAAAATATAGCAATAAAAACGATTGATTTAATTTCTCAAAGGGTGCTTTATTTGAAAAACAACACAACCACTTCTTTTTCTGTTAAGTCCTAACTTTTTTATAAGTCTCAGTCAATAGAATTGTTTAATAACAATGTGAAACCTTAGTTTTAGTAAATCTGCTTATTCTTTAAGATCATGATTTTTATGTCATGTATTGGTTGACATTTTATTTCACGCTCATGCTTTAAAATACACATTACTCTAATCTACTCAATTGATATCATTATTTTTATTACTGCTACCTCACGGTCATGTTAAAAATACATTAACGTACTCCGTTTAATAGGAACATAATACGAGTATTATGGTACTTAAATTATTTATTAAAAATGTTGCACTGTTGGAATTCAGTCATTCTGCTCTAGGAGTAAATAAGGCTGCCTCTTGCACATTGTTTCATCAGAAAAGAAAAGTTTTTGGAAACCATAAAAATGAAGATCATCGTGGAATTTGCGGTAATTGGTAAGAAATTTTCCATTTTTTTTATTCATTTACTCAAAATGTGATTTAAAAAATTTGTAATCAATACAAAGCAATACAAAATACTTCTTTGTTTCTTTCGTATGTAAAAATAAATCACCTCATGGTCCTTCATCCATGTAAAACATCACTTCTTAATAGGAAATTATTTGTAATATTTGCTATACCTTTTGTTTAAAAACATAACATAAGATGCCAAACATGACGTCCGTAACCGTGGGGGTAGGCTGATAGCCGCATTTTTTTTCTAAACTTTTAAACCAAAGAAAACACTTTTTATTTTTTTTATATATTTTTTTTTGTTATTTATGTTTTTGCAGGGAATATTACCTACCTATATTTGACAAAATATTTTTTCCTGCGATCAACGATTTTTTCACATTTTTTTAAAATGGCATATTATGTATTAATGCTTTGCGCAGGAATACCTAAAATACTAAAAATATATTTCATGTATTTAAGTAGATATAAGAAGGATAGTTAGATTCCAAATAATAATAAAATTTGTATAGCGCCGTTTTTGTGAAAAATCACCTCAAGGGCGCTGCCTAAATTACTATCCTTTTTTATTTATTTATTTATTTGAGACACAAACACTATATTTATGAAACATTTTTGCGTGTAATATACTTATAATAAATTAAATTACAAATATAAATATCCCTAGACTAATGTGTCAGTAGTAATCACATATGCATTTTCACGGAAGCAAATACATGAAAAACAATACAAGTATTATTTATACATAACTTAAAATCTTAAATACAAAATTGAAATACGTAATAATAATACCCGTAAGTATACAATATTTATGAAGTATTTACTAAAATGTAAAGAAACAACAATTTTTTTTAAGTGCACAAATTGTGGAGATATTTCTTGAAACATGTTCTATTATTTACAAAAATATCTATGAAAGTGTGTATTTTAACAAAATCGTTGTATGATCGAGACATTCTAGGCATAGAATTAAAATATCCAGTATTATTTATTGGTAAAAATTTCGGTCCAAAATATGTTATGGATAATTGTAGATTTGGGCCTGGCGTATAACATGATTTGGTTGACTAAGTTACTGTCTACACGATTATTTACAATTTTATAAAGCATTGAGAGGTCATTTATGTTTCGTCTTTTAACTAGACTCTCTAATTTGAAATGTGTAAGTCTTTGTTCATACCCGTCTAGAAGATGGTAGACACCTGATCGACAAGACGAAATCCGTGTAAATTTTCTTTGGACTGATTCGAGTCTAGATACTTGTGTAATATAATGTGGATTCCAGACTGTTGACAGTGTTGATCCGTACTCAAGAACACTTCGGATTAAGGAATTGAATAGAATTATTAGGCTATTAGAATTCTTAAACAATTTGGTTGATCTTGCAATAAAACCAAGTAATTTATTTCATTTACTTACAATGTATTCAATGTTTTGATTGAACGTTAGTTTGTTGTCAAATATAATTCCTAAATCTTTTATTGATTCAACTGTTTCCAGATTATGACCACATATGATATATGAATATAGAATTTTGTTGGTGTTCTTGGTGAAATTTATAACTTTGCACTTAGCTATATTCAGTTCCATTTCATTGTCAACACACCAGGTAGATATTTTTTTTTTTATTTATTTTTTATTTAAATACATGTTACATAATTAGACATTTACATAGAATTGGATACATTGAATCACCATACCAGGCGGCTGCCTGTTTCATGGTGACAATGGAGGATATTTACTTTAAGTGAAGTCTATTGTTAACATATGGAACTATTAGTAATGTAATGATGTTGAAAATTGGTAAAGTTATAATAAAAAACTAGTAAAGAGAAAAAGAATTGGGTAAGGATAAGTTTGTGAGAAGATACATATCCTTATTTTAAAATTTATATGTGTGAGTGCATACGCATACGTATATACAGGTGCACACATCCATACACACATAGGCATATACACACACACACTTACACATATATATGCGTCTAGGTGCATGAATACATTAATATGTATATATACGGCCATGGACACAGTACCAACACATTTACACACAGTTGTAATTTTTTTTTTTTTTTTTTGAAGTGTATGAAGGTGTAATTAGAATGGAGCTTGAGTATTTGCAGTAAGTATCTTTCCAAATAGTATTGAGATATATGTTAATAAAAGAGGTGTTATTTTCTAACATGGTGACAGAATATAATTATTTATTAATGTTTGAATAACTATACTCATGCTGCTTTTGTAGGTTTATTATAGTATTTTTATTAAGTTTATGTGTATGTTTCTTTCTTATCTTTTTTTTTAAATTACATCATTGTAAAACTACATTGTTTTAAAACTTTGTTGTAAAACTGCACATCTCGATACAGGAATGCCCTAGTGAGATGTGCAGCTTATTGCTATATATATTTCTTATTTTATAAATAGATAAATGAATACAATGTAAATATGTTCAATAAATAATTCAGGCATATACTCTTTCTATTATTGAAAAGTTTTGATTCATTGTAACAGTTATTGAAAAAAAAAAAAACATACAAATACAAGATAATACAAAAAATGGAAACAAAAAAGATTACAAAAGGCATAGCCTGTTCGACAATATGCGTTGGTATAATTCTATTTTTTAACATATTAATGAAGTGATTTTAAATTAAAACATCATAATATTATAAAGCATTACTTTTATAAGAAAAATTATGTCAAATTGAGCTATAAGCGGGGTAAAAACATAAAATATGACATTAAATATGATAATTTACCGATGAATATGGAAGTTTAACCTCTCATATCGGGGATGTTCCGAAGGTTAGAAAATTTCCGTTTTGCATTAAAATCATTTTGCATTTGCAAAAACCGTTTTTAATTTTGAATAAATTGAATGACAAATAACCCAAAAACATTATTAATAAAACATTATTATATCTTACGTTTTGTTTTCTTTTAACTATTAATAATTAATAACTATTTTAGTATGTGAAACAGGTTATAAACATTGTCATTGTTACTCATCAGAAGGTCAGTAAGCGCCTTTTTGAAAGTGAGATATTTGTCTTTGGACTTTATTTCAAATGATAAATTATTAAAAATTTTAGGTGCAAGAAAGTTGAACTGGGACTGGGCCATTGAAGTTTTTGTTGTTGGAATAATATAATTCGATAGGTTTGAATATCTTGTGTTGTATTTTGAATTTATATATATTTTTTTTGTAAATTTGAATTTAAAATAAGAGGTAATATTTTTTACATATATGGATTTTACATTAAGAACTTTGAAGTCTTTAAATAGGTCTTTCGTGGGGTGTATATAATGAACTCTGTAAATAGTCCGTATTATTAATTTTTGGGCTTTTATTAATGGATCTAATACAGTTTTGGAGCATCCTCCCCAGATAATTATACCGTACGATAAGATTGACTGACACAGGGAAAAATATACTGTTCTCATTGTATTTTTTTGTAGTATATTGCGCAATGATTTAAAGATATAAGCCAGTTTCCTTATACGGCTTGTGACGTTAATTACATGTTCTTCCCATCGCAGTTTGTTATCGATTATTACGCCTAAGTATCTGATGGAGTCTACTCTTTCCAATGGATTGCATAAACAGCTGGATATATTACTACAAGAATGTATTTTTAATACATGATTACTTGAGGGTTGACTTGGATTATTTGTACTGAATGTTAGGTATTTTGTTTTGGTTATGTTTAGCGTTAGTAAATTATCATCCAGCCATTGTTTAACATTTTGCAAAATTAGTTCCGCTTTATGAAAAGTTTCTACCCATGTTTTACTTTTTAGTATCAGGGCAGTATCATCGGCAAAGGTGATTATGTTGCCATCAATTTCTAATCTACATAAATCATTAATGTATATGAGAAAAAGTATTGGACCGAGTACACTGCCCTGTGGTACACCAAAATTGATTCTGATAGGTTGAGACGATTTGTATGATGGTAACTTAACAAATTGCTTTCTGTCTGTTAGGTAAGATTTGAACCAATCAAATGCCTTATTCTTTATTCCAATTTTATGAAGCTTAGCTAGGAGGATTCGACGAGAGACTGTGTCAAATGCCTTAGCTAAGTCTAGAAATATTGCCAGACATTTATCACCTTTGTCTAGGGCTTCTGTTATGTGTGATGTTAATTCTAGAATAGCTGAATCTGTGCTGAGCCCTTCTCTGAACCCATGCTGGTTAGGCGAGAGAATATTGTATTTTGTAAGATAGTCAGTAAGTCTTTTTTTTACGATTTTTTCTATGATTTTGGAGAGTGATGATAAAATGGAGATAGGTCTATAGTTTGATATCTCAGTAGGAGTTCCAGACTTAAAAATTGGTTGGACCAAAGCAAGTTTGAGTTTGTACGGAAATATACCTTTGTCGAGACTGAGGTTAATGATATGTTCCAGTGGTAGATTTATAAAAGGTTCAATAATTTTGAGTATATTTGAGGATATTTTATCATGATTACATGAATGGGAGGGCTTTAGTTGTTTTATAGTTTGTGAAATTTCAGCAGAGTTGGTGGGGTTGAGTGTGAATGAATTGTTTGTTTCACAAGCAGAGATATTTATATTGTTGGCAAGAGCATTTTCATCGGTAGATGTTTTATTTAAAATTTGTGATGCTAAGTTTTTTCCAATATTACAAAAATATTCATTTATGTGATTGGTCACAGTGTCAGGGTCGACTTTTAGTGAAGTGTCTAGTCCGTTGATGTTTAATTTATTGATTGTTGGTGTTGAATGGTCAGTGTCAGATATTTCTTTAATAATTTGCCAAATTTTTTTATTATTATTACCGGCTCTGGACAATTTATGTTTATAGTAGTTTTCTTTAGTGATTCTGATGAGATTGTTACAAATATTTCTGTATTTTTTATAAAATGTTTGGGCTTGTGTATTTGGATTGTTAATTAAGTTTTTGTGGAGTTTGTCCCGTTTTTTAATACAAAAAATTAAACCATCTGTTATCCATGGTTTTAGTTTTTTATTTTTTGAGTTATTCAAAGGGGATTCAACGGTAACAGCCTGAATATGTTTCAATAGTATTTCAGAAAATTTATTAAATGCAACATCTACATCTGAAGAATTTACAACAGAGAGCCAATTTTCTAATTTAATTTTGGAGGTTAGTTCCTCAACATTGATCGTAGTCTTTAATGTATTTTCACATGAGGTAATGGGAGTGGATTTTTTATTCATGAGGCCAATTACTATTGAGAAGTGATCAGTTATAGTTGATTGATAAACAATTCCTTTAGAATTTTTTTTTGTTCTTAGGAATATGTGGTCAATACATGATTTGGTCATGTCGGTTACTCTAGTTGGGACATTAATATAAGAAACAAGCCCGTATTGAGTCATTAGGTTTTTATAGTCGAGTGTTTGTGTTGACATGGGCTTAAGTAAATCTATGTTAATGTCGCCTATTACCATTAGTTCTTCATTTGTTCTACAGTTCAATAATGCCACGTCTAAAGATTTAAGGAAGGCTGAAACATTTTGTTGTTTAGGTGACCTGTATAGTGCAAGAATGGTGGTCTGGTTTATTTTAATTTTAAGGCAGTTGGCATTGTCGACGGATAATTCAGAGATGGTCGGGTAGATATCGGATTTTACATAGACGATTACTCCATCTGACTGTGTCTTGTTATTCAATGTATTGAAAACAGTAAATCCTGTAATTTTTTTGTGAGTATAATTTGATTTGATCCAACATTCTGTTAAAATTATTATGTCAAATATATTATTCAAGTCAGCAAGCGTTACTAGTAGACTGTTGAAGTTCTTATCTATGCTGCGAATATTTGTAGAGAATAATTTTAATTGTGTATATGGCTTTAGTGTATCTATACAAGTTGATGCAACATTAGTTTCAGAGGTAATTATATTACCATGATTTTCTATTTGTACATTGATATCATTCATTTCTAAATCCATGGTTTTCTATTTGTAAAAAACAAAAACAAAAAAAAAACAAAAAAAAATGAATATTTAAGCAAAAGTTAATTTTAGAACGAGCAGGTCGATAGAGTATAGGTAAGTTTGATAAATAGATAAGAACATGGTAAGTGATTATGCGGGAAAGATATGAGTGCAATAAGTACGTTATAATATAATAAAAAGTTGTAATGATTTTTGGAATGTGCAAAGATGTAATTAGAACGGAGCTTGAGTAAATTTCAGTTTTGCATTTGCAGTAGATTTCTTTCCAAGTTTTATTTATTATTGAGATAAATGTTGTAAATGTTGTCAGTAAACCTAGAGTAGAGAAGCGACTGAAGATATTATTGCTGGTGAGGAATATTTGTGTTAATAAAAATGTTATTATTGGTTTATACAGTAAGAATGTCGAATAATACGATATGACATTATATTTTGTGAGAATAAGTATGTTAATACCAGAGTGAACCATTACAGAAAGTATGAATACATTGTTTTCGGTATAAACATTATGAATGGTGTTGAATTTATAAAAACATGCGAGTGAAAAAATATGTATGGAGTGATCTACCATTTTCTTAAGGAATATTAAAAAGGCTTGAGATTTGGCCAAAAAAGGTGAAATATGGTAGGAATAATTAGAAGTTAGATAGGCAATTATTATAATAATTATGCTGATACAAGAGAGTAAGAATACAGTTTTGAGCATATAAATGTTAAAAATATATTGGCTTGATTGAAGACAGAAAATTACATTTTTATACATATTGCTTTTGGTGGTGTGATTCATAAAACAACAAGAAATAACATGCGATGTAATTAATAATAATAATAAGAATAATAGTGGGAGTACAATAATTTGAGTTCGTAAAATCTTCTCGAAAATGTAGGTATGTTCCGATAAAAAACAAGCGAAGGAAATGTTTACATAATTATCAATCATAAAGCATATTATAACAATGGAGTGGATAATAGCTAGGTAAGTGCTTTTGGCGATAATACTTTGGTACCATAAGTAGGTTTGCATTGATAGGTGTGATAAGAAACAATAATTAAATACAGTAACATGTGAAAAATGCAAAAGTATGATTAAAAAATATGTAAATAAAACAGTAGTAATGGTTTTTGGGAAATACAAAAACATTATTTTGACAGAGCTCGAGCATTTGTAGTTAATGTAAATTCTGTAAATACAAGTGAGTATAATAATAGTTAACCAAAATAAAAAGATTATTACAGAAAATAGGAGCATCCAACAGTGAGTAAATAAGGTATTAATACTCAGATTCCTACGAGAACATGCATGAAGAATAATATTTACACAGTAAACTGATATTATCTTAAAGAATACTAAAACAGCGTGATTTTTTTTGGTTAGAGGAAGAGTAAGGTTAGAATTTTTAATTGTAAGATTTGTAATTTTTGTAATATTTTTTCTGTTACTAGAGAATGAATTATTTTGATAAATCTTAGGTATTATACTTAGTGTGTGTGAATTGTAGATAGTGGTAATATTCGAATAAAAACTTTTAATGACAGTATTATTTATGGAGATATATAATTTTTTCTTAGAGAGAGTTAAAGAAATGTGAGTTACATTCAAAGGAGATAACGTATAATAAAAAAAGTGAATACTGATATAAACAATTTTCATACTGATTTTGTTGCTGCATGAAAGAACTACTAAAAAGAGTAAGAATGAATTATTATGAATTAATACATTATTTTTAAAGACAAAGAAAAAACGCATAATATGAAAACTTGCGGTGAAAATGATATTAGCCGGATTATTTTCGTTTATCGGTGAAGTAAATGTTGAGGTACTTTTTATCATCTGTCACAGTTGTTGACGTTTTTCTCGATCGAGATCCATGATGTTTTTAATCGTAATAATTTTGGATGTATCCGTTTGTCTTAGCAGAATGCGCCCCGAGGATGTCCAAGAGTATTTATAGTTATAATCTCTGGCAAATTTTTTAGTTTGAGAGAGTAGGAATTTTCCTTTTTGCGTTAAATGATCCGACACGTAAATCCGTTTTGCTTCTTGCGATAGCCCTAAATCTGCTGTATTGAGTTTGCTTGAACTGGAGGTAGAGGATTTTTTATATTCTTTGATTTTGAGTAGGAAGTCATCTCGAGATTTAATACTATTGAACGACACTATTATAGATCTGGGATTTTTTTCAGACAATTTTGGTCCTAGTCTGTACATTTTATTAATTTCAGATTGTAAAGGTATCGTGTTCTCTCCGTAATTAATGATTTTTGATATTTTTTTAAGAGTTTCCATAATATTTTCATTGGTTGCTTCAGGGATGCCTCTGATGTCGATATTGCACATCTGTGTAATGTACTCCAGCCGGTCAATTTTGTCGTCCTGAAGAGAAGTAGTTTTTTCTAATACAGCGTTTTGTTTTTTTAATTCTAATATATCAGTATTGATAATTTCTTGTGAGGATTCAATTTCAGTTATGCGTTTTTTTAGCTGGTCTTGCTGATCCGCTAAAAAATTAATTGAATCAAGGATTTCTTTATTTTGTGCGATAATTGATTCATATTTTTGTTCAACAAAATCCATTATGGATTTTTTGAAATTATTTAGTTCCATAATGAAATAATTCGACGTAAGTAAACCGCTTGCGCCATCTTTGTTTGAGGAAGGAAATTTCTCCTCGTCTGTTGACTGCTCGACTGCCGATTTAGAAGGTTGGGTTAGCTGCTTGGTAGATTTGCCGCTAGATGGCTCTTGATCTATTTTCATATCACATATCGTATTTTTGCTCTTTTTTTTCGTAAAATTTTTTGAACATTTTTTACATTTCCATTGAGAATTACGAGCACCACGTAGATTTTCCCCAATCTCTGCACAAACAAGATGGTAGCCGTTTTCACAGACTACACACGCTATGAATTCGGCTGGACTGTCAATATTTTTGTCACAAACGATGCATAATGTATTCATGTTGAAATTAATTTATAAAGTGATTTCGCTGTGAATAAAATTGATTGTATGATATTTTCAACACAGATATGGCACTTTTGTATTTTTTAACAGCTGGCTTGTTTTAGTACAGAATGACAGTTTTATTTTTATTATTTATTTTTGACAGTTAACATGCAATTTCTTTGGGAAGACAAAAAACATGAAAAAATAACACTTCGCAAGATATAAATGCACTGATTAGAAGCGCGATCTTTGAATTGGAATAGTTTAGGTCTTTAAGTTTAGTACACTACAGTTTTATGTTGGTTTTTAATAAATTATAGCAGACGTAAGAATATGTCAACACTAGACTTTTGTAGTAGGTAGGTGTGTTTTCGATTTTTGTTAAGGTCTTGTTGTAAGAGTTCACAATCTTTCATAGATTTAATTGCTTTATATAATTTGAGGTCGCCAGCATATAGAGAAAAATTACAGCGGAGTTTATATTGACACGTACCTTTCTCAGTTAGCAGAGAAATTCCGTTTGCATGAGCTCTCATCATCATCTCAGGGTCCTGCGTGGGATAAAAAGAAAGCTACTATCTGATGTAAATAAAAGAACTCACATTAAACAAAATGTACTTGTTATTATTGACAAGCAAAAACATAATCTACATAAATACCTTTGTAAACTCAAAAAAATGTAGAGAGAGAGAGAGAGAGAGATAATTCAGTTATTTTAGTAGAATCCACTCCAAATGATCATTCGTAGCTTGCCATAGTTAAAATGGCGCACTTCTTCTAACCTCAGCGACAAGGGCTCCAGATAGCTGGAGAAGAGCCCCAGAGCTGCCGCTTCGCAAGCCCATGACACCGTGAAGCATCCAAGATTCCAGTCCATCCACAAAGGCCCGCTGATCACAATGCGTCCAATGGCCATCTTTGAGCATTGAAAGGATAGTTCTAGATTGTTGATGTCATTTTAGAAGCGCCTGCAATCTTCATCAAAGTTGTCCTCGGTGATATTGGATTGTACGTGGCTGTAAACACGCCCGACCAAAACATCAACGTATCAAGCTGTGATCAGTAAATCCCAATGGCTATTTATCGGTGGGTTGTTTGCCGCGAAATTACGAGCGTCAAGCAATATTTCTTCACAGCACTAATTTGAAGGTATAGTCGCATAATATTGCAAATTTACACAATCATTTACGAGTATAAAAACTCCTTACAAATCAAACTTCCGACCAGTCCATTGTTATGTCATCACGTCACCCTTACAAACCGTTTCTTCTTTTAAAACAATCGAGAAACGTCCAGGCAATTTGAATTTGTTATGAGTCGTTCCAACGAAATTAATAATACTCATTCTGAGTAAGAACCGACTGAATAACAACCATTAAAATAATTACGTTACAATTCCCCGCTTCCCCCAGAAATTTTACGCCGCAGAGTGAAGTAAAATTATACCAAAACAATATGAAATATCTCTCTACTCCTGCACTTGTAGTACTTGTAGTACATAAGGAGCAAAAAAAATAATTAAAAACATTAAAGATAATGACACAGAGAATATATATATATATATTGACCTCTTCCCGTAGTATCCTGATCCAGTAAGAAGTAGCTTGACAATGTTGATCCACCTTTAACACCGTATAACTTGGCTTTGGTAGAATACATCTATATGAATTGGCAACAACGTTACTACAAATACCAAGGTTGCCAGTTTCTCGGTAAAAGTTTTTGATATATTGCACATAAAATTTTCGAACTTTGTATGGAAATCATACGCATCTTTTTCGTTGATCTGTCCAAATTCCCATACGTTGCGGATCCGCCGAAATCCCCGTACGCATTTGATCCGCTTGTTGATAATCAAAGATGGCTGAAAAAGGAAGCCTTCTGATTGGTCGTGTTGGGCGTGGTGTGTTGTGAACGAAGCCTTCTCATTGGTTGACCAGATATGGAAGGCACCTACTAAAAAAAGTTATCCAATTGTTCAGCTATATTTTTTCAACGGTTATGTAGAATATATATTCTTCTATATTCTCCACAAAATATTCAATTTGCTGCCCGCGGTCATTCGACAGGCGTTGCATCTCGCTCTAGCAGCATTCTAGCCGCACTTTAAACAAACGAGACAGCGCTAGTTTGATCAAACCCCAAAATATGCATGTTATGCGACAAAATTATATTGTTTAAAAATATGCTTGATTTAGAAGGTGGGTGTGTCGAACAAATGTATTTTGTGCAAATTTTATTGCAATTCTAGGGCCAGTTGCATCGAAAATAGTTAAAGTTACTTTTTAGTTAAAGTTAAATAATAGTAACTTTTTGTCATTTCTTACAAAAATGGGTTGTTTCAACTTCGTTTAAATAAAAGTTAACTAAATAGTTAGGTACTTTTATTTAATAACCCAGAGATGTTGACAGTTTAGTTAGAATTTGGTCAATTTTGTAGCTGTCATCCGTCACCAAGGAACGAAATATTGTTTGAAGAGAAAATAGTTGAAAAAATGTCTGACAATCCGTGTTTTGATAATCGATTGATTTTAGAATATGTGGGAAATAGAAAGAAGAAACAATTTAAACCACGAACCGATCATTTCCTGTGTGAAGAAATGGATTTTATTGCCAGATTTCGGATGTCGAAAAGTATGGTTAGGCAATTAACATCACTCATTGCCAATGACATCACAACGTCTACAAACAAGTAAGTTTAATTAAACTAATGTATCTACAATTCTATTGACAATATATTAGCATAATTATTAATTATGCCTTAAACCGCTTACTCGTTAATACGGCATATTTTTTATTCAAACAGTTATATTTAGCTTTATTATTACGAAAAGTGAGTATTTATTTCGGGGGAGGCCAAAAACATGGAAAGAAATGTATTAAAATAATTTCACAAACCCGCTAGACCAACCCTGCGTAGCCAAACAAACCATTCAAAAACGTAGGCTGTTTTTTAAAGTAAAGATTACATACCTACACAAGCCCGCTAGACAAACCCTGCTTTATTGTCTATTAGTTAAAAAAGGAACATTCCGTATTATCCGTGCATCAAATTTTGACAACACGAACGTTCCGTATTATCCGTGAGGTGGCTAACTACATATTTACCGCATAATTATATTGTATGTAACTGCCAAAATAATATTTTAATAAATGCAATAGCACTGAAAATTTTTTTTTTCATCATTTCAGAAATTACCTACGCTGTTTGTGCTGCGGACCAGATTCTAATAACATTACACTTTTATGCAACAGGAACGATGCACAGAAGACATCTCTGGGGTGCATAAAAGTACTGTCTCGCGTATAGTAGACAGGGTTAGCAGAGCAATAGCCCGCCTTCGGCCACAATATATTGTATTTCCACAAACAGAGAATGAAATACAGCAGTGTGCTAATGAGTTTTACAGCATTGCTCGATTTCCTAATACTGCCATCGACTGCACCCATGTAGGAATTCTCTCTCCTGGAGGGAACAATGCTGAGTATTACCGTAACCGTAAAGATTACTTTTTAACAAATCCTCTTTCTGACGCTGAACTTTTACACAATGAAAGCCAAATCAGGACCAGAAATGTGGTAGAAAGGAATTTCGGGAGATGGAAAAGGCGTTTTCCCGCAGTGGGGATGAAACTAAGAATCGATGCCACAAGAGTGTGATAATACTCTCTCTCTCCCCCTCCTCAGATTTAACTCGGTTTAATATTAAATATATAAAACTCTCCTCGTCATCGGCAAGACAGTTGATATTTCTATCTTTTGATGCTGATTTATTTTATTTTTGGAATTCTTTCATCCCTTCAAGTTTTCTTGAACTTTTCTTTTGGCTCTGATCGATATTTAAATTTTTAAGGCTTTGCATGTGTGTAGTAGGGATGGAAAATTCCTTCCCTACGTCACACAAGCCTTCATGAAAATTGGACCCTTATTTTCTTTGATACTACAGAAAGCTTACTTAAAGCTCCCTTGTACTACATACCTTTAGAGATATATGTACTTAACTAATTAATACGTTATTTACGACCTTGAACGTAAATATTTTCGTATTTATGTTGTAATTAAACTCCATCAAACGTTGTGTAATTTTTTTGATTTATGATATGGGACTTTAATTACTTTCATTCTTTGTGGTAACTTCTTGATTCTAGTCAGAGCGTTGAGTTTCAAACTGTATTGGTCTCTCTCTTGCAAATCTAACTTTAAATAGTTTCTCTAAATGAACTAACTTTCCTCCGTCGCTTATTATGTTTTCCTACATCCTAACGAACTCGTAAATAACCTGTACTAATCGAATTACGCATGTTTAATTGAACAATTAATTAAGTATGACTCAAATGGTTAATTGTTAGTAAATTTGATTATGATTGTTTTGTATCTGCTTGTCATCTCTCCAATCCGATTCAGCTGCTATAAGGTACATATAAAGATGGGTTTAGTAGGTTAATGTAATTAATAGATTGCATATTAGACGAACTCAGAATACCCGTTTTCTGCCGAAAATTTGGCTCCTATCCTCCTGCAAGTTAACAGGATGGTCAAGGATCAACTAGAACTTCGCACAGTCAGCCGACGCGATTTTCCAGAGGGTCTTAGTACCTTGTTCTGTCAATCTTCCATGTCGTCGTGCACGTCATTCAGGTCTTTCCCTAAGTCCCGAAACCCCCAAATTCCTACTCCTCCAAGGTCTACTACTTACTTAGGGCGAACCGGTTTCGTCCTATATGCAATCATATACTCACGGTGTTTTGCAGAGTTACGGGTCGTGAATCCTCCCTCCACGTACAAGAAATGATGTGAGAGTAACTCTGTCGAGTCTAAAACGCTAATTGTAAGCGGGTCCACATCATCCAATGTACAGTACATAGAAAGATATATATGTAAACATACGTTTGGGTAGGATTATAACTCACAATATAAAACTAGCTAGTCTTATATTCCGAGCTCGGATCCCTCTCATAGAATTCTGCGAAATTCTAAGTTTGGTAACCGAATATATACATATTAAAAGTGGGTGATATTAATAGATACTAGTATAATAAGCAATTATCTCGGTTTGTTCTGGAGTGCCGAAAATTCCAAGCTTTTGATTGATTTGGTTGACAATTTTCTTTAAGAGATTGCCATCTCTATTATGTGTTTGGTTAATGGTCCTTGATTTTTTAAGGAGCGACCACTGCCTCCTATTGTTGAACTGTTTTCTAAATTTTCCCCCAAGGTTCAACTTTTGGTAAAATTTTTACTCTCCCGTGATTTTTCAACTGCTTCATGTAAATTATTTATACCTGTAAGAGCAATTATTTCATAAATTTTCCCCGAATTTTTCATGTAGTCCTTCAATAATCCTTTATCTGACTATCCCGTGATTTTCAAATGTTTTATGTACCTATTAGCTACCTAGGAGAGTAGTTAATCCATAAAATTTTTCTCAAATGTTCAATGATACTCTTCAAGTTCTTTTATTTGACTATCCCGTGATTTTTCAAATGTTTGATGTACCTATTAGCTACCTAGGAGAGTAGTTAATCCATAAAATTTTTCTCAAATGTTCAATGATACTCTTCAAGTTCTTTTATTTGACTATCCCGTGATTTTTCAAATGTTTGATGTACCTATTAGCTACCTAGGAGAGTAGTTAATCCATAAAATTTTTCTCAAATGTTCAATGATACTCTTCAATAATCTTTTATTTGACTAGCCTATAATAAATCTAATTACCTTCAAGTTGTTCAATCCTAAATATCTCTTCAAGTTCAAATTAAAGATTGTGTTTAACCCCTTTTTTTTAATATATATAATTGCGCAACGTTATGGTGTTGCCCTATCCTAAGATTGACATCTTCCTAAAGCATTCAACACAGTGCCCTACTGACCGAGTTGTTTTAAAAACAATTTTAGTTATGTCAACATTCCCACTGGCCTCGTGACCTAGATCCAAGAACGCGTGACGTTTGTTTACCTTTAAACATTCCGAATTCAATAATGGTTATTTCTTTCTCGCAAATGTCTACATAATTTGTTTCCCCGATAAATTTAGTCATAATGCATACATATACTTTGTCTCGATACATAAATACACAGATATATATATATAATTTTATTATAGTTGAGGTAAATTCTAATATCATAACTCATTTTTTTGATCATTTTATATTAGCTGAGGTTATAATAAATAGTATATATACTAAATAAATACAAAACTTTGACTTGGAAATTTGTCAAACACATAACTATTTTAAATAGTTACGGATAAATGCAAAGATAGGCATTCGAAATCGAAACCTTTACTTTTAATATAAGTGTTTTTCTTTTTGATTAAACTTTCTTGGAATATATATATATACATATATATATAAATATATCTATTTTATATATATAATATTTTAATATAGGTACATATCACATATTAAGCAAATAATATTTTGTTATAATAATATAAAATTTTATACCGACGATCAGCTGCCCTCTGCCTCGTTCATGTCTCTAGAAATTTTTATACTTTGTAAGGACTTACCCCAAAAGGTCCACTCCTGTCGGGTTCAACACGACAAACCTTTTATATATTTTTTTCTACCTAATTCAGCTATTGTCTACCTACCTAGATTAATCATCTTTATTCATTATTTCACTATTGCGTTGACTCTAAACTGAATTAATTGATGACTAATCTTTATCAATCAAAATGTATTATATTTTCAAAACCCGTTGGTTAACTTAACAAATTTATTTTATTATTTTTTTTATTTATTTTATTTATTTTTATTATTTAATTCTTGTATCACCGAACTCTTTTATTTTGCAGTAAGATAACGTATTTCACTATTTATTCAAACTTTCCGAAATAATAATTATTATTAAGTTATCACAATCTCATTTAACAACAACTTAATAATTTGTATTATTTATTCCAAAGTCCATATTTATTATTATTACTTTATCTAACACTAGATTAATCCTGTGATAAATTATTTCGTTCGATTTGCACTTTATTTAAGGAACTATTACTGCTATGTTTTTTTTTTTCCAGTATTAAGTCCTAAAATTTAACTAAACACTGCTTTTAAATTTGCCAAATACAACACCACACTTTTTCACTAACACAATTTAAATTTATGATTTAATCACTTCACTGAATCTAATTAATTATTATTAATGGTACTAATCTCTTACACTGAATTTAATACCAAACTTTGGACACTTAGAACTTTCTGTTAAAATGCATTTTATCTAACACTAGATTATACTAAGTCCGAAATCACTTCTATTGACTTGACTCCAATTATTTCAGAGTCATAAAAATTTTTTTAACACTTAGACAATTTTTCAATTAATAACCGCTTTAAACGTCACGTCACGTCTCACAAACTCCCGCTTTTCAAAACCCGCGAAGACTAACCAAAAATCACTAAGTCCTGTCTTTTAAACCCCTTTCAGGATTAGAATGGCCTATCTAAGCTATCTTTGATCCACGAATTTAATCTCTAACAACTCGAGATTTCATATATCGATTCTGTCATTTTTGTTTAACTGTCGTTAGGTCCACCTTTCATGACTTTGTTCATGCCCTATCTCGTTTAAACATTTTTCCAGGATCGGACCGGCGATATTACGTCAAAATGCCCCTCATTCCTTTTGTCTGTTGGTCATACAAAATTAGCTCAAATTTCATAATTTTTTAGTTATTTTTTTTTCTCAATTCGTAAAAGGTCCGTCTTCGATAACTATATTTACGTCTCGATTTTTCCGTACCTATCACAAATCATGATTATCTCCATATCGAAATGTTTACTATGCAATTTCGAGTTGCAATTTTTATAAATTCTACTCTATCTCACTGCTACTTGTATGAATTTTTCCATTAAAACCCGTATTTTCTCTATTTACGTAGTATATCTGAATTTTCCCCTTTCCCCTAGAATTTTCTTGTATTCACAACACTCTTCCTACGAATTTCCTCTTTTATCCTTATGTTATTATCCACATCTATATGATTAGTTACATTCCAAGCCAAATTTATTGTTTTCATCGATACTTCTGAATTTCCATGAGTTTTCCTTACGGAATCATCTTTTAATTGTTTTTATTTTCTTTTCTACTACCCTCCGTTTTGCCTCCGATGTATGTCACCTCTTAGAAAATTTCATTTTCTATATACTACTACTTTTTATGTTATTTTTCACATTTTTCATAGGAGAAACTTCCACTTCGGTCCTTAAATATATGTCAATTTTTATTACTTCATATGGATCTTCCCCCAAATTCCGTCCCTTTCTCCCCTGAATCTACATTAATTTAAATTTTGACATCTGTTTATGTCTGGACTTCGACGTACCGACCGATAACTCAGCGTTTATTCGAGGATAATAAAATCTAATCGTTTTTAGTTTGAATAAACAGTCCCTATGCCCAATGATAATTTTTATCGTCCAAAAAGCCATTAAAATGGTTTTTATCGTCTATAACCATGTTCGTTTTCTGATTGTTTTAATAACAAAATCACGTGTGGGGTCGTCAACTCAAATAATGTTTACGTCTATCATCAAACTTTCCTATCTTCCATAGTACTTTCGTCAAACAATTGACGGAAAACAATTCCTTTTTGTTTGATTTACCTAACGCAATGTAACCAGTATGACCTCCCTATTCCAAATATATAACGATATCTATTTAAACTCGTCTGAAAACGCAAAATTAAGTCGAAATCTTATATTGTTCAATAAACACTTCCGTTTAAACGTCCAGTTTTTCCATTAGATTTCCTTTTCAAATCGTTTTTTTCTGACGTGACAAAAGTGACATTCCAAATTTCCAGCGTTTTTCTTCCTTTTAAATGTAAAATGTACGCTTTCCTTTTAATCTGGTTTCCCTGACCCTCTATGTACTCGTTATACGACTGAATAACCCTACAGTAACTTTTCTTACGTTTTACACGTCTTTTCTTTAATGTTCCTCTTATCATAAATCTCTTGCTATTTTCTTGCCTAGTTTTTCCAACATAATATGGATTAATTTGTTCGTTAACGGCGGTCGTCAACACCTTCATTGTACTGATTGTTTATCTTAAATCTGGGGTCATTGTATCTAATGCACCGGGCGTGAGACCCTGTTTACATTATAGTGTATTGATCTTTTGGTCGGTGACGATATTCTTTCTCATAAATCTCTGATTAATTGCTTAGTTCAAAGTCCATTCCTTTGTTCAAAATTTGGCTACGCCTTCCATTCTGTGATTGGTTTCATTAGTTATTTATAGCTTTCTGCTTAGACCTGATTGGCTGTTGATTTCAACTATTTATTATTACGCTGATTAATGATGATTTCTAGCACCTTCTGTGTTCTTTTCATCAATACTCATCTCAATCTACTTAATTGTAGATCCCTATCGTCAACAAGAATTCAATTTACTTTGAACCGGTAGATGTCGCAGGTGTGTCTGTTTTATAATTAATTGGTATTTTCTTTTTGAATTAAAGTGGGAAGCTACGATATTTTCTTATTTTCACTGTTGATTAATGCAATTCATCACAAGAGTGGAAGCCGTGATCGTTGCCACAGCGGTCTTGCATAACATATGCACTGACAACAACCACCAGACTTTGCTATCATTCTCCAAGAAATTGACGGAGGACATTTTCCTGAAAATGTTGGGCAGGGTAATAATGACATAAGACAAAATCTTGTCAACAGTTATTTTGCAAATTTATTGTAATTTTTTTGTATAAAATAAAGTATTTATTAATTTAAAAGTAAAATGTATTTATAATTATTATAGTATTTATTAATTAATGTAAAAAAAAATTACACGCTTAAAGAAAATTCTTTATGAACAAGAATATAAGCGCTGTGAAGCTATATTCTTTCATTCTATTATAACGGGGAAATCATTATCCCTTCGGTTTTCCTCTTCGATTTTTTTAACTTTCAATTCGTGCAAATGTTGCATATGTTTAATCTTTAATTCAAATATAGTTCACGGTGCCTATATTCCTGTTCATGAAGAATTTTTTTTGTGTTCTAGATCTAGGTAGTTCTGTAGTTAAATCTACAGATTTTTTTTGGACTTCCGCCAGTTCCATGAAATTTCTGCGGACATCATTTGGTGTAGACGTTTTTCTTTTCCTTGACAGACCTAAAAAAATATTACATTACATTAAAAACATTAGAAAGTAAGTAGGTAGTTTATGCAAATATATTGAAACATTTTGCTGGATGCTGTTAAGATATTAAGTTTCTATAATACTTATAACTAAGTATAACTATCATGCTGTTCCGCAGGGGTAGGCAGGGAGGACAGGCCGCCAAACAACTCGGTCTTGGCCCACACTCTTTGCTACATTCCTACATCGTCTCATACATACTCTCCTATTATTCCGACTCTTGACATGGCCCGTCTCAAGTATCTGATTCACTTGATCATGCCATGTCTTCCTCAGGTGTCCCAACTTCTTCTACCATTCACATTTGCGTAATATATTCTTCTTGCACTACTTTTTTCTTTCATTCGCTCTACATACCCAAACCACCTGAGGGCAGGGCCGCTGACAGCCAATCTGGACCCCAAGTCTAGTAGACTATACCGGGCCCCCTCCCCCCAACTTAGAGGGGGGGGGGGGGAGAGAGAGAAAACAATTAAAAGTGTCATGCTAACCTGCTACTGCTAGAAATACTATTTCATTACCTTTTCTTATTTTCTAGTATCTTATACCATTATACCAATCATTCTAATTTAGGGAGGAATGCAGATCCCGCCAATGTCAGGGAATTTAATAAAAATGCACTTTCTAGATGAGAAAAGTGTGGAGAAGTTGAATAAAAAAGAAATTAAGGTGCGCTCGGTAAAATTGAGGGAGATACAGCCGTTTAAAGTATGAATAAAATGTCACTTCCTGAACCGATACTACGCGATTGCCAATGTTTGGTTTATGCCGAAAATGATGTTTTTACGGCGTTTTAAGTGGAGAACTTTAATCTGGAAGGTGAAAGAAAGCGCGGAAAGCAATAAAAATTGAATAAGTAATTAATTTGTAATTGCGTTAAGTAAAATTTCACTTCGCCAATCAACACTATTGACAGCCCACCCGCCATCTATAATGTTGGTATCCCTGACCTGATGCAAACAACAGCTAGACTGTAGCCGACTTCGTGAGATACATGAGGCGCGTAATTATGAAATTTGTCTAGCGGGCTTTTTTTCAACGATTTTTTAAACTGTCTTTCACCTTCCAAATTAAAGTAACCTAACCTAAGACTACGCTAAACATGGTTTGTGCCCCTTTATAACGCCTACTCGCGTCAACGCAAGAAAAACATCCCAGTTTTCAAATAGTTTAGTGGCTACGCTAGGTTTGTGTAACATGGTTTGTGATTCTGGCGTACAATCTCACAAGACGAAAGCTAATTTTAATTTTACGTAATCGAAATTTAGAATGAAATATTTTCCACTGTGCATATTAACCGTTGCCAGCGATCTCCAAAAATTACCATTATTAATTCTGTTTTTCATAATTACGCGCCTTATTATATATCCCACGAAGTCGGCTACAATCGTATTCATTTATATCAAGTCTGAGATATCAACATTACAACAGTAACAAAATGGCGTAGTATCAGTTCACGAAGTGTCATTTTATTCATTCTTTAAACGGCTGTATCTGCCTCAATTTTGTCGAGCGCACCTTAATTTCTTTTTTATTCAACTTCTCCACACTTTTCTCATCTAGAAAGTGCATTTTTATTAAATTCCCTGACATTGGCGGGATCTGCATTTTAGCCCTAATTTAGCATAATTATTCAATGGAAATGTTTAAAAAGTTATGGTGAATACTCAAAATAAAATGCTTGTGTTTATTGTTTTAGGCTACTATGTGTGTGTATTTACATATTCTTCCTTGTTCATTATATCTTAAGGCTAAATTATTATAATATCAACACAGATACGTTAGTAATGGAATACTAAATTGGAATAGGGACGTTCCGATACTAGTAAATACGAGTAGGTACTCGATACTTTTGATTCGATACCAAGTACTAATAGCATCGAATCAATCTTGCGATACTTACTCGGTATCGAAACAAAAGAACTTAGTATAGAATTATCGCGTGTGACGTGTCTCGCGTCTTTCGGTCTCGGCTCGGGTGAAGTCGGACGGGTTCCGACTTCACCCGAGCCGAGACCGGGGGAGCCGCCATTTCACGCTAGAGATGTTCCGATACCATCAAAGTATCGATACCTACTCATATCTTTCTCATATCATATCATATCTCACATCATATCTCATAATCTTTATTACAAAAAATGCGACTCTTATCGTTAAAAGATAGAAGAATACTCAATGACCTTATTTTTTTATTTAAAATAAACAATAACTGGTTTGACTCCCCTGAACTTGTCTCATTAATAAATTACCATGTACCTTGTAGACCGACTCGACTCAAAACACCTTTCCACTGTGACAATACTATGACGAACGCAGAACAAAACTCAACCATAAATCGCTTGCATATTTTAGGCAATGAATATGCTAATATCGATAACGCTGCCGGTAATCTGGCTTCATACAAAAGATGCGTTAAACTAAATTTGTTTGCTAGTACCACGTAAATACTTCATGTAAACATAATATGCCTACCAGTACTTCTAAAACTATTAATGCACTAGAAATCATAGGTACTTGTAAAATTTATCATATCAGTTAACATAATCCAGGATTTATTACTTTTTATATTTTATATTTAAATCTTTGTAGGTACCTTGAGATAGGTATCTTATTTGTACATTTTATTGTTTTATTTCTCTCTTTAAATTTTTATTTTTACTTTTACTTAATAATTTATAGTTTGTACTTTAATACTTTATATTTTAAACTATTTATAGTTTGTACTTTAATTAATTTAGTTTTGTACTTTAATTTATAGTTTGTACTTAATACTTTATATCTTAAACTATTCACTTTATAATTTACTTTTATATATTATTGTTTTTATACACTACTTATTACCTTACTTTTTACCTTTTTTCTTAAATTTGACTAACATTTATACTGTTATTCTTCATGTTGTTGTACTATTATAAGTATGTCAATTATGTTAATGGCACGATTTGTGCCGTATATGTGTAAATAAATAAATAAATAAAATAAATAAAATAAATATCATAGTACTCAAATCAAAATGAAAAAAAAATTAAAAAAATGTATTAAAAAATGATGAAAATGATGAGACGATGTATGAATGTGAGTGAGGCAAAGAGTGTGTGCCAAGACCGAGTTGTTTGGCGGTCCGTCCTCTCTGCCTACCCCTGCGGGAAACGGCGTGATGGTTGGTTAGTTAACATTTGTTCCAAGCGAGTGCTTATTTTCCAAAGCCGGAGCAACAATGTCGCAAACAAGGAACAGATTGTCTCCAAAATACCTGGAGCAGTTACTGTTTTGGGCAAGATTGATGCTAAAGAGTTTTTTGCTGAATGTACTTTCAAATAAAAGATAATTTTTGTTAATTAAATAAAAAAATTGTTAATTAATGACTTTACTTTTAATTTTTGCCCTTACTGTCCTTTAACATTTGCCTCGTTATTTCCTTCATTAAAAAAAATATAAAAGTATCGATATCAGTAAGTATCGATACATTATGAGTATTTGTATGAGTAAGTATCGAAAAATGATTTGAGTACTATGATATGAGTAGGCTAAATTGGAATATTTTTAAAATTATAGTAAAAACCCAACAAACTATAAAATAATAATATAGGCAAATAAAAAATGTCATCTACAATATTGCTATTCTACTTTACTTGTTTGCAAAGCTATTTATGACATCATCAAAGTCCAAGTTTCTGGCCAGACCATTTTCTACGGGCCTACGAGTGTCATTGGCTTTTATTAGTCAAAAATCCGGATCCCGTGAGTCCGTCCCGGGCCCCAAGTTTCAGACTTGACCAACGTGCCCTCTCGGCGGCCCTGCCTAAGGGTCCATTTCTTAATCTACTTATTACGCTTTCATCAGTCATACATGGTCATACAACACGCATGGTTCTCGAGTCTTGTATTCTTTGCGGATACCCACATTTCTCACACAATCATACATGGTTTTACAACACGCACGCCTCAGGGGTCTCATTTCAACAGCATTCAGTTCCGTGCCTCACTGACACATCAGGGTAGGTACCAGCACTCTATTATAATACTGATGGCACACTAAACTCACTTTTCAGGGATGGTGTCATTGATAAGCGTTTAGTCGCTACACCTTGAAATTCCGATTCACAAGGAAGTGGGGGGTCTTCCACCGTCACCTATAAAGATATAATTATTCCATGTTATTGTGGGAAGAATAATTGGCTAACAGTTGGGGGGGTCAAGTTCCATACTCATAGCGGGTAAATGATTTCTCCGCTTTCAACACGAATTGTGCTTATAGAATAAGCCTTTTAAAAGGAGTGCCTATTTTTAATAATTAATCATAAATAAATAGAATCTGCATCCTTGGACCTCAAAAGGTGTGGAATGGGTATCATTCTCAGTTCGAAGAATCATATCCAACTTAATATTTATGTTTAAAATTGTAAATGAACATTTTTGAATTTCATATAGGTACTTAATTAACAATGATTTTGTGACATGTAATAAGTGATTATGGTATATTTATACTGTTGCTATTAAATAAATAATAAAACCTACTTACTTTGTGATTTTATCCATTTTTATTTCGTTTTTCACTGCAACTCAAATAACCTGAACTCAAAACTTGCTTTTAAAGACGTCAAAGTGGTTTATTTATTTATGCGTTGACAATGAGGATGCGCGTGCGCGCGGAACTGTATAGTGTTGACATGCAGTGTGACCAGATTTCATTTTACGAATCTACTGCTTGTGTAGGTTAAAAACTACTAAATTCTACCAAAAGAGAACTAAAAAAAACTAAAAATCTATTACATTTTTTCGCTGTTGTGTTACAGCGAAGAAGCATATTTGTTCTCTTCATTATAACGATAAAACAATAAAATGAACAAAGAAAACAGCATAAATTGGAGAAATCAATGTTTATTACCTACTTAAATTTAAAATCTACAGAAATATAGGTTTTTTAAGAACTGTGATCGAGTTATGGTTTTTCTTCTTTGTGTTGGGTACTAATGCGTAACTCGAAAGTATTCAAAAAATCTTAACAAGAGTAATCATTAAATTAACTAGAAATTACATAGCCCATATTAACGTAAGTAAGGGAACGTACATATACTACGTGACTTGTTCGGGAGGGGGGGGGGGGTCTTCAAAATACCACGCTTCGTACAAATGAGCGGCGGGTTGCTTAGGTTTTTGGTCACCGGGGGGGGTGAGGGGGGTTAAAAATTGGTCACGTAGTATGGGTACGTTCCCTAACTTGCATACCGTCACCTCCTTTCATATTTTTTATATGCTTTGATGTAGCCATGTGTTCCTTCAAAGACGCCACTCGACTTAGTACTTCACAGTTGCATGCTTTAATTTAGATTTACATAACTAATTTTTGAATGAGAGATCTTGCTCCCATTCATTACGATATCCTTGTGTATATTTACGTTTCTTTATAAAAACTTTCAAAAAAGGAATTCCCACTAATCCATCACACTCTATGCTCACGGCACGAATGGTTACGAAAATAATGAAAATTAAAGACAAACCTACCTAATCAATTTTCTTCAATACAAGTCGGATTCCGCCAACAGCTTTCTCTCTCGAATAATTAATATTAGAAAGAGATTGTTACAATCCATTCGATGAAAAGGGGAATACAGGGGTTTTTTCGATAGGTTTGCCATATGAAGGCAAAAAAAGTACAAGAATAGTTGAAAAGCGTGAATTCTACCAAAATATACCAAATAATTTTTACCTACTAGATACTGTTACCGGTACCTCGAAATCTACAAAAAAAGTAGAAATCTACTAAATCTGGTCACACTGTTGACATGCGTAAAAATAATGGTGTGTTTGTTTTTATCAACATACATCAAATACAAGAAAAATTCGAAGCCATTTCGGTGGCAACACTGGGTGTCCAGGAGTGATGGACGGATGAATCCATCCCTCCCACTACGGCGCATGGCGTTATTTCGAGAAAATCCATCTGGAAATATCAAAAGGTCGCCTTCAAGATTAAGATTTGGGAGGTGGGTATGGGTACCGCCGAGCCGGTAACCGTTTTTTGGATAACCAATACCTCTGTCATAGGTCACCCCAAGTGGTTCGATACGTTTGGTGACTTAGCAGGGGTGCCCAGGTTCATGGGGTGAGGAATGTCCGGGTATTGGCGGCGGATGCATCAGCCCACCAGCTGCATGGCAGGCCGGATTGGGAGAGAGTGTTGAGGAGTCCCTTTGACTTTTTCCAGCCGTACTCTCTCGGAACATAGCCTTGCACCGCAGTGGAAGTGATAGATTCCTGGACACACCGACCTCCAGATTCCTACCCACCCTTTATTCCTTTTCCTTTGGGGTCGTCTAATAATCTCGTGATGTTTTTTAGCAACTTTTTAACCCCCTCCCCCCCGGTGATATGTGGTGAGGTTTAAGACTACCCCCCCTCCCATACCCAAAATCACGTGTATTTTTTTTAGTACAAAGTATTTTGAAATTTTCAGAATATTATCACGAAAAATAAATACACGTGATATCTCATTATCCCCCCCCCCCCCACGTGATATTTCGTGTTTTTTTCCGAACCCCCCCCCCCCCCCTTTCGAGCCTCATGTGATTAATAGATGACCCCCAAGATGAAACTGTTAATCCTCTTAAAGTAAAAATTAATCTTCATGCTATGTACAGATGCTAACCCGCGACCTCCGGATTCTTAGTCGAAGTTCGTAATGGCGTACATATAAGTAATAAAAACAGTTTTCGAAGATTAAGTACATCCGTTCAAACTGTTCATCCTCTTAAGTAGAAATGAATATACATACTACGCACAGATGCTAACCCGCGACCTCTGGATTCGTAGTCAAAGTTCGTAGTCTCATTACTCAAGCCGTCTCTAATACGTGTGCTAACGGTCAAAATCAAAATCAAAATCAAATTCAAAACCAAAATCCAAATTAAATCTAAAACAAAAATACATTAAAAAACGAACTATAAGAACGTACCTACAAGTACCTACGAAAAGTTCGACAGACCGGCACCTTTGTTGGCGGTCTTTGTTGTTTGCATTGCGCACAGTTCGCGGTCAAAACGTGGCAAATAAGAACGTACCTACGATTACCTACTAAAAGGAGCAGAAAAGTTCGACAGACCGGCACCATCCATATATACATATATGGAGATCAACAAATAAAAACGTGTAAAATGTATATGTCACCGAAAAATGGGCGTGGCTTAGAGGTAAATCTCGATGACAAAAGTAGATCCACATGGATCAGGATTTGTATGCCAGCTTCGGTAACAGATCTACAAATCCGGCCAGATCAACAAACCCAAACGGATCAACAAAAAACTGGTGTACCGTCGCGCAAAATCAACATAGTACGAGAGGAGATAAATATATATATATATGTATATATATACTCACAATAACAAGGAAACCCCAAAAAGAAAACCAATACGCAGATTGGAATTACACAACCTATTTGTTTATGTATTTTATTTTATAATTTTATATTTATATTATAACTATTTTACATATATTTATTTTAATTTTATTTTAATGAGAATGGAATCTCCACTTTTTCATCTCCAAAATAAGATTGGAAAACACTTACTCACACAAAAGGAGTCAATCTCTCAGAAACACTTGGGAGTACGGAGGACTCAAGCTCCCACTTTTGAGATCTTTGAAGAAGATGAGAAAAAAAAATCACATGGATATTATTAACGGAAAAAAAATAAAGAACCAAATAAAAATTACCTATTTTTTTCTCTCTCTCCCCCCTTTATTTATACTAAACTAAATGTCTGATTTAAGCTAAAAAAACTTAAACAATACATCTCAACAACTAACAATATAGCTAGACTTAAATATGTCTGTTATTATTTTTTTTATTCAATTATAAAAATTGATGTACAAAGTGGTCAGTGTAGGGTTTACATTACTAAATACCTATCTGTCAAGTATTTTAAATGAGGTTTCAAATTCCGGAGAAATACCTATCTGTCAAAAGTAGTTAAATTAGGGTTTACATTTTCCGAAATACCTATTTATCAGATATATTAATGTCATCAGTAATCTTGATTGTAAACAGAACAAATACAAGAAATACCTATCATATACTCTTCGTATGAACATTGCTTGCTCAAAAAATAAGACTAAGGTAACAACCCGAATGGCTTCCATCGAAATTTCACTTACTACGTAAGCAAAGTGTCAAAATTTCTCGGACAAACAAAGATATAAATTGGTGCTCAATCATGTACTTCAGATGACTGACACTGTGGTTAATAGCACAGCGTGTCAATTTCCGGATCGGAATTATTTAATAGTGATGCACGCCGAAGCAGTACTTCCCTTTATTTGTGACAAAACCAATTTCCTAATGAATAATGTCTTAATTACTTAACTTAATATTAACAGATTGTCATATTCAACATTTAATTAGGTATATTAAACAATAAAACAGATTTAGTTATAAACTAAACTAATTTTTTGGGCGCCACTGATCACTAAGATCAGAGAAACATCTCTTGTGGAGATGTTCCTATTCTAGTCCAACGAGGATAAATAAATGAAGTCTATCATCAGTACACTAGAATGTAGTGCTCACTCCGAGCACATGCCTTGGAGGTACCAAGCTTCAAGACACGTGAGCAAAGTGTCACACAAAAGAAAAAAAATAAATGAAGCAGTATGAAGGCTTGGTATTCCTTCATGCCACCGCATAAAAAGAAAAAATATTAAAAAAAACAATAGTTTTTTAATAAACCTAATTATGTAAAACTAGTATTAATTATTCTAATAATATTCGCAAATTACTATTTATAAATTTATGTATACCTATAACCAAATATAGCTAATTATATATAAACGTCTACCTATAAATATGTACAAGTAACATAAGATTTTAATCAATATAAACACATGAGGGCTAATATTCTCACCAAAAATTGTCATCAAAATATACGCGTCCGTATTTAATTTGATGAGCGGTGATCTTCTGCGATTCTCGCACGCAGAATGCAGAGGACCACGATGTAATTTTGTATACAACGCCATCTTTTTTTTTTCTCAAAAAAAAAAATAATGAAATATTAAAAAAAATATATATATTTTATAACTTGTAATACAAGTTTCCAAGCACACTGCATTCAAAGAAAAGCCATTAATTATGACAGCTTAAAAACAATTAATAAAATTCAACGTAAATAACAGTAATTCGATAATAAATAACAGATAGTAACGATAGTAAATAACAGATAGTAGCCTCTTATCGTGCACCAAGAGAGTAATCTACCCTCTTTAAAACGTTGGGCGTCAATAATGTCACGTACCTTTCTCAGTTAGCAGAGAAATTCCGTTTGCATGAGCTCTCATCATCATCTCAGGGTCCTGCGTGGGATAAAAAGAAAGCTACTATCTGATGTAAATAAAAGAACTCACATTAAACAAAATGTACTTGTTATTATTGACAAGCAAAAACATAATCTACATAAATACCTTTGTAAACTCAAAAAAATGTAGAGAGAGAGAGAGAGAGAGAGAGATAATTCAGTTATTTTAGTAGAATCCACTCCAAATGATCATTCGTAGCTTGCCATAGTTAAAATGGCGCACCTCTTCTAACCTCAGCGACAAGGGCTCCAGATAGCTGGAGAAGAGCCCCAGAGCTGCCGCTTCGCAAGCCCATGACACCGTGAAGCATCCAAGATTCCAGTCCATCCACAAAGGCCCGCTGATCACAATGCGTCCAATGGCCATCTTTGAGCATTGAAAGGATAGTTCTAGATTGTTGATGTCATTTTAGAAGCGCCTGCAATCTTCATCAAAGTTGTCCTCGGTGATATTGGATTGTACGTGGCTGTAAACACGCCCGACCAAAACATCAACGTATCAAGCTGTGATCAGTAAATCCCAATGGCTATTTATCGGTGGGTTGTTTGCCGCGAAATTACGAGCGTCAAGCAATATTTCTTCACAGCACTAATTTGAAGGTGTAGTCGCATAATATTGCAAATTTACACAATCATTTACGAGTATAAAAACTCCTTACAAATCAAACTTCCGACCAGTCCATTGTTATGTCATCACGTCACCCTTACAAACCGTTTCTTCTTTTAAAACAATCGAGAAACGTCCAGGCAATTTGAATTTGTTATGAGTCGTTCCAACGAAATTAATAATACTCATTCTGAGTAAGAACCGACTGAATAACTACCATTAAAATAATTACGTTACAATATGTTAGGTCGTTAATAAAGATTATGAAAAGTAAGGGTCCAAGGTGAGATCCTTGTCGTACGCCCGACATAACTAATATTGGCAAAGAGTTAAATCCGTTAACAGTAACTAATTAACTTCTATGTGATAAATGTGATTCTAACCAACGAAGCAGGTCTCCATGAATGCCAATTTTATCGAGTTTATTCATTAAGATAGAATGAATAACTTTGTCAAAGGCCTTACAGAAGTCGGTGTACATGGCATCTACTTGTGTTTTATTATTCATGGATTTACACAGAAAATCCATATACTCCAGTAAATCAGTGTTTGTGAATCTTTTAGCTACAAAGCCATGTTGGAAAGGACTAAGTATATGTGTTACATGGTTAAAATGGTTTTATATGCAATGGACTCGAATATTTTGCCAAAACAAGATAAAATGGTAGTTAGTTACATCATTTTTACTGACAGATTTGTGGTACGGAATGACGTGGGCAACCTACCATAGATCCGGAAATACCCCATCGTTCAGAATTTTGATGAATATTTTGTGCAAGCTGACCCTTATCCTTCTTTTACTACTTTAGTACGTGAAATATTTTTTTAGTATTTTAGGTATTCCTGCACAAAGGATTAATACACAATGTGTGGTTTAAAAAAATGTGGAAAAATCGTTGAAAAAAAATATTTTGTCAAATAAAGGTAATATTCCCTGCCCAATAAATAAACAAATAAGCAAAAAAAAAAGAAAAGGGGATTTCTATTTTAAGGGAGTTTAAGTTTAAAGGCCCATAAGACAATATCATCGGCCGACCCACATAGTTACGAACGTTATGTTTGTCATCTTGGCCGGGAGTTAAATTAGAACTCAAGTATTTTATAACTAAGGCCGCGCAGCTGTCCTTTTTTTTACATGAGCTCCACACAGGAGCCCCTGAGGAAAATAATTTCCCTCAGGGCCTATGTCATCTTTGAGGATGCTCTGTGGAGGTTTTTTTAAGGAAAGGAAGGAGAGGACAGTTCTGAGAAGGAAATGGGTTTAAGGGGTGGGAAGGAATCTGGGGTTCAGTGAATCAGTGTGTCCTGGTCATCCGCCTCCAAGCCTGGACAAACCTCACCCCATGAACCCGGGCACCCCCGCTAAATCACCAAATGTAGTAAACCACTTGGGGTGACCTATGGCAGAAGTGTTGGTTATCCAATTAAGGTTCCCGGGGCGGCGGTACCCATTCTCGCCTCCCTTGTTGAGTGGAATTCCATATAGACTGTGGAGAGTAAGAAGTGATTATTCATTCGATAAAATCTAAAATATTTTAAACTTTTCTTCATTGGAAAAACGCAGGAAAAACTTATTATTCAAATTATTGATTCACCTTCTCGTTGTAACTACTCATCCAGTGCAACTTTCCTTGCAATAGACTTACAAATAATAATGAAATTCTTTCCCCAATCAACACTCTACTAATTGTGGCATCGTTTTCCACTGTCCAGAATGTCGACACTACTTGTCAGGGCCTTAACATTTTCGGTGCAGCTTTAAGTGATTTTTTGTCATGGACTCCGTTCCGATTTTTTCGACTTCGACTTGAATATTCTCTCTAATAGGGCTTGCACATTTGCCGTGCCCTTTTCAGTTAGTTCGTTCCTTTCCTGTGATTCGTGGTTCGGCACGCGGTTTGACTCGTGAATGTATATTCGCCATAATGTAGGTATATATTATATATCTTTGCTTCATTCATTAAAAAAAAGAAACCTTAAATGAAATTACTCAACCCTCAAATCTCTCATTATTATAAATAGAAATGTAATATTTAACACCATCATTATAAAAAACCAATAACGGCGTTCATATAAACTTCAAGAGACTTCACCAATTTTACGATTTACATAAAGTCCGGTAATGTTTTAATTCTGTTGCTTAAAGGGTTGTATCAAACCACAGTCGATGTGTACCGTTCATTTTCTGTAAATATTTGGAGAACAAGCTCTTTTTGAAGAGATGTATGCTAATAAAGTTTAGGGAAAGTCAACTAAATCTAAAGAGGATCACCAGCGTTTCTTTTTTTTGGTTAATAGGGGTCCACCGTCAATGACCATGAATTTAACTTGTCACTCGGATATTAGCAGAATTTTAATTGACAGCGGTCATTGCTAGAGCGTCTGCCGAGTACGTGGCTTCGCAGGCGCCATATGCATTTATTGTTCACATAAAGTTGTGAACCCAGGAATTATAATTAACCGATACTGTGATGGTAGTGGTCACGGTTTTGAGGATTGCCCAAAGAAAGCAGAGGCCGCCGTCTGTGACACATGTAGATCATCCAAAAGACAAGACGGATGTTCATTCTACTGGGACTGGGGGCAATGGTGACACATAAAGCTGGGCAGCTAGACTATCTCTGTATTATATTTATGCTGCGATTTTTACCAATTTTGTATTTTCTGCTGTCCGGGAACATTTTTTTATGTTTTATTATGTGATTGATCACTTTAAAGGCTTACTTCTAGAAATTACTTTTCTTTTTCTCAATAAATTAGCTTTTTAGTGTGTTTTTATTTTCTTATCAGGATCCTTTTATATTGACTTTAGGTATTGCTAGGTTTCAGAAATTCAAGAAGAAACCGATACCGATAATAGGTTTTCATTTGTAAGGATCTATACAGTATAATTTTTACAAACTATTGTCTTTTGTGGCATAAACCTCCCCTGGGGATGGTAGATCCTCGTCCCAGCTCCACTACTGGCGACTTTTGTGGCATCAACCTCCCCCTGGGGATGGTAGATCCTCGTCCCTGCTCCACTACTGGTAACTTTTGTGCCATCGACTTCCCCATGTGGGTGGCAGATCCTCGTCCCTGCTCCACTACTGGTGACTTTTGTGGCATCCACTTCCCCCTGGGGATGGTAGATCCTCGTCCCTGCTCCACTACTGGTGAGTTTTGTGGCATCAACCTTCCCTGGGGATGGTAGGTCCTCGTCCCTGCTCCGCTACTGGTGACTTTTGTGTCATCGACCTCCCCCTGTGGATGACAGATCCTCGTCCCTGCTTCACTACTGTTGGCTTTTGTGCTATCGACTTCCCCCTGTGGATGGCAGATCCTCGTCCCTGCTCCATTACTGGTGACTTTTGTGCCATCGACCTCCCCCTGGGGATGACAGATCCTTGTCCTTGCTCCACTACTGGTGACTTTTGTGTCATCGATATCTCCTATGAATGGTAGACCCACGTCCCTGCTCCCTGGCAATGGTAGATCCTCGCTTTTGATCCACTACAGGAAACTTTTGTATCCTTTCCTAAAAAGACCCTCCACACAGCATCCCTAAAGATGACAAAAGACCTGTGGGGAATAATTTATCTCAGGGCCTCCTGTGTGAAGCTATTTAAAAAAAGTATGAGAGTAAATTTGACGATAAGAGGGTATTACCAGAGAAAACCAGAAATATGTCATTTTTAAATCAGATTTTAGACGTATTGACTCTTTTCCACAAAAAATTAAAAATGGATTTCGAAAGATGGTTTTTTTATCTAGCATTCGCATGTTTTAAATTTTGAGAAAAAATGTTTGTTTTTAGTATAATAAGGTTTACATAGGTCGTCGGCAGATTTGTTAAATTTTCAAAAAAGATTTTGTATTATACCACACCCCTTTCAAATCATATAATCATGCAGTGAAATAAATCAATACATTATCTTTGAATCGCATGTTTTAGAAATTTTATTTTTGTTTTAATAAAATCATTAAAAAATATATACATGCATTTGTTTCATAACGAATATTGGTCCGTTTGTATATTTATTTGCGCACTTACAAACTAATATATTTCAGATTTTTTTTACATTCTTATTAAATTTAGACATTATGGAAAAATGATAAATGATAAAATACTTATAATCAAAAAATTATTAGAAAAAGTACATTATTTTAATAATTTTATCATCACGCCTTTCAGCATTTTTGGATGTAGGTATAAATTAAAGCAAATTTGGAATGAAATAAAGTCGATATTGAGTTGTAATTTTAAAAAGCTGGTACGGAGAATAATTAATCTTTCTCATTGTAACCGCCCTGCACGATCGTAAGAACAACTTTTGACAAAATGTGGATTTTCGTCCGCTGGCTGGTTAAACGCTCATAATTTGACAAAAATATTAAAAAAGTGATGAATATGAAACCTTTGTACAGTTGGTGTGCTTGTGATCCTATTGACTCTGGTGACCCCGGGCGCGGCTGATCCTGGATGTGTAATTAAACCATGCCCCATCACTTTCGCGCTAATTTGCGCTTATACAGAAAATTGCGATCCCGGGTCTGCAACTTGGCAGAACTTCCAAAACAAGTGTTTTGCCGACAATGACGCTTGTTCAAAGTGTGGTATTCAAGGTAATACGAGGAAGGGGTGTTTCTTTTACGAAGGTTTTAAATTGAATACCGTAAACTTTAAAGGGTGTAAGTGCCAATTATGAAAAAGGAGGTACAGGGGAATTTAAAGTACGCTCAAAAATATTATGTTTATTTGTTGAATTGGCATAACAATAAAAATTAAAACAAACGAGTGTGCTTTAGATCACACGACTGAAGTAAAACTTCACTAACTTCCTCTCAACTCCCTCTCAACTTTCGTTCGCCTTGCTCGACCGTTCGCCTCGCCCGATCATTTTCGTAACGCTCTCGTCACGCACACACCAGCTTACTCCCCAAGTTAAGCGTGCATAAAGAATTTTTACTTCAAAAACGAGTGTGCTTTAGACCACACGACTGAAATAAAACTTCTTTAGCTCCGGACAACTCCTTTATGTACGGACAATAGGCCTGCACTGTGTCTTAGATATACGAAGCGTAAATGGCTATGAGAGAAAGAAAGAAAGAAAATGTGTGCTCGCACCTCTCTCTCTTGCCCCTACAGTAATATACAAAACGTAACTCTCTCTCTTTCTATCTTCAATAACTTATATCTCCGTCTCAACCGTTCGCCACTTTTCGTAACGCTCTCGTCACGCATTCGCCAGCTTACTCCCCAAGTCAAGCGTGCGTAAAGAAAGTTTACTTCAAAAAAGGTTTCTTTGATTGTTTGAGCGTACTTTAAATTCCCGTCTACCCCCATTTTTGTAAATGTTACTAACATCCTTATTAGTTTCCGGTATTTAATAATTGTTACTAAGAATCGGTTAATATTTTGAGTACCAAAAATATACTTGGGACAAATTAAAGTTTTGTCTATCGCTTTGTTTGAGAAATATAATAATAAAATTGTAAATTTCTTGGTGAGCTTGACTTTCTCGGATAGAGAGGTTCCGAATTAGAGACTTGGTCACAACCTTAACATATGATTATCTGTGCATTTTTCCAAATTCATATTCTTTTACAATTGGTTATATTTTTTCAACATAATTTTTTTATTTATTCCAGAATACCAGCCGTGGTACAATGGTGTATGCATATAAATTGAAACGAATTTCAGGAAGAGATTGGTATACGTATGTACTCTGAAGAAATTAAATTTAACTCATATACCAATGTTGAAAAATGCTGACATTACAATTGTACGTACGAAAGATATATAATTCTTTATTTCGACAGCATGTTTATTATTTATCCAAATTAATATTTCGAATAAAACAAGTTATTTGAATACAGATTTCTTTATTGTCATGCTTCTTTTCCTTAAGTCTCCTTAGCCCACTGGGAGCCGAAGATAGACCCCAAAATTATTATATTTTTTATATATACTTAGATGCATTAAATATATTTTTAGTATTTTATGTATTACTGCAAAGGATTGATACATAATGAGCCGTTAAAATAAAAATGTGAAAAATCGTTGATCGCAGGAAAAAATATTTTGTCAAAATAGGTAATATTCCTGCCCAAAAAATGGACAAATAACAACAACAACAAAAAAATACAAAAAAAAATAAAAACGGATTTCTATGGTTTAAATGTTTAATTTCAAGGGGTCATCGGCCGACCCACATGGTTACGGACGTTATGTTTGGCATATTGGGCCTGTCGAGAGTTAATCTGAAAAATAGCGTGTAATATTTTAGTTATTTCAGATTTTATCCTATTCTGTTCACTTTTATTCTAAATACGTAATCAAAATCCCTTGCACATAATAATAAATCGTTCAAAAGATGTGTGTCGGACGCATTGAAGCATTTGCGACATGGTCACATAAAATAAGATTCGAGTCTGTCACCTAATCAAGAATCCGACCGACCTGAAGATAACACCAAACGAGCCACGCATCCGGTGCTGCACCTAATCTGACAATGTACGAGTGACAAACAAATCAATAAACGTTATCAGCTACAATGGACCCCCACCGTCTGCTCCTATAAAAGAGACCACCGACTGCTAACGAATGCTTATCTTCGACTTATCATTCAAGAAACTACACGTCTCTATTTGTTGCTAGATTCTCCAAATTGAAACTGTAATAACTCACTGCACTGTTTATTCATCACTATTGGCTCTACAGCCCCTGGTGGGTCTTGGCCTCCTCAAGAGCCTTCCTCCACTCATCTCGGTTTTGTGCCAGCTCTCTCCAGTTTAGAAGCTCTAAGATAGATATGTATGTCTTTGAGGACGTTATCTCTCCATCTTGGTCTTCAACCGGTCCGAAGACGCGCCTCAAAATTTTTCTTTCAAAAACGTCCAGTGCTCGCTCATTCCTCTTAGTACCCAAGTCTCAGCTGCGTACGTAAGTACTGGTCTGATAAGTGTTTTCTACACTGATATCTTCTTTTAGAGAGAATTTAATTTAGTTAATGCGAGGGTACAAAGGCATGCCAACTCCAAGTGCCGACAACTAGGTATTGGTTGCTGGAATGTTAGATCTCTGAACAACAAGATCGAAGAGGTAGGGGAAGTTTTCGATGAACAGAATCTGCAAATTCTGGCCATAACGGAGACTTGGCATGAAAACGGGGACTTCTTTTCAATAAAGAGACTCCGAGCTTTAGGATACGTCGTTCTAGAAGAAGCCCGACGTAAAGCCACGATTTCTGGAGATGACAGCATCTCCAGCATAAATCACGGGGGAGTAGCGATCCTTGTTCGCCAGGGCTTACGTTTGACAAAGTTGTCAATTGGCGCGTACTTAACTTTCGAATACCTGGGATGCCGCGTTTTGTCAGCAGGAGCATCATTCATTCTATGTACTTTATACCGACCAGGCTCAAAGCAAATCACCTCTGACTTTTTCAATGAACTGTCGTATTTTCTCGAGCGGGTTGTAGGACTTTCCGACACTATATTCATAACTGGAGATATTAACATACATCTAGAGCGTCCGGAGTCACCCAACACAGTCAAATTCAGTGACTTATTGGATTGCTTTGTATGCCGTCAGTGGGTTAATGCTCCAACTCACGATACAGGAAGAATTTTTGATATTTTTGCCTCAAAGTCAAGCGGCCCGCCTCTGGCAGCAGATAGTGTGGATGTAGGGTTATCAGACCACAGGCTAATTCGCGTTGAAATTGATTTTAATCCACCGAAAATCCCTTACGTAACCATCACCTCTAGAGCATGGCGTGGTTTTAACTTTAACGATTTCCTGTCAGAGCTAAAAGCTTCTCCGCTCTGCAAACAAAGCGTCTGGGAAACAGAATCCCCAACCAAACTGGCAAATTATTACAACACTGTGCTTTCAACCCTTTTAAACAAATACGCCCCCACTTCCACAAAAACTCGGCGACTACGAAAATCTGATGACTGGTTTGACGAAGAATGTCGGAGCCAGAAGAGATCGATGCGCAAATTGGAGAGGTCCTACAGACACTCAGGGGTTACTTCGCGGGACGATTGGATACGGGCTCAAAAAGAATATACGTTATTAATTCGTTCCAAAAGGTCCGAATATTGGACAAGTAGGATCGACTCAGAGCGTCAAAACCCGCGAAGTTTGTGGAACTCGATAAAGATGGTCGGGGCCGACGTCCGTGCACAAAATACAACTGACATAGCTCCGGAAATCTTCTCTAATTTTTTTATCAATAAAATTAAGTCAATACGCGCTCTAACAGCCTCTGCCTCACCACCATCTTTTACTAAATGCAATAGCGGAAACTTTTCTGCCTTCAAACCTACATCCCTTGAAGAAGTTAGGAAGTTATAAAGTGCGCAAGCTTATTTATATATTTATAGCATTGCGGGAAATTATAAAAACTCAAGACATTAAAAAAATATACTACGGCCCTGTAACTCCGTCATAACCATAGACATCCAAATGAATAGACAAGCAGTTACAGATGAGGGGTAAAACCAAACTATGGAGAGCGAAGGGGGGAAAGATGACTGTCATTCGTTGAACAATCAATCTGACAGTATATAGGCATCTCGCATTACAATATCACCATTTAGTTCTTAAAAGCAAAATCTGCTTTGAATGAATAGACCTTTTTACATGGGAGCGCGAATTGCTTGCCACGTTCAAAACATATTTGCTAAGGCCAAATGCTCGCCCCAAAAAGACTCGCGCCAATACACATATCAATATTTTCTTTCCGTGTTTAGTTAAAACACTTTTACAAATGTTTCATAATTTACTTACCCCTGTAACCAGCGACGAGCACATTGGAGTACCGCCCACATTCGCTATGTGTACATTGATAGGTAGATATATTATATAGCACAAGCTGCCGTTATTTCGTTAAATGTATGGATGTCAGCTTCTCGCTGTTCACGGCAAGAATGATGACGTCACACATTTTAGATTCAAGCGAGGCTATATCCCCTCCCCATGGAGCGAGCCGGTTCCAAGGAGGAGCTACAGCCGGCGCCATGTGGAGGGGGAAATAATACGTTTTTATCACTTAGGGCAGGTCCAGATATATTCATATGTCCGTGGTCATAACCTACGGTTGCATTGGATGGGGTGGAACAGGATTAACAATATTATACCCGCTACTGAAGGCACAGAAATCCATTCTACGCGTCATTATGAAGAAACCCTTCAGATACTCGAGCGACGCTCTCTTCAAGGAGTTTAATGTGCTTGATGTTCGACAGTGTTACATAAAAAAAATAACAATCTGCGTCCACAAAAATATAAACAAAACGATAACAGTCGATCATAATCATCAAACCAGAAGTAAGAGCAGAAACGACCTTTCTATTCCAACAAGCAATACTGCGGCTTATCAAAAAGTTTTCTCATACCTGGGACCAAAAATATACAACAAAATCCCCTCTCAATTTAAACTGTGTGAATTATCATCCTTCGGTACTAAAATTACAAAATGGTTATTAGACTTAGGTAGGACAGATTCCGAAAAATTATTAAAAAACGTAGTCTGAGTTGATTTCTTCGATTTTGTATTTTGTATTTTCCTAAAAAATATGTTTTTATTTTTCTTTCTTACATTTATATATTATATTTTTATTTTATATTTTACATGTAACTATCTGGATTTTATTGTTTATTACTGCTAATTTGTATTTTCCTAAAAAAATACTTTTTTTATTTTTCTTTCTTGGATTTATATGTTATATTTTTATTTTATTTTATATTTTACATGTACCTACCTGGATTTTATTGTTTATTACTGATGTATACCTAGAATAACACAACTTATATCTGATATAAATTTTAAGTTTAAATATATTTTAAGTTTAAAACTACTATTATGTAATGATATTATTTTTCTTACTTTTGTACTCTATTATATGTTTATTTATAAAAGGCAGTATAGCCGTTTATGTATTTAAAATAAAAAAAAATAAAATAAAAATATTGTACCTAGTATCTAAGTAACTCCCCCAATATGTACCATTATTGTTAATTATTATTGAATCCATTAATATGAAATTATGTACACGCAACCTGCCAATTTGACTGTCCTAAAACGGGAAACCTTCCTAGTTGGACAGTCCAAGCTTCCTTTTATATTGTTATATATTGTATGTAATAAATGTAATAATAAATAAATAAATAAAAATAAATAATACTCAATTCACCGAACAAGCAGTGCTCACTTGACCCTATTCCAACGTGGTTATTAAAGAAGTGTTGCAATGAGATTTCTCCCTTTCTGGTTTGTCTTTTCAATAAGTGTAAATGTAAAACCCCTTAAATCAGCCGTCGTAACTCCATTAATAAAAAAACCGCAATTGGACGCTGAAGATCTTTCAAATTACCGACCGGTTTCAAATCTTCCATTAATATCCAAAATCCTTGAAAAAATCACTGCTTCACAGATAATATGTCACTTAAACTCAAATGAACTGCTGACTAAATATCAATCCGCATATAGAAGGTTTCACTCGACAGAAACTGAATTACTACGTATTTTGTCGGATATAACGCTTGCTATCGAGTCGGGTAAACTGGCACTCCTTTCAGTCTTAGACATGAGTGCCGCTTTTGACACGATTGACCATGATTTCCTTATTAAACGATTAGAAGAATCCTTTGGTTTAAACTGCAGTGTAACGGACTGGCTGATATCTTACTTGGTCAACCGCGTACAAGCCGTAAAAATGGGGAAAAAACAATCAAAATATGCAACCCTTTCATCTGGAGTTCCCCAGGGGTCTGTTCTGGGCCCACTTCTCTTCATCCTCTTTACAAATGATGTCGCTAAAATTATCGAATCATTTGGTCTTCTATCTCACTGCTACGCTGATGACCAGCAAGTTTACTTCTACTGCTTACCAGAGGAAATAGACAGTCTTAAAACTCGCATAACCGAGTGTCTAGAAGCAATCACTCGCTGGATGACCTCAAATAGATTGAAACTGAATCCTGCAAAGACTGAGTTTCTCTGGACAGCCACAAATAGTCGTCAGCGTAACATTAATAACTTCCCAATAACCATTTGAGGAAGTGACATCACTCCAAAGACATGCATAAAACTACTAGGCGTCAATCTGGACGCTGATTTTTCCCTTAAAACTCAAGTGAACAGAACTGTAAGCACGGGATTCTTTCAATTAAGGCAAATTAAAGCAGAACGGAGAAACTTGACAACAGAGGCAACTAAATTACTAGTCAATTCTTATGTTGTTTCACGTCTAGATTATTGCAACGGAATATATGCTAGTCTCCCAAAATATCAAATCAACAAATTACAATCTATTTTCAACGCTGCGGCAAGGCTCATCACCGGCGTATCTAAATATTCCTATATTTCTGAGCATCTCAAAAATCTTCACTGGCTCAAGTGCCCCGAGAGAATCCAGTTTAAGCTCTGGATGGTATTTCAAGTCTCTTAACGGAATGGCTCCGACTTACTTATCGGAAATGTGTATTCCAGAAAATTCCAATTCTCGACAATCAACCCTCAGGTCAGCAGCAACATCAGCGATTGGAAGGTTGAAGGAACCAAAGCGCACACCAGATACTAAATTCGGTGAGCGTGCTTTCGGAGTGTCGGGACCTAAAGCCTGGAATGGACTGCCACACGAGTTAAGAATGATCACAGATTCAGCGCAAATTAGAGCTAAACTTAAAACTCATCTTTTCAGACAGTCGTATCCATAAGTTAAAAAAAAAAAAAAAAACATTCACCTTCGCCTTCACGGCTCGCAACATTGTAAATAACTAAGTGTGTAAAAGCAAATTCTTAAAATTCTCCAGACTTTAAAAATAAATATTAACTCAACTTTGGCATTTATCTTCTGTTAAATATAAATATAAATGTAAAACTCATGCAATGTCTAGTGTTTTGAATATAATGTCCTCCACGTGCAAAGTCGTATCTTCCCCATGGTATAAGCATAAACTTTCTAATAAAGTGTGTTTTGTCGGAAGTGTCCTGCAGGTAAGTATAATTCTGTATCTATTTGAAAATAATAAAATTAGATAGAGCCTAGGATTCATAATAAATTGTAAAGCGCCCTTGAGGTGATTTTTCACAAAAACGGCGCTATACAAATTATCCAATTATTATTATTATTATTATCTTCGTGTTTCAGCAGTATCCGTTTTACTTGGTTTAGTAGGCGGAAATAACAGCGATTTGCGTTCACTATGCGCTTCTGGATATTCCCGTGTGGTATTATTGTCGTTTGTTATCAGGGAGCCTAGGTATGTGATTCTTGGTACCGTATCTTGGTACTGTTTATTAATTTTATATAAATCAAATAAGTTCACCCAAAGTTCACCCAATATTCATTGAACGTGTCTGGTGTAAAAAGAAAACCATTAAAAGTTAACTAGCTTAAGGAATAGCTGAACGTGACCATGGATCTGTGAAAAAATACGTAAAATACTTCTAATTATTGTATGTTTAACCCTACGAATAATAAGAAAATAATTTTCTGTCAACTTTTGCCTGTCAAAGTTTACGCGCAAAATTCCTGGTTCTTCCCATACATTTTAAATGTTCCTATTTATTAGTTTTTTTTAACGCTTTGGCAAAAATAAAAATTGTTCTAAAATTTAGATAAAATAATCTTTCCGATATGTTTATTAAAAATCAACATTTTTGTTTATAAATATTAAAATTTTAATATTGGAAATGTAAATTGGCTAAAAAATGCATACCTGCGAATATTTGAATTAAAGTAATTAAAATATAATAAACTTCAAATTTTAAATTCAGATTCCATTTCTTAACAAAATTTTGAATAAAACTGTCACCTCACTTTTTATCACTTTCATACAATTTTATTTTAAAATTAAATGTGGGTTACATCACAAATAGGCGCAAAATCAAACTGTCACTTTTGATCAGGTTTGTAAAATATCTGAACAACCTAGCTCATATAATTCTAAAACAATGAAAAGCAGTATTTCTTTCCGTTTCTAACATAAAAAAAATCACAAATATTCGTATTACAGAAAGAGAGATATCTAACTTTTAATAATGCACGGTCGCTCTGGGATAATCTGGGTCTCCTGTTATAATAACGGCATATGATGTTTTGGGACAACTTGGGTCTCCTGTGATTAAACGGGTTAATAAATAATTCGTCTCAGTGGGGGTAGGCAAGCGCGCAAAGAAAGAGTGTTGAGCGGCCCAGTGACAAATGCCATATTTGTGTGTCGCCGTCGCGACGCAGCGTATAACAGTAAATAGGGCAAAACAGATCAAATCATGAGTCAACCAGAACAAGCCTCCCGACAACTCTCTCCTTCTGCTCGCTGACCTCGCTTCAACCTTCCATCTACTCGCCTCTTTTCTTCACTGCCTATCCCTGGATACCACTCTAAGGACCAGACCCGTTTACGTCAAGAGGGAGCCACTAGACATCTCGGACCAGCTCTAGAGTGCCAACGCAGACTATGTTCTCCTTCACGTGTGGTGAACGGACCGACGACTTGGCGCCTCCGTAAATAGCGACCTCTAGATTCTTACAGTTCTTGTGTACTTTACTTCGTCTGGCACGAGATGTGAAATCAAATCAGTCGTAATATGTTTTTAAAATAATATCTATTAATTATAATATCATAAAAAAAATTAAAGATGTTGGTTGGGCGTTTACACAATTCATAGCTATACTTACTTACATACATTTACATTTATCATAGACGCTGTGCTTGTAGCTTGATTGTCACGTATTCCCTCCTATTCATCATTATCATGTTCCTTTTCCCCATCCTATCCCATCGTTGACGTTACCATAACAATCAGTGTCGTCAATCGAAACTCACCGCGGTCGCCGCGTAAGCATATAATTTTCCGCTCCCCGCATCCTAAAACTGAATCCGCATACTGCAAGTATATAAGTGCATGAATAAACCAGTCAAGATAGCAGAGTGTCGCAAGTTACCTCAGTTAGTCCATTCCTTCCTCTCCTTTAAGTGCATTCTTTCTTCTTGTACAGTGGTCTTTCACACACCTATATTTCAAAACACATACAAGGTCCTTCGACATCCGCATCCCCATAAATCACACATCATTCAGATGTTACAACTTCTCCACATGTATAGCCCGCCCCGGGTGCCACCCGATGGTGGGTGACACCCGACCGTGGAAAAAAAATTACAATGGATATTGTTACAAAAATATTTTAGATATAAACACGATTTGTTATTTATATTTTCGTAGCTCTATGGCTCCCCGTGGAATACCCCGAAATGGGAGAATGTTGTGTCTAACGGTCTTTTTAAAGGGCAAAAATTGCCAATATTTATGGAGAAATTTTTATCCCTAATACACATCTCACTACGTAGTAATGTTTTAATTTTTTTGAATTTCGAATTTTTCAAAGTCTTCTTTATTGGGGGGGAGCGGGGGAGTGACACCACGTTATCCGCCCCGGGTGCCACCCGTGCTAGCTACGCCACTGCGTGTAGATATGTCAGAAATCATGTTCTAAAATTTTTTTTACGTTGGATCTACATGCTGTGTGGAAGGTCTTTTAGGAAAGGAAGTAAAGAAAAGAGAGGAGAAAACGTTAGGGATTATTCCTACGATTATCTTGATTCCTACCTACATCCGTGTTTGACTCCTTTGATAAAATTACGAGATACTCGTACGTGAAAAATTTCAAAGTAACAACAACTGGTGTTAAATGGTGCAATGTAGAAGGAGGCACCAAATGATATTAGAAAATCATATCCGCCAAATTATGAACAAAGTTATGAAAACACTAGGCTTTGTTAACTAAAAACTGTAATTCCATACAAGCCATTAAATTATTATATATGCTAGTTAGAAGCTTAATGGAATATAACTTGGTAGTTTGGTCTCCGTCTTACAAAATTCACATTAATAATTGTAATGTCCGTGACACTATTTATTAAAAATATATTTTATTAAAAAGGTCTCGTTCATACGAATGATTATTTATTATAAGTCAATTAGAAAGATGTACAATGTTTGGATAGTAAGGTAATCCGCGGAATGCGCGGCGGCCGCCGTGCTGCCAGCGCCTCTCGCCTGCCCCTCCACTACCTCTGTCTGGGCGGGATCGGGAACCTTCGGCTACGTTCGGCCAGCTCCGGCACCCGGTCCCCCCGCGGGTATGCAGTACCTCGGACACCACACCCTTCCCTCTCTAACATAGACTATGCTAACTACAAAACAGAGATAAAAGGTCCCTACTATTGGGCTTTCTGCCACAATGCTCCTACTAACAAATTTACCGCAGGTCAGTGACCTGATATCAAACAACAACAAATATACACGCATTAGCACACTAAACATAGTTAGTTAAGTAGCTTGCTCTTCTGGGGTTTCTCGTCTGGGCCGAAGTCGACCCGCCCATGGGCTACTTGGCGCTGAAGGTGAAGCCGTCGCCTCTGACGGTCCTGGTGCGGCCTCCACCTCCTCAGGCAACCTGAAACCAGAAGTACACCGAGTTAAACCACTTAGCAACACTGAGGTTTCCAACTCCCGAGGGTCATTCCAACTGATCTCAGACGCGGGATGCTGCGATTTATTGAGTTCCTCATCCCAGCTTACTGACAACTTCCTGATTTGATCTAAGTGTCTCTTCCAAGTTATGTTCGAGTTCCCTACTCTCACAATAAAAACCTTTTTGCCCAGCGACTTACAAATCACCCCTTTTGCCCATAAAATCTTATTGTTCTGGCGATAGTCTCGCACAAGGCATTTTTGACCTACCTTAAATACACGAGACTTTGCCCCCCCGAAATTACTAATCTGTCTGTCCTGACTTTTTGCAATGTTAACGTTCGCCCGTTTTACCAACTCTGAGGCTTGTTCACCCACTTTGGGTGGAACTAGCCCGTCAAACGAGGAACGAAGCCTCCTGCCGACTAATAACGATGCCCGTCGAACAGTGCGGTGAATTTCTATAATCTAACAAAAAATTCAGTAATTTTACATTATAATCTCTGCGCAAGCTTAACCGATCATTATTTTTTTAAGAAACCCTTTTGCGGTCTTAACCGCATTCTCAGCTACCCGGTTGCTTTGAGGATGCCTCACAGGTCCTGTCATGAATTTAATATTGTTTTCTAATAAAAAACCCCTAAATTCATCACTCGTGAAAGCTGTACCGTAATCTGTCACAATTGATTCCGTGTTACCAAAAATCGCAAAAATTTTCCTTAATTCAAGAATGGTGTGCGCCGAATCTGCTTTAGAAACTTCGATGCAGTCTATCCACTTGGAAAAAGAATCGCAAATTACTAAAAACATCTTACCCCCTAGTGGTCCACAATAATCGATATGCACACGACTCCAAACTCTGCCCGAATTCGGCCACACGGATAAGTGACTTTTTGTGGTGATTGTCTATTCATAGCGCAATCCATACACGATTGAACCGTCTTTTCCAGATCCTTGTTCAATGATGACCACCAAAAATACGCTCTAGCAACGCTTTTCATCTTGACTATACCTAAATATGTCATCGACCTCTCTTGTGGATGATAAATCCTCGTCCCTGCTCCACTACAGGCGACTTTTGTGGCATCAACCTCCCCTGTGGATGGTAGATCCTCGTCCCTGCTCCACTATAGGCGACTTTTGTATCATCGACCTCCCCTGTGGATGGTAGATCCTCGTCCCTGCTCTACTACACGTCGCCTTAGTTTTTAATTTAACAAACGACCATTTGAAAATTTTACAGGAGGTGAAGATTTTCTTTCGTTATTTCAATGAAACATTATGATAGGTGTATGAGATAAAGCTATTTCTGTAAAGGCAAAAATCTCATTAGTTTAAATAATTTTTAGTTAAGTCATTAACAATCCTTTTTAATACTTTATTTTTAGTTTTAAAGTGGAGATTGAACAAAAGCTTAAATGGTCGTTTGGACATTTAAGAATTGAGACGACGTTTAGGCAACTTTTGTGTCATCGACCTCCCCTGTGGATGGTATATCCTCGTCCCTGCTCCACTACAGGCAACTTTTGTGTCATCGACCTTCCCTGTGGATGGCAGATCCTCGTCCCTGCTCTACTACTGATGATTTTTGTGCCATCAACCTCCCCCTGGGAATGGTAGATCCTTACCGCTGCTCTACTAAAGGCGACTTTTCTGTCATTGACCTCCCCAGTGAATAATAGACCCGCGTCTCTGCTTCCTGGCGATGGTAGATCCTCGCCTCTGATCCACTACAGGTGACTTTTGTGTCCTTTCCTAAAAAGACCCTCCACACAGAATCCCTAAAGTGACAAAAGACCTGTGGGGAATTATTTTTCTCAGTGTTTCCTGTGTGGAACTAATTTTTAAAAAGTATGAGAGTAAGATCGACAATAAATTGACAAAAATAATAAAAAAAGTGATGAATATGAAACCTTTGTACAGTTGGTGTGCTGGTGACCCTATTGACTCTGGTGACCCCGGGCGCGGCTAATCCTGGATGTGCAATTAAACCATGCCCCTACTTTATCGCTCCAATTTGCGCTAATACAAAAAATGGCAATCCCAGGTCTTGGCAGAACTTCCAAAACAAGTGTATGGCCGACAATGACGCGTGTTCAAAGTATGGTATTAAAGGTAAAATAAGGAAGGGGTTTTTCTTTTACTAAGGTTGTTTGATTTTGAAATAATGACAGTATGCACAGTTCCTACCGGAATGTCATTTTATCTTTCCTACCCTCCCCAACCAATGTCCCCATGGTGAAACAAAACAAGGCACAATAACATTCAATACTGTACAGTTAGATGGCCTGAAATTTTGCAACAAACTAGTTGCGTTTTTGATGTGTTCGCTTTCGAGTTTTGGTAAGTGCCTTTGGTTTCCCTTGTCCTTACATTCCAATTATTTACTAATACATTCATTCATCCAACTTCAGAAACATTTTCGTTTTTTGTTTGCCGTTACAGTCCATTTTCGCCAGTTACATTTGAGGCTGTAAGTTCGAAACAGTCTCGGATGCAACAAAGGTATTTCTTGACAAAGCTTAACGTCAAATCACTATTTTAGGTAAATTGAATACCGTAAACTTAAAAGGGTGTAAGGAGGTAGACGGGAATTTAAAGTACGCTCAAACATATTATGTTTGAGCGTATCAAAAGCGATCATTTGTTAAAAAAGAGTTTCATTGATTGTTTGAGCCTAGGTTTAAATTCCCGTCTACCTCCTTTTTTGTAAATGGCACTTACATCCTTATAAGTTTCCGACATTCCTTAATTTTTACCAAGAATTGGTTAATATTTTTGAGTACCAAAAATATACTTGAGATAAATAATCCAAAATTTGCCTATCGCTTTATTTGAGATATATAATAATAAAATTGCAAACAAGCTTTTCTTGGTGAGCTTGACTTTCCCCGATAGAGAAGTTCCGAATTCGAGACTTGGTCATAACCTTAACATATGATTTTCTGTGCATTTTTCCAAATTCAAATTATTTTACAATTTTTGCTCCATTTTTTCAACATAATTTGTATTTTTATTCCAGAATACCAGCCGTGGTACATTGGTGTGTGCATATAAATTGAAACGGATAACTCGTATATGAAAAAAAAATTGAAAACTGCAGACATTAAAATTAGGATACAACATATACATACTTCTTTATTTCGACAGCATATTGAACCAAATTAATATTTCGAATAAAACAAGTTATTTTAATACAGATTTCTTTATTGTTATGTTTCTTTTCCTTAATCTTAAAAATAGCATCTAATATTTTAGTTATTTCAGATTTTCTCCTATTCTGTTCACTTTTATTCTAAATACGTAATCAAAATCCCTTGCACATAATAATAAATCGTTCAAAAGATGTGTGTCTGATGCATTGAAGAATTTGCGACATGGTCACAGAAAAAAGGATTCGAGTCTTTCACCTAATCAAGAAACCGACCGACCTGAAGATAACACCAAACGAGCCACGCATCCGGTGCTGCACCTAATCTGATAATGTACGAGTAACAAACAAATCAATAAACGTTATCAGCTACAATGGACCCCCACCGTCTGCTCATATAAAAGAGACTGAACAATGCTTATCTTGGACGTATCATTCAAGAGACTACACGTCTCTATTTGTTGCTAGATTCTCCAAATTGAAACTGTAATAACTCACTGCACTGTTTATTTATCACTATTGGCTCTACAACCCCTGGTGGGTCTTGGCCTCCTCAAGAGTCTTCCTCCACTCATCTCGGTTTTGTGCCAGCTCAACTAAACATTTTAAACAACTAAAATTTTTAATTCCATACAAGCCATTAAATTATTATATGTATCCCTAGTTAGAAGCTTAATGGAATATAACTCTGTAGTTTGGTCTCGTTCTTACAAAATTCACATTTTTTTATTTTAAAATAAATATCCCACTAGAAGACTTAAAATATAATTTATAATTAAATATTCTAAAAATACACACACTAGAAGACAGACGTAAAATAAACGATTTAACATTTTTATTCAAAATACTTAACTCTAAGTTCGACTGTTGTGAACTCCTTCAACTCATAAACTTACGAATACCCACAGTAACTACACGATAAAATACCCCATTCTACTGCAGCATTCATAAGCGGAACTACATTGCCCACTCTCCGATACAAGGATTTCACACTATGGGAAATTAGTACTTTTTAGGTGATGTTGACATATTTAACATAAACCTGACGAATTTTGTGGATCTTGTAAAAAAATTATTCCAAAACTATTCCTAAACATTTCTTTATTTTTGTAAACCTATCAAATTGCTATATCTTTGTATTTTTATGACTTGTGTACATTTTTTATCAATTTTGTTTTTTATTATTTCTTTATCTGTTTAAAAACCATCTGTCATGAATTAATTGTACAACCAAACATGTAAAAGCCCTCTGGGCGATAAATAAATAAATACAAGTGACACCATGATCCTGCTGCTGTGAGTTTTATACAATCCATTTTTCCTGCCTTCCTGATAATTACTAACAGGAAGTTCTGAAATGGATATAGGCATGATGAGAGGTAGATTGACTTCCGAGGATCAGTTAATCCGGGAGTGACGTAGGTATAAATCTATTTGCAACTGGGTGCAGGCCACCTGCATATGTCATTAGGGTTATGACGGACAGAAGGAGGGGACTTAGCTTGCAGCTCACATCAGTTAGTATCAAGCAAGCACCAGAAGATGTGACTCACGTATGTTAAATCCTTCTGATAAATGTAATAATAATCTGTGTCGGTTTTGTGTAAATAAATGCAAGTCAAACGTTCATCATATTATTTATTTAAATATACCGACCATCCTGTTGGCAAACGTGTTTGAAGTTCACGTAAGTATCCTGGCAGGACTGCCAAATCACGTTCCGCCAAATTGGTGAACTCCCGAGGTGAACACAATATGGCGGATATTTCGAATATTATGTAAATCGATCAAATTTATTTTATTAATTTCTTAAATACGGTTTACAATTAACTTCTTTATATTCGATTTCTTGTTCGTTACTTTTAAACGATCTGGCCCCCATAAGAGTTTAACTATTTCACAATAGAATTTTTTAAACAATGCTTCATTAAATTTAACTCTAGAAGATTCATTCTTCAGATATATTGAGCTTCTAGCAATGCTCTGAGTTAATAATTACAAATAAAGACTTAGTCAATCCAATCATCCAATAACAAAATACAACCCTAGTTTCAATAAACCATTATATTCTATAACTGTTACGACCAATGCCGTGACACGAAAGAGATGTGGACTGTAAATCTGAATTTTGCGATAACAAGACAATTGACTGCGTTTTTTAACTCAATCACAGGAAATGGCAAATGGAAAGGATAAGTTCCTACCTTTGATGGTTTCATCCGCTGTGTCTGGACCGATCTTGGTTCTGGCTGCTTTCCATAATAATGACACAACGCAAGGTCACAATTACCGACACTTTGGGGTTCATTAATTAGTACTTTTTGCGATTAATAAAAAGTTTTCAGTGGCGAGATGTTATCGATGTCACTGCGATTTTACAACTCATACAAGTAGGTAATTTTTTTATTTTGGTGCCAATATTGTAAATGGTTTCCACGTAGGTATAAAAATATCTTCTTTTTTTCCTTTTGTGGGGACTTTAAGGAAAGGAGGACGACAAAGGAATAAATGAATGAATGAAGGACTTGGGAACATGGATTTTGTTTTTAAACTGTTTCAGAACTAAACAATAACATTATGATTTTCATATAATGGTTGACCTCTTTTTTCATGCTTGTGCTTCATAATACACATTACTTTCAGATATTCAATTAATACCAATATTTTTATTACTGCTACTTCAGTTTTTAATTAAAAAATACTCCACTGTTGTGAAAGCAATTCGTTCAGCCCCAGGAGTATATAAGGCTGCCTTTTGCCCATTGTTCCATTAGAAGAGAAAAGAGAAAAAAAAGAAATCCAAAAAATGAAGATCATCGTGGACTTTGCACTAATTGGTAAGAATTTTTGAATTTTTTTTATTCATTTTCTGGAAATCTGATTTTAAAAATATCAATTAATAATTCTGTAGCAATACAAAAATCTTTTATATTATAATGAATAACAGATCACTTTGTATAAACCACTATATTATAAACAATATCTACATGTTTCGATAACAATGTTATCTTCTTCAGGATATGTTAATATAAAGAAAAATAAATGACAAACAAGTACGGAGAAATTAGAATAAACTATAATATAGACAAAATATTAAAAAGTAGAGGTGATTAATTACTTACAAATCATAGAAATAGTTATACAAAATTAAATATAAAAATTATTTAAGGAAAAATAAAATTGCATTTAGATAATAAAAAACTTTTAAGAACAAATAATTAAAATAATTGGTCTAAATCAAAAAATCAATAATTATAATTAATTGTAAGTATTAATAAGAAAATAAATTTAAAAGATGGCTATTTTTAAAAAATGTTTGGTTATTTATAATATTTAATTTACTATTAATGCTTTTTCTAATTTCTAAAATTTCTAAATTATCCAATTGTATGCCCGTAGTGTTAGTATGTAAAATTTTAAGACCTGTATTAATATCAAAAGAATGACTTGTTTCCAAAATATGGTTGGCGAATTCAGAATAATAATTATTATTTAAACATCTTATATGTTCCTTAACTCTAATGTTAAAATTTCTAGAAGTTTTTCCAATATAAAAAAAGTTACAATCATTACAAATTAATTTATAAACCCCAGATTTGTTCAAAAAATCACATTTATCCTTATTATTTAATATATAATTTTTTAATTTGTTATTTGTATAAAAAGCTGGCTGTACATTATTTGGCATGTTAATTATCAAATTTGAAATGTTATTATTTAAAAATAAAAATTTTCTCCAATTATTATCATTTTCAACAACGTGTGGATAAACAAAAGATCTAAAAAACTTTTTTCAATATTTTTTGTTTAATATATTGTCTATTAATTTTGAATTATAACCGTTATTAGTTGCAATTTGTTTAATAGTATTTAATTCTGATAAGTTTTAAGATTTTCACGGCCAAAAGCATTTTCGTTATATGTTTTTGGGGTATTGTGCCGTGTTGCGCTACCTCCTTCTTTAGCCAACGTTTCGGACATCGTTGCAGTGTCCATCATCAGGGCAGATCCGGCAGATCCGGTAGATGCGTAGATGTGCTCGCATCTACCGGATCTGCCGGATCTGCCCTGATGATGGACACTGCAATGATGTCCGAAACGTTGAGTATTTAATTCTGTTTTAAAATTACTCAAAGATAAGGGAACAGTAATTAATCTACTTAGCAAGGTATGAAAAGCTGTATAACATTGTTATCGAAACATGTAGATATTGTTTATAATATAGTGGTTTATACAAAGTGATCTGTTATTCATTATATAATTAATGATGCTTCAAAGTAATTTTGCGAAGTTTGAAGAAGCAAAAATCTTTTATTTATTTCTTTCGTATTAAATATCTTATAATCATCATCACCTCATCGCCAATATTAAAGGGACATTTGGTCTCTTGTCCATCGTTCCTGCAAAACGTCGCTTCTTAATAGGAAATTATTTGAAATATTTGCTTTACCTTTTGATTAAAAAAATAATTGTTTAGTTTTTTTCGGTATTTTGGCCACAAATCGGAGTTCAAGTTTAGTATGAAAAAGGACGAAAAATTAATTTTTGGATTTGAGGCCAAAATATCTAACAAAACTGATTATTAATTTTTCAAATCAAAAGTTGCATTAAATATCTTGTACGGATATGTGCTTCCAGATTTATACTAGTGTTGAATTATAATACGCAGGTAAATATTAGGTCCTTACATATGAAATTGGCGTTTTGCCGTAATGGCAACTTTGATCTCAAATATCTTCTCTTTGGTTAAGAATTCCAAATTCAAATTTATACAGCTATTTACTCGTGTATTTGTGTTTCGAAAATTATAATTCATTTGTTTTTTCCTTAATTGTTTTTTTTCTTTGCGTCACTTAGTTTACAAAATGGAAAACTTGAAATATTGCGTTTTTTACGAGTACGAGTTCCACCGTGGCACCAGTGCTGCAGAAACGGCTCGAAGGATTAATGATGTGTATGGCGACGGTGCCGCAAAAGAAAACACAGTGCATTTTTTGTTCCAACGTTTTCGTTCTGGAAATTTCGACCTTCAGAACAAGCCCCGTGGACGGCCGGAGACCAAAGTTGATAATGAAGAATTGAAGGCTATTGGCTCAACTTGGGAAGGTGAAAAAGCTTGAAAGGTGGGTACCTCACGAATTGAGTGAAGCAAATCAACAAACGCGCGTTGACCGCTAGACCACACACTGCGCAAAAGACGGCTACCAAATTAGAGGAGCTTCAATTGGAATGTCTAAGACATCCACCGTACTCTCCGGACCTTGCCCCAACAGATTACCTTTTTTTCGAAATTTGGATAACTTCTTGCAAGGGAAAAAATTCAACTCCGATGGGGCAGTCCAAACCGCCTTCAAAGATTTTATTGATTCCCGTCCGAATGGTTTTTTTAGTAAAGGGATCGATGAATTACCTATGAGATGGCAAAAGTGCAAAGATAGCAATGGTACATACTTTGACTAAATAAATATATTATATTTAAAAAAATCGACTTTATGTTCCTCCCATACAACACGCCAATTTCATATGTAAGGACCTAATAACAATTTAATTTTTAATTTTAATTTAATTTAATAATAATAATTTGCCCTGGTCGCGCTAACAATAGACCGACTCTACCGTTCTACTATAATAACACACATACATTATCACATTATTACTCACCAGTCAGTCGATTACACATTTTGGGAAATGAATATGCTAACATCGGCGACATTTATTTCTTAAAATTAGTGCAATATAAACATGCACTCAAAAATTATTTTTCCATAATGTAACTTTATATACGCAATATGGACATGTTGAAATAAAATGATGATATTTCTCATTGTTCTTTTTTGTTGTGATACACAAAATAATTTAATGTTATTTTTAAGTTTAAAACTAGTATTATGTATTGAAAATATTTTTCTTACTTTTGTACTCTATTATATGTTTATTTATAAAAGGCAGTATAGCCGTTTATGTATTTTAAGTAAAATAAAATAAAATAATAATAAAATAATTTTTGCTTAATTTTCGAAGCAACTTTGGAAGTTTATTTGTGAGTTATTTCAATTAATAAAAAATATATCTTAGCCCCACGTTGGGCGCCAGATTGTAACGATATAGTTACCTAATATCTATCTTTACTTATCACCGCCATCTAAATACTCTCAATATTTCTCTCGTATTCAATAAAAACAAGTGCAGACATGTGGGTAAATCAGTGTAAGAAAAGACGGATTATACCAGTAACAAAGATGAAACATTTATTTAAATACTTTCAACAATTATGGGTAGAGCATGATTAAATTGATTTAAATCTACAGGGGGTGGTTGATTACCATAGGTAAGTCAAATTAATGTGAAAACTATAATCTCGGAACATGTGGGTCTCAATAAATGGAAGCATAATATTTGTTAATCCTGAAGGGCGCCTTTACGGATAACCGAACATATTTAGTAGGATTTAAATTAAATGCTAAGGATAATAAAATACCAAAGTTAAGCTATAATATCTCGTGATGATCCATTACTAATTATTAATTCGCTCACGTGTGTTTCGGCCATGACCTTTGGCGGCTTGTAGTTCAGCTGTCACACCATGAAACTCCCCAGAACCAACTGACGAACGTATCGAAACTTCTTCTCGATTCGCCCTCTACCGGCGCCTGTACATTAAAGGCTGTCAAATTCATCAGGTACCCGCGTGGCTAGAAACTCCGTCTAAATTAGGCCAGTACTTGCCCAAACTGTTGCAAACTACTGTGTTAGCGAAGAGGCAGAATGAACTAACGTTTATTTCATAAGCTTTAAATCATATAGGTACACAGGACCAGATGGCGTTAATAGTATTTTGATATGACAAAATAAAAATAGATAATGATAAAAAACATTAAAAAAAGTTTTTTGGTAGTACATAATTATAATTAATGTACGAGGAATTTGTCTTTCTTTTTTTTTTACATGAGCTCCACACAGGAGGCCCAGAGGAAAATAATTTCCCTCAGGGCCTATGTCATCTTTGGGGATGCTGTGTGGAGGGTTTTTTTAAAGGAAAGGAAGGAGAGGAGAGTTCTGGGAAGGAAAAGGGTTTAAGGGGTGGGTAGGAATATGGGGTTCAGTGTGTCCAGGTCATCCACCTCCAAGACCTAGACAAACCTCACCCCATGGATCCGGGCACCCCTGCTAAATCACCAGACGTAGTGAACCACTTGGGGTGACATGTAGAAAAGGTGTTGGTTATCATATAAAGGTTCCCGGGGCGGCGGTACTCATTCCCGCCTCCCAAATTCGACGTAAATAGGTAATTTGTAATTTTAATTTACGCCAATAAAAATCCTTTTTTGTTTATTTTTTTATTTTATTTTTTATGACATTTTAATAATAGAGTGGAATATGAATAATTTATTTAATTAAATTTAAATCGATCTAAAATGACACTTCAGCGACAAATATGACCCAGTTATTGTAATTAAGATTAAACATCACGTATGTTATAATCTACGCATTCACAGATGGCGCCAATTAAATTATTTGAGGTTTTTAATACTTTTTGCAAGTTTTGCTTTAAAATATTGAGGTGAATTAATTGTTTGTGCCCGTACATATTTAATATGACCGGTCAGTGGTTGAGTGGACAAAGCGCTTCGGTCATTCGTCGTCTGGCATCCATCACAACACAAGCAACATTTTCGGCTTTCTGTGGTGGTAGTAGGAGATTCTTAAACATTTTTGGGTTATTCGTAACCGGGGAATGTTTGCCTTCTTTAAAAAATAAAAATAAATAAATAAAAAATTGTTTTGTTTATAAAAAAAACCCAAATCTTTCAAGAGAGGTTGAAAAATTCAATTTTCTATCTGTTACTGAAATATGTACGGGCGCAAACAATTAATTCACCTCATTATTTTAAAGCAAAACGTAAAAAAGTATTAAAAACCTAAAATAATTTAATTGGCGCCATCTGTGAATGCGTTTTTTACCTTAATTACAATAACTGGGTCATATTTGTCGCTGAAGTGTCCTTTTAGATCGATTTAAATTTAATTAATTAAATTATTCATATTCTACTCTGTTATTAAAATGTCATAAAACGTACGTGACGTTTAACCTTAAGCAGTTTTCGAGCACAATACAATTAGTGTCTTCACTAGCCCACAGAGATCGCCGTAGTACCATTTTTTCAATTTAAATTATAAATTTTCAAATAAAATTTATAATCGAGGCCAAAGAAAAAAACTAAATCATGTTATGATGCCTAATAATTATGTTTCCTTTTGAGATTCTAGAATATTGATGCTTTTGTTTTTGAACCATATTATTCCAACCGTTATAGCCTTACTAAAAAAAAACCACAGCACGGCCGATAACCTGTGTTGCCACAGCAACATGAATAAAACAAAAATACACTAAAACGCGATTCCATTACTAATAAGATTTGTTCTTAAAATGTATTTTAAATCTGGCAACAATGTAATTTTTTATAGTGTACATAATAAATTGTTTGTTTTTCTACAGAACCGCTAGGTGGCGGCGCCTGCGCATTCGTCATTCGCGTTGAAACCGCTAAAAAAAATTCACTCCGCGGATGTGTGTGTAATATTACACAAATGTGATCGTAATATCTATTAATATGACAAATTCACTATTACATTCGCATAATTGATATATTTACCGTATTTTTTGTGGTTTTTAATAAGTTTTAGTCAAGTTATAATAACAATAATCATACTTTAAAAATTGAAATGTCGATAAGTATTTTATGTAAAACATGAAAATTCAAATTTACTGGGCAGTGGTGTGGATTTTATAAAGGTTGGGTAATGGAGTTGTGTTTCGTTAGCCACAGCAACGTGTGGCCGGATCTGCTAGTTCATTATATAAAAGGACTGTATTTTTAAAATTTTGTTTATTTATAAATTTCTCTACATTTTCGACAAATATGTTTTGGTAAAAAAAAAATCCATTTTATTCCGCTTTTGAATCTTAAAATATGGCAGTTTTTTAAAACTAAAGTGTATTTCAATTACACAAATCTAAAAGGTAATTTTATCTAGTTTTCATAAATGGTATTTGTTTTTACGACACCTTCAAAAATACAAAATATATGGAACATTCAAAATACTTTGGAAAAATTCCAAATTTCGTTCAGACATCATTAATAAAACAGAGATAAACTACCCTCTCAGGCTGTGTAAACCAAGTGTTTTTTTTTTCCATGAACCATTTTTTAATTATTTTTTTTTATTTTTTTATTTTTTTTTTGAATGTAGCTATTACTTTGTGGTTATCCATTATAGAATAATGAAATAATTTTACTTTGTATAAACCACTTATTTGATGTGCAAATCCGACCGGTTTCGGAACAAACGTTCCTTCGTCAGGGAAAGCTTATACTAATTTGACAGTTTCGAACAATGTTTTATTATGGTAGGGGTGGAGCTGTTGCTAGATAATAATGTAGATTGGGTAGGTAGGTATTAGTGTAGAGTGGGTGGGTAGGGGAACAAATCCATGATTGGGCTATATGACAATATTTTTTGTTTGTTGATAATAGATTCATTATTTTTAAGGGATTTTTTAATTTCCAAGGCTTCTAAGTTATCTAAACGTTTTCCTTTAAGATTAATATGAAGAATATTTATCCCTGTATTTTTTTCAAAACTATGGTTATTTTCAATGATATGATTAGCAAACTCAGAAAAATTATTATTATTAAGACACCTTAAATGTTCTTTGATTCTGATTTCAAAATTACGAGTGGTTTTTCCAATATAAAATGAGGGACAATCATTGCATTTGAGTTTATATATTCCGGAATTAGTCAATTTATGGTCTTTATCTTTAGTATTTCTCAAAAAATTACCGATATTATTTCTTGTATAAAACGCTGGTTTAATATTAGAAGGAAGATTTTTGCAACATTGAACTGAAAAATTATTAATATACAAAATTTTTACGCCATTCTTTATCATTAATATTATTAGAATTGTATAGATATTTATTTTTTGAAATTTTGATAAGTTTTTTATTTAGGATGTTATCAATTAATTTTGGTTCATATCCGTTATTTATAGCAATTTGTTTTATTATTGAAAGTTCAGAAAGGAAATTATTATTAGACATTGGGACATTTACTAAGCGGTGTATCATGGAATGGAAGGTGGAGTGTTTTTGTGAGACAGGGTGGTTGGAGGTCCTATGAATTACTATGTCAGTGTATGTTGGCTTGTGATATATACTAAAATCGATTTTATTATTTATAATAGATAAAGTTAAATCCAAAAAGTTTAATTTTTCATTGCCTATTTCTATCGTAAATTTTATTTGGTTATGAAAGGAATTTAAAAGGTTAAGAAAGTTGTTGAGTTGACGTTCAGATCCTGTCCAAATGACGAAGATATCATCCACATATCTCTTCCATAGTAAAACATTGTTTAAAAGAATTAATTTAATTTTTTAATTAGTAATGTTTTCACATCCGCGGCCGTTTGTCAATTGAATAAAATTTTCACTGGGTTTTTTAGTAAGGCTGTTAGTGTGTAAATACCGAGGAATAAAAATAAACTATATTTTTTTATTTTTTTTTTATTAGTAATAGAAGGTACATAAATTACAAATAAATTTTATACAGTAATTAATTACATAGTAGAATATTTGATGTACCCCCATAATTAAGCAAGGCTTGTGTGTATGGGGGGGGATATAGATAAACTATATATATAGATAATCAGAATAAAGAAGGAATATGAATCAGAATCAGGAATTTAAATGCAATGAAATGTTCCATTTAGTCCATTTCTTCTAACATCATAGATGTCCATCCCATTTGAATGTGTTAATCAAAGTGAAATCCAGTTTTGCATTGGAAATTAAAGGCCCGATTGGTCAAATATTTGTTTCATCGAACAGGTTTACAGGCATTTTTTGTGTTCTTCTTCTTCTTCCATGATTTCCTTCCACTATTCCTCAATAACAATTTGAGTTTGAGATGGGATGGCACTACGGATGTTGACTTAACAGGGGTTCCCGGGTTCCTGGAGTGAGGTTTATCCGGATCTTGTTGGCAGATGCATCTGCCCACCAACTGCGTGGCCGGTAGAATCGAGAGAGACTAATTGAGGGAGAGTTTTTGACCTCTCCAGCAGGACTCTCTCGGAACATCGATTTGTTCAGTGGGAGAGATAAATTCATACGTCCGTCACTCCTGGACACTGACCAACGGATTCCTACCCATCCCTCATACCCCTATCCTTTTCAGAACTTTCTCTCCTTCCTTTCCTAAAACAGCCTCCTAACAGTATCTCACAGTATCCCCAAAGATGACATATAACCGGTTGGAATTACATTTCTCAGGGCTTCCTGAGTGGAACTAATGTTAAAAAAGGCATGAGTGTATAATCGACGATAATTTGGCAAAAATAATAAAAAAGTGATGAATATGAAATCTTTCTACAGTTGGTGTGCTGGTGACCCTATTTACTTTGGTGACCCCGGGCGCAGCGGAACCTGGATGTGTAATTAAAGAATGCTCCAACATCCCCGCGGCAATTTGCGTTCACACAGGAAATTGCTTTCCCACGCATAAACCCTGGGAGACCTACTTTAACAAGTGTACTGCCGACAACGACGCATGTAAAGAGTGCGGTATTCAAGGTAAGACGAAGGATGGGTGTGTCTTTTACGAAGTTCTTTCAAGGTGAACCTTAAGACTTGGTAGTATCCGCTCAAAACGAAGGAGAGACAAGTAAATACGAATGTTAAAGGAAGCGCGCTATTAATAAAAACGACAATATAGCGACAATTGTGAAAATGTTTAAGACCACAATATACCCTAAAATATATTCAGAATCTTAACGACGTTAGTAAAAGAGACATTTACACAAATTGTGACTCGCGACCCGGTGTATTGGACGGACCTACTGTCGAATTCGTCCTACCAAACACCCTAAACTAATGTGGGAATCTTAACAACCTAAGTAAAGAAAGCGTGTAAACAAATATACGCCTGCGGACCGGCGTATTGGACAGACGTATGGTAGAATTCGTCCTAGCAGGCCTGGAGATTCGACCTTTCCGCCGCGTTCAATATAATTTCTGAAGAACGTGTTACAAATATTTAAGGTGTTTTTGAACGTTTCCCTCCCGAAGTTAATAATTCATCGTCTAGAAAAATTAAATCAGGTACTTAAGAGGGCATTACCAGAGAAAGCCGGAAATACGTCATTTTCAAAAAAGTTTTTAGGCGTATTGACTCTTTTCCACAAAAAATTATAAATGGATTTCGAAAGATTGTTCTTTTATCTAGCATTCGTATGTAACAAATTTTTAGAATTTTTTTTAATTTTTAGTATAATAAGGTTATTCCATAGGTCGTTGGCAGATTTGTTAAATTTTCAAAAAAGTTTTTGTATTATACCACACCCATTTCAAATAATGTAATCATGCAGTAAAATAAATCAATACATTATCTAGCAGAGTTATGTATTAGAATTTTAATTTTAGTTTCAATAAAATCATTAAAAAATATGTACGTACATGTGTTTCTTGACGAAAATTGGTCCATTTGTGTATTTATTTGCGCACTTACAAACTAATATATTTCAGATTTTTTTAACATTCTTATAAAATTTAGACATTATTGAAAAATGATAAATACTTATAATCAAAAAATAACTACAAAAAGTACACTTTTTTAATATTTTTATCATCACGCCTTTCAGCATTTTTGAATGAAGGTATAAATTAAAGCTAATTTGGATTGAAATAAATTCGATATTGAGTTATAATTTAAAAAAGCTGGTACGGAGAATAATTAATCTTTCTCATTGTAACCGCCCTGCACGATCGGAAGAACAACTTTCGACGAAATGTGGATTTTCGTCCGCTGGCTGGTTAAACGCTCTTACCGCAAACTTATATCTAATGCTTTATTCGCGACATTTGATTTTGTGTGTGTTTTTGCATTTTCATATTCTTTTACAATTGCTCATATTATTTCAATAATGATAAACATAATTTTTATTCCAGAATTCCAGCCATGGTACGAAGGTGTTTGCCTTCCTAAAGATAGTTGTGGAGGTGGAAACAGATGTATGCCAAATTGAAACGGATTGCTGAAAGAGATTGGTACACGTATGAACTCTAAAGAAATAAAATTTAACCTCAAATTCAAAACTGCAGCTCACTTAAAATTGAAAAAATTTTAAATTCATTATTTTGACAGCATGTTCATCCAAATTAATATTTCGAATTAAACCATTTATTTGAATACAGACTTCTTATTTTTTAGACTTTAAATTTATTTTCTTCAATCTGAAAAAAATCAGATCTCTTGTTTTGTTTTGTTTTTTATTTATTTTTTATTTATTTATTTAATTGAATATAATAACATGTAATACAATATAAGATATGGGTAGTCCCACAAAGCTATGACAGATCAGCTTGTCTCTAGGTTCTACCATTTAATATTATTACATAACACACATTAGCTAGGTTACAATATTAATACCTAATATAAGATTTGGGATAGATAAATATGTTGTTCATTTATTAACCACTTTTTTGTCAGTTTATGGCAGGTTTCCTCATTATTTTTAAGTTAATGTTTTGATTCAACATGTTTTAAATCAAGGGTATCATATATTCGAGCGTTCTGCTACCATACTTATTTGATATTCGTGGTATTTTTAGGCCTTTGTTTTCGGTAAATCTTGTTGTGTGACTATGCACCAATAAATTTTTATCCGCGCTTTCTCCCGAATTATCCATAATTATAATGTACCAGAGAAGCCCTTTAATTGGAAGTAGGCCCTCAGACCCATACAGTAATTTTAAGTTGTTTCTTTTTTTGTAAATGCTAGGTGTAACAATTTTTTTTAATTATAGCAGTTTGTAAATTTTGAATTTATTTAATATTAATTTTACTCGAGTGTCCCCAAGTTCGAATTCCATATCTAAGTATGGATTCGACCATAGAATGATATATAAGTTTGAGAGTGCATCGAGGCAACACAAATTTTAATTTATAAAAATTACTCGCCAAACATCGGAGCTGGTTACAAATTTTGATCACTTGTTTATCCCATTTGAAGTTATTATCTACAATTATGCCAAGTAAGTATATTCATTTGTGAAATCAATTTTTTCACAGTAGCAAAAGTTATCAATTTTTTTATGTATACATTCAAAATTATGTGCAATTATTTTAGGTAAATTCCACATTTTCAGGCTCGGTGATCTTATATACATAGATTTAGTTTCTTTGACATTAATAATAATTAGTCCTACATCATGAGACCATTTGAGTAGCTCGTTAAAGTCTCTTTGTATTTCATTAATAGCTAATTCCGGGTTTTCATTTGATACAACTAGTGCAGTATCATCTGCGAAAATGAATCTACGGGCTATTTTAAAAAGTTTAGACAAAAATTGTTATTCTGGTTTTTTCAGATTTTCTTTTATTATATTCAATTTTATTCTAAATATTTAACCAAAACCTATACACATAATTATTAATAATAAGTGAGATGAAATCAAATCATTCGTACTTTTATTTTTTTTTAAATAATATATTTATTAATTATTAATTTTAATTGAAAAACTAACGTTTAAGACAAGATTTTTATGCATAGCACAAAGGGTAACAATTATTATAAGCAATAATTGTCAGCCTGAAACACTCATCTATATTGAAAAAATCTTCCGAGAAAAGATACATGCCGCCAACGGGACTTGAACCCGTGTCCTTCTGATTGTTGAATGAAACACTAGTATATATTGAATTATTTGGCGGGTATTAGATAAGCCGACATAGTTCAGTGGTAGAGCACCTGACCGGCAATCAAAAGGACACGGGTTCAAGTCCCGTTGGCGGCATGTATATTTTCTCGGAAGATTGTTTCAATATAGATGAATGTTTCAGGCTGATAATTATTGCTTATAATAATTAATTACTAATAATAAAATATATATCTGCATTATAATATGAGCTTGGGGTGGGTAAATAATCCCAAAACTCTGAGTGTTGCTACCCTTGAAAAAATATTTTTAATTATGAATCTATCAGTAAAAAATGACAATCTGGCAAAATCTGCATGCACTTACACAACACCAACCTTGCAAGTTGCTTCGTTCAGCATAGGCAACCCTTTTGAAGTTATTTGCAGTCCACTATATTGATATGTCATCCTTAAATTCACTATTTATGATGGTAACAATAGAAAACATCAGTCCAATTTTTATATTTTTTTTAATGAATAATGACCTTCTAACTGCATATTATTAAAATATTCGAATTTCCATTCCAAAGAGTGATATCTATGGCCCAGTTTTTATTTTTATTTAATTGTTTTTTTATAGTGATACCTCACAAGAGTCTCAGCTGCTCCCGTCTGGAGCCAGTGAGACTATGGCATCCCCAATTGGGTTATGTTGAAAGGCTGAATGTAGTAGGGAGGGGAAGGAGATAGGGAAGAGGAAGGTAAGGAAGTACCTGGCTATTCAGATCTGGTTACCAAACACGGTTAATGCCATTTCAAGTAACGTTTCAATTATTATCAAAAAATCAAACCATTTAACGTGACACGATAATAAATCTCAGAAAGTTGCGAAGCTAAATCTGATAGCTGTACACACCAGGACACTTTCGACGAGAATGATTTTGGTGGTAGAAATTGGTAGAAATTTGGTGGTAGAAATTCAAATTGCCAGTACTTAAATATATTATACGTTAAACAATACCTTGCCGAAGTTTGTTGGGTACATCCTGGTGGTACCCCGTGTAGATAATGTCAGAAATCATATTCTAGTCCTTACGTTAGCTTCATACTGGATTATTTAAGATACTTAGTGGAAGGTTTTTTAGGTAAGGAAGTAAAGGCCGGAGAGAAGAAAGTTCTTGAAAGACTATAGGTATGATGAGGAGTGGTAGATTTCTAAGATCAGTAAGCCCGGGTGCCGCCCGACCGAATTTCACCCCCAAGGAGCACAATTGTCTAGCCACCCCCTTCCCCCCCCCCCCCCCCCCCCCCCAGGGCGAACCAATTTTTTTTGAGGTTGAAATTTGTGTTTGTCGACTTTAATGACGGGGGGGGGGGGTGACACCAAGTTGTACCCGCCTTATCCGTCCCAGGTGCCACCCATGATAGGGTAAAACGGGGTAGGATGGGATGGGGCGCAACGGAATACCATAATGGCCACTGACAACAACGAACAATAATGATAAACTGAATATTGTCACGGTTTTTTTTATTCAGACTTCTCAACCAGGAATCGCCCGCGCGCTTGCTCGCTTATTGACCGGCGAACCATCTTATAGCCTCTTGCGGACAACTGGTTGGGAAACCCTGGTCTAGAGAGACCTGGCCCCCTAGCATGGTCGATCGATATAGGTTTTATCGAAAATGTCGGTAACTTAAAATCGCTCCCGAGCACGACTGCAGGCCGCTAACGAAGAAATAACAGTTCACGTCAAATAAATTAGGAACCCTTAGTCGTTGTGAACTGTTGTTTGTTCGTTAGCGGCCTTTCCGACATTTTCGATAAAATCTATGTCGATCGACCATGCTAGGACCCCTGATGTAGACGTCAAAGGGTCTCCCTCAACCGGTTTCTTCAAATCCAGCCCGCTTAGCAGTTGGTGGTCAGATGCATCGGCCGATAAAGACAAGGACATTTGGACAAAGCTCATCCCATGAATGTAGAGAACCACTTGAGGTGACCAACGACAGAATTCTTGACAGATATCCATGCACGTCCCCTAAACTAATGAACTCAAAAGAATCTTCCCGTTTTTTCGTTATTTGTTTTGGTGTGTTATGCCGTGTTGCGATACCTCCTTCAGCCAAACTTTCAGCGTTGCAGTGTCCATCACCAGGGCAGATCCGGATGTGTAATTTTTAGTGGTGAAATGTGTGCTTATTAACTTGGAAGCGATACCGTGTCGCCAGCTCCACTGTAGTCACCGTTATAAAATCAGCGTGACAAGCAGTGGCGTCATTACCGTGGAGCGGAATAGAAAGTTCACTAATTGGAGGTATTTATGCTAGCCTGGGGCACGTCTCTTTGCGAGTTGCCGACGGAAGTGGCTCCATCTTTTAACGAATTCTAAAATTAGAAATCACAATGGTAAGAATATTAGAATTAGAATTACAATGGTTAAAGCGAATTTAGCCAATATAAAGGTATAAAAAGGTATAAAACAGAATGGTTTACCACGAGCTGGTATTACTGTATACTTAGACATGTTTTTTTGCGTTTAGCTTTGGTGTAGCCGTCAATTACCGGATACCAAGAGCTATTGAGTTAAGCTTTGTCGTCTCTATTAATAATAAATAGATTTTTATAGATTCTAATTGCCTCCGTAATCAGGCGTGCTCTATAAGTTTTGGGTTTTCCCAGGATCCATTAAAAACAATACATTACTAATTTAAATTAACTATTTTGAAATTTTTCAATAATTTTTCAAAATATATTTTAAAATATAATATAATATTTTCAATAATAATATTTAGATGCGTTGTTACCGGGAATAGGTGGCAACACTGTACAACGTAAATTATTACGAGCAAAATGACTCGTATGGCAGATGTAAGGATTAGGTTAATGATTTTCAAAGAAAAGAAGGTATTAGAAATACGAAAATACGAATCTCACATCGTGAGAAGGGCAGGACTCCAGAGAAATGGCTCCCAGCCAAAAGGACCCTCCAGAAACAGGAAAGGCGGATGATTCTCGTTGCCAATCATTCCTCCAGGATGACTTCCAGTCAGCTCTCAAGATGACGAGTATGTCTTCCAAATTCACAATCACGATCGTAGCGATCTTCAAAAAAGATCCATCGCGTTGCGGTCGAGAGGACTGCCCTGAACTCTCGGCTATTTCATAAAGAATGATAAGCTCTCTTTTCAAGTCTGCTGATTTGAATTTTTCCAGGATCGATAACTGTTGCATTCTTGAATATTGCAGGGTCCGCAATATTACCAATGCCCGAATGTCAATGGGCAAACACTAGAGGTACCACACACCGAAACCATAAATAAAGCGTTTATAAGAGCGTGCACACACCTTATTACAAATACTTTTATGTAACAGAGTAACAGACACCATCCATACAAACTTTTATAATATTAGTAAGATTGTATTTTTCCTTTGGAGGGGTGCAGATATACGTTCACCGCTTGTCCCATTTTCGACTATTGACATTTAGGGCGTAAGAAATAGGGGCAGCATTATATGTTTAAGAAAAAAGCAAAACAATTAGCGCATTGACATTTGACGCTTTTAAAGTATTTGAAATTCACTCACTACTCAATAATGTACTTATCACAATATTCCTGCAGCTCTTTCAAAAGATGAGAATTCGTTCCATACAAAATGTATAAGGATTTTTTTTCGATATAATATATATTCTTCTATTCAAAATCAAAGATCATAAAAATCGGTCCAGCCGTTTCCGAGTTATAAATGGTGTTACTAACCCGACTTTGTTTTACATATTAAGTTTAAGAATAAAATTGAATAGAATAGGAGAAAATCTGAAAATACCAAAATAACAAAAACCATCATCTTCACTCTTGGCTCTACAACCCCTGGTGGGTCTTGGGTTCCTCAAGAGTCTTCCTCCACTCATCTCGGTTTTATACCAGCTCTCTCCAGTTTATGAGTTCCTAGGTAGATATGTCCTTTATGACCTTGTCGCTCCATCTTAATCTTGGCCTTCCTAGCCTCCTTCGTCCTATCGGTCTTGAATCCAGAAGAGATTTTGGTGCTTTATTCTCGGTCATTCTCTCCGCACAACCCAGCCACCGAAATCTTCAGGGTTTTATAAATTTTGTGGCGTTTAGCTCCTTAAACAGAGTGTAGAGTTTATTGTTGTAACATCTGTGCTAAAATTCATTTTCTAGAACTGGTCCGAAGATATGCCTCAAAATTTTCCTTTCGAAAACGTCCAGTGCTCGCTCATAAGTTTGTACCCATGCCTTAGCTGAGTATGTGAGTACTGGTCTAATAAATGTTTTGTATCTACACTAATATCTTGGTGTAGTCTGAATTTTATCTACTTTAAGTGCACTATGCTCTTATGGATCTCCTCTGTAGTATTATTGTCGTTTGTTATCAGGGAGCCTAGATATGTTAATCTTGGTACTGTTTCAAAATTTTTACTTCGACATGAGTGAGTTGGGGTATTTTGGGTGCATCCTACGACCACGTATTTGGTGTTCTGCTGGTTTAATACGAAACCCATGGTTTTGGCAGATTCAGATTAAAGAAAAGACACATTACAATAAATAAATTTGTATTCAAATGACTTGTTTAATTCGAAATATTAATTTTGATGAACATACTGTTAAAATAAATAATTATATATTTTTTGTTTTCAAAATATAATTTGTGTGATGTAATTTTGAATTCGGGGTTAAATTTAATTTCTTCGGAGTCCATACATATACCAATCTCTTCCAGCAATCTGTTCCAATTTACTTGCACAATCCATGGAACCATGGCTGGTATTCTGGAATAAAAAAATAATAATGTTAAAGGAATATTATCAATATTACCAAAAATATGCTACCTGAAGTATATTTTTGGTAATCAAAATGTTAACCGATTCTTATTAAAAATTGATCTAAAATAGTTTTTTTTCCTTTATTTTTCCCAATTTTTACTTTTGGATCACACGAATAATGGGAAACCACTAAAGCGCTAAGGGGGTAATATAGTTAATTACATTATATTATTGTACCTAGAAAGAAGCAAATAGTGGGCATATAAAGCAAGAACATGAAATTTGTCTAAACAGTTTGTGCAAAAAGTGTATACAATGTAAGTGTAATAATAAATGTAAAATTTAAGAGAAACGTAAAGTGATATACCTTAATTAAATAAATAATATTTCGACTTCTGTATTCTAAGACATAAGTATTGAGGTAAATAGTTTAGTTGCACTTGAATATTTTTCGGTGAAAGATTTCGAGATCCAATGAAACTGCTGTGTGTTTGCATTTGTTTGGTATTCGTTTGGGGGGTATAAAATACATTATTATTATTTCTAATGGTGATTCTGTTATCATTTTTGTTTTAGTTTTTGGTAAATTTTGGATCGAAGTGTCCATGGTTATTACGAATAATTTTTAGAAAAAAACTTTAGATTCGCCTTAATCACTATAAAAGGAAACTTTTTGCATCACGGGCGGCGGAAAATGATGCATTTGTATTTTCAATTGCGTAAAATAAAATTTCAATTCGCGAACCGATACGGCGACAATCTGGCGGCCATTCCGTCACTGTCATGTTGGTATCCCTGATAATATTAGCGAAGAGCTAAATACGACGGTAGCCGACTTCGTGGGATACGCGCAATTATGAAAACACAACAGACAATGCATTTAGTCCACCTCACGGATTATACAGAACTTTGAGGTTAAACTACGAAAGTTGCATGTCATCATAATTTTAAAAAACATCCCAGGTTTTGAATGGTTTGTTTGGCAAAGCAGGGTTTGTGTAGCGGGCTTGTGTATATTATCTTTATTTTAAAAAACATCCCAGGTTTTGAATGGTTTGTTTGGCAAAGCAGGGTTTGTGTAGCGGTCTTGTGTATATTATCTTTATTTTAAAAAACATTCCAGGTTTTGAATGGTTTGTTTGGCAAAGCAGGGTTTATGTAGCGGGTTTGTGTATATTATCTTTATTTTAAAAAACATCCCGGTTTTGAATGGTTTGTCTCCATTCCAATGCCTCAGCTAGACTCTGAAGTGATTCTGATTAGAGGTTCGCTTACATTATATTATTAATTCTGTTTTTCATAATTACGTGCCTTATCATGTATACCACGAAGTCGGCTACAGTCGTATCTAGCTCTTGTTTGTATCAGGGATACCAACATAACCAACAGTGACGGAATGGCCGCCGGATTGTTGCCGTATCGGTTCGCGAAGAGAAATTTAATTTTACGCAATTGAAAATAAAAATGCATCATTTTCCGCCGCCGGCGAATCTATAGTTTTTTCTAAAAAATTATTCGTAATAACCATGGACACTTCGATCCAAAAAATACCTTGTTTTTAACCACTGGAGCCATTTTTGTTATATATTACCGCCATTTTAAATGTCTCCGATAGCTTTTCAGATAAAAAAGGCAAATATCTCCTTGATTCGACAAAAGTTAAAAATATATACGTATTCAGCTCCCACGTTTATTATTTTAAAATTAAAACGAAGCTATTAACACGCTTTATGGATGTCGCAAATCCGAATTTCGTAGACTATTGTATAACGATATTAAATTTTTTTTTTTCACACAGTATTTCTGATCAGCCGTTAACGGTTAAAATTAAAACCTTTTTCCATAGATATGCACCTTTCATTATCAAGTGTACCACAAACAACATACAAAAATCGAAAATATTCTCTTTGAGTACCAAAGGCAGTTTCAATGTAAAAAAACACGCAGGATTCGCGCGGTTACAATCTTTACGATTTTTTTTGTATTTTTTTTAATAAATCGTACAAATATGAGATAAACGGTAAAATAAATTAGCTGTATAAGACTATAATAAGTTTTTACGTCTCCTTGTTAAAATTCGAAGGCATAATTTTTATAATGTTGGCGAAAAATTAAAAAATGATTTTCTGAAAATCTCGAGCAAACGGAGAAAAAAGTTTTAAAATACGCGGTCGGTCCAGTGGTTAAAGGTATATTTCATGGTTTGCAGAATAAATAATTTACTGAGACTAAATACTTTAGATTCTTTGTATTTTTTTTTGTACATTAACTTCACACAGGAGGCCCTGAGGAAAATAATTTCTCTGAGGAAAATAATTTCCCTCAGGGCCTATGTCATCTGGGATGATGTGTGGAGGGTCTCTTTGACGAGAGGAAGGAATGAACATTGGTCTTGAAGAGACCCATGTTGTAGGAAGGAGGAAACACAGAGGTCGGCAAATCATTCCACAGCCGAGTTGTCGAACACAAGAACGAGTCGAAGAAATGACCCGTTCTCATGTGACAAATGTTAACCGTGCACAAATGTTGGGCACACGTTTGGCGTGTTTTCCGACTATGCACTGGTGCCGAAGGGATCAATGACGTTAGTTCCTCGGAGCATCTTCCATTGTAATACCGGTAGAACAAGGATAGCATTCCCATCCGACGCCTGTGCTCTAAAGATTGCAGTCCGCCTGTTAAGATGGGAGAAGCTATTAAGCGGACCGCCCGTTTCTGCACAGAGTCGAGGGAATTTTTTCAGGTATTTTGGAGCTCCAGAACAGAGGTGGCTGCTAAATTCAACCGTGGGGCGTACTTGTTATTTGTACAGGGTTAGCAGTTGTGTACTATTAAAGTATCTACGGGCCCTGTTCAGTACGCCCAGTTTTGGGAGGCTAACTTTACTCTGGAGTCCCCATACCTCAGCTGGCCACTTAGGGTTACACCAAGCATAATGGAGGGCCTGTATAATGCATCTGTCGAAAACATTCTATTTCTATAATACATAACACTGATAATATAATTTTGAGTTATTTGTAAAGGTTTTATAAATGCATCAAGCGCACCACCCCATCCTATTATTCCGTACATGATTTACTGTAACGCAAAAGAAACACCCCTTTCTACGTAATCTTACCTTGAAGTCCGCACTGTAAACACGCGTCGTTGTCGGCCAAACACTTGTTAAAGAAGTTCTTCCAGGTTGGAGGAATCTGATCGCAACCCGTGTGAGCGCAAATTGGCGCGTAAATGGGGAAGCATACTTTAAGTTCACATTTTGGCTCAGCCGCGCTTGGGGTCATCAGAGTCGAAAGGGTCACCAGCACACCAACTGTACAAAGGTTTTGTATTCAGCACTTTTATTTTTAAATAATTTTTGTAATCAAAAGTCATATCAAATATCTAGTACGAATATGTACTAGGTATTTTATTTATTTGTGTTGTAAATTATACAATATGGGCTATTAAAGGTTTCAATTTTTTACGATTTTAGAGACTTGGGAAATTAATTGTAATTAATGATAAATAAAAACCTTTTTATGGGCGTAAAATACAATTACAAATGACCTTTTTAAGTTGGAAAACAAATTTGTTACATAAATTAAATTACGACCCGAAAAATTTCTTTTTAAGATTTTAACATGGTAGATAAGGCGAGATATATTTTTTTATTAATTGTTATTAACTTTTAAAAACTTCCAAAGTTGCTTCGAAAATCAAGCAAAGCTATTTACAACTAACCTGTTAGTAGAGTATTATACTGCCCTGAAGAAGCTACGGTTCTAGAGAAATCTGGTCGGCATAGAGTATCAAAAATAATGTGGTGTTTACTAAGTTATTGTTTTATTTTAAATTATAATGTCATATCACAGAGTATCTGGCTTCCAAAAAAAAAAGCTGTGATGAACTGCTCGAAAAATTTTCTTATTATATAAATTCACAGCTTAACTCTAGAAAACATGTACTGGTTTTATTTATTGATTTCTCAAAAGCTTTCGATGCACTCAGCCACACACAATTAAGCAAGGTACTTGAAATCATAGGAATCCGTGGTAAACTCCAATCATTTTTCAAAAACTATTTAACAAATAGAAAAATGTATGCAAACATTTTGAATGAAAAGAATAATTTTAGATTTATCAAAATAGAAGTACCGCAAGGGTCAATTTTAAGCCCTAAATTATACATTATATATGTTATTGCCTTGTCTAAACTTTTTAAAATAGCCCGTAGATTCATTTTTGAAGATGACACAGCACTAGTTGTATCAAATGAAAACCCGGAAATAGCTATTAAAGAATTACAAAGAGACTTTGACGAGCTACTCAAATGGTCTCATGATGTAGGACTAATTATTAATGTCAAAAAAACTAAATGTATGTATATAAGATCAGCGAGCTTGAAAATGTGGAATTTACCTAAAATAACTGCACATAATTTTGAATGTACTTATACATAGAAAAATTCATAATGTTTGCTACCGTGAAAAAATTGATTTTACAAATGAATATACACCTTGGCATAATCGTAGACAATAACTTTAAATGGGATAAACAAGTGATCAAAATTTGTAACGAGCTCCGATATCTGGCGAGTAATTTTTATAAATTAAAATTTGTATTGCCTCGATGCACTCTTAAACTTATATATCATTCTATGGTCAAATCCATACTTAGATATGGAATTCGAACTTGGGGACACTCGAGCATAATTAATATTGAATACATTCAAAATTTATAAACTGCTGTACTTAAAAAAATTGTTAAACCTAGCATTTACAAACAAAGAAACAATTTAATATTACTGTATGGGTCTGAAGGCCTACTACCAATTAAAGAGCTTCTCTGGTACATTATAATTATGCATTATTCGGGAGAAAGCGCATATAAAAAGTTATCGGTGCATAGTCACACCAAGATTTACCGAAAACAAAGGCCTAAAAATTCCACGAATATCAAATAAGTATGGTAGCAGAATGCTCAAATATATGATACCTTTGATTTTTAACATACGAGTATTTAATGAAAACATTAATTTAAAAAATAATGAGGAACCCTGCCCTAAACTGCCATAAAGTGGTTAATAAATGAACAACACATTTATCTATCTTATATTAGGTATTAATATTGTAACTTAAACTAATGTGTGTTATGTAATAATATTAAATGGTAGAACCTACAGAAAAGCTGATCTGTCACAGCTTTAGATGTAATTATATTCAATGTAATAAATAATAAATAAATAAAAAAATTATAAAAATCTGCTTCATATGAAGAAAAAAAATATTTTAATTCTTCAATTACCTGTGTATCATAATTTAAAACTAAAATAAATCCAATAGCCCATATCCGTACTAGATGTTCAATATAACTTATAATTAAAAATAATAATAATTCAGTTCGGTCGTTTATTCAAATCCAAAAATGGAGAAAAAAATTTTTTAATTCTTCAATTATTACCTGTATATCATAATTTAAAACTAAAATAGTTTTTTTAAAAGAAATAAAAAAGTTTTTTCCATTGCTACAGAAATGTTAATTACCTTTTTTTAAATCAAATTTCCAGAAAATGAACAAAAAAATATAAAATTTCTTACCAATTACTGCAAAGTTCACGATGATCTTCATTTTTTGGGTTTCGAAACGCTTTTCTCTTCTGATGAAACAGTGGACAAAGGGGAGACTTATATACTCCTAGGGTAGAACGAATTACTTTCACAACAGTGCAATATTTATAATTAAAAACTTTAGAATCTCATTATGTTCCTATCAAAGGGAACATGTTTAATGTATTTTTAACATGACCGTGATGAATGTTTCAAGATTGGATGGCTTTACTAATCAACTTTGTGTATTTTATTGTTTTTTTTTAATTTAAAATATTATTTCTAATTAAATATTTTAAAAATATATACATTAGAAGACGGACGTAAAATAAGCGATTTAACATTTTCATTCCAAATACTGAACTCTAAATTCGACTGTTGCGAACTCCTGTAGCCCGTTTAATATCCACAATAACAATACGATAAAATACACTATTCTACTGCGGCATTTATAAGTGTAACCACATAGCCCACTCTCTAATACAATGATTTTATGGGAAATCAGTACTTAGGTGATGTTGACACATTTAATATCAATTCGAAGAGTTTTGTGGATCATGTAAAATATTTTTTCCAACACTATTCCTCAACACCTAGTGTGTTTTTGTAAACTTATCAAATCGCTCTATTTCCAGTTTATTTTTCTTGTATTTTTATGACTTTGTTTTATTTTCTATCCAATGCAATTTTATTTTTATTATTTCTTTTTTAATAGGGTTTTACCAGAGAAAACCAGAAATATTTCATTTTTAAATCAGATTTTAGACTTTCTATTCTATTTTAGATTTTATTCTTTTCCACAAAAAATAATAAATGGATTTCGTGAGATTGTTCTTTTATCTAGCAATCGCATGTTTTAAATTTTGAGAAAAAATGTTTATTTTTAGTATAATAAGGTTACACCATAGGTCGTTGGCAGATTTGTTAAATTTTCAAAAAAGATTTTGTATTATACCACAACCATTTCAAATCATATAATCATGCAGAAAAATAAATCAATACATTATCTGGGTATCGCATGTTTTAGAATTTTAATTTTAGTTTAAATAAAATCATTAAAAAATATATACGTACACGTATTTCTTGAAGAAAATTGGTCCGTTTGTGTATTTATTTGCGCACTTTCAGATTTTTTAAACATTGTTATTTAACTTTATTGAAATATGATATATGCTTATAATCAAAAAATAATCACAAAAAGTACACTATTTTAATAGTTTTATCATCACGCCTTTCAGCATTTTTGGATGTAGGTATAAATTAAATCAAATTTGCAATGAAGTAAAATCGATATTGAGTTATAATTTTTAAAAGCTGGTAGGGATAATAATTAATCTCTCTCCTTTTAACCACCCTGCACGATCTTAAGAACAACTTTTGACGAAATGTGGATTTTCGGCCGCTGGCTGGTTAAACGCTCTTAAGTTTCAAAATTATCTGTCATTTTGAAACGTACTACCAAATCTGTAAAAGCCATCTGGGCATTAAAAAATATATTTTTTCTAAGAAAACTTCTTCTGTAAAGATTTCACTTTGTGATGGCATTATTTATTTTGATAACCCGACAATTGATTCGGCGACAATTGATCCTGCAATAATTGGTCCGCCGACAGTTGGTCTGGCCGACACTTAATCCTTTACAAGAATTTTTCTTCAAGGAAGTAGGCAAAGACGATATACGGTCGCAGGCCCGGACTGGGACCATTTGGGGCCCTCCGCTAAAACCTGTAAAGGGGCCCCCTAACATGGGGTGGGGGGGGGGGGGCTCCAGAAAACGTGGGGTCCGGGGGCCTCCCCGGATAATTTTTGCAAATTAGGTGCTTGAAAACAATGAAAAAGCGTTTCTACGCTATATTGGCACCTATAAAGAAGAAGAAATTCAGATAGGTTTTTATACGAATATTATGATTTTCGACTTTTGTTGACTTTATTATTTATTGAAATAAGAAATTCACAGTATTTTTAGGATACCACAACACTACTAAACACATGCTGTAGAACTGCCAATAATTATAACGGAGATCAAAATAAAGGGCAGGATTTTATTCACAACAAAGCATTAATGAATTATGTCAAAATTATTTGTGTAGTAAAAATAACGACAAACGGATTTTAGGGATTAGAAAAATAATACTAACATTAGAAAAAAATCCTGTGTGTTTAACAGTTTACAATGTTGTATACTAGAATAGAAGGGGCTTAACTTAACTGAAATGATTCGACATTTTGCTTCCCTAGCCCTAAAGTAACAGTTTCTTTGTAAGCAACTCACTTGTAAAAGCTACTTGATCTATTATTTTATTTTTGTCAAAATTATAAAAAAATCCCTCTCAACATTAATAAAAAGCAGACTGGACATAAGGTCTTGGCCTAAGGACGACCGAAGTCGATTTTTGACGATTTTAAGTTTAGAAAAAACTCGTTCATTTGTGACTTCGGTACAAGGTATGGAAATAACAAATTTATGTACAATATACAGGTTGGTAAATAGTCCAGATTGAGTAAGTTCAAACAGAACAGAAAAAGCACATGTCAAACACTGGAAACGTTGTCTATTTTCAGAGCAGTAAATGTCAGCATTTGTTTCCGCTGTCGTTGGGTCCAAATCGTCCTCTTCGTCACTGCATCTGTCTCCGTAGTTCTCAGTGGACTCTGCCGCTATGAAGTTGCTGTATTGTTGTGCAAACCGTCGCAGCTCTATCAACAGCCGACTTTTTTCAATTTTACACAGTTTAGAAATAATGTGCACAGCTTCTGTGGGAAATGTTTGGATCTTCAAGATAAAGTCAAACTTTTTGGGGTCCAACCAGGGCCGGATTAACCATGTCGGGGCCCCTAGGCAACGCACGTCTCGGGTCGGTTTTCTCGCAAACAATATTTCTGAAGTTTGTGAACATCTTAACTATTATAACTCAAAATCTTGACTTGACTTGACTTGACCGATTCGACGAGTTTTTTTTACCATTTTATAATAAGAAATTCACCGAAATTTTTTAGCGAAAATCGCGTTTTTCACTTCAAAATGCTGCCAAAAATAAATAAAAAAAATCGAAAAAAAACTCCCTCTGACTACCTAGGAAAACATATTACGTTACTTGGTGTATGCAAATCTTTATAGTATAGTTTTTTTAATATGTTGTCAACCAGGTTGAAAAACGTGTTAAAAAACTTTCGAGAAAAACGCTTTCAAAGTTTTGCTGAGGATAATTCAACATACAAACTGTTTAAACGGTTTCATATAAAATGCGGTATCTCCATCAATTTTACCAATTTCCTCAAATAGTGAGAGCATTATTAACAATGCATCTTTCAGAAAATGAAATAAAAATATTTTTTTTGCAGTGTCCTTAAAGCCTTGTTTAGGATTTGACCAAGGGAACATGGTGGCGTTTAGAGGCCCCCCAGAGTCAGAGGCCCGTGTGAACTGAATTAAAAAACTTGTAAAATTTCATCAAATTCACTAAGGGGGGAAGGTTGTACAACATTTATATTTTAAACATATAATTACAAATAAAACAAAACAAATGCCAATATAAACCACACACGACACCTTCAATCACTTCAGATACTAAGTAATGTTGCAACAAAAAGAAGGAAAGAAAAGTAAAATACAACTGATGATACGGTTATCGTATTTGATGACGAAGATTTAAATTTAACCTTTGAAAAAGCAAATTATGGCATGAACTTATTTAAAAACTGGTTAGATTCCAACCTCCTAACTCTTCATATAGATAAAACAAAGAATCTACTTTTTTCCATACGTAATCCAAAACTCCTCCATAACTGCCAAAAACTTACCATACATTCATGTTCACAGAACCTTAACACACCTACATCACCTCACAAAAACTGCTCATGCGATAACCTAAAATTATCAAACGAAATTAAGTACTTGGGAGTTATCATAGATGATCAATTACGATGGGAGACACACATAAATTCTGTAACAAATAGACTTCGCAAATTATGTGACATTTTCTACTCTCTTAGATCTATCCTTAACCTACAAACACTAAGATGTGTTTACTTTGCACTTTTTAAATCAATTGCTACATATGGTATTATAGGATGGGGAGGTTGTGCAACATCAATTCTTCATCCCATGGTCTTAATACAAAAACTATTGCTAAGGATAATATTCAAATGTAACTCATCACACCCACCAGAACCACTTTTTAAAAAACTCACAGTATTAGACATTCGACAATTATACATAAAGACGATTCTCATATACATATGGAAAAAGGATTTGATGAAAAAAACACAACAAAAAATTCGCACCCGGTACTCATCCCAACTAAAATGCATAATTCCTCCAACAAAAACAGCCTTCGCACAGCGCCAGTTCTCTTACATTGCGCCCAAAATGTTTAATTCGCTGAGTATTGATATCAGGAAATCGAAAACTGGCAATAGTTATATCACAAGGGTTCAGAACTGGTTGATTCTAAAGGGAAGGGACTATTTTAAAGAATGCCTCACATCATTAATTTAGGCTAACTTGAATCAACTTAATTTAACTAGATTACTTAAACTAACTCAATTAACTTAACTTAACATTTTCTGCTAAAACAGGGATAGATATATAATTATATAATATAATTTTATTATGAAGGTCAACATTTGCTTAAACTTTTATTACTGTTATCTGTATAATATAATATACCATTTTACTTCATTTATTTGGATGAAAACATCATCTTATTTTATTAACATTTTATTTATTATCATTTTATTTATTATCATTTTATTTTATTTTCATTGTGAAAATATAATAAAGCTAAAAACTTTTTTTATCAAAATGGGAGAAAGAAAATCATTTCTTAGCCCTTTCCACTCCAAGCTTTTTTTATTTATTTATTTTTTGTTCTTTGTTTCTTGGTTTTATTTCACCAGCTCCACGACGAAACTGTGTATTCAAGTTTTAGTTACTTTTTATAAATAAAATTGATAATAGATTATATACCACCAATAAAAGTTTTTTGTCTGTAAAGAACTATACGGAATTACTATAATATAATTAGCTGAAAGTTTAAATACTTTTAAACTATTTACTTAAAACTGTTTGGCACCACTGTGTTTCGAATCCGACGAAGTCCCATATGTACTTCCCAGCAATAACCATGGTAACAATAATTATAATTTAGTATTCGCCGGACTGAAACATGAACAACTATACTATATACTACATACTTACTGTACAGCTGTTCAATGTAATTCGCCGGACTTGGAGAACAAAGCCCAACATTTAATTGTACAAAAATTGGTGTTAAATAATGTAGATTTTCAACATAAAAATCCTTCCTCATTTGCTTACCACATAGTACTCACTCTGATTTTATACTCGTAACTCTTTTAAATTAAATTCTTTTATACTATTTTGTATTATATAATATTCTTTATTATTGTATTATTTTATGTGTATATTTTCTGAATACTCTCACACATTCTTTATATTGCATATGTTAATTTACTGTTTAAAAAATCGACCACCACAACACGGGCATGTGCCTAGCATGGTGGTCGAAAAATCCCCTTTTGTAAAAAAAAATTTTTTTCAATGAATTAAGAAAACTTAAAAAAAAAACTATGATAATATATTTGTTTTAATTATAGACTTTTTATTTATTGTTTGTGCATGATATGAACATTAGTTATTTATTGGGTTATAACCTAATTATTATTATAATTTGTTTTTTTCTTTAGTGCGTGTACCTAATATTATTAACCTGTAAATGTTTCTAATAAAAAAAAAGAAAACCTCTTGAAAACTGACTTTTTCCGAAACTTCGTTGCTCACCAATTAAAGCAAGTCAGTTTTTCTCGGGACGCGGGGCCCCTCGCCGATGCGGGGCCCCTAGGCAGTTGCCTACTCTGACTTAGGGGTAATCCGGTACTGGGTCCAACCAAGAGCAATCCTGTAAAAACGTTTTTGTTTGCTCAAAATCTTTCTTCAATACTCATCTTCGCACAGTCTAAAATATCAAAATATACAATTTTGTAATGTTGAACTGTTGAAATAGTCAGTTTCATCTTTTGATTTTTCACCGGGCATTATAACTACTAACAAGACAATTTTTTTTTTTACGTTTTGTGGGGCCCCTTCGGGGCCCCCTCACGCCGGGGGCCCTCAGCGATCGCGGACCTGCGGACCTAGCCTGTCCGGGCCTGTACGGTCGTAAAACCCAAGTCGATATACTCATATCTGCAGGTATCTTGAGAAAAAATTCGCCGTAAAAATATTTTTACTTACAATAATTTCGACTCTCCGAAGAAGCATGCGGCAATAACATTATATTTTTACAGCGGATTTTCACTTAATGTGCCTTCAGATATAAGTATACCGACTTTGGTTGTACGGCCGTATATCCTCTTTGCATACTTACTTGAAGAAAAATTCTTCTAATGGATTAACTATCGGCCGGACCAACTGTCGGCGGACCAATTGTCACAGGATCAATTGTCGCCGGACCAATTTTCGGGTCACCAAAACAAATATTTCTGTCATTATTTTGTAAATACTGTATATTCTTTTATTATTTTCTCAATATTATAAGGAGCACTGTAGGATTTTAAATTTATTATAGTTAAGCGCACTTGAAGTGAAATGTCACAAAACTGCGCTATATAAATGTAACGTTATTATTATTAAATAATGCCATCACAAAGTGAAATCCTTTCAGAAGAAGATTTGTTAAAAAAAATATATTTAACGCCCAGAGGGCTTTTACACGATTGGAATAAAGGATCAACATCGGAAGGTTCAATTTTCGGCAGGACCAACTGTCGGAAAGATCAACTGTAGGAAGGATCAACTATCGGCGGACCAACTGTCGCAGAATCAATTGTTATGGAACCATATTTCAGATATTTACAGGTAAGTAATAATGTAATATATAATGAAAAAATGTTACAACAAAACATGAAATAAAATACATTGGTAAAAATGTAAACAGAGACTAAGATCCTCACATAAACCAACATTCAATATAACATAGTAGGAAATACGTCATTTGTGTAAAGATGTATAAACGTGTTGGAAAAAACATTTTTTTTAAATTATTTTTAAGATAAAATATATCTCCAGATCAAAGTATTTATTTCCAAGACGTGAAGTGAAGTGTCGAAATCGGGGAATTTTGATAAGCATTGTGGTGTTGTTAAAGTAAAACAGTAATAAACGTCGACAAAATCTTTTGGGTATATGGCTGTCGATTAATTGAAGCAATATTTTCTTCAGGGCCTCCTGTGTGCAGCTCATGTAAAAAAAAAATCCAGACAGTCAATTTTGTAATGCAGTATATCAGCGGATTATGGCAACCCTATTTGAGGAATGGAAAGAAGATTTTTTTAAACTTTTACAAATTTTATGTGGAATCATAATATATTTTTATTAAAAAACAATTAAATATTTTTGTATTGAAAGTTTTGCAATATGCTGTGCGTTTTGCCTATACTGCAGGCGCTACTCTGATAATGGAAATTGCGCCTGGCATATAGGCAAAACGCACAGCACATGGAAATTATTACTTTAGCGTAGATCTGTGAAAAATCATGGGTTAAATCTGTGATTATTCTTCTTTCTGAATGTTTCATTAAGGATATTATATCCAGGAGGTAATTATAATCAATGCTTTGTACGTGAATTACAATTTATAGTTGTTTATATACCTCAGGAACTTGTATTGAATCTTTTCAATGTTACCGGAATAAATATTGAAACAAAGAGACCATAACGTAGAATACGTAAATACCCTGACAAGAGTTTTATATAACGCGATAAATGTGTCATCAATAAATCATAATGCTCTGTTTTGTCTCTACCAACATACTGTTTTGTGATATCTTTGTTTACAAGGATATTTATATTTAGTGTGTGCGGGTGTGATTGGGAGAGATTGGTTGGGGGAGACTTATCCTTGACCTTTCCTGCCGGACTCTCTCGACCTGTCGACTTACACCGCAGTGGGATGGATGGATTCGTACATCCGTCACTTCTGGACACACTGACCGCCAAATTCCTATCCACCCATCATACCATTTTCCTTCAAAGAACTTCCTTGCCTTCCTTTCCCTAAAAAACCCTCCACACAGCATCCCCAAAGATGATATAGGTTTCAAGGGAAATTGTTTTCCTCGGGGCCTCCGGTGTGGAGCTAATGTAAAAAGGAAAGAATTACAAACATCAGTAGGTATATTTTTTGCAGAAATATTTATTTATTTAGAATTAACGGAACGGCACGAGTGCAATTTACATACATGATAGTAGTTTACAACCCTAACAAAGATATATAAAATATTGAAAAAAGCAAAAAAAAAAAGATTTATAGTTTTTTTTTTGGTTTTCTTTATTCATTGAATTTTTTTACATAAATTGGTGATTTTTCGACCACCATGCTAGGCCCGTGATGTAAGTAAACAAAACGAAACCACAAATAATAAACATTAATATAAAGTAAACGAAATCAATAAATAAGAAAACGAAAGCAAAAAATATAAGTCTGTTTACACGTGGTGGAAGTGAAACCTTCAGAAAACTACAGTAGACAAGAGTGGGGGAGGCACAAAACAGGAGACCAATTATTCTATCGCATTCTCCTACAGATGTATGTGTTTGTCTCTTTTTAATGTCGCTGTTTCGTTTCATCGAGTATCAAATCACAACCGTGCTAACCCAACCTCTACCACATCCACAGATAACCCCAAGTAGTAGATACGACAGACCACAAGGTTCAGGGCGGGGATATAGGTTGAAGCAGACCCTTTGACCTCGTCAGCCGGAATCTCTCGACCCCTCGCCTTGCACCGCAGTGGGAGGGATGGATTCACTCGTCACTCCTGGACCCCTATTTTCCTCGTACCTTTTTTTCCTTCACAGTACTTCCACACGTACAAGAGATACGGTACCTACCTATAATAAAATATTTTTTTAATTTGAACTGGCGTATCAAGAATTCAGCCTGTCTCATGATTTTACGAGTCTTAACTATTTTTTATAAAAATAGTAAGTAATGGAAAATTTTAAAATTCGACACTAACTTTTTGGACATCAATTTAATTTATAACAACACGCAATCCGGTTGTGACTAAACCGATTTCAGTATTTCTATGTAAGAATATAATCAAACCATTCAAAATAATATCAAAAGGCAATCTAAAAGTTATAATCAAATACACGTCATAAATTTTTTTGGTTTGAAACATGTTGTTAAGAATTTTGTTTTGACTGGTATATGTAATAATATTTATTTTATTATCGTGGGTCAGCATTTAATACCGGTTTTCACGACAGTACTTTCCCAGGTGTTGTAATCCGACTCATTTAATGTGTTGTCATCACACTGATAGTTATTCATTTCCCCTACATAGCAGGTAGGATGATTGCCATCATTAAAGTATTTTCTATCCAGTCGTAAGTCATACTCATCCACAGCACTGATGATTGGAGAGAGACACGCACACTTCCAAGGATTCCCGTGAAGAAACACTGCTGTACCTAGCTTCCCTTTGAAGAAACTACCCGAAAGGTATGTTAGCCTGTTGCACTCCACTGCGAAGTAATTCAGATCTCCAACATAAAGCAAGTCTTCTGGTAGACGGGTCAACTTGTTGTTTCTAAGTTCAAGCCTCTTCAATCGCTTTACAGGGACAAACGTGAGGATGTTCAAAGTCGTCAGTCGATTGTCTTCCAGATTCAAGTTTTCTAAAAGCGCGTTGTTTTGAAACAGGGAATTATCCAATGTCAACAGCTTATTTCCGGCCAAGTTTAAAGTTTCCAGCTTTTTAAGATCCGTGAAAACTGTTTCGAAGAATTGGACTATCAGGTTGTAGGACAGATCTAGCTCTTCGATCGTCTCTATCTCAGCGAAGAGTTTCTCTTTTATCCGTGTGATCTTGTTATGAGCCAAGTTTAACGTTCTGAGTTTGTTTGTCAACGAGAAACTTTCCACGTCCAAGTCAGAGACGTTATTGTACGAAAGATCCAGTATTTCCAGTCCTTGTTTGAACACTCCTGGTCTAAATAGCTCACCGATACGGTTATGCGACATGTTTACAAAAGTCATACTTTCTATCAAGCTTCTAACTCCATCAGCTGTGATGAAATTGTAAGAGAGATCAAGAAAGGTGATAGAAGTGTCTTTAAATGTGTTCTCTGGTAGATTGCTTATTTTTGATTTAGACATTATCACAGTGCGAAGATTTGCTGCAGTTTCGAAACACCGATCTTCGAGAACGACCTCAGTCTCCGAAACGTTAATAGATTTCAACACTCCGCCGACATTGAACTTGGTAAAATCAATTTTGAAAGCTTTATTGCGCGACAGGTCGACAAGCTGAAGTTTGTCGAAAGAATTCAGATTGGTCAATGAAAATACGTCGTAAGGCACGACAACATGGGATAAGTCCAAGGAATAGAGATTCGGCACTTTTGAAAAGAGTGATTTTCCTGCACACTTCCCGGTACCGGATAGACGCAATGTTTCCAGATTCCTTAAGTACATAAATTCCTCTCCTGAAAAGCAGAGGTCAGGATTTCCAGACAGATCCAGATTATTCAAAGAGCTCGCGTTTGCAAACAACTCCGGCGATAGTTTTAGTAATTTCGCATTTTTTAGCTCGACCGTTCTAATCTTTCTCCAGTCAAGGTTCTGGAATGTACCAGTTAGTGTGGTGTCGGCAACATCAGATTGTTTATAACTTGTTAGGATATAGTTTTTCTTTTCTCCGACAGCGCGGCAAACCAGTTTGTCTAGATTCCATTTGTCCATGTCACAGTTCAATTCGCTGACACTTATTTGCCCTTGCAACAAGACACCGATGATTAGAAGGAAGTATTGGAAGGTCATTATAGTAAGAGTAATTGTGCACAATGGTTTATCTTGCCGCACGTGCGTGTTCTGCGGACACAACTTTACAGTGGAAACTGCTCTAAGGTTGCTGTAACGTCTTAAATAAGGATAAGTTATTTAATCCAAATAATAACATAAACACGACACCGCAGGGCCGTCGTGACAGGACCGACCGATGGGAAGAATAATATCTAGGTTAATGTTGTTTTAGCTAGCAATGCGTCATTTTAAAATAAAATAACCAACTCTAAAATAACATTTATTTTTTAATTGATGAGTGAAACCTCAAATTGGAATATTTAATTAAATGAAGACAATATTATCGAAACCCAATCAAAAATCTGGAAACAGAAAAATCAGAAAAAGATATTGGCACCTCTGTAAATGTATTTGTAAATGTTACTGTACCTACTTCGTAAGTTGTATTTTTTTTTATATTTTCCTACTAGATGTATGAAAATATTTACATAGATCTAAATAAAAATTTCAAAAACAAAGAAAAAACTTCTGGGACTCGAACCAAGGCGGCTTTCCGGCCGTGACTCTATCAACTCAGTTGGTAGAGTCGCGGCCCGGAAAGCCGAACTGGGTTCTGGTCCCAGAGGTGCCAATATCTTTTTCTGATTTTCTGTTTCCGAATTTTCGATTGAATTTTGAAAATTATATAATTTATAAACATATAATTTATTTTCATGAGATTTTCGGTTTGTTCATTAATATTTTAGAAGCAATAGACAATTTATTAATCTCCGGGAGCTGGCGATAGATGCTACAATAAGCCTGTGTTTGTGATTTAATTGATGAATTTAGCGGCCTTGTTGTTTCAATTATTTTAGGATTTTACCGCAAAAGTTATAACGAAATTGCTATTTAAATGTGAATGCTTTTTATGTGTTTTGAAATGTATGAAAGACCACTGCACAAGTAAAAATGAATGCATGTAAGGAAAAATGGAAGGGACTTACTGCGGAACATTGTGGCACTTTCTGCTATCTTGGCTGGGTTCGTTGATGCACTCGTATAATTATTAATCGCGGCATTTTACTGTGAAACGCGGGATTAGTTTTGCGAATGCGCCATGCGGAATTTTAGATGTTAACGCGGCGAGTTGCGATTGATGATCGATTGTTATGGTAACGTTAAAATAACAGGTACATTGGGATGGGTAAGAAAAGGAATATGATAGGGATGGATAGGAAAGGAACATGTGACAATCAAGCTGCAAGCACAGAGTCTATGATATAAATGTAGATGTATGTAAGTAAGTGTAGCTATGTATTGTGTAAACGCCGAACCAAAATGCATTGTTTTCCATTTCCGGTAATTTTAACATATTTTTTCTTACAATAATTTAATTGTAAAGAAGTATGATTTTGTTCCTTTATCTAATTATGAACGAAAGTTAAAACAGTTGTCATTCGGCTCTTCGCTGTCTCAAGCCTTCAATCCGTAAAATGTAAAAGAACAAATCTTCACACTTTTGGGGGCCAAATGTTTCTTCTTTCGTATGGTGGGGGATCAAAGGGGGACATCTAAGTCTGCGAGCCAGTGTAGGGTCTCAGGCGTTGCCCTATGGACCTCATCAATCCCACCGGGGAATGAATGGAGCAGGCATTCGTTGACCACATGTACAATGGTCCGCACCTCACCGCATTCATACATCGCCGACTCTTTAAGGCCCCATCTATGCATCAAGTGAGCACAACGGCTATGGGAGCACCCTATTCTATTATTGGCAGTCCAGAGTTTGCGAGACAATGAGAACCCAGGCTGTCTCGCAGTGGGGTCTTGAACGAAATGGGCGTTTTTGACATTGGCCTATGCCATTCAAGCTTCCACCTATCTTCTGGGGTTAAAAATGTTCGAAGGAGTCTTTCTCCTTCCATCCAGAAGGGTTTTCGAAACTTCAAGCGGCATGCCGAGTGAGAAACGACATCATCGTTCAAAGGTATTGCGCTTTTTTGCAGCGCCTTCTTGTATTCCCTCAGTGTTGCAATCTCTCGCCTGATATTTGGCGGGTTTATGTTTGCAAGTACGGGGAGCCAAGGAAGAGGAGTCGATTCCCCTCCGAAAATCGTGAATATTCACTTTTAATGTCTCAAACGAAATGTCAGTTTTACGAAAACTTTGTGTTATTACCGCTTCACAATTAAAGCTCTATAAATGAAACATTTCTGAACGTAGCCGAATAATAAAAACTCTTTTAGAAGGGTTAAAAAATAAGCTTTCAAATCGTTGTATTACAAATAAATATTAACATTTGTAAATATTAAAATTTAGAATGCAAACTTTAAAAATATCTAAAAATGACTCACGTGATGTTTTTATGTGAAAACGGTACTAAAATCACAGATTATGTAAACAACAATACATATTCTATTGTATAAATGTATAATAAACACTTTTGTCACCTCATTTTTTTATCATTTCATACGAAATATTTGATAAAAATTAACAATATCCAGCGGCCCGTAAGCGATTTGGTGGGTAAAATACACGCCAACCGTGTGACTGATAGATTAGGTCTTTTTACGTATTTCTATGTTCAACTTGAATAGAGATGTGCAGCATGATTCACTATCGACCTTTTACTTTTTTTTAGGGATGTCACTAAAACAATAACGGAGTTAGAATAATTTCTGTGGAGACACACGCTATTGTCATGCTTACGTTGCTGACCAGTTAAGGTTCCGCTGATGGTTAGCATTGTGGCGTTGAGCTGAACGTCGACCATGGAAGTGTGGGCGCTTCTAGCCCATACTGGAGCACAGTATTTAGCTGCTGCTGCTGGCCAAATATTTTAAATTTATTTATTTGTGTGTCTTTCTTATTGTACCTGATTACACCCCTGGAAAGTAATCCTTTTTAAGCAAGTTGCACTGGTTTTTCCAGTAGCAAATGATAATAGCGAAACTTACATCACGTAAAATAAAATAAATAAACATGTCTTTCAAGAATTTACCAACTATTCATATGTACATATATATACCTTGGATATGATTTTAGATTTTCACGGCCATAAATTTTATGGTTATTTCCTTTTGGGGTATTATGCCGTGTTGCGCTACCTCCTCCTTTAGCCAAAGGAGGAGGTAGCGCAACACGGCATAATACCCCAAAAGGAAATAACCATATATTTACCTTATACGTTTTTTTTTCTTCTAAATATTCAATGTACAATTATCATTAAAATGTAAAAAAAGAAGATTAAAAACTAACTTTCTACTACAACACATAAATACCTGTACTTGTCACACTTAATCATAAACACGTAAACACCTCAGCACAGGTTCTCCTAGTGAGGTGTTCACGAAACATACAATATTACCAACCAACAGTTTCACCTTCTCAAACCTACCTTACACCCAAAATAATGAAATGAAATATTAATATGTAAAAAAAAAAATTTTCAAAATATATTATGTAAAAATGTTTATAATAAGGTAAAAACTGTAATATATATAGATATAAATAAATAAATAAATTATATATTGATTATGGCGTAGCTGTAGGTGCTCGCCAAGGTTCGAACAATATGTATTTAACATGGTTAAAGGTAATAGCTTGGATTCCATTCTCCACCGGGAGATTTTAATTTACTAAGATACAAGTTGATGGCTTCGAGTATCGTCAATCGTCAACCCAAGTAGTTTGCCACGTTTGGCGACTTAGCGAGCAGCCCGGCTTCACGGGGTGAGGTTTGTCTAGGTCTTAGCGGCTAACAAGTCGGATCCGGAGAGACTGGTAGAGGGAGACGTAAACTAGACCTCTTCAGCAGGACTCTCTCGGAACATATGTAGCTTTGTAACACTGTGGGAGGGATGGATTCATACGTCCGTCACTCCAGTTTCCTACCCACCCCTCATACCTTTTTCCTTCCCAGAACTTCCTCTCCTTTTTTTCCCTAAAATAACCCTCCACACGGCATCCCTGAAGATGACAGGGTCTCCTGTGCGGAGCAAAAATTATGTTTCGTGACAAATTAGTTGATTTCCAGTTCAAATAAAAAATATTGAAGTTCAATTGTGAAGTTGTTTTATTATATATTTTCAGATAGTGGAAGACTTAAACATTTTATATTTCTCGACGATTTAAACGGTTTCGTTTAATTTATTATATCGGACAATAATTATAATATAAGCATGTTATGCTAGTAATGTTATTGCAAGTTTTTATGTAAAAATCTATCGTGGTAAATTGGTATGAAATTCTTTGGAGTGAAAAAACGGTGATAATGTTAATGAAAAAAATTATTATCTTTTTATGTTCCAATGAAATTACTTCTATTAAAAAACATTGCAATCAAAGATTGTTTTGTGGTTGGATAAACAAAGAAACTAAGGCTTCCATGGTCGAGGGGTACGATTTTCGAAAAGCAATCGCGGATTCAAATCCCGGCGTGCGCAAGTAAATTTATTTTTTGTTTTTTTATTCCAGTTAAAAGAAAATTACATTTTCACTCATTTAACTAGAAATAATTATACACATTAAGGTTAACTAAATATTTCAATACAGCGCTATTCTAATTCATTATTTTGTTCTTCAAGAATAAATATTAATAATTTTTTTTTAAATTTACCCATCTTCTTTTCGTTTTTAATGTCGTTTGGGAGGCAATTATATAAGTTGCCCCCCTCGTAACTAATGGATTGTTTACCATAGTTAGTGTGTATGGTGCTAAAATGTATGTTATCGTGTTGCCGTGTAAAGTGTTTGTGTACTTGCGACGTTTTAATGAGTTCTGTGTTTGTGTGTAAGAGTTTATTGTTTGTTTTTTATATAAGGAGACATGTATTGTACACATACAGTTTTTGTAATGTTAATAGTTTTGTTTCCATATATAATTTTTCGTGGATGTTCTGGGCTTATAGTTAAATAGTTTTTTGGTAACCTTGTTTGTATTACCTGTTTTTATTTTATTTTATTTTACTTTATTTGGGAAACAAACAGTTGTACATATTTTATTAAATAATTACATTTGACAAATTTGCATGAACCAGTGAAGTTTCCACATTTGAGAATATAGAATTTAAAGAAAAAACAAAAAAACTCATTAATATAAGAAGTTATACATACATAATACCTAACTAGATTACAGAAAATCAGATGAAACCAACATAATAAAATCAGATGAAACCAACATAATAATTCATACGAAAATCAGATGAAACCAACATAATAAGAGAAAAACAATAAAATAAGGCACACAGCAGGATTTACGATCAACAATCTGTTTTGATCTTCTCCGTTACATATTTTGTGAATTGAACTGAGGACAAATGGAAAATATCAGCGTCTGAAAGGATATTGTTATATTTTGTGCACGTCCTTTTCAGAAATGTATGTTGTGAGTAGTTAGTTTTTGATTGTGGGATGTGGAATAGTTTGTTTGTTCTTGTAATACGTACTGGACAGTGGAAATGGATGTTTTCCAGAAGATAGTTGCTGTCAACAGCGTTGTTGATGATTTTGTATAAAAATTTCTGGTCGGATATATTTCTTCTCTCTTCTAGTGATGTAATTTTATGGAATGCTAAGAAATCTTTTACATGTTCTGATATTCGGAACGATTTAAAGTCTAAGTATTTCAAAAAAATTTTTTGGATTCTTTCTAACCTTTCAATGTTGATTTTGTATTGGGGATTCCAAATCACTGATCCAAATTCTAGTATGGAGCGAACAAAATAAAAATATAATATCTTGATTACATGTGGTGATCTGAATGGTTTAGTCACTCTTACAATGAATCCTAGGAGTTTGTAGGCCCTGTCACAAAAGGAATTTATGTGTGATCGGAAAGACATTCCGGAGTCCATTATTATTCCTAAGTCCCTTACTTCACTACACCTTTTTAATTCAACTCCGTTTATTTTATATGGGAATGTTAGGGGGTTAGTGCTTTTGGTGAAAGATATTGTATTACATTTTTCTAGATTAAGGTACAGTTGGTTGTTCGCGCAATATAGTCCAAGCCTATTTATATCCTCTTGCAATTCTAGGCTGTCATTAATATTAATTACTTTTTTGTAAATTTTAATGTCATCAGCAAAAATTTGGATTATAGAGTTTTTGAAGCAAGAGTCTATATCATTTATATACAAAATAAAAAGGAGAGGTCCGAGGTGTGATCCTTGTGGAATTCCTGAGGGTATATTATAGAAAGGTGAAGAGAAACCCTTAGCTCTAACTGCTTGACTCCTGTTAGTGACGTACGATTTGATCCATCTTAGAAGGTCCCCACTGATCCCGATTTTTAATAGCTTCTTCAGAAGCAGTTTGATGTTAATTTTATCAAAGGCTTTTGAAAAATCCGTGTATATAGAATCAATCTGAGTTTTACTACCCATAGAATTAAATATGAAATCTGTGTATTCCAGCAGGTTTGTCTCGACTGACCGTTTTCTAAAAAAGCCGTGCTGATTTTTTGATTAATGAATGTTTCACATGCGTTTCCCCAGATTTCAATCAAATAATTTAAATGTGGATGTACGAGGCTATAATATAAACATTTTTTAAATTTATTTGGCAACAGATATGATAGCCGACTAAATACGCTATTTAAGGGTTAATATTGTCTTAAATACCTTGTATAATGTTGTTTAAATGTCAAATTCATGTTTGTAAATGTTCCATACACTTGTATTATGTATGTAATAGCCCTATGTACCGGCGTTTAAATAATAAATAAATAAATAAATGCTGATCAATGACAGCCCAAGATATTTTTCCTGGATCAGAATTTGCAGGTCGTTGTTTTCAATTTTTAAGGGTACATGAGGAGGAATTATTTTACGGGTTGAGCTTAAGATCATGTATCCTGTTTTTTTAACATTCATTGTTAAAATATTTGATTGGAGCCAACTGTTGATTTTTTCTAGATCTGTTAGTGCATTTTCTAGTAAGATATCTAAATCTTTACCCCAGAAGAAAATTGCTGTATCAACTGCATATAAACTTATGTATATGTATAATATTTTACCATTTAAAATTAATTGCGAAATATCATTGATGTAAATTTGGAACTGTAGTGGACCTAGTATGGACCCCTGCGGAACTCCATAGTTTATTGGAACGTATTTACTATTTTGATTATTAATGCTAATTTGTGTTTTTTCAGTGCTTTGGATTAATTTGTGTTATTTCACAGTTAAGTCGTGTAAAATATTAGTTTATGTAGTGCCTTTGCTTACGGCACGTTCAAGGTAGCAATTTCTCTCTTATTTCAGGAAAAAGATTTGTGGGAAAAGGGGATGGGGTTGGTTTGAAATATCATGTGGACATTGGCCTTCCTCTAGTTTTGAAGGTGAAGTGTGCAAAATTTCATCAACATTGTAATAAACTTGTAGATTTGAACAAAAAATCTTCTACCCACGAACTCTCTTTTTTATTGGTACATAGTGTCCGAAACAACTACAACATGAAGATAAATAAAGACAAAACAAAACAGCTGACTGTAGGCCGAACGCAACATCAGATGAGAGCAGAGATGTCAGGAGCTTCACTAAAGAACACCTCGGGAGCAAAATAACATGGGACGGTCGGTCTAAGAGCGAGGTCGATAGCCCTGTACACCAGGCTAGGCTTGCATTCAATAAAAAGTCGAAAATAATAGAATCGAATAACATAGAACTAAAACTGAGAAAACTCCTCATAAAGACCTATGTATGGAGTATCTTTATGTACGACTGTGAAACATGGTGCCTATCCAAAAGAGACAAACGGAGACTAGAGGCTTATGAGATGTGGTCCTATAGAAGACTATTAGGAATTTCCTGGAGAGACCACATTACAAATGAGGAGGTTCTCCAAAGAATCGAAGGAGGAAAGCACCTGCTCAGGACCTTGTCCGAAAGGCGTGCAAGATGGATCGGCCATGTAATACGACAAGAAGACCTCTTGCATACCATAAAAGTGGGTATGACCAGGGGACAAATTCTAGGGGACGCCCACGCCGAGAGTACCTGGAGAACCAGCTGGTGGACGTGCGCTGCTCATCATATGAAGACTTCAAAAGAGCCGCACAAGACAGGGAAGAATGGAAGAGAAGAAAAGAGAAAATTGCTGCAAACCAATCCCAGGATTGAAACCAGAGAGAGAGAGAGTGTCCGGAAATTCATAGTACAAGAAATTGATTAATCGACAAAATATTTTTGGCATCGGTCGGCAAGAGGTAGTACGATGTATCGTCGATCATCATCTATGTACCCTCTCATACGTCTTGTATAAAAACGGAAGAGACAAAATATACTAGAACGGTGACATCACTATGATTTGTACATGTTCTAAGCATCTCGTTACCGCTCAGTCCGTGTTAATGTTCAGTAATATTTCATTTAGTTCGTAAAATAATTATTTTGAGACATTTATGTAAAACACGTTTAAAAATAGTTTTCAAAAGTAATTGGTCGGCGAGACGAGATGAAAAATAAACGTAGTGTGGCAGAATCCTTGCCCGTCGTCTATCAGATATTGCCACCCGATTAAGATTATCAGAAGGGGCTCAGGAAGCTCGGAACAAAGATTTTTTTTTAAATATCGCGAGAACTATTCTAGAAAATGTTCTCGTGAGAAATTTTATGAAGGTGTTTTTAATTTAATATTAGTTACATCTGATCCTGTCATAACTAGTTACAGGAAACCCCCAAAGAAACCATTAAATCATTTTCCTAAGGAAGTTTTCGATTTAATAGTTCTTCCGGATATTCATTCTTCAAATATCTTTAGCACCGACGATGATGATGATTGTTCATCTTCTGCCTCAGAATGTTAAAAAGCAAAATTAAACATAACTCGGCCGTTATTTTTACATGGATATGGACATAAATAATATCAATTTTAAGAAAAAAAAATATAAATTTTTTCGTTGATAAAAATATAATAAAATCCAGAAATCGTTAATAAAATCCAGTAAAACTTACAAAAACCGAATATTATAATTTTTTTTAACCATACCGAAAAATAATATCACTTTTTTTCCCCCCTTAATCCTCCCTGTGAATTGTTTCCAACTTTTGGGGTATTTTTTTTTTTTTTTTTTTTTTTTTTTTTTTTTTTAAATTGTACAACAGATTTTTATCCAATTACTGTACAATTATCTCATTTTGGCAGTCTTAACACCTAGAAAGATGATTATTATACAAAAAAATCTTAAGGCTATCTAAAGAAGAGTTATATATATCTAGTGTTTGGAACCACCGGGAGCCATTTCAACATTCGCTATATTTTGTCTCCAGCAGGGCTCTCTCAGAACATCACCTAGCATCGCAGTGGGAGGGATGCAACCATTCGTCCTTCTCTCTCGGACACACTGACCCCTTGATTCCTACCCACCCTCATATTCCCTCCTTCCTTTCCTAAAAAGACCCTGCAAATAGCATCCCCAAAGATGACGTAGAGTCTGAGCGTATTATTTTCTTCAGGGCCTCCTGCGTGGAGCTAATGTAAAAAAACACTGAAGAAATAAACTCAAAAAAGATACACCCCTTCTCTGTCTTACCATTTAAACCGTGTTCACAAGCGTCCATATCGGCTACACATTTGTTAGGGAAGGTCTGCCAGACCCCGTTACCTGTGTAGGCACAAACTGGGTGGAGATTCGGGGGACAGTATTTTAGACATGGGTCAAATTTTGGTACAGCCGCACCTAGGGATGCAGAATTTTTAAAATATCGATATATATCGAATTAAGTCGATATTGATATATCGGTCTAGTAGGCCAATATATCGATATTTCTTATTTTTTTAAAGCTTATAGAAAACCAAATATAGTTTTAGTTACATCAAAAGTTTATCGATTTTGTATGTATATATTTTTTTTGTATTCACCTACGTGAATAATCACAAAATTTGGAGAGATATATAAAATGTGTTTTTTTAATAAATTTATTTAAAAAAATATATTCCAGTGTTTTGGACCAGCTGTCGAACTAAAAAATAGTAACTTTGATGATCTGCTTCCTTTTAGCCAGTTTCTGCTTTGAGTTATGGTGGTCAACAGTCAGTGTTGCCAGCAGTGGCGGCTGGTGCTCATAAAAATGGGTGGTGCGCTAAAATAAAAATAATAATAATAATAGTCTTTATTTCAGGATGTGGGGAGGTGAGTACAATCCCACACATCCCATAGAGATAGGTATCCCATAAAACTTGGACCTACCTACTCTAATTAAAACAAATTCAATTATGAAAAAATCCTACCTATTTGTAAATTACGTCGATCGTCCATTGTCTCTGAGTGCATGCAATACATTGTTAAACAAGAGAAAAAGAGTTATAAAATAAATATTGATCCATCAGTATTTGTAAAGTCGCTGCGATCGTAAATTCAAATTCAATAACAGTTCATTCCTTAATTAAAACTTATCTAGAAAATTGTATGGAGATACTCTGGGACGAAAATCGAGTTCAGAAAATAGAAAAAAAAATTTCAGTTTATCACACATCCGAAAATCTTCCTAACGCTCCGAAACTCGAATGAATATATACTGTCATAACAAATGTCGGCATTGTTATGTTGTTACGCTGTCGTTGGTCGATGCTGAGTAAAACATTGAATGAAAAAGAGTAGACATTAAAATAAAGACACGATATGGATAATAATATGACACAAACGTGTCCCCGTTTAACATGCTACAGAACGAACCGTTCCTTTTGATGTGATGGAAATTTTTCGGGTGCCGTCCAGAGTATCGTAAAATTTGCAAAGCATTCAACCTACCTACGATTTTGCCTCAGTAAAGAATTATGGAAGAACTCCTGTGATCGATTTGCAAAATGAACCACCAAACTGAAGATGTCACACAACGATCTGCTTTGTTACGCGCGCAGTCCAGCAGGCACCTATAGGTACTATGAACTATGATGTATGCATTATAACCGGTGTATATTGTGAACTGTGATGAGGCGTGTCGGAAATAAATTTGTTTTTTTTGGCGCTCGGGAATTTTTAGATTACCAGAAATTTTGGGAGTGCGGTGCTCCTCCGCACCTTAGAGCTGGCTGCCACTAGTTTCCAGTAATAGCATTTTTACCCAATTTTGTGGGTATTTTAATTTGGGCGGGTTTTTCGATGTTTCGATACGATATATTGAGTTTTTCAAAGATACTTCAGATGTCATACTATAACGTGTATATAAAAAAAATAAACCAACATTATTGATATCTCCAAAAACATTAAATTAAAATATGTTTTTTTCGCCTTTAAAACCTTACCTCCTCCCCCCCCCCCCCTTAAATGTATGTTTTACATGTGGGTAATTTTATCAACCATCATAATCTGTAATATTATTTCATTTAAAAAAAAAAAAATTTCATTTTTGTTATCAACTTATAAATAATGGTACTTTCTTACGAAAGTGGCTATTCTTATTTTGTTGTTAACAGATTTTTATCATGTTGTTCAATACTTGGAGCAGGTGGATGAGTTTGTGTATCTGGGTAGTATGTTTACGAGAGATGGGAAGGCTGATAGAGATATTGTAAGAAGGGTGAATGTCGGTAACTCTATTAATGGTGGACTGAATGCCCTTGGCGCCAATAAAAAACTGTCAAAATAGGCGAAGCTAGCAGTCCACAATGGAGTCCTGGTACCTACCCTGATGTATGACAGTGAGGCATGGAACTGGCAGAGGAAGGATGAAAGTAAACCGAACGCTGTTGAAATGAGATCCCAGAGATGTACGTGTGGTAAAACGTGTGCGAAATGTGGATATCCGCAAAGAATGTAAGGCTGATGCAAGCATAATGAGTAAGATTAAGAAAGGGACCCTCAGATGGTTTGGGCATGTAGAACGAATGAATGAAGAAAGTAGTGTGAGAAGAATATACGACGCGAATGTGAATGGTAGAAGAAGTCGGGGACGCCCGATAAAGACATGCCATGGTACGACCAAGTGAATCAGATACTTGAGTCGGGCCATGTCAAGAGTTAGAATAATAGAAGAGCATGTATGAGACGATATATGAATGTGAAAGAGGGAACGAGTGTGTGCCAAGACTGAGTTTGGCGGTTCGTCCTCTCTGCCTACCCCTGCGGGAAACAGCGTGATGGTTAGTTAGTTAGTTGTTCACAGATTTTCTTAATTTTATAGTTTCATTGGAAATAAGGTTTGTTTCCTGTAGAAACATATTATAAGTTATAAAAGTTATAAGTGGTCTGAATTAAACAAAATGGCAAATACAGATATCAATGCACTAAATGTTAGGTTTTGCTTCGATTAAAATCAAATAATGTAAGTTTTTAGGTCTTCAAAACTTCAACAAGAAATTCAAGGTAGATAGAAAATTAATTTATTGGCAATAATGTACAACAATCCAATCCAAATAAATTATTAAAGCCCCCCAACGAACTGATAATATAACGTTTCCTTTTAAAGGCAAACTAATGCAGAAAGAGGTAGAAAATAATGAATTCATCCTATTTATAAATTTACAACAGGGTCCATTTGGGAGGGAAGACTATAGCCAACCCTGACATCTATGTGTAAATCCTCGAACCACAACTATGCCTGACCTCTTTGTTAAAAGCGGAGAAACATTTCAACCCTTGCTCAACTAAATATCAACTTTAATTTCTTAACATATACTCCCCCCGAAAAAGGGAACGGAGGTCACTTTTTCTAAAAGATCAAAACAAAATAAGGATAAAAAATCAAACACCTAAATATAAACATATGCTAAAATCAATTTGGAAGAAACAAAAAATAATAATAATTTAACTTTAACTAAACCATAAAAATTTCCAAATAAAAACTATCCTATTTCTAAGAACTATTAATAATAATCTAATTATTAATAAACATTATAACTTCATTTAAAAACAAAAATTTATAATTTTAACAATAAAAAATAAATAAATAGCAATCTTGAGATCTTGACGTGCGAAGCTCCTTGGTCTTCCTTCTAGGTTTGAATGTTCGGATATGGTTCCATCTTGAATCTTGAAGTGTGTAGAAAAATTGATATTTAAATTTGAATTTTAAGCCTCTTGCTGTTTTTGATTTAAATTAAATTTGTAGTTTTGCTTTAAATTAATTATTTAAATCTTGATTTATATCTTGAAACATTGTTTTTTTTTTTAAAATAACTTTTTTAGAAAATAAATTTTCACTGCCACTTGGTTTTACTTGCGGGAAGTTTATTAGATTTCTGCGTCGAGCTTTTTCTTGTGGAACCTTGAATTATTTTCTTCATCGGTTATTCTTGTGTAAAAACTTCAATTATTTTCTTCATCAGTTTTTGTATGAACATCTGCGTCGGGTCCGTTGTCTTCTATTGGTAGTAGACATAATTTTGAAATAGCCCTCTGGATTATGCCCTTCGAAGTGATGATGGTCGCCACGCGAACTCTTCCATCAGCGCCAGGATGTACGGCGCTCACCCGTCCCAGCCTCCAGTAGCAAGAAGGGACGTTGTCCTCCTTCAGTATTACCATGTCGCCAGGCTGTAACTGTCCTTGACTCCTGTTAGTCCATTTGTTCCTGGTTTGTAGCTCTGCCAGGTACTCCTTCCGCCACCTCGACCAAAACATTTGAACAATTTGTATTAGTTTTTGGTAATTATTTAATCGATTGAACGTGATATGTTCCAAATTTTGCTCTGGAATCGCTGCCATACTAGTTCCTATGAGAAAGTGACCAGGGGTCAAGGGATTAAGGTCATAAGGGTCATTTGATAAGGGAGTCAGTGGCCATTCCGGAGGGATTTTCCAACTCACTAACTGTTAATTTACCATAGCGGCGCTGCAAAGGGTTTTTACAATTAAACTGAAATCTAATAATGTATGCCGTTACTCTTTGTAATTTGGAAAAACTAGAATATCTATTAAAAATGTCCCAGTCCTGTTTCACTGCAGACAACAGAACCGAGCTTGTCTTGATCTCTGGTGGATCAATACAAAATGTGTCGGCATTCGGCCAGCACGCTGAATCCAGTATCAGCCAAGCTGGACCATGCCACCAAATGCTGGAAATTAACAATTGTGAAACACCGGTTCCTCTGGAGAGCACATCTGCTGCATTGTCTTCCGACCTTACATGTTTCCATTGCTCCGGCTGACTGGTTTCCTGGATTTCCGCCACCCGATTCGCAACGAAAGTGTTCCATCTTGCAGGCTGCTCCCTGACCCAGCACAGTACTATTTGAGAATCGCACCAGTATGTTGTATGTATATCCGGTGTACATATGGCTTCTTTAATATAATTCACTAACTTTGTCAATAATACAGCTCCACATAATTCTAATTTGGGTAGAGACACGCTTTTCAAAGGTGCTACCCGTGACTTGGACATTATCAAATTGGAGTATCTCTTACCCAATTTATCAGTAGATATCAGGTAGACACAGGCCGAATATGCCTTCTCTGAGGCATCACAAAATCCATGTAGCTGTAAATTTACATGATCTTGACATTGAATCTTTCTACCTATTCTTAAATTATTTAATTGAGGCAGTTCACTCATATAAGCTTCCCATGTCTTCAACATGTCATGTGGAATAGGCTCATCCCACTGAACCTTCGTCTGCCACAATTTTTGCATCAACAATTTAGCAACAACAGTGACAGGACCTATTAATCCTAAAGGGTCAAATATGGACGCAATGCTTGATAGCATTTGTCGTTTGCTAACAATTGGATTTTTTATTAACTTCACCGTGTATAAGAAATTATCCTGTTGGTTATTCCATGACAAGCCTAATATTTTGCTGTCATTTGAATCTGTACTAATAATCATATCCGACATGCTTTCTTGCTTTGAACATAATGAGGGCAAATTTGATCGCCATTTTCTCAAGTTCATTCCAGCGGATGCCATGATAGATATTAATTGCTCTTTAATTAATAAACAGCTTTCTTCTGTTTCATCACCAGTAAGCAAATCATCCATGTAAAAATTATTCTTTATAATCTGACTGACCTTGTGATTTGATGACATATTTTCATTTCCCAACTGCTCAAGGCATCTAGTTGCCAAAAATGAAGACGGCCCCAGACCGTAGGTAACGGTGTTAAGCTGATAATGCTGAATTTCCTCCTCCGGGAAATTTTTCCATATTATACGCTGTAGATCCCTGTCTTCGGGTCGCACCAATATTTGTCTGTACATTTTCTCTATATCTGCTGTTATCACGTACTGGTGCTTTCTGAAACATATCAATTGTGCAGCTAAATCTTTCTGTAAAACAGGTCCTATCATGAGCGCATCGTTTAAGGATATACCAGTGGATGATTTTGCAGAACCGTCAAATACTACTCGAGTATTCGTGGTAGTGCTCGATTCTTTTATTACTGCATGATGTGGTAAATAATAATATTTTTTTTCATTAGAAGGTGCCTCGCACCGGGTCATATGACCCAAGTCTATGTATTCCTGCATAAATTCTTTATATTTTTTCATCAGGTCAGGATTTGAAGAAAATTTCTTTTGCAAATTGCAAAGTCTCCTTTCTGCCATAGGCAGTGTTTCGCCTAACTGTTTAATACAGGGGCGCTGCGGTAAGCTTACCGTAAAACGACCTTCGTCATTCCTTTTATGCGTGTCTTTGAACATTTCCTCGCACGCTCGCTCCTCATGGCTCCGGTGCTTCACCGGCGGGAATTCTTCTAATTTCCAGAAGTTTTCCATTTGTTTATGTAATATATTTAATGATAGGTGACAAGATTTTACTGGCCTTTTTGTTTTTGTTGTGACGATAGGTCCTGACACCAGCCACCCGAATTCCGTTCTCTGCAGTACAGGTCCTGAGTCTCCATTTCGTAGTTGATCTTGTTTCAAAATTTCCCAAAAGATTTCCGCTCCGAGTAGCATATCTATGGAGCCTGTTTCGTAGAAGGTAGGATCCGCTAACTGTAGACCATCAGGTACGCTAGCATCCTTTTTCTGAAAAGAAATTTGCGGCAGATTACTCGTTATTTCCTTCAAAACGAGACATTCTATGTCTCTTTCATAAGGTGAATAGCTTGAAAAAATCCTTAAATTTACACTTTTCTTAATATTCAATATTCTGTTTTGTATTCCGGTAATCGGTATGTTTGCACTTTTGGGTTTTAATTGCAACCTAGCTTCGAATTTCTCTGAGATAAAATTAGACTGCGCTCCGCTATCCAATAATACTCTTGCCTTAATTAAGTTTCCATTATTATTCAACACTTTAATAACGGCCGTAGATAACAAAATAAAATTATTAGATACCTTCGCTGAATGATTGGTAACTAAAACTTCATTATTTGATGTTGATTGTGTATCATTATTCTGAGGAGACTTATTATGAGATGAATTATCTATTTCCTTTTTTAAATGTAACAATGTATTGTGCGAATTATTTTCGCATATTCGACAGTTGTATTTACTTTTACATTCCTTTAGTTTGTGACCTAGGCACAAACATTTCAAGCAAGCACCTAAATGACGTATCTTTATAATTCGATCCTTAGCATTTAATATTAAGAATTTTTTACAATTATAAATCCTATGATCGCCTTTGCAAACAATACATTTTATCATTTGCGGCGTTAATGAAATCATAGCTTCCTTTCTGTACTTGACAGGGAATGTTTTATTTTGATTAACCTTTGCTTCAGTAATCCCGGCAAATTCTAAAATCTGGACGCGATCTGATAAATATTTTATAAACTCCTTATATGTAGGTAGGTTATCTTTGGTTGCAAATGTTTCCCAATGATTTCGAGTTTCGCTATCTAGTTTATGTGACAATAAATATATTAAAATAATATCCCAATTTTCGGTGGGTATATTTAAATTATTCAACGATTTTAAATGTACTTCGGATTCATCAATAAGATTCCTTAATGCTGTGGAATTTTCAAATTTTATTTCAGGCAATTTGAATAATGCTTCCACGTGCTTATGTATAATAAATTTTGTATTTTGGTATCGGCTGGTCAACATTTCCCAGGCCGTGTAATAATTGTCTTGGTGATTTGGCAATGATATCAATAATTTAGCCGCGTCACCTTCCAGGCATGATCGCAGATAATACAACTTTTGAATAATTTCTAAGGATGGGTTATTTTCAACCAGAGCTACAAAAGTATCTCTAAAATTTAACCACTTTTCATAGGAGCCGTCGAATTTAGGCAACTCTAAAATAGGCAATCTAATATTGTGTGAAATTGCATTCGGAACCTTAATTAACAATTTATCTTTAGCCTTGGCAACAAGACTATAGTAGGAATTTTCAAATGCTTGCCTTTCCAATGGTTTAGCCAATTCGTCCGCTGAAAGCGCTTCAATTTGATCTTGGATTATATCGAAAGAATCTAAAATTGGTTCGAGTTTCTTTAACCTGACTTCAATTTCAGATTGCGACAAATTATTTCCTTGGATGTATTCGTTGAATCGAGTTAATTTAGCTTTACAGATTCCCCTCTGGGCCACTAATGTTTTGAGATCCATTTTTAAATATCAAAAATAAGGTACTCACAGAACATAAACGTTAAATTATAATCACTTGTAATTAAATCACTACACGTGCACTGCCCTTGATCACAGAATTTTACTCATTAACCGATAAAACAATGAATTTTAACCATGAAATGAATCTTATCTCGCAAAATGCCACAGCCCGTTAGCTGTCAAAATAAAGAATAATATTATTTGTTATTTGTTCCTACCGCGCATGCGTTAGGCTTACGGCTGCGTTTAAACAACCGCCTCGCGGTAAAATTCGAATTTTAACTTACGGATTTTCAAATAATCATTCGTAATTAATCATTTATGAAATTTAAAATGCTTTCTCAGTATTCTAAAACTTCTTTTTACATTGATGTAACAATTTTTATCGACAATGTTGCTGTTGGGTATGAAATCAATTTAACACCACAGCAATAATCAGCCCGTTTTTTTTAAATAAATTTAAAACAAACAAAGAAATACGGTTATGTACTCCATCAATCATGCTCTCCTGCCTGGGAAAATAAGGTATATAGGAATGGGAATTGGTCACTTGCCCTTTTCTCTGAAGATCTCTCTTGATGAATGTTGAAGATGCTGGTTCTTTTATCACTCGCGATTCAATCGTTAATGCGGCACGAAGGATCAAATGTTAGGGTTTTGATTCGATTAATCAAATAATGTAAGTTTTTAGGTCTTCAAAAACTTCAACAAGAAATTCAAGGTAGATACAAAATTAATTTATTGGCAATAATGTACAACAATTCCAATCCAAATAAATTATTAAATCCCCCCAACGGACTGATAATCTAACGTTTCCTTTTAAAGGCAAACTAATGCAGAAAGAGGTAGAAAATAATGAATTCATCCTATTTATAAATTTACAACAGGGTCCATTTGGGAGGGAAGACTATAGCCAACCCTGACATCTATGTGTAAATCCTCGAACCACAACTATGCCTGACCTCTTTGTTAAAAGCGGAGAAACATTTCAACCCTTGCTCAACTAAATATCAACTTTAATTTCTTAACACTAAAATTATGGTTTGATAAAAACCTGTTGACTTTAAATTCTAAAAAAACCTATTATTTACCATTTTTCATTAAAAAACAAGAAACACCTAAAGAAATAAAGTTAATAATCCACTCTGTGACAAATACAGAAAACCACAAATGTAATATATCATGTTCAAAAATAGAAAGCAAAACTGATATTAAGTACCTGGGCATAACAATAGACCAGCGTTTAAAATGGTCTCCACACATAAATATTCTGAACAACAGAATAAGGAAACTAACATATATATTTAGATGTTTAAGAGATATTTTAAACGAAAAATTACTTAGAACCACATACTTCGCTTTCTGTCAATCAATTATACAATACGGCATTATAGGATGGGGCGGTACATATAAAAATCAAACACAAACAATTTACATATCACAAAAACTAATAATAAAAACAATTTTAAAAAAACCCTACTCATATTCGTCAGAACTTTTATTCAAACAATTTAAGGTCAGGAAATTAAGTGCATTATACTTTTATCATGCAACATTACAAATTTATAAAGATAATATTAAAAATCAAGTTGCACCCTTTAAAAATAACAGAAGTCTTAGACAAACATCAATACTTCCCACTCCAAAATGTAAAAAAATAATTGGACAATTGAGTCATAAATATCTCGGAGCAAAATTTTTTAATTCATTACCAGAAAAAATTAGAAACATGAATACCAATATAAAAAATTTTAAAACTCACCTCAAAAATTATACTGAAAACTTAAACTGAATGATATAAAAAAAGCAATACAATAACACCCCCCCATACACACAAGCCTTGCTTAATTATGGGGGTACATCAAATATTCTACTATGTAATTAATTACTGTATAAAAATTATTTGTAATTTATGTACCTTCTATTACTAATAAAAAAAAATAAATAAAAAAAATAAAAAAAATAAATAAATAAATAATAAAATTATATTTTGTTCATTGTTGCAATATTGCAATATTTAATTATCGTATTATTTATTTTTCATATGTTATCTGCACAACTTCATATGTCTTTCTCAACTATTTCTTACTGTTTTTTACAAGCTCACTAGAGCTGTATTTTTCATGTTTTGCGCTACCTTATACCATGTTACAATTATGTAAAAGCCGAAATGCCTTCGGTCTCAAATGGTCTCAAATATCACAAATTTGTGATATTTCATTCTTCAGTTATTTTATTATTTATAATAAAAGAACTGAATATGATTCCGATTGGTAAAACAGGTAACTACCAATCAAAGCTCTATATTTTTATAATCAAATAAAATAAGAGACATCTGTTGATAATCTGCTGCAATAGTGAGCAAATCTTGATGTCATAGCTCCAAACCATTTTTCCACCATCACTTATAGGTTAGTGAGCAAATCTTAATATCTTGGCTTCAAACCATTTTTACCACATCACAAAAGTGAGCAAATCTTGATATCATGGTTTTAAACCATTTTTACCAATACTTTTAAAATCGAGCAATATGCTCTTTCATAGATGGCGCGAGTTTAGTTATTTAAAATACTTTTGGAAATTTAAATATTAAAATGAATTAATTTTTTGCGACCGTACATATTCAATATGAATATGAATAAATACTCTAGTTTGGTTTGGTTTTTCTTTATGATTTAAGTTGATGATTGAAATTTTGAGGGTAGTAATTATTTTTCTGTGAATGTCATTCGACTTCTTAGTGTTAAAAGATTTTAATTTTCATGACAGTGTTTATACTTTTCGGTTATTAATTGTTTTAAAAGGTTTTTTTTTGTGGGAATGTATGATTAAAAGGTGATTTTATTGTGTTTAAAAAAAAGATACCACTGCCATCTATGGTGTAAAACTTAGGCAACGCTTTTGGAACTTGATTGAACCCAATCAACCTGAAGTCTATAATCAATTATTATTGAAAATTTTAATGTTTGTTTTGTGGTTATGCTGTTTAGTTTTTACTTTTTGGTTAACAATTTTTAGTAAGCAATTTTTTGGGGGGTGTTCATTTAAAAATTAATTGTATTTAAAACGTAGCTACGACTGCCATCTATGGAATAAAACTTAGGCTACGGGTTTGGAACTTGACGGAACCTTTTCATTCTAAAATCTTTAGGTCATGTTTGTGAAGATTTCAATGCTTTATGGTTATACTGTTTACTTTTTGGTTAAATTTTTTTTTTTTTGAGGTGTGTTTTTAAAAAGTAACTACCACTGCCCTCTACGGTAAAAACCATAGACTACGGGTTTGGAACTAAGTTCCAAGTCAAGTTAGTTTTGACGGAACCCTTTCATCCTGAAATCTATATGTCGTTCATGAAAGTTTTAATTTCTGTTATGTGGTTATACTGTTTACCTTTTGGTTTAGTTTTTTTTAAGCCACTGGTAAAAGAACCACTTTTATTTTTCTGTGATTGACAGCGGTTCAAAATTGGACCACATTTTCCTACCATTCACAAAACATTTATTGTAATTATTAAAAACATTTCCATAGTCAGCCATTTATTTTAAAACGAAGCTTTATCTATTATCCGAACTTCATAGACTATTTTAGAACGATGTTAAAATAAATATTAAAAATATTTTTTTCACGCCGAATTTTTGATCAGCTGTTTGTTTACTGTAAAAATTAAGTCCTTTTTCCATAGATATGCACCTTTCATTACCAAGTATGCCACATACAACACACAGAAATCGAAAATATTCTATGTCAACTCGAATAAGTACCTATTCCTCACGGCAGTTTCAAAGTAACAAACACGCAGGATTCACACAGTTATGAACTTAACGATATTTTTATATATTCTTTTTATAAATCCTACAAATATGAGATAAACGGTAAAATATAGGTTAATTCCACGGACATATGAATATATCTGGACCTGCCCTAAGTGATAAAAACGTATTATTTCCCCCTCCACATGGCGCCGGCTGTAGCTCCTCCTTGGAACCGGCTCGCTCCATGGGGAGGGGATATAGCCTCGCTTGAATCTAAAATGTGTGACGTCATCATTCTTGCCGTGAACAGCGAGAAGCTGACATCCATACATTTAACGAAATAACGGCAGCTTGTGCTATACAATATATCTACGTATCAATATGCACATAGAGAATGTGGGCGGTACTCCAATGTGCTCGTCGCTGGTTACAGGGGTAAGTAAATTATGAAACATTTGTAAAAGTGTTTTAACTAAACACGGCAAGAAAAAATTGATATGTGTATTGGCGCGAGTCTTTTTGGGGCGAGCATTTGGCCTTAGCAAATAAGTTTTGAACGTGGCAAGCAATTCGCGCTCCCATGTAAAAAGGTCTATTCATTCAAAGCAGATTTTGCTTTTAAGAACTAAATGGTGATATTGTAATGCGAGATGCCTATATACTGTCAGATTGATTGTTCAACGAATGACAGTCATCTTTCCCCCCTTTGCTCTCCATAGTTTGGTTTTACCCCTCATCTGTAACTGCTTGTCTATCCATTTGGATGTCTATGGTTAATTCATTATCTGTATAGCACTATAACAAGTTTTAATGTCTCCTTGTTAAAATTCGAACGAACGATTTTCTTAATGTTGGCGAAAAATTTGAAAAATGATCTTTTGGGAAATCTCGAGCAATCGAGGCCAATTTATTTATTTCGTGTGGTCGCTAGTCCGTCACTCCTGGACAAACTGACTCCCCACATTCCTACCCACCTTTTATAACTTGTTTTTCTCATAACACTCTCTTCTTCCTTCCCCTAAAAACACCTTATACCGGCACCCCCAAAGATGACATAGGCCCTTAGGGATATAGTTTTCCTCGGGGTCTCCTGTGTGGAACTAATTTTAAAAAACTGGACGAAATGATTTGATTTGTGTGTATAAAGCCAAAATGCTGTATCCATAGATATGGTATAATGCCTAGGGCGCAGGGTAGGTACAAGCACTCCATTGTGGACTGCTAGCTTAGTATATGAAGCTTTAATAGATATATAAAGCACAAAAGCTACAAGAATGTTTCTCTCGTGGCCCACTTCTTTTCAAATGGATTTTTCTTTTGACCTCCCTAAGCTAAAAGCCGAGACTTAAAGGGATGGTTATAAAAGGCTTCTATTAAAAGTTTAATATGTGCCTTTTGATGACAACGGCTAACGTAACGGGAATGTTGAATTATTTATTGATGGACAACGTTTTTGACCTTTTTCATCATGTTTTAAGATAATAATCATGGCTATGAATTCGGAGGTCGCTGGTTGAATACCGGTATGCTCAAGACAAATTTGTTGGTTTAATTTCTGTTATTTCACAATTTTTGAAGTGAAAATTGTTTAGCACCGTTGTGATTTGAAACTCGATGAAACGAAAAAGTGACACTGAAAAGAGACAAACACTTTCATCTACAGGATTTAGCCTGCGAGAGAATGATAGAATAATCGGTCTCCTCCGTGTGCGGTACTTCGTAGCCTATCGGTTTCCTCTTTGAGCGGTGCTTCGTAGCCTTCCCACTCTTGCCTACTTCATTTTTTCGAAGGTTTCACTTCTACCACGTGTGAACTGTATGCAAATTTTTTAAAGTGAAACTTCTTTAGCGCCGTTAATGACTTGAAATTCGTGTGAAACGGAAATGCGTCACAACTCAGTTCTAGACAAATACTCGGTTCTAATATAATGCAGTAAATTCGCACCTCGGCGCGTACTTTCCATAGCGTAGTGGGCAAGGTATCAATATCCAATCTTCAAACCACTTTAATAAACCAGCACAAGAAAAGAAAGCGACATCTAGCGACTTTCTAGTTTCACTTCTACCGCGTGTGTATTACACACTTTTTTTCATTAAAAATAACATATTACCGAGCACTAGCTGCAGTCCCCGGTGTTGCACGGGCTTTACATGTAGTTTTTCGAAATCAGATGTAGACAGTATTTTACTATTATTTTGAACGTTGAGTGTTCAAAATTTTATTAAGAAATATCCAAGTTCTGCTTTGAGGGATGGGAAAAGAGGATGGGGTGGTTTTTCGAAATCTTATATGCAGTGACCTTCCTTCCGTTTTGAAGATCAAGTGTGCAAAATTTCATCAACCTCGGAATAAACTGTAGACAAGTAAGTAACAAAATTCCAGGCCCCCCACAGAAACTTATTTATGTAAAAATGTAGTCGTTGATAAATGGCAAATCAATTGGTCTATAGTAATATGGCGTTTCAATATGACACAACTATTTTTTAATAACGTGTATATCTCACAAGAGTCCCAGCTTCTCTCGCCTGGTGCCAGTGAGACTATGGCTTAAGAGGAAGCTGGGAAAGTGCCTGGCCATTCAGATGTGGTCACCAGAGACGGCAAAAGCCATTTCAATTTCAATTCTGAAAGATGCTCTTTCACTATGACGATACTGAGAGTATCTTCTACTCTGGAACTTGTCGCAAATATAATATATATACTTACATAATTTTTTAAATTAATAAATTGTGAAATAATACAAACTAGCACTTAAAAACCCGTTCCGCAGGTTTTTGCTGCTAGGCCCTGCGGGCGGCTTTTGCTTCGGCTTTACCCGGCTTAAGTGTTTGCGACCGTTTTATAAATCCGATAGGAACTGGTTCCTAAAATAGCCAGTTCCTCGGATCCGCTGTGATCCAGCGACAGCTGGTCACCGTCGGCGACTCACCGAGACAAACAGTGACAAAGTAACAATAACAAAGTAACCGTGACAAAGTAACCGAGATATGCAATGATGTTATATTTAATTTATAACAACTTCGTTAAGTATTGCGGTCAATCTTTCCAAATCCGGAAGGATACTTAAAGTATATAAATCCGAAGCACTTATACCTAGGGGGGAAACATCCCATGCGAACTGCTAACGGAAATAGTGACATCCTGTGTTGAATTTTTGAATTTCAAACCGAATTATAACAGTAGCTTTGTGTGAAATTCCACGTACACAGATGTCATTTGTGGCGCGGCGCGTATGGGTGGCGTCCGAGAAGCACTCGTAGATTGGTTCTGAAATTCAAACACGCAGACCAAGCCTATTAATAATAATACAAATTAATCAAATAAAAATTTTCTACGCTCGTCTGGATTCAATCCCGCGACCTTCGGATTGCGAGTCAAGAGCCTTACTCCTCGATCACGGAAGCCGTCAACAACTATGAGGATACGTGAACAGTAGTAACTGGAAGGGATTCTGACTCACTTTAATTTCCCCTAGCACGTTCTTGTTATGTTATTATGTCACCGATGAATCACTTGTTTGGTGGGTATTTTTAGGAAAGGAAGGAGAGGAAGTTCAGGGAAGGAAAAGGATATAAGGGGACATTAGGAATCTGAAAGGTCAGTGCGTCCAGGAGCGACGGACGTATGAATCCATCCCTCTCACTGCGGTGCAATGCGATGTTCCGAGTGAGTACGGCGGGAGAAGTCAAAGGGACTCCCTCAACCGTTGTCTCCCTATCCGGCCTGCAGGCCAGTCATGTAGCTGGTGGGCAAACGCATCCACCGCCAAGACCCGGACGAAACTCACCTCATGAACCCGGGCACCCCTGCTAAGTCACCAAATGTAGCGAACCACTAAAAGGTGACCTATGGTAGAGGTGTTGGTTTTTCAATAAATGGTTCCCGGAGCGGCGGAACCCACACCCGTCTTCCAAATTGAAGCAGATTCCTGATTTTATTTGGAGTAAAAAATGTATCTTCGATGGGACTCCCACATAAATAGCATCACAAAGAAATTTACGAAGCTCATGTACTACTATAGAAACATACCCAATCTTTAATATATAAAACAAAGTCGGGTTAGTTACACTATTTATAACTCGAGATCGGCAGGACCGATTTTGATGATCTTTGATTTGTTGGATTTGTCTCCGCCCCAGATAACAGAATAACTATTAAAACATCGCAAAAATTCACGAAAAAGAAAGTTATGTAGAAAAAAAAATTTCATACATTTTGTATGGAACGAATTCTCATATTTTGAAAGAAATGCAGCAATATTGTGACAGGTATAATATTTAACTGTGCGTAAATTCCAAAAATTTGGTAATGTCAAATGTCAATGCACTAATTGTTTTGCTTTTGTTCTTAATCATATAATGCTACCCCTCTTTCTTACGCACTGAATGTCAATAGTAGAAAATGAGACAAACGGTGAACGTATGTCTCTGCACCCCTCCAAAGGAAAAATACAATAATAAATCTATGAAATGAAACTTTTTTTTTACGTAAGCTCCACTCGGGACCTATGTCATCTTAGGGGATGCTGTGTGGAGGGTCTTTTTAAGAAAGGGTAGGATAGAAAGTTCTGGGAAGGAAAATGGCACGAGGGGTGGGTAGGAATCTGGAGGTCCGTGTATCCGGGAGTGAATACATCCCTCCAACTGCGGTGCAAGGCCATTGACTTGACCGGAATTGACCTTTTACCTAGACCTTTCCTTCTCTTTCGACCCATTGGTCGAGAGAATCCGGCTGGAAAGGTCAAAAGGACTCCCTCAACCGGTCTATCTCAATCCGGCCCGCCACGCAGCATGTGGGCAGACGCATCCGCCGCCAAGACCCCACCCCAAGAACCCGGGACCCCTGCTAAATCATCAAACGTAGCGAACCACTTGGGGTGACCTATGCAGACTGCAGAGGTGTTGGTTATCCAATAAATGGTTCCCGGGGCGGCGGCACCCGTACCCGCTTCCTTTCAAAAATTCCCGTAAGTAAGTGGAAAAGTAAGAAAATCACAAAAAATATAAATCCGTACACAACGCCATCTCTGATACTGACAAAAACAAAAAACGGACAGTTGGGCATCGATAATTGCTTCATTGTGTAATTTTTAACTTAATAAAAAAACTTAATTTAATTCAACAGTTATTGATTCTGAGGCGGTACGAAATTCGTCGGGTCAGCTAGTTTGCTTAATAAAAATGATCTATATAAAGTCTACTATGCTCTTTGTCAATCACGCATAGAATATGGGATTATAGGATGGGGAACTGCCTCAAACATTCACATCAAGCAGCTAGCTAAAACGCAAAAGGCAATAATAAAAATAATCCTAAAAGTACCCATAAAAACTCCTTCAAAAGAAATTTTTAAAAACTTTAAAGTGTTCAGCATTATTAAATTATACTAAAAAAATGCTACTCAAATATAAAGAAAAATATGAATACCTTGCTGACCAACACACCTACACTACAAGGTCAAAATCCTCAAAACTACTGAACATCCCGCAATTAAATACATCTTTTGGCCAGAAAAACCATAATTTCCATGCTACAAAATTATATAATGCCCTTCCAATTGAAATTAAGAACACCATTACCATTACATAGTATATAATGAAGTCGCTCAAAATGTATTTGCGCATGGATCTTTTAAACTACGCAACGGATTTTCATGCGGTTTTCACCAATAGATAAAGTGGTTCAAGAGGAAGGTTTATATGTATAATACATGCTTATTATAGTAGAGAAAAGCCGAGAAATTCAAATATTCAATTCAGGCAGCGGGCAAGCGGTTGGTGTGGATTTTATAAAGGTTGGGTAATGGCGTTATGTTTCGTTAGCCACAGCAACGTGTGGCTGGGTCTACTAGTGGAGATATAAATGTTTAAAAAAGTCATCAAATTACGGTTAAGTAAACAGGAAGATGAGGAAATCATTAAAATTATGAAGTAACCCCAATACAACCTGCTGATAACAAACATAAATACTTTTAATTTATTTATTGTTATTTTATGAAAATCAAGAAACTAGAAGACGAGGAAATAAAAATCAACACCCATTCAGCAACATACAGTCCGCCTCGGAACAGGAATACCTAGTTTACTTATTTTATAATTTTACTTTATCTTATACTAGCTGACCCGACAACCTTCGTACCGCCTCAGAATCAATAACTGTTGAATTAAATTAAGTTTTTTTATTAAATTACACAATGAAGCAATTATCGATGCCCAAACTGTCCGTGTTTTGTTTTTGTCAGTATCAGAGATGGCGTTTTGCACGGATTTATATTTTTGATATTTGCTTACTTTTCCATTTGCCACCGCCCCGGGAACCATTTATTGGATAAAAAACACCTCTGCCATAGGTCACCCCAAGTGGTTCGCTACGTTTGGTGATTTAGCAGGGGTGCCCGGGTTCATGGGGTGACTTTTGTGCGGGTCTTGGTGTTGGATGCATCTGCCCACCTGCTGCGTGGCGCGCCGGATCGAGAGAGACTGGCTGAAGGAGGCCTTTTGACCTTTCCAGCCGGATTCTCTCGACCAATGGGTGGAAAGAGTCCGGCTGGAAAGGTCAAGGTAAAAGGTCAATTCCGGTCAAGGCAAAGGCCTTGCACCGCAGTTGGAGGGATGGATTCACTCAGGGATATACTAACCTCCAGATTTCTACCCACCCTCATGTCTTTTTCCTTCCCAGAACTTCTTATCCTACCCTTCCTTAAAAAGACCCTCCACACAGCATCCCCTAAGATGACATAGGTCCTGAGTGGAGCTTAAGTAAAAAAATGCGTTTCATTTCAGAGATTTATTATTATTGTATTTTTCCTTTGGAGGGGTGCAGAGACATACGTTCACCGTTTGTCTCATTTTCGACTATTGACATTTAGTGTGTAAGAAAGAGGGGCAGCAGTATATGATTAAGAATAAAAGCAAAACAATCATCGCATTGAAATTTGACGTTTTTGAATTTTTGGAATTCACGCACAGTTAAATATTATAGCTATCATAATATTGCCGCAGTTCTTTCAAAATATGAGAATTCGTTCCATACAAAATGTATGAAAAATTAAATTTTCTTCATAACTTTCTTTTTCGTGAATTTTTGCGAAGTTTTAATAGTTATTATGTTATCCGGGACGAAGGCAAATCCGACAAATCAAAGATCATCAAAATCTCGAGTTATAAATAGTGTACCTAACCCGACTTTTGGTTTTCGGTATTTTTAGATTTTGGGTAGATACTTTCAGTATTGCCCTGGTGAAAGACAAAATGAATAATTATTTAATTTTTAAAGTGTGTCTTTTACCGATCTCCCTCTGTTAAACATATTATTATTATCCATGGAAAATGCACAAATTTAATGTGCAACATCTTGCGTCGCACGTGACTCTAGCAATTGTTCACAGCGCAGTTGTGAACGTTCTGTGGGGTTAAGTTGCCAACAATTCTCTCCTCCAAACTTGCCCCGCTCTTCCCGGTGACAAAGTGCACCGCCGCGCATTGTTACCCCAAACTACCCTAACGTAACAACCGACCGGATAAAGTTATTTCAAACATTCTATACACACTATAAAATACATCGTATACAGTGGCGAACGTACAAATAGGTTCAACCTTACAAATCGGTTTATTATTGAAGTGAAAACTTCTTTAGCACCGTTATAACGTTATTACTAGCACTGACGAAATCTTCAACAATCTTAACATCGTGTCAATTAAACAACTATATTCTAAAACTATACTCATTTACATTCATAAGTACAAAACCCAAGAAATAACAACTTACACGTACATTAGAAACACTAGATCAAAAACATATCCAGCAAGTAACTACTAACACAACATTTGGGCAAAAAAGCTTCCTATATTATGGCATTAAACTTTACAATAAAATACCACTCTCACTCAAAAACCTCAACATTATAACATTTAAATTTCAAATAAAAAGCTGGATACTAAATATAGGGAGATCAGAAATAGAAATATACTGATATCAAATACAGACTAAAACCAAATCTAGTGAACTGAATTATAAAAAAAACCACTATCTTATTTACTTTATGATTATTTAAAAAAAATAGTACATGATATACAGGGTGTTAAGGGACGTACTTGACTTACCGATAGGAACTGGTTCCAACAATAGCCAGTTTCTCAGATTCACTGTGATGAATGTGTGACGGCTAGTCACCGAGGCAAAGTAATCGTGACAAAGTAACCGAGACACGCAATGCATAATTTCATGATTGCCAGAGTTCACTATTTTATACAGAAACCATCGCGGGCATGAGCACATCAAATCTCCAAAGTTTCATAGCAATTGGATGAACGGTTTAGCAATGCATAATTTCATGATTGCCAGAGTTCACTATTTTATACAGAAACCATCGCGGGCATGCGCACATCAAATCCCCAAAGTTTCATAGCAATTGGATGAATGGTTTAGCAATGCATAGCGGACATAAATATACATAATACAAATCCAGAAACAAATATATTTTGATTTTTATATACAGGGTGTTAAGGGACGCACTTGACTTACTTTAACCAGTGATTCCTGACATTATTTGGAGTAAAAAATGTAAATGAAATTTTGATCTCCGGTGACTTTTTTTAACGACTTTTTTTTTTTAAATATTTTCTTCAAAGTCAAACAAAAAAAAATTTCTTCCGCATGTCGTCACTGGTCACTCAGCCGGATATCCGACGAATCCCTTACCCCGCCTCCAACTATTCAACAACTACTATTTTTTTTATGTTTTCGTAGAAAAAAAAAAAACATCACAAATGTCACCGGAGACAAAAATTTCATTTGCATTTTTTACTCCAAATAATGTCAGGAATTACCGGTTAAAGTAAGTCAAGTAATCATCCCTCAACACCCTGTATGTTATATCTAATTCATATTAATTTCTTATAATAATTAAATTATAATAAGTAAATGAAATCCTCAGCGCGGGAGATCCCAGTGAGGATATCATTATCCCTACTGTTACTAAGAAATGAAGACAATAAATAAATCATTATTAATATTGTTATTATTTGAAACTCGATGAAACGGAAACGAGCGATACTAAAAAGCACTGAGATAGCAATAAAGTATTTTGATAGAAAGCAGTCACTTTATGGTTTGACATATTGAATGAAATAAACCAATAGCTTAGTTTGTAACCACGATTTATTTAATTTTTACAATACCGTCCGGTTTCGCTTTACTCTAGCATCTTCTGGGTATAAATTTAATTATATCCTGAATATGCTTGAGTAAAGCAAAACCGGTCGGTATTATTAAAATTAAATAAATAATGGTTACAAACTAAGTTATTGTTTTATTTCATTCAATAAAATATTTATTTTATTCACAGGTTCCAATGTAATACCATAAACCCGTGGTTCCACGCAAGTCCCCTTTAGTGTAGTAGTAAAAAGCGCCAGACGAACCTTTGTAGACATTCAGCAGACTAGGAATCGAATCCTACGAAATCCGAAAAAAAACATTATTTTTTTGTAAAATCAATATCTTCCAACCACTCCAAAATGAACATGCAAAAGAAAATATAAAAAAGCGACATCTATCGACTCCGAAGAATAAACCACAAATACTAATAAGATGACCAAATGTACAAGAAAAGGTGCACTGGAATTCGACGACAAAAATATTGAAAAAATCATCCTTCACATTGATAAAAAAGTGCTTCGTGGTCTCCCATTCTTTTTTACTTTAGTTTTCTGAAGGTTTCTCTTCTACCGCGTGTGAATTGCACAGTCTGATTTTTTTATATAATTTTGTAGCCTGGTATTTAGAGTTTTTCTGTCCAAAAGATGTATTTAATTTTGGATTGTTCAGCAGTCTTGAGGATTTCGTTCACGAATTGTAAGTGCGTTGGTCAGTAAGGTACTCATTTTTTCCTATCAATTGGATAATCAACACCTCTGCCATAGGTCACTCCAAGTGGTTCGCTATGTTTGGTGACTTAGCAGGGGTACCTGGGTTCTTGGGGAGAGGTTTGTCCGGGTCTTGTCTCTGGTTAAGGGAGACCTTTTGGCCTCTCCAGCAGGACTCTCGGAACATTACCTTGCACAGCAATAGAAGGAATGGATTCATAAATCCGTCACTCCTGGAGGCACTGACTCCTATATTCGAAATTAATATAAGTGAAACCTTCAGAAAACTAAAGTAGACAAGAATGAATGGGAGACTACGATGCACTTTTTTTATCAGTGTGAATGATGATTTTTTCGATATTTTTGTCGTCGAATTCCAGTACACCTTTTCTTGTTCATTTGGTCATGTTATTAGTATTTGTGGTTTATTCTTCGGAGTCGCTAGATGTCGCTTTTTTATATTTTCTTTTTCAATTTGGGAGGAGGGAATGGGTACCGCCACCCCGGGAACCTTTATTGGATAACCAACACCTCTGCCATAGGTCACCCCAAATGGTTCGCTACGTTTGGTGATTTTGCAGGGGTTTTTTTCAGTTACAAATCATCAATAACGTCATATTTTTCAATCTTAGCGCCCTAGCTCACTGAAAACTCACGGACCGCCACTGCTCTCCAGATATGGAGAGATTGTGAATAATAATACCACGCGTCTATATTTATGACGTCATTGCCTGTCGCGGTTTCTTTGTCCGGGTGACTAACTGTCACTAATTTTAGAACCAGATCCTGTCGGATTTATAGAATGATCACTGATTGGGTTTTAAACTGCTAGTATTATATCGCCAATTAGCGAAGCCAATTTTAAAAAAATAATCCAAATAAACTCATATTTTAAGAAAGACCACGTTTTATGCCCGTTACTGTATGAAGGTATGGATTATCTATCTCGTACAAGTGTAGTTTGCTCTCTGTTGACATGATTCAGTTTTAACTTTTAAACAAGTTTTCAATGAAAGTTTCTATAAATCTCTTGGAACTTTGAATCAGGAGTCTGTTTGCTTGTCCATTGAAAACTGGTGAAAGGTGATCGTGCAATTTGCACAGATTTATAATATGAAACTTAAGGTAATGATCGGTTATACGATATGATACGATTGTACCACCTCAGCCAGGAGCACTCCTGTCCCGATGAGACCGGTACACCAGGGGGCACTGATTTGTTAGGACTAGGAACACGTGCTCTGAGGATAGGGAGGAGATTAGAGTATAATCGACTGGTATACATGGCAACCTAATAAGCCAATATTGGAATTTAGGATGGGCAGGAATAGAGGAATGGATTGAGCGTTATTTTTTTTCCTTTCTTTATGCCTTCCTTTTTCTTGCCTCTTCTCGGCTATTATTGGATATTCCTGAGTATTTCTAGCTGTTCTTGGCTATTCTTATCCCTTCTTGGATCTTATCATCTGTTCTTGACTTTCCTTGTATCTTGTTTGCCTTTACTCTTCTTGCATCTCATTGGATATTCTCGTCTATTCTCGGTTCTTCTTCGTGGATTTTCTTGAATCTTCTTGCTTGTTCTTGTCTTTTCTAGGATATTTTTCTGGCTTTTCCCGCTTTTCTTGCTCCTACTTCGATTTTCTGTCCCTTCTTGACTTTTCTTGTCTCTCCTTGGCTCTTCTTGATTCCTCTTGGATCTCCTCGTCTCTTCTTGACTCTTGTCTTTCCTTGCCTCTTTTTGGATCTTCTCATTTCTTCTCGAGAACTCTTCTTGCTTCCTCTTCGGTTATTAATAAATTATTAACCGTTAACTCGAAGACACTCGAGCCACCGTTTGACAGTTTTAAGTAACACTGAGGGGGTTTCTCACCATCCTTCCGATAGTTTATCCATACTCATAACGAATATTAATAAAAAAAAACAAATAAATACTAGCAACAGGTAAAAACTTCGGCTAATTTATCCTATATGTAGCCATTGTTCATAGGTTTAAGTACCGAATAGTAAACTCAGACTTTTTAAATAAATACATCCTGTAGAATTAATCCAAAATATTCATTATGTGTTTGGATAGGCTATTGGGAGGATGGTGAAAAACCCCCTCAGTGTTACTTAAAACTGTCAAAGGGTGGCTCTATGAAATCAGCCCTTTTTTTTCAAAATAGGTAGATGAGATAAGACGATTTCTCAATTTGGGAGGCGGACATTTTTAAAATATTTTTTTATGTGAATACCTCACAAGAGCCTCAGCTGCTCCCGTCTGGAGCCAGTCTATGGTATCCCCATTGGGGTATGACGTTAGACTGAAGGTAGAGGGGAGGAGAAGTAGATGGGAAAAGGAAGTTGGGGAAATACCTGGCTATTCAGACCACTAAACACGGCTTAAGCCATTTCAAGCAACGTTTCAATTCTGAATGGTGGTCTTACACCAGGGCGATACTGAGAGTATCTTCCACTCTGGAACGTGCCGCAAATATACTTTATATTATTTTAAAATTAATTAATTGAGAAATAACACAAATTATTTTTTAAAAAATTATCTTCCCACACCGGGATTCCATCCCGCAACCTTCGGACTGCGAGTCAAGAGCCTTACCCCTAGACCACGCCGGTCATCAGAGTATGGGAATGGGTACCGTCGCCCCGGAAAACATAGATTATGGTGGCATTGACGTTTATAATATAAATTTGTCTAATAAAATAAGTGTTTTTTTTTCTTGTCAGCATTATCAGATAGAAAAAACTAAACAAGAGCCATTTTAAAAAAAAAATAAGATTTTATAAAAAAAATTGTATTTCAAAATTCTTATTCTTTTTTTTTAAATAAAATTTGAAAACGTATTTCATTAAATTGGATGCATACAAAAATATTCCTTTTTTTGTATTTCATTGCAAAGTGGAAATACTCTGAGCTTCTGACATACCAGAGGCCTGACCTCTTAAATCCGGATCACATCCAACACTTCTACACCTTGATGCATTCCGTTGTCTTCTTCTTTTACCCGGATAATCGAGAGTACGGATAACAACGAATGAACCACTGAAAGCTTAAATCAGTGGAAGTGCACCATGGGCGTGTTATTTTTATGCGAGTACCACACAAGAGTCCCAACTGCACCGAACCGCCTGGAGAAAGTGAGACTATGGCATCCCCAATTGGGGTATATTATGAGGTCGAAGGTAGTGAGGAAGGAAAAAAATGTGAAAGAGGAAGGTGGGGAAGTACCTGGCAATTCAGATACGGTCATTTCAAGCAACGTTTCTACCACTCTGGAAGATGCTGCATATTATTTAAAATTAATAAATTAATGTGAAACAATATTATCTTATATCCATAATATAAAAATGAATCGCTTAATGTGTTGCTAAGCGCATAACTTTCGAACCTCTGCACCAAATTGGATAATTCTTTTTTTTTGTGCGTTTGTTATTGTCAGGACAAGGTTTTTATAAAACTTCAGGTGAGCGCTGGCATTATGAAATTTGTACAAAAAAATTGCTATTGGTGGCACGCGAGGAAGCGGCTATTGCTATGGAAAGCGGGAGGGAGGGAGAGATGGGGGAGGGAAACCAGGGAGAGGGAGGTGAACCAGGGAGGGGGGAGGGGGACCTGGGAGGGGGGAGGGGAACTCGGGAGGGAGGTTCGCGGGACGGGGGAAGGGGGGGGGAGTGGAGTGGGAAGAGGGAAGGTGGAGGTGACGGAGTGGGAACGCGAGAGGGGAAGAGGACGCAGGAGAAGAAGGGGAGGCCGAAGGGGAACGGGACGAATGGGAAAGGACACTCAGGGAGAAACAATTTCTTTATTAAATGGCATAGCAACGCATGCCGGGACCAGCTAGTATATTATAAAAATGAATGTATGAGTATGTTTGCTTGCTTGTTTATTTGTTGCTCATGTATTGCTATATTAAGCCTAGGAAATATTTGAACTTTCAAAATATTTTCTTTTCACCTTCTTGAAGGTTTTTGGATTATTACAACCTCATGATAATAAATCTGAAAAGTTTTTTATTCATTACAAAAACTCTTACGAAACGGTCAAAAACACAATTTTCTAAAAAACTCTTTAAATTGATGAATGTAATTGATGATACCGACCAAACTCGAATACTTTAAATATAATCAAGAATTATGGGAATTTTTAATAGGTACCTATGTTAGGTGCCATATTTGATCGATTGTTCTTGTAACCGATTTTTTATATCGTTACCTTCCAACCCCGAATGCGATAATATAACATGAATATCGAAGAGCATTGGCCCCATCACTGGAACATAGATGTTCCTGAAACGATCTGTACCTACCGAGTTTGGAATAGGCAAGCCCAAGGGAAGGATGTTTCTGCGACGGAGAGAAACCAACACACCATGGCGTCTCGATATCGTAATGTAATTTTGTCGCGTAACATTTTATTCATCTTAAAATATTCAAGGTTACCATTTTGTTACCCATAATTTTACTTGGGTTTTGTAATTTAAAAGCTCTGGCGCTCAACCATGTTCATTGTCTTCCACATAACGTAAATTCATTATTTCGTAATATAGTTTGACTGTTGTAAAAACCTCTTCGAGGTTTACGAACACCCCTTTGAGATTACATAAAAGGCCACTTGCATCACATTTTTTTAAAAAAATTTCCGGTTTAGGCAAATATTCTAAGACATTCTGTTTTTTTTTTTTAATCGTATTTTTGAAACCCTGGGGATTTTTTGAAAATTTCAAACCGAAAAATCAGACCATTTTTTATAAACCGGAAAGACGGGACATAATTTTATAGGTGTGAAAAAACGATAATTACATAGCCGAAAATCATTTTTAAAAAAAAGAACGTTTTCCACACGAATGGCACAGGAAAATAACGAGGCATACCAAAAATATTACATCTCATAAATATTTTTTTTCTTGATCCATCTTATTGATCATAAATCATTATAATGTACAGCGTCTATATTACTAAATTCAACGTAATATACTTGAACTTGTAAATTTTAATAATAATAAGAATATTATAAAATTTTATTTTGTTAAAATCAGCACCATAATCATTATATCTCTAAAACATGTACCGACATCATCTTCACGTTCTGAAGAGAACCCCGTACCCATTAATTGTACGGGGTTCTCTTCAGAACATCTGTCAAAAAATCAAACCAAATGATAAGTTCGCAGAGAACAAACAATAAATCTAGTGAACGAATTCAAAAATTCTCCTGAAATCAAAGTGATGCCATATAAAAAAATAAATCAGTGTGGAATTTTATAAAATTAATAGGAACATTTTCGGCGACGGGACATTTTCATGTAGTGACGTCAGGAGCCCAAATAATGAATTTATTTATTTAAAAATAAAAAAAACTGTACATTTCTAAAAATTTTTACTAACATTTTCGTAATCTTAGTAAAAAACTCTATCCACACGATTTTTTCCAAGTCGTTATGAAGTCCATGCAAGTGGCCTATTACCCAAAGAGTCTAATAATTAAATTCATTTTATTGTCACTTGAAGTTTAGAATCAATAAATCTTTTATATATTCGATTGCATCAGACTTTCATTTGATTATTCAGTATATCATCATTCACGCTTTATCTTTCAGATTTTTAAAGCTAGCTATACAAGAAAATAATATTAAAACACACAGTCTCAATAAAACGAGTCCTTACACGAGGTGCAATCCAAGTAATAGCAGATTACATTGGCGGGAACGTAGGTTTCTTTTTCCCTTTTAGATGCATAGCTGTTACAAGCCGTTGCATAGACGTTACGTTAAAATATACACAAATGAATGTTTATAATGTATAAAAAATGAAAATTTATATTTATAAAAATGCAATAGGTAACACGCGAGCTGTTTGAAAACTGAATGTACCGGGACTGAATATATATAACGCCGGAGAGGGGAGGGGAAAGCGGAAAGGGGGCTTAAAACTGCCTGAAGGAAGTTTGAAAAAAGAATTGCAATTTGTAATTGAGATAGTGACGTTTCTTTGGACAAATTGCTTAATTCCTTATAAGAAATTAAAAAAAAATCAGAGTATGTAATTCACACGTAGTAGAATTGAAACCTTCAAAAAACTAAATTAGACAAGGGTGGGGAGGCTACGAAGCACCATACAAAAAGGATACCGACTATACCACCTTATTCTCTCGCAAGCTTAATCCTATACATGTATGTATTTATCTCTTTTTAGTGTCGCTATTTTTTGTTTCAATGAGTTTCAAATCACAACGGTGCTAAAGAAGTTTTCATTTAAAAAATGTTTCATTAAATGTGCGATTTTCATTTACGTAAGTGAGCATGTAAATATCCAGTTATTTATCTTATGATTTCAGAGAAAATTTTGGTTTTGATTTATTATAAGAGAAAATTGAAAACGTATGTTTTGTGAGGACCACTGTTCACAAAACTACTAATAATTATTTCATCGAGCTGTCTGGGAGTTCGAAAGGTCTCTTATTATAAATAAACAGTATTTTGTCAATTCAGTTTATATTGCACTTCTGGAGATTTTTTGTTCGGTGGCACTAGCGTTTTGCTCACGGGAAGGTCATACCTCGGAACTTGCACACTTCACATGATGGTAGCAGAACAATGAATAACATTTCACATCACGGTATTGGTGGAACAGTTAGGCTCGGTTCCCACGGGGTCTTACTGTTAAAGGTAAGTGTGTGTGTCCGACTAATGATGGGTAGGCTTCGTTGGTACGTCGTGTGTGTCTGCATTTATGTTTTAAATACTGGGTTACTAAGATCTGATTATAGAGGCAGAATAAGAGCAGTGTGTATGAATGTGAATGAAGCCAAGTGAATTATTCTCCTCTTGGGATTTTCACTAACACCTTGTGGGAAGCCCTGAGGAAATTTTTATAATTTTTTTTAAGAATAACTTGACGTCCGGCGTAATCCAACGGTAAGGCTCTTGGCTCGCAATCCAAAGGTCGTGGGATCTATTTGATTAATTTGTGTTATCCACAATTTACTCTTTTAAAATAATATATAGTATATTTGCGGCACGTTCCAGAGCGGAAGTTACTCTCAGTATCGCCCTGGTGTAAGACCACCATTCAGAATTGAAACGTTGCTTACAGTGGCTTTAGCCGTGTTTGGTGACTAGATCTGAATAGCCAGGTACTTCTCAACCTTCCTCTACCCTATCTTCTTCCTCTCCCCACTACCTTCAGCCTCACAATATACTCCAATCGGGGATGCCATAGGCTCACTGGCTCCAGGCGGGAGAAGTTGGGACTCTTGTGCGGTATTCATATGAAAAAAAAACTCCACAATAGAGGCTCTGCAGAAAAAAATTTCTTAGAAATCTGAGGGTCAGTGTGTCCAAGAGGGTCGGACGTATGAATCCATCCCTCCCACTGCAGGTCGAGAGAGTCCGGCTGGAGAAATCAATGGGTCTCCCTCAACCGGTGTCATCCGATCCGCCCCGCCACGCATTAGGTGGGCAATGCAATACGCCGCAAAGTACTAGACAAACCTCACCCCCTAAACCCGGGCACCCCTGCTAAGTCACCAAACATAGCGATCCATTTTGGGTGACCTATGGCAGGGGTCTTGGTTATCCAATAAATTGTTTCACCATACCCGCCTAACCAAATTGAAATATAATTTCCCTCAAGGCCTGCGTCATCTTTGGCGATGCTGGATGGAGGGTCTTTTTTTTAAAAAGAAGGAGTGAACATGATGGGTCTTGAAAGAGGGAGAGGTCTTGAAAGAGGTCTTGAATGTAGGAGGAAGGAAATACAGAGGCCGTCAAATCCTTCCTCAGCTGAGCTGTCGAAGAACGAATCGAAGAAACTACTCAGTCCTCTCATGTGAAAAATGTCAACTGATTTCAAATGTTGAGCACGTGTTTGGCGCGTATCCCTACTGTGCACCGGTGCTATGGGAATCAATGAAGCTAGTTCTTCTGGACATCATTCATTTGAGAGGCGGTTATGGGTACCGCCGCCCCGGGAAACATCTTTTGGACAACCGACACCCCTGCCACAGGTCACCCCATGTGGTTTGCTACGTTTAGTGACTTAGCAGGGGTGTCCGGGTTCGTGGGATGAGATTTGTCTAGGTCTTGGTGGCGGACACGTTTTCCCAACCACTGCGTGGCGGGCTTGATCGGAGGAGACTGATTGAATGAGGAATAGATTCATACGTCCGTCACTCCTGGCCACACTGATCCCCAGATTCCTTCCCACTCCTTATACCTTTTTCCTTCCCATATCTTCTCCTTCTTTTCCCTTAAAAAACCCTCCACACAGCATCCTCAAAAATGACATAGGCCCCTAGGGAAATTGTTTTCCTCAGTGCCTCCTGTGTGGAGCTAATGCAAAAAAAAATATTGTAATACAGGTAGAACTAAATGCAATCGAGATAAATAAATCTATCAAACGGACCGCTCGTTTCTACGCAAAACGAGGGTTTTTTTAAGTGAAAACATCTTTAGCACCGTTGTGATTTGAAAGTTGATGAAACGGAAATGATCGACACTAAAAAGAGACAAACGCATACATCTATAGGATTTAGCCTGCGAGAGAATGAGATAGACTAATTGGTGTTCTCTTTGTGCGGCGCTTTGTAGAATAAAATGTTAAATAATTTTTAAGATTAGTAACTATATTATAATAAAAAACCCTACAATTATCCTACTCCCGATACTCTGCATTTGTCTCAGTCTCTCGTTTGTTTAGTTTTCTGATGGTTTCACTTCTACCGCATGTGAACTGCACACATATTTTTTTCAGGTATTTTGGAGTTGCAGAATGGATGTGAATGCCAAATTCATTGCACTACGTAAAATTGGGTCCTTACATATGAAATTGGCGTTTTGCCGTACTGGCAATTTTGATCTCAAATGTCTTCTCTTTGGTTAGGAATTCCAAATTCAAATTTATACAGCTATTTACTCATGTATTTGTGTTTCGGAAATTATAATTCATTTGTTTTTTCCTTAATTGTTTTTTTTTCGTTGCGTCACTTAGTTTACAAAATGGAAAACTTGAAATTTCGCGTTATTTGCGAGTACGAGTTCCACCGTGGCACCAGTGCTGCAGAAACGGCTCGAAGGATTAACGATGTGTATGGCGACGGTGCCGCAAAAGAAAACACAGTGCGTTTTTGGTTCAAACGTTTTCGTTCGGAAAAAATTCAACTCCGATGGGGCTGTCTAAACCGCCTTCAAAGATTTTATTGATTCCCGTCCGAATTGTTTTTTTTGTAAAGGGATCGATGAACTACCTATGGGATGGAAAAAGTGCATAGATAGCAGCGGTACATACTTTGATTAAATAAATATATTATATTTTAAAAAAATCGACTTTATGTTCCTCCCATACAAAACGCCAATTTCATATGTAATGACCTAATGTTAGAAGTCGAGATTTATCTCAGTGCTGAAATTATGGGACTAACTACCATGTGTATTCCTCTTTGCCAAGAATACTAATGGAGGGAAATAATTACGCCGAGTCAGTGGACGTCTTCAATTTATCACTAAATAAATACAAAAGATTGTTAATTAGGCAGTTCAGTTATACATAGTACTGTATTTTTTTTATTATGTATTCTTAGGTAAACCAGTAGGTAATAAATTCCTAGGTATTTCCTAAAAAGGGCGTTAATAATCTATACATTATACATAAAAATGAATTCCTGTTTCTCTTGGTCACGCCATAACTTCAAAACGACTTTACCTATTCATTAATTTTTTTAAGTTTTCTAATACTTTGTGGAAGGTTCTTACGGAAAGAAAAATTAAGAAAATTGCCCAGAAAATTTGATAATTTCAGAAAACTTAACGACTATTTTAACTTTGCACGTTAACAGGCAGCTGTTTTTTTTTTTTAAAGAATTACATCAATGGATTTTTGAAATAATAGATATTTTAAATATGTACCTATGTTACTTACCAAATTTGATTGATTATTCTTATAATATACAAAAATGAATATTTATAATACACGAAAAATGAAAATTTTAATAAAAAATTGTAATAGGTGGCACGCGAGCTGTTTGAAAACTGAATGTACTGGGACTGAATATATGGAACGCGGGAGGGGGGTTTGCTGTAGGGGGGAGAGGGGAGAGGGTGGGCGGGGAAGGCGGAAGGGGAACGCGAGAGGGGAACGGGACGCGGGAGGGGAACGGGGACGCACGGGAAAGAACACGCAGGGAGAAAAATTTATTCCTTTGAATATGGCATTGCAACGCACGCCGGGAACCAGCTAGTTAAATAAATAAATAAAAACAGGGTGTGCAGTTAATACGCGGTAGAAATGAAACCTTCAAGAAACTAAAGTATATAGACAAGAGTGATAAGGCAATGAAGCACCGCACAAAGAGGAGACAGATTAGTCTATCTCATTATCTCTGAGGATAAATCCTATTGTCTCTTTTTAGTGTCGTTATTTTTCGTTTCATCGAGTTTCAATTCATAACGGTGTTAAAGAAGTTTTCACTTTAAAAATACAACGGAAAAAAGTAAACTCCATAATCACCCTGTGTTATAAATTTTATCCAAAAATAATTCGCTCGTCGGACATTTTCAGCCATTTTGTAAACGTTAAAATCATGGCGGAATGTTTTGCCACAATAATGGTTGGTTTGTGTAAAAACTGAGCAATTAATGATAAACAGGCCATTGTTGTGGCCGAACTAGATTTCATTGTGTTTCGGGACTACCGAGAACTTGGAGGGTTGGATTTTCAATTGAAGTTAGGAAAATGTTTTTTGTTTATTAGTTTGCAGTCATTTTATGGCTTAACATATATATGCAATGAAACAGTGATTGTCTCTGTAATCACTTTTTTGTTTAATTTGTTAAGACCGACCGATGTCAAGCGAAACTGATGAGATTGTGAACGAAACTCGAATAATTAAACAAATTTTGTGGTTGTAAACAAAGGTTATGTGTTATTTCAAAATAATAATTGTTTTAAAAAATAAATGCCTTCCTCTCAGCTAAGTGCATTTAATACCAAGATATTAATTATTTTATTTTATTTTGATATAATAATTTATTTCGGTCCTCTTACATTCGTATACTTAGATATTAAGTACCATTAAAACAAAAAATATATAAAAAATACATGATTACCGGGATGATTTTACGGGATTGACCCGGATTCGCTGGGTTTAAACCACAAATAAACGAAACGGTTCCATGTCAGTTCTTCTTCTTCTTCTTGTGCCCTGTCAGTTCAACGGACGTTGGCTATCATGATGGCTATGCGGACTTTGTTTACTGCGGCCCGGAACAGCTCCACGGTAGACTGGCCAAACCACTGTCTCAGGTTTTTCAGCCATGAGGTTCTCCTTCCAGGGTCCCGTCTTCCGACAATCTTTCCCTGCATTATGAGATGCAGGATCTCATACTTCTCTGAATGTCTCATCACAAGTCCAAGATATTGAAGTTTTACGATTTTTATAGTTTTAATTACTTCTTTTTATTATTCATCCGAAACATAACATCTTCTTTTGTAACCCTGTCCATCCAGCTTATTTTAAGTATTCTTCTGTAGATCCACATCTCGAATGCCTCACGTCACCTAATTAGTTCTTAAGTAAGCGTCCATGCTTCCATTTCGTAAAATAATATCGAAAACACGTAGCATCTGACCATTCACATTCGTAATCCAAGGTTGAGATCATGACTGCAGAACATTTTTTTCATGCGGATAAAGGTTGCACGAGCTTGCTCAATGCGGCATCTGATTTCAACTGAAGGATCCCATTTATCATTTACATTGCAGCCCAAGTATACAATACTCTGTATTTTCTCTAGTTTTGTTCCAGCAATATAAAGATTTTCATCCAATGCGTTATTTCTGCTTATGAACATGTCAGTTAACCAAAACTTATCTGATAATATGGAGGCCGCGCTAAAATTTGTCAATCATCGGTCAGAATACGCGTTAACAAATATTGATAACTAACCATAGATGATAGATTTAGTCAATATCGTTATGATAGTAGGGTTTTATCGATCGTCCTCCAAATCGTTAAAAAGAGAACACGCATTATCATGTTTTATTCAATCTTGATTTTTTTTAAATCAGACAAACATCAGTGTTACAAAATAAACAAAAAGTCAAAAAGAAATTATATAAGGTCCTTACATCTGAAATTGGCGTTTTGCCGTACTGGCAACTTTGATCTCAAATATCTTCTCTTTGGTTAGGAATTCCAAATTCAAATTTATACAGCTATTTACTCATGTATTTGTGTTTCTAAGATTTTAATTCATTTGTTTTTTCCTTAATTTTTTTTTTTCTTTGCGTCACTTAGTTTACAAAATGGAAAACTTGAAATATCGCGTTATTTACGAGTACGAGTTCCACCGTGGCACCAATGCTGCAGAAACGGCTCGAAGGATTAATGATGTGTATGGCGACGGTGCCGCAAAAGAAAACACAGTGCGTTTTTAGTTCCAACGTTTCCGTTCGGAAAAAATTCAACTCCGATGGGGCAGTCCAAACCGCCTTCAAAGATTTTATTGATTCCCGTCCGAATGGTTTTTTTTAGTAAAGGGACCTATGAGATGGCAAAAGTGCATAGATAGCAATGGTACATACTTTGATTAAATAAATATATTGTATTTAAAAAAATCGACTTAATGTTCCTCCCATACAAAACGCCAATTTCATATGTAAGGACCGAATATTAAAATTAAAATGACATTCCTGCCGACAGACCGCCACCTACTGATGGGAACGGGCGACGAACGCTCATTGCAGCAAACCGATGAAGCAAAGATGAAAATTTGGTTACTCAACTAATCAAACCCGTTACCAACGCTCCAACGCTAATATTTACTATAATTTATTTATTTATTAACGCCCTTTTTCGGGGCTTTTACATATGAATAGTAAGAAAATACACAGTATTTATTGTACATAACTGAACTGCCTTCGTAACGATATTTTATATTTGTTAAAAGATAAATTGAAGATGTCCACTGACTTGGTATAATTGTTTCCCTCCATTAGTATTCTGGGCAAAGAGGAATACATATGGTAGTTAGTTCCAGAATTACTGCACTGAAATAAATCCTGACTTCTAGTATTACGTATTAGAATCCGGAAACTTATCAATTCGAGCAATACCGGACTGTCAACTAAATCATTTAGAATTTTATACAGAAATACCAAGTCCGTGAAAGTTCTTCTGTCTGACAATTTGAGCATACTCATATCATTCAAAATAGTATTGTAGTTCAACATAATTGCTGGAATACCCATTTTAAAATTAAGAAAACGTAAGAATTTGTTTTGTATTCTTTCAACAGCTTGTACATATATATTGTAATATGGGTTCCAGACGGGAGAATTGTATTCAAGTTGACTTCTAACATATGCAAAATATAACAGTTTTATACACTTAATATTGTTAAAATTTCTAGTTAGCCTAGTTATAAATCCCAACATTTTTAAGGCCTTATTAGAGATTTCTGTTATGTGGTTAACAAATGAAACATTAGATTGAAAAGTGATGCCCAAGTCTTTAATTTGTGTTAATGTCTCCAGAGTATTGTTATCAATGTTGTAATTGAAGATCACTGGATTTTTTATTCGAGAAAATCTAACTCTATGACATTTTGAGATATTTAAGTAAAGTCTATTTTCAATATAATGACATTTACTAGACAGAAATTTCAATTTACATACGTCCTTACCCATATAAAACAAATTAATATAATAGAATCCTGTATAATCTTACTCCATTAATAGATTTGACAGGATTTACAACTTTACTTTATCTCTTCATACATTTATACGATAACACTATGGGATTTACCCACACTTTCAATCACCTTTCTGTTTTAATTGTATTCAAATTAATATGTACATATTTAACCATTCTTATATATGATATTCATTCTATGCCTGTCTCAATCCAGGTATATCCTAGTGAGACAGGCATCGAAAAAATAATATAATGCAAACATAAAAAAATAATTCTTTTTTTCTTTTAAATGGCTAACTTTAATAAAACTGACTTCTTAAGATTTCCAGAGATAACCTTGACCGATAAAATTCCTTGACTTCAGCATGTTACCTTAAACTGTACATTTACGAAGCATTTGATTGATGGTGTACTTTAGTTAGTTCCCACTCACTCTTCCATTCATTATTATTTGGCGAGGTGAATTTAATAGCGGAAAGCGTTATTATTTAACTTTTTGATCTTTTATGTGTGATTTTTATTTATTTACTAGCGAGTACCCGGCATGCGTTGCAATGCCATTCAAATAAAGTGTTTATTGAAGTCCTTCTAATTACAATTTTTTTTTCGATCTAGTGCGTAGGTGCACGAATAAATCAGAAGGTTTTCTGACCCGTTAGCAGGCTACATACATCTGTCAGCGTAAGAAGCATGAATTTTCATAATTTATCCCTTGCTTTCCCCTACCGTTACTATGTCTCCTTTGCAATCCCTTTCTCTGCCCTTCCCTCGTTCCCCACCCCACCGTCAATACACACTGTGTGTTCTTAACAAGCATCCCAATTCCTACCTCCGTTCATTCCCCTCTCCTTCCCTACTTCCCTCCATGTCGCTAAACTATATGAAATACACACACTTCTCACTGCTGTCCGTGTGAGAAGCGTGGATTTCCCAAATTTACCCCTGCTGTCTCCCTCCTTCCGGTAAAATATCTTCTTTGCAATCATTCTCCCTCGTCCTTCACCTCTCCTCAGCATGTCACTTCCCATATGCCCCCATTCCCCTCCAGCGTTCCTATTCCCTCTCGAATTCCCCTCCACCTTCTCCCTTCCCGCGTCTCCCTTTCTCGCGATCGCACCTTCCGCGTTTCCCTCCCCCTCCTGCGGCCCCTTTAACCTTCCTTTCTCCCTAGTTCCTCCTGCAAACCTCCGTCCTTTGTTCCCCTTCCCACTCCCGAATTTTCCCTCCTCCTTCCTCCTCCCCTCCCTGCCGCTTAACTATATGAATTACATACGTTTTTCAAACAACTCGCACCCCACTTAATGATTTTTTCCACATTTTTTATACAAATTTCATAACGCTAGAACTCACCATTATATATAGAAACATCCACGGGAGTGCGCACAATAACTCTCCAAAATTTCATTGCAATCGGATGAATGGCTTAGGAACTCATAAGGGAAAAACAAAGAAACATTCAATTTAATGCATTAAGATTGGCGTTTTCCTCTTGCCTTTCCTAATCAGAAACTTTGCTCACGCCACCGAGTGCATTCTGCTCAGTAAAATAAAATCAGTGATACGTTAGTACAAAAACATATTAGGTACTTAGTATATTATGTTTTCAATTACCACAATTCACAAAGCAATAGTTAAAATACTGAAATAATGGGCGAGAGCGTAAATTAATTTGTTTGTGGGTTTCACTGTCACCGAGTTCCGCACACCAGTCCTCTGTTTATCGAATATTTTACCAATTTTCATAATATTTACTTATGCATAGCAAAATCACTGCATTGCCGCAACTGGAATTAATTTTAATTTGCATTACATTTCGGAAATAGAGAATGACAACCTTAAATAAATATTTACTGGATAATAAACCCATTAAAAATACAATCAGCATAATTATTGGTATTATAATATTTTTAAGTGAAAATTTCTTTAGCATCGTTGTGATTTAAAACTCGATGAAACGAAAAAGCGACGATAAAAAGAGACAAACACATACATCTATGGGATTTAGCCTTCGACAGAATGAGATAGACTAATCGGTGTCCTCTTTGTGCGATGCTTCGTATAATAAAATGTTAAATAATTTTTAAACTTCCTCACCTCATGAACGATCCGTATAAATGACCCATTCTCATATTATGTATGACAAATTAATGACAACCGTGTTTAAATGTTTGATGGGCGTTTGGCGTGTTTCCCGACTATGCACTACGCACCGACGCACGAGTATCTCCGATCGAAATACCTGTAGAATGGGCATAGCATTCCCGCCTGACGCCTGTGCTCTAAAATCCGAAAGTTAAGGCGGTACACAACCCTCATAATTTTTGTTGGCTCAGAACTTACATTTTAATCATTTTCAGCGAATTCGTAAATATAATAACTTTTTTATTCCAACAGAACACTGGGGATGTAAGTTCTTTGTATTTAAGATTAATAAAAACAATACCTTACCATATTTTACGTACAACGATTTTAAAACTTTATAATCCGTAGCGGTAAGCACCAGATTTTATTTTTCTAGACGATGAATTAATAACTTCAGAAGTGAGACATGAAGGCACATTTTAAATATTTGTAACACGTTCTTCAGAATGACGGCCTCCGTGGTCGAGAAGTAAGATTCTCGAATTGCGATATGGAGATCACGGGTTCAAATCCCGACGTGCACAAGAATAAGCAAATTTCACTGAAGAAGAAAATAACAATAATAATCTAAACGAAAATATGAAAGAGAACAAGACACGGAAAAACAGAAAAAGATAATGGTCGCAACTGGGACTCGAACCCAGAACCTCTCGTCTATCCGGGACGTGCATTTACCAATATCAACCGTCCATTGCGCCCTAATGTCAAACCGTCATACCTAATAGTCAATCTCATATTTAAAATTTTAGAATTAATAATATTATCTTCAACTAAAATTTATTTTCCAAAACATAGGCAACTACCCTTTTTATTGGAAACAGTCATTCTGAGAATTGGTTTGTAACCTGGATAGTGTCACGGATAAATATATCCGATTTTATTTATATGGAACTATTCACTGTTTATAAAAGTCTAAGTGAATATTCAATTTTTATAAGAAAAACTTTCATTTTATAACTTTTGAAGGTTATTCCCATCAATGTAATATATCATTGAAGAAGAAGAAGAGGGTTCTGGGTTCGAGTCCCAGATGCAACCATTATCTTTTTCTGTTTTTGTGTATCTTGTTCTCTTTCATATTTTCGTTTAGATTAGTACTATTATTTTCTTCAATGATATATTAAATTGATGGAAATAACCTTCAAAAGTTATAAAAAGATAGTTTTTCTTATAAAAACAGAATTAATATGTTCAACATCACCATTCCATTGTTTTTTTTCTAATAAAAGCGATCTTATATATATTTATAATATGAAATTATAATAAACATATCAAAACGTTGACAGGTCTGGCAAACCTTTTATGTTAAAATATCTAGTTGGCCGCCCCTTTAATTAGTGACACAAAATGGGGCGCGTCCTTAACACCATAATCAAGTCGTCAAACCTATTTAGGACGCACTAAATGGCTTTTGCTATAATACGGGATCTTTACATGGTGTTTTGTTATTAAGGTTATATTTTTTTTTTTTTATTATTATTGCATTGTAATTTTAATTTTTTTCTTCAAAGCCGAAATTCGATTGTGTTTGGTGGGGAAATTGAACAAATTTTTTAAGAAATTCATAAATATTTACAGAAGTTTTTTGGTCAAAACATTATGTATTTTAGTGGCTGAGTTGGCATCGCGTTTGGGTCGTTTGGGAGAAAACCATCGAATAAAATATTTTTATTAGAGTAACTCCCTTTTTTACATTAACTCCACACACGTGGAATTCCCCTCAGGGCCTATATCATCTTTTTTAGATGCTGTGTGGAGGGTCTTTTTAGGATAGGGAAAGAGAATAAGTTCTGGGAAGAAAAAGGGTATTACTGGTGGGTAGGAATCTGGGGGTCAGTGTCCATCCATGAATCCATCCCTCCTACTGTGGTGCAAGGCGAGAGAGAGAGAGAGAGAGAAGGCTCAACCATTCTCTCCTGATCTGGCCTGCCATGCAGCTGGTGGGCACACGCCTCCGCTGCCAAGACCCGAACAAACCTCATTAAACCCAAACCCCATGAACCCGGGCACCACTGCTAAGTCACCAAACGTAGCGAATCACTTGGAATGTCCTGTGGCAGGGGTGTTGGCTCCCGGGGCGGCGGTTTATTTTATAATGACTTTGAAAATTTTTCTTATCAGCGTAATATATAATGGAAGAGGAAGATAATTCTAATAAATCTAAACAAAATATGAAAAAGAACAAGACACAGAAAAAGCTAACGATCGTAACTGGGATTCAAACTCAGAATCTTTTTTCATTTTTTATGTGAATACCTCACGAGGGTCTCAGTTGCTCCCGTCTGGAACCAGTGAGACCTTGGCATCCCCAATTGGGGTATTTGCGAGTAATTGAAGGCAGTGAGGCTAAAGGCACTGGGGAGGGGAAGAGGAAGATGGGTAAGTACCTGGCTATTCAGATCTGGTCACCATACTGTTGGCTAAAGCCATTTCAAGCAACGTTTCGATGCTGAATGGTTACACCAGAGCGATACTGAGAGTATCTTCCACTCTGGAACGTGCCGCAAATATACTATATATTATTATAAATGAATTATTTGTGAAATAACATAAATTAAACAAATAAAATACATTTGATCCCGCGACCTTCGAATTGTGAGTGCAGAGCTTTACCTCTCAACCACGGAGGCCGTCATCTTACTGGCACAAGCGCCTTGACCAATTTGGCCACCGAGACCTCTTATTTTTATGTCAATTTCACATTTCAAATGAAAAATTAAAAATATGTAATTTCTAGACCATATTTTCCAAAATTTTCTTCAACGATATATTACATTGATAGAAGTACATATAAAATAATTCTAGTAAAAAAATTAATATTCATTTAGACTTTTAGTAAAACGTAAAAGGTGTCCGTAAATAAAATCGGATGTGTTTATCTGAGACACCATCTGGGTTACAAACCAGTTCTCCGAAAATTTGTTTCCATTAAAAAGATAGCCAAAATTAAGCAATGTAAGTATATTGCAGGCAGGTTTGTTACTTAGCGGCCATTTCTACAAACCAACCCCACTGTTATAGGTTAGAGGTTAGATTGTAAACACGCGACTGTGTGGTTCGATTTCCAAACATCCTGTATAATTTAAATACCCCGCAGTAACAAAGAGGCCGGTCCTTCCGCCCCGCGGTGGTCGCGCCCCAAACGATCGCGCCCCCATCGGAATGGGGGTAATTAAAAATCTCGCATATTTCGGTGCCTTTGTGCTGGGTTTTATCCCGCCGAGTTCTTTTATGCCCCGCGATGATAACACTGGTTAAATTAATCGGAACTCGTGAGAAAAATGGGTAACTTTGTTTAAACGACTATTTTATTAATAAATATCAACATGTTTCTATTATTAGCTATTATTCTGAGTCTTGAAAAGGCCCAACTCAAGTATCTGATTCACTTGGTCGTGCCATGTCTTTCTCGGGGGTCCCCGACTTCTTCTATCATTCAAATTTGCGTAAAATATTCTCCTTACACACCTTTCCTCATTCATTTTCTCTACATGCCCAAACCATCGTAGCGTTCCTTTCTTTATCTTGCTCATTACGCTTACATTAGCCTTGCATTCTTTGCGGATCTCCACGTTTCTCATATGATCATACATGGTTTTACCTCACTTACGCCTCAAGGATCTCATTTGTACAGCGTTCATTCTACTTTCATCCTTTCTCTGCCAGTTCCATGCCTCACTGTCATACACCATGGTAGATACCAGTACTCCGATATGGACGGCAAGCTTCGCTTCTTTGGACAGTTTGTTGGTGCCAACGGCGTTCAGTCCTCCATTAATAGTGTTACCTGCATTCACCCTCTTTTCAATATCTCTATCAGCCTTCCCATCTCTCGGAAACATACTTCCCAAGTACACAAACTCATCCACCTGCTCCAAATACTCATCATTCACCACTAAGTTGCACATTGTTTTCATACTCTCTCTTTCAAATACCATGACTTTAGACTTACTTACATTCATCATTAACTCAACTTCTTCATACATACTTCATTCATCCTAGACACGAGAGACTGTAGATCTTCCATACTGTTCGAAATTAGCACCGCATCATCAACATACAACAGGCAACATACTTCCAGATTACTCAATTTCACGCCCAATCCCATCTCTTTCAATTCTTGCATACAATTATCCATGTACAGATTGAATAACCACGGTTACATTACGCAGCCTTGCTTAACGCCTTTCGTAATGTCAAACCACCCCGTAAAATCGCCGTTCACCCTAATACATGCAACGCTTCCCTCATACAGAGACGCAATTGCCTGTTAGAGATTCGTACTCACTCCATACTTAGACAACACCTTCCATAGTTTTTTCCTGTCAACTCGGTCGTATGCTTTTCGTAGATCTACAAAGGCACAGAAAAGTTTCTGGTTTTTTGCAAGAAACTTCTCGGTAAGCATACGCAATGAGATCTGGTCCATGCATCCCCTTCCACTCATGAAGCTCCTTGCATATCCCATGTGATATCCTTTGTTTCCATGCGTACCTTTTCAATCAATATTCGGCCATACAGCTTGCCGACTGAACTAAGCAGGCTAATAGCCCTATGATTCCCACAATCCATACGTCTCCCTTTACCTTTGTATTATGGCATGATTACAGCCCTTCTCCAATCTAATGGCGTGTAACCCTCTTCTAAACACTGGTTAAAAAGTCTGCACAACCATGTGAGAATAATATGGCTTTCTCCTTTAAAGTATTCGGCAGCAATACTGTAAAAACCCACAGCCTTACCATTCTTCATACATTTAATCGATCTTTTTAATTCATCCATGCTGATTTTGCTAACATTCACTCCATCATCGAAACATGGTGATATTTATTATGAAAATTTTGGTTTATGCAAAGTTATTTATTATCGAAAAATTAAATAATTAAACTTTGTATAAACCACTTTTATGATGCGCAAATCCGACCGGTTTCGGAACAAACGTTCCTTTGTCAGGGAAAGCTTATATTATTTATTATCATTTGAATAGTGCCACAAAACTAATTTAAAAATCTTTATATTTAAAAAATAAATTTTTTCATGCCTTTATCCCTTTTCTCCATAAATTCTGACACATTAATCGGCCAGTCTAATAAAGCCTTATAAAGTCCAGCCCTTAATTACAACCCTAATAATAAAGGGTAGAGCCTGATCATATTAATACACCTTATACGAGAAATACTTAATACTGCCTCAAATCCACCCCTACCACCGAACAAATATTTCATAGAAGTGTTATCTATTTATAACTGCAAATAGGTACTACTTTTTAAATTGATTTGGTTACACTTTGCCACAGAAATTATGTAGCAAACTCGCCAATTCCTCGCCTACATAGTTTAGCAAATGAATATACCAATAAAATTGAAAATTATTTACTTTTCTCTGTTGCAATCTTCACTCATGTACGGTATAATATGATGGGGTGGTGCGCTTGATGTTTTTATAAAACCTTTACAAGCAACTCAAAGCTATATTATCAAAGTTACGTATAATAGAAATAAAACATTTTCGACAGATGCTTTATACAAAGAATCTAAACTATTCAATCTCCGTAAACTATTTATACTGCAAACTATGAAATATATCTAAAATATATATATGAAATATAAAACAGAATAAACATTATAGATAATAATGTATTCTATACCCCTCAAACAAACACAAAACAAATGCAAACTTACAGTAGTTTTATTGGACCTCGCACTTTTAACCGTTTAATGAATTGGAGTAATATACATTCGAAAAGTGTTCATTTTTTCAATGTATATCTAGACATATTTATGTAATTTGGATAAATAAAATGGATATAGCGGATTTTGATACTCAATTCGTGATTTATATGGAATATAGAGGCTTTTGATACTCAACTGACCTGAGGGGCGTGTTTCTAGACCCGCCATCTTGGCAAAATAACTGCTCGTGATTAGTTGAATTCTGTTATAGCGGGTTTTGATAGTAACTTTTTGAATGATATAGCGGGTTTAGGTTTCTCACTCCCAGTTTTAACATGGTTTTTAGTTGTGATAAGGAAAGTTTCGAAATTCGATTTAAGGTTAGTCTTGTTCCTCGCAAAAATGTGAACAAGATGTCATACTCAGATCATTTTGTCAAAAAATTGGATATAGCGGGTATTGAAATTATAGGACTCAAATTTAAAAGTGGGAAAAATAAAGGATTTAAAAAATATATATCGACATGCTTAATGTAAAATTTCGAAACCATTTTAGGTCAAGATATTATTTCTAGTTATGTAAAATTGCTGGTTTATTTAATGGACGGATTGAAATAACGAAGCTCTTAGAATTAAGAAGTCGTATACACGATCCATAGACTTAAATAACGCATCTACATAAGGCGCAATCAATTTATTCCGTTCTCAAAAGAAACGAAAATGTTTGAAATATGATGAAAGACCTCATTTATAATTAACTCCCGCTTAGTGTCAAAAAGTAAATGAGGACTGCCAATGCGTATTTAGATTAATTTTTCAAAACAACGTTGCCAATTTTTATTTATTTTATTTATTTATTATATATTTTTTATTAATATTTTTACGTAATTTATTGGCATTTGACATTTCGGAATGTTAATTCGTAGACAGATCTGCAAGTGTTGCCAACGTACGTCGATTTTTTATTTATTCCCTGTCAATATCGGTTCGGCTATCAACAGTGAAACCGTGGTCGATATATCGATATAAAACCGTGGGAAGTTAAGCCTATCGACCCGATATCGTAAATATATCGATTTCTCTGTGCTTCACCCCCAAAGATTCGATTTTACTTAGTTGTCGATGTGGCTGTGCTCGACCTCCAGAAGTAAAGTCTCCCAGTAAACTCGCCCAGTGCAATCATATTACTAGATAACTATCAGATTGTGAACAATCTACGAAAAAAATTGAAAAGGTTCTACTTTGCTCGCCACTCGCTAGCGTGCGCTACAAGATGGCGGCCCGATAATTACTGATTTCGTAACTGTCAAACAGCTGATAGAATTAATTGTGCGGGAGTCGTTATTCTCACTACTCGCTAGCGTGTGGCGCTAGCTGCGAGCTCAGTTTTCTACAAAATGTCGACAGCATTAGCTCGCGCGGGAGTCGTTATTTTAGCTCATATTATCAAAAGGAGTTAAAAAAGAAAGCAAAACGGACACGATTTATGTTCCACTTCATTTTTAACGTTAGAACATCCAGAAAATATAGTAACACGTGCTTTCGCTAGTTCGCTACCGAGCGAGTGGAGAGTTTTGTGTGTCATAATGGCAATCTCGCTCGCCGATTCGCCAGCTTTTAAACTCGCGGTCTGGTAGTTTATAAACTCACTCTATCTAATCGAGGCTTATGGAATAATTTTGCTTATTTTTGACACACGGACATGCCTTGAACACCATTCTATCAGTTTATTTAGTCATTGCTTAATGCGTACTGCCAAAAATCTACCGCAGTCTTTAACGGGAAAATCAACTCGATTATAATGGGGTAGGGTTGATACTGGTTGATTTTCAACGCGAATATAATGTTGTATTAATTATTTATTTGTAAAATATGAGAGTTTAAAATATTTTGTCATAGCGCCATGCTATTATTGTTTTTTTTTACATTTGCTCCACACAGGAGGCCCTGAGGAAAATGATTTCCCTCAGGGCCTATGTCTTCTTAGGGGATGCTGTGTGGAGGGTTTTTTGAAGGAAAGGAAGGAAATTCTGGGAAATGTAGAAGTAAGGGAAATATTCTGGGAGGGAAATTGATATTATAAATAGGTGGGTAGGAATCTGGTGGTAAGTGAGTCCAGGACTGACGGACGTATGAATCCATCCTTACAACCGCCGTGCAAGACTATAATAAAAGACCTCCCTCAACCAATCTCTCTCGATCCTGCTCACCACAAGGCAGGTGAGCAGACAAAATACTAGCATCTGGGGATAACTGTGTCCAGGAGTGTCGGACCTATGAATCTATCCCTCCCACTGCGGTGCAACGCAATGTTCCGAGAGAGTTCAAAAGATTTCCCTCAACCAGTCTCTCCCGATGCGGCCTGCCACGCAATTGGTGAGCAGACGCATCCACCATCAAGATCCAGACAAACCTCATGCCATAAACTCCGGCATACCTGCTAAGTCACCAAACGAGCCACTTAGAGTGACCCTTTGCAGAGGTGTTGGTTATCCAATAAATGGTCCCGCCTTCAGGAACCCGTCCCAAATTGTAATGGATTGTACGAGCCACACTACTGATCGTAAATGAGTGTAATGTATACTGAGTGAAAATGTACGGTACATCTTCTTCTTCCTTACACTGTCCCAACTCACCGCCTAGTTAGGCTGTTGGTGTCGGCTCTTACGTTCTCAGGCTATATCTTCTTCAGTTCTGGGTATCGCTTTCCTCCAGGCCGCTTCTCTATAATATTTTGAAGCATCGAGTTATCCAGGAGTTCTTTAGTCTACCTCTAGATGACTGTCGGTGAAGATCCACAGACATTGCCGCCTCACTGTGTGTTCTGATGGTCTCCGTCTTCTGTGCCCATACCTGTGTCATTCTCCAGCTTACTGTTTATGTCCGTGCCATCTAGGCTACCCACCACTGAAGGGCGAAATTTTTATCCTATCTTTTAGTGATACTCCTGCCGACCACCGAAGCTTTCATCCAGGCCGTTTCTCTGTAATATTTTGGAGCATTGATCCATCATCATCCAGGAGTTCTTTAATCTTCCTCTGGAAGACTGTCGATGAAGCTCCATAGACATTGCCTGATTCACTGTGTGGTCTGATGGTCTCCGTCTTATAGGCTACCATGAATGCGTGAACTTTTGATCCTATATTTTATTGATACTCCTACCGATCATCTAAGCATTCGTATTTCTGCTGTTTCTAGTTGCCTAGAGTACGAGTTCAGCATTCAGAACCATATATTATCGCAGGTCTAACCGTGCTATATCTTTCCTATTTTAAAGGCATTTTCGGTTCACACAAGGTTCCTGTTACGGATCTAAATTCAAACCATCCCACACCTTTTCTATGAAAATTAAAATATACAATTAAATGAAGACAATATTAGCGAAACTCAATCGAAAATCTGGAGACAGAAAAATCAGACAAAGATATTGGCTCCACTGGGACACAAACCCAGGACCCTTTGTTTACATGGCAAGTGCTCTACCAACTGAGCTACGGAACGTGTATCCAATTCGGTCACTTTTAATTGTATCATACTTCGACTAAGAACTACCATCATTATCTTCATTTTTTTAACGCACATATTATTGGCTGCTATCTTTATGAGTGATGACTGCAAGATTCAACTCGAACTAAATGCTATCTGGATAGTGTCTGGATAAATTTGTATCCTTTTTATTTTTAATACGCGACATCTATTGACTTTTCTGCAAGTCTATGATGAATATTTTTATTTTAATTTTTAATTTATGAGTTAAACTCAAATTATAATATTTAATTAAATGAAGACAATATTAGCGAAACTCAATTGAAAATCTGGAGACAGAAAAATCAGAAAAAGATATTGGCTCCACTGGGACTCGAACCCAGGACCCTTTGCTTACATGGCAAGTGCTCTACCAACTGAGCTACGAACCTATATCCAATTCGATCTTAGTATTAAAAATAAAATGGATAAAAATTTATCCAGACACTTTCTAGATAGCATTTAGTTCGGGTTGAATCTTGCAATCATATATAAAGATAGCAGCCAATAATATGCGCGTTAAGAAAATGAAGATAATGTTGGTAGTTCTTGTTCGAAGTATGATACAGTTAAAAGTGACTCAAAAAGTTAAAAATTAAAATATACAGTTCATAAGTTATAATAAAATAGTCATTTGTAAACTTTCATTTACAAGCAACTAAAAATAAAGTTTATAAATAAAAGGAGTATTTTGTTGCCTTCTAAAGTTTGAAGAAACTACAGTTGGTTCTTTCAGAAGAAACTGACTATTATGGTAATAATCTGTCCAGTTAAAGTCAAGAGATAAATTACATGTAAATAATTTCAAAATATTCCAACTTTTTTCCAGAGCACCCCTTTCTTTAGATTCAAAGTTCCAGAGATCTTCCGGGAACTTCCGGAACTTCCATAGGGGAGCCGGAAGTTGGCGTTCGGGTCGCCGGAAGTAGCGATCGGGGCGCTAATCCTGGAACTTCCTGCCTTATTTGAATTTTAAATCACTTTGAAAACGGAACGCGTTCGTTCTGTTTCATTTTCCCACCGTTTTACAAAAGTTTTTGAATTAAAATAATAATGATTATACGAAATTATATTTGCATTTAATTTTGGATGACGGAATTTTGAAAATTGCATAAAAAAAGAGTTGTACAATAAAATCAGAGCGTAAAGTTAATCTCAGAATCTATCGCCCTGGCGAAAGACCAACATTTAAAATCGAAAAGTTGCTTGAAATGGTTTTAGCCGTGTTTGGTAACCATATCAGATCGATAATTCCCTACCTTCCTCTGTCCCATCTCCTTCCCCTCCCCGCTACCTTCAACATACGCCAGTTAGGGATGCCATAATTTATTAATTGTTTTTGTGTTTAATTCGTAGAACTCCATTTTAATTTTTAGAAATTTAAATTAAATTAAATTTGACAATGTTATTATCGAGTTCTGCAAGTTTTTTGGTTAGTGTTTTAGTTACAGCTGTTTCGACTTGTAAGGTCATTTTCAAACTGTGGTAAAGCCACGTACGGACGACTTATTTATAAGATTTTAAATGTCAATTTTTGAAGGTGTCTAAGTTGATTTATTACCGGTTAAACCAACTTGTCGAGACACTAATTGAGAGAGTGCTAATGTGGGAATCTCCCTGAGTATTTCCCTTTGGTGTGCTTTGCACTAAGTGTGAGGGTTTTCTTAATTGATTTAGAATGACGTTATTGCTATGACTCATTTAAATGCATTATATTTTTTAGGTTTGGTAAACGTACTAAGTAGTGGGGAATAAATAATTTTCCTTACTTTATTAATTAGCGTTATGTTGAATGCGATTAGCGAATGACCCCAACATTTAATTTAATTTAAATTTCTAAAAAAAAAAAAAAACATAATTTGTAAATACCAACCCAAAAGTTCCAAATCATCTTTAGACAAAATCTTTTACCTTCGCCTACAAATGTAAAACCCATGCAATGTCCAATGTTTTGAATATGATGTCCTCCACGTGCAAAGTTAACTTCCCCAAACATAAACTTTCTAATAAAGTGTGTTTTATCGGAAATGTCCTGCAGGTAAGTGTGTTTCTGTATCTATTTGAAAATAATAAAATTAGATAGAGCCTAGGATTTATAATAAATTTTAAAGCGCCCTTGGGGTGATTTTTCACAAAAACGGCGCTCTACAAATTATCCGATTATTATTATTATTTGTGTGAAGGGTGTTTTTGAGGAGGGGAATGAGTCTTAAAGATATCTTTGTAGTATGAGGAAGGAAACACAGAGGGAAGAAACTTATAAATAATAAACTTTCATAAACAATTAAATTGATTAGCACCCAGGAATATTCCAAAATAAATCTGTAATCTGAAAGGTTTTGTAACTAACGTGGTATATTGATTTTCAAAAGTATTTTTTTTTTCACTTGAGCTCCACAAAGTAGGCCCTGAGGAAAATAATTTCCCTCGGGGCCGACGTCATCTTTGGGTACGCTGTATGGAGGGTCTTTTTGGCGAGAATGAAACACAAAGGCCGGCAAATCGTTCCACAGCCGAGCTGTTGGACTAAAGAATGAGTCGTAGAAACGACCCCTTCTCACGACACATACGTCAACTGTGTACAAATGTTGGGTGCGCGTTTGGCATGTTTCCCGACTGCCGAAGGAATCAATGATGCTTAGTTCGTCGGAGCATCTTCCATCGAAATTACGGTAGAACAAGGACGTGTTGCGCTACCTCCTTCTTTACCCAACGTTTTGGACAGCGTAACATCAGTTACTCACCTACCCTGACGATGAACATTGTGCTCTTCCGAAACGTCAGCTAATGTAAAAGGTAGAGCAATACGGCATAATACCTAAGAAGTTATTGACGATAACGTGACATATTATCGTCTAAACCTGAGGGGTTTCAAAAAACAACACAAAATAAATGTCTATTTTCGTATTTCTTTGGAAACTTCTCAGAAAGATTGTTAATCAATTTGAACATTTTGTATTTGTAAATCCCATCGATACATTATACATAAGCCATATTCTTAAAATAAGATAAGATACCCAATCCATCACGAAAAGCCAGCCTTAGCTTAGATTTTTTACAAGACACGGTGTCCCAAATAAACACACACCCTGTAACCACCTAGAACAAATAATACAATTTTACGTACTAACTTAGCTACTGTTTTTAAATAAATATAAGTAAAGAACTGTTTTAAATAATTAATAAAGATCTAGCTTTATCTCTTTTTTATATATTTTTTAACCTACCTTTACCTACCGCAAAAAAGGTCCAATGTCCCCCAGGACACTGATGCCAGGATCCCCAATTGAGTTAAATTGCCGTAAAAAGATCAGTTAATTTATTTTTTTTTTAATTTTCAACATATTTTGTACACTACTGGTAGGTACTTTTATCAACACGGGACGCGTTGGATAGTAGGTATTAAAAAAACTGAAAATAGGTTAGTTTAAGTTTTTTTACGTATTTAATTGTGTTTTCTCCGTGTCCATTTCGTCCATCTGTAATTCATCATGTAATACATATACGTGTAATTTGTCTACATGTAATTCATCCACGTGTAATTCTTTTACATGTAATTCATCAACGTGTTATTCATCTAAGTGTAATTCATTAACGTAATATTCATCCACGTATAATTTGTTCAGGTGTAAGTCTTCCACATTTAATTCATCCACGTGTTATTCATCCAAGGGTAATTTGGTTCGGGTGTAATTTAATGGTACATGAAATCAAGCTCATGTAATTTTGAACAAAATTAATTAACTTAATGTTTGGTACAAAATTAATTCGAATGTGAAGGACAATTTTTTAGCTTAACAATTCGGAGGCTATTAGGGATTTAATTGTGGTTTATCTATGTGTAATTCTTCCACGTGTATTTTGCCCACGTGTAAATCGTTTACGTTTAATTCTCATCATCATCATCTTCTTCCCCTTATCCTATTCCTGTCGGGGACCCATTTAATCGACAAGGTTTCTCCATACGTCCCTTGTACTACTTGCCACTCCTCTCAAGTACCTCATTTCGGCAGTTTGGACTCTAGAGCGTGTTCTTTCGTTTAGCATCCATATCTGGTGGCCGTAAGTAAGCGTCGGGCGATATACAGTTTTGAACACTGCCATCTTTGTCTTGATACGGAGCTCGGCTTTCCTTATCACTGAGCTGTAGAGAGGGCGCAATACACCGCTTGCCACGTAATTCTTCCACATGTAATTCAAACATGTGTAATTTGTTCAGGTGTAATTCGTCCACGTGTAATTCATCCACGTGTAATTCATCCACGTGTAATTCATTCACGTGTAATTCACCCATTTGTAATTCGTCCACGTGTAATTGAATGGTACGTGCAATCACGATCTTGTAATTTCGTCTTGAAACCCTAAACTTCCTATTCCCGTGTTATTTCAGCTCTCCGCTTTCTTCAGCCTAACAATAATTCCAAATTAGGGATGCCGTAGACCCACTGACGGTTGGCACAAGTGTACGGAATGACATAAAAAAAAATCATTTTAACTCTTATCGTGCCACCCTGTATACGTACAGGTCTTTCTAAATTTAGCAACTTCTGAAGATAACATATATGTATCGCAATCCATCTAAAAACGTCTCGTTGACTGGTTTATCTCTTTCGACATCTTGACGACATTTATGTTTACTAAAATAGTCCATTTGAAAATAGACAATGTTTTTATTTTTAAAAACAACCCAATGAGAAAAACCTTTCAAGCATCATTACTGAAGACCTCTTGAACGATGGTCGTATTGAACGACAGAGGAGAAGTATCAGTATACTGTCTAATATGAATGCACGAAGATTTTTCCAATGCAGCATTAATATTTAAAAAAAATATTGTACAACGCATTTTCCTAGCCTATACACGTATGAAACATGAGAACGAGATCGACTCCGGATCCAATATAAAAATAAATACAGAATTACGAATATATTTGGACGTACAGCAGCGCATCGACAATGGATGGAATGGATTCACCGGTATGATGGCCTCCGACAACACGGTGGTGACCGCAGCCTTCCAGCACCAAGCGCCACTCCTGAGTGAGCGTTGGGCCCGAGCTCACTCAAGACCACGCCCTGCATTATTGATTATTTATGTAAATTTTCTTTTCTTTCCAATCTACTTAGTTTACATTTCTTTTCTTAGAATTTATCATATTAACAAATTACTCTAAAAATATGGGCAACTAGGCTGATGTAATCGTAATGAGCAAGACTAAGATAGGGACCCTCGGATGATTTAGGCATTCAGAGTAAATTAAGAAGAAAGGAGTGTAAGGAGAATACATAACGCAAGTGTTAACAGTAAAAGAAGTCGGGGACGCCTGAGAAAGACATGACACGATCAAGAAATTCAATCGAGCCATGTTTAGAGTCAGAATAATAGAAGAGTATGTATGAGATGTATGACAATGAATGAGGCAAATAGTGTATTTTGCCAAGACTGAGTTGTTTGGCGGTCCATCCTCTCTGCCTACCCCTGAGGAGAAACGGTGTAATAGTTAGTTAGTTGTGTGTAACTATTTGGAAATGTGGAATCTCTGACCTTCCCACATCCAGTAATAAAATGTAATATTACTGTTAAAGAATTTACATCATAGTTTCAAAATGGAAGAAATAAGCATTATATTTGCGAAATAAACAAAAGATAAACCAATTAAATTAAATTAAGTACTTTTTTACACAGGTAAAAACATTACAAACAAAACAAACGAAAAAATATAGGTACACGAGATTAATAAAAATGTTCCAACTAGGTATACCAGGCAAACTACGCTTCTTCGTATAGAAGCCAACGACACTAATGCGGCTAATAACTCACCAATTTACCCGCGCACCCACACCGAAAAATAACTACCCTTGATTCTTTGCAATCGTAAAACTAATTTATTAAATTTTTGGCATGATGTAAATTATTTTTTAAGTAGTTCTTTCATTTTTCATTAAACTTTTATTAATAAATAGTCGTTTAGAATTTGTGAGCCTCGTGAACCAATCTCTTGATTTATAATTTTTTTTGTCTATCCACACATTTTCTACATATTTAGTATTTTTTGTTATTATTTCTGATTAGTGAAGAATAATTTTCATCCCGGCAGAATTACTAATTATCTTTCTAATACTACAAAGAGGAAAGATTTGATTTTTTGTTTGCATTGAATAGGCTTCGAAGCTACTGAACCGATTTGAAAAATTCTTTCACCAATAGAAAGCTACATTATCAGCGAGTAACACAGGCTGTATATGATAGTAAGCTCTGGCGTTATGAAATTTGTATAAAAGAAAATGTGTGTATTTCATATATTTTAGCGGCAGGGAGAAAAGGCAGAGGGAAGGTGGAGTTTGCGGAGAGGGAAGACACGAGGGAGGGGGAAGGTGGGGAAAGTGGAAGGGAACGGGGATGCACGGGAAAGGACGTGCAGGGAGAATCAATTTATTTCTATGAATGGCATAGCAACGCATGCCGGGTACCAGCTAGCCTACTAATATGATTTTGTGGGCATTGGTAAGAATTACTATGTATAATAAGGTGGGTCATTTAAAAAATGTTATTTTTAAATTCTAGGAGTGAAAAAAATGGTGCCAAATGGTTTCAAAACGATGTGTTTAAAATTTTTCAAATTTCTGATACAATCTTTTTCCTCCGGATTCACTTCAAAGTTTTGAAAATTTTCATTATAAGGGATTATTTCTAGTGTATATAAAAGTTACTATGAATCCTTTAAACCATATTTATTGTAATCTTCCATAGCAAATGTAGTATATATTTACGACATCATTTACGAAAAGTCCCAAGATTCTGTCTCGCAATATAATACCGAAATTTAAGAATAAGAAGGATTTTGCTGGTATTTGAAATCACTGCCTTGAGATAATTTTAACTATATTCGTATATTTTTTTACAAATAAATAAAAATATTCCCTCTATTTCGTGTTTTATTGAAAAACTAGCTGACCCAGTAACGCGTTACTGTGACTAACGAAACACAACGCCATCTACTGGATTGTTACCCAACTTTTTAACTCACATCGCCATCTGTTAATTTGTATGCAAATCAAATCGATCGGTCGCTCTATTTATATTAATATAGCGAGTTCCCGGTATGCGTTTCTATGTCGCTTAATAAAGAAAAAATCTCCCTACGTATTCTTTCCCATTCGTCCCGTTCCCCTTCCGCCTCACCTTCCTCTCCCTCGTCTTCCTTTTTCGCGTTCCCAATCCGCCTTTCCTCTCCCCACTCCCCTCGCCCCCCCAACCCACTACCCGAGTTCCCTTCCTATCTTTAGGTTCTCCTCCCCCTTCCCCCATTCATTCCCCCGTACATTCAGATTTCAAACAGCTCGCGTGCCACCTATTGCAATTTTTTTATCATAGAGCTCATCAGTATATTTAGAAACCTTCGCGGGCAAATATGAATGAAATAGGTAAAGTCGTTCGGAAGTTATGCGCGTACATACATTTAGGCGAATCGTTTTTATTTATATAGAAGATAGAAGAAGAAGATAGAAGATAAAAGATAGAAGATAGAAGCTAGAAGATAAAAGATAGAAGATAGAAGCTAGAAGATAAAAGATAGAAGATAGAAGATAGAAGATAGAAGATAGAAGATAGAAGATAGAAGATAGAAGATAGAAGATAGAAGATAGAAGATAGAAGATAGAAGATAGAAGATAGAAGATAGAAGATAGAAGATAGAAGATAGAAGATAGAAGATAGAAGATAGAAGATAGAAGATAGAAGATAGAAGATAGAAGATAGAAGATAGAAGATAGAAGATAGAAGATAGAAGATAGAAGATAGAAGATAGAAGATAGAAGATAGAAGATAGAAGATAGAAGATAGAAGATAGAAGATAGAAGATAGAAGATAGAAGATAGAAGATAGAAGATAGAAGATAGAAGATAGAAGATAGAAGATAGAAGATAGAAGATAGAAGATAGAAGATAGAAGATAGAAGATAGAAGATAGAAGATAGAAGATAGAAGATAGAAGATAGAAGATAGAAGATAGAAGATAGAAGATAGAAGATAGAAGATAGAAGATAGAAGATAGAAGATAGAAGATAGAAGATAGAAGATAGAAGATAGAAGATAGAAGATAGAAGATAGAAGATAGAAGATAGAAGATAGAAGATAGAAGATAGAAGATAGAAGATAGAAGATAGAAGATAGAAGATAGAAGATAGAAATTTCATTTTTAATTTAAGAATTTTCTTCATAATTTATTTTTTCGTGAATTTTTCATATCATAAAAATCGGTCCAGCCGTTCTCGAGTTAAAAATGGTGTAACTAACCCGACATTGTTTTATATATTAAGACGATGAACGCCGATAAAAACAACAAACACCAATTAAAAAAGAGGAAAATGAAACATAAAAAATCAACAAGAATTTCGAGGAGCAATTGAGTGTACGATATTTTTGTCAGTCCGTCTTTAGCCAACACAAATAAGCTCGATGATTTGCCAACGCGAGAACATGATGCCGAATGAAATATCAAAATGACGCGACGCTTCTCCGGATGAAAGTTCGATGAGGCGGACGTAGCGCCATATGTCTTTCAACAACATAAAGAATTTCGTTCTGTTTGAAATACGATAGACGATTCAATTTATTCATGCAAAAATACTAAAATCGCGATTAAAAATGGGAGGGTGGAGGTGGGAGGGTTAAAATTTGGGGTTATAGGTATTTTTGATCCCAAAAAAAAAAAAATTTTCAAAAATATTGAAAAAAAAATTCTGGGTAGGGACACCCTAATCACCTAGCGGTATGAAATATACTTTAAAACCTATTCTCATACCTACCAAACATGCATAAAAAATTCATAGAAATCGGTCAAGCCGTTTCGGAGGAGTGCGACCACAAACACCGTGGTACGAGATTTTGATACATAAGGTTACCAACAGCATTATTTTTTATTGTTTTGCCATTTTGTTAGTCCATTCAGTTTGGTAATCGAGGCGACAGTCTACACGCAAACAAGCCTTACGAGCTTTGTCTCTGTTATTAGCATGCGTGCACCATTTTTTTCTTTTCCAAGTACGCTGAACAAAAATTGGTATTTTAGGCAGCCATACATTTCCAACCATCTCAATTTCTTTTCCGATAATTGCAAAACGCGGAATTGTTTTCTTGTAAATAATACCAGAACTTAGAGAGCATCTTTAGAACGTGATATCTTGAGTAAGGGTGGAATTTTAGGGGATCTCTTGCAAATAATTTGTTTTCATCACGAAGAAATGCGTACATTTTTGTAAAAATTCTTCAAATAATGTAAAAAAACCAACTACCACATAGGTACTCGTAAATATACATAAATTACAAACTAAACTTACACTTCTCAAATTATACCGAATCCATTAAATTTCACAATTTCAGATCACTCCAAACGGTGACCCGACAATTCGTCCTGCGACAGTTCATCCGGCCGCCGACAGTTCATCCTGCCGACAGTTCATCCTGCCGACAGTTCATCCCGCCGACAATTTATCCGGCGACAATTCATCCTGCCTGATCATTTAGAAGATTTTTATTAAGTAAGTTTGCAAAGAGGATATACGGCCGTACAACCAAAATCGATATACTTATATCTGAAGGCATCTTGATTGGAAATCCGCTGTAAAAATATTTTTACTAACAATAATTTCGACTCTCCGAAGAAGCATGCGTGAATAACAAAATACGACATACTTATACTGATAGGTTTTACGTATAGGTTAGGTTAGGTTATGTCAGGTTAGGTTAGGTTGAATTGTCAGGATGAATTGTCGCCGGATGAATTGTCGGCGGGATGAACTGTCGGCAGGATGAACTGTCGGCAGGATGAACTGTCGGCCGGATGAACTATCGCAGGATGAACTGTCGCCGGATGAATTGTCGCAGGATGAACTGTCATGGAACCCTCCAAACAAAACGTCTAATTTTTGATCAAATCCTATTATTTAAAATTCTAAATATTGGCCTGGACTCACCAGAACTTACCAATTTAATACATTTTCATATTCCATTAAGATCAACCCCACAATCAGATTTATTTTATTAACCCTCATGTAGAACAAATATTAGAAAAAAATACCCCGATTCCTCGTGTACGTGCACAATATAATACAAAATTTCCCAGCATTTACATTTTTAGTAATAACCTGAAGAAATATCGATAAGAAGTAAACTCGTGTGATCGATTATTAATATGAGAGTATAGAATGTATCGGGAGCATCTCCTATCCTTTTCCTATATTCCTCTTCCTCTCCTCTTCCTATAACCCAAAATTAATTTTAAGATATTAATACTTCATTTCCAATTTAAGAGGGCATTACCGGAGAAAACCAGAAATATGTCATTTTCAAATCAGATTTTAGACGTATTGACTCTTTTCCACATAAAATTATAAATGGATTTCGAAAGATTGTTCTTTTATCTAGCATTCGCATGTAATAAATTTTGAGAATTTTTTTAAAATTTTTAGTATAATAAGGTTATTCCATAGGTCGTTGGCAGATTTGTTAAATTTTCAAAAAAGATTTTATATTATACCACACCCATTTCAAATAATATAATCATGCAGTAAAATAAATCAATACATTATCTAACAAACGCATGTTTTAGAATTTTAATTTTAGTTTCAATAAATACATTTAAAAATATGTACGTACGAGTACATGTGTTTCTTGACGAAAATTGGTCCATTTGTGTATTTATTTGCGCACTTACAAACTAATATATTTCAGATTTTTTTTACATTCTAATTAAATTTAGACGTTATTGAAAAATGATTAATACTTATAATCAAAAAATAATTACAAAAAGTACATTATTTTAATAGTTTTATCATCACGCCTTTCAGCATTTTTGGATGAAGGTATAAATTAAAGCTAATTTGGATTGAAATAAATTCGATATTGGGTTATAATTTTAAAAAGCTTGTACGGAGAATAATTAATCTTTCTCATTGTAACCGCCCTGCACGATCGTAAGAACAACTTTCGACGAAATGTGGATTTTCGTCCGCTGGCTGGTTAAACGCTCTTAAGAGCGTTTAACGTAATGAAATAAAAAATAACTTTGTAACCACGATTTATTTATTTAATTTTTTAATACCGACCGGTTTTGCTTAACACCAGAATCTTTAGGGTATAAAATTAAACTGATTTTATTTTCATTTTAATTTTAATCAGTTTAATTTTGAAGATGCTTGTATTAAGCAAAACCGGTAGGTATTTAAAAAAATCTTGGTTACAAAGTTATTGTTTTATTTCAGTTAATGTGTCAAACCACAAAGCTGCTTTCTACCAAAATATTACAAAAAAAATATACATAACTGATTATTATGTTAGGAGCATAATACCGCCGCCCTAGGAACCATTTATTGGTTTACCAACGTCTCTACCATAGGTTGCCCCAAGGGGTTTACCAAGTGGTGACTTAGCAGGACGTTCGGGTTCACGGGATGAGGATTATCACGGTCTTGATGGCGGACGCGTTTGTCCACCTACTGCGAGGCGGGCCGTATCGTAAGAGACTGGTTAAGAGAGACTAATTGACTTCTTTAGCCGACCCTTCACCTTGCACCGCATTAAAAGGGTGGATTCATGCGTCCGTCACTCCTGGATACACTGTCTCCCAGATTCCTACCCATACCTAATACCTTTTTCCTTCCCAGAACTTCCTCTTCTTTCTTTCCACGGAAATACCGACCACATGGCATCCCCAACGATGACACAAACCTTGAGGGAATTTTTTTCCGCAGGGCCTCCTTTTTTATGTGTACCTCACAAGAGTCCCATCTGCTCCCGTCTGGAGCCAATGAGACTATGATCTTTCCAAGGGGGGTATATTGTGTATAAGGTAGGGGGGAGGGAAAGGAGATGTGGGAGAGGAAGGTAGGGAATCTGGGGTTCAGTATGTCCTGATCATCCGCCTTCAAGACCTAGACAAACCTCACCCCATGAACCCATGGGGTGAGGTTTGGTTGATATCTCTCAATAGATTACCAATATCACTGTCCTATCTGGGGTCTAGGAGTCGATGACGTCAATTTTCTTTCTAATTGATAAAAAAATACACTTCTAGATATAATCCGTACAGTGGTTTTCAATAATTGCATTTTGACTCCTTCCAAAATACTGCAGCTGAAAATTTAAAACACTTTTGTTCAAATTCTCAACAAATTACAATAATATTCCGAATTCAATTTGAACTTCTACAATCACATTCGAAACTCTCTTTACCCCCCCCCCCCCCCCTCTTCCCACCGTGTAGTATTATTGTTTGTTCTGAATGTGCCGCACACTTTGGGGGCACCCGGTATCGCCCGCTGTACTACTGTGTTTCGGTTGTTAACGGCTCACGGCACACCCGGTAGGGGCAACTTCGGCATTGTGTGTTCGGGTGAAGTTTGCGGAACACCCGGTAGTTTTGAATAAATTATCACTGTACGAAATAGCCGGGTGGTTATGCAGAAAGTTTCTTATAGTTTGTTCATGAATGCGTACTTCGCTTTTACAATACCTGGATTCAATGGGATTAAAATTAAACAACCAATCGATAGATGGCGTAGAGATTCTGTTACTCGATTGTGGGTAGGGAACTTTTTTTGGAACGCCGTTGGCACCAACAAAAAACTGTCCAAAGAAGCGAAGCTAGCCGTCCATAATGGAGTACTGGCATCTACCCTGATGTATGGCAGTGAGGCATGGAACTGGTAGAGGAAGGATGAAAGTAGACTGAATGCTGTAGAAATGAAATCCCTGAGACGTATGTGTGGTAAAACCATGTACGATCGTATGAGAAACGTGGAGATCCGCAAAAAATGCATCGCTCATTTATATGTAATGAGTAAGATTAAGTAAACAACGCTTCGATGGTTTGGGCATGTAGAGCGAATGAATGAGGAAAGACGTGTAAGGAGAATATATGACGCAAATGTGAATGCTAGAAGACGTCGGGGACATGGCACGACCAAGTGAATCAGATACTTGAGTCAGACCATTTCAAGAGTCAGAATAATAGAAGAGCTTGTATGAGACGGTGTATGAATGTGAACGAGGCAAGGAGAGTTTGGCGTTCCGTCCTCTCTGCCTACCCCTGCGGAGAAACGGCGTGATGGTTTTTTTAGGGAAAATAGGAGAGGAAGTTCTGGAAATGAAAAGGTACGAGGAGTGAGTAGGAATCTGGGGGTCAATGTGTCCAGGAATGACGTACATACGAATCCATCCACTGCGGTGGAAGTCGGTGGGTTGAGAGAGACCATTTTTTTTTCTAAATATGAATACCTCACAAAAGTCCTAGCTGCTCCCGTCTGGAGCCAGAGAGACTATGTCATCCCCAATTGGGGTATGTTGTGAGGCTTAAAGTAGTGGGGAGGGGAAGGAGATGGGGTAAAGGAAGGTGGAAAAGTACCAGAAATTTTGGATTCTTACTAAGAATCATGATCTGTACGCGAGTCTATTAAAAAATCTTCCAAAAAAATAATTGTTTAAAAAAATACCGTTTTACGGGCGCGTTGTAACAACCCTTGTAGTCGATCATAACTTAGACCCTATGGCACCAAGCCTACTGAAATTTTGGATTCTTACTAAGAATCATATTCTGTACATGAAACAATGAAAAAAATCTGCCAAAAAAAGAATTTATTAAAAATCATTGTTTTAGATCTTGGGGTCGATCGTTTTAGCACTTGGGGTTGGGCGTTTTAACACTTGGGTTCAGTCAAAATTTCTTCCCTATGGCACCGATAACCGATACGGCTGATATTTTGGATTCTTACTAGGAATCATGGTCTGTACATGAATCATTTAAAAAATCTTCCAAAAGAATATTTATTCCAAAAATTAACATTTAACGGCGCGGTGTAACAACACTTTTGATCGATGATAACGTAGACCCAATTGCACCGAGCCGACTGAAAGTTTCGATTCTTACTAAGAATCATAATTCTGTACATGAAATGATGAAAAAATCTGCCAAAAAAAGAATTTATTAAAAATCGTTGTTTTAGATCTTGGGGTCGGTCGTTTTAGCACTTGGGGTCGGGCGTTTTAACACTTGGGTTCAGTCAAAACTTCTTCCCTATGGCACCGATATGGCTGGCATTTTGGATTCTTACTAAGAATCTGTACACGAATCATTTAAAAAATCTTCCAAAGGATATTTATTCCAAAAATGACGTTTAACAGCGCGGTATTACTTCACTTTTGATCGATGATAACGTAGACCCTATTGCACCGAGCCGACTGAAAGTTTCGATTCTTACTAAGAATCATGTTCTGTACACGAATCAATAAAAAAATCTGCAAAATGAAGAATTTTAATAAAAATTATCGTTTCAACACTTGGGGTCGGTCGTTTTAACACTTGCGGTCGGTCATAAGTTCGGCCCTACGGCACCGATTGCTGCGAGCATTCCCGGCACCCATTTTGCGCTGACTTTAGTCGAAAAAAGAGATTTTCTTTTAAAAAATTGTATATTTTCTCGTTTAGAGGTTATTTGAATTTTTTTTCACATTCCTTCTTGGATTTATTTTCAGCTTTGTTTGGTGCGAAATAAAGAATTTGTGAAATTTACAAAGTCCGAAATAATTTTTTATCTATATTAGTACCCGTGTTAAATGAGAGTTATTATTATAACAATTTTGCAAAAGATAATTAATGTAAGAAATTATCACTTAAAATATTATTTTACTAGCGCAAGACCGTGAAAATAGTCGGAATTTGTGATCTTGATAATCAATTACAGTAGTATGCGAAATCTTGACATATCATTTATTGTCTGAAATATTAACAAAATACTTACAATTACAGTAGTATGCGAAATCTTGACATATCATTTATTGTCTGAAATATTAACAAAACACTTACGTGATTGTTTGAAATCTTGACAAATCAATTAAAAGCAAGTCTGAAATTTTGAAATTTCGATTACGGGCTTGTTTGAAATCTTAATGAATCGATTACAGGATTGTCTGAAACCTTTACAAATCAATTGCAGGATTATCTGAAACCTTGACAAATCAATTATTTATTTATCGTAGATAGCAAACACTTTGTGGCTTGACATTATATAGAATGAAAAAAGTACTTTGTTTAAAAACCACTTATTTTTATTTATATTCTTCGACCGGTTTCGGTTAAACTCAACCTTCTTCAGAACAATTAACTTATAAACTTATGACAATAAACTTATAAGTTTATTGTCCTGAAGAAGGTTGAGTTCAACCGAAACCGGTCGACGAATATAAATAAAAATGAGTGGTTTTTAAACTAAGTACTTTTTCATTCTATAAATTATTTATTTATTTATTTATTTATTACACGCCCTGATGGGCTTTTATATTATAATTTATAAGTTGAGTAACAAACAATGAAGAAAATATAATACAATGAGAAAAGAAAATACACAAAACAGTGTAACACCAAAACAAATAATAAAATAAAAATACATTTTATGTAAAAATGATAAGAAGTCTCATATTCAATATAAACAAAAATTGAAGAAATTATGTAAATCTATTTGTGCCTAGAAGAATAAAAGTGATAAAATATACAACGTTTATACTGATTAGTTTTAAGATGAAATATATCACCTAGATTAGAATATTTATTTCCGAGACTGTGAAGTCTCGGAAACGGAGAATTTTGATAAGCTAGTGTCCTGGTGTTATTGAAGTAGAAGGGTAATAAATGTCGACATGATTTTTGGGGAACATGTATATTGATAAATTGAAGTAATTCAGAACAGTCAATTTTGTAATGCAGTATTTTATGTAATAGTATTAAATCAGTGCTTATTCTTCTTTCTGAAAGTTTCAATAGAGACGTTTTATCCAGGAGATAATTGTAATCAATGTTTAATATAGGCATATGCAAGTTATAGTTTATAAACCTCAGAAACTTCCGTTGAATCTTTTCAATGTTGTCTGAATGAATGTTGTAAAAGGGAGACTATAACGTAGAGTTATATACAAGTTGGCATCTGATAAGGGTTTTATATAACATAATAAATGTGTCTAAATCATTGAATCTTTTGCAGCTCTCAAAACAAAACCAAGAGTCTTTAGGGCTTTGTTGATAATATTATTAATATGACATACAAAGGTGAGTTTACTGTCGAACATAATGCCTAAATCCATTATTTCACAAACACAATTTAAATTTTTATCATTTAAAGAATACTGAAAAATAATAGGATTATTTATTTTGGAAAAATGAATGAACTGACATTTATTTATATTTAATGCTAGTTTGTTAATAGAGCACCATTCAAAAAGATATATCAAGTTAGTTTGAAGTATAATACAATCATTTATGTGGTTAATCTCTTTATATAGTTTCATGTCATCGGCAAACAGTAGCACATTTATGTCAGTAAATATATCAACAATATCATTTATAAATATAATAAACAAAATGGGCCCTAAATGGGATCCTTGCGGCACTCCACTTGTTGCTATAAATTTGTAAGACTGTGTGCCATTTATTTTCACACTAAGAATTCTTTTGGACAAATAACTAACAAACCAATTTAATAAGCTACCATAAACTCCAAGTTTCGCCAATTTATTGATTAGTATTTTGTGACACACCTTTTTTTTTCATAAGTTTTTATTCCAGTAAAAAAGAAAATAACATTTTCACTTACTTAACTAGAATATTGAATTATGTACTTTTTACATTGTATTACATAGTTTTTACATTACATGGTTTTTACATTTCATAAGCTTAGATTACATTAGATTGCAATACTAACATTTACATGATATTATATTACCATACGATATTATTCACTATCACTACTTTGTTTTTTGTGAATAAGAATGAAGGCAATTATATAAATTGCCCCCCTCGTAACTAATTGATTGCTTACCGTAGTTAGTATGAATGGTGTTTAAACGTATGTTATCGTGTTGTCGTGTAAAATGTTTGTGTACTTGGGACGTTTTAATGAATTCTGTGTTTGTTTGTATGAGTTTATTATTTATTTTGTATATAAGGGCACATATATTGTACTCGTATAGTTTTCTTAATGTTAGCAGTTTTGTTTCTAAATATACATTTTTTGTGGATGTTTTGGATTCGTAGTGGAATAGTTTTTTGATTATCTTATTTTGAATTACCTGTAATTCATTGATGTATGTTTCATACGCATTTCCCCAGATTTCAATCAGGTAATTTAGGTGTGAGTGTACGAGACTATAGTATAAACTTTTTTTTAATCTAATTGGTAATAGATATGATAACCGGCTAAAAACGCTAATTAAGGGTGTGATTTTATCTTTTACATTTTGAATGTGTTGTTTAAAAGTTAAATGCTTATCAATGCACAGCCCAAGATATTTTTCCTGTTTCAGGATTTGCAAATCGTTATTTTCAATTTTTAATGGTACATGTGGAGGAATTATTTTACGGTTTGAACTTAAAATCATATATCCTGTTTTTTTTATATTCATTGTTAGGATATTTGATTGGAGCCAACCGCAAATTCTTTCTAGGTCACTTTGTGCATTTTTTAGTAGTATGTTTATATCTTTACCCCAGTAGAATATTGCAGTATCATCTGCATATAAGAAAATTTCACCGTTTAATTCTAATTGCGAAATATCATTGATATAAATTTGGAACAGTAGTGGCCCTAGTATGGATCCTTGCGGAACTCCATAGTTTATTGGAAGGTGCTTACTATTTTGATTGTTAATGCTTACGAATTGCTTTCTGTTGCTAAGATATGATTTGAATAGATTAAGAGCAGGACCAACTACACCTTGTCAAAGGCCTTGCTAAAATCAGTGTATATTGAGTCAACCTGGCACCTGTTGGCTAAAGATTTAGATATGAAGTTTTCGTATATTAGTAAATTGGTCAGTGTAGATTTATTTGAACAAAAGCCATGTTGGTAGGGAGTTATAATTTTTTTTATATTTGTGGATATTTTATGGATTACGGAGTTGTCTGAAATCATGACAAAGCACTTATGGTGTTTTCTCTTACCTTGACAAACCTATTACAGATTGCAGTGGTACCCATACCGCCTCCATAAAAAAAATAGTTAGTTACCATAACTTGGTATTTCTCAAATTCAGTATTCCTCTTTTCTTCAATTATTAATTTCACGTGATCACCTAAAAAAATATGTAATAGTCTAACTGACGCCAAGCAGATGGGACCATTGTGTGATATGCTTTCACATTAGCAGTCAAAACAAAACCCCGCCATCCATATGATTTTTTTTTTGTGACAGCACCCTAATAATTAAACATGGACCATTAAAAATTTCACCGGCTCTATATGGTAACTCTTGTGTGGTCACCACATAAAAATGATTTAACAACTGCCCCAATTAGAGCATCTACGTATTTAACCCCATAAAACGACCTGGACCGAATTTATGAAGGAATTATGAGGAAAAAACTAATAATTCTGTTAATTTATAAAATCTTATTAATTTAATATGCTAAATGAACAATATTACTTTGTTTGAACTACTTGTATATTTATTTAAAGCCGACCGGTTTCTGAATGATCGTTCCTTCCTCAGGGCAAACGTCTACTGATTTGACAGTTACAAAATAGTGGATGGGAAAATTGTATTATTACTAAAATTATTATTATTAAGACACCTTAAATGTACTTTGATTCTGATTTCAAAATTACGGAATAAATAAATTAATTCCGGAATATATAAACTCAAATTTAATGACTGTCCCATATTTTATATTGGAAAAACAATTCGTAAAGAACATTTAAGGTGTCTAAATAATAATAATTTTTCTTGAGTTCGCTAACCATATCATTGAAAATAACCACAGTTTTGAAAAAAATACAGGGATAAATATTCTTCATATTAACCATAAAGGAAAACGCTTAGATAACTTAGAAGCCTTTGAAATTAAAAAAAATCCCTTAAAAATAATGAATCTATTATCAACAAACCAAAAATATTTTCTTACAGCTCAATCATGGATGTGTTCCCCCACCCACTCTTCATTAATACCTAGCAACGGCTCCACCCCTACCACAATCCTTAGTAATAATACATTGTTCCCATCCACTATTTTGTAACTGTCAAATCAGTATACGTTTGCCCTGAGGAAGGAACGGTCATTCCGAAACCGGTCGGTTTTTAACAAATAGACAAGTGGTTCAAGCAAAGTAACATTGTTTCATTTATCTCTAATGGATAACCACAAAGTTATAGCTACATTCAAAAGTATATTTTTTTATGCTTTTGGCATCAGTTCCGCCCTTTTTTGCCACTTCAAAGAACGGCCATTGTTGTTCACGATTTAGCTTTCTGTTGAAACAGACGGCAACAAATAATCTTTAAAAAATGGAGCGACAATAAAAAATATGTAGCATTAGTGTGCGTGCACCGTTACTTGTTTGTATTCATACCTCCTCACATGTTTAGTGAGCTTAACTATTTCAAACTTCGATTTATATTTATTTTATTTTTATTTGTGTATTACAGACTGTGTGTCCATTTACAATAAATATGTTACACAAACTACACATTTATGGGTAAATAAAAGAAACGTTAAATAGTAACATGAGATACATACATATAATAGCGGGTAATGAGTGGCACTTAAATGCCTCTTGAATTCTTCAAGGCTACAGTTAAAGATGTCAGCAGTTTTGGAAGCGTTATTTAACAGCGCCATACCTCGTGTCATGCTATGCCAAGCCAGTACGTCCATAGAAGATCGTGGTACCGTCCCTGGTTATAGTTGTTCGATACTTACGACTCATAACATTCCAGGAGGTGTGGGCTATCTATTAAATTAAAATAATTTTGTACGCCGTTACTACAAGGGCCCCACTCCTCGACTGGAGACTTGGGCAACGCGTTTCTGTGAGTAGATCTTCATGACGCATGAACCGCGGTACTCCCTGTGCATTCTCATATACAGGTATCTAAGAAACTTTTTTTGAATCTGTTCCAATTTTTCAATGTGTTTTTCCTGGTATGGGGCCCATACAGCAGAGGCGTATTCAATTTTAGACCTTATAATGCAGTTATACAAATCCATCATTGCTTCAGGGTATGAGAACCGTATGGACGATCGTATAACAAATCCTAGATGCTTGTAGCATGATGTTGTCAACTGCAATATATGATCTGAAAATATAAGTTTGGGATCAAAAACTACCCCTAGGTCCTTAACGGATTTTACTGGTGAAAATAGATCTTTTTTAATACTATAATCAAATTTGATGGGGTCTCTCGAATGTGTATATGACATTGCGACACATTTTTTTGTATTATTTTCATCAGCCCGTGATTAAATTGAATCGAAATCGATTTGTAATTTAATACAACCTTGCCCGTCACAAATCCTCTTTCAAAATCATAATTTCAGATCATCAACAAAAAGCATGCAAGTGGAATATTTGATGCTTTCTTGAATTGTATCAATTAAAATTAAAAATAGTAGAAGTCCCAGGTTTGACCCCTGTGTACTCCATATAATGAAATCAATGATTTTTTATCCCAACTTCTTCAACTTTTTCTTCCTCTTCCTTCATTTAAACAGACTAACACAAAATTCAAACATGGAGATGTCCATCCTGGTATACGTCCTCAAAATGATTTCCGTGATAGCTTCGACTTTATCCAGCCACCTTCGCATTTTACATATTATTTTAAACAAACGCTGAATAAATTCTTATCACCTCCTTGTAGCAAAGCATCAGCGGCCATTGTCGACGCTAATGCCCGGTAATTTTATCAAATGACTCGCTTACGACATTAACCTTTGCTTTCAGGCGGCCCCTTTTTACAAAGAGCCTCTTTGTTCCGCGGCGTGTTGCGAGCAACGCTACAAATGCGGTCATTATTTTAACTAATTACCGCACGATGTTATCTTTTTCATTGCTTACTTTGGATTATAGATTATGACTCTACGAATAAATACGTTTTTTTTATAGTTTTTATTATCATGTTTTATATTTTATAGTGAGGTTGAAAACTAGGTTTTTAGTGTTGTAGTTATGTATTTTAACTTACATCCCACGAGTTATTTTCATGCTACTAATAAGGTCCTTCAAATTAAATTAAAAACAAATTGGAGATAAAAAATTAAAAAGTCTGTCGCAGTACATAATTCTCTTATAAATAGAATACTCACCATTGGTAATTTTTATGCCAATGTTGCTGATATTTTTAATATTTTATTATTAAAATACAAGGCTCTACTTATCAAACATTTTAGCCATACATATTTTAACGAGGTTACTACATAACAAGTTTTTTTTATTTCATTGTATCCTTTTAAAGTTTTAATTAGTTGTTAGAATTTTTTTTTTCTTTTTCTCTTGTTATTTATTTATTTATTAATAATATTAACGCCTTTCGGCTTTTACATAATATAACATAGTGTACAGCAACAACATGAAAAATAAAGCTATATTGAGTTTGTAAAACAGAAAGAAATAGTTGAGAAAGACATTATGTAGATATTTAGATAACAAAACGAAAATAAATGAAACGATATTTAAATATTACAATTTTGTAACAGTGAAAAAATACATTTGTATATAGTACATACAAATAACTTATCATAAATGATTGATTATTTCATACTTATATTTTATCAGCGACAGATTCCATAAATCTATGTGCGAAAACATATTGCCTAAGTTTTGTATTATGTGAAGTGCTTGAAATTATATTGAAATGGGACATGGGACAATTTAACACCATACGAAAGAAGAAGTTCCCAAAAAACAGTTTGTGGCGTTCCACAAGGTAGCATCCTGGGACCCTTATTATTTGTAATATATATTAATGATCTATGTAACCTACAAATTTGTGGACAAATCACTACTTTTGCTGATGATACGGTTTTGCTATTTTACGCCACATCTTGGGGTGAAGTCTTTAAAACGGCAGAAAATGGCTTTCGCATTATTAAAGATTGGCTTAATGCTCACATACTAACCCTGAATACAGACAAAACCAAATTCCTAACATTTCGAATATCAAATAAGCTCTTGCCTTCACAACAAAGCCTTAAACTTCACAGCTGTAACCCCTTATTAACTCCATATACCTGCCCTTCTATAAGTAGAGTTGACAGTATTAAATATCTTGGTATTCAAATAGATGATCTTCTTAAATGGAACGTACATGTCACAAACCTAACGACAAAACTGAGGAAACTTGTCTACTTCATTAAAAATGTTAGAGATATATTAAATAGAAAACAACTGAAACAAGTTTACTGTGCTCTTATACAATCATCACTTGAATATGGTATCATCAGCTGGGGAAGTGCTGCAAATACTTGCCAGGAGCCTTTAGTAAAGATTCAAAAACTAATTTTGAAAGTCATTCTTAAAGTCCCGTTGAGAACTAGCACTGATTTTATTTTTAAGATACTAAATGTTCCTAACCTGCAAAAATTGTATTAAAAAAATATCCTGCTTTATCAATTTAAAAATAAACACATGTTTGAAGAACGAATAAGCACTAGAGCCTTAAGAGAGTCAAATGTAAAATCTTTTAACATCCCAGTTTATCAAACCTCTTATGGGCAAAGAAGTTTTAAATATAATGCAACAAAGCTGTTCAATTCTCTACCTCCTGAAATTAGAAACACGCAATCCAAAAATGCATTTAGAAGTAAAATCATTGATCACCTCAAATAAACATTACCATCACGAGTATTTAATAACATACTTACCTTTATACCTACTGTGTGTATGTAACCATGTACCTACTGTAATCTTCTATATATACATGTAACATACTTGAATTGTATATTTAAAGAAAAAAAAGATGTTATATCAACCTGTCACTTCCATAATATTTTTCAAAATATTACTTAAACAAATCATAGATAACCACTCTGTAAATTGCCATCTCAACACAGGCGTTTCACACCTAGTGAGATGGGCAATACGTCACTATTATAACCAAATGTAATATGAAAATAATGAAATAAAATAAAAATAAATTATGAGAAATTAAAAATAAATTAATCAATCTTCACTGTACTATGATTGTTTAAAATTATTAAATAAACACATGTTTGTAAATGGCACTTTGTGCCGTAAATATTAAATACATAAATAAAAATGTGACAAACAATTTTTTTACGGTTTGCTACTTTTATTAAAGCTATTGCTCTTTGTAAATCTGTAGCTTGTTTTGGAAATGGGATTGCGAGCTAAAAGTAAAGCTTGGAGAGATTTACTGCGTTTTTTATTTCATTTGTTTCAAGTTATTATCACACGGGAACCAAAGTGACCGGAACCAGTAGGACCATTGCATTTCCAATTTGAATCTTGCAGCAATTTTCAATTTGGGAGGCGGGAATGGGTACCACCGCCCCGGGAACTATTTAAAATATGTAAAAATTACTTTTGAAATGTAACAAGATATAATGGGAAAAAATAAAGTAAAAAAAAATAAATGAAAAAAAAAATACTAACATCTTTGGCATAGGTCACCCCAGGTGGTGATTAACCAGGGGTGCTCGGGTTCTTATATTCTTAACGGATGATCTGGACACACTGAACCCCAGATTCCTACCCACCTCTTAAACTTTTTTCATTCCCAGAACTTGTTTTCCTTCCTTTTCCTAAAAAGGCCCCTCACACAGCATCCTCAAAGACGACTTTTTTTTACATGAGTTCCACCCAGGAGGACCGGAGGAAAATAATTTCTCTCAGGGCCTATGTCATCTTTGGGGATGCTGTGCGGCGGGTTTTTTTAAGGAAAGGAAGGTGAGGAGAGTTCTGGGAAGGAAAAAGGTTTAAGGGGTGGGTAGGAATCTGGGGTTCAGTATGTCCTGGTAATCCGCTTCCAAGAGCTAGACAAACCTCACCCCATGAACCCGGGCACCCCTGCTAAATCACCAAAGGTAGTGAACCACTTGGGGTGACCTATGGCAGAGGTGTTGGTTATCCAATAAAGGTTCCCGGGGCGGCGGTACCCATTCCCGCCTCCCAAATTGAGGCGGAGACATGGACCCTGAGTGTAATTATTTTAATCAGGGCCTCCTGTGTGGAGCTAATGTAAAATAAATTGTGCTTAAAGAAATGGGAAAGAGAAGAAGACGGGGAAGAGGAGGGTTGGCCTCTAGATCTGGTCGCTAAACACATCTAAATCTATTATAATTATGAATTTATGGTGATGCCTAATCTACATTATATTGCGCCAAATTCCAGCGGAAGTGGACGCCATAGATCTTTCACCGTCTCTCTGCCTAACCCTGCGGAGATGTGACTCTGGCTTGTGTTCCAAACCTGAATTAACGGCTCTATGGCAACACTGCGCCAAATATCACAGGCCAGCGATACAGTAAGCTCAGATTGGCCTTTATGGGAAAAAAATATCCATTATATCCAGTCGACCATCAGGAAAAAGAAAATAAAAAGTTAAAAAAATCATTTCATATAACATGTGTTTAAAACATGTCTTCAAAATAAATAACATTTTTTTGAGATAGACTAATTTTTCGAACAGCAATTAGCCGAAAGACATATTTTTCGAATTTGTTAATCAACTTTTAAAATATATATTTCACCTGCTTATGACTAACGAGATACTGTTAGGAAAGATTAGGTTAGGTTAGGTTAGGATAGTTGATATTGTCCATCCTATAATAAAATACTCTTATACGTACTGTATACCTACATACTCATATCAATTCAAAAAACTAGTGTTTCGGTCAATTGATGTTCAAAAAATATGTTTTCAAAAATAAGTTCGAAAAATTGCATTTCGAACAGTTGAATTCGAAAAATTGATTTCGAAAAATTGCATTTCGAACAGTTGAATTCGAAAAATTGCATTTCGAACAGTTGAATTCGAAAAATTGCATTTCAAACAGTTGAATTCGAAAAATCGATTTCGAAAAATTGCATTTCGAACAGTTGAATTCGAAAAATTGATTTCGAAAAATTGCATTTCGAACAGTTGAATTCGAAAAATTGATTTCGAAAAATTGCATTTCGAACAGTTGAATTCGAAAAATTGTATTTCGAACAGTTGAATTCGAAAAATTGATTTCGAAAAATTGCATTTCGAACAGTTGAATTCGAAAAATTGATTTCGAAAAACTGCATTTCGAACAGTTGAATTCGAAAAATTGATTTCGAAAAATTGCATTTCGAACAGTTGAATTCGAAAAATTGATTTCGAAAAATTGCATTTCGAACAGTTGAATTCGAAAAATTTCAATTCGGTCAATTTACCTAGATCCCCTAAAATCGGCTTCAAAAATATCTTTAGTAATAAGTTGGTAAGAGTATCAAACAAATTTATTTACAGTGTCAATTTTTTGTATTTATACGCTGGTATACACAGTATATAAACAAGTAGTTTTATCCTTGTTGCATTTGAATAAAAATGTATTTTATACTTCTATTCCGCATACCCCTTTCGGGACATTTAGTTTGATTTTGTGTAAGTACCGTATTTTCCTTTAACCGACTGAATATTGAATATTAGTATACCGGAAGGCCAACTGTCGGGGGAACAACGGTCATATATTCTAGATGAATTACATTTTGATTTTTTTCTGAGCGTGGTTGTTTGTCCCAGTGAGATGTGGATCAATGATATCAAATTTGCTTTGAATTTAACTGTCATTTTCAAATTTGAAATAAGTTGAATGAAGAATTTAGACAAACGATAAGTTACCTGCCTTCCTACAATATAATATTTAATCTTTGACAAAGACAATAAATTTGTGTTGTCCGTAAGTAAATTCAACTATTTTCAGCTTAATATATCGATTTTGAGCTATGGAGCTTTGAAAGGGCTATTAATTTGCAAAAAAACTTGGACAGATTATTGGGAGGCGGGTATGGGTATCGCCGCTCCGGGAATAATTAACTTAGCCAACACTTCTGCCATATGTCACCCCAAGTGGTTCGCTGCGTTTGGTGACTTAGCAGGGGTGCCCGGATCCACAGGGTGAGGTTTGTTTAGGTCTGACGGGGTATGACTTGGACACAATGAACCCCAGATTCCTACCCAGCCCTCGTACCTTTTTCCTACCTAGAACTTCCTCTTTCTCCATTCTTTAAGAATATCCTCCGCACAACTTCCCCAAAGCTGACATAAGCTCTGAGAGAAACTATTTTTCTCATGTCCTCCTGTATGCAGTTAAGGGCCCTCTACCCGAATTACTACCGATTTCTTACATATCTCCCTTAAACACGTTAAGTTTTAAAGCACGTAATAAATATATGTTATTCTTGAAGATAATATCTAGACATTGCTCGCACCGAAAAGCAAATTATATAAAATTCCCTCGATAGAAAAAAATCGCAAAGTATGCTCCAAAAATTATTATAAACACGTTTGTTTCAGTTATTTTACAAGTTATATGTATGAAAAAATCACAGTGTTTCATTAAATGCTATTAAATACAATGCCCGTGAGAATTTTGCTCTATTTTTTTTTTTTTTTTTTTTTTTTTTATTTTTTTTTTTTATTTTTTTTTTTTTTATTAAGGAGAAAAAACAGATACAGATGTCAATTGACAAGAATATGCAAAACAATTAATAGAGAATTCACCTGCATCCAAACTATTTCTCACGAATTAACATTAACAGCAGATAAAAACATACAAATATTTTAACCTTTAAAAACATGTATGTATATAAGTAAATATTATTTTACAAATAGAGAGATGAAAAAAAAAAAAAAATTTTAAACGAGTTGTGTTTTATTAAACATTTTCCCAATTTTCGCATCGATTTTGTCGCTGTAAATGTTAGCGCTCTCCTCAAACAGTCGTAATTTCGTATCTCTCCATCTTCTTCTTTTCGAGCCCGGTTGCGGAGCCTTAATGTAAAAAAAAATTATCAAGAAATAAGATTTCAGACTATTCCTCGATTTTCAAGGGTCTCCGCCTATTAGGTATTTATATTTTAGGAGGTCTAGGAACATGATGTATGTAAACTTAAATAAGACTGGTGACAGAGTTGACAATTTAGGTTCTAACCCAGGCATCATTGGTTTAATTCATCGGCAGTATTATGCTTTTAATGATTGTAGTAAGAAAAATTGAAATGCTATTGTCGGGCTATTCGTAACCCGGGAAAGTTAATCTTTCTATAAAAAATATAATAAAAAATAAAGTAGCCCAGATTTTTTTTTCGGAATGGTGCATCTAGTAATTTTTCCACCGATGGTAGCTTATAAGGGATGAAACATCGCAAGATTTGGAGCCTGGGTGTTAAGCCGATAGATGATCATATCAGGCCGAACCATAGACATAGATTTCAGTATGTGAGCCCTTCAGTAAAAGGCAATAACAAGGTGATATTTATTTATTTCCACGTAAATTACATAACATGTGCCATTAAAAAAATAGTTCAACAACGAATGCGACAGCATGAATTTAAAGGAAACAGCAATAAAATAATGTGAAAAAAAATTAAGAGAAAAAAGTAATTCGTAATGATTAATGAGTAATGAGTAAATATTAGTGACGAGTGATAAGTGATAAGTGATAAGTGATAAGTGATAAGTGATGAGTGATGAGTGATGAGTGATGAGTGATAAGTGTTAAGTGATAAGTGATAAGTGATAAGTGATAAGTGATAAGTGATAAGTGATAAGTGATAAGTGATAAGTGATAAGTGATAAGTGATAAGTGATAAGTGATAAGTGATAAGTGATAAGTGATAAGTGATAAGTGATAAGTGATAAGTGATGAGTGATGAGTGATGAGTGATGAGTGATAAGTGATAAGTGATAAGTGATAAGTGATAAGTGATAAGTGATAAGTGATAAGTGATAAGTGATAAGTGATAAGTGATAAGTGATAAGTGATAAGTGATAAGTGATAAGTGATAAGTGATAAGTGATAAGTGATAAGTGATAAGTGATAAGTGATAAGTGATAAGTGATAAGTGATAAGTGATAAGTGATAAGTGATAAGTGATAAGTGATAAGTGATAAGTGATAAGTGATAAGCGATAAGTGATACAAATATATATCATTTTATATTTTTTAATGTAGCTATAACTTTGTGGTTAACCATTATAGAAAAATGAAACAATTCAACTTTGTATAAACCACTTATATAATGCGTAAATCCGACCGGTTTCGGAACAAACGTTCCTTCTTCAGGGCAAGCTTATACTAATAATAGCTTATACTTATATTATTATTAGTATAAGCTTTCCCTGAAGAAGGAACTTGTGTTCCGAAACCGGTCGGATTTACGCATTATATAAGTGGATTATACAAAGTTGAATTGTTTCAGTTTTTTTTTTTTAAGATATCATTTTACTTATTTTTTTGTAAAACTCAAAAAAATCGTGTTTGAAAACCTGCAAACGGTTACGCTCGAGTTGCTGTATTCCTTTTTTTGCATTTCTTTAATTTTTAAACATTCCCACAGTGCTAAAAAAGATGATTGGGTAAGGACTGTTTCACGAAATAGTTGAAAGAGCCAGTTTCACTTTGGGAGGCGGGTATAAGTATTCGATACGTTTCGTGACTTAGCAAGGTTGCCCGGCTTTACGGGGGTAATGTTTGTCTGGGTCCTGGCGGCACATGCTTTTGCCCACCTACTGCGTGGCGGGCCGGTTCGGGAGAGACTGGTTGATTGACCCCCAGATTTCTACCCACCCCTCATGTCTTTTTCCTTCCCAGAATCTCTCCTTCAATTCTCTAAAAAGGCTCTCCACACAGCATCCACAAATATGACATAAGCCCCTAGGGAAATGGTTTTCCTCAGGGCCTCCTATGTGGTGGTAATGTAAAAAAAATGCAATATAGGAAGGATTTCAGATTACCGAACGAGAATAGAGGGCCAATCTTGTATGATCAATCTCTCGTAGTATGGCCCCGGATTCTGTAGGTAGTTATGGAGAATTTGTGGCACTCGAATATAGAGATACTTTATGGGGGAGGTATTAGATTTCGTTAGCAGGGCGGTGGAACCCTTTATGGGCTTACTGTTTTTCGTATGAATTAACTAAATAACTAATTAACCCATACGCCAATTCTCCACAGGGATAGGCAGACAGGGTAAGCTGCCAAACAACATGGTCTTGGCACACACTACTTGCTTCAACCACATTCACACACCGTCTCATTTTTTCTTCTGTTATTTTGACGTTTGACCCAAATCAAATATTTGGTTCACTTTTTTTAAATTTACTTACTATATTATAATGTGTACACTTTTTTTTTACATTAACTCCACACAGGAGGCCCTGAGGAAAATGATTTCCCTCAGGGCCTATGTCATCTGGGATGCTGTGTGGAGGGTCTTTTTGAGGAGAGGAAGGAATGAACATTGGTCTTGAAGAGACCCATGTTGAAGGAAGGAGGAAACACAGAGGCTGGCAAATCATTCCACAGCCGAGCTGTTGAACACAAGAACGAGTCGAAGAAACGACCCGTTCTCATGTGACAAATGTCAACCGTGTACAAATGTTGGGCACGCGTTTGGCGTGTTTCCCGACTATGCACCGGTGCCGAAGGGATCAATGATGCTAGTTCCTCGGAGCATCTTCCATTGTAATACCGGTAGAACAAGGATAGCGTTCGCACCCGACGCCTGTGCTCTAAAGATTGCAATCCGTATGTTAAGATGGGAGAGTCTATTAAACGGACCGCCCGTTTCTGCACAGAGTCGAGGGTATTTTTCAGGTATTTTAGAGCTCCAGACCAGAGGTGGCTGCCAAATTCAACCGTGGGGCGCACTTGTGATTTGTACAGGGCCAGCAGTTGTATACTATTAGAGTATCTGCGGGCCCTGTACAGTACGCCCAGTTTTTGGGAGGCTATCTTAACAAGAAGATAAATATTAAATATAAAATATATATAGATTTTTTTTTAGTTCTCCTCACTGGGAGATCCAGTGCTGAGGGGTACAATGTTTTGGTTAGAAAGTTTTCAGCGCACTCCTGCAATGTCTTCCTCGGGCGTCCCCAACTTCTTCTACCATTCGCATTCGGATCATATATTCTCCTTACACCCCTTTCTTTGGATATTCATAAAACATATAAGCGACAAAGCAACCCTTTCTTAATCTTACTCATTACGCTTACATCGGCGTTGCATTCTTTGCGAGTCTCTACATTAACATTTCTCTCACATTTTTACATGACTTTAATACACAAACGCCTCAAGAACCTTATTTCCAGAGCATTCGGTCTACATTCACCTTTTTTCTACCAGCTCCTTGCCTCACTACCCTACAAAAGGGTAGGCATCAGCACTCCATTGTGGACTGATAGCTTCGCTTCTTTGAACCTTATTTTGTAATCGCCAACCACGTTCAGTCCTTAGTTAATGAATGTTCTATACCCAGTCATCTCTCGTGAACATACTTTAAAATACACAAACTCATTTCGTAATTTATTAGCACGTCCAATGTCCATACTACATATATTATTATTGTCAAGGACAGACAAATCGATAACTTTGCAATATAAGATCGAAAGGCGTAACTTTCGATGATTTTATATCGATACGCCGAGCAAGGTTTCAATGTTGACAACCGTACCGATAATAAATCGATATACGCTGACAACACTGGCTGATCTGTCTACGAATTCACATTCCACGACGTCAAACACCAATCTAAAAATAAAAAATAATAAATTGGCAAAGATGAATTGAAATACGAATCTACATATGCATTGTTTAGTCCGCATTTACTTTTGGACATTAAACGCAGTGGCGGCGTAAGGGGGGGGCGGTCCGCCCCGGGTACCAAGCACCGAGGGGTGACAACGACAACTCACTCGTACAGTCAAAGAATGCACAAAATCTCCCTCCATAAAGACATATCAATAAATAACTACCTACTCTTGTACCTAGCTACATACCTGCATAGATACTAATACATATTTTGAAACGCATCGCAACTATATTTTCATTTTTGTTGAATATAATTTCTAATTCCCTAAAAGAATGAATTCATGTTGCTGAATTCATTCCCTAAGATGACATAGTCTCCGAGGAAAATTATTTTCCTCAGGGCCTCCTGAGTTTTTTTTTACATGAGCTCCTCATAGGAGGCCCTGAGGAAAATAATTTCCCTCAGGGCCTATGTCATATTTGGGGATGTTGTGTGGAGAGTTTTTTTAAAGAAAGGGAGGAGAGGAGAGTTCTGGGAAGGAAAAGGGTTTAAGGGGTGGGTAGGAATTTGGGGTTCAGTGTGTCCTGGTCAACCGCCTCCAAGACCTAATCAAACCTCACCCCATCAACCCGGGCACCCTTGCTAAATCACAAAAAGTAGCGAACCACTTGGGGTGACCTATGGCAGAGGTGTCGGTTATCCAATAAAGGTTCCCGGGGCAGCGGTACCCATTCCCGCCTGATTGTTTGATCTTATACCGCGCGTGCCTAACATCGAGCGCGGTGTGAAATACTAATGAAAAATACAGGCGTGTCCTTTAAACGACTATCAGAGATAATATGGAGTGCTCATCACGACGCTGTTAAATCATTGAAGAATAATTTTGAGATGGTTGTATCAACACTCGAAGAGATGTGCAATCCCAGCACAGCAAAGAAAGAGTCGAAGCAAGAGAAGCAGCATCAATACCAGCTTTGTGTTACTTCAGTTTTCAATGCTATCTTTCCTTTTGGTGTGAAGTCCTAGAAGAAGCTAATCAGACCAGAAAGTATACATATATAAAAATCTGGACTAACATTGGAAAAGTATGTAATAAAAATTAAAGCTCTTAAAAACTTTCTTCAAATTTGACGTAACCAAATAATGAAAAAGGCTATTTGCTACGCAATAAAAAAATGTGAAGAAGACATTCCGATTGAAGGAAAAAGAGAAAGGAGGAGATTTCTAAAACGTATGCCTGCTGAAATGGCCCGAGATGCTGGACTTACATTATCAGAGGAGCTGCAGAGAGCAATGATACAATGTCACGATAGATTTTATGAAGAAATAAACCATCGTTACAGGGCAACGGATTTTATGCTGGTTATATTTAGTGTTATTCAGCCTAAAACGTTGGTAACATCACCAGAAGAAGTGGAATGGTTCCAAATCTGTTAAAAATTTACGATGAATTTTCAGCAAAGGACATCGTGTTGAGGAACGAGTTACGGTTGAGGCGGCAATTGGAAGCCGACAACATTTCTGCCCAAGAAGCAGTTCAATGGACTACATTGGAGCTTATCAGATTCATCGTAAAATGGGGTTATTTTGAGTCTGTTCCAAGTTTAGCGCTATGTCTTAAGCCTCGATTACATTAAGCGAGTTCACAAGCTACTAGCTGGAGTATTCACTATCTGCTAGTAAACTCCTTCAGTGTAAAAATCTGCTAGTTAGCTAATTATATGATTACATTGAGCGAGTTCACTAGCAGATAGTGAATACGCTGGCTAGTAGCTTGTAAACTTGCTCAATGTAATCGAGGCTTGAGTTTTTTTTTAACAATATGTGTTTTGGTGGCTGCGTGTGAAAGGAGCTTTTCAGAGTTAAAATTATTAAAATCGTACTTAAGGTCCACAATGAGCCAAGCGCGACTAACCAATCTTTCTATTTTTATGAACTGAAAGAGACAGGTAATAAATTAGGATAATGTGATCGAATATATTAGTAAAATTAAATCTCGTATGCATGTTTAGTATTTGGTGTTTTATTTTAAGTAGGGGTGCTCAATACAAAACCGCCCCGGGTGCCAATCTACCCTACGCCGCCACTGATTAAACGATAGTTAATTAGGTACTTAAAGGGGTATTTAGTCATATTTTAACCATTTTCGTTTTTCAAAGATCGAACGAAATACATTGCCAATGGATCACGCGTACAACTTCTTTGAATTCTAAGAGCTTCGTTAGTGCAATCCGTTGAATTTAACGAACATTATTAAAAATATGTCTATAATGACAGATAACCGAAACTATCTGATACTACAGAGGCTGCGCTAAAATGTATCAATCGTTGGTCGGAATATCTGTTACCAAGCGTTAACCGTGCTCGCAAATCTTTATAGCTGACCATAGTTGACGGATTTGGTCAATATTGCATTGATGAAGGGTTTTATCAATCGTCCACGCTAGACCTCCTGTAAATAAAAATTAAATAAAACTGTCACCAATTAATAATGAACTTCGCCCATAACCGGGAATACCCCCTTTTCCCTGCATGCAAGTCAAGCGTCTAGACTAGTTGGACCGATTCCAAGGCAATACCCAGACACTATACACAATAGCCAGTGTACCCGCTACACTACTACCCAGCCTACCTCTGAACTGTCTCGCACCGGGTAGGCAGATATCGACTTCCGATACGGATATTATCTTATTGTATCAGATATCATTATAACTTGTTCAGATTTTTGATAAGCACAACGAACACATTATATAAAAGTCTTCTAAGATGCAAGGTTTCCTATTAAGAATAGGTATGTAAAGTTTTCAAAAGTGCTCTAAGACTGGAAATATTATTTTGTTCATTGGTCAGAAGTCCACTGTTAAGGGGTTCATATCAGCTGTTTAATGTTTTTGAAAACGAGTGAAATGTGTTTTTTAACCATTTATTTGCCGAGAAAAATAAAAAAAACGAAATCGAAAAAAAATCGAATATCTACTCACAAACAAAAAAATAGTACCACAAAATCGACTTCACATGTGATATAAATTGTGAAATAAAACAAATTAATAAAATACAATTTATTTGCCACGCCGGGATTCGATCCCGCGACCTTCGGAGTACGAGTCAAGAGCCTTACCGCTGGACATGCGGTAGAAGCGAAACTTTATCAAAACAATCTCAACCAATACTTAAAAAGTGAGGTCATAATCAAAGCGACCAATGAGCGTAGACCCAGCGTATTTCCGTTTCATATCTCAACCAATATGAGCCTTTAAAAGTGATATCATAATCAAAGCGGCCAATGAGCGCAGTTGATGCGTTGCAGGTGCAGTAATCGTCATTTTCGTTTTATCCGAAATCTAAATCATAGCGGGGCTATAGATGTTTCACTTCAATAATATTTGGCTGATTTGTATAGCGTAATTTTTGTGAAAAATCTCCTCAAAGGCGCTGTACTAATAAATACATAATGAATAAATAATTTTAAAATAGCCGGTAACCCTAACTTAACTTAACCTATTTAACCATTTTTTATATTTTTTTTATCATCACTTTTAATTACCTTTCTGAGGTGCGTCTGAATTGGTATCATTCTGAGTTGTCCGGTCACCCTAAGACTTATAGGTAGTGACTAACAGACTTATTATTTTTATTTCGTTTAGATTTATTTCTATTATCTTCTAAAGCCTGAATTACATAGATCGAGTTTACAAGCTACTAGTCGGCAAGTTTAAAAGCGGGTGAATCGGCGAGTGAGATTGTCATGATGACACACGAAACTGTCTATTCGCTCAGTAGCGACAGTAGCAACTGAAATAACGACTCCCGCGCGAACCAATTCTGTCGACATTTTGTAAGAAAACTTGAGCTCGCAGCTAGCGCCACACGCTCTATAGTAGCGAGAATTACGACTCCTGCTAGAACTGATTCTGACAGTTACGAAATCAGCTGTTTGTGTGCCGCCATTTGTGCGAGTAGCGAGTAAAGTTGACCACCATTCAACTTTTTTCTTAGATTGTCCACAATCTGCTAGTAAGCTAGTAATACGATTACACTGAGCGAGTTTACTAACAGATAGTTAATTTCTCAGATAGTGGTTGATAAACTCCCTCAATGAGATCGAAGCTTTATATAGATATGTACTGGGACTGGGACCGATTCTGTTCATTATCTACATCAACGATTTAACTAACCTTACCATTAAAGGAAACATAATCAGTTTTGCTGATGATACTGTTTTATTATTTTAAGAAGAAAATTGGACGAATACATTTAATGAGGCTGAAAAAGGGCTTAGTGCACTTCAAAATTGGCTTAAAATCAACTCGCTTACCCTTAATATAAGGAAAACAAAATATATAACTTTTTCAATAAACTCAAGGGGCCAACCAATAAAATCACTAGAACTAAAATTACATGAATGCCATGGAAATAATATACAATGTTACTGCCCCGTCATCGAAAAAACACAAAACATAAAATATCTCGGAGTAATTATTGACGAAATTCTTAGATGGGATCTACACATCAAAGGTATTACGGAAAAACTCACAAGTCTTATATATTTCTTTAAAAATCAAAGAAACGTGTTAAATAAAAAGGATATGAAAAAGGTCTACAACGCGTTATGTCATTCTCGAATTGAATATAGAATCATAGGATGGGGATCTGCTGCACATACGTACCTACACAGCCTGAATACGATTCAAAAAGGAATCATAAAGACCATATTGAAAGTACCAATTAGAACACCTTCAAATGAAATTTTCAATAACTTTGAAGTAGCAAATGTACAACAAATATATGCCAAAAATATATTAATGAAGCTCTTCAAAAATAATGAATCCGCTACTAGACCGTGTATGCTGTTACGTTACGGAATTAATTCCCGTGCGAGCTAATAGCGAATTGACCCCTTGCACAGGCCCTCCGCCCCCCTCTCCCCACACCTCGCGGCGCCGGTAGCCAAGCGCCGAGCGGCTCCCCGCTTCCATTCCTTCGCCGGCCTTCGGCAGAACAACTGTGTTCCCCGTGATTCGCGCTAGTCGCTCTCCGTGAACTAACTTCACGATGTATTATTTGAATTGTGCTTTGTGCCCAGTACCTAGCCAGACGGCTGACTCCGCATCTCCCGTTATGTGAGTACCAATCTACTCACCTCCCACACCGTGTGCTATGAACTACTTCTAACTTCACTAAACGTGTAGAGAGAGAGGAGAAAATTCTCGTTAGGCTAGCAGTGTAGTTAACCATGTGTATTGTGTACCACCCTGTTCTGTTTTTACGAATAAACCCTTTAAGTGCTAAAACTGTGTTCTGATTGAGGAAGGAGACCCGGGGATTGTGAGGAAAGGAGGCGGAGGAGGAATTGCCAAGCGAACCACAGGCACTCGCCCTGTTTTTAGGAGGAACCTTGCTTGCGCCGACTCTGAGCTAGTCGTCGGCCGTGTATTGCGTGTCCTTTACAGGTGTAGGGTTTAGCAAATGGCCGCAAGTAGTGGCAATGCTAACAATGCATAACACTAGATCGAATAAAAGTGATATAAAAAATATTCCAAGTTATAAAACCACATTTGGACAAAGAAACTATACATACTTTGCAACAAAACTCTATAACATCCTTCCCCAAGACATAAAGCTAATAAAAAATTCAATTGAATACAAATCAAGAATAAAAATATGGCTTAAAGAGGTCAATGAGAAAACCCTAGCGAAGACGCTAAAAACGACATAGAAGACAAATGAACTATATTTAAATAACTTTAGTCCGCCTCGGCACAGGACTCCCTAGTGAGGAGGACTAAGAAATACAATATTTTATACTTAATTTCACATTACATTTTGTATGTAAAAAATTTTCTTTATAGTCGCTATAATAAAAAAAAGATACATTTATATTGTTAATATTATTGTCAGTAGCTGCGTTTACTCCATAAAAATGCAAAGTACCCCACTTGGACACAAGTCAAATAAACTCATTTTACACTAGTGAGCTTTTGTCCCCTACTTACAGTGACACCATATCTAATCGATAGCATTACATATCTCTGACACGTGCCTTGTAGCATTTGATGACTGTTAATGGATAACAGGAATTCCTGAACGAGTCAGTTTGGTGGAACGATGGTCATCGTTTTAAAATCGTGACCAGTGTTTCTGTTTTCATAATATACTAGCCAGTTCCCAGCATGCGTTGCAATGAAACCTTTTTTTTCAGATTACATCTACACAGGAGGCCCTGAGGAAAATAATTTCCCTCAAGGCCTAGGTCATCTTTGAACATGATGTATGAATGGTCTTTTTGAGTCGTAGAAATGACCCGTTATCATGTGACTAATGCCAATCGTGTACATGTGATGGGCGCGTGTTTGGCGCGTTTCCCGACTATGCACCGGTGCCGAATGGATCAATGATGCTAGTTCTTCAGAGCAAGTTCCATTGTAATACCAGTAGAACAAGGACAGCATTCCCACCTGACGTCTGTGTATTAAATATTGCAATCCGTTTATTAAGTAAGGATAATCTATCAAAGTGACCGCCCGTTTATGCACTGAGTCGAGGGTTTTTGTTAGGTATCTTGGGACTCCAAACCAGAGGTGGTTGCCAAAAAATGGAGGTGGGTATGGGTACCGCCGCTCCGGGAACCATTTATTGGATAACCAACACCTCTGCCCTGGTCACCCTAAGTGGTTCACTACTTTGGTGATTAGCAATGATGCCCGGATTCATGGGATCAGGTTTATCTTGGCGGCAGATGTGTCTTCCAATAACAGCGTGGCGGGCCGGATCAGGAGAGACTGGTTGAGGGAGATCCTCGGAATATTACCCTGCACCGCAGTGGAAAGGATGGATTCATTCGTCCGTCACTCCTGGACACACTGACCACCAGATTTCGACCCACCCCTCATACCTGTTTCCTTCCCAGAACTTCCTCTCCTTCCTTCTCCAAAAAAGACCCTCCACACAGCATCCTCAAAGATGACGTACGCCCTGAGTGGAAGAATTTTTCTTAGGGCCTCCGGGCTCCGGTGTCGATCTACAGAAAAAAAGAGAAACGTAGCGAACCACTCGGCGTGACCTATGGCAATATACGATTTCCAGCATATATAGCAGCGGTACCTATACCCGTCTATAAAATTATACCACCAAATAGATCAATGAAATTGATTATAATGCTCGAAATAGTATTAAGATGTGTGAAAATATTTGACCAATTAACAAAAAAACCATCACGCCATTTCTCCGCAGGGATAGGCAGAATGGTTAGACCGCCAAACAACTCGGTCTTGGCACACACTCCTTGCCTCGTTCACATTCATACATGTATATCATCTCATACATGTTCTTCTATGATTCTGACTCTTCATATGGCCCGACTCAAATATCGGATTCACTTGGTGGAGCCATGTCTTCCTCGGGCGTCCCCGACTTCTTCTATCATTCATATTCGATCTAGTATTTTTATATAAAATCTTGCATAATACAATTGACAGCCCTGAATTCTTGGCGCTCATAAATTTTAATGTGCCAGCCAGAAATACAAGGTCAGTACTACCCTTTAATTCTGGCAATACTACGACTAGGGCACAATTCCATATACCACTATATAGAATTCAAAACTTGGGTAATATGTATTCGCACATAGATATATGGAATATGTCACTGATACACTATAAACATGAAATAATAAAATAATTTATCTATAATTTAAATGCTCACTAAGAATTTTTTTGTAAATTTACTTCATCGACTTAATAATTAATAAAAATTCAAATTGAAAAGTTTTGAACTCCTGCAACTCACGAACCTACCATCTACATAAATATAGCGGTTTCACGCTATGAGTGACCAATAAGTACTTAGGTGTTTGTTTTTCATGATTATTGTTGTAAATTTTGAAACACATCTGATGACCTTACTTTACAATTTTTGTTCCTTTTATATTTATATCATGCATGTATTTTTTTTATTTTTATAGCAACTTTATTGTTTTTATTTCTCACTGTACTTTTAAATTTTTGTTACTTTTATTTCATGTTTGTATTTTTGTTTTCTATTGTAACTTTTATTTATATTATATTTTTCTTTTTTACATTAAAATTGTACTGTCTTTATACATTTATGTAAAAGCCCTCTGGGCGTAAATTAATTAAATAAATAAATAAATAAATATTTGCGTCATATATTCTCCTTACACACCTTTCTTTATTCATTCACTCTACATGCCCAAACCATCTGACCGTCTCTTTCTTAATATTACTCATACGCTTACATCAGCCTTGCATTCTTTGCGGATCTCCACATTTCTCACACGATCATACATGGTTTTACAATACATACGCCTCAGGGATCTCATTTCTACAGCATGCAGTCTACTTTCATCCTACCTCTGCCAGTTCCTTGCCTCACTGCCATATGTGCATCAGGGTAAGTACCAGCACTCCATTGTGGACGGTTAGCTTCGCTTTTTTTAGATATTTTTGTTGGCGCCAACGGCGTTCAGTCCTCCATTAACAGACTTACCAGCATTTATCCTTATTTCAATATCTCTATCAGCCTTCCCATCTCTTGTAAACATACTTTCCAAATAAACAAACTCATCCACCTGCTCCAAATATTCATCATTCACAACTACGAGTATGTTGCACATTGTTTTCGTTGTCGCTCTTTTAAAAAATATATTTGTCTTCTAGGCCGCTCGCTCACCGGTGAGTCAGTAAAATTTTCAAAAAAACACATTTTTATGTGCGATTTTGACCCTTATGTATAAATAAACTGTAACAAGATCAAGGTCAGAATCACTTGCGCCATCAGTGTTCTTGATATCGCCAAAAGTTTTATTCACCTGGCAGCACCAGAATATTTGTGGAATATGAATGTCACATTTTCCCGCGAATTGAACTGTCAAAGTCAGTCGATGGTCGGTCACAAAAACTTCAAAAACCTGTCAATTCATCAAATAAACACAAGTAATGTTGTTTTTATCGATAGTATATTTTTCAAAGAATGTCTTCCGGTAAATAAAATAAACTATAGTTAAAAATAAATGCACAAAATATTACTTCAAAAGCATTCTTTCCGAGATTTCATACGATGTATCCTGGCATAACCAAATGTATGAAAAAACTACCTTGAGTGGGTCACACATACTTTGACTTTTATTGATCCATCTCTTCGCTGATTAGAAATATTGGAAACCACAATTTTTTAATGTGATCTAATTTAGAGTACCTAATAAAAAACACAATATTTAAATGTATCTTTAATATAATATATGTTGGGTACAGTAATATAATCAGGAGATTGAAGATGGCGTGTATTCATTCGTTATCGACCGCAGAATATTGTAATATAATAACGCAGATGAAGCGTTCATTCTTTGATATCAAAGAAGTTGTTTTAATTAAGGCTTTTCAAACTTTTCAATGTTTATTTAAGTAGAAATATTAGAAGAAAGTAACACACTTTGTTTAATATGTCAGGTACGCCTCCTAAGTCATACACATTTCTGGCAACGTTACATTATCGTGTAAACAAGATTATGGGCCAGAGTGATTTTAAACTATTTATTAAAAACTAGCTGGCACCCGGCATGTTTTGCTATGCCATTTAATTAATAAATTATTTTTTCTTGCGTGTCCTTTCCCATTCGTCCCGTTCCCTTTCCGCCTCCCCTTTCTCCTACTCCACTCCCCCCTTCCCCCGTCCCGCGAACCACAGTCAGCTCGCGTGCCACCTATTGCAGCTCACCAGTAATTTTATACAAACCTTGTCCTGACAATAACAAATACAAAAAAAAAAGAATTATCCAATTTGATGCAGTAGTTCGGAAGTTATGCGCGTACATACATTTTTGCGATTCATTTTTGTTTGTTCAGAAGATTTTTGACATATTTCCAAAACAAATTGACGTATCTCCATCAGGATTCTTTTTTTATGTGCATACCTCACTAGTATCCCAGCTGCTCTCGTCTGGAGCCAGTGAGACTATGGCATCCCCAATTGGGGTACGTTGTGAGGCTGAAGGAAGTAGGGTGGGGAAAGAGATGGGGAAGAGGAAGGTGGGGAAGTACATGGCTCTTCAGTTATGGTCACCAAATACGGCTAAAGTCATTTCAAGCCACGTTTCAATTCTAAATGGTGGTCTTACGTCAGAGTGACACTGAGAGTATCTTCCACCCTAGAACGTGCCGCAAATATACAAAATAACACAACTTCTCGACCTTCGGATTGCGAGTCAAGAGCCTTACCCCTAGACCACGATATTAATTTATGGAATGGAAGCATGGACTCTTACTGAAGAACTAATTCGGCGACTTGCGGCATTCGAGATGTGGATCTACAGAAGAATACTTAAAATAAGCTGGATGGACAGGGTTACGAATGAAGATGTTATGGTTGGGATGAATAAAGACAAAGAAGTTATTAAAACTATAAAAAACCGAAAACTTCAATATCTTGGACATGTGATAAAACATCCAGAGAAGTATGAGATCTTGCATCTCATAATGCAGGGAAAGATTGGCCTGGAAGAAGGAAAACCTCATGGCTGAAAAACCTGAGTCAGTGGTTTGGCCAGTCTACTGTAGTGCTATTCTGGGCCGCAGTAAACAAATTCCGCATAGCCAACATGATAGCCAACGCCCGTTGAACGAACAGGGCACAGGGAGAAGTTTTTTTTATTTTTTATTTTGTGATTTTCGGATTTTTGTTCAGGCTTAAAAAATGGTGGAAAATTTTCTTTTTTTATTGTAAATACGGCACAAGGGTCCCAATTGCTCACCTCTGGAGCCAGCAGAAGCCTTGTTAACATTAAAATAATGACAAAAAATAACTTTTTCTAGAACATTGTAAATCTCCTGAAACTTCTCGGTGCCACTCTGAAACACGGTCCATATTATTTTTCTATACAAATTCATAATATATTACGTCAATTTGTACTCTCGCTCTAAGAAAAACTCGCATGTTTGAATTTTGAAATTAAAATATTCTCTCTCACAAGTCTGTAGGCGAAACTTATTTATTTATTCATCATGAATATGAATTAGATCACATTGCTGATGTGTGCTCTACAGATCTCTTTGAGAGTTGAGGAGCTTTTTCACGTCTCATTTTTTGCATTTCGTAATATCAAAAAAAACATTTTTTTGAGGATAGTTTTAAGTGAATTAAAACTCTGAGTTTTAACAAAAGGTATATATAACAAACTGTGGTGTATTTATTATTACTGTAGTTTCAGATTTGCCAATAGACGTCGATAGGTTAGTTTATAATGCGAAGTTCTGCTATATCCCAAAAACATTTTGAGAAAGTAACTTTTAAAGTTAAATATTTTATACAAAATCTCTACATCTTCTCTATCTCTTCTCTACATATTATAAATTAAAGTCCCCTGCGTTGTCTGTCTGTCTGTCTGTTCGCGATAAACTCGAAAAATACTGAACGGATTTTCATGCGGTTTTCACCAATAGATAGAGTGTTTTGTGAGGAAGATTTAGGTATATAATATGTCAAGGATTTGTGTAAATTGGTTGAAACATAACGATAATTGTTAGAAGTGTCGGAAAAAGTCAAGCCGCCTGGTAGCTTTCATCGAAAACGCTGCCTAATCCTTTGGGGATATAACAAAACAATGCGTAGTGATTCCTCTTTTATAGTACTGCAAAAAGGTCCGCGAAGGCATATATCTATCTTTTACGGATAGCTTACTATACCCATTCTATCTTCTAAAAAAATGGTTACGTACATTGCGGTAATTGAAAAGTTATTTAGACGGATACAGTATTAATCCTTATTAACTTACATACGTTAGTTACCCCAAGCATTTCATGCACATTATTATAATCTTTCACACCATCTCTACATATTATAAATTAAAGTCCTCCGCGGCATCTGTCTGTCTCTTTGCGATAAACTCAAAGACGGCGGTGGTTATAAAGGTTGGATAACCATCCAGTAGATGACGTTGTGTTTTATTAGCCACAGCAACGCGTGGCCGGGTCAGCTAGTTCATAATAAAATTCAACCTAACTAACGATCGTGGCTCCCTTATCTGAAGGTACACGTGACCAATGATGACCTTAAATACTAGGGGCAGTCAAAAAGTAATGCCTCCTATTTTTTGTACTTAAATAAAGTTAGTTAAGTGAAAATTTTGAATTTGGTGCTATTCCTCAAACCTTAGTAGTAACTTTTTGCGTCAACAGGTGGCAGCACTGCAGTCGCTTGCAAAATGGCCGACATCGATGTTCGTATTAGACAGCGTTCTGTGATTGATTCATCACAGTAGAAGGTGAAACGCCCAATCTCATTCATGAAAGACTGAAAAATGTGTACCATGATGCAACAGTGGACGTTAGCACTGCTAGATGATGGGTTCACCACTATAACGAAGCTGAAGGACAAACACAGCTGGTTGACGAAAAGCTGAAAAGTGACTACACGCAACATTTTGAGCGAGTTGATGACATCATTCTTGGTGACCCAAGATAACTACAGTGTCGCATTATTTCCCTCATTAAAGGCTGTGTGTGTAATTTGACAACTGATTATTCAACAAAAGTTTGTGCAAGGTGAGTACCAAGAAAGTTAACGGGCGAGTAAAGAAACAAGAAAAACAATAGACTCACAACACTTGCAGCGCTTTGTTTCTGGAAAAAATATGGATTCATTTTTTTTGATCCTGAGAATCAAAGAGGCAGTCAACGGAATTATAATAATAATAATAATGATTTATTGTCTTCCTTTCTTAGTAACTTGTAGAGATAATGATATCCTCACTGGGATCTCCCGTGCTGAGGATTTCATTTACATATATTATTATAATTGAATTATTAGAAATTAATATGAATTAGTTATAAACATATATCATGTGGTATTTTTTATAATAATTATAAAGTAAATAATATAGTGTTTTTTTATAATTCAGTTCACTACATTCGGTTTTAGTCTGTATTTGATATAAACATATTTTCAGTTTCTGATCTCCCTATATTTAGTATCCAGCTTTTTATTTAAAATTTAAATGTTATAATGTTGTGGTTTTTGAGTGAGAGTGGTATTTTGTTTTAGAGTTTAATGCCATAATTTAAGAAGCTTTTTTGCCCAAATTTTGTGTTAGTAGTTACTTGTTGGATATGTTTTTGACCATGAGATCTAGTGTTTCTAATGTACATGTTAGTTGTTATTTCTTGGGTTTTGTACTTATGAATGTAAATGAGTATAGTTTTAGAATATAGTTGTTTAATTGTCATTATGTTAAGATTGTTGAAGATTTCGTCAGTGCTAGTTCTTACAGGAACTTTCAGTAAAATTTTCATCATGGCTTTTTTTGAGTTTGAGTTTTTATTATTGCATCACACAAATTCACCAAGGGCAAAAAAATCAAAACTGTTTGATCGGCCGGGAAAATTATGGCGATGGAGTTCTGGATGTGACCTTGCTTTTTACAACACTGTAATACATGCCCTTGTTAAAAGACGGGCCAAAGCTGTGGAAATGGATGGAGATATTGAAAAGTAACAAATTAATCGTACGTAGAGTAGTTTTCAACCCATGTGATTGCATTTTTTATATCTCATCAATTAAAGGAGAAAAAAATAGGAGGCATTACTTTTTGACTTTTCCTAGTATAATCTTATATATAAAAATGAATCGCTGAATGTGTTGCTAAGCGCATAACTTTCGAACGACGGCACCAAATTGGACAATTCTTTTTTTTGTATGTTGGTTATTGTCAGGACAAGGTTTTTATGAAACTTTCGGTGAGCTCTAGCATTATGAAATTTGTATAAAAAATTGCTATTGGTGGCACGCGAGGAAGAGGCTATTGCTATGGAAAGCGGGAGGGGGGTAGAGATTGGGGAGGGGAACCAGAAAGGAGGAGGGGAACCTGGGAGGGGTGAGGGAAGTTGGGAGGGGTAGGTTCGCGGGACGGGGGAAGGGGGGGAGTAGAGTGGGGAGAGGGAAGGTGGAGGTGACGGAGTGGGAACGGAAGAAAAAAGGGGAGACGGAAGGGGAACGGGACGATTGGGAAAGGACACTCAGGGAGAAACAATTTCTTTATTAAATGGCATAGCAACGCATGCCGGGGCCAGCTAGTAATAGTATTTTTATACAAATATAACCCATGTCCTTTATATTACAACTTTTTTTTAACCCGTGACCTCTCGATGGATAGTCCGAGACAGTCGAGATCCTTATACCTCAACCACAGAAGCCTTTCAAACTTGTAGAAAATATTAATTGAGAGGGTATTACCAGAGAAAACCAGAAATATGTCATTTATAAATCAGATTTTAGACGTATTGACTCCTTTCCACAAAAAAATATAAATGGATTTCGAAAGGTTGTTCTTTTATCTAGCATTCGCATGTTTTAAATTTTGGGATTTTTTATTTATTTTTAGTATAAAAAGGTTATACCATAGGTCGTTGGCAGATTTGTTAAATTTTCAAAAAAGATTTTGTATTATACCACACCCATTTCAAATCATATAATCATGCAGAAAAATAAATCAATACATCGTCTGGGTATCGCATGTTTTAGAATTTTATTTTTTGTTTAAATAAAATCATTAAAAAATATATACGTACATGTGTTTCTTGACGAAAATTTGTTCCGTTTGTGTATTTATTTGCGCACTCATAATATATATTTCAGATTTTTTTAACATTCTTTTTTAACTTTAAATAAATAAATAAACGTTTTGAGAAACACATGCCAGCAATAAAAGAGTAATATTTCAAAGCCACCGGTCAACGACGCGACGTTTGCCACAAGCCTCTATATAGATTACATTCATAATGTACACACATTCTTCTAAGTAACCTGACACGTCATTTCAACGTACATTAAATACATCTTATACATTCATCGCAATTAACTCATAACTTAACTGTTGTCTACACTAATTATCTCACATTAATAGGATTAACATTATTTACTCCTCAATCTTTTCCTTTGTAGAACCCTAACTGATTTTAAGTCCTTGGATTGCATGAAAACACTCTACATTTCATTAGTTAGATGTCAAGTTGAATATAATTCACCTATTTGGTCCCCTTTCTATAAAGTACACTCTAAAACAAAATAGAACGAGTTCAACACAAATTTCTTAGGTACTTAAATTTCAAACTCAAAATTCCAATAGAAAACATTAATTATTTAAGTTTAATGAATCGACTAAATTTAATTACGCTGTCTGACAGAAGAATCATTTCAGACCTAATTTTATTGTACAGAATTATGAACAACCTAATTGACAGCCCTGCCATCGTTTCTACTATTAAACTTCTTGTACCGACAAGGAATACTAGACAAAATATAACATTCTTTTGCAACACATACACAACTAACTATCAATCACACTCACTTACCAATAGGATGCATTATTTAGGCAACAAGTTTGGTGGTATTGTAGATGTATTTGCTGATTCCCTTTACATTCTAAAATGCAATTTAAACCAACACTTTGTTGAATCCTACAAATTATTGTAACATGGGTATAATATATTTAACGATTTGATTTGTTATTGTAATGTTTATATTATATTTTGTTCTATGTTATTGTTAAATATTACATTGTTTAAAATATTTCACGGGTTTTCACAAGATTATACAAGCGGTTTTTTTTCTTTAAAAACTACTTGTATATTCTTAAAAGTTTTTTCACTTTTATAACTCTTGGTATAAATTCTATGTATGTGTTATCCTAGATATCTTAAATATTATTTTCTAATCTATGTAAAAGCCCCCACGGGCGTATAACAACAATAAATAAATAAATCTTTCTCTCACCAAGGTACAAATTGTGTACAAGAAGATAAATATTCTTCATATTAACAACTTGTCCTGATGAAGATAATTACTGGAGCGACCGCGACAGCGCAATTTAAAACTTTTTTCTCCGATTGCTCGAGATTTTTTAATTGAATATTTTCCGCCCACATTAATAATATAATAATATTTTTTTATTTTAGTAATTTATACATTTAAGTTTACAAATTTCTAATTAATTACAATATTTCATATTGCAGCTAATTAATTACAATATTTCACATTCACTATATTTTTTCTAGTTTTATGTAGCTCCTACAATACATCTCGAACTTTCCAATTGGTGTGGACTTTAAAGTTTCTGGTAGCGTGTTATATAACTTCATTCCCTTGTACAGTAAACTGTTCTGCGTATTCGCTTTGTCCTTTTTTTGTAGCCTAATTTCCTTGCACGTCCTTGTGTTATATCTGTGAATGTCCTTGTTGTATACAATTTTATTTGAGTATTTTGGTAATGTTTTTCAATATTTTGTGGATAAATACCATTGTGTTCAAGGTCAGCATCTGTTTCAGGGTTAACCAATTTAGTTCCATTAACATTTTTATTATTTTTGAAAATCTATTTCGTCGAAGTATTATTCTCATTGCCCTGTTTTGGAGAATTCGTAACTTATTTTGTTCTCTTTCGAACTTCCAAAAATTTCGTTTTGCCAATTTTCTTTTGGTGTATTCAGCATGTCCATTGAAATTTAGTTTGGAATCTAATATAACTCCTAAGTATTTCATTTCAGTAACATTTTCAATAATTTCACCATCAATTTAAATTTTGCTTTCACTGAATGTCTTCTTGAATCGAATCACCATATATTTTGTTTTTTAAGCTTATTAATTTTATCTAACTTGATACATCATTTAGTTCATACATCATCAATCATAGATCCGAATTTTATTACGGAGATAATCAAACTAATTAAAGTTCTATATTGCCAATTAATTCACCTATCTTTTATCGATTATCACATATTTATACGATTTATATAAAAAAATATTATAAAATCGTAAACTTCTACTTAATTGACACTGTTATTATATTCCACGAACAAGATTGGACAAGAACCTACAAGGAGGCGGAACATGGCCTGGCTGTACTTCAAAACTGGCTAAAAGTGAACTCCCTTACATTAAATGTTATCTATATAAATCTATCTATCTATCTTCTATCTTCTATCTTTCTTCTATTCTTCTATCTATATAAATAAAAATGAATCGCCGAAATGTATGTACGCGCATAACTTCCGAACGACTGCACCAAATTGGATAATTCTTTTTTTTGTGTGTTTGTTATTGTCAGGACAAGGTTTGTATAAAACTACTGGTGAGCTCTGGTATTATGAAATTTATATAAAAAAAATTGCAATAGGTGGCACGCGAGATGTTTGAAAACTGAATATACCGGGACTGGGAGGGGGGTTCGTGGGATGGGGGGAGGAGGGGAGTGGAGTGGGGAGAGGGAAGGTGGAGGAGGCGGAGTAGGAACGCAAAAGGGGAAGGGGACGCAGGAGAGGAAGGGGAGGCGGAAGTGGAGGCGGAAAGGGAACGGGACGAATGGGAAAGGACACGCAGGGAGATACAATTTCTTTATTAAATGGCATGGAAACGCATGCCGGGAACCAGCTATCTAACTTTGTCCAAAAACAAAAGAGGACAACCAATGAATGTGCATACCCTCAAATTACATGAATGTCAAAATACTTTTCCACAATGTTCCTGCCCGTCTATAACCCAAACAAAAAGTATTAAATATCTTGGGATTTAAATTGATGAAAAACTACAGTGGAATTCACACATTGATCTTACCTCAAAAAAGCTAACAAAACTCATCTACTTCTTCAAAAAATTAAGAAACATCTTGTCGATGAGGGATCTAAAGAGAGTATATTGTGCTTTATGCCACTCTCGATTGGAATATGGAGTAATAGGCTGGGGCTCAGCAGAATTAAATTTATCTCAGCGGAAACGTATGTATGCGCATAACTTCCGAACGACTGCACCAAATTGGATAATTCTTTTTTTGTGTTCGTTATTGTCAGGACAAGGTTTGGATAAAACTACTGGTGAGCTCTGGCATTATGAAATTTGTATAAAAAAATTGCGATAGGTGGCACGCGACCTGTTTGAAAACTGAATTACCTCGGGTAGGGGGTTGGCGGGAGGGGGGTTGAGGGAACCTGGGAGGGGGGATGGAACTTGGGAGGGGGGAGGGGAACCCAGGAGGGGGGTTCGCGGGATGGAGGAAGGGGAGAGTGGAGTGGGAAGAGGAATGGTGGAGGAGGCGGAGTGGGAACCCGAGAGGGAAAGGTGTCACGGGAGAGGAACGGTAAGAATGTGAAAGGACACGCAGGGAGAAACAATTTCTTTATTAAATGGCATAGCAACGCATGCCAGGTAACAGCTAATATATCATGAATTGGCACATGATATATTAGCTGTTACCTGGCATGCGTTGATTGTGCCCATGAGGTGATTTTTTTTACAATAACACAGCTCTACAAAATCATCCAAATATTATTATTATTATTTGACGGAGGTAAACATATAGACAGATAGGATGGACCGCCCAATAACTGTATTTTTCTTTTAAATTTAAATATAAGTAACGCACAAGAGTCCCTACTGCTCCCCACCGTCAGGAGCCAGTGAGATTAAGTGAAACATGTGAGTTATGTGTTGTGAGGCTGAAGGTATAGTGAAGAGGATGGCAGGAAAGTACCTGGCTATTGAGATCTGGTCACCAAACACGAATAAAGTCATTTCAAGCAATGTTTCGATTCTGAATTGTAGGACCTCTTACAAGGGCGGTACTGAGAGTGTCTTTCACTCTGGAACGTGCCGCAAATACATATAGGACGTACTTGTCAATTTAAGTTTCTTATACAGTTAGCACGGGTTGTTTAAAAAAATTTGACAGATACATCAAATATTTTAAGTTGATTTTCACATTCTGTGTTTGTTCTATTCAAGTTCTGTGATTATTTCAGTTTTATGAAGCAACTGGCCTATAATTATATAATAACAGAACTTGAATTCAACTTACACAGAATGAGAAATATGTTTTTTTTACATTAGCTCCACACAGGAGGCCTTGAGAAAAATAATTTCCCTCAGGGCCTATGTCATCTTAGAGGATGCTGTGCGGAGGGTCTTTTTAAGGTACGGAAGGATATCAAGTTCTGGGAAGGAAAAAGGTATGAGGGGTGGGTAGGAATCTGGGGGTGTGTGTCCGAAAGTGACGGACGGACGTACGAATCCACCCCTTCAACTACGGTGCAAGGCGATGATTTGAGAGAGTCCGGCTGGAAAGACCAAAAGGCCTCCCTCAACTGTTTCTCGATCGAGCCCGCCACGTAGCAGGTGGGCAGACGCATCCGCCACCAAGACCTGGACCAACCTTACCCCCCATGAAACATTGACTTCAAATATTTGATTAATCCGTCAATTTTTTTGAAACAGCCCGTCCTTTGTAAAAAGAAACTTGAAAATCGGTCCAGTTTTAGAGGAGAAAAATGCAAAAGAAGTGCAAAACCGAGATTTCGACGATTATTATACATTTTATATTATTATCAACCCGAAGTACATTTTCCCTTTTGCTCAGTGTAAAGTTTTAAGGTAAGGAACTGGTAAAAGAAAGACTCATCTTCAGGACAATTTTTAAGGGACTCTTGAGTTTATTGATTCTATTTCCAATTACATTTTTATAATCGGAAGATGCAAACTACCCGAGACAGACTAAGGAGTTAGTAGTTAATTAGGTGTGGTTTCAGCGAAGCGACGAGGAGAAAGAGGTATATCCCCTTAAAAAAACGCCATTTATAGAACAATCTCCTTGGCTGGCCAGAGCTTTGTACCTTCCGGAGACATCTGTTGTTAATTTATCTAACTAGCTATGAGAGTTCTCACCTAATGTTTTTACGTAGGATCTCGAGAGGTGTGAGTCCTGGCTAAATTCGATTTTTAAAGGTCTGAATTTCAGACACTCAGTATTCAAGAAAGTAAGAGAGATAGTAACAGCAACGGTTTGGTAAAATACCTATTGTTCAAATGTCTTGCGACCGGGTTTCCTTTGTACTTTCTCGCTCGAATTTTTCCAAGATTCGAACCCGCGACGTATGGATTCACAATTGAGGGTTTTATCGACCACAGAAGTCTTAAATAATAATTTATTAACACACTTACATTGGAGGCACATGTTAAAATCCAGTTTTAAAGTTATTCTTTTACTTATTCGAGTTCGGAGCACGCGACTGGTCGTAAGGCGAGCCCCAACGAGCTATCGAATTACACAAAACACGAATAAAGCCACAAGGGAATACAGACCTGAGCTATAAAAATGTATTTGTTCCATAAATACTTGTCGAAACCTTATATGCGGTAAATATTTATCGATTTTTGTTACACGAAGGTTTTTTTAGGCGTAGAAAAGTACTCTAAAAGTTGGTACTTGCTTTAGGCCAGTTATACATAGAGGGCGACCGGAACTTGTTTCGGATATTACGAGGGAGACTTTTCGGTTGATCCCTTTAAGATACATGTGTAAAGCTTAAGGCGCTGCAACCAGGCTCAAAAAGAAGAAGATGGAGAGATATGAAATTAATTACGAATTTAGAGGAGCGCGCTAGTATTTAAAGTGACAAATTCGATACGAAAATTGTGAAAATGTTTAATAAAACACGACTCGTTTAAAATAGAGCAAAAATCTAGTGGGGGTTGTTTTAAACAGCATTTAAAGAAACACTGTGATTTTTTTTACATGTTACTTGTAAAATAACTGAAACAGGCGTGTTTATAATAATTTTTGGAGCATACTTTGCGATTTTTTTCTATCGAGGGAAATTTATATAATTTACGTTTCGGCGCAGGCAATTTCTAGATATTATCTTCAAGAATAACATATTTTTTTAAGAGATATGTAATAAATCGGTAGAAATTCGGGTAGCGGAGTCTTAATCTGAGATGACGGGGCAGGTGAGGGTTGGGATTGTATCTGGATTGTATATTTAAAGAGAACACATGTCAAAATCTACAATCTTATAAAAAATATACCAAAATTTGACTAAAAAACATTGAAAGAGATATTTTTTTCGTGTAACTTTAAACAAAGCCTTTAACTATATCTATCATTAGACAGCTTTTAGAGAAGATATATTATATTATTTGCAATGTTTTTTGGTGGCTTTTTATGTCTTTAAATTGCACTTGTAACATCTATTCTTATAAAACTTTCACAAATGCGGTAATAACAGTGTAGACTGTTATTATGTTGTTGTTTTTAATTACATTTATTCAGTTAGGAAGTCTTTTTAAATACCTAATTATTTATGTTTTATTTTTTTTTATTTTATTTATTAACAGAAACAAACAGTAAATCTAGTCTCTTTCAACGGAAGCAATCTTCCAAACAGGCCCTCCATTGATATGCTTGGTGTAACCCTAAGTGACCAGCTCAGGTATGGGGGCTCCATCGAAGCCAGAGTCAAGTTAGCCTCCCAAAAACTGGGCGTACTGTACAGGGCCCGCAGATACTTTAATAGTACACAACTGCTAACCCTGTACAAATCGCAAGTGCGCCCCACGGTTGAATTTGGCAGCCACCTCTGGTCTGGAGCTCCAATAGAAGATAGATAGATATAGATTTGAAGGTAAGATTTTTATAAATTTGTTTTGAATATGTTCTATGCTATCTATATATACTTTGTATAGAGGGTTCGGCTCTGTGGCATTTCTAATTGAACCTATAAATCCTACCGATCCCTCAATATAAATATTTAAAAAATCCTTTGTAATCCTACATGTATTTAAAATGACTGATTTTTGCATTTTTATATACAAATTCTTTGACAAATCTAATATGCTTAAATTTTGAATCAGATTCCTAGGTATTATGCCAGTGGCCGAAATAACAAATGGCAATATTTTTATAGTCCGAGAATGCCAAATCTCATTTCCTAAATCTGTGTATTTTCTTATTTTTTCAGAAATAGTTTTTTGAAAAAATAAGAAAATAATTAATTTAATAATAATTAATTTAATTAATAAAAATTTGTATTATATGTATTGTAATAAAAATTTTCATTAAAAATGAATAAATAATAAATAAAATAAATTGCGAATTTTTTTGCTAATCATACTCGTAAACAATGACATTGCAATACTTTTAAACTTTACAATTTTGGAGGCAGGTTCCCAGGTTCATCAAGTGAGGTGTGTTCAGGTCTTGGCGGCGGATATGCTGGCTCGCCAGCTGCGTGGTGGGCCGGGCAACTGGTGTCGACCCATCGTCTTGCAATGCAGTGGGAGGGTGGGATGGGATTCATATAATCCGTCACTCCTGGATACATTGACATCCCTAGATTCTTACCTACCCCTTATACCTTTTTTCCATCTCAGAACAAACTCTCCTTTCTTTACTTAAAAATTCCTTCCACACAGCATCTTCAGAGATGACAAGACCCTGAGGGATATTATTATTTTAATATCACCGCCTCCTGTGTGGAGCTAATCTAAAAAAAAAATCACATTTATCTTTAGAATTATTATTGTCTCAAAAATGAAGATAAAATGTGGCAAGTAAGAAGCACTCTTACGTTTCCAGGAAAATAAGTAATTCAAACGTTGTTCAAGTTTGGTAAAGACAGACTTTCAAAGAATATGTGTGTATGAACGAAATAAACCATAAGACGGGGCAATGTTATTGTATTTCAAAGTTGCGTCGAAAACTGCATTCTATTTACCAATTAATAGTACACCTAGTTACTGAGATATGAAGAAATTAATTTACTTATATATTTTTTTCCAAAACTTAATCATCCTTATCGAATTGTACACATAAAAATATATAATTATTGTAAAATATTTTGTGGTGTTTATTAATTAAATTAATTAAAAGACGGCCTCCGTGGTCGATCGAGGGGTAAGGCTCTCGACTACCATCAGAATGATGTTTGGTGATTTAGCAGGGGTGCCCGGGTTCATGGGGTGAGGTTTGTCTAGGTCTTGGAAGCGGATGACCAGGACATACTGAACCCCAGATTCCTACCCACCCCTTAAACCCTTTTCCTTCCCAGAACTCTCCTCTCCTTCCTTTCCTTAAAAAAACCCTCCACCACAGCATCCTCAAAGATGACATAGGCCCTGAGGGAAATTATTTTCCTCAGGGCCTCCTGTGTGGAGCTCATGTAAAAAAAAAAGAATCCCAGCGTGCGCAAGTAAATTTGATTTGTGTTATATTTAATCGTTTAAAATAATATATAATGTATTTGTGCGGCTCGTTTCAGAGTAGAAGATACTCTCAGTATCGCCCTGGTATTAGACCACCTTTCAGAATTGAAACGTTTATTGAAATTTAGATCTGAATTGCCAGGTACTTCTCCATCTTCCTCTATCCCATATCATTCCCTTCCCCACTGCCCGTCACATGCATATTCTAATTGGCTCCAGGCGGTTGGGAGCAGTTGGGACTCTTAGGCGGTATTCTCATAAAAAACATTTTAGGTTAAGTCCCACCCCACTACCTTTCACAACATACATATTCTTACTGGCTCAAGGCGGTTGGGATCAATTGGGATTCTTGTGCGATATTCATATAACAATGTTAGGTTAGGTCCCACCCCACTACCTCTCACAACATACATATTCTCACTGGCTCAAGGCGGTTGGGTGCAATTGGGATTCTTGTGCGATATTCATATAAAAATGTTAGGTTAGGTCCCACCCCACTACCCCTCACAACACATATATTCTCACTACTCCAGGCGGTTGGGAGCAGTTGGGATTCTTGTGCGATATTCATATAAAAATGTTAGGTTAGGTCCCACCCCACTACCCCTCACAACACATATATTCTCACTACTCCAGGCGGTTGGGAGCAGTTTGGACTCTTGTGCTGTATTCACATTTAAAAAAGTTAGGTTAGGTTTAGGTACTTCGTCTTCCTCTGCAAAATCTTTCATCGATGTCTCCCTGGATTTTGCATTTGGGAGACAATAAAAACCTAATAATATTCTTGTTCTATCTGCCTACCCTTAGAGGTACCTTATTTAAGGTTTATCTTGATCTCTGAGCCTGAGCCGGCACGTCTGCGTTATATTTTCAAATCACCAATAACTCCGCTTAAGTTTAGCAAGGGGGAAGGGGGGGATTTAAAATCCGTGTCCTAAAAGTCATGTTTAGTAAGAGGACTGGTTTTTCATATATAGTCTACTAAAATTTATAAAAATTGAAGAAAAATTGTCAAAATAGGTGATATACATTGATATACCTGTAATTAGGTGAATAAACTAGGGTTGACCAAATTGTTAATTGCTTGCGTCTAATATTCGCCCACTCCCACTTTATTGTCCTTTTCTCTCTAAACTATGTAAATATTAAAAAAAAAAACTTAATTTGTAGTTCTGTGAATGCTTCCAAAAAGTATCTTTAATTTGAAAAATCAAAACAAAAAATTGAAGGTTTGTAAGTAGGTAGGTACTTAAATATCTACCTAATTAATTTTAAATCTTATATACAAACATGAATCGCTGAATGTGTTGCTAAGCGCATAACTTTCGAAAGACTGCACCAAATTGGATAATTTTTTTTGTGTGTTCGTTATTGTCGGGACAAGGATTTTATAAAACTTCCGGTGAGCTCTGGCATTATGAAATTTGTTAAAAAAAATGCTATTGGTGGCACGCGAGGTTTGAAAACTGAATGTATGGAAAGCGGGAGGGAGGGAGAGATGATGAGGGTGGATGTGGAGGGGGTGAGGGAGGGGGGAGAGGGAGGGGGGAGAGGGAGGGGGGAGGGGGAGGGGGGTTGGGAAGGGGGGGAGGTGGAAGGGGGAGGGGAAGGGGGGAGGGGTAGGGCGGAGAGGGGACGCGAGACGCAAACATTGAGATAGTGATTGATATTTAGTGCGCCCCACGGTTGAATTTGGCAGCCACCTCTAGTCTGGAGCTCCAAAATACCTAAAAAAACCCTTGACTCTTGATAGATTCTCCCATCTTAACAGACGGACTGCAATCTTTAAAGCATAGGCGTCAGGTGGGAATGCTGTCCTTGTTCTACCGGTATAACAATGGAAGATGGTCCAGGAACTAGCATCATTGATCCCCTCGGCACCGGTGCATAGTCGGGAAACACGTCAAACACGCGCCCCAACATTTGTACACGGTTGACATTACTCACATGAGAACGGGTCGTTTCTATGACTCGTCCTTGAGTTCAACGGCTCGGCTGTGGAACAATTTGCCGGCCTCTGTGTTTCCTCCCTTCTACAACATGGGTCTCTTTAAGACCCATGTTCACTCCTTCCTTCCTCAAAAAGACCCTCCACACAGCATCTACAAAGATGACATAGGCCCTGAGGGAAATTATTTTCCTTAGGGCCTCCTGTTTGGAGTTAATGTAAAAAAAATAAATAAAGTGACGTTGTTCAAAGCAACGTCACTATCTCAATGTCAATAATTCGACAGTGATCGAAAAATAAATAATCAACGATTGTAATAAACAATCCACTGATTAAAAACATATATTTAACTATATATTTTAACTATGGAGTTCCGCAAGGATCCATACTAGGGCCACTACTGTTCCAACTTTATATCAATGATATTTCGCAATTAGAATTAAACGGTGAAATTTTCTTATATGCAGATGATACTGCAATATTCTACTGGGGTAAAGATCTAAACATACTACTAGAAAAAGCACAAAGTGACCTAGAAAGAATTTGCGGTTGGCTCCAATCAAATATCCTAACAATGAATATAAAAAAAACAGGATACATGATTTTAAGTTCAAACCGTAAAATAATTCCTCCACATGTACCATTAAAAATTAAAAATAACGATTTGCAAATCCTGAAACAGGAAAAATATCTTGGGCTGTGCATCGATAAGCATTTAACTTTTAAACGACACATTCAAAATGTAAAAGATAAAATCACACCCTTAATTAGCGTTTTTAGCCGCTTATCATATCTATTACCAATTAGATTAAAAAAAAGTTTATACTATAGTCTCGTACACTCACACCTAAATTACCTGATTGAAATCTGGGGAAATGCGTATAAAACATACATCAATGAATTACAGGTAATTCAAAATAAGATAATCAAAAAACTATTTCACTACGAATCCAAAACATCCACAAAAAAAATATATTTAGAAACAAAACTGCTAACATTAAGAAAACTATACGAGTACAATATATGTGTCCTTATATACAAAATAAATAATAAACTCATACATACAAACACAGAATTCATTAAAACGTCCCAAGTACACAAACATTTTACACGACAACACGATAACATACGTTTAAACACCATTCATACTAACTACGGTAAGTAATCAATTAGTTACGAGGGGGGCAATTTATATAATTGCCTTCCAGATGATATCAAAAACGAAAAAAGTGTGTGCAAATTCAAAAAAAAATTGTTCATGTTTATTCACAAAAAACAAAGTAGTGATAGTGAATAATATCGTATGGTAATATAATATCATGTAAATGTTAGTATTGCAATCTAATGTAATCTAAGGTTATGAAATGTAAAAACCATGTAATGTAAAAACTATGTAATACAATGTAAAAAGTACATATTTCAATATTCTAGTTAAGTAAGTGAAAATGTTATTTTCTTTTTTACTGGAATAAAAAACTTATGAAAAAAAAAATATATATTTAAAGTATGATATATATATGTATGCATCTTTTTCAAATTTTCTTCATAAAATTATATTATACCATTATATTGAGAAAAAAAATGCGAATTACAATGGGAATCACTTTGAACAATCTAAATAAATAACTAATTAGCCATGACGCCGTTTCGCCGCAGGGGTAAGCAGAGAGGACGGGCCGCCAAACATCTCGGTCTTGGCACACACTCCTTGCCTCGTTCACATTCATACATCGTCTCATTCTATCTATTATCTCATCGCTCTTCTATTATTCTGAGTCTTGACATGGCCCGACTCAAGTATCTGATTCACTTGGTCGTGCCATGTCTTTCTCGGACGTCCCCGACTTCTTCTACCCTTCACATCTGCGTCATATATTCTCCTTACACTCCTTTCGTCGTTCATTCGCTCTACATGCCCAAATCATCGGAGTGTTCCTTTCTCGATCTTACTCATTACGCTTACATCAGCCTTGAATTACTTGCGGATTTCCACATTTCTCACACGATCATACATGTTTTACCACACATACGCTTCAGGGATCTCATTTCTACAGCATTCAAGTCTACTTTCATCCTTCCTCTGCCAGTTCCATGCCTCACTGCCATACATAAGGGTAGGTACCAGTACTCCTTTATGGACGGCTAGTCTCGCGTCTTTGGACAGTTTTTTTGTTGGTGCCAACGGCGTTCAGTCCTCCATTAATAGAGTTACCTGCATTCACCCTTCTTTCAATATCTCTATCAGCCTTCTCATCTCTCGAACAAGTTAGTACTATGAACAAGTGAGCAATTATTGTGGGCACCGTACATTCGAGCCTTCCCTCGGCCTCCGTGGTCGAAGGGTAAGGCTCTTGACTCGCAATGCGAAGATTGCGGAATCGAATCCCGACTTTTTATAACTTTGCTTTGCTCAGTCGAACTTAATCCACGTGTCCGGCGTCCTTAGATTAAGCGACGCGTGTGTGTTGAAAAGAGCGTAGTTGTGGATTTGAGCAGTGTTGAGTTTTAGTTTCGGCTTAGCAGATGATTAGTAGGATTGGGAACACTGGCCGTAAGTCATGTAAGTCAGTAGCTTGAGATTACCTATTAGAGGTGTTGGTAAACCAATAAAGTATTCTAATGTTGGCGGTACATATACTTACCCCCAAATAGAGTACTCCAGTCCATTTTTTCAATGAATAATAACCTTCTAACTTAAATAACTGCATTTTTATTTTTATTTTTAGAGTAAGTTTAAATAGTTAAAATAATTGTCAAAATTTTAATTTTTCAAGCCCCCCCGAAAACCACCGTATGTTTGGTGAATCATGTGACGTCATCACTCCTGAAAAATTAGCATAGAATCGGGCAATCAGCTGATCTGTTGCCGCCATTTTAAATTCCGTCGTTCGAAGTATTCTCCCAAGAAATAGCATTACTATTTTTTTGTGCAGTAGTTTTTGAATATTTTCAATAATAGAGATAAACTAATAAGAGATACCTTTATTTTTGAAACATTATTTAGGCCTAAATAATGTTTCAATAAACACAACAACTAAATCTCTATAAACAGTATGTAAATAAACGAATAAATTAATACAATGGATTGTATCATTCCTTTATTCCCATACATTTCCCATACAATGACTTTACGGTGACGTCACGACACGAGGAACAGTGACGTCACCACTAAACATTTCAATAATACCAACTTGACAGCGTGTTTTCACGATCCGATTAAAAATGGATTTTTTAATATTTTTTTTAAAACTCTGCATTTAATATTATTCAATAAAACTTATATATTCAGAATCAGCGTGTGTTGGTCTATATGAACATATTTTTTTAAAGCCAGAATATTGTTCACTGGAGTTCCTTATTGTAACCGAACCTAATAACTAAAATCTAAATTATTCCTAAATTTAAAAAAAAAATAGAAGCATCCATTGAAATACTGGTTTGAGTGGGTATGTATAAGTAAGTCAAAAATATATCTCTGGAAAGAAGGGAACTTACGCAGTGATTTGTGGACGATACGTCCCGGGAGGAAATTGACTTGTCCCTTTTTTACGTAATAACGTCTAATAATATGATTACATGCACCCAAGGAGAAAAACCTATTTCCGTCTTGATAGAGTGGTCAACTTACCAAAACGGAGGATTTTTAGAAATGCTACTAATAAAATTAAATGTACATTATTGATGAAAAGAGAAATTGTTGTTAATATTTATCCTTGTTTAACAATCAATTATTATTATAAAATAATAATGATAACATAAAATTTAAGTTGTTTCTTGTTTTTATTCTTTTCTAATGAAATAATACGTTTTTAGAAAGTTAAATTAGTATTTTTTTATAAAGCAATTAAGAATTTTAATTCTAATAAGGAACTCCAGTGAAAAATATTCTGGCTTTAAAAAAATATGGTCATATAGACCAATAAACGCTGATTCTGAATATGTAAGTTCTATTTAATTATATTAAACGCAGAATTTTTTAAAAAATATTAAAAAGTCCATTTTTAATCGGGTCGTAAAAACACGCCGTCAAGGTGGCGTCACTGTTCGACTTGTCGTGACGTCACCGTAAAGTCATTGTATGGGAATGTGTGACATGACACAAGCCATCGTATTAATTTATTCGTTTATAGAGATAGAGATTTAGTTGTTGTGTTTATTAAAATATTATTTAGGCCTGAATAATGTTTCAAAAATAAAGGTATCTCTTATTAGTTTATCTCTATTATTGAAAATATTCAAAAACTACTGCACAAAAAAAAATAGTAATGCTACTTTTAGTGAGAATACTTCGAACACCGAATTCAAAATGGCGGCAGTTGATCAGCTGATTGCCCGATCGTATAGTAACTTTTCAGGAGTGTTGACGTCACACGATTCACTATACATAATATGGTGGCTTTCGGGGATCTTGAAAAATTACAACTTTGACAATTATTTAAACTAACTATAAAAAAATATATATGCAGTTATTTAAGTTAGAAGGTCATTAAAAAAAACTGGACTGGAGTTCTCTATTAAGAAATTTATTGTGATTCTACGCAAACGAAACGATAAGAAAAACTTTAATTTATTAATAAATGGTTTTTTTGTATTAGTAACAAAAACCAATTCGTAGTAAAGATTAATCGAAAATAATAAGTTCAGAAGTTCAGTTACAACCACGGTTTTGCCGCATTCGAAACCGAATCCATGATGTTAATGCTAGCGACATCCACTGTATCTTTCTTCACCAGTGTAATAAGTTGGTATTCAAATGAGATTGGTGCAGATAACATCATTTAAAGTTACTTTTGGTGATTTTAAACGATTTCATTTAGATCCGTGGCGTCTTTTGACATTTTCAAATTTAAATTACATCTACTTTAAATACAGAAGTTATAAAACTTTGTCGTAAAATTAAGGAATCATTTTGTTATCATTGAGATATGATGATCTGAGTCGCGGAGCAGTAAAATCCTTGTGTCTGGTCATCGAAGTTAGGGGTTCAAATTTAATGGATTGTCTGTAGTTTTTTTAATTAACATTTTTGAAGTGAAACTTTTAGCCACAATGTGATTTGGAATTCGGATGAAACGGAAATGACGCATTACAGCACCTGCGAAGCATCAAACTGCTCTCATTGGCCGCTTTGCTTATGATGTATCTTTTCAAGGCTCCTATTGGTTGAGATATGAAACGGAATTGACACTAGATCTGCGCCCATTGGCCACTTTGATTATGACCTCACTTTTCAAGGTTCCATTGGTTGATATTGTTTTGGTAAAGTTTCGCTTCGATTGCGGGTGAACTGCACTGCGATTTTTTTACATATATTATATAATATAGGATAGTCCAAATTCTCTGCAAAAAATTTCCAAAAGTTGAAGTTTCTCTCAGTAGCGCCCTGGTGTAAGACCACCATTCAGAATTGAAACGTTGCTTGAAATGGCTTTAGCCATGTTTAGTGACCAGACATGAATAGCCAGGTACTTTTCCACCTTCCTCTCCCCCATATCCTTCCCCTCACCACTATATTCAGCCAAACAACATACCCCTATTGGAGATGCCATAGTCTGACTGGTTCCAGGCGATTGGAACTGTTGGCACTCACGGTATTCACATAATATTTAATAAAATGGTGATTAAAATCTTTTTTAAGTAGGTTTATCGCTTTCTCGCTTGTCCGAATTGCAAAATTTGAAAAATGGCACAAACTCATAGACATATGAATATTACTAGACCAGACATAAAAGTGAGGGTTAGACAACAACTACAGCGGGGCGCAGAGCGGGAAGATGACTTTGAAGATATGTGATTCGTCGATAAGGGAACGTACCCATACTACGTGACCAACTTTTTGCAATTTTTAACCCCCCCCCCCACCCCTCCCCCGGTGACCAAAAACCTAAGCCCGCCGCCGCTCATTTGTACCAAGCGTGACATTTTGAAGACCCCCTAAACGTGTCACGTTGTATGGGTACGTTCCCTAACTGGTCAAATTGTATAAACTACCCATCGATTAATTAATTTTTATTTTTATTTTTTTGTTCAATCCCTAGGTTAATTAGTTATTTTGCTTTCGTTTTTCGTTGCTTTTCTTTCGTATAGTTGTTGAGAAAATATCATATTTCCTCAAGGTTGGCGGAATGTTTGGTTCTGAAACAGTTTTTTAAAAACTTAATCCATGTTCCTCAAGTCCTTCATCAAACATGTATTCCTTTCTCTTCCTCCTTTCCTCAAAAGTCTCTACCAGGAAAAGAAGAAGATGTTTTTCTACCTACATGAAAAACATAATGAACAATATTGCCACCCAAGTTTAAATTACCTACTTGGGCAGTTAGAAATTCGTAGTGACATGGGTCACAGTCCGCTGTTCGAAATATCGCAAAATTCATATTTTTATGAAATCAAATTGTCGTTATATAAAACCTGGTGTTGTGCAGGTACATTGGGAAGCTGCCAGTACCAGGATCGATCCTGAAGCGCCACAAGAAGCCGTCAAAGGTAAGAGACTATTCCTCTCATAGCCTATTTCCTATGATCGATATTTCGAACACAATCAATGGTCTTTACTCATCAAAAAAAGTATTTACAGTTTACACATTCTCATGTCGCGGTATCGGCCGTGACATTTTTGGTCAGTGTATAGGCATCTCGCATTATAATATCACCATTTAGTTCTTAAAAGTATACTCTGCTTTTGAATGAACAGATTTTTTTACATGGGAGCGCGAATTTCTCGCCGCGTAATGAACAAATTTGCGAAGTCTAATACGGCAAAGTAAAGTTCGCTTATTTTCAGACTCCAATATTATGTTGCCGTATTTAGTTACAAATGTTTTATAATTTACTTACCCTGTAAACATCGACGAGCACACGCCATGTATCTCGAGTGATAGTATATATTTACACGTTTTCAAAACACAAACCATGTTTTTTGCGGTGTTATTTCTTAAATTGCACCGATCAGCGCTCGACGCTGGCTCGCAGAAGAATGATGACGTCACATTTTTTAGATTAACGCGAAGCCATACTCCATCCCAGCCGGTTCCAATGGAACCGGTTTTGGGTTGGGGAAATAATACGCTTTTATCACTTAGGACAGGTCCACTAATATTCATATATCTATTCACTAAACTCAAAGAGCATAAAAAAAATCTAGAAATGATTGATTTTTTTTATTTTTGATTTTTGGAGACGGGTCTATGCTTCGACGCACTTTGATATTAACACCCTAGAGACCGATTTTTTTTTCAAATTTGACCCAAAAAATCATCTTCGGACTCAATTTACTCGAAAACGAAAGCTCAAATCAAAAAATTAATACGACAAAATCGATTCCAAATGTGATGTGGATTCACCACTTTCTCTTGACACCGTGTATTGCTAAACAATGACAAGACTTTGTTTTGCAGAAATTGGCATGACAAAGTAATTAAATGGTCATTCAGCGCCATTTTGTTTTTTGGCTTTAGAAAGAACAGCACTAATAAAAATAATAATAATTGGATAGTTTTTATAGCGCCGTTTTCGTGTTGCCAAAGTTACGAGTACATTTGAAATTCGTCCCTTTTTGAAGTGAAAACTTCATTAGCACCGTTGTGATTTGAAACTCGATGAAACGGAAAACCGACACTAAAAAGAGAAACACAATATATATTTACAGGATTTAGCCTTCGAGAGAACGAGATAGTATAATCGGTCTCCTCTTTGTGCGGTGCTTCGTAGCATATCGGTTTTCTCTTTGTGCGGTGCTTCGTAGTCACCCCACTTTTGAAGTACGTCTCACGTGAGTTCAAAAAGGGGGGAGTCCTGCAAAATCTCACGTCTACTTGAAAAGAATTACGAAAGGGCCCATATTCATCTCACCAAGGGGGGGAGGAGTCTAAATTGGAAGAAAAACTGCTCACGTAATTAATGTATGCCCCCTTTGAAACTCGATGAAATGGAAAACCGACACTTAAAAGAGACAATCTACAGGAATTAGAGATAGAATAATCAGTCTCCCCTTTGTGCAGTACTTCGTAGCCCACCCCCACTCACTCTTGTCTACTTTAGTTTTCTGAAGGTTTAGCTTCTACCGCGTGTGAATTGCACACTGATTTTTTTAAACTGAACGTCGACTGAACATCATCATGCCTTCCTTTCTAATCTTCACAATCATGTATTGTGTTTACCACACGTACGCCTAAGGTATAAATATGGGTCTCGTAGTAAACCAGCAAAAGACCAAACACACGGCCGTAGGATGCACCCAACAAATCCCAACTCTCTCATGTGGAAACCAAAATTTCGAAACGGTACCAAGATAGGCTCCCTGATAACAAACGACAATAACACCACAGAGGAGATCCAGAAGCGCATAGTGAACGCAAATCGCTGTTATTTCCGCCTACAAAACCAATTAAAGTCCAGACTGCTGTCCAGAAACACGAAGATATTAGTGTACAAAACACATATCAGACCAGTACTTACGTACGCAGCTGAGACTTGGGTAGAGACTTGAGAGAATGACCGAGCATCAAGCACCAAAGTCCCTGCTGAACTCAAAACCAATAGGGCGAAGGAGCTTGGGAAGACCAAGACTAAGATGGAGCGACAACGTCCTCAAAGATATATCTATCTTCTAAACTAGAGAGAGCTGGCACAAAACCGAGATGAGTGGAGGAAGACTCTTGAGGAAGCCAACACCCACCAGGGGTTGTATAGCCAATAGTGATGATGATGACGCCTAAGGTATCTTATTTCTAAATACATCATTTCATAAATCACAATATTTTCGTATTGTGCACGAATAAGACGAGATAATTGCTCTATTAGAATATTGTGTAAGGTGGGAATAGATGTTAAGTTAGTAAAGTATGGTATAAAAAATCCCCGTCTCGACAATGGGTGAACGCGCAAAGCCAAAGAAATACACACAGATCTATGTAGATAGCTAATGTGCCGTAAATCCCAAATCTAGGATCACACAGAGCATCCGTGTAATGTTTTAATGCGAAAGGGTGACGGCACCAATTCTGGGTCCTATTTATTAACTGTATTTAATTATTATTATCATTTCAAATTTTGGGCAAATAATATTACCAAATAATATTAAAGTGGCTATTCTTATTATGTTGTTCACAGATTTTCGTAATTTTATTGTTTTAACAGAAATATGGTTTATTTCCCGTAATATGTAGACATCTTCTCAACTTGAAATAAATTGAACTTATTATTTACCTATCATTAAACTTTTTCAACGTGCTTTATCTTCATGTTAAGAGGGAATAACCCGACAAAACCGTAAAATGGTCATTTTAAAACCAAATTTTAGACGTATTGACACTTTCCACAAAAAATTATAAATTGATTTCTAAAGACTGTTATTTTATCTAGTAAAGCATATAATAATGCAGCAAAATAAATCAATAAAATATATGGGAAAGCTATTTTTCAGAATTTTAAATTTAGTTCAAATAAAATCATTAAAAAATATCCGTGCCCTTTTTTTGACGAAAACACTTCAGTTTGTCTGTTTATTTACGGCCTTACAAACTAATAATACACTTTTTTTAAATTTCCATTCTTATTTTGCTTAGACAGTATTGAAAAATTATAAATACTTATGATCAAAACATAATTACAAAAGGTACGTAAATTTAATAACTTTATCATCATGAGCTTGAGCATTTTTCAATGTAGGTACTTGTTTTTATCAAAACAAATTTTGAATGAAATAAAATCGATATCGAGTTGTTATGTTAAAATACTGGAATAGAGAACAATTAATCTTTCTCATTGGAACCGCCCTGCACAGTTGATCCCAAGATCCCAAGATCATCATTTGACGAAATTTAAATTCTTGGCCGCTGATTAATGGCTCTTAAGATATTTACATACATATTATATGTATAATTATATATTTTTTCATTGTTGCAACATCGTTGTATTTACATATTGTAATATTTATTGTTTGATTTGTTATTTTTTTTTATTGTTTTTATTTCTTGCTAGAGCAATCCCGATGAGTTACAGAACTCATTTTAGGACAGGAGGAATATACAAATCATGGGTGGGAGGAAATAGTTAAAATTTTACATAGGAATTTGTATATTAAAATATAAGATTCGCATACAATATAGAAGAAAAATAAAAGACAGGTTGAGTGGAATAAACAGCAATGGAAAACAATTAAAGAAAAAAGGGAACAAGGTTGTACAGATATGGATGATTACAACTTAATGGAAAAGAAAAGAAGAGAAAAGAAACAAGATAATTGAACATGACAAGAAAATTACAAAGTTTCATCCTTATACATACTTAAAAAATATTCTTTTAAAGCATTACTCTGATTTTTTTTATTTTGCTGGATTCCCTTGTTCATATCTGGTAGCGAATTATATAGTTTATAGGCAACATAGTTCAGAGATTTTATCCCATATTTTGTAGTGTGTATTTGAGGTATGCGGATTTTATTGCTATTTCGAGTATTGTGAGTGTGGATGTCTTGATTGTAAAGTGGCTTGATGTTAGTGTGGGTTGATTGTTGGGTAATTTGTAGGATGGTGCTTGTGATTTCATGTTTAGGAAGGACTGTGATCGGAAGAATACCGGAAACTGAATAGATGTCTCTGACATGGGTATCCCATGGAAGTCCAAAAACATTTCTGAGAGCTCGGTTTTGAACCACCTGCAGATCAGCTATTAATTTCTTTGAGGCAAATCCCCAGATACAGCAGAGATAAGAAAGGTGTGAATGTACCATGGCGTAGTACACTGATGTTAATAAAGTTACGGGTAGTAATCCTTGGAGTCTATAAAGTACACCAGTTATGGGTGTAATTTTCTCCTTTACATGATTTATGTGGAGATCCCACGAAAGTTGGGAATCTACGATCAGGCCCAAATATTTTGTGCTCATTTTCTTTTCGAGGCAGTTATCACCAACGATATTGAGGCTGATATTTTTCTTGTTGCCAAAAAGTATATAATGAGTTTTTTTACGTTAAGGGTTAGTTTGTTTATTCTTAACCAGCTTGTGAGTTTAGAAATATCAGCATTCATTTCCGTTTCAAGCTCCGCTAGGTTCAGTTTGTTGTAAAAAATTACTGTATCGTCCGCATAGAGTTGTAGAGTTCCTTTAATACCCCACTTTGTTATGTCATTCACATAGATAAGAAATAGCAACGGTCCAAGAATTGATCCCTGTGGCACTCCACATGTTATTTTACCCAACTCACTCGTTTCTCCTCCCAGTTTTACTGCCGAAAAGCGATTTGATAGGTAAGATCGGAAAAGTTCCAGAGGAGTACCAACAATACCCAAATGTTTCAGTTTTTCGATCAATACGTTATGATCTACCGTGTCAAATGCCTTCTTTAGATCAATAAATATTGCAGCCGTAAAATCCCCATGATCAATATATTTCTGTATATTTGATATAAAATCAAAAGTTGTACATTTAGTGTTAGATCGTCGTATGAAACCGTATTGTTTTGACGTGAGAATTTTGTTGTGTTCGAGATATTTCAATAGTCTTTCTTTAATTATACATTCAAATATTTTAGAGATAGCTGGAAGTATAGAGATTGGACGATAATTTTGGACATTTTTTTTGCATTCGTCTTTATGAATAGGACTTATTTTGGCAATTTTTAGTTTGTCTGGAAAGATACCTTTTGATAGAGAGAGGTTTATTAAGAATACAAGGTCATCCGCCAGTTCCTCCTTGCAATTTTTGAGAAGGAGAGAGGTTATCCCATCGGAACCAGCTGCCGCTTTGGACTTAAGGTTAGATATGACACGTATGATTTCATTTTTATTTGTCCTGATCATGTTAAAAGATTGTTTTGCTTGAGGTTCCGTGTAGATCGTGTTCACATCAGTTTTTGAAGTTTTTATTACTGATGCTAGACTTTCCCCAACTGAGACTTATCTTCTATTTTCTATTTGTTGCTGTTTTACAAGCTCACTAGGGCTGTCTTTTTCATGTTGTAGTTATGCCTGATACTATGTTTCATTGTGCAAAAGCCGAAATATTGTGAATAAATAAGTATTGAATTTTTTGAAAAATACGAAACAAACAATATATCGTGCCATCTTATTTTCAAAGAGTTTTGGCTACGTAAATAAGCTAACCAACTAAATAACCATCATACAGTTTTCCGCAGGGGTAAACAGAGAGGAACGACCGCCAAACACACACTCTTTGCCTCATTCACATTCATACAACGTCTCATATATACCCATCTATTATTCTAACTCTTGACATGACCCCATTGAAGAATCTGATTCACTTCATCGTGCTATTTTTTTTACTTGAATACCGTACAAGAGTCCCAACTGCTCCCGTCTGGAGCGAGAGGGACTATGGCATCCCCAATTGGGGTATGTTGTGAGGCTGAAGGTAGTGGGGAGGGGAAGGTGGGGAAGTACCTGGCTATTCAGATTTGGTCACCAAGCACGGCTAAAGCCATTTCAAGCAACGTTTCAATTCTGAATGGTGGTCTTACAGCAGGGCAATACTGAGAGCATATTTCACTATGTCATGTCTTCCTCGAGCGTCTCCGATTTCTTCTACCGTTCACATTTGCGTCGTAAGTATATTCTACTTATAGCCCCATCTGAGAGTCCCTTTCTTAATCCTACTTACTATGCTTATATCAGCCCCGCATTTTTTGTGGATCTCCATGTTTTTCATATGATCATTCATGGTTTTACCACATATACGTCTCAGGGATCTCATTTCTAGTCAGTTTCATGCCTCACTGCCATATATCGAGTTAGGTAGCAGAACTCCATTGTGCAATGCTAACTTCCCTTCTTTGTCAACTTTAATATAATACATCTAATTCCAAGTGACTTTTAAAACTTAAAAAAGGGTTGACTTAGGATTCAACCTTCCTACCCAGTACTGGAGTCAACAACGCTTACAACTGAGCCAAATACCAAATGGATGGGACCGAAATTTATTTCATATAAACTTTATTTCATAAAAGATAAACATTTTTCCTCAGGCCTCCTGTACTCCTGTGTGGAGCTAATGTAAAAAAAAATAATACTAATATTTTTCCTGGCAACTGTTCCTCTCCATTACTTATGTCGCCATTATAAAAGAAATATTTTGTAATAGATCGCCAAAATATTTTTGAAATATTAATTTAAATCACCTTTTAAAATATCACACCTCTGCCAATAACCGGTGCGGTTGGCCTCTCGACAACTTATCCATAACCGGTATCCAACCGCAGGTCAAGCAATGGACAGCGCAGCGTGGCGATACTAAACAAATCGACTCCAATCTGGTCAGGTAGGACTTCATCACGCCATTTTACCACATTTAATTAAATTATTTTTTGAAAGTTTTTAAAAGTGTCTCCAACGATTAAACATTAAACAAATGATACGTTGGCGCTAACCAAAAAGCTGGCGAAATAAGTGAAGCAAAAGCAGTTCACAATAAAGAGCGGGTGCCTACCCTGGTGAGAGTATACTGAATGCTGCGGAAATGAGATCTCTGAGACGCGTGTGTGGTAAAACATTGTATGATCGCGTGAAAATGTGGAGATCTGCAAATAATGCAAGGATGATGTAAGCGTAATGAGTAAGTTTTTGTCCTCTCAGCCTACCCCTGCGGGTAAAGGGCATTTTTTTTTTAATGTGGAAACCTCACAAGAGTCTCAGCTGCTTCCGTCTGGAGCCAGTGAGCTATTCAAATCTGGTCACCAAACACGGCTAAAGCCATTTCAAGCATATTTTCAATTCAGAATGGTGGTGTTACCCTAGGGCGATACTGAGAGTATCTTTCATTCTGGAACGTGCCTCAAATATACTATTTATTATTTTTAATTTATTATTTGTAAAATAACACCAATTAATCAAATAAAATTTATTTGCGCACGCCGGGATTCGATCCCGCGTCCTTCAGTTTGCGAGTCAAGAGCCTTATACCTCGACCAAGGAGGCCATTAATATCGTTGTTGCTAACATAAAAACTGTCCAAATAAGCGAAGTTAGCAGTCTACAATGGAGTGCTGGTGCCTACCCTGATGTACGGCTGTGTTGCGTGGAACTGGCAGATGAAGGATGAGAGTAGACTGATTGCCCTAGAAATTAAATCTCTGAGGCGTATGTGTGGTAAAACCACGTATGATGGTGTGAGAAATGTGTAGATCCTCAAAGAATGCAAGGCTGATGTAAGTGTTATTAGTAAGATTAAGAAAGGGACACTCCGATGGTTCTACATAAGAGCGATTGAACAAAGAAAGGAGAGTAAGGAGAATGTATGTCGCAAATGTATATGGTAGAAGAAATTGGGGACGCCCGAGGAAGACATGGCATAATCAAGGGAATCAGATACTTGAGTCGGGTCATGTCGAGGGTCATAATAAAAGAAGAGTATTTATCACCGAGTTGTTTGGCGGTCCATCCTCTCTGCCTACCCCTGCGGCGAAACGGCATGATGGTTATTTAGTAACGATTAAATATTATAATTTTAGATATTTATTCCTCTATAAAAACTTTAATCCTAGACTTTTAGAAAAGTCAATAGATGTCGCACTTTAAAATAAAAATGGATATATTTATCCAAGACACTATCTAGATTACATTTAGTTCGGGTAGAATCTTAAGATCAGACATAGTCAGCAGCCAAAAAACATGCATCAAGAAAATGTTCATTTTAAAATGTTTTATTTTTTAATAGAATAAACATATTAACTTTTAAAGGTTATTTCCATCAATTTAATGTATCACTGAAGAAGACGATAACACAAAGAAATGTAAACGAAATATGAAAAAGAACAAGACACAGAAAAATGAAAAGCTAATGGTGGCAACTGGGTCTCGAACCCAGGATCTCGCAACTTAGCGGGGGATTAACGCCTTAAGCAATTCGGCCACTGAAACCTCTTACTTTGAAGTCATTTTTTGTCAATTTCACAGTTCAAATTTTAAAAATGTATGTAACTAAAATATGCACCCGTTGACAAGCCAATGCAATTGGCTTAGCAGGACTTGTTTGTTGATTATATGTATTATCTTTTCATATTTTAAAAATGTATAATATGTAACTAAAATATAAGCACCTTTTGATAAGCCAATTCAATTGGCTTAGCAGGACTTGTTTGTTGATTATATGTATTATCTTTTCATATTTTAAAAATGTATAATATGTAACTTAAATATAAGCACCTGTTGATAAGCCAATTCAATTGGTTTAGCGGGACTTGTTTGTTGATTATATGTATTATCTTTTCATATTTTAAAAATGTATAATATGTAACTAAAATATAAGCACCTGTTGATAAGCCAATTCAATTGGTTTAGCAGGACTTGTTTGTTGATTATATGTATTATCTTTTCATATTTTAAAAATGTATAATATGTAACTAAAATATAAGCACCTGTTGATAAGCCAATTCAATTGGTTTAGCAGGACTTGTTTGTTGATTATATGTATTATCTTTTCATATTTTAAAAATGTATAATATGTAACTAAAATATAAGCGCCTGTTGATAAGCCAATTCAATTGGTTTAGCAGGACTTGTTTGTTGATTATATGTATTATCTTTTCATATTTTAAAAATGTATAATATGTACTAAAACATGCACCTGTTGACAAGCCAATTCAATTGGCTTAGCAGGACTTGTTTGTTGATTACATGTATTATCTTTTCAAATTTTAAAAATGTATAATATGTACTAAAACATGCACCTGTTGACAAGCCAATTCAATTGGCTTAGCAGGACTTGTTGATCTGTTTAGAGTTTAATAAAGAAAATAAAAAAATGTAAATTAGAACCATTCTCTCATCTCACTGCACCACTGTGTCACCTTCTGACAGCATCCATACAGCAGGTACATCTTCCTGCCGCTCTAACTCCGCTCCCATTGGCTGCCGGCTCGCGCCACCTGCCCTGTGCACTGCCCCGTCCACTCCAACATCACCTTCCCCTTGCCCTTCTTCTTCTCCATCACCTTCTCATTCTTACGCCGTCTTACACACTTGTGCGATTGGGTGTACCGACATTACAGATATATCGGAAGGTTTCAGGGCTGTCGAAACTTTTTAGTTGTTCATGGTTTGTAAATAGCGTATTTTACAGGACTAGCAGATTCTTCAAAATCAGCTGCTAACTCTGTACAAATTGGCCAAGTTCGCCAGACAATTGAAATTGGAAGCCACCTATAGGCTGGAGTCCACAATACTTAATTATCCTACTCGATTCTGTGCAAAGGAGGGCGATCCGTCTGATTAACAATCCGTTGTTAACACCTCGTAATGCCGTTGCAATAAAATCGAAATAAGTGGAATATTTCTGAAAGCATCCGAAATTAAAAATTTGTTTTTGAACGTTGATAAAAAAAGCTTTCAAATTGTATAATTCGAAATAAACATGCAATTTTTGAAATATAAAATTTTTGAATGCAAATATAAAAAAGTTTTTAAAATTACTTCTTTTTTTAAACTAAAATTACTGATAACGTTAACAAATAAAATCACACAAATATTTTATTACGCAAATAAATGTATTATAAACGTTATTAAGTTTAAAAAAAAATGCTAATATAAAAAGGTTTTAAAATGGCCTTTTTTTCCAACTAAAACTATAGATAATGTTAACAATTTTTTAACGATCATTGTCAAAAGAATTTTATTTTTACCGAAAAGAGATTCGTAAGTAGGACATTTTGAACTTTAAAGAAGTTTTTTATAGTCTTGATACTTTAATTTTTCTGAATTTATAAAATAAACAGAGTGTGCAACTCACACGCGGTAGAAGTGAAACCTTCAGAAAACTAAAGTAGAAGAGAGTAGGGAGGCTACGAAGCACCGCACAAAGAGGAGACCGATTATACTATCTCATTCTCTCGCAGGCTAAATCTTATAAATGAAAGTGTGTCTCTTTTTAGTTTCGATATTTTTCGTTTCATCGAGTTTCAACTCACAACGGTCTTAAAAAAAATTTCACTCAAAAACTAATCAAAAAGGTAAGTATTCGATTATTTCAAAGCCCACAACGTATTTTCGTAAAAAAATTATTTATTTATTTATTTATTATGAATTAACGGGGATTAACGGCTTTTACACGGGAATTGCAATAATTTGAAAGAATATACATAGTTAAGAAGAAAAAAAAATAATATAACAAACATTTAAAGAGTACATATTGAAGTGACAGTATAAAGCAAAAATAGTAAGCTATTATAAAACAAACATGAAGAAAAAGAAAACCTCGTATACATGAATGTGTACAAGATATTATGAACTAAAACATTACTACGTAAAGTACGTAGTAATAAATTTAAAAATTCCAGAAATAAACATTAATGAAGAATATAAACATACAAAGTATATTAGATTATAATCTAACTGAGAAGCGCTGACAAACAGCTTTAATAAAATAATGTTTGTATGTTGATAATCTTTCAATATTTATCATATCATCAACAACATATTTGTTACCAAGTATATGCAGGCGATTTATTATGGCATATAATTCAGCATTAGATCCTGTATTATTACAATGGTAAGGTAATTTGTGACGAACTTATCTACTCGGTACATGAAAACATATTACATATTAAACATATAATAATATTTTCCTTCGTAAGCGTCTTAAATATTTCTAAGCAATCAAATTTTCAAACCAAAAACATATGATTTTGCGTTACTGCCTTAATGAAACAAAAATTACACTAGATTTTTTTTTAACCAAACCATTCTTTAATTATCGTTGGTAACCCTGTTTTAAAACGCTACAGCAATAAAGTATGTTTGTGGGTAGGTTTAGCCTAGCTCCGCGGCTTCCTGCCAGTTCAGTCCTAGTCACCAGTCACCTACCTGTCTGGAATTCCATTTCCCAGGTGCGTTGAACCAGATCAGGAGGCTGTTATTATTATCGTGTGTTATTATTTATGTGGGAGAGGTTCTACTATTGCAGCTGCCTTAATCTGCTATCGGGAGGTCATGCTTTATTTTAAATATTCCTAATGTAAATACCGCACAACAGTCCCGACTGCTCTCAGACGTCTAATAATAAAAACTAGCAGTTTAAAACCCGCTCCGCAGGTTTTTACTTCTAGGTCCTGCGGGCGGCTTTTGGTTCGGCTTCGCCAAGTTAGTATTGATCATTTTGTAAATCCCATAGGAACTGGTTCCAAAATTAGCCCGTTCCTCGTATCCACTGTCAACCAGTGATGGCGAGTCACCGCGACAAAGTAACCGGGACGGACGATGACGTCATAATATGTAATATGCCGCTTGATACAACGAGTATTACCGTCAATCTTTCGAAACCCGGGAGATACTCCAGTTTCACAAATCCGTACAACTTATACCTAGGAAGGACATGTCCCTTTGCGTCTTGCCGACCAAAGTTGCGTCATCTTGTGACGAATTCTTGAATTAGAAACCGAACTACAATGGTAGCCTTGTCTGAAAATCCACGTACACGGATGTTTATATGGTGCGACGGGTAAGGCGCGGCGGCAGACATGCGTTGGAAGTTGGATTCTTAAATTCAATTACGTAGACGCAAACCTATTAATTCTGTTTGATGATTGGATAATTTGTAGAGCGCCGTTTTTGTGAAAAATTATCTCAAGGGCGCTGTACAATTTATTATGAATTCTTAGGCTCTAACTAACATTATTATTTACCAATAGATACAGAAACATTACTCGAAGGTCGCTTACCTGCAGGTCACTTCCGATAAACACACTTTATTAAAAAGTTTATGCTTGCGGAAGATACGGCTTTGTACGCGGAGGACATTATATTTAAAACACTGGACATTGCGTGATTTTGCATTTGCCACCCCTATTACTGTTGGTATTAATCACATTTATAAAAATATTAATGAGTTAATATTTATTTTTAAATACTAGAGAATTTAGTAGTCATTAGGACTGGAGAATTTCCATAAAATAAAAATAACCCCCCTACTGGAAACACTGACCCCAGATTCCTACCCACCCTTAATACCCTTTTCCTTCCCAGAACTTCCTATCCTTAAAATACCTTTAAAAAAAAAACTTGGTTAAATAGGTTACATTAGATAAGGTTATTGGCTGGAGAGATCTAAGTTAGGTCTCCCTCAACCAGTCACTCCCGATCCGGCCCGCCACGCAGTAGGCGGGCAAACATATTCGTCGCCGAGACCTAGACAAATCTCACTCACGTGGGGCAAAGGTGTTGGTTATCCAATAAATGGTTCTCGGGGCGGCGGTACCCATACCCGCCTGTTAAATTGAAAATTATTGTTATTTTTTCTCCATACTATGGTTAAAAATACGTTATAACGATGTTAGAAAGAGAAAATACCACACTTTATTCAAACCTTAAAGTAATCAATAAAATAATTAAAATATACACTTTTATGAATCTGAAGTAAAAAAAAACCTATCCTATTATAATATTATAAAGGCGAAAGTTTGTATGGATGTCTGGATGTTACTCTTTCACGCAAAACCTAATGAATGGATTTTAAGAATTCTTTCACTAATAGAAAGCTACATTTTTACATTATTACTATAGGCTATATGTATTAGTAAGCTCTGGCGTCATGAAATTATTTGTTATACGTTTATTGTCTGGACGAAAATCAATTGTTTGACGTGCGCTGTCATTTTGTTATTTTTTTAGGTTACTATGGAGACCCCTCTGATAGTTAAAATTTGCTGCTCGTGTTTAATAGGTGGTTGTACGTTGTACGTTTTAATAGGTGGCACGCGAGCTGTTTGAAAAATGAATGTAACGGGTATGGTGGGGGTGGGTGGGTGGAGAGGGGAGGATAGTGGGAGAGAGGGGAAGGGGCGGGGGAAGGGGGGGGGGAGAGTGGGTAAAAGCTAGTATGAAAAATATTTGAGAATTTTTAATTGTTTTTACATGCAACAAAAGTGAGTTCACAATACAATATGTATGCGTGTGTGTTTTTTTTGTTGTTAATTTTGTAGAGAAAAAATTTAAGGAGAGACATTTTTAAAACATTTTAGTTTGCATTCCAAATTGTTATTATTTCAAAAAAGTAGGTATATTTATTTTGTATTATTAAATTTGAAAGCATAATCCATCACTTTCTAAAACAGTTTTCGGTTTGTAGGTAGATATGTTTAGAAATATTCAATTGATTTGAATTTAATTGCAAAGCCGAAATATTTTAATCCCCAGATAAAATAGGCTCGATGCCTGAGAGGTTAAGAGTCTTCAATATTGTCTTCAATGATTAAAAAATATATGTAGATAATTTGAGATAAATGTTTAAAGCTCATTTACCTTAATGTTATCTGCGTTGAAATCTCTATACCTTCCGTCCTGCTTGCTTCTAAGGTATTATTCTTTCCTTATTATTTTTACCTGTAACTTTTTGGTTGTGTTAGGATCGATCCGAAACGGCAGGTGTTTTATGAATTAGCCTCGCGTTGGACAAAATGGGACTCAGGAATTCATGCCACGTTCATTTCTCTGAGGACAAAGAAATTGGAGGCTGTATTTTTACACGAGTACCATAAGTTATAAATAATTTTTGGGTTGGTTGGTTTTCGGGCTTCGAATCTGTTAGGGAGTATTTGTCATTTTTCTGATTCATATCCACACCTAGTCCCTACCTATATATGAGAAGTCACAAGGTCAGTGCATTGACAATCTTCAAGTGACAGCAGTGTTCTATGCGCAGTATCTTGATTTTTTTGATAAAATTACGAGTTATGTAAAAACTAGTGTGCTTTAGACCAAACGACTGAAGTCAAACTACAAGAAAAACCTCGCCCAATGAACCCAGGTATCCCTGCTAAGTTACCAAACTTAGCGAACGGGGTGACCCATTATGTCCTAGGGATATGACATTGGTGTGAAATATGACCACGGGGTGTCCTACGACATTGGGGTGACCTACGACCTTGGGGTGACCTACGACCTTGTGGTGACCCAAGACGTTGGGGTGACCTACGACGTTGGGGTGATCTACGATCTTGGGGTGACCTACGACCTCGGGATGACCTATGACCTTGAGGTGACCATTCTTATCCTTATCCTTATCCTTATCCTTATCCTTATCCTTATCCTTATCCTTATCCTTATCCTTATCCTTATCCTTATCCTTATCCTTATCCTTATCCTTATCCTTATCCTTATCCTTATCCTTATCCTTATCCTTATCCTTATCCTTATCCTTATCCTTATCCTTATCCTTATCCTTATCCTTATCCTTATCCTTATCCTTATCCTTATCCTTATCCTTATCCTTATCCTTATCCTTATCCTTATCCTTATCCTTATCCTTATCCTTATCCTTATCCTTATCCTTATCCTTATCCTTATCCTTATCCTTATCCTTATCCTTATCCTTATCCTTATCCTTATCCTTATCCTTATCCTTATCCTTATCCTTATCCTTATCCTTATCCTTATCCTTATCCTTATCCTTATCCTTATCCTTATCCTTATCCTTATCCTTATCCTTATCCTTATCCTTATTACTCCCAAAGTTAAAATCGCATCGATTACCGTTCGCATGACATTTTTCGTAACAATCACCACTTTTCGTTACGCATTCACCAGCTTCCAAGTCGAGCATGCGTAAAGAAGTTTTTCTTCAAAAATTACAATTGGTGCAAAGCGGAAAGTTGGATTTGGACAAGGGACGTCATTATCTTGCCTTCAGAGAGTTGCTTCCTTTTTTTCCACCTTTCAGAAAGTACAACAGAATCTATAAGGGGACCTTTATGAATTCACAAGAATCCCAATTGTTTCTAATTGTCTGGAACAAGTGAGACTATGGCATCCTTAATCGAGGGATGTCGTTAGGCTTATGGCCTGATAGTAAGCACTCAAAAAGAAGAAGAAGGGGAGATATGTAAATACGAATGTTATAGGGAGCGCGCTATTATTAAAAACGATAATATTTAAGCAAAAACTGTTAAAACGTTTAATCAAACACGACTGGTTTAAAATAAAGCAAAAATCTCGTTAGAAATGTCTTAAATAGCATTTAAATAAACACTGTGATTTTTTTTCAAATGTATAACCTGTAAAATAACAGAAAAAAACGTGTTGCATAATAATTTTCGGGGCACACTTTGCAATTTTTTCTATCGGGGAAATTTCATATAATTGCCGTTTTGGCGTGGCAATTGTTTTGATATTATCTTAAAAAAATAACATACTTTTTTTTAGAAACTAAAAAACGTAAGCTATTCAAGAGAAATAAATCTCACCCCCATGAACCCGGACACCCCTGATAAGTCACCAAATATTTCGAGCCACTTGGGGAGACCTATGGCAGAGGTTTTGGTTATCCAAAAAATAGTTCCCGGGGCGGCGGTACCCATACCCGCCTCCCAAATTGAAAACGACATGAGCAAGCATGACCATTACAATTGAGAGGTTGTCTCGACTAAAATATCAATAGTTTACCGAGAACTCACATACCTACTCTCTCCATAGATAAACTTGTAAATGATAAATACTTATAATTTTTACTTTACTTAATAATATTATGATCGCATTATTTACAACAGTGTCGTAGCAGCATCATTGACTAACGGGCAGCCGCCCGGGCGGGACATTTACGCGCGTACAATAATATATTTTATTACCTATACAAAAGCATTACTAGGTAATTTCCCTAGGACAAAGCCCATCGAAAATAACAGGAATAAGAATTCCTCCCACGTACCAAAGGAAAACTAGAAAAACTAATTTCGAAAGTTTAACGAGTTCTTTGAAAACGTCTTTGGAAAATATCTAATTATGTCTATACCCTTCAACATTACATGTTTCCTGTAAAAAATTTCGTCATATAATTGTTTGCGTATTAAGAAGGCATTACCAGAGAAAACCGGAAATACGTCATTTTCAAAAAAGATTTTAGACGTATTGACTCTTTTCCACAAAAAATTATAAATGGATTTCGAAAGATTGTTCTTTTATCTAGCATTCGCATGTAATAAATTTTGAGAAATTTTTTTAATTTTTAGTATAATAAAGTTATTCCATAGGTCGTTGGGAGATTTATTAAATTTTCAAAAAAGATTTTGTATTATACCACACCCATTTCAAATAATATAATCATGCAGTAAAATAAATCAATACATTATCTAGCAAACGCATGTTTTAGAATTTTAATTTTAGTTTCAATAAAATCATTAAAAAATGTATACGTACATGTGTTTCTTGACAAAAATTGGTACATTTGTGTATTTATTTGCGCACTTACAAATTAATATATTACAGATTTTTTTAACATTCTTATTAAATTTAGACATTATTGAAAAATTATAAATACTTATAAACAAAAAATAATTACAAAAAGTACATTATTTTAATAGTTTTATCATCACGCCTTTCAGCATTTTTGGATGAAGGTATAAATTAAAGCTAATTTGGATTGAAATAAATTCGATATTGAGTTATAATTTTAAAAAGCTGGTACGGAGAATAATTAATCTTTCTCATTGCAATCGCCCTGCACGATCGTAAGAACAACTTTCGACGAAATGTGGATTTTCGTCCGCTGCTAGTTAAACGCTCTTAAATTGAAGTTTAAAACCGAAATTCGCTGGAAAACTAGGTGTATTAGGCGTTTTGAGATTTTATGTATTTGAGAATCCGAAACTTTTCTTCATTGATTAATTTAACATCAGTCTAACAGGCCAAAGTACTTGCAATAAAATCTCCAATACGCTGTAGACAACTGGGGAGCTGTTTACAAAACCAATCTACACCCTGTTAAAATTGTGCAAAGTCTAATTATAACATCAATTTGGGAAGCGGGAATGGGTACCGCCGCCCCGGGAACCTTTATTGGATAACCAACACCTCTGCCATAGGTCACCCCAAGTGGTTCGCTACGTTTGGAGATTTAGCAGGGGTGCCCGAGTTCATGGGGTGAGGTTTGTCTAGGTCTTGGAGGCGGAGGACCAGGACATACTGAACCCTAGATTCCTACCCACCCCTTAAACCCTTTTCCTTCCCAGAACTCTCCTCTCCTTCCCTTCCTTAAAAAAACCCGCCACACAGCATCCCCAAAGATGCCATAGGCCCTGAGGTAAATTATTTTCCTCAGGGCCTCCTGTGTGGAGCTCATTTAAAAAAAAAACAATAATGTTGAAAAAAAAATATTATCCTACACACCATATTTTTGAAGAATTTAAAATATAAAAATTTACTGATCTAATCCAAAACACTTTAACCCGTCTGCTTGTTTAGGAACAAATAGATCCCAAAACACGTAATCGCGTTATACTTTCATAAGACCAAAAACGTCCCGAGCGACCTTACATTTTAAAAGCTATATATCACCCTTCTTCTCATGCAAACATGTCTATTTTTTCTTTTAACCAGAAAGTGAATGAAATAATGCTTCTTATTGTCTTTGAAATATGAAAGCTATCTTGCATAGACATTTTACAATCTCGATCCAAAGTGACATTTTCAGATTTTACGCGCAACACTGAGGGTTCCGTATTGTGAGATGCGAATATATTGAACCAAGCAGACGGGTTTTAATATCAGCCAAAAAAAAAGTTCAATTATGTGAAGGTGATTATAAAAAAAAAATCTCCTTGTGTAATGTTTTCTCTATACACACTAAGGTCACAATGGTTTTGTTGCCCTTGATATTAAAGTTGTTCTGAATCTTTTTATGCTTACAATTTATGAAACTATGAATGGTTGTGGAATATTGGCTCTAGTTTTTATGATTTTAGCGTATCTTATATCATCATTACATAGTATAAAGTTAAGTCGCTCCCGTTGTCTGTACGCTTGGGTCTTTTAAACTACGCAACGGATTTTCATGCGGTTTTCACCAAATTTAAATTTAAAACCAGATTTAAATATCCGGGTTAAATTTTCCCCACAGGAAAAACTAAACCCTTTCACACACTTCCCCAAATGATCATCTAGTCAATCCACGCTATGCAATTGCACTATATAAGTATTATAAATACAAAACAATACTAGAACAATAACTTTGTGTGACAGATGTTTGTTATGTTTGTGATGTTTGTTATGGTAACAATAACTTTGAGTGACAGATTTTTGTTTTTATTTTGCTCCCATATAAATTGATAATAAAATAAAGTGTTCAAGTTGCAAAAGACTACAAAGTGATAGTTAAAGTGAAAATTATAACTATACAGTGATTCAGTATTATTTACGAACCATAAAAAAACAATAATACACTATCACAAGTGCAAAATAAAAATTAGTGCTGGGCATTATTCAATATATTCAAAGTAAACAATCTTTCGTCAACCATATTCTACAATGAAGCGTACACCACCTGACTCTGATGTCGAAGAGGATGAGGTGATTCCCAGGAGTGACCCTGCCCAAGTGTCCGCTATTGAGACACCCCTAATACCTGAATGTGACACTGCAGGTTATGTCAAGCAGCTGGCTGAGAGGGTCCAGACCGCAATGGCAATTATAATGGATCCATCTTGCCGAGCCACTAAAGATCAGCAGATCAGGATTTAAAAGGAGCTCATCAGTGTTCTCTCCATTTCCAATATGATGGCTCTGGAAATGGGTAAACTAGAAGGTGCCCTTTCTGTGTTTACATCCAAGTGCATGCCTAATAAAACACCGTCTGCGCCCACCCGTTCCTGGAATACTGTCGCTGCTTCCACTTCTGATACCAGTAGAACTCAATTTCTCTGCTTGCCGCTAATTACAAGAAATAATGCTCTTCCTGGCCCTGCTAGACCTTCAGTTCTCGTGTTTCCGGCCAACAACACCCATTCCACTTCCAAGGCCACCATGAAAACCCTGAAAACTGTGATCAATTGACGACCTCCGTGGTCTAGAGGGTAAGACTCTTGACTCACGATCCGGAGGTCGCGGGTTCAAACCCGGCATGCGCAAATAAATTTTATTTGATTAATTTGTGTTATATCACAATTAATTAATTTAAAAATAATATATAGTATATTTGCGGCATGTTCCAGAGTGGGAGATACTATTAGTATCGCCCTGGTGTAAGACCACCATTCAGAATTGAAACGTTGCTTGAAAATGGCTTTAGCCATGTTTGGTGACCAGATCTGAATAGCCAGGTACTTCCCAACCTTCCTCTTTCCCACCACCTTCCCCTCCCCACTACCTTCAGCCTCACAACATACCTCAATTGGGGATGCCATAGTCTCACTGGCTCCAGACGGGAGCAGTTGAGATTCTTGTGCGGCATTCACTGTAAAAAAAAAAAATCCTGCCACACTTCGCATACGAGTAACGGGTATGCGTGAACTGAAAAGTGGTCGGGTGATAATCCACCCTAGCACTTCTGCTGAAGTGACGAAATTGGCAAATGCTCCAGCTCTATCCGAAGCCGGTCTAAAAGCAACAATCGCCCCAACTCGCCTCCCTCGTATTGCTATACTTGACCTCCCTCAAGATATTTCGTCTGAGGATATTATCTCGGCGATTCATCATCAATCTTCCAACGACACCGGTCTCTCTTTAGAAAATTTAAAAGAAAACATATCTTTCTCTCATAAATCGGGCCCTCGCACTGGTAACTGCATCCACATTTTTAGAGTCCCTCCATCTGTTCGTCACTCTCTAATATCCAGTACAAAACTTGCCATTGACTGGCAGCTACACCGTGTAAGAGACTGGGTAGATAGCCTGAAATGTGGCCACTGTCAATTATATGGCCACATAGCTTCCAAGTGCCAAGCAGACTTACCCACCTGTGCCCACTGTGCCAAAGTTGGTCACAACCGTGATGCCTGCCCCAAAAAGGAGAAATCTCCATTATTTGCCACCTGCACTTTCTTCAGAAAAACGGCTTCCCACAAAACTGGAGCTCAAGAATGCCCTGAACGCCAAGCTGCTGAGAGACGTGAACTTTCTAGGATAATTTTTTTAGGTTGAAGCTAAAGAATCGTTCTATGAATAATTCCTTCTCAACGTACTACCAAAACGTTCGTGGCCTAAATACAAAACTGAACACTATTCGCTGTAACGTCAGTGTATGTCTTTACGACTTTTTATTTCTTACCGAAACACGGCTCTCTGATAATGTATCATCTGCTGAACTTGAACTATTTGACTACAACATTTTTCGTTGTGACCGTTCTACTTCTTCTGTGAAGTGTAAAGGTGGAGGAGTGATGATATGTGTAAATAAAAAATACCCTTGCCATATTCTAGAAACATCTGACAATGTTTCTGATCAATTGTTCCTATGTGTTATATTTGGTACCAAAAAGCTTGTACTTAGTTGTGTTTACATTCCTCCTTCCTCTTCGGTAGAAGTCTACAAGTCGCATACTGCTTCAATTGAGTGTGTCTCTAGAAATGCTGATTCCTTACTTATTTGTGGCGATTATAATTTACCTAAAATATTGTGGCTGAATAACAACCAAGGGGTCAAAACTTCTACTAGTAATCTTTCCCAACAAGCTATTGAAATTGTAAATTTTTTTGCTTTTATGAATATGTTTCAAGTAAATCCAGTCACTAACTGTGGTAAACGTATGTCTTGCGGTATGAAAGAGACATGCGTGTATGAATGAGACAGCATGAGGAACGTATAAAAGGGTGTGATTGCTGTCTACCGTCCTCTTTGCATTATCGCTTCGTAGGAAGCACACCTGTACCATATCTCGGAATAAATTCACTAAGTCTACCTACGACTTATTATTGTCAATCACCCTGAACTGAGATCACCATCCCAAGTGGAATCTGGATCCACACACGGAGTCCAGAAAGTAATGTTGATACCGGCCACGGTCATCACATTTGGCGCAGCCGATAAAGGAACTAACAGCAGCCAAAATCACATTTGGCAGCCTATTTGGAACAGAGAGTACGCAGCAAACATCCGAGATTGAGGCTACAGGGCCAGATCAGGATAGGAAGAGCAAGAGCAGCAGAAATTGGCATCCGAGGAATAGCAAGGCGCTGGATAGGTTTATTTAGTGCCGAGAACCTGGAGGAGCATACACGTAAGGCGTGGATGGAGAAGTCCGGGTCTTCAGGAGAAGATCAGAGACCAGGTGCAGACCTCACGGAAGGCGTGCCGGGGCATTAGAAGGACGACCAGGGTACAGGAGCCAGGAGACGGTCCGCGGAAGGGCGAGATCGGAGCAGCAGCAGCAAGTCAACAGAGTCGTGAGTTGAGTGTTGTTTGTAAATTTTCTGCTTATTGATTGTATATGTGGGAAGATGGAAGGGGGAGAACTGCCCAGGTTTTGTCATTTGAGGGACAAACTGGAGACGTTCGTGTTGCAATACGAACAGTTCATCCTCGTCAATGATGACAAGTTAAATTCGTTAGAGAAAAAGAGAGCGGTTTTAATATCTCATTTACACAGAGACAATAGATTTATTGATTGATTTGTGTTTTCCTAAAAAAATTACAGATATTACGGTCGAAAATTTATTGTTATTACTAGAGAATCATGTAGGTATCAAACGAAATGTGTTCAAAGAGCGCGAAATTTTTTTTGCTACGAAACAAAAAAGTTCAGAATCGGTTACTGATTATATAGCACGGTTAAGGAATCTCGTTAGATTTTGTAAATTCGAGGACAGACTGGAATATAATTTAAAAGATATTTTTGTCACCGGTCTTCGAGTGGGGCGAATTAAGGAGAAATTATTTGTAGAAGCTGAAAACTTTTCATTAAAAAAGGTTGTAGAATGTGCTATTGCTATGGATTCATTCGAGGTAATGAATAAGCAAATTAAAACGGAAAGTGTTGATTTAGTAAATAAATTTAAAAATACATCGAACAATTTGTCACAAAAACAAAATTCGGTGGGTAAACATTTTTTTAGAACTTCGGACAAGAATGTTACATCGTACAGAGCGAGGTCAGCGGATCGAACGAAATGTAAACATTGCGGGAATTATCACGATTCAGTAAATTGTAAATTGAAAGACGTGTTTTGTTATAAATGCAGAGTAAAAGGGCATATTGGGAAGATATGTCGCGGTTTAAATAATAATAACATTTCTTCAGTGTTCGTAAATACGCAGGAACATAAAAAAATGTTGCGGATAAACGCAGTATATTGTGAACCAATATTGTGCAAAGTTTTAGTGAATAATGTGGAACTAAACGGGTTATTGGACACAGGAGCGGCGATCTCGATTTTGACTGACAAAGATTATGTTAAACATTTCAAACATTTGAATTTAAAACCAAAGGATTTAACCTTAAAGGGTTACGCTAACTGTAAGTTAAATTTATTGGGTTGTATCTTATTAACAGTTGATTTTAACGGTTATAGGGAAATGTTAGAATTTTGCGTAGTAAAACATGGAACAATTACGGTTGTAGGGCGTGATTTCATTAAAAAGTTTAATATTGGATTTACGGGCTTACAATCTTCTTTATCCCAGGAGGGAAGTGAAAATTTTTCTCACAATATGGTTGAGAATAATACTAGTGTAGTAGATAATTTAATTCGGAAATTCCCGGAGGTTTTTTCGGAGAAACTGGGTAGATTCAATAAATATAAAGTGCATTTGAAATTAAAAGAGAATGCGGAACCGAAATTCTGCAATCCGAGAAATATACCGTTTGCTTTAAAAGCAAAGGTTGAATCGGAATTGGGCCGTTTACAATCGGAAGGTATTTCAGTTCCGGTAAACTATAGTAAGTTTGCGTCACCAATCGTTCCCATAGTAAAAAGTAATGGGGTAATAAATGAACAATCAATTTCAGCCCAGGAGGGTAGTGAAATTTTTTCCGACAGAGTATTTGAGAATGATAGAAGTGATTTACAATCAATTTCATCCCAGGAGGGTAGTGAAATTTTTTCTCATAGTGGTTTTGAGAATGATAGAAGTGATTTACAATCAATTTCATCCCAGGAGGGTAGTGAAATTTTTTCTCATAGTGTATTTGAGAGTGGTAGAAGTAAAGTGAATAAAAAATTCGAAAATTCCAGGAGGTTTTTTCAGAGAAAGCGGGTAGTTTTAATAAAAGTAAAGTGCAATCAGAATTAATTGGGGTCGAGGAACCAGTTCACGTAGAGAATGACTTGGATACTCAAATTCTAAGTTTATTTAAAAATAACAGAGATTTACCTATAACGGAATAAATATGGAGTAGGGTGCATATTAATTATGCGGGCCCAATTGCAAATAAATATTTTCTTGTAATTATTGACTCAACCTCAAAATGGTTAGACTGTGTAGAAGTAAATTCTCCAAATTCGTATAACACTATTAAAATATTAAAGGGTTTATTTAGTTATTTCGGGAGTGTTCAGACAATAGTTTCAGATAATGGAGCCGCTTTCATGTCAGCGGACTTCAAAGAGTTTTGTGAGATGAATAACATCAAACATTTAACTACTCCGGTAAATCATCCACAATCAAATGGTCTAGCAGAAAACGCGGTTCGAACGTGTAAAAATTAAAAAAAAAATGATGATAAGAAATAAGTTTCAGTCAGGTTATGAGGAAAAATTAGGAATTTTTTTAATTGATTACAGAAATGCACCACACTGTACAACTGGTTTAGAACCTGCAGTTGTAATGTTTGGAAGGAAACTAAGGTCAAACTTGAACAGTTTTGTACCGAGAGGGGGGAGAGATAAGGATAATATAATTAAGAAAGAAACAAAATTTAAAATGTCAAAATGTCAGGAAAATCAAAGATATTATTATAAGAGAAATAATAAAGAATCGGTGGGTTTTTCGATAAATCAAAAGGTCATGGTTAGAGATTTCAGAGACCAAAACAATGATAAATGGGTACCAGGGAAAGTGTATAAACAATTAGGAAAAAAACTTTATATAATTGAGGTAAATTTAAATGGTAAAATTATGTATTGGAAAAGGCATTTTGATCAGTTGTCTAAATTATGTGTGTCATGGGAAAAGAAACACAGCAATCCTTATATCGCGTCTGAGACGAAGAGACTGTCGTATGACGAATACGATGTCTCCAGCTTTGGCCTGGATGACAGTCTAATGGGTTTTTCTCCTTCTCCTTCCAGCTCCAGTGATCCAGTGGCGTCAACGTCGGGAAATTGGAAGGACCGACTACGACCACGAACACACAGATGAGTCAATGAAGACAGCACTCAGCTCTCGACTCAACATGAATTACTTACATTGTAAATATTGGAATATTATATGTATTGTAAATAATTATCAGATCATGTTCTGTAACTGTCTTCGGATTTAAGTGTGGAGGGATGTGGTGAACGTATGTCTTGCGGTATGAAAGAGACATGCGTGTATGAGTGAGACAGCATGAGGAACGTATAAAAGGGTGTGATTGCTGTCTACCGTCCTCTTTGCATTATCGCTTCGTAGGAAGCACACCTGTACCATATCTCGGAATAAACTCACTAAGTTTACCTACGACTTATTATTGTCAATCACCCTGAACTGAGATCACCATCCCAAGTGGAATCTGGATCCACACACGGAGTCCAGAAAGTAATGTTGATACCGGCCACGGTCATCACACTAACTATCTAGGTTCTTGCCTGGAATTAATTTTCACTAGCATACCTAATGTCATAGTTAGTGAAGCTGATGTTTTGTTGTTACCTATTGATAAATATCATCCACCTCTCTCTATTAATATCACAATTTTTTTTAAATTTGAATCTTTGAAACCAAGTTTCTCGTATCACTACAAATATCTTAATGGTAACTATTCTAACACGAACAAATATCTTTCCCTGATTAATTGGACAAAACTATTAACATGAACAAATATCTTTCCCTGATTAATTGGACAAAATTATTTTTAAATTCTGATATAAATGAAGCCGTATTTAAATTTAATGAATGTGTAACACGTGCTATAGATTTGTTTGTTCCCAAGGGATGTTACTCTCAACCCAAGTTTCCAAATTGGTTTAGCTCGAAACTTAAGCAGTTAATAAATGAAAAAAAGAAAACTCATAAGATATTTAAAGAAACTGGCAACTTAAAATTTTATCAAAAATTTTCTCAATTAAGGGAACTGTCTAAAATCGAATCAGCCAAATGCTATAAATCTTTTGTAGAAGTTACAGAGACAAAATTACTTAAAAATCCTTAACAATTCTGGCAATTTGTTGCACAAAAGCGTACAGTTAATGATCTCCCTTCAAGTATGTATTATCATGAAACTCACGCTACAAATAGTCACGACATTGCCAACCTTTTTGCTGAACACTTTTCCTCTGTATATTCTGATGCTTCATGCACCATCCCTCCACTTAACTATGACTATAATATTGACTTGAATGATTGCCAAATTTCACTTGCAGAGGTTTACCAATCCTTAAATAATCTTTCTAACAAAAAAGTACCGGACCTGATGGCATTCCAGAAATCTTGCTAAAAGAATGTAAATGTTGATTACCTAACCCAATTTGTATGTTATACAATTTATCACTCTCAACCGAAACATTTGCTGACTCATGGAAAATTTCATTTATTCGAACCATTTTTAAGTACAGACCAATATCAATGATATCTAATATTCCAAAAATATTTGAGTCGATAATTACAAAGAAAATCACTCCTATTTTCAAAAATTTTCTGATCGTGGAACAGCATGGACTTAGATCGGCGAAATCTACAACAATTAATTTACTGTCCTTTATAAATACCATTCTTAAAGCCTTAGAAGACATCACTCAGGTTGATGTCCTCTCTGACTTCTCCAAAGCCTTCGTCAAAGTTAATCACCGTATTCTCATGGCCAAACTTTATGCTATAGGCATTAGAGACTCATTGTTATCATTCTTTCACTCTTACTTGAGTAATAGAAAACAAAGGGTTAAAATAAATAACTTTGAATCCTTTAACATTGATGTAACTTCCGGAGCCCATTTGGCCCCGCTTCTTTTTAACCTTTTTATTAACGATATCATTAAAGTTTTTTCTCACACACGTTTTTGACTTTTTGCCGATGACAATAAGGTTCTCAAGATAATTAAATCCCATCTTGATTGTTTACTTTGTCAACTTGATATTGATTCATTTAATGATTGGTGCAAAATTAACTGCACGGAACTTAATGTTGATAAATGCAAAATTTTGTCCTTTTATAGAACCAAAAAACCTATTCAGTTTGATTATAAACTAAATAATGTTTGTCTCTCTACTGTCACATCTATCAGGACCTTAGGGTCACTCTGGATTGTAAACTTTCTTTCCGGGATTACATTAATAACATCGTAAACAAATCACTTAAACTACTCGGCTTCATTCATAGAATTACCTCTGACTTTAAACATATAAATACACTTAAAACTCTTTACTGTTCGCTGGTCCGCCCTCACCTTGAATATGCTAGTGTCATTTGGTCTCCTTTTTACGCTGTCCACATTTGTTACATCGAATCTGTACAACATCGCTTCCTACGAGGAATTGCTTGGAGGTTAGGACTTGAAAGAGGAGAATACTCGTATGATGAAATTGAACAAACTTTAAACATTTCCTCTTTAGAAAAACGTAGAAAGGACTCTGATCTAATATGCATTTTCAAAATTATCAACAGTATTACTGACACACCTGCTTTGTTACAACTCATCCAGTTCAACATTCCTTCCCGTAGACTCCGAAATAATAAATTGCTGTTCCTCAATCAACATTCTACTAATTATGGATATCATTCTCCTTTATCCAGAATGTCGAGACTTGTCAACGCAAATCAAAGCATTGAATTTTTTGGTGTAAGCCTAAATGACTTTCGGCAGTCGTTACGCAATGTGGTTTTTTAAAGTATTTTTAAATCCATCTTCAAGCTACTTGTAGTTATCTTCTCTATGTACTTTTATATTATATGTATTTTGTCAATGCTCTTCATCTATATGTAATCTCCTTTCATTGTGATCTCTCTTTTTTTTCTATTCGTGTTATTGTTATATTGTTAATTGGACTATTTGTCCGTAAATAAATAAATTAATTAATTAATAAACAACATGTCAACCTACCAGAGACCAAATGGGAAAATAATTCACCGACTCCAGATATTTTCATATCAGAGGGTTCGGCTCTGTGGAATTCCTAATTGAACCTATAAACCCTACTGATCCCTCAATATAAATATTTAAAAAATCTTTTGTAATCCTACACGTATTTAAAATGACTGATTTTTGCATTTTTATAAATAAATTCTTTGACAAATCTAATATGCCTAAATTTTGAATGAGAAAGCTAGGTATAATGCCAGTAGCCGAAATAACAAATGGTAATATTTTTATAGTCCGAGAATGCCAAATTCTTTTAATCTCATTTCCTAAATCTGTGTATTTTCTGGTTATTATTATTATTTTTATTATTATTGTTCTGATTTGTAAGATTTATAAGATAAATATTGTAAAATTAAAAACTGAGTGAACGTACTTAAAAAATATATATATATGAATAATCGATGCGCCAAGAAATTTCAAACCTTTCTCTTTCTCAATTCCTTCCCCTTCCCACTTTTTTAGTCAAACAAGTTTCGAAAATGGGGATGACATAGTTCTACTGGCTCTGGACAAATAGAAGACTTAAACAATGTAATATAAAAAAACACACACATCAAAACGTGTAAATCAGTAATTATCGTGGAATAAAAAACAAACATTTTCTCTAGCACATAGCAAAGTTTTTTTGACGGTGTTTAATCGATAAAAAAGCTAATCGTTCTGCCACCATTTTAATTGAATTTGATACCCGGGAACTTTACGAATCACTGAACAGCTATTAATAACCTAGAAATGTGATCTGTACCGAATTGAAGAAAACGCCAAAACCAAAAACCAATTCAAGACACAAAAATATTTTATGCTTCAGTAAGAATTTCGGAATATGAAAATTTGTTAGATCGATTTTAACATTTTCCAATTTGGGAGGCGGATGTGGGAACCGCCGCCCGAGGGACCATTCATTGGATAATTAACACTTATATCAGTATTATTATAACTTGGGAGGCGGGAATGGGTACCACCGCCCCAGGAACCTTTATTGGATAACCAACACCTCTGCCATAGGTCACCTCAAGTGGTTCGCTACGTTTGGTGATTTAGCAGGGGTGCCCGGGTTCATGGGGTGAGGTTTGTCTAGGTCTTGGAGGCGGGTGACCAGGACACACTGAACTCTAGATTCCTACCAACCACTTAAACAATTTTCGTTCCCAGAACTCTCCACTCCTTCCTTTCATTAAAAAACCCTCCACACAGCATCCCCAAAGATGACATAGGCCCTGAGGGAAATTATTTTCCTCAGGGCCCCCTGTGTAAAGCTCTTGTAAAAAAAAATAAAGAGTATTGGATAACTAACACTTCTATCAGTATCAGTAGTCTGTCTGCCAGCTGCGTGGCGAGCCAGATCGGGAAAGGCCGGTTGAGGGAAACCCTTTGAAATCTCCAGTCAAACTCTCTTGATCCGTCGCCTTGCAATGCAACGGGGGAGGGGGGGGGGTAGATTCATAAGTCCTTATTTTAACCCTTTTTTACATTAGCTCCACATAGGAGACCCTTTGGATCTTTTTTTTTTCAGGAGGTTTCTTTGACTGGTTATAGCCGTTATTTTTCCTTTTCTTTAACTAACACTATTATCTCTTTTTTGATGTTACCCATTTCAGAAGAATTATTCCACGGGCTGCTACTTCTATTTACCTTTTGTATAATTTTAATGTACTTTTTTATGTACTTTTTTTACATACTGCTTACTAACCCCGTATGCATGGACATTGAAGGATCTAGAGTCGTTCAAATAAATGTAGCTTCGCTCAAAAAAAAAGTAGAGTCTTGGCGTGTGCGGTGAAGGAGGAAACCATATGTTTCCTTATAACGCCGCGCCGTTAGGAAAGTGGTGGGGTCCCCTCCAATGTGGATCTTTTTAGGGAAAGGAGGAAGAGGACATTCTGAGAAGGATAAATGTATGGGATGGAAGAAATCTGCGGATAAGTCGAGAGAGTCCGGATGGAGAGGTCTAAGGTAGATCTCCCTCAACCAATCTCTCCCAATCCGGCCGGCCACGCAGTAGGTTGGCAAACGCATTCGCCGCCAAGACCTAGACAAATCTATCCACATGAACCCGGGCACTACTGCTAAATCACCAAACGAACCACTCGGGGTGACCTACGGCAGGAATGTTGGCTATCCAATAAATGGGACCCACAACGGCCTCCCAAATTGACATGAGTACATTTTTTTTTAAATAGATAAACATTCCCGGGTAACGAATAACCCGACAATATTTGAAAATCTCCTACTGCCACCACAGTAAGCCGAAAATGTTGCTTGAGTCGTGATGGAGGACTTAGCCAGCCAAGGAATCGAACACGGAACGCCTCGGTGAGACCCAAACGCGATGCCCACTCAACCACTGACCGGTCGATATTATGTTGTTTGATCATTTTCAGCAGAAGTAAGATAAAATTGGACTCACTTCTAGTACACGGATACGCCCACAACGCATTTCTGTCGGTTTATCAGTTGTATCAGTGTTCCAAAGAATCTATTTTTAATTTATTAGTGACAAATCCAGCGAAATTTTAATAGTCACTCGCCTCCCAACTTGGAGGGGAATTTTAATATCTCTATTCGCCCACGCACAAATTGTTAACCTGATTTTATTAACTGGTTGTGGCTTCATCAATATTTATATATTCATGCGGAGTAACACAGGGTTTTGGTTTGGGTCCAGTTTTAGCAGAGATGATAAGATTGATGTGATAGATAGGTGCTCTAAAATGTTTTGAATTTTTAACCCCACAGGCTAATTTGTTCACTTTTGGGAACAGCTCACTCAGGTCTCATAGAAATCGTCGTATATCCCTTGCCGTCATAGTGAGAAATGTGCGAAAGAAATGCGAGAGAAATGTGAGAAATCTCTTGGCTCGCAATCCGAAGGTCGCGGTAACGAATCTCGGCGTGGGCAAATAAATTTTATTGGATTGATTTGTGTTATTTTGCAATTCATTTATTTAAAATAATATATAAAATATTTGCGGCACGTTCCAGAGTGGAAGATACTCTCAGTATCACCCTGGTGTAAGACCACAATTCAGAATTGAAACGTTGCTTGAAACGGCATTAGCCGTGTTTGGTGATCAGATCTGAATATCCAGGTACTTTCCCACCTTCCTCCTCCCCATCTCCTTCCCCTCCCCACCCCCACTACCTTCATCCGCACAACATACCTCAATTGGGGATACCATAGTCTTACTGGCTCCAGACGGGAGCAACTGGGACTTATATTAATAAAACAGTGTTAGAAAGAGAAAACACAATGCTTTATATTATTAAATAACGGTTTTTTCTAATAAAATATATTGTGTTTTTCTTTTTTTTCGTTAAAAATAATTTTAGTTCTTTTTTTACATGTAGTTTTCTTTAATAGTAAACATATAATTTTTTTTTAAATTATATTTTGTTTCTATTTTATAAACATGAATCGCTGAATGTGTTGCTAAGCGCCTAACTTTCGAACGACTGAACCAAATTGGATAATTCTTTTTTTTGTGTGTTCGTTATTGTCAGGACAAAGTTTTTATAAAACTTCCGGTGAGCTCTGGCAATATGAAATTTGTAAAAAAAAATTGCTATTGGTGGCACGCGAGGTTTGAAAACTGAATGTATGGAAAGCTGGAGGAGGGGGGGAGGGAAGGGGAGGAGGGGGGAGGTAGAGGAGGCGGAGTGGGAACCCCCCTTACACCATGCGAGCGAAGCAGTGGGAAATAGCTAGTTTTTAATACAAACGTTTGAAAGAATATTTTACCACCTTTTAAAAACAATTTTTAATTTTATTTTTATTTTATTTTATTTTAAATACATAAACGGCTATACTGCCTTTTATAAATAAACGTATAATGAGTACAAAAGTAAGAAAAATAATATCATTACATAATAGTAGTTTTAAACTTAAAAATAACATACAATTATTTTGTGTATCACAACAAAAAAGAACAATGAGAAATATCATCATTTCATTTCAACATGTCCATATTGCGTATATAAAGTTACATTATGGAAAATAATTTTTGAGTGCATGTTTATATTGCGCTAATTTTAAGAAATAAATGTCGCCGATGTTAGCATATTCATTTCCCAAAATGTGTAATCGAGTGATTGGTGAGTAATAATGTGATAATGTATGTGTGTTATTATAGTAGAACGGTAGAGTCAGTCTATTGTTAGCGCGACCAGGGCAATGAAATCGTATTAGTTCTATTAAATCAGGGGTATCCAAGACCGAGTGAATTATTTTATATAATATTAATAGATCACAGATTTTTCTGCGATACATTTCGGATACATTCGGAAATATTCCATTTATTGCAAAGCGGGAATTTTCTGACCTTCTGACAGAATATGCCCGATGCCTGAGGGTTTAAATTTTAAGGTTAAACCGTACCTACACATCTTCCGTGATCAAAAAATAATTATATAAAATTACCTCTAAGAAAGAAATCGCAAACAATGCTGCAAACAATATAAGATAACACATTTGATTCTGTCGCTATTAAATGCTACTAGAGATTTTTGCGTCATTTTAAACAAATCTACGCCTATTAATTACAATTATAGATTGCTGCTAGGCCCTTAGGGCGGCTTTTGGTTCGGCTTCGCCCAGTTTGAGTGTTGGTGACCATTTTATAAATCCGATAGGAACTGGTTCCAAAAATAGTTGGTTCCTCGGATCCACTGTGATCCAGTGACAGCTAGTCACCGGGAAAAAGTACCCCCACAGGATATTTTTTTTTTTTTTTGCAGTGTATACCGCACAAGAATCTCAACTGCTCCCGTCTGGAGCCAGTGAGACTATGGCATCCCCAATTGGGGTATGTTGTGAGGCTGAAGGTAGCGGGGAGGGGAAGGAGGTGGGGAAGAGGAAGGTTGGGAAGTACCTGGCTATTCAGATCTGGTCACCAAACACGGCTAAAGCCATTCTCAAGCAACGTTTCAATTCTGAATGGTGGTCTTACACCAGGGCGATACTAATAGTATCTTCCAGGATATGAATGTATATGTAATGTATAGATGCGTGGTATTATTATTCACAACTGCCAGTTACAATAATAATCATAGAATCGTCAATCTCTCCATATCCGGATGATTCAAGAAATTACAAACCCAATAGTACTTACGCCTGCCACCCGATGCTCCTCGCTCTAGCTATTAACTTTTGGCTTTGCTTTAATTCGGTTCTATTACAAAAGTAGATTTGTATACATACTCGACGTACGAAAACGGTTTTGCGTAAGGCGCGGCGTCAGAGTTGTATTCTTAGCCTAATGATTGATAGTCTTGTTTTTAATATTAGCGCACTCTCTCTAACTTTCGTATTTACATAATAACTCATTTTCAAACCATCTTTTTTTTCTGATGTTTACTGCAGAGCCTTACGTAAGTAGAACTCTAACAAAATTGATACTTTTATATGAAGAGTTTTCTTAAAAAGCGGCAGTGCACGGTGCTTTAAAGTTCGCCGACTATATTATTATAATGCGGCGACGAGGGTTCGGAAACCCGTGCACTATAAATCATAATCTTGCGACTGCAGGCCTGAGCGCATAGAAGCCGGGGGTTCTACTATATCAGTGGCGTGCAGCATTTAAAGGCTGATAAGCTGTGCCTTAATTTTCTGTGATTATTTTTAATGCGTAAATTAGGAAATAACACAGTTTAACAAATAAAAATTACTCGAGCACGCCGGGATTTTAAACCACGACCTCCTAATTATGTCTTTTTTAATTTCTTTTATTTAAGTTTATTTGAGAAACATACAGTTGTACATAAAGTAATTGTACATTTAATAGTGAATATAATATAAACCGTTTATAATATTTTGTTACGATTACCGAATAAAAATCAAGTACTTATTAAAAATTATAATAGTACATGGTGTAAGTAAAAAAATATTAGAAAGAAGATAAATACACAATACATTAGAGGTTATCCACCACTAACCCGCCCTGGTATAAGTAACAGATGGTTACTCCTTCAAGGTTCTCGCAAGGACTCTAATTTTTTGAAAGAACGAAGCTACATTTAGTTTAGAAGGAATTTTTTTTTTATTTGAATTTTTATTTTAGTAATTTGTACATTTAAGTTTACAAATTTCTAATTGATTATAATATTTCATATTGCAGTTTTTTTTAATTATAATATTTTAAATTCACAAAATTTTTTGAAATCACAAATTTTTTTGTTTTTGTTTTATGTAGCTCCTACAATCCATCTTGAACTTTTCAATTGGTGAGGACTTAAGAGTTTCTGGTAGTGTGTTATATAACTTAATTCCTTTGTACAGCAGACTGTTTTGCGTATTCGTTTTGTCCTTTTTGTTTAATCTTATTTCCTTGCAAGTCCTTGTGTAATTTAGACCTCCAATGTCCCTGCATATGTTGTTAGTAAGCAGAATGCAAGTGCTTAGCGGGAAATACAAGATACAATATGTGTTGGTATGACAAAATATATTTATATATCGTGGAATTTCACCAACCTGTCCCATTATCTTATAAGACAATGGGACAGGTTGGTGAAAGTCCACGAGGTGGCAAGCGCTGGGTGATTGTATCCAGCGTATCCTACAAGCACCTGTTTAGGAGGAAGACATAGTACATAAATAATGAGGGCAGGCAAACAGTTAAGAGTTCTCTTTAATCGATTGCAGTCCCAGCAAGAATGAGCATGACGTTCGGTCTAGCCGTGAACCACACTCAACTTCCCCGCCAATGAATTTAGGGGACACTGTGCCGTCCTCGACCGAATCCTGTTAATGCAGGGACAAGGTCTAGCGCAACCCCAGAAGGGGAAAAAGAAACATAGAAAGCTATAGAATACATAATCTGTAATAATAAACCTTCTGACTACCCAACGGATCAATTATTTAAGGAATTCCAAGTTCATTAAAGGAAAATAATCACTTTGTTTGTAACCACGATTTATTGATTTAATTTTTATTTACCGACCGGTTTCGCTTAATACAAGCATCTTCAGGGTATAAATTAAAACTGTGTATAAATTAAAACAGTTTTAATTTATACCCTGAAGATGCTTGTATTAAGCGAAACCGGTCGGTAAATAAAAATTAAATCAATAAATCGTGGTTACAAACAAAGTGATTATTTTCCTTTAATTAATATGTCAAACCACAAAGTGACTGCTTTCTACCAAAAAATAAAAAAATAAAAAAATAAAAAAATAAAAAAAAATAAAAAATAAAAAAAAAAAAAATAAAAAAAAAATAAAAAAATAAAAAAAAAATAAAATAAAAAAAAATAAAAATAAAATAAAAAAAAAAAATAAAAATAAAAAATTCCAAGTTCCTTCATTCAAAGATCTGTACAATAGAAATGCATTGATTCAAATTATAAAAGAAAAAGAAAAGGATCAATTTATAACTGAAAACCGTACAAGACATAAATATATTTTTTCATGCCCATAATTAAACACTTCCTTCGCACAAAATTTTTGTACTTATCAAGGATGACTTATTTTCAACCGACTACCGGATGAAATTAGAAAAATTAATGATAAAATCCAATTAATAAACACTGTTAAAAAATATTTTAAAGATAATCTCAAAAAAAAAAAAAAAAGTTTCCGACTAATCTAATCTCAAAAATAACTTATCACTCAGTTTCCTAGTGATACTCCATTCTTCAAATAAGTTAAATTTTGTTTTGTTTTTAACAATTAATTACAATAATTCTAGATACATTATCCAAATAATAAAATTGTTTGATAGTTGATAAATACTTATAATTACATATCACCGAACTTACAACTAATTGTTTTTTTTTACATTCACATTGTAATTTAAGAACTTATAATATAATATAGCATTTAAAAAATGTACACTACTCTTCCAGACACAAGCTAATGCTTCCATGGAAGAGTGGTATTAATTAAGATATTTGAACATGAACATGTACGCAAATTATTACATAATCTAAATGTACATTATATTTTATATGCTAAAATAATAAAAAAATAAAAAAAATTAAAAAATAATAATACAGAAATAATACAGGAGTAATAGATCATTCTACCGCAATCTTCGAGATGGCTAGTTAGTTAACCCTACAAAAGTTATAGCCTCCCCTTAGTCAAGGAGTAGGGCACGCCACTGTTATTTTTGTAGAGTGGAAGTGCATAGATGTACAGTACGGTTGAATAGAAAAGTGACCAAAGTGCGATTTAAAGTTTTTAAAAACATAATATATTACAACTCAATGGGCACTAATTGTTTGAACCTATGGATGTGTTCCTAGAAGGTCAAAAGTTGATTTATTTAAAAAAAATCGTTCGAACGTAATATTTGAGAAATCGGAAAGTTCAGAAAATAAATGCATTTTCCTGTAATAGCTCTACGATGATTATTAAATCGAACAGTATTATTACGTTAGCGTCTGCGTGGTTGAATTTCAGAACCCAGCCACGAGTGCATGTCGGACGCCATGTTTAACGGCCGCGCCTCAAATAACATCTGTGTACGTGGAATTTCACACAAAGCTACTGTTATAATTCGGTTTTAAATTCAAGAATTCGACACAAGATGTCACTACTTCCGTCCGCAGCTCGCATGTGAATGTTCCCCCCTAGGTATAAATGCTACGGATTTATATTAAGTATCCTTCCGGATTTGGAAAGATTGACGGCAATACTTCACGAAGTTGTTATATATTACATTTAACGTCATTACGTGTCTCGGTTTTATCACGATTACTTTGTCACGGCTATTTTGTCACGGTTACTTTGTCTCTGTTACTTTGTCTCAGTGAGTCACCGACGGTGACTAGCTGTGACTGGATCACACATCACAGTGGATCCGAGGAACTGGCTATTTTAGGAACCAGTTCCTATCGGATTTGTAAAATGGTCACAAACACTCAAACCGGGTGTTGCCGAACTGAAAGCCGCCCGCAGGGCCTAGCAGCAACAACCTGCGAAGGGTTTTTTTTACTGCTAGTAATAATAATTATGTAACCTTTGTGTAGCGCAGTTTTGTGAAATTTAATTTTAAGTGCGCTTAACTATAATAAACTTTAAAATAATCTTACAGTGCTCCTTACGAGTCCTTACAAAAATCAAATAATATGAAACAAACAATATACAGTAGAAGAAAGAACAAAATTAACGATAACAGTGCTATTTTGGCATAAGACAATAAATAATGATATGCGAAACGGCGCTGTTATAAATTGGTAATTTGGCAGAAGGACTTCAAGGAAAACATCTGGTTCAATGGCGGAATTCTCCTCGTTTATTAACGGCACATGTTACAATAATTTGTTCCCAACCCGACAAAATACTGAATTTGGTCACTTTGACCACTTGCTAGATAATGCTAGCTGTTTACAGGAGATCCACGAACTAAGAGAGTTTTTAACTAGAAACGCAGGCTATTTATAAATAACATTTTCTAACACCAACAAAAATAAACAAAACACACTTGTGTCAGTCATCGTACGAAATATGGCAGAAATCGAGAAATCTGCTTTATCGTCTAGCATTTAATTTAGTATCGCCTTACGTTGCTAGTCTGTAATCTGTACCAACAAAAACAATAAGCTACAAAAATACGCCGCTAGATAGCAGTAGCCTTCACTTTTTGGACAGGCGCTTTTAAAACAAGAAACATTAAAATTAAAATAAATTATAAAACAGAAGTTTACGTTTAGAAATAAGAAACATTCTGAGTGGACATACAAGTGGAAGAAACCGAAACCAAACAATTAACGGAAACTTGAGATCACAGCTTATTACAGTTTATTGAAAAGAAAAGAAGATATAAGTGGTATGAATAATTCTGTTTTATTTATGCACCAGATTTAAATGTCCGGGTTAAATTTTCCCCAAAAAAAAAAAAAAAAAAAAAAAAAAAAAAAAAAAAAAAAAAAAAAAAAAAAAAAAAAAAAAAAAAAAAAAAAAAAAAAAAAGAAGGAAAAACTAAATCCTTTCACACACTTCCCCAAATGATCATCTAGTCAACCCACGCTATGCAATTGCACTATATAAGTATTATAAATACAAGAACAACATGTCAACCTACTAGAGACCAAATGGGAATATAATTCACCGACTCCAGATATTTTCATATCAGAGGGTTCGGCTCTGTGGCATTTCTAATTGAACCTATAAATCCTACCGATCCCTCAATATAAATATTTAAAAAATCCTTTGTAATCCTACATGTATTTAAAATGACTGATTTTTGCATTTTTATATACAAATTCTTTGACAAATCTAATATGCTTAAATTTTGAATCAGATTCCTAGGTATTATGCCAGTGGCCGAAATAACAAATGAAAATTTAATTAATTAATTATAATTTTTATTTTTATTGAATAAAACATTTTTAATGGCCGACGTATTTAAACACTTATAAAAAATGTTAACTATTAATCAATTCAAGCTAATATTATGTTATATATAATGGCAGCAATATTGTACTTACTAAATCAGGGTCACATCAGCACAGGTGCCAATAATAAATTGTTTGTGAAACTTTTGTATTCTGCCTTTTAACCATTCTCGTTAGCGTTTATTTTTGGATGTATTCAAACATCCATGAATGTAATTTTTTTGGCATCAAGCTTATCTTATGTACTGAAACTAAACTAAATAACTAAAAAATAAAAAAATACAAATAAAGACAGAACAAACATGCCAAGAAAATAACATATTTTCATTTTTAAATGTACTAAAAAATATTTTCTTAAAGCATTGCTTTGAATTTTTTATTATGCTGGATGTTTTTGTACATATCTAGAAGCGAATTATATATTGTGTAGGCAATACAATTTAGAGATTTTATCCCTTTAGCTTTAGAACACACCCCAGTTTTATTTTATTTTGAAAACCATCAGTTACAATAAATTAATAATTTTTGATAAAACGTGTTTAAATATTTAAATAGGTTTACATGGGTATAGGTAGTAAGTATTTAGCGAGTATAAAGAAAAATAATTAAATTAGATTATGTGGATGGGATGGTGGACGGGAGGGGAAAGGGATGGATCTGTTCTGCGAAAATAGTTGTATGTACTCGTATGTGTAAATGTTAATTATTCATTTTCGGTTTGAAATAAGTTGAATTCACTTTAGGGAACGTACCCATACTACGTGACCAACTTTTTGCAATTTTTAACCCCCCCCCCCCCCCCCCACTCCCCCGGTGACTAAATCCTAAGCCCCCCGCCGCGGCGCCGCTCATTTGTACCAAGCGTGGTATTTTGAAGACCCCCCCCCTCTGAACGGGTCACGTAGTATGGGTACGTTCCCAATAGTGTTGCAGTTTTGTCTGGTTTGTCTTATGGGCACTCTTAGTTGAATTCTTTTTAGTAATTCCAGGAAATCTATCATATAGGTAGCTATTTTTTGTAAAAAATAGTACGTCTACAAAATTGGGTGTGTATAGTATCATTAGCATTATTTTGAGAGGCGGGTATGTGTACCGCTACCCCAGGAACCGTTTATTGGATAACCAACACCTCTGCCATAGGGCACCCCACGTGGTTCGCTACGTTTGGTGACTTAGCAGGGGTGCCCGGGTCCACGGGGTGAGGTTTGTCAAGTTCTTCATTTCCGAAGTATCTGCCCACCTGCTGCGTTGCGGGCCGGATCGAGAGAGACTGGTTGAGGAGGTCTTTTGACACCTACCCACCCCTCATATATTTCCTTCCCAGAAAGTTCTCTTTTTCACAATCCTTGTGACATTTTTACATAAGAAGATTTTTTTTCTAGTAAAGGTTTTTTTACTTATTCCAGTTTTCTTATCAGCTATCTCTTGCTTTCCGTTATTAGCTAGACACCCATGTCTACCTTCGGTGTTGCCATACTCTCGGATATGTGGCGCAATGAATATTTACTGCCTGGCAACCCTCAAAAAGCGCGCGAAATTCGCAAATTTAAAAATGTTTTCCGTGTTTTCTTTGATATAGGGTACTCGAAATGTGGCTGGCCGCCATTATGAAGTTAGCGCGGGTATATTAAAAGGAGGACTTTAATTCACCTCGCGAAAATATTAAATTATGCATATTTTTACATTTTTCATGTTTTTTTATACTTCTGAAGAGGTTTTACGTGGATGACATTTTTGTTAGCACGAAGATTAACCCGATGGAAGTGTTGTTGGAGTGGAGCTTGTTTTACTTGATTATTAAAATGATACAACGAAAATTACATTATCACGTACAAATTTTTTATTTTTTTTTTATTTCATAAAATTTTATTGATTACAGATTTTTTGTTTTTTTTTGGCTACCACACTAGGCTAATGCCCGTGTTGTGGTAGTCATAAATTTAATATTTTAAATAGTAATTAAAAAATACTATTTTATTGAAACAGATAATGAAACATACTAAATAAAAAATTAAGAAATACATAAAAGTAAGTGAAAAATAAAGACAAAAAATCAAATCACAAAAAAGAGTATTTCTCTGATGTTTCATGAATATGTTATGTGTCTATGTTTCTATCGCTTATACTTTAATTCTGTTATGATTTGATTTATATGTACAACCTGGCTTCTTATGGTTTCCAATGTATTGATATTTTTATGTTTTATGTAAATTTTAGTTTTATATATTTAATCTTTTGTTTTATAAAATTTTTGATCTCATACTCCTTTATTATAAATTTTATTATTTAATTTTTTTTAATATACTGTTTAATCAGAGGTAAAGTCACAAGGAGGAAATCCATAATTGGTTTTATTTTGGCTAAACCAACAAGTACAAACTGGAAAAATGTAAAACTAACTGGGAGGGGGGTTCGCGGGAGAAGTGAGGGGAACCCGGGAGGGGGGAGCGGAACTCGGGAGGGGGAACCGCGGGAGGAGGGAGGCGAATACAGAAGGGGGTAGGGGAACTCGGGAGGGGAGTTCACGGGACGGGGTAAGGGGGGGAATAGAGAAAAGGGGAGGAGGAAGGTGAACGGGACGAATGGGAAAGGACACGCAGGGAAAAACAATTTCTTTATTAGATGGCATAGCAACGCATGCCGGGTACCAGCTAGTTAAAAATAATTTTCTGTTAAAATTTTATATTATGTTCGGTGCTCTAATTTTTAAAATTTCCAATCAACTTTTAGTTCTTTTTTAATAACTTATTGAGCAAAAACTGAAGGCCAATTGAAGGAGACCCTTTGAATTTTCTTTTCCGGACTCTCCCGACTCAACGCCTAGCACCGAGTGGAAGGGGTAGATTCATACGTCCGACATTCCTGTATACACTGACCTCATATTCCTACCCACCCCTCATACCTTTTCCTCTCCAGAATTTCATCTCCTTCCTTTCCCTAAAAATACGCCCCACATAGCATTCCCAAAGATGACACAGGCCCTGAGGGAAATTGTTTGCCTTGGCGCCTTCTTTGTGGAGCCAATGTAAAAAACTTCAATTAATTAATTTAATAAAATAATTTCCCTCAGGGTCTCAAATATAGAGTTGGTGACCCGACAGTTGAGCCCTCGACAGTTGGCCCCCCGAAATAAGGAACTCCAGTGAAAAATATTATGGCTTTAAAAAAAATATGTTCATACAGACCAATAAACGCTGATTCTGAATATATAAGTTTTATTTAATAATATTTAACGCAGAGTTTTTAAAAAATTATTAAAAAGTCCATTTTTAATCGGGTCGTAAAAACACGCCGTCAAGTTGGCAATATTGAAAAATTGTTTATAAGTACCTACACTCGGGGCAACTGTCGGGAGGTCACCTGTCATGGAATCATGGAGTTAATGTAAAAAACAGGGAACCTATGTTTCTCTCTTAAGAATGTAATCTTCGATTTATCTAAACTGTTTGTAACGCAACACAATAGGTCCGCAAGCGTGAGAACCTTGACTCCACGTCACACACTGATCTACATATTATGCACTATGTAAATTTCTGGGTAACCAGTGTACACCGTGGCTGGCTAGCGGACTTAAGAACAATGGATTAAGTTAACAGTAACTTCTGTTCAGATGTAGTTTGTTAACTTATTTTCAGGGGTCACAAAACTTTTTAGTACGGAAATGTGTAAACCAAACAATTACGAGTTATAAGATGGATTTTGTTTTTAAACATGATTATATAATATTTAAAAAATAATTAAAAATCGTTAAATGACAAAAAAAAATTATTAAAATAACTCTAAAACCACCTACAAGAACTTTATCAATTGTATTTTAAAGAAAAGTTATTTTATTTCATGTTTCTATTCATGGTATTATTTTTTACTTTCTAATTTTAACCTCACTAGAACAAGAACGTGTTGATGTCTTCGATCAGGTTGAGGTTAATAATTTTATAATATAAAAATATAACACAAACAAAAATGTTGAGAGATTTTATGAACTTCCTTACCACACAAACATTGCTTAACTCAAATTATAATATTTAATTAAATGAAGACAATATTAGCGAAACTCAATCGAAATCTGGAGACAGAAAAATCAGAAAAGATATTGGCTCCGCTGGGACTCGAACCCAGAACCCTTTTCTTACATGGAAACAGCTCTACCGATTAAGCTACGGAACCCATATTAATTCGGTCACTTTTAACTGTATCATACTTCGACTAAGAACTACCAACATTATCTTCATTTACTTAACGCACATATTATTGGCTGCTATCTTTATATATGATTACAAGATTCAACTCGAACTAAATGCAATCTAGATAGTGTCTGGATACATTTTATCCATTTTATTTGTAATACGCGATATCTATTGACTTTTTCTGCAAGTCTAGGATGAATATTTATTCTTAATTTTTTAAACTTTATGAGTAAAATCTCAAATTATAATATTTAATTAAATGAAGACAATATTAGCGAAACTCAATCGAAATCTGGAGACAGAAAAATCAGAAAAGATATTGGCTCCGCTGGGACTCGAACCCAGAACCCTTTTCTTACATGGAAACAGCTCTACCGATTAAGCTACGAAACCCATATTAATTCGGTCACTTTTAACTGTATCATACTTCGACTAAGAACTACCAACATTATCTTCATTTACTTAACGCACATATTATTGGCTGCTATCTTTATATATGATTACAAGATTCAACTCGAACTAAATGCAATCTAGATAGTGTCTGGATACATTTTATCCATTTTATTTGTAATACGCGACATCTATTGACTTTTTCTGCAAGTCTAGGATGAATATTTATTCTTAATTTTTTAAACTTTATGAGTAAAATCTCAAATTATAATATTTAATTAAATGAAGACAATATTAGCGAAACTCAATCGAAATCTGGAGACAGAAAAATCAGAAAAGATATTGGCTCCGCTGGGACTCGAACCCAGTACCCTTTTCTTACATGGAAACAGCTCTACCGATTAAGCTACGGAACCCATATTAATTCGGTCACTTTTAACTGTATCATACTTCGACTAAGAACTACCAACATTATCTTCAACATTATTTTTACTCATAAAGTTTAAAAAATTAAGAATAAATAGCTTAACTCTCCCGCAGGTAGACCCCAAAATTACTATTCTTCTTTATCTACTTAAAAACATGAAATATATTTTTAGTATTTTTGGTATTCCCGCGCAAAGGATTAATACAAAATGTGCCATTTAAAAAAAAATGTCAAAAATTGTTGTAAAAAATATTTTGTCAAATGTAGGTAATATTCCCTGCCCAATAAATGGACAAATAACAAAAAATAAAAGGAAAAGGGATTTCTATGGTTTAAATGCCCAACAAAATAGCATGGAGTTATCGGCCGACCCATATGGTGACGGACGTTATGTTTTGCATTTTGGCCTGTCGAGAGTTATAAACTGTAACTATTTTTAATGGAACAGTTTATTTGTTTACATTTTGTTTGCTGTAGCCTTATCGTAAATTTTAGTAAATTTAGTAATGTTATATTTTATGTAAGTAGGCATACGGGCCTAACAATCAACGTCAATAAAACTAAATGGATGACATTTGGACGAGTAGATCACTCTAAATCAGCGATACAGTTGAATGGTAAGCGATGTCGAAAAGGTGGAAAAATTTAGATACCTCGGCAGTATTCTCACGGAGACTCTTGATCCAGATGTAGAGGTTAGGTTAGGGAGGGATGGATTCATACGCCTATCTCTCCTAAACACATTGACCCCCAGATTTCTACCCACCCCTCATACCTTTTTCTTTCCCAGAACTTCCTTTCCCTAAAAAGCGCCTCCACACAGCATTGCTAATGTGAAAAGATAAATAAATAATATATTTTGAGACCGTTGATTTGCAACCACTTTTACACAACTTTTAAGTCACAAACTTGTCGGTTGCGCACCCCTGTACGTCTGTAGATCGTGTCTTGTTAAGGTTTGTTTGTTTCCCAAGGGGGGGGGGGGGGGAGGGAAGGGTGAAGGTGACGATGAGTCGCTAGTCGCCACTGGAATATAGTGCAATCCTACAGATGTGCATAATAGCTGTGTACTGACAGTACAGTACCTGCCCTCATTGTTAACCGGGAAGTACGATCTGATAAAGACACCAAGGGAGTACCCGGCCTGCGTTGCAATGCTACTCAAAGGAAGAAAACGTTGCGTTTTAATTCCGTTTATGGAAGTGCTTTTGGAAATTTTTGTTTGTTTTTCTGTCTGCTGCGTTCACGAATGAATCAGAATGTTTTCCGACGCGTGAGCAGGCCACGTACAGCTGTTTGTGTAAGAAGCGCGGATTTTCCAAATTCACCCCTTGCTGTCACCTACCGCTAATATGTCTCCTTTGAAACCCTCCCTTTTTTACATGAGCTCCACACAGGATGCCCTGAGGAAAATAATTTCCCTCAGGTCCTATGTCATCTTTGGGGATGCTGTGTGGAGGGTTTTTTTGGGGAAAGGAAGGAGAGGAGAGTTCTGGGAAGGAAAAGGGTTTAAGGGGTGGTAGGAATCTAGGGTTCAGTGTGTCCTGGTCATCCGCCTCCAAGACCTAAACAAACCTCACCCCATGAACCCGGACACCCCTGCTAAATCACCAAACGTAGCGAACCACTTGGGGTGACCTATGGCAGAGGTGTTGGTTATACAATAAAGGTTCCCGGGGCGGCGGTACCCATTCCCGCCTCCCAAGCAAATTTACTCCTTGCTGTCACCCACCGCTAATATGTCTCCTTTGCAATCCTCCCTCTGCCCCTCCATCGTTCTCCTCACCTCCTTCTAAATAATTTCCGTCGGTGCCTTCTTCGGGGAAGCTGTGTGGATGGTCTTTTTAATATCGGTGGCAGGGAGTACCCCTACACTATATGGAAAATTTCCTCCAAGCCACCGTTCTTCTAGTCCTTATATGTTACCCATTATATTTTATACTAGCAGACCCGGCTACACATTGCTGGTGCTAACGAAACACAACGCCATTACCCAACCTTTATAAAATCCACACCACCCGCTTGCCAACTGCCCGCTGCCTGAATCGAATATTTTTTTGCTCGGTTTTTCTCTACTATAATAAGCATGTATTATACATATAAACCTTCCTCTTGAATCAAAATCCGTTGCGTAGTTTAAAAGATCTATGCGCACATACATTTTGAGCGACTTCATTTTATACTATGTAATGATAATGATGATTCATTTTCATATTATGTATTTTATTTAGATGTTTTTTTTTTACATGTCAGTTATAATATTGAACTTTCCGATCTGATTAGCTGAAATAAATACATTATTATTATTATTATGATTATTGTTAAGGAAAGGAAGGAGAGGAAAATTTGGGAAGGAAAAACTTACGGGAGGTGGGTAGAACTCTGGAGGTCAATGTGTTCAAGAGTGACAGAGGTATGAATCCATTCCTCCTACTGCGTTGCAAGGCAATTGGTAAAAGTTATCCTTCAACCAGTCTCTTCCGATCCGGCCCGCCACGCAGCGGGCAGGCAGGCAACTCATTGCCTAGGTAGGCTGTTGGGGTCGGCTCTTCTCGTTCTCAGGTTGTAATTTCTTCTGTTCTGAGTATCGCCTTCATCCAGACCGTTTCTGTGAAGAATTTTGGAGCATTGATTTATCCAGGAGTTCTTCGGTCTTCCTCTGGATGACTGTCGATGAAGCTCCATAGACATTACCTGCTTCACTGTGTGGTCTGATGGACTCCGTCCTATGTGTCCATACCATCTTAACTGTCGTTCCTCCAACTTACTATTTATGTCTGTGACACCCAGGCTACAATGAATGCGTGAACTTTTGATCTTATCTTTAAGTGATACTCCTGCCGACCATCTAAGCATTCGCATTTCTGCTGTTTCGAGTTGCCTAGAGTAGGAGTTGTACATAGTCCAGCATTTGGAGCCATACATGATTGCGGGTCTTACAATAGTCTGGTATATCTTTCCTTTAAGTTTTATAGGCATTTTGGAATCACATAATATTCCTGTAACGGATCTGAATTTAATCCATCCCACACCTATTCTATGGATGACATCCGCTGCACATCCTCAGGTACAATTGCGCACTGGTAATTAAAAAACGTCGTTATAAAAACAAATATCTTATTTTTCCTTAACATGTTTGATATTTTATTCTTTCTTATATTTTACTGTGTGTTTCTACAAAATATTATTTTTTAGTTATTAGATATGACCACTATAATACGGGTATGAGCCTAGTATGGCAGATTTTTTTTTTTTTTTTTTTTTTTTTACATAAGCTCCACACAGGAGGCCCTGAGGAAAATAATTTCCCTCAGGGCCTATGTCATCTTTGGGGATGCTGTGTGGAGGGTTTTTTTAAGGAAAGGAAAAAGAGGAGATTTCTGGGAAGGAAAAGGGTTTAAGGGGTGGGTAGGAATCTGGGGTTCAGGTATGTCCTGGTCATCCGCCTCCAAGACCTAGACAAACCCCACCCCATGAACCCGGGCACCCCTGCTAAATCACCAAACGTAGCGAACCACTTGGGGTGACCTATGGCAGAGGTGTTGGTTATCCAATAAAGGTTCCCGGGGCGGCGGTACCCATTCCCGCCTCCCAAATTGGCAGATGGGAAAATTTTAAAAATATTGTTATTTGTTAAATAATAAATAAAAAAAATCCCGTCTCCTTCCCCTCCCCACTACCTTTCAACCCCGCACACCCCAATTGTTGGGAGCAATTGAGGCTTTTGTGCAGTATTCACATTTTAAAATGCTGAAATCTTTTATCAATGATATCACATTTGTGTCCGATTTGTCTCATTCGCTCCATGCAGGAGACCCTAAAAAACAATTCCCTCAGGCCCTATGTCATCTTTGAAGTTCTGAATCCATCATTTTCACTGCGGTGCAAGACGATGTTCCGAGAGAGTTCTGTTGAAGAGGTAAAAATCAACGGCTGTATTTAAAAATCCAATTTTAAAACATTAGTAAAAAATTTCGTTGGACACCATTAGGTAGCACCTCTCGTACACCTAATTACTCACCTACCGTATCTTACCATCCCAGACAATGCCTTTACATTCCCGATGACGGGAAACTGCATTACAACTAACTCTGGTACAAGCTAACTGCATGTTGTAGTACTGCATCATTAAGTAGTACGAACAAGCGAGTTCTTCGCTCTTAACTTTTTTAATCTTTGATAATATTTATACAATGCATACAGTTGTTGGTGCATGGGTGCATGCGTGATCTGAAATTATATTCCTGCGTAATGCGTAAAATTATTCAAATCCAATGAGCTTTTAAATGTCAAAATTGACGGTCGGCGTAGTCCAGCGTAAGGCTCTTGACTTGCAATCCAAAGGTGGCGGGATCGAATCCCGGCGTGGCAAATAACTTTTATTTGATAAATTTGTGTTATTTCACAATTTATTCATTTAAAATAATATATAGTTTATTTGCGGCACGTTCCAGTGTGGAAGATACTCTCAGTATCGCACTGGTGTAAGACCACCATTCAGAATTGAAATATTGCTTGAAATGGCTTTAGTCGGGTTTGGTGACTAGATCTGAATAGCCAAGTATTTCAATTCCTCTTTCCTATCTCCTTCCCCTCCCCACTACCTTCAGCCTCACAACATGCCCTAATTGGGGATGCAATAGACTCACTGGTTCCAGACGGGAGCAGCTGGGATTCTTGTGAGTTATTTGATCATGCACGGGGCATGGGGATGAGGGTAACCTTGCGGATACCCTTGCTAAGACGCTTATGGATTTCGTTGAGTTATGCCCAACCACCAACAAGAAAGGTATATCACAATTAAGTGGTACTCACGATTGTTGTCTTCTGACTTGGTGACGGTCATAGATGTCCATAAGCGTTCGATATTGTTCTATTTGATAAATAGACGATAGAAATCTGAGTCACGTCAAGTTCACACAAAGTATACGATGAAAACGATAAGGTTTACACTTTATGTGACGATATGATGAATAACACTTCGGCTCGGTGCGAAATGTCACTATACGATCGGTGGTTAGCAACGGACTGACTTGTTGACGATAAAGCGCTTGTCACTTGTTGACCGTGTAGTTAGGCACCCTTATTGTGCGGAATTCCCAAGTCTGGGTTCTTGCCGATCTCGTATGACAATCGGAGCACAAAACGAAAGAAATCCATCGGCGTTATAAAACATTCCGCCCACCAAAATACAGCAAATTGTATTTTAAAGAAAAGTTGAACGTTAAGCGAAACGCAGAATGCCATGAAATGTAACGTCGATGAAAAGAAGACGAAGCAGAAGAACTAGTTTTAAACGATAACTAGATGTAGATAAACTAGACGAAAAGAAACTAAATGATACGATTAACATAGACGTAAAAAGAATAAAACGAACCGCGAAACGATGATGATTAGTCACATTGCCTAGGCAATGGACACGATTAGGTGAATGGTCTTGTAAGAGAAGATCCATTCAAAGTACGAAGCGTAACGATAGCACAAGATTTTTAATAATGATTCTAATCACTTGCTCCGTAGAGAGTGATGTCCAATGTTTGGTTAAAGATAGAATACGAATTTCGAAATGATTAAGTAGAAAATCCGAATGACGAGAGGCTTTGTTATGAAAGTTGTGTACGAATAGATAACAGTAAGCAGTAAGACGTTGGAGTTTCCGAATACGATATAATTTGTTTAATAAAAGTTTAGCAGAATATATCATGTTGGACTAATGACGATTGAACTCGTTCTTCAGAGTGGAGTTCAGTTTTGTTAAAATGGCCATCTGAGATGGGCCAAGAGTCGTTTGGCTGGACAAACCCGGAGGGCTCCGCCCACCATAATACGTTACGGATAAGAACGGCCTGAGAATGGCCACGTGAAGCGATATCCGATGGATTATCAACCGATGATGCTTGACGCCGATGATTAGATGCGATAACTGTCAAGAGCGATAATTGGTCGGTGTAACGATTCCCGTGACGAGTATCATCGGGTGAAGCATCCGGTGGCCTCCACTTCCATCCCAATACCCTGAGAGTAAGAAAATGATCAACATTCTTGAAGATTACATCAGTGAGATAGTAGCCCGGCGGTAAGTTTCGGTAGGCGCGTAGTTTTGGTTTGCTACAATCCGACTTCTGCAGTTCAAGTTGACCTCGTTTGGTATGTTCGATAACTTCGGATTGCGTTTGTTGAGCTTGTTCCACACTGGAACAGCCGACGACGATTGAATCGACATTTGAATCCGAAGTGATCGCGTATCGTGTGAGTGATAATTCGTAACCATTATTTTCTGTCAACCATCTGACAATACGGTAGGACAGAATAAAGGCAGAGATATCAGAAGTCACAGGGTGTAATGGGTAATCCGGGGTAGATTCCGATAATTGATGACGCCAAAATATTCTTTGGAACGCGTGATTTGGCTCTTGTGGGCATATTTGGCGATACATTTGCCGTACTTCAGCAATGAACACTACAGATGGCGAACGAAAGTTTTGCAGAAGTTCAGCAATGTTTGTTTGAAGCTTGGGAACGATAAGGAAGGCATCATTTGACGATGATTCATTCACCTCCGTCACCGAGGCATCGAAGACAATTCGCAAAGTAGTGGTAACGGTGCCCGGACGAAGAATGCAATGACGAAGTATGTGATGCATTTCCTTGAGTAAATCTTTTCCAGAAACACGTGTCATGTGACCACTGTGCAAGTAGTCAGTCATGAAAGCGAAGTACGGTTCACGTAAACTGAGCTTTACTGTCGGTTTACGTTCGATTGAAAGGATGATGCGCGAAGAGACTTCGCGCGAACCTGGGGAAGCGATATGCTTCTCCTTTTCACCAAAAGGTAAGGCTACGATGAATTGTCCCGAAGGGTCACGTGAGTGATTAGTGTGATGGACCTGCTCATCACGTTGTTCTTCAGGGGTGAGATGTGAAGACTGAGGGAATGTGTCCAACTCCCTCAGTTTCTTGACCTTTTCAGGAAGACGGTACTGGTTGGTTTCGATAAATTGACTAGAAAAGTCACGTGAGCGAAAAATGCGATACACTTGTTCACGACGTTGTTTGGTGGGCTGTGAAGACTGAGGAAATATGTCCAACTCCCTCAGTCTCTTAACTTCTTCTGAAAGACGATACTGGTTGGTTTCGATGAAGGAGTTTGTTTGACGATCGGTAGCAAAACCAACCGAATCCAGAGGAAGCCAACCGAACAGTGAATTGATAGCTGAAGGCTGGTGAAGATCACCCGTTAATTGGGGTCTCGGTAGAGATGGCAAGATCTCAACATCTCGAAGTAGGTCAGTCGCTCCTGTGTCAGTTGTCAGTTTGTGACAGTCAGAGTCGGCATGAAGTATTTCTTGGAACAGATGACAAGATAATTGGTCGAATTGAATCGTTGGCGATGGAAGTAACTTCGTGTTGAAGGTAGTTTGTCCCTTAACATCGACATCGAAATTAGTGACGCCTGACGCGGTTGTAGAAGATTGGCCTAAGCCACGGATTTTCTGAGAGCTGACTGGACGCTCGGCAGTGCGATTAGATACGAAGTGTGCTTGACTGTCTGAATCGGTCAACCCACGAAACGTTTGAAAACTGCCGGAGGGATCACGATTGCTAATATGAGCAGAAGGCAAACGTACGATGGATCTGTCACCGAAGTTAGCGAGGAAAAGAACTGGAGGATCTGAAATAGAAGCTCCTTGAATGTCAAACGTGGTGGGTCGTTGGTACTCCTCTTCAGCAGAAATGTTGTCTTCCCTATGAAGAAGAGTGTGGTGCTTACGATGACATTTCTGACAATCAAACACAGATTTGCAATTCGTGAGAGAATGAGAAGGCGTGAGACAATTCAGGCACCAACGGTGTGCCTTGGTGAATTGAGCACGTATGAAACGATGCATACTTATTTCAGTTGCAGAGAGAACGAACCGTCAAACAACTCGGTCTTGGCATACACTCCTTGCCTCATTGACGTGGCCCGACTCTAGTATCTAATTCACTTGATGGTGCCATATCTTCCTCGGGCGTCCCCGAATTCTTCTACCATTCTCATTTGCGTCATATATTCTCTAACACTCCTTTCTTCATGCGTTCGCCCTACATGATCGAACCATTTGAGCGTCCCTTTCTTAATTTCACTCATCACGCTTACATTAGCCTTGCATTATTTGCGAATCTCCATGTTTCTCACACGATTGTACATGGATTTACCATACGTGCCTTATCTCATTTCAACAGCATTCAGTTTACATTCATCCTTCCTCTGCCAGTTCGATGCCTCACTGCCATACATTAGGGTAGGTACTGGCACTCCATTATGGACGCTTCTTTGGACAGTTTATTGTTGGCGCCAACGGCGTTCAGTCCGGGTCTAGGTAAATTGAACGAATTGCAATTTTTCGAAATCAATTTTTCGAAAACCTATTTTTCGAATATCAATTAACCGAAACACTAGTTTTTCGAATTGATATATGTTGTTTTGTTGTATTTATACAGTACGTAAAAGAGTATTTTATTATAGGATGGACAATATCAACTAACCTAACGTAACCTAACAGTATCTCATTAGTCATAAGCAAGTGAAATATATATTTAAAAATTTTAGATTAAAAAAAGAATTTTTGTTATTTATTTTTGGGGTGTTATACCGTGTTGCGCTACCTCCCACTTTAGCCAACTTTTCGGACAGCGTTACAGTGTCCATCATCAGGGCTGATGTGTGACACATGTGTGACACATCTGCTCTTGGCCCGAAACGTTGACTAAATGAGGAGGTAGCGCAACACGGCATAACACCCAAAAATAAATAACAAAAATTTTAAAAGTTAATTAACAAATTCAAAAACGAAAACGTTCGAAAAATTAGTTCTTCGAAAAACTGAAATTCGAACAATTGATTTTGAACAATTGATTTCGAAAAATTGAATTCGAAAAACATGTCTGCTCCCGTCAGTCCTCCATTAAAGGAGTTTCCTGCTTTTACCCATCTTTCAATATCTCTATCAGCCTTCCCATCTCTCGTAATCAAGTAAATCAAGAATTATATGCTCACAAATTGTACAACTGCCACAGGGTTATATGTACACAATAAACTATGTTAATCTATCTCTCTATATAAATAAAAATGAAACGCCAAAATGTACGCGCATAACTTCCGAACGACTGCACCAAATTGGATCATTCTTTTTTTTAGTATTCGTTATTGTCAGGACAAGGTTTGTATAAAACTATTTTTTTTTTTATTATTTTTATTTATTTTTTTTTTATTTTTTTTTTTTTTAATGCCGGCAACCCGGGCGTTTATTGTAACAATAATCATATACAAACAAGTTAGTAGCCCGGTGAGCTCTGACATTTTGAAATTTGTATGAAAAAATTGCAATAGGTGGCACGCGAGCTGTTTGAATACAGACTGTACTGGAAATGAATGTATGGAATGCGGGAGGGGAAGGGGAACTAGGGTAAGGAGTTTGCGGGAGGGGGAAAGGAGGGGAGTGAAGTGGGGAGAGGGAAGGTGGAGGAGGCAGAGTGAGAACGCGAGAAGGGAAGGGACGCGGGAGAGGAAGGGTAGACGGAATGGGAATAGGACGAATGGGAAAGGACACGCAGGGAGAAGCAATTTCTTTATTAAATGGCATAGCAACGCATGCCGGGTACCAGCTAGTATTATGTTTTTTTATGATAATCAAGAAGGTAATTCAAAACTTAGACTAGGGGCAACAACAGGAAAAAACGTAAAAAACATGACATAACATTTTGCGGGTAAATTTGATACCTCAGTTAATTTAGCGGATAGCATCTCCGCGGCCCCCAACCCGACTTTACCGTCTAGTTAAACATAACTGTGCCGGTTAAAGTTTAACCTCTCCACTCGGTAACCCGAGGCCGTCCAATCCGGTTAACTGCTTTATTTCTTACAGCCTCCACTACCGACACTGATTTAATAATGCCCAGAAGTGAAATCTATCCACATATTTAGATGAAGTTATACGTGAAATCCTATTTAGATTAATCTTTACGACGAATCGGCTTAAAGTATGAACATCAAAAAATATGCTACGGATAAATTCAAGCTTTTACTACTGTTAGCATTGGCGCTACTTGCGGCCAACGCCAAACCCAAAACCTGGAAAGGACATGCAATAAACAAGCCGGCGGCTAGCTCTGCACAGCCGGCGCGAGCAAGGTCCCTCTTAAACCCAGGGCGAGTGTTTGTGATTCGCTTGTAAATTCCTACTCCCCTTCCTTTCCTCAAAATCTCCAGGTCTCCTTCCTCAATCAGAACACAGTAGTTATGCACGAAAAAGGGTTTTATTCATTTAAAGGTGAACAGGGTTCTACAAAAGGCCAGCATCGGCACTATACACATGAGTATTTGGCTATCTCTAATTAATTCTATCATAACGGGGGAGCTTCTCTCAATTCTCTCTACACGTGTTTAGTGAATTTAAATGTCAGTTCTTAGCACACAGAGGGGTAGCAAGGTTCATTGGTACTCACAAGCAGGAGATAGGCGGTCGGCAGACAGGTACTGAGGAGGCGGGAGCCTCTGGAGCACAATGCACAATTAAAATAAACATCGCGAGCGTTTACGGAGAGCGCAATCACGGGGACACAGTTGTTATGCCGAAGGTCGGCCGAGGATTGAATGCCGGGAGCCGCTCGGCGCTTGGCTACTTGTGTCGAGCGGTGCGGGGAAAGGGGGCGGAGGGCCTGTGTAAGGGGTCAATTCGCTATTAGCTCGCACGGGAATCAATTCCGTAACGTAACACTTCCCCCCTCGCCGCAAAAAAGGCGACGTGGTAATGGAGCAGTAGGGCTAAGAAATCCTCTTACCCTTCTAGCACTTGTGCCAAAAAAAAAAAAATTTAAGAGAAAAAGGAGAGAGAGAGAGAAAAAGAAAGAGAAAAAGTTGCTAGCTATAAAATAGTAGAAACAAAAACAAAAGAGAAAAAAAAGCATGGTGAACAAAGAATTATACATGAATGTACATGAAAGAGCAGTGGCATACATAAATATAAACAAGGACCTGCTGGAGAAAGGTACAAGGGTTATGCAGTGATAGAAAAAAAATGACTCTAAATTGTATCATTGGTCTGTGAGCTAAGTTTGCGTAGCGTGGTTTGCGTAGGATGTTTGGGGTGTTTGAACGTTGCACTGAAGTTACAAGGTTACTTTGTCACAGTAACCTGGCCCGTTTGAGATTACACTCAAGGAACACTAGGGCCTTAAAGAAAACAGGAAGATGAGAACGCAGGATGAGGATTCTTGGTGGTGGAGAGGGTTCTACCTATCACAGAGGTCAAAAAGGTAGCTGCTTCCGGATCCTGTGGGTGGGCCAGTATGACATCATTGAGGTACTGGAGAGTGGAATTGTAATTGGTGGTTGGTCCTTTATAGAGGAGGTGGTTTGTGTGCATGACAGCCGTTGTTGTGATGGTGGTTGGTACACTGGTTTGTATACAGTGGGATTGTTGTATGAACAATTGTTGGTATTGTTATTTGCGCAAGGGCACAGGAGCATTGGCATGATGGCAACAGAGCAATTTGCAAGGTGCAGCTGGAACATTTGCAAGATGCAGCAGGAACATTTGTACAATGGCAACAGGAACATTTGCGAGATGCCACAGGAACATTTGTACAATGGCAACAGGAACATTTGCGAGATGCCGCAGGAACATTTGCACGATGGCAACAGGAACATTTGCAAGGTGCCGCAGGAACATTTGTACAATGGCAACAGGAACATTTGCGAGATGCCGCAGGAACATTTGCACGATGGCAACAGGAACATGAACCAACTTAGAGCTGACGTGCTCGGGTTTGTTTGAGTGATGGTTTTGTGATGATACAATTCGCAACTACACGCACGACTCACACTAGGTTATGTTAGGTGTGGTCGGGTGCTTTTGGTACGTAGGGTTTGAAGGCATGGGACCTCCGTGACGGTAGTGAAGGCAGCATGAAGAGAGGCGCAGGTGTAGATGGGGTGAAGAGCTGCTGGTCTTCTTATTAATCCGGCGAAAAAATTATTATTAGAAAAAAATTCTTGAAGTTTACCTGCCTGGTAGACCAATGATGAAAAGGTTTGGAGAGAAACAAGGTGTGCATGTTGAGAAAGATTGGATTTGTTTGACGTGTAGAGAAAGAGAGAGAGACGGAGACAGAGTTAACTAAATGCAACTACAGACTTATACATATTACAAAGGTACGTATTCAAGGAAGTTTGTAACGATTTAAAACTACTCGCCCCGGTATCAAGCGCTTGAGAAGGACATATTAATTTTACAACCGTGCAGTTACGAACACGGCAACGGCCGAGTACATAATCGGAGATTGCTAATCAGTTCCAGAGAGGTTGGACAGCTGTCAGGAAGTACATCACGGAAAGGATTCGCAAGAGTTGCGCCATCAGACACGTGAGCGGTTGTCATCATGTTACGATAGATTCTCACATTATGGTTTACTGTATTTATAAATTTGTTCTTCATATAATTATTAGGAAGGACTGGCGCCCTAAGTATCTAAAGCAGGATTACTATTTGAGATTTGAAACTTTAAACCTTTTGATTTTTTTTTTTACATACCCACAGATCAGCATATTAGAATTGTTATTACACGTCACTAGTCAGATTTAGTTTATCGATCTGAACATGCCCTGATATTCATTGTAAATGTAGAGTCTCTTGCCTTCTAAATTGATTAATTTCGTAAAAGTTTCAAATCTCAAATAGTAATCCTGCTTTAGATACTTAGGGCGCCAGTCCTTCCTAATAATTATATGAAGAACAAATTTATAAATACAGTAAACCATAATGTGAGAATCTATCGTAACATGATGACAACCGCTCACGTGTCTGATGGCGCAACTCTTACGAATCCTTTCCGTGATGTACTTCCTGACAGCTGTCCAACCTCTCTGGAACTGATTAGCAATCTCCGATTATGTACTCGGCCGTTGCCGTGTTCGTAACTGCACGGTTGTAAAATTAATATGTCCTTCTCAAGCGCTTGATACCGGGGCGAGTAGTTTTAAATCGTTACAAGGTTCTGTTTAACCCATTTAGTTTTTTTTAAACTAAATACATTTCCAAGAACACGTAGGTAAGGGTTTGTACGTATGACAAAATGCCACGTTCGAAAGAAGTTGGTCTTCCATGACCTATGCTCACGTCTATACGGTAGCATTTTTTCTACTTTCGAAGAACAAAAACATTGAGTACAAATAAGTTATGAAAAGTGGGAAAGGAGTAGGAAGTTGAAAGGATCCGTGTATGAAGGTTGTCCCATTTGACAAACGAAACGCCAAGTGCGTAACGCATATATCCCCATTCACGGATAATTTCGAGGAAGGGAAAGGGTGACAATTGGGAACATTTGAACGAAGAAAACTGCTGAGGACTCGGCTATTTCCGAAATTCGACCTCTGAGTGGAAGGTGAAACAAGGTCTACAGCAGTTATCCTAGCATATTCTTCAAATAAGTTAAATTTTGTATTGTTTTTAGCAACTAATTACAATAATTCTGGACACATTATCCAAACAGTAAAATTGTTTTGATAGTAGATAAATACTTATAATCACATATCACCGAACTTACAACTTATTGTTTTTTACATTCACATTGTAATTTAAGAACTTAAATATAGCATTAAAAAATGTACACTACTCTTCCAGACACAAGCTAACGCTTCCATGGAAGAGTGGTATTAACATATTTGAATATGAACATGTAAGCAAATTAATACATCATCTAAATGTACATTATATTTTATATGCTAAAAAATAATAAAAAAAAAAAAAAAAAAAAAAAAAAAAAAAAAAAAAAAAAAAAAATATTACAATACCATTTGGTAGTGTGGGACAAAAGAAATACACTGACATAAAAGAGTCTAATCCTCCACGTGTATTGGGTAGAAGATTAGAGGGTCGTTTTATTCTCCTACTTGTTTGCGAGAAATGACAGACCCTTGCTCAAATCTCACAAACCTGGGGGGTTTTCTTGTTCGTCTCCCAGACAACGAGTTAGGTGTTTTTTGTGTCCATCAACTTAACTCCTACGACACGATGCCCCATAATCATGAGTGAAGCGTATGATTAGTCCTTTTGAGATAGTGGATAGTTCCTGGGTTCTTGGGACAGGAAGTCCACGGGCATGTTAATGAGTACTCTGCTGCAAAAGCAATAATTTTCTGATAACAGAAAATAAAAGGCGTGTGATCTACACTTGGTAGGTCACACAAACATGGGGTAGATATTATTTCGTTCGCACGACTCATGGTGAGTATTGTAACGTCTTCACGTTTGGTGCACAGATTATATAAGTACACAGTTATAACAAAGCGGTTCTCATGCCAGAAGACACACGACCAAAAAGGGGCGGTTCTCATGCCAAATAAATGACACACGACCAACAAGGGGCGGTTCTCATGCCAAAAGACACACGACCAACTCAATAACATTTAGTTAAGAGTATAAAGTAATTATAACGAACTTCTCGTATCATGGCGGATGTTTTGAGGATCTCTCCTATGATGGTAGATATTGTCACGTTTTCACGTCTCACGTGACAGGAATGAACGATTTACAACAAATTTTGCCCAGTATTGAAAGACAGTAACCCAATAGGTATTTAAAACAATTTAATGAGATAAATCACCCTCTCGATCAACAACCCTGTGTTGACGAGCAAACAATGAGTAGTTATGACGGACTCCCAGTGACGTGTAAAAACACAAAGATATTATGAGATTCGCATCTATAGCAGTGGATATTGTAAGGTTCACACCTATAATAGTAGATATTGTAAAGCTCGCGCCTATAATGTTACAAAAGTTTACGTTCAAAAAAGGTGGGTCCCCATTCAATACAGACGGCGGTCTGCAATGATGTAATTAATACGGCACTGCTGTAGCTTAATAATTTCATATTAGCATACGTTACAATTCTTGCCAAAAGGCGATAAACACAAATTTTATTGAAGATCTGGCCAAGATTTTAAACTTCAAACAAAAATAATGGTACAATAAAGGACAAAAGAAACTGATGTCATGATAAAATATTGTACCTCATAATGAAGTTGTATATGTACAAAGAACAATGTTAATGAAGGGACGAAACGTATTGTCACTTTTATAACAAATATTTTTCTCAGAATCCGACAAAATACGATTCTGGAAAAAAATAGAGCAATTGGGTTGAGCGCCATTCTAATTTTTGGAAAAAGAAGAAAAACCACAAGTAGCAACAAGGTTGCCCTTGAATTGTTTCGAATCCAGCGAATGTGACCTGATAGGTGTGTACATTTGGTGTATTCGAAACGATCCCCAATATACAACATTACTATGAATGTGTAAGGATGGGGTGAAGAGGAAAAAGAAAAAAGAAAAAACGGGAGGATTTCCTATTATAACGGAAATCGACGCGACATTCTTACAATATGGTGCTGTGACCATAGTAGTGAGCTGCGGCAATGGTCTGAAACCAATGGTTATTATACAGACTTGCACTTAAGATTTTATATTTACAACATTAGGGTAGGGACGTATTGGTACGACAAAAACCCGACACAAAACAATTAAAAAAGGTGATATGACAAGATGAGGCGATGAGGTGAGAAAAAAAACGCGCGGATGCTGCAAGAATTGTGAAAAGGAAAGCGACGTCTTGGAGCAAGAGTTTTCCGGAACCGTTGATGGTAGGAGGAAAAGGAGGCCCTTTCCCGAAGTGATCAATTTCAGGAAGAGGATGCATACAAGTATGAAAACGGTGCCCCAAGAGGTGCTCTTGTGGTACAGCAGGCAAGGCACGCAGGATGTACAAGAACATATAAAATTATGCAAAAAGAAAAAGAATGTACAGGAGTTAGGCTACCGTTGACATTAATGTGCTTTCGGGTGTAAGGATTACCTTACGAATGCCCATATGGGTGATTATTTACATTTAATATTTACAAGTAACTCACGTCATTTATGACAAGAATTATAAGACTTTTAAAGAGACCGCATCGCACTGATTGACGACTGGCCAAGAGAGGTCAGGGGCGTAATGATGATCAGGGTTAACAAGATGCATGTTTTGCCAATTTGATAACGCCTGAGGACTTGATGTGATGGAATTTACTGATTCCGTCACAGTAATACATTTTGGATTTATTCCTAGGAGAAATCTTTCTATTTCTCAGGGCCTGTAGTAGTTCTTCCTTTCTTGAAGTAAAGACGTGCGGGATTATACCCAGCGTGACTTGAGGAACTTCCATGGTGTATAAGATCGTATCAGAGTGACCTTATGTTGGAAAAAGTGAGAACTAGACTCGCAATTGGAAAGAAATTGGGCAGACCACTGGGGACGTATTTTTTACAAAAAGTTTTTGAAAAAAAACACGTTTTTTTAATAAGTGTTTGGTTTATTTGAAAATTTGGGCAGGGGTTTGCCTCAAAAAACGTGATTTTGTGAAAAAATCCAGATGTTTTGGAAATTTGTTGAAAATTTTCCAAGTCCAAAAACGAGAAAAATTTGGGCAGCGGTTTCCCTTAAAAAACGTGATTTTGTGAAAAAATCCAGATGTTTTTGGAAATTTGTTGAAAATTTTCCAAGTCCAAAAACGAGAAAAATTTGGGCAGCGGTTTCCCTTAAAAAACGTGATTTTGTGAAAAAATCCAGATGTTTTGGAAATTTGTTGAAAATTTTCAAAGTCCGGATATGAAAATTTCACAGGCCGGGATTCATCTTAATGGAACATGTTTTTAGAATATATTCCGATGTTTTTGAAAAAGGTTTGCAAATTTGCAAAAGTCCGGAAAAGAAAAAAAATAAAAAAAACGGAAACGAGGTTCGCCTCAAACGAACATGTTTTTGAATATTTCCATTAGCTTTCCAAAGGGGAATTCTTAAGAAAGGAAAGAAATATTTTTTCTTTTATACGAGTTTTCGTGGAAGTATTTGTTTGAAAATTCAACAATGTCTTGGGGAATAGTTTTTTATTTACGTGGCTAGGCTGTAGCCTGATTTGAGCATCACCAATTATTGGTATTTACCCGCCGACTTCCTTTTGTCATAACAAGTTATATGCAGAAATGTGCATACGGATATAATGCCTGACTCGTGGAATCGACGTCAACGCGAACTAGGCATTTTTCGAATTATGTCGTCTGTTTCTTTATGAAAGATGATAGGTGCGCAAGAAAAAGGGAGAAACGGACGACAGAAGTACAAAAAAAATGCCCAATTGTCAAAAGGTAGAAAGAATTTAATCCACTTGTTTCCCTTAAGCTGCAAAATATGCCGTTATATATACAGGCCAGTATTTTGCGAAATAGTCCCCTACCCGCAGAATATGTCGATATCAAATACAGACCAGCACTCTGCGGAATAAGTTTATTAATAAAAACTGGTTAATTAACTTTCGGGAAACGAAGCAGGTAATTGGTTTATCATACAGGATTTTAATTGTTGAATAACTTTGTTTTAAATATTTGTGTACATTTCCACTATTAATCTTGTATTTGAAACTAGCAAATTTAGTCGGTCGACACTTGTAAACACTATATTATTCACGACGGCAACTTTCTTGGTTGAGCACTTTACGTAGGAATACCGGTGATAATGTTTTGTCGAGTGACGACTCGAAAATGAAGGAATCGTGCCCGTGATAATTTAAATTGCAATTCGAAGTTACAATCGCGCCGGGGTTCTTGATGGAAATGCTAGACAAATTGGGGATAACGAGACAAAACATTATACATTATAAAGTTTAAACAATTGCTGATTGAAGAACGAGACTGTGGGACCGTGAAGAGGGAGGGAAAAAAATTGCCCCTAAGTTGGAAACCAGTGTTGGCATTGGGGAGGTGAGGAAAAAAAATTGCCACACGTTGGGCGACAGTGTTAGCATTGGCGCTACTTGCGGCCAACGCCAAACCCAAAACCTGGAAAGGACATGCAATAAACAAGCCGGCGGCTAGCTCTGCACAGCCGGCGTGAGCAAGGTCCCTCTTAAACCCAGGGCGAGTGTTTGTGGTTCGCTTGTAAAATCCTACTCCCCTTCCTTTCCTCAAAATCTCCAGGTCTCCTTCCTCAATCAGAACACAGTAGTTATACACGAAAAAGGGTTTTATTCATTTAAAGGTGAACAGGGTTCTACAAAAGGCCAGCATCGGCACTACACACATGAGTATTTGGCTATCTCTAATTAATTCTATCATAACGGGGGAGCTTCTCTCAACTCTCTCTACACGTGTTTAGTGAATTTAAATGTCAGTTCTTAGCACACAGAGGGGTAGCAAGGTTCATTGGTACTCACAAGCAGGAGATAGGCGGTCGGCAGACAGGTACTGAGGAGGCGGGAGAGGAGATTGGAGCACAATGCACAATTAAAATAAACATCGCGAGCGTTTACGGAGAGCGCAATCACGGGGACACAGTTGTTATGCCGAAGGTCGGCCGAGGATTGAATGCCGGGAGCCGCTCGGCGCTTGGCTACTTGTGTCGAGCGGTGCGGGGAAAGGGGGGCGGAGGGCCTGTGTAAGGGGTCAATTCGCTATTAGCTCGCACGGGAATCAATTCCGTAACGTAACACTACCTTTTCTATGTATTGGAATTACAATAAAATTATTATTTACAAAAATATAAGTGCAAACCACTAAAAAAAAAATTTTTATGACTTAACTATCAAGCAATACAAGAAACAATTTTTAAAAAATATCCCTTTATGGCTAAGACTATTTTTGAGGTTTTCTATGCTTTAAATTTTTCGCTTTTATGAAATTATGCACATAAGTGCAAATAAGACGCTCGATTTTAAATTTTGCTGGTATGAGAATTGAAATATTTCTAGCGTTTATATTCCTCTTAAGATTTTTTAATTTTTGAGGCGGGTATGGATATAGCCGCCCCGGGGAACTATTTATTTTATAACAAACACCCCTGCCACAGGTCACACCGAGTGGTTCGCTACTTTTGGTGATTAAGCAGTGGTGCCCTGGTTCATGGGGTGAGATTTGTTTAGGTCAGTGGTTCCCAAAGTGTTCCGTACGGACCCCCAGGGGTTCCCAAGATCGTTCAGGGGGTTCGTGGAAAATAGAAATTGAATTGGGGGTCCCTGAATGACGTCAGGGGGTCCGCGGCAAGGTTTTGGCAAATTTTTATTCGTATGGAAATGAATAAAAATGCCGTTCCGCTCTATCCCATTCCGCCCCCTCCGTTGTACTATCCGCCCCGGATCCGTGGGCCGAAAGAGTTTGGGAACCACTGATTTAGGTCTTGATGGTGAATGCGTTTGCTCAGCTACTGAAACGGGAGAGACTGGTTCAGGGAGACCTTTTTGCCTCTCGATCCATCGTCTTTCCCCACAGTGGATAATTTTTTTTTTTTTTTTTTACATTAACTCCACACAGGAGGCCCTGAGGAAAATAATTTCCCTCAGGGCCTATGTCATCTGGGATGCTGTGTGGAGGGTCTTTTTGAGGAGAGGAAGGAATGAACATTGGTCTTGAAGAGACCCATGTTGTAGGAAGGAGGAAACACAGAGGCCGGCAAATCATTCCACAGCCGGGCTGTTGAACACAAGAATGAGTCGAAGAAACGACCCGTTCTCATGTGACAAATGTCAACTGTGTACAAATGTTGGGCACGCGTTTGGCGTGTTTCCCGACTATGCACCGGTGCCGAAGGGATCAATGATGCTAGTTCCTCGGAGCATCTTCCATTGTAATACCGGTAGAACAAGGATAGCATTCCCACCCGACGCCTGTGCTCTAAAGATTGCAATCCGTCTGTTAAGATGGGAGAATCTATCAAACGGACCGCCCGTTTCTGCACAGAGTCGAGGGTATTTTTCAGGTATTTTGGAGCTCCAGACCAGAGGTGGCTGCCAAATTCAACCGTGGGGCGCACTTGCGATTTGTACAGGGTTAGCAGTTGTGTACTATTAAAGTATCTGCGGGCCCTGTACAGTACGCCCAGTTTTTTGGGAGGCTAGCTTTACTCTGGCTTCGATGGAGCCCCCATACCTGAGCTGGTCACTTAGGGTTACACCAAGCATATCAATGGAGGGCCTGTTCGGAAGATTGCTTCCGTTGAAAGAGACTAGATTTTCATTTCGATCCCTTTTGGACGTAATCAGACAAGATTGGGTCTTTGAAACATTAAATTCAACGAGATTATTTTTACCTCAAGAGAAAACACTCTCGAGGTAGCCGTCCATTCTTTGCTTCAAAGCCCTACGAGCTGTTGGAGTTTGTGAGCCCTTTGGGGGCTTGTCAAACAAAAAGCTATCATGAACTGTACTGTCGTCCGCATAACAGTGAATTGGTGCACATGACAAAAGGTCGTTGATGTGCAACAAAAATAAAGTTGGAGACAGAACCGATCCCTGCGGGACGCCAGCATTTATCGAGTGTGAGGAAGAGGTGAAACCATCGACTACCGTCTGAATCGACCTCCCCCTCAAGAAGTCGGCAATCCACCTACACAAGGATGCGGGAAGTCCGTAAGAATGCAGTTTGTTGACAAGTCCTCGGTGCCAAACCCGGTCAAAGGCCTTGGAGATGTCCAGTGCAACCGTTTGGGTCTCACCGAAACGTTCCAGGCATCGCCCCCAAACATGCGTCACATACGCGAGAAGATCACCGCACGAGCGGTTCCGACGGAATCCGTATTGACGGTCGTTAATAATTTTGTTCTTCTCGAGGTATGTGAGCAGTTTGTCGTTGATCACACGTTCCATCACCTTAGACAGAACTGATGTGATCGCTATGGGGCGGTAGTTGGCCGGGTTGGAGCGGTCACCCTTCTTTGGAATAGGATGGATAACCGCTTTTTTCCAACCAGAGGGCACAGAGCCAGTCTTCAGGGACATTTTAAAAAGCTTCGTCAAAATTGGAGCTAATTCTGCAGCGCACCTCTGCAGTACCAGGGCAGGTATTCCGTCGGGCCCACTAGCTTTATTAACATCAAGCCCTCGTAAAACATGGAGTACTTCCCGATGCCGGATCCTCAGCTTTTTCATATGAAAACCGCAGTGAGGAACCGACGTCGGGACAGCACCTTAGTCATCGAGGGTTGAGTTATCCGCAAACATTTTACCTAGTAAGTTAGCCTTTTCGGTGGCGGTGTTTGCTAGTGAGCCGTCAGGTCTGGTAAGAGGTGGCAGACTGGATTTGCAGAAATTGCGACCTATTGAGCCCGCAAGCGACCAGAATTGCCTGCTGCCATGCGGGCATGCAGTCAGCTTTCTGCTGATCTGCTGGTCGTGCTCGAATTTTGACCTTTTTATGATTCTCTTGGTTTCCTTTGCCATTTTGTTGTAAGCTGTTCTGTCTTCGGATGTTCTAGATGTGTTGTAGGCTCGGTAAGCCGCGTTTTTTCGTCGCACTGCTTCAGCGCATTGTCGACTGAACCACGGCTTTGAGCCTCCACCAGTTTCCTTAACAGTAGATTGGATGAAGCCATCCATCGCGGATGTGATGACTTCACCAATTTCCTGGGCACATCTTGAGGGATCCGAAGTCCGAAAACAGACAGCTGACCACGGAAAAGCATTAAAATGTGCCCGCAGACCAAACCAATCTGCTGACCTATAGTGCCACACTTTTCTCTTCAGTCTCTCGTTTGGTGGTCTGAAGTTTACAGGGATTGATGTCGTCACCAGGCAGTGGTCGGACGATCCTAAAGGCGCTGTGACTTCAATCCTGTAACCGTGTGGCACAGTAGTTAAAAATAGGTCTAACAGATTGGAATGGTGAGTCTGGACATCAGGAACCCTTGTAGGCTCCTGAACCATTTGCTCCAATCCGTAGCAAAGGGCAAAGGATTCCGCTTGGCGTCCAGCCGAGTCTGTTGATCCTGAGAACTTCAACCAAGGTTCGTTATGAACATTGAAGTCCCCCAGGACCACAAACTCTGCCGTAGGGTAGCGGGGCAAGAGGTCATCAATAGTGTCGCTTAAGTGTTTGAAGAGCTCGGACGTGTCTGATTCGCTCAGGTTCGGTGAGCGGTATAAACACGCGTAGAATCTTACCGTACTAGCAAGATTGATGCGTACCCACATTACGTCGAATCTGGAGTTTTCCAGATTCAACAGTCGCACACAGTTGACGTCAGCTCGACTATAGAGACAGACACCTCCTTTAGGTCTGAACTTGCCTGCGAGGGTGAAGCCCGGGCAGTCCAGATAGGAGGTGTCTACAGGCTCAGCTATCTGAGTTTCAGACAGGAAGAGTAGGTTTGGGCGTTGAGAAAAAAGGTGGTGGTGGACAGAGTTTAAATTGGTGTGCAGGCCGCGAATGTTGATGTAATCCACCAACAGTTTTGGCCCGCACCGGGGACGCCTACGTCTCGCCGCTGTAATGACGTTAATTATTGTAGGTTGCAAGTTCATGATTTTAATTGTTGGTTATTTTGTTTTTTTGATATGAGAGGAAGGAAGGTCTGGGAGGGAAAAGGTATAAGGGGTGGGTAGGATGCTGGGGTTCAGAGTTTCCAGGAGTGACGGACGTATGTATCCAACCCACCCACTGCGGTGCAAGGCGATGGGCAGGGAGAGTCCGGCTGGAGAGGTCACCCAATGCGCCCCAAACGCTACTGCTGGGTCCCCTCCGGTCACGAACCGGCACAACAGCAGCGGCGGGGTTTTTGCACTCGTTGATGGGGCAGCCCACCCTCAGTCGTGAGCCTGAGGGTCGGGCCCCTGTACTACCGAGCGGCCCGGACAGCGGTAACCGGTTGTAAAGGGTCTCCCTCAACCAGCATCTCCCAATCCGGCCCGCCACGCAGAAGGTGGGCCGACGCACCCGCCATCAAGACCTGGACAAACATTACCCCAAGAACCCGGGCACCCCTGCTAAGTCACCAAACGTAGCGAACCACTTGGGGTGACCTGTGGCAGAGGTGTTGGTCATCCAATAAATGGTTCCCAGGGCGGCGGTACCCATACCCGCCTACCATAATTGGATGCATATGCCCGTCATTACATAACATACTACATTCCCCTCTTACCTTTCCCTAAAATACCTTCCACACAGCATACCTAAAGATGACATAGACCCTGAGGCCCATAAGCTTCTAAAATGGAGAGGTCAAAGGGTCTCCCTCGCCTGGCCTCTCTCGGATCAGACGCATATACCGCTAAGACCAGGATAAATCTTACCACAAGCCCGTGCACCCTGCTAAGTCATCAAACGTATTTTAATGTATTTTACTCACCTCCAGTAAGATTGTTAATTCAATTAGTTTTTAAAGAATTCCGATATATTTTTTACATTAGCCCCACACAGGAGGCCCTGGGGAAAACAATTCCCCTCAGGGCCCATGTCATCTCTGGGAATGCTGTGTGGAGGGTCCCTTTGGGGAAAGAAGGGAGAGGAAGTTCTGGGAATGAAGAAGGCACGAGGAGTGGGTAGGAATCTGGGGGTTAGTGTGTCCAGAAGTGACGGACGAATGAATTCATCCCTTCCATTGCATCCACATCTTGCATACGATCTCCCTCAACCAGTCTCTCTCGATCCGGCTTGCCACGCAGTTGGTGAGCAGACGCATTCGCCGCCAAGATCCAGACAAACTCGACCCCCCATGAACCCGGGCACCTCTGCCAAGTCACCAAACGTAGCGAACCACTTGGGGTGACCTAAGGCAGAGGAGTTAATTATCCAATGAATGGTTCCATATTCCATACCCGTCTCTGCCTGAAAATGTTTGATAAATTTCACCAGAAGTGAGGGAAAACTGAGCTTACTTCCGGCGGGCAGAAACGCTCACATCATGTTCTATTTATTATTCAGTGTTTATATTATATTATCCTAGAGACGCTACTGCCAAGTAGTAAAAAGATAACTGGAAAATTCCTAAAAAAAGATAACTCGGAAATTGCTAAAAAGTTGTTAACTCGGTTATTTGCTGGAATGGTTGCTTTCTTTTTAGGAAAAACTATACCATAGTTGGGTTATGGGTGGTTATCATGTTTACATTAATTTGTTGTTGAAAGATAGTAAAAGATGGGAAGGCCGATAGAGATTTTTTTATTTTTTTATTTTTTTTTATTTCATATATATCCCGTTAAACTACAGTTAAGTAGTTTGTCAACAGGATTTTTATTACAACTTTTTACAGATTACAACTTAGACCTTAATTTATACAATAACAATAAACTTACACATTAATAGTAAAACTAAATCGCCTAATACAAATTATTTCTACCTAGTAGCCATGTTTTCAGAAAATATCTGACTCTATTTGGAAATTCGCATTTCTTAATATTACCAGGTAGCATATTATATATTTTAGGCACATTATACTCAAGGGTTCGCTGTCCGTATTTATTATTATGTTTAGGTACAAGCATGCCTTCATTCTTTGTGAACCTAGTATTGTGCCCATGTTCAACTTTCCTCTTATACTCAGAAAATGAAAGAAGTGTAAATGCAGGTAATTCCATTAATGGGATATCTAAACGCGTTTGGCACTAACCAAAACATCACCACGATAAAACTATTCAAACAATATGCCACTTACATCACATTTTTAAAATTTTTTTCCGGTTTAGGCAAATATTCTAAGACATTCTGTATTTTTTTTAATCGTATTTTTGAAACCCTGGGGATTTTTTGAAAATTTCAATCCGAAAAATCAGACCATTTTTTATAAACCGGAAAGACGGGACATAATTTTATTGGTGTGAAAAAACGATAATTACATAGCCGAAAATCATTTTTAAAAAAAGAACGTTTTCCACACGAATGGCACAGGCGAATAACGAGGCATACAAAAATATTACATCTCATAAATATTTTTTTCCTTATCCATCTTATTGATCATAAATCATTATAATGTACAGCGTCTATATTACTAAATTCAATGTAATATACTTGTACTTGTAAATTATAATAATAATAAGAATATTATAAAATTTTATTTTGTTAAAATCAGCACCATAATCATTATACTTCTAAATACGTACCGACATCATCTTCACGTTTTGAAGAGAACCCCGTACGGGGTTCTCTTCAGAACATCTGTCATAAAATCAAACCAAATGATAAGTTCGCAGAGAACAAACAATAAATCTAGTGAACGAATTAAAAAATTCGTCTGAAATCAAAGTGATGCCATATAAAAAAATAAATCGGTGTGGAATTTTACAAAATTAATAGGAACATTTTCGGAGACGGGACATTTTCATGTAGTGACGTCACGAGCCCAAATAATGGATTTATTTATTTAAAAATTAAAAAAACTGTACATTTCTAAACAATTTTACTAACATTTTCTTAATCTTAGTAAAAAGATCTATCCACACGATTTTTTCCAAGTCGTTATGAAATTCATGAAAGTGGCCTATTACCCCTTACACGCTTTTAGTATTACCGTGACGATTCACGATTACGGTACCGCACGGCAAAAATAGCAAATATACGTACGTTCCTTATAGTTATAATGCTACAGATCTTTTCTACACTTTAAATAAGAAAAAAGATGATACACAGAAAATACATTTGACTGTTTCTTCCAAAGTACTACATTTTCCTTTGGATGAAACAAATATATCTTATAACGGTCCGATTACGGTGACGGGAAATGCGTCTCATTTTCTCTGTACGTGTGAGGGAGATGAATGATAAAGATTGTTTATTTTATTTTTTTTAACTTTATGAATAAAATCTCATATTATATTATTTAATTAAATGAAGACACTATTAGCGAAACTCAATCGAAAATCTAAGACAGAAAAATCAGAAAAGATATTGGCTCCGCTGGGACTCGAACCCAGGACCCTTTGCTTACATGGCAAGAACTCTACCGATTGAGCTACGGGACCCATATGAAATTCAACTTGAACTAAATGCAATCTAGATAGTGTCTGGATAAATTATTTATAAAGATCACAATAACTATCATATATAAAGATAGCAGCCAATAATATGTGCGTTAAGAAAATGGATTCCGTAGCTCAATCGGTAGAGCTCTTGCCATGTAAGCAAAGGGTCCCGGGTTCAAGTCCCAGCAGAGCCAATATCTTTTCTGATTTTTAATTAAAGATAATGATTGTATTTTTCCTTTGGGGAAATGCAGACATACGTTTACCGTTTGTCTCATTTTCGACTGTTGACTGTTTTTGAGTTCTGGTACCTAATCTGGTGGTGAGGCATAAATCTGGTATAGGTACATCTGGAAGGAAGGACGAAAGTAGAATGAACACCGTAGAAATGAGATTCCTGAGGCGAATGTGTGTAAAAAGTATTTATGATTGCATGAGAAATATGGAGATCCGCAAAGAATGCAAGGCTTTTGACTTTTTGAAATATTGGCATACAGAGCTCCGGGCCAAAAAGGCCCCTTTCTCTTTCATCATGAATTTATATTAATGGTTGTTAAAGAAAAATGATTTTTTTAGTAGTTTGTTAAATTTTTTTTGCAAATGTACATGGCTGCAATATGGTTAGGTTAGACTTTACGGAGGATTTGTTTTGGTTTTTTATGTGTGGTATGTACGTTTTCGTTGTACCGGGCGAGGCAGTTTATGGACGCGTTTTCATGGGTGGGAATTCCCGCATAAAAAGTTTCCGCGAGACTTAAGATGTGTTTTTTCAATAAGGAGATTTTAGAGTATTTGTGAAGTTGGGCTACCCTCATCCGTCTGGGGGCGCCTAGGGCTATACGTATGGCTTTATTCTGGAAAATTTGAAGTTTTTTCAAAAGAGACTCTAAAGCGTGGGTGAATGCAAGGCGGATGTAAGCGCAATGAACAAAATTAAGAAACGGACACTTAAATAGTTTAGGTGACCTATGGCAGGGTGTTGGTTATCCCATCAATGGTTCTCAAGGAGGTGGTACCTTTGTATACCCGCTTCTCGAATTGAGTAGTTAGTAGACTATTAATAGATCACTAAACGCATAACTATTTACGGCAGGCGTGATCTAGGGTTAAGGCTCTTGACTCGCAATCCGAATCCGGCGTGGGCAAATACATTTTATTTAATTAATTTGTGATATTTAACGATTCATTAATAATGTATTTGCAGCACGTTCCAGAGTGGAAGATACTCTTAGTATCGTCCTGGTGTAAGACCACCTTCAGAATTGAAACGTTGTGCTTGAAATGGCATTAGCTGTATTTGGTGACCAGATCTGAATAGCCAGGTACTTCCCCACCTTTCTCCTCCCCATCTCCTTCCCCATTCCACTACCTTCAATCTCACAATATAACCCAATTGGATTTGTCTTAGTCTCACTGGCTCCAGACGGGAGCAGCTGGGACTCTTGTGAGGTATTTATATAAAAAAATGTAAAAATAAAAATAAAGTAGTAAGCCGAGTGAAGTCACCATCAAGACAGGAGGATACGTCGATAAAAATTAATAGGCAATACGTACATGACATTGGAGGACCCACCACATACCCGCCCTGGTATAGGTAACAGATGGTTACCCCTTCAAGGCTCTTGCAAGGACTCTAATTTTTTTGGTAAAAACGACTCTACATTTGATAACGAAACTAAACCTCCAATGTCCCTGCATACGTTGTTAGCAAGCAGTATGCAAGTGCTTAGCGGGAAATACAGATACAATATGTGTTAGTATAACAAAAATAGGCAAGACAATGGGACAGGTTGGTGAAAGTCCACGAGGTGGCAAGCGCTGGGTGATTGTATCCAGCGTATCCTACAAGCACCTGATTGGGAGGAAGACACAGTAGATACGTAATAAAGGTATGGCAAACGGTTGGGAGTCCTCTCTAATCGATTGGCAGTCCCAGCAAGAATGCGCATGACGTTCGGTCTAGTCGTGAACCACACTCAGCTTCCGCGCCCCTTAGCCGGTTCCTCGGTGATGCCTCAAAGAAAAGTAAATGGGAGATTGGGGGGAAATACCCGACGACCCTAAGGAATTCAGCGTCGAGTAGCCGGAGGCAAGGCGAAGGAGAGCCAAGGTCGCCCCCCCAAACCTAAAGCCTGCACATTTTGCTGGGGGTGGCGCAATTAATTTTAGAGGGCACCGTGCCATCGTCGACTGACTCCTGTTGATGCAAGGACGAGGTCTAGCGCACCCCCAGAAGGGGAAAAAGAAACATAACAACACAGATAGATGCAGTTCAGTTCAGCCTTCTTAGCGAAGCAAAGTAGCATTGTGAGACTAAAAAGAAAAAGAGGAACAAAGAAACCTAAACAAAATAATAAAAAAAACAGAGTCGATTATGTTAGTTGAATCAATAGTGTTCCTTGGAATATGAAGCTGGAAAAAAAAAAAGAAGAAAAGCAAACAAAAATGATAAAAATAATGAAAATAATAAACAGGTATTTCGATAAAACCTCGTCTAGCATAGCTTAGTGAAATCTATAATAAACCATGTGAAAAGAAATAAAATAAGCAAAAAAAAGATAAGTTACACAAAAATAAAGGAAATAGGAATAACATGTATATAATAAAATAAGATAAAGGAACCTAAGATAGAGATGATATAACAAAAAAAAATATGCAGATATAAAGCATGAAACATAAAATACTAGCAGTAGATGTAATGAAGTAAAGAGAATGTCCGTGGATTCAAGAGCAGATACACCTGGCACCTACATGATTTTACAGCTAGTCAGCGACTCTAAGATCAGGCTTCACCTTATTCGAAACGAGATCCGCATTCCAAGCTGGTCTCGTAGTAACTTGCAAGCCATCGAGCATTTCCTCTCGGGCATCCGTCAAAATCTCGCAGTGCCACAGAATGTGCTCGGCTGTTTGATCAGTATTACCGCAAGCGCAGTTAGAATGGGGTGTTAGAGAGAGACTATGAAGTCTCCCTCTGAACTCCCCGTGACCGGACAGAAGTTGGGTCACATGATGATCCCTAGTGATGTGCGCCCCTTCCATTCTGAGTTTAACTGACGGGAAGAAGGAGAAAGTCCACCTTCCCGTATTTGACCTATCCCAACGTTCCTGCCATTCTCTCAAAATTCTTTCTCGCATCTCTCTAAGAAGTCCTGGAAGGGAAACTGCTCCACCTGGTATTAGCTCAATACCATGATGGGTGGCAGTTCTTCCTCTTGTTAGAAGCTTCTTTGTTAACACCTCCCTAATTTCAAGATCGATAGGCAAAACGCCGGCCAAAACTGACAGAGCGTCCGAAGCGACTGTTCTGTACGCACCCGAAAGCGCCAGCAAGGGGACTCGCTGGCCTCTCTTGAGCGCCGAGAGTATGAGTGCATTCTCCAGGCGGTGCTCCCACACAGAGGCCGCATACGAGACTTGCGCCACGTAAGCCCCCTTGTATAGGAGATGGAGCGCTGGAGACCGCAGTCCCCACTCGGCAGTAGAGATTCTTCTCAATTTCAAAAAGAGGGCCTGGGCCTTACTTGATACGCTTTTAACATGGGTCAAGAATGAGGACGTTCGATCCAAAGTGACGCCTAGGTATTTAGTGTTCTCAACGAATCGGATGTTGGTATCTCCCATTTTGATGGTGGGATTTCTACTTCTATTGAGGTTACCCTTCATCAGGAGTCCCATGGTCTTGTGGGGAGCGAAGGTCAGCCGATTTCTCTTTCCCCATTCTAAAGTCACACTTAAAACCTCTCCAGCTTTACTCTCAACTTCCTTTCTGCTGTTCCCCGAGACCAGATACAATTTGTCATCAGCGTAATCCACCGAGATACATCCTTCAGGCAAGGGCAGCCTGGAGGAATCGTCAAACAAAATGTTCCAAAACTCAGGTCCAAGGATTGAACCCTGAGGACAACCCATGTCAACTATTCGTTCAATCAGGTAGTCTCCAAAAGAAAGGATGATAGTTCTGTCGCAGAGGTAATCAGCGCAGATTTTGAATAGATTATGTGGACATTTCCTATTTTTGAGCTTGACAAGTATCATCGGCCACCACGCATGATCGAAGGCACCAGTGATATCGAGGAAGATTCCTATTACGTACCTCTTTTGGCAAGCCTTCACCCAGTCAAGCGCATACGTGATGGCGTGCTCAGTAGACATACCAGGGACAAAACCAAACTGCCGCTCGCAAGGTGGGGATAAGGTATGACGTAAACGCTGCCGAATCAGTTTCTCCAGGATCTTCCCCAGGACAGGTAGCAGGGTGATTGGACGGTACGCCTTCACGTCCGACCTTGGTTTATCGTTCCCCTTTGGTATAATCCTAAGCACGCCCCTCTTCCATTCAGAAGGGAAAGTTCCTCTTCTCATGCATGTATCCATCACCTGGAAGAGCTCCTCCTTGGCGTGGATCCATACTTGCTTCGCTATTATTCCATTGAGCCTATCATGCCCTGGTGCCTTCTTAAGACCCAAACCCTTGATTATCAGCTCGATTTCCGCTTTAGTTACTGGTGTCATCCTAACCTCCTGGGCAAGGTTTCTCGGTGGGAGCCGTGACAGATTTCTAATCTGTTTGTGGTGGTCGCTTTCCCCAATTAATGAATCTACAGGAACTAACTTACCCAGAAGTGTATTGAGAGTGGATGCCACGTCCACACTTTCAACGTTCATTCCGTCCTTTTCGGTTATTACACTAGTCAAATACCGGTCAGAGCCTTTTCCCGTTTTATCAATGGCGCTGTGGATATCCCACGAGTTGGCGTTGCCCACTTCTTGTATCCAATTATGCCATGCAGCTCGTTTCGCTGAGAGGACGGCCTGTTTGAAGGCTTTACGGGAGCCACTGAGTCGTGACTGAAGGGCATATGTCTCCTCCTGCGTACACTCGCCACGTCTGGACACGCTCAGGGCTCGATAGGCTCTCTTATAGGCCCCTTTCAGTGAAGTCAGCTCACTCGACCACCACGGCGTCCTGATAACCGTCTTTAGGTTTGATCTTCCCAAAGACAGCTCGGCAGCTGATACCACGGCTGCATTAAAAAAATTCCCCAAATTATCTGGATCTCTAGCTGCTACGTCGTGAAATCCCCTTAAAGTATCACGTAGAGCATGGACTTACGGACTCACGAGACTTCCTGAGTGGATCGAAGTGCCCTCCTAAGGTCCGTATTTTCTTTCGCTAAAAGTTGGAAATTTGTCAAAATTTCACCCTGCTATTGCTCAACCTCTTCATGCTCATCTGAGTCAGACTCCATTATGACTCTCGAAACAGGGAAGCCGTCACGAGTGATAAAATCTCTTTAAAAATAAAATAAAGAACAATAGTATAGAAAAAAAAAAAAAAAAAAAATATTTTTTTTTTTTTTTTAGAAGAAGAAGAAGACTTCGTAAGATTGTTGTATGCTTTACCGGACTAACCCTCACCAGTAAGCATCTATTAAAAAAAAATTAAAAATCAATGTTTATTTGTCTATTTTAGGTACAGAATTTTTAAAAACTGGGTAAAAGGAAGAAGAAGACGATGTTTTTCAGCTTCGGGTGCCTCCTCTCTACTTGAATTCACACATTGAACTTATTAAAAAAAAATTGGCGTATTAATTAAAATGTAAAGACGTTTTTTGTATAAAGTTGTTGGAATGAAACTTGATGAATAGACCGTTGATGAAAAGACACTTTATTTACTAACAATTTCAACTACCGTCAGTTAATAATTGTAAACTTGAATAACTTTTTAATTATATAACCGAACTAAAATATCTTTTCAGTAACTGGTAGGGATTTTTGATCCCCGTCCGATTTTATACGGGTGTTCAAGAAATTTAACGGAATTAATCGCGTATGAGTCACTTTAAGAATTAATATATCGCAAGGTTTGACCTTTGGGTCAAAACTCGTTTTCAGTTTTTAAATCGTAGATTAACGCTAGACACTATATTTAAACACTATATAACTAAAAATTATCACTAATAGGAACAGATTTGGTACTTATAAACTATAATAGAGTTATAAAACTGCACTATTGTTCGCAGAAATACACTTAAGTAAAACGTCACTTTCGCAATTAAATTTGTAAATTTACACTTAACTGTGATAAATATTCACAGAAAATATATTTATGTGATGGGGATAGAATCCCTACTCACTTATAACGTATACAAATCACTAAAAAATAAACTTTTACCGTATTTTTAGAGTTAGATTCGGGACAAGTTTTAAGGATGACAGTGTCAGCCGGGGGCCGAACCGAACTGACGTATATACGTACATGACAATATTGCGTAATCTTGTATGTTTTATCTGCCTTGATGATGGACACTGCAACGCTGTACGAAACGTTGGCTAAAGAAGGAGGTAGCGCCACATGACATAACATCCCAAAAAAAATAATGAAAATTACTTAATCGCCGCTGATATGGAAATCTTGGCGGAAAATCTTGCCGGCAATAAATTTTCGAAAAATGTTGTCTACCACAGCCTTCAAATACTAAAAGTTCAAGATTTCATTTCGAGCCATAGGTAATTGAAAAATATAGAAAACAAATAATTTTCCTCGTCTTTGAGATTAAAAAGGAAATAGTCGGGATATTACATCCGTTCTAGCCTCGCTGCATACTCCTGCGGGACTCGTATCAGTAGAGATGTTGGAATAGCCAAGAAGTTGAGAGTCGAGTGGTGATCGCTAGGGCAGATCGAACTGTGCGCCAATAATGAGACGATATTAAAAAACGTTCAAATCAAAATATTCTCAAAACTTTTTATTTTATTATAATAGTAAACAATAGTTAGGTTTTAGGTTAGTTTATGAATGGATTCTGCCGCCCCGGGAACCGTTTATTGTTTATTGGACAACCAACACACCTGCCATAGGTCACCCCAAGTGGTTCACAACGTTTGGTGATTTAGCAGAGGTGCCAGGGTTCATAGGGTGAGGTTTGCCTAGGTCGTGGGGCGAATGCGCCTGCCCACTTTCTGCGTGGTGGACCGAATCGCGAGTAACTGGAGTGACTCAGCCTAGACCTCTCTAGGCGGACTCTCTCGACCCATCGGCCTGCACCGCAGTAACTCCTGGACTCCCCCAAATTCCTATCGTAGACCTAACATCTGAAATATATAAATCTTTAGATAACAAAAAAAAATGTATTGGAATATTTGTCGACTTACGAAAAGCTTTTGACAGTATATCACATTCGAATCTTATCTCTAAACTAAAGAAAATTGGTATAACCAATAATGCCCTAACGTGGATCGACAATTACCTATTTCATAGAGAGCAATTTGTCAAATTAAATGGTTTTCTCAGCGATTCTCAAATCAGTAAATTTGGAATCCCGCAGGGAACAGTATTGGGACCAATTCTCTTTATCATTTATGTTAATGATATTTTTAAACTCACCATTAAATCCAAAATAATATCTTACGCTGATGACACAGCAATTTTAGCTGAGGGATCAACGTGGAATGAAACTCGGAGAACGGCGGAATCAGATATAAATTTAATTAAAAAATGGTTTGATCACAATTTACTATCTCTAAATACAGATAAAACTTTTGTAATTCCTTTCACTCTGACTAAAAAGGCTACCCCTGAAAATCTAAATATATGTATACACTCATATAATTGTAATTCAAATTCATATATATGTAAACCTGATTGCTCTGTACTCCCTATTAAAACCAATGTTAAATACCTTGGGGTAACTATAGACAGTAACATAAAGTGGAAGATGCAAATCAGCACAACAGTTGAGAGACTAAGAAAATTAGTGTACATTTTCATTAGAATTCGAAACATTTTAAATATTAGTATGTTAAGAACTATTTACTTTTCCTTAATCCAATCAGTGCTACAGTATGGAATTGTTGGTTGGGGCGGTGCATTCAAAACTTCTCTTTTACCATTGGAAATCATTCAAAAATTAAGTATAAAAATAATTTAAAAAAAGCCATATGATTACCCCACTATCAAATTATTTCAAGATTTTAAAGTACCTTCACTTCATGTTATTTATAAAAAAATTACAATTCTACAAACACAAAAAGATTGCTTCAATAATGAGAGCTTCACTCCTTTTTCAAGGAGCATTAGAACAAATATCCTGGGCTCTATGACTGTCCCGCGTTGTAACACCACCACAGCTCAACAATACTATAAATATATTGGAGTTAAATGGTTTAACCAATTACCAGTTAATTTAAGATTGGAAACAAATTATAAAAAATTCAAAAAATCAATTAAAGCTCTTTATATATAACTTATCACAATCACTACATCTTATAATGTTTTATTTATAAACACAATTGTAATATCTGATATCCTTTTTCTTTCTTTAATTTTCACCTTTCTTTTTTATATCCTCTTCATTCTGCTTATGTTTTATATATTATATAAAACTATAAATGCATATTATTATATATACGATTTTTTTTCTTTGTATACTGTTAATTACCCATCAATTGATCTATATGTATATAAAAAAAATTATATATTATTTAAACTTATATAAAAATTAATATCTACATTCGTTGTCTCCGCCTTTTTAACACGAGCTTTGCTAAAAAAAAAGGTGTAAGACGTATTAAATAAATTTTTTTTTTTTTTTCAAAAAACTTTATTTATACACAAAAACATGAAATTTTTGTAAAATTTATTTAATAAAAATAAAAATAAAATATATATATATATATATATATATATCTTTTTCCTTCTCAGAAATTCATCTCCTTCCTCTCCCTAAAAAAACTCCCACACCAGTGGCGGTCTGTGAGTTTTCAGTAGAGATGAAGCGGATATCCTTGCACTTGAGGTAATCCAACCGCTTTCCCGCCCTGGTATAAGTAACAGATGGTTACTCCTTCAGAGCTCTCACAAGGACTCTAATTTTTTTTAATAAACGAAGCTACTTATAATGCACGAAGCTAAACTCTCAAATGTCCCTGTAAAACAGGAGTTAGTCTGAAAATGGGGTGATGGGTTAGTGTAATGAATGATGAACATAACATGAGATAAATACAGAGAACATGATTAATATTATTTTATAAAACTTTACAGAAAAATATAAGAAAAAACAATGCCATCACTCAAAACAATGGAAAAATAATAACTGCAAAACTATTAAGATTACAAGTAAAGTCACCTGAAAGATACAGAGACTGAGGTGGAGTAGACAATACAAAATATATAAAGTTCTAGGAACTTTGCTCAACCAAAATCAACATAACTAGAATGATACACAGCGATATCACAATAAAAGAAAAAATAAGATAAAAAAACTAAAAATTTCTTTTCACACAAAATTTAAATTTAAATTAAAAAAGTGATACACAGAAAGATCACAATAAGAAAAAATAAAAAAAGAAATATGTAACATACCTAAACTTGAAAGGAGGATCAAGGACGACCATAATCGGTCATCCTGACTTGTATATCGATAGCGGCTCGCTGTGCAGGACAGTTTCTATCACCCGTGGGGTGATCATCTTTTTTTTTAAAACGTCTGCAAGTAGCACAGACAGCGGCCTCTGCCTTTTTGGGGCAATCCTCATAATCGTGACCACTTTCGGCACAATGACGACACGTAATTACTTCCTGAATGCAAGTCTTGCTTACATGGCCATACAGGTGACACCTGAAACATCTGATGGCTCCAATAAAATCGCGAACGCGACAGGCGTTCCACCCAAGAAAGCAATGACCGCTATCCACTAGAATCTTCCTAACCTCAGGATGAACGGTAACCACCATATTCATAGTAGGTTGGCCACGTTTCCCAAAGAGTGAAACGCGCCGCATCGTTCTCAAATGATCCTCCCTTGTAATTATAGATTTACGCTCAATATTATTAACAAAAATTTCTTTGAAAAGTTCGGGGTCACCGGAAATATCGCAGCTGGGAACATCATATAATACAATTTTTGGTAGTCTGCCAAGAGGCTGTACTACCTTGATGCCAGAAGCACCAAATTTTTCAGTGTTCTTTTTAATATTATCCAAACCAACAGTATTAGATGTCTGCAGGAGAATTCCTGCACCTTTTATTTTTCTCGAACGGACAATCTGAAAGCCATCAGTAGATGGGTTCAGAACGGATGTGATGATCTTCTTAGTTTCATCGGAAGTTTTACCTTCCGGAATACTGGGGTACAGGAGTACAGTGGGCTGTAAAGGAACTATCGGTCGCTCAACTCCACCATAAACCAATTTAGCGGATCGGTCTCCAGCCACAATTCCAGCGTACGATCTCACTGGTTGTGATGTCACACCGGAATCCATTACACCCGGTATAGATGCCTGTGCAGCTATAATTTTATCAACTTTATTAGACATTTCAGCCAGTGCATTCATCATTTCATCAATAGTGGCACTTCGAGATTTTGCACTATTCAAGTCTAAAGCGAGCGAGGTGAAATCAGACATCAAAGAGTCCACGATCTTCATAATTTCTGACTTGTCTGATTTTTTCATTTGGTTGGTGCCGTCGTTCACGATTTTTACTATTTGCATACATCGTTCAAGAGAGGAGACAATCCGAATTTGCTCCGCGTGTGGTGAGTCGCTGAACCTCGTCCTCTTTCTATTGTCTTGGTTAGGCGACTGTTCGATTGTGACCACTGTAGCAGAAGTACCAGGGGCTGGTAAAATTTCGTCCTCAGAATCACTATCATGTAGAGAGGTAACACTCGAGGGAATTGGATTGACAGTATCTAAACGTGGCAACACAAGCGTTTCAGGAAGAGCCAAAGAGGATATGGACCCAGTCATTTCTGTAATTAATTTAAGTAATTTTTTCTTAGATTTCTTTATTCCATTAAGAATTGCCTGATCATTCACTGAAAGTATACTTTTCTGTTCCAATAAAATTAATTGTAGATCATATTCTTTCAGTGTTTGCATCATTTCTCGCATTTTTTTGTTTTGGCGTTTTGTTTGCGAAGCCATCATTTTCAATTCTTGAGGACTCAAAGATTTCAATTTCTCTAGATTAGAATCCTCTTCATCCTCAAAATCGCTCGAATAATTACCGTGTGATGTCATTATCAAACGGTGAGAATTTACTTTGTACCTAGGCACACTTTTTGTTAAAAATTTACTAAACAACGTCTGATATCGTAATTGCGCACTATATCACTAATTAATATTACTAATTAAATCTATGTGTATACTTATAACCTATCAAACTGTTGTTTTAATACATATATACACTACGAACTTAAATCAAAGAAACGTCACTTTGTCACAAAGTTGAAATTAATCACTTATATAGTTTAAATTAAGACAGGTAAATGGATTGTTGTGACGGGGATTAACTCCTCGAACACGTAAATGCGAAAAACATGTTTAAAAAAAGGTTCTCAACCGATTTATTTTTAGTTAAATAGCGGACCGGGTTTGAAACGCGCAGCGCCATACGAAGGCAACAATAATAACGGATATCCGGTAACTATCCGGTATCCGGCCTAAATTTACTATCCGGCCGGATATTGAGTTACTATCCGGTATACGGCCGGATAGTAAATTTAGGCCGGATAGGCTGGATACCGGATATTCAAAAACTACGACAATTTCCTATAATAAAATGCAATACATTAATCTTTGTGAGGTAAATATCAATAAAATGGCTTATAATTATGACGGCTTTTATTTAAAGTCGAAAAAGTTACAAAAAAGGCATCAGGCCTTCCAAAAAACTAAAATTTTCTTCTGAGATATTCACTCTAATGATAAATACATAAATAGTAAATATCTAAACTAAAAACTTTTAGTAAAAACTTACAAAAACTTCGCAGAGTAGCGAAAACTTAAATTAACTTGATAAACTAATCACAGTCACCATTATAGTGAACTAAAAATCGTAAAAATACAGAGATTATTGAAATGATTAAATACTGACATTGAAGCACCATAATATACTTCTTGTTCTTCTTCTTATCAAAGAGATCACTCACGAATACTCACGATGGCAACCGAAACCGCCAGAACTGATCTGATCGCGTTCGCCGCACCTGTGCGGCGATAAACTCGTCACGTCATGCCTAGACAATGGGCTGAATATCCAGCGGCCGGATATCCGGCCTCGCAGCTCGCCGGATATCCAGTATCCGGCCAAACAACAATCCGTTTCATCTCTAGTTTTCAGTGAGCTAGAGTGCTTAGATTGAAAAATATTACTGATGTCGTTGTAGCTGAAAATGTTTTTTTTTTTTAATTTCTACTTTTTGTTTGAAGATCTTTCATATCATCTTTCACAAGTATGTGGATGCGGCGCATCCCTTGACTGAAAGAATGCCGAAGACCTTCATACCAAAAGCTGATATTAAAAAAAAACGAGTGTTTTAGACTTTAGACCACACAACTGAAGTTAAATTTCTTTAGCTCCATCTATATGATTGGAAGAGAGAAAGAAAATGTGCGCACGCATTGCTCTCTCTCTTGCTCTTACAGTGTGGTACAGACAATAGACTTGCAGTGTGTCTTAGATGTACGAAACGTAACTGGCTATGAGAGAAAGAGAGAAGAAAAGGTTGCTCGCAACTATCTCTCTTGCTCCTACAGTAATTTACGAAACGTAACTCTCTCTCTCTCTTTCTATCTTCACTAACTTATATCTCTCTCTCAACTACCGTTGGCCTCGCTTTTCGTAACGCTCCCGTCACGCATTCACCAGCTTACTCCCCAAGTCAAGCGTGCGTTAAGGCTCTGCAACCGGGATCGAAAAGAAGAAGATGGAGAGATACGAAATTACGAATGTTAGAGGAGAGCGCTAACATTTACAGCGTCAAAATCGATGCGAAAATGTTAAATAAAACACGACTCGTTTAAAATAAGCAACAATCTCGCGGGCATTATCTTAAACAGCATTTAAAGAAACACTGTGAATTTTTTCATACATGTAACTTGTAAAATTGAAACAAACGTGTTAATAATAATTTTTGGAGCATACTTTGCGATTTTTTTCTATCGAGGGAATTTTATATAATTTGCATTTTGGCGCGGGCAAAGTCTAGATATTATCTTCAACAATAACAAATATTTTTTAAGAGCTTTAAAACTTACCGCGTTTAAGGGAAATATGTAATAAATCGGTAGAAATCCGGGTTGCGGGCCCTTAAGGCCCGACCGTTCGCCTAGCCCGATCACACTTTTCGTAACGCTCTCATCACGCAAAAAATAAAAATTCATTTTTAGCTACAACAACATCAATAACGTCATATTTTTCAATCTTAGCACTCTAGCTCACAAAAAACTTGCGGACCGCCACTGCCCCCACACACCATCCCCAAAGATGAGCTAAGTAAAAAAAAATGGCTTAAATTGGTGTAATTGATTCCACTAATATGTATGTACTAGTATGTATGTATCTTTCCTGATGATATTGAAATACCGCTTAAACGAACACTTTGATTTGTCCTGACGACTTTGTTTCAAAAATTGCAATCCACCCGTTCAAATATAAACACGATATATTAGGTTATGAAGGCTGTTTAAAGTTTTGGCGCTGCAAAAAGAAAATGTTCCAACCATAGTTAATCGGGACAAAAACCGTCCATTTTTCCTCCTACCGAAGAAGCTGATCGTCGCTGCAGAAGTAGGACTAGCTATGTGCAACATGGCTATTAAAAAAGTAGAAAAAAAAGTTTTTGGTCCATTCCTTAGAACAAGAAACCTTACTGATCAGTACTGCGATAACTGTGACTTAATTATTTTTCTTTTATGCTTTATACTTACATGATGAAAAAAATAATTGTAGTGTATCTAAAAGCTTCCGGCTTTTGGACATAGATGGCAGTGCTAAGAACTGTCCTTATATTCCGCTAGGTGGCAGGTAGCTTAGTGCCTGTGATGAGCAACAGAGGGTCCAGCAGCTCAGGGAGAGTATTTAGTTGAACTCTCTCATTAGAATGAATTTAGCCAGCTCCTAGTGAGGTCGATTAACGACGTCAATATTGTAATACGCGAAGTATTATATAAAACCAGATAAACATCAAGAATCTATTATTCCTAAAAGTAATCTCCATCCAAGGTGTTGGACAATCTGTTAGTGTGTCTATAAAACTACAGAACACTACACTAATGAAAACCAATTAAATATATACCTACACAATCGGCAGCTGATGTTGGACTTCGCCTAAATTAATAATTGTCAAGTTAGTATAGTTTTTCCTCGTTGTACGTAGAAAAGCAAAGAAAATGTTTGCAAAAAATTACTTTTTCCATACTCGCTATTTTTTTATTGCAATAATTATTAAAAGTGTGTAGTTTACACGCGGTAAAAGTGAAACCTTCAGAAAACTAAAATAAACAAGAGTGGGGAGACTACGAAGCATCGCACAAAGAGGAGGCCGATTATTCTATCTCATTCTCTCGCTGGCTAAATCGTCTCTTTTTAGTGTCACTTTTTCGTTTTATGGATTTTCAAATTATAGATGGCTCCACTTCTGTTAGCATGCCAGTGTAATAATACTGTCAGAATAATGTTTTAAATTGAAAAACGAGTGTGCTTTAGACCACACGACTGAATTCACTAACTTATATCTCCCTTTCAACTTCCGTTCACCTCGTCCGATCACACTTTTCATAACGCTCTCGTCACGCATTCACCAGCTTACTCCCCAAGTCAAGCGTGCATAAAGGCCCGACCGTTTGCCTCGCCCGATCACAGTTTTCGTAACGCTCTCGTCACGCATTCACCAGCTTACTCCCCAAGTCAAGCGTGCGTAAAGAAGTTTTACTTAAAAAATCTATCTATTGCAACATCAACGGTATTGAGGGCTGGGTTCAGGTTACATTCATTTTCACCCATACTCCATGAATAATATATTTGCAAACATTAACATGGAAAATCGAAAGCCTTTGAAATGTTAAAATATCTCGCAAACTGATTTTATTGAACAACTACTCTGACAGATAAATTATTAATGATTTAAATTTTCTAAACAAAATTATAAATTCTGTATTCGGTTGTTTCCAATTACGCAACTGATAAATATCGACGTTCCTTTCTGTCAAACTCGATAAAACTACAATTATTTCATTCAACCACAACTAATTCACAAAACTTTTCACTTCACTATTAAGCGAATTTGTCAAACAGGGAACATACTAAAATTAGAGTGTGTAATTCACACGCAATAGAAGTGAAACTCGAAAGGCGCTAGATGTCTCTTTCTTTTGCCTGTTTATTTTAAAGTATTGATTTACAAAAACAAAAAAGTTTATGGTAAATATTTCTCTATCGAGTCCACGCTCAAAACGCACTTTAAAAAATTAAAACAAATTGTACTAGGTGGATAATGGTTAGTAATAAGTAATTCAGTAACCGGAATTGAAAAATATTGCATTTAAAAATATTGGCTCTACAACACCTGGTGGGTCTTGGCCTCCTTAAGAGTCTTCCTTCGCTCATCTCGGTTTTGTGCCAGCTCTCTCCAGTTTGGAAGCTCCTCTCTCCAATTTGGAAGCTCCAAGATAGATGTCTTTGAGGACGTTGTCACTCCATCTTAGTCTAGGCCTTACCAGGCTCCTTCGCCCTATTGGTCTTGAGTTCAGCAGGGACTTTGGTGCTTGATGCTCGGTCATTCTCTCCACATGACCCAGCCACCGAAGTTTTCCCAATTTTATAAATTTTGCGACGTTTAGCTCCTTAAACAAAGTATAGAGCTCATTGTTATAACGTCTGCGCCAAAATCCATTTTCTAGAACCGGTCCGAAGATGCGCCTCAATTTTTTTCTTTCATAAACGTCCAGTGCTCGCTCATTCCTCTTAGTTAGTACCCAAGTCTCAGCTGCATACTTAAGTACTGGTCTGATAAGTGTTTTGTACACTAATATCTTCGTGTTTCTGAACAGCAGTCTGGACTTTAATTGGTTTTGTAGGCGGAAATAACAGCGATTTGCGTTCACTATGCGCTTCTGGATCTCCTCTGTGGTATTTTTGTCGTTTGTTATCAGGGAGCCTAGGTATGTGAATCTTGGTACCGTTTCAAAATTTTGGTTTCCACATGAGAGAGTTGGGATTTGTTGGGTGCATCCTACAGCCATGTATAACCGCTCCACTACATTCCGACAACCCGTAAAAAAACAAAGCGGCCAATAAGTGCAAACCTACCGTCGTTTCCGTTTTTTATCTCAACCAATAGGAGCCTTGAGAGCAGTTTGATGCTTCGCAGGTGCCGTAGTGCGTCATTTAATTTTCATCCGAATTTCAAATCACTCTAACGGGGCTAAGGAAGTTTCACTTTAAAGAAGTGACAACAATGGAGGAAAGAATGGGAACTCATAATAGGCAGGTAATATATATTATTTCGATGGAATATTAGGCAAACTGCTCTTAGGAACTAGTACCGACCTTATAAGACATTACAGCATTAAAAAATGCTAGTGGGTCACGTGATAAGCACTCTGTCTCGTTCAAAAAAGCGCGTGTATCACGTGATACCGTCGCTATGTATAGGATGTTGATCGAAAGCGACGTGTGATTGAATTTTTTGTTTTTTAATAGAAAAAATATCATCGGACAGCAAAATGACATCTTCTTTTAAAATCCAAATATGCTGACGAATCTTTGATTGAAATCATCTGGGTAAGGGGACATACATTAATTACGTGAGCTCAAAGGGGGGGGGGTCCACCAAAATCTCACGTCTACTTGAAAAGAATTACGAAGTGGCCTTATTTTATTTCACCAAGGGGGGGTCCAGATTGAAAAAAAAACTGCTCACGTAATTAATATATGCCCCCTAATATCTGTTTACACCGAGTGTAGTTTTTTAATGGAGTTATTGTATAGCAGTTTAATAAACCATTTACAAGGCAAAATTTAAGAGGACGCCCGGGCGGCGTTTTGCCCACACAAGCGTATTTCCACATATCCTACCTGGATTTTGACTCTAGTGTAAATATTTTTTTATATAAAATATGAATACCAACCGGGGCAAGTCCTTAAGTTTTTCTTTTCTGATAAGTTACTTCGTATTTTAGGATTAAAGAGCCTCCAAAAATCGTTAAATTATCCCAGTTTGAACGGCATCAACAGACGTTCAGTTTACAAGTTTGACAATTTATTTAAAAAAAAAGCAAAACATACGAAGAATAGAAGGCTTTAAGAAATAGATTGAACCAGTTTTAGAAAGAAATTGATAACAATAGTTGTAGGGGCGTGTAAATAGCCCCAGACACGATGGAATACTATCCTATGTAATTAATGAAAGATGAACTCTTCCCTATGTGACACAAAACAGATTATACAGCAATTCCAAAATCCACAGTGAAAACAAAACAAATACTCACTCAGAGAATGCAGCTCTCCACACGATGTCCAGACAAATGACACTAGTTTCCTTCGTATATTGATTTGGCCAAGGCAGTATTGCACAATCTCAACTATCACAGGAAGAAAGTTCACACAAAGAATATTAATTTGCTAATTAATAATAATTGCCGAAATTTCACAACAATAATTCGATTATGGGTTAATTATTTTATTAGGACTGACATCTATTGGCTTTAACCAACACTCACGTCGGAAGTAATTGCTTGCTCCACAGAGGTCAGAAAACGCCTGAATTCACTGAATTTCAATGTCACATAGGGAAATTCAATAGAATACAACCACCATAGATGGCGCCCCCATGGTCCCATAGCATAAATTATTAATTTAAATGAGGTTAATGCCCAAAGGTATTTAAATATATTTTATGGCGCGTATCCAATAGTTTTAAAATTAAAGGAGATGGAAAAAATACACACAACACTCAACAGTTAGATACGAAGACTTCGCAGTACGTCATTTTAATTGGTTTATCTTTCACATCCCAGATGCAGATTGGCAATCCGTACTCGTAATCATTGTGCATATTCATAAACCAAATCTCTCAAAGATCGCGACTATCATTAAGTTAATCATCTCCATACTAAACCAGTGGGCAACTAATTTAACAATGGCGCAGCCGGTAGGACAGGCTGTCAATTAAGTTATGCGCTATATTAATAATAATGGGAATTTCATGAAAATCTACGGAAGACACCCAAAATGAAAAAGATTCAAACAGAAAACATAATTTTATTTCTATAGCAAAAGAATAATACTGACTGGTCAGTGGTTGAGTGGGCATAGCACTTGGGTCCCACCCGAGCGTCGCGTGTTCGATTCCTCGGCTGGCCAAGTCCTCCATCACAACACAAGCAACATTTTCGGCTTTCTGTGGTGGTAGTAGGAGATTTTCAAACATTCCCGGGTTACGAATAACCCAACAATGTTTGAAAATCTCCTACTACCACCACAGAAAGCCGAAAATGTTGCTTGTGTTGTGATGGAGGACTTGGCCAGCCGAGGAATCGAACACGCGACGCTCGGGTGGGACCCAAGTGCTATGCCCACTCAACCACTGACCAGTCAGTATTATTCTTTTGCTATAGAAATAAAATTATGTTTTCTGTTTGAATCTTTTTCATTTTGGGTGTCTTCCGTAGATTTTCATGAAATTCCCATTATTATTAATATAGCGCATAACTTAATTGACAGCCTGTCCTACCGGCTGCGCCATTGTTAAATTAGTTGCCCACTGGTTTAGTATGGAGATGATTAACTTAATGATAGTCGCGATCTTTGAGAGATTTGGTTTATGAATATGCACAATGATTACGAGTACGGATTGCCAATCTGCATCTGGGATGTGAAAGATAAACCAATTAAAATGACGTACTGCGAAGTCTTCGTATCTAACTGTTGAGTGTTGTGTGTATTTTTTCCATCTCCTTTAATTTTAAAACTATTGGATACGCGCCATAAAATATATTTAAATACCTTTGGGCATTAACCTCATTTAAATTAATAATTTATGCTATGGGACCATGGGGGCGCCATCTATGGTGGTTGTATTCTATTGAATTTCCCTATGTGACATTGAAATTCAGTGAATTCAGGCGTTTTCTGACCTCTGTGGAGCAAGCAATTACTTCCGACGTGAGTGTTGGTTAAAGCCAATAGATGTCAGTCCTAATAAAATAATTAACCCATAATCGAATTATTGTTGTGAAATTTCGGCAATTATTATTAATTAGCAAATTAATATTCTTTGTGTGAACTTTCTTCCTGTGATAGTTGAGATTGTGCAATACTGCCTTGGCCAAATCAATATACGAAGGAAACTAGTGTCATTTGTCTGGACATCGTGTGGAGAGCTGCATTCTCTGAGTGAGTATTTGTTTTGTTTTCACTGTGGATTTTGGAATTGCTGTATAATCTGTTTTGTGTCACATAGGGAAGAGTTCATCTTTCATTAATTACATAGGATAGTATTCCATCGTGTCTGGGGCTATTTACACGCCCCTACAACTATTGTTATCAATTTCTTTCTAAAACTGGTTCAATCTATTTCTTAAAGCCTTCTATTCTTCGTATGTTTTGCTTTTTTTTTAAATAAATTGTCAAACTTGTAAACTGAACGTCTGTTGATGCCGTTCAAACTGGGATAATTTAACGATTTTTGGAGGCTCTTTAATCCTAAAATACGAAGTAACTTATCAGAAAAGAAAAACTTAAGGACTTGCCCCGGTTGGTATTCATATTTTATATAAAAAAATATTTACACTAGAGTCAAAATCCAGGTAGGATATGTGGAAATACGCTTGTGTGGGCAAAACGCCGCCCGGGCGTCCTCTTAAATTTTGCCTTGTAAATGGTTTATTAAACTGCTATACAATAACTCCATTAAAAAACTACACTCGGTGTAAACAGATATTAGGGGGCATATATTAATTACGTGAGCAGTTTTTTTTTCAATCTGGACCCCCCCTTGGTGAAATAAAATAAGGCCACTTCGTAATTCTTTTCAAGTAGACGTGAGATTTTGGTGGACCCCCCCCCCTTTGAGCTCACGTAATTAATGTATGTCCCCTTACCCAGATGATTTCAATCAAAGATTCGTCAGCATATTTGGATTTTAAAAGAAGATGTCATTTTGCTGTCCGATGATATTTTTTCTATTAAAAAACAAAAAATTCAATCACACGTCGCTTTCGATCAACATCCTATACATAGCGACGGTATCACGTGATACACGCGCTTTTTTGAACGAGACAGAGTGCTTATCACGTGACCCACTAGCATTTTTTAATGCTGTAATGTCTTATAAGGTCGGTACTAGTTCCTAAGAGCAGTTTGCCTAATATTCCATCGAAATAATATATATTACCTGCCTATTATGAGTTCCCATTCTTTCCTCCATTGTTGTCACTTCTTTAAAGTGAAACTTCCTTAGCCCCGTTAGAGTGATTTGAAATTCGGATGAAAATTAAATGACGCACTACGGCACCTGCGAAGCATCAAACTGCTCTCAAGGCTCCTATTGGTTGAGATAAAAAACGGAAACGACGGTAGGTTTGCACTTATTGGCCGCTTTGTTTTTTTACGGGTTGTCGGAATGTAGTGGAGCGGTTATACATGGCTGTAGGATGCACCCAACAAATCCCAACTCTCTCATGTGGAAACCAAAATTTTGAAACGGTACCAAGATTCACATACCTAGGCTCCCTGATAACAAACGACAAAAATACCACAGAGGAGATCCAGAAGCGCATAGTGAACGCAAATCGCTGTTATTTCCGCCTACAAAACCAATTAAAGTCCAGACTGCTGTTCAGAAACACGAAGATATTAGTGTACAAAACACTTATCAGACCAGTACTTAAGTATGCAGCTGAGACTTGGGTACTAACTAAGAGGAATGAGCGAGCACTGGACGTTTATGAAAGAAAAAAATTGAGGCGCATCTTCGGACCGGTTCTAGAAAATGGATTTTGGCGCAGACGTTATAACAATGAGCTCTATACTTTGTTTAAGGAGCTAAACGTCGCAAAATTTATAAAATTGGGAAAACTTCGGTGGCTGGGTCATGTGGAGAGAATGACCGAGCATCAAGCACCAAAGTCCCTGCTGAACTCAAGACCAATAGGGCGAAGGAGCCTGGTAAGGCCTAGACTAAGATGGAGTGACAACGTCCTCAAAGACATCTATCTTGGAGCTTCCAAATTGGAGAGAGGAGCTTCCAAACTGGAGAGAGCTGGCACAAAACCGAGATGAGCGAAGGAAGACTCTTAAGGAGGCCAAGACCCACCAGGTGTTGTAGAGCCAATATTTTTAAATGCAATATTTTTCAATTCCGGTTACTGAATTACTTATTACTAACCATTATCCACCTAGTACAATTTGTTTTAATTTTTTAAAGTGCGTTTTGAGCGTGGACTCGATAGAGAAATATTTACCATAAACTTTTTTGTTTTTGTAAATCAATACTTTAAAATAAACAGGCAAAAGAAAGAGACATCTAGCGCCTTTCGAGTTTCACTTCTATTGCGTGTGAATTACACACTCTAATTTTAGTATGTTCCCTGTTTGACAAATTCGCTTAATAGTGAAGTGAAAAGTTTTGTGAATTAGTTGTGGTTGAATGAAATAATTGTAGTTTTATCGAGTTTGACAGAAAGGAACGTCGATATTTATCAGTTGCGTAATTGGAAACAACCGAATACAGAATTTATAATTTTGTTTAGAAAATTTAAATCATTAATAATTTATCTGTCAGAGTAGTTGTTCAATAAAATCAGTTTGCGAGATATTTTAACATTTCAAAGGCTTTCGATTTTCCATGTTAATGTTTGCAAATATATTATTCATGGAGTATGGGTGAAAATGAATGTAACCTGAACCCAGCCCTCAATACCGTTGATGTTGCAATAGATAGATTTTTTAAGTAAAACTTCTTTACGCACGCTTGACTTGGGGAGTAAGCTGGTGAATGCGTGACGAGAGCGTTACGAAAACTGTGATCGGGCGAGGCAAACGGTCGGGCCTTTATGCACGCTTGACTTGGGGAGTAAGCTGGTGAATGCGTGACGAGAGCGTTATGAAAAGTGTGATCGGACGAGGTGAACGGAAGTTGAAAGGGAGATATAAGTTAGTGAATTCAGTCGTGTGGTCTAAAGCACACTCGTTTTTCAATTTAAAACATTATTCTGACAGTATTATTACACTGGCATGCTAACAGAAGTGGAGCCATCTATAATTTGAAAATCAAATGAAAAAGATTCAAACAGAAAACATAATTTTATTTCTATAGCAAAAGAATAATACTGACTGGTCAGTGGTTGAGTGGGCATAGCACTTGGGTCCCACCCGAGCGTCGCGTGTTCGATTCCTCGGCTGGCCAAGTCCTCCATCACAACACAAGCAACATTTTTGGCTTTCTGTGGTGGTAGTAGGAGATTTTCAAACATTGTTGGGTTATTCGTAACCCGGGATTGTTTGTCTTTCTTTTAAAAAAAAAATGATATTACTAGCTGACCCAGAAAACGTTGTTCTGCCATATAAATTATTTCTAGGTAATATTTTGGTTGTTAAATAAAAAGTAACGTTATGATACATAACGAATGCCAAATGAAATGTCAAAATGACGAGACGCTTCTTGTGAATGACTTGCGCATGTGTGGATGAAAGTTCGATGAGGCGGACGTAGTGCCATCTGTCATTCAATGACATAAATAATTTCGTTCTGTTTGAAATACGAACGACGGTTAAATTTGTTCATACAAAACAAAAATATTAACAAAACAAAAAAACGACTTAAAAAAATTCACTAAAAAGTAAAAAAATAATTACGTATTCTTCTACAACTTAATAATCAACTTACTTTTTCTACTCATCAATATGTAGGTACGATTGTTGGAGTCGGTGTCTGCCAGTTTGTAACTACATACATAGTTATAGGTGAGATATGCTTGTGTCGCACGCGCGACTTGACGAGGCGAGAGCGGGGCCGCGGCGGGAGGGGAGCTGTCAAGTGAAAACGCCGGGCCGGGTATCTTGGCTGACACCGACTCCAAAAATAACAATCGTACCTACATACATATTGATGAGTAGAAAAAGTAAGTTGATTATTAAGTTGTAGAAGAATACGAAATTATTTTTTTTTACTTTTTAGTGCATTTTTTTAAGTTGTTTTTTGGTTTTGTTAAAATTTTTGTAAATTTTTTTATTTTTAGTGAATCTGAAGTACACGAACTAATTTGTCTGAATATGGGTAGACCTACTAAACGTGCTACTCATATGAGACAGACATTACTTGACCATAACGACGTTACGGTAGATGACTCAAAGATCTGGATAGCCTATATCTACCGGATCTGACGGATCTGTCCTGATGATGGATACTGCAACGCTGTCCGAAACGTTGGCTAAAGAAGGAGGTAGCGCAACACGGCATAACACCCCAAAAACAAATAACGAAAATACTTTTGGCCGTGAAAATCTAAAAACGTATACGTAGTAGGTAGAGGGTCCGGCTGGAGGGCTAAAAAGGTCTCCCTCAACCAATATCTCCCGATACGGCCTGCCATGCAGCAAGTGAGCAAGCGCATGTGATACCGTATCTATACCCAATGATCTCTAAGTAGAGTGGAGGAAGGGAGTTGTACCAAGTTGCGTCAACACAAATTATCCAATAATGAGTATTTTTATTCGCATAACAGCAGTAATTCAATTTGGGAGGCGTGTATGGGTACCGCCGCCGGGAAACCGTTTATTAGATAATCAATACCTCTGCCATATTTTTATTTATTTTATTTTATTTATTTGCAAAAACTATGTGAAAACCAATACATTGCAAAAGTGGTATACAAATAATATATTTACATTTAAGATACAAATTAAAACATGTGTGATATTTCACGTTTACACTCATTGTAGGACATGTGGAAAATTTCCACATTTTCTGCTGCAAGAATGATCATCTCATAAATAATCATCTCCCAGGAGATCTAGCACGTTCGATTGATAAAACCAATAAACAAATAAAGACATATGGAATTTATAAATTACATTAATAATATCGGACAATGCAAAATCAAAACGGAGCTCTCAGAATCTTTAAGCGTTTAAGAAAATAACAAACAAAATATTTTTCTTTTACTGTGCAGATAGCCATGTTTGTTAGTACAGCGAGAAAATGCATTTAAACCCTTGTGCCCGCTACAGCACACAATGCAATCCTGCTGCTCTTTTGCAAAGTGCCACTAGTCCACTGGGGATATGGGTCGGGAACAAGGGCTGCCAAAAACCTTCAAAATAATTTTGTTCTACATTTGGTTCTTGTTGATATTATGAATTAAAACCTGCAATTAGGTCAGTTTGGTGTTATAACATTTTATTTTTTTTTAAATAGAAAGTTTAAGGCGATCCAATAGTCCAGGAAAAGTTTAAAAAAAAGGGAGGAGTTTGAAAATAGAAAGGTTGGAAAAGGTATTTGAGAAATTTTTTTTACAGGTTGATTTCGTAAAAACCTATAAAAAACATTAACTCCTCTTTTACGCATTGTTTATTGTAATAAAACGGAAATTTAAAATTGATTTCACAAAATCAAGCGACGTGGAGGCACACGTCCATCTACCGCTCCGGCCGGGGCGTGACTGATACGAAAAAGGTATGGCGTGGTCAGTAGTTCTTTGGTGGGCGCCGCCGTAGGGTTCACTTTGAAAAACCAAATTCGTCGACAAGCGGCCGTATTGTAAAATAACAACGCGAAAATGCATATTTTATTTTAATTTGGGAAGTTCGGGCAGTAATATCATTTTTATTTGCGATTATTATAAAAGAAACTGAATTTGCCCCATTATAAAATAAAACCATATCCGAAAAGGGATTTATTAAAATAGGAGAGTTTGGATTTGAAATTGTTTTTTGTAGACCTTATACTTAATTTTTTTATGGGCTTATTAAAAGACTTATAAAAAAGGGCGATATTTTTAAGGGCTAAGGTATGTTCTGCACGCAGTATTTAATTGAAGCATCTATAATACTTCTAAGCGATCAAATTGTCAAAACAAAAACATATGATTTTGTATGATTTTGCATTATTTACTATGGCTTCATCTTAAAGCAAACTCTTCGCACAGAATCCCCAAAACTGACACAAGGAGGTTTTCCTATTGGGAGTACATGCATAAAATAATATTAAAACTATTGTTTTCAGTCATTTGAAGAAGCAATGTTTTCAAAAAAATTAAAAATCTTTGGTTTTTAGTGTAAAAATTTGCTCACATAGAAATATTATAAAAACCTTATTTGAATACTGCTAGTTTTTTTTTTACATTAACCTGAGGGAAAATATTTTCCTCAGTGCCTGTGTCATCTGGGATGCTGTGTGGAGGGTCTTTTTGAGGAGATGAAGGAATGAACATTGGTCTTGAAGAGACCCATGTTGTAGGAAGGAGGAAATACAGAGGCCGGCAAATAATTCCACAGCCGGGCTGTTGAACACAAGAATAAGTCGAAGAAGCGACCCGTTCTCATGTTACACATGTAAACCTGCTCCTCGAACTCGAGCACTTTAAAAAAGAAGCACGGCTCCGAGACCTCCGGCAAAATTCAGAACTACTCATCTTTAGATCAGCACACTGAACAAATGTAAAGCCATTTTAAACAACGTTTCAATTCTGAATGGTGGTCTTACACCAGGGCGATACTGAGGGCATATTCCGAACTGAAATATAATACCCTAAAACATATTAAGTCCTTACATATGAAATTGGCGTTTTGCCGTACTAACAAGCCCGTGGACGGCCGGAGGCCGAAGTTGATTATGAAGAATTGAAGGCTATTGTGGAAGCGGATCCATCGCAAACCACGTCCGAGTTAGCTGCAGGCTGCGGTGTTAGTGATAATGTTTTAATCCACTTGAAGCGAATTGGGAAGGTGAAAAAGCTTGAAAGGTGGGTACCTCACGAATTGAGTGAAGCAAATCAACAAACGCGCATTAGAACGCTAGACCACACACTATTCAACAGACGGCTACCAAATTAGAGGAACTTCAATTGGAATGTCTAAGACATCCACCGTACTCTCCGGACTTTGCCCCAATAGATTATATACCATGTTTTTTCGAAATTCGGATAACTTCTTGCAAGGGAAAAAATTCAACTCCGATGGGGCAGTCCAAACCGCCTTCAAAGATTTTATTGATTCCCAAATGAGATGGCAAAAATGAATAGATAGCGATGGTACATACTTTGATTAAATAAATGTATTATATTAAAAGAAAACGACTTTATGTTCCTCCCATACAAAACGCCAATTTCATATGTAAGGACCTAATATTACGATAATACCTTTAGTCTTGTATTTCTACCGTCTATTTTTCAAGGATTTGCGCTTTTTCCGTTATCAAGAAAGCGTTCTCTACTAACTACATTTATTAACCTAATATCCCGTTCTTTTTCTCCTTAATATGACGTGTGTGCAACCCTGTTATTTACATTACAAAGAGCGTCGACAACAAGAGACCGAGTAGGATGCATTTTGTCAGGCTTATAGCCCTGCCTTCTACGCAGTCGTGGGTAACCACTGGCACTGGAGCTGTTTTTACACCAAATCTGATATAAAATTTATCATTTAAAAAATAGCCCCATTATTCTGTATTTCAGTTAGCTTGGACACTGTACAGGTACAGTCTGGACACGTGGACTGTGGAATACCTGATTTTGTTTTTTTCTGGTCTAAGACTACCATTGTTCATCTGTGTAGATGATTTATATTACTAATTCTTTTTTTTTATTTCTATTATCCTTAAATTTATTTTTTTAATTTTTTTTTAATTTGTTATTCTATTTTATTTTTATTTATACAAGATTCACCTAGTTTAACTCCTTTCCCGTACGTGATAATTTTTTTTTTACATTAACTCCACACAGAAGGCCCTGAGGAAAATAACTTTCCTCAGGGCCTATGTCATCTTTGAAGATGCTGTGTGGAGGGTCTTTTTGAGGAAAGGAAGGAGTGGACACGGGTCTTGAAGAGACCTATGTTGTAGGAGGGAGGAAACACAGAGGCCGGCAAATCGTTCCACAGCCGAGCCGTTGAACTCAAGAACGAGTCATAGAAACGACCCGTTGTCATGTGACTAATGTCAACCGTAATGTTGGGCGCGTGTTTGGCGTGTTTCCCGACCATGCACCGGTGCCGAGGGGATCAATGACGCTAGTTCCTCGGAGCATCTTCCATTGTAATACCGGTAGAACAAGGACAGCATTCCCACCTGACGCCTGTGCTCTAAAGATTGCAGTACGTCTGTTAAGATGGGAGAATCTATAAAACGGACCGCCCGTTTCTGCACAGAGTCAAGGGTTTTTTTTAATGTATTTTGGAGCTCCAGACCAGAGGTGGCCGCCAAATTCCACCGTGGGGCGCACTTGCGATTTGTACAGGGTTAGCAGTTGTGTACTCATGTACCTAATACTAGTATGAGTATTTTCCTTAATATGGATACTACATGTTTGTACTTTCATCTACATATGTGGATGATAATACTTAATATTCTATACTTAATATAACATTTTATGAATCTCGACTACCATAACACGGGTATTTGCCTAGCTTGGTAGTCAAAAAACCATGTAAAACAAACCTGTAATAAACAAAATGAATAAAGAAAATTTAAAAAAAAAACAAAAGTACTTACTTAGATTTTCCTTATTTGTTTTTGGGGTGTTATGCCGTGTTGCGCTACCTCCTTCTTTAGAGAACGTTTCGGACATCGTTGCAGTGTCCATCATCAGGGCAGATCCGGTAGATGTGTGAACACATCTACCGATGATGGATCTGCCGGATCTGCCGGATCTGCCGGATCTGCCGGATCTGCCGGATCTGCCGGATCTGCAGGATCTGCCGTATCTGCAGTGTTGCAGTGTCCATCATCAGGGCAGATCCGGTAGATGTGTGAACACATCTACCGGATCTGCCGGATCTGCCCTGATGATGGACACTGCAACGATGTCCGAAACGTTGGCTAAAGAAGGAGGTAGCGCAACACGGCATAACACCCCAAAAACAAATAAGGAAAATGCTTTTGGCCGTGAAAATCTTAAAACTTATCAAAAGTACTTAGAGTTTCAACTATATAAAAGACTAATTTATTTATTTTGATATTCACGCCCGGCTGGGCTATTACATGTTATTTTTTTATAATTTATTACAAAGACAACAAAATAGAAGACAGAGTCAAAAACAACATCTAAAGCAAATACAAAGTAGAAAACGAAATAAAATCGAAACTAAATACTCCACCATGCAAGATGGAAAAATATCTCCGTCACTGACGGCATAGATTGTTTTATCTCCCGGCTTGAAGAACTATGTACCTTGCCAATGGTCAATCCAGTCGGTAGAGCTGCCTTGTTGTTAAATAGAAATACTTCAAATATCGATTTGTTTAACATCAATGAAGCACAATAATTCAAAGGACAAGCTTTGTTATATAGTGCAATAGCATGGCATGAATTGGCTTGATGATCATTTGTGGAAAAGTGTGTGAAAGGGTTTAGTTTTCCCTGTGGGGAAGATTTAACCCGGACGTAAAATCTGGAGATTATAAAATAGAAAAAAAAATAATTAAATCGAGTTCTACAAAATAAATTAACAACTTGATAACAATAAATAAACAATTCTTTATTTCGTGTTTAATTTGGCCATTGACTAATTGTAGTTGGTAGTGAATATAATAATAGTAATAATATTAGGTCCTTAAATATGAAATTGGCGTTTTGTCGTACTGGCAAATTTGATCTTAAATATCTTCTCTTTGGTTAGGAATTCCAAATTCAAATTAATACACCTATTTACTCATGTATTTGTGTTTCGAAAATTATAATTCATTTTTTTTCCTTAATTGTTTTTTTTCTTTGCGTCACTTGTTTACAAAATGGAAAACTTGAAATATCGCGTTATTTACGAGTACGAGTTCCACCGTGGCACCAGTGCTGCAGAAACGGCTCGAAGGATTAATGATGTGTTATGGCGACGGTGCCGCAAAAGAAAACACAGTGCGTTTTTGGTTCCAACGTTTTCGTTCTGGAAATTTCGGCCTGCAGAATAAGCCCCGTGGACGGCCGGAGACCAAATTTGATAATGAAGAATCGAAGGCTATTGTGGAAGCGGATCCATCGCAAACCACGTCCGAGTTAGCTGCAGGCTGCGGTGTTAGTGATAAAACTGTTTTAATCCACTAGAAGTAAATTGGGAAGGTGAAAAAGCTTGAAAGGTGGGTACCTCACAAACTGAGTGAAGTAAATCAACAAACGCGCGTTAGAACGCTAGACCACACACTGCACAACAGACGGCTACCTAATTAGAGGAACTTCAATTGGAATGTCTAAGAAATCCACTGTACTCTCCGGAACTTGCCCCAACAGATTACCATTTTTTTCGAAATTTGGATAACTTCTTGCAAGGGAAAAAATTCAACTCCGATGGGGCAGTCTAAACCGCCTTCAAAGATTTTGAAGATTCCCGTCCGAATGTTTTTTTTAGTAAAGGGATCGATGAACTACCTATGAGATGGCAAAAGTGCATTGATAGCAATGGTACATACTTTGATTAAATAAATATTTTATATTAAAAAAAAATCGGCTTTAAGTTCACCCATACAAAACGCAAATTTCATACGTAAGGACCTAATATTATATTAAAACATTGCTTACGCGTTTGAAAAAGGTTTTCGATTCCTCATTATAGTTCTAAGAGAAACATAGTTCTCCCAAGCATTGGCCAGATCTGAAGCTACCTACACAACTGCTCACGTGGGGAGGTGTGTTTGTACTTAACGCGGTATGTATGTACCTAAGGGAGAGAGTCACAAAGCTGTTTGCGCTAAGTCGTGACAAAAGCGAGAAAGGTAATCTCTTGCGACAATTGTAGCGGAGAGCGGAAAAGTTGCATTGAAGATCTTGATAGTAAAAAAATTCTCTTTTTGCGTTAGCTCCACACAGGACTGTGGAAAAAAATTCCCTGAGGGCCTATGTCATTTTTAAGAAAGGGAATTTTTAGAGAAAGGAAGGAGAGGAAGTTCTGAAAAATAAAAGATATGATGGATAACCTTTCAAAGATCCTCTATCAATTCTATTTCTAAGGTGTCACTTACACTATAAAATACAATCATATTTTAATGAAAACGGGCACTTAAATGGAATGAAAACAATAATGGTGTGATCAAAACGGTTTCTTTCATAATTATTTGATAGTCACTTTAATATTTCATAAGAAAGATTCGCTCTAATGTAATCGCTTATAAATCTTTGTTTTTATTTTTTACACATATTTAAAAAAAAAAACCTAAGGAGATATATTTTTTAAATTTTATCTATTGTTGAAAATGGTATGAACTAATGATATAATGAATGATAACATTTTGTCTGATCTCTTAACACTTTGTTGTTAATTTATATATTTTTATCACTTATTATTTTCTCTGTTTATCATTTTATTTTTAAATTTTATTATTTTGCTTTTACTTAACTGTTTTGCATGATCGATATTTGCGTGTGTTATTTTTATTAAATTGTGAAATTATTAACCCCAATACAGGCGAACCCTAGTGGGGTTAATAATTACATGCTAAAAATTTATGTTTACAAATTGTGAAGAAGCAATAAATAAATAAATAAATAAATTCTAACCCTTTACAATGCCTTTATTAGAAGTAAACTTGAATATGGAAGCACTATTTGGAATCCACATTACTGCAAGTATGAAAACATTGTAGAATCAGTTCAAAAAAAAATGCTAAGACTGTTATCTTTTAAATGTCAATTACACGAACATCTTAGATCGTACGACATGCGACTTAAATACTTCAAAATTAATACACTTAAAATCACAAGGCAAATGACTGTTCTAATATGTTTACATAAAATAATTCACGGCCATCTTGATACTTTATTGTGTCTTAGCAACATTGATATAAATGTTCCCAATTCCCATTGCTTAAGACGCCATAATATGTTTCACCTGAATACATTTAAAAACAATATCGCCTATTTTAGCCCTCTGACCCAAATGTGTCGACTGTATAATAAGATAAATGAACTCTTTGCAAAAATCAGGGTCTTAGATATTCGACAGCTATTTACTAAAACAAGCATTTGTTATATACGAAAAAATAATCTACTAATCGCTCCACAACATCAAGCACACACCCGCTTTTCATCAAACCTGGGTTGCGTGGTCCCAAAAACTAACACCTCATTCGCTCAACGACAATTCTGGTTCATCGCTCCTAAAATATATAATGCTCTGAGTACTGACATAAAGTCAAGTAATTCTAATTCTCTTTTTATAACACGTGTACAACATTGGATTTTTGAAAGGGGACGAACGCACTTTAAAGAATTCATGAGTTCTAACACTACATTTTAATTATTAATTTTTGCATTTCAAAATTTTAATTTCCATTTGTATTTCTATTTTACTTTAAAATGTTGTTATTTTTTTCTCTTAGTTTTTCACTAAATTTATATATGTTTTTAATTTTGATTTATATAATTATATGTTTTAATTTATACAGAACACTTGAGTTCTTAACATTTAATTTTTATTATTAATTTTTGTATTTCAAAATTTGAATTTGAATTTTCATTTTTACTTTTCTTTAAAATATGGTCTTTTTTTTTCTCTTTAGTTTTAAGTATTTCTTAATATTTTTTGAAATGTTAAAATATTAAATGTACGACTACCACAACACGGGCTTAGCCTAGTGTGGTAGCCAAAAAAACCCAAATATCTGTTACTAATAAAAAATATATGAAATAAAAAAAATAAAAATAAATATATATAAATAAATAGAGTGTGCTGAAGTAGATATTTTTAGATAGTAGTATATTTCGGGTTGCCAATTTGCATATAGCTCACGCCGGAATTCAAATCTGCAACTTCTGGATTCGTAGTCGAGAATCTTAACAGCTTTTATATATAAATAATTTAATTTTATATCATGGTGTACCGTGCATTACAAAATCTGCCCCATAAACATTTTTAAAACGCAATAAAAAAGGAGAATTTACATAATGCACGTGCCGCAAAGGTTCATGCTGTGAAAGGGTTTTTATTTGTTGGATATATGGATCTGAATACATATAATATATTATACATAATAAACAATATTTATTTATTTACTGTGAAGTACCCGACATGCGTTGCAATGCCACTCAAATGAAGAAAGTGTTCTTGTTTTAATTCTGTTCATTGAAGTGCTTTCGGATACACCATATTTTTTTTTGTTTTTCCGTCTGGTGCATATAAATCAGAAGTTTTTCCAACGCGTGAGCAGGCCAAGAAATCCCTTTTTTATTTAACCTTTACTATCCCCTACCGCTACAACGATTCCAATACCATCCCTATACAATTCATAGGTTAAATTTTTAGCTGAAAAAAATTTATACAAAGAAAGGCATAATATTCCATACTTTTATCAGAGTCTCAAAATTCTTTCAGTGAGAGCAATTCTATGGTATAAAATTATATTTCAGCACATAAACAACCCTTTATATATAAACAGGCTGGAATACTACTATAATACACGTTTTAACATTAATGAATGACCAATTGTACCTAAGCATACAAATAAATATTGACAAAGAACGTTGAATTATTTGATTCCCAGTTGTTTAAATATTAAAAACTATTTATTTTACATACTAACACTACGGGCATACAATTGGATAATTTAGAAATTTTAGAAATTAGAAAAAGCATTAATAGTAAATTAAATATTATAAATAACCAAACACTTTTTAAAAATAGCCATCTTTTAAATTTATTTTCTTATTAATACTTACAATTAATTATAATTATTGATTTTTTGATTTAGACTAATTATTTTAATTTTTTGTTCTTAAAAGTTTTTTTATTATCTAAATGCAATTTTATTTTTCCTTAAATAATTTTTATATTTAATTTTGTATTACTATTTTCATGATTTGTAAGTAATTAATCACCTCTACTTTTTAATATTTTGTCTATGTTATAGTTTATGCTAATTTGTCTATACTTGTTTGTCATTTATTTTTCTTTATATTAACATATCCTGATGAAGATAACATTGTTATCGAAACATGTAGATATTGTTTATAATATAGTGGTTTATACAAAGTGATCTGTTATTCATTATATTAAAAACTATGCCCAAAACAAACAATTGGTGAACTTACTGAAGACTTGGCTTACGGAAAGAATTAATTTACATTAGCTTGCAATGACATATTATTATAAAGACTTCTAAATTGTTATTTATGTTTTCATAATTTTTCTTTTCTCTACATTTCTGTAAATTTTTGAATTTTTATTTTATAAAATCGTGAAAATTATATTAAATATAAATTAAAAACTATATAAAATAATAATTAAATTAGCTGTCTAGAAACACCAAGATATTATTGAACAAAACACTTATCAGACCAGTACTCACATACGCAGTTGAGTCTTGGGTATCTACTAACTAAGAGGAATCAGCGAGCACTGGATGTTTTTGAAAGGAAAATTTTGAGGCGTATCGTCGGACCGGTTTCAGAAAATGGATTTTGGCGCGGACGTTATGACAATGAGTTATATACTCTGTTTAAGGATCTAAACGTCACAAAAATTATAAAACTGGGAAGACTTCGGTGGCTGGGTCATGTAGAGAGAATGACCGAGCATCAAGCACTAAAGTCACTGCTGAGCTCAAGACCGATAGAGCGAAGGAGCCTGGGAAGACCAAGTTTAAGATGGAGCGACAACGTTCTCAAAGATATATCCACCTTGGAGATTATAAACTGGAGAGAGCTGGCACCAAACCGAGATGAGTGGAGGAAGACTCTTGAGGAGGCCAAGACCCACCAGGGGTTGTAGAGCCAAGAGTGATGATGATGATAATTGTGAAAATGTAACAATAAACTCACTATAATAAGATCTTTAATGTAAAGAACCCGTTAGACAAACTGCTAAAAAGAAGTTTATCGGGACTTTTTTGTATTATATTTGTAAAGTGTGTAAAATAAAAAAAAAAAAAATTTTTTTAAATCAAATATTATTATTATAGTACATAATATAATATCAAGCGTTTAAAATAAATACGTACTTTGGCACAATACACGGTATCTGCAAATTCATAATACAAACACGAAATTGGTGAATCTACATCAAATTTGAAATCGATTTTGTGGTTTATCTTCTTTTGATTTGATCTTTCATTTTCTAGTAAATCTAGTATTTTTTTAAAGATCGGAAGGGGGTTAATATCAACTTTTAACGTATTTTGTAATGTGTCGTAGCGTAGACGCGGCTCCAAAAATTTGTTAAACTGTTTAATTGCTCACAAAAGAGAAAAATCTTTTTTGAACTGAAAACTTCTTTAGCACCATTGGAATTTGAATCTCGGTGAAACGAAAAATAGCGACACTAAAAGGAGACAAACGCATACGTCTGTAGGATGTAGCCTGCGAGATAATGAGATAATATACTCGGTCTCCTCTTTGTGCGATGCTTTGTAGCCTATCGGTCTCCTCTTTTTGCGGTGCTTCGTAGCCTCAACACTCTTGTCTACTTTAGTTTTATGAAGGTTTCACTTCTACTGCTTGTAAATTAAATACTCAGTTTTTTTGACATTATCTCCACACTGGACACCCTGAAGGAAAAAATCCCTCAGGGCCTATGTGATCATTGAGAATTCTGTGCGGAGGGTTTTTTCAGAAAGGAAAGAAAGGAAGTTCTGGGAAGGAAAAAGATATGAGGTAGGAATCTGAGGGTCAATGTGTCCAGGAGTGACGAACTAATGAACCCATCTCTCGGGTTCATACGTCGGAAGGCGATGGGTCGTGAGAGGCCAGCTGACAGTGTCAAAAGGCCTCCCGCAATCAGTCTCTGGTAAGTGGTCAGCAGGTTGCAAACGCATCTGCCGCCAAGACCTAAACAAACCGCACACTGAAATATTCAGATTTTTTATTTATTTATTTATTTAGCAACTATATAATATTTTTTTTAAATTTTTATATGAAACATGTTAGTTAGATGTATATATAAAATAGAAAATATATTCGTAGTCTTCCTCACTAGGAGATCCTGTGCTGAGGGGGACTATGCTTTGGATAAGTTTTTCAGCGACTTCTATGGTTTAACTTCATTGTTTGGATAAGGTTTTCCAGAAACTTCTACAACGATGTTTTAAATACTAGTAAGTTCATTTTCCGATAGTTCCTTCAGCCAACATTTAATGTCCTTAATGTAGCTATTTTTTGTTTTAATTTGTTTGATACTAAGTGGGAGTTTGTTATATAACTTTACTGCTAAAAATTCAGAACTTCTTTGTCCAAATGAAGAGTTACACTTTGGTATATTAAGTATGTCTGTTTGTTTGGCTCTTGTTTTATGAGCATGTGAGGTGTCTGCCTCTGAATCATTTAAGTGGTGATGTACTAGAATGTTTTTGGCATAGATTTTCTGTATGCTTGGAACATCAAACTGTTTGGTATCGAAAAAAATGTTTGGTATCAATTATGTGATTTAGATTCACCAGTTTACAATTTGTAAAACGAGTTTCCGAACACCGTGTATAATTATATAGTTAAACCGATGATCATATCTAACTTATTTCTGAATCAAATTCCTAAACAAGAACAAAAACACCGTACAACATTTCCAATTACTGAAAAACAAAGGAAATATTTCTTCAAAATTGTCACGAAAATGCCAAATTGGATTGAAATTTAGTTCCCACGAGTTAATTACGTACGAAACATAATAAAATTATTAAATTTCAATGTAATTTTCTTTATCACAATTTTAATATCTTTCGTGTATTGCTTTTGTCATGTTACTGTTATTTCTATAATTTGCTAAGTCTTATGTCATGACGTACAATAAATTATTTTTATTTACAGCGAAGTTTTCTTTGTGATTCCCCAAGACAAAATATTCTTAACAACTAGGACTGGGAATCATGTTGTGTTAGATTTAGTTTAACTAACTAACTAACCATCACGTTGTTTCCCCGCAGGGGTAGGCAGAGAGGACGGACCACCAAACAACTCGGTCTCGGCACACACTCTTTGCCTCACTCACATTCATACATTCTCTTCTATTAATCTGACTTTTGACATAGCCCGACTCAAGTATCAGATTCACCTGATCGTGCCATGTCTTCCTCGGGCGTCCCCGACTTCTTTTACCATTCAAATTCGCGCCGTATATTCTTCTTACACAACTTTCCTCATTCATTCGCTCTACGTGCACAAACCATCTGAGGGTCCCTTTCTTAATCTTAATCATTATATCCACATTTCTCACATGATCATACATTGTTTTACCACAAGGATCTCATTTCAACAGCATTCAGCTTACTTTCATCTTTCCTCTGCCAGTTCCATGCCTCACTGCCATACATCAGGGTAGGTACCAGGACTCCATTGTGGTCTGCTAGTTTCGCTTCTTTGGACAGTTTTTATTAGCGCCAACGGCATTCAGTCCACCATTAATGGAGTTATCGGCATTCACCCTTATTTCAATATCTCTATCAGCCTTCCCATCTCTCGTTTAACTATAATAAATAATATTGTGTAATCAATTTAATTGGTATAATTTTTATAATTACTTTTGCAGGTTATCACTATTGAATTAATATATCTTTGAAGAAGAAGAAAATATTAATAAATCTAAAAGAAATATAAAACAAAACCAATTTACCTTTAATTTGAACTTATCGTTTTTTTTACTTTAACTCCACACAAGGAGGCCCTGAGGAAAAAATGGAGGCGTCTACTAATCTACAGGAATTCCAAAAACTGAAAAAAATCGAACTAATATCTAGGAGAACCAAAGTGTTGACGAATATCTACAGCTTAAACTGTTGACTAATGTCTATGCGAACCAAAGTGTTGACGAATATCTACAGCACTGGCAGAGTAAACTTGGATTTGCAATTATGTATAGCATATTGGAATAACGTAATATTGCGTATGCAGTTTAAAAAACTTAACTTACATAAGTATGTATGTAAAAATCCCTAATATCAGACTATTGGACACATTTAGCTGATTAGTCCAACCTACGCTCTGTAGATATTAGTTCAACCTACGCTCTGTAGATATTATAACAACACTGGGACCTTAGCTCTGTAGATATTAGTCAACACTCTGGAGTTCGTAGATATTAGTTCAACATATGAGCTGCAGATATTCGTCCGACATACAGGCTGTAGATATTAGTATCTAGAGTCGAAAAAATCCCTTCAGGGTAAATGTTTTATTTCATTAATTTATGTGAATACCGCACAAGAGTCCCATCTGCTCCCCTCTGTGGCCAGTGAGTCTATGGCATCCCCAATCGGGGTGTGTTGTTCAAATCAATTCATTTCAATTTTTAATTGATTAATATGAAGTTGAAGGTACTAGGGAGGGTTAGGAAATGGGGAGAAGGAAAATGGGAATGCATCTGGCTATTTAGATCTGGTCACCAAACACGGCTAAAGCCATTTCAAGCAACGTTTTAATTCTGAATGGTGATCTTACACCACGCTGTGTGGAACGTCTTTTCGGTAAAAGAAGGAGAGGAAGTTTGTGGAAGGAAAAGGGTATGAGGGGTGGGTAGGAATCTGGGGGTCATTGTGTCCAGGAGTAATAGACATATGAATACAACTGCTGAAAAGTGCTGGAAACGTCAAATAGCTTCCTCAACCAGTTTCTCTGGATCCGCCTGCCAAGCATTTGGTGGGCAGACTCGTCGCTGTCAAGATCCGGACAAACCTTACCCCATGAACCCGGGCACCCTTGCTAAGTCACCAAACGTAACGAACCATTAAGAATGACCTAAGGCAGAGGTGGTGGCTATCCAATAAATGAATGTACCGCGTCAGTGGTACATATATCCACCACTCAAAATACAAATTTAGTCCAATAAAATTGAGAATTCATTTAGACTTATTGTAGAAATAAGTCAATAGGTGTCTCTTATAAATATATTTATTGTTTATCCGAAACGCTTTCTAGAATAATTACAAATAAATTCGTTAAAATTTTGTATTCATTCAAAAAGAAATCAGTCAAGATGTTGTTAGGAAACTTCCGCTCGGAAGAAAAACCAAACGCAGTTAAAATCCAAGCTATTTCTCACAACATTGGAACTCACATTACTCCAAAGGTAACAGCGCCACATTCGTGGAACAAGCAATGGCCAATGATCTAATTTATTATTTTTCCCAGGGCCATAAACACTGCAATCTGTTCAGCGGGATTAGGTGCTGGAGATACTAGGAGACGGGGAGGGGGATGGTATCGGGAAATTCAGACGAAGAATTGACTTCAGGGGTGCAGTTTTAACGGTGTTTTTCTAAGGGTTACGCATCACATATTCTTTAATAAATTATAAAATGTTTAAAAAATATTTTTTAATAGGTTGTTAGTACAATATGTAAAGCACGAATATTTAGCGAATATAAATTAGATGGGGTATGAGAATTGATATCTTTTTCAAATTTACTTCTTCTTCTGCAAGAATAGTCACTAGTGTTTAGTAAAGTTAATTGTCTTGTTCGTCTGCGGAATTTTGACGATAAAGTCTTTTAGAAGAGGTATTGATTATATATTTTTGATTATTTTGTATCGATTATGAATTGATTACAATTATTGATTGATTATGGTTTGATTATGGATTGATTGTTGGTTCATTGTGGACTTATATGCACTAGACTATAGTTGGATTGATTATGGGTGGATTATGGAAGGACTGTCGAATGATTGTGAAATGATTATGGAATGATTATGGATTATTTGAGGAATGATCGTTGATTGATTTTGGATTGATTTTGGATTGATTTTGGATTGATTTTGGATTGATTGTGGACTGCTTATGGACTAATTATGGATGCACTATAGATTGATTATGCATTACTCATGGACTGATTAATGATTGAAAATAGTTTGATAATGTGTGAATTTTCGTATGATTGTGGAGTGACTTTCGTATGATTTATTTATGGGTTAATTGTGGAAAGAATGTTGAATGTGGATTAATTACGGATTTATTTTGATTTGATTGCGGAATGATTGTGGATTGATTATGGACTGTTTATGGACTAATCATGGACTGGACTGGACATGGACTGTAATGATTGCATGGATTATGGTTTGATTATGGACTGATTACGTATTAATTACGGATTCGTTACGTTTTAATTATGGATTGGTTATGAACTGATTTCCTAATATTAAATTAATGCCATCAGAAACCGCATTCTGGTACCTAAAATTAATTCTGGCATGATGGTCTCATTCTTCAAGACACTTGTTTTTTTTTATTTATTTATTTCTGCAAATTCTTTCTCCAAAAGATGATCAACTCCTTTTTTTCTGTCCGGGGCCTAGGAGTCGAAAGGGTATAATATATAACTTAGAGACATCAGACACAAATCACACTTCTATGGAGCATCCGTTCAGTGGGTAATAGTAGTAGATCGTCAAAATAAAATAATCTCAAAGAGCAAATATTATGGAAAAGAGAATTTTGTACTTCATGAAGCGTTCAGAGAATATACTGACAGATTGGTTTTGGTTCTGAGAATTCAGAAAAGGGAGGAAAGGATCTAGGTACCGTAAAATGGGGAGTCTTTATTAGTTTTCAACTTTGGAAATTAGCTCCACGTAGGAGACCCTGAGGAAAATAATTTTCCTCAGGGTCTATTGCATCTTTCGGAGTGGAGGGTCTTATTAAGAAAAAGAAGGGAAGGAAGTTCTGGGAAGGAAATGGGTAAGAGATATGGGTAGGAATCTGGAGGTCAGTGTGTCCTGGAGTAGTGGACGTATGTATCCATGCCTCCCAATGCAATGTGAGGCAATGGGCCGAAAGAGTCCTGCTGGAGTTTAAATGGCTTCCCCAAATCAGTTTCTCTCGATCCGTGCAGTAAGTGGACAGACGCAGACAGACTTATACAAACCTTACCCCATATGAACCCGGGCACCCTGCTAAGTCACCAAACATAGCGAACCACCTGAGGTGAGGTTTCCGAGGCGGCAGTAAAGAACAACAGAAATTTTTAATGTTCAGTAACAGTTTTTAATGTTCCAAGCGTACAGAAAATCTATGCAAAAAACATTCACATCAAAAATGATTCAGAGGCAGACACCTAATAAAACCAGAGCCAAACAAACAATTCATACTCAACATACCAAAGGATAACTCTTCATTTGGACTAGAAGTTCTGAATTTTTAGCAGTAAACTCCCACTTAGTATCAAACAAATTAAAACAAAAAATAGCTACATTAAGGACAATAAATGTTGACTAACTATCGGAAAATAAACTTACTAGTATACTAAAACATCGTCGTAGAAGATTCTGGAAAACATTATCTAAACCATAGAAGTCTCTGAAAACTTATCCAAAACATAGTCCCCCTCAGCACACGATCTTCTAGTGAGGAGGACTACGAATATAATTTCTATTTTATATATATATATACCTAACATGTTTGATATAAAAGTGTAAAAAATAATAAATATATTTTTATTTATTTTATTTATTAGCGTTATAAACAGTCTTTACAAAATTCATAAATGACAGTGATAAAAATAAGTATGTCATAGACCAATAAAATAACGACAAATTAATTAAAATTTAAATTTAGAACCATAATGCGAAAATACACAATACCTACATTTCAATTTACATTAAAATTTTGATGGATATCAATAGTATGTTTCAGGAAGTGATTTTATTTGAATTCGAACTGCTAAAAGTAGGAGAGAAAATGTGGTGATACTAAGAATAAAAAGAGAAATACAGAAATCTATGAATTCATAAGTGTTATGTCTGCCCTTTCCTCGGCAGATAGTAATTATTAAATACGGTTCTTTGAATATAAAAGTGTTTATTTACTGGAATAACCTAGCTGGTTAGCTACGACTGTTTACTATTTGGGGGTAGGTAAATCTCTGAAGCCTTGCCACGGGAGCTCGCAAAGTATATCTCTGAGACTGCTTCTTGTACGCCAATGCCATCTGGCGAGCTATGGTGCAAGCTACATGCTTACCGCCATCTATCGTATTCTTTCCATATGAAATACTTAATTACTCTACATCACACCCTCCCCCACCTAACCTCAAGCCCTGGCTACAATAAATACAAGACATGTTCTTTTCAAAGAAGTTATACAATTTGACAAAAAAATAGGATTTTAAATATTTCATTTATACACGATTTTATACACTAAATTCAACCAAACATAGTCATGATTTTAAATATTTCAACTTAAATATTTCTGTTTCTCTGGGAGGGACCTTTATGAACGCCTTGAACGGAGCCTTCCTTCCCAAGGTCTTAGTTGAGTAGTTTGCTCTCGATCATCCGCTGGTAATCTGAAATCAAGAGAACTCCACGTTAGCCCCTTCAACAAAGCTGAGGTCCCCAACTCGTCTGAAGCGCATTTCGTGACCTCAGACGCGGTGGGTGGGTTATTATCTTCACTCTCCTCTTCCCATTTCACAGATAAACTCTTTAACTGATCAATATGCCTCTTCCAAGTCAACGGAGTACCACAGATCCTAACGATATAAACTTTTTTACCCACTTTCCTTTCTACAATACCTCTAACCCAACCAACTTTATTCACCTGACGGAAGTCCTTGACCAGACACTTCTGTCCAACATGTAAATTCCTAATTTTTACGCTCCCATAATTCCTTATTTGATTATCTTGACTCCTTTTTATATTATCGTTAGCTATTTTTCTCTGTTCTGACACATCTTCCTGAGTGGTTTTAGGAATTAAACTACTGAAAGTTGATTTCAGTCTCCTACCAAACATCAAGACTGCCGGTTCTAATCCCGTTGTGCAATGTGGCGAATTTCGATAATCCGATAGAAAATCACATAATCTACTTTCATAATTTACTGGAAAATTATTCCTAACCATAATTTTTTTTTTAAAATTTTTTACCGTTCTAACTGAATTTTCAGCTTGTCCATTACACTGAGGGAATTTTACCGGTGAATTTAAAAATTCTATGTTATTCTCTTTAAGAAATTCTTTAAACTCTACACTAGAAAATGCTGTTCCATTATCCGAAACTATGCAATCAGGGTTACCAAAATTAGAGAAAATTCTTCTCAATTCCTTAATCGTGTTAAACGAATCCGCCCTTGGAACCTCTAAGCAATCGATCCACTTGGAAAAAGCGTCACAAATTACAAGAAACATTTTTCCTGCTACCGGTCCGCAGTAGTCTACATGCACCCTACTCCAAGTTGCCCCAGGGTTCGGCCACACTGACAAATGACTCTTAGAAGGTGCCGGCCTCATAGCCGCGCAATCATCACATTTTAGAACCATTTTTTCAATGTCATTGTTCAGTGATGGCCACCAAAAATAAGCTTTTGCTAGGCCCTTCATTTTAACTATTCCTAAATGAGATCTGTGTAATAACTCTAGCACATGTTCTTGTAAGGAACTCGGAATGACAATTCTATGTTGCCAGAAAAGGCAATCCTTGACTATGGACATTTCGTTCCTCTTAACCCAGAATCTCCACAGTACATCATCTCGACCAACTCGTTTTGGCCAGCCCTTACGCAAACACGTTAAAACTTCCTGAATAACCGTGTCTGTCTCTATAGCTGTGGAAATGAGCTTGATATCTATGTGCTCGCATTTATCTACATAACACACAAAATCTGATCCATAATCATCTTCAAATTCTTCTTGAGAATTTTCTACCGGAAGCCGAGATAGAAAATCCGCATGATTATGACATGACTTAACAAATTCTACCTTATACGCAAATCCGGCTAATATAATGCCATAACGCTGCAATCTGTTAGCCGCCAAAACTGGAATATTTTTGTGTTCCCCTAAAATCCTCATCAAAGGCATATTATCTACGCATAAAGTAAACTCCCGACCGAATAGGTATTGAAAGAATTTGTTCAAACCAAACACAATAGCTAACGCTTCTAAATCTAGAATACTGTACTTCTTCTCTGCACTAGACAAACTTCTTGATGCAAATTCGATCGGTCTCATTGAACCGTCCGCAAATGTGTGCACGGCCCGAGGCCTACGCTGCTCGCGTCTGTATATAACTTAAGAGGAAGGTTGGGAAAATAATGAGTGAGAATTCTATCAGAACCCATTAGATACTTTACTTTATCTACTGCGTCAATGCATGACTTCCCAAATTCAAACTTTGCATTCTTCTTTAAAAGATTATGCAAAGGTTCTAAAATTGATGACATGTTCGGTATGAAGTTCCGATAAAAATTAAAAAATCCCAAAAGACTCCTCAATTGATGCACGTCGCATGGGTACGGCGCATTCTTAATTGCTTCCAATTTATCTTTTTGCGGTTCAATGCCCCTTCCCGAAATAACGTATCCCAAAAATTCTATAGATTTAACAAAAAACTGACACTTCCCAGTATTGACACATAGACCACATTCTTTCAACCGCTCGCAGACCGCGCAAATATTATTATACAGATCAAGTTCATCGACCCCTGAAATAATAATATCGTCTAGGTAAAAGGCTACGCCTTTTAAACCTTGTAAACAACTAGATATTGTTCTTGCGAAGATGGCCGGAGCCGATTTAAACCCAAAAACCAACCTGTTATATTGGAACAGACCTAAGTGTGTGTTAATAGTTGTAAACTTTTTACAATGATCCGCTAATTCTAACTGTGAATATGCTTCCTTAAGGTCTAATTTTGCAAAAATTTTGCCCGAACTAACCTTATGTATGACCTCCTCAATCTTTGGCATCGGATATTTCTCTAAATTGGAAATCAAATTAAGACTCCTTTTATAATCTACACAAGTTCTTATATCTCCATTTTTCTTGACCACCGGAACAATCGGAGAAGCGAACTCGCTACTTGTAACCGGGGAGATTATACCTTTTTCTACCATCGATCTTAATTCGGCTTCGATCTTCCCTTTAATAGAAAAAGGAACCGGCCTTGCATTGAAAAAAATTGGATCCGATTCCTGGTTTACTTTAAAATGGACTTTATATTTGTTAAATCTTCCCAACTTTTGCGAAAACACTTCCGGGAAATCTTGAATAAACTTTTCTCCATTCCTCATTTGCGGCGTCACTAAATTAATTGTCTCCTGAGAAGTTATCCCAAGATCGAAACATTCCATAAAATCTCTTCCCACAATTAATTCTGTTCCTTTTATTACTACAATAAAATTAATATTTTTGTTCCTACCCTTAAATTTCACATCAAAAATCGCCTTTCCTACGACTTTTAAACGATTATTTCCATAACCCGAAATAATCCGCTTGTCTTGTGACAAAATGATTGAACTAAAATGTCGTTTAAAAATACCCTCCGGCATCACACATAAAGATGAACCGGAATCAATCATTGCCGTAAACTTCTTGTTATTAATTTCAATTTCAGCAGTAATCGGACTAATTGACGCAACTAAAACTTTACTAACCCTGTGATTTTCAAAAATGGGATTTATAGGATTATTCTTGCCGAATTTCTGTAAATGCCCAATGCCCTTACATTTAAAACATTTCGCATTACGAAATTTACAATCAAACGATAGATGATCATTCCTTTTGCAAATAAAACACTGTTTTTTAACACTACCCACGGGTGATCTAAAATTCGTACCTGAATTTGATCCTAACCTATAAGCTGGTTTCATGTTAAAACTACCCTTGGGGCTCGTCGATCGTTCCCTACGCTGATCTCGCTTGAACCCATCGGTAGTAACTCGTTTTTTTACTAGGTTTACTTCTGATTTTACTGTATTAGCACTATCCAAAGTTGACATACTAACTGCAAGTCCTTCTATTTCATTAAACGACAACGTTTGCCCTTCTACGAAAATTTTCTCCTTCGCGCGTCCCGGTAACAACCCGATTGCAAACATGTCTATGAGGTTTTTTTCAAGCCTCGTTTCGAATTGACAATACGTTGCTAAAGAACGAAGTCTAACCGCGAAATCTCTTATCGTCTCGCCTTGTTGTTGCCTCGCTAAAAAAAAATTCTCCCGTTCTTTAAAAACTGAACGATTTTTGTTACAATGTTTGTCGAGAAGCGCTAAAAGTTTATCAAAAGATAAGTCCGTTACTTTACTTGGAAAACACAGATTAATTAGTAAGGTCAACGTTTCTGATTCTAGGAGATTCAATAAAAAAGCCCGTTTTTTCTCCACAGACGCTTTGTCATCATGGATCACGAAAAATTGCTCTATCCGAAGTCGAAACAACCCCCAGTCTCCGGAGAGATGGCAAAACGGTGGTATTCTACCCGATTCCATAACTCCCAACAAATAAATCGGCAAAGAAAAATCAACAAGAAAACAATAACAAACAATCCCTCTCAAAGAATCAAAAATACTTATCTCAGGAACTCTTCTGGTCTCCCTCTGGGTTTTATCCTTGTCTTCTGATTAATCCAATGATCCACAGATTCGTCCTTGAAACTATTAACCCAATGATCCGTTTTGACCTTGAAACTTCTGATTAATCCAATGATCCACAACCAGATCGCCTCCTTGCGGTATTTCACTTCTGTTCCTAAAACAAAAATCTTCTTATTCAGCCCGTAGCCACGGAACCAAATGCTCCTTAATCTCGAGCAGAATCTCTTCCGATTCCTTGCCAAAACTGCAAGTCACTCCAGCAGTGACTTAGTCCTCCGTGTCCAGCACCAATTGTTATTCGCACGCGTAACTTTCTCACAATTATACTTATACGGCTGCGCCAATTGTTATGTCTGCCCTTTCCTCGGCAGATAGTAATTATTAAATACGGTTCTTTGAATATAAAAGTGTTTATTTACTGGAATAACCTAGCTGGTTAGCTACGACTGTTTACTATTTGGGGGTAGGTAAATCTCTGAAGCCTTGCCACGGGAGCTCGCAAAGTATATCTCTGAGACTGCTTCTTGTACGCCAATGCCATCTGGCGAGCTATGGTGCAAGCTACATGCTTACCGCCATCTATCGTATTCTTTCCATATGAAATACTTAATTACTCTACATCACAATAAGTTATTAGTTAAATATGTGGCATTCAATAGTGTCATTTTTTATGCATGCTGTGAATTTATCAAGGTTTGTATTAAATACATCAATATTTGGGCATAATCTGTTAAATGTGCTACAGCTTCTTCTTACAAATACATTTTCAAGATAATTTATCTTGCTCTTAGGGACATAAAAGGTGTCTGGAGATCGAGTAACTCTTAATGGACATCTGAAATGAATATTTTGTAGTAAGTACGGGCTATCAATGAAGTTATGAATAATCTTATAGAGCATTAATAGGTCTCTGATATCTCGGCGTTGATCAAGAGATTTAAGGTTTACGGGGACATAGTTTTCATCATTTCGCACGCGATAAGAGACATATTTCATAAACTTTTTTTGAACTCTTTCTATATTTGCTTTATATGTAGAACAATGAGGGTCCACACTGTAGAAGCATACTCCAGGTGGCTTCTAACATAGGATATGTAGAGAGTCTTAAATGTTTGTGGATTTTTGAAAGCTGAACTTACTCTAAGAATAAATCCCAACATTTTCAAAGCCTTCGACGTGATATGCTCGAAGTGAGATTGAAAAAGAAGCTTACTATCTAATAGAACTCCAAGATCTCTTATTACATTTACTATAGTTAGGTACTAAATAAAAAAATAAAAAATAATAAAAACTAATTTGACACTTATTAGTCGTTCAATTTCTATATCCGCTATATCAACTTTCATATATCGGAGAAAACCGCAAAAAACTGTCACATCTCTAGCGTAAATAAAAACTTGCATTTTTTTTATATATAATGAATTGTAGTAATAATATACATTCGAAAAGTGTTCATTTTTCAATATATTTCTAGAAATATTTAAGTAATTTGAACAAATAAAATAGATATAGCGAATTTCGATACTCACTTCGTGATTTGTATGGAATGTAGAGAGGCATCCGCCATCTTGGCAAAATAACTGCTTGTGATTGGTTGAATTCCGATGTAGCGCGTTTTGATAATAACTTCTTAAATGACATAGCGGGTTTTGTTTCTCACTCACAGTTTTAACATGGTTTTTGGTCGTGATAGGGAAAATTTTAAAACTCAATTTTAGGTTGGTCTTGTTCCTCGCAAAAATGTGAACAAGTTGTCATACTCAAATCATTTCGTCAAAAATCGGATATAGCGGGTTTTGTTTTTCACTCGCAGTTTTAACATGGTTTTTGGTCGTGATAAGTGAGATTTTAAAACTTAATTTTAGGTAATTCTTGTTCCTCGCAAAAATGTGTACAAGATGTCATACTCAGATCATTTCGTCAAAAATCGGATATAGCGGGTTTTGAAATTATAGGACTCTTATTTTCACAGCGTCATTGTATTTCCAAAAAAGGGCGAGTAATTTTTGAAGGGGAAAATTATGCAGATATCCGAGATGAACAAAGACGCCCCCCAATTCAATAGTCGCCCCGTATTACAGAATTACGTATATAAAACAGCAAACCGGCGCTATGTAAAATTATTCATCGTGCTCCGTGGAAAATCGTAAAATACACAGTATTTTTTTGCTAACAAAACAGGTTTTAAAGGATTTAAGGATTCATGTTTTTTTATCCGAGCTTCGGCGAGTCAAAAAGGATCGTATTTTTCACAATTCACTTTTAAAATGACTGGCTTTGGCAGAGTTCAATATTCAATTTTCTGTATGTTTATTTTAATACTTTTTAATACTATTGGATATTTGAAAGTTTACAAATGACATCAAATTGCGAGCAGAAAAGTGGTGTTGAAATAAAAAATATTTTAGATCAGTAATTTTTTTTAAAGTGAACGATGCCAGACCTTTATATTTGTGAGTTTTTAGTTCTGCATTCACCAAGTTTCTGCTATATTTATTTAACTATTTAATTTTCATATTTGCTATTTTTTTGTTAATTTGGGAGGGGTGGTTTTGGTTGTGTTTGATTTGGTTGAGTTGGTTTTGGTTTAGTTTGAGTTGATTTGGATTGAATTGGGAGAGGTGAGGTTGTGATTAAGTGGAGTTGGGTTGAGTTCGTTTTGGGTTGGTTTGGATTGATTTGAGTTGATTTGGAAGAGGTTGTTTTGGTTGGCGTTGGTTGGGTTAAGTTGGTTTTGGGTTGGTTTGGTTTGATATGGATAGAATTTAAAAATAATCTTTTGATTGGGTTGGATTGTATTGCGTTCGTTTTAGGTTGATTTGTGTTGTTTTGGCTTGAGTTGAAGCGTTTTTGTAGGTTTGGTTTGGGTTCAGTTTATTTTTGGTTGGTTAGGGCTTAGCTTGTTTTGGTTTGGTTTGATTAATTTGGGTTGAGTAGGAAGAGATGTTTTGGTTGGGTTGGTTGTGTTTGTTTTGGGTTGGTTTGGTTTAATTTGGATTGAGTTGGAATTATTTAGGTTGGGTTATATCAGGTCTGTACAGATTTGACGGGGTCGTGTCGGCTGGGTCAGGTGCATTTCAAGTCATGAACTCGATCATCTTGGATATTTTTGCACAAAATTGAGGCCTTTCGGTGTTAAGTAATAAAAAAACAGAAAATTAGAATATATTTATAAGGTGTCGAATTTCACGAATTTCACAAAAGTGCTCGAATAATCTCGAAAACTAACGACTTTTTAGTAAGGTCATAAAACCGATTAATGATTTTAAAGATTAACACACATGTGGCCCTCGAGGAAAATAATTCCCCCCAGGGCCTATGTCATCTTTGCGGATGCCGTGTGGAGGGTTTTTTTAGGAAAGGAAGGAGAGGAAGTTCTGGGAAAGGAAAAGGTATGAGGGTGGCTAGGAACCTGGCGGTCAGTGTGTCCAGGTGTGACGGTCTTATAAATCTTTCCCTCCCACCGCGGTGCAAGGCGATGTTCCGTGAGAGTCCGGCTGGAGAAGTCAAAAGATCTCCCGCATGCCACGCATCCGCCGCCAAGATCAGGATAAAATCACCGAACGTAGAACACCACTTATTATTCAATAAATGAAAACGTAATGTACCCATACCCGCCTCCCAAATTGAGAATATAATTCTTTTAATAAAGTTATTTCGAAAATATTTAAAAGGTTTATTTGCCAGCAACTCGGACGTTTTAAGTTAAAAAGTTATTTCCTTACCCGCCTCACTAGGCGATGTCTGTGCTGAGACGGGTAATTACACAAAAAAGTAATGATAATTAAAAAAATATATATTAAAAATACGTTAATAGTTGGCAGAACATAAAATTCATACAAAATAAACATGAAAATACAAAAGTAAATAAATCAAGGATAAAAAAAAAATCTAAAAAAAACTATGCAGTCATTCCAAATAAAGTTAACTTTAAAGGTAACAATAAACTCAATATAACATTACTCTATTTCTTGTCTATATATACTTGATGTTGACAACTTTTCTATATTTTTATTCTACTTAAATAAAATGTTCTCTATTATTATAACATTGTTATTATTTTTTTAGTACATACATACCTTGTTAAATGTACATAATTATTTTGTTATTAATATAATACTGATACCCTCCTGTATAATCTCATGTATCACTTAAATGTAAAAGCCATTTTATGGCGTTTAAATAAATAAATAAATATATAATTAGCTTGATCAATTCGTAAATATTCGTTTATAATATCTCCTATAAAATTTAAATTTTTTGGCCTGAAGGATTTTACGAAATCATTCAGCCCTGCAGTTGACTTATGGAACTTCCTATACCTGTAGGAAAGCTTTAATAGTTGGGTAACAATCCATATAAGAAGCTAATATCAACATCAACAGCCTATACATATTTTAAAAGCAATTAGCGACACGGCCACCCCATTAACGATCCATTTTCACCCTGTTACCCCTCCACTGTCCAGATGTCTCAACCCTGATTCCAGGAAGCGTCTACCCTCTACCCGGCGGCTTACTGGCAGAATTTATAACTGTTACGTTATTCGTAGCTAATTCGGCTGGCAGGGTTCGGAAAACTAGTGTACCGTGGGTGTATCTTTATTCGGTTGTGTAACTGTGACGTGTTGCAGGGGTGTCACAGAGCATCGAGATCGATGTGAACGATGTTAACGCAACCTCAAAATACGTATTTTTGGTTTCCATGACCACTCAGAATAATGTTTTTTTTTACATTAGCTCCAAACAGGAGGCCCTGAGGAAAATAATTCCCCTATGGCCTATGTCATCTTAGAGGACGATGTGTGGAGGGTCTTTTGAAGGATAGCTAGTTCTGGGAAGGAAAAAGGTATGATGGGTGGGTAGGATTCTGGGGGTCAATGTGTCCAGGAGTGACAATATATGAATCCATCCCTCCAACTGCGATGTAAGGCGATGGGTCGAGGGAGTCCATCCAAAAGGTCAAAAAGTCTCCCGCAACCAGTATCTCTCGATCCGGCCCTACACGCAGCAGGTGGGCAGACTCATCCACCATAAAGACCTGGACAAACCTCACCCCATGAATCTGGGCACCTCTGCTAAGTCACTTGGGGTGACCTATGGCAGAAGTGTTGGGTTATCCAAAAAATGGTTCCCGGGGTGACGGTATCCAAACCCGCCTCCCAAATTGCATGGCAAAGTTAATTCAACGTCAAAATAAGTATTTTTGGTTCCATGACAACTTAGAATCGTGCATTTTCAACACCCTTTTAAAAGACTAATTAAAAGTTATGAAAAAACTTACATTAAAATAGCGTATAACCTAACCTAACGTAACCTATTAACCAATTGTTTATTAATTTGTTTCATCACTTTTAATAACTTTTCAAAGGAGGTGTTAATATTGCATTATTCTGAGACAGGTCACCGTATTTTTGTTTGTTAAACCCTCAGACTAATTTGTTCGCATTTTGGCACAACTCATATAGGTCTAGAAATCGAAAATCGAAAAGAAATCGTTGTGTCTCTCTAGTGAGAAATATGGTGTAAACGGTATTGGAAAGAGAAAACACCACCTTATATATTAAAATCTTGTTGACCACAAAATAATGAAAATACACACCTATATGAAACCGAAGTTTCCGACCGCAAATCGCAAAAAAAATTTGAAACTGTATGAATTTTTTATTAATTATTTTGACATAAAACGACAAAAAAGTGAAGTAACGGTTACGTTTATAATACATTTTTATAATAAAACATTTGTGTGTTTTACGTTTTTAAGTATTTTCGTTATTTGGTTTTTGGGGTGTTATACCGTGTTGCGCTACCTCCTCCTTTAGCCAACGCTGTCGGACACGTTAGTTAGATGATGGATACTGCAACGCTGTCCGAAACGTTGGCTAAAGAAGGAGGTAGCATAACACCCTAAAAACAATAACGAAAAAAAATTCTTTGTTTTGATTTTTTTATTACAAGTAATTTTAGTTAATTTGAACCATTTTTAAAACGTTTTAAAGTTTGCTTTCCAAATTTTTTTGTAAAAAAATTACTTGGTTATTTCTAGTAATCAAATCTTAAAGCATATTTCCTTCTTTCAAAAACAGATGGTTTCAGACGGTTGGGAGCAGTTGAGACTCTCGCGCAGTTTATAAAATTAAAATATATTCTTTTGATACTCCATAAAAGAGTTGACTACAAAATTCATGAAAATAAAAAAATCGGTATTTCTAAGACATCGAAATTTGCCAACCCTAATCCACGGAATTATCGCGAGCCCCCTTTCTGGAACAAAATGCAGCCTCTGGAAGTTCGGCCATTCAATACTCTGGAATTGTCTGGAAATGTCTAGAATTACCTGGAATTAAGAATAACTTTGGTTATTTAGGATCCGGCCCTAAGTAACTTGGAAGCGGTAAGGTATGTAAGATTTAACCCAACATTCCAAGTAAAAGTTACTGAATATGGATTAGGCTTACTTTAATGAAGAGATTTGGTATTCTTATTTAATTATGAAATAGAAACCTAAATAATTTAAATATGACGATAAAATGGTACATAATGTTAAAAATCACAGACCAACAATGTAGACATAATTTGTCCCACTGAGGTTAATCTGAAAAGATCGGAAATGAGAATCATTTTTAGATTAAGATCCGGACATGCACTAATGGGAAGAATATTGTGTTTGATAGGCCTCTCTGATTCTCCAATGTGCTCGATATGTGAACAAATTGAAGATGTCGAGCACACATTATCGAAGTGCATTAAATATGAACGACAGAGAGTTACAATACTAATGACCTCGAACTCATCGGAAGTTCAGAATTTAATAGCTTCAACTGAGTTTCATGCCATATCGAAAATAATGAAATTTATTAAATCATGTAAACTGGAAAATATTAGAAAGTGATTTTTTATACGAAATGACTATAAAAGGACTCTAAGTACCTTATAAAGATCATTAGAGATAATAATGATAATATTATAATTTAAAAACAGATGAGGCAAAAAATGACAACATTGTGTGAGTCAAAAGCCTTGATAATATACATGACATTAAAAAAAAAATTGTCTCGACGCCACCTAGTGGGAGATTTAGCACTTACATGCAATGCCTTTCTCATCTTCTCTTCTTCTATAATATAAAAATGAATCGCTGAATGTGTTGCTAAGCGCATAACTTTCGAACGACAGCACCAAATTGGATATTTTTTTTGTGTGTTTGTTATTGTCAGGACAAGTTATTATAAAACTTCGGGTGAGCCCTGGCATTATGAAATTTGTATAAAAAAATTGCTATTGGTGGCACGCGAGGAAGCGGCTATTGCTATGGAAAGCGGGAGGGAGGGAGAGATGGGGGAGGGGAACCAGGGAGGGGGGTTCGCGGGACGGGAGAAGGGAGGGGGGAGTGGAGTGGGGAGAGGAAAGGTGGAGGTGACGGAGTGGGAACCCCCCTAATACTATGCGAGCTAAGCCGCCGGAAAAAGCTAGTATAAAATAAAGTTGGTTGTTTGTAGGTGGAAAAATGTAATAAGCAGTAATTGTTGAATGAAACACTAGTATATTATATTGAACTAGCAAACCCGGCCACACGTTTCTGTGACTAACGAAACACAACGCCATTACCCAACCCTTATAAAATCCACACCACCAGCTGCCCGCTGCTCGCTGCCTGAATTGAATATTTGAATTTTTCGGCTTTTCTCTACTATAATAAGCATCTATTATACATATAAACCTTCCTCTTGAATCAATCTATCTATTGGTGAAAACCGCATGAAAATCCGTTGCGTAGTTTAAAAGATCTATGCGCACATACATTTTGAGCGACTTCATTTTATATTATGTAATGATTATTTGGCGGGAAGGAGATAAGCCGACGTGGCTCAGGGATAAGAGCAGTTGACCGGAAATCAGAAGGACGCGGGTTCGTGTCCCGTCGGCGGCATGTATCTTTTCTCGGCAGATTTTTCAATGTAGATGAGTGTTTCAGACTAATAATTATTACTTATAATAATTGTTACTTTATTCATAGTCAAAAATCACTGTACAACATAATTCAAACCATCAAAAACCAGAGTAAAACTATTTTTTTCTTTTTTAAAGGGAGACAAATATTCCCGGATTACGAATAAAAATCCGACAACATTTGAAAATCTCCTGTTAACACCACTGGGAGCGGATATTGTCGTGATGGAGGACTTAGCCAGCCGAGGAATCGAACACGCGACGCCTGGGTGGGACCCAAACGCGATACCAACTCAGCTACTGACCTGTCTCAACACAACATTATTCATAACGTCAAAAATTACAGCTCAACGTTCTTCACAACATCAAAAATTACAGTACAAAGCAATTCATAACGTCACAAATCACAGTCTAAAATAATTCATAATGTCAAAAACCGCAGTCCTATATTATAGTGCATTGCATTTAGGCATTAAAAGTAGCACAAAATTATTCATAACTTCAAAAATCGCTATAACGTAATTCATAACTTCTAAAATGTCTTCCAAAATAATTCTTATCGTCAAAAACCATAATACACTGTAATTCATAACGGCCAAAATCATTGTTCGTTATCATAGTTCATAACGTTTTGGCACTAAAAATGGTATCCTATTCGAAAAATCATGGTTTAACATAATTCGTAACGTCAAAAATCTCCGTCCAACATAATTCATCACATTAGAAATCCCAGTCCAACAAAATTATTCATCACGTTATATATCATAGCCCATAGCCCAACATAATTCATAACACCACAAATCACAGTCCAATTTAATTTATAACGTTGAAAATCACAGCCCAACCTAGTTCATAACAACAAAAACCATAATCCAACAAAAAAAGATAAAGTTCTGGCTATAAAAATTGGACGCTATTCGAAAAAAATCATAGGCAAACAAAATTCAAAAACCAATGTTCAACGTAATTTCTAACGTGAAACATTACAGTCCAACATAACATCGTATTATTCACAGCGTTCAGAGTTCAGACATTAAAAATAATACGCGAATCATAAAAAAAACAGAGTTGGAAAGAAAAGTCCGTATTTTGGATTTCCCAGCGTTAAGCCTGATAAAGCGGTTTTAAAAAGGTATTTATTATTTAAGATAAACGGTCCTCAGTTGAAATCAGTGGCGTGCACTGCATAAAGGCTGAGATTCTGGGCTTATCTTATGAAAATTAGCTTAAAAATTATTTCAATGACAGTTGATCCCAGGAAAGTTATACATTGACAGTTCATCCCTCTGTCAGTTGATCCCTCGGACACTTGATTCCCAAAGGTATATTTCTGTTGTTCTTTCACCCTGGTAAAGTACACAGAGTTTAAAGGTGCCGGTAACCCGGGCGTTTATTTACATCAATAGAAATTTACATATATGTGCGCTACCCGACTCACTAGACAATATCTGTTCTGAGCCGGGTAGCAGAGAGAGTAGAGAGTAGAGAGATTGTATTGCGATACCTTCTTATCTTTTTTTACATTAGCTCGCTGAGATGCTGTGTGGAGGGTCTTTTTGTACTAGAGAGGAGAGAAATTAAGAGGAAAAAGGTATGAATGGTGTGTAGGAATCTGGGGGTCAGGGTGTCCAGGAGTAACGGACATATGAATCCTCTGCGGTGCAAGGCGATGTTATGACAGAGTTCTGCTGGAGAAATCAAAAGGTATTATCCTACAAGTCTCTCCCGAACTGGCCTGCCATGCAGTTGGTGGGCAGATGCATTCACCACTAAGACCGCATGAACCTGAGCACCCTTGCTTAATCACCAAATGTGGCGAAACCACTTAGGGTGAGCTGTGACAGAGGTTTATCTGCAGGCGTCTCGAGTGGAAATCCACCATACTAATATTTTTGATTACAATAATGCCGTTTCCCCGATGGAGTATGCATAAAAAATATAGCGCTGAGTAACAAAAGACGACACCCTTATATGTATGCAATCGATTTAGTAAAAATATGCTATAAATATCTATGTAAATATTATAATATCTGGCTTGTCATTGAAGTAAAATCATGTATCAAAGATATATCACAAATGAAGTATTGAATTCCGTAAGTACAAACTTAAACTTTCGGTTTTATAAAATTGTTAATTACGAACCCTCTATCCCTACTGTGTATTCTCAATCTCATTACGTATGTTTGGAATATATCTGTTCCTTTCCCGAAATTCCTACCCACCTTTTATTCCTACACTGAGTCTCCTACCTACGAATCACATTAAAAACCAGTGCTGTGACAACTTTCAAAGAAACATGCCACGGTTAAGTGTCTTAAGTGTAGTATTTGAATTTAAATGCTGAATTACAAACTAGTTAACAGTAAAATTTCTAAATCTTGGTGAATAATGTGTACACAGTTTCGAAAAGTGTAATATGAACTTCTTATATTATGGACACCAACGGATCCAGCCTGCCAAAAGACCTACAGTGAGTTTTTACGTTTCCTTTTTCCCCGCCTTCTAAGAAAGTTTCCTAACAACGTAGTTTTTCTTTTTTTAATGTTTATCCTTGAACCATTATCTTACGATGTAAAAACGAATTATTTTTGTATCGGTACATGGTGTAGGTAATTTCACGTATCTTCTACTTTCTATCTTATGTACTTTAATCTGTGTCTTTATTTTTCATTCTCTTTTGTAAAAAAAATCTTTTTCTGCCCACGCCCGTTTTCTTTAATCTATGTTTTTCTGTATATAGGTACTATGAATTTTATGTGAAAACTTAGCTGGTTCGTGCAAATTATTTGAATAAAATATTTATTACTTGCCATAGGTCAACCCAAGTGATTCGCTACGTTTGGTGACTTAGCAGGGATGTCTGGGATCATGGGGTGAGGTTTATCTAAGTCTTGGGAGCGGACGCGTCTGTCACTTGAGAAAGAGACTGGTTGGGGGAGATTTTTTGACCTCTCCTGCTGGACTGTCTCGATTCATCGCCTTGCACCGCAGTGGGACGATGGATTCATACGTCCGTCTCTCTTGGACATACTGACCCCCAGATAATAATAATAATATATATCATTATTGAACAAAAATTTAAAGATTTATAACTACAAAGAAAAGTATACAATAGTTTATAAGTTGCATAAGTACAAAAGTTAATAATGGAAAACAATATACATATAACAGTAGGTACTTAAAGAATAGAGATTTATAATTATAAACGTAGGTTTCTCGTAACCTGCCTCACTAGGCTAGCCTGTGTTGAGGCAGTAATTTTACGTCAATTTATAATTCTGTGAAAATACCTACACCTATATTAGAAAATAATCGCACAATAGATTGGTTGTATTAATAATAACAATAACATTGGTACAATAGTGACAGCATTGGTTCATTACTAATTTCGAATTTGGGTGAGTGCACCGGTAAATGCCCTATCATTATTTTTTATCCAAACTTTTATGTTTTTTTTGAATTTTTTTTGTGATTCACATTTTTTATACTAATTGGAAGAATGTTATCTCCTTAATAACCCATCTCTCATACATCCTTCCCAGAACTACCTCTCCTTCCTTTCTCTAAAAAATCCTTCACACACCATCCTCAAAGATGACATAGGCCGCAAGGGAAAATGTTTTTTTTCAGGGCCTTTTGTTTTTAGCTAAGGGAACGTACCCATACTACGTGACTCGTTCAGGGGGGGGGGGTCTTCAAAATACCACGCCTTTGTACAAATGAGCGGTGGGGGGCTTAGGTTTTTAGTCACCGGGGAGGGGGGTTGAAAATTGCAAAAACTTGGTCACGTAGTATTGGTACTTCCCTAATGTAAAAAATAAATTAATAATATGTTACTTTCCATAATATTCTAAAATAAAAGAAATAAAAACTCTCCGGGGGATCAACTGCCGGGGGAACAACAACTGTCAGGGGATCAAGAGTCGGGTCACCCTGAATAATATTTACAAACGCACTATAAAATTTAAACCCGAACATGAAAAACTACATTTAGTTAACCATTGGTCATAGGGCAAGGCACGCCACTGGTAGAAAGGTAGTCCGTTTATTTCAGGTTGTAATTTGAATGGTAGAATAAGTGATATATAAATCTGTGGAAGGTTTCCGATAAAAACATCGTAAATTTTTCCTTTATGCAAATTTTCCCGGAAAAATTGAGCGCTTTTGTGTTGTGGAAGCGCCGAAATTAAACAGTACAATGGGGGGCCACCTCTCGCAAGAATGCCGCGGTATTTCTGTGATTTATTCAGCAATGAACCGCGTGACAGCTGTACAGCCATTTTAACAGAACAGTCAATCAATTCATTTTTATTTAATTAATGAAGATAATATTAACGCGACTCAATCGAAAATGTGAAACAGAAGAATCAGAAAAAGATACGGTCACACTTTGGAATCGAACCTAGGACTTATGACTTGCCAGGTCAGTGCTCTGCCGAGTTTTGCTAATATTGTCTTCATTAATTAAACATTACAATTTGAGATTTTACTCAGTTAAAAATAAAATCAATATTTGTGGTGTATCGTAAAAGCTTCCGCCTTGTAGAGACAGATGGCGGTGATAACAGCTATCGGAAGATTCCGCTAGATGGCAAGCCGTAGTGCTTAAGTTCTCTATCAGGGGGCTCAGAGGCCGTGTTTCAGTTATCACTCGCCAGAACCATTATAGCTAGCTTCTAGTTAGGTAGACTACCGCAGTCCCAATTGTATACGCGAAGTATAAATATATGCAGATAACAACAAGAATCTATTCATTCCTACAAAGTAATCTCCATCCAAGTATTTGGATAGTCTGTTAGTGTGTCCACTAAATAACAGAACACTACAATATTCATCCTAGTCTTACTGAAAAATTCAATAGAAATCTATATTAAAAAAAATATATATATCCAAGACACTATTTAGATAGCATTTAGTTCGGGTTTGAATCTTTCAATCATACATAAAGATAGAGACACTAAATAAAAACTTGCATTAAGAAAATGAAGGTAATGTTGGTAGTTTTTAGTCGAATTATGATATCTATTCTCTATCCGCGTTTAGAACAACCCGCGATGGTACAAAATTTGGTTTGTACTGCGCATACCACTCCCCCCGCTACGGTCCCTTCACCGGCCCTCGGCTGCCGCCAATCACTTCGCCCAAAATTCAGTATGCCGTTGACCGTCGTACTGTGTGTCCGCGTTACAAAAAATTAACCTATTCAGACCCAGTGGTAAAATGGGTAAACAGCCGATATGTTCAAATACATTATCACTAATTACAAAGAACAAAAGAGGACAGCTCTCACAGAGGGTTAATATGATAAATAATAAGTACATGGTAAATGTCACTGCTAGCGAAGTCAACAAAACTATGCTACGATTACTTCCTTGACATTGCGAATTAAACACGAGCGAATTGGTATGGTCGATGATAACATGTTAAAGTAAACAATTTCTCCTTCAAAATAAATGCCTAAGAACACCTACGTAAGAAGGTATCGGAAAAGTTACGTCAGAGTATTTGAGTAATTTTATTCGAAATATTATTGGTATTAAGCGATAATTTTGGAATGTCCATCATATTATTGTTCATGACCTCGGAGACAACAACGATGATTCACTGGCTTTCAATGCTTCAAGTGAATCATCTGAGGTTTTTTTTTTAAATGACAATGATGATATTTTTAGTTTTGGATTAATTCCTCAGCCAATTTGGTAAATCTCATGCCACATAAAGTACAATATGTATTTGGTAATACTACCGCTACCATTATTTAAAGGTATAAATTGTTGTCAATTTTTGTCAGACAAATAAAATAAAATTTAATAAAATAATTCAATTTATAATAATGGGATTGAATGTGTTAGCGTTCGTCTAGCAAGCAGTGGGGAGAAGGGGCGGAGACATGCGCCTCCACGGGTTGATCTTATTTTGGATCGAGAATACAGATAAATTTGGCCAAAACGGATGGGGACACATTGGCTTATTTATTTTTTTATTATTTTTTTTTTTTATAGTGATACCTCACAAGAGTCTCAGCTGCTCCCGTCTGGAGCCAGTGAGACTATGGCATCCCCAATTGGGGTATGTTGTGAGGCTGAAGGTAGTGGGGAGGGGAAGGAGACAGGGAAGAGGAAGATGGGGAAGTACCTGGCTATTCAGATCTGTTCACCAAACACGGCTAATGCCATTTCAAGTAACGTTTCAATTCTGAATGGTGGTCTTACACCAGAGTATCTTCCACTCTGGAACGTGCTGCAAATATACTATATATTATTTTATTTTTTTTAAATGAATAAATTGTGAAATGACACAAATTAATCAAATAAAATTTATTTGCCACGCCGGGATTCGATCCCGCGACCTTCGGAATGCTAGTCAAGAGCCTTACCGCTGGACTACCCCGGCCGTTAAAAGTTGGAAAAACACTCCCTGTTGGCGATCAATTTTACGTAAAATTTTGGAGAAATCTATCATTCAATTAAAGATCTATGCAATTACATCATCCGTTGTTGAATGGTTGCGATAGTTAACTACGAATTCGGAGGTCGCACATTCCCGGCGTGCGCAAGAAAATTTTATTTAATAAATTTGAGTTATATTACAATTTATTAATTTTAGATAATATGCTATGTACCTACTTGCGGCACGTTTAAAAGTAGTAAATATGTTCAGTATCGCCCTGGTGTAAGACCACCATTCAGAATAGAAACGTTGCTTGCTTGAAATGGCTTTAGCCGTGTTTTGTAACCAGATCTGAATAGCTAGGTACTTCCCCATCTTTTTTTCCCAACCTACTTCTCTTCTCCACAATCTCAAGCCTCATACGAGTACCACAATCGGGGATACCGTAGTCTCATTAGCTCCAGACAATACCACACATGAGGCTCCGGGGAAAAAGTAATCTCTCAGGACCTGTATCATCTTTGGGGATGCTGTTTGGAGAACCTTTTTAGGGATCGGAAGGAGAGAAAGTTTGGGAAGGAAAAAATGACGGGTGGGTAGGAATCTGTGGGTCAGAAAATGAATTCATCCCTATCACTGCACTGGGAGGCAATCTAGGTTTGGTCTCCATCAAGCAGTATCTCCCGACTCCCGATCCGGCCCGTCACGCGATAGTTGGGCAATCTTAGTGTTTACCTTGATAGCAAACTTATATTTAATAAGCACATCGACTCAATCGTTCACAGGTCATATAAAATGCTTGGTTTTGTTCATCGCATTAGTACAGTGTTCAGTAACCCGCGTACAGTAACAATGTTAAATTTTGCATTTGTTAAAAGTACACTGGAATATGCTTCGCCAATTTGGAACCCGCAATACAAAGTATACATAGATAGCATAGAACATATTCAAAACAAATTTATAAAATATCTTACCTTCAAATTCAACAATAACTTTGAATGCACATTTTAAACTTTGCAACAAAGGCGAGCAATGGCCGATTTGACAATTATATACAAAATTTTGAATAATAACATTGACGGTACCGAACTTCTTTCCCTAATTAATTTTAACATACCATTAAAACGTACACGCCATACAGAACTATTCCACACGCTTAATTACAAGACAAATGCAGCATCTAATTCGCCAATCAATCGTGCTCTTCATATGTTCAATATTATTGTTCTAAATTCTAACATCGACATTTTCTCCGATTCACTGCCCACATTTAAAAAGAGCATCATGTCAATAATATGCGCATACATACATACATACATACATAAACACATACACACACACACACACCCTCTCACACACTCACACACACACACACCCTCCCACTACGTACATCACCCGGTAATTACTTAATACGCATACCATAAATAAGACACTACAATGAAACACATAATAGGTACCCACCATGTAATATCTTCTTCTTATATATAAAAATGAATCGCTAAATGTGTTGCTAAGCGCAAATCTCGAGAGCAGCTGAACCGATTTCGCTAATTCTTTTTTTAGAATATTCCTTGAAGTACGAGGATGGTTCTTACGTAGAGAAAAATTAAGTAAATTGCACAGAAAATTGGATAATTTCAGAAAACTTAACAACTATCGCACCTTTGACAGTTCGCGTGTTTGAGAATGACATTTTAAATCAGGATTCTATTTTTGAAAATCTTTAAGCTGATAAATTTATTTAAAGTAGGTACTCCTCTAATAGTTTGAATCGAATCAAGAATTTTAGATATTTTAAAAAGGTACCTATGTTAGGTACCAAATTTAATATGCATGAAAGATGGAAATTTGAAGAAAAATTGTAAAAGGTGGCACGCGGGCTGTTTAAAAACTGAATATACTGGGATTGAATATATGGAAAGCGGGAGGGAGGGAGAGATGGGTAGGGAGGGGGGAGGGGGATGGAGGGGAAGCCGCGGGAAAAAGCTAGTACTTAATAGTTGTAATTTTTTTTAACCAATGTATCTAATGTACCTACTGTTTGTTTCTGTTAATAAATAAAATAAAAAATAAAATACGTTCGCCACCAAGACAAACCTCACTTCATGAACCCGGGCACTCATTCTAAGTCCTAAGGCTTAGTTAAGTCTTAAGTTGGTTGTTTATTTATTTATTGCTTTTTCACAATTTAAATACATTTTTTTATTATGTCATTTTTAACCCCACTAGGGTTCGCCAGCATCAAATAAATGATTCCTTGGGCGGCGGTACTCACACTCGTATGCCAAATTGTTAGTTGGGAGAAGTTGGGACTCTTGTGCGCCATACACTTAAAAATATATATATTTTTTAAATAATAAATGTGAAGTTCACACGCGGTAGAAGTGAAACCTTCATAAAATAAAGTAGATAAGAGTGGTCACATCTACCGGATCTGCCGGATCTGCCCTGATGATGGACACTGCAACGCTGTCCGAAACGTTGGCTAAAGAAGGAGGTAACAACCCAAAAATAAATAACGAAAATAGACAAGAATGTGGGTTGACTACGAAGCACCGCACAAAGAGGAGATCGATTATTCTATCTCATTCTCTCGCAGGCCAAATCCTATAGATGTATGTTTTCTTTTTAGTGTCGCTTTTTCGTTTCATCGAGTTTCAAATTACAACGGTGTTAAAGAAGTTTTCACTTCAATATAAGCATTCAAAGATTTGATCCAGTTTTTCTACAAAGAACAGTAGAATCAAATTAAGAATTTTAAATAAATAATTTTTTTTATTTTTTTAACTTTATTAGTAAAACCTCAAATTATAATATTTAATTAAATGAAGACAATATTATCAATAAATTAAATAATAATTTCATTACAAAATAATCAACTTTACTACCTGTGTCCAACATACAAAAGTTTTTCTAAGCTTTTATTCTAATCATATATACAATTTATTCATGTTAACAAAAAACTTGAATTTATTTAATCTTACCCTTATACAAGGGAGAAAAAATAAAAATGTCCGCTTAAAAATATTTTAAAATCATAATAAACAAGATTATGTTTTCCTTGTAAAAATGTTCTGTGCGTAAAATGTGTAGAGACATCTGTGTTTCGTCGCCGAGTTAAAAAATAATACCGTAAACGAACAGAGAACGAGACGGAGCTACAATTTTGATGCGAGTCTGATCAAGTGCGAAAGAGTCCGCGATACTTTTGTACGAGGCTTTACCTTGCTTTGTAAAATTCTAGGGTTCAATTGGTACTAAACGTCAGTTCAGAGAAAATATCATGGCGAGTGGTTGTGTCGATGTTTCGGTTAAAATACGTCAATTTCGCGTGTTTTTTGTAGTTAATTAGTGATTTACATTAATAAAGTGTCAATTGTGCGTGTATCATTGATAAATAAACGTTTTTGATTGTGTGTAATAAAGAATTGTCAAACCAAAAGTATTTTTTGGCAATTATATCGAACGTTATTAAGTAATTATTATCGAACGTTTTATTTTTTCCCCTTGGGAAAATTTGATGTGAGGGATTGAAAAAGTGTGTTGTTTTTTCATTTAAAAATACGTGTTTTGCGCTAAAAAATTACCACAGTGTTTTAAAAACAATTAAAAATACGTATGTTAATGTTTTTATTGCGAAATTATGTGTTTATCTTTGCAAAAATGTCAATGAAAATAAAAGTGATTGATTGATCTACCTACATTATACGTTGAATTATTTTTAATGGGTGGTTTTTTGTGCACATTTTTATTTTGAAAATTGTACATTTTAGTTTTCAAAACAGTTTTATATTGGTGTTAAATGTGTGTTTAAATAAATGATTGTGAATTTAGATAATAATTATTAAAAACAATCTGTGTTTTTTTGCGTAGAACTAATTATTAATAAACAAATAAATTAGTGAGTGTCAACAAATCACATCAAGGATTTTCAAGAATATTTGTTTGAAGGTAGGTAATAATCTATTTATTTTTGTTTTATTTTATTTTTAATTTCGCAACTTAAAAAATATATAGACTTGTTTTTTTCGCTTCTCAGTTAATACGAAATATAATAATTTCTGATTCAAACAGTTAGATTTAGCTTTATTATTACGAAAAGTTAGTATTTATGTCGGGGAAGATGAAAAATATGCATTTTACGTTTTAATTTTGTTAAAATTAATTCATTTACGTGATATATGAATTGTACTACACCATATTAATTTTTATATAACATTTCATAGATAATCAATGCTGCCAATCATAGAAAAAATATTATTGCCATATAAAATAATTAGCATTATTGACAACTTTGAACCTGTATTTATTTATTTATTTATTGTGAAAAACAGTTAACATATATATCCAATTACATTTCACAATTTTTAGTTAATATTGTAACACATTGATTATATAGGTACATTAATAATGACAGGTACTAAATAATACATTTATTTCGCTCTTGAAATGATCGTAGCTCGATTGAAAAATGTCAATTTCAGAAGAAAGGTTTAATAGTGAGGTCATTCTCCCCAGAGGCATAACCATTGGTAGGTTGGTCCTGCCTCTAGGAAAAGTAAAAAGTCTGTGTTGCCTTGCTCTGGTGAAGTTATCGGGGACATAAAGTGAAACCCTTTCCAGGACATCAGGATTACAAATGTGCCCGTTTAGCAGCTTGTGTGCTACTAGTACCATTGCAATTTTTCTCCTATTATATTGTGTGTTTGTAACCTGTATATTTGTAATAGAAGAACTTGGAAAAAAAGGTATTAGAATAATTACACATACCCGTTAGACAAACCCTGATTGCTATAAATACCATTCAAAAACCTGGGATGTATATCTAAAGAGCCCCTCAAAAGTTAGCAGTACTTATAATCCATATGATGATGATACGCAGTTTCCGCAGCTTGAACCTCAACCCAGTAACAGTAGTACAGGGAATAATTTGAATTAGGTACTTTTATTTTTAATTTAAAATGAATATATACGTGAAATCCTATTTAGATACTAGTTTGATTAATCTTTATGACGAATCGGCTTACAGTATGAACATCAAAAAATATACTACGGATAAATCAAAGCTTTTACTAGCTTTTCCATGTATTGGAATTACAATAAAATTATTATTTATGTAACAAAAAATATAAGCGTAAACCACCAAAAAATATGTTTTTTCGTGACTTAACTATGAAGTAACACAAAAAACAATTTTTTTAAAATACCCCTTTATGGCTAAGACTATTTTTGAGGTTTTCCACGTTCTAACTTTTTTTCGTTCTTATAAAATTATGCACAAAATAAATAAAACCACTTTTTCGCTTACTTGCCTCATGCAAATAAGACGCTCGATTTTAAAATTTTGCAGGCATGAGATTTGAAATATTTCTAGCGTTTATATTCCTCTTAATGAAGAATTTATTTTAGAAGGATGGTAGGTACCTACTTCCGACAAAAATGTCATATTAACGACGACAAATTAAAAATATATATATTCCGTATTTTCGTGTATCGAACTTCGAAAAAGTATATTCCATAGTATCCGTAAAGCGGACTTACAGTACAACTTTGCCCAATTATTTATTTATTTATTTATTTATTATTTATTTATTCATTAACGCCCTTTTTCCACATTTTACGCCCATATTTTATATTTGTTTAAAGATAAATTGAAGATGTCCACTGATTTGGTATAATTGTTTCCCTCCATTAGTATTCTGGGCAAAGAGGAATACATATGGTAGTTAGTTCCAGAATTACTGCACTGGAATAAATCCTGACTTCTAGTATTACGTATTGGAATCCGGAAGCTTATCAATTCGAGCAATATCGGACTGTCAACTAAATCATTTAGAATTTTATACAGAAATACCAAGTCAGTGAAAGTTCTTCTGTCTGACAATTTGAGCATATTCATATCATTCAAAATAGTATTGTAGTTCAACATAATTGCTGGAATACCCATTTTAAAATTAAGAAAACGTAAGAATTTGTTTTGTATTCTTTCAACAGCTTGTACATGTATATTGTAATATGGGTTCCAGACGGGAGAATTGTACTCAAGTTGACTTCTAACATATGCAAAATATAACAGTTTTATACACTTAATATTGTTAAAATTTCTAGTTAGCCAAGTTATAAATCCCAACATTTTAATTATGTTCTAATGAGATTCTTATTGGAAGCATGTTAGAATATAATTGTGTTTATATTGTTACATTTATTACATTGTATTTATACTTTGTAGAATGCGTTTGTATATATTTGAATTTAATTTTAAAAATGACTAGCTGGTTCCCGGCATGCGTTGCACTCCCATATTCAAAGAAATACATTGTTTCTCCCTGAACCACCTTTCCCGTGCTTCCCCGTTCCCCTCCCGCGTCCCCTTCCTAGCTAGCTTTATAAATTATAGCCTATATCCTATTCTGATGTATGAGCTATATTTTTTTAAAGTTTAATTCAATTCCATTCAGTATTTTTTGCGTGAAAGAGTAATAAACAAACACACGTGGAATTTAGAAACGATCGATTTTAGCGCCAAAGAAAAAGCAAGGCAAACTATCACAGATATCCTTAACCATAAAATTGTATTTCTGGTTGTGTCTTATAAATGTTTTCATACTACATTTCTAATGAAAAAAATACATTATATTTTTAGTAGCTTTTGTTTACATTTTTTATAAGGTAAATAAAATATTCAATTTTAATTCTATTCAAGCGAAATGATAGGAAAAGTTTCAATTTATCTAAAATATATATTTTTGATATTCAAAATATAAACCGATTCGTAGTAAAGATTAAGAGGGCATTACCAGAGAAAACCAGAAATATGTCATTTTCAAATCAGATTTTAGACGTATTGACTCTTTTCCACAAAAAATTATAAATGGATTTCGAAAGATTGTTCTTTTATCTAGTATTCGCGTGTAATAAATTTTGAGAATTTTTTTTAATTTTTAGTATAATAAGGTTATTCCATAGGTCGTCGGCAGATTTGTTAAATTTTCAAAAAAGATTTTGTATTATACCACACCCATTTCAAATAATAATATAATCATGCAGTAAAATAAATCAATACATTATCTAGCAAATGCATGTTTAATTTTAGTTTCAATAAAATCTTCAAAAAATATGTACGTACATGTGTTTCTTTTACGAAAATTGGTCCATTTGTGAATTTATTTGCGCACTTACAAACTAATATATTTCAGATTTTTTTAACATTCTTATTAAATTTAGACATTATTAAAAAATGATAAATACCTACTTATAATCAAAAAATAACTACAAAAAGGACATTATTTTAATAGATTTATCATCACGCCTTTTAGCATTTTTGGATGAAGGGATAAATTAAAGCTAATTTGAATTGAAATAAATTCGATATTGAGTTATAATTTTAAAAAGCTGGTACGGAGAATAATTAATCTTTCTCGTTGTAACCGCCCTGCACGATCGTAAGAACAACCGCTCTTAATCTAAAATAGTGTTTTTTGTATGTTTTTCAAAAACTTACAATTTGATTAGTAGATAATATTAACTTGTGTTTTTTTCTAACGCTCTGTGAGTAAATTTTAAAAGATAACTGAAATATTAAATCGCATTGAAGAGTCAATTTCGTTTGAAATATGATTCATGTTGAATTTACATCATTCTCATGTTGTATTTTCATGAATAGATGAATTTATCTCGTTTACATTAAATCCCAGGAGACACAATTTTGTGTAAGTTATTCGTAAAGAAAATATGAAAGGACAAACTCGGTGGCACGACATAACATCCTTTGCTCTATTCCGTGAAACAATATTAATATATGGATAACTTTTATATCGCCGTTTTTTTATAAAAAATCACCTCAAGGACGCTGTCCAAATTTATGATACATTTCTACGATCTTACTTCTAACTACAAACTAGACGGTCGGTGTAGTCCAGGGGTAAGGCTCTTGACCCGCACACCGAAAGTCGCAGGATCGAATCCCGGCGTGGCAAATAAATTTTGTTTGATTAATTTGTGTTATTTCACAATTTATTCATTTAAAATAATATATAATGTATTTGCGGCACGTTCCAGAGTGGAAGATACTCTGAGTATCGCCCTGGTGTAAGACCACCTTTCAGAATTGAAACGTTGCTTGAAATGGCTTTAGCCGTGTTTAGTGACCAAATCTGAGTAGCCAGGTACTTCCCACCTTCCTCTTTCGCATCTCCTTCCCCTCTTCACCACCTTCAGCCTCACAACATACCCCAATTGGGGATGCCATAGTCTCACTGGCTCCATACGTGGGCAGTTGGGACTCTTGTGTGGTATTTCATATATAAAAATAAGAAAAGACAACAACTGCATCCACCGGTTCGTTGATCTTTTTTTACATTAGCTTCACACAGGAGGCCCTGAGGAAAATAATTTCCCTCAGGTCCTGTGTCATCTTACGGGATGCTGTGTGGAGGGTTTTTTAAGGAAAGGAAGGAAGAGTACTTCTGGGAGGAAATAAGTATAGGTGGGTAGGAATCTAGGGATCAGTGTATCCAGGAGTGACGGACATGATGAATCCATCCCTTCAATTGCGGTGCAAGGCGAAGAGTCTAGGGATTCCGGCTGGAGAGGTCAAAAGACCTCCTCAACCGGTCTCTCTGGATCCGACCCGCCATGCAGCAGGTGAGCAGATACGTCGGCCGCCAAGACAGTGATAAACCCCACCCTATGAATCCGGGCACCCTTGATAAGTCACCAAACGTAGCGAACCACTTGGGGTAACCTAGAGCAGAGGTGTTGGTTATCCAATCAATGGCTCCCAAAATGAATCTACATAACTATATGTACAATGCAATTGACTAATGAACATGATCTGCGTTAAAATGTAGAAAATATACAGGACCATACTTACCTTTTGTTTTTCACCATTTTATTTCATGTAGGTATCCTATATTTTCTAAATAAAATAAAAACCTTAAATATTTTAATTCATATTAATTTTTTTAAATCACTATCATCAAAATTTGGGTAGCAGTCACTCGAGTGGTTATTATTATGCTATAAAGTGGAAAAGCTTTAAAATGATGTGCACTGGTGTTAATTTGTGCAAATTTATACACCTGTTTCTATCCGGTATTTCTCAGTCAAAAAGCTTAACATTAATAAAAATAAGTGATTTTGTGAAAATAAGTGATACCGTGCAAGAGTTCCAACTACTACCAACCGTCTGGAGCCAGTGAGACTATGGCATCCGCAATTGGGATATGTTTTGAGGCTGTAGGTAGTGGGGAGGAGAAGGAGATGAGTAAGAGGAAGGTGGGGAAGTATATGGCTATTCAGATATGGTCACCAAACACGAGCAATTTCAATTCTGACTGGTGATCTTAAATTTCGATACTGAGAGTACCTTCCACTCTGGAACGTGCCGCGAAAATATCATACACTAGCTGGTTCCCAGCATGCGGCATATTCAAATAAATTAATTGTTTCTCCCTGCATGAACCGTGCGTCCCCGTTCCCCTCCCGCATCCCTTTCCACCTTCCCCGCCTACCCTCTCCCCTCTCCCGCTCCCCAGTTTTCGCCAACCTCCCTCCCGTGTTCTATATATTCAGTCCCAGCACATTCAGTTTTCAAACAGCTCGCGTGCCACCTATAACAATTTTTTTATTCAATTTTTCTTATTCATAAATTACAAATGTTCATTTATGTATATTATAAGAACAATCTAATTTGGTACCTTAGATAGGTACCTATTTAAAATATTTGTATTTAAAAAAATCCATAGACAATTCTTTTGTTACAAAAAAAAAGCTGCCGGCTAAATTCACATTCATCAAACGCGCGAATTGTCAAACATGCGAAGTTAAAATAGTGGTTAAATTTTCTGAAATTATCCAATTTTCTGCGCAATTTCCTTAATTTTTCTTTCCGTAAGAACCTTGTACAAAATATTAGAAAACTTTAAAAAAAATAGGTAAAGTCGTTCTGAAGTTATGGCCAAGTTATGACCAAGGGAAACAGGGATTCATTTATATGTGAAGAGATTATTTTTAATTTGATCCCACGATCTTCGTATCTTCGAGAGCCATACCCCTCGACCACGGAGGCCGCCGTAAAGTGATTAAACAATTTGTTACGCACTCTAATAAATACGTTGAGCTCACCGCCAAAATCAATTCGTCTCAATGAATACATCTTGGGGGATGAGTCATAAAGACTAAGGGTGTATTGCACGACCACACTTCTGCTGCAGTTCACGTCTTTATTAGTCCTCCGCTACCCCTAATAACCCTGCGTGTCCGACCCCTCTTTATCACTCCTCCCACCCTTAAACACACCCCCACCCCCAGCCACAAACACCCCCTTTCTTATACCCTAACATGTATGATGTTTTCTCTGTACTTTGGTACTATTAGCGGTAGGATGGCTAAGTTTTCTTTATTATTGTAATAACCCTTTGTTCAAAATGACTTTCTATTTTCACTTTCACAAAATTCAATTTACAGACATTTATCAATTTAATTTATCACTTTTTTAAAGACATTTAATTTTTATACTTTGCTCGCGAAAGCTCCCGGCATTGCACGGGCTTTATTCTGCTTTAAAGGGTGGAAAAAGGGGATGCGAGTGGCTTTCATAGGCAGTGACCATCCTCTTGTTTTCATGTATGCAAACTCAATGAAACATACATCTATAATATTTAGTCTACGTGAGAATGAGATTTTTTTTTATATTAACTCCACACAGGAGGCCCTGGGGAAAAAATAATTTCCCTCAGGGCCTATGTCATCTGGGACGGGATATGTGGAGGGTCTTTTTGAGGAAAGGAAGGAGTGAACATGGGTCTTGAAGAGACCCCTGTTGTAGGAAGGAGGAAACACAGAGGCCGGCAAATCATTCCACAGCCGAGCTGTTGAACACAAAAACAAGTCGAAGAAACGACCCGTTCTCGTGTGACAAACGTCAACCGTGCACAAATGTTGGGCACGCGTTTGGCGTATTTCCCGACTATGCACCGGTGCCGAAGGAATCGATGATGCTAGTTCCCCGGCGCATCTTCCATTGTAATACCGGTAGAACAAGGATAGTATTCCCACCCGACGCCTGTACTCTAAAGATTGCAATCCGTCTGTTAAGATGGGAGAATCTATCAAACGGACCGCCCGTTTTTGCACAGAGTCGAGGGTATTTTTCAGGTATTTTGGAGCTCCAGACCAGAGGTGGCTGCCAAATTCAACCATGGGGCGCACTTGTGTACCTTACGAAGCGTGAAGCTGCGTTTATTGGCCGCTTTGATTATAAGCTCACTTTTTAAGACTCCCATTGGTTATTGGATTGTGTTTTGAAGGGCGTGCTTTTGAAGATAAAAGTTTCGCCTACTAGAAATGTCTAGAACAGTCCAGAACATTCGAGAGTACCTATTCGAGAGCATTCCACAACATTCCAAAACATCTCGGAACATTCTGAAATGTTTGGGAATGGTCTGGAACGTTCTAGAACATCCCGGAACACCACAGATCATTGTGGAACATTCCAGAACCTTCTCGTGTGTTGTAAAATGTTCTGGAATATTGTGGACCATTCGAAACCTTTTTTGTATGTGTGAGGCTATTCATTGGTAAGGCTATATAAAGCAGATCCGTCGTGGGTTTGAACGTCAGTCCAATGTCATATCAACTCCTTGAGCGAAGCCGGGTACCAACTAGTATGTTATAAATTTATACAGCGCCCTTAAGATGATTTTAATTAAAAAATACGCTCTACAAATCATCCAAATATTGTTATTACAACGCCAAACATTACAGGCAACTGAAATAAGTATGTGTGATAGCCGAGATATAATAATGTATTTATCGTAATACAAGACTATTAGCCACTGGAACGACAGCGCAATTTATAGCTTTTTTTCCTTTTTTCATGTTAAAAAAATCATACCTCCGAATGTTAATATGGAGACATACAAACTGATTATACTTCTATACAGCCAATGAATCCACCTATATTCTGTAGAATTTTCTTATATTCTTATATTATCATATATTCGTAGGATTTATTAAAAAAATATTATAAAATCGTAAACTTCTACTTAATTACTTACAAATTAGGGAAATTTTGCCAAAATTGGCAGCAAAGCAATCCGAGGTATTTTAAATAGTGCCATATTGTAGCAAAAAACGCTTCAGCCCATTGTGTATTCGAACCATGGGGTCACCCTGATACCCAACGTTATATGGGCGAACATTGCTTGCATAGTTTAAGGCGGTGAATTGTTAATGATATTATTTGTACGGCTTGGCGGTTGTCTCCGGGCGAGATTTCCTGCTAACTTTTACATTTAATCTCAAAGGAAAGTAATCCTTGCTGCCTATATTTCTAAAGGATATGATGGGATACATAAGGAATGAATAAGTTTGGATTATTTTTAAAGGAATGAGACAGCTCGAGATAGAGTGAGTAAGTTGAAAGTTATTACATCGAGAGCTAATTTGTGTAAACATGCGTCAAATGTGAAATTTTGCAGTCACTTCTGATTTGGAACCACAAAATACCTGAAAAAACCCTTGACTCTGCATAAACCTGCATGACCCGGACTCTGCAAAAATGTTTGACGGATTCCTCTCTCTTAAGCCTCGATTACATTGAGCGAGTTTACAAGCTACTATCTACTAAGTTTAAAAGCGGGTAAATCGGCGAGTGAGATTGTCATGATGACACACAAAACTGTCTACTCGCTCAGTAGCGACAGTAGCAGCTAAAATAATGACTCCAGCGCGAACCAATTCGGTCGACATTTAAAAAAAAAACTTGAGGTCGCCGCTAGCGCACACGCTAGTCAGTAGCGAGAATAACAGTTCCCGCGCGAACTAATTCTGACAAATCAGCTGTTAGTGGGCCGCCATCTTGAGCGTATAGCGAGTAAAGTTGACCAGCTTTCAACTTTTTTCGTAGATTGTCCACAATCTGCTAGTTAGATAATAATAATACGATTACACTGAGCGTGTTTACTAACAGATAGTGAATTTCCCAGAGAGTAGCTTGTAAACTCGCTCAATATCATCGAGGCTTAAAGGATATGACGGGATACATAAGGAATGAATAACTATTATTTTTGAGGGAAAGAGATAGGGTGAGTGAGTTGAGAGTAAGTATAACATCTAGAGCTCATTTATAAACATACGCCAACTGTGAAATTTGGCAGTCACCTCTTGAAATACATGAAAAAACCCTACACTCTGCTTAAATGGGCAGTGTTTGATAGATTCCTCTCTCTTAACAATCGGATAGCAATTTTTAGAGCATTGCGGGTTATCTACCACTTGCCTGCCCTGGTATAAGTAACAGATGGTTACTCCTTCAAGGCTCTCGGAAGGACTCTAATTTAAAAAAAAAAACGAAGCTACTTTTAGTTTAGAACGAATTTAGACCTCCAATGTCCCTGCATACGTTGTTAGTAAGCAGTATGCAAGTGCTTAGCGGGAAATACAAGATACAATATGTGTAAGTATGACAAAATATAGACAAGACAATGGGACAGGTTGGTGAAAGTTCACGAGGTGGCAAGCAATGGGTGATTGTATCCAGCGTATCCTGCAAGCACCTGTTTGGGAGGAAGACACAGTACATAAATAATAGGGCATGGCAAACGATATCTTTAAAGCAGAGACGTCAGGTGGGATTTCTTTTTTTTTTCTTTTTTTTTACATTAAGTCCACTCCAGGAGGCCCATAGGAAAATAATTTCCTTCAGGGCCTATGTCATCTGAGATGCTGCGTGGATTGCTATCTTTGTTCAACTAGTATTTCAATGGAAGAAGCTACGAGGAAGTAGTGTCATTGATCCCTTCGGTACCAAACGAGATCGCAACATTTGTACGTGGTTGACTTATTCTTGAGTTGAACAGCTCAGCAGTCAAACGATTTGCCGGCCTCTGTGTTTCCTCCCTCCTACAACATGGATCTCTTCAAGAACCATGTTCACTCTTCCCTCTCCTCAAAAGACCCTTCACAGTATCCTCAAAGACGACATAGGCCCCTATTGTTATACGGCCCTATATTTTATGTACGAACCATGGTAAAAAAAAAAACCTGAAACCGTCATCAATACTTGTGGAATGGGGGTGAAGAATTTGTGAAGGAGAGATGGAATTAAAGAGGGGGAGATTGAGAATCTATTAGGGGGGGGTGTTTTACAATTGTGTTTATTTCTATTTGTTCTGTGAGTTTTGTTAAAATTTGTTTGAATTTGTTAAAACTCGCGTTCGAAAAAATGTTTCTAATTTTCTCTTATTTAATAAATTCAATTTGGAAGGTGGGTATAGGTACCACCTCTCCGGAAACTTTTTATTGGATAACCAACACCTCTGCCATAGGTCACCCCAGGTGGTACGCTACTTATGATGACGTAGCAGGGGTGCCTAGATTCATCGTATGCATCTTGAAAAGTCTTGAAACTCTCTCGTATAGTAGAACTTTACTAACCTCAATTGAGACACCTCAAAACTACATATAACCAACTATAATAATACAACTCCATCTCCAACAAACATTAACATAGGACCTATTTGACTTGACTTAATTTAACATTGTGTATATGTATCATATATTTATATAATGACAGGTCAGTGACTGAGTTGGCATCGCTTTTGGGTCCCACCCGGGCATCCCGTGTTCGATTCCTCGGCTGTTTAAGTTCTCCATCACGACACAAGCAACATTTTCAGCTTACTGTGATGGTGGTAGGAGATTTTCAAATATTGTCGGGTTATTTGTAACCCGGGAATGTTTGTCTTTCTTTAAAAAAAAACCTCTTCATTTCATATACAAGCAGTGTGTCTCTTACAAATAAATGTATAAATCTATCTATCTGTATAAATAAAAATGAATCGCTGAAATGTATTTACGCGCTTAACTTCCAAACGACTGCACCAAATTGGATATATTTTTTTAGTTCGTTCTTGTCAGGACAAGGTTTGTATAAAGCTCTAGTATTATGAAATTTGTATAAAAAAATTGCAATAGGTGGCACGCGAGCTGAAGTTGAAAACTGAATGTACTGGGACTGAATATATGGAATGCCGGAAGGGGGGGGGAACTCGGGTAGGAGATTCGCGGGAGGGGAGAGAAGGAACCAGGGAGGGAAACCCGGGTGAGGGGGGGGAACTCGGGAGAGAGGTTAGCGGGTCGGGGGAAGGGATCGCGGGAGAGGAAGGGGAGGCGAAAGGGGAAGGGACGAATGGGAAAGGACACGCAGGGAGAAACAAATCGAATTTCTTTATTAAATGGCGTAGCAACGCATGCCGGGTACCAGCTCGTATATTAAAAAATATACTAAAAAAATCTGTTGAAAGACATTGAAACTATATATCTACATATTCATAACCAGTACATTATCTAGAAACAACTAATTTAGCACTGCTTATTTTCGTTATTACATCCACGAAAAAATCATTTCAAAAAGGCGAGTAATTTCTGAATGGTACTAGCGGTAATTATGCAGATATCCTCGATGACCAAAGTTGCCCCCGATTCAAAAGTCCCCCATACTACGACTCCTTGATTTATTTAAATTTTCTCTGTGAAACTACCCGCAAAACGTTAGAATTAACCCGAGTTCAGAGGCAAGGAGCTTACCGATCAAAATATGCAAAAATATTGATCAGGTTTTTCTTACGGACGGTTTAACGTAAAAAAACACTCACTACTTTAATCTAAATCCTTGTAACAACTTTTAAAGCCTTATTCACGGGGGAGTCAAATGTTCGCAGTGGAGGCTTTTTAGCAGCAGACAGTTTTGCTGGACCCAAAATAAAGGAAAATCCCATAGGAACGAATAAGTTTGGATTATTTTTAAGGGAATGAGACGGTTCGAGAGAGAGTGGGTGAGATGCGAGGTATTACATCTAGAGTTTATTGGTGTAAATATGCGCCAACTGTGGAATTTGGCAGCCTCCTCTTGTCTGGAACCCTAAAATTCTTGATAAAAACTCTGTGCATAAACGGGGGATTATTTTGTTAGATTCCCCTGTTTTAACAAACCATTTTTCTTCAATTTGGGAGGCGGAATTTGGGTACCGCCGTCTAAGGAATCATTTATTGAATAATTTTTTTTTTTTTTTTTTTTTTTTATTTGAATTTTATTTTAGTAATTTGTACATTTAAGTTTACAAATTTCTAATTGATTATAATATTTCATATTGCAGTTTTTTTTTTTTTTTCTTTTTTTTAATTATAATATTTTAAATTCACAAAATTTTTGAAATCACAAAAATTTTTTTTTTTGTTTTATGTAGCTCCTACAATCCATCTTGAACTTTTCAATTGGTGAGGACTTAAGAGTTTCTGTTTTATAATATAAGTTTTATAATTAACAGCCCTGACGTAAGTCACCCCAAGTAGTTCGCTACGTTTGGTGATTTAGAAGGGCTGGCCAGGTTCATGGGGTAAAGAATGTCTAGGTCTTGGCAGCCAATGCGTTTGCCCACTTACTGCGTGGATTGGGAGAGATTGGTTGAGGGAGACCTAACGTGGACCTCTCCAGCCGGTCTCTCTCGACCCATCGCCTTGCACCGCAGTGGTAGGGATATGTGAGAGGTGTCATATATTCACAGGTCCGTTACTCCTAGACACATTGATCCTCAGACTCCTACCCCCCTTCCTCATACCTTTCTCCTTCCCAGAACTTCCTCACCTTTCTTTCCCTAAAAATACCCTCCACAAAACATCCCCAAAGATGTAATAGGCTTTTAGAGGTTTTTTCCTCAAGACTTTCTGTGTGGAGCCAAGTAAAAAAAAAAAATTGAAATCTTTAAGGCTCAGGCTAAAGGTGGGAATGCTGTCTTAGTTCTACCGATATTTCAATGTAAGATGCTACGAGATACTTTCGCCATTGATCCCTTCGGCACCAAATGCGCCCCCAACATTTGTACACACTGTGGAAATGAACGATTTGCAGGCCACTGTGTTACCTCCCTCCTACAACGTGGATCTCTTCAAGAACCAAATTCACGCTTTACTCTCCTCCAAAAGACCCACCTTACAGCATCCTCAAATATGACCTAGGACCTTATAGGGAAATTATTTTTCTCATGTAAAAACAAACCAAAAATATAACTGTCTTTCTCTAAAACAAAAAAGTTGGGATTGTATATTTTAGAATTTTCAAATTTCATTTATTAATTATCAGGAATCAGGCTTCTAAGCTATATAACGATAAGGAAACTATGCCTCTGCCATTCCGGTTAAGCCTGTAGCTTAAGCACGGCTTTTCCCAGCTTTAACTGACGTTTGCGGCTTAAGCTAGCTTTGCTTCAACTAACGGTGAACTGTGTGGAAAAATGAACTCGATCATTTGCGCCTGTCTCGTTGAATATCAGTCCGATCTTATCGTAACGATAAAATTAAGTTTGATTGTGTGAAGTAACATTCATGTACGGTTGAGCTCTTTTGTCTGAAGTGTCTAAGATTATAAAAAGTACGTAATGTCAATATTTTAATAATATAATATCTCATTATAGAAAGAAATTACATGGCAAGGTATTTTTTTAAGTGAAACTTCTATAGCCCAATTGTGATTTGGAATTAGGAAGAAACGGAAATGACGCATACAGCACCCGCAAAGCATCAAAATCCCACTAAGGCTCCTATTGGTTGAGATTTGAAACGGAATTGACGCTGGTCTGCGCTCATTGGCAGCTTTAATTATGACTGAGATTGTTTTGGCAAGTTTCGCTTCTACCGCATGTTAACTGCACTCGAATTTTTTACATTAACTCCACACAGGAGGATCTGAGGAAAAAAATTCCACTCGGGGCCTTTGTTATCTTTGGGGATGCTGTGTGGAGGATCTTTTTAGGAAAGGAAGGAGAGCAGAGTTCTGGGAAGGAAAAGGGTTTAAAGGGTGAGTAGGAATCTGGGGTTCAGGGTGTCCTGGTCATCCGCCTCCAAGACCTAGACAAACCTCACCCCATGAACCCGGGCACACCTGCTAAATCACCAAACGTAGTGAACCACTTGGGGTGACCTATGGCAGAGGTGTTGGTTATCCAATAAAGGTTCCCGGGGCGGCGGTAGCCATTTCCGCCTCCCAAATATGTCTGTACAGGAGTGACAGACGTATGAATCCATCCTTGCGGTGCTTGGCGATGTTCCGAAAGAGTACGGCTGGAGAAGTCAAGGAGACTCTCCGGAATCCGGCCAGCCATGTAGCTGGCGGGCAGACGCATCCCGTACAACCCTCACCCCATGAACCGGGCACCCCTGCTAAGTCACCAAACGTAGCGAACCATTTAAGGTGACCTATGGTAGAGGTGTTAGTTATCCAATAAATGGTTCCCGGGGCGGCGGTACCCATACCCGCTTCTCAAATTAATTTACGTTCAACTAGGAATTCGTGGACTTAAAAGCTGTGCAATTTTCATGGCGTCAGAATATTCAGTTTGAGAGAATCTAATGCTCTAAGTACTATTAATTACGATTCCATGACAGTTGATCCCCCGACAGTTGACACCCCAAACAGTTGATCCCTCTGCCAGTTAATTCCTTGGACAGTTGATAAAGGATTATTTCTGCTGTGGGTCGTCATTTGTAAAGTAAGTGTGCAGAAAGGATGTATTTATATTGGTTTTGTTTATATTCAAATTGCTGTGGATTTGTATCTTAACATATAAAATAAAGTCGGGTTAGTTAAACCATTTATGACTTGAAAACGACATCTATGGTCTTAATAGATAAAGCATTTCAATAGCTTCAAGTCCAATATAACATACGTGGGAGCTACTAATATTTTTATTTTTTGACGAATCAAGAAGATAAATGCCTTTTTTACCCGAAAAGCAATCGGAGACATTTAAAATGGCGACAATATATGGCAAAAATCGCCCCAGTAATTAAAAATAAAAAGAAACTTTTAGTTTTCTTCTACTTTCATGATCATATGATGTGTAATTTTTTCATTCGTCCATTCTCCAAAATAAAAGAATAAAAGATTCTCCCAATAACATTAAATCTTAAGGTTTATCAGGCAAAACCGCCAACCGCGGAGGCTGTATGTAACCTTACGGCAGGTAAAGTGATATAATTGGTACCTATATAAGTATAAGTAAGCAACGCATCAAGTTTCCAATAAGCCGAGCAGGTGCAATTTTAAAATTGCGACAAATTCCTTGCAGCAAGTCACCAAGAAGGAATCTCGACGTTTTGTGAACGTGCTTGAAAGTTGGCCTTTGCGCAAGTGTGCTCACATAACAGGTGTTGACTTTTATACTGAATTTACTTTCATTTTTAAAATTTTTGACAATTCAGGACTGCATGCTTGTAATGTATTCGGTAAGTCAAGTATTTCGGAATATACTAGTATAAAGTACAAATTTAAATTGGCGATCACAAGTTAATAATACCGTTTCTAAATTAGGATTTCTTACGTACATATTTTACAGACTTGGGACAAATTGAAAATGATTTTTTTTTCTCTGGAGTAATCTTCAATAACGTACGGTATAATAGGATGGGGTGGAGCGCTTGATGCATTTATAAAACCGTTACAAATAACTCAAAATTTTATTGTCAAATTTATGTATAATAGAAATTGAACATTTTCGACAAATGCATAAGAACAAAAACAGAATCAGCATTAGAAAAAAAAAATTATACCACCCCCAAGCGAACAACAAACAAACGCGAACAAACAGCAGTTTTATTGGATCTCGTACTTTCAATCTGCAATTGTCCAGGTTGGGTAGGAATTTGGGGGTCAATATACGGACATAAGGGTCCACCCTCCCACTCCAGTGCAAGGCGATGGGTCGAGAGAGTCCTACTGTAGAGGTCAAAAGGTCTCCCTCAAGCAATCTCTTCCGATCCGACCCGCCACGCAGTAGGCGGGCAAACGTTTCCTCCTCCAATACCTAGATAAACCTCATCCCATGAACCGGAGACCGCTGCTAAGTCACCAAATAAAGTGAACCACCTGGGGTGACCTTTATCAAAGATGTTGGTTGTTTGCCGCCTCCCAAATTGGTATATACAAAATCATGTTTTATTTATATGTTACGTCCATTTGTAATATTAGTTACTAGCAGACCCGGCCACACGTTGATGTCTCCAACGAAACACAACGCCACGCAATTACCCAACCTTTATAACCGACGCCATCTGTTAAATAAAATCCACACCGCTCGCATGCCAGCCCGCTGCCAACTGCCCGCTTGCCAGCCCGCTCCCTTTATATATTTCAACCAATTTACACAAAACCTTGACAAATTATATACCTAAAAACTTTCCTTATGAATCACTATCTTTTGGTGAAAACCGTATGAAAATCCGTAGCTTAGTTTCAAAGATCTAAGCGCACAGACAGCGGGAGCGACTTCATTTTATAATATGTAATAAAGAAGAATCGTTCATCTTCTTATTTCGTTTTCGCATACTTTCAAAAACAATTAATCTATGTGAAATTGAATGTTAAGCGGGAATATTTGATGACATGATTTTATTTTGTCTATGCTCAATGAGTTGAATGCTATTAGAGACCTCTTGACGTATAATGCACCACACCTTCAAAAAATCCATTTTCCTCTCTGTCCAATCAATACTGCAGTTAACTTTTTTGACTTATTCAATTATTTGGGATTCCTTGTACCAATAACGGGCATGACCAAGGCAACCGGAAAGTAATCGGTTAATTTGATCGTCGCCAGTTACTTGATTGGCAACTCGGAGCGTGCAGACGACCTTAGGGGAAGGGCGGGTGAAATGGACTTGGGTAAAAATATTTTTTTTCGAATGAAAAATGGTAAATCTTGAAAAATGGATATTCATAAAGTGTCGGAATTATACATGAATGAAATTGTGAAAAGAATTATTGAACTCGCTTAAATTACACCTACTGGAATTATAACTGTTTCTAAGTTTATCTATGTATGTAAAAATTAATGTTCCTTTTTTTGTCTCTTATTATTTCTTATACCATTCATCCGATTGCGATGAAACTTTGGTGATTTGGTGTGCGCACGCCCGCAAAGGTTTGTATATATTATAGTGAGCTCTGTCATTTTGAAATTATTTCCTATACCATTCATTCGATTGTGATGAAACTCTGGTAATTAGTAGTGCGCACGCCCGCGAAGGTTTCTATGTACATAATGGAGAGTTTAATTTTATAATAAGTTGAGGAGGTTCTGAGAAAAATAATTTCCCTCAGGGCCTATGTAATCTTTGGAGATGCTGTGTGGAGGGTCTTTTTGAGAAGAGGAAGGAATGAACAAAGGCATTTAAGAGACCCACGTTGTAGAAGGGAGGAAACACAGAGGCCGGCAAATAATTCCACAGCCGAGCTGTTGAACTCAAGAACGAGTCATAGAAGCGACCCGTTCTCATATGACAAATGTCAATCGTGCAAATATGTTGAGTGGCGTTTGGTGTATTTCCCAACTATGCATCGTTTGTGTATTTTATATAGTTTATCGGTAGGGAGGGAAGAAGGGAGGGAGGAGGCTAGAGAGAAGCAGAAAGCTGTTAAAGGTAGAAGGGGAAAGCGGATGGCTTTATATGTCCTGCTAGCGCGTCGGAAAACCTTCTTATTCATGTACATACCAGACGGAAAAACCATTTTTTTTTCTAAATGCTTCAATAAACCAAATTAAAACACTTTCTCTCTTTGGGGGGCATTGCAACGCACGCCGGGTACTCGCTAGTATACCTATACATATATAATATTTCCATTTCTCTCCTTTTTTGGTTCAGTTGATCTTTTATGGATTTACCACACATTTACGTGATTTAATCGTTACAAATCATTAAACTATAGTACATATCCCTAGTTAGAAGCATAATAGAATATTACTCCATAGTCTGGTCGCCCTTCTACAAAATTCATATTCATAATATTGAAAGAATTCAAAGAAAATTTCTGCGTTTCGTTTATTTTAAACTTAACATCCCTTTAGAGCACATAAATTACCCGTCGTTAATGAATATTTTAAATATTCCAACTTTAGAAAACAGACGAATAATAAACGACCTAACCTTTTTATTAAAATTATTGAACTCTAAATTCGACTGTTGTGAATTCCTGCAATTACTAAATCTATATGTACCTACACGAACAACTAGACGTACATCTCATTCCAACTATGATTTGCATTCTCCAATACAACGTTTACAAAGTCTTGGTAACAAATACTTAAACAATATGGATGTATTTGACAATAATTAGAACTTAAAACAAACTTGAAACGCCATATGTGCTAACTATGTATTTCTACCTGTCCCGTAATATAATGTGTACAACAATTTTAAACATTACCTACTTTATGTCAACTATTATATTTTATGACCTATATTTTGTTTCTTATATTTTATGTTACCTGTATTTTGTTAACGCTTATATTTTATGTAGCATAATATTATGTTACTTGTATTTTGTAAACTCATTATTTTCATTGTAATTAAAAAAAAAACATGTTCTGCATTCAGTGTAAAAGCCCTATGGGCGTTTAAATAAATAATAAAAATTATTCAAAGTTACAGTATTATATTAAAAAAATTTAAAGTTTTTATTATTTCCATAAGCATTCACTTATAATAAATTCGAAAGCATGTTTTTGATGTGTGAATTACCCAGGGGGTGCGAGAAATGGTTGTGACATACGGCAAAGTTGATATATGATTGTTTCCAGAAGTTTTTCAAACTTTTTTACTTTAAAACTTGGATACGTTTTGTTCGGAAGTTTTAAAAAGTCTTGAGGGAATGTTCATTTTGTATTGAATAAATTGGATCATTTTTTACGTCAAGTGTGATAGATATGTTTTCAAAGTGAAAGTAACAATATTTCATCTGATTTGGCAAAGTAAAATAAATCCCAGGTTTTTAAACAAATATTAACGAATTGGCTGCTAACATTGTTGAAAACAATGTTTTTTTTAAATTTTTTTATTGAAGTAAATCTTTTTATTTATAATAACTGTTATTCCCACCAATGTAATATATAGTTGAAGAAAAAGACAATACTAATAAATCTAAATGAAATATGAAAAAAGGACTCGAACCCAAGATCACTAGGGATGAACTCCTTAACCAATTCGGCCACTGAACCTCTCACATTAAGTAATTTTTGTCAGTATCACATTTCATTAAATTCAGAATTAAAAATATTATCTTTGAGTATTTTTTCCCACATTTTTGCCAGTTACCTTTTTAAATAGAAACAAATATTCGAAGAACTAGTTTGTAACCTCGATAGAGAGATCCTGAGTTCGAGTCCCAGTCGTAACCGTTAGCTTTTTATTTTTCTGTGTCTTGTTCATTTTGTAATTCTTTAAGATTTATTAGTATTGTCTGCTTCTTCAATGATATGTTTTTTGTTTGATTCGGTTTTGGCCCGTCTTGCGGCGTAGATAGAATACCGAGTTTAACTAAATAGCGTAGGTATGTAATTTTAGTTTAGGAAACCCGCTTGCACAGTGCGAGCATAAACTGTGCGACCTAAAGTTTAAGTTTAGACTTACGGAATTCAATACTTCGTTTATGTGAAAGCACTACGAAACCTTACCATATATATTAAAATATATTAAAAAAACTCTTATTTTTATCTCTAAATTTTCGAGGTCAATCTTGTAATTTCCATCATGAAATATGGAGCTTTGTAAGAAATGTGCATTTAGCACCAACGCAAAAATTAACAACCTATAGAGTTTTCAATTTTTCAATTAGTAAAAAGATTTCACAAATTTACTGACCTAAAATATAAACTTTTCGATGAAACTGACTGCTATTTTATGTGTTTTTTTTTTGCGAATAAAGTTATGATAAACCAAATGCCAAAATATTTAAGGATGAAATTGTTGTCAATAGAGATGTACATAATTACGGAACAAGAAATATATATATAGTTAGATTTCCACAAATGAAAAAATCGCAGAACTGCCTAATGTATAGAGGACTAACGATGTATGATGGAATGCCTGAAAGAACGAAGAATGAAAAGGAATTAATGTTTTTGAAAAGAAATGTTATGCTTACTGTAAAAATATTTAAATTTGTCAAATGAAATTTTACATTGTGCTTATTAGTTTATTTTCATGTAGATCATAGGTTCTCAACGTGGGCGATAACACCCCGTTGGGGGGGCGGTTTAGACCTTCAGGGGGGCGGTAGGAAACTAAGAGAAAATTGGGGGGCATTTCATACTTTCAGGGGGGGTGGTAGGAGACCCAGAGAAACACATCCTATATTGCCCCATCCCATCACATTACGCCCCCTTCGTTGTGGTAAATATAATCGTGACGACAATTGCTGTTTCAGATTCATCAGTTACGGGGCGGTAGAAATATAAATATACTCAAAGTGGGCGGTGGGCCAAAAAGGTTGAGAATCTATGATGTAGATATGTAGATAGTATAAACTAACTCATTAAATAATATTAATAAAAAATACTTAAAAAAACATATGAAAATTAAGCTAATTACTTCAATTTGAAAATTTATTCCACCAAAACATCATAAATAAAATTATTTCACACAAAATTTACCACAAATAATATTCCACCTCAAAAATTGTATGAAATAATAATGTTTTTATGATTTTTGCCTTGCGCTGTGCTTACCAACTTCCCCTGTCACATTCCAAGCGCCGGGTCCGGGCGTTTCCTGCACCGCGCGCGATGCGACTGCGCCCGCCTGCAATGCGACGGTGACACCGGAATGAATGTACTATGGAATAATATTATTCCATATTAACTTCTGTTTTTATGTGCTCCTGGTATTGAAATATTATTGTATGTGATTTTGTAGGCAAAATAAAATTACACCGTTTCCGCGAAGGGGTAGCCAGAGAGGATAAGAACGCAACACAACTCTGTCTGGACACATAATTCTTGCTTCGTTCACATTCATACATTGTACAATTTGTGTTTTTTTAACTTCACACAGGAGGGGTTCTGAGGAAAATAATTTCCCTCAAGACCTGTCATCTTTGAGGATGTTTTGTGAATGTTGTTTTTGAAGGAGAGGAAACCCATGTTGTAGGAGGGAGGAAACACATAGGCCGACAAATAGTTCCACTGCCGAGCTGCTGAACGATTCTCAGGAACGTCTTTTTCTCATGTAAGAAATGTCAACCGTGTACAAAAAGTTGGGCGCGCGTTTGGCGTGTTTCCCGACTATGCTCTGAATGGATCAAATACCCTCGACTCTGTGCAGAAACGGGCGGTCCGTTTGATAGATTCTCCCATCTTAACAGACGGATTGCAATCTTTAGAGCACAGGCGTCGTGTGGGAATGCTATACTTGTTCTACCGGTATTACAGTGGAAGATGCTCCGAAGAACTAGCATCATTGATCCCTTCGGCACCGGTGCGTAGTCGGAAAACACGCCAAACGCGTGCCCAACATTTGTACACGGTTGACATTTGTCACATGAGAACGGGTCTTTTCTTCGACTCGTTCTTGTGTTCAACAGCTCGGCTGTGGAATGATTTGCCGGCCTCTGTGTTTCCTCCTTCCCACAACACGGGTCTCTTCAAGACCAATGTTTATTCCTTCCTCTCCTCAAAAAGACCCTCCACACAGCATCCCAGATTACATAGGCCCTGAGGGAAATTATTTTCCTCAGGGCCTCCTGTGTGAAGTTAATGTAAAAAAAATGGAGCATCTTCCATTGAAATAGCTGTAGAACAATAATGGTATTTCCATCTGACGTCTGTGCTTCAATCTAAAAGTTAATATCCGTGTGTTAAGACAGTGGAATCTATCAAACGGACCGTACGTTTCTGCGTAAAGTCAGGGGTTTTCTTCAAGTACCTTTGGGCTTCAGACCAGAGGTGGCTGCCAAATTTGACAGTGGAGTGCACTTGCGATTTGTACAGGGCCAGGCCCTGTGCAGTTCGCCCAGCTTTTGAGAAGCTAACTTGACTCTGGCTTTGAAGGAGCCCCGTGCCTGAGCTGGCCACTGAAGGGCCCGCAACCCGGATTTGTACCGATTTATTACATATTTCCCTTAAACACGGTAAGTTTTAAAGCTCTTAAAAAATATATGTTATTCTTGAAGATAATGTCTAGACTTTGCCCGCGCCAAAACGCAAATTATTTAAAATTCCCTCGATAGAAAAAGTATGCTCCAAAAATTATTATTAACACGTTTGTTTCAGTTATTTTACAAGTTATATATATGAAAAAAATCACATTGTTTCTTTAAATGCTGTTTAAGATAATGCCCACGAGATTTTTGCTCTATTTTAAACGAGTCGTGTTTTATTAAACATTTTCGCAATTTTCGCATGGATTTTGTCGCTGAATGTTAGCGCTCTCCTCTAACATTCGTCATTTTGTATCTCTCCATCTTCTTCTTTTCAGACCCGGTTGCAGAGCCTGAAGTTTACAAAGAAATCGTACTTTGATGTAAATTAATCAAAACAAGGCCTACTTAAGAACAAATTTAAAAAATATTAGTTGAAATTCAATTTTTTTTTTAAATATTTTGTTATCGGGGGGCGTTTTTCAACTAATATTACACCTGATAACAATATTGTGTTTTAAAGCACACACCATCTGTAAAAACATTAATGCAACTAACATCAGGCCGTTGCCCCGCAAGGGTAGGCAGAGAGATTATACAGCCATACTATAGCAGTTGGCACTTAAATTGTCCGGTACCTACTCACTCACAGCCTCACTGATAAAAGTACACTTCCCGAGCATTGAAAGTATTTTATTTACGCATTTAATAAAAACTGTACAAGCTGGGTGTTGAATTCTTACTAATGAAACGTGTTTTTAACTACGCTGCAAAAGAGCTGGCAACTTTGCATTTTGGCAGAGTGACGCATTTCTGACATGCATTAAATAAGAATTTTATTAAAGTAACGTTTTTTTAATAACTTAAATGCCTTATGCATGTTCATATAAACAACCCCCTATGGTGTTTAAACATGTACCGGTCAGTGGCTGAGTAGGCATCGGTTTGGATCTCACCCGGACGTCGCGTTCGATTCCTCGACTGTCTAAGTCCTCCATCACGACACAAGCAACATTTTCCGTGTATGGTGGTAGTAGGAGATTTTCAAACATTGTTGGGTTATTCGTAATGGGATAAACCGGGAATGTTTGTCTTTATTTTAAAAATTAAGTAAAAGACTGTCCGATAGAATGAAAATTGAAACCATTAAGAAACAAACAAGAACAAAAGATGTCACAAAAAGAATAAAAAAGCTAAAGTGGAAGTGGTCAGGCCACACAATCAGAGAAAGTGAAAAATGGTCAAAATTAGTCATGAATAGGTTCACAAGTGAGAAGAAGAGAAACGAGGTAGACCATTTAGACGGTGGGTTGACGACGTCAAAGTCATAGCAGGTGGTGCATGGACAAGAGTAGCTAATGATATAGAGAAATGGCGACAGTTGGAGGAGGCCTTTGTCAACTAGTGACATACAGACAAGGAGTCGATGCATGATAAGTGTTAAAAATGTTATAAATATTATTAATAGTGTAATGTAATTTACTGTCTGAATAAATGCTATTATTATTATTATTATTATTAAATAAAAAGTATATCTTTACATCAAATATTTTATGACAGTTTTTATTTTACGTTGCTATTAGTAAGTTTTTCACATACACGGCTGTTTGTCAATAGGCCACATGCATGGATTTCACAACGACTTGAAAAAAATCGTGTGGATAGATCTTTTTACTAAGATTACGAAAATGTTAGTAATTTTTTTTAGAAATGTACAGTTTTTTTTATTTCAAATAAATAAATCCATTATTTGGGCTCGTGACGTGACGTCACTGACGTCACTACATGAAAATGTCCCGTCTTCGAAAATGTTCCTATTAATTTTGTAAAATTCCACACTGATTTATTTTTTTTATATGGCATCACTTTGAATTCAAGCGAATTTTTGAATTCGTTCACTAGATTTATTGTTTGTTCTCTGCGAACTTATCATTTGGTTTGATTTTTTGACAGATGTTCTGAAGAGAACCCCGTACATTTTAGAAGTCGGTAAGTGTTTTAGAGGTATAATGATTATGGTGCTGATTTTAACAAAATCAAATTTTATAATATTCTTATTATTATTATAATTTACAAGTACAAGTATATTACATTGGATTTAGTAATATAGACGTTTTACATTATAATGATTTATGATCAATAAGATGGTTCAAGGAAAAAAATATTTATGAGATGAAATATTTTAGGTATGTCTCGTTATTCTCCTGTGCCATTCGTGTGGAAAACGTTCTTTTTTTTTAAATGATTTTCGGCTATGAAATTCGGATTGAAATTTTCAAAAAATTGCCAGGGATTCAAAAATACGATAAAAAAAATAAAAATACAGAATATTTTAGAATATTTGCCTAAACCGGAAAAAAAATTTAAAAAGTGTGATGCAAGTGGCCTATTGTATAAAATTAGCACTACGTTTATTATTAGTAAAGCTGATAGTATTTAGTGACATGATCTGAATAGCCAAATACTTCTAAACCTTCGTCTTCCCCTTTATAAGTTGTACCGTTGTTGTGCGCAGTCAAATCATTTCTGATTTTCCATACAAATTGGCCTTAGGCAAAAAGCCTATCTCTCCCAATAAAACTGCCGCCTTCTCTTTATAGTATAAACATTGTAAATTATGGTTTAATCATATATAATTGTACGGTAGCTATACCTCCGAGAATTGCCGAAGCGCCCTCGGCTATGTTCGGCTCCGCTCGGAATCTGACAGATCGATTTTATTAATTTAATAATAAAAAGTCAAAGCCAGCAAATTGTTATAAATTATTCCGTAACAATAAATCTCTGTTTGGAATTATTTTAGACGACGGGAAGCAGTTTGAATTTCAACAAATTTATTCTTAGAAGTGTGGGAACATGTTTTAATAAATTTTAATATTTAAACGAGATTCAATTTTCGTTATTAGTTACCCTAGATATTGAACATTTTTCGTCTGACAGCTGTTTCGCCTTCATTCGTGAAAACATCTTTAGCACCGTTGTGATTTGAAAGTCGTTGGTGAAAAGAAAAATAGCCATACTGGTGCCAAACAAATACATCTATAGGATTTAGCCTGCGAGAGAATGAGCTAGACTAATCGGTGTCCTGTTTGTGCGATGTTTCGTAGAATTTTGGTAACAATATTAAAATAAATAAACCCTGCAATTATCCTATATCTGATACTCAGCATTCGTCTCATTCTCTCGAAATTTAGTTTTCTTAAGGTTTCACTTCTACCACGTGTGGACTGCGCACATGATATATTTTTTTACATCAGCTCCTACAGGAGGCCCTGAGGTAAAAATTCCTTCAGGGCCTATTCCATCTTTGGGGAAGCTGTGTGGGGGTCTTTTATGAAAAGGAGGAGGGAGTCGAATTTCTGAGGCGGAAAAAGTACGACATTTCTGGGAGTCAATGTATCAAGGAGTGACAGACGTATGAATCCATCCCTCGCATTGCGGTGCAAGGCGATAGGTCGAGAGAGACCGGCTGGAGATCATGAGGTCTCCCTCAACTAGTCTCTCGATACGGCCACAAAAGAATTATGATACATTTTTATGAAACCAAAATTTCCGATCGCAATTTATAAAAAAAAAATTTACTTAGGGATGTTTTTTAAATTTATTTTAAACTAGCCTCCACACCCGTTACATTCATTTTTCAAACCGCTCGCGTGCCACCTATTAAAATGTAACAATCAAACACGTGCAGTAAATTTTAACTAATTTTAAAAAGCCGTTAGTTCTCGCAAATAATGTAGCTTTCTATTAGTGAAAGAATTTTTAAAGTCCATTCAGTAGTTTTATATGAAAGAGTAACCAACATACATCCATACATACATTCATACAAACTTTCGCCTTTATAATATTAATAGAATAGGAACGACAAAAATGTGAAGTGAATTTAACGTTTATAATACATTTGTCTGATAAAATATGTAAACTCCATAGACATATGAATATTACTAGACCAGAACAAAAAGGTGAGGGGTACACAACAACTACAGCGGGGCTCAGAGCGGGAAGATAACTTTGGAGATATGTGATTCGTCGATAACTCAATATGACAATATATAGGCAACTCGCATTATAATATCACCATTTAGTTCTTAAAAGTAAACTCTGCTTTTGAATGAATAGACCTTTTTACATGAGAGCGCGAATTGCTCGCCGCGTAATGAACATATTTGCGAAGTCTAAATACGGCAAAGTAAAGTTCGCTTATTTTCAGACTCCAATATTTTGTTGCTGTGTTGTTTTTTTCATAATTTAACAATAATTTTAGTATGAAAAACAATTAAGACAACAAGTAAGATGGCCAATTTTCAAAACTTTTTATTATTATTTCAAATTGTACAATTAGATTTATTTTATCACCTTTCAAAACGAGTTTTAAGTTTTAGGATAAGTTCTGAAATATTCCGTTTATTTGAATTTTATTGCAAATCGAAAATATTTTGAACTTCTGACAAAATATGTCCGATGCTTGAGGGGTTAATACATAATAAAATTCATTGGCGTCAGCTCGGAATGTCTATAAAACAGCGGAAAGGGCATTGCCTCGCATTCCATGTAAAAAAGTATGGGGGTATGGTTTATTAGTCAGCCCGTGGGCCTGGGAGTTATTTGCTGCGCCACTGTACTGTACACACATCAATGATGTTATTTATACATTTGTGGTTAGCAACAATAAACTTCTAAGTATCTATCAATTATGTTATTTATGGCCAAACCACATTTTGTTATAATTCAAGAAACCATAAATTTCATACAATTTAGCGGCCGTCCATAAAGGAGGCGTCTGCTAATATCTTTTTTTTTTTATTTTTAATGAATAAATTGTGAAATAACACAAATTATTTGCGCATGCCGGGATTCGATCCCACGACCTTCGGATTGCGAGTCAAGAGCCTTACCCCTCGACCACGGAGACCGTTTAACGTAATTGTTATTTTAAAAGAAAATTATTTCAAATGTATATTTCAAAAAGTAATTATAATATCCCGTGATTTTTCACGGGTCTGCGTTAGACCAAAATCCTTTATCTTAACAAACAGATTGCAATCTTTAGAGCACAGGCAACAGATGGGAATGCTGTCTTTGTTCTACCGCTATTTCAATAGAAGATGCTCCGAGGAACTAGCATCATTGATTCATTCGGCACCAGTGAATAGACAGGAAACACACCAAACGCGTCCTTAAATTTATTACATGAGAAAAGGTCTCTTCAAGACCAATGTTCAACAATTCCTCTCCTCAAAATGACCCTCCACACAGCATCCCCAAATAGAATACAGGCTATATTAATGTAAAAAAATATCATGATAATATATTGTAACATTGTATAAAAGCCCGTTGGGGGCGTTTAACAAATAAATTCGCGTATATTAATTCAGGCGGATATGACGTCATCCCAATTAGCGTTAATGGCGTCCCGGGAACTTCCTGCGTTCAACAAAATCAATTAAAAATTAATCAGTAAATCTTAGCTTGTCTTTTCATAGATGTCACTTGATCTGCTCATCAATTTATGCCAAATTAATTCAATTTATATTCCTTCACGGTGTTTCCAAAGTTGTATAACTTTTAATGAACATTGTTAAAATCACGTCTCATATTGGGATACCAAAAACGAAGACGCAAACCTTTCAAAGGAAAACAATTAATAGCTGAGTTGAGAAATGCCGTGGCTTCCTTTCGGAGACATTTAGTTACTCGTAGATATTATTAAGACAAGAAGGCCTCTTGCATGCCATAATGGAGGGTATGACCGAGGGGACAAACTCTAGGGGACGCCCACGCCGAGAGTACCTGGAGGACCTGCTGGTGGACGTGCGCTGCTCATCATATGCAGACTTCAAAAGAGCCACACAAGACAGGGAAGAGTGGAAGAGACGAATTGATGAAATTGCTGCAAACCAATCCCAGGATTGAAACCAGAGAGAGAGAGAGATATTATTTATCAATATTTGGGAAATCAACAGTTTAATTTTGTATATTTTTTTACTTTATACCAACAAACCGACGGCGATCGGCTTGTTCTTGACTCGCAATCCGAAGGTCGGTTGATCGAATCCTGGCGTGGGCCAACAAATTTTATTTGATTAATTTGTGTTATTTCACAATTAATTCATTTAAAATAATACATTTTCAATTTAGGAGGCGGGAATGGGTACCGCCGCCCCGGGAACTCTTATTAGATAACCAACACCTCTGCCATAGGTCATCCCAAGTGGTTCGCTACGTTTGGTGATTTAACAGGGGTGCCCGGCTTCATGGGGTGAGGTTTGTCTAGGTTTTGGAGAGGCGGATGACCAGGACATACTGAACCCCAGATTCCTACCCACCCCTCAAACCCTTTTCCTTCCCAGAACTCTCCTCTCCTTCCTTTCCTTAAAATACCCTCTACACAGCATCCCCAAAGGGAAATTATTACATCCCTGAGGGAAATTATTTTCCTCAGGGCCTCCTGTGTGGGGCTAATGTATAAAATATATATAGTAACATAATTTGCGGCACTTTCAAGAGTGGAAGATACTCCAAGTATCGCCCGGATGTAAGACCACCATTCAGAATTGAAACGTTGCTTGAAATGGCTTTAGCCGTGTTTGGTGACCAGATCTGAATAGCCAGGTACTTCCCCACCTTCCTCTTTACCATCTCCTTCCCCTCCCCACTACCTTCAGTATTTCAGTACCTGAGTATTTTAGTAGCTATTCAGATGTATATCTGAACATTTCAAACATTTCTCAAACATTTCAAGTAACATTAACACTATACCTCCCTTCACAACGCCCTTGAGGTGATTTTTCACAAAAACGGCGCTCTCTAAATTATCCAATTATTATCATCATCATCCTCATCACTATTTGCTCTACAACCCCTAGTGGGTCTTGGCCCCCTCAAGAGTCTTCCATCTCGGTTTTGTGGCAGCTCTCTTCAGTTTCGAAGCTCCAAGATAGATATGTCTTTGAGGACGACTTAATCTTAGTCTTCCCAGGCTCCTTCGCCCTATTAGTCATGAGTTCAGCAGGGACTTTGGTGCTTGATGCTCGGTCATTCTCTCCACATGACCCAGCCACCGAAGTCTTCCCAGTTTTATAAATTTTGCGACGTTTAGCTCCTTAAACAAAGTATAGAGCTCATTGTTATAACATCTGCGCCAAAATCCATTTTCTGGAACCGGTTCAAAGATGCGCCTCAAAATTTTTCTTTCAAAAACTGTCCAGTGCTCTCTCATTCCTCTTGGTTAGTACCCAAGTCTCAGCTGCGTACGTAAGTACTGGTCTGATAAGTTTTTTGTACACTAATATACAAATATTATTATTATTATACCTGCAATGTTTTTTGTAAATCTTTTCTTTAGGGCTCTGCAACTGGGCCCGAAAAGCAAAAGATGGAGAAATACGAAATTACGAATGTTAAAGGAGAGCTCTAACAATTCCAGCGACAAAATCGATGCGAAAATGTTTAATAAAACACGACTCGTTTATAATAGAGCAAAAATCTTGCGGGCATTGTCTTAAACAGCATTTAAAGAAACACTGTGAATTTTTTCATACATATAACTTGTAAAATAACTGAAACAAACGTGTTTATAATAATTTTTGGAGCATACTTTGCGATTTTTTTCTATCGAGGGAATTTTATATAATTTGCGTTTCGGCGCGGGCAAAGTCTATATATTATCTTGAAGAATAACATATATTTTTTTAAGAGCTTTAAAACTTACCGTGTTTAAGGGAAATATGTAATAAATCGGTACAAATCCGGGTTGCGGGCCCTTAAATTGAGTCGATCAATCGTGATCCATTCATTCCACATTGATCAACAAAGCACCAAATCAGTTCTTAAACTCTACTTACCAATCGATCCTTCACCCTTCTAATCTCCCTTCAGCCCGGCATCGATCTAATAATGCTCATTGCTCTACAACTGTCGAGAGATTTTATCTCTGCATTTCCAACAAATCTCCAACTTCACCCTTATTTCCTTTTCCAACCAATCCCACGGTCCTGCCTTTATTTTGATAAAGGGTTTGTTTACCCTTTTGTTATATAATGGATTTAAAGTTGATTTACTTTTTGATTGAATTTAGACGATCTGTGTACATTCAATGTTTTAAAATAATTAAACCTATGTCTATATTCCAGAGTTTACCCACAGCCTACAAATAGTTCAAATAATTTATTTGTGAGATGTAATTTAATGATTCGCTATTTAAATAATACTAGCTGGTTCCCGGCATGCGTTGCTATGCCATTTAATAAAGAAATCGTTTCTCCCTGCGTGTCCTTTCCCATTTGTCCCGTTCACCTCCGCCTCCCCTTCCTCTCCCTCGTCCCCTTCCCCTTTTGCGCTCACACTCCGTCTCCTCCACCTTTCCCCTCCCCACTCCGCGAACCCCCCTCCACCCTCCCACCTTCCGCATTCCATACATTCAGTCCCAGTACATTCAGTTTTCAACAGCTCGCGTGCCACCTATTGCAATTTCTTTATACATATTTCATAATGCCAGAGCTCACCAGTAGTTTTATACAAACCTTGTCCTGACAATAACGAACACACAAAAAAAAGAATTATCCAATTTGGTGCAGTCGTTCGGAAGTTATGCGCGTACATACATTTCGGCGATTCATTTTTATTTATATAGAAGATAGAAGAAGAAGATAGAAGATAGAAGAAGAAGATAGAAGATAGATAGATCGATAGATAGAAGAGAAGATTGGGTTTGCAAGAAAAACATATTATATTACCCACCATAAGGATGTTAAGTAGATTACTAAATACATAAGGTAAATGTATTATTGGGGGGCAAGAATTCCAATAATCCATGCGCTTGATAGCTGCAAGACGAGTTGTTATCTAGCCTCCTACAAAGTTAAGTAAATTAGAATACGTACGTATAAAAAGATATTTTATTTAATTTATTGGGGGGCTAGAATTCCAATAATCCATGCGCTTGATAGCTGCAAGACGAGTGGTTATCTAGCCCCCTACATAGTTAAGTAAATTGAAATACGTACATATAAAAAGATATTTTATTTAATTTATCGGGGGGCTAGAATCCATGCGCTTGATAGCTGCAAGACGAGTGGTTATCTAGCCCCCTACATAGTTAAGTAAATTGAAATACGTACATATAAAAAGATATTTTATTTAATTTATCGGGGGACTAGAATCCATGCGCTTGATAGCTGCAAAACGAGTTGTTATCTAGCCTCCTAAGTTAAGTAAATTCTAATGTAAAATCCATGCTAATTTGTTATCCAAATTTATTATTATTATTATTATTAAATCACTTGGGAAGTATGTTTACAAGAGATGGGAGGGCTGATAGAGATATTGAAAGAAGGATAAATGCAGGCAATTCTATTAATGGAGGGCTGAACGCCGTTGGCGCCAACAAAAAACTGTCCAAAGAGGCAAAGTTAGCCGTCCATAATGGAGTGCTGGTATCTACCCTGATGTATGGCAGTGAGGCATGGAACTGGCACAGGAAGGATGAAAGTAGACTGAATGCTGTAGAAAAGAGATCCCTGAGGCGTATGTGTGGTAAAACCATGTACGATCGTGTGAGAAATGTGAGGATCCGCGAAGAATGTAAGGCTGATGTGAGCATAATGAGTGAGATTAAGAAAGGGACGCTCAGATGGTTTGGGCATGAAGAGCGAATGAACGAGGAAAGGAGTGTAAGGAGAGTATATGATGCAAATGTGAATGGTAGAAGAAGTCGGGAACGCCCGAGGAATACGCAGCGCCTATGTCATCTGAAATGCTGTGTAGAGAGTCTTTTTTGTGGAGTTGAAGTAGTGAACGTTGATCTTGAAGAGACCATGTTGTAGGGACGAAGAAACACAGAGGACAGAAAAACCTCCACAACCTCCTTTTTCCACCTCTTAAAGTAGAATTTTGATACTTCTTGGTGAATTTTTGCAGATTTGACTGTGTGGAGCTAATTTTAAAAAAAAATTATAAAACTTTTTCATGCTGATTAAAACCTCAATAATTTTACTGACCTTTTGAATGATTGCCACAGAAATGGGGTTCAATCTCATTACAGACGGACACACCGACACACCGATCACACACGTGTGTGTACACTGTACCCAGTTTGTACACGTGGAACAGGCCTCAGTGCGTACATTCGGACGGATTGAAAACCACCTTGAAAGAGTGTATGGGGTTGCAAATAATAATATAAGGAGACTGTACTGCCGCTGTAGGTTTAGGTTCTACGGAATTTTTGTAAGGGGTGTTGAACATTTTAATATTATGATTTAAAAACGTGCATATTTATATACTCGTATTTGTTACTCTTGACGACCTCTATTGCAGAGCGATAAGTTGCATCGAAAATAAGGAATTTCAGTTTTAAAAAAAAGTTTTTATAGTCAAAATAATTTTCAAGGTTTGAAATTTTAAATCCCGCCAAAACGATTATCGCCAAATCGGTAAATCAATCTGCATTTGAAAAACAGCTATTCCTATTTTTTGAACTCACCAGTATTTATAGAAACCATCGCGGGCATGCACACATCAAATCCCCAAAGTTTCATCGCAATCGGATGAATGGTTAGCAACGCATAATTTCATTATGGCAGTGCTCACTATTGCATATTGAAACCATCGCGGGCATGCGCACATTAAATCCCCAAAGTTTCATCGCAATCCGATGAATTCTTTAGCAACGCGTAACATATATATGTTACCGTAAAAGCCCGAACTACGGTAAATCCTAAGATTTTCCGGTAAATCCTAAGATTTACCAACTATTAATGCTAAAAGTCCGAACCGTTCTATAATCATCGTTCACCAACCAAACCTAACCTAACCTAACCTAACATGTACTAAATTCTAATGGTAAAAGCCCGAAAAAATCGTTTATAATATTTAAATAAGAAACGATTTTTTCGGACTTTTACCATTAGAATTTACTACATGTTAGGTTAGGTTAGGTTAGGTTGGGTTAGGTTGGTAAACGATGATTGTAGAACGGTTCGGACTTTTACCATTAAGAGTTGGTAAATCTTAGGATTTACCAATATTCGGGCTTTTACGGTAACATACATACATAGACAGAAGCAAACATATATTTTTTTTTTTTATATGAAGATAGATTTATATATTATATATATAGATGTTACATAATTTAGTCATTTACATAGAGAAGATACATTATCACCATACTAAGCGGCTGCCTGTTTTATGGTGACCAGTGGAGGATGGTTACTTTGTATGGAGTCTAGTGTAAACATATGGATTTAGTACCTATGTAAACATATTTTTTAATTATTATTTTTAATTGATAAACTAACGTTTAAGACAAGATTTTTATGCATAGCACAAAGGGTAACAATTATTATAAGCAATAATTATCAGCCTGAAACACTCATCTACATTTATAAAATCTTCCGAGAAATGATACAAGCCGCCAACGGGACTTGAACCCGTGTCCTTCTGATTGCCGGTTAGGTGCTCTACCACTGAGCTATGTTATATAATTCAATATTTACTAGTGTTTTATTCAACAATTACTGCTTATTACATTTTTCCACCTGAAAATATTTTTTTAAATTTTTTCATCTTTTTTATATGTGTCAATGCATGCATATGTGTATATAGGTGCCTCATACGCACATAATTACGCCATAACCACATACGCACATAATTATATACGTATTCACATACATACACACATACATACACACATACATTAGCATTAAATCGCGTAAAGAAAAACTGACGTGTTTACTAAGTGGTAGGTAACCTACCTCGCATACAGCATCCACAGCATCCACGAAATGTCTTAGGCCATGAGGGAAACTATTTTCCTTACGACCTCCTGTGGAGAGCAAATGTAAACAAAATAATATTATATTGGCGCAGCCGGTAGAATTTATAATAATAATTCCTCTGACCAACATTCCCCGCCCCTGCCAGGGTCAGAGGGTAAAGGAGGGGTTGAGGGTGGAAAGGGGTGTCCCGAACTCCCTCCCACCCCCAATGCCCTAACAGAGGGGAATGATACGCCGAAGCGAATGGGGAGCAGGCGACGTATCAAATATTCATGCGGCTGGAGTAACGGCGTTTACCGGGCGAACCGACGCAGGGCCGGCGGTACGGTACTGCCGGTGCTTACTTACCACATTGCCAATTGCCTTAAATACGTTTTATATGACTTGTGGTGCACAAGAGATTAGTTTTGTGAACTGTTAACGTGTTTGATAGGTAATCGCTTGAAGCCCTCGGCGTTTGCACACAGAGTTTTTAGAAATATAATGAAGACCATCCTCTTGTTTCGAAAATCAAGTGTGCAAATTTCATCAATCAGTTCGCTACGTTTGGTGATTTATCAAAGGAGCCCGAGTTCATGGGCTGAAATTTGTCCGGGTCCTGGCAGCGGGTGCGTCTGCCTATAACTGCGTGATAGGCCGGATCACTAGAGACTGGTTGAGGAGACCGTTTGACCTCTGCAGCAGGACCCCCTCACCCCTCATACCTTTTTCCTTCTCAGAGCATCATCTTCTTCCTGTCCTCAAAAGAATGGCCACGCAGCATCCCCAAAGATGACATAGACGCTGAGGAGAATTCCTAGCAAAGTCCCCCAACATTGCACCAGCAACATTAACTGCCTTCGTGGTCGAGGGGTAAGGCTCTTGACTCACAATCTGAAGGTTGAGGGATCGAATCCCGGTGTGCGAAAATAAATTGTATTGATTAATTTGTTTTTTTTCACAAATAAATAATTTAAAAATAATATGCTAGTATGACACGTTTTAAGATTTTCACAGCCAAAAGTATTTTTGTTATTTGTTTTTGGAGTTTTATGCCGTGTTGCGCTACCTCCCTCTTTAGCCTCCTTCTTTTTAAAGAAGGAGGTAGCGTAACACGGCATAACACCCAAAAACAAATAACAAAAATATCCTAGTATATTTGCGGCACGTTTCAGAGTTCTCAGTATCGCCCTGGTGTAAAACCACCATTTAGAATTGAAACGTTGCTTGAAACGGCTATAGCCGTATTTGATGATCAGATCTGAATAGCCAGTCAAGTTATTCAATTACCCGGAATTTTTATTTTTATTTTTTCCTTTAAAAGAACTGATAAATACAGAAAGCCTTTATTTCCACTTCACAGAACCACAAATCCACCAATTAACAAAGCATTAAAAATTACAAGGGTTGTATACCACCAATTCCACCCTGCAGGCTTAAGATCGAGACGTTGGGGTTGTATTTTGTGTAGCCTATTCCCACCCCCTCAGAGAAAACTTGTTTTAGAGGTCCTCACAAATATATGCAGAAATTCTAAGGGATGAATATTGAAATGAACTGCGTATATATTGGGCGCCTCTTTTAGGTGAAAATGGGTTTTCCACGTGTTCGGAAAATGACTACAAATTGATTGAAATTGTTCCGAACAGGTTTTGCTACCCGATTTCCATCGATTTTGACACCTTTTCATGCCGAACAAATGAAAAATAATATGAACTCATCTAGCACGGATGTGATATATCATGGAACGCTATTAACCCCGTTGAAATCAGGCTATTAATATTTCACCTATTTCTGAACATGTCCGAAAACTAAAAACTGTTTTTAAAATGTGATGAATTCCTTTTACAAATGTCATTATCCTATCATCATTACATCTCTAATATTATAAATTAAAGTCCCCCGCATCGTCTGTCTGTCTGTCTGTCTGTTCGCGATAAACTCGAAAACTATTGACCGGATTTTCATGCGGTTTTCACCAATAGATAGAGTGTTTCGTGAGGAAGGTTTAGGTATGTAATTTGTCAAGGATTTGTGTAAATTGGTTGAAACCTAACGATAATTGTTAGAAGTGTCGGAAAAAGTCAAGCCGCCTGGTAGCTTTCATCGAAAACGCTGCCTAATCCTTTTGGGATATAATAAAACAAAGCATGGTGGGATATTCCTCTTTTACAGATCTATAAAAAAGTCCGTGAAGGCATATATCTATCTTTTACGGATAGCTTACTATACCCATTCTATCTTCTAAAAAAATGGTCTCGTACATTGCGGTAATTGAAAAGTTATTTAGACGGATACAGTATTAATCCTTATTAACTTAAATACGTTAGTCACCCCAAGCATTTCATGCACATTATTATAATCATTTACATCATCTCTACGTATTATAAATTAAAGTGCTCCGCGGCATCTGTCTGTCTCTTCGCGATAAACTCAAAGACGGCGGTGGTTATAAAGGTTAGATAACCATCCAGTAGATGACGTTGTGTTTTATTAGCCACAGCTACGCGTGGCCGGGTCAGCTAGTACATAGTATAAAATGAAGTCACTCAAAATGTATGTGCGCGTTAATCTTTTAAACTACGCAACGGATTTTCATACGGTTTTCACCAATAGATAGAGTGATTGAAGAGGAATGTTTATATGTATAAAACATGTAAATTATATTAGAGAAAAGCCGAGAAATTCAAAGAAAACATATTTTTGTGCGATTTAAAACGGCTGGCGGGCCGTACTATAGTCACTTTTGAAATTCGTTCTACGGAAGAAATTGGAAAATAGATGTCCTAGAGTAAGTAGGTATTTGATTTTCCCTTTTCAAATATCCAGTGTTGCATTGCAAGCATTCTATAATTAGTGGCGAGTTAATTAGTTTATTTGTATAATACATGCTTATTACAGTAAAGAAAAGCCGAGAAATTCAAATATTCAATTCAGGCAGCGGGCAGCTGGCAAGCGGGTGGTGTTGATTTTATAAAGATTGGGTAATGGCGTTGTGTTTTGTTAGCCACAGCAATGTTTGGCCGGGTCTGCTAGTAATATATAAAAATTGAATATTTGTTACCTATACATGAATATGAAAATTTGTAGAAAAAATTGCCATAGGTGGCACGCGAGCTATTTTAAAATCTGAATGTACCGGGACTGAATGCGGGAGTGGTGAAGGGAGAGGATAGAGGGAACGCAGGGTAGGTGGAGACGGAACGCATGGGGGGAAGGGGTCATGGGAGGGGAAGGGGAGGCGGAAGGGGAACGGGACGAATGGGAAAGGATTTGCCAGGAAAAACAATTTCTTTTTTAAGTGGCATTGCAGCGCATGCCGGAAACTCAGTAGTTAATATTATAAAGGCGAAAGTTTGTATGGGTGTATGGATTTTCGTTACTGTTTCACGCAATAATTACTGAATGGACTTTAAAAATTCTTTAATTGGTAAGCTTTGGCTTTATGAACAAGCTTTGGCGTCATGAAATTATTTATTATACGTTTATTTTCCGGATGAAAAGCAAAGCGTTGCTAAGTAATTGTTTGACGTGCGCTGTCATTTTGTTATTTGTTATATTTATAAAATAGGTACTAATCTACACTTTGACCTTAGCCAACAGCTATATACTAATATTATAAATGCGAAACTGCGCGTGTTTGATTGTTACGTTTTAATAGGTGGCACGCGAGCTGTTTGAAAAATGAATGTAACGGTATTTTTTTTTACATTTACTCCACACAGGAGGCCCTGAGGAAAATAATTTCCCTTAGAGCCTATGTCATCTGGGATGCTGTGTGGAGGGTTTTTTTGAGGAGAGGAAGGAATAAACATTGGTCTTGAAGAAACCCATGTTGTAGGAAGGAGGAAACACAGAGGCCGGAAAATCATTCCACAGCCGAGCTGTTAAACACAAGAACGAATCGAAGAAACGACCCGTTCTCATGTGACAAATGTCAACGGTGTACAAATGTTGATCACGCGTTTGGCGTGTTTCCCAACTATGCACCGGTGCCGAAGGGATCAATGACGCTAGTTCCTCGGAGCATCTTCCATTAATACCGGTAGAACAAGGATAGCATTCCCACCCGACGCCTGTGTAAGGATTGCAATCCGTTTGTTAAGCGGACCGCCCGATTTTGCTCAGAGTCGAGGGTATTTTTCAGGTATTTTGGAGCTCCAGACCAAAGGTGGCTGCCAAATTCAACCGTGGGGCGCATTTGTGATTTGTACAGGGTTAGCAGTTGTGTACTATTAAAGTATCTGCGGTCCCTATACAGTACGCCCAGTTTTTGGGAGGCTAACTTTACTCTGGCTACGATGGAGCCCCCATACCTGAGCTGGTCACTTAGAGTTACAGTTAAATGGAGGGCCAGTTAGGAAGATCGCTACCGTTGAAAGATACTAGATTTTCATGCGGGGGGGGGGGGAATATGCGAGCGAAGCCGGGGGCAAAAGCTAGTTACAAATAAAATTATAATTTTTGAAATATCAAAATTTTTTCAAACATAAAAAAGTTTTAGAAATGGCTCACCCGTTTTTCCTATCTAAAATTTCTGATAACGGAACAAAAACAACATATTTTATTAGGCAAATATTTTATAAACGTTATTATCACCTCATTCTCGAAATATTCTCGAAATTCTATACTTTTTTTCCCTTCAAAAACAGATTTTAGTTTTGGAATGCGTTCAGAAATATTGCTTTTATTCACTCTCTGACAAAATTTGGTTGACGCCTGAAGGGTTAATTTTTTAAAAGGCCTAAATTTAAAAAATTAAACAAATAACTCGACGCGTAACAAAATGGATTGTATAATGGTATTTTTTTAACAAAAAAGAAGTCAAACAAATTGTATTTATTCAGCAGCTAAAAACCAAACTAGACATGCTTCCTTGCATTCGTTCCACAATAACAATCAAATTAGGACTAGATTTGGATAGATGGGTTGCCTACACAGGCGTGGGAAGAACAAAGAATTTAGAGGCCAAAAGGGCTGAAGTTGTGATTAAAGAGATGAACGGATTCAGGTGAAGATAATTGATTATGAACCGTGAATTTGTCGCATATTATCTTCAGAATTAAGGCCTAGAATTCTACATACTCTCAGTATCGCCCTGTTGAAAGCGCATCATTCAAAATCGAAGAGTTGCTTAAAAGGTCTAAACCAAGGTTTATTTCGCCGAGCCTCCCCGAACCAAAAAAAATATTTTCATGCCCCCCTTAGGGGTCGTCTAGGCCATTAGGCTCAAAATCGGGGGGGGGGGGGTTGGAAAAAATCACGAAATATCACAAGGGGGGAGGGGTATAATGAGATATTACGTGTATTTATTATACCTACATTTAAAGATAATATTCTGAAAATTTCAATATACTTTGTACTAAAAAAATACACGTGATTTTGGGTATGGAGGGGGGAGGGGTGGTTTAAAATCTCACCACATATCACCAGGGAGGGGGTTAAAAAGTTGCTAAAAACATCACGTGATTAATGAACAACCCCTTAATTATGTTTCAACAAAATTAAGAAACACATTTTTTTATAAATATTACCTAATTATTCATTTGAATTTCAAATAGGTACAATACAGATACAATTATATGTGCCATGAATTTTGGTGGAAAAATATTATCATTTGCTGATGACACGGTCTTAATATTCGAAGATGAAACATGGCAATCAGTTATTAACAAAACTGATAATGTTCTAATAAAAGTAAAGCATTGGCTTGACACAAACCTCCTCACACTTAACATCGACAAAACACAATATATGACATTTTCCATACGCAAATACAATATACCCAACAACTGCACTAAACCAATCATCCACTCGTGTCCACTCAATTTAGACAATCCGGAAACCACATCTAATATTAATTGTACGTGTTCGACCCTCAAATCCTCAAAAGTAGTTAAATATTTGGGAATAATCATAGACAACCAACTACGTTGGGAAGATCACATCGGTGACACAGTAAAAAAACTTCGTAAACTCTGCCATATATTCTACTCCCTTAGGTCTATCTTAGATTTACAGACTCTAAGAAGCGTATACTTTGCCCTTTTCCAATCCATAGCAATATACGGTATAGTGGGATGGGGTGGTTGTGCTGAATCCATTATTAGACCAATTATTTTAGTTCAAAAACTAATTCTGAGAATTATATTTAAATGTCAACCTACCCATCCGTCAAATGAACTCTTTGCTAAAATCAGGGTCTTAGATATTTGACAGCTATTTACTAAAACAAGCATTTGTTATATACGAAAAAATAATCTACTAATCGCTCCACAAAATCAAGCACACACCCGCTTTTCATCAAACCTGGGTTGCGTGGTCCCAAAAACTAACACCTCATTCGCTCAACGACAATTCTGGTTCATCGCTCCTAAAATATATAATGTTCTGAGTACTGACATAAAGTCAAGTAATTCTAATTCTCTTTCTATAACACGTGTACAACATTGGATTTTTGAAAGGGGACGAATGTACTTTAAAGAATTCATGAGTTCTAACACTACATTTTAATTATTAATTTTTGCATCTAAAATTTTTATTTCCATTTTTATTTCTATTTTTCTTTAAAATGTTGTTATTTTTTTCTCTTAGTTTTTCACTAAATTTATTTATGTTTATAATTTCTATTTATATACTTATATTTTTTAATTTATACAGAACACTTGAGTTCTTAACATTTAATCTTTATTATTAATTTTTGTATTTCAAAATTTGAATTTGAATTTTCATTTTTATTTCTACTTTTCTTTGAAATATGATCTTTTTTTTCTCTTTAGTTTTAAGTATTTCTTAATATTTTTTGAAATGTTAAAATATTAAATGTACGACTACCACAACACGGGCTTAGCCTAGTGTGGTAGCCAAAAAAAACAAATATCTGTTACTAATAAAAAATCTATGAAATAAAAAAAAAAATATATATATATATATAAATAAAAATATATATAAATAAAAATAAAAATATATGTATTTATTTATTATCGATCTTTAATAGAAGAGTAGGTACACTTTTAATCATTAATTACTTTCATATTTACATTAATTTTACATCTTATTCTATTATTATTTTTTTATTTATTTAAATTATATTTTTATAATTGGATAACGACTAACAACTTTCGAAGTAATTTTAGAACAAATAAATAAAAACTTTTAAAGTACCGATGAGATACTTGAGCTTGCATGCTCTGTACCAGTTGGTCGATTCTGTGTTCAGTCTTTGCTAGAGCTATGGTTAAAGCCTATTACGCCCCCCCCTGACATTTCTCTACACCCCCCTAGGGGGGCGTGCCCCCTTGGTTGGGAAGTCCTGGTCTAAACAATAAACAATCTATATCGCCATTAGATTTAAAAACCAAAAAACTGTCCACAGAAGGGAAGCTAGCAGTCCACAAATGAGTGCTGGTACCTACCCTGATGTATGGCAGTAAGGCATGAAACTGGTAGAGGAATGTTGAAAGTAGACTTAATGCTGTAGAAATGAGATCCCTGGGACGTATGTGTGGTAAAACCATGTATGATTGTGTGAGAAATGTGGAGATCAACAAAGAATGCAAAGCTGACGTAAGCATAATGAGTAAAGATCCTCAGATGGTTTGGGTATGTAGAGCAAATGAACGAAGAAAGGAGTCAAGGAGAATGTAAAACGCAAACGTGAATGGTAAAATAAGTAGGGGCGCCCGAGTAAGACATGGCAGATCAAGTGAATCACATACTTGAGTCGGGCTATATCAATAGTCAGATTAATAGAAGGGTATGTACGATACATGCATTAATGTGAAAGAGTGTGTGTGTACCAAGACCGAATTGTTTGACTGTCCGTCCTCTCTTCGTACCCTTGCCGTTAAATTAGTTTAGATTCAAAGTGCAATTTTCTACTGGGGTAATGTGTTTGACATCTTTCTTTAAAATGCACAAAGAAACGTAGAAAAAATTAACAGTAAGCTCCATTTAACAATTTTTGTAGTTCTATTTCTCATATTCTAATGACTGACAACGTTTTCGCTTTCTGAGAAGGAAAATAAATGCTGAAGTAGCAAGAACTTCCGTTTTTCATGTTCTGGCGCATTTTCTGCCTGATTTTTTAAGTCAACACAGCTCTTTTCATTTCATAGCGTCATTTCAATCCAAAAGTGAAAAATGACTGCACAATTTCAATAAAACTGCCAGAAACTTAGTAAATTTTGTAAATATAATGTTCAATGAAAAAATTGGATAGCGAAACCGGTTAGTAGGTATCTAACTACTACTGTAATTAGCGTTGCAAACATTTGTTACGAATTTGAGCGTAATATTAAATTTTACGACACAAATGGTTGTAACGTTGAATAAATATTTACATTAGGGGTGACTTTGAGTACGTTGTGAACACGTATTATTTCAGATTTTGAGCTGTTGGGGGTAATGCGGAATATTTACCACAATCCGTAATTTACGGCATCGCTGAATGCATTGTGTTAACAATACATTAAAATAACATTCCTACATTTCATGTGATTACCACACAACGGTTCAAACCGTCCATTGCAAGCTGAACTAGGTTTTATTTGGTTATGTGACAACTTAGAATCATGCAATTACAACACAAAAGTCGTTAAAAGTTATGAAAAAATAAGAAAAATAGCCCTAACCTAATAAACCTAAAAACCTAACCCAACCTAATAAACCTAAACTAACTTGGTCGTATTCTTCTTATTGTGTCCGTTCAACGGACGTTGGCTATCATATTGGCTATGCGGACTCTGTTTACTTCGGCCCAGAACGGCTCTACGGTAGACTGGCCAAACCACTATCTCAGGTTTTTCAGCCATGAGGTTCTCCTTCTTCCAGGGCCCCGTCTTCCGGCAATCTTTCCCTTCATTATGAGATCCAAGATCTCATACTTCTCTGGATATCTCATCACATGTCCAAGATAATGAAGTTTTCGGATTTTTATAGTTTTAATTACTTCCTTTTCTTTATTCATCCGAACCATAACATCTTCATTCGTAACCCTGTCCATCGAGTTTATTTTAAGTATTCTTCTGTAGGTCCACATCTCGCCCATGCTTCCATTCCATAAAATAATATCGAAAACACGTAGCATCTGACCGTTCGCATTCGTAATCCAAGGTTGAGATCATGAATACAGAAATTTTTTTTCAAGCGGATAAAGGTTGCACGAGCCTGCTCAATGCAGCATTTGATTTCAACTGAAGGATCCCATCTATCATTTTCATTGCAGCCTAAGTATACAATACTCTGTACAAGTGTACACTCTCTAGTTTTGTTCCAGCAATATAAAGATTTTCATCCAATGCGTTATTTTTGCTTATGAGCATGTATTTTGTTTTATTTATATTCTGTTCTAGCCCGAAATTCACACAAGTCTTCACTACTTGATTCAGCAAAAGTTGTAAATCCTGAATGTTACTTGTTATAAGTAACTAACTTGATAACAAATTGAAATTATACTGCTTAATTGAATTGATTTTTAATTCTTAATTGGAAAGACAAATTAGAACAAATCCTGCATTCTTCTGTTGCATAAAACATACTATATATAGGCAAGCTGATTTTTCTAACAGTTCCGAATAGAAAGTCAGAGAGTCTGGACATTTGTTTCGACGTGGGAAGACATGTACTTCGATGGATCTCTGTTGATCTGTGAGCTAATGCTTTGGTTAGTTTTGAGTTTAATATATTAATATTGATTTACCATTTCATATTCTATTCAATTTGAACTGACGCCCTTGTAATAATTTTCACATCGTGATGATCTTTTTTATAAAACATTTTATTCTCTTTTAAATGCTACAAGCTATTGATAGATTTTATTTGCTTCAAATAATTTAAACTATTTAGTTTCTTTTGGGCTAAACAAACACGTCTTCGAGTTTAAAATATTAGAATAATATTAGTTTACTAGCTGATCCGGCGAACTTCGTACCGCCTCAGATTCAAAAACTGTTGTCAACTTATTAGCTGAATTGATCTAAATTGTTTCTCCCTGCGTATACCATACCTTGATCTAAATTGTTTCTCCCTGCGTATCCTTTCCCCTCTCGCGTTCCCTCTCCCTCTCCCCACTCCACTTCTCCCCTTCCCCCGTCCCGCTAACCCCCCTTCCTGAGTTCCTTTCCCCCCTCCCCCTCCCCCTCCCCCTCCACTTCATTCACTTCACTTGGTCGTGCCCTGTCTTCCTCGGGCGTCCCCGACTTCTTCTACCATTCTAACCTAAACTAACCTAACCTAACTTAACCTAACCTAACCTAACCTTATTTTACATTTTACTATTTTTGAACAATAATTTATTGTCTTTACAGGATGTCTGTTTTATTTTTGTCCCTTTCAAATTTTTTTAAATTTGAATACTGCATAAGAGTCCCAAATTGCTCTCGTCTGGAGCCACTGAGACTGTGGCATCTAAAATTGGGGTATGTTGTAAGGCTGAAGGTGGTGGGGAGGGGAAGAAGATGGGAAAAAGGAGTATGGGGAAGTAACTGGCTATTCAGATCTGGTCCCCAAAAACGGCTAAAGCCATTTCAAGCAATGTTTCAATTCTGAATGATGGTCTTAGACCAGGGCGATACTAAGAGTATCTACCACTCTGGGACATTACTATTTTTGAACAATAATTTATTGTCTTATTAGGATGTCTGTATTATTTTTGTCCTAATTTTTTGTTAGTTTAGGTTACGTTCGGTTCTTCTTCTTTCATATGGTGGGGGGTCAGAGGGGTACATCTAGGTCTGCGAGCCAGTTTAGGGCCTCAGGCGTTGCCCTGTGGGCCTCATCAATCCCGCCGGGAAATGAATGGAGCGGGCATTCGTTGACCACATGTTCGGTGGTCTGCACCGCAGCGCATTCACACATCGCCGACTCTTTAAGGCCCCATCTATGCATCATGTGAGCACAACGGCTATGGGAGCACTTTATCCTATTGATGGCGGTCCAGAGTTACGTTATGTTAGGTTAGGTTAGGTTTTAGTAGATATTTTGATAAGCGGTGTTTTGTCCGTAGAAAATTTTGTCGGGGATATTTTGCCGCGGGTTGAAAGGTCGCGGAACCCATTATGATTCAACAGAATCTGAACGTAATAAATATTTTCCCAGGAAGTTGCCTACAATGTTTGTTTGTTACAAAACTTTAAATGTAATGAATGGGGGCGTCACGTCTGTCCATCGACCACAATCCTTGACATATCGCATTTCAGTCTGGACTCTGTGGAATTTATACTCTCCTGTACTACGCAGTCTATGTACATATGTGGTAACTATGATAATACGTGTTAATCCATAGTGGCGCACGTAGATTTTGTAATTTTGTAATATTTTTTTTATTTATTTATTAACTAGCAGACCCGGCCACGCGTTGCTGTGGCTAATAAACCACAACGTCATCTACTGAATTGTTATCCAACCTTTATAACCACGGCCGTCTTTGAGTTTATCGCGAAGAGACAGACAGATGCCGCGGAGGATTTTAATTTATAATATGTAGAGATGGTGTGAAAGATTATAATAATGTGCATGAAATGCTTGGGGTAACTAACGTATTTAAGTTAATAAGGATTAATACTGTATCCGTCTAAATAACCTTTCAATTACCGCAATGTACGTGACCATTTTTTTAGAATGGGTATAGTAAGCTATCCGTAAAAGATAGACATATGCCATCTTGGATTTTTTTGTAGATCTATAAAAGAGAAATATCCCACCATGCATTGTTTTGTTATATCCCAAAAGGGTTAGGCAGCGTTTTCGATGAAAGCTACCAGGCGGCTTGACTTTTTCCGAGACTTCTAACAATTATCGTTATGTTTCAACCAATTTACTCAAATCCTTGACAAATTACATACTTAAACCTACCTCACAAAATACTCTATCTATTGGTGAAAACCGCATTAAAATCCATTCAGTAGTTTTCGAGTTTATCGCGAAAAGACGGACAGACAGACAGACAGACGACGCGGGGGACTTTAATTTATAATATGTAGAGATGTAGAGATTAATGCCCTTTTTCGGGGCTTTTACATGTGAATAGAAAGAAATATACAATATTTTTTGTACATACATAACTGAACTGCCTCAATAACAATCCTGTTATCCTATTAATATTATAAAGGCGAAAGTTTGTATGGACGTATGTTTGTTACTCTTTCACGTAAAAAATACTGAATGAACTATGAAAATTCTTTCACTAATCAAAAGCTACATTATTTGCGAGTAATATAAGCTGTATAATAAGAAATAAATTTGGCTGATTTATAAAGCGCCGTTTTCGTGAAAAATAACCTCAAGGGCGCCATATATTGGTAAGCTCTATCGTTATGAATAAGCTCTGGCGTTATGAAATTATTTATTATACGTTTATTGTCCAGACGTAGTAAACCAGCAAAAGACCAAATACATGGCCGTAGGATCCACCCAACAAATCCGAACTCTCTCATGTGGAAACCAAAATTTCGAAACGGTACCAAGATTCACATACCTAGGCTCCCTGATAACAAACGACAATAATTTATTTATTTATTTATTTATTTTCGGGAAATCGACAGTTTACATTTTTACAATTTGTACATGTTTGTATAGCCAAAATAAAACCAATTATGGATTTCCTCCATGTGACTTTACCTCTGATTAACAGCATAATAAAAAAAATTAAATAATAAATTTATAATAAAGCAGTATGAGATTAAAAATTTTATAAAACAAAAGATTAAGTATATAAAACTAAAATTTACATAAAACATAAAATATCAATACATTGGTAACCATAAGAAGCCAGATTGTAGATACATATAAATCAAATCATAACAGAATTAAAGATAAACGATAGAAACATAGACACATAACCATAACATAAACATAATACCACAGAGGAGATCCAGAAGCGCATAGTGAACGCAAATCGCTGTTATTTCCGCCTAAAAAACCAATTAAAGTCCAGACTGCTGTCCAGAAACACGAAGTTATTAGTGTACAAAACACTTATCAGACCAGTACTTACGTACGCAGCTGAGACTTGGGTACTAACTAAGAGGAATGAGCGAGCACTGGACGTTTTTGAAAGAAAAATTTTGAGACGCATCTTCGGACCGGTTCTAGAAAATGGATTTTGGCGCAGACGTTATAACAATGAGCTCTATACTTTGTTTAAGGAGCTAAACGTCGCGAAATTTATAAAACTGGGAAGACTTCGGTGGCTGGGTCATGTGGAGAGAATGACCGAGCATCAAGCACCAAAATCCCTGCTGAACTCAAGACCAATAAGGCGAAGGAGCCTTGGAAGACCAAGACTAAGATGGAGCGACAACGTCCTCAAAGACATATCTATCTTGGAGCTTCTAAACTGGAGAGAGCTGGCACAAAACCGAGATGAGTGGAGGAAGATTCTTGAGGAGGCCAAGACCCACCAGGGGTTGTAGAGCCAATAGTGATTGTCCAGACAATGAGCAAAGCGTTTTTGTTATTTGTTTTGGTTACTATGGATATCTCTTTGATATTTAAAATGATACTAATCTATACCAATATTATAAATGTGAAACTGCGTGTGATTGTCTCTCTTTAATAGGTGGCACGCGAGCTGTTTGAAAAATGAATGTAACAAGTATGGAGGGGGTGGTGAGGGCAGAAGGGGGAGATGGGGAGGGGAGGGGGAGAGGGGGGGGTTTGGAAGGTGGAGGAGGCGGGGGGAACCCCCCCTTATACTATGCGAGCGAAATCTGGGCAAAAGCTAGTATTTTATATTTGTTTAAAGATAAATTGAAGATGCCCACTGACTTGGTATAATTGTTTCCTTCCATTAGTATTGTGGGCAATGAGGAATACATATGGTAGCTAGTCCCTGAATTTCTGCACTGAAATAAAGCCTGACTTCTAGTATTACGTAGTAGAATCTGAAAGCTTATCAATTCAAGCAATACTCAGAAACGAATCCCGGTTCGATCAAGGGAGTTACATGGTGTTGTAGCCCTCTACCTCCCATCCATGAAGAAGGTTCCCGTTTTTATCTGAAGAGCGTGTTTTTGAAGATATAAAAGCTGGAAGTTTCACCCTCTAGAAATTTCTAGAACAGTTCAGAACATTCGAAAGTATTCGAGAGCATTCCATAACATCCCAGAACATCTCGGAACATTTTGGAATGTTGTGGAATAGTCTGGAACGTTCGGGAACATCCCGGAACATCATTGTGGAACATGCCAGAACACTCTCGAATGTTCTGGAACATTGTGGACCATTCGAAGCCTTTTTTGTATGGGTGGGGCTACCCATTGGTAGGGGTATATAAAGCAAGATCCTTCGTGGGTTCGAATGCCTGTTCAATTTCAAATCAACTCCCTGAGGAAAGCCGGTTACCTCAGCTAGTCCATATATACAAAAATGAATCCCTGTTTCCCTTGATCACGCCATAACATCAGAACGACTTTACCTATTTCATTCATCCTTTTTAAAGTTTTCTAATTCTTTGTAGAAGGTTCTTACGAAAAGAAAATTGCACAGAAAATTAAATAATTTCAAAAAACTTAACAACTATTTTAATATCGCACGTTTGACGGTTCGCGCTTTTGATGAACTTGAATTTAGCAGGCAGCTTCTTTTGTATTAAATTGTCTATGGATTTTTAAAATTATAGATATTTTAAATAAGTACCTACCAAATTTGATTGATTGTTCTTATAATATGCAAAATGAATATTTATAATACATGAAAAATGAAAATTTGAATAAGAAATTGTAATTGGTAGCACGCAAGCTGTTTGAAAACTGAATGTACTGGGACTGAATATATAGCGAATGCGGAAGGGGAGTTTGCGGGACGAGGGAGTGGGAAAGGAGAGTGGGTGGTCGGGGAGGTGGAAGGGGAATGCGGGATGTGAAGGGGATGCGGGAGGGGAACGGGGACTCACGTGAAAGGACATACAGGGAAAATCAATTTATTACTTTGAATATGGCATTGCGACGCATGCCGGGAACCATCTAGTATATTAAAAAAATAAAACACTTCTTCAAAAAATTTCTATGGATAGTTACTATTGTTGTTGTTTTGCTTTTGTACCCTCAGGGTACGCCAATGCACATCCGTGATATACGGTGACGTGTTTGTAGATATAACATTATACAGACGTGACAGCGTACGGTGTACGGTGTACGGTGTACGGTGTACGGATGTGCATTGTTGGAATTGTGGATTATGAGTTAGTTGGAAAATAGAGCAACCTAAAAAATAATTGAATTTTTCATAAAATTGATGGAAGAACTTTTTTTTTTACGTTAGTTTCACATGCGAGGCCCTAAGGGCAAAAAATCTTTAGGGCCTGTGTCATCTTTAGGGATGCTTTTTGGAGCGTCTTTTTACGGAAAGGAACAAGAAAAAGTTCAGAGGAAGAGGAAAGGAAAAAAGTTTGATGGATGGGTTGATTCTTGGGAGTCGTTGTGTCCAGGAGGGACGGACGTATGAATTCATCCCTCCCACTGCGTTACTAGCCGATGGGTCGAGAGAGCCGGCTGGAGAAGTCAAAGAGTCTTCCTCAACCGACCTAGCTCCGCCACGAAGACCCCATGAACCCGGGCATCCCTGATTAAAAATGACATGAAGGCCCACTATACAGCATCCCCAATGTTCCAATACCAATGTTCATTCCTTCCTCTCCTCAAAAAGACCCTCCACACAGCATCCCAGATGACATAGACCCTGAGGGAAATTATTTTCCTCAGGGCCTCCTGTGTGGAGTTAATGTAAAAAAAAAAAAAAAAATCCCCAAAGATGACATCGGCCCCGAAGGAAATTGTTTTCCTTGGGGTCTTCTGTGTGTAGCTCAACTTGGGAGGTGGTTCTGGGTACTGCCGCCCCGGGAATCATTTACTGGACGACCTACACCTCTGCCACAGGTCACCCCAAGTGGTTCGCTACGTTTGGTGACTTAGCAGGGATGCCTGGGTTAATAGGCTAAGCTGTGTCTAGATATTGGCGGCGGATGCATTTACCCACCTAATGCGTGGCGGGCCGGATCGGGAGAGACCGGTTGAGAGAGACCTCCAGCCGGACTAATACCGTCAATTCTGAACGCATTAACAGCCACATTCCTACCCACCCCTCACACCTTTTTCCTCCTCAGAATTTCCTCTCCTTACTTTCCCTAAAAAGACTCTCGGCACAATATCCCCACAGATGACATAGGCCCTGAGGGAAATTGTTTTACTGTGGAATTAATGTTAAAAAAAAACTAATTACATATTTACATACGCTACAGTTATCAAATGAATTGTTCCCGGGGCGGCGGTACCCAAACCCGCCCCACAAAATGCATCATCAACAAAACATCTGACATCACCCTTTCATTCAACTGTGTTTTTTCTGCTTCTATTTGTTTAAGAAGCCATGTTTAAGCAATTAGGTATTACTACATACAGTAACATCTGTGGACCATTTCTCTCAAATACAGTGCGACTAGAAAGTTGGTCATCCTTGAAATAAAAAAAAAAAAATGTTTATGTTATTTTTTCCATTTTTTTTAAATATAAAATGAACATTTAAAATTTTATTTAACAAATACAGCTCGTATGTATATTCGTCGCATTAAGACCAGCGATTTTTGAACTCTAGCGTCATTGGATTTGCACGGTTCTGTATTATTTTATAGGTTAACACAACTATTATTTTATGTGAATACAGCACAAGGGTCCCAATTGCTTTCAAGCTTCTGGAGTCAGTGAGACTATGGCATCCCCAATTACTGGGGTATTTTAATTTGTAAGGCTTTAATTTATTTTGTAAGGCTGAAGTAGTTGGTATGGGAAAGAGATGGGGACGAATAAGGTGGGGAAGTATCTGGCTATTCAGATCTGGTCATCAAATACCAAGCAAGATTTTAATTCTGAATTGTGATCTTGCACCAGAGATACTGAGAGTGTCTTCCACTCTGGAACGTGCTGTAAATATCCAATTTAAAATGAATAAATCGTGAAATAACACAAATTTATTAAATTAATTGGACTTACGTAAGTCAGATTTGAACCCGCGACCTCCGGATTGCTAGTCGAGAGCCTTACCCCTTAACCATCATGTGCAATGAAGCTTTGAAACCAACGTTATTTGGCTAGCTTTGCATTAACTATGTCTGTAAATTTGTTGATGTTTTCCGTGTACGGTCAATCCTGTGAAGATGGTAGCCGTGTTAGTTAGTACCTTCTTTCATGCGTTACGAGCTGTCAAGTCAGAATATTTAACATTTCGCCAATTACAATCTTTTTACACAACTACTTGTAATACATTACTCAACATGCCAAAAGAATCCTGAAAGAGAATTGAAAAACAGTAAAAGCGGGTAATAACTGTTGGTTATTTGTAAAATTCTTTTAACCTTTGTAATTTGTACACCAGAGTAAGCAGAAAGAGTAGACCGACACTCAACAAATTCTTCATGCTTTATTGCATTTATACGTACTTTTCTGTAATCTGAATCTTGACATAATCCAATGATATTCGGCTGGCTAATTTCTTCATCACGATACAAGCAACATTTTCGGCTTTCTGTGGTGGTAGTAGGAGATTTTTGAATATTGTCGGGTTATTCCAAACCCGCAAATGTTTGTCTTTCTTTTTTTTAATAATTTAATTTTATAAATATTAATTTTCTACTCTCCACTGGTTCTCCGTGTTTGCAAACATAACCCCGCCAAATATCAGGCGACAGATTGCAACACTGAGGGAATACAAGAAAACTCTCCAAAAAAGCACACAACCTTTGCAGGATGATGTCGTGTCTCAACCGGCATGCCGCTTCAAGGCCCGAAAACCTTTCTGGACAGAAGGAGAGGGACTCCTCCGGTCACCTCTCTCCTTAGATGATAGGTAAACTTGAGTGGCAATCGTCTACGTAGGAAATGCACATCTCATACAAAACCCCACTGAGAGACAGCCTGGGTTCTCATTGCCTCGCTAATTCTGGTCCGCCATCAATAGAATAAGGTGCTCCCATATCCGTTGTGCCCACATGATGCATAAATGGCGCCTTGAAGAGTCAGGCTTAAAATGCGATACACTGCAGACCACCGAACATGTGATCAACGAATGCCCGCTCCATTCTTTCCCTCGCTGGATTGATATGGTCTATATGGTGACGCCTAAGGCCTTTACTGCTTTTTCGAATTCAATATTATTTTCCAAACTAAATAAAAATGTAATTTCGAATCTGAACGCATGATTTGACGTGTAGTCTTCAACGATTGATTGATTGCGAACGCTGCCATCTTTTGAAAACCATTGTAAGCATATTTTAGTTATACAAACCGAATACAATTGTGATATTATTGAAGAGCTGTCAGAAATATTTCGATTGTCCCGATAGGAAATTTTCCAAAATTATTTCTTGAGGTGTTGATAAAGACAAGGTACATGTTAAATTCGATTATTTTTTGTACTTTAACTGTTCCGTGGATGTGGAGGTCGTTTTTGAGGGGGATAAATTACTACTAAATCACCATTTTCGATTAATCTTTACGATGAATTGGCTCACATTATAAATACAACAAAATATGCTATGGATAAATTGAAGCTTTTACTACAGTTTCCCTTGAGTAAAATTTATACAATTTTGTTAATTACTTTATAAAAAATATAAGCGTAAACTACTAAAAAATTTATTTTTTTATAAGAAGTGTATGAACGCATATAAGAAGCAACAATTCTTATGGCTAAAATCATGTGTGACATTTTCCTACGATTACTTCTTTCTATCTTATAAAATTATTCACAAAATAAATAAAAACCGCTGGTTTCTGTATGTGGTGGTAAGCTCTGGCGTTATGAAATTATTTCCTATACCTCAGCGCCCTTGGCGGCGCTAAAACGGCGCTTTATAAATCAGCCAAATATTATTGTACCTACTATTCATCTGTTGTTGCGCGCACGCCCGCGAGTTTCTGTATATATTGGTTGGATCTGGCATCATGAAATTTATATAAAAAAATTGCTACAGGTGTTTGGAAACTGATTGTACCAGGACTGAATGTATGGAACGCGGGAGTGGGGATGGGAATGCGGGAGGGGGTTGGCGTGAGTGGGGGAACGATAGATGGGAGAGTAAAGTCGGGGATGGTAGAGGGGGAAAGCGTGAGGTAAAGGGGACGAATGGGAAAGGACAAGCAGGGAGAAAAAAATTCTTTTTTAACTGGCTAAGCAAAGCATGCCGGGAACTCGCTAGTTAAAAATATAAAAAAGTTATATTATTTAAAATGCTAATTTTAATCTCCATAAACAAATTTCACGGATCATTAAGAAGTAGTATTATAATATTTAAATAAATGTTGCCATGAAATTAAATGAGAATTTACGATCTATTTTCATTAGCTGGCAAGAAGCATTTCCATCAAAAAACAAGTAGGCACTATATTATTTAATAATAATAATATGGGCATTCTTTAATAAGCCGGGAAGCAGTCTTCCGATTTAACAAAAATAATTATGGCAACACTGATCAATTGGAAATTGACTTATCACTAGAGGTAATGTAATATAATCATGTATGCTTCAAACCGGGTTTGGTAATCTGTAATTTTATTTTGACGGGAACTTGGTAGAGTTTAAAAAACTGATTTAATTTGTTTTTTAAACGGTTGCTTCCTTCTAGATATACGTTGACTAAAGATGCAATGGAATATTTAATATTACGAACACTTTTTTTTAATGTGACTACCTCGGGAGAGTATCTATCAACTGTCTGGGGCCATTGGGACTATTGCACTCCTAATTGCGTTATTTTGTGAAGCTGGGGGAAATGAGGAGGCGAAAGAGATGAGAAAGTGGACGGTTATGAAGTACCTACTTGGCTGATAAGAGGCCATTACCAGAGAAAACCAGAAATATGTCATTTTCAAATCAGATTTTAGACGTATTGACTCTTTTCCACAAAAAATTATAAATGGATTTCGAAAGATTGTTCTTTTATCTAGCATTCGTATATATTAAATTTTGAGAAATTTTTTAAATTTTTAGTATAAGGTTATTCCATAGGTCGTTGGCAGATTTGTTAAATTTTCAAAAAAGTTTTTGTATTATACCATACCCATTTCAAATAATAAAATCATGCAGTAAAATAAATCAATACATTATCTAGCAAACGTATGTTTTAGAATTTTATTTTTAGTTTCAATAAAATCATTAAAAAATATGTACGTACATGTGTTTCTTGACGAAAATTGGTCCATTTGTGTATTTATTTGCGCACTTACAAACTAATATATTTCAGATTTCTTTAACATTCTTATTAAATTTAGACATTATTGAAAAATGATAAATACTTATAATCAAAAAATAACTACAAAAAGTACATTATTTTAATAGTTTTATCATCACGCCTTTCAGCATTTTTGGATGAAGGTATAAATTAAAGCTAATTTGGATTGAAATAAATTCGATATTGAGTTATAATTTAAAAAAACTGGTACGGAGAATAATTAATCTTTCTCATTGTAACCACCCTGCACGATCGTAAGAACAACTTTCGACGAAATGTGGATTTTCGAACGCTCTTAAGATCTTTCTTATTTACATTATTCCCATACAGAAATGGAAAGGAAAATAATTTCTATCACGGCCTATGTCATCTTAGGGGAAGCCATGTAGATGGTATTTTTAAGGAAATGAAGGAGAGGAAGTTCTGAGAAGGAAAAGGGTATAAGGGACAGAATCTGAGGGTCTGTGTGTCCAGGAGCGACGGACGTGTAAATTCATTCCTCCGCTGGCAAGACCTGGATAAACCTCACCTCTTGAACCCGGGCACCCCTGCTAAGTCACTAAACGTAGCGAACCACTTGAGGTCTATGGTCTATGGTAGAGTTGTTGGTTATCCAATAAAGGTACCGGGGCGGCGGTACTCATTCCCGTCTCCCAAACTGTAAAATATCTGGTACATTTTAAGCAACGTTTCGTTTCTGAAAGGTGGTCTTTCACCAGGGCGATACTGAGAGCAACTACTACTCTGTACGTGATGTTAAACGTAAACAATATCCGTAAAAACAACGCACAAGAGTCCCAACTGCTCCCGTCTATAGCCAATGAGACTGCGGCATCCCCAATTGGGTATGTTGTGAGGCTGAAGGTAGTGCGGAGGAGAAAGAGACGGGAACGAGGAAGGTAGGGAAGTACCTGACTATTCAGATCTTGTCGCAAAACTCGGATAAAGCTATTTCAAGCAATTTTCAATTCTGAATTATGGTCTTACACCAGGGCGAAACTGAGAGTATTTTCCACTCTGGAACGTGCTGCTAAATATTCCGATTATTTTACAAGATTAAATAGTGATATAACACAAATCAATCAAATAAAATTTATTTGCGCACACCGGAATTTGAATCCGCGACCTACGGATTTCTAGTCGAGAACCTTACCTCTCGACCACGGAGACCTTGGACATGACACGCGAAAAGAAAAGATCGGCAAAAATTATATAATTTATTATAATTAATGTGTGTATAATATTTGGTTTGTCTTAACCATCCTGTTTGAAATGATGGGAATTCTAAACATTCCTCGCCAGTAAATGCTATATTTTTTGCGCTTTTTACAAAACTGAACTAACCTTTTAATTTCTTTTTAACCCTTTGGGACCGATCGTACATTTTTACCCTATCGAAAGGGAATTTTCGGAGGCGGATGTGGGTACCTCCTCCTGGGAAGCATTTTCTTAGCTGAAGTGACCGGGTTCATGGGGTGAGTTTTGTCTAAATCGTCTGACCGGAGTCTCTTGACTTGTACCGCTGTAGGAGGTATGGATTCATATGTTTGACACTCCTGGACAAACTAACCCCCAGATTTATACCCACCCCTCATACCTTATTCTTTCCGAGAGCTTCCTCTCCTTCCTTTTCCTAAAGAGACCCTCCACACAGCATATCCATTAATGACACAGGCCCCGAGGGAAATTGTTTTCCTCAGGGCCTCCTGTGTGGAGCAAATGTAAAAAAAGAGTGTTTTATGATTTTTTTTTTTTCTTAAATAAAATATACAACGAAGTTGCACTCCCATGAGTTTTCAAAACTCATTAAGGGGTCGCCAATTGGTACTTTTGAAAAGTTAAACCCAACCCAACCCAATATGCAGACACAATATATGAAGAAAAATTTTACAAAACATTTCACAGAAGCAACATACAGTCACAACAAATGAAGAATCACTTTACAAATATTTCACAGAAACATGTCTTATAAGATTTTATTAATTATTATAACCACTCATTTGATTTATGTACTGTTGGTGTAAAATAAAGTATCCTCCATGATGGACTACAGAAATGCATAAAAAAACAAAAATTAAAAGTTAGTTTGTGTTGAAATCTGTTGTCTGAACTTTTTTGGCCGTTAAACTTTAAAAAACAATTTGTTTAAAAAATATATGTTATGTAGATGACACGTTTTGATTCCTTAATGTTATTTGTTGGTATTAAGTATGTTTTAGTGTTTAATTTTTAAGTAAAGCATACTGATCAGAATTTTAAAAACTGCTGTTTTTTTTGTATACAGTACATGATTTGCCATATTAAATTAAACACACTCTATGATACCTAATGTTCTTGAGTATTAAATTTTTCACTTTTGAATGTAGTTATAACTTTGTGGCTATCCATTTTAGGATTTTAGATAAATGAAACAATGTTACTTTGTTTGAACCACTTGAATATTTGTTTAAAGCCGACCGGTTTCGCAACGACCGTTCCTTCCTCGGCTTTAAACAAATATACAAGTCGTTCAAACAAAGTAACATTGTTTCGTTTATTAAAATTTTCTTTTAATAAATCAGCAATTTGTTGTCAAGCATCAAATATTTTTACCACCGTCAATTAATTCAGGTCTGAAAGGGTTGACTACAAACATGGCCGCCATCTGCTGTCTCCTATGTCAACTACTTCTGTGGATGGTGGTTCGTTAATTAATTTACAAATATATACACATTAGCGACACAGGATGTAATAAATAAATAAATAAATAATAAACGTTTTTACTGTTTTCCCATAAGTGAATCAGTCGGCATTCTTTCCATTGATATTTGATCCAACATTTTTTTTGTAAACGTGTGATTTTCTTGACAATTAAAAAATTATAATTTTTTGTACATGATTTACCAATTTCATACCCAAAATCGACTTAAAAATATTTTTAATAATAAGTTGGTATGGATATCACACGAATTTATTTATAGTGACGGTTTTTTTTTCTCATACGCTGGTATTTGCAGTATGTCGGTTGAATTTGGCAGCCACCTCTGGTCTGGAGCTCCAAAATACTTTAAAAAAAAAAAAACCTTGAGTCCTTGCAGAAACGGGCGGTCCGTTTGATAGATTCTCCCATCTTAACAGACGATTGCAATTTTTAGAGCACAGGCGTCGGGTGGGAATGCTATTCTTGTTCTACCGGTATTACAATGGTAGATGCTCCGAGGAACTAGCGTCATTGATCCCCTCGCACCGGTATAGTCGGGAAACACGTCAAACGCGCGCCCAACATTTGTACACGGTTGAGAACGGGTCGTTTCTACGACTCGTTCTTAAGTTCAACAACTCGGCTGTGGGGCGATTTGCCGGCCTCTCTGTTGTGACTCTCCACACAACATCTTCAAAGATGACATAGGCCCTGAGGGAAATTATCTTCCTCAGGGCCTCCTGTGTGGAGTTGATGTAAAAAAAATGGGAGTAATTTTATCCTTGATGCTTTTTAATGAAAATATGTTTAATACTTTTTTATTCGGCGATGCATCTCTGCACACACCTTCGGGGACACTTAGTTATATTTTGCTCAAGTAGGTATACATAGGTAAGTATTCTGGGAGATCATCTGTCGGGGGATTAACTGGTATGGAATTTTTTTTCCATTCTTCTCAATTTTTTACCTAACTAACCAAACATAACCCCGTTTTCCCGCAGGGGTAGGCATAAAGTATTATCTGTCACGTACCTTTGTGCTTTTTTTACATCTTCACACCAGGCCTTGAGAAAATTAATTTCTTTCAGGGCCTTTGTCATCTTTGAGGATGCTGTGTGGAAGTTTTTTTGAGGAAAGAGAGGAGCGAACATGAGTCTTGTTAAGACCGAAGTTGTAGGAGGGAGGAAACACAGAGAACTGCAAATAGTTGCTTGACGGCCGACGTAGTCCAGCGGTAAGGCTCTTGACTCGCAATCCGAAGGTTGCGTGATCGAATCCCGGAGGGGCAAATAAATTTCATTTGATTAATTTGCGGCACGTTCCTGAGTGGAAGATACTCTCAGTATCGCCCTGGTGTCAGACCACCATTCAGAATTGAAACGTTGCTTGAAATGTCTTAAGCCGTGTTTGGTGACCAGATCTGAATAGCCAGGCACTTACTTCCCCACCTTCCTCTTCCCTATCTCTTTCCCCTCCCCACTACCTTCAGCTTCACAACATACCCCAATTGGGGATGCCGTAGTCTCACTGGCTCCAGACGGGAGAAGTTGGGACTCTTGTGCGGTATTCCCATTAAAAAAATTAAAAAAAAGTTCCTCTGCCGAGCTGCTGAACTCAAGAACGAGTCGTAAAAGCATCCCGTTCACTTGTAACGAATGTCAACCGTGTACAAATGTTGGGCACATGTTTGGCTTCGCGTGCACTCTTTGCTTCAATCACATTTATACATCTCATACAAACTCTTCTGTTATTTCCTTGCCAAAATTATTATTGCAATTTTTTTTACATTTTTATGAAATTTATTACTTCTCGATAAAACAAATTTTCATATTCGTCTAACAGGGCTTTACAAAATTCAATACCCATAAAAATGGTTTCCTGTCTGGAATCATAACAGAATGGAATCATGGACAGAATGCTGACGTCATTTCCTATCTCCGCTACAGCATCTGCTATACAAATGGGATTAATTGTGGACCTAACTCAAACACTTGCGGTACGCCGAACAAATCCTCAGATAACTAAAATGAGTGGTTTTTATGAATTGAATCGTAACTAAAGATCGGTAAAATTAATTCGAATGGTATTTTATTTGTGATGTAGAAATATGATAACTCTAATAGCACCACACAACCTTGAATAGCTTAACCTAGCCTAACCTAACCTAACCTAACTTGAACACTTACGGTAGGCCAAAAAACTCCTTCAAACAGATGATAGAAATTTGGTGGTTTTATGAATGATGACATAGAAGATAGGTAAATTAAATTTAATATTAGTAGTGTAATGTTATTTATATACGGTACAAATAAATACCTTTAAATCCGGATTTTTTTTGCCTAATAATGGATTACAAAATAATTATTCAGTTTAAACATGTGATTTAAAATAACTAGGATTTACAATTTTGGATACAATACGAATACTAATAACTGTTATCAAAAAAATATGTGAACTGCTATTCTTGAGAGGGAATAGCCAGACAAAACCAGAAATATGTCATTTTTAAATTAAATTTTAGCCGTATTGACTCTTTTCCACAAAAACAAAAATTTTAACAAAACAAAAAAACGACTTCATAAAATGCACTAAAAAGTAAAAAAATAATTTCGTATTCTTCTACAACTTCATAATCAACTTACCTTTTCTACTCATCAATATGTACGTACGATTTTTATTTTTGGAGTCGGTGTCGGCGGGAGGGGAGCTGTCAAGTGAACGACGGGCCGCGGGTACCTTGGTTGACACCGACTCCCAAAATAACAATCGTACCTACATATTGATGAGTAGAAAAGGTAAGTTGATTATAAAGTTGTAGAAGAATACGAAATTATTTTTTTACTTTTTAGTGCATTTTTGAAGTCGTTTTTTTGTTTTGTTAAAATTTTTGTTTATTTTTTGATTTTTAGTGAATCTGAAGTACACTAACTAATTCGATTAAGATTCGGCCGAGTATCGTAAATTTGTTCTACAGAATTGGAGAGTTCCGTTACTTTGTCATGGATCCCATAATCAGAACCTAACCAAACTCTCATCAAACTATCCTTGAAGTACATCCTTTCCAATAAAAAAAGAATCATCGAAATCGGTTGGCGTGATATTGAGTTATTCGTCCATTAGTCGCGCACATACTTGATGCAAATTTAAGATTTATATGATTTTCTCATGGATGCCATTGTCAGAACTGAACCAAATTAAAATGGGACCACACGAGAAGCACCAGCTTTCAAATAAAAAAAGAATCATCAATATCGGTTCACCCAGTCGAAATTTCTGAGGAAACAAACATAAAAAAATTAAAAAATTAAAATAAAAAAATTTAAAAAAAAATACAGTCGAATTGAGAACCTCCTCCTTTTCGAAGTCGTTTAAAAAACTATAAATTGATTTCGAAAGATTGTTCTTTTTATATCTGGTAAAGTTATGATTTGAGAAAATATGTTTATTTTTAGCATAATAAGGTTTTACCGCAGGTCCTGCCGTAGGTCATAGGTAGATTTGTTAAATTTTCAAACAAAATTTTGTATTAAACAACAGACTTCTTAAATCATATAATCAGCAGTAAAATAAATCAATAAATAATCTGGGAAAGCTACTTTTCAGAATTTTGATTTCAGCTTAAATAAAATCGTTTAAAAAAAGATCCGCGCACATGTTTTGTGTGTTTGTTTGTTTTTGTGACTTTATTTAGATGTAAGCAAATTTTCATACATCTAGTATTAAAAAACATATAAAATACATAATAAAATAAATAGAGTCATAAAATTATAACGGAAAGAATACAGTTTAAAAAAGAAATACAGTTACTCCAGTTAGAAATACAAACAATAGGGTTTAAGACATACAGTTAATACAAATAAATACAATTCATAAATTTTTCTTAATGTATGTAGCACATGTTTTACGAAAAGTGCCAAGACTTGAGGCTTCCTTTATGGAATTTGGTAGGTTATTGTAAAGTTTTTGACCTTTATAAAACACGCTGTTCTGTGTACACGTAAGCTTACTTTTGGGAAGCCTGAAGTCTCAGCAACTCCTCGTAGGATAATTGTGAATATTTTCATGGTACATAATATTAGTTTGCAGATATTTAGGGAGCATGTTATTTTTAAGCTTGTACATCACTGTCAACGTATTTGTGACGAAAATACTTCAGTTTGTGTATTTATTTACGGTCTTACAAACTAATATATTTTAGATTTTTTTTACATTCTTATTTTGCTTGAAAAATTATAAATAGATACTTATATCAAAAAATAATTACAAAAATAAAATATCACAAACCAAACAAACCTTTTAAATTATATAAATTCATGTATATTCAATTGATGTAAAAATATCTATTTAATATGTATCATCATTCATAACTTTAATAATAAACTTTGTAATTACCTGTATGTACATAAATTAACAAAATAACCTATAATATCTTAAAATTAACAAAATAGAAACATTCATTATGTAGAGACAATGTTGTGTACCCCTGCCTAAGTGTGTATAAATACCGTAGCATAAGAATTTCAACTACCAGTCTGAAAATGTCCGTAATAGGATGAAACCGGTCCAGGTGAAATATAAATTAGTGGAAGAAAGTACAAAGGTGTTTTAATTTCAAATTCTAATACAATGAAATTCCACCACGAATTATCAGTGCAAAAACTAGAAATAATTTGAATAGTTATATCATCACGCCTTTCAGCATTTTTTTAATGTAGGTATAAATAAAAACAAATTTTGAATGAAGTAAAATCGATATTGAGTTATAATTTTACAAAGCTGGTACGGAGAATAATTAATCTTTCTCATTGGAACCGTCCTGTACGCTCGTAAGAACGCTCTTGCGATGGTTAAAGGCCCTTAATATACCATTTATTTAGATGTTATTGCAAAGCCAAAATATTTTGATCTTCCAACAAAACAGGCCCGAGGCCTGACTGTTTAAATCAATACGTTTAGTTTCGGTGTTAATTTTAAGGTTCACACGCCCTATCTAGATCTTGGTTGATGACTTCAATACTTGTATTTTTCTCGCAATTGTTTCCTTCCCATCTACAACGATTTATTCTTTGATCGCTATTTACGGCAGTTTTTTGTCCAACCCGCTCCTGTGTAGAGAAACCGGCTTGGGACGACTGCACGCCGACTATTACCCGTAAATGGCTAAAACGCAGCCTTACAGGTTATGTCAGTACTGTTTGGCATGTTGGATCTAGCAGGTAATTGTGGTGAAGACTGCAATTATTGTCATCTCGGAACTGGATGCGTTTTTTATCGACATACGAGAATGTTTATGTTTTACCACCATCTAGAAACATTATTTATGACGATGATTTAGAAAATTCAATCAACCTGCGCTACTTATTTAAATTTAGGTTATTATTTTTTTGAACTGAAACTTTTATATCCCGGCTATGATTTGGATTTCGGATGAAACGGAAATGACAATTACTGCACCTGTGACGCATCAACTGTGCTCATTGGCCGCTTTGATTATGATGTCACTTGAAAAAAGGCTTGCTTGAGTTATTAAACGGAAATTACGCTAGGTCTGTGCTCATTGGTCGCTTTGATTATGACCTTACTTTTCAAGTATTGGTTAAGATTGCTTTGGTAAAGTTTCGCTTCTACCGCGTGTAAACTGCACTCGAATGTTTTCTTTACTTTATCTCTACACAAGAGGCCCTGAGGAAAACAATTCCCCTCAGGGCCTATGTCATCTTTGGGAATGCCGTGTGGGGTCTCTTTAGGGAAATGAAGGAGAGGAAGTAGTGGGAAGGAAAAATGTATGAGGGGTAAGGCGATGTTCCGAGAATCCTGTGGAAGGGTCTACAGGTCTTCCTTAACCAGTCTCTCCCGATCCGTCCTGCCACGCAGTTGGTGTCACCAAACGTAGCGAACTCTTGGAATTACGTATGGCAGAAGTGTTGGTAAACCAACAAATGGTTTCCGGGGCGGCGGTACCCATACCCGCCTCCCAAATTGAAAGGACACTATCCAAGTTTTAGACACTTGGAAATGCAGCACGATCAAGTGGATCAAATTTAATGCTAATTGAGTCAAACATGCCGAGAGCCAAAATAAAGGAAGTTTACGTTCGCTGTGTAACATGTCTGCTTTACTTATTTTAACACGATCGTATCATGTCTTCCACGAGACAGTTTTACCGGTATTTCGATGGAAGATGCTCCAGTGCACACGAATCTCTACGATTCGTTTTGTGTTCAACAGATCGGCTGTGGAGTAATTTGCCGGCCTTGTGTTTCCTCCTTCCTACAATATTAATATATTCAAGATCAAGGTTCTCTCTTTTATTTTCTTTAAAATGGTCTTCATCCATCATCCAAAGATGACAAAGTTCTTAGAATGATTGTTTCCAATAAAAAGGGTAGTTGCCAATAATATAGAAAAAATAGTCGAATTATATTGTTAACTAGCTGGTTCCCGGCATGCGTTGCTATGCCATTTAATAAAGAAATTGTTTCTCCCTGCGTGTCCTTTCCCATTCGTCCCGTTCTCCTTCCGCCTCCCCTTCCTTTCCCGCATCCCCTTCCCACTCTCGCGTTCCCACACCGCCTTCCCTCAACCCACTCCCCTCGCCCGCTCCCCCGTCCCGCGAATCCTCCTCCCGAGTTCCCCCCTCCCGCATTCCATTCATTCAGTCCCAGTGCATTCAGTTTTCAAACAGCTCGCGTGCCATCTGTTGCAATTTTTTATACAAATTTCATAATGCCAGAGCTCACCAGTAGTTTTATACAAACCTTGTCCTGACCATAACGAACACAACAAAAAAAGAAATATCCAATTTGGTGCAGTCGTTCGGAAGTTATGGGCGTACATACATTTCGGCGATTCATTTTTATTTATATAGATAGATAGATTTATGTAGATAGAAGATAGATAGATTCTGAAATTTGAAATATGAGATTGACAAATATGACGGTTTAATAAGATGTGACAGTGGCCTTATTGGATAAGACGTTCGTCCCGAGAGAGAGAGAGAGGTTCTACGTTCGAGTCCCAGTTGCGGCCGTTACCTTTATATTTGTCTATGTCTTGTTCTCTTTCATAGCTTCGTTTAGATTATTAATTATTAGTTTTATCTTCTTCCTCAATTATATACTATATGTATTACATTGATGGGAATTAACCTTTAAAAGTTATAAAATGAGAGCTGTTCTAATAAAAAAATTATATTTTAGCTTTATAATTACATCTCGTACAAATTTTATCACAGCAACTAATAAAAAATTAAAGCAATTTAATCATACATTTATTTTCGATCTGCAGTCACACTATCTTTAGGTACATAATCCAGCATCCCAAAGTTCAATTTACCGCTCTTTCTATAACTCACGGCAATGGCAGCTCTCCTATCAATATCCGTTTCCGGTAGCCATCTTGCAAACTAACTTGTTCTCTGATATACAAAATGTCCCACTCGCTCAGCCTAGATCGTTCGTCTTATCAGAAATCTATTACAGAAGAAGAGGTCGGAAACTTTAATGTTTCAAAGGTTATAAAACTAATTTATTTTGTAATCGGATAAAGGTAAACTTACAAGTCACTCCAAATAATACTCCTTAGAAATTAATAATTATTATAGTAAAATAACTTATTTTGAAAAGTTCCGCGTCTTTTCATCCCGCGACAAAACATTCCCCGACAAAATATCCTAACCTAACCTAACCTCACCTAACCCAACAAAACCTAACCTAACCTAAACCAACAAAACCATTCGGCACCAAATTTAAAAATTTGAAACGAATCTGTAAGTTCCTCGATATTTTGTCCTTGAGATATTATGTCGAAGGATATTTTGTCGGTGATATTTTGTCGGTGATATGTTGTCGGAGGATATTTTGCCGGTGATATTTTGTCGGAGGATGTTTTTTCGGTGATATTTTGTCGGTGATGTGTTGTCGAAGGATATTTTGTCGGTGATATTTTGTCGGTGATATGTTGTCGGTGATGTGTTGTCGAAGGATATTTTGTCGGTGATATTTTGTCGGTGATATGTTGTCGGAGGATATTTTGCCGGTGATATTTTGTCGGAGGATGTTTTTTCGGTGATATTTTGTCGGTGATGTGTTGTCGAAGGATATTTTGTCGGTGATATTTTGTCGGTGATATGTTGTCGGAGGATATTTTGCCGGTGATATTTTGTCGGAGGATGTTTTTTCGGTGATATTTTGTCGGTGATGTGTTGTCGGAGGATATTTTGCCGGTGATATTTTGTCGGAGGATGTTTTTTCGGTGATATTTTGTCGGTGATGTGTTGTCGAAGGATATTTTGTCGGTGATATTTTGTCGGTGATATGTTGTCGGAGGATATTTTGCCGGTGATATTTTGTCGGAGGATGTTTTTTCGGTGATATTTTGTCGGTGATGTGTTGTCGAAGGATATTTTGTCGGTGATATTTTGTCGGTGATATGTTGTCGGAGGATATTTTGCCGGTGATATTTTGTCGGAGGATGTTTTTTCGGTGATATTTTGTCGGTGATGTGTTGTCGGAGGATATTTTGTCGGTGATATTTTGTCGCTGGATGCCCTTGACACCATTTTCTTATGTACCTATCTTTAATATATTAAACCAACCGGTTTCGGTTCAACCTGAACCTTCATCAAGGGTTAATAAGAAGACAGTTTACAGCCACATACAGCCGTCCTTGTGAAAAGCATAGATTTTCCAAATTTTCCTCCTGCTATCCCTACCGCTACTGTCTCCTTTGCGATCCCTCTGCCTTTCTATCCTCTCCCACCCATCAGTCAATCCTCCCCTGCGTGTCCCTTCTCATATTTCCCCTCCCACGTTCCCCTTCCACCTTCCCCTCTCCCGCGAAACACCCCTCCTTCATTACCCTCATATTATACACACATTTTTTCTGACAACTCGCGCTATGTATTGTATTTTTTATGCAAATTTCATAACGTCGGAACTTACCGTTACATATAGAAACCTTTACGGGCATGCGCACAACAAATCACCAAAGTTTCATCTCAGTCTGTTGAATGGTTTAGAATTGCATAAGGCAATTGCACAAAGACACATTCATTTTTACGAGAGACGTATATAAAATTTGATACCTATTTAAAATACCTATAAGTAATTCCTGATTAGTTTCAAAGTATTCGATTTGGGTGAATATCATAGGTGAGTACTTCAATTAAATTTATTAAATTTGATTTAGAACAATCACTGGATTGCAAAATGTCATTCTCGAAGTGTGACATTAAGTTCGTAAGAGTTTTTGTAAAGCTTAAAATACTTTTTTAATGTATTTTCATGTGGTCGTAATAAACAAAAAAATTAACAAATCACAAAAACGACTTCAAAAAATTCACTAAAAAGTAAAAAAATAATTTCGTATTCTTCTACAACTAAATAATCAACTTACTTTTTCTACTCATCAATATGTAGGTACGATTGTTATTTTTGGAGTCGGTGTCAGCCAAGGAAGGTTTGTAACTACATACATAGTTATAGGTGAGATGTGCTTGTGTCGCATGCGCGACTTGACGAGGCGCGAGCGGTGCCGCGGCGGGAGGGGAGCCGTGAAGTGAACACGCCGGGCCGGGTACCTTGGCTGACACCGACTCCAAAAATAACAATTGAACCTACATATTGATGAGTAGAAAAAGTACGTTAATATTAAGTTGTAGAAGAATACGAAATATTTTTTTTAATTTTAAATATATTTTTTTAAGTCGTTTTTGTTTTGTTAAAAGTTTTGTTTATTTTTTTATTTTTAGTGAATCTGAAGTACACTAATTTATCTGAATATGGGTGGACCTACTAAATGTGCTGCTGATAAGAGACACACATTACTTGACCATAACGACGTTACGGTTAGTAACTCGAAGATCCGGATAGCCTATAAAAGATTCGGTCGAGTATCGTTAATTTGCTCCAAAGAATTGAAGAGTTCCGTTACTTTGTCATGGATCCCATAATCAGAATCTAACCAAACACCCATCAGTACACCCTTGAAGTACATACTTTCCAATAAAAAAAGAATCATCGAAATCGGTTGGCGCAAAGATATTGAAATATAAGTAGATGTGCTATCTGCTGTTTTTACGATGTGGGTCTGCGCTTCCGGGTGTCGCCAATATTGTTTACCAATTAACAAAAAATAAACTAAAAGAACAAATAGTTAACGAATAAACCAAACGAACGTTAAACTAAATGAACGAATTCTTTCCTTATTCAAAATATATCCATCAAAATATAACCAATATTAATGCACATTTTCAAAAAATCAACGAAATGAACAAATTCTTTTTGTATGAAAACTACGCTAATTAGCGCGTAGTCCGGCGACAGTTGCGCGGACACCATAGCATATCTCTTCTGTATTTGAATATCTTTGGGTTGGCGTGATATTGAGTTATTCGTCCATTTGTCGCGCACATACTAAATGCAAATTTAAGATTTATATGGTTTTCTGATGGATGCCATTATCAGAACTTGACCAAATTGACCACACGGAAAGCACCAGCTTTCAAATAAAATATAATCATCAATATCGGTTCACCCAGTCGAAAGTTCTGAGGTAACAAACATAAATAAATATTAAATAAAATAAAAATACAGTCGAATTTAGAACCTCCTCCCTTTTGAAGCCGTTTAATAAAGAAACCTTCGCAAGAGTAAAAAGAAGACATTTTCAAAGTAACTAACATTTCCTATGCTTAGAATTGCATAAGGGAAAAACAAATAAACATTAATTTCATATATAAAAAGAGTGTCATTAATTTGTCTAGAATACTCGCACAAAACGTATGACGTTCAGAGTCTAACATATTGCTACTTCAGAAGCTAATAAACTCACGTACAGAGGTCAGAAGTTGCATGAATCAACGCTAGAAGACTTGATTATTACCATTATTATTGTCTATGAAAGTCCAGACATCAATCTGTTACAAAATAATGTGAATAGACGTCTTCTCTATGGATTATAATATGGAGTCTATGGATTGAATAGCGGCAAAGTACCCCAAACAAATAAGAGTGATTATTCATATAAATTACTGTTTTCTCTATGGATGTAGAGGTATTTTGTAATTTCCTAGCTCGGCCGTAAAATAAATCGATTACTGAACGGCGCAGACAAATTAAATTAAAGTAATCATTTTAATAATTGTAATTTAATTTTTAATACAATAAAGAAACGCCTTGTAATATTGTATCTATGAGCAGTGGCTCTCAAAAGACTTTTTTATTATTTGGTAGAAAGCAGGCACGTTGTGATTTGACATATTAATTTAATAAAACAATTACTTTGTTTATAACCATGAAATTTATTTAATTTATTACGACAGACCAGTTTCTGAATATCTTGGACATGTGATGAAACATCCAGAGAAGTATGAGATCTTGCATCGCATACTTCAGGGAAAGGTTGCTGGAAGTCGGGGCCCTAGAAGAAGGAGAACCTCATGGCTGAAAAATCTCAGACAGTGCTTTGGCCAGTCTACTGTGGAGCTGTTCCGGGCCGCAGTAAACAAAGTCCGCATAGCAATTCGGATAGCACTAGTCATTATAAAATATTGGGAAAATGTTGCTGGTGAAGTGATAGAGGACTTTGCTTGTAAAAACTTCGACCCCGCGATGCCTGGGTCCTGTCATTCTCTTTTATCTTCTTCAACCTGTTCATTCTCCTAATTGAGGTTGGATATTATTAATACAGCCTTCATTTGCAGGCTGTAACCCGAAACAACTAAGTTTCTTAACAGTCGCTTTTTTACTTAGTCTGTCGTTCATTTAAAACTTATATCATAATGTTTTAGAATATATTATTTTTTTACTGTCATTCCTTACCATTACACATGCATGTCGAATTATTAGCTAATTGTATTATAGAACGTGAATTTTGGACAAGTAATTGGATACGTTTTAGTGTTGAAAACGACCTAAAAATATACAAAAGGGAGTTACGCAAGGATGCTAATTAGGACCCTAATTAATAAATAATTTGTACTAATGAGCTTACAAATGTGTGAACATAAACAATTCTACATACCCAAATGTCAAGTTAGTGATTAGGTTACCTTAACTATCATCAGCTTACATTGCTACACGTTAAAATGAAGGCTTGTTATTTCTTAAAAGTTTATCCCAAAAAGCAGAACCCCTTCACAACCAATAAAAAAAATAGTAGTACATCTAGATTTTGCCTAATCTATCCACCATACTATGCAAACGTTTTTGACTGTTTAGCGAAGTCCTGTTTTAACTCCACATTTCGTCTATCTGTAAAATGTTTTTACATTCCGTTTTCCGTAAAATCTTCGTATTAATTTGGACTTTCTAATTTGCATTTTTTCAATATTATGGTAACTACCTGCGTGAAAAAAATTTGAAAAAAGAACAAAGAAAGAGTTATTTATTTTTAAGGTTGCACTACCGATTACACATCTGCCCTGATGATGGACAATGTAATGTCCGAAATGTTGGCTAAAGAAGGAGGTAGCGCAACACGGCATACTTTTTAGCCCTGAAGATATCAAATCGTATCCAATTAGATGGATTTTTATGTGCCTACTTACGATTCTAATGATTTCAATCACATTTTGGTTTTGATCATGGTCATATGAATATATCTGGACCTGCCCTAAGTGATAAAAGCGTATTATTTCCCCCTCCCCATACCGATTCTATGGAACCGGCTGGGCTTACGAGAGCATCGCTTGAATCTAAAAAATGTGACGTCATCATTCTTGTCCTAACCAGCGCCGAGCTCACATCGTACATTTTACGAAATAACACGGCAACAATGAGAGCTTGTGCTATACATTATACCTTGAATATGTGGACATAGCGAATGTGAGCGGTTCTCCGTGAGTTCTTCGCTGATTACAGGGGTAAGTGAATTATGAAACATTTGTAAAAATGTCTTAACTAAATACGGCAACAAAATATTCCTATGTGAAAATCGGCGAACTTTACTTTGCCGCATTTGGACTTCGCAAATACGTTAATAACGTAGTGAGTAATTCGCACTCCTATGAAAAAAGGTCTATTCATTCAAAAGCGGAGTTTGCTTTTAAGAACTAAATGGTGATATTATAATGCGAGGTGCCTATATACTGTCAGATTGTTTTTTTAAAGAATCACAGTTATCTTTCACCTCTTCGCCCTCCATAGTTTGGTTTTACCCCTCATCTGTATCTTCTCGTCTATTAAATTTGGATATCTATGGAAACATACTTTTTTCATACAGAGCTAGTAGGAATAATTTTGTTAACTTTATTATTTAGTGTGTAAAAGATTGAGAAGTCCAGATATAATTATGTCCGAACTGATCCAATATATCTTCAAGCCAAAAACAATTTGGTTGGTAACTTTATAACCAACTTATCGTCTACGGCCGGTATGGCGTATGGCATGGGCTACCTTAGAATTGATTCCGTCCAGAAATCGATTAAGTGCTACTTATGTACTTGCCTGCCTTTTTTAATCAGTAATATAAGACCATACCAGTTGAATTTTTTAATGTCTTACATTGGTCAGGTGGTCTGGTACAGATCGAATTTCTCTGATAAGAAGCATGTATGTTGCTGAAAATAATACCTTTTTGAGAATGTAGCATTTTTTAGACAGATAGTCTTACGCCTGTGGGGTTTTTTGATAATTTTGGCGGCTGCCCCTGTGGTCTTGATATGATTTTGGAATTTTTGGCTAATTTGCCTTGTAAGATTTGAATTAAGATTGTTTGCAACAAATTATTTTAGTGCTGCCTACTTCTGTGTGGTAAAATATTGGAGATTGGAACAGTATTGGAAATTATATTGGATAAATAGCCTCTGCCATAGGTCACCCCAAGTACTTCGCAACGTTTGACGAATCAGCATGGATACTCGGGTTCATGAGGTGAAGTTTGTCTGGGTATTGGCGGGGATTGCGTTTGATCGGGTTGGGAGAGATTGTTGAGGGAGACCTAACCAACATATCTCCACCAGGACACTCTCGGCCCATCGCCTTGCACCTCAGTGTGAGGGGTGGATTCATACGTTCGTCACTTCTGGACACATTGATTCTCTTTCTTTTCCCTAAAAAGACTCTCACACAACATCCCCAAAGATGACAAGGGGCATGAAGGGTTTTTTCTCAGGATTACAAGTGTGAATCTAACGTAAAAAATAAATAAATATTATTTGACTAGCTGTCGTGTACCCGGCGTTGCTCGGGTTCTAAATGGTTTGGAGTAATGTTGTGAGGTTGTGAATTCTACTTAACTTTTTCGGTTTCAATGTGAAAATAATATTAATTTTACACGGTGCTTAGATTATCTCTTATCTCTCTTGGGGCAGAAAAGAGCAGTGTATTTTGTCATTGTATAATTTCACCACGTATGTAATACCATCCCATGTTTTATCCCATCCCAAATTTTTCTTAATCTGACTTCAGAAGTGTTTAAATTGACATCATTTTATAATTTGTTCAAATACTTAAAGTAATATACCAACTTCATTAATTTACAAACAGAAATAAAAATCTGTCTGCCAATTTACATAAAATAGTTGATAAATAAATATAAAACTAATGATGCATTTGATAGTCTTGAATTGCTTGCATTAATCAGCTTTCGGGTCCACTACGTAATACTAGAAGTCGGGATTTATTTCAGTGCAGAAATTCTGTAACTAACTACTATATTGTGTATTCCTGTTTGCCCAGAATACTAATGGAGATATAATTAAGCCGAGTCAGTGGGCATCTTCAATTTGACGTTTATTATGACTAACATGATGGTCCAGTTGATTAGTCAGACATCTCTGAAAAATCGAAATTTTAGTTGAGTATACAGTTATATCACTTGCTCCATTTAATATTGAAAGGCAAGATAGAAGTATATTGTAGCGCCAGCTCGTAGAGGAGTAGAGCTGGCGACACGGTATCGCTCCTAAGTAGATAAGTACAAACATCACCCCTAACTATTACACATCTGCCCTGATGATGGACACTGTAACGCTGTCCGAAACGTTGGCTAAAGAAGGAGGTAGCACAACACGGCATAATATCCGAAAAACTAATAACAAAAATACTTTTGGTCGTGAAAACCTAAAATCGTTTCTGGCAAGATAGAAGGTCGCTGAGGGCCTGGTAGGAGACAAATGTCTTGGCTGCGAAATGTACGAGAGTGGACCGGCATTAGAAGTGTGGAGGAGCTATTCCGGGCAGCGCAAGACAGAGAGACATTTTCAAGAGTGATCGCCAACGTCGGGGGGACCTGATAGGGCACACAAAGAAGAAGAAGTACAGTTATATGTAAAAGTGTACCATCTATCTGGTTCTGGATTACTCATAAACACCATCTAATCAATTATAATGCAGAAAAACTAGTGATAGTTTTTTTTTTTTTTTTTACAGTGAATAGCGCACAAGAATCTCAACTGCTCCCGTCTGGAGCCAGTGAGACTATGGCATCCCCAATGGGGGTATGTTGTGAGGCTGAAGGTAGCGGGGAGGGGAAGGAGGTGGGGAAGAGGAAGGTTGGGAAGTACCTGGCTATTCAGATCTGGTCACTAAACACGGCTAAAGCCATTTTCAAGCAACGTTTTAATTCTGAATGGTGGTCTTACACCAGGGCGATACTGATAGTATCTTCCACTCTGGAACATGCCGCAAATATACTATATATTATTTTTAATGAATTAATTGTGAAATAACACAAATTAATCAAATAAAATTTATTTGCGCATGCCGGGTTCGAACCCGCGACCTCCGGAATGTGAGTCAAGAGTCTTAGCCACTGGACTACGGACGCCGTCAATTATAGTGAATTAAACTAAATTTTTCTGTTGTCTGGGTCACTAGTAGTCACATATATCAATATTTTGTACTAATGTGCCGGTCCGTTATGCCTCCCGGTATTATTTTAAAGCCATCTAAAAACACAGACACGTGTAAATAATATTTGCTTTATGGCGAGCATTCGAATATTGCTTTATTCATTATCTTAAAACATTGTGTTTGGAGATATCTGACTAATCAACTGGACTATTGACGTTAAAAAATCATTCAATTTGGGTGGCAAGTATGGGTATCGCTGCCCCAGGAACCATTTATTGGATTACCAACACCTCTGCTGTAAGTCGCCCCAAGCGGTTCGCTAAGTTTGGTGACTTAACAAAGGTGCCCAGGTTCATGGGGTGAGGTTTGCGTCTGCACACCAACTGCATGGCAGGCCGAAACGGGAGAGACAGGTTACGGGAGACCTTTTAACCTCTCCAGCAGGACATTCACGACCCATCCCCTTGCATCGCAATGGAAGGGATGGATTCATACATCCGTCACTCCTGGACACGTTGTCCTCCAAATTCCTACCAACCCTCATATATTTTTCCTTCTTAAAACTTTCTCTCCTTTATTTTCTAACGACCATCCACAAAACATCCTAAAAGATGACGTAGTGGCCAACGTAACATCCTAAAAGTTTCCTCAGGGCCTCCTTTATTGACCTAACGTAAAAAAAAAAAAAAAAATTGGGATGCCATAGTCTCAACAACTCCAGGCGGTTGGGAGCAGTTGGGTTTCTTGTACGCATTCTTTGTCAAGTGGTAAAGCTCTTGACTCGCCATCGCGAGGTCGCGGGATCGAATCCCGTTTTTATTAATTAAATTGTGTTATTCCGTGATTAAATCATTTAAAATATAGTATGTTTTCGGCACGTTCCGATATGAAGATACTCGCAGTACCGCTCGGTGTAAGACCACAATTCAGAATAGAAACATTACTTGAAATAGCTTTAGCCGTGTTTGGGTCCAGATCTGAATAGCCAAGTACTTTTCCACCTTCATCTTTCCCATCTCCTTCCCATCCCCACTACCGACATACCCCAATTGGGGATGCAATAGACTCACTGGCTCCAGACGAGAGCAGCTGGGACTCTTGAGAGGTATTCACATAAAAAATATTTCACATATAAAAATTTTCACATTAAAAAAGGTTAATTAATTCATTTAAAATAATATATAATGTAGTATGTTTGCGGCACGTTCCAGAGTGGAAGATACTCTCAGTAGCGCCCTTGTGTAAGAACATTATTCAGAATAGAAACATTGTTTGAAATGACCTTAGCTGCTTTTGGTGACCAGATCTGAATAGCCAGGTACTTCCCTCCCCAATACCTTCAGCCTCACAACATACTCCAATTGGGGATGCCATAGTCTCACTGGCTCCAGACGGGATCAGTTGGGACTCTTGTACGGTATTCACATAAAAAATAAAAACATTAATAAAAACTCTAATGCTAACAACATGCCCATCTGTTGTTCGACACTACATTGAACACCTAATGATTCCCGAAGATAACCATTGATTATTATTCTCCCAAGAACACACCATACCAATATCATCCCAACACCATCTCAACGAACACCCCATCGTTACACCCCATCAAAAACCTCTATAGCCTTATTAATTTCTAGTAGCAATAATGGACATAATGGTGGTAGTCCCGAAAAACCACCTTTTTCGACTCAGGTCAATCTTTTTTGAGGTTTTTTTAACGTCCAACATTATGGCAGGTAGTCTGGTGGTAAAAAGGGTTAGAAAAAGGTCGGGAGATTTATTGCTCGAGGGTCCAAAACCAATTTACTAGACACGCTGAACGTTTAGTGGGGCTAAAGTAATAATAAAAAAGATTTCTTTCCTTAGTCGGACCCCTAAATAGATATGGCTTGATTTTGGTTTAATTAAAAAAGGCCGATAAAATGGAATAATGTGGTGGAGGATTTTATTAACATTTTGTTGAGTTGTGTATTTTAGACAAAGAAAACTTTATTTTGTTTTGATTGCAGCCAGCAATGACATCATTTCAATGTCTTGGTAGGCAGACGACCTCCGTGGTCGAGGGGTAAGGCTCTTGACGAATCCCGGAATAAATTTATTTAATTTTTTTAAGAAAAACTCTTTTTATAACTTTTGAAGGTTATTCACAGCAATGTAATATATCATTGAAGAAAAAGATAAAAATAATAATCTAAACGAAAATATGAAAGAGAACAATACATAGAAAAAAATATTATGACGGCTTGACAGTGGTTGGCAATGGCGAAATTGGTAAACGCACGTCCCGGATAGACGAGAGGTTCTGGGTTCGAGTCCCAGTTGCGACCATTATCTTTTTCTGTTTTTCTGTGTCTTGTTCTCTTTCATATTTTCGTTTAGATTATTATTATTATCTTCTTCTTCAATGATATATTAAATTGTATTAGATTAATTTGTGTTATTTCACAATTAATTCATTAAAAATAATATATAGTAGGTATATTTGCGGCACGTTCCAGAGTGGAAGATACTTTCAGTATCGCCCTGGTGTAAGACCAACATTCAGAATTGAAACTTTGCTTGAAATGGATTTAGCCGTGTTTGGTGATCATATCTAAATAGCCAGGTTCTTTCCCACCTTCCTTTTCCCCATCTCCTTCACCTCCCCACTTCAGCCTCACAATGTACCCCAATTGGGAATGCCATAGTCTCACCGTCTCCAGACGGGAGCAGCTGGGACTCTTGTGAGGTATCCACATAAAAAAAGACAGATTTGATGTTTTGTTTTCATTAGCCCCGCACAGCCTCTGATTCGACGGTCTTCGGACCAGATCTGAATAGCCAGGTACTTCCCCACCTTGCCCGTCTCCTTTCCCTCCCAATACCTTCAGCCTCACTCAAATACCGGGTTGATTTGAAAAATTTTCCACGTATCAATCAGTGAGATTCTTACACATCATCCTATTTGGTGAACTCTCGGGGACTTCGCGTCACCACAACTTGTATTGTAAGGCCAAAAAATAAATAAATTTGTCACGTCTTAGTTAAATTATTTTAGTCTATGGATCGCGTATTTGACTTTTTCAATTCTAAGAGCGTCGTTAGTTGAACTCCGTTCATTAATAAGTCACTTATTTTGCATAAAATAAATAATTAAGTGTTTATTCCAGTATGTGGGGAGGAGAGTGCAATCCCACACATTCCATAAGGGTATAATATACACATACATGTACAAAGTATTTTAAAGGAAAAAAAGAAAAAGAAGGTGGAAATGAATGTACACGAAACAAAAAAAAGATAATAAGCTAATAGTAGTAAAAGGAAAACAAAAGAAATAATAATAATATTAAGCTGTCAGGATTCTGTGAGCACGTAAGGAGCCAGTATTTTTCTCCAGTGTGCATCAATACTGGATGATGGACTGAGGCGGGCTTCCATGACGAGGATGTTTCCAGAGCTGCTTATCCTTTCCCTCATTCCTGCCACCCTGGATCTAATAAGGGCTGCAAAGCCAGGAACTCGCCCCTCCGTGAACATCCGGGAAGCGCTGCAATATCTGGGGAGACCAAACATTATGCGGAAGGCGTTGTTATACTGAACCCGAAGTCTTTCTATACTACTCTTCTTGTAGTTTGCCCAGAGTTCACACGTATACAGTGTTGCGCAGAAGGAAAGGAAGAGCGTCCTTTTTACAGCAGTACTGCAAAGGCGGAATCTTCTACTGAGCATGTTTGCTTTTACACTGAGAGCTCTTCTTTGCCTATCGATGTCGTCATCGTCCATCAGATTACTGGTGATTATGTGTCCAAGGTATTTAGTTCCTCCAGTCACCTGCAGGTTCACACCATTCAGGGTAGCTGGAGGAATATTTTTTGGTCCTTGTCCATATCTTACGACCAGTAGAGCCGTTTTAGTGGGGTTGTATTGCATGTTTGTTTCTTCAGCAAACTTTTCGCAGATCTTTAAAAGAATTCGTAGGCCCCTTATGGATGGTGCCATAAATACCATGTGGTCCGCATAACTGATGTTGTTCAGAAACTGTCCTCCAATTTGGCAGCCAAACTACATTATCCAAATAGTATTATGGGCATTGTGCATTGATAGTTGAACAATACTTTTCAGATACCATGGAGTCCGGACTAAAATTTATCGATCGTAAGTTGAAATATCGATTACCAACAATATTGTTGACCGTGTCGCAAATATTAATAAATGACCATAGATGACGGATTTGGTCAATATCGTGTTGATATAGGGTTTTATCGATCGTCCGTGCTTAAGTTCTATACACTTGTCTATATATATATATATATAAAATTGTTTCTGGGTTTGTAAGTATCTCCGCTATGCGTTGCTAAACCATTCATCCAATTTCGATGAAATTTTATGAATAGTGAGCTCTGGCATCATGAAATTATGCATTGCTAAACCGTTCATCCGATTGCGATTAAAATTTGGGGATTTCATGTGCGCATGCCCGCGATGGTTTCTGTATACAATAGTGACCTCTGGCATCATGAAATTATGCATTGTCAAATAATTATTTATATCAAAATTTGATAAAATATTACAACTTATTTGAAGTACTATTAGAGGGAACTCGCTATTGCATTTAAATGCATATGTCTCGGTTACTTTGTCACGAATACTTTGCCTCGGTGACTAGCTGTCACTGGACCACAGTGGATTCGAGAAACTGGCTATTTTTGGAACCAGTTCCTATCGGATTTATGAAATAGTCACCAACACTAAAACTGGACGAAGCGGAAGTAAAAGCCGCCCGCAGGGCCTGCTAGTTGTTCTATTAACTTATTGCCCTAAAATCTTGTAAAAAAACTATTTTTTTGTTATGTAATGTATGGTATGTATATGTGTGTGTATGAATGTAATGTATATTTAAGTGTGTGTATGTATTTGTACATGTGTAAATGTGTATGTATCTATGTATGCATGTCTGTATGTATATACATATGTATGTATTCGTATGTTTGTGTATGTGTACATTACATGTATAATTTTCTACGCTTACAGTATTTTTTATCATTTTTTGTGTGAAGTGAAAGATTATTGTATACTTTTATTGCATGGTATTTATGGTGTCTTTGTCCAAAGCTTTTGTTTACCGTCGAAGTGTTTATGATTTCTTTGTAAGCTTATTTAACTTGTCTATTAGTGATTGTTTGTGTTTGTCGACATTTGTTTTTTTTGTGCAAAATGAAGTTCAGTAGCGGTATCTTTTGGGGTAAAACTGACTATACAGAATGTTTTCTTATATTGCGTATTATGCTTCATTATGTTATCAATGTTATCTTTGTTTTTTAATATATTTATTTATTTTATTTTAAATACAAAAACGGCTATACTACATTTTATAAATAAACATATAATAGAGTACAAAAGTAAGAAAAATAATATCATTACATAATAGTAGTTTTAAACTTAAAAATAACATACAATTATTTTGTGTATCACAACAAAAAAGAACAATGAGAAATATCATCATTTCATTTCAACATGTCCATATTGCGTATATAAAGTTACATTATGGAAAAATAATTTTTGAGTGCATGTTTATATTGCGCTAATTTTAAGAAATAAATGTCGCCGATGTTAGCATATTCATTTCCCAAAATGTGTAATCGACTGATTGGTGAGTAATAATGTGATAATGTATGTGTGTTATTATAGTAGAACGGTAGAGTCAGTCTATTGTTAGCGCGACCAGGGCAATGAAATCGTATTAGTTCTATTAAATCAGGGGTATCCAAGACCGAGTGAATTATTTTATATAATATTAATAGATCACAGATTTTTCTACGATCTGATAAATTTACGAGATTAGTCCAGTTTGATAACAAATTATAGTCCACAGATTCTCTTGGAATACCTAATTTAAAATTAATATACCTAAGGAATCTATGCTGGACTTTTTCAATCGCTTGAACGTGGATATTGTAATGTGGAGCCCAAATTAGTAGTAGTAACAACCATGTTCAATGTAATTGTATTTGTAAGCGCTATGATATGAATCACTGATGACAAACCTAATAAAACAACCTCTAGGCTTATTTTTGTTTTAAAATCGTCAAGTCAAAATATCTTCCCAGTTCAATGTGTGAAGTACGATTGTAGTTATCGTGTTAATTTTCACAGCTTCAGTTTATCACAGGTCCTCGGGAATACAATCTTATATGTTTTGCTTTCACTTCGACCAGAGCAAAGGCAAAATGCAGAAGGATACAGATTAAAAAATATCCACAAAAACCTGATCTCTATAAACAACCAGGCCACGTTTGTTAAGTCCAGTTTATTTCTTACCGACACCATAGTTATTTATGAACGTCATGGTGAATCTAATAGAAATTTTAATGTTTTATTTGTTTATATCGCGAAAAAGGTACATTTTTTAATATTATTTCACCCGCCATGCTTGGGATGTTCCTGTGTTATGGCAGGTCAAGTAACAGAATGGAATTGCTTCACATTAAGTTTAAAAAAAAATTCTTATCTAGTATTTAAATTAGGAAAATTAGATAGGGTTTGTGGAAAGATATGAATGTAGATTGGATGGATGGAGTGTAAAATGTATGGGTAATGTGATTCAAATGTATTGCATATGGAAGGTTCGTGGTCGAAGAGTAGGGCTCTACACTAGCAATCCGAAGGTCGTGAATTTTGTTTGATTGAATTGTGTTACTTAACCTAATCATTTAAAAAAATATAAGGTCTATTTGCGGCGTGCTCCAGAATGGAAGATACTCTCAATATCGTCCAGATGTAAGACCACAATTGAAAATTGAAACTTTCCCCACCTTCCTCTTCCCCATCTCTTCCCCCTCTTTTATACCATCAGTCTCACCTATAAATTTATATTATAACGATCATGTCTGTAAAAGTAATGGCTTTAAAAAAATAATCTATTAAAATTTGAAAAAACTGATAGAAACGAAAAGTTTATAAACTAAACCACAATCAACAAACCAACTTTCCGTTTTTTCAACATCTCGTAATGACAGCGCCGGTACCGTCGCAGTGCTCGCGTGTGTGAGGCGTGCGAGGGGGACGCCGCCATACAGAGCGAGCGAGACGGCGGACAGAGCGAGCGCCCTGATTGGTCGGCGGCGGCAGGTGGAACGTGCGCCGGGATAGATTGTTATAGGTATATTGTAATGACGTTTCTCAATGCCGCGAGATTGGGGGCGAACGAAAGTTAGGTTATTTTATTAAATCAATCATTTAATAATCTTAATGTATAAAAATAAATATTTCTTTGTTTGTCCCTTATGCGTTTCTAAACCATTCATCCGATTGCCATGAAACTTAGGGAATTTCATGTATTCCCGGGATGATTTCCATATGTAATGGTGAGCTCTGGCGTTGTGAAATTATTTCCTATACTATTCCTCCGATTGCGATGAAACCTAGGTGAGTTGTTGTGCGCACTCCCGCGAAGTTTTTTATATATATGATGGTGAACTCTGGCGTTATGAAATTTGTATTAAAAAATTGCAATAGGTAGCGCGGGAGTTGTTTTAAAAATGGGTGTATATAGTTTATCGCTAGGGATGGAAGTAGGAAGGGGGAGGGGAATCCGGGAGGTTGAAAGGGGAGACGGAAGGGGAACGAGGACGAATGGGAAAGGACACGCAGGGTGAAAGAATTTCTTTATTTAACTGGGCGATGCAACAAATGCCGGGAACTCGCTAGTCTTCTTCTTATATATAAAAATCTCTTGTCACGGTGTTTGTGGTCGCACTCCACCAAAACGGCTAGACCGATTTTTATAATTTTTTTTATGTATATTTGGTAGGTATGAGAATAGGTTGTAAAGTATATTTCATAACGCTAGGTCCCTATCCAGAAAAAAATCTATTTTTTGCTTTTTTCTTGTATTTTTTTTATTTATTTGGCATCAAAAAATACCCACAACCCCAAATTTTAACCCTCCCACCTCCACCCTCCCATTTTTTAATAGCGATTTTAATATTTTTGTACGAACAAAGTTAACCGTCTTTTGAATTTCAAATAGAACGAAATTATTTATGTTGTTGAATGATAGATAGCACTATTTCCGCCTCATCTAACTTTCATCCACACATGCGCAAGACATTCACGAGAAGCGTCCCGTCATTTTGATATTGCATTCGGCATCAGGTTCTCACGTGGGCAAACCATCGAGCTTATTTGTGTTGGCTAAAGACGGACTGACAAAAAATATCGTGCACTCAATTGCACTTCGAAATTCATATTGATTTTCTTTATTTCGTTTTCCTACTTTAGTTGGTGCTATTTTTGTTTTTTTCGGCGGTCATCGTCTACAGCGCTCCATTCCTCTTTCTGTCATAGATCCCATCCCCACACACTTACTATTCATTCGTTATTTTTTATTTAACAACCAAAATATTCACTAGAAATAATTTATATGGCAGAACAACGTTTGTCGGGTCAGTTAGTATACCATATATTTTAATTGTGTTACCGTTGATATTCAGTTCATTTCAGATTCATATTCAGCATATTTCAGTTCATTTCATAAAAGACCTCATTGATGTACTTGATCTTTCGTCATTTCTTATTTATTTAATGATTTAATATCTACGGTATAAATAATCAATACTTATTGCATTTCGCCGTTAAAAGTATAAAAAATAATTTTAAAAAAAGAATAGCGGTTAATGGTGGCATTTCAACGTAAAATGATATCGTAAAATATAAAATGAATAAAAGCATTGGGAACCTAGCATGGACGATTGATAAAACCCTATATCAATCCGATATTGATCAAATCCGACATCTATGGTCAGTTATCAATATTTGCGATCACGGTCAACAATTGGTAAGAGATGTTCCGACCGACGATTGATAACTTTTAACTCAGCTTCCATAGTATCAGATACGTTTTGAATAATTGTCAATATACGCATTTATTTAGATAAAGTCGTTCGTTATGCAAAATTACTAGCTTATTAAATGAAGGGATTGAATTAACGAAGCTTTTAGAGTAGAAAGAAGTCGTATAGGAGATTCATAGACATATAATTCAACTAAGACCCGATCATTTTTGTACTGACCCGACTTTTGAGAAAAAAGTAGTATAAAATATTAATAAAGACATCTTTAACTTATTAACTCCCGTTTAGTGTTGAAAAATAAATGGGATATGTTAATGCATATTTAGGCGGCCCCTAGACGATACAATAACATTGTACAATATATGTACGATACAATATATTGTACAATGGGGCCGCCTTATAATTAAACTCGCTCAAACTTTTGTTCAATAATAATAATAATAATATATATCTTTATTAAATGAAATTTTAAAGATTATAACTAAAAAGTACATATTCAGTGTTATGTTTACAGTGGTTTAAAATTACATAAGTACAAAAAAGGATATCAACAGAAAAAAATTGAGCAATCTTCAATATTAACCCTAAACGGTCAATAATTCACAAGGCACAATTATCAAGGCACGATTCGAAATATTGAGCAATATAATTGATCGTCTAAGGGCCGCCTTAGGTTAGTATTTCAATTCGACTTTGCCAAATCTTATATAATATAAAAATGAATCGCTGAATGTGTTGCTAAGCGCATAACTTTCGAACGACTTCACCAAATTGGATAATTCTTTTTTTTGTATGTTCGTTATATTTAGGACAAGGTTTTTATAAAACTTCCGGAGAGCTCTGGCATTAAAATTTGTACAAAAAAATTGCTATTGGTGGCACGCGAGGAAGCGGCTATTGCTATGGAAAGCGGGAGGGAGGGAGAGATTGGGGAGGGGAATCAGGGAGGGGGAGGGGAATCTGGGAGGGGGGAGGGGAACTCGGGAGGAGGGTTCGCGGGACGGGGGAAGGAGGGGGAGTGAAGTGGGGAGAGGGAAGGTGGAGGTGACGGAACGGGAAACCCCTATTACCATGCGAGCAAAGCCGCGGGAAAAAGCTGGTTATTAATATTATTAAGACGTTTCGGATTGCGAATTCTTGAACTGATCTGCCGGTGTTGCCAACGTATATCGATTCCTTATTTAGGTAAGGAATGTGTGCTAATACGAGTTGTTTGGCAGTCCTTGGTGGTTAGTCAGTTTTAAGGTTTCCATCTCAACAGTAGGTAAGTTTCGAAGTATTTATTTTCTGCGGTTTTATTAATTTAATTATTTTTGATTCCATATCAAGGGATATAAACACAAACAAAACCAGTTACATAAAAGCACTCATTTTAATTTCAAAGTAATGAAAACTGTATTTAATTTAACGTATTATAATGTCAGAAAATAGTTGCGGCAAAACTTTATCGTATATTCATTAATTTGAAGTAAAGTTCTTACGTTATAATTGTGTTCTTTGTTTGTATTTCATTAAAACAAAATAATGAACTGCTTGGGGGTAAGTTTTTAATAGCTTAGATAAAATTAATACAAGAAAAGAAGTTCAGGAAGAACATACTTTCTCAAAGAACTTGAATATTAACTTTGAAGTTCTACGAATTGTTTAAATTCTGTGAAACCACTTGTCCTTAGCGTTAATCTTTACAAGTAAAGCTTGATTTCGTGATCTTTCAAGGACTGCGTTATTTCGAAGAATAAGATAATACTAACAAATCTAAACGAAAATATGAAAAAGAACAAGTGAAAGAAAAATAGACAGGTAACTGACGCAACTGGAACTCGGAACTCACGATCTCTTGTCTTACCCCAACAAACGTTTTAACCATGTCGGCCATTGGGGCCTCTTATTTTTAGTCGTTTTTTGTCGATCTAATATTTCAAATTTAGAATTAACAATATTATCTACTTATTTATTTTATTTGATATAATATCTAACTTTTTTAAATACAATTCAGCAATGTCGGCCTCACTGGGTAGCTCACCTGTGCTGAGGCCTCCAGTTTATAAAACAATAATTTATATATAATACTTTAAAAATAATATAAACATGATGCTGCACAAAAAAAGTAAGCTAAAATTAAACTAAAAATTAAAATTTATAATTAAGGTAAAATTGTAGTTAAAATGTTAATTTATTATTATTAATCTTAGGCTATTTTTTCCATATTTTGGCATCTACCTTTTTAAATGATCACAGAGTTCTAAAGAATTGGTTTGTAACTTAGATAGTGTCTCGGATAGACATATCTGATTTTATTTACATGGGACACCTATTGACATATTATATACGTCTTAATGAATTTTCGATTTTTATTGGAATTAAGTACTATTATAATTTTTATCAGTATTATATTTTCTTCAATGATATATTACATTGGTGGGTACACAATTATACAAACTTCAAAAATTGTTATAACAAGATTTTTTCCAATAAAAATTGTTTTATTATTTATCGTTGAAGAAGAAGATTGCAATAACAATCTAAACGAAAATTAGAAAGACAAGACACAGAAAAACAAAAAAAAGATAATGGTCGTAACTGGGACTCTAACCCAGAACCTCTCGTCTAACTGGACGTGCGCGTTTACCAATTCCACCATTGCCACACCGTCATATTTGTCAATCTCATATTTCAAGTTTTAGAACTAAAAATATTATCTTAAACTAATTTTTTGAAGTTAAACATCTTTACGCACGCATTGGGGAGTAAGCTGGTGAATACGTGACGACAGTATTACGAAAGGTGTGATCTGGCGAGGCAAACGGTCGGGTCTTTACGAACGCTTGACCTGGGGAGTAAGCTGGTGAATGCGTGTCGAGAGCGGTATGAAAAGTGTGATCGGGCGAGGCGAACGGAAGTTGAGAGGGAGTTATAAGTTAGTGAATTTTTACTTCAGTCGTGTGGTCTAAAGCACACTCGTTTTATTCCATATTATCTTCAACAATTTTTTTTTCTATATTATCATGGAGAGATTCTGGGTTTGATTCCCGGTTATATTTTTATTTTGCTGTGTTTTGTTCTCTTTCATATTTTCGTTTAGATTGTTAAATTGATTAATAAATATTTATTTAATTCATTACGTAACTTTCGTCCACCTGTATAACACGCGGCCATACTAAATAACGTACAGGCAGGTAGCATTAATACCGGACCAATCTACCTCCTTCAACTTCTGTGCTCCGTGCGCTCCGGACCAGTTTTAGCTGTGCCGCGAGGGGCGGGATGCTGCGACGGGGCTCTCGCGGGTCAGACAGGGACGTGAGATGGCTCCACTGTGGGAATACGCTTCCGCTACCACCTGTCGCTGCATTCTCAGAGCTACACTCCTACAGCGATGTAAAGCAAGGGCACATTGTTTTTACGGTGATGTGAAATGAATCATCGATAATTATTAACTTTCAACTTGCAAAGATTAAAATTTGAAAAATTCATCAAATATTTAGTAGTTCTATCCAGTTTTCTATTTCAGTTTTACGAAGTATCTGTCCTGTAATGATATAATAACAGAACTTGAATAGAACATTCACAGAATGTGAAAAGTAACTTATTAAAAGTAAGTTAATTATTGATTCACCTGGTCGTGCCATGTCTTTCCCGGGCGTTCCCGACTTCTTTTAGCATTCACATCTACGTCATATATTCTCCTTACACTCCTTTCCTCGTTCATTCGCTCTACATGCCCAATCATCGGAGCGTTCCTTTCTTGATCTTACTCATTACGCTTACATCAGCCTTGCATTCTTTGCGGATCTCCACATTTCTCACACGATCATACATGGTTTTACCACACATACGCCTCAGGGATCTCATTTCTACAGCATTCAGTCTACTTTCATACTTCCTCTGCCAGTTCCATGACTCACTGCCATACATCAGGGTAGGTAGCAGTACTCCATTATGGACGGCTAGTTTTGCGTCTTTGGACAGTTTTTTATTGGTGCCAACGGCGTTCAGTCCTCCATTAATAGAGTTACCTGCATTCACCCTTCTTTCAATATCTCTATCAGCCTTCCCATTTCTCGTAAACATACTTCTCAAATAAACAAACTCATCTCTCTCTATCACCGTATTAAGCGAAAAATGTTGCTTGTGTCATGATTAGCCGGCCGAGGAATCGAACACACGACTCCCGGGCGGGACTTACCCAGCCACTGACCGGTCCATTTGAACCAGTGACCACTGGGTTCTAAGACAATAAGCTTACCATTCTACCAAGGGGATCGTCAAAACATCTTTCCCAGAATTACAATCGGCAGATCATATCAAAAGACCACACCATGGATCATTTCTATATTCTACCCGAATTTAACGAAGTAATTACAATCGTTTGTTCCAGTGATGTAATTTCGAAAAAGATTTCAAAAAATTTCTTCGAGCGGATGCCCAAAAGATTACAGACGAAAGATGAACGACCAACTGCTTTTTTCGTCCCATATTTTACCCGTTTGAGTTTTTTTAAATTACTTTTTCGGTAGCGCGGTGGGCGAAATTAATTTAAAATTATGAAGGGTGGTGACATTTCTTAAAATTAGATGTAAGAAGATGTCGGGAATGTTATCGGTAGTAGAGTGGACAAATGCCCAGGGTTCCTAAACGTGGGATAATTTCAAATGTGATATTTTCGTAGTAAAATGTTAGTCCTAAAAGGAATATATTAATAATTATTGAATATAATAATAATAATTAATATTTTATTAATCATTACAAATAACCTCACAATATTAATTGGGAGGTTATTTGTAACTGTCAAATGGTTGTTAAATGATTCTGGAAGACATGGCATGATTAAGTCAAGCAAATACGTATTTAATTAATTTATTAATTCGTTAAGTATTTACTTAATGGGGTCATAATACACAAGTAATTTAATGTGCTTAATCAAGTATTTACTTAATAGGGTCATAATACATACTAACTTAAATATGCTTCAACAAATATTTACTTAGTTATTTAATTATTAAAATACTTGCTTAACAGGATCACAATACGTACTTAATTAAACATGCTTAATCAAATATTTACTTAATTAAGTAAATACTTACTTAATATGGTTATAATTTATAATGCATACTTATACTAATTTACTTAATCATATATTTACTTAATTAATTACACAAATACTTTAATAGGATCATAATACATACTTAATAAAATATTTACTTAATTAAATACTTACTTAATAGAGTCATAATTCGTACTTAATTAAATATACTTGATCAAATATTTACATAAATCATTAATTATTCAAATACTTTAATACCATCATAATACATACTTAATTAAGTAAACTTAATCAAATACTTACTTATTTAATTAATTAATCGAATACTTCCTTAATTGGGCAATACTTACTTAATTGGGGGTTGGTGGATACGTACTTAATTAAATCCTTGCTTGATGGGGATATAATAAATAATTAATAAAAAATTAAATATCCTTAATCAAATACAAGTACTAAATAGCAGCAGAGTTAAAATTTTAACAGCAGGGTAACATTTTTTTTTAAATTTTCAAAACACGTATTTTTTGTCATTTTGGAAGATATAAATATTGAAACAGATACCTATGTAGAAATTTTCTTAGACCTCCTCATGAGGCGAACTAGGATTTGGAACTAGGGTTTTCAGGGACTCCTGTAATAATAGTCCAACGTCAAGTTTTCTTGTAAATACCTAGTCGATTATTTTTTTGATAATTTCTTAAGCAAAAATTTGCTGGACTTGATATCAAGTTATGTAGTTATTGATTGTTTTACAATTAGTTTAGTTGATTTAATTTGTTTATTTACATATTTTACAAAGGTAATCTTTCTCCAAACCACGAACCGCCCTTGCCATCATCTGAAAATATCTGAAACTTGTAAAAATTACGATCAGAAAATGTGTTAAAAATCGTTTTAACCGAAATAAATCGTGGTAATAATTAAATTGGGAAATGAATCCGTGAAAATATCGGGGGAAATCTGGGAAAATCGGCGAAAAACAGCCTTGAAAAATCGCTCCGTTCCTTAGAAATGTCATTGACGAATAGAGTGAAAATTACTCCTTGTAAATCAGGCTGAGGGGGGGGGGGGGAATTCAGGACTCACGCGGAGACGAAATATTACTAGGGGATGAATTGGCACAATTTTATTAGAGGGGATGTTTTTTAAGGTTCTGTTTCTCCAAAGGATTATTTTATTATTACGAAATACTCGTAATTTTTCGTAGAATTTTCGTTATTACTCGTATCAAATAATTAATTTTTAAAAATCTCTGAGTGTGCAATTCCCACACAGTAGAAGTTTTCTGAAGGTTTCCTTCAGAAATCTTTTTTTTTTACATGAATACCGAACAAGAGTCCCAACTGCTCCCTTCTGGAGCCAGTGGGACTATGGTATTCCCAACTGGGGTATGTTGTGAGGCTGAAGGTAGTGGGGTGGGAAAGGAGATACGGAGGAGGAAGGTGGGGAAGTACCTGGCTATTCAGATCTGGTCACAAAACACGGCTAAAACCATTTCAAGCAAAACGATTCAATTCTGAATGGTGGTCTTACACCAGGGCGATACTGGGAGTATCTCTTATTCTGGAACGTGCTGCAAATATACTATATATTATTTTAAATAAATAAACTGTGAAATAACACAAATTAATCAAATAAAATTTATTTGCCACGCCGGGATTCGATCCCGCGACCTTTGAAGTGCAAATCAAGAGCCTTACCGCTGGACTACGCCGGCCGTCAAAAAAAAACTAAAGTAGACAAGAGTGGAGAGACTACGAAGCACTTTTTTTATCAGTGTGAAGGATGATTTCTTTCGTCGAATTCCGGTACACCTTTCCTTTACATTTGGTCCTCTTATTATCAGTATTTGTGTTTTCTTCTTCGGAGTCGCTAGATGCCGTTTCCTTTTGTGTTTTCTTTGCCTGTTCATTTCCTTACCGTGGATTTATCATATTATATTGGAACCAAGTACCCGTGAATAAAATAGATGTTTTAATGTCATATCATTCTCTCGCAGGCTAAATCCTATCGACGTATGTGTTTGTCTTTTTTCGTGTGGCTCGTTTCCGTGTCATCGAGTTTCAAATCACAACGGAGCTAAAGAAGTTTTCATTTCAAAAATAAAATGTGTAACGTTACAGTGCTAGTAAAAGACTACCATTGATAGCTGAAACGTTGCTTGAAAAGGCTTTAGCTGTGTTTAGTAATCGGATCTTAATATCCGTCCCAACCTTCCTTTTCCACATCTACATCAATACAATTTAAGAGGCGGGTGTGGGGACTGCCGCCCCGGGAACCATTTATTAAATAGCCATCACCTCTGCCGTAGGTCCTTCCTTGTCTCATTGACATTCTTACATCTTCTCATACATATTCTTCTACTAGCTGGTACCCGGCATGCGTTGCTATGCCATTTAACAAAGAAATTGTTTCTCTCTGCGTGTCCTTTCCCATTCGTCCCATTCCCCTTCCGCTTCACCTTCCACACCCGAAATTGTTTCTCCCTGCGTGTCCTTTCCCATTCGTCCCCTTCCCCTCTCGCGTTCCCACTCCGCCTCCTCCACCTTCCCTCGCGCACCCCCCCCCTGAGTTCCCCTCCCCCCTCCCAGGTTCCCCTCCCTCCTCTCCCGTGAACCCCCTACCCAAGTTACCCTCCCGCATTCCATATATTCAGTCCCGGTACATTCAGTTGTAAGCAGCTCGCGTGCTACCTATTGCATTTTTTTTATACAAGTTTTATACAAACCTAGTCCTGACAATAACGAACACAGAAAAAAAAGAATTAATCAATTTGGTGCAGTCGTTCGAAAGTTATGCGCGTACATACATTTCGGCGATTCATTTTTATTTATATAGAAGATAGAAGAAGATAGATAGAAGAAGAAGATAGATAGATAGATTATTCTCACTATTGACCTGGCTCGACTCAAGTATCTGTTTAACTTGATCGTGCCATGTCTTTTTTATATTAACTCAACGAAGGAAAATAATTTCCTCAGTGGAGGATACTGTGTGGAGATCTTTTTGAGGAAAGGAAGGGGTCTTCAAGTGACCCATGTTGTAGGAGGGAAGAAACACAGGGGCCGGAAAATCGAGTCGCAGAAACGACCCATTCTAATGTGACAAATGTCAACCGGGTTGGGCGCATGTTTTGCGTGTTTCCCAACTATGTATCGGTGCCGATGAGATCAATGACGCTAGATCATCGGAGCATCTTCCAGTGAAATAACGGTAGAAAAGGGACAGCCTTTCCACCTGTCGCCTGTGCTCTAAAGATTGCAATCCGTCTGTTAAGATAGGAGAATCTATCAAACGGACCAAATACAATCTTATCCACCTGCTTCAAGTATTCATCATTCACATCTATATTGCACATTGTTTTCGTACTCTCTCTTTCAAAGACCAAGACTTTAGACATACTTACATTCATCATTAACTCATTCTTCATACATACTTCGTTCATCCTAGACACCAGAGACTGTTGATCTTCCGTAGTGTTAGAAAATTAGCACCACATCGTCAGCATACAACAGGCAACATGCAGTGATCTCATTTATACAGTGTTTAATCTACTTTCATCCTTCCTGTGCCAGCTCCATGCCTTACTGCCATACATCAGGGTAGGTACAAGCACTATATTGTGGACTGCTAGCTTCGCTTCTTTGAACAGTTTTTAGTTAATAGTTTGCGCCGACCACGTCCAGTCCTTCTGCATTTAACCATCTTTCAATATTTAATTATTAACGGACTTACGTCCAATTGACAACAAAGTATCACGAAATATGGAAATGAACATTGTAAGGATAAAGAATGGTACATGAAAAGAAAGACAAACAGAGAAAATAGAAAAAATAGAAGTATAAAGAGTGACAGAAATCATTTAAGCTTATACCAAAATCAAGGTCTTGGCGTGAGTTGACCATTTTACATATTCTGGACAGTGGTGAATTATAACCATAATTATTCGAGTGCTTATTGAGGAAGAGCAGGTCTTTATTTCGGAGTCTACGAGAAGGTATATTGAATGTGATGAGTTGTAGTAATGTAGGTGAATCGATTAAACGGTTAATAATTTTGAAGAAACAAATGAGATCAGATTTTTTCCGACGGTCTTCTAAAGGAGAAAGGTTTAGAGTTTAACAATTATTATAAGCAATAATTATTAGCCTGAAACACTCATCCACATTGAAAAATCTTCCGAGAAAAGATACATGACGCCAACGGGACTTGAACCCGTGTCCTCTCGATTGCCGGTCGATTGCTCTGACCACTGAGCTATGGCGGCTTATCTCGTACCCGCCAAATGATTCAATATATGCTAGTGTTTCATTCAACAATTACTGCTTTTAAGCAGTAATTGTTGAATGCTTTTAAGCAGTAATTGTTGAATGAAACACTAGCATATATTGAATCATTTGGCGGGTACGAGATAAGCCGCCATAGCTCAGTGGTCAGAGCAATCGACCGGCAATCGAGAGGACACGGGTTCAAGTCCCGTTGGCGTCATGTATCTTTTCTCGGAAGATTTTTCAATGTGGATGAGTGTTTCAGGCTAATAATTATTGCTTATAATAATTGTTACCCTTTGTGCTATGCATAAAAAATCTTGTCTTAAAAACGTTAGTTTTACAATTAAAAATAATAGTTTAGAGTTTGTTCAATTTCGGCATACGAGTAATTGCCTCGCTCTTATCCCAGCCTCCTGGCAATCCCTTTTAGGAACCGATATTGAACTAGGAATTTCCTGGAGAGACCACATTACAAATAAGGAGGTTCTTCAAAGAATCGAAGGAGGGAGGCACCTGCTCAGGACCTTGTCCGAAAGGCGTGCAAGATGGATCGGCCATGTAATACGACAAGAAGGCCTCTTGCATGCCATAGGGGGTATGACCGAGGGGACAAACTCTAGGGGACGCCCACACCGAGAGTACCTGGACGTGCGCTGGTGGACGTGCGCTGCTCATCGTATGCAGACTTCAAAAGAGCCGCCCAAGACAGGAAGAGTGGAAGAGACGAATACAGGAAATTGCTGCAATCTAATCCCAGGATTGAAACCAGAGAGAGAGATTGAACGGACTCAATATAACGAATATGGACAGCATAAAAAGGAGACCATATAACACAAGCATATTCAAGATGGGGGCGAACCAAAGAGCAGTAAAGAGTTCTTAAGGTATTTATGTTTTTGAAGTCAGAAGTGATTATAGTGATGAAACCAAGTAGTTTGAGAGATTTATTAACAATCACATTTATATGTTCCCGAAAAGAAAGCTTGAAAAAAAAATATCTCAGCTTTCCCGTCTCTCGTAAACATATTTCCTAAATTGAAATCGAATAGCATCCAAAATACTGAGAAATATCAGAGGCATCTCAAAAAAGCAGTTGATAGTACTGCATCAGTGGACGTCGGTTTGACAACACTTGAGAACGTATGCAAAAAACATGTTAAACCCGTTTTGAAAAGTGTCGGTTATCCCAAATATCGTACCAGCCTTTGGAATGGAAGAGTGTGGGCGGTGTTGATTTGATTAGAGTACCTCTACAGTTCTGTTCTTTGGTCAGGTATTAAAATATTACATTATTTTACAATAATTTTATTCAGATGGTTTTGTTTTAACCGTTTGTTTGTCGCGTGGCTATTAGAATATGAAAATTTAAGATATTTTTATTTACTTCTTGTGACCGACATTTTTTGTGGGCGATGCTCAATTCATCAGGGTTTACTTGAAATATGTTAGTTTTTTATAAACAATAAACATGGTTTAAACAAAGAAATCTTTTAATTTTGGTTTTTTTTTCTAGTTTAGAAAAAAAAATTCTTCATGTATATATATTTTTTTTACATTAGATCCACACAGGAGGCACCGAGGAAAACAATTTCCCTAGGGGCCTATGTCATCTTTGATGATGCTGTGTGGAGGGTTTTTTAAGGGAAAGGAAGGAGAAGAAGATATGGGAAGGAAAAACGTATGAGGGGTTGGTAGGAATCTGGGGATCAGTGTAGGCAGGAGTGACGGACGTATGAATCTATTCCTCACACTGCGGTGCAAAGCGAAGGGTCGGGAGAATCCGGCTGGAGAGGTCAAAAGGTCTTCCTCAATCAGTCTCCTCCGATCCAGCCCTCCACGCAGTGGTTGGGCAAACGTATCCGCCACCGACACCTAGACAAAAGTTCATCCCATGAACCCGGGCACCCCTGCTAAGTCACCAAACGTAGCCAACCACTTGGGGTGATCTGTGGCAGGGGTGTTGGTTGTCCAATAAATGTTTCCCGGGACGGCGGTACCCATACCCGCCTCCCAAATTGAAAGTTTTCGATAATTTAGACATTCAAGAATACATATCTCCTTAAAAGGATTTTTCAATTTTTTTTTTTTAACAAAAAGAATATATTATTTAATAATTATATTAATAGACATTTACCCATTTTTAAGCTAGAAAAATCATGGGATATGACTAAACTTTACTTTCCAAGATGAAAACTGACACATTGTGTATCCACCTAACTAAAAGAAAAATTGCATATTTCAAATTACAGTAAAAATAATTTCAGTAAAAATAATTTGGGAAGCGGGATGGGTACCGCCGCCCCGAGAACCATTTATTGGATAACCAACACCCCTGCTATAGGTCATCCCAAGTGCTTCGCTACATTTGGTGACAGGGGTGACCGGGTTCATGGGGTGAGGTTTTTCTGGATCTTGGCAGTGGATGCGTTTACCCACCTACTGTGTGGCAGGCTGGATCGGGTGAGACTGGTTGAAGAAGACCTTTTCCATCGCAGTGGAAGGAATGGATACCTACCTACCCCTCGTACCTTTTTTCCTTCCTTTCCCTGAAAAGAAGCTCCACACAGCACCACCAAAGATGACAAAGGCCCTGAGGGAAATTTGTTACCCTCAGGGCTTCCTGTGTGGAGCTATAGTAAAAAAAATGTAGGTAGGTAGGTACTCTATCGCTTGTCTGGAGTTATAAATGTTATTTCTATAATTTTAACATTTTTCTTACTACATAACGTCAGGTCCAATTTTGAAAAGGAAATTAATTAAGAAATACAACAAATTAAAAGCCTCACGCCATCCACAGGGTTAAGCGGGCATCATGCCATATACCTGTAGTTGGCGCCGAACTGTCGGCTAACTAGTATTTAGTAGCCAGGTACCTCTCAAGGTTTTATCCTCAAGTATAAATTCGGTGCCAATGGGACTCCGACTAACTTGTCAAGTATTTAACTCTACTCCGAGCTTTTCGATGAGTTTCAATGAGTTTCGATGAGTTTGGATAATAAAAATCCGCTGTTATTTGGCGTCCGGTCTGTAAACCAACCGTTTTTAACACAACACTGAACCAAAAATATGTAGAAGGTAGTCCGTTCAATTTAAAATCAATGGCCACTTTGATCATCTTCGATATCTGCATAATTGTCGCTACTAATCAGAAATCACTGGCTTATTTTTAGTGATTTTTTTCGAACAATTTGAATAAAACGTCACTTCAAAAATAAGTGTCAAATAAGTTGGTTTAATAAAAATAAGAGAAAAATTCAAATACGTGTTATTAATTCCTCAGCAATTACAATAGTTTCTTGTTATTTAAATTCTGGGAAATAAGTTTTTTATTTGAGAGTTTTTATAATTTTAATTATTTCATCAAGTGTTTATAATTTATTGTTCTATGTATAGGTAGACCGAGTTTATAGTTAATTTACCTATCTTAGGAATATATGCTAAATTTTTTCAATGGATTCCAAATAGGAGAGTTATATTCGACTTGACTTTTACCTAGAGAGAAGACTATAAGATTTGGAATGTTTCTGCCATTACGGAGAATGAATCCTAGCATTTTTAATCCTTTATTAGTGTGAGAAAAAAATTGAAATGGGAAGTAAAGCCAAGTTCATTACTTTCTGTGGGAAACATTGTTGATTTTATATTGATAGATGAAAGGTTGATTTAAACTGAAAAATCTTATTATGTGGCATTTTCAAATGTTTAGATAAAGTTTGTTTAGTTTGCACCAATCTTGTATTTGAAAATTAATACAGTCATCTATGGTTTTTTTAATAGTTTTAGATTATCGGCGAAAAGCAACACTTCAATATTATTATGAAAAACAATGACAATATCATTTATGAAAAGTAAGAAGAGTATAGGGCCTAAATTTGACCCTTGAGATACTCCGCTAGTTGCCTTGAAATCGGCAGGTTAGAAGTATATTGTACTTTTTATGGTTTCCACTGTTATTCCATCGTATCCCGGCTCTCAGTGAACTAATTACATTTACATCTTCCGGGTCCGAGATGGGTTCAAGAAATTGTATTTTATTGGTATCTATTCAATTTCTCTCAAAAGCCTCAGTGGTTTTGCTAGCAGCTAAAGGGTTAATTTGTTGTGCTAAACTTTTTTCAAAATTTGCAAAAAAAAATTTAAATAAATTGTATAATTCTATTAGTTAGGTAGCTAGGTAGTAAATGCAACCATTCCAATGGTTGCATTTACTAATTTTTTTAAAGTTTGTTTAGTTTGCACCAATATTGTACTCGTGGTTTATTTAAAAGTACATATTTGGAAATGAGCACAGTCATCTCATTTTTTTTATAGTTTTAGATCATCGGCGAAACGCAACAATTTGATATTATTATAAAAAACAGTTAAATTGGTGAAAAGTGAGAATAGTATTGGGCCTAAATTGGACCCTTGAGGTACACCATTAGTATTAGCCATGAATTTGCGTGATAGGTTAGAATTAGTTTTTAATTGAAAAATTCTCTCTGTTAAGTAGCTTTTGAAAGTTTTGCTCAATTTTGCCAGAAATTAGAGAGAATTGAACTAACTGCATGCAAATATCATCCCCAAAACACACTTTAAAGAAATAAGATGCGTAGCGATTTGAAAGTATACTTGTGTCACCAATTTACGAAAATCCTTACGATTCCTAGGTCCAAAAAAATGGATAATATGTGTAAGAAAGAACCTTAATTTTTAAAATATTTTATCACAATTCTGACAGAAGTAAGATGAAAAATAGCTAACTTCAGACAAACAGACATGTTCACAAACACTTCTACGTGTTAAAATTTTCAGTGGTGTCCGGTCTGTAACCATTTTGACAGTAGATGTCACAGAACGGGACATCTTTAATGTGAATTAATGTATAAAGTTAAAAGTTTAATGTAGTATCACATTACATTTACGATCTCCAAACAGAAATGCATTTTCAACGGGCTAGAACTGGTTTTAAACAAGACTTATATTTGCGTTGATGGAAATTTATTCTCTGAGAGAATTTGCATAATTTATTCTGGGGACCATTATTCGATAATAATAATAATAATAATTGGATAATTTGTAGAGCGCCGTTTTTGTGAAAAATCACCTCAAGGGCGTGTTACAATTTATCATGAAATTTTACGCTCTACCTAATTTTATTATTTACAAATAGATACAGAAAACATACTTACCTGACAGGTCACTTCTAACAAACTCACTTTAATTGGAAAGTTTATGCTTGGAGAAGATACAGCCTTGCACGCGGAGGACATTGTATTTAAAACACTGGACACATGATTTTACATTTGCCACCCCCATCACTGTAAGTACCACATTTATGAGAAGATTAGTGGCAAAAGTATATTTGATATTTATTTTGAAAAACTGTAAAATTTACGACTTTTTAGGGCTGGAGAATTTTTATTTAGGACCTGGGAGGGGAAGGGGAACTCTGGAGAAGGGTTCACGGGACAAGGGAAGGGGGGAGTGGAGTGGGGAGAGGGAAAGTGGAGGAAGCGGAACGCGAGGGGAAGTCGACGCCGGAGAGGAAGGGGAGGCGGAAGGGGAACTGGACGAACGGGAAAGGACACGCAGGAAGAAACAATTTCTTTATTAAATGGCGCAGCAACGCATGCCGGGTACCAGCTAATCTATAACATATATAAAACAGGGAATACGCTTTTATGGACAAAACGCCACCCACGTTTCCTCTTAAAGATGTCGTCTAAAGATAGAGAAGGCATGAGTTATTTTTACCTCATCCTAAAATAAAGTATTCGGGGTATAGTTAGTTGAGTTAAGATAATAACATTTGGGGACGGCTTCCGTTCTCCATTAAGCCGCGGGGGTTTCCGTGTGAGAATGCAGTGATTATTTTTGGACACGCATTTTTACATTAAGCTTCATTAAAAAGTGAACACAACCACTTATGTACAACAAATGATTAATTCATTATTATTGAAGTGAAAACTGAATCTGAAAACTTAAGCACCGTTGTTATTTGAAACTCGATGAAACGAAAAATAGCGACACTAAATAGATACAAACACATACATCTGTAGGATTTAGCTTGCGAGAGAATGAGATAGAATAATCGCTCTCCTCTTTGTGCAGTGCTTCATAAATATCGGTGTACTCTTTCTGCGGTGCTTTATAGCCTCTCCACTTTTGTCTACTTTTTCTTTAATGTTTGACTTCAGCCGCGTGTGAATCGCACAGTCCGTTTTTTTGTTCTCAATCATTTGAATTCAATCAGTGTCTGAAGGCCTCCGTAGTCGAGGTGTAAGGCTCTCGACTAGCAATCCGAAGGTCTCGGGTTCGAATCTTGGCGTGCACATTTAAATTTCATTTGATTGGTTTGTGTTATTTCACAATTCATTCATTTAAAATAATGTATAGTATATTTACGGCCCGTTCCTGAGCGGAAGATAATTCCAGTATCCCCTGGTGTAAGACTACCATTCAGAATTGAAACGCTACTTGAAATGGTTTTAGCCTTGTTTGGTGATCAGATTTGAATAATCGGGTACATTCCCACCTTCGTCTCCCCATCTCCTTTCCTTTACCAATGCCTTTGCCTTGTAACATACCCTAATTGGGGATGCCATACTCTCAATGGCTCCCAACGAGAGCAGTTGAAACCTTGTGCGGTATACATATAAAAATAAATAAATATAATTTTTTTGTACCTACTATTAATATTTATTTTATGTTTACTCTCTTACGCGTATTACACTATATCAATGCTTTTTTATTGAATTTATTGCCAATTATTATATGACGTCTTTTTGAAGTAAAACTTCATTACGCACGCTTGACTTGTGGAATAAGCTGGCGAAGTTGAGAGGGAGATATAAGTTAGTGAAGACAGAAAGAGAGAGAGAGTTACGTTTCGTATATTACTGTAGTGGCAAGAGAGAGAGGTGCGAGCACACATTTTCTTTCTCTCTTTCTCTCATAGCCAGTTCAGGCCTATTGTCTGTATCACACAGAAGGAGCAAGAGAGAACAGTACGCGCGCACATTTTCTTTCTCTATTTCTATCATATAGATGAAGCTAAAGAAGTTTTATTTCAGTCGTGTGGTCTAAAGCACACTCGTTTTTTTTATACTCTTAGCTCCATTGCTGTTGAAAATAACTTTCGTTAAATAATTTCTGAAATATTTTTTTTTATTTTTCAGATGTCGCGGATTATGAAAAGGTTCCGATTTATGGAATAAACAACAACTGTCACCAGGAATGCCATGAAATCCTTTTATGTAAGTTTTTTCACGCTTAATTAACTCTATCCTTTTATTCAATTAACTGAAGAGTTTTCTCTGAGAATTTCACACTTCTCCTTGGTCTCTGCTGTAGACAGAAGAGTGGTTCGGCTATCTGGACACCTCATGAGGGATTGCGGTCACATGGTTCACCAAATCAATGTCTTGTAATGCCATGTCTTTCTCAGGCATCCCCAACTTCTTCTGCCATTCACATTTGCATCATATATTCTCCACACTCATTTAGTTCGTTCATTTGCACTACATTAGGGATGCAAGGTTTTTAAAAATATCGATGTATCGATATCGATATATTATGTATATCGAATTAAGTCGATATCGATATATCGGCCTACCAGACCGATATATCGATATTTTTTTTTATTTTTTAAAAGTTTATAGAAATCCAATGTAGTTATAGTTATCTCAAACGCTTTCGATTATGTATGTATATAATTGTTTATACTTACCTATGTGAATAATCACAAAATTTGGCTAGGTATATAAAATTTTTTTTTTTCATTAATTTATAAAAAAAAAATATTTTCAGTATTTTATACCAGCTATCGAACTTAAAATAGTAACTTTGTCTGCTTAACAGTCTGCTTCCTTGTAGCCGGTTTCTGCTTTGAGTTATAGTGGCAGCTGACTTTGAAAAAAGACGTTCAGAAGGAACACTTGTTGCCACAATTGGTAGATAACTCATTGCCACTTTAAAAAGATTGGGATATACAGATATACACCTTACATCTCTTGTTTCAAGAATGTTTACTTTTAGAGTATTTACAGGAGCAGAAAGATATAACGTAAGCTCGTCGTCACCGTCAGTTTTTTGTTTCTTTGTATTTGCTTTTTGTTTTTGTTCGTTTTTATTTTGTATTTATGGTGCTTCCAAAATAAAATTCACCTTTATCTTCACCGATATTTCGATACGATATATTGAGTTTTTCGATATCGATATTGGCGTATCATCGATATCGATAAATATCGATATTTTTAGTGGTCGATATATCGATATTTATCGGTTTTCCGATATATCGTTGCATCCCTACACTACATGTCCTAATCATGTAAACATTCCTTTTCTTAATCTTACCCATTACGCTTTTCATTATTAGCGGATATCTTCATATAAAACATAGAAATACTTGGTTATACCACGCATACTCCTGAGGGATCCTATAATAACACGCTTTAGGTGGGCGAAAAGAAGGAACCCGTTCGAGAAAATGGATTTTTTTTTAAACGGATATATCTTTAAAAATAATATTTAAAATTTGATTGAACTGTTTTAAAATAGTGCTCACCACACCCCAACTATAAAATTACGGTCCAAAATCATTGCCTACCTTGTAATAGGTACTTCAGGACTTCATAAACAGAAGTTAAAGTCAGTGTTGGGCCATTTAGTGATGTCTTATGTGTAAAAAAATGTACGCATTTACATTACTTTTGTTACAAGTCATTACCAAAAAAAATAATAATCTGCGCATCTACAGTGCTAAAGTTTAAGTCTCATTTTGATAAAATATTATTCCAGATAAAAGAAAACGAGATAAATAGATTTTCCCATCTTGTATCACATATACATATATATTTAGATCTTTTATAAATATACCTACATAAAGTTGGTACCCTTACAAAGAGATTGATGTACAATATTAATATAAAAATATTTGACAGGCATTCAAATAGGACCGGCGTAAAAGGTAGAACTACCCTCCCGCCCAAAGTGTGATAACTGTTAAGATAATACGAAGCGACGTGAGCTCCACCTATATTGAATTGTGTGTACTTATAACTGTCAATTGTGTGTCGCCGCAATAAGATTGTCTCCCGATATATTTGATTAATATAAATAAATTCATTGCTTTAAAGAACTGTTGTTATTCATAACCCTTCAGGTTATGGGCCCAGTAAGTGAAATATAAACAATTTCGTGAACAATTAGTGGGATTTGCAGTGTTATAAGCGAGAACAGTTTTTTTTGCGTAAACAAAATTATAAACGGTAAACGGCGCCATCTTGTTAGTGAGCATCGCTAAGGTGACGCGGACTTAGGTTCCGTATTGTTTACATCGTTGGAATTCAAATACGTTCTATTGTTTTGGAGTTGAAAAAACTTCGAAATGGCTGCTTCTATTAAAATTGATCAATTAACTGCAAATAACTATGACACCTGGAAGATACACATGCGTGCTATTCTAAAGAAAAATGATTTGTGGGAGTACGTATCGGGGTCATTACCCAAACCGTTATCAATGGACCCTAAGTATGCAGAATGGATTAAAATGGACGGAAAGGCCGAATCGGATATATTATTGGCGGTCAGTCCGAGTGAGTTAGCTGCATTGGATGGCTTAGAAACTTCTAAAGATATATGGGACAAGCTAAAGTCTATGTATCAGTCGAGTGGACCCGCAAGGAAGGCCTCTTTGTTAAAAAAATTGGTTTTGACTCGTATGCAGGAAGAAAGTGACCTACGTAAACACATAGCGGATTTCTTTGATGTTGTCAAAAAACTCAAAGAAATCGGATTGATCGTTATTGATGAACTTTTAGCCATATTATTGCTGTATAGTTTGCCGGATTCTTTCGACATGTTCAGAACGGCAATCGAATCTCGTGATGATTTGCCATCAACGGAAACGCTGAAGATCAAAATTATCGAAGATTTTGAGGGTCGTCAATCTAAAATTGTTGACCAAGGGGCTATGTTTGTCAAACGTTTCAATAAAAATGCCTTTCAGAAGAAGAATCATGACCACCGCGATAATAAGAATTACATTGAGTGTTACCGGTGTGGTCGTCGTGGGCATTTAGCAAAAGAGTGTAAGGTCAAAAATATCAGTGGCAATAAGTATAAACAGAGTGCACAACAGTTAGAACGCAATAGCAATAATGAGCAGAAGACAACAATGTTATTAAGCACCACCGAAGAGGTGATGTTGGGTGAGCAAATTAATCCTATTTGGTGTATTGACAGCGGGTGCACTAGTCATATGTGCAACCAAAAGCAAGTGATTAAGAATTTCACACAGATAAACTCTGAGCTTAATTTAGCAAGAGATAATACTGAAAGTGAAAATGAATCAAATATTGAAGAGACTAATGTGCACATGATAGCTGGGATAACTATTGTAGAACCGATTACATGGGACGAAATAGAAAAGAGTAATGATGTTGATGCATGGAAAGGAGCCATGGAGGACGAGTATTTAGCACAAATAAAGAATAAGACATGGGAAATAGTTACAAGGCCAAAACAACGAAAAGTGATCGGAAATCGATTTGTATTTAGCACTAAAACTACTGGGAAGAAAGTACGTCTCGTCGCAAAAGGTTGTTCGCAACGGCCAGGGGAGGATTTCCATGAGACATCGTCTCCGGTCGTGAGATCTTCATCAATAAGACTGATAGCTGCTGTATCAGCCGAGTTAGGATTAAATATCCATCAAATGGATGTAGTAACTGCATACCTGAATGGTACACTTGATGAAGAGGTTTACATGGAAGTGCCGGATCACCTAAGCGATGTTTTGAATAGATTACTCGCAAACCAAAAGATTGGTTCCCAAAGAAAAGTTATTAAAGATAAGAATCTAATTGAAACAGCTAAACGCTGGGACAAAGCATTGAGTGAATGTAGTGATAGTGTGTGTGTTTTAAAGAAATCTCTGTATGGTTTGCGTCAGTCAGGGTTACAGTGGTATAAAGAATTAGTGAGAACGCTGATGAAAATAGGTTTTGAAGCGTTAGCACAAGATCCGTGTGTATTCATAGCACAGAAAGGTGAGCGACTGATGTTGATTGCTATTTATGTTGATGACATTATTTTGGCAGGAAATGATGATGTATGGATGAAAAATATAAAGAAACAGTTATCAAGTGAGTTTGAAATGAAAGATTTAGGAAAGATAAGTAATTGTTTGGGTATTGAATTTAGTCGTGATGATGAAAACAGAGTGTTTCTTAATCAAAGGGTTTATATAGAGAACGTGTTAGAACGATTCCATATGAGTGAGTGTAAACCTACAGTGACGCCTCTAGATGTTAATGTGAAATTAGAAAAACCGATAAGTGTGAATGAGGACATAATGAAACAGTACCCATACCAAAGCTTGATAGGAGCGTTACTTTATCTGGCTGTATCGACTAGACCAGACATAGCGTTTGCCGTAAATTATTTAAGCCAATTTAATAGTAATTATAGTGTTGAGCACTGGAAGGCAGCTAAACGTATCATGAGATATTTAAAAGGTACATCTGACTACGGTTTAGTTTATGAAAGAACTGGGCTGCCTTTGTTCGGTGTGGTCGATGCAGACTGGGGAGCAAATGCCATAGATCGTAGATCATATTCTGGATTTGCATTTATTTTAGCCGGTGCCCCGATCAGTTGGGAGGCACGTAAGCAACGGAGTGTTGCGCTATCGAGTACGGAAGCCGAATACATGGCACTATCCGAAGCTTCAAAGGAAGCCATGTATTTACGTGATGTTTTGGGTAACATTGGTATTGAAAGTGAGTGTGTGACGTTATTCAACGATAATCAGGGTGCCATAAAACTTGCTCAGAGTAGAAACTTTCATCCTCGCACAAAACATATAGCAGTGAGACACCACTTTATTCGAGATATGTGCGAACAAGGTGTAATTGATTTAAAATACTTATGTACTGATGAGATGCCTGCTGATGTTTTGACGAAAGGTTTGAGTGGATCAAAACATCATGATTGTCTGCGTAACCTAGGTATGATGGATGAGAGTATGTAAGAATAGGAATAGGAATACTCGCTCACGACTTCGAGGGGAGGTGTTAAGATAATACGAAGCGACGTGAGCTCCACCTATATTGAATTGTGTGTACTTATAACTGTCAATTGTGTGTCGCCGCAATAAGATTGTCTCCCGATATATTTGATTAATATAAATAAATTCATTGCTTTAAAGAACTGTTGTTATTCATAACCCTTCAATAACAACAATAATAATTGGGAGGCGGGAATGGGTACCGCCGCCCCGGGCACATTTATTGGATAACCAACACCTCTGCCATAGGTCACCCCAAGTGGTTTGCTACATTTGGTGATTTAGCAGGGGTGCCTGGGATCATGGGGTGAGGTTTGCCTAGGTCTTGGAGGCGGATGACCAGGACACACTGAACCCCAAATTCCTACCCACCCCTTAAACTTTTTTCCTTCCCAGAACTCTCCTCTCCTGCCTTTCCTTTAAAAAAACCTCCACACAGCATCCCCAAAGATGACATAGGCTCTGAGGGAAATTATTTTTCTCTGGGCTTCCTGTGTGGAGCTCATGTAAAAAAAAGAAACATATATATTTATATCTTTTAAAAATATACCTACATAAAGTTGGTACCCTTACAAAGAGATTGATATACAATATTCATATAAAAATATTTGACAGCAAACCTTTCCAGACAATCTAGTAAGACCGGTAAAAGGTAGAATCATCCTTCGCGCTCAAATTGTGTTAGTAATTATTATTAGTGTTCAGCCAGTTTTGCAGCAGTCTGTAACCATCGGCATGCCACGGGCGAGATAATCTGAGTAATGAACGGTGACGAGAGGAGTAAGGGGAAGACATAATAATGTTGTACAAGGAATATAACCTAACCTAACCTCACTTTTATCTGTTAGGAAATACCGTCACACTGTTAACTGCCCTCCGCATTAGTGACTAAATTCCTGAAAAAATATTACGTCAAGATTCAATTGAAGGTAATATCGACCTTACTTCGGGCCCACAGCATACTTTTAAAGGTTTATGTAACGGGATAATTAAATAACTACTTAGCGAGTATGAAGAGCAAATAATATGGTTCCGCGACTTTTCATCCCGCGACAAAATACCCCCTGACAAAATAACCCCGACCAAATATCCTACGAACAAAGCATCCTACGACAAAATATCTAAAGACAATAAACTAAAGAAAAGACAATAAATTATTGTTCAAAAATAATCCAATGGGACAAAAATAATACTGTAAAGACAATAAATTATTATTGTTCAAAAATAATAAAATGTAAACTAAGGTTAGGTTAAGTTAGGTTAGGTTTGATTTTAGTAGATATTTTGTTGGAGAATGTTTTGTCCGTAGGATATTTTGTCCTTACCAAATAATATACCGGCCCTAAGATTCAGTTCAATTTACCACTGCCCCGGGAACCATTTATTGGATAACCAATACCTTTTCCTTCATCCGTCATCCCAAGTGGTTCACTACTTTCAAGTTATTGACAAAGTGATACCCAAGAGGTTCACCATGCAAGTGATGCCCAAGCGGTTCACTACGTTCAAAAGTATTCAAGTGGTTCACTACTGGTGAGATATTGTCCAAGTCTTGACGGTGGATGCGTCTGCACCTACTTTGTGGCATGCCGGATTTGGATTGGAGAGACTGGTTGAAGGAGATCTTTTTGCCTGACTAGCAGGACTCTTTCGAACCATCGCCTTGCCTACCCACAGCAGTAGGATGTATGGATTTATATGTTCCTTACTCCTTGACACACTTATTCCCAGATTCCTTCCACCACTCATGCCGTTCTCCTTCACAGATTTTCTGCTCCTTCCTTTCCTTAAGGTGCCGTATCCCCGCTCAAAAAGAAGTTGGAGAGAGCGCGCTAATATTTAAAACGATAAAATTGAAGCGAAAATTGTGAAAATGTTTAATAAAACACGACTTTAAAATAGAACGAAAATCTCCTGGGGCTGTCTAAAACAGCATTTAAAGAAACACTGTGAATTTTTTCATACGTATAACTTGTAAAATGACTGAAACAAACGTGAAAATAATAATTTTCGGAGCATTCTTTTCGATTTTTTTCTACCGAGGGAATTTCGTATGATTTGCGTTTCGGCGTGAAGAAAGTATAGATATTATCTTTAAAAATAACATGTATATTTTTTTAAGAGCTTAAAAACTTCAACAGCCTTACTAATAAAAAAACGCCTTAACGAGCGGTCAACTGCATATTTGTTGCTTGCGCGGTGATCTGCGTTTTTACATCTTTACTAATAATACTATCACGTATTTTATGATTTTTATGTTGGTCCCCTTGAATCTCACATAAATCTGCGCAGGCGCCGCGGCCATCTTGTTTTATAAACTTCGCGGTAAAACAATGTTTGACAATGTTCAGTTGTACTTGCAGTTAATTTTTATGTTTTTGAAGATAATTTTCGTATGATCAATTCGCTGTGATATTAGTGTAATTCAACATAATTACCAGTGCTGGCGTTACTTTTTTTTCAGCTTTAGTCCTTTAAATATTGTTCTGTTTATGATTTAGTTTCGTTAACGATAGGTTTTAGATTATTTCTGAAATTTTATTTTTTTAACGACTTTTCTGCGTGAATTTAATAAAACTTCCATAAAAGTAATATTATTTAATAATGTAAAAGCCTCATGCATGTGTAAATAAAAACAAATTCGAGAAATCGACGTATTAATTGCGTAAAAATGAATCCAAGATGTCAGATTTTTTCAGTTATTTTTTCGGAATTAATATTATATTTTTTTATCCTTTTCAATTGTATAAAAGAGATAAAAAGTGAAGTGACAGTTTTCTTTCAAATTCATAAAGTAAGAGGTGTGTATTTTTTAAATTTTGAATTTTCCAAAATTTTTCGATCATTTTATAGAATATGTTTACAGTCAGCTTTTTTTTTCAAATTTTTTCATGTTGAAACTTAAAAAACTGCAATTTTCAAAAACGATCGTATATTTCAGATACAAAAATCTAAAAGGCAATTCTATCTAGTTTCTATAAAGGTATATGCTTTTACGACATCTTCAAAAATAAGAAATATACAAGATATTTAAAATACGTTGGAAAAATTCCAAATTTCGTTCGGACATCAATCGTTAAAACGGGGATAAACTACCCTCTCAGGCCGTGTAAATAATGTGTATTTCTTTCAATGAACAATTTTCTAATTAGTAATGTTTTCACATCCGCGGCCGTTTATCAATTGAATAAAATTTTGACGGGGTTTTTTAGTAAGGCTGATATGTAAAAAATCTATGGAAATTCGGGTAGCGGCGGCTTGAAGAAACTCTCCACACGGTAAACAGGTTGGCGTAGATTGCATGGATGGATAAAGTCTAGATTCAATTAACACCGACATATTTTCCTCAGGGTCTCTTACGTGGAGCTAATTTTAAAAAAGTTCGAGTGTCAAATTACCGATATTGTCGAGAAATCCTTTATCGATGATTTTCAAAAAGAACCAGTCATACACATTATTGATTTAATTGCTGCAGGCAAAATTCTAAATTAATGTTATTTAGTTTAGACTCAAGACTGTCCTAGCGGCGACGCCATTAAAATGTAAATCGACTCGTGTAGCATTTTAGCATAAGTAATTAAATTAGATATAAGTTTGGAGAGGCCGAAAGCGAATTTCTTATCTCAAACGGTGTCCGTAACTTGATATTTTATGTGACTCGCAGGCGGTGGGCAATAATCGGTTATGGACCATAGGCAATAATAGGTAATGGGTCGCCATTGCCTACTACATTTATACGTGGTGTAAGAACTTGTAGGCACTACATTTTACAATTATTATAGCTCTATTAGGTGAATACTTGGAGCAGGTAGACGAGTTTGTGTATTTGGGAAGTATGTTTACGAGAAATGGAAAGGCTGATTTGAGATATTGAAATAGGAGTAAACTCCTAAGGTGACCTAAACAAATTCAAAATATACTAGAAATGTCCGTTAGATGTTTGATCCGTCACATCTAACGGATCTGCCGGATTTGCCCTGATGATGGACACTGCAACGATGTCCGAAACGTTGGCTAAAGAAGGAGGTAGCGCAACACGGCATAACATCCCAAAAACAAATAACGAAAATGCTTTTGGCCGTGAAAATCTTAAAACGTATCCGTAAATATGTCGTTTGTAATTTGAAATTATGCATATAATTTATTTTTATTTTTTACTTTATATTTCATCTTATTTACACATTGACGTATAATATCTTACATATAATAAATACCGCTTTTTTAAAAAAAAATACCATTAACTCAAAAATAATTGCCAAAGTTGCCTCTAAAATCATGAAAAATGATATTTATTTGTGAAGGATTATTTAGGAAACCGAATAACATATATTGATATGAGATATATTGTCAAATGACTCAGTTTGGCCAAAAAAACCTTACACTTTATGTGTTGTGCGTGCAACGACAAATATTTGTCTGCAAGGTATTTTTCCTCTCTTATTATTTATTAGTAGATATTAGAAAGTGTTATTATGGTAATTATTCATCCACACGTGAATATAACATCAACCTGCACGTTAGTATTTTTTCTTGCATTCATTTTATGACACTTTCGGCTTAAACGCCACTTGGGAATTATTAATATTTTTAAGAATTTATGTATAATGTAACGTAATTATTTTCATGGTAGTTACTCAATCGGTACCTACTTGCTCGGTAGGAGTATTATTAATTTCGGGTGCCGTTGAAACGATTGATAACAAATTCAAATTGCCGGAACGTTGTTCGTTTGTTTTTTTGTTTGAAAAAAAAAACGATTAGAAGGGCGACGTCATGACATAACGATGGATTGGTCGGAAGTTTTATTTTGTAAGGAGTTTTGATACTCCTAAATGATTGTGTAAATTTGCAATATTATGCGTGTAACAGACGTGATGCCTTTACGAGACTGTTAAATAGTACCGGGTCGCGGTACACGCAGGATGTTGATTGTTTTTTCGAGGCGAGGAAAACTTTTATTGTGATGATCACGAGATATCAAGTTACCTATGTAATATTACAATCTAATGGAAGTGTTTATGATGTCTGTGTGCCTGGTACCTAAGGTTGGTGTTCTTGTGCTTAGAACTGAGATTCTTGTGCCACGTACAATCCAATATCACCGAGGACAACTTTGGTGAAGACTGCAGGCACTTCTTAAATCACATTTACAGTCTAGAACTGCGGTTTATATCCTTTCAATGCTCAGAGATGGCCATCGGACGCATTGTGACGCCTTTGTGGATGGACTGGAATCTTGGATGCTTCACGGTGTCATGGGCTTGCGAAGCGGCAGCTCTGGGGCTCTTCTCCAGCTATCTGGAGCCCTTGTCGCTGAGGTTAGAAGAGGTGCGCCATATTAACTATCGCAAGCTACGAATGATCATTTGGAGTGGATTCTACTAAAATAACTGAATTATCTCTCTCTCTCTCTCTCTACATTTTTTAAAGTTTACAAAGGTATTTATGTAGATTATGTTTTTGCTTGTCAATAATAACAAGTACATTTTGTTTAATGTGAGTTCTTTTATTTACATCAGATAGTAGCTTTCTTTTTATCCCACGCAGGACCCTGAGATGATGATGAGAGCTCATGCAAACGGAATTTCTCTGCTAACTGAGAAAGGTACGTGTCATTTTTGGCGTCCAACGTGTCAATAACAATTGATTAGATTTGATAAACATGTTTATCAAAGTTATTGAAATTTAAGTAGATGTGCTATCTGCTGTTTTTACTATGTGGGTCTGCGCTTCCGGGTGTCGCCGATATTGTTTACCAATTAAGAGGGCATTACCAGAGAAAACCGGAAATACGTCATTTTCAAAAAAGTTTTTAGACGTATTGACTCTTTTCCACAAAAAATTATAAATGGATTTCGAAAGATTGTTCTTTTATCTAGCATTCGTATGTAATAAATTTTTAGATTTTTTTTTAATTTTTAGTATAATAAAGTTAATCCATAGGTCGTTGGCAGATTTGTTAAATTTTCAAAAAGTTAATGTAATCATGCAGTAAAATAAATCAATACATTATCTAGCAGAGTTATGTATTAGAATTTTAATTTTAGTTTCAATAAAATCATTAAAAAATATGTACGTACATGTGTTTCTTGACGAAAATTGGTCCATTTATGTATTTATTTGCGCACTTACAAACTAATATATTTCAGATTTTTTTTACATTCTTATTAAATTTAGACATTATTGAAAAATGATAAATACTTATAATCAAAAAATAACTACAAAAAGTACACTATTTTAATAGTTTTATCATCACGCCTTTCAGCATTTTTGGATGAAGGTATAAATTAAAGCTAATTTGGATTGAAATAAATTCGATATTGAGTTATAATTTAAAAAAGCTGGTACGGAGAATAATTAATCTTTCTCATTGTAACCGCCCTGCACGATCGGAAGAACAACTTTCGACGAAATGTGGATTTTCGTCCGCTGGCTGGTTAAACGCTCTTAACAAATAAACTAAAAGAACAAATAATTAACGAATAAACCAAACGAACATTAAACTAAATGAACGAATTCTTTCCTTATTCAAAATATATTGTTAACCAATATTAATGCACATTTTCAAAAAATCAACGAAATGAACAAATTCTTTTTGTATGAAAACTACGCTAATTAGCGCGTAGTCCGGCGACAGTTGCGCGGACACCATAGCATATCTTTCTGTATTTGAATATCTTTGGTGTTTATAATCTTCAAGCGGAAACAAAATCGGATAAACCTTTTCAAAGTTTTGAATTTTTTAAACTGTCCTGCAAAGTTAGCAAAATGGCGCTTTCTCTCTCTCTCTGGTTTCAATCCTGGGATTGGTTTGCAGCAATTTCATCTATTCGTCTCTTCCACTCTTCCCTGTCTTGTGCGGCTCTTTTGAAGTCTGCATATGATGAGCAGCGCACGTCCACCAGCAGGTCCTCCAGGTACTCTCGGCGTGGGCGTCCCCTAGAGTTTGTCCCATCGGTTATACCCTCCATTATGGCATGCAAGAGGCCTTCTTGTCTTATTACATGGCCGATCCATCCTGCACGCCTTTCGGACAAGGTCCTGAGCAGGTGCCTTCCTCCTTCGATTCTTTGGAGAACCTCCTCATTTGTAATATGGTCTCTCCAGGAAATTCCTAATAGTCTTCTATAGGAGCACATCTCAAAAGCCTCTAGTCTCCGTTTATCTCTTTCGGAGAGACACCATTATTTAAGTTAGAAAAAATGGCGCTTTAAGGCTCGGTATTACCCGCCCAAAAAGAAGAAGTAGAGAGATATGTAAATACGAGTGTTAGAGGGAGCACGCTTATATTAAAAACTATAATATTTAAGCGAAAATTGTGAAAAACTTATATATAAAAATCAGTATTTGTTTGTTTGTTCGTATTTTATGCGCTGCCATACCGTTTATCCGATTGCGATGAAACTTTGGTGATTTATTGTGCGCATGCCTGCGAAGGTTATAGGCTATATATAATGGTAGGTCCTGGCGTCATGAAATTTGTATAAATGAAAATGTGTGTATTTCATATATTTTAGCGGCAGTGAGGTAAACGGGGGATGTGGGGTTCGTGGGAGGGGTGAGAGTGAGGGGGAGGCGGAGACTCGGGAGATGAACGGTTAATAAATTAGTACACATTTAAAATAGAGCAAAAAATCGTGGGGAATATCTGAAATAGTATTTAAAGAAACACTGTGAGTTTTTCAATACCTGTAACTTGTAAAATAACTGAGAAAACGTGTTTATAATAATTTTCGCAGTATGCTTTGCGATTTTTTTAATATCGAGGGAATCTCATATAATTGCCGTTTCGGCAAGGGGAATGTTTAGATAATATCTTCAATTGACTGGTCAGTGGTTGAGTGGGCATAGCGCTTGGATCCCATCCGGGCGTCGCGTGTTCAATTCCTCGGCTGGCTAAGTCCTCCATCACAACACAAGCAACATTTTCGGCTTTCTGTGGTGGTAGTATGAGATTTTCAAACATTGTTGGGCTATTCGTAACCCGGGAATGTTTGTCTTTCTTTAAAAAAAAAATAATAATAAAAACATATATTTTTTTAAGAGCTTTAAAACCTTAAGGCTCTGCAACCGGGCTCGAAAAGAAGAAGATGGAGAAATACAAAATAACGAATGTTAGAGGAGACCGCTAATATTTACAGCTACAAAATCGATGCAAAAATTGCGAAAATGTTTAATAAAACACGACTCTTTTAAAATAGAGCAAAAATCTCGCGGGCATTATCTTAAACTGCTTTTAAAGAAACACTGTGATGTTTTTTCATACATATAACTTGTAAAATAACTGAAACAAACGTGTTAAGGCGATCCACTAGTTCACTACTGTGCCGTGGACAGTAGTTCTTCGGTGGACGCCATAGGGGTCACTTTGAATAACCGAATTCGTCGACTAGCGGCCGTATTGTAAAATATCAACGCGAAAATGCATATTTTATTTTATTTTGGAAAGATTGGGTGTAAATATCAACTTTTTTTGCGATTATTATAAAATAAACTGAATTTGCCACATTACACAATAAAACCATATTCGAAAAGGGGTTTATAAATAGGAGAGTTTGGACTTGAAAGTGTGTTTTTTAGACCTTATACTTTATTTTTTTATAGGCTTATTAAAAAACTTATAATAAAATGACCGATATTTTTAAGGGTTAAGATATGTTCTACACGCAGTATTTAATTGAAGCATCTACAATACTTTAAGCGATCAAATTTTCAAAACAAAAACATATGATTTTGCATTATTTACTATGACTTCATCTTAATAATAATTTTTGGAGCATACTTTGCGATTTTTTTCTATCGGGGGAATTTTATATAATTTGCGTTTCGGCGCGGGGAATGTCTAGATATTATCTTCAAGAATAACATGTATTTTTTTAAGAGCTTTAAAACCTTAAGGAAAAAATATAATAAATCGGTTGAAATGCGGGAAGCCGGGTGTTAACCATTTATCCTTTTCAGCGTTATTATTTTATTGTAGATCTCAAATCAAACATTACAGAATGATTTCGCAACGGATAAAATCAGAGATAATTCTAATTCTAGACTTTATCCGTCTATGCAATCTACAGCAACCTCTCTACTCATAAAACACAGCCTTGGGCGAGGTTAGATTAACGGCGCAGTTGGTGCTTACATAAAGCCTTTGAACAACTCTTAATATTTCAACAGAAATTAATCGTAATTCGTGTGAATTGTTGTCGTTGTTTAGTGTAGCCACGTTTTCAAAATATGGAGTACTTTATTAATTGTTTTTGTGTTCAATTCGTAACACTCCGTTTATTTATTATTTTTAATTTAATTTAAATCAGTTTTAACGAAGTTCTTCGAGGATGTTATGTGTTACACGGCTAAAGCCATTTCAAAGATAAACTACAAAATGGAGCTCCAAAAAAACTAATTCAAATTTAATAAAGTTATTATTATTTTAGTTTTTTAATTTGGGAGGCGGGAGTGGGTACCGCCGCCCCGGGAACTTTTATTGGATAACCTACACCTCTGCTATAGGTCACCCCAAGTGGTTCGCTTCGTTTGGTGATTTAGCAGGGGTGCCTGGGTTCATGTGGCGAGGTTTGTCTAGGTCTTGGAGACGGATGACAAGGACACACTGAACCTTAGATTCCTACCCACCCCTTAAACCCTTTTCCTTCTCGGAACTCTCCTCTCCTTCCTTTCCTTAAAAAACCCTCCACACAGCATCCCCAAAGATGACATAGGTCCTGAGGGAAATTATTTTCCTCAGGGCCTGCTGTGTGGAGCTCATGTGAGGTTAGGTTTTAGTAGATATTGTGTTGGGGGATGTTTGTCCGTAGGATATTTTGTCGGGAGATGTTTTGTCGCGGGTTGAAGACCCGCGGAACCCGCAGTTTTCGAGAGAAGAAATATTTTTTTGTGTTATAAATTCTTGAAATTTTACATAAAAACACTCCAAAACAAATTGCAGATATAATACTTGTTAAATTACTTCGCAAACTCTTGATGTTCCAAGATATCTAATATGGACGTAAAACTTGGTCACTGGCGCCATTGGTACCTCTTCATAACGTGTTGAAGCATTGGAAAAAAATTCGCGTGGGCGAATCGAAAGTTCCCTAGCCGAGCCGGGCGACCTTCTTGTTTCACAACAGACCTCATAATGGTCCCAGTGTGTAATTATTATTCAACTATTTTGTTTATATTACAGATGTGCGCTGATTTAAAATGGATATTTGTTGATAAAAAAATATTGATTGTTAAAAATGATTGATATCTGCTACAAAATATTGATATCTAATCTATAACGACCGCTATTTTCTACCGGAGAATTATTAATTTTTATTTTTAAGTAATTAATCACCTCTCCCTTTAATATTTTGTTTGTAGTTCTCATTTGACTATATACTTGTTAGTCTTTTGTTATTTTTAATAATAATCTTATCCTGACGAAGAAAACTTTATTTTCGAAACATATTGATAATAATGATTATATAATGGTGTTTGTGCAAACTAATTTGTTTTTAATTAATTATTAATTTATTTATTTTATTTTAAGCTCAGAGACTTTTCATCCCCCCACAAAATATCCCCCACAACCACAACACATCCCCGACAAAATATCCTACGGATAAAACATGCCCCGTCAAAATATCCCCGACAAAATAAGCCAACCTTATTTAACATAAACTAACTCAACAAAACCGAGCTAACTTTTTTTTCTTTGTTTTTCAGTTTTGTAGAGAAAAATGTGTCCTTACTGGGATACCCCGTTCTAAAGACAAATTGCACAAATTTTTCTTGTTGAAAATATAAGTAAATACTTATGTTAAAATATTACAGATGAAAATTATAATGTTAAATTATAATATTATAATGTTAGATTTGTCAAAGAATTTATATATAAAAAGGCAAAAATCAGTCATTTTAAATATATGTAGGATTACAAAAGATTTTTAAAATATTTATATTGAGGGATCAGTAGGATTTATAGGTTCAATTAGGAATCCCCCAGAGCCGAACCCTCTGATATGAAAATATCTGGAGTCGGTGCATTTTTTTCCCATTTGGTCTCTGGTAGGTTGACATGTTGTTCTTGTATTGTTTTGTATTTATAATAATATAGTGCAATTGCATAGCGTGGATTGACTAGATGATCATTTGGGAAGTGTGTGAAAGGTTTTAGTTTTTCCTGTGGGGAAAATTTAACCCGGACATTTAAATCTGGTGCGTAATAAAGAAAGTACAATACAAGCATTAATTTTTGTTAGGTTGCAAAATTATATCGTATTCTTCCTTCCCATGTCCATAATCCATATCTTTATGCTTCTTTTGAAGCCGGTTATTTTTAATGTTTTTTTATTGCAAGAGGGAAAAAAAAAATTATAGAGAAGTATAAAATTATATAAAGTACATATTTCTTTGTCCAAAAGTCGTTTTAGTTGTAGGTTGGTGGAATGTATGTTGTAATGTAGATCTTGTGAATCGGCCCGAGTTTGTCTGTGTAAAGTTATTCTGGTTTTTTAATGCGTAGATTAGAATATCTTTTGTATATAATTGTTTCAGTCACCTTTAATTCAGCGTTTTAATAACATAGTCTATGATTAACTTAACTTAACCTAACCAAACCTAACCTAGCCTAACCTAACCTAACCTTATCCAACAAAACCTAACCTAACCTAACCTAAAACAACCTAAACTAACCTAACCTAATCTAAACTAACCTAACCTAATCTAACCTATCCTAACCTAACCCAACAAAACCTTTCGGCGCCAAATTTAACATTTAAATCTAAACTGTGAGTTCCTTGCTCTGCCTTCTTTCTTCCTTGTCGGGGGATGTTTTGAGCATAGGATATTTTGTCCTTGGGATATTATGTCGAGGGACATTTTGTTGGCGATATTGTCTCGTGGGATGCCTAAATATTCATGTCCCTTTTAAATCTCTTGACATAATCATGTCAGACATAAAAACTAATAGAAGAATCAGAACACGAGAAGAAATTCTAAATTGGTTAGTTCATTATTTATTTCTCCGTCAGTGTTTGTTTTACGAGGTTTTCTGACACGTGTCCTGACTGTCACGTGGCATTTTGATACCGCAGTAATTACGATAAGAGGCTTACTGAAACTGAAAGGCAAAGAAATTCTCTTGAAAATAATAATAAAAAGTTAATTAATCACACTTAACGAGGTCATCAAATTATATTTTGCTTTTTAAAAGAAAAATAATAAATGAAACATCAACTTTGTTGAAGTGAAAAATTCTTTAGCATCGTTGTGATTTGAAACCCGATGAAATGGAAACGAACAACAATAAAAAAGAGACAAACACATATATCAATAGGATTTAGCCTGCGAGAGAATGAGGTAGCAATAAAATATTTATTTATTTCACGGGTACTGGATTCCAATATAATACGATAAATCCACGGTCCCGCGCAAGTCTCCTTTGGTTCAGTGGTATAGAGCGCCTGATGACGAACCTCAGCGGCCAGACATTCAGAGGACCAAGGATCGAATCCCACGAAATCCAAAAAAATTATAAAATCAATATCCAATCTTCAAACCATTTTAAATTGAATAGGCAACGAATGCGACATCTAGCGACTCCGAAGAAGAAAACTCAAATACTAATAAAACACCTGGTGGACAATCGCATCTGAGCACACCTCACCCGATTAACTGGCACCCCTGCTAAGTCACAAAGCGTAGCGAACCGCTTGGGGTGACGTATGGCGGGGGTGCCGGTTATCCAATAAATAGTTACCGGAGCGGCGGTACCCATACCCGCCTCCAAATGATTACATGAAGATACATAATATTTTTAGTACCTGAATGTAAGCTTTTTATCCTACATTATATATTCTAACCTTTATTGATGTAAGATTCTAACTGTATATTAGGTCCTTACATATGAAATTGGCGTTTCCAACCATTCCAAAAAAACCATTCGGACGGAAATCAATAAAATCTTTGAAGGCGGTTTGGACTACCCCATCGGAGTTGAATTATTTCCCTTGCAAGAAGTTATCCAAATTTCGAAAAAAATGATAATCTGTTGGGGCAAGGTCCGGAGAGTACGGTGGATGTCTTAGACATTCCAATTGAATCTCCTCTAATTTGGTAGCCGTCTGTTGTGCAGTGTGTGGTCTAGCGTTCTAACGCGCGTTTGTTGATTTGCTTCGCTCAATTCGTGAGGTACCCACCTTTTTCAACTTCCCAATTTACTTCAAGTGGATTAAAACAGTTTTATCACTAACACCGCAACCTGCAGCTAACTCGGACGTGGTTTGCGATGGATCCACTTCCACAATAGCCTTCAATTCTTCATTATCAACTTTGGTCTCCGGCCGTCCACGGGGCTTGTTCTGCAGGTCGAAATTTCCAGAACGAAAACGTTGGAACCAAAAACGCACTGTGTTTTCTTTAGCGGCACCGACGCCATACACATCATTTATCCTTCGAGCCGTTTCTGCAGCACTGGTACCACGGTGGAACTCGTACTCGTAAATAACGCGATATTTTAAGTTTTCCATTTTGTAAACTAAGTGACGCAAAGAAAAAAAAACAATTAAGGAAAAAACAAATGAATTATAATTTTCCAAACACAAATCCAATAGTAAATAACTGTAAATAGCTGAATAAATTTGAATTTGGAATTCCTAACCAAAGAGAAGATATTTGAGATCAAAGTTGCCAGTAAGGCAAAACGCCAATTTCGTATGTAAGGACCTAATATTTTGTAATTTTTAATTGCTTTTGCAATGTATTCTTTTTTGTACAGCTTTTGCAAAATAACAAATTAAAAGAAGGAAGAAACGCAATACGACATATTAACCCAAAAAATAACCACCATATAGCTAAAGACATTCAAACATTCTAACAAAATCTCTGCAAATTACTCAATGTCAAAACGCGCCGTTATAAGGCTTTTACAGCTGAGAAAACAGATTCCTGCTTTGTTGAACTTTTGAAGAAAATATTTTTCACTTAGGGACCACCACATCCCATTTTACGTCAAAAGGCTTCAATCTGTTGCCGCATTCCTACACACTTTGATTCCCAATTTTAATTAAACCTTAAAAAATTAAGTATGGAAAAATACACCATTTTTTGTTATGCAACATAGAAGTATTCTCTCTTGATATTTTGGTGTAATGTTTCCTACGTTGGTTGTCACAGGGAAAACCTACAAGTTTATAAGTAATTTATGGACAAGGGGTTGAAAACTGATAATAATATCTTGTCTCGTGTCCGAGTCGTTACACGCACGCACTTTAAGGTATTCCTGCCAATTCAGATCCAGTCAAAAAGGGTAAGGTTCAAGATAATTTGAAGGAAACCTTTTAAGAAAGGGTAATAATGTTCGTAATAATAAGAAATTCGGTCATACGAGACTTATTAAGGGTGTTTTTATAATATCAAGAATCTTGTGAATTTGGCATTAGGCCCTTCTTTCACAGGGTTACACTAGTACCAGAGTTGCACAGGCGCACGCTGTCGACAATTAGTAAACTCGTCGGCGACGCCAGTCTCTCGCGACCAACCGGACGAGTTTGTTCCCACTTTACAAGAATTTAACTCGGCGTTACTAACTTATGTCAGACATTGTGTGAAAATGCGTATGCTTTAGCCACCGGAACGTTTATGGCCACATTTCGGCCGATTTGCCAAAATTGTGGCCAATTTAATGTGATATTTTAAAACATTTATTGGAATTATTTCAAAACTTCCCTCACTTTGTACATTTCGATTAATCACAAAAATCACTTATATTGTATTTTAGGATTTCAACAAGAGATTGCGATATTATTAAAATATTTCTTTTTACAAAATTGATCATGTATTTCATATTAGAAAAATGCATGTTCGAATTTTAATATTTATCTATGAGTATCACCTAGGTTATTGACAACATAAAGAAGACATAATATTTAATATTCATAAATTTAAAGTAAATAATACGCTTATAATTTTAACGATTTTTTATAATTTTTTTTAGTAATTCCTAAAAATGTGAGATAAACGGTTAAATATACTAAAATGACATCAACTGCAACAACTGTTAGGTAAATACATGACATTACCATATATTAAGTCAGTTCGTAGGAACCTCTCAACAGAGGCAACTAAGCTTCTTGTAAACTCATACACAGTATCACGTCTTGACTACTGTAATGGCATTTATGCAAGACTTCCTAAATGCCAAACTGATAAACTACAATCAGTGTTCAATGCTGCCGCACGGCTAATTATTGGGGTACCCAAGTTTTCGCACATTTCTGAACACCTTCAAAACCTTCACGGGCTGAAATGTCCTGAAAGGATCCAGTACAAGTTATGCTGGATGGTGTTTAAAGCTATCAATGATATGGCTCCACCCTATATCTCTGTACTGTGCATTCTGGAAAATATTGGTCTAAGGCAGTCAACTCTTAGATCAGCGACATCATCTGCAATCGGAAGGTTGAAAGAACCTAAGCGAAATCCGAACACTAAGTTTGGTGATCGTGCATTCGGAGTATCCGGCGCTGAGGCTTGGAATAAACTTCCTATGGAATTAAGATGCACAACCAGCCTAACGGAATTTAGATCCAAACTCAAAACTCACCTATTCAAACACTCATTTCCATAAATTCGCTATTCCATTCAAACATTGCTATCCAATCCGTTGTTGAGTGCTGATTTATCTTATTGCGGTTGAGATCGACGATTAATTTCTTTCATATATTTAAGATATCTATACTTCCCCTAAAAACAGTTAACCCATTAAAATCATTTTCACAACCGTGTTATAAAATTGTAATATTATGAACGAACTTCCTTCTTCTTCTAGCGCTGACAATATTAATAATGAAAAAGGGTATAAAATAATTTGTAAAATGTGTAGAATAAAATATGTGTATGTAAAACTGCTTTAACTTGCAGCAATATCATACTTCTTTGTTAGCAGTCTGTACCTACATCTGTAGAGTTTTGTTGATCACTTGGTAATATTAGATATCTGGCAAAATTAAAAATATATATTGTTATATGTAAATACCTATTTTAATTGTTAATCTCTGATTTTAATTCACTGTTGTAAATATACATGTATGTCACTAGTTTTAAGTCAGTAGTAATAAGTCTTAGTCGTAAGTCACTAGCCACATGTAAGTCTTAGATGTAAGTCCCTAATTATAATTTTGAATCTTAGTTGTAAGCCTATAGTACTCATTTTATTTGATTATATGCTTGCTTATATGTACAGCGCCCTTGAGGTGATTTTTCACGAAAACGGCGCTTTATAAATCAGCCAAATATTATTATTATTATTATTATTATCTATCTTTGGCGTTTTGATAATTAGTAGTAGATGAGAATGCAACACGCGTAGAGCACTACCAGCACTGTTGCTAGCGTGCAATTTACGTCAAACCCGCAAACGAACATTAGCAAATTAGTATGGGGCATACTCAGCGGGGCGCATGCTACGCGCACGAAACTCGAACCTGTAAATATCTCCATGTACGAATGGCTTAAGTTTAATTTCCCAAATGATGTGAGTTCTTGTAAGCAATGAATAGACACAAGATTTGAAAGATATTGCTGGGGAAAATTCCTTTTGATTAGATACACAGAATTGTGTCGAAGTAATCTACCGTTAAAAGACAATTTTACAACAAGAGTTCTCCTAAAATTGTTACACTTTTGCAATGAACTAGTTTCATGCAATTATTATTGTTTTCTGGAACTAATGAGGTTCTTGCGGTAAGCCTCATTTCCTCGCTTGCAAATTAAGTACATTTTTGATCTGCCACAGATTATTTTAAGACCATAAAATGTTGTTTCGAATACAACATTTTGTAATTATTTCAGAAGTATGTCATTCACAATGACTTGGATTAAAAAATAATTAACGTGACAAATGTTTTAAATATTGTATTTTCTATTCTTCTTTACGGTTAAACCGAGTATTTTGAAGGTCAAAAGATTTTTTTTTATTTTTTAAGATTTTTTCTACACAAAAACATCAAATTATTGAAATATTATTTTAAACGGCCGGCATAGTCCAGCGGTAAGGCTCTTGACTAGCACCCCGAAGGTCGCGGGATCGAATTCCGGCGTGGCAAATAAATTTTATTTGCATTTGTTTTGGGGGTGTTATGTCGTGCTGCGCTACCTCCTTCTTTAGCCAATGTATTGGACATCGTTGCAGTGTCCATCATCAGGGCAGATCCGGTAGATGTGTAATTTAAATATAGTATATTCGCGGCACGTTCCAGAGTGGAAGATACTCTCAGTATCGCACTGGTGTAAGACCACCATTCAGAATTGAAACGTTGCTTGAAATGGCTTTATTCGTGTTTGGTGACCAGATCTGAATAGCCAGGTCCTTCCCCACCTTCCTCTTCCCAATCTCCTCCCCATCCCCACCAAGGGCGGCTGGTTGAACAGTGTGTTTGTGTGCAGCACTGGTAAATTATATCGACTAAAATTACTTTATAATATCTTACCGAAAAATATAAAATCTATGAATTTCATTAAAAATATCACCTACCAATATAATGCATAATATAATATGAATCAGGGAGAGCAAATTCTCAAAGTTCCGCGCGAATTTACCCTGTCCGGTGTGCAGGCCCATTGCAAGCGGAACGAATTATGTTTTTGTATCGAATATCCCAAACATCGCCAGCGCGCAACGCCGGCCATATGTATGAAAAATTAAGTTATTTTGGTGTGCCACCCAGCGGCCTTTATCATACAAACTTAAATTTGGATTTAAGGCCAAAATACTTAACCAAACTGAATAATTCTTTTTTTAATCCAAAGGTACAGCAAATACCTAAATTTAACATATATTTGCTTTTTTATTGATTGATGTTTTAAATTATAAAACGCAGATCATTAAGGAATACAATTTTTTCATAGGTAACTTTGACAATTTTGCCCTCGTGCTGTTTATACATTGTTTATAAATACTGTTTGTATCCTGTTTAAAATGAAATATAAAACTAACTAACCAACCATCACGCCGTTTCTCCACAGGGGTAGGCAGAGAGGACGGACCGCCAAATAACTCGGTCTTGGCACACACTCTTTGCCTCACTCACATTCATACATCGTCTCATACATTCTCTTCTATTATTCCGACTTTCGACATGGCCCGACTCAAGTATCTTATTCACTTGCTCGTGCCATGTCTTCCTCGGGCGTCCCTGACTTCTTCTACCATTCACATTTGCGTCGTATATTCTTCTTACACTACTTTCAAATTTATTTTATTTTATGAAACATAAAATAAAATAAATTAAACATTGTAAAAAAAAAAGAGTTTTTTGGGTTGAAATTTAAGATTTATTTACGAAAAAATAGTATCTATTGCGTTTTTATTTTCTTAGGACCGAAAAATAAAAATTTTAATTAAAAGGCGATCATTTTTACCTAATGTTGCTTAGTAATCGTTATCTCATAGTTACGGATTATCAGTGAACCACCACGTTTTCAGGGCAGCGGCCGCCACTGATCCCCCACTACCTTCAGTCTCACAACATACCCCAATTGGGGATGCCATAGTCCCACTGGCTCCAGACGGGAGCACTTTGGACTCTTATGCGGTATTCATGTAAAAAAAAAACAATCTCTCAAGTATATAATATATCTATCTATATATATATATATATATATATATATATAATATATCTCAAGTATATTTTCAGACTGTAGTTATAAACAAGAATTAGCTGATGTCCCCTGTGATGCCGGGGCTTTACACAGAGTTTTCGAAATCACACAGTGACCTTCCTCTTGTTTTGAGGGTCACATGTGCAAATTTTCATCAACCTCCGCATTAAACTGTATATTTTCATACAAATTAAATCCACACCGCCAGCTTGCCAGCCCGCTCGTCCACCACATACAGACATTCTCCTTATAAATTATATATTTCAATCAATTTTCACAAAATCTTGAGAAATTATATACACTAACCTTCCTCATGAATCATTATATCTATTTGTGAAAACCGCATGAAAATCCGATAAGTAGTTTTTGAGTTCATCGCGAACAGACAGACAGATGAGGCGGAGGACTTTAATTTATAATATGAAGAGATGAATACTTCTACTGAAACTACTGGTGAGGGTACCGCCGCCCCGGGAACCATTTATTGGATAATCAACACCACTACTAAATGATCTATGCCCTATGGCATTAGTGACTTAGCCAGGGTGCCCGGGTTCATGAAGTGAGATTTGTCTAGAACTTATCGGTGAATGCGTTTGCTCACCTACTGCCGGACTCTCTTGACCCATCGCCGTACACCGCAGTGAAAGGGATAGATTCACACGTCTTTCACTCCTGGATACATTGCCCCCAGATTCCTCTCCACCCCTCATGCATTTTTTCTTCCCAAAATTTATCTCCTTCCTTTCCTTAAAAAGACCATTTACACTATTTAAACTACATGTTTTTCTATACAACCCGACTCAAGATTTGATTCCCTTGATCGTCCCATGTTATCCTCGGGCTTCATACTGAAACTTTGAGCTTTACGTAATATAAAACAAACTTCACAACTCTCGTAAAGGTCACACAAAAGTAATTAAAATATTTAAAACACGACCCCTCAAATACTTCAATATTATAAGGGTGTATTTTTGAAGCGCCATTTACAACAACGAGCTTTGTTCAAAAAAATCTCATATAATAAATTATTCTTAATGTGACATTTTAACAATAAGCATTATATTATCTAGGGTGACAAATGTATCAAATAATATTGTATTTTCCCCATTTTTCCGAGCACAAAGCAATCATTGTAATTCATTTGTCACTGTCCAGTCGGATGATTGATGGCTTCAGATATAATCATTATTTTTATAAAATTCGCGTATTTTAAATCATTTTTTTAAAGATGGCAACACTGATGACGTATAATTTGATTTTGAAAGAAAACAAATAGAATCGTAGACACATTGGTAGGCACTAGCGATTTTTTTTATTAATTTACTAGCTGGTTTCCGGCATTTTTTTTTTTTTTTTTTTTACTGTGAATACCGCACAAGAATCTCAACTGCTCCCGTCTGGAGCCAGTGAGACTATGGCATCCCCAATTGGGGTATGTTGTGAGGCTGAAGGTAGCGGGGAGGGGAAGGAGGTGGGGCAGAGGAAGGTTGGGAAGTACCTGGCTATTCAGATCTGGTCACTAAACACGGCTAAAGCCATTTTCAAGCAACGTTTCAATTCTGAATGGTGGTCTTACACCAGGGCGATACTGATAGTATCTTCCACTCTGGAACATGCCGCAAATATACTATATAATATTTTAAATGAATTAATTGTGAAATAACACAAATTAATCAAATAAAATTTATTTGCGCATGCCGGGCTCGAACCCGCGACCTCCGGAATGTGAGTCAAGAGTCTTAGCCACTGGACTACGGAGGTCGTCAAATGCGTTGCAATGTCATATTCAAAGAAATAAATTGATATAAAAAAAAAAAAATTCCCTCAGGGCCTATGTCATCTGGGATGCTGTGTCGAGGGTCTTTTTGAGGAGAGGAAGGAATGAACGTTGGTCTTGAAGAGACCCATGTTGAAGGAAGGAGGAAACACAGAGGCCGGCAAATCATTCCACAGCCGAGCTGTCGAATACAAGAACGAGTCGAAGAAACGACCATGTCTCATGTGACAAATGTCAACCGCGTACAAATGTTGGGTACGCGTTTGGCGTGTTTCCCGACTATGCACCGGGGCCGAAGGGATCAATGACGCTAATTCCTCGGAGCATCTTTCATTGTAATACCAGTAGAACAAGGATAGTATTCCTACCCGACGCCTGTGCTCTAAAGATTGCAATCCGTCTGTTAAGATGGGAGAATTGAACGGCCCGTTTCTGCACAGAGTCGAGGGTATTTTTCAGGTATTTTGGAGCTCCAGACAAGAGGTGGCTGCCTAATTCAACCGTGGGCGCACTTGTGATTTGTACAGGGTTAGCAGTCGTGTACTATTAAAGTATCTGCGGGCCCTGGACAATACGCCCAGTTAAGTTGTCAAGTACGCTCAGTTAAGTGGTTAAGTTGTCGTTTCCCGTGCGTCCCTTTTCCTCTCCCCTCTCCCGCTCCCCCTTTCCGCATTCCATATATTCAGTCCCAGTACATTCAGTTTTCAAACAGCTCGCGTGCCACCTATTACAATTTTTTTTATTCAAATTTTCATTTTTCATAAATTACAAATATTAATTTTTGTGTATTATAAGAAAAATCAAACAAATTTGGTACCTAGCATAGGTGCCTATTTAAAATACCTATAATAATTCTTGTTGCGATTCAAAGTACGAGGCGAGCAGGTACTTCGAATAAATTCATTGATTTAAAGAGTTTCGAAAATGGAATTTTGATTGAACAATCATTGTTTTGTAAAATGTCATTCTCAAATTGTATCATTTTTGACAGTTTCGCAAGAGTTTTTGTAATGATTAAAAAACTTTTCAGGTGTATTGCCATGTGGTTGTAATGATCCAGAAACCTTCGCGGGGGGAAGAAAAGGTATTTTGAAAGTTTAAAACATTTTCTGTGTTTAATATAGCAATACATAGACATATCATATAATGTGTTACAGTTAAAACCCGTTCTTAGTTAAACGCATTTTCTCTAGTATAAACTAGTTTTAAATAAATGCCTTTGTTACAACTAGAATAAACTGGTGAATATTAGTGAAAACTAGTTCTAACTATAGAAAACGCGTTATAACTAAAAACGAGTTTTAACTGTAGCATATTGAATAATTCAAAATATGCTAGATTTATCTTCTCCATAAAACAGTTATGGACCAATATATTATGGAAGAGATTACATTACATTTTAGGTAAATGTTCGAATAAGTTTTAAAAGGTCACGGGGGCAGACTTGTGACTGTGACATGCGTCGCAAGTTAGTTGCTGAACTCGATATGTCGATATGTACAATTCTTGAATTTAGAATTAATTACCTGGGAAAGAAAAAAGAAATTTTGAAAATGAAAAAGGTACAAGGGGTTGATAGGAATTTGGGGTTCACTGTATCCAGAAGTGACGGACTTATGAAACCACCCTTCCCACTGCGGTGCAAATTCGAGAGCAGCCTGCTGGAGAGGCCAAATGTTCTCCCTCAATCAGTCTCTCCCGATCCGACCCGCACTAGGAGGGCAAACTCATTCGCCGCCAAGTCCTAGACAAACCTCACCCCATGAACCCCGCAACCAAATGTACCGAATCACTTGGGGCGACCTATGGCAAGAGTGTTGGTTATCCAATAAATGGTTTCCATGCATACACCTATGCGTAGGTCACCCAAATGGTACGCTACGTTTAGTGATTTAGCAAGGGTGCCCGGGTTCATGGTGTGAGGTTAGTCCGGATATTGGCGGCCGATGCTTCTGCTTTGAACTGCATGGCGGGTCGGATCGAGAGAGACTGATGAAAGGAGACCTTTTGACCTCTCCAGCAGGACTCTCTCGGAATGTCGCCTTGCACTCCTGGACACACTGACCCCTAGATTCCTACCCACCCTTAAACCCTTTTCCTTCCCAGAACCTTCCTTTCCTTTCTTTCCTTAAGAAAAAACCTCCACACAGCATCCCCAAAGATGTCATAGGTCCTGTGGGAAATTATTTTCCTCAGAGCCTCCTGTGTGGAGCTAATGTAAAAAAAATACTCTACATATTATAAATTAAACTCCTCCGCCGCGTACGTCTGTCTGTTAGCGATAAACTCAAAAACTACTGAACGGATTTTCATGCGGTTTTCACCAATAGATATAGTGATTCATGAGAAAGGGATAGGTATATCAATTGTTAAGATTTTGTGCAAATTGGATGAATTTATATAATTAAAGGAGAATGTCTGTATTTGGTGGACGAGTGGGCTGGCAAGCAGGCGGTGTGGATTTGATTTGCGTGCAAATCTACAGTTTTATGCTGAGGTTGATGAAATTTTGCACGTGACCTTCAAAAGACCCACAGAGGAGGTCCAGAAGCGCATAGTAAACGCAAATCACCGCCTATAAAACCAAATAAAATCCAGACTGCTGTCCAGAAACACCAAGATATTGGTGTACAAAACACTTATCAGACCAGTACCTACTCATATACGCAGCTGAGATTTGGGTACTAACTAAGAGGAATCAGCGAGTACTGGGCGTTTATGAAAGGAAAATTTTGAGGCGTATCTTCGGACCGGTTTCAGAAAGCGGATTTTGACGCAGACGTTATAACATTTTTTTTTTTACATGAGCTCCACACACTTTGGGGATACTGTGTGGAGGTTTTTTCGGAAAGAAAGGAGAGGATGGTTCTGGGAAGGAAAAGGGTTTAAGGCGTGGGTAGGAATCTGGGGTTCAGTGTGTCCTGGTCATCCGCCTGCAAGACCTAGACAAACCTCACCCCATGAACCCGGGCACCCCTGCTTAATCACCAAACATAGCGAACCACTTGGGGTGACCTATGGCAGGGGTGTTGGTTATCCAATAAAGGTTCCCGGGGCGGCGGTACCCATTCCCGCCTCCCAAATTGAGCTCTATACTCTGTTTAAGGATCTAAATGTCACAAAATTTATAAAACTTAGAAGACTTCGGTAGCTGGGTCATGTAGAGAGAATGACCGAGCATCAAGCACCAAAGTCCCTACTGAACTCAAGACCGATAGGGCGATGGAGCCTGGGAAGACCAAGTTTAAGATGGAGCGACAACGTCCAGTTTACAATATCATCCACCTTGGAGATTGTAAACTGGAGAGAGCTGGCCCAAAACCGTGATGAGTGGAGGAAGACTCTTGAGGAGACCAAGACCCACCAGGGGTTGTTGAGCCAAGAGTGATAATAATGATGATGATGACCTTTTAAAGAGGAAGGTCACTGTCTACATTTTGATTTCGAAAACTCTGTGTAAAGCCCGGGCATCGCCGGGGACTTCAGGTAGTATGCTATAATCAATGACGTTACATACTATATTAGACGCGTGGTAGAAATCTCAAAGTGGGAAGCCAACAACAAGACAATTGTAGAGTACTCCATTTCTAGTGCTTTAGTACTAAACTGCCACGCGTCGAGTAAGGTCGTGTCCTACCAGTAAGTAAATTGCATTAAAAAGCGCCAAAATTCCCTCCTGGGTGATGAGAAAATGTTTCCATTACACGGTAAACAGTCATAAAAGCGAAGGAATAACATTTCATTCGTAAATACATGCAAATTACTTATTATTATCGATTATATAAATAATACAATTGCTTTCCGCCCAAAGATTTTACGCGTCATTAGAGAACTCAAGGCCTGCTAAAGTACAGGTCTGGATGCGCAACAGCCAAATTACTAAGTCGATGCCGTCACTAAGTAAAATTTACTTTTTATAATAATAATCTAATAATTCTTTAGTTACTTGCTTGCGGTAAAACAACATACAAATCAGTAGAAACAACAAATACAATAACAATCAACGCCATTTGCAAACTATCGTTGTTCATTATAGCTTGAAAATTTGACACCTCAAAATTCGACTGGTGCCCATGCCTCCTACTTTAGTCGGCCTTGAGACCAGTGGCGGCTCGTGACTTTTGGGTGTGCTAGAGTGCTGATATTAAAAAAATGTCATTATTGATGTGGTTGTAGCCGAAAAAATATTTTTTTTTTTTTTTGAAAATCAGTTTTTTGTATGAAAAATTTCAGGAAGTTTTCAGTTTGGCGGTGCGCCGCACCGATTTCCTGAAAAATCTTCGTACAAAACACCGATTTTTGAAAAAAAAACAAAAATTATTTTTCGCATACGACAACATCCATGATGCCATGTTTTTAATATCAGCACCCTAGCACACCCAAAAGTCACGAGCCGCCACTGCTTGAGACAGAATTCGACGGAACTTTTGAATTTTGAATACGAAAATGCCGCCCGCGTTCTATCTTTTGTTTCGTCCATATGCACATATTCTTTTAAGCATCTATCTTTATCATACATGGATAACTTTTGAATTAAGAAATTATTGAAAATCGCTGAAAACAGAAGAGTGTTGATTAATTGCCACATTATATCTTGAGTTTGTGAGACTATGGCAAGTCTATTTATTTTATATAACGTCATTGGCAATACGCATTATTTCTTCCTCCTAAGAATTCAGCCTAGCACGCTCCTCTTGACACGGCAATTTAATAAACAATATCATTGTAGCAATATAACCTATAAATATTCAAATTTGACGTCTGCGTATACCTCGTTAACATAATTAGAGCCGGCAACACATAAACGCCGAGGTAATTAATGAATATACCTTTTCGAAACACGTTTTTAACGCGTTTTCCGACTTTATTGATGGCCGCCCGTTTCGGACAAAACGACGCCAGGCGCCATTGTTCAAATTTTAATTAGCTGGAATATAATAATTTATGATCTTTGTATTGGTACTGAAGCGTTGTTTTTTGCAATTTACGATGAGTTATGTAAATGCTTTGAATCCCTTTGACAATGTAATAATAATATTGGTGCTAAATGATGTACGATTTCGCCAAATAAACTGAGAGAAGGCTGTGTTCAAATGTATCTAAAATGCGGGTCTATGACAGTTGATTCCCGACAGTTGGCCTCACTGTATTTATGCTTATTTACAACTAGTGAGTTCCCGGCATGCTTTGCTATGCCATTTAATAAAGAAATTGTTTCTCTCTGCGTGTCCTTTCCCAATCGTCCCACTCCGCCTTCTCTCTCCCCACTTCCCCCTTCCGCTTCCCACGTCCCACTAACCCCCCTCCCGAGTTCTCCTCTCCCCTTCCGCATTCCATACATTCAGTCCCGTTAGATTCAGTTTTCAAACAGCTCACCTGCCACCTATTGCATTTTTTTATACAAATTTCATAATGTCAGAACTCGCCAGTATATAAAGAAACCTTCGCGGTCGTGCTCACAACAACTCACCAAAGTTTCATCGCAATCGGATGAATGGTTTAGCAACGCATATACATCTCATATGTGTATTTCCTAGCAAGCATGTTTTGTTTTATGTTCTCGATATAGTTATACATATTAGAAATATATTATGGATTTAATGCATTCGATTTAGGGAAAATACAGTGTAGGTATTACTTACTCTAAATATAACTAAATGTACCCGAAGGGATGTGCAGAGAGGATGTACCGCCGAATAACAAAATATAATATAAAATCCCTCTCAATGGCTCCCGTCTGGAGCCATTGAGACTATGGTATCCCCAATTTGGATATGTTCTGAGGCTGAAGGTATGTGGGAAAGAGGAAGGTAAGGAAGTACCTGGCTGTGTCGATCTAGTTATCAAACACGGCTAAAACATTTCAAGCAACTTTTCAATTCCGATTGGTGGTTTTACATCAGGGGGTTTCTAATAGTATCTTCCACTCTGGAACGTGCCGCAAATATACTTTAGATTATGTTTAAGTGATTCTATTGTGAAAATATACACACGCCGAAATTTGAACACGCGACCTCCAGATCGCTAGTCGAGAGCCTTGCCCCTCGACCATGGAGGCCGTTAAATACATCAAGAATAAAACTACTTGTCTATATACCTGTCGTATAAGTACAAAAAAATCGACGCTGTAAATAAATTCTTTTGATATCGTTTAAATTAATAATGCACGAAAAAATATAATTTTATAATAATTATTATATCAAAGGGCCTGTCAGGGGATAAACATTCGGGTTACCCTAAAATGCACAATGACAATGTCATAAATACAACTGAGCGCAATTTTTGTAAATGACAATTTTTTTTTTTATGTGAATACCGCACGGCTTCGGACTGTCCATAGATAGTGAGGCTTCGGCGTCCTCAATTGTAGTTTGTTTTGATGCTGAGGAAGTTGTAAAGGAGGCGGGAAAGAGGAAGCTTGGGATGCAACAATAACATAAAATGCCATAAATAAAATACCCGAAAAAAACCCTCGACTCTCTGCAGAAGCAATCTATAGCTATAGAGCATAGGCGTCAGGTGGGAAAGCTGTCCTTGTTCTACCGGTATTGTAAATGAAGATGTACCGAGTAACTAGTGTCATTGATTCCTTCGGCACCGGTACATAGTCGGGAAACTCACCAATCGCACGCCCAACATTTGTACACAGTTGTCATTTGTCACATGAGAACGATTCATTTCTACAACTCGCTCTTGAGTTCAACAGCTCAGCTGTGGATCTATTTCTGTTTCTTTCCTCCTACAACATGACATTGTATCTCTTCAAAACCGAGGATCACTCCTTCCTTTCCACAAAAATACCCTCCACGCAGCATCCCAAAGAAGAGTAGATTTAAAAAAAAACCTTTACTAGATGTTTTTTTAAGGAAAGATATACCAGACTATTGTAAGACTCGCAATAATGTATGGCTCCGAATGCTGGACTATGTACAACTGCTACTCTAGGCAACTGGAAACAGCAGAAATGCTAATGCTTAGATGGTCGGCAGGAGTATCACTAAAAGATAAGATCAAAAGTTCACGCATTCGTGGTAGCCACAGCCACTGGGTGTCACAGACGTAAATAGTAAGCTGGAGGAACGACAGTTGAGATGGTATGGACACATAAGACGGAGACCATCAGACCACACAGTGAGGCAGGCAATGTCTATGGAGCTTCATCGACAGTCATCCAGAGGAAGGCCGAAGAACTCCTGGATGACTCAATGCTCCAAAATTCTTCAGAGAAACGGCCTGGATGAAGGCGATACTCAGAACAGAAGAAATTACAAACTGAGAAGGAGAAGAGCCGACCCCAATAAATAGCCTACCTAGGCAATGAGTTGGGACAGCGCAAGGAAGAAGAAAAGTTTCCTCGATGTTTTTTTCTTGCTAAACCAATATTTTAATTTAATTACTTCACTATGTATTGTTAAATAACTTTCTATGTTATTTTTGTTAGTTAACAGTCAGTATAAAACATAATCTCCATTTAGGTGTGGCAAAATAACAATAAATAGCCTATTTTTTAATTACCATCATACTTTCACCTATAAAGCCATCAATAATTATTATGTAGAAACCTCATTATCTAAAAAGAATACAAAGATTTTTTGTAGTGGTTATTTATTGAAACGTAGTTAAAAAGTCAATATTGTGTAAATGACTATACGAGTACCTACTATAAACATTTTGGTGAAGAGATGTTTGGGTAATAATTTACACAAATGGATAAATTATTTGTAATGCTGTTTTGGGAGCGCCTTAAGAAACTTAAAATGTCAATAAAATATCTTGGCCTGACATGTTGAGTGTAGCTATTGTTAAATTATAAATTAATGTTGTTATAATTATTAAGTCATAATTTTATCTTTTTGATTGGAGTAAAGTAAAACTTCTTTACGCACGCTCGACTTGGGGGTAAGCTGGTGAATGCGTTACGAAAAGTGGTGATATGTTAGGAAAAGTGTGATGTTACCGTTACGGTGATGCGAACGGTAATCGATGCGAACGGTCGGGCCTTAAAGGTCGTAGATCACCCCAAGGTCGTAGGTCACCCCAAGGTCGTAAGTCACCCCAAGGTCGTAGGTCACCCCAAGGTCGTAGTTCACCCATCTGTCGTAGGTCACCCCAGGGTCATAGGTCACCCCAATGCCATATGTCACCCCAATTTCAATGTCAATGTCAATGTCAATGCCAATGTCAATGTTAATGCCAATGTCAATGTCATATGTTCTTTTAAAGGTTTAATATTGTATTAACGTATTAAGGGAACGTACCCATACTACGTGACCAACTTTTTGCAATTTTTAACCCCCCCCCCCCCCCACCCCCCGGTGACCAAAATCCTAAGCAACCTGCCGCTCATTTGTATGGAGCGTGACACTTTGAAGACCCCCCCCCCCCTAAAAGTGTCACGTAGTATGGGTACGTTCCCTAACGTAAAACGTGCATTTTAAAAGGATTTTTTTTTACTTTCAAAATACCTTTTTCTACCCCCGCGAAGGTTTCTGGATTACTACAACCACTTGACAATACATCTGAAAAGTTTTTTAATCTTTACAAAAACTCTTGCGAAACTGTCAAAAATGTCACAATTTGAGATTGCGAACCATTGATTGTTTTTAAAATTTACTCCACACAGGAGGCCATGAGGAAAATAATTCCCCTGAGGGCCTATGCCATATTTGGGGATGCTGTGTGGAGGGTTTTTTGGGAAAGAAAGGTGAGGAAGTTCTGAGAAGGAGAAGGGTATCAGTGGTGGGTAGGAATCTGGGGGTCAGTGTGTCCAGGAGTGACGGATGTATGTACCCAGCCCTTCCACTGCGGTACAAGCCGATATTCCGAGAGAGCACGGCTGGAGAAGTCAAAGGGACTCACTCAACCATTCTCTCTCGATCCAGTCTGCCACGCAGCTGGTGGGCAGACGCATCCGCCACTAAGACCCCCACAAACCTCACCCCATGAACCCGGGCACCTCTGCAAAGCCCCCAAACGTAGCGAATCACTTGTGGTGACCTATTATGGCAGAGGTGTTGATCATCCAATAAATGGTTCCCGGGGCGGCGGTACCCATACCCGCCTCCCAAATTGGAAGTTAACTAAGAATTTCGTAAGTAAGAACCTCCGAAGTATGTAAGTTAGAATTATAGACATTTTAAATAGGTACATGTGTTAGGTACCAAATTTGATTAATTGTTCTGATAATATACAAAAATGTAATCGATGAAAAACCAAAATTTTAAGACAAAAATAGTAATAGGCGGCACGCGAGCTGTTTGAAAACTGGAAATATTGAAAGCTGAACATATGGAACGCGGGAGGGGGATTGGCGGGACGGGGGAGCGGAAGAGGCGTGAAGTAGGGCGGGGAAGGTGGAGGGGGACGAACGGGAAAGGACACGCAGGGAGAAACAATTTCTTTATTAAGTGGAATTGCAACGCTTGCCGGGAAATGTCTAGTATTTTAATAAATGCTGATGCAAAAAAAAAAAACTGAAAAAGTTTGACAAAAACAGATACCGCGTTAATTTGATTAAATTGCTCAAAATCACCGCATTTTTCCGAGAAGTAATTTTCTCCTCGCTCGTGATGAGTTAATTATGGTAATATTAAGTATGACAGTTTCGTGGTCAACTGTCACTTATTATACCATCCACTTTCGTCTCGGGTATCTCGTCTAATTAACCGGCCGTTGGATCTCGCCGAAAAGATTGAAAAAATCTGTCAAACCCTTTTTTTATAATCGATTACCCGTATTTGTAAATACATTTATAGTTTTAAGGAAACATTAGAATAGATCACATAGTAATATTGGATATTTTAACTTACAATCATAATATATAAGATATTTCAATATATCTGCCTAATAACAAGATATGTAGGCAGCTATATTAAGATATTCAAAGATACATGGAGTTTTCGTTCATTAACCATAGTTTTATCATTTTAGGACTTAGTCTCTCATTTTTTTCAAATTTTATGTTTTTATTGATTTTATTGAAAATCACTGGTATTAGATATTCAAGAGTACGGCTTCCATATTTATTTAATATTCGAGGAGTTTTTAGGCCCTTTCCTTCTCTAAATCTTGTGGTATGTTTGTGTACAAGGAGGTGTTTGTAAGGGCTTTCCCCCATATTATCCATAATAGTAGTGAACCAGTGGAGACCTTTTATTGTAAGTAGGCTCTCTGAGCCATACAGTAGTTTTAAGTTATGTCTCTGTTTGTAAATATTTGTTGTGACAATTTTTTTTATTATGGCAGTTTGTAAATTTTCAATATATTTAATGTAAGTAGTGCTTGCATGTCCCCAAGTTCGAATACCATATCTAAGGATGGATTCGACCATAGAAAAATATATGAGTTTAAGAGTACAATGAGGCAAAATAAATTTTAATTTGTAAAAGTTACTAGCTAAGGATCTGAGCTGGTTACAAATTTTAGCCACTTGTTTATCCCACTTAAAATTGTTATCAACAATTATTCCCAGATAAGTATATTCATTTGTGAAATCTATTTTTTCACAGTCACAAACATTAACAATTCCTCTATGTATACAGTCAAAGCTATGAGCGGTTATTTTAGGAACATTCCACATTTTCAAACTTGGAGATTTTATGTACATGCATTTGGTTTTTTTCACATTAATAATTAATCCTACATCATGAGCCCATTTGAGAAGCTCGTTAAAATCTCTTTGTAATTCTTGTATAGCTATTTCATCATAATTTATTTCTCATCATAATATGTCTCATCACATGTCCTAGGTATTGAAGTTTACAGATTTTTATTGTTTTAATACTTTATTTTTCTTTATTTATCCTAACCAAAACATCTTCATTCGTAACTCTGTCATTATTAACACTAATTAATAAAGTAAGGAAAATTATTTTTTCTCCCTTCTTGGTATGTTTACAAAATTTAAATATGACACCTTTAAATAAGTCAATAGCAGTCAATCATTATTAAATAATTACGAACACATAAACATTTAATGTGGAGAAAATAGGTTTCAAAGCACCCATTACAATTACGAGTAATTTCTCAATAACTCGATTTGCTTGTGTTTATGGGATGAAATTTGTTCAAGTCGTAGTCGTGGATGATTCAGCTCTCCAGTTGCGAGGCCGGTTGAGGGAGACCTTTTGACCTTTCCAACACATTTCTCTAGATACATCGCCTTGCACCGCAGAGGGATGGATTCATATGTGACTCCTGTACACACTAACCCCCACATTTCTATCCACCCCTCAAACATATTTCCTTCCAAGAACTTCATTAAAAAGACCCTCCACATAGAATTCTTGTAGATGACATAGGCCCTGAGGGAAAGTATTTTTGTCGGAGCCTCTATTGTGGAGTTGTTGAAACTGTGATTATGGCATCCACAATTATAGAAAAGGAAGGCGAATGTAATGGAGTAAAGAAAGGTCTAGAATTATCTGGCTTCTTAAAACTGTACAGTCATAAATCGTCTCAAATATACACTTATAATTTCTTGTAATTTCAACCTACATTGCCTTACTCAAGTATTTGTTAAATTTGGGAGACCTCGTCTTCCTGGGGCGTCCCTGACTTCTTCTACCATTCATTTTCGCGTCATTTATTAATTCTCTTAGAACTTCTTTCTCCATGCGTCAAAGGCTTACATCTACCTTGAGTTCTAAATTCTACATAAGAATGTTAACGTTAACATTTCGATATTTATTATATTAAAATTATCGATCATTACATAGTCGATAATCAATGACGAACAACACTAGTCATGACCGTTTCATTGAATGGAAGAAATCTAAAGTGGTACTTTTAATTTATTCGGTGCGAATTGAAAAATTTCTGCTCTAAAAACGAAGAAAGAAAAATATTTTCATTCTGTTGAAAAAAAGACGTGGTGAGAAAAATTTTCATGGAATTTAATTGGTACCTATTGGTTAAATTGGTAAGTTAATAAGGTAATGTGTTTGAATAGATTCAGATCAGTTAGTTTGTTTGTTTTAATGTTTGAATAGATTCAGATCAGTTAGTTTGTTTGTTTTAATGTTTGAATAGATACAGATCGGTTGGTTTGTTTGTGTTTATTTATTTACTTATTTAGCGCCCAAAGGGCTTTTACGTGTTTGGAAGTACAATTAATTCTTAACAGATGATTTTTAAACAGATACAGAATATCGTTTATTTTACGTCTATCTTCTAGTGTGTGTATTCTTAGAATATTGAATACTAAATTATATTTTAAGTTTTCTAACGGGATATTTAATGTTAAAATTGATTAATGTGTTAATGTAAGAATTGGTTGAGATCAGTTGGTTTGTTTGGATTGATTCAGGTCAATTGGTTTGTTTGTGTTCATGTTTGAATCGATTCAGATCAGATAGTTTGTTTGTGTTAATGTTTGGATTGATTCAGGTCAGTTGGTTTGTTTGTGTTAATGTTTTTTTTTTTTTTTCATAAGTTTTTATTCCAGTAAAAAAGAAAATAACATTTTCACTTACTTAACTAGAATATTGAATTATGAACTTTTTACATTGTATTACATAGTTTTTACATTACATGGTTTTTACATTTCATAACCTTAGATTACATTAGATTGCAATACTAACATTTACATGATATTATATTACCATACGATATTATTCACTATCACTACTTTGTTTTTTGTAAATAAACATGAACAATTTTTTTTTGAATTTGCACACACTTTTTTCGTTTTTGATATCATCTGGAAGGCAATTATATAAATTGCCCCCCTCGTAACTAATTTATTGCTTACCGTAGTTAGTATGAATGGTGTTAAAAGTATGTTATCGTGTTGTCGTGTAAAATGTTTGTGTACTTGGGACGTTTTAATGAATTCTGTGTTTGTATGTATGAGTTTATTATTTATTTTGTATATAAGGACACATATATTGTACTCGTATAGTTTTCTTAATGTTAGCAGTTTTGTTTCTAAATATATTTTTTTTGTGGATGTTTTGGATTCGTAGTGAAATAGTTTTTTTGATTATCTTATTTTGAATTACCTGTAATTCATTGATGTATGTTTCATACGCATTTCCCCAGATTTCAATCAGGTAATTTAGGTGTGAGTGTACGAGACTATAGTATAAACTTTTTTTTAATCTAATTGGTAATAGATATGATAACCGGCTAAAAACGCTAATTAAGGGTGTGATTTTATCTTTTACATTTTGAATGTGTTGTTTAAAAGTTAAATGCTTATCGATGCACAGCCCAAGATATTTTTCCTGTTTCAGGATTTGCAAATCGTTATTTTCAATTTTTAATGGTACATGTGGAGGAATTATTTTACGGTTTGAACTTAAAATCATGTATCCTGTTTTTTTTTATATTCATTGTTAGGATATTTGAATGGAGCCAACCGCAAATTCTTTCTAGGTCACTTTGTGCATTTTCTATATGTTTAGATCTTTACCCCAGTAGAATATTGCAGTATCATCTGCATATAAGAAAATTTCACCATTTAATTCTAATTGCGAAATATCATTGATATAAATTTGGAACAGTAGTGGAATAATGTTTGAATAGATTCAGATCAGTTGGTTTGTTTGGATTGATTCAGGTCAATTGGTTTATTTGTGTTCATGTTTGAATCGATTCAGATCAGATAGTTTGTTTGTGTTAATGTTTGGATTGATTCAGGTCAGTTGGTTTGTTTGTGTTAATGTTTGAATAGATTCAGATCAGTTGGTTTGTTTGGGTTTACGGTGCAAATCGCAGCATTATTAATAGCACCATTAATCTGTTTGCCTGAAACAACCGACACTCTGGAGCTATGAAATTTTTACAGCTATTCTTTTTGTAATTTGTAGGCCAATTATCTTACAGCGTGCAATTCAGCATGCAAAGTCATTTCCACCATTTGATACGGTGATTTGAAATATCCTTTAAAAAATCTCTAAAAAATCCGCTAATCCTGCACTCCATGTTGTTTATTGTTACTGACGGCCTCCGTGATTCGGTGGTTATGTTCGTCGCCTACGAATCCGAAGGTCAAGGGTTCAAATACCGGCGTGCGCAAGTGTGATTAATTTGTTATATTCTACAATAATTTATTCATCAAAAATAATATACAGGTAGCACGTTGTTCTGGTATAGCAAATACTCTCAGTATCGCCCTCGATAAAGGTCAGAATCACCATTCAGAATGGAAACATTGCTTGAAATGGCTTTAGCTGTATTGGGTGACCAGATCTGAATAAGCAAATACTTCCCATTTCCTTCCCCTCTTCGCAACCTTTAGCCTCACAACATACCCCTATTGGGGGTGCCGTAGTCTCACTGGCTCTATACAGTTGGAAGCAGTAAGAACTTTTTGTGATACGTAGGTACTCAAAAAAAAATATTTAAAAAAAACAATTTGGGAGGCGGATGTGGGCACCGCTGCCCGGGAACCATTTAGTAGATAACCAACACTCCTGCCATAAGTCATTTAAAATGATTCGCTACGCTTGGAGACTTAGCAGGGGTGTCCGGGTTCATGGGGTGAGGTTTGTCTAGGTCTCGGCTTCGGATACGTCTGCCCACCTATTGCGTGGCGTGCCGGATCGGGAAAGACTGGTCGAAAGATACGTTTTGACCTCTCAAATCTCACGACCCATCGCCTTGCACCTCAGTTGGAGGATTGATGGATTCATACATCCGTTTCTCCTGGACACATAGACCCCCATATTCATACCCATCCCTCATACTTTTTTCCTTCCCAGAACTTCCTCTCCTTCCTTTCCCTAAAAAGACCTTCCACACAACATCTCCAAAGATGACATAGGCCATGACAGATTTTTTCCTCAAAACTTCCGAATAAAAAGCGTTAAAAAAAAATTGCAATAACAAAACCGCCATAAAATGAATAAAACCTTTTGTGGTTCTAGCTCTGCTGAACTTTAGTAAGAATGAATGAAATTTTCCAAATCGTTGGTCTAGTTTTTCATCACAATGGTTCTGCAATTCGCCCCTCCGTTGTCGATGTTTAAATTAGTGACGCGCTTTTGTTCTTCGCGCCATTTTTCATTACTCGTTCTGTTCTTTTTTCAAATATTCAAAATCACGTTTGCCCCACACGCTGTGTGTACGAGACCGGATTTTTACTTTCGCGACTTTTCCAAAAGAGAGAAAACCAATTTTACTTTTTAGGTAGGTAGAAGATACTCTCAGTATCACCCTGGTGAAAGACCTGCATTCAGAATCTAAACTTTGCTTGATGTGGCTTTAGACTTGATTGGTGATCTGATCTCAATAGTCAGGTAGGATCTTTTGGCCGTGAAAATCTTAAAACGCTTCAGATCTACATTTTTTACGAAATTGATGAAATTTTGCATATTTGTGCATCGAAACAAGAGAAAGGTCACTGTCTACATGAGATTTCGAAAAACCACCTCCATCGACTCTGGGTGAAACCCAGACAATGCTGGGTGCTTCAGCTGGTGTAATAATTTGAGAAATGGATATGGGTGTTTATTGGACAACCCACACCCCTGCCATAGATCACTCCAAGAGGGACGTTACGTTTGGAGACTTAGGAGGGGTGTACGGGTTCATGGGAGAGGTTTTTTTGGGTCTTGGCGGCTGATACGTCTGCCCACCAACTGCGTGGTAGGCCGAAATGGGAGAGACTGGTCAACGAAACCTTTTGACCTCTACAGGAAGACTTTCTCGGAATATCGCCTTGCACCACAGTAGGAGAGATAGATTCATACGTCTGTCACTCCTAGACACACTAACCTCCAGATTCCTAACCACATTTTTAATTCCCAGAACTTCCTCTCCTTCCTTTCCTGTAAGGTCTCCCTACACAGCATCCTCAAAGATCTAAGCCCTGAAGGGAATTATTTTCGTAATCTCTACATCTCTACATATCTTCTTCTCTACATATGTATTATAAAGTAAAGTCCCCCGCGTTGTCTCTCTGTCTGTCTGTTCGCGATAAACTCGAAAACTACTGAACGGATTTTCCTGCGGTTTTCACCAATAGATAGAGTGTTTTGTGAGGAAGGTTTAAGTATCTAATTTGTCAAGGATTTGTGTAAATTGGTTGAAACATAACGATAATTGTTAGAAGTGTCTGAAAAAGTCAAGCCGCCTGGTAGCTTTCATCGAAAACGCTGCCTAATCCTTTTGGGATAATATAACAAAACAATGCAATGTGGGATATTTCTCTTTTATAGCTCTACAAAAAAGTCCGCGAAGGCATATATCTTTATTTTACGGATAGCTTACTATACCCATTCTATCTTCTTAAAAAAATGGTCACGTACATTGCGGTAATTGAAAAGTTATTTAGACGGATACAGTATTAATCCTTATTAACATAAATGTTAGTTACCCCAAGCATTTCATGCACATTATTATAATCTTTCACACCATCTCTACGTATTATAAATTAAATCTGTCTGTCTCTTCGCGATAAACTCAAAGACGGTGGTGGTTATAAAGGTTGGATAACCATCCAGTATATGACGTTGTGTTTTATTAGCCACAGCAACGCGTGACTGGGTCAGCTAGTATAAAAATAAATCTACATTAAATCCTCGAAAATTTACCATACTACAATAAATAAATGTACTTCCACGAAAACCATTTCCAAAATACGCATTCGGTGCACAAAAAACAATCGTTCAATTAATGGGTGAAAGTACAATGTTTTTTGTTACTGCACACAATTAATTGAAATGTCGAAGCGCTTCGCTGTTCAAATACAAAATGATTTGTTTGTTTTTTGGGTGTTTTTTGTATTAAACTTGAAAATGTTTGATTATTTATTTTCAAAGGTAATTTTTCAAATATGTGTTTTTTCACAGGCTAGGTTTAACATTAGTTCTGTTTTTTTTAATTGTTGTTTTTTTTATATATATATTGTTTTTTATATAGCCTATAGACTATTCTGGTGTATGAGCTATATTATTGTAAAGCTTCATCAAAATCCATTCAGTAGTTTTTGCGTGAAAGAGTAACAAACACACATACATCCATACAAATTTTCGTGTTTATAATATTAGTAAGATTCCACAAATTAAAAAAAAATATTATACTTATTTTGCATAGACATTATTGAAAAATTATAAATACTTACTATCAAAAAATAATTACAAAAAGTACATAACTTTTTAAAGTTTTTCATTACGCGTTTGAGCATTTTTATTGCCAACGTGAATGTACGTATACCTTAAACCACATTTTTAATAAAATAAAATAAAATTATATTAAAAATTTAAACTAAGAAATTATTAATTAAAATTTCTGGAACGGAGAATAATCAATCTATCTCAGCGGAACCACCCTGTACAGTTGCAAGAGTAATTTATTTATCACTTGCTGGTTCCCGTTCTTTCCCATTCGTCCCGTTCCCCTTCCACCTCCTCTTCCTTTGTCGAGTTCCCATTCCGCCTCCTCCACCTTCCCTCTCCCCATTCCACTCCCCCCCTTACCCCGTCCCGTGAACCCCCTCTCGAGTTCCCCTTCCCTCTCCCGGGTTCCCCTCCCCCCCTCCCGCTAACCCCCTACTCGAGTTTCCCTCCCCCCTCCCGCATTCCGTACATTCAGTCCCGATACATTCTGTTTATAAGAAGCTCGCGTGCCACCTATTACAATTTTTTATACAAATTTCATAATGTCAGAGCTCACCAGTAGTTTTATACAAACCTTGTCCTGACAATAACGAACACAAAAAAAAGAATTATTCAATTTGGTGCAGTCGTTCAGAAGTTATGCGCGTACATACATTTAGGACATTCATTTTTATCTATACAGATTATGTGTACACGAAATACACCAACAACTTGATTCAAAGGTAGTTCCAAATCTTCTTCTGTTTTCAAAATCAATGCACTCGAATTTGCACTAGTTTTCTTGCCATTGTTCCAAATTTCAAATACTTTTCCAGCAAGGTGGTGGTTGTGGAGAGGTAAGAACTGGATAAATGGCAAGCCTGTAGGAACTAAGCATATTTTCATTTCAAAACCGAACAACAATTTTATACTTCTTTACTCCTAAACTGATCGCATTCGTAACAAATTTTTGCAATTTTTAATCCGAGTTGCAAAATTCCTAATTTGGTGTTAATTCCCACATCCTCATTTCGGGCATGGTAACCGACAATGATTGTTGGCTTAACTCCTTTTATGGCAATATTGTTAACATAGCAATAATTAATGTATGAATATGATGACTAATCGTTGGAAGCCATTGCATTGTTGCGACTGCAACTTTAGTGTAGTGAAATTTCAATACAATACATATGTAGATGATAAATACGACGTATAATAAGGAACTCCAGTGAAAAATATTATGGCTTTAAAAAAATATTTTCATACAGACCAATAAACGCTGATTCTGAATATATAAGTTTTATTTAATAATATTAAATACAGAGTTTTAAAAAAATTATTAAACATTCATGTTTTATCGGGTCGTAAAAATACACCGTCAAGTTGGCATTATTGAAATTTTAGTGGTGACGTCACTGTTCGACGTGTCGTGACGTCACCGTAAAGTAATTGTATGGGAATGTATGATATGACACAAGCCATCGTATTCATTTGTTTTACATACTGTTTATAGAGATTTAGTTGTTGTGTTTATTGAAACATTATTTAGACCTAAATAAATGTATCTCTTATTAGTTTATCTCTATTATTGAAAATATTCAAAAACTACTCACAAAAAATAGTATATTTTTAGTAGTGATGACATCACACGATTCACCATACATACGGTGGTTTTCGGGGGTCTTGAAAAATTAAAACTTTGACAGAGACAGGCAATGGCGTAGAAACTGGTTCCAAAATAGCCTGTTCCTCGAATCCACTGCCAATGGTCACCTCAAGTGGTTCGCTGCGCTTGGTGACGTAGCAGGGATACCCGAGTTCGTGGGATGAGGTCTTCTGGATCTTGACGGCGGATGCGTCTGCCCTCCAACTGCGTGGCATGCCGGATTGAGAGTTACTGATTGTGGGAAATCTTTTGATCTCTTCCAGCAGGGTTCTCTCGATATTAAATAAGTAGTTTTGAGAACATAGCTTGTGTAGACGCAGACTAACGTCCTAAGAAGTGATCCAGTGACAGCTAGTCACCGGGACAAAGTAACCGCGACAGGCGATGACGTCATATGTAATTACAATAATAATCATATCATCATCAATCTCTCCATATCCGGAGAGATATACAAACTTACAAATCCGAAGTTCTTACGCCTGCCAGGGGATACTAATCATACAAATTGTTAACGTAAATGGCGCCATATTTTAATCCTATTAATATTATAAAGGCGAAAGTTTGTATAGATGTATGTTTGTTACTCTTTCACGCAAAAAATACTAAATGGACTTAAATTTTTTTTTCATCAATATGAAGCTACATTATTTGCGAGTATTATTGGCTGTATATATTGGTAAGCTCTGGCGTTATGAAATTATTTAACTGGTTTAAATTTTGGTAACTAAAAGTAATTATTTGACGTGCGCTGTCATTTCGTTATTTGTTTAAAGGTTAATATGGAGATACCTTTGATAGTTAAAATTATACTAATCTATACTAATATTATAAATGCGAAACTGCGTGTGTTTGATTGTTACGCATTAAAAGGTGGCACGCGAGCTGTTCGAAAAATGAATGTAACGGGTATGGATGTATATGACGGGGGAGGAGGGGGGAGTGCGAACCCCCTAAGGCTACGAACGCACAGGCAGGTGGCTGGCTTAGCGCATAGAGCCTAGTGGCTTGCACTCTGGCTACTTGCTAGGATACACGGTGGCCGCACTGAAGGTGGTTTGCGTGGTGGGTCGCTAGGTGCCTTGGTCATTTGCTTGTCGGCACGTTGACGAGATGTCACTTTCAAAATAGTTCTAAAACTGCTACTTACAGAAAATTAATTTTTAAAATATTCATAACCATGTACGTCTTTAGATTTTCACGGCCAAAAGTATTTTCGATATTTGTTTTTGGGGTGTTATGCCGGGTTACGCTACCTCCTTTAGCCAAAGTTTCGGACAGCGTTACAGTGTCCATCACCACTATCATCATGGCAGATGAGCTGCAACATGGCATAACATCCCAAAAACAAATCACGAAAATTCATAACCACAATTAACTTCTCAATGTAAAAAAAATCTCATCATAAATAAATCACTTTTTAGTACTAACCATCTTTTTCTACTTAGATTGCTACATCTTCCCATAGTTTCTGACAACTGTCTAATAATATTTCATCCAATTTTTTCTTCTAAAATGCCTCGCGCCTAGTGGCAAAAAACCAACACGTTGGTTTACCTGGATACACGCCAAGCGACTATCTACTACCTATATAGGCGCCAAGCGCGCAGTGCGGCCGGTCGCTAAAATTCGAGAACGTTCGTTTTACTAAGCTACTCGCTAGGTGACGCGCTAGGCTCTAGGCGCTAAGCAAGCCGCCTGCCTATGCGGACGTGGCCTAATACTGTGCGAGCGAAGCCGGAGGCAAAAGCTAGTTAATAATATTTAAATTAATTAATTAATTTAATTCGGTTTCATTACAAAAAGTACATTTGTTTACAAACTCCTCGCACAAAATTTTTTTGCAGTTGCATTCTTAGCCGGATTCTAAAAAATTTCAACCATACAATCTCTAACCTAATAATACTGTTTGATAATTGAATTATTTTTATAGCACCATTTTTGTTGAAAATTACATCAAAATTTCAGTATGTATGATGTATTATTTTATTTATTTAGATATAAATGAACAAATTCAACACTGTGCGGCGTTGCTCAATTGAGGCGTTGCTTATAACTTATAATTCATAACATGGGATGAACAAGCTGAAAGCACGAATACCACTGATCAGAAAATATCTAGAAGTGTATCTATTTTTTTTTTTTTTTTTACAGTGAATACCGCACAAGAATCTCAACTGCTCCCGTCTGGAGCCAGTGAGACTATGGCATCCCCAATTGGGGTATGTTGTGAGGCTGAAGGTGATGGGGAGGGGAAGGAGGTGGGGAAGAGGAAGGTTGGGAAGTACCTGGCTATTCAGATCTGGTCACCAAACACGGCTAAAGCCATTTTCAAGCAACGTTTCAATTCTGAATGGTGGTCTTACACCAGGGCGATACTGATAGTATCTTCCACTCTGAATTGTACCAATTTACAAAAAAAAATATATTGACGCCAATTTACTTAAGGCGGTATACAATCCTAATATTTTTTGTACGCTCAAAACTCACATTTTAATAATTTCCGGCGAATCCGTAACTATAATAACTTTTTTATTTCCATGCCGCACAAGAAATGCTAGTTATTTATATATTATATTAATAAAAATAGTACGTTACCATTAATATATTTTACGTACAACGGTTTTAAAACTATGTAACCCGTTTTTCAACTATAAAGTTAGCGGTAAGCACCAGATTTTATTTTTCTAGACGATGAATTAATAATTTCGGGAGGACAGCATGGAGACACATTTTAAATATTTGAAGCATGTTCTTCAGAATTAATTAAAATGAACGCGGCAGAAAGGTCGAATCTCCTGGCCTGCTAGGGTGAATTCGACCGTACGTTCTTACAATACGCCGTGCCGCGGCTTAAATTTATTTACACGCTTTCTTCACTTACGTCGTTAAGATTCCCACAATATTTATCTTCTTCTTCTTTTCTTCGATACGGCAAATTCGACAGTAGGTCCGTCCAGTGCACGGGTCGCGAGTCGCAATTTGTATACACGGTTTCTTTGCTTACGTCGTTAAGATTCTGAATATATTTTAGAGTATATTTTCGTCTCAAAACCTTCCAATTCCCAGGCGTCAGATAGACTTCTGCTCGAAACAGAATGTCGATATTTAAAAATCTTTATGCGTGAAAATGAAAGTCTCTTTATTTGTACCGTATGGGTTTCTATACCATACATCCGATTGCGATGAAACTTTGGTGATTTATCGTGCGCACGCCCTTTAATGGTGAGCTTGGGCGTTATGAAATTTGTATAAAAATAGGAGGCTCGCGATTTGTTTGAAAAATGTGTGTGTTTCATATAGTTTAGTGGCAAAATGCGGGGAAGGTGGAAGGGGAACGCGGGAGGAAGGGGTCAAGATGAAAAGGTAACGGGAGGCGAAGGGGTCCGGGACGCATGAGAAAGGACACGCAGGGGAGGGATGACATTGGGCTGGGGGATGAGGGAGCAGCAGAAGAAGGGATTGCAAAGGAGAAATAGTAGCGGTAGGTGATAGCAGGGGGTAAATTGGAAAATTTAAAATTTAGTGGCCTGCTCACGTGTCTCAAAACCTTCTGAGATTTTATTCGTGGATGCACCAGGCAGAAAAACAAAAAAAAATGTGTATCTAAAAGCACTTCAATTCCTCTTTATTATGTCTTAATCCAACCGGTTTCGGTTCATCCTGAACCTTCCTCAGGGGGTGAATAAAAATATATTGGATATAAAAATATACCCTCCGGCAAAGACGTTACATACTTTAGACGCGGGGTAGAAATCTCAAAGTGGGAAGCCAAACGCAAGACAATTGCACCGGTCTCGATTTCTAGTAATTTAGTACTAAACTGTCACTCGTCAAGTAAGGTCATGTCTTACCAGTAGGAAAATTGCATTTATAAAGCGCCAAAATGCCCTCCTATATGATGAGAAAATGTTTCCATTACACGGTGAACATTAGTAAAAGTGAAGAAATAACATTAAATTTATATGTACACACAAATTACTTTTTATTATCGAAAACACTTTGTTTACGTCACTTTATTGATATTTCTTCCGTCTACCGGTTTCGGTACCTCCGTACCATCATCAGGACTGAATATAAAATACTGACAAATACAGGGAAATATACATATATATATATACAAATGGTAAAAGAAAGAGACAGTAAATAAGAGAGGGACAGTGCGTCAGTTGTGGGAGGGAAGTGGGGGAGGAGCGAGTGGGATAACGGGAAACATACTTATAATAGGGCTGAATGTTAAATTAAGTTGATTATTAATGATTTCAGCCTTTGCATTAACTGATTTTTTTATTTCTAAAGCTTCTAAGTTATTTAATCTTAATCCTATCCCATTTTTGTGTAGGACTTTAATACCCGTATCCCGGTTAAAAGTATGATCTTTGTTAATTAGGTGCTCCGCGAATTCTGAAAACCCTGAACTGGTTAGACACCTTATGTGCTCCTTTACTCTAGTTTCCACATTGCGTGACGTTTGTCCAATATAGAATGCTGGACAATCGTTACAACTAATTTTATAAACGCCCGAGTGGCTTAGTATGTCCTCATCGTCTTAATTAATGCTAATGCATTAATGCTAAAGACGATGAGGACATACTAAGCCACTCGGGCGTTTATAAAATTAGTTGTAACGATTGTCCAGCATTCTATATTGGACAAACGTCACGCAATGTGGAAACTAGAGTAAAGGAGCACATAAGGTGTCTAACCAGTTCAGGGTTTTCAGAATTCGCGGAGCACCTAATTAACAAAGATCATACTTTTAACCGGGATACGGGTATTAAAGTCCTACACAAAAATGGGATAGGATTAAGATTAAATAACTTAGAAGCTTTAGAAATAAAAAAATCAGTTAATGCAAAGGCTGAAATCATTAATAATCAACTTAATTTAACATTCAGCCCTATTATAAGTATGTTTCCCGTTATCCCACTCGCTCCTCCCCCACTTCCCTCCCACAACTGACGCACTGTCCCTCTCTTATTTACTGTCTCTTTCTTTTACCATTTGTATATATATATATGTATATTTCCCTGTATTTGTCAGTATTTTATATTCAGTCCTGATGATGGTACGGAGGTACCGAAACCGGTAGACGGAAGAAATATCAATAAAGTGACGTAAACAAAGTGTTTTCTTTTTATTTATTTAAAATGTCAAGTCACAATGTGTTTGCTTCTTTTGAAAAATTTTATTATCGATTTTATTATAAGCAATACAATTAATTTTCATGTTCCCCGTCCGACAATTTTGTACGTCATTAGAGAAAAAACACACATTATTTTATTGTCTTACGGTACGGTCACACTGAGGTCAACTTCCAACTTCAAACTTTCGGACGTTTGCTTAGAAGGGTAGTTCATGCGTTGGAAGTTTGAGTTGGAAGTTTGGCTTCAGTGTGAAAGTGGCATAGCTTTTTAATATACCTATGAATAATTTTTGAATTAAGAAATTACTGAAAACCGCTGAAAACAAAAAAGTGTTGCTTACTTGCCACATTATTTTGCGAGCATGTGAGACTATGGCGAGTCTATTTATATAGCGTCATTGCCCTCAGGGGTGAATAAAATATATTATATAGGGGTAAATAATAATAAAATTTTATTCATCCCTGAGGAAGGTTCAGGATGAACCGAAACCGGATGGATTAAGAAATAATTAAGTGGAACTGAAACAAAGTTATTTAATTGTGATTATTATAATTAAGTTTGCTACATGTGAAGACAAAACACTTTCTTTCTTCCTCGGTAGTATTTTATAAATTTCGGCAGAAGTAAGGTAAAAATGAGCTTATTTTGCACGTGGACACGCCTATATTGCAGTTTTGTCGGTTCATCACTGCTGAATACAGATGAAGGGGATGGGCAAGTGGTGAAAGCAGAATGAATGCAATAGAAAACGGGATCATTAAAAATCGTTTGTAAAGAAAGAGCAGAAGAAAGGGAGAGAAAATATAATCTGTGAAAGCCGACAGAAGTATAATGGAGAAGATTAAAAGGGACGATGTAGATCTTTCTTCAAGATGACCGCTGTAAAAGAAAATTTGGCGTGTTTTGATGTTCGAAAAGACAAATTGCCTGGTTTCAATCATTTTTCTTTTCTCCTTCAGTGTGAAATCGACATTTTTTTCTTAAAATTGTAATATAAAGTATGTGAGTTACATTTATACATATATATTTAATAAAATATTATATATAAGATCATCATTGGTCATGTATACCTTATCAAAAAAGAGGAGCTCTTGTGCCTGATAAGGTTAGGTTGGGTTGTAAGTTGTAATGTTTTGTATAAATATTTACTTTTTAATATTTGCATTTTTCCATATTTTTCTGCAGATGTCTGTGTTTTCACTTTTACCTAACCTAACCTCATATACTAACTTTTTTTACATTAGCTCCATGCAGGAGGCCCTGAGAAAATAATTCCCCACAGGGCCTATGTCATCTTTGGGGATGCTATGGGAAGGGTCTTTTTAGGAAAGTAAGGAGGGAAGTTCTGGGAAGGAAAAGGGTATTAGGGTGGGTAGCAATCTGGGTCAGTTTTTCCAGGAGTGATGGACATATGAATCCATCCGTCCCACTACGGTGCAAGGCGATGTTCCAAGAGTATACGGCAGGGACTCTCTCAACCCGACCGTCTCTCTCGATCCAGCCTGCCATACAGCCGGTAGACAGACGCATCCGCCGCCAAAACCCGGACAAACCTTACCCCATGAACCCGGGCACCCATGCTAAGTCACCAAACGCAGCGAATCACTTGGGGTAACCTATGGCAGAGGTGTTGGTAATCTAATAAATGGTTCTCGGGGCGGCGGTACCCATACCCGCCTCCCAAATTTTAAAGAACTGGTCAATCCAGAATTCAGTGTAAACAAAATAATAATAATTTATTTAATAACGTCCTTTTCATAGATTTTGAAATGAATATATTTTTTTTATATTTATTCCACACAGGAGGCCCTGGGAAAAAAATCCCTCAGAGCAACTGTCATCTTTGGGGATTCTGTGTGGAGGGTCTTTTTAAGGAAAGGAAGTTCTGGAAGGAAAGGTGTATGAGGGGTGGTTAGGAATCTGGGGGTCAATGTGTCTAGGAGTGACAGACGTATGAATCCATCCCTCCTACTGCGGTGCAAGGCGATATGTCGAGAGAGACCGGCTGTAGAAGTCTAGGTTAGAACCATGAACCTGGGCACCCCTGTTAAGTCACCAAAGATACACTTGGGGTGACCTGTGGCAGTGGTTTTGGTTATCCAATTAATGTTTCCTGGGGTAGCGGGGTACCCATACCCGCCTCCCGGATAGTGAAAAAAATATAGTACTTATTATACATAACTGAACTGCCTCGGTAACAACATATTTTAATTGTTTAGTGTCAAATTGAAGATGTCCACTGATTTTGTATTTTTATTTCCCTCCATTAGTATTCTGGGCAAAGAGAAATGCGTGTGGTTGTTAGTTACAGAATTTCTCAACAAATAAATCTCGACATCTAGTATTACGTAGAGGAATCCGAAAGCTTATCAGTGCAAGCAATTCCGGACTATCGACTACATCATTTATTGAAATACCAAGTCAGCGAAAATCCTTCTGTCAATTGACAATTTTTACGTAAGCATATTCTTATATCATTTAAAGGAGTTTTGTAATTCAACATAATTGCTGGAATACCCATTTTAAAATTTACAAAACGTAAGAATTTATTTTGTATTCTTTCAATAGCTTGTACATGTATTTTTATTTGGCAGCCATCTCTGGTCTGGAGCTAGAAAATACCTGAAAAATACCCTCGACTCTGTGCAGAAACGGGCAGTCCGTTTGATAGATTCTCCCATCTTAACAGACGGATTGCAATCTTTAGAGCACAGGCGTCGGGTGGAAATGCTATCCTTGTTTTACCGGTATTACAATCGAAGATGCTCCGAGGAACTAACATCATTGATCCCTTCAGCACCGGTGAATAATCGGGAAACACACCAAACGCGTGCCCAACATATGTACACGGTTGACATTTGTCACATGAGAAAGGGTCGCTTATTCGACTCGTTCTTGTGTTGAACAGCTCGGCTGTGGGACGATTTGCCGGCCTTTGTGTTTCCTCCTTCGTACAATATGGGCCTCTTCAACACCAATGTTCAATCCTTCCTCTCCTCAAGAAGACCCTCCACACAGCATCTCAGATGACATAGGCCCTGAGAGAAATTATTTTTCTCAGGGCCTCCTGTGTGGAGTTAATGAAAAAAAAAGTTGTGCTCAACGATATCGGCGACACCAGGAAACACAATCCCACCCATTAAAAACTGCCGATAGCACAATCTCTTATAGTTCAATATCTTTGGGTTGATTTTTTTTTATTTATTTCTCATGGTTATTATAACATCGTTAAATTTCTCTTTTCCGTGTAATAACAAGTAATAACGGTGACCTATTGCCATCTTGCGGCTGTTTTAGAAAGTCTATTGTTCTAGCAAGACTATTATCGTGAAGTTGTAAACATTAAGTAAGTTTTTATAATTTTAATCGAGAAAGAAAGGCTATACATAACCGATTTAACAAAAAAAAAACATGATTATATATAATAGTTATTTTTCGTTGTTGTTTGAATCTCGCAATAATAATGATTTCCGGGAATGAAGATAGTTTTTAGAGTTAGGTACTAAAATACGAGTATCTTCAAAAATACTAATTTCCGGTTGTTGGTCTGTCTGTCTGTGTAACTCTGGTTCATTAAACTCGGATTTGCTTTGAATTTTTATTGCCATTTTTTAAATTGTGAATTGTGATGTGAAAACTTCTTTAGCACCGTTGTGATTTGAAATTCGATGAAACGGAAACGAGCGACACTGAAAAGAGACAAACACATACACCTATAGAATTTAGCCTGCGAGAGAATGAAATGGATTAATCGGTGTTCTCTTTGTGCGGTACTTCGTAGAATGAAATGTAAAATAATTTTTAAACTTGGTAACAATATAAATAAATAAACCCTACAATTATCCTACTCCTGAAAAACTGCTGAGGCGGGAATGGGTACCGCCGCCCCGGGAACCCTTATTGGATAACCAACACCACTGCCATAAGTCACCACGAGTGGTTCGCTACGTTTAGTGATTTAGCAGGGGTGCCCGGGTACATGGGGTGAGGTTTCTCTAGATCTTGGAGGCGGATGACCAGGACACACTGAACTCCAGATCCCTACCCACCCCTTAAACCCTTTTACTTCCCAAAAGTCTCCTCTCCTTCCTTTCCTTAAAAATACCCTACACACAGCGTCCCCAAAGATGACGTAGGCCCTGAGGGAAATTATTTTTCTCAGGGCCTCCTGTGTAGAGCTCATGTAAAAAAAACTCTTGGTACTCTGCATTCGTCTCATTCTCTCGAAGTTAGATTTTCTGAACGTTTCACTTCTACCGCGTGTGAACTGCACAATTTTTTTTAAAAATTGGTACTGAAGAGTCAAAAATTCAGACTCTTCCGTGATTTTTCATGGGTATCCACTATTTTATAAATAATATATTAATTTAATGGGCAAAATCGATCCTAGAGATATTTTTTTGATTACCGCACAATAGTGTCATTTTCCTAGAGACAGTAGAACTACGGCGGCATCCCAGTTGGAAAAAGTTTAAAGGTTAAATATAAGAAGGAGATGAGTGAGAGGAATATCGTGAAGTTCCTGGCTATTCAGATCTAGTCTTTATACACGGATATTAAAATAAAAAGTTTAAAAAATTGCGCAATTTACGTTTTTTTTTACTAAAATTACTGATAACAAAAAAAATAAAAACACACACTCATTTTATTAGACATAAATTTATTGTAACATTGCTTTTTTATCTTTCATGTAAGAATTATAAATTAAAAATCCACCAACTTTTACTGGAGATGTGAAGGCTGACGGAGATATCGAAAGAAGGGTAAATGCAGGCAACTCTATTAATGGAGGACCACGCCGTTGGCACCAACAAAAAACTGTCCAAAGAAGCGAAGTCAGCCGTCCATAATGGAGTACTGGTACCTACCCTGATGTATGGCAGTGAGGCATGGAACTGGCAGAGGAAGGATAAAAGTAGACTGAATGCTGTAGAAACGAGATCCCTGAGGCGTATGTGTGGTAAAACCATGTACGACCGTGTGAGAAATGTGGAAATCCGCGAAGAATGCAAGGCTGATGTAAGCGTAATGAGTAAGATTAAGAAAGGTTTGGGCTTGTAGAGTGAATGAACGAGGAAAGGAGTGTAAGGGGAATGGTAGAAGAAGTCGGGGACGCCCGAGGAAGACATGGCACGACCAAGTGAATCAGATACTTGAGTCGGGCCATGTCAAGAGTCGGAATAATAGAAGAGCATTTTTTTTACATGAGCACCACACAGGAGGCCCTGAGGAAAATAATTTCCCTCAGGGCCTATATCATCTTTGGGGATGCTGTGTGGAGGGTTTTTTTTTAAGTAAAGGAAGGAGAGGAGAGTTCTGGGAAGGAAAGGTGTTTAACGGGTGGGTAGGAATCTGGGGTTCTGTATGTCCTGGTCATTCGCCTCCAAGACCCCGGGACCCATGAACCCGGGCACCCCTGTCACTAAACGTAGCATGTATGAGACGATGTATGAATGTGAACGAAGCAAGGAGTGTGTGCCAAGATCGAGTTGTTTGGCAGTCCGTCCTCTCTGTCTACCCCTGCGGGGAAACGGCGTGATGGTTAATTAGTTAGTTAGTTTAGTTTAAATTGCAGTTGTAAACGTTGATTTTACGGAAACGTTCATTTTAAGTTTTCTGCGGTTAACTTTTTGATTTGTGTATAAAGCGTAGTGTTTTCTCTTCTCACACCGTTTAGATCATATTCCTCGCCATAACAGTAAGAGAGATACAACGATTTCTATGACACCTACATGAGATGCTCCTAAGAGCTAACAAATAACCTGATATATTAAGAGCGTTTAACCAGCCAGCGGACGAAAATCCACATTTCGTCGAAAGTTGTTCTTCCGATCGTGCAGGGCGGTTACAATGAGAAAGATTAATTATTCTCCGTACCAGCTTTTTAAAATTATAACTCTATATCGAATTTATTTCAATCCGAATTACCTTTAATTTATACCTTCATCCAAAAATGCTGAAAGGCGTGATGATAAAACTATTAAAATAGTGTACTTTTTGTAGTTATTTTTTGATTATAAGTATTTATCATTTTTCAATAATGTCTAAATTTAATAAGAATGTTAAAAAAATCTGAAATATATTAGTTTGTAAGTGCGCAAATAAATACACAAATGGACCAATTTTCGTCAAGAAACACATGTACGTACATATTTTTTAATGATTTTATTGAAAGTAAAATTAAAATTCTAATACATAACTCTGCTAGATAATGTATTGATTTATTTTACTGCATGATTACATTATTTGAAATGGGTGTGGTATAATACAAAAACTTTTTTGAAAATTTAACAAATCTGCCAACGGCCTATGGAATAACCTTATTATACTAAAAATTAAAAAAAAATCTAAAAATTTATTACATAACTTCACTAGATAAAAGAACAATCTTTCGAAATCCATTTATAATTTTTTGTGGAAAAGAGTCAATACGTCTAAAAACTTTTTTGAAAATGACGTATTTCCGGCTTTCTCTGGTAATGCCCTCTTAATATAATTCCAGTGGATATAAAATAATAGGCAATTCGTATAATTTTCTCCGGGTCAGTAATATATCCGATAATCTTTCCTGGTCTGGATATAATGTGGAACTGGAATAATATGACTAGAGGTACTATTACATTGCCATCGTCCGGAAACTAAATTATTATATTAATAATGTGGAATTGGGGGCGGAATCGAACTCTCTCATTGGAAACGATCAACGTATTAATTATATTGGTGATAAAGTAAGACACGACGATTACGTGTTGTGTCATTTTTTGTTTTGGTATTTTATCATTTTTGAAGTGAAACTTCTTTAGCCCCGCTGTGATTTGGATTTCGGATGAAACGGAAATGACGATTACTGCATCTGCGACACACAACTGCGCTCATTGAGCGCTTTGATTGTGATGTCACATTTAAAGCCTCCTATTGGTTGAGATATAAAACGGAAATTACGCTAGTCTGCGCTTATTGGTCGCTTTGATTATGGCCTCACTTTTCAAGTATTGGTTGAGATTTTTTTGGTAAAGTTTCGCTTCTACCGCGTGTAAACTGCACTCAATTTTTTTACTACTAGTTCAATGAACAGTAGACCACACATCCAAAGAGCTTTTTTATAAATGAAAACTTTTTTAGCACCTTTGGGATTTGAAACTCAATGAAACGGAAACAAGCGACACTAAAAAGAGACAAACGCATACATCTGTAGGATTTAGCCTGCGAGGGAATGATAGAGATTAATCGGTCTCCTCTTTTTGCGGTGCTTCCTAGCCTATCGATCTCCTCTTTGTGCAGTGCTTTGTAGTCTCCCCACTCTTGTCTACTTTAGTTTTCTGAAGGTTTTTCTTTTACCGCGTGTGAATGACGTTATATGCAATATATTGACGTGAGGAATAGCAGAGATGCCCGGATTCATGGGGTAAGGTTTGTCTAGGTCTTGACAGCCAATACGTTTTCCCACATACTGCGTGGCGGGCCAGATCTAGAGATATGCGTTGGGGGAGACTATGGTGGGTTTCTTCATTTACCGAGAATGCTAAATGCAATGCTAATTGTAAAAGTAAACGGTAAAATGCATAGAAATTTTTAAATTTCGATCGTTTACTTTTACAATTAGCATTGCATTTAGCATTCTCGGTAAATGAAGAAACCCATCCGTAATTTTGACCTCTCCAGCCGGACTTCTCGACGCAGGGGGGGGGGGGGGGGGATGGAATCATACGTCCGTCCATCCTGGACACATTGATCTCCACACCTCTTTGAAAAGTCATTATAAGCTATGAAAAAATAACTTTAACCCTTAACTCTAACCTGACGTAACCTATTTAACAATTTTTTTTAATCACTTTTAATGACGTTTCTGAAGAGGTTCTGAGTCGATTTCATTCTGTGTTGTTCGGTCACTGGTTACGCACATACTAATACCTACACATACACATACCTACACAGCACGCATACATACTATCACTGCTTGGACTTGGTATTAATTATTGTTGCAAGTCCTTTTGTCCTACCTTTTCCCCCCTCGCTTACCCACAATCTTAATCAGTCTGCAATAAACTCCCGCTGCCATCACTGTGCTCTGCTCACGAAAAATCCGCTCAAAAATAACTGCCGTGTACTATAAAATAACGAACATTTAAGCCTATTGTGATTGTGCCTCTTGGATGGGAAAGGAGTCATACCAGTGCTTTACCCTTTTCCGGTGAGTCCTCTCCTTTTCTATGCGACATGTATTTTTACCATTTTTAGGCAGTGATTAGTAACACAAAAAATCAAGGTCCTTCGCCAGTCATTTTACAAAACACAAAATCACTCTCACAACATAAATAACCACACAGTCACCATTTCACCCACCCCTCATACATGTTTCCTTCCAAGAACTTTCTCTCCTGCCTTTCACTAAAAAATACCCTCCACACAGTATCCCCAAAGATGATATAGGTCCAGAGGGATTTTTTTCCTCGAGGCCTCCTGTTTGAAGACAATGTAAAAAAGAGTTCCCAAATATAAGTATATATTTTTATTAGTGTCTGACCGAAACAGGACTCTCTAGCGAAACCGAAACTTTTTTAGACATGTTAAAAATCTATTGTTTACCTTTTATTCTTATACAAACAATTAACATGTGTTAAATGAAATTAAAAAAAAAAAAAAAACAATAATTGAAGCATGTGAAAAACAATTTTTTTATTTTTATTTTACTAAAATTAACAAACATGTTAGCTACTTCTAAGAACAATAATTTGTCAATAACACTTGCGTACATTATAAAGGAAGGACCTCATTAATTGAGTATTTTAATTTAAATTGCGTTTACAATCACAACATTCTTAAGATTAAATTTAACATTTATTGAGATCTTTTGCAGAGTTTCGGCGCGGCCGAAGGTTCGGCAGATAATCTGCCGAAACCGAAACTGATGCCGAAACTAGATTTTTTGCCGAAACCGAACCTTCGGTCGGTCACTAATTTTTATTATTGCATTTATAAATATTTTTTACAAATCTGCAAAAGAGAAAGTGCAGACGTTTTCAAGGAAAATGAAGACATGGAAGTCTTCATCCACTGTAGTTTTATAATCCAAGTAATGACTGCGTTGATTTCACTATTAATGGTAATTGTTACTTCGTATATCACGAATTGTAATAAATTAGGGGGAGTTCGGGGACAATGGATGCTGTTCAATGAGTCGCTACCAATATAATTACTACAACTTGCTTTTCTAACAGGTTTTGGACAAATTTTAAAGAAAAAAAAATTAAAAACACTATGTAGATATAAAAAAATAATTTTCGACATAATTTTTTTATAACATTGCCTCCACACAGGAGGCCCTGTGAAAAATAGTTTCCCTCAGGGCCTACGTCATCTTTTGGGATGCTGTGTTAGGGTCGTTTTATGGAAAGGAGGGTGAATAAGTTCTGACAAGGAAAAGGTATGAAGGGTGGGTGGGTTGAAATCTGGGTAGAAAAGTTTTCAGGAGGGCCAAAGTATGAATCCATCTCTATCATTGCGGTGCAAGGCGGTGGGTCGAGAGAGTCCGGTTGGAGAGGCCAAAAAGTCTCCCTCAACCAGTCTCTCCCGATCCGATCTGTCGTGCGGTTGGTGGGCAGACATATCCGCCGCCAAGATCCGGACAAACCTCACCGGTGAACCCGGGCACCCCTGCTTTGTCACCAATGGTAGCAAACCATTTTGAGGTAACTTATGGCAACGGCGTTGGTTATCTAATAAATGGTTCCAGGGGCGGCGATACCCATACCCGCCTCACAAATTCACTCTGCATATGTACGCTACGATTGAGTACGGCTTCCCCAATTGGGGTATGTTGTGAGGCTGAAGGTAGCCGTGAGTGGAAAACGACGAGGAAGAGGAAGGTCGGGAAAACCCTACTGTTCATATCCTGTCTCCGAACTCAGCTAAAGGCATTTCAAGCAGCGTTGAAATTTTGAATGGTGATTTTTTCACCAGGGCGTTATTAAAAGTATCTTCCAAACTTAATCTTACTCATTACTCATTACGCTTACATCAGCCTTGGTGACCCGACAATTGGTCCGGCGACAGTTGGTCCGGCGACAATTGGTCCGGCGACAATTGGTCCGGCGACAATTGGTCCGGCGACAATTGGTCCGGCAACAATTGGTCCGGCGACAATTGGTCCGGCCGACAGTTCGTCCGGCCGACAATTGGTCCGGCGACAATTGGTCCGGCCGAAAGTTTAGAAGATGTTTTCTTCAAGTAAGTGTGCAGAAGAGACCGGTTGAGGGAGACCTTTTAATCTCTTCAGCCAACCCATCGCCTTGCACTGCAGTGTGGAAAATTTACCTGGCTATCCAGATCTAGTCACCATACACGGCAAAAATCATTTCAAATAACGTTGCAATAAAATTCTGAATGAATACTGACGAATACCAAAATACGACATACATGTGCAATATCTACTTAAGAATTAGGAGGTCGTATTTTGCTATTCGTCAGTATTCATTCAGAATTGTAACGTAACTTGAAATGCCTTCAGCCGTGTTTGATGACTATGTCGTATTTTTTGATTGCCGTATGCCACTTCGGAGAGTCGAAATTATTAGTAAAAATATTTTTACAGCGGATTTACACTCAAGATGCCTTCAGATATAAGTATATCGACTTTGGTTGTACGGCCGTATATCCTCTTTGCATAGGTACTTACTTGAAGAAAACATCTTCTAAACGTTTGGCCGGACCAATTGTCACCGGACCAAATGTCGCCGGACCAATTGTCGCCGAACCAACTGTCGCTGGACCAATTGTTGCCGGAAAAACTGTTATGGAACCATCAGCCTTATATTCTTGGCGAATCTCCACATTTTTCAAACGATCCTACATGATTATATCAGGTACACGCTCAAGGATCTCATTTCTCTCAAATGAATTAATATAATAATTCAAAAGGCACAAAAATTAACAGCATATCCAGGCGCCATATTTTTACTTAGCGGTCGCTTAGTATTAATGGTGAAATAGGCTGTTAGCTTAATTCTCTTGCTTAACCTAACAATTCAAGTTGTTAACTCAACAAACAGAAGTATTACCGTTAACCATGTCACCAAATTAATGTTAATTTCGGTTCATTATCTTTAATTGCTTAAAACACCATCTTATAAAGTGTTTATTGCCCTACAACAAATTCATAAACCAACTTAATTATAGTTTTATTCAAATTCATTACCACCACAAGGTTTTATCCACTGAACTGACAATCCATAGAAATGTGTTCTATACCAGATTGAAAAAAAAATATTTCGTCAATCCAAAACCCGACAATCGGTTCAACACAGAATTATTTGGATATGTGAAAAAGTTTTATTAAATAATGATTTAAAAAATTTTACAGCCACAAAAAATAATTTTTGATTATTTTTTTTAATTAGTTTGACACAGGAGGTCCTGATGAAGAAAATTACCTCAGGGCCTTCATCATCTTTGGGGATGCGGTGAAGAGGCTCTTTTTAGGGAAAGTAAATTGAGGAAGTTCTGGAAAATAAAGAAAAGGAATAATGGGTGGGTAGGAATCTGGGTGTCAATGTGTTTAGAAGTGACTGACGTACGAATACATCCCTCCCACTGCGGTGCAAGGCGTGCAAGTGGAGAGGTAAAAAGGTCTTCCTCGACTAATTTCTCCTAATCCGGCCCGCCACACAGTAGGTGGACAAACGCATTCACCGCCAAAATCCGGACTAACCTCACCCCATGAACCCCTGCTAAGTCACCAAACGTTGCGAATCACTTGGGGTGGCCTATGGCATTGATATTAGTTATCCAATAAACGGTTCCCGGGGCGGCGGTACCTACACCCGCCTCCCAAATTGAGAATTTGAAAAAGATTATATTTGTTTAATTGATTTTTTTTAATGAATAAGGCACAAGAGTCCCAACTGCTCCCGTCTGAGGCCAGTGAGACTATGGCATCCCCAGTTGAGGTATGTTGTAAGGCTGAAGGTAGTGGGGAGGAGAATGAGATATGGAAGAGGAAGTTGGGGAAGTACCTGGCTATTCAGATCTGGTCACCAAATACGGCTAAAGCCATTTCAAACAACATTTCAATTCCGAATGGTGGTCTTACACCAGGGCGATACTGAGAGTATCTTCCACTCTGGAACGTGCCGCAAATATACTATATATTATTTTAAATTAATAAATTTTAAAATAACACAAATAAATCAAATAAAATCTATTTGCCACGCCGGGATTCGATCCCGCGACCTTCGTATTGTGGTCAAGAGCTTTACCGCTGGACTACGCCGGCCGTGTTGCAAACGTGAATCCTCTCAGGTATCGTCGTTTACTTTTGGTGTAGCTGTGTAAAACGGACATTACTTTGGATTTGTTGCTGAAATACCGGGAAGACCCAAAACGCATCGAGGGCCTCTTCAAAACCCATGTTCACTCCGTCCTGTCCTTAAAAAGACCCTCCACACAGCATTCCCAAAGATGATGTAATAATCCCTGAAAGAAAATATTTTGCTCAGGGCCTCCTGTGTGGAGTTAATTTAAAACACACAAAAAAAGGTTCTATACGTTTTTCTAACAGTGTTAATAATTAAAAGAAATTTATTATGTCAAGCCGCTTAGATGTGAACCGCAGATGTATTATCCTTAAAATTATATTAACTGCGGTCATTAGTTTAAAGTAACTAAAGTGGAATTTGCTTCTGAAAATTTAATTTTAATTTGAACAAGTTTTGAACAAGTTTGCAGACAACAAGTAGAGATTTTATGTCATGTATAAGATTTATTATTGTCTTTTAAAAGTTTTTCTTGTCTGATGGTACTTTAAAATTGTCTCTGAAGTTGTTTTATTAATAAATCTTCCATTAATGTACATTTTTTTTAAATAAAGAAAAACATTCCTGGGTTACGAATTAACGACAAAATTTTAAAATCTTTCACTACCACCACAGTAAGAGGAAAATTTTGCTTGTGTCGTGATGGATAAATTGAACACACGACGGCAAACCAAACGCGATGCCAACTAAGCAACGGTCATTCTTGTTTTTTTTTAGTTAGCTCCAGTATTTCATCTTTAGGAATGCTGGGTGGCGGATTTTTTAGGGAAAGGAAGTTCTAGGAACGAAAAAGGGTTGAAATCTAAGCTAGGAGTGACGGACGTATGAATCCATCCCTCCCACTGCGGTGCAATGCGATGGATCAAAGGACTCCGGTTGGAGAGGCCTTGGATGGGTCTCCCTCGACTAATCGCCTCCGATGCGGTCTGCAATGCAGTAGGTAGGCAATCGCATTCGCCGTCAAGGCCTAGATAAAAACCTAACCCCATAAACCCGGATACACCTGCTAAGTCACCAAATGCAGCGAACCATTTGTGGTGACCTATGGCATGGGTTTTGGTTTCCTAGAGCGGCGGTACCCATACCGGCCTTAATTAAACAGTTGTCGTACCTCTATACGTTGTATACACCTCCGTGGTCGAGAGGTAAGACTCCCAACTAGCTAATTCCGGCGTGTGTGCTTAAAATTTAAATAATTTCAATAGTATATTTACGGCACGTTCCAGAGTGGAAGATACTCTCAGTATCGCCCTGGTGTAAAACCACCATTCAGAGTTGAAACGTTACTTGAAGTGGCTTTAACCGTATCTCTCCCCAATACCTTCAGCCACGCAATATACCTCAATTGGGGATGCCATAGTCTCACTGAATCCAGACGGTTTGGAGCATTTGATTCTCATGTGCGGTATTCACATAAAATGTTTATAAAATAAATTAAATAATATATGTATTATATTTGTATTCTCATAATATTCAACTTTGCAATCATTCGACAGAAAGATAGCAGCCATTAATATTTTTAATTTTTTTTATTATTGTACAACAGAATAATTCGAATTACAGTACAATTTGGTTACCCTACCAGCATTTAGGCAAGTGACCCCTCAATAATATTTTTAAGGCATATAAAGAACAGTCACATACATCCAAATGGTTTACAATTTCATTTAACAGCACCAGTCCCCTCGTCATGCCATGCTTTTCCAAGACGTCTGTTCTGCCGTTCGGTACTTTAAATAAGTCATGATGTCGACTTCGGCTGTAGTGGTCTGGTACATATAAATCATAGCATTCCAAGAGAAATGGGCTATCGATGAAATTGTTCCAAATTTTGAAAGACAGAATAGCAAGACTTGCTTTCCGTCTAGTTTCTAGACTCACATATTCAGTTTCCTCAAGTAAGCCTCTATGGTGCATGAACCTTGGATAGGTTCCATGCTTCCGTATATAAACATACCTGAGGAATTTCGTCTGGATTTGCTCTAACATATCAATGTACTTCTGGTTGTACGGTGCCCAAACATCGCTCGCGTACTCCAGCTTGCTTCTCAGTATGCCATCGAATAACGCTAGCATAGCTTCTTGGTTATCAAATTGCTTACAAGTCCTGAAATGAATCCAAGAAGTTTGTAGCAAGACTGAGTGAGCTGCGATAGGTATATGGCAAGAGAATGTCAGTTCGGGATCAAAGACGACACCGAGATCCTTCACGGATTTTACACGTGATAACGTTTCGCCTTTTATTTTATAATCGTAAATTATAATGTTTTTACGAGTGAAGGACATTGTGACACATTTCTTTACTCCAGCTTGCTTCTCAGTATGCCATCGAATAATATGTTAATAAATTGAGGATAATGTTAGGACAGGTTGTTTCACATAATTTGAACAATTCATGAAATTTCAAAGTACACGGATAATATTTATTTATTTATTTATTTATTTATTTTATTTATTAGTTTTCGGGAAATCGACAGTTTATATTTATTTCAGTTTGTACATAGTATTAAATAGCCAAAATAAAACCAATTACGGATTTCCTCCTTGTGACTTTACTTCTACTGAGACAGCATAATAAGAATAAGTAAATTAGTTTTATAAAAAGGAATATGAATCTAAAATTATATAAAACAAAAAATATATATATGTATACTCAAAACATTTTTTTTAAATATAAAATGAAAAATTACAAAACAAAAAAAATCTATCAAAACATTGGTAGCCATGGAGAGAGGTTGTACATATAAATCAAATCATAACAGAAATACAAACAATAAAAACATAACATTATTCAAGAACCATTAGAGAAACACTCTTTTATGGACCTTTTATATTCAGTAAGTTTGCAATTGAAAATGTCCACATTGGAAAATACGCTATTATAACTACTGCATAGTCGGTTCAGGCAAGAATTCTGCTTACAGTTTGTCTTGCATTGATCCACCCTGAACAGGACAGAAGAGCGTGTTGAACGTGCAGGTACATTGAATTGAATTTTATTTAGCAACTCTGGGCATTGAATATTATTGTTGACTACTTTATACAGGAATAGTGCATCCATATGATGCCTGAAATATAAAAAAGGGCAAACGGGGTTTAAAAACCAATGGATATATCCCGGTGGCATATTCTGTACTGATCTCTCCATTAATGTACTACGAGTTCAACGCAAAGCAACGATTAACAGACAATCTTTTGGACTAGAGTTATTGGTTGATCGCAATTATTAGGGATCCTGTTAAACCGACAGAATTGTGGTGACCAATCATTTTTTAGAATAAAAGTTAGTCATTCAGTTAATGAGATATTCTACCGGACATGCAGTCATTCATTCTTTCAGAAATTCAATTTAGTCTCCTTCAACAGAATCAATCTTCCGAACAGGCCCTCCATTGATATGCTTGGTGTAACCCTAAGTGACCAGCTCAGGTATGGGGGCTCCATCGAAGCCAGAGTCAAGTTAGCCTCTTAAAAACTGGGCGTACTGTACAGTGCCCGCAGATACTACACAGCTGCAAACTCTGTACAAATCACAAGTGCGCCCCACGGTTGAATTTGGCAGCCATCTCTGGTCTGGAGCTCCAAAATACCTGTCAAACCCTCGACTCTGTGCAGAAATGATATATTTGATAGATTCTCCCTTCTTAACAAAGGGATTGCAATCTTTAGACCACAGGCGTCGGATGGGAATGCTATCCTTATTCTACCGATATTTCAATGGAAGATGCTCCTAGGAATTAGCGTCATTGATCTCTTGGGCACCTGTACATAGTCAGGAAATACGTCAAACGCGCGCCCGAGATATTTTTTTTTTTTTTTTTACATGAGCTCCACACAGGAGGCCCTGAGGAAAATAATTTCCCTCAGGGCCTATGTCATCTTTGAGGATGCTGTGTGGAGGGTTTTTTTTAAGGAAAGGAAGGAGAGGAGAGTTCGGGGAAGGAAAAGGGTTTAAGGGGTGGGTAGGAATCTGGGGTTCAGTATGTCCTGGTCATCCTCCTCCAAGACCTAGACAAACCTCACCCCATGAACCCGGGCACCCCTGCTAAATCACCAAACGTAGCGAACCACTTGGGGTGACCTATGGCAGAGGTGTTGGTTATCCAATAAAGGTTCCCGGGGCGGCGGTACCCATTCCCGCCTCCCAAATTGTATATGTATATTGTAGATATGGTTGACATTTGTCACATGAGAAGGGGTCGCTTCTTCAACTCGTTCTAAAATTCAACAGCTGTTTTTTGTCAATAGCGATCAATCTAAGTATCGGAATTATATTGTTGAGTTATTAAGAGGGTATAAACCAAAGAAAACTGGAAATATTTAATTTTTAAATCAAATTTTAGACGTATTGACTCTTTTCCACAAAAAAATATGAAATTATTTCGAAAGATTGTTCTTTTATCTAGTAAACGCATGTTTTAAATTTTGAGAAAAAATATTTATTTTTAGTATTATAAGGTTATACCATAGGTCGTTGGCAAATTTGTTAAATTTTGAAACGAAAAATCTTATTTTACAAGACATATTTCATATCATGTAATCATACATTATTGTAAACCAATACGTTATCTAGTAAACGCAGGTTTCAAAATTTTAATTTTAGTTCAAATAAAATCATTAAAAAATATATCCAAACTTCTCTATTTTGTCTATCTATTTACAGTTTTACAAATTAAAATATTTCTTTTTTTTTTTGCACATTTATTTTGCTTAGACATTATTGAAAAATTATAAATACTTATGACATAAAAATAATTACAAAAGGTATATAATTTTAATAGTTTTATCATCACGCCTTTCAGCATTTTTTGATGTAAATGTAAATTAAAGCAAATTTGCAATGAAATAAAGAAGGTATTTATTATCAGAGAAAACCAGAAATATGTCATTTTTAAATCAGATTTTAGACATATTGACTCTTTTCCACAAAAAATTATAAGTGGATTTCGAAAGATTGTTCTTTTATCTAGCATTCGCATGTTTTAAATTTTGAGAAAAAATGTTTATTTTAAGTATAACAAGGTTATACCATAGGTCGTTGGCAGATTTGTTAAATTTTCAAAAAAGATTTTATATTATACCACACCCATTTCAAATCATATAATCATGCAGTTAAATAAATCAATGCATTATCTGGGTATCGCATGTTTTATAAATTTGATTTTAGTTTAAATAAAATCATTAAAAAATATATACGTACATGTGTTTCTTGACGAAAATTGATCCGTTTGTATATTTATTTGCGCACTTACAAACTATTTCAGATTTTTTTAACTTTCTTAATTAACTTAGACATTATTGAAAAATTATAAATACTTATAATCAAAAAATAATTACAAAAAGTATAATATTTTAATAGTTTTATCATGCCACAGCATTTTTGGTTGTAGGTATAAATCAAAGCAAATTTGGAATGAAATAAAATCTATATTGAGTTATAATTTTAAAAAGCTGGTACGTAGAATAATTAATCTTTCTCATTGGAACCGCCCTGTACGATCGTAAGAACATCTTTTGACGAAATGTGGATTTTCGGCCGCTGGCTAGTTAAACGCTCTTAAATCGATATTAAGTTATAATTTTAAAAAGCTGGTCCGGAGAATAATTAATCTTTCTCATTGGAACCGCCCTGTACGATTGTAAGAACATCTTTCGGCCGCTGGCTGGTTAAAAGCCCTCAAGTTTTGGAGTCCGATTCCTATTGCGTTTATATGTAGCAAAGTGACGCCTGTATTTTTATTAAATTGAATTTAATTAAAATTTTATGGCTTGGAGCCTTCGACCCGCTTGGAGATATAAAAACTAACAAAACATATGAAATTTCAATTCGAATAATATTTAAGACGAGACAGAATAGAAAAAACCTGATATAGAAAATAATTTCAATTATTATTCATGTTTTATGGAGGAAATAAATATTGTTTAGATCCCATAAAGAATTGGTCACCTCATTTCAGACCATATCACAGCCAAGAAGAACTCAGTATGGAAGAATAAGAACAGGCATTTGTTTCCTGTGCAAACCGGTTTTGCTCCAGTTCGTAATGCCGTCTCGTAATTACAAGTCATTACAAAAAAATGGTTTAAAACTCCGGCATCCAAGTTACTGTTTCTGAGAAATGTCTCCTGGAATTTCTTTGATAAAAGTAACAGAGTTATGTAAGGTTTTGAAATGTTTTAACTTGAGGCTAACCTTAACTGGCTTCCGCACTACCGACTGAATTCTTTTATAGAATAGAACGAATTTTAAGATTCTATGGAAGATCTTAGCTATAAATCGCAAAAAAAATCTATTTAATGTTTCTACCCTAACTCATGCATTGCTGTGGCTAACAAAACACAACGCCATCTATTGATAACGCCATTACCCAACCTTTATAACCAACGCCATCTGATAAATAATTCGCATACAACATACAAATCAAATCCACACCACCCGCTTGCCAGCCCGCTCCCTTTGTATATTATATATTTCAACTAATTTACATAAAACCTTGACAAATTATATACCTAAACCTTCCTCATGATCAATCTATCTCAATTTGGGAGGCGGGAATGGGTACCGCCGCCCCGGGAACCTTTATTGGATAACCGACACCTCTGCCTTAGGTCACCCCAAGTGGTTCGCTACGTTTGGTGATTTAGCAGGGGTGCCCGGATTCATGGGGTGAGGTTTGTCTAGGTCTTGGAGGCGGATGTCCAGGACACACTAAACCCCAGTTTCCTACCCACCCCTTAAACCTTTTTCCTTCCCTCTCCTCTCCTTCCTTTCCCTAAAAATACCCTCCACACAGCATCCCCAAAGATGACATAGGCCCTTAGGGAAATTATTTTCCTCAGGACCTCCTGTGTGGAGCTCATGTAAAAAAAAAAATCTGAAAACCGCATGAAAATCCGTTCTGTAGTTCTTGAGTTTATCGCGAACAGACAGACAAACAGACGCGGCGGTCGACTTTAATTTATAATATAATGTGTACAGATCGATGACACAGACCCTGAGGGAAAATCTCTCAGGTTCTGTGTTGTCATCTTCGGGGATGCTGTGTGGAGGGTATTTTTAGGGGACCTCCTTTCACTCCTTCCTTTTCATAAAAATACCACCCACACAGCATCCTCAAAGATGAATGTATCTCCAAAAATGGGGGAAAAATACCTCAGGTTCTGTGTCATCTTTGGGGACGCTGTGTGGAGGGTCTTTTTAGGGGACCTATGTTCACACCTTGCCTTCTACAAAAAATACCCACTACACAGCATCCCCAAAGATGACAAAATTATTTTCCTCAGGGCCTCTTTTTTTCACATTAACTCCACCCAAGAGGCTCTGAGGAAAATTATTTCTGTAAGGGCCTATGTCATCTTAAGGAAACCTGAGTGGAAGGTCTTTTTAGAGAGAAGTTTTGGGAAGGAAAGAGGTATGAAGGGTGGTTAGGAATCAGTGGTTCAATGTGTCCAGGAGTGACGGAAGAACGAATCCATCTCTTCCACTGCGGTGCAAAGCAGGGTCTAGTGAGTCCGGCTTGAGAGGTCTAGGTTAGGTGTCCCACCACCGATCTCTCCACGCATTAGGTGGGCAAACGAATTCGCTACCAAGACTTAGACAAACCTCATCCCATGAACACAGGCACTCTTGCTAAATCACCAAACGCAGCAAACCACTTGGGGTGATATATGGCAGGTTGATCCAAGTTGAGATTGAGAAGCATTTATTGTTAATAATAATAATGTATTTATATAGCGTAAGTTTTGTGAAATTTACCCCAAGTTCGCTTCGCTCTAATAGCCTCATGGATAAATACTGAAAATGTACTTAAATAATCTACTCTTAAGGTGCTCTTCTAACTGAAAATTACTCCCAAAGGGGAGTTAACGTATTGTACGCAACCTAACTTAGAGCTTTGCAATTATCATAAATATTAAGCCAACCAAGCCACATTAATTAATTCCCATCCCTACTTACTTTAACCACACAATATAGATACTCATAGATCCACTGACTCTGGGCAATTAGGATAATCGTGCAGTATAAAAACATTTTTTCAGCAAAAACATTGGTGTTCTTTATGCTTGCTAAGAGAATCCTTTCTAAATCAACACCTCAGACATATGTCACCCCAAGTCTTTTACTACGTTTGGGGACTTGGAGGGGTGCCCGTGTTCATGGGGTGAGGTTTGTCAGGATCTTGGTGGCGGATGTGTCTGCTCACCAACTGCGTGACAGACCAGATCTGAGAGATTGGTTGAAGGAGATCTCTTGACATCTCCAGCAGTGCTCTATCTACCCAGCGCCATGCGTCGCAGTGGGAAGGATGGGTTCCTACGTCACTTCTGGATACACTGACCCTCAGATTCCTACCTAACCACATAGTATTTTTCCTTTCCAGAACTTCGTCTTATTTTTCTTAGAGCCTGTGTGGAACTAATCTTATCTTCTTCTTATATATAAAAATGAATCGCTAAATGTGTTGCTAAGCGCAAATCTCGAGAGCAGCTGAACCGATTTCGCTAATTCTTCTTTTAGAATATTCCTTGAAGTACGAGGATGGTTTTTACGGAGAGAAAAATTAAGAAAATTGCACAGACAATTGGATAATTTCAGAAAACCTAACGACTATCGCACGTTTGACAGTTCCCGTGTTTGAGAATGACATTTTGCAAAACAATGATTGTTAAATCAGGATTTTATTTTTGAAAATCTTTAAGTAGATAAATTTATTTAAAGTAGGTACTCCCCTAATAGTTTGAATCAAATCGAGAATTTTAGATATTTTAAATAGGTACCTATGTTAGGTACCAAATTTAATATACATGAAAAATGGGAATTTGAATAAAAATTGTAAAAGGTGGCACGCGGGCTGTTTAAAAACTGAATGTACTGGGATTGAATATATGGAACGCGGGACGAGGGAGCGGGAAAGGGACGAGGGAAGGCGGGGAAGGTGGAAGGGGAACGCGGAGGGGAAGGGGACGTGTGAGGGGGGAGGGGAACTCGGGAGGGGGGTTCGCGGGACTAGGGAAGGGGGGGAAGTGGAGTGGGGAGAGGGAAGGTGGAGGTGATGGAGTGGGAACGCGAGAGGGGAAGAGGACGCCGGAGAAGAAGGGGAGGCGGAAGGGGAACGGGAAGAATGGGAAAGGACACGCAGGGAGAAACAGCTAGTTTAAAATAAAAACCTTAATCTTTTCAATTTATTTTCTTCTCGTTTAATATTTTTCAATAATTTAGGACTCTATTGATTCTTACCAGCTGTTATTTGGTGTCAATACAAAGTGCAATAATTTTCTTTATTTGTTTCAGAATAGTAACCAGCGTACATCAAGATTTCAAATACTTGAACTTCTGCAGATCTCGGCAGTGACCAAACATGTAAGTTATTTATTTATTTTAAAAAGACACATAACAGTTGATTTTATTTATACTTATATCTTACTTATATTTACTCCAAACTTTTTCTCCAATTGAGCTCAGGAATCGCTGATTAACAAAATCTGTCGCGTATGTCCTGGTGCACTCCGAATAGCTATTAAATACGGTTTAAAGTATTCGGACCGCGTTTTTCTATATCTATCACTAAATGAAACGACCGCATAAAACTCGTTCTATCTTCTATTATAGAATGATCATTTTTTATTTTTATTTTTATTTTTATTTTACTTTATTTGGGAAACAAACAGTTGTACATATTTTATTAAATAATTACATTTGACAAATTTGCATGAACCAGTGAAGTTTCCACATTTGAGAATATAGAATTTAAAGAAAAAACAAAAAACTCATTAATATAAGAAGTTATACATACATAATACCTAACTAGATTACAGAAAATCAGATGAAACCAACATAATAAAATCAGATGAAACCAACATAATAATTCATACGAAAATCAGATGAAACCAACATAATAAGAGAAAAACAATAAAATAAGGCACACAGCAGGATTCACGATCATCAAGTAGTTTCCTCCTTCCTACAACATGGGTGTCTTCAAGACCAAATTTCATTCCTTCCTCTCCTCAAAAAGACCCTCGACACATCATCCCAGATGACACTGGAGGTGGAGAGACCCTGAGGGAAATTATTTTCCTCAAGGCCTCCTGTGTGGAGAGAATGTATATAAAAAAAAAGCACCAAGCTTTCTCAGCATTTAAAAGTTTAAATATGGCATAGACGATTTGAAAAAACAATCTATAAAACGGAACTTTAAAAAAATAAAGTTTTTTGCCGCAATACACCGATTTTCAAATATATTTTTAAAGTTCAAATAAAAATATTCGTTTGACTGAAGTTTGATCCTTCCTTCCCAGTGATCGGAATTCGGAATCAACCGGGCTACAAAAGTTGCCAAATTACGAATTTTATAATCCGTATATATGGCCGTGTATTTGTGCGCGATTGCAACCAAAAATCGGTAGAATGCATTGTCATCGATAACGTATCTGTCTTCCAAGTTTCAGCTCGATCGGATATCGGGAAATTTGTTAATTTTCACTTCCAATATTTCGCAAGCAAACAAAAATGAAATACAAATGGATGTTTGTATTTAGAAAGTGATGGTAACCTCTACAACCGCAACTGGGACACGAACCCAGACCTCTCGTCTAACCGGGACGATAAAATAAATACAGTTTACAAAAAAAAACACTTAAAATTTTTGACTAGGTTTGCGATAAAAATGTTCATATTTCTAATTGCATAATATATGTCCATTTATAAAACAAAGTTCGAAACATTTATCTGCTTTCATCAACAGTATGTATTTCATTTTGGAATATTTTTAAAAACAGCGAATATATTTGAAATTGAGTGTCAAACTGGAATATTTTATGACATGATATTATTATTTTATCTAAGCCCAATGGTGTACGTTAATTTTATTATAGTTTTAACGGTTTTTCTAGCCTTATTTCGACCTTGATAGCATTTTCCACAAACAATCCAAACTTAATTACGGCCAAGCCTATTTTAAAATAATTATTTTAGATTCATCTTTACCACGAATTGGTTCAAAATACCAAAATAAAAATATAGGCTATGGTTAAATTAAAGCTTTTCCTATCGTTTCGCTTGAGTACAATTAAAATAAAAAATGTAATAATTTTAGAAAAAAATATAAGCGTTTACTACTAAAAAAATATTTTTATTCATTAGAAATATATGAAAGCATATAAGAAACAATTTTTAAAAAATACGATATTATCTCTAAAATTATCTGTGATAGTTTCGCTTGATTAACTTTCTTTATTTCTTTTAAAATTATTAACAAAATGAATAAATACCACTTTTGTACTCAAATCCACGCGTTATAATCTCCATTTGCTCAGGATTTGTATTGCCTATTACTCATATTCGTGGTCAAATAAGGCACATTTAGAGTAAACATGATATTGCATTGTGTATTCTCTTAACAAACCATTATTATATATTACCATCCTACGTATAATATAATACCCAAAACTCAGTCACAGTAATCATATAAGTAGCATGAAAATAGATTACCCTTTAGCTGTGGGTAGGCAAGTTACTTGAAGCCTTATTTCTGTAGAAAAGTACGTGAACCGAAGCCACAAACGTAACTCAGACCAGGAGCACATAAGTATAAAGCAGGTGTACTATGGTATGGTGTGTACTGCGAACTACCTGCTAGCAGCTACGGTACCTAGTAGCGCAGGACGATCGATAAGAAAGGTCGCTTGTTGCTTTAATACCATTAGAACGGCTGGGAACGAACGTAGTATGTGGTACGTGGTAGGGAGTAGGAATAACGTAACATCTCGGACTGTACTATGCGGGATAGTTTCAATATCAAAACGACGTAATAATAATATAAATGACGTTTATTTATTTGAGCTGAACAGAGCGGTGAGTGCAATACTCTGCCATATAAGAGCATATATCTAAATAAAATATACGATATCGTGGGGTAATTGAGCTACGCACTAAAACATAATTTTATTTCCTCGTCTATGAATGCTACAAACAAAATAGTAGTAGCATTGTCGTAGTTAAACCGTCGTAGCATTGGAATCATCAAGTTATTTGTATATGTTTTTGAAGTAAAACTTCTTTACGCACGCTTGACTTGGGGAGTAAGCTGGTGAATGTCTGACGAGAGCGTTACGAAAAGCGAGGCAAACGGTAGTTGAGAGGGAGATATAAGTTAGTGAAGATAGAAAGAGAGAGAGTTACGTTTCCTATACTATAGGACCAGAGAGAGAGGTGCGAGCACACATTTTCTTTCTCTCTTTCTCTCATAGCCAGTTACTTTTTGTATACAAATTCTCCAAAACAGGGCAATGAGAATAATATTACGGCGGAATAGATTTTCAAAAGTAAACAAAATGTTAAAGGAACTGAATTGGCTAACCGTGAAACAGATGCTGACCTTGAATACGATGATATTTATACATAAAATAATTAACAACATTTTACCAAAATACTTTTCAAATAAAATTGTATTCAACAAGGACATTCACAGACATAACACAAGAACATGCAAAGAAATCAGGCTTCAAAAAAAGGATAAGGCGAATACGCAGAACAGTTTGCTGTACAAGGGGATGAAGTTGTATAACAAGCTACCAGAGACTTTGAAGTCCACACCAATTGGAAAGTTCAAGACGTATTGTAGGAGCTACATAAAATTACATAAAATTTAGTTTGCAATATGAAATATTATAATTAATTAGAAATTTGTAAACTTAAATGCACAAATTACTAAAATAAAATTAATAAATAAATAAATAATAATATCTAAGACACAGTGCAGGTCTATTGTTTGTATCACACTGTAGGAGCAAGAGAGAGCAGTGCGCGCGCACATTTTCTTTCTCTCTTCCTATCATATAGATGGAGCAGTAGTTTTACTTTAGTCGTGTGGTCTAAAGCACACTCGTTTTTTTTCTATATATCTCGAAAATAAACGATATTGCTTAATTCTATAATTATGTAACTTTTTAACCCAAGTGTTATTTATTTGTTTACGCCTATTTAGGCTTTTACATACATATATATAACAATATTAACGAAATTATACTGGTAAATAGTGCAGGAAACTACTGGTTAAAACATTTGCACAAAAATAAATACAAAGTAAAAATATTAGGTATTGAATTTAAACCACACAGTATGTAGGTACAAAATATAATAAATCTGAAATAGTTTTTTTTTCTTTCAGCCGACAAAATACTGCCAATGAATTAGTCAATTTTAATAGCTTTATCAAAGTATTATTCCCTTATGTGATGAAAAAAACTTCAATAAGGTGCGCTTATATAATAAAATTGATGTACTAAAGATATCAACAACTTCAGAGTATTTGTTTCCAAGCTGTTGAATCCGTCGCATAGGAGTATAATATTGACTTGTTGACTTATAATTGCTACAATAATATGGTAGGTACTGCCTTGTGACTGACCTGCCTGGAGTATGAAAAGAAATTACATATAATAAATCAGGGGTATCAAACATTGAATTTATGATTTTATACAAACAGGTTAAATCGGAAATGATTCTACGATCAGATAGTTTTATTAAATTTAATGCACAAAGTAGGTTATCGTAATTTAGGCATTCACTAGGAATGCCCATTTTAAAATTCACATATCTAAAAAATTTATTTTGGATTCTTTCAATCGCATGTGAATGAACCTCATAATTTGGAGACCAAACCGTGGAACTGTATTCTAAATGACTCCTTACGAGTGACATATATAATGTTTTTACAGTATTGACATTGTTGAAATCAATAGATACCCTTAAAATAAATCCCAACATTTTCAAAGCTTTATTGGTTATTATTTCTATATGCTTGATAAAGTTGAGTTTCGTGTCAAACCAAATCCTTGTTTCAATTAGGCAACCAGATTAAGTCAGTTGTAGCACTAAAATTTGTGAAATAGCTTAAATTGCTATCGTTGGGTTTTTGTATGTAACTTTTGTGGAAAATATTTTAGGTAATTTTTGGGGATTCTGTGTGAAGGGTAATTTTACGTAAAGAAAGGAGAAGTAGTTCTGGGAAGAAAAAAGGTATGACGGATGGGTAGGAATCTGCGATCAATGTGTCCAGGAGTGAAGGACGTATGAATCCATCCCTACCACTGCAAAGAGAGTACGGCTGGAGAGGTCTGTCTTAAGCCAATCTCTCCTGACGTGGCCTGCCACGCAGTAGATGGGCAAACCATTCGCCGCCAGGACCTAGACAACCCCACGAACCCCTGCTAAGTCACCAAACGTAGCGAACCACTTGTTAAAAAATAAAATAAAACTTTGTTTCGCAAAATGTCTCAAAGTACTATGAAAAAATAAAACTTTTTTTTTTAAATAACGCAAATTTCGCCAAAAATAACGCAAACTTTATCGTAAAATAACGCGAATTTTTCAAGTCCCTAGTATTAATAATTCTTAATTATATTAAATTAATGTAGATTATATAGACCTTTATCTTAATCAAGTACATTAGTAAGTTAGTTCTCAATTATCAGAGATAATGTATAGGTACATACTTAGGGCGAAGTATCTATTACTGAAGGTATAGCAGGGTGGCACTCGGGGCTTTGTAATGAGCTCAGGGTATGTAAGGCTGGATTAGGGATCGAATATTAGGGTCAACAGGGTGGGCGCTCTCATCTCGTTACGGAACCTTAGAACCTTAGTGGGGATAAGGGATATCGATGTTGAAATTTATTACAAATTAATATAGTTGTTTTGTTAGTTACTTTATGTCAAGTTAAAAACCTAGAAAATTTTTGCACATTTTTTCAAGTGACAACTTTTTTAGCACCGTTGTGATTTAAAACTCGATGAAACGAAAAATACCGACACTAAAAAGAGACAAACACATACATCTATAAGATTTAGCTTTTAGATAGTGTGTTCTATTTTTTTACATTAACTCCACACAGGAGACCCTGAGGAAAATAATTTCCCTCAGGTCTATATCATCTGGGATACTGTGTGGAGGGTCTCACTTTGTGCGGTGTTTCGTAACAACCCCGCTCTTTTTTACTATAGTTTTCTGAAGGTTTCGCTTCTACCACGTGTGAATCGCATAATCTGTTTTTTTTTTCTTTTTATTCCAGTCGTTTGGAACCAGTGAGACTATGGCATCCTCAATTGTGATACGTTGTTAGGCTGAATATACGAGTAGTAGGGATGGGGAAGAGAAATGTGAGGAAGTACCTGGCTATTCAGATCTGGTCACCCATCATGGCTAAACAATTTATTTCAATTTTGAATGGTTGTAAGGCTCCCGACTAGCAATCCAGAGGTTGCTGGTTAAAATTCCGGCGTGCGCAAATAAATTTCATTTGAACAATTTGTGTTATTTCGCAATTTACTGATTTAAAAAAATATATTATGTTATATTTGGGGCACGTTCCATACTGGAAGACACTCTGAGTATCTCCCTGGTGTAAGATCACCATTCAGAGTTGAAACTTGCTTGAAATGGCTTTAGCCATGTTTGGTGACCAATTCTATAATCTCGCTGACTCCAGATGGTATGAATCAGTTGGGACTCTTGTGCGATTTCAAACATTGTTTTTAATTTACCAGGGCGATACTGAAAATATCTACTACCATTATTTTTATTTTTTTTTTATTTTTTAAATAATCGGAGACGGTTTACATATATATAGTTCCCGGGAGCACTTAGGCCATAGACCCATTGTACTATCTCCCATTTTACCTAATTCCTTTTACAGTAACCCAGTCCCTTTTATAAAGTTCACCAGGATTGTCATTCGAAATGAAGCTATATCTTCTGGTCCGACAATGTGTCTTCCCAGGTCTCATTTCCCCTCTTCACTCCTCCTTGGTTCCCTGAAGGCCCCACGACGGAAGAGGGCTTCATCTCTCCTCTCCACTCCTTAGTTCCCCGAAGGCTCCACGATGGAGAGTCCACCTCCCCTTGGTTTCCTAAAGGCCCCACAAGGGAAGAGTCCGCTCCACCTTGGCTCCCCGAGGGCCCCAGGAGAGAAGAGAACTTCATCTCTCTTCCTTGGTTCCTCTAAGGCCCCACAGAGGAAGAGTTCACCAAGATGGCCTCATTTCTCCTCTTCACTCCTACATGGTTCCTCGAAGGTCCCACATGGGAAGAGGACATTATCTCTCCACTTCACTCCCCCTTGGTTCCACAAAGGCCCCGCGCTGGAAGTGCCCTTCCCCTTGGTTCCTTGAAGGCCCCACAAGGGAAGAGTTCATGGAGGTGGCCTCAGCTCACCTCTCCACGGTTTCTCCTCTTAGTTCCTCCTACGGCCCCAAGAAGGAAATCTACAGAGGTGGCCTCAGCATTCCTAGGTTCCCAAAAGGCCCCTAGTTTTCGAATGGTCCAATTTTTTTTTGTCCCACGAGTTACCAGGGAAATAGAAGGTCCACTCCAGCAGAGCCCTGAGTGCTGGCCTCATTTCTCCTCTTCACTCCTACATGGTTCCTCGAAGGCCCCACATGGGAAGAGGACATTATCTCTCCACTTCAATCCTCCTTGGTTCCACAAAGGCCCCGCGCTGGAAGGGTGCCCTTCCCCTTGGTTCCTTGAAGGCCCCACAAGGGAAGAGTTCATGGAGGTGGCCTCAGCTCACATCTCCACGGTTTCTCCTCTTGGTTCCTCTTACGGCCCCAGGAAGGAAATCCACAGAGGTGGCCTCAGCATTCCTAGGTTCCCAAAAGGCCCCTAGTTTTCGAATGGTCCAATTTTTTTTGTCCCACGAGTTACCAGGGAAATAGAAGGTCCACTCCAGCAGAGCCCTGAGTGCTGGAGTGAGGTCTAAATACTCCGAGATGCGACCTTGTTTCTCGGAGGCACCGTTCGTGACGCTGTTCCCCAGGACATTCAGCCTGAGCACGGTAGCTCACACCTTGGTTAGGGATGGCTATTGCAGGTTTGTGTTTTCCACTCCCTGAGCGATGGTTTCGCCACACTCCCTACGCTAATAGACTACCATAGAACGTGCCACAAATATATTTTACATTACATTTTTGTAAAACAACAAAAATAAATTAAATTTACTTATGCACGTCGAGATTGTAACATACGACCTCCGGATTCGTAGTCGAATCACTGAGACCGTCTGTAAAGCACCCTTTACGTGACAATTCGTTAAAATGTCTCCATAAAATTTATCAATGTAGATAAAACAGTACCTTCCTACTGTAATTTTTACAGCATTCACATAAAATTTAACCTGATTTTTTCTGAAACGTCCCAATATTTAAATAACTTAAGGTTTAAATTCCCACAGCCGCCTGCCTTGGAGAATATAAAGGTGCCATCTATTGGTGGATTGACTAAGGTACTTTCAGGTAATTTACCCAAATTTCTTGAAAAAAATTACGAATTCAATTTAAGTACCCTAATTCGCGGAAACCTTCCGAAATTCGGCCTTTATACACTCGTGCAGGGAATTTACAATTCTTTAACATCGATATAAATTTCGCTAGGTAGGGTTACTTAGCTAAATATGAGACTGACGAGAAAATTTGGCACGTCTAAATTATTGCTAATCTCTACGCACTTACCCTCACCAGTCAGTCTGTTGAATAGATAAAAGATTATGATGGTTAATTTTAGAGTTATTATGCCGTGTTGCGTTTCCTCCTTCTTGAGCCGACGTTTCGGACACCGTTAAAGTGTCTTGTGTTTTTTTTTATATGAATAGTGCACAAGAGTTCCAACTGCTCCCGTCTGGAGCCAGTGAGAGTATGCCCCAATTGTGGTATGTTGTGAGGCTGAAGATAGTGGGGAGGGGGAGGATATGGGAAAAGGAAGGGCGAAAGTACCTGGCTATTCAGATTTGGTCGCTCAACAACCATATTTAAACAACCATTTCAAGCATCGTGTCAATTCTAAACGGTGATCTTACACCAGGACGATACGAAGAGTATATTCCACTCTGGAACGTTCCGCAAATATGCTTTATTAATTAATTGCGAAACAACACAAATTAATCAAATAAATCTATATTTGCGCATGCCGGGATTCGATTCCGCGACCTTCGGATTTCGAGTCAATAGTCTTACCCCTCGACCACGGAGACCGTCAAATGTGTTTTTCTATATAAATTTACTGAAAACAAAAAATAAACAAAAACACGTAGATATTTTATAGGCAAATGTATTATAAACGTTATTATCACCTCGTAAATTCGTCTCGAGAAAGACAAGAAAAGAAAAGAAAGACCAAATACATGGCTGTAGGATGCACCCAACAAATTCCAACTCTCTCATGTGGAAACCAAAATTTCGAAACGGTACAGAGATTCACATACCTAGGCTCCCTGATAACAAACGACAATAATATCACAGAGGAGATCCAGAAGTTATTTCCGTCTACAAAACCAATTAAAGTCCAGACTGCTGTCCAGAAACACGAAGATATTAGTGTACAAAACACTTATCAGACCAGTACTTACGTACGCAGCTGAGACTTGGGTACTAAAAGGAATGAGCGAGCACTGGACGTTTTTGAAAGAAAAATTTTGAGGCGCATCTTCGGACCGGTTCTAGAAAATGGATTTTGGCGCAGACGTTATAACAATGAGCTCTATACTTTGTTTAAGGAGCTAAACGTCGCAAAATTTATAAAATTGGGAAGACTTCGGTGGCTGGGTCATGTGGAAAGAATGACCGAGCATCAAGCACCAAAGTCCCTGCTGAACTCAAGACCAATAGGGCGAAGGAGCCTGGGAAGGCCAAGACTAAGATGGAGCGACAACGTCCTCAAAGACATATCTATCTTGGAGCTTCCAAACTGGAGAGAGCTGGCACAAAACCGAGATGAGTGGAGGAAGACTCTTGAGGAGGCCAAGACCTACCAGGGGTTGTAGAGCCAATAGTGATGATGATGATGATGAAATTCGTCTTGTAAATTTATAAATTTGTAAATGGATTGTTGGCGTACATTTTAGATTTGAGATAACCCCGCAGGAAAAATTCCGTAGGGGTTAAGTAAGGACTACAAGGAGGCCAATTTATGTCACCTCTCCTGGAGATCAATTTGCCAGGGAAAATTTTATGAACTCGTGGCAGAGACGTGTTGGACGTATGTGATGTTGCTCCGTCTTGCTGGAACCATGTTATTTGATTATAGCCAGTAAGTTTGTAGGGGTGCAGCATTAGGTCTTTATGCAAAATGCTGTGTAACGATGATCTATGCACATTTAAAGCACCTGCATGCTTCCCAATCGAAAAGTTTGAGTCGTCACGAAAAGACTGATAAACACTCTCTACGTTTTCTGCCGTTCTCGATGACCTTGGTCACCCGGATTTTGGTTTTGCCAGCGTTGTACCGATCTCTTCAAACTTTTTGACCAATTTTCAAATGAGATGAATGCTTGGCGCATCATTGAATTGACGAAAACCCCGAATATTGCAGAATCTTCTACGCGCTACAGTCACCGAATCACCATTTTTGTAAAAACGCACGCAAACCGCGCGGTCGCTCCCGAGAAATGCTCCATAGCGACTGAATTCCCAAGAGCCAGGCTACTACAGGAAAGCAAAACAAATATAAACTTTCTTTTGGGACACCCAGTATTTTTATTTTTCTTTGTTTTATTTCTCTTTCATATTTTCGTTTAATCAGTGTTATCTTCTTTTTCAATGAAATAAAATTTATTTGCACACGCCGAGATTTGAACCCACGTCCTCCTCATCGCTAGTGGAGAGCCTTGTCCCTCAACCACGGAGGTCGTCGGTGCCTCCAATACAGCAAGTGTTGCAAGGTCCAACCTGGCAAGAATTATTTCAATGTCTTCCATGAATCGTCTCAAAGTGGACAATTATCCTTATATCTTTATTCATGAAATTCCTCGGAACCTCTCCTGAAAGATGTCATCGTTTGCATTTTAAATGGCTTTTTAATTAATTTTACAAGAAATTCCAAGAAATTAACTAAAAAAGCACTGAGGAATTTAAAAAAAAGTGATTAAACATTTTTTTTCTTTCTGAGGTATGTATCTACTAACAGAATATTTAAACACAGAAATGTTTTAAATTTGCGGGTTCGTCTTGCTTTGTTCACACTAGGAGCAAAATAACTCCAAAACACAAGAAATAATAAAAATGACGTATAAGGCCTCATTCTCACGGGAGCTTTTTTAAAGTCCGTTAAAAAAGCGTTCAAATAGAACAAATGCATTTCCAAGTATATGTTCATACGTCAGCGCTTTTAAAACGCGGCGCTTTTTTATCGAGCAGTGTTGCATTTTGAGCGCTGGGCGTTGGGCGTTAAAGGGAATAGATCATATGAAACTTTGTATTATTATTCACACGAGCGGTAAAACAGCGCCGGTGCGTCTATCTTCATTCATTAATCCTGTACATCCATCTAAAGTAATTAGGATTCTAGATAATTGTCGATATCGCACCGCCAATTCAACTGCACCAAGTTCTAGGCCACACTCCGCACAAAGCTTTTTCTACCACTTTCAACCCAAATATTTTTCCATATCCATCCAACATTGACCAATAACTGTTCAGAGCCCATTTGACCAATATAAGTTCACCAGAAAAATTTTACTTATCTCCAGATGATTGTTAAATTTACTACATAAGTTTTTAATAAATTTAAATTGGTTTGTAATTTTGTAATTATTGTTTTATTGAACTCAGTGTAACAGCTAGTCGTTGTACAGGTGGTATCGCCAAACGCATGTTGGTATCTTGAAGTGTTATCGAGGCCCCACTTTCGTCAAATGTTGTAATGGACATTCGAAAATAACTAAAAAAATTATCGGGGTATTGCCTCAATTCTTCGTACAGTGTCACAAACTGCCCTTTTTGAGTATCTCAGTTCATTCAGAGGATGAACCAGAATGCCTTTTGTTTTCTTTTTCGTCTTCTAGCAACACTAATCCCTATTGCTATTAATTTTACAGAAACCATTTTCACGTCTTACTGAAGCGAGAAACGAAACAAGAGTGATTTTTAAGTGTTCGTATGAACAATCATATCGAGAACGTTATAAAAGCGCCAACGCCGAGTTTTAACGCGGCGTTTTTTAAAGTCTCGTGCGAATTACGCCTTAGACTAGATCTCAGCGTTAAAAACATATCCAACAAGTACAGATTATAAATCTTTATTTTTAACTGAATAAGAAAAACCTTAAATTGTAATATTTAATTAAATGAAGGGAATATAAGCGAAATTCAATCGTAAATCTGGAAACAGAAAAGGTATGGACACATCTGGGACTCAAACCCAGGACCTTCGGCTTTAAGATCCGCAACTCTACTAAAACTATTATTAATATATTTTGAATTATTATTAGTACCATAGGCCTTTCATTCGTGGAGATGCTAACAAGCTAGTAACTGTGACGCAACCATAAATATTAGGTCCTTACATATGAAATTGGCGTTTTGTATGGGAGGAACATAAATTCGATTTTTTTTATATAATATATTTATTTAATCTAAGTATGTACCATTGCTATCTATGCACTTTTGCCATCTCATAGGTAGTTCATCGATCCATTTACTAAAAAAAACCATTCGGACGGGAATCAATAAAATCTTTGAAGGCGGTTTGGACTGCCCCATCGGAGTTGAATTTTTTCCCTTGCAAGAAGTTATCGAAATTTGGAAAAAATGGTAATGTGTTAGGGCAAGGTCCGGAGAATACGGTGGATGTCTTATACATTCCAATTAAAGCTCCTCTAATTTGGTAGCCGTCTGTTGTTCAGTGTGTGGTCTAGCGTTCTAACGCGCGTTTGTTGATTTGCTTCACTCAATTCGTGAGGTACCCACCTTTCAAGCTTTTTCACCTTCCCAATTTGCTTCAAGTGGATTAAAACAGTTTTATCACTAACACCGCAGCCTGCAGCTAACTCGGACGTGGTTTGCGATGGATCCGCTTCCACAATTGTCTTCAATTCTTCATTATCAACTTTGGTCTCCGGCCGTCCACGGGGCTTGTTCTGCAGCTCGAAATTTCCCGAACGAAAACGTTGGAACCAAAAACGCACTGTGTTTTATTTTGCGGCACCGTCGCCATATACATCATTAATCCTTCGAGCCGTTTCCACAGCACTGGTGCCAAAGTGGACTCATACTCGTAAATAACGCGATATTTCAAGTTTTCCATTTTGTAAACTAAGTGACGCAAAGAAAAAAAACAATTAAGGAAAAAACAAATTAATTATAATTTTTGAAACACAAATACATGAGTAAATAGCTGTATAAATTTGAATTTGGAATTCCTAACCAAAGAGAAGATATTTCAGATCAAAGTTGTCAGTACGGCAAAACGCCAATTTCATATGTAAGGACCTAACTAACTAACTAACTAACTAACCATCACGCCGTTTCCCCGCAGGGGTAGGCAGAGAGGACGGACCGCCAAACATCCCGGTCTTGGCACACATTCCTTGCCTCGTTTACATTCATACAACGTCTCATACATTCTCTTCTATTATTCTGACTCTTGACATGGCCCGACTCAAGTATCTGATTCACTTGGTCGTGCCATGTCTTTCTTGGGCGTCCTCGACTTCCTCTACCATTCACATTTGCGTCATATATTCTCCTTACACTCCTTTCCTCGTTCATTCGCTCTACATGCCCAAACCATCGGAGCGTTCCTTTCTTGATCTTACTCATTACGCTTACATCAGCCTTGCATTCTTTGCGAATTTCCACATTTCTCACACGATCATACATGGTTTTACCACACATACGCCTCAGGGATCTCATTTCTACAGCGATAAGGACCTAATATTATAAATTTTCATTAGAAAATTATCAACAGTATTACTGACACACCTGCTTTGTTACAACTCATCCAGTTCAACATCCCTTCCCGTAGACTCCGAAATAATGAGTTGCTGTTCCTCAATCTACATTCCATTTACTAAATATGGATATCATTCTCCTTTATCCAGAATGTCGAGACTTGTAAACACAATCATTGAATTTTTTGGTGTAAGCCTAAATTACTTTCAGCAGTCGATACGCAATGTGATTTTTTAAAGTCTTTTAAATCCATCTTCAAGCTACTTGTAGTTATCTTCTGTATGCACTTTTATATTATACTAGCAGACCCGGCCACACGTTGGCTAACGAATCACAACGCCATTACCCAACCTTTATAAAATCCACACCACTTGCTTGCCTGTTGCCCGCTGCCCGCTGCCTGAATTGAATATTTTGGCTTTTCTCTACTATAATAAGCACGTATTATACATATAAACATTCCTCTTGAATAACTCTATCTTTTGGTGAAAACCGCATGAAAATCCGTTGCGTAGTTTAAAAGATCAATGCGCACATACATTTTGAGTGACTTCATTTTATACTATGTAATGATGATGATGATGTATTGTCATCTCTTTTTTTTTTAATTCGTGTTACTGTTATATTGTTAATGGACTATTTGTCCGTAAATAAATAGATAAAATAAAATAGCTTTGACGGCCTCCGTAGTCGAGGAGTAAGACTCTTGACTCGCAATCCGAAGGTCGCGGGATCGAATCCCTGCGTGCGTAAATAAATTTTATTTGTTTAATTTGTGTTATTTCACAATTAATTCATTTAAAAAATAATATTTAGTATATCTGCGGCACGTTCCAGAGTGGAAGATACTCTCAGTATCTCCCTGGTGTAAGACCACCATTCAGAATTGGAACTTGCTTGAAATGGCTTTAGTCGTGATTTTTGGTCAGATCTGAATAGCCAGGGACCTCCCCACCATCCTTCAGTCTCACAACATTCCCCAATTGGTGATGCCATAGTCTGCTGGCTCCAGACAGGAGCAGCTTGTGAGATATTCACATTAAAAAAATTAAAACTTTATTTGGATCTGTTTCGTCGTGGATCGAAAAAAATACCCCAGTTTTGTCACGTCTTTACGATACTCGGTGTCCAAACAAGTCATTACAGCCACTACTTCTACACTGGAACCAAAATAATAATTTATATCACCCTGCCCAACCATAACAACGTCGCCATACCCTCGGGGCGTCCAACCCGACACGAGGCGTCGCGACGCACTGAATATTAAATAAACACACCGGTACAGCCTTATGTGAATTGCGGGAGACTCACTCGACTTTATATTTGTTTAATAACACCTGACCTCTGAAAGCCTTACTAATAAACGCGGTGTATATGGCATACAATTGATAAATAACTGTGACAGAAAAATCTTACTGATATAAAGTGAAATAGATTCTGCCCTAAAATAGTTCATGTAAAGATATACACAGGTTGTGAAGGGACGTACTTGACTTACATACTCTAACCAGTGATTCCTTACATTATTTGGAGTAAATGTACATGATATTTTGATCTTCTGTGACTATTTCGATGACATTTTTTGCAAAACTTATTTACGTAGTAAGCTGGTGAACGCGTGACGAGAGCGTTATGAAAGTGTGATCGAGCGAGGCGAACGGTCGGGCGAGGCGAACGGAAGTTGAGAGGGAGATATAAGTTAGTGAAGTTTAACTTCAGTCGTGAGGTCTACAAAGCACACTCGTTTTTTTTTAATTATTCTTTTGGAAGATTTTTGAAGTAAAACTTTTTTACGCACGCTTGACTTGGGGAGTAAGCTGGCGAATGCGTGACGAAAGCGTTACGAAAAGCGAGGCGAACACTTCGTATATTACTGTAGGGACAAAAGAGAGGTGCGAGCACACATTTTCTTTCTCTCTTTCTCTCATAGCCAGTTACGTTACACAGTGCAGGCCTATTTTCTGTATCACACTGTAGGAGCAAGAGAGAGCAGTGCGCGCGCACATTTTCTTTCTCTCTACCTATCATATGATAACCGCCCAACCTCTTACATCTCCCCAAGTAGCAAACATCTACTTTTTTATGTTTAAAAAAAAACAGCAAATATATCACCGGAGATCAAAATTTCATTTATATTTTTACTCCAAATAATGTCAGGAATCACTGGTTGATGTAAATCTAGTACGCCTTACACCCTGTATACATTGTTTATAGAGCCAAAGAGGGTTGTTTATCTGTTCTGTAAACATGAAATTTCTCTTTGAATTTTGGAATATTTCCTAGATATTTTAAATGTGTCATATATTTCTTCTTTTTGAGTGGTCGCAAAAACAAATACCTTTTTAAAAACCGGATGAAAATTTTTGCAATAATTTTCTTTCCCGGGGGGGGGGGGAGATGTAAAGGAAATATATTCACTTTAAATTTGAATCCTATAATGTCAATTAGAATGCAATCATCGATTGTCATTTGTTTTGTTATTCTATTATTTGATTGTTAGAAAAAACCATTGTGATATAAATAAACATAAATGTCGTTTCTTAGTTAAAAAAAGCAAAACAAGTGTTTTATTTAGAAATTAATAAAAAGGAATTAAACCTATCAATACATTATATATTTTTTTGTACTTCAAACGTCGAAAAATTGTACAAAATATGAAATTAAGATAAAGCTTTCCTTTATTTAGGAAATCTGGAAGAAAACTGTCACTTTACCCTTTATATCGTTTATAAAATAATAAAATATTACAATAAATCCCATAGAATAACCGAAAAACCGTAACGTTGATTTCTAGTATTTATATTTCCTTGCACATGCATGAGACATTTATGTTATTAAAAACATTGCTTTCATATAATTATTATTAAAATCATTCGGTAACAGTTAATTAAAAAAATATGTTTGAAAAAAAATAAACGCTTTTTCAAAAGGGGAATTTCAAGTGTCTGTCTGTTCAAATGCAACGTTGCCAGCTTTTTCGGAGCACAAGGTTAAAGATATTTGTTATCTGTACCAAATCGAATCTGAGCGTGTATAAAATAAATATATAAATAAATAAGTGTTTATTCCAGTATGTGGGGAGGATCCCACACATTCCATAAGGGTATAATATACACATATATGTACAAAGTATTTGAAAGGAAAAAAAGAAAAAGAAGGTGGATATGAATGTACACGAAAAAAAAAGATAATAAGCTAATAGTAGTAAAAGGAAAACAAAAGAAATAATAATATTAAGCTTTCAGGATTCTGTGAGCACGTAAGGAGCCAGTATTTTTCTCAATGCAGTGTGCATCAATACTGGATGATGGACTGAGGCGGGCTTCCGTGACGAGGATGTTTCCAGAGCTGGTTATCCTTTCCCTGCCACCTGCCACCCTGGATCTAATAAGGGCTGCAAAGCCAGGAACTCGCCCGTCCGTGAACATCCGGGAAGCGCTGTAATATCTGGGGAGACCAAACATTATGCGGAAGGCGTTGTTATACTGAACCCGAAGTCTTTCTATACTACTCTTCTTGTAGTTTGCCCAGAGTTCACACGTATACAGTGTTGCGCAGAAGGAAAGGAAGAGCGTCCTTTTTACAGCAGTACTGCAAAGGCGGAATCTTCTACTGAGCATGTTTGCTTTTACACTGAGAGCTCTTCTTTGCCTATCGATGTCGTCATCGTCCATCAGATTAGTGGTGATTATGTGTCCAGGGTATTTAGTTCCTTCAGTCACCTGCAGGTTCACACCATTCAGGGTAGCTGGAGGAATATTTTTTGGTCCATATCTTACGACCAGTAGAGCCGTTTTAGTGGGGTTGTATTGCATGTTTGTTTCTTCAGCAAACTCTTCGCAGATCTTTAAAAGAATTCGTAGGCTCCTTATAGATGGTGCCATCAATACCATGTCGTCCGCGTAACTGATGTTGTTCAGAAACTGTCCTCCAATTTGGCAGCCTACCCCTGCATTGTTTATAATCTTTATTAAATGTGTAACCGAAATATCGTTTGAGAGGTGTTTTTTTATTATTAGTAAGGCATAGAAGCGCGTTGTCCGTGTCAAGGTAGAGCCTAAATTTGATTTCAATCAGTCTAAAGTTGCGGCCGCCTTATTCCGTTGAAAGCACGTCTCGTCCGGATCAACGCCATCTACACTTTCAAACAACAAATCATAAATCATAACCTAGTAACGCTCTCCATTTTTTTATGTTATTTCCACACAGGGGGCTCTAAGGAAAATAATTTCCCTCAGGGCCCATGTCATCTTTTTGGATGCTGTGTGAAGGGTATTTTTAAAAATAGGGAAGAGAGGATGTTTGGAAGAGGAAAAACGTTTGAGGGGTGGGTAGAAATCTGGGGGTCAAGTGTTCAGGATTGACGAACGTAAGAATCCATCACTCCCACTGCTGTGCTAGAGAGTTCGGTTAGAGACGTCGAAGGGTCTCTCTCAACCAGCATCTCACGTCACGCAGTTGGTGGGCAGAAGCATTACTCACCCTCTGAACTCGGCCACTCGTCTCTCCTGCTAAGTTACCAAATGTAATTTACCTTGCCACATGGGGTAAGCCATGGCAGAGATGTTGGTTATCCAATGAATGAGTCCCGGGGCTGCGGTACCCTCCACTTTTTGATTTGTCAGCGTGATTGTATTCTGAACATATCCACGAGGTTTATTTATATTATTCCTAGCTGTTTCCCGTGGCTTCACTCGCATGGTATTAGAGGGATACCCACTCCATCTCCTCCACCTTCCCTCTTCCCACTCCACTCCCCTCATCTCCCCCCCCCCATCCTCTCACCCTCCCCCTCCACCCACCCTCCCTCCACCCTCTACCACTCCACCCTCCACCACCCCCTCAACTACTCCAACCCCCCTCCACCGCACCATCCTCCCCCTCCCCTCCCCCTCCCCCCACGCCCCTCTCGCATTCCACACATTCATTCCCGGTACATTCAGTTTTCAAACTGCTCGCGTGCCACCTATTACATTTTTTTATAGTTAACAGTAGTTTTATACAAAATAACGAACAAAAAAAAATTATCCAGTTCTGTGCAGTCGTTCGGAGTTATGCTCTTACACACATTTCGGCGATTCATTTTTAGAGATAGATTTTAACTGCTACGCCAACAAAGCACTCTTTTTAGGGTGATTTGCCTAATTTAAAAAAAAACATCGTTTCTATGGCAACATTTTTTTTGCTTTTCTTCTGACGTTTGCAATAACTCGATTTTATTAGGGACAGAAAACGTACGATAAATAATTTCATAACGCCAGAGATTATTCATAACGCCAGAGCTTACCAATGTATATAGCATAGTACTCGCAAATAATGTAGCTTTCTATTAGTGAAAGAATTTTTAAAGTCCATTCAGTAGTTCTTGTGTGAAAGAGTAACAAACATACATCCATGCATCCATAGATCCATACAAACTTTTGCCTTTATAATATTAGTAGGATTATCATACAATATTTTTACTTTTTAAATTCTTTCTCTCCCTCTCCCTCTCCCGCCTTGCCTCCCTGCCGCTAAATATTATGAAATACACACGTATTTTAAAACAATCCTCGCACCACATATTGTAATACAAATTTTATAACGATAAATCTCACCATTATATAAAGGTACTTTTCTGGCGTACGCACAACAACTCACTTAAGGCTCCGCAACCGGGCTCGAACAGAAGAAGATGGAGAGATACGAAATTACGAATGTTAGAGAAGAGCGCTAACATTTACAGCGACAAAATCGTTGCGAAAATTGCGAAAATGTTTAATAAAACACGAATCGTTTAAAATAGAGCAAAAATCTCGTGGGGAGCATCTTAAGTATCATTTAAAGAAACATTGTGAATTGTTTCACAAATATAATGTGTAAGATAATAGAAACAGACTTGTTTTTAATAATTTTTAGAGCATACTTTGCGATTTTTTTCTATCGAGGGAATTTTATTAGAGATGTGCCGATTATGACTTTCGCCGACTAGCCGACTAGCCGATTAGTCGGTTGTAATAAGACCGACTAGTCGGCCGACTAGTCGGCTCAGCCGATTACGGTTTCGGAGATTTCCGTAACGCTTCGTTTACGGCTGATTCGCGCGCAATCGCATACGCCGTGTCGGAACATGTTTTGTTTACTTCGCATTGTTCCTTCATTTTTGCTTGTGTAATGGTCGAGAGCGGTGTTTTAGTGTAAAAAAATATATTTTTTGTGCATAATTAAAGATAATAGTGTTATTATTTATTGAAGTGAACAAGCAGAATTAAAATTTGATCATGTCAAAATGAAAATCTCGTGTATGGATGTTTTTTGAACAATTGGACAATGATTCCCGTAAAGTTAAGTGTAACCAATGCCAAGTGATAATTTCTCGTGGTGGGCAAGGAAAAACAGCTAACACTACAAGCATGAACAACCATATTAAATACAAACATCCAACCCTGATACCTCAGTTAGGTTCTGCTATCAAATGTTCAAGCACAGACGATTCCACCGAGTCTCAAATCTCAGCAGAAGAATTACCTAAAGCAGTGCCTACTCCGTCAACTTCAGTGTCATCAGAGGTCAGTTTAAGTCAGAAAAGCCAACAAAATATTGAAGACAGTTTAACTATACACTGGTCATGTGAAGACTCAAGATCAAGAGAAATCAATATTGCGATAGGTGAAATGATTGCACTTGACAACCAGCCGTTGTCAATTGTTGAAAATACAGGCTTTAGAAACCTGATGAGGAAAGTAAAACCTAAATATAACATACCGGGCAGAAAGTATTTCACAGAAAACATCATTCCTCAACTTTACGAAGAGACTAAATCTGAAATACGAAGAGGAGTGATGAGTGCAACTGCAATTTCAGTTACTACTGACATGTGGACAAACATAAATAATAAAGAAAGTTTTTTGAGTTTTACAGCTCACTGGTTCGACGATAGTTTCAAATATCACCACGCAGTAATGCAAATGAAATATTTCCCTGAAACACACACCGCCAATAATATTAAAAATTGTTTAGAAGAAATTCCAACTTTATGGGATATAGATACGACCAAAATTCATGCCATTGTACGAGACAACGGCAGAAATGTGACGAAAGCAATTGACGATTCAGTTTTTAAGGGAGTACCATGTTTCATACATACTCTTCAACTGGCTATTAATACCGCTTTGAAACATGATATCATGGCGCAAATACTAGTAAAATCCAGACGAATAGTGACACACTTTAATCACTCTAATCAAGCTCAGTCAAAACTTCGAGATTTGCAGCAAGAACTAAATTTATCATATCACCAGCTTGTTCAAGATGTATGTACCAGGTGGAATTCCACATACTATATGATATCTCGCCTCTTCGAACAAAAACGAGCTGTTTCTTTGTACTTTGCTGAAACATCAGTAAATTTCGAAAATTTGTCTAATGAAGAGTGGCAAATACTAGGAAAAAGCATTGAATTGCTAAAGCCGTTTGAAGAGATTACCAAGATAATAAGTTCAAGTTGCTCATCAGTATCTGAAGTAATACCTCATCTGAAAACCCTACAAAAATATTTAGAAATGTATTATGATGAAAACAAAGAAATCATGGAAATGAAAGCCCTACTGGAAAATGATTTGAATATTAGGTTTGACATGGACCATAACAAAATCTTCACCTTGGCTACATTGTTGGATCCAAGATACAAGCAACAGTTTTTCGAGGCAGAGGATCTCATCACCATTAGGTCCCAATTTTTATTAGAATCTCTGAAGAATAGCATGAGTGATGACGACAGCGACAGTGGCAAAGATGATTTACAGAGCACCTCCACTGATGAAAATAATATAGAAACAGCAACACATAGGAATTTTTGGCAATGCTACCAAAATTTTGCATCAAGAAAAATTCAAGAATTTCAAGATGACAGGTCAAGCGCAGCTAATGAACTGCAGTCCTACTGTGCGTTACCGGTGATAAAGCGTAATGATGACCCATTTCAGTGGTGGAGCCGCAATAGTTCTAGGTACCCTGAAATGTCGCGCATGGCCAAAGTGTACCTCTGCTGTCCCGCAAGTTCTGTTTACAGTGAGAGGCTGTTCTCAGAGGCCGGAAACATATATGAAACAAAAAGAAATCGATTGCTACCATAAAGGGCAGAAGCTTTAGTCTTCTTACATCATAATTTACCCATAATTAAAAAATATAAGTAAGTTATAAAAAATATAAGGAGATTATGATATTTTTGGTTGTCACAATTGACTTTGATTTGATTAGATTATGTAGGTATGGTTATAAGAAATATGTTTTTTCATTTTTTTTTTGTTTTTATCAAACAGTTCATGTTAATAATTAATAACTGAGTTTGTTAATTTAAAAAATCTACTTTTTATTTTAATAATAAGAAATACTTATAAATGTTCATTGAAGATAAGAAGATATTATGTTGTTTTTTTATGTTAATTAGGATAGGTACTAATTTTGTTCAATAAATGTCATAATTAATAATTATGTTTTCTTTACAAGCAAGTAATTTTAAAAACTGATTCTGATTACCAAAGGAAAGATTGCTTTACATTTTTTAATGTATAAGACTGATTATAAAATAAATAAAAAATAATATATAATCAAGGTTTTTATGTTTTTATTTCATGTAGTTCCCCCGCATTCATATTATTGAGAAATACATACAAAGTAAGAAGCCGGATAGTCGGCGCTCTTTGCCGATTAGTCGCCGACTAATCGACGACTACAATAGTGGCCGGATAGTCGGCTTTACCGACTAGTCGCCGACTAGTCGGAACATCTCTAAATTTTATATAATTTGCGTTTCGGCGCGACTAATGTCTAGATATTATCTTCAAAAATAACATATATTTTTTTAAGAGCTTAAAAACTTCAAATGTTTAAGGCCGGTTACAGTGCTCGACCAACGGTCGGTGCGTACGGTCGGTCCTGACGATACGCATGCGTACGGTCGGTCCTGACGATCGCATACCACCGACCGACCGTCGGTGCGTACCGTCAGTTCACGATTGACCAACAAGCTGACCGGACGTCGTACGCGAAATTAATTAATTAATAGCTGCTTATTATCTTCGTAGACGTATTAGGAACAGAAGACGTAAATATCACGTACACACGAACGTCGCCCAGAGAGCATTTCTAGCTCGTCGGTCGACCGACGGTCTGCATGCGCACGCGCTCGACCGACGATTCTCGTACGTACTGCGTAGCGATATACGCATGCGTACGGTCGGTCCTGCACTGAACGATTTAGGAATTTTCATACAAATGACAAGCGCGACCGACGTACGCACCGACCGTCGGTCGAGCACTGTAACCGGCCTAAGGGTGGTTTGCAAGAAATCGGTAGAAATTCGGGTAGCGGCGTCTTTATAGATAGAAAGAGAAGGATTTTAAAAAAAAATCTATAAATAACAGATGTATGGACTCTTGCGGTAGTTTAAGATATTTTTTCAATTTAAAGTGGAATTCATTAGTGTATTCGTTAATTTTTAGATTTAAAGAAAGTTTGTCAAAATAAATTATTATTAAATTGTGGTAAGTATTTTTAATATTATATTTGGTGTTTAATTTTGGGATCTTGACGTTATTCTGATATCTTACTGATAGCAAGTTATTTAAACTGATTCCTTAAAAAATTTTAGAATTGAATATTTTTTATAAAAGTCTAAATTGACATTCAATTTTTTATAATAAAAACTCTATTTTTATAACTTTTGAAGGTTATTCCCGTCAATGTAATATCTTATTGAAGAAGAAGATAATAATAATAATCTAAACGAAAATATGAAAGAGAACAAGACACAGAAACACAGAAAAAGACAATGGTCGAAATTGGTGAAATTTTCAATTAAATTGGTTAACGCGCACGTCCCGGTTACACGAGAGGTCTGGGTTCGAGTCCCAGTTGCGACCATTGTCTTTTTTCTGTTTTTCTATGTCTTGTTCTCTTTCATATTTTGTATAGATTATTAGTGTTATCTCCTTCTTCAATGATATATTACATTGTTGGAAATAGCTTTCAAGAGTTATAAAAAGAGAATATTTTTTAATACATTTTGTTCATTACTTGTAGTTAAATTAAATATTATTTTTTTTTTATTTAAATTTGTAGATTTTCCAAATCATAAATATTGTTAATTGAGCCCAGTTTAACAACTCGATTCGATAGTTTTAACCATTTCGTAAGTTTTGTCTAAAACCAACAAAAAACATCCATTTCTAAGTTGTCCTTTTTTTGAACATTTCTAGATATTTTCTGCTGAGTGCCTCTGTATGGGAATTAATGTGTTTAGAATGTCCTGTAGAAGTCGCCTTGCGATCGTGCTGGGATGACGCGCGTGCCTTGCCTGCCAACAGCCGAGGGTTCAACTCCCACGAGCTCGTCAACCTCATGCGGAATAGCTAATGCCCTGATGATGGGATCAGACAACACTTTTGTTTATGGGCGACGCTGAACATAAAATATACACTAGAAATGTCTTCCATGTCCATTTGAATGGAAACCGATGTCTCCATGGGTTCCTCAGTGGTCGAGGAGTGAAGTTCTCCATTAGCTATCAGAAGATCGCGGGATCAAATCCCGGCAAGTGCAAATAAATTTTATTGATTAATTAATCTTATTTCACAATTAATTTATTAAAAACTAGCTGACCCGGCGAACTTCGTACCGCCTCAATCAATAACTGTTGTGTTAACTTATTAGCTGAATTAAATTCAGTTTTTTTATTAAGTTAAAAATTACACAATGAAGCCATTATCCGTCCAATTGTCCGTGATTTGTTTTTAACATTTTTCTCTATTTTTTCCCATATTTTTTGCTCTATTTTAAACGAGTCGTGTTTTATTACATGCTCACAATTTTCGCTTATGTATTGACGTTTTTAATATTAGCGCTATTAGAAATAAAACGGGAATAAATAAGATAATTAAAAAAATATATATATTAGAAGTAATTGTAACATTCTTTGGGTTTAAGAGTTCACGTAATAATATATGTTCTACAAAAAATATATATATTCTATGTAGTTGGGACACATTTTCATGTTGTGCGCCCTACATATGACGGCCGGCGTAGTCCAGCGGTAAGGCTCTTGGCACGCACACTTAAGGTCGCGGGATCGAATACCGGCGTGGCAAATAAATTTTATTTGATTAATTTGTGTTATTTCACAATTAATCCATTTAAAATAATATATAGTATATTTGCGGTTCGTTCCAAAGTGGAAGATACTCTCAGTATCGCCACTGGTGTAAGACCACCATTCAGAATTGAAACGTCGCTTGAAATGGCATTAGCCGTGTTTGGTGAGCAGATCTCAATAGCCAGGTACTTCCCCACCTTCCTCTTCCCTATGTCCTTTCACTCCCCACTACCTTCAACCTCACAACATACCCCAATTGGGGATGCCATAATCTCACTGGCTTCAGACGGGAGTAGTTGGGACTCTTGTGAGGTATTCGTATAAAAAAAAACGAGATTCACCAGTGACGTAGATTCACCAGTTTCCCGCTTGTACTACGAGTTTCCGGACACCATGTATATATATATATATATATATATATGGCTCTACAAAAGTTTGTTATCATTTTTCTTGACTTGGATGGAAAAAAGGCACATATTTTTCTTGAATTTGGTTCTTGAATTAATGCCGTTTCAGGAACAGATTCAACAAGCAAGATACTTTTTATGAGCTCTTTTATTTCATACACATTAAGTCAGTAAATTGACTTCTTTTTTGTAATGTAAGAAAACTAAAGTATTGTGGCCGTTTCTCATGCCGTACCTTACCTCCATCAAACAAATTTCGAGACTTCAATACATTGGAATACATAACTCACAAATTTGGAAGCAACATACGTAATTATTCAATTCGGCCTAGTTCAGTACATACAATACAGTGTGTATTCCAAGTTCCCTTCTACCATATTCCCAAATCGAAGTTGACCACTAGAATATTCAATGCGCTTCGATCCTCGATTGCTCTGTGTATTTCTGGGCTCCATTCTCCAGTCTACAGTCTCCAGTCTCCGGAGTGTTTGTTATTCCAGCCCTTTGTGTAGTGTTCTGGCATAGGGCCTGTTGCATGCCTAATGCTGTCAACAAGGAATTTCGATCAGAATTAAGGCATTGTGATTATAATTACGTTTCATCGATTACTGGGTCTAGCAGTAGCTGTATCAAACTCTTAGAATGTATAAGAATTTACTAGAATCTCTCTGTATCTCTCAGAATCTATTAGAATTTATCCTAATTTCTCAGAATCTACACGAAATCATCAGAATTTATCAGAGTATATCAGAATCTATCAGAATTCATCTGAATTTCTCAAAATCTATCAAAATCTATGAGAAACCCTCAGAATCTATCAAAATCTACATGAAACCCTTTCAAAATCTATGAAAAACCCTCAGAATCTCCTGAGTGTTTCAGAATCTATAAGAATCCAAATAAAATCTATAAATACTTTATTTGGTCGATAATGAAAACATATTATTGTCATAAAATATCAAAATTTATAAGATTTTCTCAAACTTCCCCTTGTTTCTATCAGAAGCTCTCAGAATTTCTCTGTATCTATCTAAATTGATCAAAATTTGTCAGAAAAATATTGTACATCCCACTATTTAATTAAAAATTACAATATTTAATTAAATGAAGACAATATTAACGAAACTCAATTAAAACTCAACTCAAACTCAATCTTGGAGACAGAAGAATCAGAAAAAGATATTGGCTCCACTGGGACTCGAACCCAGGACCCTTTGCTTACATGGCAAGAGCTCTACCAACTGAGCTACAGAACCTACGAGTATATCCAATTCGGTAACTTTTAACTGTATCATACTTCGACTAAGAACTATCAACATTATCTTCATTTTCTTAACGCACATATTATTGGCTGCTATATTTATATATGATCGCAAGATTCAACTCGAACTAAATGCTGTCTAGATGGTGTCTGCATACATTTTTATCAATTCAGCTGCAGCAACGTCAATAACGTCGTATTTTTCAATCTTAGTACTCTAGCTCACAAAAAACTCACGGACCGCCACTGGTACTCACTTTTTTTTCTTAAGTTCATTTTGACTGTAAAGAGAGTAAAATAAGTTTTTTTTCTAGAAATAACAAAAATAATATCTTAACTTTGACTCTATTTTCTTGATATCACGAACCACAAATTAATAGGAACCCTTCTCACAGTAGTATGATAGTATAAAACATATGGAAATATGGTAATAATTTTGTTTGTTTTACAATGTTTTGCCTCAGTTATAATATCAGTAAATGAATTTCTAAATGTTTTGCATAAGGTCATCTGCTACAAATCTGGACCCTTTCACTGCCAGAAACATCTGTTCATATGTTAACATAAATTCTGTTTGTTAAATCAGTGTGAATAACTTTATTTTAAAGTTATTCAAACAATAGTGGAAAGTTTCCGTCTAACTTTATATGTAACAGTCGGTGATATTTCACAAAATTTGCGCTATGGACATTAAGTTTAAAGGTAAACTTAAAAGAAATGATAATCTGCTACTTCATAGATGGGGCTAGCTTAACTAATGTTTCCCAGCAGGGGTAGGCAGAGAGGACGGACCGCCAAACAACTCGGTCTTGGCACACACTCTTTGCACATTCGTACATCGTCTCATACATTCTCTCCTATTATTCTGATTTTTGACATGGCCCGACTTAAGTATCTGATTCACTTGCTCGTGCCATGTCTTCCTCGGGCGTCCCTGACTTCTTCTACCATTCACATTATTTTTTTCTTTCATTCGCTCTGCATGCCCAAACCATCTGAGGGTCCTTTATTAATCTTACTCATTAGGCTTAGGTACATCAGCCTTACATTATTTGCGGATATCCACATTTCTCATACGATCATACATGGTTTTATTACACATCCGCCTCAGGGATCTCATTTCAAAAGCATTTCGTAGACATCCTTCCCACTGCGGTACAAGGAGATGGGTTGAAAGAGTCCTACTAGACAGGTCAAAAGGTCTCCCTCTACCAGTCTTTCCCAATCCGGCTCACCACACAGCAGGTGGGTGCTCACGTCGGCCGCCAATATCTTGACAAACCTCATTCCATGAAATTGGGCACCTCTGCTAAGTCACCAAATGTAGCGAACCACAAATTTATTCATTATACTACTTTCACTCCTTGCTTCGTTAATTATATGCCTAAACCATCTGAGCGTCCCTTTCTTAATCTTATACATTACGCTTACATCAGCAATATATAAATCTCACGTCTATTGAATTTCCGTTGAGTTCTTAGGCCATATACACACGAGTATAATATTATAAATTATTATTCAATCTCCAAACCTCTAACTGTAAACGAAATGGCGGCCGTACGAAGACAAATGACTCGCATGATGCTAGTAATGCCGGCCCACCGCTTAACCCGCCTTGTGCCGAGCATGATTTAACCTTCCCCTTCCCATCCCCTCCCCTAGACCTCGCCACAGAACATAGCGAGGTCTAGGAGACCCCAACACCCTGTGACATTAATAACTTCGTATCACTGAAAATAAAATACCTAGAAGTGTAGTGAGTAAAGTAAAGACAGAGCCTTACTAAAAACGTCATCTGACAGTATTAATACAACTCTGACTCCGCGCCTTACGTAAAACTAAAAGAGCGGGGCCGCGGCGGGAGGGGAGCTGGCAAATGAACACGCCGGGCCGGGTACCTTGGCTGACACCGACTCCGAAAATAACAATAGTACCTGCAAATTGATGAGTAGAAAAAATAAGTTTTTTATTAAGTTTTGGAAGAATACGAAATTATTTTTTTTCTTTTTAGTACATTTTTTTAAGTCGTTTTTTTGTTTTGTTTTTTTTTTTTTATTTTTAGTGAATCTGAAGTACACTAACTAATTTGTCTGAATATGGGAAGATCTACTAACCGTGCTGCTCATATGAGACAGACGACCATAATGACGTTACGATAGATGACTCAAAGATCCGGATAGCCTATAAAAGATTCGGCCGAGTATCGTTAATTTGCTCCTAAGAATTAAAGAGTTCCTTTACTTTGTCACGGATCCCGTAATCAGAATCTAACCAAACTCTCTTCAAACTACCCTTGAAGTACATCCTTTTCAATAAAAAAAGAATCATCGAAATCGGTTGGCGTGATATTGAGTTATTCGTCCATTTGTCGCGCACATACTTAATGCAAATTTTAGACTTGTATGGTTTTCTCATGAATGCCATTGTCAGAACTGGACCAAATTAAAATGGGACCACACTGGAAGCATCAGCTTTCAAATAAAAAAGAATCATCAATATCGGTTCACCCAGTCGAAAGTTCTGAGGTAACAAACATAATTTTTTTTTTTTAAATGCAGTCGTGTTGAGAACCTCCTCCTTTTTGAAGTCGTTTAAAAAGCAGTATAACGTTTTCTATGTTTAATTCTACTAATGTCGAATGATTATCAAATATTTGTGGTAAGCATTAAAGGCTTTAATATTATACTAATTTTTTACAAACATGAAATTTGCCTCGTGGTTGAGTGGTTACAATCCTTGGCTACGAATTCGGAGATCACGGTTTCAAATCCCTGTGTGCAAAAGTTAATTGTATTCTAATAATTTGTTTTATTTTTCAATTCATAATTTAAAATATTATTACAGTATATTTTGCGTCACATTCCAGAGTTTTTTTCGTTATTTGTTTTTGGGGTGTTATGCCGTGTTGCGCTACCTCAGATGTGTGACACACGTCTACCGGATCTGCCGGATCTGCCCTGATGATGGACACTGCAACGATGTCCGAAACGTTGGCTAAAGAAGTAGATAGCGCAACACGGCATAACACCCCAAAAACAAATAACGAAAATGCTTTTGACCGTGAAAATCTTAAAACTTATCTCACATTCCAGAGTGTTAGAAACTGTCAGTATCGCCCTGGTGAAAGACCACCATTCCGAATCGAAACATTGCTTGAAATGGCTTTATCTGTGTTTGGTGGCTAGATCTGAATAGTCAGGTACTTCCCCACTTTCCTCTACCTCATTTTCCCTTCCCACTACCTTCAGCCTCACAACATACCCCAATTGGGGATGCCATAGTCGCACTGGCTCCTGACGGTTGGGAGCTTTTTGGGAGCGGTATTCACGTAAAGAAATTAAGGCGCCACAACTGGGCTCAAAATGAAGAAGATTGAGAGATATGAAATTCGAATGTTAGAGGAGCGCGCTAGTATTTAAAGCGACAAAATCGATGCGAAAATGTTTGATAAAACACGACTCATTTAAAATAGAGCAAAAATCTCGCGGAGGTTGTCTTAAACAGCATTTAAAGAAACACTATGAATTTTTTCATACATATAAGGGAACGTACCGATACTACGTGACCAACTTTTTGCAATTTTTAACCCCCCCCCGCCAGTGACCAAAAACCTAAGCAACCTGTCGCTCATTTGTACCAAGCGTGGTATTTTGAAGACCCCCCCCTAAACAGGTCACGTAGTATGGGTACGTTCCCTAACTTCTAAAATAACTGACACTTGTTTATAATAATTTTTGGAGCATACTTTGCGATTTTTTTTTCTGTCGAGAGAATTTTATGTAATTTGCGTTTCGGCGCGGGGAATGTCTAGATATTTATTTTCAAGAATAACATAATATATTTTTAAGAGTTTTAAAACTTAACGTGTTTAAGGGAGATATGTAAGAAATCGGTAGTAATTCGGGTAGCGGAGTCTTAGAACAGAGTTCTATTACAAAATTATTTGAATGACATCTATTGACATTTTCAACAACTGTAACAATTTTGATACTAAAAAACTTAATTCCTTTTTTTCTCTTCCGTCATAACTTCTCTACCATTGTTTATTTCATCTCTGCCAACTCTTTCGCTCCCGTCTCTCCCAACACCCTCTGGCCCCCCTTCCGGCCGCGGTCTGGCCGGCCGCAAAGGGTTGACAGGGGTCCGCAGGCTTAACACTTTGAGGACGGCCGACGTGACCTTATAACACACTCAGGCCCAATCATTAATGTAACTGCTACACGAATCCGGGTGGCTTAAAGGCATTACTGAAAGTAAAACACACACAAACGCGCATCAACGTGTTATTTTATTAATTTTTAATTACACAATTAAAAAAATTACAAAAAAATATTATTTCTTGGTAGAATTAGAAACAAAGTAAATAAAGAAACATGCCAGATAATATATAATACAATTATATCACCACACTTTAATTACTGTTCAAGTATTCTTTTTCTCTGCAATGAAGAGCAAATGAAAAAAATGCAAATACTGCAAAATAAAGCAATGCGAATAATACTTAAGCGCAACATATACACACAGATACGAGACATGCTAAAAGAGCTAAATATGTTGACGGTGAAGCAAACTGTGTATTTGAATGTACTTTTTTTTTACATAAAATTAACACGGGGATGATGTCTAAGGAACTAAAAAGAAAAATATATTACAATAACGAAACACACGGTCACGGGACAAGAAATTCAAAGCAAATTAGACTGCCGACAAGAAAAAAATCAAGCACCCAGAAATGTCTGATGTACCAGGCCGTCCAACTGTATAACAACATCCCGAATGAAATTACTGAGATAGAAAATATGTATAAATAAGTTTAAAAAAGAATTACGAAAATATGTCTACCTCAATTATGAATGTCTTTATTTATGTGTAATATTTAAAGAATGATTATGTTTGACAACCAATGTAAATGTTTATATCTTTATAAAATATTAGCACACACAAAGATGTGAGCTAACTTAAGATTAATAAATAAATAAAAAAATAAATAAATAATGTAGAGATATGAACAGGAAAATAAATAAATAAATAGGGACAATCATTTCTTGGTTACGAAAAACCTATAAAATGCTGCTTGTGTAGTGATGGAGAATATAGTTAGCACAGATATCCCTTAGCTACTGGCCGGTCATAATTTAAAAAGACTATTTTGAATTTCGCCTGTCTGTAAATTTGTTTGTGCGTTCCGTTTCCATTTCAAGATGGTTGCCGTTTTAATGGGTTAGTAAAGAATAATTTTCAAACTTTCTTATTCGCATTCACACAGGATGCCTTTAGGAAAACAAATTCTTACAGGGCCTATCATCTTTGGAGGTGCTGTGTGGAGGGTATTTTTAAGGAAAGGAAGTTCTGGGAAGGAAAAGGATATTAGGGATGGGTAGAATTTTGGGGTCAATGTATCCAGGAGTGACAAATGTACGAATCCATCCCTCTTACTGCGGTGCAAAGCGATGTTCCGAGACAGTTCTGCTGGAGAGCCAAAAAGTCTCCATCAAGCAGTTTTTCCGGATCCCACCCGCCACGCAGTAAATGGGCAGACGCATCCGCTGTAAACCCGTGCACCCCAAACTCACCAAACGTAGCGAAACACTTCTTATTCGAACACTTTAAAAATCCTACATAACTACTATAGATTTGGTTTACAATTAAACAGGTAGGTATTTAAGTACCTACCTATAAATTTTCTGATTTCAGAGGAAATTTTAGTTGTGACCAATTAAATAAGGGAACATTATAAATAAAGCTTTTTGTTCGCGAGGTTTACGGTTCACAACTATAAGCCGAGGCTTAATGCTAATTAAATTAATATTATTTATCTAAGTATATTAATTAATCATTGAATAAAGTAAACTTATTCGTATTTAATAATATGCCTGATATGTAAGCAATTTACCACGAATTTAATACAAAAGGTTGTAACATATTAAAGGTAACCTTTTCAGCTATTAAAAGCCCGAACAAAAACTTTTTGTTTGGGAAAATTGCGAAAAACAATTTTCATAATATCCCCCTTGTTGGTAACATACCCCTCACGTATTCAATTAGTGCTATCCACAAATTAAAACACAACACAACACCGAAACTATAAATACTTTCAGTATCGCCTGGGTCTTTCTATTGATAAAATAAATTAATGTGTAGGCATTATCTATTCAGGCATATCTTCTATCTATCTATCTTCTATCTATCTATCTATCTATCTATCTATCTATCTATCTATTTATCTATCTATCTACTAATCTATCTATCTATCTATCAATCTATCTATCTATCCATCTATCTATCTATCTATCTATCTATCTATCTATTTATCTATCTATCTATCTATCTATCTATCCATCTATCTATCTATCTATCTATCTATCTATCTATTTATCTATCTATCTACTTATCTATCTATCTATCTATCTATCTATCTATCTATCTATCTATCTATCTATCTATCTATCTATCTATCTATCTATCTATCTATCTATCTATCTATCTATCTATCTATCTATCTATCTATCTATCTATCTATCTATCTATCTATCTATCTATCTATCTATCTATTTATCTATCTATCTACTTATCTATCTATCTATCTATCTATTTATCTATCTATCTATCTATTTATCTATCTATCTACTTATCTATCTATCTATCTATCTATCTATATATATATATATATATCTATCTTCTTCTTCTATCTATCTATCTATATCTATCTAACTATCTATCTTCAATCTATCTATCTGTCTATCTAAATATCTTCTATCTTCTATCTTCTTCTATATATATATAAAATGAATCGCCGAAATGTATGTACGCGCATAACTTCCGAACGACTGCACCAAATTGAATAATTCTTTTTTTTCGTGTTCGTTATTGTCAGAACAAGGTTTGTATAAAACTACTGGTGGGCTCTGGCATTATGAAATTTGTATGAAAAATTTGCAATAAGTGGCACGCGAGCTGTTTGAAAACTGAATGCACTGGGACTGAATGTACGGAATCTGGGAGGGGGGAAGGGTAGGGGGGAGTGGAGTGGGGAGAGGGAAGGTGGAGGAAGCAGAGAGACGCGGGAGAGGAAGGGGAACGGAACGAATGGGAAGGGATACGCAGGTAGAATATATATACTAGCTTTACCCGCGGCTTCATTCGCATGGTATTAGGGGGTTCCCACTCCGATCCACTCCCCCCCTCTCACCCCCTCCTCCCGCATTCCATACATTCACTCCCATTACATTCAGTTTTCAAACTGCTCGCGTGCCTCTTATTGCATTTTTTAAAAATAAATTTCATAATGCCAAAGCTCACCAGTAGTTTTATTAAAAAAAATTACAATTTGGTGCAATCGTTCGGAAGTTATGCGCGTACAGACATTTCGGCGATTCATTTTTAGTGATAGATATTAACTACGACGCCAACATCGTTTCTATGGCATCCGTTTGTTTTGCTTTTCTTCTGATGTTTGCAATAACTGATTTTGCTAGGGACAGAAAATGTATGATAAATAATTTCATAACGCCAGAGCTTATTCATAACGCCAGAGCTTACAAATATATACAGCCTATATTACTCGCAAATAATGTAGCTTTCTATTAGTGAAAGAATTTTTAAAGTTCCTTCAGTATTTTTTGCGTGAAAGAGTAGCAAGCTTACATACATCCAACATAATATATCTATACAAACTTTCGCTTTTATAATATTAGCAGGATAGGATATACACAAATATATATATTTTTCACATTAGTTTCACACAGGAAGCCCAGAGTAAAAATACCTCAGGGACTATTTCATCTTTGGGGATGCTGTATGGAGGGTCTTTTTACGGAAGGGAAGGAGAAGAGAGAGTATCTATATACTGTTTCAATTATTTTGTAAGCAAATTGTTTAAGAGGGAATAACCAGACAAAACCGGAAATATGTAATTTTTAAATAAAATTTTTTGCCGTATTGATTCTTTTCCACAAAAAAATATAAATTAATTTCGGAAGATTGTTCTAGTAAAGTTTTATTTTAAATTATGAGAAAATATGTTTATTTTTAGCATAATAAGGTTATACCGTAGGTCGTTGGCAGATTTGTTAAATTTTCAAACAAAACTTTGTATTATACAACACACATTTTAAATCATATAAGGGGGCCTACATTAATTACGTGAGCACTTTTTTTTCCAATCTATACACCCCTCCGCCCCTTGGTGAGATATAATTGGGCCGCTTCGTATATTCTTTTCAAGTGTGATTTTGCTGGACTCCTCTCGCCCCCCCCCCCCCCCCCCCTTTCCCCCCTCCTTTTGAGCTCACGCAATTAATATATGCCCCCTAATCATGAAGTAAAATAAATCAATAAATTATCTGGGAAAGCTATGTTTCAGAATTTTAATTTTAGTTTAAATAAAATCTATTATATAAAATTCTCGTGTCACGGTGTTTGTGACCATACTCCTCCGAAACGGCTGGGCCAATTTTGATGAAATTTTGTGTGCTTATCTGGTAGGTCTGAGAATCGACCAACATCTATTTTTTATACCCCTAAAAGTAAAGGGTGTTCCATTCCGAAGAAAATTATTTTCCCCATACATTTTGTATGGAACGAATTCTCCTATTTTGAAAGAACTGCAGCAATATTGTAAGGGGTATAATATTGAACTGTGAACCGGGGGAGGGGGGAGGGGGGAAATGAACTCAGGAAGGGGAGAAGTGGAGTGGGGAGAGAGAGAGGGAACGCGAGAGGGGAAAGGATACGCAGGGAGAAACAATTTAGATCAAGGTATGGTATACGCAGGGAGAAACAATTTAGATCAATTCAGCTAATAAGTTGACAACAGTTTTTGATTCTGAGGCGGTACGAAGTTCGCCGGATCAGCTAGTAACTTATAAAAAGACCCGCACATTTGTTTTGTGACGAAAACAATACAGTTTGTCTATTTATTTACGGTCTTACAAACTAATATATTTCAGATTTTTTCACATTCTTATTTTGCTTAGACATTATTGAAAAATGATAAATATTTATGATCAAAAAATAATTACATAAAGTACATAATTTGAATAGTTTTATCACCAGGCCTTTCAGCATTTTTGGATGTAGGCATATAAATTAAAGCAAATTTGCAATGAAATAAAATCGACATTGAGTTATAATTTTAAAAAGTTGGTATCAAACGAAAATCGGCGAAATGTGGATTTTCGGCCGCTGGCTGGTTAAAGGCCCTTAAACAATAAACATGTAGTAAATCAATTTAGACACCTACAAATTTTTTTATTTAGAATTATATAAAGTGGTTTAACCACAGTTTTAAAATAACCTTGTAATCCGAAACAGCTAACCCAATAATTAAAAATAATAATATTTGCCGGACTTGATAATAAGATTATTACATTTATTTTCAATTAAATTTGTCATATTTTAAGTGGAGTTCTACGAATTAAATAAAAAAAATATATATATATATATATTGCGGGATCAGTAGGATTTATAGGTTCAATTAGAAATGCCACAGAGCCGAACCCTCTGATATGAAAATATCTGGAGTCGGTGAATTATATTCCCATTTGGTCTCTAGTAGGATGACATGTTGTTCTTGTATTATTTTGTATTTATAATACTTATATAGTGCAATTGCATAGCGTGGGTTGACTAGATGATCATTTGGGGAAGTGTGTGAAAGGGTTTAGTTTTTCCTGTGGGGAAAATTTAACCCGGACATTTAAATCTGGTGCGTAAAATAAGTTATTTATTTCAGCCGAACAGAGCGGTGGGTGCAATACTCTGTCTGCCATAAAAAAGTTACATTAATAAGGAGAGGAAGTTCTGCGAAGGAAAAAGGTTTGAGGGGTGGATAGGAATCTGGGGTAAATGTGTCCAGGAATGACGGACGCATGAATCCTTCCCTCCCACTGCTGTGCAAGGTGATGGGTCGAAAGAGTCCGGATAGATAGGTCAAAAGGTCTCCCTTAACCTTAACCTCAACGGCCCGCCTCGCAGTGGGTGGTCAAACGCATCCTCCGTAAAGTTTTGGACAATCCTCACCTAATGAATAAGGGCATCCCTGCTTAGTCACCAAACGTAGCGAACCACTTGGGGCGACTAAGGCAAGGGTACCTTATCTCTTTTTACCTAGTTTTCTTTTTTACAAAATAACACATTTTGACTTTTTCTTGTGATTTCGGTTAAGAGGAAACCCGTTCTTCGAGAAATTTAAACAATAGTTGCTCTCACTGTCGCTCTTACTCCCCCGAATACCGAGCGAAAGGGACAACGGCACCTCAGGCTGATAATACCTAAATAAAATCATAAAAATCGAGGTTTAGTATTTCACATTTTTCTCCTATACCAATTAATTTTTTTTTACTAATTACATGTATTAGGTAGAAAATACTCTGTCTGAACGTTTTGCTTTTTCAAAAAAAAATACATTGTCTAGTTTGTATACTGAACGTCTGTTGAAAATTCGTTAAAGTTGCCGAGTTTGAACGGCGTTCAAATCACGCAATTTTAACGATTTTTGGAGATTCCTAACTTCTATAAGAAGTAAAAAAAGCCAAACGTACCGACACGCTAGTGATCGAAATCAATATTTTATTAAAAATTTGACAGTTGCGAACTCCTGCAACGCAACTCATAAATTTACGAATACCCACAGTAACAAGACGACAAAATACACTCTTTTACTGCAGCATTCATAAGCGTAACTACATTGCCCACTCTCCGATACAACAATTTCACGCTATAGGAAATTAATACTTAGGTGATGTTGACATATTTAATATCGACTTGGCGAGTTTTGTGGATTATGCAAAATATTTATTCCATCACTATTCCTAAAAAACATCATGTATTTTTGTAAAACCTATCAAATCGCTGTATTTTCAGTTTTTGTTTCTTGTATTTTTATGACTTGTGTGCATTTTTTATCTAATGAAATTTTATTTTTATTGTTTCTTTCTTAAATTTCAAAATTATCTGTCCCAAATTAAAGCCCTCTGGGCGTCGAATAAAAAAAAAAAATTACACTGGTGTCAAAATCCAGAGAGGAAATTGGGGAATAGAATACGTATGGACAAAATATTGTATGAACAAAACGCCGCCCGCTTCCCTCTTAAATATTTACATAATGAGTGAGAAAATAACAATCAAAGTTAGCGTGGGCTATAACTAGATACGGGCAATCATAGTCGGGTTTACCCTAATTAATAAAAAATTAATACGCAACCAAAATGATTTCAAAACTTTACAGAATAAAATAAAATTATTTCGCAACTTTCAAAGATTATAATAATTAACAAGTTCTGACAATACACGAACTTAACATCTATTAAACTCTGTGGAAGTCAGTTAATACAGTTGTTATATAACTCTGTTAATAATTCAAGTTAATTTGTGAAAATTCCCGGAGCAAAGTTGTCCATTGTTTTTCGGTGTCGTAATCCACAGAACGAGGGTTCAGTCCTTTTACTTATAATCGTAGAAGGGATTAACCCACCGGGGGTCGGGTGAAGCAGAATTCAAAATGGGCATAATAATCTCTCTCTCCCTTTCTAGGAATTTCATTTCATGTTTTTGATCTATGTAATTTATCTATTTATTGGTTTTGGGTGGATTTGTGGAAATCGTCTAAACCTTTGTCATAGAACTTTCTGTGTCTGTGGTCTGGGATGAATAGAACATCAGATATTGGGTTACTTTGAATTATATTTGGAGCAGGTGGATGAGTTTGTGTATCTGGGTCGTGTGTTTACGAGAGATGAGAATGCTGATAGAGATATTGAAAGAAGGGTAAATGCAGGTAATTCCAAATTGACCACTGAACGCCGTTGGCACTAATAAAAAACTGTCAAAAGAAGCGAAGCTAGCAGTCTACAATGGAGTGCTGATACCTACCCTGATTTATGGCAGTGAGGCATGGAAGTGGCGAAGGAAGGACGAAAGTAGACTGAATGCTGTTAGATGAGCATCAGATAAAAGCTGATCTATTGGTTCTGCGCGTTTGCAACCCGCTACATAATATTTCCCACAAAATATCCCACAGACACAACGTCCCCCAACAAAATATTATTATTACCAAAACCTAAAAAACTTCAATTTGGGAGGCGGGAATGGGCACCGCCGTCGTGGGAACCATTTATTCGATAGCCAACACCTCTGCCATAGGTCACCCCGAGTGGATCGCTACGTTTAGTAAATTAGCAGGGGTGCCCGGGTTCCTAGGGTATGCTTTGTTTGGATCTGGCGGCAGATGACCTGACTGGAAACAATGAACCCTAGATTCCTTCCCACCCCTCTTATCTTTTTCCTTTCCAAATCTTCCTCTCCTTCCTTAAAAAGACCCTCCACACAGCATCCGTAAAGATGACATAGGCCCTGAGGGAAATAATTTTTCTCAGGGCCTCCTGTGTGGGGCTGATGTAAAAAAAAGAAGAAAAAACCTAACCTGACAAATAAATAGTACAAAAATAATACAGAAATCCTGTAAAGACAATTAATGTTTGTTATCTGTATTATTTTTGTCTCATTTTAGTATTTTTGAACAATAATTTATTGTCTTTACAGGATATCTGTATTATTTTTGTCTCATTTTACTATTTTTGAACAATAGTTTATTGTCTTTACAGGATATCTGTATTATTTTTGTCTCATTTTACTATTTTTGAACAATAGTTTATTGTCTTTACAGGATATCTGTATTATTTTTGTCTCATTTTACTATTTTTGAACAATAATTTATTATTATTTTTTTAATTGTAAAACTAACGTTTTTAAGACAAGATTTTTTATGCATAGCACAAAGGGTAACAATTATTATAAGCAATAATTATCAGCCTGAAACACTCATCCACATTGAAAAATCTTCCGAGAAAAGATACATGACGCCAACGGGACTTGAACCCGTGTCCTCTCGATTGCCGGTCGATTGCTCTGACCACTGAGCTATGGCGGCTTATCTCGTACCCGCCAAATGATTCAATATATGCTAGTGTTTCATTCAACAATTACTGCTTATTATATTTTTTCCACCTGAAAACAACCAACTTTATTTTTGCGAGAGAAACATTGTAAGTGTTAAATCCCTCGCTAGGTGGCGTCGAGACAAATTATGTCTTCATTTATTGGGGAAATACTTAAACTTGTCAAATATTAATTATTATTTTTTTAATTGTAAAACTAACGTTTTTAAGACAAGATTTTTTATGCATAGCATAAAGGGTAACAATTATTATAAGCAATAATTATCAGCCTGAAACACTCATCCACAAGGTGGAAAAAATATAATAAGCAGTAATTGTTGAATGAAACACTAGCATATATTGAATCATTTGGCGGGTACGAGATAAGCCGCCATAGCTCAGTGGTCAGAGCAATCGACCGGCAATCGAGAGGACACGGGTTCAAGTCCCGTTGGCGTCATGTATCTTTTCTCGGAAGATTTTTCAATGTGGATGAGTGTTTCAGGCTGATAATTATTGCTTATAATAATAATTTATTGTCTTTACAGGATATCTGTATTATTTTTGTCCCATTTTTGTTAGATTAGGCTAGGTTAAATTAGGTTAAGTTTTAGAAGATATTTGGTTGGGGGATGAGATATATAAAAACAGAAGATATGATTTTTAAAAAATAACACCTTTTCGCTCTATTGAACAATTAACATTTTGTCGTTCACAGCATTTCAAATTTCCGTAATCGATATATAGACGTAAAAATAAACAGCTGTTTCTCAGTGATGTTTCGCAAGAACTCGTGGAAGTGTTTGTTGTTTAAGATAATTGTAATTATTACTTGACATATAAAGCTTCTGTGTGTGGAACATTGTTTTTTGCGACCCTTTAAAAAAATGAAAACCACTGCCTAAGGGTAGGTACGCACTAACCGGTTTGCCGCAACACGGCTGCCCGTCCGGATAGCCGTAGGACGCGGTTGCAACTGCGGCCAGCCGGATGGCGGTTAGCCGTAGTCGCAACCGGAAAGTGCGGATGAAAACGCTTCGGTTTCTCGATTGATTGGCTCATTCTCAAGATGGTTGAAGAAGTCGCAGCTATTTATTATAGTTACTTGCGTTATATAAAGAAAAAGAAACAAAGAAAAAGGTACTGGGTTGCATCCTTATTTGCAAACACGAAATGTTACTAAACATATTGAAATATTTTTCGGAGGGCTCAAAAAGCATGAAGACAAGTTTTTTGGATACACTAGAATGAGTCAGAAATCATTTGAAGAACTATTAAGCATTTTAAGAACCAGTATAACAAAACATGATAAAAAAAAAAAACAAATAAAAAAAACGCAAACTACTAGCAACTGCGTAGTGTGTACAGCAACCGTCCGGTTGGCCGTCACTTGGGCCGCAGCGCTGCGAGCGACCGCAACGGTATAGCGGCAGCCGCATGACAGTGCGCATAAAGGTCTATGCCCACTACACCGTTCCATACCATGACCGTACTATGAACGTATCAGACACCAAATAAACACGCTACGCCCTACTCTGCCCACTAGAACGTGCTAACACCGTATTATACCCGAAGGTCTCTGCCCACTACACCGTTCCATACCATGACCGTAACCGTAGCGGCGCATGCAAAAAAGTATTATTTGTATCGATCAGTATGAAACGCTGCCCACTAGCCCATTCCGTTCCGTCGCGTGCCAGGCATAGAGCGGACCGGCACCTGCAAAATATTGCCATCGAGAATTCACCGTCAGTCCGGTCATGGTATACGACGGTGTTGGTCGGTGACGGAACGGTCTAGTGGGCAGCGTTTCATACTGATCGATACAAAGAATACTTTTTTGCATGCGCCGCTACGGTTACGGTCATGGTATGGAACGGTGTAGTGGGCATAGACCTTAAGAACTAATTTTTCATACCTACTTTTGACTGCGGTTAACCGGACGGCTGACCGCATTCTGGCTAACCGCATAGTGCGTAGTTAGCCTTACACAAATTCCCTTATAATACCTATAATAGTAAAATTACTGCAAAATTCAAACAAGTAAAAATTCGCTCATTACATTCCTTATTATTTGTGATCCTCATTTTGAGAACCACTGCTTAAAACTAACTCCATCACACTGCCTACATTACGACTTACGAAAGAAAGTTACTACAAAATTCAAATACGTAAGAAAATCGCTCAATACATTCCTATAAAAACGCGATTATTTGCAACCCCCAGTTTGAGAACCTTTACCTTTTACAAGCTCCCTTACACAACCTATATTATGACTGAAGTAAAATTACTACAAAATTCAAATAAGTAAGAAAAACCGCTCATTATGATCCTGTAAAAACGTGATTATTTGCGACTCTCAGTTTGAAAACCATTGCTTAAAACTAACGATACTATTAAGATACTATTAGTATCGCCCTGGTGTAAGACCACCATTCAGAATTGAAACGTTGCTTGAAAATGGCTTTAGCCGTGTTTAGTGACCAGATCTGAATAGCCAGGTACTTCCCAACCTTCCTCTTCCCCACCTCCTTCCCCTCCCCACTACCTTCAGCCTCACAACATACCCCAATTGGGGATGCCATAGTCTCACTGGCTCCAGACGGGAGCAGTTGAGATTCTTGTGCGGTGTTCAATGTAAAAAAAAAAAAAAAAAAAAAAAAAACTCCATCACACTGCCTACATTTTGACTTAAGAAGCAAAATTACTGCAAAGTACAGTAAGAAAATTGATCATTATGTTCCTTTAAAAACGCGGTTATTTGCGACCCCCAGTTTGAGAACCTCTGCCTATTACAAACCCCATACAAAATGTACATTAAGACTGAAGTAAAATTACTACAATATTCAAATTAGTAAGAACATCGCTGTTTATGTTCCTTTAAAAACGCGGATTATTTGAGGCTCTTAGTTTGAGAACCTCTGCCTTTTACAATCTCTCTTACAAATCCTACATTACGACTGAAGTAAAATGACTACAAAATTCAAATAAGTAAGGAAATCCCTCACTATATGTATATACCCTTAAAAATGTAATTATTTGCGACCCCCAGTTTGAGAACCTCTACCTTTTACAAAGTCCCTTATAATGGCTACATTATGACGTTGTATTTTTAAGTCTATATCCCCTTCTAAAACCCTAAACGTGTCGGTTAAGTGACAATAATAAATGGATATATTATAACATTGCGCCATTTTTTTGGTTATCTCCACAGCCGCTGTAATTAAGACTACAAAACCTTCATTAAATAATATTACGTTGTAGCTTTAGGGCTATATGCCTCTTTTATCTTTAAAGGCTAAATAACTTACTGTTGACCAGGGTTGCCAAAAGTTTAAAAATTATGTAATATTTTTATTTTAACTTAAGAGCGTTTAACCAGCCAGCGGCCGAAAATCTGCATTTCGTCGAAAGATGTTCTTACGATCGTACAGGGCGGTTCCAATGAGAAAGATGAATTATTCTCCGTTCCAGCTTTTTAAAATTATAACTCAATATCGATTGTATTTCATTCTAAATTTGCTTTAATACCTAATCCAATAATGCTGAAAGTCATGATGATAAAACTATTAAAATTATGTACTTTTTGTAATTATTTTTTGATCATAAGTATTTATCATTTTTTAATAATGTCTAAACAAAATAAGAATGTAAAAAAATCTGAAATATGTTAGTTTGTAAGTGCGCAAATAAATACACAAACGGACCAATTTTCGTCAAGAAACACATCTACGTATATATTTTTTAATGATTTTATTTAAACTAAAATTAAAATTCTGAAACATGCGTTCACCGGATAATGTATTGATTTATTTTACTGCATGATTGTATGATTTGAAATGGGTGTTGTATAATACAAAATCTTTTTTGAAAATTTAACAAATCTGCCAACGACCTATGGTATAACCTTATTACATTAAAAAGAAACATTTTTTCTCAAAATTTAAAGCATGTGTTTACTAGATAAAAGAACAATTTTTCGAAATCAATTTATATTTTTTTGTGGAAAAGAGTCAATACGTCTGAAATTTGATTTAAAAATGACATATTTCTGGTTTTCAAATCTGGAAACAGAAAAATTAGCAAAGTTTACGGTCACATCTAGGATTCGAACCCAGGACGCCTTGCCGGGGTGGAGCTTTACCAACTGTGCTAATTTGTCCCTATCCGGTTCGGTCATATTTAACTGTATCATTCTTCGATTAAGATCTACCAACTGAAAATATTTGTTAAAAAATTAAGATAATGTTAGTAGTTCTTAGTCGAAGTATGATACTGTTAAATTTGAACGAATCGGATTGGGAAACATTAGCTTAGTTGGCAGAGCACCACCCCGTCAAGGCGTGAGTGTTGGGTTCGAGTCCTAGATATAACAGTATATTTTTCTGATATTTCTGTTGTCAGATTTTCGATTGAGTTTCGCTAATATTGTATTCATTTAATTAAAAATTATTTTGTTTAACATTATTTTCATACAGGAGGCCCTGCGGAAAATAATTTCCCTCGTCATTTAAGGAGATGCTGTGTAGAGAGTCTTTTTAGGAAAGAAAGGAGAGGAAATTCTGGTGGTTAAAAATCTGGGGTCAGTCTAGGAGTGCCGTGTGAATCCATCCTTCCAACTGCGGTGCAAGGCAATGGGTCAAGAGTGTCCAGGAGAGGTCAAAAGGCCTCCCTAAACTATTCTCTCGATCCGGCCCGCCACGCAGTAGGTGGTTAGATACTTCAGCCGTTAGACAAACTTTACCCCCATCCCCCATGAACCCGGGCACCTCTGTTGAGACATCAAAGTGTTGTTTTCGCTCAAAATTAATATGGTAAAACACAAAGTAATGGCTTCTCGAAAACTTATATTTAAATCAGTTATTTAAAAGAACATAATCTTATGAGTATTAAACCTTATTAAAACGTTAATCACAAGTTCATTTCAAAGCGCGCCTTTGGCAACCCTAGTTAAATTACACAATAATGTACGGATATTATGTGACATTTTGTTGTTGTTTTTTTCTGAATGTGTGTAATTATTTATTTTTTGTGTGTCGTTGTACACATTTATCCATTTAGCCAGTATTTAGTATTCACCCAACTAGCGTGTTAGCCACCAAACTACCTATTATATACTATACTGGATTACCCTTTGGCATTTGACAAATTATATAATGATACGTTTAGGAATATATTTATTAGCGAAGGGGTGTCCGAAAATATTTACAAATTTTAAAATACGATAGAAAATCTTGAAAATAACTAACTAATTAATAATATCGACGTTTCTAGAGGATGGACAGCCAAACAACATTTTCTTCTTCACATTAGAGCTTACAATTTGGGAGGCGGGAATGGGTACCGCCGCCCCGGGAATCTTTATTGGATAACCAACACCTCTGCCATAGGTCACCCCAAGTGGTTCGCTACGTTTGGTGATTTAGCAGGGGTGCTCGGGTTCTTGGGGTGAGGTGTGTCTAGGTCTTGGAGGCGGATGACCAGGACACACTTTACCCAGATACCTACCCACCCCTTAAATCCTCTTCCTTCCCAGAACTCTCCTCTCCTTCCTTTCCTTTAAAAGAACCCTCCACACAGCATCCCCAAAGATGACATAGGCCCTGAGGGAAATTATTTTCCTGAGGGCCTCCTGTGTGGAGCTCATGTAAAAAAAGCTTCACGTTGAGGAAAATAATTCCCCTCATGGTCTATGTATATCATGTTTGGCGACGCTGTGTGGAGGGTCTTTTGAGGAAAGTAAAAAAAATAATTTCTGGGAAGGAAAAAGTTATGAGGTGTGGGTACGGACGTATAAATCCATCCCTTCCACTGCGATGCAAGGCGATGTTCCGAGAGAGTCCTGCTGAAGTGGTCAAAAGGTTCACTAAATCGGTCTCTTTCTATACGGCCCACCACGCAGCAGGTGGGCAGGCAAATCCGCCGCCAAGACCTGGAAAACTTCCCCCCGTGAACTCGGTCACCCCTGCAAATTCACCAACCGTAGCGAACCACTTGGGGTGACCTATGGCAATTGTGTTGTTTGTCATCCAATAAGCGGTTCCCGGTGCGGTGCTTTGATTGAGCATATATTATTTATGCATTATGCATATATTTGACGACCGGGGTGATCTAAGGGTAAGTTTCTTGACTCGCAATCCGAAGGTCGCGGGATCGAACCCCGGCGTGGGCAAATAAGTTTTATTTGATTAATTTGTGTTATTTCACAATTAATTAATTTAAAATAATATATAATATATTTGCTGCACGTTCCAGAGTGGAAGATATTTTCAGTATCGCTCTGGTGTAAGACCACCATTCAGAATTGAAACGTTGCTTGAAATGGCTTTAGCCGTGTTTGATGACAAGATCTGAATAGGCAGGTACTTCCCCACTTTCCTCTTCCCCATCTCCTTCCCCTCCCCACTACCTTCAGCCTCACAACATACCCCAATTGGAGATGCCATAGTCTCACTAGTTCCAGACGGGAACACCTGATACTCTATTGAAGTATTTATATAAAAAAAATATTTAAAATATTTGAATTTCAAAAAATGTTTACGGTTTATAATTAAGTATGTAACTATTTAAGTACCTACTTACCAAATGTGATGATTTTAGTTTCGATTTATCAAATAAGAGAAAATTTGAAACATGCTTTTTTTGGACGCGTGGTCTATTTTTCACAGAACTGCTAGTATGGACAGTTATTGACACCCTGTATATTATATGTGTTACATGACCAATGTGTAAGCCCCATTTGGTGGCCGCCATTTTATAATCGCCCCAATTTCCCGCCATTTCCCGCCAACAAATGGCGTCCATTTTGGGGAAAAGCGTCGCATAACCTACAATTATCATTACGGAGGGGAAAAAATGGCTAAAAAACTACGATGTAATAACTGTGGAATGAAATCGACGTGTTGCGTTTACCATTGCTTGCTGTAAAACCATTTAATTCTTGAAAACCAAATAAAATTCGCAATTTTGAAGGCGGTTATGGGTACCGCCGCCCGAGGAACCATTTATTGGATAGCCAACACCTCTGTCATAATTCACCCGAGTGGTTCGCTACGTGACTTAGCAGGGGGTGAGGTTTGTTTAGGTCTTGGTGGCGAATGCGTTTGCCCACCTAATGTGTGACGGGCTGCATCGGGAGAGGCTTCTTGACCTAACCTAGACCTCTCCAGCCGGACTCTCTCGATCCATCGCCTTGCATCGCAGTGGGAGGGATGGATTCATACGTCCGTCACTCTTGGACATACTGATCCTCAGATTCCTACCCACCCCTCATACCCTTATCATTTCCAGAAATTCCTCTCCTTCTTTTCCCTAAAAAGACCCTCCACACACCATCCATAAAGTTGACATAAGCCCTGAGGGGAATTATTTTTCTCGATGCTTCCTGTGTGGAGCTAATGTAAAAAAAAATATGTACATATAAAAATAACTGTTTCTTTGTTTGTCTCTTATATCTTACTAAACCATTCATCCGATTACGAAGAAACATTGGGGATTTGATGTGCACATGCCCGGGATGGTTTCTATATATAATAGTGAGCTCTGGCGTTATGAAAATTATATAAAAATAATTTAAAAGTGGCGCGCGAGTTATAGTTTAGCAGGGAAGGAAGGAGGAAAATGGGGGAAAGAGGAAGCAGAAAGGGAACGGGGACGAATGGGAAAGGTCACGCAGGAAGAAATCATTGGGGGTTGCCTGTATTAAAAGTGTTGGTTTTCCAATTAATGATTCCCGGGGCGCCGCACTATGGAATAGCCCGGAACAAGACCGTCTCATAAATCGACAAAGGTGCTTTTTTTCAGATATACCAAAGCGAATTTAATAAAATAAATGATCGGAAAATTTTTATCCATTGGAATTTTTTTTGTACTTTTGTGTACTTAAAATAATGTCAAAGTACGGGTTCAGGCTGAAATATTTAATAGAATCAAAATGTGGAATATTTTGTGGTACAAATTTAATGCATTTGCGCTAATTTGTATATAGCTCACCATATATTACCGCTAAGGTTGATTTTTAAGCTAAAATAGTGTGTATTTGAAATATTTTAATATTTAATTAAATGAAGACAATATTAGCGAAACTCAATCGAAATCTGGAGACAGAAAAATCAGAAAAGATATTGGCTCCGCTGGAACACGAACCCAGAACCCTTTTCTTACATGGAAACAGCTCTACCGATTAAGCCTCATTTAATTAAATATTATAATTTGAGATTTTACTCATAAAGTTTAAAAAATTAATAATGAAATATTTTAGTTTTAAGCTAATAATGATTTATAAGATCCCTTTAAGCAAATGATACCTTAACTGGATTTTATCAAAGTTCAGGTAAACTCTCAACCGGTCGCAGGGTTTTCCCCCGTGGATATTAAAACACCATTAAAAAAATAAAAAATTTAATGTTTTCATTAAAAGAAAAATTGCGAGTTTTTTGCACAACAGCACCAAAAATGGTTTTGCCGCTGCTCCTTTTTATCAGAAAATTACCTTGTCGCAGTACTAAAAAAGGATAAATTGTTTTTGAAATGACATGTTTTATATGAAAATAATAATAATTCACTAAATAAAAATATGAAACAAAAAGATTGTTTAGTTTTTAATCAGCATACAATTTTTTTGTTTGTTTTATGACAAGAAATAAAGAAGTTACAAATTTATGAGACCATAATGAGCATTTCGAACCACTGTGCGCCGCGCCGGTACCCAATATCCGCCTACCAAATTGAAAAAAATTGTCTTGACTTTAAGCTATCGATATTATAATATTCATTGCTGTTCTGCTTCCACTGCAGTTATGTTACCGTAGGAAAAACAGTGAAAAAACGCATAAATAACTACATTCCACTGTAAAATGGCGTTCTAATATTTTTTCGTCCCTAATATGTTATTATACCTTATTATGAACGAAAAATAAACACGGTTAGGCCGGTAATTTAGTATTTGTCGGAGATTGAATCAGAAATTGCACGATTTTTATATATTTACGACCTCCGTGGTATAGGGAAGCCTCCGTGGTCGAGGGGCAAGGTTCTCAACTCGCAATCTACAGATCGCGGGTTAAAACCTCTGCGTGCCCAAAATATTAATTTTATTTGATTAATTTGTGTTATGTCACAATTAATTTAAAATTTATCGTGTTATTTACAAAAAACATATTTTATTTTATCTAATATTTAATTTTATTTGATTAATTTGTGTTATGTTACAATTAATTTAAAATTTATGTTTTTAATTTAAAATTATATGTACCATTTTTTGAGGCTGTTCCGGAGTGGACGATATTCTCAGTATCACCCTGGTGTAAGATCACTATTAAGAATTAAAACGTTGCTTAAGGGCCCGCTACCCGAATTTCTACCGATTTCTTACATACATATCTCCCTTAAACACGTTAAGTTTTAAACCTTTTAAAAAAATACGTGTTATTCTTGAAGATAATATCTAGACATTGCCCGCGCCGAAACGCAAATTATATAAAATTCCCTTGATAGAAAAAAATCGCCAAGTATGTTCTAAAAATTATTATAAACAAGTTTGTTTCTGTTATTTTACAAGTTATATCTATGAAAAAAATCACAGTGTTTCTTTAAATGCTGTTTAAGACAATGCCCGCGAGATTTTTGCTCTATTTTAAACGAGTCGTGTTTTATTAAACATTTTCGAATTTTCGCATCGAATTTGTAGCTGTAAATGTTAGCGCTCTCCTCTAACATTCGTAATTTCGTATATCTCCATCTTTTTCTTTTTTAGCCCGTTTGCGGAGCCTTAAACCAGACCTGAATAGTACAAATTATAATTCCCCATCCAAGTTTTTATAGTGGTTTGTGTAGTCTGTAGTTAGAAGTTAGATCGTAGAAATCTTACATATATATGAATATTTCTTTGTTTATCCGTTATGCAATCCCTAAACATTCATCTGATTGCAATGAAACTTTGGTGAATTATTGTGCGCACGCCCGCGATGGTTTATATATATATAGTGGTGAGGTCTAGCGTTATGAAATTATTTTCTAAACTATTTATCTGATTGCGATGAATCTTTGGTAAGTAGTTGTGCACACGCCCGCGAAGATTTCCATGTATACTGGTGAACTTTGGAATTATGAAATTTGTATTAAACAATTTCAATAGGTTCAAAAATAGAAACAATTAGACTATTCAACCCAAAAATTATTCGATGAATTCAAAGTATTACCACTAAATAAAATTTATCAAAAAACTGCATTACTTCAAATCCACAAAGATAAACTTACAACAAAGTCATTTAGCACCAGGCCGAGAACCTTAGGACAAATAATAATCCCTAAACTTAACACAACAACAGCCCAACATCATTACACATACTCAGCCATAAAATCCTTTAACGAACTCCCTAAAGAAATACAATCCGAAAGGAATTATGAAATTTTTAAACAAAAACTTAAAAAACATTTTACCATTAACTAGTTTTAGATATGTATTACGATGTGCCAACTTATATTTTCCACTGTGAACCAAAATGCCAACTAATATTTTTTCATTTTTTATTAATTTTTAAACTTTATGAGTAAAATCTCAAATTATAATATTTAATTAAATGAAGACAATATTAGCGAAACTCAATCGAAATCTGGAGACAGAAAAATCAGAAAAGATATTGGCTCCGCTGGGACTCGAACCCAGAAGATAATGTCGGTAGTTCTTAGTCGAAGTATGATACAGTTAGTGACCGAATTAATATGGGTTCCGTAGCTTAATCGGTAGAGCTGTTTCCATGTAAGAAAAGGGTTCTGGGTTCGAATCCCAGCGGAGCCAATATCTTTTCTGATTTTTCTGTCTCCAGATTTCGATTGAGTTTCGCTAATATTGTCTTCATTTAATTAAATATTATAATTTGAGATTTTACTCATAAAGTTTAAAAAATTAATAATAAATATTCATCCTAGACTTGCAGAAAAAGTCAATAGATGTCGCGTATTACAAATAAAATGGATAAAAAAATTATCCAGACACTATCTAGATTGCATTTAGTTCGAGTTGAATCTTGTAATCATATATAAAGATAGCAGCCAATAATATGTGCGTTAAGTAAATGAAGATATTGTTGGTAGTTCTTAGTCGAAGTATGATACAGTTAAAAGTGACCGAATTAATATGGGTTCCGTAGCTTAATCGGTAGAGCTGTTTCCATGTAAGAAAAGGGTTCTGGGTTCGAGTCCCAGCGGAGCCAATATCTTTTCTGATTTTTCTGTCTCCAGATTTCGATTGAGTTTCGCTAATATTGTCTTCATTTAATTAAATAATATTTTTTCTATGTATAACAACTGTCAAGTATGTATAGTACTGTCAATCTGATGCTCCCTGTGTTCCTCTGTGCTCCCTCCCTAAACACGAGAATTTCTGTGCTCCCTCCCTAAACACGAGAATTTCTCAATTAGGGAGGTATTGTTACCACCAATATTATATATTATATGTATTTGTTTTTTTTTGTATATTATATGTATTGGTTTATTATTTTTAAAAAAATAACGCTGAACGGAAACGCTCTTGAATTGTGACTTAAGATTTAATAAATAACAGTTGATCCCGACGGTTCGTATCTGCGGTCCCTGTACAGTAAGTATTTTTTTCCTGTTAAGCACTTGCATACTGCTTTCTAACAACGTATGCAGGGATACTGGAGGTCCAGATTAGTTCAAAATATATAAATGTAGCTTCGTTTAACAAAAAATTAGAATCTTGCGAGAGCCTTGAAGAAGTAACCATCCGTTACTTGTACCAGGGCGGGTAAGTGGTGGATAACCTCCAAAATACAGTAAGTATTTAAATTAATAAAATTACTTTCAAAGCGGTCCTCTAGTAGTTTAACTGCTTGACCAGCCCTGCTCTGCGACCATAAGCCACAAGGTTAAATAATATTTTGGGTCGAATCAATATTTCCCCGCGTATTTTAATTCGCATAATTCAAATAAAGCAGACGTACAATCATCATTGTACCATTTCTCGCTAAGCACCCAATGAGCTGCGGTCTTGTGAAATATTACTTAACTTACGTTTTAATGGGCGCCATTACGCACGCACACAACCACCGACGGGCACGCCAAATTATTCTGTACAAACACTGGACATACATACGAATAGAAGTGTATTGTTTGTGTTTGTGCGGTAATGCACATTTTCATCTCGCGACAAAATATCCTACGAGCAAAACATCCCCAACAAAATATCTATTAAAACTTGACCTAACCTAACAAAAAATGGGACAAAAATAATACAGACATCCTGTAAAGACAATAAATTATTATTACAGAATAGTAAAATTGGACGAAAATAATACAGTTCATTATAGTAATTCCGGCTAACTTCACTAATCATGTTTTTTTTTTAAAGAAGGAATTTGACTATCTCGGAAGTTAGTCGGAATAACCTCGAGGGGTCGCGGACTATGTACGCGTAACCAAATTTTGCTTGTGTAGTGTGCTTCCTCGCAGAGTGTCGGTGGTAAGTGATTGGTTATTCTTTTTCCTTGTATATCTCGTTCACCAAATTTCAGCAAACAACATTTCGTCTCGTTTCGTTTTTTAGTACCGACAGCCCATCACAAGTGCTTATGAAGCTGTAATTCGTAAGCAGTTTCGGATGCAACAATGTTTTAAAATTTAAAAAAAAATGTAAAAAAATCGGCTTAAGCGAGATAAAATGATTGCCCTTATTTAGATACGTAGAAACACGGTTCCGCGCCTTTTTATCTCGTGACAAAATATCCCCGGCAAAATATCCTTTTGACAAAATATCCTACGGACAAAACATCCCCCAACAAAATATTCACTAAAACCTAACCTAATCCAACAAAAAATGGGACAAAAATAATACAGACACCCTGTAAAGACAATCGAATAATATTAATAGGCTTGCGTCTGCGTGGTTGGATTTCAGAACCCAGCTTCGAGTGCATGTCTGACGCCACGCTATATGCGCCGCGCCACAAATAACATCTATGTGCGTGGAATTTACAAAGCTACCTTTGTAATTCGGTTTGAATTCACAAGATGTCGCCACTTCCGTCAGCAGGTCAGATGGGGACTTGTCCCCCCTAGGTATAACTGCTAAGAATTCGTGAATATGTAGTATCTCTAAGATTGACGGTAATACATAGATGTATCAAGCGGCTATATATTACATACGAAGTCATTGCCTGTCTCAGTTACTTTGTCCCGGTTACTAGCTACACTGGATGACAGTTGATCCGAGGAACGGGCTATTTTTGGAATCAGTTCCAATTGGATTTATAAAATTGTCACCAAAACTAACTGGGCGAAGGCGAACCAAAAGCCGCCCGCAGGGCCTAGCAGTAAAAACCTGCGGAGCGGGTTTTTAACTGCTAGTAAATTCTGGCAATGGTAGCTAGTTGTTGATTTTAACAATTAATTTTACCTTTCTTGGAGTCGAAACATCTTAATATATGAGAAATTGGCGCAGTTTTCTTTAAAATCGGCATAGATTCTTAGAAGTATGTTATAGGTGTGTCTTCCCGAAGTAAGGTCAATTTTTCCTCAAAAAATTGATCAAAAATAAATTTAATTGGCCTATTTGAGACGATAGTTTTTTTTTTAATTTGCGACTTCAGTTTTGTGTCAAATCGGTGTACATCACATTTCTAGAGATTTTTTATTCAGTGGGGAGAACGAATGAAATTGAGTAAGGGGAAATTATTTCTTCAATTTGAAAACTGAATCATAAAATTGAATGGTATTTGAATTTTGCTGAAATTGTTGTTTCAGTTTTTGATCGGTGAAAAGTTTAATCGAAATGTGTTAATAATCGAGACGTTTAAATAATCGATTAATATTTCGAGTGCTATCGAGATGGATAGATAAATAGTAAGAAAGGGGTGAGATATGAGATAGGGGAAGATTTCAATGGTTTATTTATTTATTTACTTATGTTACTGGTTTATTAGTAAACGATTTTTAAAAGTGTTCTTGATATATTCGTCTCTAAAAGTATTAGCGTAATTAATTTTTTAGTTATTATGCCGTGTTGGGCTTCCTCCTTCTTTAGCCAACGTTTTGAACAGCGTTACGATGGCCATCATTTGGATGCAAACAGTGTGTTGAGCGTGCAAACTCGACCATCTGGACAAATTGGCAAATTGAAACCAGCCATTACTACATGGTTTTGTTCCTGAATAATAATAATAATTTGATAATTTGTAGAGCGCCGTTTTTGTGAAAAATCACCTCAAGGGCGCTGTACAATTTATTAAGAATTCTTAGGTTCTATCTAATTTTTCTATTTACAAAAGGATACAGAAACATACCTGGCAGGTCACTTCCGATAAACACATTTTAATTAAAACGGTTATGCTTGGAGAAGATACGGTTTTGGACGCGGAAGTACTGGGAAGACCGAAAACGCATCAAGCACAGCTATTAACGGAGGAGATTGAAATCACAAGAACCGCATTAATATTAATAGAGACGACGGGGCTGAGCTTAATAGTTATTCTTGACGGCTTCACCAAAACTAAACGCCGAAAACCTCAATATTTTAAGTAATCAATTATTATACTGAAATAATAACCCTTCAACATACATAAACACACTATAAACACTACAATCTACACACCTGCCCTGAAGATGGACACTGTAACGCTAACAAAACTGCAAATGCTTTGTATAAAATTTCCGTAATAATATTATATTTTTTAGCTTCCAACCAGCTAAGTAAGGCTCTCGACTGGCAATCCGAAGGTGGCTGGTTCAAATCCTACGAATAAATTTTATTTCAATAATTTGTGTTATTTCAATATTAATTATTTAAAAAAATAATACACAGCATATTTGCGGCACGTTCCAGGGAGAAAGATACTCTCAGTATCGCCACGGTGTAAGACCACCATTCATTCGACGGCCGGCGTGGTCTAGCGGTAAAGCTTTTGACTCGCAGTCCGAAGGTCGCGGGGTCGAATCCCGACGTGGGCAAATAAATTTGATGTTTTTTCACAATTAATTCATTTAAAATAATGTGTAGTATATTTGCGGCACGTTCCAGAGTGGAAGATACTCTCAGTATCGCCCTGGTGTAAGACCACCATTCAGAATTGAAACATTGCTTGAAATGGCGTTAGCCGTGTTTGGTGACCAGATCTGAATGGCCAGGTACTTCCCCACCTTACTCTTCCCCATCTCATTCCCCTCCCCACTGCCTTCAGCCTCACAACATATACCAATTGGGGATGCCATAGCCTCACTGGCTCCAGACGGGAGCGACTGAGACTCTTGTGAGGTACTACTATATAAAAAATAAAAAATGTTATCAGCCGTAATTAGTGACCAGATCTGAATAGCCATTTATCTTCCCACCTTCCCCTTCCCCTTCCACATCTCCTTTACCCCTCCACTATCTTCAGCTTCACAACATACCCCAATTAGGTATGCCATAGTCTCACTGGCTCCAGACGGGAGCAGTTGGGAATCATGTGAGTTATACAGGTAAAAAATAACCTAATTTTCTTGAGGTAAATATTTACGAAAGCGGCGCTGTAGAAATCATCCAATCATCTCTACATCTCTACATATTATAAATTAAAGTCGACCGCCGCGTCTGTCTGGCTGTCTGTTCGCGATAAACTCAAAAACTTTTGAACGGATTTTCATGCGGTTTTCACCAATAGATAGAGTGATTCGTAAGGAAGGTTTAATTATTTTTTTTTTACATGAATACCGCATAAGAGTCCCAACTGCTCCCGTCTGGAGCCAGCGAGACTATGGCATCCCCAATTGGGGTATGTTGTGAGACTGAAAGGTAGTGGGGAGGGAAGGAGATAGGGAAGAGGAAGGTGGGGCAAGTACCTGGCTATTCAGATCTGGTCACCAAACACGGCTAAAGCCATTTCAGGCAACGTTTCAATTCTGAATGGTGGTCTTACACCAGGGCGATACTGAGAGTATCTTCCACTCTGGAATGAGCTGCAAATATACTGTATATTATTTTAAATGAATAAATTGTGAAATACACAAATTAATCAAATAAAATTTATTTGCCACGCCGGGATTCGATCCCGCGACCTTCGGAATGCGAGTCAAGCGCCTTACCGCTGCACTACGCCGGCCGTCAAAATGTATTATGTATATAATTTGTCAAGGTTTTGTGTAAATTGGTTGACATATATAATATATAAAGGGAGCCGGCTGGCAAGCGGGCGGTGTGGATTTGATTTATGTGCAAATTTACAGATGGCGTTGGTTTTAAAGGTTGGGTTAGGTTAGGTTAGATTAGGTTGGGTTGGGTGAGGTTAGGTTAGATTAGGTTAGGTTAGGTTAGGTTTGGTTAGGTTAGGCGTTGGGTAAAGGCGTTGTCAGTAGATGGCATTGTGTTCATTAACCACTGCTAAGCGTGTCCGGGTCAGCTGGTCATTATTATAATTACTAGCAAATAGAAAATACTATTTCAACCATAGAATAAGTAAATTAAAATGAAACATTAAATCCAATGTAAATGATTTCACAATAGAGAAGACACAAAAATATCAAAATCCAATCAAAAATAATCAACGCCTAAATTTTCATTGTCCGCAATCCCACCAACATCGTGTTCGTCTGATTGTCTGACATCAGGCGATTCACTCAATTAGTGAGCACTGAACAAAATTAATCCCTAGAAAACTAATATCGCCGATTTTCCTTAGATATTTGTACTACTCGGCCGAATAAGCTAATGAAAATGTTTTTTTTTATGTGAATATCACACAAGAGTCCCAACTGCTCTCAACCGTCTGCGGTCAGTGAGACTATGGCATTCCCTAATTGGGGTATGTTGTAAGGCTGAAGCTAGTGGGGAGGGAAGGAGGTGGAAAGATGAAGGTAGGCAAGTACCTAGCTATTCAGATCTGGTTACCAAACACGGCTAAAGCCATTTCAAGCAACGTTTCAATTCTGAATGGTGGTCTTGCCAGAGCGAAACGGTATATTATGTTAACTAACTAACTAACCATCACACCATTTCACACAATTCTTGCCTCGTATACATTCATACATCGTCTCATGCATGCTCTTCTATTATTCTGACTCTTGACATGGCCCGACTCAAGTATCTGATTCACTTGGTCGTGCCCTCGACTTCTTCTACTATTCACATTCGCGTCATATATTCTTCTTACACATTTTTCTCGTTTATTCGCTCTTCATGCCCAAACCATCGGAACGTCCCTTTCTTAATCTTACTCATTACGCTTACATCAGTCTTGCATTATTTGCAGATCATCACGTTTCTCACACGGTCGTACATGGTATTACCACACATTCGCCTCAGGGATTTCATTTCTACAACATTTAGTCTACTTTCATCCTTCCTCTGCCAGTTCCATGCCTCACAGCCATACATCAGGGTAGGTACTAGTACTCCATCAAGGATGTCTAGTTTGGCTTCTTTGGACAGTTTTTTGTTGGCGCCAACGGCGTTCGGTCCTCCATTAATGGAATTTCCTGCATTTACCCTTCTTTCTAACGATATTGATTTTTTTTTCAATTTCATCAGAATTTGGGTAAAATGTACCTTATTTTGACTCCCAGGCCCAATGTCAATGAAATTGATTACCTGTTCAAGAAAGTATTTCGATATTCGAAAGTTTTTCGTAATTTTTCAGCGAAAAATTGATCTAGCTTCTGGCACGCCTACACTCCCACAACACATTTCTTTCCGTTTAACTCTTCTGTGCTTTGGCTTATCTGTTGGGAAATTTTATAGCTAATTGGCGTCAAATTTCCTGGGCTTAATTCAATCAAGTTTTGGGGAATTTCGGATAAGTTTTTCAATTTTCTGTATTTTCATATCTTCCTTTTATGGTGATACAAAGGAGCGAAGCTAGCAGACCACAATGGAATGCTGGTTCCTACACTGATACTATACCTGCAGTGAAGCATGGATCTTGAAGAGGAAGGATTAAATGCTGTAGAAATCAGATCTTTGAGGCGAATGTTTGGTAAAACCATGTATGATCGGTGAGAATTGTAAAGATTCGTAAAGAATTTAAAGGTGATGTGAGCGTAAAGAGTAAGATTAAGAAAAGGACCCCGGATGGTTTGAGCGTGTAAGAAGAATATACGACTTTTATTTGACTGGTCAGTGGTTGAGTGGGCATAGCGCTTGGGTCCCACCCGAGCGTCGCATGTTCGATTCCTCGACTGGCTAAGTCCTCCATCACAACACAAGCAACATTTTCGGCTTTCTGTGGTGGTAGTAGGAGATTTTCAAACATTGTTGGGTTATTCGTAACCCGGGAATGTTTGTCTTTCTTTTAGAAAAAAAAAAAATATATATATATATATGAATAGTAGAAGTCGGGGACGCTCTAGGAAGACATGGCGTGATCAAGGGGAGGCCTTGTCAAGATTAAGAATATCAGAAGGGTATGTATGAATGTGATTGAAGCAAGAAGTGTGTGCCAAGACCGAGTTGTTTGGCGGTCCATCCTCTTTGCATACCCCTGCGGGGAAAGAGCGTGTTTTTCTTTCTTTACAATAACTCCACACCGGAGAACCTGAGGTAAATATTTTCCCTCGGGGCATATGTCATCTTTGTGGGGGGTCTTTTAAAGGAAATGAAGGAGAGGAAGTTCTGTTAAGGATAAGGTATGAGAGACGGGTAGGAATCTAGGGGTCATTGGGTCCAGGAGTGACAGACGTATGAATCCATCCCTCCAGTGCGGTGCAAGGAGATGTTCCAAAAGAGTTCTGCTTGAGAGGTTACAAGGTCTCACTCAACCAGTCTCTCCCGAACCGGCCTGCCATACAATTGATGAGCAGACGCATCCGTCGCCAATACCTATACAAACTTCACGCCATGAACCCGAGCACTCCTTTGGGAGGCGGGAATGGGTACCGCCGCCCCGGAAACCTTTATTGGATAACCAACACCTCTGCCATAGGTCACCCCAAGTGGTTCGCTACGTTTGATGATTAGCAGGGGTGCCCGGGTTCATGGGGTGAGGTTTGTCTAGGTCTTGGAGGCGGTTGACCAGGAAACACTGAACCCCAGATTCTTACCCATCCCTTAAACCCTTTTCCTTCCCAGAACTCTCCTCTCCTTCCTTTCCTTAAAAAAACCCTCCACACAGCATCCCCAAAGATGACATAGGCCCTGAGGGAAACTATTTTCCTCAGGGCCTCCTGTGTGAAGCTCATGTAAAAAAAAATAAAAAAAAACTCCTGCTAAGTCTTCAAACATAGCGAACCACTTTGAGGTGACCTATGACATTGGTATCGGTTATCCAATAAATCGTTCCCGGGGTGGTGGTACTCATACCCGCCTCCACAATTGTAGACAAACATCACCCCCGTAAACCCGGGAACTCCTGCTAAGTCACCAAACGTAGCGAACCACTCGGGGTGACCTATGTTAGGGATGTTGATTATCCAATAAATGGTTCCCGGGGCGGTGGTACAAATGCCCGGCTCCCAAATTACCTGGCTATTTATTAGATCTGGTCACTAAACACGACTAAAGATATTTTAAACAACGTTTCGATTCTTATTGGTTGTCTCTCACCAGGGTGATACTGAGAGTAGTTACATCTGTGGAACGCGTGCAAACATTCAAACGTACTTTGTTTCAACAACATATGGTTATTTTATGTTATAATCATCGTGTAAAACAATAATAACTCTTCACCAAAAAGCTTCCACGTGACGATATAACACTGCAAATAAGCCTGTAAATAACACTTTAAATAACCTGTAATACCTTCGTTAAATAGCTTTGCAGTGTTTCGACCAGATGGCGTTTTGTACTTACTTCTCGCAGGAAACGGAAGGGACGCAGGCAGTAGGGCGACCTGTGAATTGGCCTAACTTTGTCCATCAGTGTAACTTTTCTCATTCGATAGAAAAATGCCAACTTATTAAAATTGAAGTTTTGCTAACATTCCCGACCACGAATTAGATAATAATAATAATCGTAGTATTTATATAGCGCAGTTTTGTGTTATTTCACTTCAAGTGCGCATACCTATCTATCTTACAATATTATTATAAAAAGAAACACCTGTTGATAATAAGCGGAAAATTTTGATTGTGTAATGTTGGAGTACTAATCTAGCAACGGAACTGAAATCACGACGCCTGGGTCGAAACAGGAAAATAGTACAAACGTCATTCACAAATGGGAAAACCAAATTTGGTATCAAATGTGATCCTTGGGGAACACCGCTCGTGGCGATGAATTTTTATAAAAAAAGCTATCAATTTGAACAGCCAGTGAGAGGGTGAAATTAACATCTTACATAGATAAAAAATGGTAATTCATTAGATATCACCCGTCTCTTTCTCTTTATCACTGTGTGAGATGTTAATTTCACGCTCTCACTGTTCCTTTATATTATGTTGTACAATTTGGGAGGCGGGATGGGTACCGCCGCCCCGGGAACCTTTATTGGATAACCAACACCTCTGCCATAGGTCACCCCCAAGTGGTTCGCTACGTTTGGTGATTTAGCAGGGGTGCCCGGATTCATGGGGTGAGGTTTGTCTAGGTCTTGGAGGCGGATGACCAGGACACACTGAGCCCCAGATTCCTACCCACCCCTTAAACCCTTTTCCTTCCCAGAACTCTCCTCTCCTTCCTTTCCCTAAAGAGACCCTCCACACAGCATCCCCAAAGATGACATAGGCCATGAGGGAAATTATTTTCCTCGGGGCCTCCAGTGTGGAGCTCGTGTAAATAAAAAAAATGTTTTGTCTCTTTCTGTATGTATATATAAGCTCAGACAATGTATATTTTTGATCAGTGTAATTTTATACCCTGAGGATGCTTGTGTTAATCGAAACCGGTCGGCTTAAATCGTGGTTACAAACAAAGTTATTGTTTTCTTTCAATTATATGAGATCTATATGAGCGGTCCCCAAAAGCGAACAAATTTGGCTGAGAGTTTAAAACTTTGGTTTTTATTTGTGCAAATTTACCCACGAGTCTCAAGATGAGCCACTTTACGGTGAGCAGGCAGCACTGGGAGAAGGGCGTAGACAGTACCAACTAGTAGTGGGTAGTGGGTAGGTAGTGGGTGGCGTGATAAACCTCCCTTACTCAGCCTACAAGTACTACAGTAGCGGGTGTATGAAGGAGTTCAGATGGCGCTGGAAGGATTAGCGTGATAAAACAGTACAGGCTGGCTAAATTTCGACACGAAAAAATGTACTTAAACTCGGATCTCCAGCGATAATATTACCACAAACATTGAATCAAATGTTTGGGAAAACATGAGGCATTGGGGCAGGTCCACAAAGTTGTGCAAGTGAAGTGAGCTACACTAAAAAAGGCAAATACGTACATCTATAGTATTTAGCCTGCGAGAAAATAAGATGGCAATAAAATATTTACTTATTTCTCGATTCCAATATAATTCGTAAATCCACAATCCCACGCAAGTCTCCTTTAAGCGTCGATGACACGTGGCGAGTTTACAAGCTTCTACCTACTATGTTTAAAAGCGGGTAAATCGGCGAGTGAGATTGTCATGATGACACACAAAACTGTCCACTCGCTCAGAAGCGTAGGAAACTGAGGCCGCTGCTACCGCCAGTAACAAGAATAACGACGCCTGCGTGAACTAATTCTTCAGATGTTTGACAGTCGAAATCAGGTGTTTATCGGAAGCCATGTTGGAAACATAAATAAACCAATCACGAGCAAGCGGAGCAAGCGTGTAGGCGAGTAAAGTTGACGACCTTTCAACTTTTTTTCGTAGATTGTCAACAATCTGCTAGTCGCTGCTAGTTAGCAAATAACACGATGATACTGGGCGAGTTTACTAACTGATAGTGAATTTCCCAGATAGTAGCTTGTAAACTCGCCACGTATCATCGACGCTTTAGTCTAGTGATATAAAGCGCCTGACATTCAATGGAACAAGGATCGAATCCCACGAAATACAAAAATATATATAAGTACGTATTTTTCTAAAATCAATATCCAATCTTCAAACCACTCTAAAATGAACAGGCAAAGAAAACACAAAAGAAATTGCTTAGGTTTTTGGTCACCGGGGAGAGGGGGGGGGGGGGTTAAAAATTGCAAAAAGTTGGTCACGTAGTATGGGTACGTTCCCTAAGATGAACAAATGTATATTAAAAGGTGCAAACCTTCTGCTTTCATGGCAACAGCTCTGCCAAGGAGGGTACCCTCTGGGACACGAACCTCTGGGTTCGAGTCCCAGAGGTGCCAATATCTTTTTCTGATTTTTCTGTCTCCTGATTTTCGATTGAGTTTCGCCAATATTGTCTTCATTGAATTAATTATTACAATTTGAGGTTTTACTCATAAAGTTAAAAATAAAAACAAATTTATAGTATCTACACTATCGCCGATACATAAAAATCACGGGGTTGTCTGAATTCTAGTAAGCGATAATAATAATAATTATTATTATTTAATATCTTGAGAGCGCCGTTTTTGTGAAAAAGGATAAATCATCAAAAACTGAAAAATCGTCAAATCTGACTTTACTTGTCAAGATTGACCCTAAGAAATGTAAAAAAAATAAATACACATTCCTAATAGAAACATTATATTCTTGCATAATAAATTTACAAGCAAATCTGAGTTCTAAAGTACATTGAACCAGAGTTACAGGCAGACATACAACCGAAGTTAGTATTTTTGATTTTTTTTTAATTTACAGTTGGTACGCCGAAAAAATAACATTCACCCATTATTCTTGTTGCCCTTATTCTGGTTGTAGGAAAGAATTGATTTATTATATCCAGTGCTGTACAAAATACAAAATAAAATTACACTCCCAGTAGATTAACATCCCCCTCTTTTGCCCGGGGGCTGTACAGAAGTCGGATTAAAAAAATATTAATTGCAACCCTTAAAAGCGCATTACTCTGTACATAATAAACAGAAGAATTAACAATATAACATAAAACAGAGGCTTTTTGGCTTACTCAAAGTAATTAAAGACGAATTATTGTTTTTTAACTGCAAGAGAAATTGTTACAATATTTTTCTGAATTCAATTTCAATTCGGTAAGTGATTATGGGTACTGCCGTCCCAGAAACTATTCATTAGGTAACCAAAACCTCTGCCATAGGTCAGCCCGAGCGGTTTGCTAGGTTTAGTGACTTAGCCTGGGTGAACTAGTTCTTGAGGTGAGGTTTGTCCATGTCGTGGAGGTGAATGCGTCTGCTCACAAACAGCGAGGCTGGCCGGATAGGGAGTCTGATTGAGGGAGACCTTAACTATTCATTAGATAACCAAAACCTCTGCAATAGATCACCCCGAGCGGTTTGCTAGGTTTGGTGACTTAGCCTGGGTGAACTGGTTCTTGAGGTGAAGTTTGTCCAGGTCTTGGAGGTGGATGCGTCTGCCCACAAACAGTTAGACTGGCCGGATAGGGAGTCTGATTGAGGGAGACCTTAACTATTCATTAGATAACCAAAACCTCTGCAATAGATCACCCTGAGCGGTTTGCTAGGTTTGGTGACTTAGCCTGGGTGAACTGGTTCTTGAGGTGAAGTTTGTCCAGGTCTTGGAGGTGGATGCGTCTGCCCACGAACAGTTAGGCTGGCTGGATAGGGAGACTGATTTAGGGTCACCTTAACTATTCATTAGATGACCAAAATCTCTGCAATAGATCACCCCGAGCGGTTTGCTAGGTTTGGTGATTTAGCCTGGGTGAACTGGTTCTTGAGGTGAAGTTTGTCCAGGTCTTGGAGGTGAATGCGTCTGCTCACAAACAGTTAGGCTGGCCGGATAGGGAGACTGATTGAGGGAGACCTTTTGATGTCTTTAACAGGTATCTTTCGACCCATCGCCTTGCACCGCAGTTGGAGGAATGGATGCATACGTCTATCACTCATGAACACGCTGACCCCCAGATTCCTACCCACCCCTCATACCCTTTTCCTTCGCAGAACTTCCTCTCCTTAAAAAGGCCCCACACTCAGCATCCCCAAATATTACACAGGCCCTGGGGAAAATTATTTTCTTCATTTTTATTTTATTTTACATTAGCTCCATACTAGAAAATGATTCCCCTCAGGCAGGGCCTATGTCATCTTTGGGGATTCTGTGCGGAGGGTCTTATTTAGGAAAGAAAGGAGAGGTAGTTCTGGGAAGGAAAAGGGCATGGAATATTGGTAGGAATCTGGGGGTTACTGTATCCAGGAATGACAGACCTATGAATCCATCCCTCCCACTTGCGAACCTTGGGGATGACCTATGGCAAAAATGTTGGTTCACCAATAAATGGTTCCCGGGGCGGTGGTAACCATACCCGCCTCCCAAATTTCCATTACCTCCTACGTGGAGTTAAGTTTAAAAAAGTGAGGTTATGTTAGATTAAAAATTAGTTTCGTTAGTAAAGTTAAAGCCTTTTGTAGCACTTATCTCAACGTTTGAAGCAACTTTTATTTTCTAATTGTTGCTAACTCACCACGGCAATACTGAAAGTATCTTCCACTCTGAAATGGGAGGCAAATGGACTGCTTTATATTTTTTTAAACTTGGATATGATTTTAGATGTTCACAGCCAAAAGTATTTTAATAAAATAAAATCATTTTTTGTTTAAAACCACGAGATTTATTAATTTATGAACCGACCGGTTTCGCATTACTCAAGCATCTTCAGGGTAAAAATTATAAATAAATAATTTGTACCGTGAAGATGCTTGAGTAAAGCGAAACCGGTCGGTTCATAAATTAATAAATCTCATGGTTTTAAACAAAAAAGTATTTTATAGTACCACAAAGTGATTGCTTTCTACAATAATACAAAAGTATTTATGTTATTTTTTGGGTGTTATGCCGTGTTGCGCCTCCTTATTTAGCCAACGTTTCGAACAGCGTTACAGTGTCCATCACCAGGGCAGAAGTGTTATTTAACTCTATCTCAACTCTACACCCCTGTCTTGATGATGGACACTGTAACGCTGTCCGAAACGATGGCTAAAGAACGAGGTAGTGCAACACGGCATAACACCCCAAAAATAAATAACGAGAATTTATAAAACTTGTATTAATTAAAATAGCGTTTTGATCTACTTTTCACAGTGAAATTAATATTTCAAAGGAGTCTGAAAATTGGTCTAGAAATTCCAAACGCAATGATCAGTTCAAATTTTATGAAGCCAGGACTTAAAGAGGGTATAACCAGAGAAAACCCGAAATATGTCATTTTTAAATCAGATTTTAGACGTATTGACTCTTTTCCACAAAAAATATAAATTGATTTATAAAGATTGTTCTTTTATCTAGTAAACGTATGTTTAAATTTTGTGAAAAAAAATATTTTTAGTATAATAAGGTTACACCATATGTCGTTGGCAGATTTGCTAAATTTTCAAAAAAGATTTTGTATTACACAACACACATTTAAAATCATATAATCGTGCAGTAAAATAAATCAATACATTATCTGGTAAACGCATGTTTCAGAATTTTAATTTTAGTTTAAATAAAATCATTAAAAAATCTATACGTACGTGTATTTCTTGACGAAAATTGGTCCGTTTGTATATTTATTTGCGCACTTACAAACTAATATATTTCAATTGTTTTTACTTTGCTTCTTATTTTGCATAGACATTATTGAAAAATGATAAATACTTATGATCAAAAAATAATTACAAAAAGTACACGATTTTAATAGTTTTATCATCACGCCTTTCAGCATTTTTGGATGTAGATATAAATTAAAGCAAATTTGGAATGAAATAAAATCGGTACATAATTACATTGTATTTTGCAATAACATGACAAGATCGAGTTATAAGATATCGACGTACTTATGTTCGCAGATGATTTGAAACTTTATAAAGCAATTCGAAGCCTGGACGACTGTTATATTCTCTCAGCAAACTTGTCCAAATTAGTCGAGTGGTGTAGCGATAACAAGCTATACCTTAATGTTAATAAATGCATAACAATGAGATTCTTTAAAATAAAAAATCCAATTCTTTTTAATTACACAATCAATAACTTCATTCTCGAATCTGTTTCCGAAATTAATGACTTAGGTGTTACTTTCGACACCAAACTTAGCTTCATACCACACATTGAAAATATCTCAAAGAAGGGTTTAAAAATGTTAGGTTTTGTACTAAGAGTGGCTAAAGATTTTACCGACATTAAAACATTAAAACTTCTATACACATCACTAGTGAGGAGTCAGGTTGAATATAACTCAACTGTATGGTCTCCTCACTATGACGTGCATTCTCAAACAATAGAAAGAATACAAAAAAAATTCCTAAGCTTTTTAAATTATAAACTAAAAATACCAAAAGAACAATTGAACTACACTTATCTATTGCGATTATCTAATCTATTAAACTTGAGTGATAGAAGAAATATTTTCGATCTAGTTTTTTTATTTAAAATCTTACGTAATACAATTGACAGCCCTGAATTCTTGGCGCTCATAAATTTTAATGTGCCGGCGAGAAACACAAGGTCAGTACTACCATTTTACTGTGGTAATACTACGACCAGGGCACAATTCAATATACCACTACACAGAATCCAACACTTGGGCAATATGTATTCGCATATAGATGTATGGAATATGTCACTGACACAATTTAAAAATGAAATAATGAAATCATTTATCCGTGATACAAGTACTCACTAAGGAATTCTTTGGTAAATTTAATAAACTACTCGTTCATCGACAAATTTGCTAAACTATCTCTACCTATCCTATTAATGTAATTAAATGTAATGTCTTAGTAAAATCATTGTAATATGTATTATAAACCATCATAACCTGTAGTATTATTTAGTTATATTAAAAAAAAAAAATTTAATTTTCACTATAATATTAAAATCCAAATTGGAGTTCTGAACCCCTGCAACTTGCAGAGGTACTGGAGGTACCATCGATGTAGCGGTTTGCCACTTTGAGAAACTAATACTTACGTTTTATTAGACATGGTTAATGTTGCAATTTTGTAAACCTCTGATCACCTTACTTTAAAATTTTGTTATTTGTATTTTTATATCATGTATGTATTTTTTATCGTAACTTATGGTTATTATATCTTACTGTAATTTAAGTTTTTGTTGCTTATATTTCTATTTAACTAATGTACTTTTTTATTTCTATTGTAATTTTATTTATATTATTTCCTTCTCATGTTAAAGATGTACTGCCTTTATTTATGTTAAAGCCCTCTGGGCGTATAATAAAACAAATAAATAAATAAATAATTGATCGAGTTATAATTTTAAAAAGCTGGTACGGAGAATAATTAATCTTACTCATTGGAACCGCCCTGTACGATCGTAAGAATAGATTTTCGGCCGCTGGGTGGTTAAACGCTCTTAACATTTAATAGTAGTTTTGCTGCCTCAGACAATCAAATCAATTCCTGCTTTATTGTATGGTTAAATTCCTTTATTAATTGCATTACTTACTTCAGTAATTTGTCCATTATCGACCTCTCTCTGTATAACTATTTCACCTCTAGTAAAACAGTCCATCTTCTCTAAGTGTTTAACTATTCTCCCAACTTAACTAAGTGCATAAAGTAATGTCAAACAAGGTGATACTGTAAATCTTCCCCTGTGAGACATTCATTAAATACGTCTTAAGTCACGGCTGAGCATTTCGTTGGAAATACTCGTCCCAGAGGACTGATTCTACCAAACTTGAAGGATGGCTTACTGATTAGGAAAACGGCTTAGGCAAAGTGACTTTATGTACTGCTTTTGTATAGAATAATTAATTATTAAATCTATAATATCAAAATTAATCGCTGAATGTGTTGCTAAGCGCATAACTTTCGAACGACTGCACCAAATTGGATAATTCTTTTTTTTGTGTGTTCGTTATTGTCAGGACAAGGTTTTTATAAAACTTCAGATGAGCTCTGGCATCATGAAATTTGTATAAAAAAATTGCTATTGGTGGCACGCGAGGAAGCGGCTATTGCTATGGAAAGCGGGAGGGAGGGAGAGATGGGGGAGGGAAACCAGGGAGGGGGAGGGGAACCTGAGAGGGGGGAGGGGAACTCGGGAGGGGGGTTCGCGGGACGAGGGAAGGGGGAAGGGGGGGAGTGGAGTGGGGAGAGGGAAGGTGGAGGTTATGGAGTGGGAACGGGAGAGGGGAAGAGGACGCAGGAGAAGAAGGGGAGGCGGAAAGGGAATGGAAAAGGACACTCAGGGAGAAACAATTTATTTATTAGATGGCATAGCAACGCATGCCGGGTACCATCTAGTATATGTATAAAAATTTCGTGTCACGGTGTTTGTGGTCGCACTCCTCCGAAACGGCTTGACCGAATTTTATGAAATTTTTATGTATATTTGGTAGATATAAGAATAGGTTTTAAAGTAAATTTCATACTGCTAGGTGATTAGGGTGTCCCTAACCATATTTTTTTCTATTTTTTGTCAATTTTTTTTTTTTGTATTTCATTTATATTGTAGAATCATCGAACTTTCATCCACACATGCGCAAGACATTCACGAGAAGCGTCGCGTCATTTTGATATTTCATTCGGCATCATGTTCTCGCGTGGGCAAACCATCGAGCTTATTTGTGTTGGCTAAAGACGGACTGATAAAAAATATCGTACACTCAATTGCTCTTCGAAATTCATTTTGATTTTCTTTATTTCATTTTCCTACTTTAGTTGGTGTTTTTTGTTTTTATCGGCGGTCATCGTCTACAGCGCTCCATTCCTCTTTCTGTCATAGATCCCATTCCCACACACTTACAATACATTCAACCAAAACATTCACTAGAAATAATTTATATGGCGGACGTCGTTTGTCGGGTCAGCTAGTTCTTATATAATATCGTTATGATGTGCGTTAGTTAGGCCTGCGTGAACGTGAAATCTGTTTAAATTAACTTAAATTTGTATCTACCTAAGTGTCATCGCGCCCAACGAGTGTACACGGTTGACATTTGTCATTTTTTTTTTTTTTTTTAATTGTACAACAGATTTTTTATCCAATTACTGTACAATTTTCTCATTTTGACAGTCTTAACACCTAGGAAGATGATTATTATACAAAAAAATCTTAAGGCTATCTAAAGAAGAGTTATATATATCTAGTGTTTCCGATATTTCGTTCAACAGCACCATTCCTCTTGTCATGCTATGCTGTGCTAGAACATCTGTTCTGCCGTATGGTATTTTGAACAAGTCGTGTCGACGACTACGGCTGAAATTTTCAGGCACGTATAAGCCATAACATTCCAAGAGGAATGGGCTGTCAATACGATTATGGATTATGTTAAAACTAAGAATTGCAAGATTTGCATAACGTCTAGTTTCCAAGCTAAATCTATCTGTTGCCTCAAGTAATTCCATATGGTGCATGAATCTCGGGTACGTTCCATTCATCCGCATATAGACATACCTAAGGAACTTTTTCTGAATTTGTTCTAGCATATTAATATATTTAGCTTGGTGCGGAGTCCACACACCACTAGCATACTCCAGCTTACTTCTTATGACTCCATCGAACATGGCTATCATTGCATCTGGGTCATCAAATTGCTTACATATTCTGATTATGAAACCCAGGAGTTTGTAGCACGCTGGAGTGAGCCGTGATATATGATCTGAGAATGTCGTCTTGGGATCAAAGACGATACCGAGATCTTTAAAGCTATTGACTCGGCATAATGTTTTCCCTTTAATGTTGTATTCAAAAACTATGGGCTTCTGGGAGCGGGTATATGTCATAGTTACACATTTTTATATATTGAATTCTAATTTGTTTTTTACTGACCATTCTGCAATAGCATCAAGGTCATATTGCATTTTTAAGCAGTCATAGTAACAGATTATTTCCATCAAAAGTTTGAGGTCATCTGCAAATAGAAGACATTTGCAATATTTTACACAAACCTGGATGTCATCTATAAGTATAAGGAACAGCAAAGGACCAAGGTTTGAACCTTGGGGAATACCTGATAACGCCGGGAATTGTTTAGATTCATGTCCATTTATTATTACATATTGACTTCTGGCTTTTAAATAGGACGCGAAGAATATAAGTGTTTGTTGATCGAAACCAAGTTTGTACATTTTAAGTAATAAAATATCATGATCAACTCGATCAAAAGCCTTGGCATGTAAGATTGGGGCGTTTCTACGACTCTTTCTTGAGTTCAACAGGAATTTGGGAGCCGGGTACGGGTACTGCAGCCGTGAGAATCATTTATTGGATAACCAACACCTCTGCCACAGGTCACCCTAAGTGGTTTGCTACGTTTGGTGACTTAGAAGGGGCGCCAGGGTTTGTGGGGTGTGCATGGTTTGTCTACGTCTTTCTGCGCGATAGATCGTTTCGGGAGACTGGATGAGAAAGACAATTTGGCCTCTTCAGCAGGACTCTCTCGGAATATCTCCTGGCACCGCAGATGGAAGGTTGGATTCATTCATCCGTCACTCCTGGACACACTGACCCCAGACTCCTACCCACCTCTCATACCTTATTCTTCCCAGAACTTTCACTCCTTAATTTTCTAAAGACCCTCCACACAGCATCCCCAAAACGACGTAAGCCTTGAGGGAAAATATTTTACTTAGGGCTTCCTTTAAGCAAGGATCATACTGAGCAGACGCAACGCGACGCAACGTTCCTGTCCCGTTCACACTGGCCGACGTACGTACGCGTCGCTGTGACCACGTGACAAGGGGTCTCTGGTTGTGCGCAGGCGCGTTTGATTTGACACATTTGACATTTATTTTTTAGGTTATGGTTTATGTGATTCCATTATTTATGTGTGATTCTTTTCTCAGCAGACGACAGCTTTGCCATGTCTTCTGAAAGCGAATTTGAAGATGATTTGTTACGATTATTATTATTACATCAATATTCTCGTAAAAAGAAAAATAAAAAAGTGAAAAGAAGTATTTGGGTCCACAACATTAACAAACAAAGAGAAATGTTTGGAGAGTTCCATACTTTAGTAAAGGAACTAGAATCTGATGACGAACGATTCTTCATGTACTTCCGTATGAGTAAAGTGGTATTTGAAGAGCTTCACAGCATAATTGAATATGACATAAAAAAAGAAAACACACATCTTCGAAAGTCAATTGGGACCAGAGAAAGACTGGCAGTGTGTCTAAAGTTTGATTGACATTCATTATAGGGGTATAATATTGAAAATCATGCCATGAATGGCTGAAATTTCTTCCTAAGTTGCACTGCGTATGCAGAATCTCTATAATCCTGTAATTTGATTTTATAAATAACTTCGTGCCGTCTAAAAGCTTCAATAAACTGTTCGTCATCCATTTTTTAATAATATCTGTCAAAAAAACAACCATAGATATAGCGAAACAACGTTAGATGCTCAGATAACACCAAAAAGATGTAAAATCATCTCGTAGTAGGCGTGACCATACCCCCTCCACCTTCCACATGGCCCACGCCGATCTGGCTGTGGCAGATCAACGTCGCGTAGGGGGCGTCGGTTTGCGTTGCGTGGAGCTAGTCTGATTCTAAAGCACCCGTTTCCATAGAAAATGTGTGGATGGTAAGCAGTCCAGATATGGAAATGGTGACGTCTACCCACGTGGCGTGGCGTTGCGTGGGCTTAGTGTGGTTTTACCTTTATGAAGCTATTCTCAAAAAACAGCTGTCTGTGTTTCTTCCTTCAGAAACGCCTGTGGTCTCAAAAGTTGCATCTCACAAAGAAAATGAGAACTGCATTTAATTTTTTTTAAATGGTTATTAGCCCGCTAAAATGCATTGAAAATCAGAAAACAAACCTAAAACTTTTTTTTTTAATTTTTAATAAAAAAAATTTTCAATAATTTAACCTTTTAACGTTTGTTTATTATTAAAAAATGCGTATAACTGACAAAAATTTAAAAAAAGTTCAAATTTATGAATACAAGTAAGTCAACAAGAATTCTGATTTTATCCAGAAAAAGTGTTATTTTCCCCTTTTATATTTTTAACCAACACATCACATATGTTAAAAAAAAATTTTTTTTGGGTTCTTTGTACTGCAGTTATGGAATGAAAAATAAGTTTGGTACAAAATATTAAATATGAACCCATTGTTTTAGTTTTTTTCGGGCCATTTTAGCGGGCTAATACTGAACAATAATTTCATTTATTTTTACGTTTTCAAATAGATCATACGAAACTTTTGAGAACCCGGGCGTTTAAATATAAGGCCATTTTTTTTCTCTCTATGGAGAGCGACACAAGCCATTGATCATGCCATGTCTAGCTCGGGCGTCCCCGACTTCTTCTGCCATTCACATTTGCATCATATATTCTTCTCACACTATTTTCTTCTTTCATTCGCTCTACATGCCCAAAAAATCTGAGGGTCCCTTTCCTAATCTTACTCATTATGCTTACATCAGCCTTACATTATTTGCGGATATCCAAATTTCTCACACGATCGTACATGGTTTTACCATACATTCGCCTCAGGGATCTCATTACAACAGCATTCAGCTTACTTTCATCCTTCCTCTGCCAGTTCCATGCCTCACTGCCATACATCAGGGTAGATACCAGGACTCCATTGTGGACTGCTAGCTTCGCTTCTTTTGACAGTTTTTTATTAGCGCCAACGACATTCAGTCCTCCATTAATGGAGTAACCTGCATTTACCCTTCTTTCAATATCTCAATCAGCCTTCCCATCTCTCGTAATACATTGTGTATATATAAATAAAGTGATGTAAACTATTTATTTGTCTTTTTATAAAATAAATAATGACATCACAAAGGGAAAACCTTTCAGAAGAAGTTTTCTTCGAAAAAAAAATTAAATTAATTATTTACTTGTCGAAGTTTTCTTGGAGAAATTTAGTTATTATTCGACCGCAATGCGGCGAATGTACTCCACGTATTAACCCGTACAAAATTCCACTGAATTGGTAACCTTTAGAAGTGTGTTTTATTCTGTTTAGAAAGAAAACCGAGGTCACCATGTCACCAAATCATATAAGACCTCTCCTTCCTATGTTTTAAGCGTCGATGACACGTGGCGAGTTTACAAGCTACTATCTGGGAAATTCACTATCTGTTAGTAAACTCGCCCAGTGTCATCGTGATACTTGCTAACTAGCAGCAACTAGCAGATTGTTGACAATCTACGAAAAAAAGTTGAAAGGTCGTCAACTTTACTCGCCTACACGCTTGATCCGCTTGCTCGTGATTCGTTTATTTATGTTTCCAACATAGCTTCCAACAGCTGATTTCGACTGTAAATCTGAAAAATTAGTTCAGGCGTCGTTATTCTTGTTACTGGCGCTAGCAGCGGCCTCAGTTTCCTACGCTTCTGAGCGAGTGGACAGTTTTGTGTGTCATCATGACAATCTCACTCGCCGATTTACCCGCTTTTAAACTTAGTAGATAGCAGCTTGTAAACTCGCCACGTGTCATCGACGCCTTAGAAAGACCAGTGAATTTGAGTTCTTGTTCAATGCCATTGAAAATCCACCATTCATAATTAACAAAAGCAACGCGTTGCTTTTGTGACTAGATCTGAATAACAATGTATATTTCAACCTTCCTCTGTTAATGTGAATACCGCACAAAAGTCCCAACTGCTCCCATCTGGAGCCAATGAGACTATGGTATCCCTAATTTGTGTATTTTGTGAAGTTGAATTCATCCAGTGTTGGTATTTTGAGAAGCGGAAGTATGGAGACATGTTTTAGTGTTATGTTAACGCAACGTAAACAGTTTGTTTGATTTATTTTAAGTCTAAAAAAGTAGTATAAATTTTATCTTATTTTGGGCACATCAGCACGCCCATAGCGCACTTCTGTCGATTTTTCTCGTCATTGCAAAATACAATATAAACCCGGTGAATAGGTAGTACACGTGACGTATCCTTTAACCCTGCCATATCTTCTAACCTAATGTCATATTTTATGAACAAGGTATATATATTCTAACCGGGAATTGTCCGCAGGTATTTCTGCAAAACCCCGGAACAAGGATCGAAATTACCTGCTACAACCGGAAAATCTGGAATATCGAAGTCTGGAATTTTAGCGGTTCAAAATTCCTTTTTTTATATGAATACCGCACAAATGTCCCAAATGCTACCAAACATCTGGATCAAAATCAAAATCAAAATCATTTATTGTACAAAATTTTCATTTAGTACAAAAGGTATAACTTATAGGTACCTATATCCTATTTCATCCAGTTAACCTAACATGTTATACAGATATGAACACAAATGAAATATAAATATAAAAGTGGTGTAATACAAAGTGAATTTGTTTTAATTTATTATATAAACATAAATATAAAAACAGTTGTACCTATGTGAGGTATTCACTTAATGTGTAATGAGACCTGTTCAGAAGGAATGTTTTTAGTGATGACTTAAATCTGAGTGTATCTTGTATTTGTTTAATATCATGTGGAAGGTTGTTGTATACTTTAATGGCCATGTAAAAGGGTCCTTTTTGGAAAATTGTTTTGTTTGCTTTTGGTATTAATAATTTTTCTGTAAACCTTGTAGCGTGTTTATGTGTAGAGTTTTTTTGTGGAAACTTTTCTGGAGATGATCGCACTAACATGCATAACTCCATTATATATATGTCGGTGACTGTAAGAATTTTCAAATTTTTAAATATAGGTCTACGAGAATCCCGGTTAGCAGAGTTTGTCATTTTTCTTATACATCTTTTTTGGATGATAAAAACATCTTTGGCGTTTACTGAGTTTCCCCAAAAGATAATTCCGTATTTTATTATTGAATATACATAACCATAGTATGCGGCCATTACCGATTCGATGTTTAATATATTTCTCAGTGTACCTAGAACAAAAGAAAAGCTACTGATTTTGGCTACTATTTTGGATACATGTTCTTTCCAGTTTATATTTGCATCTAGTTGTATTCCCAGCAGTGAACAAGTTTGGGAAGGTTCGATAATATTATTATTGAAGTTTACATTTATGTTTATAGGTGTAGCTTGCACTGGACAAAATTGTAAAACTTGAGTTTTGTTAGTGTTGAGTGACAGATTTTGTGATAACAGCCAATTTGCTTTTGATTGACAAGTCTCGTTAATATGTTTATTAAATTCGTCAACGAATCGAATGAGACTATGGTATCCCGAATTATTGGGTACATTGTGAGGCTGACCGTAGTTTTTTTTTCATTTGCTCCAAAGGAGACCCTGAGGAAAACAATTTCCCTCAGGGCCCATTTCATCTTTGGGGATGTAGTGTGGTGGATATTTTTAGGGAAAGGAAGGAGAGGAAGTTCTGGGAATGATAAGGGTTTAAGGGGTGGGTATGAATCTGGGGTTTAGTGTATCCTGGTCATCCGCCTCCAAAACCTAGACAAACCTCACCCCATAGACCCGGGCACCCCTGCTAAATTACCAAACGTTGCGAACCACTTGGGGTGACCTGTGGCAGAGATGTTGGTTATCCAATAAAGGTTCCCGGGGCGGCGGTACCATTCCCGCCTTCCAAATTGGATAGTCCGACGCTCTGTGGGGAACCCGCTAGCACAGCGCGGGTGTAAACTGTGCGACCTAAAGTTTAAGTTTAGACTTACGGATTTCTTCTTGGGGAAAGGAAGGAGAGGAAGTTCTGGGAATAAAAAGGGTGTGAGGGGTGGGTAGTAATCTGAGGGTCAATGTGTCCAGGAGTGACAAAGGTATGAATCTTTCCCTTCCACTACTGTGCAAGGCGATGTTTCGAGAGTACGGCTGGAGAAGTCAAAGACACTCCATCAACCATTCTCTCCTGATTCGGTCCGCCTTGCAACTGTTAGACAGAACAAACCTTACCCTATGAACCAGGGTGCCCCTGCTAAGTCACCAAACGTAGCGAACCACTTGGGGTGAGATATGGCAGAGGTGGTGGTTATCCAATAAATGGTTCCCGGGGCGGCGGTACCCATACCCACCTCCCATACTGTAGGTATGAGGGATGGGTAGGAATCTGAAGGTCAATGTGTTCAGGAGTGACGGAAGTAAGCGGTCAAAGGCAGTGAGTGGGTCGAGAGATCCCGGCTGGAGAGGTAAAAAGGTCTCCCTCAACCATCCTCTCCCGATCCACGCATTAAATGAACAAACGCATCCGCCGCAAAGACCTAGACAAACCTCACACCATGAGCCCAGTCACCCCTGCGAAGACACGAAACTTAGCGATCCTCTTGGGATGACCAACCCCTCTGTCGTTGGTCATCCAATTAATGGTTCCCAGGGCGGCGGTACCCAAACCCTCTTCCCAAATTGAGATACTGACTTCGGTTTTCTGTGTGTCCCACATAACTCTGGTTTAAAAAACATACATTTTCAATGCTTTGAATTTGAGTGTCATTATCAAAATTTTAACTGCTTGTGTGAAGAATTCGTAAAAGCGATAAAATAGAATCCTACCTATCTTTACATAGTATAAAATGAAGTCGCTTCCGCTGCCTGTGCGCTTAAATCTTTTAAACTACGCAACGGATTTTCATGCGGTTTTCACCAATAGATAGAGTGATTCACGAGGAAGGATTTTAGGTATATAATTTGTCAAGGTTTTGTGTAAATTGGTTGAAATGTATAATATATCTGGCCAAGCGGCAGCGGGCAGCGGACTGGCAAACGGGAGGTGTGGATTTGATTTAACGAATGGCGTTGGTTATAAAGGTTGGGTAATGGCGTTAGCTACAGCAACTTGTGGCCGGGTCTGCTAGTATTATTATATATTAGCAGAAAATTATTTCAATTGGATATTATTATCGTCATCTTTAAGTTGGAATTATAATATCCCTTGATTTTCAAGTCAATTTCAAATGATTTTTAGTAAAAAAGTACTAATTTCGGTTGTGAGTCCATCCTGCATAACTTTGGATCTATGAACTCAAATTTGCTTTTAATTCAGATGAGCGATAAATTTCGTACCTATAATTTAATAACAAACTATTTTTTTTGTCATTTTAGAAATTGGAACTGATTTGTTTTGATTTAGACTATCCCGTGATTTTTCACGGGTCCGCGCTAGTTATCTTGTAATGAAAATCTTTTCCGACTGAGTTAGGTAAAAATAAGTGAACACGCAGTATAAGGCTGTATTAATTATCAAAAAATATACCTGAAAATTTAAGTTATACCCTGAGATGGAAAAGCTGGTCGTAAAAAGGCCGTTTTAAATTCCAGCCCTGATTAGATTGCGGGTCCAATCCTGTCCGGAAAATCCGGAGACACCCGGAGTTACCCGAAGTTTTTCCGAGTTGCCCGGAAAATCCTAAAGTTTGTTTAACAGAGGGGACTGACTTTTATGTCTTTATTACATCCTGTTTGTAATAAAGAATTGTATGTTAATGTTAATTTTGAAGCAAATGCTCGTCTGTAACGTTTTTAGTTGAGATTTTTATTTTTTCTTTGGTTAAAATAAATCATTTGAGGAATGAAACAATCAAGGATTGAATCAATAAGCGTTTTTAATGGCATAAAAGGTAACGTACGTTCCTTATCACAATAATGCTTTATCTCTTTCTAACACATTGAATAACGGTGAGACAAAAGATAAGACACGCGATGCACGTATGTCTATTTCCTCCAAAGGAAAAAAAATAGTACTTTGGAGGAACAGACAAACACCCATTGCGAGTCTTGTTTTAAGTCTCATCATTTTGGATGAAAAACTAAGTTTCGCCAATCATATCCACTTAAATTGTGAACAAATGTATGAAAACACTAGGCTTTTTATTAAGAACAACTAAAACTTTAATTCCATACAAGCCATTAAATTATCATATGTATCTCTAGTTAGAAGCTTAATAGAATATAACTCAGTATTTTGGTCTCCATCTTACAAAATTCATATTAATAACATTGAGCGAATACAAAAAAAAATCGGCGTTTTATAAATTTTAAATTAAATATCCCACTAGAAGACAATTTAAATATCGGGTAAGTTTGTACCACACACTAAGGATATTTAGTAGGTATGTCTTTTAGTAAGGAAAAAGATGGTATTTCGGAAAAATTTGTTAATCTTTTTTATTCCTACCATCAGGCATAATCACCTCCCGAAGTTAATGCACTCTATCCCCGGATACCCTGAATAATATATCAACCTGCCATAGAAAATCACGGAGATTTGACAGCCGATAACACGCGACGAACGCCTTCCGACATCCGACGAATTTTGCCTTTTTGTCGAATTCTCCAGCGATGGTCGGCAAGACGGAGAAAATGATAGAAGAATAAGTGCGGCAAGCAGTGTATTGCGTCCTCTCTACAGCTCAGTGATAAGGAAAGCCGAGCTGAGCATCAAAACAAAGATGGCAGTGTTTAAAACGGTATACCGCCCGACGCTCCTTAAGGCCACCAGACATGGATGCTAAATGAACGAACACGCTCTAGAGTCCAAGCTGCCGAAATGAGGTACTTGAGAGGAGTGGCAGGGGTTACGAAATGGGATCATATAAGAAACTCCACGATCCGAGATGATCTAAACATTGAACCACTGCTACTCGTCCAGTGGGCCGCCCCAGACACAGTTGGGCGAGGCAACTCCAGAAACTGTGTGAGGAGAGGATGGGGCTACCATGGACAGAGGCCGAACAATCAGCACAAGACAGGGACATATGGAGGAGCCTTGTCGATGCAATGGGTCCCCGACCCGAATAGGATAAAGGGAAGAAGATGATGATGACGATGATGTCTTAATTTTCTCGTAAAGCCTCGATTACATTGAGCGAATTTACAAGCTACTAGTCAGTAGCGAACTAGCTAGCGAAATGTTCAGCTAAAATAATTAATTGAGCTAAAATAATTAATCGCGAACTAATTCTGTCGACGTTTTGTAGAAAGCCGTTAGCTCACCGCTAATAGCTATTTGCCGGTTATTTAACATATTGTACAACGAATAATCCAGATCAAGCGGTTTGACAGTTACGAAATCAGCTGTTCGAAGGCTGCCATCTTGCCATCCGCCGTACACGCTAGCCGTTAGCGAGTAGCTTTAACTTTTTTCGTAGGTTGTTCGCAATCTGCTAGTTAGCTAGTAATATGATTACACTAGCGAGTTTACTAGCAGATAGTGTTAAGAAATTAGGTATTTAGTTGGGCAAGGGTTGAAATGTTTCTCCGCTTCTGACAAAGATGTCAGGCATAGATGTAGTTCCAAGATTTGCACAAAGATGTCAGGAGTGGCGATAGTCTTCCCTCTCCAATGGACCCTGTTGTAAGTTATAAATAGGATGAATTAATTATTCTCTACCTCTTCTGCATTAGTTTGCATTTTAAAGGAAACGTTATATTGTCGGTCCGTTGGGGGGATTTAAGAATTTATTTGGATTGGATTGTTGTACATTATTGCCAATAAATTAATTTTCTATCTACCTTGAATTTCTTGTTGGAGTTTTTAAAGTCCTAAAAAACTTACATTTGATTAATCGAAGCAGACCCTAACAGATAGTGAATTCACCGGCTAGTAGCTTTTAAACACGCTCAATGTCATCTAGGCTTTATATAAAAGATATGGAATCTCTCGATCATTAGACATTAGACCACAAACTCGACTCCTTTTTCTTCTTGTGCCCTATCCGTTCAACGGACATTGGCTATCATGTTGGCTATGCGGACTTTATTTACTGCAGTCCGGAACAGCTCTACAGTAGACTGGCCAAACCTCTGTCTCCGCTTTTTCAGCCAAGAGGTTCTCCTTCTTCCAGGGCCCCGTCTTCCGGCAATCTTTCCCTGCATTATGAGGTGCAAGATCTCATACTTCTCTGGATGTCTCATCACATGTCCAAGATATTGAAGTTTTTTGGATTTTTATAGTTTTAATTACTTCCTTTTCTTTATTCATCCGAACCATAACATCTTCATTTGTAACCCTGTCCATCCAGCTTATTTTAAGTATTCTTCTGTAGATCCACATCTCGAATGCCTCAAATCGCCTAATTAGTTCTTCCGTAAGCGTCCATGCTTCCATTCCATAAAATAATATCGAAAACACGTAACATCTGACCATACGCATTCGTAATCCAAGGTTGAGATCATGACTGGAGAACATTTTTTTCATGCGGATAAAGGTTGCACGAGCTTGCTCAATGCGCATTTGATTTCAAATGAAGGATCCCATCTATTATTTATTTACATTGCAGCTCAAGTATACAATACTCTGTGCCTTCTCTAGTTTTATTCCAGCAATCTAAATATTTTCATCCAATGCGTTATTTTGGCTTATGAGCACGTATGTTGTTTTATTTATATTCAGTTCTAGCCCTAAATTCCAACAAGTCTTCACTACTTCAGCAAAAGTGGTAAATCCTCAATGTTACTTGTTAGAATTACCGTATCATCTGCGTAACGCAGGTTGTTCAGAATCTTCCCATTTATAACAAGTCCTTGAGTAGCCTCTTGCAGAGCTTCGTTGAATATTTCTTCTGAGCTGAACTGAAACTCGACTCCAAACGTGATGTAAATTCATCAGTTTTCCGCTTACACTACGAGTTTCATAGCTCCCTATACCCTATACATGTTCGTAAGCTGAGGGGTATAAAATATACGCCTGCCTATAAAATGTACGCGTAAATTTTTTGTCGTGCTGTAAAGTTATATTGCCGATGTTTTAAGGGGGATACTTTGCTACCTCCGCACGAATTCCCGAGTTTCACTGCACTTTGGGGAAAACAACGCGATATAGGGGAAGAGGGGTGAACTGGGAAGGTATTCGACAATTTCCTGTGAAAAATACACCTCAAGGGAACAGGATATTGCCTCACTACGCAAGTGTTAGAAATTTCGTCGCACGAGCTTGCCTGAAAACGAGCATAGAAATTATTTTATATTTTCTTTTCGTGTTTTGCAAGTTTTTTGGAGGGAAGTTTTGTGTGGATATTTTGTTGTTAAACTGTTTTACCTGTGTTGTACTTCGAGATGTTATGAGAAAAGTTGGTTTTTTAGAAGTAAGAAGGTGAGTTTTCTTCGGGTATTTTTAAATATACGACCGTTCTCGCACTAGCGTCGGAATATTGTAAATTAATTATGATATTTGAGATTCAACTGATATTTGTGAGTGTTTTAAATTGTGAAAACACGTACTTACATGTAATTCTTTTGCTTTGTGAACAGTATAGACCTTACTAAAAGTTTATTTTTCCGATTTAACAGCTCGTAACACTTGTGCACACTCTGGCATAATAAAAGAGTACTAACCAGATGAAATCAATAAAATATTTAAAAGTTTTTTCTGGCATTGATACCATCAATACGGCCTCCAAAAAAGGGCACTGAAATACTCCTTTAAGTTTGTCAGCTTAATAAATAATGGTTAAACACGACCGAAAGGGATGGGGTCGAACTAGCTCAGTGGTTACAGCAGCTAAGGCGTATCTAAGGTCCTGTGTTCAATTTCTAGATGCGACCGAACCATTTTCTAATTTTTTAGTTTCATATTTTCGTTTTGAAATATGCTAATATTGTCTTAAATTTTTGTGTATTACAATAAGTTTAGATTAATTCCAAAAATAAAAATAAAATATTCATCCTTGACTTGTAGAAAAGTTAATAGATGTCGCACATTAAAATAAAAATCGATATATTTATCCAAGACACTATATAGATTACATTTAGTTCGGGGAAAATATTGCAATTTAAGAGGTGGGTAGAGTGGCCGCGTATGGTAGAGTACCGCCGCGCGCCGCCACGGGAATCATTTATTGAATAACCAACATCTCTGCCATAGGTCACCCCAAGTGGTTTGCTACTGTAGCGGCCACTCTACCGCTGCGCCACTGACCTCCACGGAATACGCTAGAAAATACGGCATACCTACCGCTGCAAGGCCGCCTAGGAATAATCCGCCACCTACGCGAAAGAGCTAGAACGTCTGGCTGTACCAAACAAGTGCACGCAGAAAGTTCGAGCAATATCTCGGCTTTGCGTGAGTTCACCCGGCATTACCTACCGTTCTCGAAACTACTTGCCCGACCGGCAGAGTATATAAGCCAGTGCTCGCTCGCTCAGTCTGAGTCTCAAGTCAGTCCGTCCATTCATCCGGTCGAGTAACACACACCGAGCAGTGCCGCGACTAAGTGCAGTGTAGTAACTCTCTACCCGCCTGCGCGGGGCACGGGCCTCGTCAATAGTGAACACATATCCAGTGTGACACCAGGAACATTTCCAGCACCTTCGAGGAGCTTCTCCAACTACCATCTCGACATGAGAAGTCAGGCAACGCGCCAGCAACCCAACAGCCAACAACCGGCATCCTGCAACGAGCAGCCACAAGCGTCCTGCAACGAGCAGCCACAAGCATCCTGCAACGAGCAGCAACAAGCATCCTGCAACGAGCAGCAACAACAACAGGCAACGCGCCAGCAATCCTGCAACGAGCAGCAACCGGCAACAAGTCAGCAACCACCATCCTGCAACGAGCAGCAACAGCATCCTCACCGCCTCTCAAGGTTCCTTCCTGCGTCACGTGTGTGCTCCGACCCACTGGACACACAGCCGCCAATACCTCGTCAACGCGACGACGGTCGACCGCCTGGATCAAGGTCATTCTACACCGCCATGGTGTAGTGCAACACGCCGGCTTCCTGAAGACCTGTGATCTTCACCGCCGTAGTCTCCTGGCCTTTCTTTTCACTCATCACGCAGCAGCACTACTGTCACTCCGCTCCGCATCGACCTCCGCCACGTAGCTACAATAAAGACTGACTCATACATCGACTGACGCCCTTTCATTTCTCACGTCCCGACTTTACCGATACGGACCGTTCCCTCACTACGTTTGGTGATTTAGCAGATGTGCCCGGGTTCATGGGGTGAGGTTTGTCCGGATCTTGGCGGTGGATGCGTCTGCCCACCAACTGTGTGGCTAGCCGGATCGGGAGAGACTAGTTGTGGGAGATCTTTTGACTTCTCAAAAGCAGGACTCTCTAGGAAAATTGCCTTACACCGCAGTGGTAAGGGTAGATAGGTACGTCCGTCACTCTTGGATACACCGACTCCAGATTCCTACCCACCCCTCATGCTTTTTTTCCTTCCCAGAACTTCCTCTCCTTCTTTTTCCTAAAAATACCCTCCACACGGACCCTCCACAGATGACACAGGCCCTAAGGGGAATTATTTTTCTCAGGGCCCCCTGTTTGAAGCTAATGTTAAAAAAAATCATACGTAAAGATAGCAGCCAATAAAAATATGCTCTGATAAAATGAAGATAATGTTGGTAGTTCTTAATCGAAGTGTGATACAGTTAAATATGACTGAACGGGATAGGATCGAATTAGCTCAGTGGTTAGAGCAGAGCCCCGGCAAGGCTAAGGACCTGGCTTCAATTCCTAAATGCGACCGAATCTTTTTCTGATTTTTCTTTTTCATATTTTCGTTTGAAAGACGCTAAAAATTGCCTACTGTTGAAGTTTTTCATGTTCGCAGTAAAAGAAAATTATTTACGAGAAGAATTTTAGTTCTGCATTTGTAATAACTCATTTTCATCCGTCATAAGCAAGGCTGTATAATGTTTCTGTGATTATTCAACCTGTTTGAATAATTGCATACAAGATCTGAAAGATGTTGGCTTGGGCTCAAAAATGAATATTCTTCAAAGATGTTGCCGTTTGTATGCTGATGATACAGCGCTTATTACCATGTCTTTGGGCTGATTTAGATTCATCATTCCGTACATCATTCTATTTATTATTTAAATTGTATTTATTAGCGCGTATATATATACATATACTAGCGCGTACCCGGCATGCGTTGCAATGCCATTCGAAGAAAGTGTTTTTTTTTTATCCGGTTGGTTGCAATACTCGCTTTGGCAGTACATATATTAAAATCCTTTTGTTTACGCAATATTTTTTTTGTTTTTTCGTCAGTGCGTACACGAATAAATCGAAAAAAAAACCCGTGAGCAGGCCACATACAGCTGTCGGTGAGGGAAGCATTAAATTTCCACATTTACCCCTGCTATCCCCTACCGTTATTATGTTTAATTTCTTCCCCTCACGCGTCCCTTTCGCCTCGGATTCCTACCCACCCTTTAAACCCTTTTCCTTCCCAGAACTCTCCTCTCCTTCCTTTTCACAAAAAAACCTCCACACAGCATCCCCAAAGATCATCTCCCGTGTGGAGCTCGTGTAATAAAAAAATATAAAAATATAAAATCATATTTCTCACTGTGTGACCTGGGACAAATATGGTCTGATGTGATTAAACGGGCTAGTCAAAGAAAGGCTTGCTTGAGTAATAAAGTGGATGCAGACGCTTTTTTGTTTCAGATCAACGAAAACGTATCGCACAAACAAATTAACAGACAGATGAAAAGCCAAACGGTCGAGTTAAAACAGAACTTTGTTACGCTCGGTCAATTATATAATATTGTCTTTCCCATCTCGGAAAGTATTGTTTGCTGGTGTCTCCACACCAAGATATATGTATCTAGGGTGAACGCCTTTAGTATCGTGAGCACATAAGACCCCCGTTTGTATCTCCGTGTATTCACTTCTATTTCTGTCCCCGTTTCATTTCGTCCGGGACCAATAATGACCCGGGCAATTATCGCCGGGTCTCCCCCGACATTATTCCATCCACTTCCACATCCGGCGGAAGGCGTGCTCCACTACATCCGGAGAGATGAACCGATGGAAGTGAGCTGCGGGCGTGTCGGTGAGGCATAGTAAAGTTACCTTACTTCTGGCAAAAATATAATAAAAATCTAATATAGTAATTCTTTGTTTATTTCTTATTATTTTTAATAGATAAACTAATGTTTAAGACAAGATTTTTATGCATAGCACAAAGGGTAACAATTATTATACAAAATAATTACTAGCCTGAAACACTCATAAAATAAAGTTGATTGTTTGCAGGTGAAAAAATTAAATAAGCAGTAATTGTTGAATGAAACTCTAGTATACATATATTGAATTATTTGGCGGGCAGGAGATAAGCCGACACAGCTCAGTGGATAAGAGCAGTTGACCGGAAATCAGAAGGACGCGGGTTCGAGTCCCTTCGGCGGCATGTATCTTTCCGCGGGAGATTTTTTTTAATGTAGATGAGTGTTTCAGGCTAATTGTTACCTTTTTTTATTTCATTTATTCAAGTTGAGAGGCGGATACGGGCATCGCCGTCCCGGGATAAACATTTATTGGACAATCATAGTTATCTCTGCCATAGTTCATTCGCTTCGTTTGGTCACTTAAATGGGACGACGGGTACATGGGGTGAGGTTTGCCCGGGTCTTGGCGGCGGATGAATATGTCACTAACTGCGTGGCAGGCCGGGTCGGGATAAAATTGTTGAGTGAGGCCTTTTGACCTCTCCAGCATAAATCTCTCAGCGGGACATCACTTTGCACACCACATTTGGAGTATTGTATTCATACGTATGTCACGCATGAACACATTGATCCTCAGATTCCTACTCATCCCTTTTGCATTCCCAGAACTTCCTCTCCTTCCTTCCTAAAAATACCGTTACACAGCATCCCTAAACATGATATAAACCCTGGGGGGGATTAAAAACAATATAAGAATAAAATATTAAAAATAATACCGATAAAGCCATAACAGATACGAGATTCATAAGTATAAGTAGTAGATTTTGAACTTTAAAGCAGTTTTTGTAGGCCTGATACTTTATTTTATTCCTGGCTTTTAAAAAGACATCATAAACTCGATCATTTTGAAGTCCAAAATTTCTTCTACTCGCATTATTTAATTTAGGTATGATTAATATTTCTAACTATTTTTAAATTTTCAAAGCAAAACATGATTTTGCATTATTTTGTTAGTCTGTTAACAGTCATGAACATAATGCGTTGTAGACGTGTCCATATATCTAAAGTAAGCTCAAACGTTTCTTAATTTCGGTGAAATTGAAACAAATAATTTTGAAATTCTTTATTTGAATGAATAGTCCATTATATTGGCCTGTTCCAGGCCCCCTAGCATGGTCGATCGATATAGGTTTTATCGAAAATGTCGGTAACTTGAAATCGCTCCCGAGCACGACTGCAGGCCGCTAACGAAGAAATAATAGTTCACATCAAATAAATTAGGAACCCTTAGTCGTTGTAAACTGTTGTTTGTTCGTTAGCGGCCTGCAGTCGTGCTCGGGAGCGATGACAAGTTACCGACATTTTCGATAAAACCTACATCGATCGACCATGCTAGGACCCCTGCTATTGACTTTTCATCTCGTGACAAAGTATTCCCGACAAAACATCCCCCCAACAAAATATCTACTAAAACCTAACCTAACCTAATAAAAAATGGCACAAAAATAATACAGACATCTTGTAAAGACAATAAATTATTGTTCAATAATAGTAAAATGGGACAAAAATAATGCAGACATCCTGTAAAGACAATCAATTATTGTTTAAAAATAGTGAAACAAGACAAAAATAATACAGACATCCTGTAAAGACAATAAATTCCCGTAGGCAACATGTATCCTTTCTCGGAAGATTTTTCAATGTAGATGAGTGTTTCAGGCTGATAATTATTGCTTATAATAATTGTTACAATAAATTTTGTTCAAAAATAGTAAAATGGGACAAAAATAATACAGACATCCTGTAAAGATGATAAATTATTGTTCAATAATAGTAAAATGGGACAAAAATAATACAGACATCCTGTAAAGATAATAAATTATTGTTCAATGATAGTAAAATGGGACAAAAATAATACAGACATCCTGTAAAGATAATAAATTATTGTTCAAAAATTGTAAAATGGGACAAAAATAATACAGACATCCTGCAAAGATAATAAATCATTGTTCAAAAATAGTAAAATGGGACAAAAATAATACAGACATCCTGTAAAGATGATAAATTATTGTTCAATAATAGTCAAATGGGACAAAAATAATACAGACATCCTGCAAAGATAATTAATCATTTTTCAAAAATAATAAAATGGGACAAAAATAGTACAGACATCCTGCAAAGATAATAAATCATTGTTCAAAAATAGTAAAATGGGACAAAAATAGTACAGACATCCTGCAAAGATAATAAATCATTGTTCAAAAATAGTAAAATGGGACAAAAATAATACAGACATCCTGTAAAGTTAGGTTAGGTTGTTTTAGGTCTTAGTAGATATTTTTTTGGAGGATGTTTTGTCCATAGAATATTTTGTCGGGGTATGAAAACGCGCATTACCTTTTTTGCCTGTATGGGACGAGTCTAGGATTCGAAAGGTTTTGTGTAATTTAGTGACATCAGTTTCCCTTCTAATCCACGTACGAGTATATCGCACTTCTAGATATAATCTGTTCAGAGCGTACAGGATATAGTCCGGCCGGAAGACGAACAATGGAAAGATGGCGACGTATTTCTTCAAATTTCCTATTTTACAAAGAATTTCTTTTGTGTCCTTTATTATTAAATTTTTTTCATCGAAGAATGAAAGTAAATTATTATTGGAAACGATGGTTATTTATATTTAATTTTTTTATTAATGTTGGCCTTTTATCGATAAATTTTTATGTAGACAGTGACCTTCATCTTGTTTTGAAGATCAAGTGTACAAAATCTCATCAGTCTCTGAATAAATCTGTAGATTTGCATTTTTTTACATTAGCTCCACACAGAAGGCCCTGTGAAAAATAATTCCCCTGAGGGCCTATTTCATCTTTGGGGATGCTGTGTGGAGGGTATATTTAGGAAATGAAGGAGAGGAAGTTCTGCGAAGGAAAAGGGTAGTAGGGGTGAGTAGGAATCTGGGGGTCACTGTGTCCAGGAGGGACGGACGTATGAATCCATCCCTCCCATTGCGGTGCAAGGCGATTTTAGAGAGTATGGCTGGAGAAGTCAAAGGGATTCCCTCAACCATTCTCACCCGATCCGCCATGCAGCTGATGGGCAGACGCATCCGCCGCCAATACCGGCACAAACCTCACCCCATGAACCCGTGAAAGGGGTATATAAAACAAACTCACACCGAGATACTTTTCTTTTTATAATACTAGCTGAGTTCACCGGCGTTGACCGGGCTTTGCGCAGAGTTTTTAGAAAATGTATATTTGTACATAGACAGTGACCTTTATCTTGTTTTGAAAGTCAAGTGTGCAAAATTTCATCAGTTTCGGTATAAAACTATAGGTTTGTATATTAAATAAACCCACACCGGGACACTTTTCTGTTTATAATACCAGCTGAAGTGCCCGGCGATGCCCGGGCTTTTCGAAAATTCTTTAGAAAACAGATGTAGACATAAACCTTTTTCTTGTTTTTAAGGTCGAGTGTGCAATATTTCATCAATCTCGGAATAAAACTGTAGATTTGCATCAAAATCAAATCCACACTTGCCGCCTGCCTGCCCGTCCGACCGCCCGCTACAGATACTATTCTTTACATAAATAGACAGATGAACTTGCTGGAATCAACGATTCCGGAGACCCTCATGAAAATATTTTCCCTCAAGGCCTTTGTCATCTTTGGGGATGCTGTGTGGAGGGTTTTTTAAGTGTGAGGAATGAGGGAAAAATGAGGGGAAAATCTGGGAAGGAAAAGGTATGAGGGGTGAGTAGGAATCTGGGGGTCAGTGTGATCAGGAGAGACAGTTGTATGAATCCATCCTTCCTACTGCGGTGCGAGGCTATGGGTCGAGAAACGTATTATGGCTGAAGAGATCAAAAGGTCTCTGTCGACCTGCTTAAATCCGCCTTTTAAATTAAAAATGTTCTGTTATTCTTGTCTGTTTATAACTATAGGTATATTCCGTACAGTTGAACACATCTACTGCTTTTGAGAAAGTATTGCCAACCGTGTGCAATCTAGGTACAATTATATTGTAATATATAATTTAGCATTTTTCTGGTTCCTACCCTGATGAAAGCAGACTGAATGCTGTTGAACTGATATCCCTGAGGCGTATGTGTGTTAAAACCATGTATGATCGTGTGAGAAATATGGAGATCATCAAATAATGCAAGACTGCTGAGTAAGATTGAGAAATGGACTCTCAGATGGTTTGGGCATGTAGCGCGAATGAACGAAGAAAGTAGTATAAAAGAATATATAACGCAAATGTGATGGTAGAAGAAGTCGAAGACGCCTGAGGAACACATGGCACGATCAAGTAATTCAGATACTTGAGACGGTACATGCCCAGAGTCAGAATAATAGAAGAGTACTTATGAGACGTTGTATGAATGTGAGTGAGGCAAAGAGGGTCCGTCCTCTCTGCCTACCCCTGCGGAGAAACGGCGTGATGGTTAGTTAGTTAGCATTTTACTTTTAGTAATGGTGATATACTGAATAATTTTATGGCTTGGTATTTTTATAGCGTAAACAATATACAGAAATAATACGTGTGATAAAATAATTTGTGAGTCACGTCATGACGATGATGTCTTGTTCTAAATTTGAATTTAGCACTTCCGCGCGGTTTGGAGGTTGCCGGATATCGGAAGCCGCCATTTTTAAACCCATCGGCGCCATTGAATTGTTTATGTCTGAAATTATTTGCACATCCGGTCTCGGATCAGACCGCATGCTCTGTGGTCTTTCAGGATTTTCATTAGCTTTTAACACTTAACCCTTACTAATGAAAGTGTTGTATTTTACACAACTGGTAAACAACCATTTACCCCACATTAAAGGTTGTTTACCAGTGAATTAAATATAAACTGATGTCACCACTGATTTAGTACCTTTTGACTAACTGATTTAGCATATACCCTGTCTCTCTTACACCGATTAACATCGTATATCGTCATTCTTTTGATCGAAACCATCACGCAGTTTCCCCGCAGAGGTAGGCAGAGAGGACGGATCGCTAAACAACGCGATCTTGGCACACACTTCTTACTTCAATCACACTCATGGATTTTTTTATATGAATACCGCACAAGAGTCCCAACTGCTCCCGTCTGAAGCCAGCGAGACCATGGCATCCCCAGTTGGGGTATGTTTTGAGGCTGAAGGTAGTGGGAAGGGGAAGGAGATAGGAAAGAGGAAGGTGGGAAGTACCTGGCTATTCAGATCTGGTCACCAAACACGGCTAACGCCATTTCAAGCAACGTTTCAATTCTGAATGGTGGTCTTACACCAGGGCGATACTGAGAGTATCTTCCACTCTGGAACGTGCCGCAAATATACTATATATTATTTTTAATTAATAAATTGTAAAATAACACAAATTAATCAAAAAAAATGTATTTGCCACGCCGGGATTCGATCCCGCGACCTTCGGTATGCGAGTCAAGCTCCTTACCGCTGGACTACGCCGGCCGTCAGATTTCGGGGATCATAAATATTTATATCGATTTTTGTCATACGGCCGTATATCTTCCCAACATACGTTATTAAGGGAGAAGTAAATAGGACAAAAATAATATTGAGGATAAAGTGTCCGAGGGATCACATGTCCGGGGGATCAACTTACTGTCCGGAGATCAAGAGTCGCGTCATCGAAGATTTCAGCTGATTGGACCGCATCCTCCTAACTGCATACCCCGGCGGTGACACGGCAGAACTCTGTGCGTTCGCAGGGGGGTCTTTTCAGCGGTCGACTGTTCCTTACTGATAACTTAAATAAACACGCATTTGTACAGACAGGGGCAAATTGGGTTGAGAATTCATACAATACTAATAATGATGAACTAAAAAATTTAAAACTCAGAGTGTGCAATTTATATGTGGTAGAAGTGAAACCTTCAGAAGACTAAAGTATACGAGAATGGGGAGAGAGTCAACGAGGCTCTTTTTTTATCAATGTGAAGGGTGATTTTGTTCTACATTTTTGTTGTCGAATTCCAGTGCACCATTGTGTACATTTGGTCATCTTATTAGTATTTTTGTTTTCTGCTTAGAAGTCGCTAGATGTCGCTTTCTTTTGTGTCTTTTTTGTCTGTTCATTTTGGAGTGGTTTGAAGATTTTGATTTTACAAAAATTACATTTATTTTGGATCGATTCTCGGTCCGCTGAATGTCTGGCCGCTAAGATTCATCAGGCATTTTGGTAAAAGACCAAAGGAGAAATGCTTGGAATCGTGGATTTATCGTATTATTTTGGAACCGAGTAGGTACCAGTGAAATAAATAAATATTTTATTCCTATCTCATTCTCTGGAAGGCTGAATCCTACAGATGTATGTGTTTGTCTCTTTTTAGTGTCGCTCGCTTCCGTTTCACCGAGTATCAAATCACAATGATGCTAAAGAATTTTTCACATCAATAACCATTATTACAAATTTCCGTTTATTACAATTTTTTTTTAAGAATAATGTAATTTCTAAATTTTGCAGAAAAGTCAAACTCCGCTCCTGTCCACATTTTGAAGAGTAAATATATCCCATGTTCAAATCTATTCTGGTCCAACAGCATCCATTCCTCTATCTGTCTCAAGTCTGAGATTCCGTAGACCGAAATCCTCCCAGCAGTGTACGGGTACTTCCTAACGGTGTCGGTCCCACTTTCCGCAGGAAAAGCTTACTAAAAACCATTAAAACGCTTTTAAAACCATTAAAAACCTTCGAAAACCATATAAAACAGTCAAAAACCGTCAACAACCAACAAAAAATCTTTAAAATTCCTCAAAATCCGACAAAAAAGTGGACTTTTACAAATTTTCACACTACAAAAATGTTATTTCAAGAATTTTGCTGCCAAAAATTGGCTTAAAATTAATCATAAGACTGTTTTTAAAAGCTCTTCAAATCTGTTATATTATTTACTTTACTCGGCTAACGAATTTTAACCTCTAGAATCTGTGAAAACACGTGTTTTAAAAGACTCTAGCCATCTGAAGAAGTGCAGTCTGTTTCTATTTATAGAAATGCACGTGTCCAAGTCTAAATAATTTTATAACTTTTAATAATACAGTTCCTACTATTGTTTATAAGATTTTTTTCCTAATAATCAATGTGATATAATTTTATATTTCTTAATAGTTAAAAAGCTGTGTTTCTTTTTTTAATTGATTTTAAAGTGTTTTTTGCTGATTACCTTCGTTCATAAAGCTGTTTCTGATTTCTATGTAAGTTTTGTTTTTTATTTTTTCTAAATAATTATACTGAAATATCAACAGTTATATAAAGCATGTTTGCACTTGTAAAGTATCTCAATAATTAAGAAAAAATCATAATTTTTACAGACTACCTCATGGAAGAAGAAGATAATTCTAATAAATCTAAACTAAAATATGAAAAAGAACAAGACACAGAAAATTAGATACAAGTGTGCAGTTCACACGCGGCAAAGTGATACCTTTATAAATCTAAAGTAGGCAAGGTGGGGAGGCTACGAAGCACCGCCCAAAAAGGATTTCGATTATTCTGTCTCATTCTCTCGCAGGCTAAATCTTACAGATGTATGTGTTTTATCTCTTTTTAGTGTCGCTTTTTCGTTTCATTGAGTTTCAAATCACAACGGTGTAAAAGAACTTTTCACTTCACAAATAAAACTAACTAACTTAATAATAATCGCAGGGGTAGGCAGAGAGTACGGACCGCCAAACAACTCGATCTTGGCACACACTCTTTGCCTCACTCACATTCATACATCGTCTCATACATGCTCTTCTATTATTCTGACTCTTGACGTGGCCTGACTCAAGTATCTGATTCACTTGGTCGTGCCATGCCTCCCTCGGGCGTCCACGACTTATTCCACCATTCACATTTGCGTCAAATAAAAATGGAAAAAAATGGTAGAAGATAATATTGTTAATTCTTAATTTGCAATAAGACAAAATGACTTAAAATAAGATTCCCAGTAAAATCCTGGGTTCGAGTGCCAGTTGCGACCGTTACCCTCTTTCTTTTTCTGTCTTGTTTTTTTTTTTTTTTTACAGTGAATACCGCACAAGAATCTGAACTGTTCCCGTCTGGAGCCAGTGTGACTATGGCATCCCCAATTGGGGTATGTTGTGAGGCTGAAGGTAGTGGGGAGGGGAAGGAGGTGGGGCAGAGGAAGGTTGGGAAGTACCTGGCTATTCAGATCTGGTCACTAAACACGGCTAAAGCCATTTTCAAGCAACGTTTCAATTCTGAATGGTGGTCTTACACCAGGGCGATACTGATAGTATCTTCCACTCTGGAACATGCCGCAAATATACTATATATTATTTTAAATGAATTAATTGTGAAAACACAAATTAATCAAATAAAATTTATTTGCGCATGCCGGATCCGAACCCGCGACCTCCGGATTGTGAGTCAAGAGTCTTACCCACTGGACTACGGAGGTCGTCGATTGGTCGTCGATGTTCTTTTTCACATTTTCGTTTAAATCTGTTAGTAGATATTGTCTTCTTCGCTGATTTATTATATTGATTGGTAAACCTTCAAAAGTTATTATTTATACCTAGAGTTATTCCAATAAAAATTCAATTGTAGACTAGTTCATTATCATATCTGGTCAAAGATCACCATTCAATATCGAAACGTTGCTTAAAATGGCTTTAGTCATGTTTAGTGGTCAGATCTGAATAGCCAGGTACTTTTTCTTTCCCGTTTTCTTTCCTTCTCCACACTCTTTAGCCTCACATCGGTGTCCGGACAACTCAAAATCATGCAACTTTAACACCTCCTTTGAAAAACCATTAAAAGTGAAGAAAAAATATGTATTAAAAAAAATGGTTAAATAGATTAGTTAGGTTAATTTATGGGCTAGTTTTCCTTTTTTCATTACTTTTAATGAATTTTTAAAAAGGTGTTACAATTGCATTACTCTGAGTTGTCATGAAACCACGATGTATTACTAGACACTTACAACTAAGATTTATAACTACCAATTTACAACTAAGATTCATAACTGGTGACTTACAACTAATACTTACAAGCCATTTACAACTAAGATTTATAACTGATGTCTTACAACTAAGATTTATAACTGTAACTTACAGCTAACATTTACAACTAGTGACTTAGACTTACCTATATTTAGCAATATTAACCGTTACCGCTGAGCTGAGATTTATAACGAATGACTTACGTATAAGCTTACGAATTTGAAAGCTACTAATCCAATATATTCGTTGTGCAGCATGTCTTGCAAAGTTCTACAGAGTTAGGTTAGTATAATATTCTAAGGAACATAGTGATTAAAATAAGATTTTATTATTATAACATTTCTTAAGCTATTTATTTCAGTTTGTTCGGTAATTTGTTCTGAATTGTCCCACCTCATTTCATCAATTCTTCCTTCCGCTGCGAAGTTCTCCACGTGTTCTAACGTCGTGCACGTGAATCTTGCCATCCACTCCCTCCTAACGATGTGAGGGATTTGTGGAAGGGGAGTTGGGAGATCCTGGATGTTCAGATCTTTTCACTTATCGAAGACAACAATAACTTCTTGTCTTGAAATTATATTTCAATGAAAAGTTTTCTTTGTTATTGATTGTAATTTTTAATCACTTTACTTTAATTTATACACCTTCCTCTTTCTTATCGTTTCCCCCTCCACGCTACCTTCAGCCTCAGAATCTATCGGGGTTCCTGTGAACACATTAAAAATTCCTTCATCTTCTTTCTTCTTCTTCTTGTGGCCTGGCCTTCAACGGAGTTGGCTATCATGTTGGCTATGCGGACTTTGTTTACTGCGTCCCGGAACAGCTCTACGATAGACTGGCCAAACCACTGTCTCAGGTTTTTCAGCCATGAGGTTCTCCTTCTTCCAGGGTCCCGTCTTCCGGCAATCTTTCCCTGCATTATGAGGTGCAAGATCTCATACTTCTCTGGATGTCTCATCACATGTCCAAGATATTGAAGTTTTCGAATTTTTATAGTTTTAATACTTCCTTTTCTTTATTCATCCGAACTGTAACATCTTCATTTGTAACCCTGTCCATACAACTTATTTTGAATATTCTTCTGTAGATCCACATCTCGAATGCCTCAAGTCGCCTAATTAGTTCTTCAGTAAGCGTCCATGCTTCCATTCCATAAAATAATATCGAAAACACGTATCATCTGATTCGTAATCATTCATCGTATTCGTAATCCAAGGATGAGATCATGACTGCAGAACTTTTTCATGCGGATAAAGGTTGCATGAGCTTACTCGATGCGGCATTTGATTTCAACCTAAGGATCCCTCTATCATTGCATCCCAAATATACAATACTCTGTGCCATCTCTAGTTATGTTCCAGCATTGTAAAGTTCCGGAATACCTTCATCCGGAATAGAAACAGTTCTAGAAATGACTCGAGCTATGTTTAGCAACTGTCTGAATAATTGAATAGTCATTAGGCAGATACCTACTTAGCATGCATCCTATTTCCGATCTCCTTCTTCTCCCCAATTCTCCCCAGGCTTAAGAGCGTTTAACCAGCCAGCGGACGAAAATCCACATTTCGTCGAAAGTTGTTCTTCCGATGGTGCAGGGCGGTTACAATGAGAAAGATTGATTATTCTCCGTACCAGCTTTTTTAAATTATAACTCAATATCGAATGTATTTCAATCCAAATTAGCTTTAATTTATACCTTCATCCAAAAATGCTGAAAGGGGTGATGATAAAACTATTAAAATAGTGTACTTTTTGTAGTTATTTTTTGATTATAAGTATTTATCATTTTTCAATAATGTCTAAATTTAATAAGAATGTTAAAAAAATCTGAAATATATTAGTTTGTAAGTGCGCAAATAAATACACAAATGGACCAATTTTCGTCAAGAAACACATGTACGTACATATTTTTTAATGATTTTATTGAAACTAAAATTAAAATTCTAATACATAACTTTGCTAGATAATGTATTGATTTATTTTACTGCATGATTACATTATTTGAAATGGGTGTGGTATAATACAAAAACTTTTTTGAAAATTTAACAAATCTGCCAACGACCTATGGAATAATCTTATTATACTAAAAATTAAAAAAAAATCTAAAAATTTATTACATAACTATGCTAGATAAAAGAACAATCTTTCGAAATCCATTTATATTTTTTTGTGGAAAAGATTCAATACGTCTAAAAACTTTTTTGAAAATGACGTATTTCCGGCTTTCTCTGGTAATGCCCTCTTAATGCTAAATCACTATTTTAGACTAATCTTTACTACGAATCGGCTTATATCTATTGAATCGCTGAATGTGTTGCTAAGCGCATAACCTTCGAACGACTGCAAGAAATTAGCTAATTCTTTTTTTTTGTGCGTTCATTATTGTCAGGACAAGGTTTTTATAAAATTTCCGGTGAGCTCTGGCATTATGAAATTTGTATAAAAAAATTGCTATTGGTGGCACGCGAGGAAGCGGCTATTGCTAAGGAAAGCGGGAGGGAGGGAGAGATGGGGGAGGGGAACTACCTACTAAAAAAGCGTGAACTACCTACTAAAAAAACGAGTGTGCTTTAGACCACACGACTGAAGTAGAACTACCAAACCTCGCCCAATGAACCCAGGTATCCCTGCTAAGTTATCAAACGTAGCGAACGGGGTGACCTATGACCTAGGGGTGACATATGACATTGGGGTGAAATATGACCATGGGGTGACCTTCTACCTTAGGGTGACCTACGACCTTGGGGTGGCCTACGTCCTTGGGGTGACCTACAACCTTGGGGTGACCTACGACCTTGGGGTGACTTACGACTTTGGGGTGACCATCTTTATCCTTATCCTTATCACTCCCAAGTCAAGCGTGAATAAAGGCCCGACCGTTCGCCTAGCAATCGATCACCGTTCGCATCGATTACCGTTCGCATGACATTTTTCGTAACAATCACCAGCTTACCCCCCCCCCCCCAAGTCGAGCGTGCGTAAAGAAGTTTTACTTCAAAAAGGTATTTTTTCATTGAAATATATGAAAGAATATTTACTTATTTCTGTGTATTACAGTATTTACCATTAATTAACATTTTTACCTTGGTCTAATAATACATACATTTTTGCCTTGTGATTTTCTCTTAAGGCCCCTCATCCACACTCAAAAAGAAGAAGATGGAGAGATGTAATTCTGAATGTTAGAGCAGCGCGCTAATATTTAAAGCGATAAAATAGATGTGAAAATTGCGAAAATGTTAAATAAAACACAACTCATGTAAGGTAACTTAAGTAGGTATCATTTAAAGAAACATTGTGAATTTTTTCACAACTATAACATGTAAAATAACTGAAACAAACGTGTTTATAATAATTTTCAGAGCTTACTTTGCGATTTTTTTCTATCGTGGGAATTTTATATAATTTGCGTTTCGACGTGGAACGCGCCTAAATATTATCTTCAAAAATAACCTCTATTTTTTTAAGAACTCAAAAACTTCAAATGTTTAAGGGAGATATGTAAGAAATCGGTAGAATTTCGGGTACCGGCGACTTAAGAGGGCATTACCAGAGAAAATCAGAAATATGTCATTTTCAAATCAGATTTTAGACGTATTGACTCTTTCCACAAAAAATTATAAATGGATTTCGAAAGAATGTTCTTTTATCAAGCATTCGCATGTAATAAATTTATCAGAAATTTTTTTAATTTTTAGTATAATAAGGTTATTCCATAGGTCGTTGGCAGATTTTTTAAATTTCCGAAAAAGATTTTGTATTATACCACACCCATTTCAAATAATATAATCGTGCAGTAAAATAAATCAATACATTATCTAGCAAACGCATGTTTTAGAATTTTAATTTTAGTTTCAATAAAATCATTAAAAAATATGTACGTACATGTGTTTCTTGACGAAAATTGGTCTATTTGTGTATTTATTTGCGCACTTACAAACTAATATATTTCAGATTTTTTTTACATTCTTATTAAATTTAGACATTATTGAAAAATGATAAATACTTGTAATCAAAAAATAAAAGTACATTATTTTAATAGTTTTATCATCACGCCTTTCAGCATTTTTGGATGAAGGTATAATTTAAAGCTAATTTGGATTGAAATAAATTCGATATTGAATTATAATTTAAAAAATCTGGTACGGAGAATAATTAATCTTTCTCATTGTAACCGCCCTGCACGATCGTAAGAACAACTTTCGACGAAATGTGGATTTTCGTCCGCTGGCTGGTTAAACGCTCTTAATGAGTCAGGTACGCCTCATACATCACACATATATCTGGTAATGTTATATTGTCGTGAAAACAAGCATATGGGTCCGAGTAGTTAGATATAAATGAACCACCTTTTTATAACCACCTGTTAAAGTTGCGAGCAGACTAGCAGACTGGTGTCTACGTAACTAAAAGTGGGCTGTTTGTTTACCCATTCCAGCGATATTTTCACTCAGAGAAATGCGTGGGTTAGGTGGAAAATGCATGAGTAATGGCGATTATCAGTGATTGGAATAATTTCACAACTTTGTGAAATAACAAAATAACTCTCTTGAAACGTTGGGATTTTTATATTCTCAACTAATTGCCACATGGAACTCACTCAGCTATTGGTCATATTATATTTTATGGAGATCGCACTGAAAACCATCTTAAAGTTAATACAAACATAGAATGACTGACACAAACCAAATATTCAACATGTTTCTCCGACTAGATATAGCCAATAGGCCACTTGCATTGATTTCATAACGACTTGGAAAAAATCGTGTGGATAGATCTTTTTATTAAGATTGCGAAAATGTTAGTAATTTTTTTTAGAAATGATGTATATATTTTTTTAAATAAATAAATCCATTATTTGGGCTCGTGACGTCACTACATGAAAATGTCCCGTCTCCGAAAATGTTCCTATTAATTTTGTAAAATTCCACACTGATTTATTTTTTTAATATTGCATCACTTGGATTTCAGGCGAATTTTTTAATTCTTACACTAGATTTGGTTTGACTTTTTGACAGATGTTCTGAAGAGAACCCCGTACATTTTAGAAGTCGGTACGTGTTTTAGAGGTATAATGGTTAAGGTGCTGATTTTAACAAAATCAAATTTTATAATATTCTTATTATTATTATAATTTACAAGTACAAGTATATTACATTGGATTTAGTAATATATACGTTGTACATTATAATGATTTATGATCAATAAGATGGATCTAGGAAAAAAATATTTATGAGATGTAATATTTTTGGTATGCCTCGTTATTCTCCTGTGTCATTCGTGTGGAAAACGTTCTTTTTTTTAAATGATTTTCGGCTATGTAATTATCGTTTTTTCGCACCTATAAAATTATGTCACGTCTTTCCGGTTTATAAAAAATGGTCTGATTCTTCGGATTGAAATTTTCAAAAAATCCCCAGGTTTTCAAAAATACGATTAAAAAAAAATACAGAATGTCTTAAAATATTTTTCTAAACCGGAAAAAAAAATTAAAAATGTGATGCAAGTGGCCTATTATACCAAAAATCGCTACTAAACTACCTAGAATTTACGGAATATTTTGTAAATAAAATCCTTCCTATTAATATTATAAAGGCGAAAGTTTGTCTGGATGAATGGATGTCTGGATGTATGGATGTATGGATATATGGATATATGGATGTATGTATGTTTGTTACTCGTTCACGCAAAAACTACTGAATGGATTTTAAAAATTCTTTCACTGATAGAAAGCTACATTATTTGCGAGTACTATAGGCTATATATATTATATTGGTAAACTGTGGCGTTATGAAATCATTTATTATACGTTTATTGTCCAGACGAAAAGCAAAGCGTTGCTAAGTAATTGTTTCAGGTGCGCTGTCATTTTGTTATTTGTTTAGGTTACTATGGAGATCCCTTTGATAGTTAAAATTTACAATTTAGTAATAATAAAACTAAAACTAAATATTATGCCTGAGCTTCGCAAAATAAAGTTTTTTTGCAACAATTATTATAAGTTATAATTATTAGCCTGAAATACTCATTTACATTGAAAAAAATCTGCAGAGAAAACCGCGGCTGATTTCTTTCTGATTTTCGGTCAACTGCTCTGTCCACTGAGCTACGTCGGCTTATCTCCTACCCGCCAAATAATTCAATATATTATACTAGTATTTCATTAAACAATTACTGCTTATTATTATTTATTTTTTTTATTTATCAAAAGTATACAATACAGAATATAGTATATTATATAAAGCATTGTACTCCCAGGAATTAATAAACTCATTGCGGGAATGATACGCATTACATGAAACATATAGCTGTATGTATTAAATGGACATATGATGGGGACATACACAACATTATTATTTCAGAAAGTCATTAATAAGATGAAGTTTGAGCATGTTAGTTTGGGTCTTTTTACATTGACTTGCACATTTGATCTCGTTGGGTAGTTGATTATATTTTGTGTGAGCATTACATTTATTACATTTTTCCACCTGCAAACAACCAACTTTATTTTATATGGGAAAGTCATTGTAAGTGCTAAATCTCCCACTAGGTGGCGTCTAGGCAAATTACTCGTATGTCTACATTTTTGGTGAAATACTTTAACTCGTCAAATATTTATTATTATTTTTATTTTATAAACTAATGTTTAAGACAATATCTTTGGTTTAAGACAAGATTTTTATGCATAGCACAAAGGGTAACAATTATCTATAAAAATGAATCGCTGAATGTGTTGCTAAGTGCATAACTTTCGAACGACTGCACCAAATTGGATAATTCTTTTTTTTGTGTGTTCGTTATTGTCAGGACAAGGTTTTTATGAAACTTCGGGTGAGCTCTGGCATTATGAAATTTGTATAAAAAATTTGCTATTGGTGGCACGAGAGGAAGCGGCTATTGCTATGGAAAGCGGGAGGGAGGGAGAAATGGGGGAGGGGAACCTGGGAGGGTGGAGGGGGACCTGGGAGGGGGGAAGGGAACTCGGGAGGGGGGTTCGTGGGACGGGGGAAGGGGGGGGAGTGAAGGGGGAGAGGGAAAGAGGAGGTGACGGAGGGGGAACGCGAGAGGGGAAGAGGGAGAAGAAGGGGAGGCGGAAGGGGAACGGGACGAATGGGAAAGGACACTCAGGTAGAAACAATTTCTTTATTAAATGGCATAGCAACGCATGCCGGGGACCAGCTGGTTACTTATAATAATGGTTACCCTTTGTGCTATGCATAAAAATCTTGTCTTAAACATTAGTTTATCAATTAAAAATGATTATTCATTTTTTGGCGTTGTTTTTTCTTGAATAAATCAAAACAGGCTGCACTGGTTTTAAACGGAAATTTGTTTAAAGGAGTATTGTATTATTAGTTGTTAGCGGCCCGTTCCCGAATATTATTTATATGTAGGTTGGTTTTTTTAAACAATTAAAGTGATAAAAACTTTTTTACAAAATAAGTTTGCCGTATGAACAAATTACATTATTAATTCATTTCAAACGATGTGCTTTGGCGTCATGAAATTAGCACTGCTCTTTATGTCTGGAATGAAACCCTCACGAATTTAAGAGTTTTTGCATCTTCACAAAACAGTTTCAGTTTTTTCAAGCAGAATCTCACCTTACAAATAAAATCAAAAAGCAAAATCGGCTGCAGAGAAGAACAGACGCCTAAAAATACCCTTTAACGCGGCATACAGCTCTTAGCCTGCACATTTCTGCATATGTATAATGTATATAAAAGCAGAAATGCACTTCCTAACGCCGTGCAGTTCAAAGCCAAAATGTCTGGTACTTGGCGCATCTCTACTGCGCATCCTGTTTGTTCATTGAGTAAAAATGGTCCAACGGAAGTTCCAGTGACATTGTCACCTATTACTCATTGGAATTTCCACGTTTTGCAATTTTTACGACAATTTCCTGCATTTAATGAACAGATGAATGAAATAAAATGCGATAATGTTGAAGATTTCTGAGAATTGAATTTTGGAAGAGATTTCTTTACCTCACCAACAACTAACATTACTAACTATTACGCCCGCAGGGATAAGCAGAGAGGACGGACCGCCAAAGAATTTCGGTCTTAGCACAATATACTCTATGCTTCATTCACGTTCGTACATTTAAACCCGGGGTGGTCCAGCGGTAAGGCTTTTGACTTGCAATCTGATGATCGCCGGATCGAATCCCGGCGTGGGCAAATTAATTAATTTAAAAATAATATATAGTATATTTGCGGTACGTTTCGGTCGAGTGGAAGATACTGTCAGTATCGCCCTGGTGTAAGACAACCATTCAGAATTGAAACGTTACTTGAAATGGGTGTAGCCGTGTTTTGTGACTAGATCTGAGTAGCCAAAAACTTTTCCACCTTTCAATTTACCCTTATTGTGGATGCCATAGAATCACAGCCGGAGCAGTTAGACACTTGTGCTGTATTAAAATAAATAAAAAATAAAACAAATGAAACAGTGTTACTTTGTTCGAACCACTTGTATATTTGTTTAAATCTGACCGGTTTCGGAATGACCGTTCCTTCTTCAGGGCGAACGTATAAAAAAGAAAACGTATGAAAAAGTAACGGTCGTTCCGAAACCGGTCGGCTTTAAACAAATATAAAAATGGTTCAAACAAAGTAACATTGTTTCATTTATCTATAATGGATAACCACAAAGTTATAGCTACATTAAAAGTAAGTCCCTTTCTTAATCTTACTCATTGCGTTTAAAGCAGCATTCTTTGCGAATCCCCACATTTTTCACGCGGTTATACAATAAATAGTTTTTAATATATGATGCAACAAATTTGTTGAAAATGTTATAAATTTATTTGGTCTGTCTGGCGACTATAAGTCGAAAGGTCTTAATTATGTTAATTGGCGACTTCAATTTCCTTTTAAATCGGCGTAGATCTCATTTCTGTGAATTTTCTGTTCAATGTTCACAGCATATCTGTCCAACTGCAAATTTCTGAATACTATTCTACCAACATCATTCTTGAAATAAAATTACTGAAAGTTCATGAAATTTAATCCATTTCCTTGAAAATTGTTAATCTTTCTTTCAAAGCTCTGTGCTTTGGTTCCATGACAGTTGCTCCCCAATAGTGGCCCCCCGGCATACTTATATACAATACTGGCTGACCCGGCCACGCGTTGCTGTCGCAAATAAAACACAACGTCATCTACTGGATAGTTATCCAACCTTTATAACCAACGCAGTCTTTGAGTTTATCGCGAAGAGACAGACAGATGCCGCGGAGGACTTTAATTTATTATACGTAGAGATGGTGTGATAGATTATAATAATGTGCATGAAATGCTTGGGGTAACTAACGTATTTTAGTTAATAAGGATTGATAACGTATCCGTCTAAATAACTTTTCAATTACCGCAATGTTGGTGACCATTTTTTTAGAAGATAGAATGGTAGTAAGCTTTTTTTTTTTTTTTTTTTTTATTGGTTTTTATATACATATACATGTAATATAATCATGAGTAATTACATTTTCAGGTTACAAACGGATTAAACTCAAATCATTAAATACTAACATGCAACATTGATTATAAACAGTATAAACATATATATGTATATAATATATAACCTTTACGAGAGTAAGTAGTAAGAGAAGTCCAGAACCAGTTGCTTTATCGCATCACCAATTAAGGGAATTTTATAAGGCTGACAAATGTGAAGAGGGGAAGAAGATTTGAGAAAATTGTCAGTTGTTCTGAAAGTGCTTGTCTATCATTTTAGGCAAAGCGAAACGTTTCGATCCTGATTGGTTTTCTTTCATCAAGACGATAAAGAGAATGTATTACTCTGGAATGAGAAGCAAATATATCACTTTATTGTTCTTATTCAAATATGTACATATATTTGAATAAGAACAATAACTGGTTAAAATACTGAAACAAATAACTGGTTACATGATGAACTGACGTAAAATTCGTAAGTAAGTTTAAATACCCCATGTATAATTCCGTCCGTGTGTAATTATTGAAGATTAATAATGTTACGTATAATTTTCTCCTAACACCAAAATAACTTACATCATTATATGTTTTAATTAGGTACTTACCTAATATTTAAACTTTTTTTTTCTTTTATAGTTGTTTATGTAATATGGCAGACTGGGATTGCACTACCCTCCCAGTCCTGCTGGAATAAAAACTTAAATAAATAAATAAAATAAAAAAATTATTATTATCCATAAAAAAATTGCTTACTTGGACTCGAATCCGCTGTCGCTGGGTATGGAGCCAAGATTGGTAGCTTACTGTTTATTCAGCGCTTACTGTTCTGCAGCGAATAGTGTCGAAGATCATCTTTCCCTACCCGGTTGACTGATTTATCCCTTGAGTTATCGTAACAAGTTTCACAAATTCTTTCAATACTTTGAATTTGATCACCATAATCATAAATTTTGACAATGATCCATTTGAAATAAACGAGCTCTAACGTGTTAGAAACTTCTCCACTTGCCCATATTTTCTAGTAGTTATGAATCCGTAATAAGACATTTAAGTTGGTACGTAGACTCGGTATTGTGACAATAAATGTCATGCGGAAGCACGCTATAGGTACGAAACAATTATTAAAAGACATATTTTCTTAAATGCCAAGAACGGTTTAGCATTTACTACTCGTGTGTAAAGGGAAGAGAAAAATATATATATATATATATATTTTTTAAATTAAAAAAATTAAAATTAAAAATTATAACACATACATTATATTTACGTACTTACATAAATCGAATGTGTAAAAAAAATAAAATATATTAAAAAAAAATAATAATTTAAAATAAATTTTTGAATAAGTATTGTTAATTAAAGGTTAATGCGGTTCTAAGTGGCTAAATTATTTAAGATATTATTGTTTAATTTATTTTTGAATTTATTGTAGTCAGGTTCTAATCTCAGCTCTATTGCTAGTTGATTAAACCACACCACTTCATTGTACGTGTAGTAGTGTTGTGCAAAACTGGTATGCATTAATGGCGTACACAAGCGACCCACTGTGTTTTGCCTATTGCTCTCAACGCGGACCATGGCGTGGTGCGACTTATTAGAATAGTCTTTGTGTATTTGAAGCAGTGTATTTTTTATATATGTATTTTTTAGAGGTGGGACTTGAAAGTCTTGAAAAAGTTGAGAGGTTGAATAATCTGATGGTTTCTTAGTAATAATTTTGATTATTAATCTTTGAGTAATTTCCAACGGTAAAATTGAGGTTTTGTAAGCTCCTCCCCATGCAACAATACCGTATTGTATTATCGAATGGGCTAGAGCATAGTATATATTTTTAAGAATTTTTAAGTTAAGTATATTTCTTAAATTAATAAATATGTATATAAGTTTTCTTAATCTATTTATAGTATTGGTAATTTGAGTCTTCCACTTAAGGTTACTATCTATTATTACACCCAAATATTTTATTTCTTTTTTATTTGCTATGAATAGACAGTCATTATTTTGGCATGTTAATATTTTAGTGGTGCATTTTTTTGAATGAATTTTAATATTTAAGGCGATAGGAGGAGATTTTTTGTTATTTATACTAAAAGGTATATAATAGGTTTTTTCAATGTTTAATGTTAATAAATTTTCGTCAAACCATTCTTTCAAGATATTAATATCATGATTAGCAGTTATTTCAAGTTCATTCCATGAATTTGCTTGGAATATAATTGCAGTATCATCTGCATATGAAACAAGTTTTCCTGTTATTGGTAATTCAAAGATATTATTAACATACAAGATGAATAGAAGAGGGCCCAAAATCGTGCCTTGTGGTATTCCAAAGTCGCTTGTACTCGGTTCACTAAGAATGTTTTTTATTTTTACATATTGATTTCTAGAGTTAAGGAAACTTTCTATCCATGTGTTAGCGTTATCTATAATTCCGATTTCGTTAAGCTTGTATAGTAATTTTTTGTGACTTATGCTGTCAAAGGCTTTCCTTAGGTCTATGAAAATTGCAAGAGATTTTTTGCCTTTGTCTAGTGCTTGATGTATTTTTGTTGTTAAATCTATGATTGCGTCCTGTGTGGTTATTTTTGCGCGAAAACCAAATTGTTGGTCACTCAGTATATTATTAATTCCAATAAAATTTTGTATTTGCTTTTTAGCTACCTTTTCAAAAATTTTTGAGATATTTGATAATACTGATATAGGTCGGTAGTTATTAATTTCTTTAGAGTCACCTGATTTATAAATCGGTGTAATAATAGTTCTTTTATATATTGATGGAAAGATACCCTTTTTAAGACTATTGTTTATAATATATGTAATAGGCTTTTTCAAAAAGTTAAGATGTGTCTTTAGATTTTCAACAGTGATCCCATCAAACCCTGGTGCTGATTCAGTTTTTAGGTTTTTTTATTATATCAACAATTTCTTGTTCAGTTACCGTATCGAATTTTCCTATGGTTTTTTTTGATGATGTTACATCATTTTCTGCGGTAGATGTGGTATTATCTACGATATTAGTTATTTTGCTTGCGAGATTTTTTCCGACATTAGAAAAAAATGTATTGAAAGCATTTGCACATTGTTCAGGGTTATCCAAAACTTGTACCATATTGTTATCAATACGTAGCTTTAAAATGTCACTTGTTTTCCTTTTTTTATCAATTATTTCATTTATTGTTTTCCAAATTTGTTTATTGTTGTTTCCTGAATTCAATACCTTTTGTTTATAAAATTCCTCTTTGGTAGTTTTAATTAGTGCCGTTAGTTTGTTTCTGTATTTTTTAAAGTATGAGATGATTGGATTATTTAGTGGATATTTTTTAGTTAGTTTAAATAGTTTTTCTTTTTCTCGTATAGAAACCACGAGGCCATGAGTGATCCATGGTTTAAGTTTATGAAATTTATTTTTATATGTTTTGTTATAGCTATCCGTAAAAGATAAATATATGCCTTCACGGACTTTTTTGTAGATCTATAAAAGAGGAATATCCCACCATGCATTGTTTTGTTATATCCCAAAAGGATTAGGCAGCGTTTTCGATGAAAGCTACCAGGCGGTTCGACTTTTTCCGACACTTCTAACAATTATCGTTATTTTTCAACCAATTTACACAAATCCTTGACAAATTACAAACTTAAACCTTCCTCACGAAAAAAACCGTATGAAAATCCGTTCAGTAGTTTTCGAGTTTATCGCGAACACACAGACAGACAGACAGACGACGCGGAGGACTTTAATTTATAAAATGTAGAGAAGAGATGCAGTCGGTTTAGGGAAAATACGGTATACTTATTTACACGAAATATAACTCACCGAAGTGGTATACAGATAGGATGTACCCACTGCTGAATAACAAAAGTGTTAAACATATATTTTCTTTTTTTTTCTTTTACGTGAGCTCCACACAGGAAGGCCTTGGGGGAAAAAAATCTCTCAGAGCCTATGTCATCTTTGGGGATACTGTGTGGAGGGTTTTTTAAGGAAACGAAGGAGAGGGGAGTTCTGGGAAGGAAAAGGGTTTGTAAGAATCTGGTGTTCAGTGTGTCCTGGTCATCCGCCTCCAAGACCTAGACAAACCTCGCCCCATGAACTCGGGCACCCCTGCTAAATCACCAAAAGTCATTCAAATGCATCAAGGATAAAACTTCTTGTCTATATATAGATACTGTATATACCAGCGTATAAGTACAAACACTCGACAATGTAATAAGTTTGTTTGTGGAGGCCTAAATGGGTACCGCTGCCCCGGGAACCATTTTTTAGATAACCAACATCTCTGCCATAGGTCACCCCAAGTGGTTTACTACGTTTGGTGACTTAGCAGAGATGCCGGTTTGTATGAAGCTGAGGCTTGTCTATGTTTTGGCGGCCGGATCAGACTTGGTGAGGAGGTCTTTTGACGTCTCCAGCCAGAATCCCTCGACCCATCACCTTGTACCGCAGTTGAAGGGATAGATTCATACGTCCGTCACTCATTGACGCACTGACACCCAGATTCCTACCCACCCCTCATACCTATTTCCTTCCCAGAACTACCTTTTCTTCATTTCCTTAAAATATCCTCCACACAGCATCCCCTATGATGACATTGAGAAGACCGAGGTAAATTATTTTCCTCCGGGCGTCCTATGTGTATCGAATGTTAAAAAAATCCCTACCAACTTATTATTGGAGGCATGCTTGAAGTCGATTTAGTTTTGAAATTGGTAAATAATACACAAAAAATATTAATATATTTCAGGGGCCAACTGTTGGGGATCAACTGTAAGTTCACCCTGTGCTTTGTGCAACGTGCGTTTACTATTTTGGCTAGGTTATGATCCTTCCGCTGAGAATTCCGTTGTAGCTTCTCTTTCTGTTCTACACGTCGCTTATGAGAAAAAGGAAGAGGTCACAATTCACAATTAACAATGGAACTGTCAGTGGTATGCGTTGAACAAGGATTATAATGCATTACCTTTGGATGATATCACTGCATTGGATGCAGCCATAGAATGGGGGCCTCAGCATTAAATAGGGGCCTCAGAAAATAGGGGTCTCAGCATTTAATGGGGGCCTCAGCAAAATAGGGGCCTCAGCTCGGGTAAGCCACCCAGTGAGGCCAATATTATTGGAATGTGATATGAAATGTAAAGTGTTGTATCAAAATTAAAAATGTTTGTACCTCGTGACCCAAAAGTCTGGTATTAAACATCAGAGATCAAAAGGGTAAGGCTCTAGAACTTTCGACTAGCAATTACGAGATCGCGGGTTCAATCTCGGCCTGTGAAAATCAATTTTACTAGATTAATTTGTATTATTTCACAATTTATTCATTTTAAATAATATACAGCATATTTGCGGCACGTTCCGGAGTGGAAGATACTCTCAGTATCGCCCTGGTGTAAGACCACCATTCAGAATTGAAACGTTGCTTGAAATGGCGTTAGTCGTGTTTGGTGACCAGATCTGAATAGCCAGATACCTCCCCATCTTCTTCCTCTCCCCACTTATATTCTACCTCATAAGTCATACCTTGATTGGGGGTGCCATAATCTCACTGGCTCCAGACGGGAGCGGTTTGGACTTTTTTTTTACATGAGTTCCACACAGGAGGCCCTGAGGAAAATAATTTCCCTGAGGGACTGTGTCATCTTTGGGGATGCTGTGTGGAGGTTTTTTAGGGAAAGGAAGGAGAGGAGAGGTCTGGGAAGGAAAAGGGTTTAAGGGGTGGGTAGGAATCTGGGATTCAGTGTGACCTGGTCATCCATCTCCAAGACTAGACAAACCTCATCTCATGAACCTGGGCACCCCTGCTAAATCACCAAACGTAGCGATCCACTTGGGGTGACCTATGGCAGAGGTATCAGTTTGCTCTGTATTCAGATAAAAAGAAAGTTATTTCACAATATATTCATTTACAATAATATAAAGCATATTTGCGGCATGTTCCAGAATAGAAGATACTCTCAGTATCGCCCTGGTGTAAGACCACCATTCAGGACTAAAATATTGCTAAAATGGCTTTACCCGTGTTTGGTGACCAGATCTGAATAACCAGATACTTCCCCACTTTCCTCTTTCCCATCTCCTTCCCCTCCCCAATACCCTCAGTCTCACAACATACCCCAATTGGGAATACCATAGCATCACTTTCTCCAACAGGCGTTTGGGAACATTTGGAACTCCTGTCCGGTATTGCCGAAACAAAAACCTTCAGAAAACTAAAGTAGACAAGAGTGGGAAGACTACGAAGCACCGCGCAAAGATGTGATCTCATTTTCTCGCAGGCCTCAGTGTCTTTTTAATGTCGCTATTTTTCGTTTCATCGAGTTTCAAATCACAACAGTGCTAAAGAAATTTCACTTCAAAAATCTCGTTACAACTTCTCTCAGGAAAGAACGAACGAATTTGTGATTATAATTGAAGAAAATCTCAAGTATGTCTATTGGACCGAGTTCAGTGAAGACACGCGCTGTTTCTCAGTAACTTATCTTCTCTTTTTAATCCATCTACATACTCGTAAGTCCTCTGTAGAGTTTCCGGCCCCCTTACAATTACAAGTCCGAACATGTGAAATATATTTTAGTACATTTGTTCAGAGAGGAAGAAAAACTAAAAATAAATCGTAACAGAAAAAAACGCGGGGGGATTTTTTGTTTGCGCTTGTGAAAAACTGACACAATGTAAATATATGTTTTTATTTTCTTTAGTGGTATTATTTTGTCGCGTGTCTAAAGGTTATTATTAGACGACCCCGTGGTGTTGTGGTCATAAATTTTGAGTTCGGATCCGGAGGATATCGTTGAGAGGCATAAAAGAGTGACATGTTTGCTTTTTTGTTAAATTTGAATACCTCGCAAGACTTTCAACTGTCCCGTCTGGAGCCAGTGAGTCTCTGGCATGACCAAGTTGAAACTAGGTTTCCAAGACTGTGGCGTCTTTACAGTTTATCTGCCGACATTTGGCCCCACTATAAAATTATAATTTTTGTGGATTTTTACCAATTTCAAATGTAAAATCTAACTAACCATGACGCCGTTTCCCCGCAGGGGTAGGCAGAGAGGACAGACCGCCAAACAACTCGGTCTTGGCACACACTCTTTGCCTCACTGACATTCATACATAGTCTTCTATTATTCTGACTTTTGACATGGCCCAACTCAAATATCTGATTCACTTGATCGTGCTATATCTTCATCGGGCGTCCCCGACTTCTTCTTCCATTCACATTTGCGTCATATATTCTTCTCACACTATGTTCTTCTTTCATTCGCTCTACATGCCCAAACCATCTGAGTGTCCCTTTCTTGATCTTACTCATTATGCTTACATCAGCCTTACATTCTTTGCGGATATCCACATTTCTCACACGATCATGCATGGTTTTACCACGCATACGCCTCAGGGATCTCTTTTCCACAGCATTCAGTTTACTTTCATCCTTCCTCTGCCAGTTCCATGCGTCACTGCCATACATCAGGGTAGGTACCAGGACTCCATTGTGGACTGCTAACTTCGCTCCTTTCGACAGTTTTTTTATTAGCGCCAACGGCATTCAGTCCTCCATTAATGGAGTTACCTGCATTTACCCTTCTTTCAATATCTCTATCAGCCTTCCTATCTCTCGTAAACATACTTCCCAGTAAATGTAAAATCGACTTCAAAAATACCCTTAATAATAAGTTGCTATGAATATCAAACGAATTTATATACAGATGCATGTGAATGAAAATATGTTTTATACCTTTGTTATTCGGCAGTACATCCTCTCTGCACACCCCGTCGGGGTCACTTAGTTGTATTTTGTGTAATTAGGTATACCGTATTTTCCCTAAGCCGACTGCACTTTTTGTATAAGAACGCCGGGGGGCCATTTGTCGGTGGATCAACTGTCATGGAACCGTCTTTTACAGGGCTAGCAGATTCTTTAATAGTGACTGGGTTGGTTGCCCGGGTTCATGGGATGAGGTTTGTCCAGGTCTTGGCGGCCGATGCGTCTGCCCACTAGCTGCGTGGCGGGTCGGATAGAGAGAGACTGGTTGAGGGATGTCTTTTGACCTCTCCAGACACCATCCCTCGACCCATCGCCTTGCACCGCAGTTGGAGGGTTGGATTCGTACGTCCGTCACTCTTGGACACATCGACACGCAGATTCCTACCCACCCCTCATACCTATTTCCTCCCCCATGACTTCCTCTCCTTCCTTTCCTTAAAAAAACCTCCACACAGCATCCCCTAAGATGCTAATATTAAAAATGTTAAAATGTTAAAAAAATCGGCTAACCCTTTGAAAATCTCAAGTATTCCAAAAAATTGAATTTGGGGGCCACCTCTTGGCTGGGGCTTCAAAATATTTGATTAACCTACTTGATTTGTGCAAATTCTGATTGCCAATTCATTGTTAACAGACCAATTGCCATTTCTAATACACAGACGCAATGTAGGCATGCTAAGTCGGTTTTTCAGGTATTTTAATAGAGCCTGCTCTAGTGATCTAGAAGTATTGATCCCTGGATCACGTGCGTGAAACTCAACGGACACTAGCGGAACATCCGATCACAGTTGATGTTGGCATCTTCGACTCGGTTTTGTATGTGGAATGAGCTACCGGCGTCTGTTTTTCCTCCTTCATTTAATATAATCCGGGCCATACTACAGCTCCTACCTTATGTAACACCCCGCATCACAACGCTGCCCAACCGGGTGGGGACATAGTTTCCCTGTCAGACATAGGCGTACTTAGACTGTACAGACATAGGCGCTCTTGCGAGGTGTAACATAAAAAATAAAAAATGAAAATCACACTTACCGAACACAAATCCTTCTACAACGAAATAGGACCATCCGGACTTATAAGGACTTTGCATTCTTCTAAAAATGTCCTAACCCAAATAACTTTCCTATGTAAGAGATCGCATTTCGGCTGCATTCTTTCTACTCTGATCCTCTTTTGTCGTCTTCCTCTTCTGTCTTTTATCTTTCACTTCTGGGCTTTGTCTGCTAAAAGACAAAAAGGAATCAGTAGTCTTATCACCGGGAATTTAAGCATTAAAGAATGTGGAGGATGCAGGGAACTTTTGAGATGCTTTTTATTTTTATCGTTAACGGTTTTTTGAAGATGCAAAATCTTAAATTCTTGCGAGTTTTATCCCAGACAAGAAAATAAGACAAGCCGACAATTATTTGTTAACATCCATCACTAAAAGGAGACTGCGCCTTATTCAAGTTAAACTTAAATTTGGTTTTGAAGCAAAAATACCCAAAAAAACTTAATAATATTTGTTTTTGTGTGTGCAAAGTGATTTCTTTTCATTTTTTTTAAATTCAAAGGTGTAGCATACATCTGGTACGGATATTTGCTAAAGGGTCGTCCATTAATCACGTGAGGCTCGAAAGGGGGGGGGGTTTCGGAAAAAATCACGAAATATCACGACGGGGGAGGGGGGGTATAATGAGATATCACGTGTATTTATTTTTCGTGATAATATTAAGAAAATTTCAAAATACTTTGTACTAAAAAAATACATGTGATTTTCGGGGGGGGGGGTTAGTCTAAAACCTCACCACATATCACATGGGGGGGGGGGTTAAAAAGTTGCTAAAAAACATCACGTGAATAATGGACGACCCCTAATTTATTTATTTCGATTTCAAATTATAAAATGTAGGACATTAAAGAAATCAATTTTTCAGCATTTTAGGTGAAATTTTTGGCAATTTAAAAAAAATATTTATAATAATTATTTTTTTTAAATTTAAAAAACATATTTATGATAATTATTTTTTTTAAATTGCCTTAGCTACTATGTAAATATAATAAAATATATACAACTAACTGACCCGGAAAATGTTGTTCTGCCATATAAATTATTTCTTTGTGTGGATAAAAGTTCGATGAGGCGAACGTAGCGTCATCTGTCATTCAACAACATAAATCATTTCGTTCTTTTTGAAATACGAACGACGCGCGACGGTTAAATTTGTTCATACATAAAAATGGTAGGGTGGGGGTAGAAGGGTGAAAATTTGGGGTTATAGGTATTTTTTTATGCCAAAAAAAAATTACAAAGAACCCTTCTTTTACCATGTTTTATTTTTTATTTAATTTAATTTAGATGGTAAATCGGCAGAATTCACAATGTCACAGTTACCACTGAAATCATGAAATATTATTTTTTATTTGTCTTTTATAGTCTTTCCCCTTAATACCAGCCGCCTGTTTTGATCTATGCAATAAAAACATCGCCAATTTGATTGTTTTATTTTATTTTGGACAAATTTTTAAATGTTTTTCGATCATATTCTAAAGAACTTACAGCACTTTTGAAATGAATATTCAAACTTTTAGCACTTTTAAAGTAATTTGTTTGCATGTGTGGGGCTTTAAAAAAACATGGTTTTTCAGTAACATATCCATGCTTTCTTCTGTCATTCGCATTTCACCGCTGTCTACAAAACGTCTTCTTCTTCTTATTTACGTGTTCCGTGTTTATTTGCCGCGAAAGAAAAACACGCAGACGGACACGGAACGAGACGAGACGTGACTGAAATAGATCGTCTGCGTCTCGGAACAGAGAATGTCCTGTCGCGTTTCGCGCTCGCAGGAATGACTCTGCGTCGAGGCTGTTGACGACTGCAGGCCATTTTTTTTAAATGCGAATGCCGCACAAGAGTCCCAACCGCTCTCAGCTGTCCAAAGCCTGTAAGATAATGGCATCCCCAATTAGAGAGGGGAAGGAAATGGGTAAGACCAGAGATATTCAAATACAAAAGAGATATGCTATGGTGTCCGCGCAACTGTCGCCGGACTACGCGCTAATTAGCGTAGTTTTCATACAAAAAGAATTTGTTCATTTCGTTGATTTTTTGAAAATGCGCATTAATATTGGTTAAGAATATATTTTGAATAAGGAAAGAATTCGTTCATTTAGTTTAACGTTCGTTTGGTTTATTCGTTAATTATTTGTTCTTTTAGTTTATTTGTTAATTGGTAAACAATATCGGCGACACCCGGAAGCGCAGACCCACATAGTAAAAACAGCAGATAGCACATCTACTTATATTTCAATATCTTTGGGTAAGACGAAGGTGGGGAAGTATCTAGCTATAACTACTTCTCAATTTGGTAGGCGGGCATGAATACTGCCGCCCCGGGAACCATTTATTGGATAACCAACACTTCTGCCACAGGTCAAGTGACGTGTGGCCCTTCGTTACGTTTGGTGACTTAGCAGGGGTGCCCGGGTTCATGGTGTGAGTTTTGTCCGGGTCTCGGCGGTGGATGAATCTGCCTACCGACTGCATTTTAAGCACACTTGAAGTTAAATAACACTAAACTGCGCCGTATAAATATTCCGTTATTATTATGGCAGGCTAGATCGGGAGTGACTGGTTGAGGGAGACTTTTTGACTTCTACAACATCACCTTGCACCGTCGTCCGTCCTCCTGGATACACAAATCCCCAGATTCCTACCCTCCCTTCATACATTTTTCCTTTCCAAAACATTCCTCTGCCATGGGTCACCCCAAGTCGTTCGCTACGTTTGGTGATTTAGCAGGGGTGCCCGGGTTTATGGGGTGAGGTTTATCTAGGTCTTGGAGGCGGATGACCAGGATACACTGAACCCCAAATTCCTACCCACCCCTTAAACTCTTTTCCTTCCCAGAACTCTCCTCTCCTTCCTTTCCATAAAAAACCCTCTATACAGCTTCCCCGAAGATGACATAGGCCCTGAGGAAAATTATTTTCCTCAGGGCCTCCTGTGTGAGCTCATGAAAAAAATTTAAAAAATCCACTCCTTCCTTTCCTAAAAAATACACTCCACGCAGCATCCCCAAAGATGTCGTAGGCCCTGAGGAGAATTATTTTCTTCAGGCCCTTCTGTGTGGAACTATTGAAAAAAAAGTACATCAGCTTTGCTTTTTTTCCAATCTACACATTTTTGACGCCGTCTTGCAAAGCTTTACCACACATACGTCTCAGATATTTCATTTATATAGCATTCAGTCTACTTCATTACATTACATTACCCAAGTAATGTAATACGGTAAACCGTTATTAAATAGTGTTTTAGATCTAATAGCACTGCAGCGAATTTACTTTAAAACAAAGCCAAACATACCGCCAAGTAAATCTAATGCGATGTTGTACGCCCGAAGTAATGGACTGTTTATTGGCAGAAAATGCTTTGAGAACGCCATTAGGTCTTTGGCTTTATGCTCAAGAAAGTTTATGTTGCTTACATAAAGGGTTTATTAAAAACGTTTCGATTCTGGATGGTGGTACTTCACTTTGGCGAAACTGAGGGGATTTACCACGGTTCCGCGATTTTCACCCCCCCCCCCCCTCGACAAAATATCCTAACCTAACCTAACCCAACCTAACCTAACCTAACCCAACAAAATCTAACCTAACCTATCCTAACCCAACAAAACCCAACCTAACCCAACAAAAAATAACCTAACCAAACCCAACATAACCATTTGGCCCCTAATTTCAAATTTAAAACTAACCTTACCTTACTTAACCTAACCTAACCTAACCCAACAAAACCTTTCTGTACCAAATTTAAATCAAAACTGTAAATTCTGTTTCCTTCCTTCTTGGTCGGGGGATGTTTTGTCCTTAGGATATTTTGTCCTTGGGATATTATGTCGAGGGATATTTTATCGGAGGGTATTTTTTCGGAATATTTTGTCGCGGGATGAAAACGCGGGCTACCATTTATCGCTTGTATTTCTAGTTAGACACCTTCTATCTAACAATGAATTTGTTAATATCTCACATACAAAACTAAATAATAAATTAAATGATGTCGGCATTATTGGCAAGGTTAGGTATTGATTACAAATCTTTACTCAAAGAGGTCAAAGGGATAAACTAAATAACGCACTCTAAGTGAAGATGAAATTTTGGAATTTGGAGTTCCCCAAGGGACTGTCATTGGGACAATTTTATTTGTAATTTATGTTAGTCAAATGTTTAAATTATCACTTAATGGTAAACGCAAATCATTTGCTGATGATACTGCAATAATTTTTGAAAAAAAAGATATGGAACGAGATTACCAATACAGCTAATCAAGACATGAAGGTTATCAAAAAAACACAACACAGAAAAAACATATTGTTTTCCCTTCTCCCTACAAAAAGATGTGCCAATAAATTTAATTAATATAACAATTATTTCTAAAAATATGTAAATGTCATTGATTTATGATGTAAACAGAATTTTATGGTATTTCAAACAACATATGTATAAAGGTCCAATTAAGAGCCTTGAGGCACTCTCAGTGCTTATTGTTTTACTGTATCGAGTCCTTGGAATTATACTCAAGAAGGTATTTTATATTTTCGTCAGAAAATCACTTTCAAATTGGTTTATGTAATCTTTAATACCATGCCACTTAAGACATGTGTTTCACAGAATTTGAAAAATTCATCAATTTCGTAGTTAATTAATTCAAGTTTTGTGAAAGTTCTATTCTAGTTCTGTTCAGATTCTGTGAAACAACCCGTCGTAAGACTTATAATTAGAATTTTATTGATATATGGCGTTTTTTACGCTCTTGTTTGATTTCAGGTGGAGGTTTTCTGTGGTACTCACTTTTGTAAATCAAACGCTTGTTTTGTGTTGTTTATCTGGTCGTAATTTATTATTCTTTTATTTATATAATCCTGATTTTTTATAGGATTTGCATTGTGATCTGCTTATTGGAACACATTTTTTTTGTAAGACATATAAACTACCTACTTTTGTTTTCTTCTATAGAACTAATTCGAATAATGAAACAGAAATAAAATAATAAAATTAGGTAGGTACTTGCTTAGAAGTAATCCCATAGAACAAGTACCTACTTAATAAATATCAATTTTAACCATAGCTCCCCGACAAAAAGGGCTGAAATTAAATGAAAGCTCTTTTTAGAACCATATAAAAGTTAAAATTGATTATTATTATTTGTCAGAATATATATTTTTTTAATTAGAAAGATTAAATTATTTCTTAAAAATAAAAAGAGAGCTGAAACTAGCTAATACATATATCGTAATTCATTGATTGTTGTAGTTAGTTTAGAAACAATAAAATAATAAATTGAAGTAAATCATTAGAAGAAGCATAAAAAAAAATAACACTAAATTAAAAAAAGTTCATCTTCTTGATCCTAGATCGATAGCCTCTGCAGTTCTTGTCCTCAAGAAAGATGGCTTCTTTTTGATCCTTGGCCTTAGTAAAGATGACTTCTTTTTGATACTGCTCTTCTTAGATGTTAGTGGTTTATTTTGATCCAGGTCTTCTAAGATGTGATAGCATCGTCCATCGGTAGAAGACACAATTTGGTAATAGGTCTTTTCATAGACCCTTGCTGCGTCTTCAAGGTGACTACACGGGTTATCCCATCTTGTCCAGGGTGAGTGGCGATGACACGTCCCATCCTCCATAAATTTGGTGGTGCGTTGTCGTCTTTGATGATAACTAAGTCCCCAGTCTTTAGTTGTCGCCTGTTCCCATCCGTCCATTTAGTCCTTTGCTGCAGCTCTCCCAGATATTCAATTCTCCATCTTGACCAGAAGCTCTGTCTTAGCTGGCTTAGTTTTTGGAAATTATTAAGTCTGTTTATGGGAATCTGTTGTAGGTCAGGTTCAGCTACAGCTGACAGGTTATCACCAATAAGAAAGTGACCTGGAGTAAGTGCGAAGAGGTCGAGGGGATCATTGGATAGTGGAATTAAAGGCCTAGAATTTATGCAGGACTCTATTTGGTATAATAACGTACACATCTCTTCATATGTTAATGAAGAGACATTTGCCACTCTTTTTATGTGATATTTCACACTTTTTATGTTAGATTCCCAAAGACCTCCATGATGAGGACCTTTAGGTGGGATAAAAACCCACTGAATAGACATGTTAGTTAAGTAATTAGCTATTTCCTTTTGAGAGACATATAAATTATACATATTTTTCAATTCATTATTCGCTCCAACAAATGTAGTAGCATTATCAGAATACAATTTACTAGGTTTTCCACGTCTAGAAATGAAACACTTTAAACAATTAAGAAATGCATCTGCAGTCAGAGAGGTGACCAGTTCTAAATGAACTGCTTTAGTAGAGAAGCATATAAATAAACAGATATAAGACTTGACTGAATTGGATCTCCTACTGATTCCAGACATTATTAAGATTGGCCCTGCGTAATCCAGTCCTGTAACATAGAACGATCTACATGGTGACACTCTATCCTCTGGAAGATCAGACATTATTTGATGACTTGTTTTTGGACTGCATTTGAAGCATACAATACAATTTTTGAGTATTTTTTAATAGCATTTTTTGCCGTTATAGGCCAATATTTTAGCCTAATAAGTGCTAGTAACGTTTGAGTACCTACATGCAAATTTGTATAATGAAAATGTTTAATGATTAACTTTGTTAGAGGGTGATCGTGAGGTAGTAATATCGGATGTTTTTGTGCTTCATGTATCAGTTTTCCTCTGGATAATCTCCCACCTACATGCAATAAATCCATATGTATAAATGGGCTTAATGATTTGAGATGACTGCTTTTATCTAAGTTTTTTCCCGCCTTTAATGTTTTAATTTCCTTTGAAAATGAATAAGATTGAGCGACTATTATTAATGATTGTAATGACTTGTTTAATTCTATTATAGAAAGTTGTCCGCTAAATGTATGTGTTTTTCTTGTATTATTAATGAAACGTAGGATATAAGCAGTTACTCTTTGTAAACGCGTGAGAGAGGAAAAACGATAAAACAATTCCCAATCTATATTCATACTGACGGTTAAATTTATTTTGGTTTTTAATTCCGGTGGATCGATGCAAATTTCCTTATAGTTCGGCCAAGTTACTTCATCTTGAGTTAACCAATTAGGACCTCTCCACCAGATTTCTGAAGAAAATAGACTTTTAGCACTGGTTCCTCTTGATAAAATATCCGCAGCGTTATCTTCGGAGTTGACATGCTTCCATTGACTGGTTTCGCTTCTTTCCTGTATTTCTGCAACTCTGTTTGTAACGAATGTATTCCATCGCGCTGGTTGATTTCCTATCCAGCATAGAGTTATAGTGGAATCACACCAATAAAATGTTTTATCCAAAGGTATAAGTAGGGATTCCTTTACTTTTTCAACAACTTTTGTTAACAGAACAGCACCACATAATTCCAATTTAGGCAAGGAAATGGTTTTTAATGGAGCTACTCTTGATTTAGCTGTGATTAATTGAGAATGCCGTTTTCCTGATTGGTCTGTGGATAGCATATATACGCAAGCAGCATATGCTTTTTGGGATGCGTCACAAAATCCGTGCAATTGTATATTTACAGTTTGATTACATATAATTTTTCTAGGTATTTGAAAAGAATTTACACCTTTTAAATCTTCTAAATATTTTTTCCAAAGCTTCAGAATTTCTATAGGTATTTCTTCATCCCAAGATATCTTTTCTTGCCATAATCTCTGCATAATAAGTTTAGCATTCACGGTTACTGGTCCTAGCAAACCTAATGGATCGAAAATACTAGCAATCAGCGACAAAATATTCCGTTTATTATAAATAGGATGTGACAGTAGTACCACGTGATATAAAAAACTATCTTTTTGGCAATTCCAAGCTAAGCCTAGAATTTTTTCTCCTTCTGGTTTGTCCAAAATTACCATATCAGTGGCCTGACCGGCCTCCGATGACAAATCAGAAGAATTAGACCGCCATTTTCTTAAGTTCATACCGGCCGAATTCATTATGGAGATTAACTGTTCTTTTAACAAATTACAGGATTCCACATCGTCTCCACCTGTAATTAGATCATCCATGTAAAAATCTTTCTCTAAAATGAGACTAGCTTCAGGATACAAGTGTGCGTTTTCCATACTCAGCTGCTTCAAGCAACGCGTGGCTAAGAAAGATGACGGTCCCATACCATAAGTTATCGTATTTAACTTGAAGTGGCCCATTTCCTCTTCTGGAGATGCTCGCCAAAGTATTTTTTGGAAGACGCGGTCCTCCTCTCTAATGTTGACCTGCCTGTACATTTTCTCTATGTCAGCCGTCAATACCACTTGATATTTTCTAAAATTCAACAAATGGGTGTATAAATCATTTTGTATTATTGGACCAACCATTAACGCGTCGTTTATTGATATCCCGTTGGAGGTTTTTGCGGAGCCGTCGAACACCACTCTTAGTTTGGTAGTGCTACTGGTTTCCTTTTTGATTGCATGATGAGGTAAATAGTATGATTTTTCTTCATTTGAAACTGGTTCAAATTTTGTCATATGACCTAAGTTTTCATATACTTCCATGAATTTAATGTATTGAAGTTTCAAATCCATATTAGAAGATAATTTCTTTTCCAAGTTTAAAAATCTTTTTTTTGCCATAGGCAAGGAAGTACCTATTTGATCTATACAAGGTCGGAATGGTAAGCTTACTTCAAAACGCCCATTTTCATCCCTTTTTTGGGTGGACGTGAAGCTCTCTTCACATGCCTTTTCTTCATAATTTTGGTGCTTGATGGACACCAATTCCTCCTGTTTCCAAAATCTTTCAATTTGATTGTGAATCATATTTAACGATAAGTGACATGAGGATGATTCTTGCTCCTTTTTTGTAGTGCACGTTCTAATTGGCCCGGATAATATCCATCCAAGTTCAGTGCGTTGCAGCGTAGGTCCAATTGTTCCTAATCTCAATTGGTCAGTGGTCAGCATTTCCCAAAATAGTTTGGAGCCGAGTAATATATCCACATGACCGGAAGTGGAAAATTCAGGATCGGCCAATTTCAATCCTGGTGGTATGTTTGCCTCTCTTTTTGGAAAAGAGGTCTGCGGTAACTTGCTGGTGATTTCTTGTAATACCAAGCAAGTAACAAGTTTTTTGTAATTAGAGTTTATTGATGAAAATTCAAATGAGATGCTCTTCTTTATATTTGTTATATTATTATGTAACCCAGAGACCGGCATATTTAATGACTTGTACTTTATGTTTAATTTTTTAGCAAATCGTTCAGTTATGAAATTCACCTGAGAACCATTAACCAACAATACTCTCGCTGAATGAATAATTCCATTACTGTCCTTTACGTTCACCATTGCCGTTGATAACAAAATTGTTTTTTCTGTTTCTCCAAAGGTGGAATGGTTTGAGACTGGTACTTGATCCATGCTATTCTCAGTGTCTTGATCCTCTTTAGGGAAAATATGGAGTAACGTGTTGTGTCCTGCCTTATTGCAAGTTCTACAATTATTCTTACTCCTGCATTCTTTAGTTGAATGACCTACATTTAAACACTTGATGCAAGCTTGTAATTGCTTGATTTGTCAAACCGTTCATGTTGGTTTAGTTTCAAAAACTGTTTACAGAAATAAATCTTATGATTTTCCTTACAAACAATGCATTTCAACCTTTGCGACAATAATGAAACTGAAGATTCCTTTTTGTAACTTGACGGTTTATGATGCGCAAATACAGGTTTGGCTGTGGAACATGTTGCTTCCGATGCTTCCAATACTATCGCCCGATCTGTCAAACCTTTTAAAAATTCTTGCAATGTCGGTATTTTTTCTTTAGTTGGATATTGTTCCCAATAGATCCGGGTATTGGAATCTAATTTGTTGGCTAAAATATAAATTATTATTACATCCCAATACTCCGTGGGTAGACCTATGTTTTTCAATGAATTCAAATGTAATTGTGTTTGATCTAATAAATTTCTCAAGGCGACGTGGCTTTCCTGTTTTAATTCCTTGAGCTTAAACAATGAATATAAATGTTGATTAGCTATTACACGCTTATTTTCAAATCTATTTGATAAAACCTGCCAAGCTATTTCGAAATTGTCTTGGGTAATTTCAAGTGCGTCTAATATTTCTGAGGCCTTTCCTTTTAAACAGTCACGCAAATAGTAATTTTTCTGGAAATTATTTAAAGATTTGTTATTACCCACTAATGTGATGAAAGCATCCTTAAAAGATAACCATTTCGAGTAATCACCACTAAATTCTGGAAGCGAAAACGTTGATAATTTGATTTTAATATTGTTAGTATCATCAATTTTTTCAATGCTTTTTATGGATTTTTTTTCTAACGTCACTACTTGATAATATTCTAATTCAAAACACTCAAGTTGGCTATCTGCTTCATCTGAGTTACTATCAAACTCTTCGATCTGAGATTGTATATTCTTAAAGCGATTTAACAATGAGTTTACCTCCTCTAATCTTGTTTCCGTTTCTATTACATCAACTGAATCACTTCGTAGGTAATTCTTAAACCGTGTTAATTGTGCTTTCAATTCACCGCGCTTCTTCACCAGTGATTTTAATGTTTGTGGCATAATGAAGAATTTTTTACACAAACATACACTTTAAATTATTTAAAATAACCTTTTGTTTTTACCACCTTATATATATAATATAATATAATTAGATTATAATATCACGCAAAAAGAGTGGCTCTTGGTGGCGAATTCTACGCGTGATTTTACAAAACTTATTATTTTTTATGCCTTAATACCTTATGATGTACGACCGGACTTCTTGGGATGAGCTGGTTTTCATCGGGCTATCGAAGGACCATTTGGCGTTTTTTACGCTCTTGTTTGATTTCAGGTGGAGGTTTTCTGTGGTACTCACTTTTGTAAATCAAACGCTTGTTTTGTGTTGTTTATCTGGTCGTAATTTATTATTCTTTTATTTATATAATCCTGATTTTTTATAGGATTTACATTGTGATCTGCTTATTGGAACACATTTTTTTTGTAAGACATATAAACTACCTACTTTTGTTTTCTTCTATAGAACTAATTCGAATAATGAAACAGAAATAAAATAATAAAATTAGGTAGGTACTTGCTTAGAAGTAATCCCATAGAACAAGTACCTACTTAATAAATATCAATTTTAACCAATATATTTGGTTGATAAATTATTTAACTGACTGTTTACAATACTAATAATATTTTTTTCTTTCTTTTCAGATCATTTCAATAAACTTCGATGACAACGACAAACTTCGTGGAATAATAATTATTTACTAATCTTCTGTCAATTAAAACATATCTATAACATTTCAATTAAACAAAATCCAAAGCAATTATCATAATAAAATAATAATAAATTGACAAAATTGTGGGCGTAAATTTAATCTCTGTGATAACAAAAACGCTATTGAAACTTAAAACCGTTTACGAAAACAAAACTCGATCGCTTATTTCAAAATTCGAACGTGCTTCATAGACAACTAGTGTCAATTTTTTCCTGCGCCACAAAAGTGTAAAAATCTGTCAAAAATCTATCAAATTTGTGCAGTAAAGTTTATAATATTAACATAAAAGTGACTAAATTAAAGAAAAAGTGATTTTTTGTGTTAAATTCGCTATGAATGCAGTTTAGCTAGCGATTTTTTGCTGCAAATCAAAATTGACAGATATTACAAAATGGCCGCCCGATGACGCGTAAAAATAACAAAATGGCCGCCGAAAACGTCGGGTGTTGCTGCTCAAAAGCGCCCAGCAAATCCAAAATGTCAGACTTTCAAGTGTTTTGTGAATCGACGTCTTCTAGTTCGTCGGTGCGTAGGGGAAGCCAACTTTTCCTTCTGCTGCGAATAGGAAAAGTAACAGCTGTCTTGTTGACAGTTGCGGCCATCTTGGGGAACATGCACCACGTGGCAGCACAGAACCAATATGGTGGAGGGATGGTGGATCAGAAATTTGCGATGGAGCCGCAAGACCAGGTAAAGTTTTTATGTTTATACATAAATAATATGATTTTTGCCCCAGCCTCTCCTCGCACAGACTATAAAGTTATTTCTCCCAACTTTGCCCGGGAGTAACCCACTGAACGTCTTGAGTCGCACTTAAATTTTACAAGCTATATCAATAATTGTTTGAACAGACGTGTAATAATTTTGTAAACGTATAATCAATATTTCAGTTAGAAACATTTTATCATGGCTGTCAATTTTTTAATCATTTATGAAATCTTAAAATATTATCTGCAAACCGAATACTGTCGTAAATCATAGAAAACATTAATAAAAATCATTGATAAAAATAACAGTGGGTCCTTTTTAAGAGCCTTGAGGCACTCCCGATGTTCATTATTTTGGTGTATTCAAATAAAATATGTCATTGTGTTAAATCACAACCGTCTTCAGATTAGTTCGTATATAATTCTTCTTCTTCTTTCAGACGGCAATAGTGGGCTCCAGAGTGACTCTGCCTTGCCGGGTGGTTGGTAAATCTGGCGTGCTACAGTGGACCAAAGATGACTTTGGCCTGGGGGCACATAGGAACCTTAGTGGCTACGAAAGATACTCCATGATCGGGAGCGACGAAGAAGGTAAGCCAACAATATTAATAATATATTGATTAGGATACATGATTTGGGTGAGTGGTTGTTTTACTGGGTGGTTTGACATCTTAAAGTGTGTTAAGCAAGGCTGCGTAATGTCACCGTGGCGTTTCCATCCACACGTGTGCAAGATTCGAAAGCGGTGGCATTAGGCGCAAAATTGAGTAAGTAATCTCAAAGTATGTTGTAATCTGATGATAAGGTGCTGATTACTGATTACTAACAACATTGAAGATCTACAGTATGTTGTGTCTAGGATAAGTGAAGTACGTATAAAGAGTGAGTTAATGATGAATATAAATATATCTAAAGTCCGGGTGTTTGAAAGAGAGAATACAAAAACATTGTTCAACGTAGTTATGAGTGATTAATACCTGGAGTAGGTGGATGAGTTTGTGTATTTGGGAATTATGTTTAGGAGAGATGGACACGCTAAAAGAACGGGAAATAAACAGTTAAACATATTTTACTAAATTATGGGGTTATGTTTACGTGTGTGTGATATGTGGTATGACAGGTTTATTCAACAAATTATATACGAACATAACGCACCATAATTTAATATTTCATATGAACAATTGTATAGGAAAGTGGAGATCGAACAATACGATTTACAAGACAATGTATTATCCGGCAGTTTAAAGTAGAATGATTTGGATAATCTTCGTCGCAGCGCGAGGGATTGACTTGTGATAAGGATTGTTTCCTTCCTCTTGTTCTGAAGGTCACATATGCAAAATTTCATCAACCTCAGCATAAAACTGTAGATTTGCATACACATCAAATCCATACCGCCCACTTGCAAGCCCGCTCGTCCACCTAATACAGACATTCTCCTTTATATTTCAACAAATTTACACAAAACCTTGACAAATTATATATACTTAAACCTTCCTAATGAATCACTCTATTGGTTTTTGAGTTTATCGCGAACACATAGGCGGACAAAAGCGGCGGAGTGCTTCAAAATATAATATGTAGAGATTACATTAACCCCAAAGAGTTAAAATATAAATTAAAAGCTCGTGCAAAATTTTCCATTCTATTCTAGTGGGTTTTTTCGTGAAAACCACACTAGTGCATAAATCAGTAAAATTCGGCTTAAATTCCAGCTGTTTTCACATTCCGCCACAGAATTTCGCGGGGAAACAGAAAAAAGCTAATTATTTCCTAATTGAAATGAATCCCGAGTTCATTAATCTCCATTTGAGAATTCCGCCGGCAATTAGCCGCCGTGAATCAGTGATAATTGCTAAAATGATCATTTGGCCGAATTAAATGCGGATTTTATGTCGCCGAGTCGGTAAAAGGCGTTGCAAAGGTAATGCGTGAATGCCGTTATCATATTATACAGACAGACCGTGCCGAAAATTGTTTTTTTGATGAGGTGAGATGTGTTGCACCTTTTCTTACTTAACCGACGCACGTAAGGACGGTCTAAGTAATTTACGCCGCAAAAATATATATGTATATTTTTTATTTATTTATTACAATCATAAAGGTACTTAAATTAACATGATAATATATATTTCAAATTATAAACTAGACATACTTAGATAAGTTTTAAGATTTTCACGGCCAAAAGCATTTTCGTTATTTGTTTTTGGGGTGTTATGCCGTGTTGCGCTACCTCCTTCTTTAACCAACGTTTCGGACATCGTTGCAGTGTCCGTCATCAGGGCAGATCCGGTAGATCCGGTAAATGTGTAATTTTTAGTCGTGTGTCGTACCATTGTGATTTCTAATTTTAGATTTCATTAAGAGATGGAGCCACTTCCGTCGGCATCTCGCAAACGGACTTGCCCCTGGCTAGCATAAATACCACATTTTAATTTAAATTTAAAAAATTTTAATTTAAAAAAAAATGGACACGTTATGATGAGAAAAGATGAATCAGCCCCAATCATCCAAATAAGACAGCCGGCAGACATTCCCGCAGAATAGAGGATCAAGTAACCATATTGCACGTGTAAATTTTTTTTTTCAACATGTCTGACGAAAATTTTTTGTATGAAAATTATATTTGTAATAATACTAATGAACTAAATAATCACTTTAGAGATATAAACTTTTCAGTTCTTAATATGAACATACGAAGCTTAAGAAAGCATTTTGATGAACTCTGTGTACTTCTCGAAAGTCTAGATTTTTCTCCGAGTATTGTAATTTTAACAGAAACACAGATGAAAGAGGTAATCCCCTATAACCTTCCAGGATATGTCACTATTTCATCTGTATGCAAACATACTGGGCACGATGGAATCACTGTATTTGTGAAAAATTGTTTTAAGAAAACTACCTTCAAAATTTTAGATTTTAAAACAGCTAATGCAATTGAATTAACATTCAACCACAATAACTGTAATTATCTGATATTAGCTATATATAGATCACCTTCTTTAAATGAATCACTCTTCACTAACGAACTTAATTCATTTTTTAAAACGGCTAACAAAAATAACTTCAACTTTTCAATATTAACTGGAGATATCAATATAAACATTAACGAAAATAACAAAAGAACAAACTCTATAAATGAATACTTAGATTGTTTGTCATGTGCAGGTTATCAGTCATATATAAACTCACCAACAAGAGAAAATCTGAATAATTCCACGACTCTAGATCACATATTTGTAAAAACACACAAACACGTTAAAACTACTTCCTCAACTCTAAAAACAAATATTACTGACCACTACCCAACATTTTACGGACACAACATCTTAAACTCAAATTTAAAAGAATATTCTGATTCTGTTGAAAAAAATGATATTAATTACGTCACACTAAACAATCTACTTCAATCAGAAAAATGGGACAATATACTCTCAACATATAACCCATATTCAGCATTAGAACTATTTTACAAAACCTTACAATATTACATTTCGAAATGCACTAATAAAATTGTTATCACTAATAGAAAATATAAAAAAATTAAACCGTGGATCACTGTAGGACTAATAGTCTCCATTAAACAAAGAGATAAACTATACAGAGAGATGTTAAATTATCAAAAAGCCTGTCAAAAAAATAATGTAATAATAATGTCTTTTATGAAAACTAAATATTTAATGTACAGAAATTTACTCAATAGGTTAATAAGAAGTTGTAAAAAGAAATACTTTTGTGAACAAATTGATAATGCAAAAAATGATACTAAAAAAAAATGGAATATAATTAACGAAATAATGAACAAAAAAAAAATAATATCAACTGATGTGAATGAGATTAAAATAAACAACAATACTATTACTGACAAATCGACAATTGCAGAAAATTTTAACAACTTCTTTACAAATGTAGTAGATCAAGTACTTGAATCTTCTAGTAAAATTGATAATACAACGCCCGTAGACTCATCTTTGCATTCAATCTCAACTTACGACACAATTAACTCCTTAGAATATTTTTCACCTATCACAACAAATGAAATTGATAAACATATTGACGGTCTTAAATCAACAAATTCTACAGGAATGGACGGTTTATCAGGTAACACACTAAAAAAAATTAAACAATATATTTTAACTCCTTTGCTACACATCTTTAATATATCCCTAAAAGAGGGACATTTTCCTGAACAATTTAAAATCTCCACCATAATACCAATTCACAAATCGGGTGAAAAGCACATATTAGACAATTATAGACCTATCTCTTTAGTTTCAAACCTCTCAAAAATATTTGAAAAATGTATCAAAAGTAGAGTATTGAATTACCTAGAACAAAACAAAATTCTGTCCCAAAATCAATATGGCTTTAGAAGTAAGCTAAGCACTGAAGATGCAATATTCGATTTGACAAAAAAATTATACACATCTGTTGATCAAAACAAAAAAAGTCTAGCTATATTTCTAGACTTAAGAAAAGCCCTTGACACGGTAAATCACAATATACTTATAAAAAAAAATTAATCAAATAGGTTTCAAAAAAGATACATTAAAAATTCTCACTAACTATCTCAAAGACAGAAAACAAAAAACAAAAATTGGGAATTTTTATAGTTCTGAAACAAGTATAAAACATGGAGTACCACAGGGTACTGTGCTAGGCCCAGTTCTGTTTCTAATATATATAAATGATTTATGTAATTTTGTAATCCCTGGTAATATTGTATCTTACGCTGATGATACAGCAATAATAGTAAATGGAAAATCATGGCTTGAAACTTTCTTAAATGCATCAAAATGTTTGGCACATGTCACATCCTGGCTAAATAGTAATAAACTCTTCCTAAACTACAATAAAACATTTTACCTACCATTTTATAAAAACAGTAAAAACAAACCACCCAATAACCTTAAAATTAGAATACATATTGCTAACTGTAATCAAGTAACATGCTCATCTTGCTTTGAACTTGGAAAAGTTGATAAGATCAAATACTTGGGTATATATATTGATACAAATTTAAATTGGCAATCACAAATTAATAATACCGTTTCTAAATTAAGATATCTTACGTACATATTTTACAGACTTAAAGAAGTGCTGAATATTGACAAATTGAAAATGATTTATTTTTCTTTGGTGCAATCTTCACTCATGTACGGAATAATAGGATGGGGTGGTGCGCTTGATGTTTTTATAAAACCTTTGCAAACAACTCAAAATTATATTGTCAAAGTTATGTTTAATAGAATTAAAACATTTTCAACACATGCTTTATACAAAGAATCTAAATTATTCAGTCTCCGTAAACTATTTATACTGCAAACTATGAAATATATCTATAAAAACAGAAACAAATTCGAAAAAAATAAAAACAGAACAAACATTAGAAATAATAATGTATTCTATACCCCTCAAACAAACACAAAACAAATGCAAACTCACAGTAGTTTTATTGGACCTCGCACTTTTAACCTTTTACCAAAAAATATCCAAGTTGCAACTAAACTTCAGCATTACATAAAAGAGTTAAAAATATGGCTATACCACACAGATGTAAAAACTCTATTTATTTAATTTTACATCAGTTTATACTTCTCACAAACTTTACACTTATTATTACACTTATAACTGTTATTACACTATACACTAATTATTACCTTGTACACTATTGAACACACTTTTTGTACAAACTGTTTAAACCAATTTTAATAATTTTTTTGCTTGAATACCACTGTTTGTTTTTTCTAGGTACTAAAATAAAATATATTTAACTATAATATTACCCAAGCACAGGCTGCGCCTTAGTGGGTTCCCATTATTTTTATTATATCTAAAATATGTAACTATAAAATGTAAAATTGGGAAAAATAAAGGATTTAAAAAAAAAAAAAAAAAAAAATTAACTTTCTATTCCGTTCCGCGGCGATGACGCCACTGCTTGTCACGAGTATTTTGTACTGGTGAAAGTTAGTGGTGCTGGCGACACGGTATCGCTTCGTAGTAAATAAGCACACACTTCACGACTAAAAATTACACATCTACCGGATCTGCCGGATCTGCCCTGATGATGGACACTGCAACGATGTCTGAAACGTTAGTTAAAGAAGGAGATAGCGCAACACGGCATAACACCCCAAAAACAAATAACGAAAATAGACATATTTACCTTTACGAGAGTTAAAAACTCGTGTGTAAAGGGGAAAAAATAAAAATTAAAAAGTAACTAAAAATTATAACTTAACATTCAGTGTGAAGAAAAAAACAATTTGTACATATTAAAGTGAAAGTTTATATGCACATAAGAAGAAGAAAAAAATGTGTATTATAATATAAAGTTAAATATTCAAAACAATTTATTTAAAATAATAATAAAAATAAAAAAGTAATTTGATGATTTATGTAGAAAATGTTTGGCTTTTCCGGAAATTATAGAACATATATCGGGATGTTCTGCATTAGCGCCGTCCGTGTATACATTTAGGCACAATCTGGTTTTAAAAATAATCCACCAAAGTTTGGTAATTAAACATAACTTGATTGACTGCCGTAATATAGTACCATATTATGAATATGAACCAAATTCATTTTTAGAAAATGAATTTTATAAAATATATTATGATAAAACTATACTAACAGGCAGAACAATTAGTCAATTAGTAATAAATTGGGAAGACTTCGGTGGCTGGGTCATGTGGAGAGAATGACCGAGCATCAAGCACCAAAGTCCCTGCTGAACTCAAGACCGATAGGGCGAAGGAGCCTAGGAAGGCCAAGACTAAGATTGAGCGACAACGTCCTCAAAGACATATCTATCTTAGAGCTTCCAAACTGGAGAGAGCTGGCACAAAACCGAGATGAGTGGAGGAAGACTCTTGAGGAGGCCAAGACCCACCAAGGGTTGTAGAGCCAATAGTGATGATGATGATGAGTTCATTTTATTTCTAAATTTATTTTGATCAGCTCTGTCGCTAGTTGATTGAACCATATTATTCCAGTGTAAATGTAGTAATGTTGTGCGAAACTGGTATACATTAAAGGAGTGCATTAGCGACCCATTATTTTTTTTCTACTGCTTTCAACACGTAACATGGCATGGTGAGATTTCTTTGTAATATCTTTGTGTATCTCAAGGAGTGTATTTATAATATATGTATTTTTTAACGGTGGAACTTGAAAAATTGGAAAAGTTGTAAGGTTGAATTATCTGGTGGTTTTTTAATTATAATTTTGATTATTAGCCTTTGAGTAATCTCCAGCGGTAAAATTGAGGTTTTATATGCTCCCCCCCATGCAACGATTCCATATTGTATTATTCAATATGTAGAAGTATTGAGTGCTCTTCTGTTATGGCACAAATAAGACAATAAACATACGTTATTTATCACAATAATGCTGCAGCGTTTGGTGACTTAGCGGGGGTGCCCGGGTTAAAGGGGTTAGGTTTGTCCGGATATTGGCGGCGGATGTGTCTGCCACGAACAGCGAGGCAGGCCGAGTCGGGAGAGACTGGTTGCGGGAGATCTTTTGACCTCTCCAGCAGGACTCTCTCGGAACATTGCCTTGCATTGCAGTGAAAACGATGGATTCATTGGTCCGTCACTCCTGGACATACTGACCCCCATATTCCTACGCACCCCTTATACCTTTTTTCATCCCAGAATTTCGTCCTTCCTTCCTCTAAAAAGACCCTCCATACTAGGCTTGTTGAAAAAATATCGATATATCGATATTTTTAATTCAAAATATCGATATTTTTAGCCGATATATTTTGATCCGATATATCGATATTAAATATCCACTATCGAAAATTGTATCAAAAACGATATTTTTGTATATTTATGTAACGAAAGTCACTAGAATCCAAAACCGTATAGGAACGAACGGAAAAAGTAACTGTATCGGGTTCGTGACATCTAGCGGTTGAAATTTTAACTATTACTTATTAACTTACAATACTATCTCATATGGTGTAGGTAAGTGCATAGAAATGTATGATATTTTCGGCCAATTCGACTAAGTCATTCCCATAGCGCCTCCCACACGCACACTTTGGAGCGACCGAGTCCCGCGTTACCTCAGGCCGCCGCACAATGGTTTTACTAATATGAGAGCGTCGAAAACAAATCGGAATTTCAAATTGCAGGGACCATTAAATTTTGTTTCTATATCTTGACATCACATACCAGCGCATCTTTCCCCCTATTACCGAACTCAGCAAAACGTTTCGTCGCTGCGTAACACGTCAGCAAAGATTGACTTCCCGAGCAGTCAGGACGTTCGTGTGAAAGTACAACGTTTTTTATATAACATTTAGGGACTGATAACTTTTTACACCGCTTGCTTGCAAACTTTTTTCAACGTGGATTCAATACCTTTAGGTGTGTATTAAAGATTTTAAGTTTATTTTTTTCATTTACTAATGCGACAAATTTGGGATATTTAAAAAAAAAACATTTTGTGAATTTAAAAAAAATACGAAGATTTCTGGAATACTTAAGATTAAGGATAAATACTGGTTTGCCTGATACAATAAAAAGGTTTAAAAATATTAGTTAGAAGATAGCTTTTTAGTTTTTGATATTTTTGTAATTATTGTCTAATAAAAATAAATACTGTTAATAATACCATCATTTTTATTGAGATCTTTGTACATTTAAATAATACACATTGTGTATAAAAATTACCATTGATAATATTGAGCATAATACAGTATTATTTTAAAAACGCAAAATCTTTAAAAATTTGACCGATATATCGATATTTTTTCCTCGATATATCGATATATCGATATTTTTTCCTCGATATATCGACGTCGATATTGATATTTTAATAAATATCGATATATCGAAATATCGATATTTTTTTCACTTTCGACATCCCTACTCCATACAGCATCCCCAAGTAAGAAACAGACTCTGAGTGGAAGTATTTGTTTGGAGCCTCCTGTGTGGAGCTAGTGTAAAAAAAGAGCTCTTTCAAAAGATGAGATACACAATATACATAGGTCTCTTTCCTCCAATGTAAGAAAAGTAATAATTTTCTTGCATCTCTCTCACACACCGTACAGTGACGTTACCGAAACCCCTACAATACTCCTAGCCGTGACGGTAATTTATAAAGTATGGAAATACTTACAAGGATAATATTAAAGTGTGAGTAAATTCCAAAAATTCATAAACGTCAAATGTCAATGCGCTTGTGGTTTTCTATTTGTTCTTAAACATATAATGCTGCATCTCTTTCTTTCACTTTCAATAACAACCTTCGAAAACAAGGCAAACGTTGAACGTTTGTCTGCACCCCCCCAAAGGAAACATATAACCATTATCAAGCAAAACACGGACGGTTGCGCATCGATAATTGCTTCTTTGTGTAATTTTTACCTTAATAAAAAAACTGAAATTAATTCAGCTAATAAGTTAACACATGTTTCTGAGGCGGTACGAAGTTCGTCAGGTCAGCTAGTATAGATATAATATGTGTTTTATGAACTACTATTTTTGTTTAAATAAACCGCCTGAATACAGTAATCCCCAGATTCAAAAGGGTCTCAATTCACCTTTTATCTTCTCGGAACTTCCTCTCCTTCCTTTCCCTAAATGGACCCTCCACAGAGCATTCCGTGAGAGTTAATGTTTAAAAAAATCTACAGTTTACAATTTACATGCGTTAGAAGTGAAACTAAAAAGTCGCTAGATGTCGCTTTCTTTTCTTTTGCCTGTTTATTTTAAAGTGGTGTGAAGATTGGATATTGATTTCACAAAAATACATTTTTTTGTATTTTCTAGGATTCAGTGCATTATATTAGATCCGACGCGCGACGACCCGTCAAATAATAAATTTTCCTGACGCATTTCGGTTTCATCCAAATTTCAAGTCGCTAACGGGGCTAAATGAGCTTCACTTCAAAACGCAGTAGTGTTGATGAATGTTGGCGACATGCGACGTGTAATACTAATAACATAATAGTTGAAAATAGATGACCCATCTTCCTTGCTATCTCTATTATCTATGAAAAAGGACAAAATACACATAACAGTTGAGAAGCGTTGACAGTAATATCATCCGAAAAATAAATCGTAATCAAATATCGACTTGATTTAATTTCAGTAATTTTTCACAGAGTTTTCAAATTTTTTGCTATTTTTACCGCATACGTAAAACGAGTATTACCTTCGCCATTCTTAGGTTGATGGATGCTTTTAATAAATTCCCGACATAGTGAACATAGGGACGTAGGGAACCGCGACAGGTGTATTCTGCAATTTATGCAGGACAAAAAATGTAATCAAAAATATGAAATTGCGACCGTATATTCCGCTGGAGGGATGCATTATTCCACTAATAAATCTCGCCTGATATTGTGAACCCTACAACCAAACGGTTTTTATTGAAACGATTAGAACTGTATATTTATCGTGGGAACTTTACTACCACTAGGTAATTCTGTAATCAGCTGTGGTGGGAAATTGAATTATAAGATGTTATCAATCTAATTATAATTGAAATCTGATAATTATAATTAAAATCAAGACTGCTGTCCAGAAACACCAAGATAATAGTTTACAAAACACTTATCAGACCAGTACTCACATTCGCAGCTTAGACTTGGGTACTAACTAAGAGTATCTTCGGACCGGTTTCAGAAAATGAATTTTGGCGCAGACCATAGACATCCAAATTTAGTAGACGAGAAGATACAGATGAGGGGTAAAACCAAACTATGGGGGGACGAAGAGGGGAAATATGACTGTGATTCGTTAAAAAATCAATCTGACAGTATATAGGCACCTCGCATTATAATATCACCATTTAGTTCTTAAAAGCAAAATCTGCTTTTGAATGAATAGACCTTTTTACATGGGAGCGCAAATTGCTCTCCACGTTATTAACATTTTTGCGAAGTCCAAATACGGCAAATTTAAGTTCCCCACTTTTCACAGACGAATATTTTGTTGCCGTATTTATATTACACTTTTACCAATGTTTCATAATTTACTTACCCCTGTAACCAGCGACGAGCATACTGGAGAACCGCCCACGTTCGTTATGATCGACATGGTTTAGGGTATAATGTGTAGCACGAGCTACCATTTTTACCGTGTTATTTCGTAAAATGTACGATGAGAGCTCGACGCTGGTCCGGACAAGAATGATGACGTCACATTTTTTAGATTCAAGCGAGGCTCTCGTAAGCCCCGCCGGTTCCATGGAATGGGGAGGGGGAAATCATACGCTTTTATCACTTAGGGCAGGTCTATATATATTCATATGTCTATGGCGCAGACGTTATAACAATGAGCTATATACTCTGTTTAAGAATCTAAACATCACAAAATTTATAAAACTGGGAAGACTTCGGTGGCTGTATCATGTGGAGAGAATGACCGAGCATCAAGCACCAAAGTCGCTGCTGAACTCAAGATCGACAGGGCGAAGGAGCCTGGGAAGACCTAGTTTAAAACGTCCTCAAAGATATATCTACCTTGGAGATTGTAAACTGGAAAGAGCTGGTAAAAACCGTGATGAATGGAGGAAGACTCTTGAGGAGGCCAAGACTCACCAGGGGTTGTAGAGCCAAGAGTGATGATGATGGTGGTTGTTATATATTTAAACTCACAAGTATGGTTAAATCGTAGGTCGATGTGTTGGGAACTATAATACTTATATTTTGTAAATAAGAAAATTGCTATTCGTTTTTATGTATTTGCTTACAAAAACTGAATGAATTACCTAATTTGGGAGGCGGGTATGGGTACCGCCGCCCCGGGAAACATTTATTGGATAACCAACACCTCTGAAATAGGTCAACACAAGCGGTACGCTACGTTTGGTGACTTAGCAGGGGTGCCCGGGTTCATGGGGCTAGGTTTGTTCGGATCTTGGCGACGGATGCGTCTGCCCACCGACTGCGTTGCAAGCCGGATCGGGAGAGACTGATCGAGGGAGAACTTTTGACCTCTCTAAGGCCTCCCTCGGAACATTGCCTTGCACCGCAGTGGGCGGGATAGATAGATAGGTCTGTCACTCCCGGACACACTGACCCCCAGATTCCTACCCAACCCTCATATATTTTTCTTTCCCAGAACTCCCTCTTCTTCCTTTCCCTAAAAAGATCACACAGCATCCCTAAAGATGATATAGGCCCTGAGGGGAATTATTTTCCTCAGTTTATTTTTTAAATTTAAATTCAAAATAGGAAGATTTGTATTTGACATAATATGATATGCACATACAAAGAGGTGAATGTAGTGTATATTGTAAATAGTCCGTATCAGTTTTTTTGTCAGTTTTTTGAACTTTTATTAACGGATCTAATTTTGTTTTAGAGCATCCTCCCCAGACAATTATACCGTAAGATATAATTGAATTCATATCTGTATCTATCCCATATGTTATGTACATAAATCATAGATTATGAATAATTTTACCAGTCTGAAGATGGCCTTAACACGCTGAAACCTGTTACGGTCACAAATAAATAAAAGTGGAAATAAGTTTTATATTTGCTTTAATATATTACCTCATCTCTACATCTCTATCTTCTCTACATCTCTACATATTATAAATTAAAGTTCTCCGCGTCATCTGTCTGTCTGTCTGTTCGCGATAAAATCAAAAACTACTGAACGGATTTTCATGCAGTTTTCACCAATAGATAGAGTGATTCGTGAAGAAGGTTTAAGTTTATAATTTGTCAAGGATTTGTTTAAATTGGTTGAAACATAACGATAATTGTTAGAAGTGTCGGAAAAAGTCAAGCCACCTCGGGGCTTTAATTGAAAACATTACCTTAATCCCTTTGAGATATAACAAAACAATGCATGGTGGAATATTCCTCTTTTATAGATCTAAAAAAAAGTCCGTGATGGCATATAACTATCTTTTACGGATAGCTTACTATACCCATTCTATCTTCTAAAAAAATTGTCGCGTACAATGCGGTAATTGAAAAATTATTTAGACGGTTACAGTATTAATCCTTATCAATTATCAACTTAAATACGTTAGTTACCTCAAGCATTTCTTGCACATTATTATAATCTTTCGCACCATCTCTACGTATTATAAATTAAAGTCCTCCGCGGCGTCTGTCTGTCTGTCTCTTCGCCATAAACTCAAATATGGCGGTGGTTAAAAAGGTTGGATAGCCATCCAGTAGATGGCGTTGTGTTTAGTTAGCCACAGCAACGCGTGGCCGGGTCAGCTATTTGAATTTATTTTATCTTTCCCAAAAACTTCCACTATCACACAAGGTACAAATGTTCTTTTGAATGTACAGTACTGACGCAAATAATTAAATGTATTTGGTGGTAGTGTGTATTATAAGGTATTCAGCGTGAGTACAGTCGGGGTCCTCCCCGGGGAACTTTGTAAATTCAGGTTCCATTAAAACTACCCCTAAACCTATAAAAACCACCTACTTCGGGTCGGTACTGTACCCTGAATGGGTTCTACCGTAATGATTTTATTCTTTCTGGAGGGTGTGTTGCAAAAGAAAACGAATTATTTTTCTCTGTATTTTTTAACATTTTTTAAACCGTCAGGCCTCGACCATATTTTTGAAGTAAAACTTCTTTACGCACGCTCGACTTGGGGATAAGCTGGTCGGGTCGTAGGTCACCCCAAGGTCGTAGGTCACCCCAAGGTCGTAGATCACCTCAAGGTCACCCCAGGGTTTAGGTCACCCCATGGTCATAGGTCACCCCACAATCGTAGGTCATAGATCACCCCATGGTCATATGTCAAACAAAGTCAATGTGAATGTCATATGTCACCCCAAGGTCATAGGTCACCCCAAGGTTATACAGGTATCGTATAAATTATTATTAAACCCTGGATTACTCTAGGATTAATAAAAGCCATTAGAAAAAAAAATAAACTTTATAAAATAACACAAAGGCTACTAGTATATAAATATATTAACTACTCTAATCAGAAAAACGAAAAACGACTATTACTCAAAAAATATTTCAGAAGATAAAGACAATAATAAAAAAATATGGTCAACAATAAATGAAATAATAAATAAAAAAAATATATATAAGCACATATCAGAAATATCAGATGGGAAATTAATATATAACGTACAGAATGACACAAAAATATGTTGTAATATTTTAAATAACTATTTTAATAACGTTGGAAAAAACCTAGCAAAATCCATAAATACAACCAATATATCAAATCCACAACAAATAACACAATGTCAAATAAATAAATTTCACCCAGTCACAGAAGCCGATATTGACAAAACTATCTCGGAACTAAAAGAAGGTTCCGCCCCCGGCTTATATAACATAGATGCAAAGACAATAAAAGCGATGAAAACATACTTAGTTCTCCCCATAACACATATAATAAACCTAAGTCTAACAAGTGGCGAATTTCCCAATAATTATAAAAGAGCAATTATAACTTCCATTTATAAAACAGACTGTCCTAAAGATCCACAAAATTACCGCCCGATTTCCCTCCTATCAAACATATAAAAATATATGAGAAAATTGTAAAAAAACAAATTTGGACATTCTTAGAAGAAAATAAAATAATTAATGATAACCAATTCGGCTTCAAAAAAAATACAAGTACTCATGACGCGATAGCAAAAATAACTAACTATTTATATACGGCCCTAGATTCCGATAAAAAATGTATCGGAATATTTATAGACCTGAAAAAAGCTTTCGACAGCATATCACATAAAAAATTAATAAATAAATTAAAATCGATAGGAATTAATGGGAAAGTCTTAGCATGGATAACTAGTTATTTACATAAAAGACCTCAACAAGTAAAATTACTCAATCAAGTCAGCGATTCAAAATATAGCGACTTTCAATACCCCAAGGTACAGTTTTAGGACCACTGTTATTTATTATATATGTCAATGATATATTCCATATTTCCAAATATGGAGACATTGTCTCCTACGCTGGCGATACAGTCCTACTACTAAAAGCAAACACATGGTCTGAATTAAATAAAATGGCAAACAGATATCAATGCACTAAAATTATGGTTTGATGAAAACCTGTTGACTTTAAATTCTAAAAAAACCTATTATTTACCATTTTCCATTAAAAAACAAGAAACACCTAAAGAATTAAACATAATAATCCACTCTGCGACAAATACAGAAAACCACAAATGCAATATATTATGTACAAACAAAGATATTCTGTACAAACATAGAAAGCAAGACCGATATTAAGTACCTGGGCATAATAATAGACCAGCGTTTAAAATGGTCCCCACACATAAATATTCTGAACAACAGAATAAGGAAACTAACATATATATTTAGATGCTTAAGAGATATTTTAAACGAAAAATTACTTCGTTTATTATTACACATACTTATTACACATACTTCGCTTTCTGTCAATCAATTATACAATACGGCATTATAGGATGGGGCGGTACATATACAAATCAAACACAAACAATTTACATATCACAAAAACTAATAATCAAAACAATTTTAAAACACCCTACACATATTCATCCGAACTGTTATTCAAACAATTTAAGGTCAGAAAATTAAATGCGTTATACTTTTACCACGCAACATTACAAATTTATAAAGATAATATTCAAAATAAAGTTGCACCCTTCAAAAATAACAGAAATCTTAGACAAACATCAATACTTCCTATTCCAAAATGTAAAAAATGTAACATATCTATTTCGCGAGTAGGTACTGCTTAAAGCAGGTACTGTTTATTGTCTATTAATTTTTTATTTTTTATTTAACTTTGTTGGTTGGCGAAACTGCAACGACACCGGAAACGGGCGTTCGGGGGAAAGATGGCGGAGGACATAACGTAGTTTTGTGTGGGGGAGCAGATTTTCGGGGCGATGGGGATTATGTTGTGAGTTACGAAGGCGATGTAGCCTAGAAAGTTTGTTTTTACACGTCACGTGAGTGTGTGACAACTCTAATGGCACTGTAGCCGATTTATTTTGTTAAATCCCCCGCCGGATGCCGCGAGATAATGTTGTCCGCGTGCTGATGTTTTTTACACCAAATTCATCGGGTGATGAACTGCCCGCAAGGATTCTTTGCTGGTGAATCCTTTGGCCGATGAGGTTCCCTCATGCCGCTTGATGGGTGAGGACCTTCCGTGCTCGTTTTGTTGGGTGAATTCCCTTTACTGATGAAGCGGCTCCTAGACTCTGTTGGACCCGCCAAATATCCTTTGTTGTACCTTTGGGCCGGTGAGATTCCCCATGCCGCCTGATGGATGGAGGCTCAACCGAGCTTTTTGTGTTGGGAGGACTCCCTTTAACCAAACGCCCCATGACGTGTGGAACGGCGTTTTGGAGTTTGCTGTTGACGATCGCTGTTGAGGATTGCTCTACACGACTGGAAGAGAATCACGACGACGCGACGGGACGTACGCGCTTCTAATAACCAACCGTAATTTTAACATAACTCTCTCTCTCCAAATCTGATAGATGCCAAAGGTATTTATGTTTCCTTTTTTTTACCTTTCTTTGATGTTATTTGCAAAGTGCAATAAAGCCTTTTTTTTACATTTCACTAGAAAATACTTTCTTTTATTTATATGCATGATCTCTGATCCCTATCTCCACCATCCTGAGATGGATGTTCTTTATGCTCTGGGAGGCTGTCGGATGACAAAGGTAGGTAACCTATATTAAAATGGCTTTACAAAAAACAATAGGACAGTTAAATCATAAATATCTCGTAGTTAAATTTTTTAATTCACTACCTGAAAAAATCAGAAACATGAACAGAAACATAAAAAAATTCAAAACTCTGCTAAAAAATTACACTGATAATTTGAACTGAATAAAAAATAATAAATTGAACCAATATTATAACACCCCCCATACACACAAGCCCTGCTTATTTATGGGGGTACATCATGTACATATATTATGTAATTAATTATTGTAAAAAATATATTATAATTTATGAAAAAAAAAAATAAGTTAGTGTAGTTTTACTTCAGTCGTGTGGTCTAAAGCACACTCGTTTTTTTTAGAGTGTCAAAATATTTCCGCTTTGCAATAAAACAAAAATAAATGGAATATTCCTGAACATATCCGAAAACTAAAAACTGTTTTTGAAATGTGACAAAAAACGCTTTCAAATTTTACGTATCGAAATAAACATATAATTTTGAATTTTCCTTATTTATTTTTAGGGTGTTATGCCGTGTTGCGCTATCTCCTTCTTTATCCAACGCTTTGGACAGCGTTACAGTGTCCATCATTAGGGCAAATGGTGATAATAAAAATAAAAATCTAAAATCATATCATATAATTTTGAAGTATAAAAATTTTTCGTTCAAAAATAAAAAAGTTTTAAAATGTTTCTTCTATCTTAAATTTCTGATAACAAAAAAAAATACATATTTTATCTGTGTTATAAACGTTATTGTCACCTCACTTTTTTATAGTTCCATGTAAAAATAATTAATAAAAAATTTCCAAAGTTACATAATTTTTTTCAAATTGGGATCTGAAACTTTGGTTTCAAAAAGGTGTACATTTTATTTATTTTGTGGTTGGCTTTTTGGTGTTTTCTCTTTCTAACGGTAATGAGCCTTTTCACACCGCGACAAAATATCCACGTCATAATATCCTCCGACAAAATATCTACTAAAACCTAACATAACCCAACCTTATTTTACATTTGACTATTTTTGAATAATAATTTATTGTCTTTGCAGGATGTCTGTATTATTTTTGTCCCATTTTTCAATTTTTTTAACGATAATTTATTGTCTTTACAGTACGTCTGTATTATTTTTGTCCCATTTTACTATTTTTCAACAATAGTTTATTGTCTTTATAGTTTGTCTGTATTATTTTTGTCGCATTTTTTTGTTAAGATAGGTTAGGTTTTAGTAGATATTTTGTTGAATAATGTTTTCTCCGTAGAATATATTGTCGAAAGTCGCGGAACCTTTTCTAACGCCACGCTGTTTGTACCATAATTCTCACTTTTATATCGTATTTAAGCAAACGATGGAAGTTTTATCGTATGTTTAATTTAAGATAATGTTTAATGATAATTTTCATCGTATGGTTCATCCTTTCTACTAACATAATCATATGGTTGTATTTCTGTGGCCAAACGAAATACGCAAAAAGTTCAAGTTTGAAGTTTAGTGTTTGGTAGCTTGTGGGGTTAAACACAAAAATATATTACAGTAACGTCGCATCGTTTAACTACCACGTAATAATATAGCATTAATTCTATAATATTATTTTTTATTCCTTCCAAACACAAGTGCTAGTCTCTTCATTGCCGTACAATTACTTTAAAATATTATTATTTTTAAATGATAAACTAATGTTTAAGATAAGATTTTTAGGCATAGCACAAAGGGTAACAATTATTATAAGTAATAATTATTAGCCTGAGACACTCATCTACATTGAAAAAAATCTGCAGAGAAAAGATACATGCCGCCGACGGGACTCAAACCCGCGTGGAATGAAATAATGGTACCTATATATTGAATTATTTGGCGGGTTGGAGATAAGCCGACGTAGCTCACTGAATAGAGCAGTTCTCCGGAATTCAGAAGGACGCGGGTTCGAGTCCCGTCGGCGACATGTATGTTTTCTCGGGAGATTTTTTTCAATGTAGATGAATGTTTCAGGCTAATAATTATTACTTACTTATAATAATTTAAAATATTATTGTCACAGCCTTCTTTGCGGCCGTTACCTTTTTTTGTTCTGTTTCATCTTTCGGTAAGATTTATTAGTATAACCTTCTTTTTTAATGATTAAATTATTTGTTTTGTTTGCAGGTGACTTTTCTCTGGACATTTTTCCAGTCCAACTTGACGATGACGCGAAATATCAGTGCCAAGTTAGCGCTGGTCCTCTGGGTAAGTTTTCTAAATTCAAATACCGTCCTTCCTCTCTCCCTTCGTTCACCCTCTCTCTTACTAATTTTCAAACCATTCTTTGTCAGATGCCAATAGATGTTTGCTTTCTTATTTCAAAACTGAGCGAATCTTTCTAAAAGTACGTTTCCGTAACAGTTAATCCCTTATATGCACTATTGCAGTCGGTTTAGGGAAAATACGGTATACCTTCTACACAAAACATAACTTAGGTGTCCCCGAAGGAGTTTGCAGAGAGGGTGTACCACCGAATAACAAAAGAATAAAACATATTTTCATTCAAATGCATCAAAGATAATACTACTTTTCTCGCGATTTCATACAAGATCATTTTTTTAATTTTTCGCCAACATTAAAATAATCATGCCTTCAAATTTAACATAGAAATATAAACATTTATTATAGTGCTATGTAGCCAATGAACTAACCTGTATTTTACCATTTATTTCATATTTGTAGAATTTATAAAAAAATATATAAAAAAATCGTAAAGTTTATCACCGCGCCAATCCTGCGTGTTGTTACTTTGAAACTGCCGTGAGGGGTACTTACTTATTCGAGTCAACATAGAATATTTTCCATTTCTGTATGTTGTCTGTGGTATACTTGATAAGGGAAGGTGCATGTCTATGGAATAATGACTTAATTTTAACTACGAACAGCTGGGGTCCTAGCATGGTCGATCGATATAACCCTATATCAATACGATATCGGTAAAATCCGTCATTTATGGTCAGTTATCAATATGTGCTAGCACGCTCAACAATTGTTAAGGGATATTCCGACCGACGATTGACAAAAGCCTGCCAAATCGTATGCATTTTTGGTTGATAAAACCCCAATATTAATACGAAATGTAATAAATCCGTCGTCTATGGTCAGTTAGCGATATTTGCGAGCACAGTGAACATACGATTCCGACAGTCGGTTGACAAAAGACGCCGTTTTTACCGTGGCTTCCGGAGTGACAGATAAGCTGTCAATGTACAGATTTTTTTAAATAATGTCGTTTGTTACGCAAAATAACTGGCTAATTAATGAGTAAAGGTGAACTAAAAAAACTCTCAGAATTTAAAGAAATCGTATACGAGACCCATAGACTCAGTTAATTCATGAGGCGATCAATTAATTGCTTTCAAATTCGAGAAACGAAATTTGTTAAAATGTCGTTTAGTCTCAAAAAGTATCTACATGCGAAACATCAATATTTATTTGAGTTCGAATTTCAATTCGAAATTGTCAATTTATTGGTATTTTTCATTTTTACGCAGCACATTTCAAATTAAGAAACGAAAATTCATTAAAAGATCCCCAGTGTTGCCATCGTGTGAGATCGTATGTCGATTCCTTATTTATTTCCCTTCGACGTCGGTGTGCCTATCGATGGCGCAAGCGTGCTAGGGCAATCGGTTCGTTATCGATACGAGATTGTAAGTCACCCTGTCCTTTGTTTGACTGGCGATATACCTACGCAACTTTATTAATAATGACATTCTTTCTGCATAATTACTGGTTTATTAATGAACGGAGGCAGATTATCGAAGATTGCAGGATTGAATTAAATCGGAATTCAGACGTTTTCGTTTGACAGTTTCGTACTAACGAATATATCTCGTATTATGGCTAATGATCTCATTGTCCAATTAACTCCTTTTTATTGTCAAAAAATACATGCGGACTTCCTACGTACATTAAAGGGTGTGTATTTAATATTATTATGATATCTCAGCAAAAATCTCGGTGTAAATGGATCTTTAAATGTTCAAAAGAAAAGATTATTAGTTAGTTGTCATATTATTACATTAATGGATTACGATGTTTTTGACAGGTATTATAGACCGGGAGCCTGGCTACACAAACACACGTCATCGAGTACACAGATGAAACTACTTTGTAGTGATAATGTACATTTAGTAAGCCTTAAACAAGCTAGTCTGCCGGTGCACATCTTGGAAGGTTCCACGCAGTCATGGAAATAGTGAGCGATTTTTGAAGTAAAACTTCTTTATGCACGCTCGACATGGGGGGTAAGCTGGTGAATGCGTTACGAAAAGGGATATTATATACATTTTATGCGAACGGTAATCGATGCGAACGGTGGGCGAACGGTTGGGCCTTTTGGGGGATGGGAATGGGAAAGGGGATGGGGATTGGGATGGGGATGGGGATTGGGATGGGGATGGGTACCCGGCACGAGTTGCAAGGAAACTGTAACCTTGGGGTCAACTTAACTGTAATGGTTCCATCCTATATAACATTATATACAACGGGTACCCGGCATAAGTTAGTGAAGTTTTACTTAAGTCGTGTGGTCTAAAGCACACTCGTTTTTATTCGAAAAAATTACGTCATCGGGTGCACGAACGGGAATGGTTTCATATGATAAAGGTCGATTAGTAGATGAGAAAATTAGCAGGTCTGCCAACCGGCAGCCTGGCACGTTCGCAGGCAGCCGGTGTTAAATTGGGATAGAAATTAGTAAATTTTACGTCATCGAGTACACGAATGAAACCAACGAATAACTGTAGTCTATATTCTAAACCATCCCATTGAAGAATTTCTCTCGTTCTATGACTGCGCGGAATCTGCCAAGAGGCGCGGCACGCCAGCTTTTTTAAGGCTTATTAAATGTCCATTATCACTTCAAAGTAGTTTCATCCGTGTACTCGTAAGGTTTGTGTACCGGCTCCCGGTCTAAAACTCTGATTCCATAGACATTGTGACAGCTACATAGAAAGTACCTCAAGTGTTGCCAGCGTATAACAATTTCTTTTTGATTACCTTACATTGCTTATGAATATCGGTTCGGTACAAAATCGTCGGTTGTTATGCCATGTCGATTCGATATTGTAAAGATAACGATTTCAGTGTGCTAGGACCCCTGATCAAAAATTTGACGTAAAAAAATATTTTAAACATTTTTTTTATAAATAGTCTACGAAGTTTGGATTTGCGACATGTATGGTCAAAGCATTTCAAAAGCTTCGTTTTAAAATAAATGGCTAGCCGGGGAAATGATTTAAATAATTACAATAAATGTTTTACAAAGGATAGGATAATGTGGTCCAATTTTGGACCGCTATCAATCGCAGAAAAATAAAATTGGTCCATTTTTCGACCATAATCGCCCCAGTGGATAAAACACTTTTTGTAGATTTAAGTAAGAAGATGCACTTTATCAGAATTGTTTATATTATTAGGTACCTATATTATTGTATTTTTTTTCTATAGTCATTAATTTTCTATTATTGTTTTTTTTTCTATAGTCTTAAATAATGTCAATGTCGTTATTTTATTGGTCAATGACATAAATATTCTTAACACTGTTGTATGTGAATTTATAAAGACTGTTTATAACGCAAATAAATTTTTTTTTAAATTAAAAAATTAAATAAATAAAGTATTCTCAGAGAATATGAGAGTCTAAAATGTAAGTTTTTAGTTTGGACTTAAATTCTGCTGGCCTTTTTATGCATCTTATTTCCGGAGGAAGTGTATTGCAAGCCTCGGGCCCAGACACTCAAAGAGCGCAGAAATGTGCTTTTAGCATTTTTTTTTCTTTGGTCAATTTATAATGTATAATGATGCAATGTTTTTTGTATTCAGGTCAGCCAGCCATCAGATCCCGTTTCGCCTCCATCTCAGTCCTGGTTCCCCCAGAAGCCCCCAAGATCCTGCAAGGATCTCTACTCCAAGCAACGGAGGACCAGCCCATTGAACTGGAATGCGTGTCTGCCGGGGGCAAACCTGCTGCAGAGGTGAGGAAAACCAACAAACAAACAGACAAACATGCCAAGAATTGGATAACCAACACCTCTGCCATACCTCACCCCAAGTGGTTCGCTACGTTTGGTGACTTAGCGAGGTGCCCAGGCTCATGGGGTGAGGCTTTTTCGGGTCTTGGCGGCCGATGTGTCTGCCCACCAGCTGCGTGGCATGTCCGATCGGGAGAGAATGGTTGAGGGACTTCTCCAGCTGTACTCTCTCGGAACATCGCCTCGTACCGCAGTGGAAGGGATGGATTCATATGTCCGACATCCCTGGACACACTGACCCCCAGATTCCTACCCACTCCTAATATCCTTTTCCTTCTCAGAACTTCCTCTTTTTCCTTTCCTAAAAAGTCGACATAGGCCCTGATTAGAATTTTTTTCCTCAGGTCTCCTGTGTGGAGCTAATGTAAAAAAATACAAACAAACATACCAACAAACAAACAAACATATCAACAAACAAACAAATAAACATACGAACAAACAAACTCTTTAAACAATCAACACCAATTTTAGACGATATTCTTCACATACAACAAACAACCGTAGTGTCTTTTTGGAAGATATATCTCCTAGCCTGGCAGTCTTATAAAAGTTATGATATCTCATTTTGTATTATGGTGAGATATATTATTTAAATAGTGTTAGAAAGAGATATTACTGAGCTTTTAGTTTGCATTAAAAAAGTTGCTAGAAAAAACTAATATAATTCGAAAAAACAACATTTAGAAATTCAAAAAAAAAAGTGAAATTCTCAAATACTTGCAAATTTTATATTAGGTAAATATTTTTATATTAATTGATACCTTTGTATAATTAAATATGTTTTTTTTGGTTTCGTGTACGGTAGTAATTAAACCTCACACGATTAAAAAAACCATCACGTTTGGTGACTTAGCAGGGGTGCTCGGGTTCATGGAGTGAGGTTTGGCCTTGGAGGCAGATGCGTCTGCCCACCAGCTGCATGGCAGGCCGGATCTTTGAGAGTACGGCTGGGGAAGTCAAAGGGGCTCCCTCAACCATTCTAAGCTAATTTGTCCAAAATGAGGCCAAAACTGCTCCAGTGAATAAGACCATAAATATAATTTTTGTTAGGTATTTATGAATGCTTTTTCGTTCGTAGATCACCTGGATAGACGGCGAAGGTACCGTGATGAGCGCGCGTGCCAAGCACAGCGTGCTCCCCACGGCAGACGGGCGCAGATTCACCGCGCGCTCCGTGCTGCGGCTCGTGCCCAAGCGTGCCCAGCACGGCGGCACGCTCGCGTGCCAGGCGCAGAACACAGCCGACAGGACATTCCGTGCCGCAGTCATCAAACTAGAGGTTAGTGAAGGCTCAACAACGATTTTTTTTATGTCTTTAGTTTTTTTAATACCACACAAGATTCAAAACTGATGGTTTAGATCCGGTCAAACACGGCTAAAGCCATTTCAAGCGACGTTTTAATTCCGAATGGTGGTCTTACACGATATGGCGGTACTGGGTGTATTTTCGACTCTGGAACGTGCCGCAAATATACCTTATATTATTTTTAAATTAAATTTACTTGCGTACTCGTGACCCTCAGATTGGTAGTCGAGAGTCGAACATCTCGGTCTCCTAAAAAATATCATGTTACAAAAGTTCTTATAAATCATTAATATTTTATTATTATTGGGCTGAGGACAGAACTTTTACTATTTACTATTATTAGACTGAGGACAGAACTTTTATTATTTACTATTATTAGGCTGGGTATATAACTTTTATTATTTACTATTATTAGGCTGGGGACAGAACTTTTATTATTTACTATTACTAGGCTGGGGACAGAACTTTTATTATTTACTATTACTAGGCTGGGGACAGAACTTTTATTATTTACTATTACTAGGCTGGGGACAGAACTTTTATTATTTACTATTACTAGGCTGGGGACAGAACTTTTATTATTTACTATTACTAGGCTGGGGACAGAACTTTTATTATTTACTATTACTAGGCTGGGGACAGAACTTTTATTATTTACTATTATTAGGCTGGGGAGAGAACTTTTATTATTTACTTTTATTAGGCTGAGGATAGAACTTTTACAATTTATTTTAAATTGCCAAATAGTACCGAAGTTAGTTATGGTTAATAAGACGCGAGTTCAATCGTTTTGGCATAAAACTAATATCAATTATTTTCGTCATTTGTTTTTGGGATGTTATGCCGTGTTGCGCTACCTCGTTCTTTAGGTACCAATTATATTAATTATCCAGGTACCTACTTCCCAACCTTCCTCTCCCCCGCATCTTTTTTAACTTATTTGACCTTAACTTACAAAATTTCAGAAAAATTTGAATATTCACAAATAAAAAACGATTATAAACAATGCCAGGTATGTACTAAAAATAAAATGATCAAATTTAGTATTTAATATTACGATTCCTTTTCAACAGTTCATGTAAACGCTTCTGTCAATGGCGTATCTAATTTTCAAAACGAAATCCACCAAAAAAATTTGAATTGCCCCAAAACCCATTTGGCGCATTGTAGGGGGAGTTTGCCCAACCCGCAGGTAAAATTGACATAAATCGTTTAAATAATTAAAGGTACGAAATTTTAACTCGTTTCATTGTTTTTCGAACAGTGCAAAGTATCCCTTGCTGCTTTTATTAAAATAAAATTACCCTTTTGGCTTTTACCAGGGGAGTTTTATTAAATAAGGGTTTTGTTCCTGGTTGCTGGCAACACTGAATTAATTAAAAAGATTGCTGTCTATGGCTTACGGACCTCGCAATATTATTTTATTCAATCGAGCTGTTAGCTCTTTTTTAGATCTCTTCAATTTGGGTGGGCGGGTACGGGTACGGCCGCCACGGGAACCATTGATTGGGTAGCCAACACCTCTGCCATAAGTCACCCCAAGTGGTTCCCTGCGTTTGGTGACTTAACACTGGTGCCCGGTTTCATGGGATGAAGTTTTCTGGGTCTTGGCAGTGGATGCATCTGCCCATCTGGATAGGAGGAGACCTTTTGACCTCTCCAGCAGAACTCTCTCGGAACATCGCCTTGCACCGCTGTGGGAGGGATGGGTTCATACGTCCGTCACTCCTGGACATACTGACCGCCATTCCTACTCACCCCTCATTTTTTTCCTTCCCATAACTTCCTTTCCTTCTATTCCTAAAAAAACCCTTCACACAGCATCCCCAAAGATGACATAGGCCCTGAGGGTATTTTTTTCAGATCCTCCTGTATGGAGTTAATGTAAAAATACGGTGCCGCGATGGAAGTTTGTGTTCAATTTTGTCAAAAGAATTTGTTACGTAAACTTTGTATTGGGAAATGCAAGCTATAGTTGGAATGAGATATATCTGTATAAAATGTTAATGTCTCTCTAGTTGTTTGTATAGATTGGTTTTATGTACATTTTTTAAAAGCAGGAGTTCACAACAATCGAATTTAAAGTTTAACAATTTCAATAAATAGGTTAGGTTCGTCAATTTTCTTCTTCTTCTTCTTCTTCTTGTGCCCTGTCCGTTCAAAAGACGTTGGCTATCATGTTGGCTATGCGGACTTTGTTTACTGCGGCTCGGAACACGTCCACAGTGGACTGGCCAAACCACTGTCTCATGTTTTTCAGCCATGAGGTTCTCCTTCTTCCAGGGCCCCGTCTTCCGGCAATCTTTCCCTGCATTACGAGATGCAAGATCTCATACTTCTCTGAATGTCTCCATCACATGTCCTAGATATTTAAGTTTTTGGATTTTTATTGTTTTAATAATTTATTTTTCTTTATTCATCCGAACCATAACATCTTCATTCGTCACCCTGTCCACATCTCGAATGCCTCAAGTCGCCTAATTAGTTCTTCAGTAAGCGTCCATGCTTCCATTCCATAAAATAATACCGAAAACACGTAGCATTTGACCAATCTGTTTTCTGTTTTCTAAAGTCGGAATATTAAATTGCAATCTATATTGGTACTGTCTTTTATAAATATTATCCAAAAAATATGCGTAGTAGAAGATGTAGGTAAATTGGCAGTTTTTGTTGAAATCGGTGTAGATCTCAATTCCAGGAGTTTTCTGTTCAGTGACCTTTACCATGTCAACTGTCAGGAACAAGTTTAGTATTATGAGAGATCTAATAAAGGGAATGTATGTATTGATGTCAATGCGTCATACGACTTTTTCGCGCTGACGATGCCCAAGGGTGGCGTGTTTTATATTTTATAAGTAATTTTTTGTTACTTAAATATCCGTACATAATGTATTTATTGTAGGGATAACAATTAAAAACAAGCAGTTAAAAACCCTCTCCGCAGGTTTTTGCTGCTAGGCCCTGCGGGCGGCTTTTGGTTCGGCTTCGCCCAGTTTAACTGTCGGTGACCATTTAATAAATCCGATAAGAACTGGTTCCAAAAATATCCGGATCCACCGTGATCCAGTGATAGCTAGTCACCGGGACGAAGTAACCACGACAGGCAATGACGTCAAATATATTATAAAGACTTGTGGTGTTATTATTCACAACTGCCAGTTACAATAATAATCATATTATCGTCAATCTCTCCAAATCCTAAGAGATTCACGATATTACAAATCCAATATTACTTACGCCTGCAAGGCAATGCTCCTCACAATAGCTGTTAACGTAAGTGGCTCCATCTTTTGGCATTGCTTTAATTCGGTTATATTACAAAAGTAGATTTGTATACAAACTCCATGTACGAAAACGGTTATGCGAAAGGCGCTTCAAGACAGCACAAGGATCAAGAATAAAACTACTTATCTATATACTATACATATACACCAGCGTATTAGTACAAAAATCGTCGCTCCAAATAAATTCGTTTGATAACCATACCAACTTATTATTAAAGGTATTTAAAGGGATCAACTGTCGGAGGATCAACGGTCAGAGGATCAACTGTTGGAGGATCAACTGTCGGAGGATCAACTGTCGTAAAATCAACTGTTGGAGGATACAAAGGGTTAAAAAAATGCACACAAAAAATAAATTCGTTCGATATAATAATAAAAATAATTGTTGGATTATTTTTATAGCGCCATTTTCGTGAGAAAATCACCTCAAGGGCGATATCCATACCAACTTATTATTAAAGGTATTTTTGAAGTCGAATTTAGGTTTGTAATTGATAAATAATGCAGGAAAAGTTATAATTACTATTATTTAGGAGGGCCAACTGTCGGATGATCAACTATCGGAGAACCAACTGTCGAAGGATCAACTGTCGGAAGATCAAACGTCGGATGATACAAAAGGAACAAAAAATCACACTAAAAATAAATTCGTTCGATATAATAATAATAATAATTGTTGAATGATTTTTGTAGCGCCATTTTCGTGAGAAAATCACCTCAAGGGCGATATTATTTATAACTTATTATTAAAGGTATTTTTGTAGTCGAATTTAGGTTTGTAATTGATAAATAATGCACGAAAAGTTATAATTATTATAATTTCGAGGGACCAACAACTGGTCGGAGGATCAACTGTCAAAGGATCAACTGTCGGAGGATTAATTGTCTAAGGATCAATTGTCGGGTTATCGTAAACACGCCCAACAACAGTTTTAATATTTTTCAAATAATGTATATTTTAACCAATTTGAACAATGTTCAGTTATATTGAAAACATTTCACTAATGAACAACTATGAATTGCATCCAAAATTGATTTTTCTTTTTTTTAATTCGTGCCATGTTCCGTCACTGGCCAATTTCTGTTTTACCAGAGTCTCGTACTCGTAAAATATAATTGGGTACCGTGTGAGCGTAGTTGCGTTTGCTCCTATGTACCAACCGAACACAGGGTGACTGCAAAGAAAAAAATTACAAGCGTGCAATTCACACGGGGTAGTACCAGTAAAACAAGGACATTCCCATCTTACGCCTGTATTCTATAGATTGCAATCCGTTTTTTTAATGTAGGAGAAGCCCGTTTCTACACAGATTCAAGGTATTTTTTATTGCTCCAGAGCAGAGGTGGCTGCCAAATTCAACAGTTTACGTCTGCCATATTTATTCATTATAGGCACCCCTCTTTTGAGAACCTCGATTGGGAATGAGATTGCGTGGATGAAAAAAAAACGCTTTTTATGTGATTGACAAACAATTAATGTGGGTTTTGTATTTAGTTTTGGAGGAACTAATTGCTCCACTAATTATTATACTGAAAGACTCGGCCCGATTAATGATTAACGATTTACGGTCTTGAAGAGATCCATATTGTAGGAGGGAGGAAACACAGAGGCCGGAAAATCGTTCCACAGACGTTCTCATGTGAGAAACACCGTGTATATATGTAGGGTACGTATTTGGCGTGCATGCACCGGTGCCGAAGGGATCAATGACGCTAGTTCCTCGGAACATCTACTTCTACTTATATTATAAAGGCGAAAGTTTGTATGGATGTATGTTTGTTACTCTTTCACGCAAAAACCACTGAATGGATTTTAATGAAACTTTACAATAATATAGCTCATACATCAGAATAGGATATAGGCTATAGCTTAGAGCTCTGTCATTATGAAATTTATATACAAAAATTGCAATAGGTGGCACGCGAGCTGTTTGAAAAATGAATGTAACGAGTATGGAGGGGGGGTGAGGGGGGATAGGGTATGGGGGCTGAGCGGATGGCGGTAGGGGGGATGGGGGAGGGCGGAGGGTGGTGAGGGTGGTGAGGGAGGGTGACGGGTGAGGGGGGATTTGGGGGGAAGGGGTAGGGGGAGAGGGGTGAGAGGGGGCGGGGAAGAGAAGGAGGGGGGGGATTGGAGTGGGGATAGGGAAGGTGGAGGAGGCGCGGTGGGTACCCCCCTAATACTACGCGAGCGAAGCCGGGTGCAAAAGCCAGTCTTTAATAATTGTAATTCCGGAAGAACAAAGACCGCTTAACTACCTGACACCTAACAGCTGATCCCCCGACAGTTGGCCCCCCAAAATTATAATTATTATATCACTAAGAATACGTACATTTTAGGCATTTGAATTCATTTTGATAATGAAGAATGTTAACTATTTTTAATTATTAGCTCTCCATATTCTCTCTCAAAAATAAAAAAATACAAGTGAAAGAATTACTTCGATACGTCAATTAGTTTCCGATTTATAGAAGTAAACGTACGATGCGGACTCGTACTCGATGCGTGTGAGGTGTGACGTCATTTCACAACACTCGCTCAGTCCGCTCGCGCTCTCAGCACGGTGTCGTCTTACGTTTGTACCGCTGGCGACTTGCTGAGCATTGTAAAATGACGTCACATGCAGTCACGTGACTGTTAACGGTACCCAATATTTATCGTAAATTTAAATGCCTGTAAAATCAAAACTAATAGGTATTTTTAACTACAACAAAAACTAGTGTATTTGTATACATACAAGCTTTACTGTAACAAACTTTCAAGCGATTTGGCATACCTATTAACATTCTTTATTAGGGCTCAATACAAAAATACCTACAAACTGTGATTTGCGAAAATACTCCTTACGAACATGTGGAATAAGGGTCAAATTTCAAAGTTGTCCATTTCTTAAAACTTGTAAATGTTTTCTTAAAATTTCAATCACCTTGTACGAAATGATTTTTGCGTCCGTATTACAAAACCCCTCCATTCCATTCTGCGCCGCTGGCAGGGCAATAATAATACATCGCCGCTTTCATTTAATTGGACCATATAAGTTGGGCCAGGTACCTACCTATTTTAGGCGTGTAATAAAACGAGCGGACATCGACGGCGCGATGTTTTACTTCGTTTTAATAAAATATTTTACGACCCTTAAATTAATGATACTAAAATATAATTTTTTTAAATGCACATATTAACTAATTATGACGCCGAGAAGGCAGAGAAGATAACTAAACAACTCAATCTTGGCACACCCTCCTTGATTTGTTTACATTCATACATCGTATCATGCACATGCTCTTTATCTATTCTAACTGTTGACCGACTCAAGTATTTTTTATTATTATACCCGACATGCGTTGCAATGTTTATTATAGTTTTCTTTATATAAATAACTCACAAGATTCCCAGCTGCTCCCGTCTGGAGCCAGTGAGACTAAAGGTAGTGGGGAGGAGAAGGGGATGGAGAAGAGGAAGGTGGGGAAGTACCTGCTATTCAGATCTAGTCACAATACACGGCTAAAGCCATTTCAAACAGTATTTCAATTCTTAGTGCTGCTTTTACAGCAGGGCGATACTGAGAGCATCTTCCACTCAAGTGTTTGCGTCTGCTGCGTAATTGAATAGATCAGAAGTTTTTCTGACGCGTGAGCAGGCCACACAAAGCTGTCCTTGTGAGAAGCGTGGATTTTCCAAATTTACCCCTTGCTATCCCCTGCCGCTACTATGTTACAATTGCAATCCTTCCCTCAGCACTGGGTGTCCTTTCCCATGCGTTCCTTTCCATGTTCAGATATTTTCAGTATCGCCCTGGCGTAAGACCACCATTCAGAATTGAAACGTTGCTTGAAATGGCTTTAGCCGTGTTTGGTGACCAGATTTGAATAGCCAATTACTTCTGCACCTTCCTCTTCCCCATCTCCTTCCCCCTCCTCACTAACTTCAGCCACACAACATTCCCTAATCGAGGAGAAAACATTGCCTGAAATGGCTTTAGAGAAACGTTGCTTGAAATGGCTTTAGCCTGGTGAGAGGTACTTCTCCACCTTCCTCTATCCAATCTCCTTCCCATCCCCACTAACTTCAACCTTAAAACATACTCCAATTGTGTCTGCCATAGTCTCAATGGCCCCAGGCTGTTGGGAGCAGTTGGGACTCTTGTGCGGTATTCACATAAAAATATCTCATTTCTACAGCATTCAACCTACTTTCACCTTTATTCTACCTGTGCCTGTCAAATGCAGTGTCTGTTCTACCAGTATTTCAATGATAGGTGTTCTGAAGAATTAGGCCCATTGATAATCAACAAAAAAAATCGAATGAACCATTTTCGATTTTTGCTTCAAATGTTTTTTTTTAATTTCTATAATATTTATGTATTATTTTTTACAGGTCAAATACGCTCCTGTGGTGTCTGTGAAGATCTTGGGAGGGGCGGCCTCCAATGGCAGAATACCTGAAGGAGCAGAAGTTCGACTTGGTAAGTCCAGCTATAATCCCAGTAGAAAATCACCACTATTCTACCTTTTTTTACATTAGCCCAGCACAGGAGGCCCTGAGGAAAATAATTCTTCTCAGGGCCTAAGTCATCTTTAAGGATGCTGTGTGGAGGGTCTTTTTGGGAAAAGGTAGGAGAGGATATTCTGGGAAGGAAAAGGGTATGAGAGGAATCTGGGGTAGGTGTATCCAAGAGTGACAGTATGAATGACAGTATATATGTATGTGGTGCAAGGCAATGTTCCGAGAGAGTCCTGCTGGAGAGGTCAAAAGATTTCCCCCAACCAGTCTCTCCGACTTGTCGCACAGTTGGTGGGCAGACTCATCCACCACCAAGACCCGAACCTTTACTTCATCATTTAAAAAAAATTGAAAAATATAATTTCACAGAAAATAAAAAGGTAACGGTCGCAACTGATACTTGTACCCAATTTTTTTCAATTTGGGAGGCGGGAATGGGTACCGCCGCTCCGGGAACCTTTATTGGATAACCAACACCTCTGCCATCGGTCACCTCAAGTGGTTCGCTACGTTTGGTGATTTAGCAGGGGTGCCCGGGTTCATGGGGTGAGGTTTTTCTAGGTCTTGGAGGCGGATGACTGGGACACACTGAACCCCAGATTCCTACCCACCCCTTAAACCCTTTTCCTTCCCAGAACTCTCTTCTGGTCTGACTATCGTCTTCCCCACAGTCAATCCGTCTTTTATTCCATCTGCCTTTGCGCCACTTCCATTGAGCCAATCACATCCTCATGATTTTTCCTATTTTATTTAATACTTCATCATTTTCCATAGGTTGCAAAGCCGAAGCGAATCCGAACGACCTGACCTACCGCTGGTTTCTCAACGATGATCTTGTTGTGGGAGATTATACCACTGAGATGGTGCTCTATAACGTCTCCAGGAAGCTGCACGACTCCATCGTCAAGTGTGAGGTCCACAACGCCGTGGGAAAGAGCGAGGAATCGGAAACTCTGGATGTTACATGTAAGTTTTATGATTTTACTTAGTTTGTAAAAACCCAGTGAGACGGTGGAATTCCCGATTGGGGTATGTTGTGAGGCTGAAGGTAACTGGGAGAGGAAGAAGATGGATAAGAGAAAGGTGGAAGAGTTCATATCTGGTCACCAAAGACGGCTAAAGTCATTTCAAGTCAAGTCTCAATTCTAAATGGTGATCTTTCATAAGAGCAATTCTGAAAGTATCTACTGCTCTGTAATATTGGCCGCCCCGGGAACCATTTATTGAATAACCAATATCCTTGCCATACTCCAGATACTAATATCTACAGCCTGTATGTCGGACGAATATCTACAGCTCATATGTTGGACTAATATCTATGAACTTCAGAGCGAGGACTAATATCTACAGAGCTAAGGTCTGAAGAATATCTATGACGGTCCCAGTGGTGACTAATATCTATTAGGTGTAGACTAGTAGGTGGGACTAATATCTATAGAGGGCAGCTGAGCAAGAGGTTGTACGGAAAACCTAACTTAACCTAACCTAACCTAACCTACGCAATATTACGTAATTCCAATATGCTATACATAATTGCAAATCCAACCTCTGCCAGTGCTGTAGATATTCGTCCTCACTCTGGTTCTCATAGATATTAGTCAGCAGTTTGAGCTGTAGATATTCGTACGCACTTTGGTTCTCATAGATATTAGTCAGCAGTTTGAGCTGTAGATATTCGTACGCACTTTGGTTCTCATAGATATTAGTCAGCAGTTTGAGCTTTAGATATTCGTCCTCACTTTGGTTCTCATAGATATTAGTCAGCAGTTTGAGCTGTAGATATTCGTCTTCACTTTGGTTCTCATAGATATTAGTATGATTTGTTCAGTTTTTGGAATTCCTGTAGATATTAGTAGACACCTCCCCTTTGCCATAGGTTACCTCAAGTGGTTCACTACTTTCCGGGTTCACAGGGTGAGGTTTGTCTAGGTCTTGGCGGTGGATGCTTTTGCCGATGCTTTTGCAGGCCGGATCGGGAAAGACTGGTTGAGGGAGACCTTTTAACCTCTCCAACCAGACTACCCATCGCCTTGCACCATAGTGGGATGAATGTATTTATATGTTCATCACTCTTGAATTCATTGATCCCCAAATTCCTACCCACCCCTCATTCATTTTACCTTCCCAGAACTTCCTCTCCTTCCTTTCCCTAAAAGACCTTCCACACTTCAATCAAGATTTGATGACAATGTTACATTTGAATTTATGTTCTTGCCGTGAATACCTTGAGAATTCCGTATTATTTTTTGCAGTTGAAATCTTGATATTGATTGTGTTTTTCTCTGTGTTTAGATGGACCAAGGTTCCGATTTCCACCTACAGATGTAGCAGCGGATCTTGGTGGAGAAGTAACGTTGTCCTGTGACCTTGATGGAAACCCGCCACCAGCTATAACCTGGCTGCACGAAGATCAGGATAGATGGAGTGTAAGTATCTAACTGTAACATCATCGTAAACCGCTAACCGACAGACGTAAGACTTGTCTTTGCTTCATTCATATAGTAACAATCAGTGGCGGCTCGAGCACTTTTTTAGTGGTGGGGATCGATATTTTTTTTTCGTACTGTACCGCAATCTCACCACCCGTAGAATATAATATAAAATTTCTCAAAAAAATATTTTATGGTCTAATCATGCTAGTCGGATATCTAAACACAAAATAATATAAAATATCCAAATATATATGCCAATTTACAATATAGTGTAATAAAAATAAAGCTTTACCTTACAAGATTATTATCAAACTAATTTGAACGCGAGTGATTCCCGCCCGAAACTTCGCAACCAAATTTTTTTGTGGGGATCCAAAGTGTTGTCCCAGCGGGTATTTGAATTCACATACGACTGCGCATACGCAGTTGCATACGATCGCGAAACAACGCAAGGAAAGTATGGGGATACTTCGGATCGTCCCCCAAGTGCGCATTAGATTCTGCGCACTGAGAAATTGACCCGCTGTTTTGTGCTCCGTACATTGTTCGCTGTACGCGCGTAGGGTTTTATTAAAATCATCCGGAATAATTATTTGTATTTTATTTCTGCAAATGTTACTTACTTTTATGTTTAGAATTCATTCATTTTGGTGAAGACAACGCATTGACTGTTATTTCCTTTTCCTTTAGTAGGTTTTGAGTGTAACTGGTGGGGACCGTCCCCATTGTCCCCCTATGAAGAACCGCCACTGGTAACAGTCAAATAAAAAAATAATATATCCAAAATAACCTCACTTTTCAAGACAGATATTTCATGTGTAAGTCTGCTAAAATGCAACTTTGCCAGCTCTTCGGAGCACAGTTAAAGACTTTTTTTATTGGTACCAAATCAAATCTGAGCTTTTACAATCTTTATGCAGTGGGCAACTAAAACACCGTTTAGCGATTGAAATGTGTTTTTATATTAGTAAGGCTATGGTATTTACATTTCATGCTTCATGCATCGATATGTGACAATGATAAATTTGCCCTAACAAAAATAACACCACCTAAGATTAATTTAATAATACAACTCCCCATCTTGACGGACAAGCGTACGCTTGAGCAAACTTGTTGGACAAGCATATGTGAAACCAGCGAAGAAGTGTTGTCGTGATTTGTTGCATGACGTAGTTGTTTTGTTACATATTCATATAGCTAATTTGTTTATGATAAAGTCCGCGAGAGTCCCTTCCTAAAATAGGTCTAACTGTCTCAAATTCTTGTTTGAAAAATAATCTTCATATCTAGTCTATTGGGCGTTGGGACAAACTTGTTGGAAGACGAATTTGCTCCGTGCAGATCAAAAAAAGGTAAAAAGCTATGCTTCTTCCGATCTCTCGCCTGTGAGAAAATACACTTTTTTTTGATAAATGTTTTCTTAAACCAATACATTTGGTTTCGTTGTTAATTTTTAAATTAATACGCTCTACACTTGTCGTGTCCCATTAGTATAAAAAATAAATAAACATCTGTATACGGTGAATAAAATATTATATTGTTTTTTTCCAGGTGGTTGGCAGTACTCCAAACCTCACCCTGACTGTGGACAGTGCCACTGCAGGACGATACAACTGCAAAGCGGCTGTCCACGGATTCCCAGAAATAGAAGCTGACGCAGTGGTATATCTAAAAGGTAAGACGATTCTCCTTTTAAGACGATGTATTTATTTTGTTAAATGTTTTGAGATAAGTTGTAACTTTACCTATAATATTAAATTTTCAGGTCCCCCAAAGATAGTATCGCCCCGCAGCCAGATCGGAATGGAAGGAGACAGTGCTAGGATAGAATGCCGAGTTATATCTGTTCCCAGACCAGTTCATCTCATGTGGTCACATGCTGGCAAAGAAATCAACATACACACCGATCAGGTAACTCCATCATTGCTAAAGCAAGGTTTTCCCACTGTAATGATGTTAGTAGAAGGAATTAAAATATTGTCCGGTTATTACACCGAAAACATGTAGATATCAAAAGCAAAAAATCAATTTTCATAGCCAATTGAGAATAATTTAGGAGTACCACAAGGATCAGTCCTCGAACCACTATTATTTATTATTTATACAAATGCGACTTCATCTTCCTGTATTAGTTAATTATTAACAATTTGGTTTTATTTTATAGGACTTTTCAATTCTCGAAGATCCAATGGCCGATGGTGTAAAATCTACTCTGGTTATAAGAGACTCGCAATATATGCATTTTGGGACCTACAACTGCTCTGTCACCAATGAGTATGGCTCAGATGTGGTTGAAATTCATTTGGTAGCCCAGTGTAAGTATTTGGCCGTTTTTATGTACTTTAATTTTTGTGTGCCCTTTGCCAACTTTTGACAAGCCATTTTTAAAAAGATTTCAAATCCTGAAAAGCGCAAATAAATATCCAATGTTTATAAAATAATGTATTTTATTATTTGCGGCACGTTTACTCAGTATCGCCCTGGTGTAAGACCACCATTTAGAATTGAAACATTACTTGAAATAGCTGTTTTGTGACCAGAACTGAATAGCCAGTTACTCCCCACCTTCCTCATCCCCATCTCCTCCCTCTCCATGATGATGATGCCAGAGTACCTGGCAGTTGATCTTGCATTGAAAAAAATTAATACTACACATATTAATTTATCATTTCTTTTTCAGCTTCTTTTCCACTTCAGATGATAATCTTCATATTCATCGGCGCCGCTGTAATAGTCCTCATCGCCCTGGTGATAGTGTTCTTCATCTGCGCTCGCCGCAAGTCAAAGCAGCGTGCCGGCAAGGAGATGGGAGGAAAACCAGACGTAATGGTCGACGCAGAACACAAGGATAGAACGTCTTACATCAGCGATCTCAAACATGACCTGAAGATGGAGGAAGCTTGTAATCCGGTAAGATACATATCCTTACATGTTACACGCTCTAGATCTGCCCTGATGAAGGTCACTGTAACGCTGTCTGAAACATTGGCTAAAGAAGAAAGAAGTGAAACACTGCTTAATAACCCATAAATAAATCACAACCAAATTATAAAATTGGTTTATTGTACACTGAAAACCAGTAGTATTGAAAGCAAAAATCAATTTACCTAGCCAATTGAGAATAATTTAGGAGTACCACAGGGATCAGTCCTTGGACCACTGTTAATTATTTGTACTTTATATGACTTTATGGTAAAAACACTTTCAAGTGAAAAGTATGATTAACAAAAACGACGAACATGTACTCAAACATGATCTGAATATGGATAAACTTGTAATCCGGTAAGACCGCCGTCTGAAACGTTTGCTAAAGAAGGAGGAAGTGCAACACGACGTAATACCCCATAAATAAATCACAATATAAAATTTTAAAAGTATTGAATGCAAAAAATCAATTTCCTTAGCCTATTAAGAATAATTTAGGAGTACTACAAGGACCAATCCTCGGACCACTGTTAATTATTGTTGATACTTTATATGAATTTATGCTAAAAAAAATTTTTCAAAGTGAAAAGTACAATGAACAAAAATGACAAAGCTTGTAATCTGGTAAGATATTCCTTGCATGTTACCCTCTCTATAAATCTGCCCTGATGAAAGACACTGTACCGCTGTCCGAAATATTGGCTATAGAAAGAGTAATTGCAACAGGGCTTTTTTTTTTACATGAATACCGCACACGAGTCCCAACTGCTCCCGTCTGGAGTCAGTGGGACTATGGCATCCCCAATTGGGGTATGTTGTGAGGCTGAAGGCAGTGGGGAGAGGAGATAGGGAAGAGGAAGGTGGGGAAGTACCTGGCTATTCAGATCTGGTCACCAAACACGGCAGAAGCCATTTCAAGCAACGTTTCAATTCTGAATGGTGGTCTTACACCAGGACGATACTGAGAGTATCTTCCACTCTGGAACGTGCCGCAAATATACTATATATTATTTTAAATGAATAAATTATGAAATACACAAATTGATCAAATATTATTTTTTTGCCATGCCGGGATTCGATCCCGTGACCTTCGGAATGGGAGTCAAGCGCCTTACCGCTGCACTACGCCGGTCGTCGACGCATACCTCATAAATAAAGAACTTTTTGTTAATTGGTTTATTGTCCATGAAATAATAATGGCTAATAATTATTTGTTTGTTTGATAGGAATATGCAGGTGAAGAGTTCAGAACCGGCCTCCCATTAGCAGGTCCCGTTCCTTTACCAGCGGACCGCGCAGCTCTCCTGATGCAATACTCCAGATATTCCAACGACTATTCAGACCACGCCTTCCCACCTAATTTAGACTTCAAAGTAATTAATTGATTTTATTATTATTACCATAGTCATGTTACCACACAATTTACACAACACTTACTTGCTTAAGTACTTACTTATTTTCTTAATTACTTACATACATACTTAAGTGCTTACTTTTTACTTAAGAAACGTGTACGTACTTAAATAACGTGTACATACTTAAGTAACTGAATTTATCGGTTACTTAAACTGCAAGCCCTTGGCTGGATTGGAAGCTCCACAGCATGGACGGCAGAAGATCTATTTGCCCTTTGGATTTTGGAACGTTTGATTATATTACATCCAGAAACACATCTAATAGATTGGCATCTACCGGACAAGTATCTGCCAGAAAATATAATTTCATAAATATTATCATTGTTTCAGGATGGCCACAACAACAACGCCTATTCGGGTTACATCGACTACAGCCGGGATTACAACCCCCCTCCCTCACTTCCCCTCCACGTCAAGTCCCCCTCCATCAATGGGATGGATTCACAATCTGCCAGCAGGTAAATACATCTACATTTATTACAGCTCCATTACAAAACAGAACGGTGCAAAATAGAACATTAATGAAAAGTGCCGAAATTAAACAAACCTAACCTAGCCAATTATATTTTCGTGGCCCTTTTTGTCACCGTTCTATTTTATCTGGTTATCGTTCAATTTTCACTTGACATTAATTACATCTTAACACCATTATTGGAACAAAACGCCGGCCAGGAATGCGGTTTTGCAAACCAGGCTGCAATTTGCTTTAGTGTATTAATAATCTCTTTTTTAATCATTAAAATCCACTTTTAACAAAAATCCACTTATGACAAAAAATCCACTTTTGACGAAAATGCACTTTTACCTCTTTCCTAAACTTAATTTTTACGAAGAACCACTCTTCTCCAAAAAGGCCCTTTTCCCAAAAAATCCACTTTTACCTAAAAGTCCACATTCCCAAAAATCCACCTATCCTTAAAAAAATGCCTTTTTGTAACCAATCAGCTTTTATCTAAAAGTCCTCATTCCCCAAAATCCGCTTCCCAAAAAAACGTACACTTGTCCCAACAAATCCGCTTTAACCTAAAAGTCCACATTCCCAAAAAAGTCAAAATTCCCCAAAATTCGCTTTCCCAGAAAAGCACACTTATCCCAACAAATCTGCTTAAGGGAACGTACCCATACTACGTGACACTTTTAGGGGGGGGGGGGGGGGGTCTTCAAAAGGTCACGCTCCATACAAATGAGCGGCGGGTTCCTTAGGATTTTGGTCACCGGGGGGGGGGGGGGGTTAAAAATTGGCAAAAAGTTGGTCACGTAGTTTGGGTACGTTCCCTAACATAAAAGATTTAGACCGGCCAATGGCTGTTTTGGCATCGCATTTGGGTCCCACCCAGGCGTCATGTGTTCAATGCCTCGGCTAGCCATGTCCTCCATCACGACACAAGCAACATTTTCCGCTTAGTGTGGTGGTAGTAGGAGATTTTCAAATATTACCAGGTTATTCGTAACCTTGCAATGTTTGTCTTTTTTTAAATAAAAATAAAAAATTTCAGTACACTTTCCTCGAAAACCGCTTTTTCCCAGAAGATGCACTTTTCCTAGTATTTATATCCCTCTTCTTCTTCTAATGCCCTCTCCTATCAAAGGTTAGCTATCATGCTATTCATCCTGTATTCCGTTGCATATCCATTTTACCCTATAAATTCACTATTCCAACATAAAAAAACCACTTTCAGCATGCAATGTTTCAAAAAGTAGTTTTTTTTCCAGTTTAGTTGTTTAACAGCAATTTCGTTTCTAGATTACATCTCGGAAGCAGCTACCGCCCTCCCAGCAGCGGGGGGGACTCGCTACAGCGGCGGGGGGTGGGGGGAGTGGATACCACCGACTTTTCCCACCCCAGCGGCTCCTTGCAGAGAAGAAAAGCAGATGCCAATAGTATAGGAATTCCATCAGGTATGTATTTACAATATTATGTTTTTTGCATTAATTGCACACAGGAGACCCTGAGGAAAATAATTTCCATCAAGACCCGGGCAAACCTCACCCCTATAAGCCCGGCCACCCCTGCTAAGCCACCAAACGTACTGAACGACTTGGTATAACCTCTGGCAAAGGTGTTTGTTATAAATGGTTCCCGGGGCGACAGTACCCATACCCGCCTCCCAAATTGAGCCTAAAGACCTCATTGACTAATTAACTGCCTCTTTGTGTTAAAAAGTACATGCAGACTGTCAATGTGTATTAAAGCAAGTGTATTTCAATTATGTATATACACCATAAGTCTTCGGCAATTATCAAAACCGTTCGAACATTAGACACGAACGACGGTAGCTGAAACTCTACTAAATTATAACTTAACCGACATCTGTTAAGATACTACAAAACTACGTATAATTAAATATACCAATGACATCTGTTGAAGGATGTTGAAACTACAAGACTAACCTATAAACCACAGCTGTTACTAATGTTATTTTGTGTTCTCCAGTGACATACGACACGGTGGGATTACTGCAGCACCCCAACGGCGCATTGAAACAAAATGGCAGCGGAATGTTAACACCAAATGGCGTGGACATCCGATACGCTGCCACATACGGCAACCCGTATCTTAGAACGGCCGGTGGACTAAGTAAGTGGACCATATTCTTGTATTTCTATTTATACGTCGACCGACCTGACAGTTGGCCCCCCTGATTTCATAAAATTATTCTAGCTTCACTAGCATGTATATCTTGTTCTAATAGATTTTACACTCTAGCTTCAACACGTATGTCTTGTTCTAATAAATTTTTTTGCTTTTTCTGCTTAGGTACTGTGAACACGGCAAATCCTGCCGCAACACCCGCCCCGCCGCCATATAACTCAATACGAAACTCCATGATGATGCCTTCTGGCTCAAGTAAGGACAATATATTTTCTATCATGAGCTATGGAACTCTGAAATTAAACCTTTAAATCTCGAACCGTTACAAAAACCTTTAAAACCGTTGTCAATTTGGGAGGCGGGCACCAACACCTCTGCCAAAGGACACCTTAAGTGGTTTGCTGTATTTTGTGACTTAGCAGGGGTGCCCTGGGAGCCAAGGTGTGAGGTTTTTCTAGGTCTCTGGTGGCTCTTATTTCAATTGTTTCCTGAAGATGTGAAGAGAAAGTGAGATAGCAAACGTAGCAACACATAAGTATAAGAAAGACAACCTACTGGCAATAGGTCATCTCATGCAGCGTTTCATAGTCGTCTTATTCTAAGGATGGGTTGTTTCAAAAAATTTGACAGATTCATCAAATATTTGAAGTTAATTTCCATGTCTGTGTAAGTTCTATTCAAGTTCTGTGATTGTTTCAGTTTTATGAAGCAACTGACCTATAATGATATACTTAATAACCAAGGGCGGATCCAGCTTTGGCGCCAGGGGGGGGTCACATAGCGCCAGGGGGGGGTCACATAGTCATGGTCAAGTCACAAGAAGTTATAATTTAATTTTGATAATAATAGATACAAGTAAAAAGTAGGTCCACCTAGGCCCTGGACCTGGGGGGGGTCATGGGGGTCATGACCCCCATGACCCCCCCCCTGGATCCGCCCTTGTTAATAACAGAACATGAATAGAACTTACACAGAATGTGAAAATTTATTTTATTTTTTATTTTTTATTAGTGACTATTTAATTACAGGTTTGATGAGAATTACAAGATGTGATAATGTTGTTAAAGTTTGGTTGCCAGATATATATGGTTTCTTTGGCCAAAACTTGTCTTGAATTTTGGAACATCTCGTATATCCTTTATTGAGGCTCTTGTATCATGTATCCGAGTTGCATTAGGAGATTTTCTGTTTTTAAAATGATGCATAAGAATATTCTTGGCATATATTTGTTTTAAATTTAGAATGTCAAAACACTTAAAAATATCTTTTGAGGGGGTTCTGATGGGTAATTTTAGTATGGTTTTTATAATGCTCTTCTGAGCAATGTCTAAGTGGTTAATATGATTTGCTGTAGCAAATCCCCGTACTAGAATTCCGTACTCAAGACGGGAATGACATAAAGCATAAAATACTTTTTTGATGTCTTTCCTAGGTAGTATGTTTCTTAGGTTTTTGAAGAAATATACAAGTCTCGTAAGCTTTTTAGTGATTCCATTTATGTGTATGTCCCATCTAAGGTTTTCGTCTATTTTCACTCCTAGATATTTAATACTTTTTGCCTTTGTTGTAATAGGGCAAGAGCAATGTGACTTATTGTTTTGACACTCGTGCAATTAACTTTAAATATTTGATGAATCTGTCATTTTTTTTTAACAACCCCTCCTAAATTTGTAAAGTCATTAACAAGTACCATTACTGTGTTTTAATTGTATTGTATTTATTTTCAGATCCTCACATATCGGGAAGCAGTGCACAGCCACAAGCTGCCCCTCAGTCACCCGCCTCCAAATATATCATGCCCGTAGTAGCGCCAAACCCTGCACAGATGGTACAGCTCACCAAGAAAGGTAACTTAACCTAATTTAACCTCACTTTACTGAGACTAACCTAACCTCACCTTAAACCTCACATTTGAAACACAATTAACCATCACCAAACCCCGCGCAAATGGTACAGCACACCAAGAGATGTAACTTAACATAATCTAACCTCACTTTACTGAGACTAACCTAACCTCACCTAAAACTTCACATTTGAAACATAATTAAGTTACTCAAACTTATGTAGTTGAGACTAACCTACCCAATTTTTTGTCAAACAGAATGACAGATCTTACTCACTGCTCAACAATGATGCCAGTAAAGATTTTGTGGATATAAAAAAAGTGTAAAAATATGTGTACTAACCCCACTTTACTTTACCAATACCACTCTACTGACTTAGCTTAACCTCAATTTACTCTTTTTTTGCATTTACCCCACACACGAGGCCCTGAGGAAAATAATTTCCCTCAGGTTAAGAGAGGAAGATCTGGGAAGGAAAAGGGTGAGAGGGGTGGGTAGAAATCTAGGGGTCAGTGTGTGCAGGTGTAATAGACATATGAATCCATCCCTCCCACTGCGGTACATAACGATGAGTCAAGAGATACCAGCTGAAACTACTGAGACTAACCTAACTTAACCTCACTTTACCGGGACTTATAAACCTAACCTAGCTTTATTAAGTCTTGAAAATGAGAGATGGTAGTTCATTCCACATACTTCATGCATAAACTGCAAAAGATCTGTGAATGATTTATAGTGGTTGGTGGGGAGTTCAAGGGTTTTTTGTCACTTAAGCTTCGATTACATTGAGCAAGTTTACAAGCTTCTAGCCGGCAAGTTTAAAAGCAGGTGAATCGGCGAGTGAGATCATGATGACACACAAAACTGTTTACTTACTCAGTAGCGACAGTAGCAGCCAAAATAACGACTGCCGTGCGAACCAATTCTGTCAAATTTTGTAAAAAACTTGAGCTCGCAGCTAGCGCCACATGCTAGACAGTAGCGAGAATTACGACTCCCACGAGAACTAATTCTGACAGTTACGAAATCAGCTGTTTGTGGGCCGCCATCTTGAGCAAGTAGCGAGTAAATTTGACTACCTTACAACTTTTTTCGTAGATTGTCTACAATCTGCTAGTTAGCTAGTAATATGATTACACTGAGCGAGTTTACTAACAGATTGTGAATTTCTCAAATAGTAGCTTGTAAACTCGCTCAACGTAATCGAGACTTTAGAAAAATATTAAAAATTAACCTTCCGAAAAATAATGTATTTTTGTCATGTTACTTATTGTGTGCGTTTATTTTTTAGGTACCGGCACACAGCAGTCGTTAGCAACGCATGTCTGACTCGGGTAGTCAATGGAGTGTACGTAACGCTCCAACTCATCCATCCATCTGTACATAACCTCAAACAGGCGTAATAGCTTATATTACGCGCTGCACATCATCGAATCACATCATAAAACAGACAATACTGAAAAGTTAAACAATCTATTGTGGAAAAGTTTGTAAACAGTGGTGATATCTGAACTTTGTTGTAACTAGTTTCAAAAACATTTCAATCCACATCCATCCATAAGTACATAACCTCAAACAAGTGTAATAGCTTATATTATGCATTATCGAAAGGCATCGTAAAGCAAACATTCTGTGGAAAAGTTTATGAATACGGTGTCGATATTTGAACTCAGTTTAACTAGTTTCAAAAACATGAAACGGCCATTTTTAAACATGGTTTTTTCAAAATACCTAGTTAATGTGCAATAAAAAATAATGCAATAATAAGCCAGTATGAAATTGTAAACCATAGTGATGCTGATGAACTTTTTTGCAACAAGTTTCAAAATAATGAAACGGCTACAAAATGTAAAAATAACAGTGAATAATAATTCTGTTATTTAGACAATGTACGCAATAATTAATATTGGTGAAATTATTCAACTCTTTTTGCAACCAGTTTCAAAAATTGCGAAAATGCCATCAGAATGTACAAAGCAGTAAATAATTGTGTAAAAGTGTATAAACTATGGTAATGCATATCATGTAATGAACATTGTTACAACCAGTTTCAAAAATGTGAAATATGATTGTACATATACATTGTACACAATGAATTGTATAACATATGATATACCTACTATTTGACTTTTGTTACAACCAGTTTCAAAAATGTGAATTATACATGATTGTAGTACATACAGTACTGCAATTTATACAAAGAACAGTATAACGTATGTTATACTATTTATCCTTTTTTTCAACCAGTTTCAAAAGCTTGAAACGGCCATAGAAATCATGATTTTTGGATTGTATTTACTTGAATTCTGAAATAACTTGTTTTTTTCTGTAAAAACCTAAATATTATAAGTTTCTGATGCTTTTAAGGTGATATTAAAAACGAAATTATAAAATTATACTTCAATTAACTATGAAATAAGTGAAATTAGTGTAGATTTATAATAATTAGAAAACTTAAGACTGTATTTTGTATCGACTTAAATTAAATTAATATTAGTTTAGTTGAAACTTAATTGAATTTTGTGAAAACATTTTTCCTTCGTATTCAATTTGCTTTTTATCAGTATTTGAATGAATTTATAGATAATAAAATTGTACATTATATCTGTGAATAATTTTTTATACCTTTTAAAGTCAATTTTTAAGTAAAAATAGCATTTTAATAATATTATTCTTCTTAGCAAAAATATGAATTTAAAAAATTGTGTAAATCTGTACTTATAGCCCCGTACTTTTTGTAAAAATTTAAAAATGTGTAAATATTTTGTAAAATTTCGCATCGAAATATCAAAACTAAGACTTGTTCAATATTTGCGGTGATATACATACGAAAGAGCAATTTTTATCATTAAGTTACTAAATGATATTAAACAATTTGCATGAAGCATGAATATATTAAGTGGCATTCAAGTACATATTTTAAAACATAGATAAAATGAAAACGAAAAAAAAGCGTAATGCTTGTCTATGTCTATATTGAAACCATAGACATATTAATTGTCTGTATTGGAACCATAGACATTTTAATTGCTTTCACTGTCGCTGAAATGTGTAAAGGGTGCCTATTGTGTTAAAACTTAACATGATGTCAATTACAATCCATTTCTACGCAAGTCTTGTCTCAATATTGATAGTCTTGTGGAGTCTAGCATGGTTAAATACTTCGACGATATTAGATCGATAGGCTTAACTGACAATAATTTTATATAAATTTCCCAAACACGATTGTGGTCCTAGCAAAGCCGATATTGACAATGAAATAAATAAGAAATCGCCTCACGATGGCAACAGTGACGTAGCTAGCATGGGTGCCACCCCCCCCCCCCCCCTCCCACCCCATTAAAAACTTTGAGAAATTCAAAACATAAAAACATTACTACCAAGTCATATGAATTAGAATTCGTTCTTCAGAATATCACAAATTACGGCTAAATTGATCAATTAATTCCCTTTTTAATATCAAAAAGTACATGCAAACTGCCTTTGTACATATATTGTATTTCAATTTAACATTGCCAAATTATTAATCTAATATATAAAATTCTCGTGTCACGGTGTTTGTTACCATACTCCTCCGAAACGGCTGGACCAATTTTGATGAAATTTTGTGTACTTATCTGGTAGGTCTGACAATCGACCAACATCTATTTTTCATACCCCTAAAAGTAAAGGGTGTTCCACTCCGAAGAAAATTATTTTCCCCATACATTTTGTATGGAACGAATTCTCCTACTTAGAAAGAACTGCAGCAATATTGTAAGGGGTATAATATTGAACTGTGAACCAGGGGAGGGGGGAGGGGGAAGGGGGGAGGGGGGAAAGGAACTCAGAAAGGGGGGTTAGCGGAACGGGGGAAGGGGAGAAGTGGAGTGGGGAGAAGGAGAGGGAACGCGAGAGGGGAAAGGATATGCAGGGAGAAACAATTTAGATCAAGGTATGGTATACGCAGGGAGAAACAATTTAGATCAATTCAGCTAATAAGTTGACAACAGTTTTTGATTCTGAGGCGGTACGAAGTTCGCCGGATCAGCTAGTATTTTTATATAATTGATTGACGTTTGACATTTCGAAATGTGAAATCGTGGATAGATCCGCTAGTGTTGCCAGTGTATTCCTTATTTATTCCCTGTCAATATCGGTTCGGCTATCAACAGTGAAACTGCGCTAGGGATATTTATGAAAAATCATCAAAAGTTATGCTTATCGATCCAATATTTTAAAGTTATCGAATTCACCATACTAGAGCTCCCGGTGTATATGAGATGATAGTGAATATCCAATTGTATTGAGTAGTTATCTAGGTTATAATATAACCTTATATTATTAATGTGACTTACAAAGTAATGGATTGTCAATTACATTAGTGTTTATATTGCTTGATTATACTCTACTAGATTGTTCAAATGATTTACCCACCTTTTAACAGTAATTTTTTTAAATTTATTTAACAATCTGGCAAGGGTATGTCTTGTTTCTTTTAAAACAATGACAAAAACTCCAAAACAGTGCAATAATAATAATTTCAAATGCATTATTATTTTTAAAAGTCACTAGATAGTTGAAAAAGCTTTAAAAAAGGTCTTAATTTTGACATTATTTTATTTTAAAACAAGATTTAAATAAGTCTTTACTTAATTATTCCTAAGTTGTAAAAAAATACATTTAAACTCAATTATTTTCTCTTTATTTTATATCTCACTTGTATTCTGTTTTTATTTTTTATGTTTATCGTTTTTTTTATGTTACATAAAATTATAATTTAAAAGTTATCCAAAGAATGATTTTTTCGTTTTATTTTATTATTTTTCCCGTATGTTCATTTTTTACGCATTGATGAGTTCCAATTACTCAGATCTAGTGGAACTATTGCATCTAATTCTTGTGCAGAATGCCACAAGGCTGGAGATAGTGGGAGAGCTGAAGGTGATGGGTTAGATGAAGGTTGGACAGTGCTATACAACTGCATTTTTATTTGTTTGCCACCTCTGGTCTGGAGCCCCTAAGTACCTGAAATAACCCGTGACTCTGTGCAGAAACCGGCGGAACGTTTGATAGATTAGAACTCTTAACAAACGGATTGCAATCTTTATAGCACAAGCATCAGGTAGGTTTTTTTTGCATTAACAAAAACAATTTCCCTCAGGGCCTATATCATCTGAGATGCTGTGTGGAGGGTCTTTTTGAGGAGAGGAAGAAATGAACATTGGTCTTGAAGAGACCCATGTTGTACGAAGGAGGAAACACAGGGGCCGGCAAATCATTCCATAGCTGAGCTGTTGAACACAAGAACGAGTTGAAGAAGCGACCCGTTCTCATGTGACAAATGTCAACCGTGTACAAATGTTGGGCACGCGTTTGGCGTGTTTCCCGACTATGCACCGGTACCGAAGAGATCAATGACGCGACAAGGATAGCATTCCCACCCGAAGCCTGTGCTCTAAATCCATCTGCTAAGATGGGAGAATCTATCAAATGCACCGCCCGTTTCTGCACAGAGTCAAGGGTATTTTTCAGGTATTTTGGAGCTCCAGACCAGAAGTGGCTGCCAAATTTAACCGTGGGGCGCACTTGTGATTTATATAGGGTTAGCAGTTGTACAATTAAAGTATCTGCGGGCCCTGTACAGTATGCCCAGTTTTTGGGAGGCTAACAGATATGCCATCCTTGTTCTACCAGAATTACAATAGAAGATGCTCCAAGGAACTGGTGTCATTGATCCCTTTGGCACAGTCGAGAAACACGCTAAACGCGCGCTTAACATATGTACACGGTTGACGTTTGTCATATGAAAATGGGTCGCTTCTACAACTCGTTCTTGAGTTTTAATGGCTGAAAAAATTAAGATGGCTTAAAAATGTATTGTCTATTCATTCATTAGTATATCATTTCTCTTTTGGTCATCTGCAATGTTATAAAATATATGTCAAGCAGTATACATTTTTTTTTTTTTCAATATTCATCTTTAGAAACATTGGAGAGATAAACCGACAAAAATGTATTCTAGGCGTGTCCGTGTGCCCGAAGTAAGCTCAATTTTACCTTACTTCTGATAAAATTGATCAAACATTTTGAAGTATCGAAATTCTTTCTTGAACACACATACAATTTAAATGGCCCGTTTGGAGTCTGGAAGTCGATAAATTGGTAACATCATTTTCTTTCAAATCATTGTAGATACTTCTAGTATGTTTTTGTTCGGTAGATGGATACCAGTTGTAAGGGAATAAATTTAATAAAAATTTATTGAATTTTTTATGTAATATATCATTGAAGAAGAAGACATACTAATAAATCTAAACAAAAATATGAAAAAGAACAAGCCACAGAAAAATAATAAGGTAACGGTCAAAACTGGGACTCGCACCCAGGAACTCTTGTGGAAAAGGCCAAAAGGTGTCCCATATACATAAATAAAATCACATACATTTATCCGGGACACTATCTAAGTAACAAACCAATTCTTTAGAACTTTGCGATCATTTAAAAAAGTAGCAGCAAAAAATTATAGGAAAATTAGTCGAAGATAATATTGTTAAATCCAAATTTAAAATATGAGATTGACAAAAATGACTTACAAATAAGGATCCTAATGGCCGAGTTGGTTAAGCCGTTTATCCCGACAAGATAAGAGAAAAGATCCTTTCGATGGAAAAAATAATGGTTTCGAGTTCCATTTGTGACCACTATGTTTTTATTTTTTTGTGTCTTGTTCTTTTTCATATTTTCATTAAGATTTATCAGTATTATCTTCTTCTCCAATAAAGATGTATTGGTTCGTGATGAACAAAAATTATGATTAATTCTTAAAATTATTAAAGTAATATTATTATCGAAAATCAAATAAAATAATTAATTCATTGTATATGTACACTATCCAAACCATATCTTTTAGATTAATAACTAGCATTGTAAATACATGTAGTACATTATATGATATTTTGGGTGTATTTCACCACCGCTGAGTACACTATCGACTAACTATTCATAGAGTAACTTCTATCACAGGTTTAACATAGCGGTTAAAACAACAGAATGTAGAAAAACATAAGAAAGTGAAATCCAAGATCCAAAAGTTTGGGATATTCTCCCTTATTTCAAAAATACAGAACAGTGTTTCATTTTTAATTTCGATCAAATGGGATAGCGATATTTGATGTCAGACAAGTGTAAGAGAGACAGAATACGTGCTAATCGGGCTAGAACCAAAAGGTTCTGTCAGTGGCGATATCAATTTCCATTCATAACTACATGGAAGGCATTTCTAGTACGTATTATCTATCCAGTAGTAAAAGCAGACATTTACATATTGGTAGAGTTATTCAGAGAATGTAAAACAGATTATATGCGCTACTCGATAAATAGTTACTCGGCAGTTTAATCAGAGGTGTGAAATGCACGTAGTTGTAAAAAAATTTCTTGCCTAGCTATAAAGTGATTTCTCCTGTGATACCGTGCAAGTAGGTACTAATATTATGTATTCAATTTATCTTAGCTTCAGTCCATTGACTGACCCATCTATTTAGTCTGATAACTGTGGTGAAAAACCTTTATTAACATAGAACTACAGTGATTTACCTACCTACCCATTTTTCTTTTTTTTAATACCATGTTCCATTAGTAAGGCAGAAACATATGTACTTGCGTGTCGTGACTACAAATTAACCAATCATCATCGTGGCTTGTCGACACGCCACGACCTACAAATATTTCTCTAACCATAATAAATGTATGAAACCGATGTGCTTCTGGCGCGTCACGACACGCCATGACACGCAAGTATGTTTCTGCCTTTAACGAGGTATGACTTACTCATCTATTTAGTTAAATATCTGTGGTGAAAACTCTCTTGTTCAACTCATTTTTGAAAAACAGATATGTACTTGCACATCTATTTTATCAAATATCTTTGGTAAAAAGAAAATAGATCTGGAAACAATCAATGTCAATTGTCAATGTACTTACGTCATTGACAATGTACATTGAAGTGCGATTGACGGAATGTCAATCAATCCGTATTTTAATGGTACCTGTTAAACGCAGTTTTTGGCCTGTTTCTGTTTTCGATCACATCGTGATCAACTGTGAGGCCTAACAACTTCGGTTATAGAAATGAATTAAGCGATACAAGAAAGTACCTACCCCAATAACGAAACAATTTATATTTAACCATTTAGACTGTTTTGTATTTTACTTTTATTACATACGTATATACATTATGCATATACACATACATACAATTGTAATTTGTAAAGAAATAGGTTGTGCTCTAAAAATTCTTTAAGAAGTTCTTTAAATGAAACTGTAACATTTTCATCATTTTGTATATTTAATGGTAAATTTTCACTATGGCTGAACATGCTTAATATGAATATTTTTTCGAAAAAACATTTTGATTCACCTTTTTTACTATAATGCTAGGGACAGACTCAGCTATAAAAGCACCAATGTTATTTGGCTTGGCATATTTCGGCATATCGCTCGCCGTACATTCCCAATAGGAGTGGAGTAAAGTTAACCTCCCAAAAACTGGGCGTACTGTCCGCCTGTATAGTACACAACTGCTAACCCTGTTCAAATCACAAGTGCGCCCCATGGTTGAATTTGGCAGCCACCTCTGCTCTGGAGCTCCAAAATACCTGAAAAATACCCTCAATTCTGTGCAGAAACGGGCGGTCTGTTTGATAGATTCTCCCATCTTAACAGACGGATAGAGCACAGCCGTCGGGTGGGAATGCTATCCTTGTTCTACCGGTATTACAATGGAAGATGCTCCGAGGAACTAGCATTATTGATCCCTTCGGCACCGGTGCATAGTCGGGAATTATGCCAAACGCGTACCCGTACACGGTTGACATTTGTCACATGAGAATGGGTCGTTTCTTCGACTCGTTCTTGTGTTCAACAGCTCGGCTGTAGAATGATTTGCCAGCCTCTGTGTTTCTTCCTTCCTACAATCCTTCCTCTCCTCAAAAAGATCCTCCACACAGCATCCCAGATGACATAGGCCCTGAGGGAAATTATTTACATCAGGGCCTCCTGTATGGAGTTAATGAAAAAAAAAATTGCTTTCATCATATATGGGATCACAGCTGACAGCCATTTACAATAATAATTTATGTCCGTTGTTTCGTGACGCCGACAGGTATCGTAGCGGTTTTTGATCGGTTCTACACCAATGAAATCGGCCGAAATCAGATTACTCAATTTTGCACATTTAAGAGTACCTATGGGTGCAGCGGGAAAACAATAATCGCCTGTTTGTCGTCAGCTTCGTATCTATCGTGACATTTGCAAGGCATGCAAGAGAATAATACCGTTACTTTGCATTACGTGGCCGTGTTAGTCCAATCTTAATTTGCTACGTGAATCAGAACCATCTTGTCATTCTTTATCGTTTGCTCCTTGTTATTTCATCGACTACATGACTAAATTATCCTTTGAGTGAACCAACAAAGTTGTTTATCGTGCGCCTTTGGTTTAAACGTAAAATTTGCGAGTGTCTACACCAAAGAAAGAACCATATCAAGGAAGATGCAGTACTTGCAATAAGTACTTACTTGTTTGTGTAATACCGTTTTCATTTGAGTGGGGCGGACAGATTTGTATCGATATCCATAGGCACTTCATCGCACAGAGTGGCCCTCCAGTGCCAAACTGACCCAAGTGTGTTATCGCACATCCGTATTCTACGACATTAGTGTTTTCCATCGCCTTGAATGCAAATAGTTGTAAGATAAATCTAAAGGTTTTTTTACTAAAACATATTTGTGTTAAGGTGTTATTATTAGTAATAAAGTAATTCGTGACAATGCACGGGCGTCAGAATAACCTTGCGGCTACTCCTTGCTATTTAAAACGCTTATGGACTTCGATACGAATTATGCCCAATCACCAAACAAGATACGGTATACACAATTAATGAATACTCACTACTGTTGTGTCTCGTGGCTTTATCTCCATTCGGTGACAGCCACAGGTATATCCAAAAGCGTGCGATACAGATTTTTCTGGTCGGTTATTAAAACCACGATAAAGTTTGAGTCATGAGACGATTAACATAAGCGGTTTACATAAAGCATATGATGAACGACGGCGATATAATGCTTCATATTACACACTTCCGATTGACAAATAACATTTCAACGTAGAGCGAAATGTCACGTTACGATGTGTTACGATGGTTGTTGACAGATTGGCGATATTGGGGTACTTGACTCATGTCCACCGTGTAGGTAGGTACACTTAATGTGCGGAAGTCCAAAATCTGGATTCCTCTGATCTGCTAGGCCGATCGGAACACAAATATGAATGAAACCCATCAGCGTTATGAAACATTAAGCGTGTTTAGTCATCCAGAAAGTTTATCTTTTTTGTTTTACATCAACTTTTTTCACACTTTTTACAAATAATTTATAATTATAAAAAATAAAGTATAAGTAATGGTAAGTATTTTTATACTTAACTCTAATAGAAAAATGCTCACTTTTTGAACTGTCCATTCTAGTTTAAGAATCATAAAAATATACTGAAAAATTATATATATTACGTATCATTAAATGGGGTATTTTCACACTATGATTTAACTCCAAAAGTATTATTGTAATTTATTTTTGGGATATTATGCCATGTTGTGCTTCTTCCTTCTTTAGCCAACGTTTCAGACAGCATTACAGTGAGTATGGGTACCGCCGCCCTGAGAACCATAAATTGGATAACCAACACCTCTGCCAAAAGTCACCCCAAGTGGTTCGCTGCCTTTGGTGACAGTTCCCGGGTTTATAGGGTGAGGATTGTCTAGATCTTGGCGGCAGATGCGTCTGCCCACCCATTGTATGGCGGGTAGGATTTGGAGAGGCTGGTTGAGGTAGACCTTTTTGCCTCTTCAGCTAAGGACTCTCTCGACCCATCGCCTTGCACCGCAGTGGGAGAGATGAATTCAAACATCCGCCACTCCTGGACACACTGACCCACAGATTCTTACCCACCTCTCGTATCCTTTTCCTTCCCAAATCTTCCTTTCATTCCTTTCTTTAAAAAAAATCCTCCACACAGCATTCCCAAGGATGATTGATTGGTAATGGAAACTCTAACACTGTCCGAAACACTGGGTGAAGAAGGAAGAAGTGCAACAAGGCATAACACCTCAAAAATAAATCACAATAATATTTTCAAACTGTTTTATTGATAAAATAAAGAAGAATACAAGAAATGCCACGTTGCTATGTTTTGTGCAAAGATATTAAAATATAAGTAGATGTGCTATCTGCTGTTTTAACTATGTGGGTCTGCGCTTCCGGGTGTCGCCGATATTGTTTACCAATTAACAAATAAACTAAAAGAACAAATAATTAACGAATAAACCAAACGAACGTTAAACTAAATGAACGAATTCTTTCCTTATTCAAAATATATTGTTAACCAATATTAATGCACATTTTCAAAAAATCAACGAAATGAACAAATTCTTTTTGTATGAAAACTTCGCTAATTAGCGCGTAGTCCGGCGAAAGTTGCGCGGACACCATAGCATATCTCTTCTGTATTTGATTATCTTTGGTTTTGTGATTCAAAAGTCTGATCATTCTTTGCTTGCCGATCCGTATTTCATCATCATTATGAAATTCAAATAAATAATAACGGACTTAAAACTTCATCGAAATTTGCATTATTTTTATTATAATTTGTGTAATTTTTCAGCAAAATTTTAGGTATTTTGCAACAAAATTGATGATATGTCAACTTTTTGGTATTTTGCAGCAAAAAAGTGGCAGAATATCAAATATATCACATATTTTTAACAGTTTACGTCATTTGTGAAAATACCTCATTATTATTTACACAATTTACTCACATTTAAAAAATAGTTAAAACTCCACAACTGAAGAGTTATTCTCTATCCTTTGTGGTATCTTTATCGAGATAACGCATGTGATCTCCTGTCAGATTTGTCTGATTTATTTGTTTTTTCTATGTACAACGTACATTAAATGAATAAATAATCTTGCATACTTGCAGGAATTCAGGTTTAAAACGATATAAACTAAAATATGTGACAGTAAATATGTAAAAATCACACAAATCTGACAGGAGATCACATCCGTTATCTCGATGACGATCCTACAAAAGATATGAAATCGCTTGGCTGGTTGGGATGTTCCACAGAAATTCAAATGTAACTTTGTCATCAAAAGGCCAATCAACAATGACGTTACAATACAAATAGACATGTTATATTGCTTCACAAAATTAACCTAAAAATGAAGCAAGTGACAAACACTGATGTTTCCAGTAAATTCTTAATTTGATTGTTGTTCATGTATGACAAAGAACAGATGTATAGATAATTAAATCAAATATATAGATCATCCAGTTGATTAGTCAGACATCTCTGAAAAATAGAAATTTGAGTTTAGTATGAATATGTAAAAGTGTACTCTCTATCTGGTGCAATACTCAGATTACTCACAAACACCATCAAATCTCTGCATATTATTAAACAAAATCCTCCGCCGCGTCTGTCTGTCTGTTCGTGATAAACGAAAAAACTACTGAACAGATTTTCATACCGTTTTCACCAATAGATAGAGTGATTCATGAGGAAGGTTTAGGTATATAATTTGTCAAGGTTTTTTGTAAATTGGTTGAAATACGTAATTTATAAAGATGGACGAGCGGACTGGCAAGCAGGCGGTGTGGATTTGATTTGTATGCAAATCTTCAGTTTTATGCCGAGGTTGATGAAATTTTGCACATGTGACCTTCAAAACAAGAGAAAGGTCACTGTCTCCTTTTGATTTCAAAAACTCTGTGTAATGCCTGGGCATCGCCGGAAACTTCAGCTAGTCAATTATATTGCAGAAAAACTTGTGAAATAAAGTGTTGATGTTTTCTGGGTCACTAATAGGATATTTCAAAATGTACTAGATCATTATACCTCCAGGTGTTGTTTTATATATAAAAAACGTAAAAAACGTACCCATATTATCAAGACGGCGCCATTTATCCGCGTGCTTGTACTCAGGACACTGCGTTGATAGACACAAGTGGTACCTCAATCGCTTATTATTATCAATTCGTATAAACAAGTTCTAAAACTTCTGATGACACTAAAATTTATAAAATTTTTATGTAAATTCAAAATCACAGTTTCACAACATAAACAAACGTGTGCGAATACGCGCAATCTCGACAATATTAATGTTATCGACGCTTGTCCAATTTGGTCAGTCGGAATCGCATGGATGCGCGTGCGCAAACTACTAGCGCCATCTGTGGAGTAAATTGCGAACTATGCATTCAAAGGCACGAGGACACATTCACTTGATTATAGATGTTTTTTACGAAATACAATTTTACTTTCGAAATATGCCTGAGGATGTCAGCATCGTGATAGTTACACGAATGTCCTAGCGAGCGGGAAAAAATACTGTGACATAGTAGCGCTGTGATATCGGCAGTCGAAGTTAGCGTAACAAGGGCTGATACGGGCGCGTGTGAGGCATGGCTTTTGCCGTATCAACTGTTGTTACGACCGCGTGGAAAAAGTTAAAAGACCTTTTAAATGTCAAAGAAATAAAAATAAAAAGACACCGATTAACCGTTCAACGACAAAGTTACATTTGAATTAATGTTAATAGTAGGTCAGTTAAATAATAAGCAATTAATAAGATGTCAAATTACTTAACAAAACAAAGCAATGCTTAAATTACTAATGTAAAAAGATAATTTAAACAATTAAGTGATACATATCTAACTCAGTGAGCTTTGATTCAACAATTCAATATGGAATGTAGTTTAGTAGCAATGAATGCAGTGTTTTTCCTACCATTAATATTAATATATCGACTAGTATAATATCATTATTATCTTCTAAGATAGTTTAGTTTTTATGTAAATACATCTTTATACAATTTTTCTTATTGTTCGTAAAGTATTGTACATTATTTCCGCAAATAATAATAATATGTGATTAAAATTTCTTCAATAAAATTCATTTTGAAAATATAATATTGTTTTATTGATGTTCGTCTATGGTGCTAATGTCCCATCTTGATAGGAAGAAGGTTCAGATATCTGAAAAGTTGATTGCCTTGTTGTATTTTAACCAGAAGACATGGACAGTATTGCAATTCCTACTTTAGCCCCTCTCTCATCCCCCACCCCTTCCCTGCCTATCTGATGTTGTGTTACTGGGCAGACAGAGCGTTCCTCTTGGCCCTGGACTGGTGCTCCAGCACACTCCACATCAGGACGGCCAGCTGTATGTCCATATCCTGTATTTCCTTCCTCAGCTGCGTGACAGCGCGCTTTATATTGACTATGGGAGACTGGTCGTTCATGGCGGAACCTGAAATCAAAACACAACGCATATTAATTACTGAAACAATTAAATTAAATAATTAATTGACAATTAAATGAAAACAATTCACTTTGTAAAACACCATAATTTAATTAAATAATTGGTGTTTATGGCTCTTTGTAAAACACCACTTATTTAGGGGTAGGCAGAGAGGACAGACCGCCAAACAACTCGGTCTTGTCAAACACTCCTTGCCTCATTCACATTCATACATCGACTCATACATACTCTTCTATTATTCTGACTCTTGACATGGCCCGTCTCAACTATCTGATTCACTTGATCGTGCCATGTCTTCCTCTGGCGGCATTCTTCACATTTGCGTCATATATTCTTCTTACACTACTTTCTTCGTTCATTTGCTCTATATGCCCAAACCATCTAAGGGTCCCTTTCTTAATCTTACTCATGACGTCACAAAATGAATTTGCTGAATGAGATTGAAGAAGTAATTATTGACAGCATTCGTGGTTGAGCATTTGAGATTGACTTGACTACGGATCCAGAAATAAAGTATATTGGTTGAACGTTACGGAGTGCTAGATACTCTTAGTATCGCCCTTGTGGGAGACCACCATTCAGAATCGTAATGTGTTCTTAAGCCACATTTAGTTGTTAGAATAGCCAGGTACTTCTCAATCCCTGCCGTAGGTCACCCCAAGTGGTTCACTAACGTTTGGCGATTTAGCAGAAGTGTCCAGGTTCAGAAAGTGAGATTTGTCCTGGCGGCGAATGCGTTTGCCCATCTACTGCATGGCGGGCCGGATCGGGGGAAACTATTTGAGGGAGACCTAACCTAGACCTCTCCAGCTGAAATCTCTACACCCATCAATTCATACGTCCGTCACACCTGGAGACCAGATTCCTACCCACCCCTCATACCCTTTTCCTTCCCAGAACTTCCTCTCCTTCCTTTCCCTAAAATGACCCACCACACAGCATCCCCAAAGATAGCATAGGCACTAAGGGAATTTTTTTTCCTGAGGCCTACTGTGTGGAGCTAATGTAAAAAAAAACCTTCCTCTTTTCTATCTCCTTTCCCTCTTGTAATTTGTATGCTGCAGCAGCAAAATTTTCGATTTGAGGATGGCGTCCTCATTCGCAGGCTACTTTTAGGAAGGGTTGGGTTAGGTCAGGTTAGTTTGGATAATGTTAGGTTAGGTTAAGTTAGATGATTATTACCTTTCATCTCCGTCTTCTGCTTGACATTCTCCACTTTATCTGTGAGTTCACTCAATATCTCCTGGCGCTGAGTCACTCCCACGCTTGCCGCCTGAAATGTACATTATCTCAATAAACTCATCATAAATATACAATACAAAACGGTATTATAGTCTTTATTGCATTTCAAATGCCAATTCTCAATTTGGGAGGCGAGTATGGGTACAACCTCCCCGGGAACCATTTATTGGTTAACCAACACCACTGACATAAGTTACCCCAAGTGGTTCACTACTGATGGTGATTGATGAGCAGGGGTGCCAGTTCAAGGGGGTGCGATTTGTCTAAGTCTTGGTGGCGGATGCGCTTGCCCACCTAATGCGTGGCAGGCCGGATCGGGAGAGATTGGTTAAGAGAGGCCTTTTCACGGACTCTCCAGACGGACTCTCTCGACTCATCGCCTTGCACCGCAGTTGGAGGGATAGATTCATATGTCCGTCACTCCTGGACTCATTAATACCAGATTCCTACCAACTAACTGAACTTCCTCTCCTTCCGTTCCCAAAAAAAGACCCTCTACACAGCATCCTAAAGATGACACAGGCCAAGGGCGGATCTAGCTTTGGCACCAGGGGGGGTCACATAGCGCCAGGGGGGGGGGTCACATAGTCGTGATCAAGTTACAAGAATTAACAATTTAATTTTGATAGTAATAGATACAAGTAAAAAGTAGCTTATTAGTGGTCCACCTAGGTCCTAGACCCATCCCAGGGGGGGGTCATGACCCCCATGACCCCCATGACCCCCCCCCCCCTGGATCCGCCCTTGACACAGGCCCTGAGGGAACATTCTCCCTCAGAGTCTATGTCTACTGTTACCAGTGCCATCAATAAGTTATCTCTTAAACTACTATCCAGAAGATATGATTTTAGATTTTCACGGCCAAAAGTATTTTTGTTATTTATTTTTGGGGTGTTATGCCGTGTTGCGCTACCTCCTCCTTTAGCCAACATTTCGGACATCTACCCTGATGATGGACCCTGTAACGCTATGCGAAACGTTGGCTACTATCCAGGATATCACAATTTACTTACTCTACTGTTACCAGCGTCATCTATGAACTACCTCTCAAACTACTATCCAGGATATCACAAGTTAGAGGCGCTAATGTATTGTGCATTATTAAGTGTTTTTCGATTCTACAGCAGGTAACATCTGTTTCAGGGAAGTAAGGGTACCTTATAGCTGTCCACAGCAGTGGTGGCCTGCGTTCTAAGCCTGGCCAGCCTGTCCAGGGCGGGGGCCGTGCGCTCCTGCAGCAGGGCCTGGCGAGCCCTCACCGCCTCCACGGCCGTGCTGGCCCGCAAGGAGGCTCTCTGCAGGGAGTCCCCCACTGCGGCAGACAGCTGTCCCAGTTCTGGGGACAAAAGAGGGCAATAAGGAAGCCCAGTCCAATTTTTTTTTTTTAATGAATAATGACCTTCTTACATAAATAACTGCTTTTTTTTTTAGAGTTAGTTTTAACCCATCTGCTTGCTTAGGAATAAATACATCCCAAAACATGTAATCGCGTTATACTTTCATAAGACCAAAAACGTCCCGAGCGACATTACATTTTAAAAGCTATATACATATCTCTCTTCCTCTCATGCAAACATATGTAATTTTCTTTTAACCAGAAAGAGAACGAAATAATGCCTCTTATTATCTTTGAAATATGAAAGCTATCTTGCATAGATATTTTACAATCTCGATCTAAAGTGACGGTTTCAGAATTTTTTTCAGAATCCGAGGCTTCGGATCGCGAATATATTGAACCAAGCAGGCGGATTGTTAAAATAATTGTCAAAGTTTTAATTTTTCAAGATCCCCCGAAAACCATCGTATGTGTAGTGAATCTTGTGACGTCATCACTCCCGAAAAGTTACTATAAGATCGGGCAATCAGCTGTTCAATTGGCGCCATTTTGAAATTCAGACTTCTAAGTATTCTCCCTAGAGTAGCATTACGATTTTTTTTGTGCAGTAGTTTTTGAATATTTTCAATAATAATAATAATAATAATAATAATGTAATTTGTTATTTAATTAATTAATTAATTTAATTAATTATTTCGAATAATAATATTCCGTTGCCATCTGAATCAGATATGCGCGATTTTTGGACAAACATTTGGAGTAAAGATATAAAACATAATGAGGCAGGTAACTGGATAGAAAATGAAGAACTCAATTGTTCAGACATTGAACAAATGAGTTTTTCTGATATATCGGTTGAATTGTTAGCCAAAATTATAAAAAATACTCATAATTGGAAAGCCACGGGTTGCGATTGGATACATAATTTTTGGTACAAACGTCTAACTACTTTACATCCTCTTTTTGCAAAAAATCTTTCAAAACTTGTCAGAGAACCTCAAAATTTTCCTAATTTTCTAACTAAGGGCATTACTTGTATGTTGCCTAAAAGCGAACATATTAATAATCCCTCTCAATATAGACCCATTACATGTCTACCGACAATATACAAAATTTTAACCTCTTGCTTGACAGATTTAATATATACTCATTTGGATGAAAAAAATATTTTATCTGAACAACAAAAAGGTTGTCGCAGAAAACATATGGGATGTAAAGAACAGTTAGTTATTGATTCTGTAATTTTAAAACAAATTCAAAATCAAAAGCGTAATTTACATACTTGTTATATAGATTATCAAAAAGCTTTTGATAGTGTCCCGCACTCGTGGCTGATCAAAATATTAAAAATATATAAAGTTAAACCAATTATAATTAGCTTTTTGAAAAATATTATGTCCTTTTGGAATACAGATTTGCTAGTTAATTTAAAAGGTAAGAAAATAGTAGTACCGGGCATTTCAATAAAAAGAGGGATTTTTCAAGGAGACTCATTGAGCCCTCTTTGGTTTTGCTTAGCATTGAATCCCCTTTCTAAAATGTTAATTAAAAGCAAGTTTGGAATAAAAATTAAGGGTAATACAAGACAGAGTAGTATAGTTTCACATCTATTATATATGGATGATATAAAATTATTTTCAAATTCTGAATCAAATTTAGAGAAAATGATTAAGGTAGTTAAAATTTTTTCAGATGATATTAAAATGACTTTTGGTTTAGATAAATGTAAAACTATCCATATAGAGAAAGGCAAAATTGTAGATGGAGACGAGGGTATATTTAGAAATTTCAAAATTCAAAGTATGAAAGGGGATGAGGTTTATAAATATTTAGGATACCCGCAATCGAATAGATTAGATCACACTAGTATTAAAAATGATATTAGGATTAAATTTCAAACTAGGATCAGAAAAATTTTAAAATGCAATCTATCTGCTAAAAATTTAGTAAAAGCAATAAATACTTGGGCAATACCTCTACTAACGTACTCATTTGGCATAATTAAATGGTCCAATACAGATTTAGATAGTTTAGAACGATTAATTAGAACTACGTTAACAAAATTTAATTCCCATCATCCAAATTCAGCTATAGAACGAATTAATTTACCTAGAAATTTAGGAGGTAGAGGTGTAGTCAAAATAACATCTTTGAAACACAATCAGGTAGAAATGCTTAGAAATTTTTTCCATAGGAAAGCTAATAGCTCAGAAATGCACAAAATAATTTGCAAGGCAGATAGAAATATTACACCTTTAAATTTATATGACGAGAATGCCAACATTCTTATAAATACTAACCAGGAATTATTAGATTCCTGGTCAAATAAAATTATTCACGCAAAACACTTCAATTATCTCAACCAAACGTATGTTGACAAACTTTCGTCAAACAAATGGTTGAGTATTGGAGAGTTGAGCGCAGAAATAGAAGGATTTATGCTTGCCATTCAAGATAGAGTCATTAATACTAAAAATTATAGAAAGCACATAATCAAAGATATAAATCAAATTGATGATTTATGTAGAAAATGTTTGGCTTTTCCCGAAACTATAGAACATATTATATCGGGATGTTCTATATTAGCGCCTTCCGAGTATACATTTAGGCACAATCAGGTTTTAAAAATAATTCACCAAAGTTTGGTAATTAAACATAACTTGATTGATTGCCGTAATGTAGTACCTTATTATGAATATGAACCAAATTCATTTATAGAAAATGAATTTTATAAAATATATTATGATAAAACTATACTAACAGACAGAACAATTAGTCATAATAGACCTGATATAGTTTTACATGACAAAATTAAAAAAATAACTTATATCATTGATGTAGCTATTCCAAATTCCTGTAATATTCAAAAAACTGTTTCTGAAAAAATTAGAAAATACACAGATTTAGGAAATGAGATTAAAAGAATTTGGCATTCTCGGACTATAAAAATATTACCATTTGTTATTTCGGCCACTGGCATAATACCTAGGAATCTGATTCAAAATTTAAGCATATTAGATTTGTCAAAGAATTTGTATATAAAAATGCAAAAAGCAGTAATTTTAAATACATGTAGGATTACAAAAGATTTTTTAAATATTTATATTGAGGGATCAGTAGGATTTATAGGTTCAATTAGAAATGCCACAGAGCCGAACCCTCTGATATGAAAATATCTGGAGTCGGTGAATTATATTCCCATTTGGTCTCTAGTGGGTTGACATTTTTTTTTTTTTTTTTACATTAACTCCACACAGGAGGCCCTGAGGAAAATAATTTCCCTCAGGGCCTATGTCATCTGGGATGCTGTGTGGAGAGTCTTTTTGAGGAGAGGAAGGAATGAACATTGGTCTTGAAGAGACCCATGTTGTAGGAAGGAGGAAACACAGAGGCCGGCAAATCATTCCACAGCCGAGCTGTTGAACACAAGAACGAGTCGAAGAAACGACCCGTTCTCATGTGACAAATGTCAACCGTGTACAAATGTTGGGCACGCGTTTGGCGTGTTTCCCGACTATGCACCGGTGCCGAAGGGATCAATGATGCTAGTTCTTCAGAGCATCTTCCATTGTAATACCGGTAGAACAAGGATAGCATTCCCACCCGACGCCTGTGCTCTAAAGATTGCAATCCGTCTGTTAAGATGGGAGAATCTATCAAACGGACCGCCCGTTTCTGCACAGAGTCGAGGGTATTTTTCAGGTATTTTGGAGCTCCAGACCAGAGATGGCTGCCAAATTCAACCGTGGGGCGTACTTGTGATTTGTACAAGGTTAGCAGTTGTGTACTATTAAAGTATCTGCGGGCCCTGTACAGTACGCCCAGTTTTTGGGAGGCTAACTTTACTCTGGCTTCGATGGAGCCCCCATACCTGAGCTGGTCACTTAGGGTTACACCAAGCATATCAATGGAGGGCCTGTTCGGAAGATTGCTTCCGTTGAAAGAGACTAGATTTTCATTTCGATCCCTTTTAGACGTAATCAGACAAGATTGGGTCTTTGAAACATTAAATTCAACGAGATTATTTTTACCCCAAGAGAAAACACTCTCGAGGTAACCGTCCATTCTTTGCTTCAAAGCCCTACGAGCTGTTGGAGTTTGTGAGCCCTTTGGGGGCTTGTCAAACAAAAAGCTATCATGAACTGTACTGTCATCCGCGTAACAGTGAATTGGTGCACATGACAAAAGGTCGTTGATGTGCAACAAAAACAAAGTCGGAGACAGAACCGATCCCTGCGGGACGCCAGCATTTATCGAGTGTGAGGAAGAAGTGAAACCATCGACTACCGTCTGAATCGACCTCTCCCTCAAGAAGTCGGCAATCCACATACACAAGGATGCGGGAAGTCCGTAAGAATGCAGTTTGTTGACAAGTCCTCGGTGCCAAACCCGGTCAAAGGCCTTGGAGATGTCCAGTGCAACCATTTGGGTCTCACCGAAACGTTCCAGGCATCGCCCCCAAACATGCGTCACATACGCGAGAAGATCACCGCACGAGCGGTTCCGCCGGAATCCGTATTGACGGTCGTTAATAATTTTGTTCTTCTCGAGGTATGTGAGCAGTTTGTCGTTGATCACACGTTCCATCACCTTAGACAGAACTGATGTGATCGCTATGGGGCGGTAGTTGGCCGGGTTGGAGCGGTCACCCTTCTTTGGAATAGGATGGATAACCGCTTTTTTCCAACCAGAGGGCACAGAGCCAGTCTTCAGGGACAATTTAAAAAGCTTCGTCAAAATTGGAGCTATTTCTGCAGCGCACCTCTGCAGTACCAGGGCAGGTATTCCGTCAGGCCCACTAGCTTTATTAACATCAAGCCCTCGTAAAACATGGAGTACTTCCCGATGCCGAATCCTCAGCTTTTTCATACGAAAACCGCAGTGAGGAACCGACGTCGGGACAGCACCTTGGTCATCGAGGGTTGAGTTATCTGCAAACATTTTACCTAATAAGTTTGCCTTTTCGGTGGCGGTGTTTGCTAGTGAGCCGTCAGGTCTGGTGAGAGGTGGCAAACTGGATTTGCAGAAATTGCGACCTATTGAGCTCGCAAGCGACCAGAATTGCCTGCTGCCATGCGGGCATGCAGCCAGCTTTCTGCTGATCTGCAGGTCGTGCTCCAATTTCGACCTATTTATGATTCTCTTGGTTTCCTTTGCCATTTTGTTGTAAGCTGTTCTGTCTTCGGATGTTCTAGATGTGTTGTAGGCTCGGTAAGCCGCGTTTTTTCGTCGCACTGCTTCAGCGCATTGTCGACTGAACCACGGCTTTGAGCCCACACCAGTTTCCTTAACAGTAGAATGGATGAAGCCATCCATCGCGGATGTGATGACTTCACCAATTTCCTGGGCACATCTTGAGGGATCCGAAGTCCGAAAACAGACAGCTGACCACGGAAAAGCATTAAAATGTGCCCGCAGACCGAACCAATCTGCTGACCTATAGTGCCACACTTTTCTCTTCAGCCTCTCGTTTGGTGGTCTGAAGTTTACAGGGATTGATGTCGTCACCAGGCAGTGGTCGGACGATCCTAAAGACACTGTGACTTCAATCCTGTAACCGTGTGGCACAGTAGTTAAAAATAGATCTAACAGATTGGAACGGTGAGTCTGGACATCAGGAACCCTTGTAGGCTCCTGAACCATTTGCTCCAATCCGTAGCAAAGGGCAAAGGATTCCGCTTGGCGTCCAGCCGAGTCTGTTGATCCTGAGAACTTCAACCAAGGTTCGTTATGAACATTGAAGTCCCCCAGGACCACAAACTCTGCCGTAGGGTAGCGGGGCAAGAGGTCATCAATAGTATCGCTTAAGTGTTTGAAGAGCTCGGACGTGTCTGATTCGCTAAGGTTCGGTGAGCGGTATAAACACGCGTAGAATCTTACCGTACTGGCAAGATTGACGCGTACCCACATTACGTCGAATCTGGAGTTTTCCAGATTCAACAGTCGCACACAGTTGACGTCAGCTCGACTATAGAGACAGACACCTCCTTTAGGTCTGAACTTGCCTGCGAGGGTGAAGCCCGGGCAGTTCAGATAGGAGGTGTCTACAGGCTCAGCTATCTGGGTTTCAGACAGGAAAAGTAGGTTTGGGCGTTGGGAAAAAAGGTGGTGGTGGACAGAATTTAAATTGGTGTGTAGGCCGCGAATGTTGGTGTAATTCACCAACAGTTTTGGCCCGCACCGGGGACGCCTACTCCTCGCCGCTGTAATGACGTTATTTGTTGATGGTTGTATATTCATGATTTTATTTGTAGGGTTATTTAAGTGTGATATGAGGGGAAGGAAGGTCAGGGAGGGAAAAGGTAAAGGGGTGGGTAGGATGCTGGGATTCAGAGTTTCCAGGAGTGACGGACGTATGTATCCAACCCACCCACTGCGGTGCAAGGCGATGGGCAGGGAGAGTCCGGCTGGAGAGGTCGCCCAATGCGCCCCAAACGCTACTGCTGGGTCCCCTCCGGTCACGAACCGGCACAACAGCAGCGGCGGGGTTTTTACACTCGTTGATGGGGCAGCCCACCCTCAGTCGTGAGCCTGAGGGTCGGGCCCCTGTACTACCGAGCGACCCGGACAGCGGTAACCGGTTGTAAAGGGTCTCCCTCAACCAGCATCTCCCGATCCGGCCCGCCACGCAGAAGGTGGGCCGACGCACCCGCCATCAAGGCCTAGACAAACATCACCCCAAGAACCCGGGCACCACTGCTAAGTCACCAAACGTAGCGAACCACTTGGGGTGACCTGTGGCAGAGGTGTTGGTCATCCAATAAATGGTTCCCAGGGCGGCGGTACCCATACCCGCCTACCAAATTGTAATTGACATGTTGTTCTTGTATTGTTTTGTATTTATAATAATAGTGCAATTGCATAACGTGGATTCACTAGATGATCATTTGGGGAAGTGTATGAAAGGGTTTAGTTTTTCCTTCTTTTTTTTTTTTTTTTTTTTTTTTTTTTTTTTTTTTTTTTTTTTTTTTTTTTTTTTTTTTTTTTTTTTTTTTTTTTTTTTTTTTTTTGGGGGAAAATTTAACCCGGACATTTAAATCTGGTGCGTAAAAATAATAATTTGTTTAATTTCTTACACATTACAAATTTAGTTTTTTAGTTTTAATACATATAAGAAATTACGTTATTCATATAAATAGTATACAAAAAAAAGAAATTTTTTTACAAATATTTATACATAAAAAAGAAACATCAAGAAATAAATCAATTTCAAAAAAATTTCAGGCAGTGGTGAAAGATCTCGTCAATGTGGAGAGACTCTTTCAAGAATCAAAAGAATTTCACTTTTGAACCTCTCCTCACTGACGCCAAACATATCAATCTCGGAGGAGATTTGGTTCAGGAGCAATATACTCCTTCCTACCGGGAGAACCATTGGCAGGTTAGTTCTACAGGCAGGAAGATAGAATAATCTATGCTGGCGTTGTCTAAGATAGTCATCCGGAACATAGAGACTCACGCGCTCCAGAATGGCTGAATTCTCAATATAGCCACGCAGCAGTCTGAATAAGTGGGTAGCAGCATACCCCTCCCTTCTGAGCTGCAGGGAGTGGAGTCCCAGCATGCCCAGAAGAAAGTTCGTCGGGTAGAGCCATGGATAGTGGCCGTACTCCCTCATGTAGAGAAATCTTAGAAACTTTTTTTGAACCCTCTCCAACATGAGGGAGCATCCCACCTCACGAGGATTCCAGATAAGCGAACCCCTCTCCAGCCTACTGCGGACTAGGGAGAAGTATAAAATCCTCAGAGCACGGGTATCCCGAAAAACTCTGACGGTTCGGAGAACAAACCCTAACATTTTTAAGGCCGACTGGCAAACCCCTTCGATATGAGGACGAAATGTCAGCTTATTTTCATAATAGAGACAAACTAATAAGAGATACCTTTATTTTTGAAACTGAATTATTTAGGCCTAAATAATGTTTCAATAAACACAACAACTAAATCTCTAAAAATAGCATGTAAATAAACTAATAAGATGAAACATTTTTAATAAAATGGCTTGTGTCATACCTACATTCCATACAATGACTTTATGGTGACCAATGACGTTACCACTAAACATTTTAATAATACCAACTTGACGACGTGTTTCTATGACCCGATTAAAAATGAACTTTTGAATGATTTTAAAAAATCTCTGCGTTTAAAATTATTTAATAAAACTTATGTATTCAGAATCAGCGTTTATTGGTCTATATGAACATATTTTTTTTAAAGCCATATATTATGTGCAAATCAAACCTTACTTGAATGAATTACCCGTCTCATAACAGACAAAGTCTAGTGAGGTGATTGATGTGCTTACTTTATCACATTTATCTCAATAAAATTCCCGTATTTGTACTGCGAACCATTTTTTTTATTAGCTCCACACCTGAGGAAAATAATTTCCCTCGGGGCCTATGTCATCTAAGGGGATGCTGTGTGGAGGGGTTTTTTTTAAGGAAAGGAAGTTCTGGGAAGGAAATAGGTATGAGGGGTGGATAGGAATCTGGGGTTCTGTGTGTCCAGGAGTGACGGAAGTATGAATCCATCCCTCCAATCAACCAGTGCAAGGAGATGGGTCGAGGGATTCTGGCTGGAGAGGATAAAAGACTTCCCTCAACCAATCTCTCTTGATCCTGCCCAACACACGGCAGGCAGATGCATCGGCCGCCAAGACCTGGGCAAACCTCGCCCCATGAACCCGGGCACCCCTGCTAAGTCACCAAACTGTAGCGAACCACTGACAGAGGTGTTGGTTATCCAATAAATGGTACCCAGGTCGGCGGTACCCATACCCGCCTCCCAAACTGATTTATTGGATAAACAACATCCCTGTCATAGGCAGCCCCAGATCCATGGGGGTAAATCGGGGAGCCATTTGTTTTTTAACACATTCTAAATTGATTTATTAAAGCATCTTAAGTTGATTTTGAATGTGTGCATTGTGTATGTGATATCTCTGTCAGGGGAATCCCCGTCGCATCTAAAACTAGGAGCTACATGAACTGAGAATTTATTGGTTCAAAACACAGATGGATATTTTTGCTTTCCAGGAGGTAATAGTTTTTAATCTGAATCAAGGGCGGATCCAGGATTTTTTTCTGGGGGGGCACAAGGGGCGGACAGGCAAAAAAATGTTTGATAGAGACAGTTTTCTGTACTGTGATGGAATCTCCACAGTACAAAAAAATACTTTCTGGGGGGGGCACGTGCCCCCGTGCCCCCCCCCCCCCTAAATCCGCCCTTGATCTGAATACTTATATAACAAAAAACATTGAGGGGGAGGGTGCCATAGGTACTTACTGTACAGGGCGCCAGTTTTCATGAATCAGGCACTAGTCAAAGGTTACCCCAAGGGGTTCACTATGTTTAGTGACTTAGTTTACCTTTCCTGTGTGCGACCAGCTGCTGCGTGTGAGTCCTCCAATCCCTGGCTGAAGGTATAATCCTGATCCTCAGTGATGGTGCTGCCCTTTCTACTTCTCCCTTCCAGTCCGCCATGTGAGCTGCCACTGTAACAGACATGGCGTTTTTAATAAAAACACTACTGTTAAATGAAATATTCACGGCTAACAATCAGCAGTCAACAATGGATTTCGTAATAATAAAAATAAGATAGGTTTACCTAACAATAAAACTTAAATTATGTACCGAACCTCATTTAAAACCTTTATCGAGAGAAGCATTCTCGAATCCCGTTTCGCATTGGCCTTTTCTGCTCATTTTTAGTACCTTTAGTATAAGAAGTGTAAGTGAAGTGTACACCAAAAACATGACCCACATGAAATAATATTTTTTTATTAACTTTTTTATATTTATTTTGCAGTTGTTGGGAGTAGAAAATTAAAGATGCCACGAATATTCGGCTACGATACGGTATTCTACCTATTCAACTACTTTTTTTACTATTCGGTGTTCAGCCGAATATTGCAAACCATTCGGCCGAATACCGAATACCAAATCATGAAGAAAAAAAATGCATAATAAATAAAATATTACAATAACAAAAAAATATTTTCACAAAAATCAGCAAGTTTAATACTTAAAATCTATCAGTGGTAAAGTTATGATGAATGAAAACAATTTTTTCAGCATTGGTTGATAAATTATACCTGCTTTCGAAAATAGCCGCTCACTATATAGTGTTAGGTAGTGAACTCCCAGCTCTACCGGCTCCCAGCCCTACCAACTCCCAGCTGTACTCCCGCCCCCCTTCCTCAAAACGGCTCACGGCGGTCCCGCAAACCGCCCGTCATTCTGGCCCCAATCGCGCTAGCCGAAGCTGTGTCGGCCTGACGCACGCGATTGCGCCCTTTCCAGAACAATCGATACAAAGCGCGATGTTTTGGCGGTGTTTCGAGAAGCACGCCCGAGGCTCCTGCAGCATAGGGCCCTGCCTGTGGCGACCCCAAGCACATCATGGCCCCCCTGCCAGGCCTAGCCTGCCCTGCGGCCAGGGTAGCCCCTTCCTGGGACCTTTCGACGATCGCCCCCCTGGCACCTGTGAGTAAATAATCCTCCTTTTGATGTGTGTCTCACCCTTATTTCTCGCGTATCTATGATTGACCCCCAGAGACGGCACGAGTTAAGAGAGATTTGGTAGACTTCCCCATGTGTAGATAGACAATTAGCTTACCTGTGCATAATTATTGATTGTGGATATACCCATGGTTGTATTTACAAATCACCAACAATACAAGTAATGTTTACCCCAGACAGTGTTTTATTCCCCTGGCGAGGTACGCGCAGTGTTGGCTTTATTTTAGGTATTCTCACTTGACCCCTCTAGGAACCTACAACCCTGGTGTAGAGAGATTTCACCAGCTCTGCCGGACCAAACCTGAGCTAGATCTGGTGCAGAAGGTAGGCACTTCCACTCGAGGCGCATGACAATAGGTACGCTGCTACCGGGAGATGATAAATAAATCTTAGCAAATTCTGCTGGATACTATTTTGCAATTGCTGAAAACCACTTACAAGGGTCTGCTGTCTGATCTAGGTGAACAGTTTCCATATAAAAATCAATTTCATTTGCAATTGAACCATGTTCCGCATTTTCATCTGTGTGGATATATTCTGTAGCGACTAAGTGTTGCCGAATAATCGGCACTTCGGCCGAGAGCCTAGCCTATTCGGTATTCGGCAAAATCACTGTTCGTGCCGTGTTGGGAACAAGGCTCAGATACCTGAGAAGACACATTGTGGAAGCGGGAGTCGAAGCCAAATATCCAATGACAACTCCAGTGAATTTTATCAAAGGGATCAGAATATTGTTAAACGAATTAGGTAAAATGAGAAAACCACAATGGGCCGGGAACTATCCGTGTTAATAAAGAAATAAATGTACATATTCTTATAATACACTGAAAGCAATCAACAACAAAAAAAACATAACAAACCATCTTACCATCTACTTCAACAGTATCGTTTACAGCGTTCAAATTGTCCACATTCTCTCCATCGGAACCGCTGGAGTATTCCACTTCTTCCACCACTCCGTTCTCGTTCTCCAGATCCTCATCTTCCTCGGCTTCCTCTCCCAGTTCCTCTCCATCATCATCACTTCCTTCTCCCGTCCCTGCTGAGGAAGATTTGATCTCAAGCGGACGCCATTTTGTAGAAACATTGGTCGATTGGACTGCTTTCTCTGAGAGCTTTTCAAGGAGATATACGACATGTTCACCAAAACCTGCAATAGAATTTAATATATGAAAACTGAAATTGATGTAGTTATAAACGGACTATTTTTTTTTATGTGATTACCGCACAAGAGTAACAACTGCTCCCAACTGCCTGGAGGCAGTGATAGCATCCCAAATTGGGGTATGTTTTGAGGCTGAAGGTAATAGAAGAGGGAAGGGGAAGGAGATAGAGAAGAAGAAGGTGGGGAAGTACCTGGCTAATCAGATCTAGTCACCAAACACGGCTAAAGACATTTCAAGCAAAGTTTCAATTCTAAATGGTGGTTTTATACCAGGGCGATACTAAGAAACGTGAACACTGAAACGTGCCCCAAATATACCTATATCTCAAAATATGGAGGCACTAGCGTATTGCTCAGACTTTCCCCAAAAAATCGAGCGGTGGCTGCTTCAGTGCGATCGCACCGCTGTCGAATCCCACCGCCTGCGAGGTGCGCTCATTTATTTGCTTTCTCAACTAGGAGGAAGTCCGCCCTGTTGAAGTTTGTAAGCTCCCAATTTTGATCCAAGACGTCAGTAATTCCACCACACAAACGATTTTAAGGGAAAAATGTCTTATGTATAGTAATATCGATTGTAACTGGGATTATGTCGAAAAATAGTGAAGACATATACCTACCTTAAATGTCATATGATATTTTTGTAAGTATAATTTCAATTTCTTTAATTCTTGGGTAACTCTCAGAATATAATAATTATATAAGTAAAGCCAGGGCAACGCCGGGTACTTCAGCTAGTAAACAATTAACAGGCCACAAACCTTGCTTCAATTTATTAGGAGAGAAGTCCACCTGAATCCCCAGTTGACGGGTGGCATCTAGAATTCCCGACACCGTCGAGTTGGGATCATCATCTTCCAGTGGCGACTGCAGATCCACACCACACTTCCTGCACAGCCACGTGGCCAGCGAGGTAAACACGTGGAACTGTTCAGACGGGTTGGATTCCACAAGGAAATAATACCTGATGAAGATATCATACCCACATTGAAAAGGTTGACAGAGAAAAGATTAATTTGGGAGACCATTTATTCGATAACCAACACCCCTGCCATAGGTCACCCCAAGTGGTTCGCTACGTTTGGTAACTTAAGGCTCGATGACACACGGCGAGTTTACAAGCTACTATCTGGGAAATTCACTATCTGTTCATTATCTGTTAGTAAACTCGCCCAGTATCATCGTGTTACTTGCTAACTAGCAGCGACTAGCAGATTGTTGACAATCTACGAAAAAAAGTTGACAGGTCGTCAACTTTACTCGCCCACACGCTTGCTCGTGATTGGTTTATTTATGTTTTCAACATGGCTTCCGATAAACAGCTGATTTCGACTGTCAAACATCTGAAGAATTAGTTCACGCAGGCGTCGTTATTCTTGTTACTGGCGCTAGTAGCAGCCTCAGTTTCCTACTCTTCTGAGCGAGTGGACAGTTTTGTGTGTCATCATGACAATTTCACTCGCCGATTTACCCGCTTTTAAATTTAGTAGATAGTAGCTTATAAACTCACCGTGTCTCATCGAGCCCTTAGCAAGGATTTTTTTTTACATTAACTCCACACAGGAGACCTTGAGGAAAATAATTTCCCTCAGGGCCTATGTCATGTGAAATGCTGTGTGGAGTGGGTCTTTTTGAGGAGTGGAAGGAATGAACATTTGTCATGAAGAGACCCATGTTGTAGGAAGGAGGAAACACAGAGGCCGGCAAATCGTTCCACAGCCGAACTGTTGAACACAAGAATGAGTGATTGATTTTTAGTCTCTATTCTTAGAACTTGGAATGGTGACAAGTCACCAAGAATATCAAACCTTTGATAGACAAAAATTATAGTATGGAAATTTCTCAAACCTGCTCATTGGGCGCATTTTAATGTCACGTCTAAACTCCTCGTCGAAATTCAACACCTTCAGTCTATCCATTAGAGCAAAGTCAATCATTGTGTGAAGAATTCAATTCAATTTTATAATTATATTACGCAAAAACTGTTTAATATTGCTTGGGACGAACCAAGCAAAAAGAATGAAAGAATCTGACATAAAATTGTTATTGTTTTCGATGTCGTTACCATGGTACCCATCGAAATTTGGTAAATTAAATTGAGAGTAAAATTACCCAATAAAATTACCAATGCTAATATATTTTCTTGTATATCCAACACGAAATCCTTCCAATTTTACCAATGAACGAACAAAAATTTTTTTTTTTTTATGTGAATTTCGCATCACAGCTTCATTTTCTTTCTTTGCGAGTAGGTACTTACATATTTCTCTGAAATATCGATTATAATAAATAATACCGATTAAAAATTACATCTTTGGAATAAAAACATTTCCGCCAAAACAACTGTCAAATGTTTTGAAAACTCTTGTCAGTGTCAGTTTTTTCATGATTGCGCTATAAAATTGCGTAAAATTAATAACTGAGCGCAAAATTAATTTAGCTAGCTCATTTATAAGTTTGTTTGTTGGTTTGTATTCTGAGATGTAATGAATTTTATCTGTTTTTGAGGAAAAAGCAGTGTGTTTTCAAAATGTCAAAACGTCAAGGAGAGCCCCAATTCAACCAAATTAAAAAGCCGAAACTTAATTTGTATCCCAATTCTCAAAGTCTTCCTTCCACCGATAAACCTATCAACAACACTGCGACGTGTGCGACTCAAAGTAAGCATTGAATTACTTTTAAAGCCATATTAAAGTTGTTATGATAATAAACATGATTGATAACATAACCTATATTATAAATTATGTGCTTGGAAGTTTTCTTGGAGGGTTTTTAGGGGAATGGGTCGTTGGTAATTATCGGTTCGGGTAAATATCGGTTCGGACTGGCCACGCTTATTACGAACAATTTTTAGAAAAAAACTTTAGATTCGCCTTAATTACTATAAAAGGAAACTTTTTGGCTTTGGGGCGGCGGAAAATAATGCATTTTAATTTTCAATTGCATAAAACCAAAATTCACTTCGCGAACCGACCCAGCGAAAATCCCACGGCCGTAACTGTCACTGTTATGGTGTTATGTTGGTATTCTTGATAAATTATCAAGAGCTAATACGACTGTAGCCGACTTCGTGAGATAATGCGCGTATTTATGAAATTTGTCTAGCGGGCTTGTTTGTGTAACATGGTTTGTGATACAAAAGAAAGTGCCCCTTTATAACGCCTGCTCGCGTCAACGCAAGAAAAACATCCCAGTTTTCAAGTGGTTTAGCGGCTACGCTAAGTTTGTGTAACATGGTTTGTGATTCGCGGTATTTCATGTAGGTATCCCACGAAGTCGGCTGCAGTCCATAACAGTGACAGCTACGGCCGCGGATTTTCGCTGCGTCGGTTCGCGAAGTGAATTTTGGTTTTATGCAATTGAAAATTAAAATGCATTATTTTCCGCCGCCCCAAAGCCAAAAAGTTTCCTTTTATAGTAATTAAGGCGAATCTAAAGTTTTTTTCTAAAAATTATTCGTAATAAGCTTGGCCAGTCCGAACCGATATTTACCGGGTCGTTTCTCTTTCTTTTATAAATATTTCCTAACCTCGTGACGTGTATATATATTTTTGATAAATATTCTACTCACCGTTGCACTACTATTACGCACAAACTTTGGAAATCACACTACATTTCAACTTAATTACTATAAGAAACTAATTACGTCTGGTTAGATTGTAAAAGAGATCAATTAAAATTCCATTTTTATTCAATCAAGTTCAAAATTTCCGTTGCTGCCATTTTTTTTTTCTTTTGTATGGATTGACATTAGCGTGAGTTTTGTTTCAATCTAAATATGGATGAATTACTTATTATACCTAAACTAAGAACCTAATAACCTACTTTATGCACATAATAGTTGTTTCTTGTAGTAATTAAGTTGGAACAAAATGTAATTTCCATAATCTGTGCCTAAGTGCGGCGGTTAATGGAATAATTACCTCAACTAATTAGTACAAGATATTTTGTTAATTATTTACCTGATAGCCAAACTTTTATGCACAGATTATGAAAATTACACTTCGTTTCAACAAATACCAAAAGAGACAATTATTATGTGGACAAAATAGGTTATTTTATTTTATTTATTTATTTATTTATTATTAATTTCAATAGCAAGGTTTGTACATGTATGTATAATGTATAGTATAAGTATAGATCCATTTTTTTTTTCACAGACCTCCTCACTAGGATTTCCTGTTCTGAGGTGGCCTGTAGTTTTTTAAAATATTTGTATTTGGCTATGGATTGACTTTATATCGGATTCATGATGTTTGTAATTTTATTATCACTTTGATCTCTCAGCCATGTTTTTACTTTTGTTTTAAATATGTTAATTTCCTTTATATTTTTGATTTGATCTGGTAGAGCATTGTATAATTTCATAGCATGGAATTTATTATTTCTCTGTCCAAAAGATGTGTTCAAACTGGGAGTAACCAGGATGTTATTGCTTAGGTTCTTATTTTGGGTAAACTAAGTAATTCATGCGTATTTAGATTGAAACCAAACTCACGCTAATGTCAATCCATGCAAAAAAATTACATGTGTGCAGTTCACACGCGGTAGCAGTCAAATCTTCAGAAAACTAAAGTAGAGAAGAGTGGGGAGGCTACGAAGCACCGCCCAAAGAAGAGACCGATTATTCTATCTCATTTTCCTCGCAAACTAAATCCTATAGATGTATGTATTTGTTTCTTTTTAGTGTCGCTTTTTCGTTTCATCGAGGTTCAAATCACAACAGTGCTAGAGAAGTTTTCACTTCAAAAAAAATTTAAATGGCAGTAAACGGGAAATTTTGAACTTTGCACACATGTTCGATTCGGTTGGCTAAGTCCTCCATCACGACACAAGCAACATTTTCTGCTTACTGTGGTGGTTGTAGATAGGAGATTTTGAAATATTGTCGAGTTATTTGTAACCCGGGAATGTTTGTCTTTCTTTTAAAAAAATTTAAATTTATATTGGGGGAGATAGAAAATGAATAATTGGCTATTAGGTTCTTAGTTTGGGTTAGTTAAATAATTTGTGAGTATTTAGATTGAAGCAGAATCATTCAGAAACGTCACATCTTTCTAACAAGATCAAACACGGTGTTAAAAAGCAGGAAGTTTTTAACTTTGATTGAAAAAAATGAACTTTAAAGCATCTTTTACAATCTCCTCTGATGTAAATATTTATTTACGGGCTGTTGTGCACTCTCCAAAAGAATCTCTTCAACAATAAACATTGTAACATTAAAGTATGTTATTTACTACCTGCACTACAAGATATCACACTGAGAGTATCTACCACTCTATTAATAAATTAATATGGATAATTTTGTTTTCAGACCTATTACCCGATGACGATGATATTTGGGGAGATGGCAATGATGAAATCCTCCTTCTCGCGAGTCAGGTTTATGAACAGGCGGAACAATGCGATTTTTCTTCCATCGCCAACTACACGTTATGGAACAAACCCCCGCTAACATCCACGCAAAAAACCGTCATAAACGCCGAACAGGGCACTTCCAAATCATCCATCCAACCAAACATGTTCTACGGTGAACAACAAATCTACAACGAATTCAAAAAACCGGCAAATATTCAAGCAGATCGGTTCGATGCCAAAAGAAATTCAAATTTTAAAACAAACGCAACTGTAACAGGACAATCTGTAAGCAATTTAATTTCAAAAGGAACCGTAAAAGAACAATCTGTAAGCCATACTAGTTCGAAAGGCACCGTAATAGAACAGTCTGTAAGCAATTCAAATTTGAATGGAACCGTAATAGGACAATCTGTAAGCAATTTTAATTCGAAAGGAACCGTAATAGAACAATCTGTAAGCAATTTAAATTTAAACGGACAGAGTTTAACGGCAAATCCAGTGGTCGACGGGCAATTCCAGCATTTGATGAGAGAATTGCGTATTGCAAAGGCGGCGAATGATAAATTGCGACACGAACATGAAATGCTGGCAGATGAGAATATGTTTTGCAAGGGGGAAGTGTCCATTTTGAGGACGCAGATTAAGAATAGCCAGTCGCAGCTAGATGCAGCCAGAATGCAAAGGTTGAAGATAGAAGAAAAGAAACAGATGGATTGGAATGAGAAACTGTTAGCGTTGGAGAGGGAGAATCAAAGCATGAAGGCTCAGATTGAATTTAAGGTGAGTTAAGACAACGATTTATTCTGCACAGTATCCTCTTAGTAATCCGCCACTCGATTATCCAACAACTACTGTAATCTGTTGTTAATTTTGTCCAAACTAAAAACTTACCATTTTTGTCTTTCATATCCTTAAATTAAATATACCTTTAAACTATAAACCAAGCTGAATTGGCTATGTAACTTTTGTTGTTTTTCAGACTTTAGAAGAATCTAACTTGAAAGAGAGATGTCGATTATTGGAAAATAGCAAAATAAAACTTACGGAACCAGTGGCAGCCACCAGAAGCAAATGGCCCAGGTATTTAATAACACCTACATTAGTGATTCTTTACTGGGGCCCTGCGCCCGTTTGTGGGCGTTTTGGAGGTCTATCGGGCGGCTTTTTTAAATTTTTAGGTATTAGGGGGCGCTGCAGGTGAGCGGGCATTATGACGATGGAGAAAATAAGCTCATTCACGAGCTATGCACACTGATTCACTGACACACTTTCTTTAGGCGCAACGATTTTTTAACTTCTGTTAAATAAACTACACTTTCACTCAGAAAAATTGAAAATGAGGCATAATACTCAATGTCATTGTGTTTCATATAAAATAAAGGCCCATTCAAAAAGACTCAAAATATCACCTACGAGTGAAAGTTTTGTACCATCCGAGGCTCGACACTTCTTACGTATGTGTTCATTCGTTGAGGAGCATTCATAGATGAGGAAATAGAGTTATGCTTTTACAGCCTTACTAAAAAAAAACCTTTCACGGCCGATAACCTGTGTTACTGCAACAACATGAATAAACCCCTTGTACACTAAAACACGAACTACTATTAATAAGCTTTCTTCCGCGGTCACGCTTTAAAATACAATTTATATCTGGCAACATTTTAAATGGCCATAATTTACTTTGTAAAAATGTTTGTTTTAATTCATTTCCGCCAGGGGTGTAATTGTGCTCCGTGGTCCGCGCAAATAAAAACAGTTTGCTTTATTTATGGCGGGAATTTTGTTAGCAAATATTTCGATTTTACTGAATGATTTCTATGATAGTGACCAATTCACTCTTCTATTCATATAATTAATATATTTAACGTGTTTTTTTCATAAGTTTTAGTCAAGTTATAAGCACAATAATCGTACTTTGAAAGTTGAATTGTCAGAAAATTATTTTACATGATACACAAAAATTCAAATTTACATTTAAGGATCTTCATTTTATGAGAATTTCTTAAAAGGGGTGTTTTTTTTAATATTAATATCTAATACATGTGTTCGAAAACGTATTAAAGAAATTGACTTCTTTAGAGATGCAAGAAATCTGTGTTAAATATCGGTTTATTTTTAGGTTATTATTTTTCATTAAAGCAAAATTTGAAAATTTTTATTATTTTTTTATTGTATGCACGAGGAAAAAGTGAGATGACAGTTTCCTTCCAAATTCATTACATAAAAGGACTGTGTTTTTTAAATTTATATTTTTTTTTATTTCTCTACATTTCTCTATATCTCTACATTTTTTTTTTTAATTTCTCAACAATTTTTCTACATTTTGGTTAAAAATGTTTTGGTAAGAATTTTTTTTCCCTTTTTTTCTGTGTTTGAATGATAAAATATGGCAATTTTTAAAATTCTTAAGTGTATTTCAAATACACAAATCTAAAAGGTAATTTTATTTAGTTTATAAATGGTATTTGTTTTTAAGAAATCTTCAAAAATAAGAAATACATAGAACATTCTAAATACTTTGGAAAAATTCCACATTTCGTTCAGAAATCATTAAAAAAACAGTCGTACACATGAGATAAACTACCTCCCAGGCCGTGTAAACAATGTATATTTTTTCCATGAACAATTTTTAAATTAGTAATGTTTTCACATACACGCTCGTTGATCAATTAAATAAAATTTTCATGGGGTTTTTTAGTAAGGCTGTTAGTGTGTAACTCAAAAACGCTGATGTCGGAGTTACCTAATGTAGTAATTACCCCACGATATATATTCAATTGATAGGTATAACCTTTAAAAGTTATTATAACAAAAATTGTATTTTATAATCATTTATGTTTTGTAATTTGAATAAGTTTGATTGTTTCAACAGCTTCAGTCAAAAGATGAATAATACAATTAACCACACAAGATCGGACCACTCAGAAATGAAACACAATTCAGTGGATGGGGGAACTCAAACTGAGTGTGTGAATTTACTCAGACTAAAAACTAACACAGTTTGTCGTAAGTGGAATCATTTTTTTTTGCTTTAGCTGTGTGACCAGATCTGAATAGCCAGGTACTTCCACGTCACCTTCCCCTCCGCACTACCTTTAGCCTTTTAATAATGTTATTATTAAGTTCTGCAAGTATTCTTGTGGCAGTTGTTTCCGCTTCCAAGGCCATTTTCAATTGTGGTCAAACCATTTTGAGATAACTTTTTTACATGATGTTTAAATTTTTTTTTTTAAATCATAAAGAGTTCTACGAATTAAACATAAAAAGAATTAATAATACCTTCAGCCTCATAACATATCCACACAGGAGGCCCTGAGGGGCTATGTCATATTTGGGGATGCTGTGATGGGAGTCTTTTTAGGAAAGGGAAGGAGAGGAAGTTCTGGGAAGGAAAAAGGTATCTGGGGTGGGTAGGAATATGGGGTCAGTGTGTCCGGGAGTAGACATATGAATCCATTCCTCCCACTGCGGTGCAAGGCGAGAAAGAACGACTGGAGGGGTCAATAGGTCTCCCTCAACCAGTCTCTTCCGATCCGGCCTGCCGTGCAGTTGATGGGCAGATGCATCTGCCACCAAGATTGGACGAACCTCACCCCATGAACCTGCTGAGTCATCAAACGTAGCGAACCACTTGGGGTGACCTATGGCAGAGGTGTTGCTAATCCAATAAATGGTTCCCGGGGCGGTGGTACCCATATCCACCTACCAAATTAATTTGAATAGGGACGCTTGAGCAGTACTAAAATAACAAATGCTGTCTTTTCACAGCCCATGTTCACTCCTTCCTTTCCTTGAAAAGACACTCTACTAAGCATCCCCAAAGTTGACAAAGGCTTTTATATTACGTATATTATTAGACATTATCATAATTAAGTTGAATTTAATTGTTTTTTTTTCTTTCAGGTTATCCAATTCTAGAAGAAATTCCAAAGTCATTTTTTCAATATACTCCAATAAAGAAAAATATTCCAATAATTTTCAGTTCCAACAAAGAATCTCTATTTGTAGAACATTCCAGTTTTTCATCAATTCGGAAAAGAATTTTGAAGGAATTTAATCACAGAGCTTCCAGAACCACAAATCTAGAAATTCCAGAATCAAACTTAGAACTTAATATTGTCTATGGTGATGTTTTAAAGCTTATGGATATTTCTGAAGATGGCGTTGATAGAAGTTTAGCCGTTGAATATTCTTTAAGGGTAATTTTTTTTTGTGTTATCGAACTTACTAATTCTTAACTAAAAACTAACTAACTAACCAATCACGCTGTGTCCGCAGGGGTAGGCAGAAAGTACGGACCGCCAAACAACTCTATCGTGGCACACTCCTTGCCTCACTCACATTCATATATCATCTCATACATGCTCTTCTATTATTCTGACTCTTGACATGGCCCAACTCAAGTATCTAATTCACTTGGTCGTGCCATGTCTTCCTCGGGTGTCCCCGACTTCTTCTACCATTCTCATTTGCGTCATATATTCTCCTAACACTCCTTTCCTCGTTCATTCGCTCTACATGCCCAAACCATCGGAGCGTCCCGTTCTTAATTTTACTCATTACGCTTACATCAGCCTTGCATTCTTTGCTGATCTCCACGTTTCTCCCACGATCATACATGATTTTACCACACATTCGCCTCAGGGATCTCATTTGTAAAGCATTCAGTCTACTTTCATCCTTCCTCTGCCAGTTCCATGCCTCACTGCCATACATCAGGGTAGGTACCAGTACTCTATTATGGACGGCTAGTTTCGCTTCTTTGGAGAGTGTTTTGTTGGCGCCAACGGCGTTCAGTCCTCTTCGTTCTTCGTACTAATTCATCATCATGCCATTTCCGTGCAGAGGTAGACAGAGAGGTTGGGTAGTCACACAACTATGTCCTGACAAAAACTCTTTTGCACTAACCTAACCTAACTTTGACGGCCTCTGTGGTTGAGTGGTTAAGAGATCTTTGGCTACGAATCCGAAGGTTCAAATCACGGTGTACCGATATAAATTTTATTAAATACTTTCATTATCACCCTGGCGAAAAACCACCATTCAGAATCTTTCGCCATGTTAATGGTGACCAGATCTGAATAGCCAGGTACTTCAGCATCTTCCTCTTTCCCATCTTCTTCCCTGCCTCGCAACATACTCCAATCTATTGGGGATGCCATAGTCTCACTGGCTCCAGGTTATTGGGTGCAATTGGGACTCTTGTGCGGTATTCCCATTAAATAAATAAACACGATAAATGCCAGTCGCCCTGGCTCCGTGCAGTTGGGACACTTGTGTATAATATTCAATTTGGGAGGCGGGTATGGGTAACACCGCCCTGGGAACCATTTATTGAATAACCAACACCTCTGCCGTAGGTCACCCCAAGTGGTTCGCTAAGTTTGGTGACTTAGCAGGGGTGTCCGGGCTCATGGGGTGTTGTTTGCCTAAGTCTTGATGCCTGATACATTCTCTCGACCCATTGCGCTGTTGTGGGAGTGACAGATTCATACATCCGCCACTCCTGGACACATTTTTTTTTATTTTTAACATTAACTCCACACAGGAGGCCCTGAGGAAAATAATTTCCCTCAGGGCCTATGTCATCTTTGAAGATGCTGTGTGGAGGGTCGTTTTTGAGAAGAGGAAGGAGTGAATATGGGTCTTGAAGATACCCATGTTGTAGGAGGGAGGAAACACACAGGCCGGCAAATCATTCCACAGCCGAGCTGTTGAACGTGACTAATGTTCTCATGTGACTAATGCCGACCGTGTACAAATGTTGGGCTCGTGTTTGGCATGTTTCCCGACAATGCACCGGTGCCGAGGGGATCTATGACGCTAGTTCCTCAGAGCATCTTTCATTGTAATACCGGTAGAAAAAGGACAGCATTCCCACCTGACGCTTGTACTCTAAAGATTGCAATCCGCTTGTTAAGTTAGGAGAATCTATCAAACGGACCGCCTGTTTCTGCACAGTCGAGGGTTTTTTTAGGTATTTTGTGGCTCCAGGCAAGAGGTGGCTACCAAATTCGACCGTGGGATGCACTTGTGATATGTACAGGGTTAGCAGTTGTGTAATATATTTTGTGTATCTGCGGGCCCTGTACAGTACGCCCGGTTTTTGAGAGGCTAACTTAACTCTGGCTTGGATGGAGCCCCCATACCTGAGCTGGTCACTTATAGTTACACCAAGCATATTAATAGAGGTCCTGTTCGGAAGATGGCTTTCGTTGAAGGAGACTAGATTGACATTGACCCCCGGATTCCTACCCACCCCTCATACCTTTTTCCTTCCCATAACTTGTTACATAAAAGTTTCTGTAACAAGGTGTGTGCACCCTCTTACACACACTTTATTTATAGTTTCGGTGTGTGGCACCTCTAGTGCTTGCCCATTGACATTTGGGCATTGGTAATATTGCGAGCCCTGCAATATTTTTTAATGCAACAGTTGCTGATCCTGGACAAATTCAAATCAGGAGATTTGAAAAGAGAACTCCTCATTCTTTGAGCAGCCACAGGTGACCACGGCCACCGTCCCTGTGGCGGCTCGACGTAATCAAATAGTAATAGTTCGCCATTATTTTAACAACATGTGAAGATTGATATATCCGCGCCCATCAGCGGCATCCATCATTGAGGACCATCAGGACAATCATTCAAATCCTGGATCAGCAGCGGAGTACCGTGGGAGCCCATTATTTCTGATGGATTAAAACTACATCCAGCATCTGCAGACGCAGACAACACAAGACCTTCCGACTACACCTGGAGCCAGAGGTGCTCGCAGAGATTGGCCGTCATCAACATAGTCGGCTGGCTGGCAACTGCCCTTGGACGGGACATCGCTGGGAAACCGCGGGACTGGAGGCCTGATTCGTCGCTCCAGCCTGCCGTTCAGCACATGTCAGCAGCGGAGGGAGCTTCTGTTCTCTGACAGAACTTCATATCTTTCCTTTCCTAAAAAGACCCTCCGCACAGCATCCCCAAAGATGACAGGCATTCCTGTGAGAAGCTAAGGAATAAAGATAGTAAAAAATGTGAAATTTAACTGGTTTTTCGTATGTTTTCAGATACTTCTAGTAGCGAAAGAGTTCTTATTGAAGACATTAAAAGAATTGAAAGATCTCTCTAGTAAAGTTACTTCTCAAACTATCAGAGAAATGGATGAAAAGCATCTAGAAATAATGACAAACAGTCCCAACACCATGACAAATAAAAATATATTTGACAATAGGTAATCAAATTATGTATTTTTCTCTTAAGTTGGTATATACCATAGAAAATTGAAACAAAGCAAAATAGAAACTTTCGCAGCCAAGACCTAGACAAACCTCACCCCCATGAACCCGGGCAACCCTGCTAACTCACCAAACGTATCGAACCACTTGAGGTGACCTGTAACAGGGGTATGGTTGTCCAATAAATGGTTACCGAGGCGGCGGTACCCATACTTGCCTCCTAAATTGGAAATTTACACCTTTTCGTACACAGGGACACGCAAATATCCGATACTCATGTCGTAATTAACTTGTCATACAGGTTGATTAATTTTTGGGTTCTTATGCCATGATGCGCTTCTTTCTTTAACCAACGTTTCGTACAGCGTCACAGTGTAAAAAAACGTTTACTAAAATTGAAAATTCATGTGTCCCATATGAATAAAAATCAGATATGTTTGTCTGAGACAACTATTTATGTTACAAATAAATTCTTTAGAACTTTGTAATCATTCAAAAAGATAGCAGCCAAAATATGGGAAAATTTTGTTGAAAATAATGTTGTTAATTTTTAATTTGGATATTGACAAAATTGACGTAAAATAATTAATTCCCAATGGCCGAGTTGGTTAAGGAGTTGTCCCGGTAAAACAGAGATCCTGGGTTCGATTCCCAGTTGCAACTGTTACTTTTTTTATTTTTATATATCTTGTTCTGTTTCATGTTTCATTTAGATTTATTAGTATGTATTATCTTCTTATTCAATTATTAATTTTTTTGGTTTTTCCAGTGTTTGGTATGATAACGAACAGGCAATTGACACTAGAAAAATGCTAGCAGTGGTAGTGACCATTTGCAAAAATGTAACAGCTATTGCGGACTACATTTTTGGATTTAAAATCATAGACAATTTGAAAATATACACCGCTGAAGAATTGACGACAATTCTGCCATTCTGTTGTGAAAATGTTGAAAAAAGTGGGACAAATGAATCACTTGTAGATTTGTTTATTGAAATTTGTAAAAAGATTGGATATATTGTAAGTACATAAAATTTTATTACACTTTATGCTAGCTTTACACTCATAAGTAAAATTTACGACTTTACATAAGTTTTTGACAAGTTACTCACAGGAGTGTTTACGTATGCATCCAACTTGTAGTAATTAATGCTCACGAAAGTTCAACCTGTGTAAATGCTCATGCGACCGTTTAAATCTGTAAATTTATTTACGGTAAGATGGCTTCCTGTCAACAACGATCTGCTACTGTCAAATCTACGCGAATTTGTCAATAAAGGCGAAAAGGTCCAAATAAAGTGTTGAAATAGAATTTGGCTTTAATTAAACAATTCTCCACACGCTTTTGTGCTGTCAAAGGCGGAAAGTAATGGAGTTCTTTCATTTTATATGAATTACAGCTACCTAACAGTAACCGACTTTGAATTCAAATACGCATTGTTAAAAACAAAAAAAAATTGAGATTAGAAAGGATTGGACTGACATTTGAATAGAAGGATGCTCATTTTCAGAAAACTTAAATAAGTGGAAATAAATTCTGGTTTTATAGGAAAAAAATCCTACAAAACCAACTGTATATTAACTTTTGACATCTCGCAACGGCCCATTTTGGTACATTTCCTGCATCAAGTCTCTCAATTTATCAAACTGATTTTATAAGCTGTGAGAAGGTTGGAAGTTCGCACAGACGCGATTAGACCTGTCAAAAATCTCACAAAAGAACAACTTCTGTAACTTGCTATAAATTACGTTAAGTGACTTTTGGTGTCGTTTACATTGGTAATATATCGCTTACGTGAGCGATTTACGGGAAAAAACTTGAGAGTGTAAAGCTAGCGTAATGCTTATTTTGTTAAAATTATGAAAAAAGTACTTACCTGCTCTAATTTTATTTTTTTTTTTAGGGATGTGCACATCTATTTCCCGGTCTTCTAACTTCAATATCTATGGTTTTAAAGCACAGTATAAAAAGAATAGACAATAAATCCATCATATATAGCAAAACATTGATTCTTTTAAAGGAGATGGTGTTGTTACGACCAAACGTAAGAGTTTTAATGGAGGTTTTAAATGTTTTGAAACACCTTTCTACTAATAAAAAGTTTTTAAATAGCCTGTGCAACAATTCTGATGATTCTGATATGGTAGCTGATTATTCTCAAGGAGTAGCATTGTATAATTCTGGTAAGTCGAAAAAAACTTATTTTTATTTATCTATTTCTCCTTCCAGTCTCTGGTATATATTGACTGTTATATTTCTTAAATATGCTTTTCTTTTTTTACATTAACTCCACACTCCTATGTCATCTTTGAAGATGCTGTGTGGAGGGTCGTTTTGAGGAGAGGAAGGATTGAACACATTGTAGGAACATATTGTAGGAGGGAGGAAACACAGAGGCTGTGCTGTTAAACTCAAGAACGAGTCGTAGAAACGACCCGTCCTCATGGGACTAGTGTCAACCGTGTACATATGTTGGGCGTGTGTTTGGCGTGTTTCTCGACTATGCACCAGTGCCGAGGGAATCAATGATGCTATTTCCTCGGAGCATCTTCTCAAATAGCGGTCAGAACCTTTGGTTTCATAGAGACGTACATTTTAACTCTTTTTTATTGTATTTTCGTTTGAATATGTACATAGCATGGTATTTTCTCTTTCCAATACCGTTTAGATCATATTTCTCACTATAATAGTAAGGGAGACACAAGCCTGAGGAGTTAGTTATTTGAGTTAAGTTATTGATATGACTTTCTAAACCCCCTGAGCCTTCTTCCTATCAACATTGGCAGTGGTACATTGGCAGCGTAGATTAATTGATGTTTTTTTTATCTTCTTCACATTTCCTACAGCTATTATCACAATTGACTCTTTCCATTTCTTCACTCCAGATACCTGCTTCCTACAAGTGCTCTGCTGTCACATAGAAGTGTGGGTTGTGAACCACCACCTAGAAAATCAAATGCCCGGACTGTTCAACTTAACCAGAGGAGTTTTAGCACTTTGCCACAGTGCTAGTCACCTGTCTGTAGGTTGGGCAACCCCCAACATAAACAATAAGTAAGAACTTTATTACATAAACAAAACAAAAAAAAAATGTTTTGTGAACAGTAGACCACATCGCGCAAATGTGTCCATTATGGAAAAGCTAGGTATCCACAATAGACTTTCAACTAACTGTCTACAATGTATCTTAACTTTTTCCACGCGATCGTAACAACAGTTGATACGGCAAAAAGCCATGCCTCACACGCGCCCGTATCAGCCCTTGTTACGCTAACTTCGGCTGCCGATATCACAGCACTCCTATGTCACAGTTTTTTTTCCCGCTTGCTATTCGATTGATTCGTGTAACTATCACGATGCTGACATCTTCAGGCATATTTCTAAACTAAAATTGTATTTCGTAAGGAACATCTATAACCAAGTGAATGTATCCCTGTGCCTTTGAGTGCCATAGTTCACAATTTAGTCGACAGATGGCGCTAGTAGTAAATCGCAGTTTGCGCATGCGATTCAGATTGACCATATTGGACAAGCGTCGAAAACATTTATTGTCGAGATCGCGCGTATTCTAAACGCTTGTTTGTGTTGTGAAACTGTGATTTTGACTTTATTACCATCTACAAAAAAGGTGATAAACTCAAACCAGCAAATTACAGGCCTATAAGTTTGACTAGTATCATCTGCAAAACCATGGAAAGGATAATAGTGGACGAGATACGCTCGTTCTTGAACAAACTTAACATAATCTCAATCAAACAACATGGATTTGTGCCAAAAAGATCCACAATTACCAATCTCATTCTTAACATAGATTACTGGACAAACGAGTGGGACAAACGGATTCCCACTGACATAATTTATCTCGACTTTGAGAAAGCCTTCGATACTGTTCCAACCAATAGACTGTTGGCTAAACTTAAATTCCTAGGCATAAGAGGACGACTTCTCGAATGGATCAAATCCTTCCTCACTGAGAGAAAGTTACAAGTTCGAATTGGCAACCAACTGTCATCTGAGCGAAACGTGACCAGTGGTGTCCCTCAAGGATCAGTTCTCGGTCCAGTTCTGTTTATTTTGTACATCACGGACCTGCACAATACAGTAAAATCAGACTCCAGCTGCTTCGCAGATGATACAAAATTCTATGCCAACCCACTCACACATCACGACCAACTGCAAAACGATCTAAATGAAATATATCAATGGACAAACGATTGGCTTCTAAAACTCAATGTCGAAAAATGCACTGTCCTACATTTTGGAAAAACTAACCTTACACTTGCATACAAACTTAATGGAACGCCACTAAAAGCAGTGACACTACAACAAGACTTAGGAGTTACCATATCACAAGATTTAAAATGGGAACCGCACATCGCTGGGATTGTGAAAAGAGCAAACTCACTAACATATTTAATCAGGAAAGCATTCCTTCACCTAACACCGGACATGATGTTAAAAATATACAAAACATATGTGCGACCTCTCCTGGAATATGCTTTCCAAATATGGAGTCCTTACTTCGCAAAGGATATAAATCTGATAGAGGGAGTACAGAGACGTTTCACTAAAAAGATCGGCGATATGAAGATAGACTCAAGGAATTAAGATTACCAACCTTAAAAGATAGAAGAGAAAGGGGTGACTTGATCGAGACCTTCAAATTTTTATCTGGACACTACAGCCCTGGCATCCAAGGAATCTTCACTACTAGTAAAAATATAATTCTCCGTGGACACTCGAAAAAAATTACCAAAACGCCTTTTGCATCTAATCCTAGAAAACACTTCCTTGCAAATAGAGTGGTGGATGCTTGGAACAAACTCCCACAACATGTCATCGATGCAACTAACATAAACCAACTTAAAGCTCTATTGGATTCATATTTGGAGAGAAAAAAGGACTAGGTAACTAAATTAGGACTGAAAATTAAAATCAACTGTCAAACTATTGTGAAATTAGATATGAGCGCATCAGCAGAATGCTGCCTGCTCATTATATAATAATAATAATAATATTATATGACAAAATTTATTCGTTTCGTGTTATTTTTAAGTGTTGAGTTTTAGAACTTGTTTATACAAATTAATAATAATAAGTGATTGAGGTACCACTTGTGTCTATCAACGCAGTGTCCTGAGTACAAGCACGCGGATAAATGGCGCCGCCTTTAAGATAACATGGGTATGTTTTTTGTATGGAATTTAATGTTTTTGTTTTTATAAACATCTAGGAGTGTTTACAGACGACGATTTGGTTTCAAATTGTAGATAATAATCTCATCTGTTTATATAGTATGATAAATCATGCCATAATATGCTGTAATTTGACATAAAATTGGATGGATAGGTATTTGACATATGACATATACATGTACCGCATATGGGTATTGAAAAAATGGAGTAGTTCAAAGCGGGGAAAAGGTTAAGAAACTGAGGACTCCAACTTGAAGAAACTCATAGTCACTGGCAAAATGTTTGTCAGAAGAAGTAGCGGAAGGTCACCGCAGCGTTGGAGGGACCAAGTATCACTGGCGTTCGGTGCTAGGGTGTCCTTGACTCTCCACGCAGCGCAGAACTGCGAGGAGTGTGGAGCCTTATCCATCATGGAAATTGGAGTAGGGGTCACGATCGATCTTGGCACACACTCCTTGCCTCGTTCACATTCATACATCGTCTCATACATGCTCTTCTATTATTCCGACTCTTGACACGGCCCAACTCAAGTATCTGATTCACTTGATCGTGCCATGTCTTCCTCGGGCGTCCCCGACTTTTTCTACCATTCGCATTTACGTCATATATTCTCCTTACACTCCTTTTCTTGTTCATTCGCTCGGCATGCTCAAACCATCTGAGCGTCCCTTTCTTATCACTTACATCAGCCTTGCATTCTTTGCGGATCTCCATATTTCTCACAAGATCGTACATGTTTTTAGCACACATACGCCTCAAGGATCTGATTTCTACAGCACTCGGTCTACTTTCATTCTTCCTCTGCCAGTTCCATGCCTCACTGCCATACATCAGGGTAGGTACCAGCACTCCATTATAGACAGCTAGCTTCACTTTTTTGACAGTTTTTTGTTGGCGCCGACGGCGTTCAGTCCTCCATTAATGGAGTTACCTGCAATTACCCTTCTTTCAATATCTCTATCAGCCTTCCCATCACTCATACACATACTTCCCAAATAAACAAACTCATCCACCTGCTCCAAGTATTCATCATTCACAACTATGTTGCACATTGTTTTCATACAGAGAGAGTGCAGGTAGGTACCATAATATTTTTTAAAAAAAGCAAATAAGAAAGTCCAAATAATTTCACATTTGAAAAAAGAATCGTTTTTGAACCATCAAAACAGTCACCATTTTGAACCAGGGACGGAATGTACAAACAAATTTGCAGATGGATAAAATATATGGTACTTTTTTGGATGCAAGGTCTACTGTTCACAGTACTGCTAGTAAAAAGTTTGGTAGATATCTTAATCCAGGTGTAACAAACCTTTTTTTGTCATAGATGCTGTTGTTATGTTCGAGTGTTCCAGTGCATGATGGTTTGCCTGCACAGGTGTGCTCGACTTTACAGAAACTACTCGCCGTACTTAAATGGTAATTCATTTTATTTTATTTTTATTTACACATTTTATTTTATGCCTCAAAATTAGTGGCACTTTCGAAAAGTTTCGAGTGAAAGATACTCTCAGTATCACCCTGGTGAAAGACCTCCATTCAGAATAAGGAATTCCAGTCCAATTTCATTTTTTTTAATGAATAATGACCTTCTAACTTAAATAACTGCATTTTTATTTTTAGAGTTAGTTTTAACCCCTCCGCAACGTAAGCAAATATAAGCGGTAGAAATAGGACAGCAGTCAAGTACAATAAGCGTGTTTATACGTCAGCGCGTGTGTTTCCATAGAAATCGTTCTAACTCCGTTATTGTTTTAGTTACATCCCTAAAACAAAAAGTAAAAGGTCGATAGTAGATCAAGCTGTACATCCCTATCAAGTTGTCCATAGAAATACATAACAGGAATCAGCTGTCAGTCGCGTAGTTGACAAAAATATTTACCAGCCCAATTTTACTACCGGCAGCTCGTCCGCGCTCGACATTTTTAATTTTTATTAAATATTTTTATATGAAATGATAAAAAAATGACGTGATAAAAGTGTGTATTACACATATATACAATAGAATAAGTATTGTTGTTTACATAATCTGTGATTTTAGTACCGTTTTCACATAAAAACATCATGTGAGTAATTTTTACCTATTTTTAATGTTTGCGTTCTAAATTTTAATATTTACAAATGCTAATATTTATTTGTAATATAATAATTTGAAAGCTTATTTTGTAACCTTTCTAAAACAGTTTTTACTATTCGGCTACGTTCATAAATGTTTAATTTATAGAGCTTTAACCACTCATTTGCCGCTCGTGCGCCGGCGTATCATGAGACTTTACACACGATTTTGACCCTTATGTATAAAGAAAGTGTATGAAGAACACGGTCAGAATCGCTTGCTCTATTATCGCTCTTTACCATAGAGAAAACCGCAATTAGATTGGTGACTCCATATAATTTATATTAATGATTTACCGGAGCGCGGGAACGTGCGCAGTTCTTGCGCATGCGCGGGAAAAATTCTTTGGTCTTCAACTTTGACCTTTCTATGTACGAAATTTCTCAAGGACGCTGTCAGAATCGCCGGACATTGGGTGTCATGGCTGCCGCTTTTTGCGAACGCTAATTGGTTACAACCAACCCCATTTACTCGCGGCATTCAACGAGTTAATTGTGAAGCGGTAATAACAAAAAGTTTTCGTAAAATGTCATTTCATTTGAGACAGTTTAAGGGCTTAAGGGGCGAATTTCAGAGGGGTTAATAGTTAAAATAATTGTCAAAGTTTTAATTTTTCAAGATCCCTTGAAAACCACCGTATGTGTAGTGAATCGTGTGACGTCATCACTCCCAAAAAGTTACTATAAGATCGGGCAATCAGCTGTTCAATTGGCGCCATTTTGAAATTCAGAGTTCGAAGTATTCTCCCTAGAGTAGCATTACTATTTTTTTTGTGCAGTAGTTTTTGAATATTTTCAATATTAGAGATATACTAATAATAGATACCTTTATTTTTTAAACTGAATTATTTAGGCCTGAATAATGTTTCAATAAACACAACAACTAAATCTCTATAAACAATTTGTAAATAAATGAATAAATTAATATGATGGCTTGTGTTATACCTACATTCCCATACAATGACTTTACGGTGTTCAGTGACGTCACCACTAAACATTTCAATAATACCAACTTGACGGCGTGATTCTACGACCCGGGTTCAAACGTCATATCAACTCTCTGAGCCGGGTACCCCACATAGTAAATAATAACCTCGAAATTTTTTCCACTTTATTAAATTTCTACATTTTCATATCAAGCTGTGATAATATATGTAAATAAAAAAAATATATTTTTCAGATGAAAATCTTCGAAAAGACTTCAACAGCACTCTTCGCTCGGCCATCCTCTTGCTGGCTTCCGCTGAGCAGCGCGAGCCCTACTCCGGAGACTACCTTCAGTTCCTATCCATCATCAGCCCTCTGGCGCATAGTCTGCAGCTCAAGGACGAGCACCGTTAGTCCAACTTACTAGATTGCTTCTCAAATGGAGCTAATTTTATAAAAAGCTCCACAGCTCATGATGAAAATGGCGTTGCACAAGTTAGTTGCCTTTGTGACCTAGAAATTCCATACAGAGAAAGTTGTGCATATTTTGTGATGCCAAAACTCACTGTTTGATAATTTTGCTGCTATAGCACACAGATTTTTAATTTGGTAGGCGTGCTTCGAGTACCGCCGCCGTGGGAACTATTTATTGGACAACAAACATCCCCGTCATAGGTCACCCCAAATGGTTCTTTCGCTACGTTTAGTGACTTAGCCGGGGTGCCCAGGTTCATGGTGTAAGATTTGTGTAGGTCTCGGTGGCGAATGCGTTTATCCACTTGCTGCATGGCCGGCCGGATCGGGAGAGGCAGGTTGAGGGAGACCTCTCCACCCAGACTTTCTCAATCCACCGCCTTGCACCGCAGTGGTACGGATGGATTCATACATCTGACCCCCAGATTCCTACCCATCCTTCATACCTTTTTCCTTACCAGAACTTCCTTTCCCTATAAAGACCTTCCACACAGCATCCCCAAAGATTACATAGGCCCTGAGGCAATTTGTTTTCCTCAGGATCTCCTGTGCGGAGCTCATGTAACAAAAAAAAAAAATTATAAGTGTTCTAACTGCCGGTAGCCGGTAAAACTACGGCATCCCAGTTTGCGGAATGTTGTAAGGTTGAGGGAATTGGGAAGGGAAAGAGTTGGGGAAGAGGAAGGTTGTGAAATACCTGGCTGTTCTGATCTGGTCTCTAAATATAGCTAAAGCCATTTCAAACAAACATTACATTTTAAATTTCGACTAGTAGATCCCAGATAGGCCATGTTTCTATCAATTTCATCAAAAGTAAGGTAAAACTGAGCTTACTTTTGGCTCACGGACACACCCATAAAACACTTCTAATGTTTGTATCTTCACCATTATGAGAGGTAGATACTCTCAGTATCGCCCTGGTCAAAGATCACCAATTAGAATCAAAACGTTGCTTGATATGGCTTTAGCTGCGTTTAATGACCATATCTGAATACCAGATACTTCCTGATCTGCCTCTTCTCCAGTCTCACTGGCTCCAGACAGTCGGGAGCAGTTGGGACTCTTGTGCGCGATTTGCATTAAAATTAAGTTTGTATTATTTCAGGAGAAGCCCTGGAGATTCTGAATGCCAACGTGTCTCCGCCGCTCGAGGACATGGAACCTCCGTTGACGGAAGCTAAGGATATCTGGGAAGAGAGCTTCAGCAATTTCTTTATCACCGATTGACAATAAATTTGTCAAAACATGACTCCGTAAAATCAAAAAACTCAAAAATGAACCCAATCCCAAACCATATATAGTAAACAACTGGAGCGACAGCGCAATTTAAAACTTTTTTCTCAGATTGCTCGAGATTTTTTGATAATCATTTTGAATATTTTCCGCCCACATTAAAAAAATCATACCTCCGAATTTTAATATGGACACACAGAAACTGATTATCTTCTTATATATAAAAATGAATCGCTAAATGTGTTGCTAAGCGCAAATCTCGAGATCAGCTGAACCGATTTCGCTAATTCTTTTTTTAGAATATTCCTTGAAGTACAAGGATGGTTCTTACGGAGAGAAAAATTAAGAAAATTGGATAATTTCAGAAAACCTATTACTAACCTAAACGACTATAGCACGTTTGACAGTTCGCATGTTTGAGAATGACATTTTGCAAAACAATGATTGTTAAATAAAATTCTATTTTTGAAAATCTTTAAGTTGATAAATTTATTTAAAGTAGGTACTCCCCTAATAGTTTGAATCGAATCAAGAATTTTAGATATTTTAAATAGGTACCTATGTTAGGTACCAAATTTAATATACATGAAAAATGGAAATTTGAATAAAAATTGTAAAAGGTGGCATGCGGGCTGTTTAAAAACTGAATGTACTGGGATTGAATATATGGAATGCGGGAGGAGGGTTGGCGGGATGAGGGAGCGGGAAAGGGAAGAGGGAAGGTGGAGAAGGTGAAAGGCGAAGGCGAGAGGGGGGAGGGGAACCTGGGAAGTGGAGGGGAATCTGGGAGGGGGGAGTGGAACTCGGGTGGGGGGGTTCGCGGGACGGGGGAAGGGGGGGGGGGGTGTGGAGTGGGGAGAGGGAAGGTGGAGGTGACGGAGTGGGAACGCGAGAGAGGGGAAGAGGACGCAGGAGAAGAAGGGGAGGCGGAAGGGGAACGGGACGAATGGGAAAGGACATCAGGGAGAAACAATTTCTTTATTAAATGGCATAGCAACGCATGCCGGGACCAGATAGTAGATCTGTATAGCCAATGAATTCATCTATCTTTTGTTGATTATTACACATTTGTAGGATTTATAAAAAAAACATTATAAAATAGTAAACTTCTACTTAATTACTTACAAATTAGGGAAAATTTGCTAAAATTGGCAGCAAAGCAATCCGAGGTATTTTAAATAGTGCCATATTGTTGCAAAAAGCGCTCCAGTGATTATAAGGCACTCACATAAATAGTTTTTATGCAAAAGTATTATCAAATCTAATGTTAATGCCATTTTCTCGGTCCATTTCATCTTTCAATCAAATTGTGATCAGATAACAAGCGTAATAACATGACAGTTGTGCTTTATTGCTTATCAAAATTTGTTCAGAAGCTGAAATAGGCCGAAAATCAGTGTTTAACCGCTAGAATGCCGTTCGTGCACCGGTGTGTTTGAGATTTTACACGCGATTTTGACCCTTATGTATAAAGAAAGTGTATGAAGAACACGGTCAGAATCGCTTGCTTTATTATCGCCCTTTACCATAGAGAAAACCGCAATGCGCCAGGTCACTCCAAATAATTTATATTAATAATTTACCGGAGCGCGGGAATGTGCGCAGTTCTTGCGCATGCGCGGGAAAAATTCCTTTAATTACGATTTTGACCTTTCTATTGTTAAAAATTTCTCAAGGACACTGTCAGAATCGCTGGACACGAAATGTCATTGGGTGTCATGGCTGCCGTTTTTTGCGAACGCTAATTGGTGGACAACCAACCCCAATTACCCCGGCAAACAAGGGGTTAACAGGTACCGTTCAAATGTCAAAAATTAAAAATGACGCTGATTGTCAATTTGATGATGGGTCAAGTAAAATGATTGATTGATCCAGGACTGTGTTAAAATGCTTTCACATCTGTCATGAAGAATTATGATTAAAATACATGTATTTAAATAGGCTATTCCTAACTCAATTTATTGTAATGTCAATATTTTTATTATAATGTTAATTACTGTAAGAATAATATATTTATTAAGTTTCAATTTTGATTTATTTATTGGCTGTATTCCCCTACCTAAATAAACAGACTGTCGAGTTTGCGGAGCCACCTTTGTTCTGGAGCCCTTTAGTACCTGAAAAAACTCTATTAACCTTTCGTCTGTCGCGAGCCTGCCGGCGGTCCGAAATTTTTTTTTTTTTTTTTAATGCGATTTTAACCCTTAACCTTTTCCCTGCATGGAACTACTCCGTTTTTTCAATACCCATACGCGGTACATGTATATGTCATATTTCAAATACCTATCCATCCAATTTTATGTCAAATTACAGCATATTATGGCATGATTTATCATACTATATAAACAGATGAATATGGCATGATTTATCATACTATATAAACGAATAATCCAGGCGCTATACAAGAATGAGGCCGCTATAATTAGATGTGACAATGATACAAAAGAAGCCAGTATAAGACAAGGGGTGAGACAGGGATGCTCTCTGTCACCTGTTCTTTTTAACGCTTATATACAAAGTGCGATTGATGACTTGAGAGAGAGAATGAGTCACAGAAAAGGTGTAAAGATACACGGGCAAAAGGTGGATATGATAAGGTTTGCTGACGATATTGCTTTGGTTGCTGAAAGCGAAGAAGAACTGCAAGAGGCCTTAACAGCCATGCAAAGCATTCTTCAAAACAATTACAACATGAAGATAAATAAAGACAAAACAAAGCTGCTGACTGTAGGCCGAACGCAACATCAGATGAAAGTAGAGATGTCAGGAGTTCCACTAAAGAACACCAAGGAGTTTGTCTACCTCGGGAGCAAAATAACATGGGACGGTCGGTCTAAGAGCGAGGTCGACAGCCGTATACACCAGGCTAGGCTTGCTTTCAATAAAAGGTCTAAAATAATAGAATCAAATAATATAGACCTGAAACTGAGAATACTCCTCATCAAGACCTATGTATGGAGTATCTTAATGTACGGCTGCAAAACATGGTGCCTATCCGAAAGAGATAAACGGAGACTAGAGGCTTTTGAGATGTGGTCCTAATTAATTTCCTGGAGAGACCACATCACAAATGAGGAGGTCCTCCAAAGAATCGAAGGAGGAAGGCACCTGCTCAGGACCTTGTCCGAAAGGCGCGCAAGATGGATCGGCCATGCAATAAGACAAGAAGGCCTCTTGCATGCCATAATGGAGGGTACGACCGAGGGGACAAACGCTAGGGGACGCCCACGCCGAGAGTACCTGGAGGACCTGCTGGTGGACATGCGCTGCTCATCATATGCAGACTTCAAAAGAGCCGCACAAGACAGGGAAGAATGGAAGAAACGAATAGATGAAATTGCTACAAACCAATCCCAGGATTGAAACCAGAGAGAGAGATAAACAGATGAGATTATTATCTACAATTTGAAACCAAATCGTCGTCTGTAAACATTCCTAGATGATTATAAAAACAAAAACATTAAATTCCATACAAAAAACTTACCCATGTTATCTTAAAGGCGGCGCCATTTATCCGCGTGCTTGTACTCAGGACACTGCGTTGATAGACACAAGTGGTACCTCAATCACTTATTATTATTAATTTGTATAAACAAGTTCTAAAACTCAACACTTAAAAATAACACGAAACGAATAGATTTTGTCATATAATAAATATTGTTTTAATTATCAAAATCACAATTTCACAACACAAACAAATGTTTAGAATACGCGCGATCTCGACAATAAATGTTTTCGACGCTTGTCCAATATGGTCAATCAGAATCGCAAGCGCAAACTGCGAATTACTACTATCGCCATCTGTCGACTAAATTGTGAACAAAGGCACGAGGACACATTCACTTGATTATAGATGTTCCTTACGAAATACAATTTTAGTTTCGAAATATGCCTGAAGATGTCAGCATCGTGATAGTTACACGAATGTCCTAGCGAGCGGGAAAAAAAACTGTGACATAGGAGCGCTGTGATATCGGCAGCCGAAGTTAGCGTAACAAGGGCTGGTACGGGCGCGTGTGAGGCATGGCTTTTTGCCGTATCAACTGTTGTTACGATCGCGTGGAAAAAGTTAAGTATAAAGAAATTGTATGAAGGACAAGGTCAGAATCGCTTGCGCCAATATCAATCTAGGATCTGGGTATTATTTGATTATTGTAGCTACTCTGAATTATTTTTAAATAATTTTCTATGGATTAAGCAGGCAATCGGTTTGATAGAACCCTTATCGGGCGGATTGAAAACTTTAAAGTCAGGTGGAATTGCTGTTTGTATTCTACCAGTATTTCAATAGAAGGTGCTCTGAAGAGCAAGCGATATTTTCACACAGTTGCTATTAATTTACCACATGAGTATGGCCAAAATGGTAAATTGTGTTATAAAGCCCAAAAAGCCTATTTTCTAATAAATACCCTTTGGACATTCTGTTACCCTGGTACTTTAAATTCTTTTTGAATAAAATCAATGAAAACTTGCATTATTTTTAATTTAGGAGGCGGGTATGGGTACCATGGCCCTGGGAATCATTTATTGGATAACCAACACCTCTGCCATAGGTCACCCCAAGTGGTTCGCTACGTTTGGTGACTTAGCAGGGGCACCCGATTTGAAGGAGACCAAACCTAGAACTCTCCAGCCGAAATCTCTCGACCCCATCGCCTTGCACCGCAGTGGGAGGGATGGATTCATAAGGACGTCATTTCTGGACACATTGACCCCAGATTCCTACCCACCCCTCATAATTTACCTTTCCCGAACTTCCTCTCCTCCCATTCCATAAAAAAGACTCCACACAGCATCCCCAAAGATGGCCTCCTGTGTGGAGCTTTCCCAAAATAACCTTAGAAAATGTATCTAATTTATTTTTTTTTATTACTCCTATTACCATAATTTTAGTGGTAAAATGTTGCTTGTGCAGTGATGGAGTCTTAGCTAGCCGAGGAATGAACCCCTGATGCCAGTGTGGAAGCCCATACCTTTGGTCAACTTGGCTACTAACCTAAGGTCAGTGGCTGAATCGAAATCGCATTTGGGTCCCACCCAGACGTCGCATGTTCGATTCTTTGGCTGGCTAAGTCCTCTATCACAACACAACATTTTCTGCTTACTGTGGTGGTAGTAAGAGATTTTCAAATATTGTCAGGTTATATTATAGACATGAAATAAAAACAAAATATTCAATTAATTTATTTATTTTTATACACAAAATACTCCTTCGACAAAATAATAATTACAATTATGTAATAAAGAGTAAAAATAATAATATTCTGTTTCTTAAGTTAATACAGTGGAATTTTTAATAGCCTAATTTAATACATGTTCTGGAATATTATGTGGTTTTAAATTTAAAATATAACATCAATATAACTGTCAAATGAGTAGTACATTTGTATGCAACTAGCGTGCTACATTGCTGGTTGTGGTGTGAGTGATCATCATTTCGCTTGACGTTCAACCACTTGGGTTTATTTGGCTCAGCTCGTGAAGCCCCTAGTTCTAGATGCGACGGGGATTCCCCTGGCAGAGACATCACGGATACGTACATAAATCAACTTAGGATGTGTTCAAAATCCAACTGGGCGTTTTAAAATCAAATGAATAAACGATAGAACACAATGTGCGCTGGATGAATCAAGTTTTTTTTTTCAATCAAAGATATAAATTACGATTTTGGCTCCCCCTAAAACTGCCGCCCAGAGCAGGCGCCACGGTTTGCCCCCCTAGATACGGGACTAGACTGTAATTGTCGATGTATCATATTATGAGCGAGTTTACAAGCTACTATCTACTAAGTTTAAAAGTGGACAAATCGGCGAGTGAGATTGTCATGATGACACACAAAACTTTCCACTCGCTCGGTAGCATAGAAAACTGAGTTTGCAGTTGCGCTGCTAGCGCCAGTAGCGAGAATAACGACGCCTGCGTGAACTAATTCTGTCAGATGTTTGACAGTCAAAATCAGCTGTTTATTGGCAGCCATTTTGAAAACATAATTAAACCAATCACGAGTAAGCGTGTGGCGAGTAAAGTTGACGACCTTTCAACTTTTTCGTAGATAGTCAACAATCTGCTAGTTAGCAAGTAACACGATGACACTGAGCGAGTTTACTAGCAGATAGTGAATATCCCAGATAGTAGCTTGTAAACTCGCTCAGTGTCATCGACGCTAAAGAGTTCCCACAGAAATGGCCAAGTGCGCTCTTGATGATGAAAAAACCCTTTTGTAATCTTCTTATAATTGATGCAATATGGAATTTAAGATCATAACTTAATCAATATACATTATAAAAGAAAGTGCGCTAACCGCTAAAACTCAGAAACGAGTCCCGGTACGATCAAGGGTGTTATACGGTGTAGTAGCCCTCTATCCCCCATCCATTAAGAAGGTTCCCGTTTTTACCTGAAGAGCGTGCTATTGAAGATATAACAACTGGAAGTTTCGCCCTCTTGTAATTTCTAGAACAGTCCAGAACATTTGAGAGCATTCCACAATATTCCAGAACATTCTGGAATGTTCATGAATAGTTTGGAATATTCGGGAACATCCCGGATCATTGTGGAACATTCCAGAACGTTGTGAATGTTCTGGAACATTGCGGACCATTCGAAGCCTTTTTTGTATGGGTGGGGCTATCCATTGGTAAGGTATATAAAGCAAGATCCGTCGTGGGTTCGAACATCAGTTCAATTTCATAACAACTCCCTGAGCTGAGCTGGATACCCCAGCTATTTACTATAAAACACACAATTTAACTAAAAAAAAAACCTTTCGAATGCTGGCCTTTTCAATGCAATATATCTCACTAAGCAGCGTGTATTGACTTTGTGTGTGTTTTAGTGAAACATCTTGGATCAGGGTTCGAAGAATATTGGCAATAAATATCACTGATATTTTTTATTTGCCGCTGTGTGCGATATCCAGCGGTAGTATTATGAACTAAAAATGCAGACATAGGCAGAATTTGCTTCTCTATCGAATTTCATTAAAAAAAGTGGTTCCATGACAGTTGATCTGCCGACAATTGGCTCCCCCGGTATACTTATATACAATATGCAGTCGGTTTAGGAAAAATACAGTATACCTAATTACCAAAATATAACTAAATGACCCGAAGGGATGTGCAGAGAGGGTGTACCGCCGAATAAAAAACTATAAAACATATTTTCATTCAAATGCTTCAAGGAAACCGGTGCATAGTCGGGAATCACGCTAAACACGTGCCAAACATATGTACATGGTTGACATTTGTCACATGAGACCGGGTCGCTTCTTCGACTCGTTCTTATGTTCAACAGCTTGGCTGTGGAACGATTTGCCGGCCTCTTTGTTTCTTCCTTCCTACAACACGGGTCTCTTCAAAACCAATGTTCATTCCTTCCTCTCCTCAAAAAGATTCTCCACACAACATCTCAGATGACAGGCCTTGAGGGAAATTATTTTTCTCAGGGCCTCCTGTGTGGAGTTAATGTAAAAAAAGGGAAAAATCTACTTGTCTATGTACTGTGTATACCAGTGTCAGAACAAATCGACACTATAAAATTGTTTGATATTCATACTAACTTATTATTAAGGGTATTTTTAAGTCGATTTTACATTTGAAATTGCTAAATAATGCACAAAAAATTATAATTTTATGGTAATTATCATTTCGGAGGGCCAATTGTCGGTAGATCAACTATCGTGTCACCAAAAAAAGTAATTTTTAGACTGTTTTTCACTTAGGCGGTATAGTTTCTTCGTTGATGATATTCTGGATATTTTTATTTTCGAATCCTGATCATAATAATAATATAATATGCGACGTCGTACAGGGAAAGCCGCCGATGTTTCACATATGTGACAGCCGCAAGATAAAGTTTACATAATTTAATAATTTATAACAATAATTACAGGTTCTAATTTCTACCCGCTACTAGCGTTAGCCGCGATTGGCAATCCCGTCGGTTCAGCAATCACCGCAACCAACGTAGCCTTTGGCACGTGGAAAAAGTACAACATGAACCCGGCGGCCAGCAGAAAATGGCACGCCAGAATGCCTCCAATCAGAATCAGAGAGTGTTTGGAACGTTTCAACGCCGGTAAGAGCAGATAGACCAGGACAGTACCGGAGAGTAAAGCGGCTGTGAGGACCAGGAGCCATTGGAGCCAGGATACCTGGATGGTCCACAGCACACTGACTGGGATGTAGATGAAGATGGAGTAGCCGTAGACGCAGAAGAGAGAAATCATGCTTGGGGTGGCGGGTCTCTCCTGTAAAGAAAAAACATTTTACATTTTATATTTCATATTTATTTGTTTTATAACTTCTCGGGGTCAATTGTATTGTAGAGGTCGAACAATGTCATCGATCTGCAGTCGTGCGGCAATCCGATCTGGTCCCCCAGCGACCAATTGGAATTCAATCTCTGTCACAGAACTCTCACTCGCGCTGCAACGAAGACCCCACCATTCTGCTTTAAACTCCCGGTCAAGACACAACTTGTATATTGTGTTTGTTCGCCCTTCACATTAATTATTATTGTTAATATTTAACTATGGAATTGAATTATGTGTCTGTTGTAGTTTGTAAATAAACTTGAAGTATTGTAACGACATCTTGCTTATTTGCTTAACCACACACTAAAGTATTAATCTATATAAATAAAAATGAATCGCCGAAATGTATGTACGCGCATAACTTCCGAACAACTGCACCAAATTGGATAATTCTTTTTTTTCTGTGTTCGTTATTGTCAGAACAAGGTTTGTATAAAACTACTGGTGAGCTCTGGCATTATGAACATTGTATAAAAAACTTGCAATAGGTGGCACACGAGCTGTTTGAAAGCTGAATGTACCGGGAATAAATGTATGGAATGCGGGATGGGGGAGGGGAAAGGGAGAGGGGAACTCGGGAGGGGGATTTGCGGGACGGGGGAAGGGAGGGAGTGGGGTGGGGAGATGGAAGGTGGAGGAGGCGGAGTGGGAACGCGAGAGGGGAAGGGGACGCGAAAGAGGAAGGGGAGGCGGAAGGGGGACGGGAAGAATGGGAAAGGACATGCAGGGAATTTTTTATTTATTACATGGCATAGCAACGCATGCCGGGAACCAGCTAGTTTTAAAAAAAGATTGACTTCCCGTAATCACCTAATATGTTTAGTCGCTTATAAATAAGAATATAATTTTTTTTAATGTCTGTATCTATAGACATTTCCAGCAGACCATAGTTAGCAGACCATAGTTAGCAGACCATAGTTAGCAGACCATTACACTAATATTAAATATTATCCCAAATAAGTACAAGGTAGGGCAAATTTGATAACTAACATTCGCAATTTATAAATTTTCAGGAAATAGGTATGAAGGGTGGGTAGGAATCTGGGGATCAGTGTGTCCAGAAGTGACGGACATATTTATTTATTTTTTCAGGTTCTCCATAAAACAGTTATACACCAAATTATTACAGAGAAGATTACAAAATACAAGAGAAAAAAAAGGCCATGGGGGCAGTTTCACTATGTTGAGACATATGTCAAAAGATAGTTACTGAACTCTCTATAGGTAACATTGAAGATGTCAAAGCTCAATGCAGAATCGTTAAGCAGTTGAATTGCTCTATTTAATGGGGCATTCTGAAAGGAAGAAGTTCTCGCTTTCGGAGCATAAAAAGTATGTGGGATCTCCCACGAGTATACGCGTTAGGGACATATAGGTTAATCTCCTTCAACATAGGTGGATTCATTACAGTACCGGAGATCAGTTTAAAAAAATGTTTCCCCAAAAATATTTTTCGGCGGGCTTCTAACGTGTTAAGATCAAGCATTCCTGTTAAGAACAACGATGGATACAGGAATGGGTAGTATGTATATTCCCTCATATACAGGTAACGCATAAACCTTTTTTGAACTTTTTCTATTTCTAGGATATGGTTTTTTTCAGAGGGTGCCCAAATAATGGAGCTGTATTCCAGGATGCTGCGGACAAGTGCTTCATATGTTCTTCGTATTGCAATTCCATTAGTAAATGATCTCGCATTACGAAGAACAAATCCGAGCATTTTGTTGGCACGGGAGACAATGTCTGATATGTGAGATTTGAAAGAGAGATTTGCTTCAAAAATCACGCCAAGGTCTCGAATCTCGTTTTTGCGTGTTAGTATAATTTTATTAATATGGTATGGGAATAAAAATGTGTCTTGTGATCTTGTAAATGTGACGACACTGCATTTCTGGATGCTGAATGGTAAATTATTCAGTTCCGACCATTTGACAAGAGAATCAAGATCTTTCTGCAGAAGAATGGAATCTATATGACTTTTAATAGCTCTGAAAAGTTTAATATCGTCAGCGAAGAGGAGATATTTTGAGCGGTTAATGGTCTTGCCTATATCATTAATGAATAAAAGAAAGAAGAGTGGTCCTAGATTCGACCCCTGGGGAATCCCGGAGTTAGTTTTGTATTCGTGAGAAAACTGGTGTCCGTAACTGACATACTGACAACGATTGAGTAAATAGCTAGCTACGAAAACGAGAAAATTCTGAGAGAATCCGAGGTCACTTAATTTTTTTAATAAAATATCATGGTCGACTTTGTCAAATGCTTTTTCGAAGTCTGGGCGGCAGTACCCGTACTCGCCTCCCAAAATGAAAAATCAAATATATCCATACTAATATTATAAATGAGAAAGTGCATGTATTTGTTTGTTACGCTTTCATGCCTAAAACACTAAACCGATTTTAAAAATTCTTTTACCAATAGAAAACTACATTATCAGCGAATACCACAGGCTGTATATAATGGTAAGCTCTGGCGTTATGAAATTTGTATAAATGAAAATGTGTGTATATAATTTATTTTAGAGGCGCGGACAGGGCAGGGGGAAGGTGAGGTTCGCGGAGAGGGAAGAGACGAGGGGAGGGGAAGGCGGGGAAGATGGAGGGGAACGGGGACGCACGGGAAACGACATGCAGGGAGACTCAATTTATTTATTTGAATGGCATTGCAACGCATGGCGGATACCAGCTACTATAATACAGGTGAATTCACAGTATAGTATAGCTAGAGACACTGATTCATAGCTTTAATTTTTAAGAAATGTAGCATTAATTATTGAAAAAATAGCTTTTATAGCTTTAATTTTGCGTTTTCATAGCGTTTATAGCTAAATAGGATAACGTCAAGGAATGGGAGTCGGCAAGAGGGGAAAAACAATTAAATCGGAAAAATCACTTGAAACATGTTTATTTTATTATTGGTTGAATCTCAACATGGCGCATGTTTCTACAGTAGAGTGTGTCATGTTCGTTCTACGATCTGTCAATTCAAGATTATAGCAACTAAAAATCTTTCTGCGTCAACACTAATCACAGGGGCCCACGCAGTCATCAGAGCTGTCTCAGCAAATTCTCTGTGAACAATTTTTACAGCTAAGAGTAGTTGAATTATGTCTACAGTGACTCCATCCCTCACTTGCTCTACAAGCTGTCTTTGAAAATACCTGTTACCTTCCAGGAATTTACTGTCATCAACAGATTTAAATGTTGGAGCAAGCCTACTTTTACTTGCTAAAAGTAGGCTTGCTCCAACTTCTGACCTACAATTGCAGGATTGAACATTTTACCTGCATGCTCAAGAAATTGATTAGTGCTGTTGTCTTGACGGTTCAGCATATGAGATGCCAGTTTCACAGAACTCTTCTGACAACTCTCTCTTATTTGAGTTTTTATTTGGGTTAAGACAACCCGGTTCTTTACCTCCTGCACGGCCTTTAAGGTTTTGGCAGGGAAAACACCATCACTCAATTTTTGAAAGTTTTGTTGTAAAAATCGCTGCCATTTCGCGTTTTAACGTTTTTATCGCTAAAAACACCATTTATCGCTTTAATTCGTGAATATATCGTTAATGCGATGAATCAGTGTCTCTAAGTATAGCACAGTATAGTAGCCCCAGAGAGAGGTTGTTTGTAACGTCATCATTCTAGTATCTTCTGCCTTTTTCATTTTCACACTATATGTAAGAAGAGAAAAGAGGACAAGCTCTCCCTGAGATTACTTGTGTTTATATTAATGTTTCCGATTACTAAGGTGTGATTTTTGTAATAAGCGCAGCCGAATTCAGAACCAAAATAAAAAAAAATTAATAACACTCAAAAGAATGCAATATAGTTGTGAATGATGAATACTTGGAGCAGGTGGATGAGTTTGTGTATTTGGGAAGTATGTTTACCAGAGCCATCTCTGGTAAACATACGTATTTACGAACATACGAAGGCTGATAGAGATACATATTGAAAGACGGGTGAATGCTGGTAACTACATTAATGGAGGACTGAATGCCGTTGGTGCAAATAAAAAACTATCAAAAGAAGCGAAGCTAGCAGTCCACAATGGAGTCCTGGTACCTACCCTGATGTATGACAGTGAGGCGTGGAACTGGCAGAGGAAGGATGAAAGTAAACTGAATGCTATTGAAATGAGATCCCTGAGGCGTATGTATGGTAAAACAATGTATGATCGTGTGAGAAATGTGGATATCCGCAAAGAATGTAAGGCTGATGTAAGCATAATGAGTAAGATTAAGAAAGGGATCCTCAGATGGTTTGGGCATGTAGAGCGAATGAACGAAGAAAGTAGTGTAAGAAGAATATACGACGCAAATGTGAATGGTAGAAGAAGTCGGGGACACCCGAGGAAGACATGGCACGATCAAGTGAATCAGATACTTGAGTCGGGCCATGTCAAAAGTCAGAATAATAGAAGAGAATGTATGAGACGATGTATGAATGTGAGTGAGGTAAAGAGTGTGTGCCAAGACCGAGTTGTCTGGCGGTCCGTCTTCTCTGCCTACCCCTGCGGAAACTGCGTGATGGTTAGTTAGTTAGTTTTTTTTAGAATACAGAATCAAACGCCAAGAAAATTGGGTGGATAATAACAAAGACAGCGAACCTCTTCCTGCGCTATCTCCACCTCCGCCTCATCCAGCGTCCACTTCAGGGCGCCCCACAGGCCAAGGGGCACGAGGAAGGTGTAGCAGAAGATGGCAGTGGCGGCGTAGGACACGAGATGGAAGTCATACTTCCAGTGGTAGGTTGTGTTGGCGTGCTGGAGGTAGTTGACGATATTGCCACTGATGGCTATCGTGAATATCTGAAATATTATACGAGGTTCATACACCGCTGGACTTACTTGAGGCAACAAATAGATTTAGCCTAGAAAACACGTCATGCAAATCTTTTAACCTCTCGTGTGCCTTGAGCGTGTTTACAAGCTCTAAGTAGCAGTGCTCAGGAGGCCGGCCATACAAAATGAGCTTGTTAACAAGCTCTTCTAAATTAAGATTTTTCATGTCAAACTCAACTAATTAGAAAAATTGAAAAGCAACACAAACTATACAGGGTGTAACAGAACGTACCCGAGGGATTTTAACCATCGATTCCTGACATCATATGGAGTCAAAAATGTAAATGAAATTTTGGTCTCCGGTGACATTTTTGATGTTTTTTTTTTTTTTTTTTTTCTACAAAAACATAAAAAAATAGTAGTTGTTAAACAGTTGGAGGCGGGGTAAGGGGTTCGTCGGACACCCGGCTGAGTGAACAGTGACGACATGCGGAAGAATTTTTTTTTTGTTTGATTTTGAAGAAAAAAAAATTGAAAAAAAAAAAAAAGTTGTCCAAAAAAGTCACCGGAGACCAAAATTTCATTTACATTTTTTACTCCAAATATGCTCAGGAATCACTGGTTAAAATCCCTCGGGTACGTCCTGTTACACCCTGTATACAATGTACAATATACGATGCATTTGGTAAGTCTTCAATACATATATATTTTCAATATATATCAGAAAAAGATTTTTTTATTAATTTGTTTTTTTGCTAAAAAATTCGCGGCCTGTCAGTACCTCCACACCAAATACCTTACGGCATTTAAAGGGTTAATACTTAGTTAAATAGTTCCTAATGTTTTAAAGTTTTCGGTGACCCGCGGACAATAGAGTGCTATATTTTGCATTAGTCAGAAGTACATAGGAATATGCTTCGCCAATAGGCATATTTATACATAAGACTACATGCATACAATCAACAGATGACGTAAAGGTACTTAGAAACAATTTAAATTAAAAAAAAACGAGTCTGCTTTAGACCACACAACTTAAGTAAAACTTCACTAACTTATATCTCCCTCTCAACTTCCGTTCGCCTCGCCCGATCACACTTTTCACCAGCTTACTCCCCTAGTCAAGCGTGCGTGAAGAAGTTTTACTTCAAAAATCTTGATCTATTCATAATTTTTTCAGCATTTTGGTTCGTTGCCTGTATTTATTTAGTAATTTTTGGAATGGACAATGGACATGCCTTCATTTTGACTAAACTAAACTAAACTTATGTTGTGTATATGATCTACTTTTTCTTTAACCCCTCCGAATTTTCGCCAATATGCACTTGAGTTGTCTCAAACAAAATGACATTATACGAAAACTTTGTGTTATTACCGCTTCACAATTAAAGCTCTATAAATGAAACATTTCTGTACATAGCCGAATAGTTAAAACTGTTTTAGGAAGGTTACAAAATAAGCTTTCGAATTATTATATTACAAACAAATATTAAAATTTAGCATGCAAACATTAAAAATAGGTAAAAATGATTCACATGATGTTTTTTATGTGAAAACGGTATTAAAATCACAGATTTTGTAAACAACAATACTTATTCTATTGTATATATGTGTAATAAACACTTTTGTCACCTCAATTTTTTATCATTTCATATAAAAATATTTAATAAAAATTAAAAATGTCGAGCGCTGACGAGCTGCCGGTAGTAAATTTGGGCGGGAAAATATTTTTGTCAACTACGCGACTGACAGCTGATTCCTGTTATGTATTTCTATAGACAACTTGATAGGGATGTACAGCTTGATCTACTATCGACCTTTTACTTTTTGGTTTAGGGATGTAACTAAAACAATAACAGAGATAAAACGATTTCTATGGAAACACACGTGCTGAAGTGTAAACACGCTTATTGTACTTGACTGCTGTCCTATTTCTAACGCTTATATCTGCTTACGTTGCGGAGGGGTTAAATATTCGAATCTTTAGAATCTGACAATAGGTTTTGGCGTACAACTTTAAACCATAATATCCCTTGAACAATATCACAGCTTAAAATTGTATAATGGTTAGTAATTATAAAGAATATAATGAATACTGACCAGGGTGGTGGAAATCCAGAAGGGTCCGTACATGTCAGGTTTGGCCCGAATGGTCTGATCGAAGTAGCCCGTTCCGGCCCGCTGTGGTACCACAGAGGATAGAATACGCTGGATCACATCGTCAGTGTTGACGTCGAAGTATTTCTGGTAATACTCCACCGTCCAGAAGTTATGGTTCTTGGCTGCCAAACACACAATAATAACCATAAAGCCCTTTTCTATGTGAATACCTCGCAAGAGTCCCAGCTGCTCCCCTCTGGAGCCAGTGAGACTGGCATCCCCAATTGGAGTATGTTGTAAGACTGAAGGTAGTGGGGATTGGAAAGATATGGGGAAGAGGAAGGTAGGGAAGTACCTGGCTATTCAGATCTAGTCACCAAAAATGGCTAGAGCTATTTTGGTAATTGTTCGGAACAAATGTCAACGGTTAATACGCACTTTTTTTGATAAAACTCTTAGATTCTTCTTAATTACCATAAAAGACAACTATTTGCATTGGGGGAGGTTGAAAATATTACATTTTTAATTTTATTTACGTAAATTGAAAATTTGCTTTCACACTGTCAAATCACTCTGTTTGCAGTTCGGAACAAACGTCAACGGTTAATACGCACTTTTTTTTGATAAAACTTTTAAAATTAAGATAATCTACACAAGCCCGCTACACAAACCCTGCTTTGCCAGACAAACCACTCAAAAACGTAGGCTGTTTTTTAAAGTAAAGATAACATACACAATCCTGTTACATAACCGTTGACGTTTGTTCCGAATATTTACCGCCATTTTAAGCAACGTTTAATTCTGAATGGCGGTCTTCCACCAGGGCGATACTGAGAGTATCTTCAGTTCTGGAAAGTGCCTCAAATACACTATATATTATTTTAAATTAAATAATTGTGAAATAACACAAATTAATCAAATAAAATTTAATTTTACAAGATAAACCTCTTTTCTGAGAGGTTCTGGGTTCGAGTCCCAGTTGCGACCATTATCTTTTTCTGCGTCTTGTTCTCTTTCATATTTTCGTTTAGATTATTATTATTATCTCCTTCAATGAAAAATCAAATAAAATTTATTTGCCCACGACCTTCGGATTGCGAATCAAGAGCCTCACCGCTCAATCACGCCGGCTGTCAATTATTTACACCTATGCCATTATCGAAATAATATTTTAGGTGGCAAGACACGAAATCACTATTTTAATATGGATTTTACACAAAATTAAAACAGTCTGCACATGAAACTCACCCATTTTAAATTATACCAACAGAGATATAATTAATATTGGTGACTAAAAACTTTTATAAAACATTCGCGTTGTTGCCACAAATATGCCACAACACCAATAATATTGCGCTAGGTGACGTTTGCACCGTAAAAACGTGAACAAATATTTAACATTTTACGCCTTTGTCACGCAATTATTTTGCAAAATACCTGACAATAAACAAATACAACGTATCGTTTAATCTTTAACAACAAGAAACAACACATAAAACACAGAATTTCATGCAATAATAAGCTTTAAAGACTGGCTTTACAAAACGATACTTATCAATAACGAACGGGCGTGTTTTTAGACATAATGTCGCGAAATGAACACGGATTATCTAGACATTTAGTGTTCGAGTCTCTACGTCCATTGTTAAATACTAGAAAATACAACGAGACGTAAAATAAGTCGGATAGTTTTAAAAACAATAACAAACCTGGAGGTGGTGTGTCATTATCGACTGGCGAAAATTTGGAGCCTTGTAAATCGCTCCTCAGATCGCTCATGGAATCGGAAGCTTGCGGCAGGGTGTAGCCAGAAGTGTGGACGGCTTCCACGTCCAATCTTGCGCTTCCATCACGACCATGGTTATTGTGAACAGGAGAATATTCCTGAAAAGAGAGTAGCTCTCCAGTCACCGGATTGTTCGCCATCTTTTATTATACGTCAAATGTTATTGTCATAGATAAAATGGGGCAGAAATACTGTCATCGATAGTGCTGCCATGTTAAAAAATGTGATGTTCACCGCTGCTTTTTTATCGATTTTAATCAACGGGTAAGTACTGTACTTAATTTTGTCGTACAATCAAATTTATGATTCTGCTTTCACATTGTACATAATAATACGTGTGCGTTTGCTCTTTGTATTCGTATATTTCGTATAGTCACCGGGTATCACCCCCCCCTTCGGGGGTGGAACCCGGGGCGAGCCTAGCACCAAAAACCTGCGGAGCTGGTTTTTAACTGCTAGTATAAATATAAAAATGAATTTTTCTTTGTTTGTCCCTTATGAACCCCTAAACTGTACATCAGATGTGTTGAAACTTTGGAGTTTTGATGTGCGCATGCCAGGGCCGTAGCCAGAGTTAAATTTAAGATAGGGCAGTGGTAATTACAGGTAGGGCGCAAGCAAAATGTTCTGATCTGGGTCGGGCGGGGGGAACTCTGGGCGGCACTTTTAAGGCGTTTTACTTTTATATCTTGTTAAAATTTTAATCATTTCTTTCATATTTTTGTTGCATATATGATTCAGACCGATTGAAATGGGCACGGAATTTTTCATTACTTATTCTTTAACAAACCTGGGGAATCCCCTTTCTTCAAATGAATGTATAATAATGTCGTCTTGATAACTGCAGCGACTGGCAATACCGTCCGGGTCGAATTTTGTTTTGTGCTTGGATTTTTTATGACTAATATTCAGTGAGAATGAGTGAGAGAGGTCCGTGGGCGATGCAGGACAATTCTAAGAAAGTTTCATGGATCGTCACGTGTTCCAATGGATCATCAAACCATCCATGTGTTCCAAGTACAAAAGTAAGAGGAAAACCATTTTCTTGTTCTGGGTGTAGTATCTGAGCTTAAGCTGAGACTTAGCAGATTAACTCCTGGGTTAAAACCAATTTCATGTTCCGAATGATCTGTCAAAATTCCAGTAGCGGATTAATCTGCTGACACATTTCAAAGAAAACCGTTCTAATATTTCAAGTGGAGTTAAAATTTTTATTTCAAACCATTCCACGAAATTCATAATTCGTAGGAAAACCATACTACGCATTATATGAGAGTAATACTAATTAAATCTGTGGACACGCAAGCAGATTCACTCTTAATTTAAAACCAGTTTTGTGATCAGAATGTAAATTGCCAGTTGTGGATTCATCTGCTGACACATTTTGAAGGAAAAAGTTCTCTTATTCGAAGTGAATTGGAAGTTATCCACCACATACCCACCCGGTGTAAGTAACAGAAGGTTACTATTTAACGAGGACTCTTTTTTTTATAGAACGACCCTACAATTATAATTAACTAAAACTAGACCCCTATCGTCCCTGCATACATTGTTAGCGAGCACTATGCAAGTGCTTGATCTGATGACAAACCGTTTAGGTAGTATGGAGAAGGCCCGAAGATGTCGATCTAGGGATTGGTTTATTTATGATTCAACCGTTAATTAACATCCCCAAACTGTTTGGGAATTCTCCCTAAGCAGTGATTGCAATACGCGCAGTCTCCCACCACTTACTTCAATTCCATCTATGGGCAGAATAAAGAATTGATATAATTTGATTCTTTAGTTAATTCGAAGCTGTTTAGTTAGATGTCGCTATGCTACACTAATAGTAGTATTTTTTTTCAATCATGTCAAACAATGAACAAACGGTTTACTAGTATATTATCATAGTCGATGGTATTTCTTAAGGTAGGGCACAGGTATTTTAAGGTAGGGCATTGCCCCCTAATGTCCCCCCCCCCCCTAGCTACGGCCCTGGCGCATGCCCGCGATGGTTTCTATATTATACATATTATATACTCGCTTTTTTATATAAATTACATAACGTTAGAGTTTACCAATAGGAACCTTTGGGGGCGTGCGCACATCAATAGTATAGAAAATAATGACGCGACGAAACTTTGGTGAATTGTTGTGCGTACGCCGAAGGTTCCTATTTTTTTTTAGCTCCACACAGGAGGCCTCAAAAAATCAATTTCCCTCAGGGCCTAAGTCATCTTAGGGGATGCTGTGTGGAGGTTTTTTTAAGGAAAGGAAGGAGAGGAAGTTCTGGGAAGGAAATAGGGATGAGGGGTGGGTAGGAATCTGAGACTCAATGTATCCAGGAGTGACGAACATATGAATCCATCCCTCCAACTGCAGTGCAAGGCGATTAGTCGAGATATTCTGACTGGAGGATAAAAGATCTCCCTCAACCAGTCTCTCTCTCGATCCTGTTCACCATGCAGTAGGTGGGCAGATATATCGGCCGCCAAGACCTGGACAAACTTCATTCCATGAACCCGGGCACCCCTGCTAAGTCACCAAACGTAGCGATATATGGTTTCCGGGGCTGCGGTACCCATACCCGCTTCCCAAATTGTGTATGCATATCTCGTCCTATATATGCTGTTAAGCGCTGACGTTACGCAATTTATATAAACAAATTGCAATAAGTGCAGGTTTAGCGGCAGGAAAGGAAGGAGTGGAGGGGGAAGGCGGAGAAGGTGAAGAGTGATCGCGGGGCAGAAATGGGAGGCGGACGGGGAACGGGGACGAATGCGAAAGAATACACAGGGAGAAACAATTTGTTTATTTAGATGGCATTGCAACGCATGCCTGGGACTCGCTAGTTATTTTATTATCTCTGTGAGACAGTTTTTCGCAAAACAAAATCGGAAAATAATTCTCCTCAGGGCCCTTGTCATCTTTGGATGCTGTGTGGAGAGTATTTTTAGAAAACACATGAGAAGAAGTTATGAGAAGGAAAAAGGTATGAGGGGTGGGTAGGAATCTTGGGACAGTGTAAAGAAGTGACGGACGTATGAATCCATCCCTTCCACTGTGGTGCAAGAGAGTTTCCTGCTGGAGAGATCAAAAGGTCTCTCTCAACCGGCAGATACCCCGATAACCCAGGTACCCCTGCTAAGTCACCAAACGTAATTAACCTCTTTTATTTATTTATTTATTTATTATTTAAACGCCCGTACATAGGGCTATTACATACATAATACAGGTGTATTGAACATTTACAAACATTATACATATATATATAGAATAACATACAGTACATACATACATACGATGCATATTAGTACAACAAATATTTATCATTTTTTCAAACATATCAGTTACATAAATAACTAGTTATTTTTGCTTTGATGCAAGACGGTGAGGTTTTGAAAATATCGAAAAGGTCTGTATACGTATTGGCAGTTCGGTGAAAACGCACTAGCGGTGAATGATAGGAATAGTTAGTGCTATGATTGTCACTGTGGAAAAGGTGGTGGAGTCGAGTTGGTTTAACAGGGACACGAATATTTATAACACTTAACATTTGAGGGCAGTCTATGAGATTGTTCAGTAATTTAAAAAGTATAAGAATGTCATTAATAGTACGCCGGGTAGAAAGTAGTGGTAGGTTTAGATCAGACATTAATGCATTGTAGCGGATTTCAATTACAGGCTGTCTCAATTTGAATTGAACGTATCGAAGAAATTTTCTTTGAACTCTCTCCAAACGGTGTAAGTTATAGGTATAAATCGGAGACCATACAGGAGATGCATAGTCCAGCTGCGATCTTACAAGAGAGCAGTAAAGTAGCTTAATTGACTCAATGTTTTGAAAAGTCCTTGTGTTACGTATTACAAAACCTAGAATTTGCATGGCCTTATTGGAAATTGTTTCACAGTGACGATCAAATGCAAGTTTCCGGTCAAAGATAACACCAAGGTCTTTGATAAATGGTACTAAAGCAATTTCATTATTGTTAATTAAATACGATGTAGATATTGGAATCCGTGAACGGTAAAAACACATGTGGAAACATTTTTTTACGTTTAGGAATAATTTATTTATTTCACACCAGCTAGCAAGTCTATCTAAATTTTGCTGAAGGATAAGTGCATCATTTAAACATTTTATAATCTTAAAAAGCTTTAGGTCATCTGCGAATAGAATGAATTTGACATTATCGAAACATAAAGATAGATCATTTATAAATAAAATGAAGAGAAGTGGGCCCAGATGAGAGCCTTGAGGAACTCCCGAAGTTACTTTAAATTTATACGAAAATTTATTATTTAATTTTACCATGAGTTCACGGTTACAGAGGTAACTATTCAACCATTTTAGGAATGATCCATGTATACCAAGGGCTTGCAGTTTCGCGAGAAGGATATTAATATTTACTTTATCAAAGGCTTTTGAAAAGTCAGTATATATTGAATCTACTTGTGCATGAGACGTGAAAGCTTCACAGATATAGTGTTCATATAATAGAAGATTGGTGTGACCTATGGCTGGGGTATTGGTTATCCAATAAACGGTTCCCGGGCAGCGGTACCCGTACCCGCCTCCCAAACTGAAAATCTAATAAATCAATGTTTAGACTGAAACGACCGTTGTGCCCAATCCTACTGATCAAGTGTTGAGCCGATATTTTGGCTCAACACTCCTCAAATGCACAAATACGCTCTTCCCAACGCAATTCTCCGACCAACAGGCGAAACGAGCGTCACTAAACAAATCACTTAGCTGATCGGAGACTCGGATTGAACGATCGAAAACTTGGGAACAACGGCCGAAAGTATCCAGGCACAAGTTTTCCACTAATTTTGTAGCTAATTTATTTTATTGAATAAATGAATTTTTATTTTGTTGTTGTGATCCTGAAATAAAATTAAAATAAAATTAATTAATAAAATAAAATTACGAGGGCTAATATCTAATTGTTGTGATCCTGATAATTTAAAATTACGAGGGCTAATATCTAATTGTTGTGATCCTGATAATATAAAATTACGAGGGCTAATATCTAATTGTTGTGATCCTGATAATTTAAAATTACGATGGCTAATATCTAATTGTTGTGATCCAGATAATTTAAAATTACGAGGGCTAATATCTAATTGTTGTGATCCTGATAATATAAAATTACGAGGGCTAATATCTAATTGTTGTGATCCTGATAATTTAAAATTACGAGGGCTAATATCTAATTGTTGTGATCCTGATAATTTAAAATTACGAGGGCTAATATCTAATTGTTGTGATCCTGATAATATAAAATTACGAGGGCTAATATCTAATTGTTGTGATCCTGATAATTTAAAATTACGAGGGCTAATATCTAATTGTTGTGATCCTGATAATTTAAAATTACGAGGGCTAATATCTAATTGTTGTGATCCTGATAATTTAAAATTACGAGGGCTAATATCTAATTGTTGTGATCCTGATAATTTAAAATTACGAGGGGTAATATCTAATTGTTGTGATCCTGATAATATAAAATTACTTTAAATATAATCAGCTTTGAAATTAATTTTTTTTTCTTTATCATTGATAATGATGATATATTATAAAGACAGGTGTTAAAAGACGTATTTGACTTACTTTAAGAAGAAGCCGTACTAAATAATGCAAAATCATACAAAATCATATGTTTTTGTTTTGAAAATTTGATCGCTTAGGAGTAATAGATGCTTTGTAGAACATATCTTGGCCCTTAAAATATCGGTCAGTTTTTTATGTCTTTTAATAAGCCTAGAAAAAAATAAAGTATTAGGTCCATAAAAATCACTTTCAAGTGCAACCTCTCCTACTTATAAACTCCTTTTCGGGTATGGTTTTATTGTTTAGTGTGGAAAATTCAGTTTCTTTTATAATAATCGCAAAAAAATATATATTTACGCCCGAACTTCACAAAATTCATTCTCTCGTTGTTATTTTTGACATTAATCAATACAGCCCACACTCGAATTTGGATTCTTAAAGTGACCCTTATGCCATGGGCACAAAAACCATGCACTTGGCACACCCATTTCGAATCAGTTACGCCCCGGCCGGAGCGGGGAACAGACGTGTGAAATCAATTTTGAATTTCGTTGTTATTACAGTAAACAATGCGTAAAAAAGGAGTTAATGTTTTTTACAGCCTTTACGAAATCAACCTGTTAAAAAAATTCTCAAATACGTTTTCCAACCTTTTCAATAGCTTTTTATCAAGTATTTTTAAACGCATGGGGGCGTGAATTCCGATATCGATTTTTTCCTGGACTATTGGATCGCCTGACATTATTTGGAGTAAAATGAGAACGAAATTTTTATCTCCGGTGACATTTTTGATTTTTTTTTCACTTAAAACATTTTAAAAAATCAGTATGTATTGACAGGACAGGTCGGGGTGAGGTAACTCGGTAACTAGGTAACAGGTAACTCGGGAGGTAACTCGGTCGAGTGACCATGTGATGGCATGTGGAAGGGTGTTTGAAGTGAATACTTCTTTAGCACCATTGTGATTTGAAACTCGATGAAACGGAAATAAGCGACACCAAAAAGAGACAAACACATACATCTATAGGATTTTGCCTGCGAGATAATGAGATAGACAGATCAGCGTCCTCTTTCTGCGGTGCTTCGTAGAATAAAATGTAAAATAAGTTTTTAAACTTGGTAACAATCTTATTTATTTGTTTGTTTGTTCGTATTTTATGCGCTGCATACCGTTCATCCGATTGCGATGAAACTTTGGTAATTTGTTGTGCGCACGCCCGCAAAGGTTATAGGCTATATATAATGACTAGGTGACCCGGACACGCGTTGCTGTGGCTAACTAAATGCAATTTGGGAGGCGGGAATGGGTACCGCCGCCCCGGGAACCTTTATTGGATAACCAACACCTCTGCCATAGGTCACCCCAAGTGGTTCGCTACGTTTGGTGATTTAGCAGGGGTGTCCGGGTTCATGGGGTGAGGTTTGTCTAGGTCTTGGAGGCGGATGACCAGGACATACTGAACCCCAGATTCCTACCCACCCCTTAAACCCTTTTCCTTCCCAGAACTCTCCTCTCCTTCCTTTCTTTAAAACACCCTCCACACATCATCCCCAAAGATGACATAGGCCCTGAGGGAAATTATTTTCCTCAGGGCCTCCTGTGTGGAGCTCGTGTAAAAAAAAACGCTATCTACTGGATGGTTATTTAACCTTTATAACCACCGCCATCTTTGAGTTTACCGCGAACAAGGGCGGATTCAGGGGGGGGGGTCATGGGGGTCATGACCCCCTCCTGGGCTGGGTCCAGGACCTAGGTGGACCTACTTTTTATTGTATCTATTATTATCAAAATTAAATTATAACTTCTTGTGACTTCACCACGACTATGTGACCCCCCCCTGACGCTATGTGACCCCCCCCCCCCCTGGCGTCAAAGCTGGATCCGCCCTTGACCGCGAAGAGACAGACAGACAGACGCCGCGGAGGACTTTAGTTTATAATACGTAGAGATGGTGCGAAAGATTATAATAATGTGCATGAATTGCTTGAGGTAATCCGTCTAAATAACTTTCCAATTACCGATTTGTCCGTGACGACAAGAAGATAGAATGGGTATAGTAAGCTATCTGTAAAAGATAGATATATGACATCGCGGACATAAAAGAGGAATATTCCACCACGCATTTTTTTGTTATATCTCAAAGGGATCAGGCAGTGTTTTCGATGAAAGCTACCAGGCGACTTGACTTTTTTCGACACTTCTAACAATTATCGTTATGTTTCAACTAATTTACACAAATCCTTGACAAATTCTATACCTAAACCTTCCTCGTGAAACATTCTATCTACTGGTGAAAAGCGCATGAAAATCCGTTCAGTAGTTTTTTAGTTTATCGCAAACAGACAGACAGACAGACGGACGACGCGGAGGACTTTAATTTATAATATGTAGAGATGTAGAGAAAGCTGTGGCGTTATTAAATTTGTATAAATGAAAATGTGTGAATTTCATATATTTTAGCGGCAAGGAGGAAAGGAAGGAGGCGTAGGGGAAAGGGAAGGTGGGGTTCATGGGATAGGTGATGAGAGAGGGGAAAGGCGGGGAAGATGGAAGCGGAAAGCTGGACGGGAAAGGGAGTCGGGAGGTGAACGGGGACGCATGGGAAAGGCCATGCAGGAAGAATCAATTTATTTCTATGAATGGCATTGCAACGCATGCCGAGTACCAGCTAATATTGTAATAAATAAACCCTACAATTATCTTACTCATACTCTGCATTCGTCTCATTCTCTTGGAGTTTAGTCTTCTGAAATTTTCACTTCCACCGCGTGTGAATTGCTGATTTTTTTTTGTTTGGTTTTGAAGAAAAATTAATTAAAAAAAAATACATGAAAAAGTCACAGGACAACAACAGGATTTTATTAACATTTTTAACTCCGAATAACGTCAGAAATCACTGGTTAAAATAAGTCAAGTACGTCCCTTATCCCGCTGTACATATAAGACGGGAGAGCCTATTAAAGAAATTACATTCTCATGTCAGTAAATTTTTCACTAGGTTACTGACACTACAGTCATATCCTTTGTCTTGTAATAGCGGTGTTCGCAAGTACATAATTAGATATTATAATGAAATATTACATTTAAATACATTCCTAGTTAAATTATAATTCAGCATTTACTTACCCCGCAGCATAAAGAGAAATTAGAACATAAATACAGCACTAGATTCACGGGCAACGACGGGTTAATAGTTCCGAAATTTAACAATAAGTACGGACAGAGAACTTTTTTTTTTCATAAGTTTTTATTCCAGTAAAAAATAAAATAACATTTCCACTTACTTAACTAGAATATTGAATTATGTACTTTGTACATTGTGTAGGGGCGTGTAAATAGCCGCTGACACGAGGGAGATGACTACCCTATGTAAATTAACGAAAATTGAATTCTTCCCTATGTGACACAAAAACAGTTGACCCAGCAATTCCAAATTCCAAAGTGAAAACAAACAATACTCACTCAGAGAATGCAGCTCATTGGCGATGTCCAACACAAAAGACACTTCTTTTCATTAAAAAAAATATCAAGGCGGTATTGCATAATCTTAACAGATGTTTCGCACAGCAAGGAAGTTTCAACAATGAATAAATTTGCATATTAATAATACGTGCCACAATCACAATCTTGTACAACAATAATTCAAGTATTGGATGAATTATTCGATTATGCGTGACTAGGAGCGACATCTCTTGGCCTTTTACTGACACTCCCGTCGGAAGCAATTGCCTGCCTCACAGAGGTAAGGAAATGCATGGATACACTGAATTTCAAGTCACACAGGTAAATTCAATACAATACAAAAACCACAGATGGCGCCCTCATGGTCTCATAGCATAAATTATTAATTGATTAAGAAAATGGATCCAAATATATTTATGGCGCGTATCCATATTCCCCGCCTTGGAAGTTCGTAGAGCTTACAAAAGAAAGAGTATAAAAATACAAATGAAACAAGAAATGAAATAGAAATAAAGTGACTGTATTCACCGGTAATATTAAGGAATGACACGCATTGGAAATTCGCAGAATCTCACAAAATAAAGAAAAATAACTAAAAAATACAATGTAATAAAGTTCAATTGACCAAGATAACGGATATTAAGTAATGCCATGTCTGGGTCAGAGATCATTGAAACAATGACTAAAAAACAAAAAATAAATAAATAAAAATAAACAATAATAGATAGAATATAAAATTATTGCGTTGGAATGGGATATAATTTGACAACCGGACGTTTAAAAGAACCAAATCGTGTCTTTACCGTCGCAACGCGAACAATTTTATCCATTCCGGGATGGATTTCAGTTATCACGCCTAAAGGCCAATTTAACGGAGGGGAATCTTCCTGTCCCACTAGTACGACAGTTCCGATATCAATCGGATGATCAGAAGTAGTCCACTTCTGCCTGACTTGCAAGGTGTGCAGATACTCTGAACGCCACTTCTTCCGGAAGGACTGAACCATGCTGTCTAATAATTGCTTACGCTGAGTCAAATTGATTTTACCGTCTGCCAGGACAGAAGCAGGCAAGTACTGCAATGGTGTCGACATTAAAAAATGCGCAGGCGTAAGGACTTCTGGATAAGGGTCAGAAGACATAACTGTAAGTGGACGCGAATTCATTATGCACTCAATTTGAACTAGCACAGTCTGTAACTCCTCATAGGTGAGAAGCTGAGTTCCAATCACACGGTACAAGTGTGTCTTCATGCTCTTTATGTTCGACTCCCACATACCCCCAAAATGAGGCGCGCGTGGTGGAATCATTTTCCACTCTATACGACGCTTAGCGAGTTCGCGCTTTAATGAGGGCTCATATTCAGATTCAACCAAAAACTTGTAGAGGTCATCTAATTGTGCTTTCGCACCCACAAAATTAGTACCATTATCTGAATACAAGCATGTTACCGGGCCACGCCGAGAAATAAAACGGCTGAAAGCAGCCAGGAAAGCATTTGAAGTTAAGTCAGAGACCAACTCAATATGAATAGCCTTGGTCACAAGGCATACGAATAGACAAATATATACCTTTTGAGAATGTTGTCCTCTCCGACGAGTCAGCGTAATACGGAGGGGACCTGCGTAATCTACACCGGTATGTACGAAGGCCTTTGCTTCTGCAACACGATATGACGGTAAATCTGCCATCTTCGGTGTAGGATGCGATGGATTTAAGCGGAAGCAACAATTGCATTTCCGCACCATCGCCCTAATAACAGTCCTAGCATCTAATATCCAATAGCGTTGACGTAAGATAGACATAAGAAGTCCTGGGCCTGTATGACAGTTCACGACATGAAAGTGAGCGATGATCAGATCGACAACACAGTCATGTTTGGGAAGTAAAACCGGATGTTTAACCTCAAAAGGTAAATCTGATTTAGAAAGCCGCCCCCCAATACGTAACAGATTATCTCCATCAAGAAATAGAGATAAACTCTGAAGTCTTTTGGAATGAAATTTGCCTTTCTGGAGTGCAGCAATATCTCCTGCAAAATGAATACTGTGCACAGCACGAATCACAGCCTTTTCAGCAGTCATAAGATTATTGACCGTTCCAGAGGAAAGTGATATCTTTTTTTATGAATCGGAGGACATAAACAACAATCCTTAGTAGTTTATCCCAAGTGGATATACGCTGAGCCAGTTCACTCAGGACCGATTTTTCACCCTGAAATGTTGCAATGAGCACATTAGCTTTGTGTTCAGGCATTTCACCAGTATTGGTAGGGTGAAACGGTTTTAATGGCCATTCCAAAGGTGGGCTGCGAATCCATGATGGGCCGTTCCACCATAAATCATGTGAAACGAGTTGGGAAGGAAGCATGCCACGAGAAAGGCAGTCGCTCGGGTTTTCACTACCAGCAACATGGTAAAAGTTCTCTGGAGACAAATTTTCTTGGCACTGAGCTACGCGATTACTAACAAACACCGACCAGCGATGCGGTGAAGAATGTATCCAAGAGAGCGCAACGGTAGAATCGGAAAACGCATATGTTCCTGCGATAGGAAGACGCTCAGAATAATTATCTTGAACCGTCCGTATTAATTTGGACATCAATACTGCGGCACAGAGCTCCAAACGAGCGAGGTTCGTCACTTTGGTGGGAGAAACCTTTGATTTTGCGCACAACAATCTCACTGTAATTTTCCCAAACAGATCAGTGGTGTGCAAATAAATCACACAGCCGTAACCATTCATGCTTGCATCGCAGAAAGCAACAACGAGCACCGTACTGTCTTTCAGGACACTAACATGGCGAGGGATTTTCATCATTGAAATTAGAGGAAATTCCTGTGTAAGCGCCGAAAACCGACGAATAACGCTATCAGGGGGTGTATCATCCCAACCAATGTTGCACAGCCATAGCTCTTTGATAAGTAATTTAGCATACAGAATGACAGGGGCGACCAAGCCGAGGACATCAAATAAGCGGGCGACTATGAAGAGTATGCTCCGCTTTGTGCACTTCTCCTGAACATAAGATGTCGTAAAGAAGAAGCTGTCATCAGCTGGTTCCCACGAAAGGCCTAACACCTTAGAGGTATTGTTAGAACCAACAGTGAAGTCCACTGGGCTGCGGTGAGAATCCGGGAGGTTCTCAAGTACAACTTGAGAATTACTAGTCCATTTTACTAAATCAAAGGCACCGGACTTAAACAACGAGATTAATTCTCGAGAAAGACGTATGGCGCTGGGCTCATCTGCAATAGAATAGACCAGGTCGTCCATATACAGCTTGGACTCTGCCACTTTGGCAGCGTCCGGGTAATGTGGTCTCATATCCTGGGCCAACTGGCGAACCGTCCGCATTGCTAAGTACGGACTTGCCGTCAAGCCGAAAGGAACTCGATTGAACTGAAAAGTTCGTATGAGACCATTATTTGAGAATCGAAATAAGATCTTCAGGTATCTGCGATGCTTGCTAGGAACTTCAATCTGTAAATACATTTGCTTTATATCCGCAGTCATAGCGATGGGAAAAAGACGAAAGTCAAGCAAAAGCAGAAACAAATCGGCTTGCAAATTGGGACCAGTATGAATAATATCATTCAGTGACAGCCCTGTGTGTGTTTTAGCACTAGCATCGAGCACAATACGAGGCATTGGTTTGTCTGGACGAGTGACAGCATGATGTGGGATGTAATATCCATCTTCTGTGATATCAGACTCTGAGACTTCTGATAGGTATTTATTTTCAATATATTCACTGATAATCTTGTTATAATTCTCCTGCAAAGCAGGGGAATGCTTAAATTTTCGCTCCAATGCCAAAAATCGGCGTTGGGCAGCAGTACGAGAATTACCCAATTGTCTTGGATCTTTACAGAAAGGTAAAGCAACAGAATATCTACCATCATCAGTGCGAGAAATTGATGAAATAAAGAGATTCTCACATTCTGTCTCCTCCGGACTTAGAAATTTTATATTAGGTATCTCTTCTAACAGCCAAAATTTTTGCACTAAATCATTCAGTGCGAGTGCCGAAAATGATGTGTTTGTGTTGAGCACATTATTGGGGTAATCACCCATCAACACGAAACCGAAAGCGGTCGATAACGCGGGGGGTGCACTAGTACCCGATTCAACCCTGTTCCCTAAATAAATATATGGGAACAGTTGCGCACCGATGACGACATCCACGCATCCAGGAATATTCCACGTTAAGTCTGCGAGAGGTATGCCCTCTAAGTACCTCATATCACCCTTGGCTATATAGTGATTAGGTAATTGGTCGGTGATACTGTCAACGACAAGCGCATGTATATTATATTTATTCTCTGGGTATACGCGAGACTCAATATCCAAATACACGTAACCGAAAATTGGTCGAGACGTTGATCCAATTCCTTTGACAAACGAATTACTCAAAGGAATTATTGATAAATTCAGCGTCTTACAACAATCGACCGTAATCAAATTATTTTGAGAGCCATTATCAATTAGGCACCGAACAATAACTTTATTTCCGTTTTTAAGCTTCGCGTATACTTGTGCGGTCGAAAGTAAAATAGAAGAGTTCGAGTACTTTGGCACAAAGCGAACACGAAGGATTGACATTCGCGGTCCCCTCCACTTGCTTATCACCAATGCCAGTTCCATTGATGCTGGATGACACTGGAGAGGGGACTGACGGTTCTTCACTGGTAGGTACTTGCGACGTATGTACATGAGTATTGGTTTTCATATTATTCACACTGCCGAAATGTAAGAATGTATGATGACGTTTATTGCACAAATCACAAACTAACCCCGATTTGCATGACTTGATTGTATGTGAACCACTAAGGCAATTTACACAGGCATTTTTCGATTTTATAAATTCAAATCGAGCCTGTGGGGAACTCATACATTTAAACTTTGAGCAAACGTTGACTAAATGATCAGTTTTGTTACACAGAATACATCCTTTCGGCGGAGCTGGGAAGCGCGGAATATTCGCATTACTCGCGACGAACGATTTAGTATTATTTGATCGGGAGGACGAAATGGGATGCGTTTTATTTACAACACCATGCGCAGGGCCGGATCTACGAAATCTAGCGCCCTGTGCAGTAGGTACCGATGGCGCCCTCCCCCCCTACATTTTTATTTTGATTAAAAATTCGTTTACCCCAATTTTTTTTTTTATTTAATTTTTTTTTTTTTTACACTAATTTATCAAATAAAATCAAGACATATAAAGGGTGTAACCCTATCTAAAGTTTTCGAATAAATAAGCCACGATCTATGTAATTTTTCTCCATTAGGCAGTTTCTTGTAATAATACTTAGTATTAAATTTACGCTTGTTCGTAATAGGAAAATGAAAACCTTTCTATTGTACAGGACCTTCCTGAACTAATAAACTAATGGAATTTTGAGATAACTTTGGCCAGCATCCGGGATCTTTCAATTCAAGCTCTGAAAACAGAATTAAATTTAAACTGCTATCAGTGACGTTATTTTTATCTTCTAATAATTCGACCGGAGGAATTTGTGCGATAGATATCTGTTTAGATGTGCTCGGGACCATTGTAACGTCATTGCGCGGGACATCACTTCTTATCGGTGCTGGAGAAATTGGAATAAAAAATTCCCAATGGGAACGAGTTTTTTTATGTCATTATGCTCTTTAATTCTAAGTTTTAGATTCTGCGAGCCTGAAAGTTTTTTTTTAATTATTGTTCTATTCATTGTAATCCACAATCCACAACCTCTAACAACCAATAGAAATGTAGTTATAAATTAAAAAATCTAATTATTATATTATAATAATAATATAATAATATAACCTCAAATTTGTACCTTGCATTTCCATTTCCCCTGTGTTCTGTGTTGAGCGAACAAACACGAACGTATCTATTGTATCAACGGCTTACGAAAGACGCTTACACTGATTATTACTGACTGTAAAATAACAAATCTAATAGAAATTAATTGTAGGTACATTTAACGAACTTCAACTGTCAAATCAATGATGAAACTTTTCTGTTGCAAACCGTGCGATGTTTATGCTAATGGAATTTACTGAAGATTTCATAAGAAAATGGTCTTTAAGTCCCTTCTCCTAGAGACTTAATTCGTACAAAAGCATTTTGAAAGGCGCCGACGGTTGGTTTGTTCTCTTGAATAAAAGTACGGCGCTGTGATTGGTTAATGAATTTGGATCGCACTCATTCGTCGTAAAAGACAGTAAAAGATATATGGAAAAATAGATCTTACGTTTAAACTAAATATATGGAATTTGTAAAAAAATTCTGTAACTGACTATAAATTCGTAAATCGTTGAATTTCGTTGAATTCAAACCAGATGCGAGCGCAGTCTGTATCTTTGGAAAGTGTTGCTAGAGCGTAATAATTATTTCGTACTATGGGAAATTTTTAAACGATTCAGGGAATATTATAACAAATTTTTAATACAATATTTATTTTCTCACGGCGCCCCTTCGGAGTTGGCGCCAGGTTTTTTGCACGTTTTTGAACGTATGGCAGATCCGGCGCTGACCATGCGAGTTACTCGTTCGTTCTAAAATCTTTACTTGATCTTGTACAAACGAAACTAACTCATTATAAGAAGGAATTTCTTTATTACGAACTGTCAGCTCAAAGTTCTGAGCCGTCTGTGAATCAATTTTTCTTACCGCGCAGTGAAACAAAATAAAATCAGTTAAATCTTCAATACCTAACTGCTTTAATGCCGACACTGACGAAGAATATCTTTCAATGAAAGAATTGAGACTGGCAGATGTATTCGCGCAGTTTTTCGCATCGAGAATATTATTTAAATAATGTGTTCCTAGTGTACGTTTATCTTGATATTTTTTAACTAAACTCTCCCAAATGATCTGATATGTATCACCCGAAGGCACAATGCCTGCGGTTACGTTCAACGCCCCATGTGTGAGTTTTCCGGCTAAGTACTGCACACGCTGCGAGTCAGTTAGCTGTCTATTATTATGGATATTGGCTTTAAATGACTCAAAAAATTTCGACCAGCTTTCATTCTTACCATCGAAGGTTGGAAGATCTATTGCTGGAAGATTAATCATACACGGCTCCCGCGACTTATTTTGTGACGTCAGTGATTCTCTTACAGAAGTTTTCATATTCGATCTAGTCCGTTTGACCTTCAAAAAAAGATCATCGAAAGCATTTAAAGCTTGAAAATCTGGTTTAAATTCTGGATTTAAAGTTAACTGACGATCATTGATGCTATCTATAATATTTTCAAATTGACTTCGCATTTGATCAATCATCTCTGACTGAGCCATAAACACTTCATTATTTTTTGACTCAAAATTAGATATATTCTTTGTTGCATTATACAGATCGTTCATACGAAAAAAAAGATTTTCCTTTTTTGCAGTTAAAAGAATAATCGATCTGTCTTGAGCCTCACCCTCACCTTCCTCCGTAATTCTTGGCATTTTTTATATGCGAAAAGATTACCACAAAATTTTACAATAATGTTACAATGTTAATAATTAATTAATAATAATGTTGCGAATAATTGTCCAAAATTGCGACAATTCTGCGAACAATGTTAACGATTAATTAATAATAATAATGTTGCGAATAATTATCCAAAATTACGATAATTCTGCGAACATCCAAATATGTCATCCAAAAGCAAAAACAAGACCAGCTATAGTTCTCAAAAAATGAAAGGTACTTCAAATTTACCAAAAAAAAATACGTAAATTCAAACATCCATGTAATTAAGCTATAATCTTGAATTGAATGTATGAATGAATTAATAATCCAGGCTACAAAAGGACCATTAAATATGTAGGGGCGTGTAAATAGCCGCTGACACGAGGGAGATGACTACCCTATGTAAATTAACAAAAATTGAATTCTTCCCTATGTGACACAAAAACAGTTGACCCAGCAATTCCAAATTCCAAAGTGAAAACAAACAATACTCACTCAGAGAATGCAGCTCATTGGCGATGTCCAACACAAAACACACTTCTTTTCATTAAAAAAAATATCAAGGCGGTATTGCATAATCTTAACAGATGTTTCGCACAGCAAGGAAGTTTCAACAATGAATAAATTTGCATATTAATAATACGTGCCACAATCACAATCTTGTACAACAATAATTCAAGTATTGGATGAATTATTCGATTATGCGTGACTAGGAGCGACATCTCTTGGCCTTTTACTGACACTCCCGTCGGAAGCAATTGCCTGCCTCACAGAGGTAAGGAAATGCATGGATACACTGAATTTCAAGTCACACAGGTAAATTCAATACAATACAAAAACCACAGATGGCGCCCTCATGGTCTCATAGCATAAATTATTAATTGATTAAGAAAATGGATCCAAATATATTTATGGCGCGTATCCACATTGTATTACATAGTTTTTACATTACATGGTTTTTACATTTCATAACCTTAGATTACATTAGATTGCAATACTAACATTTACATGATATTATATTACCATACGATATTATTCACTATCACTACTTTGTTTTTTGTGAATAAACATGAACAATTTTTTTTTGAATTTGCACACACTTTTTTCGTTTTTGATATCATCTGGAAGGCAATTATATAAATTACCCCCCTCGTAACTAATTGATTGCTTACCGTAGTTAGTATGAATGGTGTTTAAACGTATGTTATCGTGTTGTGTAAAATGTTTGTGTACTTGGGACGTTTTAATGAATTCTGTGTTTGTATGTATGAGTTTATTATTTATTTTGTATATAAGGACACATATATTGTACTCGTATAGTTTTCTTAATGTTAGCAGTTTTGTTTCCAAATATAATTTTTTTGTGGATGTTTTGGATTCGTAGTGAAATAGTTTTTTGATTATCTTATTTTGAATTACCTGTAATTCATTGATGTATGTTTCATACGCATTTCCCCAGATTTCAAGCAGGTAATTTAGGTGTGAGTGTACGAGACTATAATATAAACTTTTATTTTATTATTATTATTATTTTTGAATACATCATACCGAAGATATTTAATTTATTACCTGACGCTATAAAGCAATGTAATTCTACGAATAAGGTTAAATATATGATGAAAAATTGGCTATCGGAAAAAATATATTTATATTGATATTGATATGTATGAAAAAATGTTGAATCTGTAGATATAAGTTATGAGATGGGACGAACATATAGTTTCAACTTCCACAAAGATCAGAAAACTTACTCATCTATTCATGTCTGTTAGAAATATTCTTTGCGTAAAAGATATGAAACAAATGTACCATTCCTTGTGTAACTCGTTGCTAGAATATGCATCCTTGGGATGGGGAGGCTGTTCCAAAACAATAATGGATCCCTTAGCAAAAGCACAAAAATCACTTCTAAGGGTCATCCTCAAGAAACCCTTCAGGTATTCTAATGATCTATTATTTGAAGAGATACGAGTTCTTGATGTACGGCAACTATACATAAGAAAAATTATTTTACATACACAAAAACACCGACACCACTATTCATCCATTGATCATCTCCACAACACCCGCCATGCAGGGAGGAATCCAGCAGTTCCACCTACTACAAACACATCACACGCCCAAAGACAATACTCCTACTTAGGGCCCAAATTGTTCAACATCATACCTGATGCATGGAAACTGAAAAGTGCAAGCACTTTACGGAAATGGGTTAGCAATTGGCTTCTGGACATGGGGAGAGTCGAGAGCGAACATATGTTAACACAATCTCACATACCTAATATGTACTAAAAAGTTTATGTTATTACATAACAAAAAAAATATATCCTTTTGCTCTGTTTTTTTGATCCGTGTAAAATAACGACGGTTTTTTCATTCTTGAAAAATAACGACTAGACATATTAAAAATAAGTTTTGAAATTTAATAGATTGGAAATTTATGTTCATATAAATATTCTGGTTTATAAATGGGTAATTTCTATTACTTAGGAAATTCTAAAAAATACAGTACATTGATTAAAAATTAAATAGTCATAAATGCATTTCGAATTCTTATGTCATATGTTGGTGTATAAAAGTGTAAATTCTAATTATGCAATTGCAAATGTTCCCCAAAATAACCTGGAAAACTATTAATGTAATTAAATGTAAGGCCTTTGCAATTTCATTAAAAAAAATGTGTAGCGCGCCGTTTTTACGCTTGCCACTACACCATCTCTTTCCCCCGTACAGCGCCATCCTGCTCACCCACCCCTAAGCAAACCAGGATGCGCCGACGCCTTCTGCGCATCTCCCACCCTCGAGCCGCTACATAAACCACACCCCGCAACAAGGAATGGGCTATATAACAGGCTGCGCGCCCTAAATCAGTCAGTTCGTCTGCAGCTCGCTCTTGGCTAGTACGCTCTCTTAGTTGCGCTTCGTCCTCTGGCACGACCCTCTAAGGAGTATTCTACTACCATAAGTAAAGCACCAACCAGACCCCCGACTGCTGCCTTAGTTGCGCTTCGTCCTATGGTACGACCCTCTAAGCAGAACCACAGTCAGTTTTGTTGTTCCCAAAGCCTAACGGCAAGGTTCCCTCCGATCCCTTGCTCAGTTAATTAGTGAATTGATACATTGTGACTATTTTTACCATATTATGTGATCTGTGAACTTACTTTCTTAAATAAATAACCTTTACCAACAATTGTGTTATAAATGTTAATTTTTTTTACCTAAAATATTTAATTCAAAATTGGATGGTTCCGTACTCCTGCAACTGGCAGAGCGAGGTACAGTAGGTAGGTACCATCGATACATCGCACAGTGGCTGAAATTTGAGCGCTGGCGCGACGTTGACCCCAGATCGGCATGTTCCCGAAATGATTTTTTTTTACTTATGTATTCTCAATTAACCACTGACATTAAAAAAATCATTAAAAATAACATCCGAAGCTTACTTACTCGGTAATTAGTCACAGAACTGAGATGTTCCGGCGCGCAATTACGCTGCTGTATCTAGGCGAGTTTGAAGGCGTGCGAAATCAGATGGTTTGTGTACTTATTATAAGAAAAAAATTATTTAAAAAAATTACTTAACATATTTTTTAAGATACGTGCTTTATTTAAATAACTTAAAAAATATATTTTTTTTATAAATTATATCTGTTGCCTTGGTACAAAGTTTACGTTTTTTTTCCAAACTTTTTTTCCAATTTTTTGTCTTTAATGGAGTAGGAATAAAAAACTTCGCGAGTCTTCACTCCAATTTTAATAGGGTATTATTGCTGTGTCTTTTTTATACACGGACAAAAAAAATCACCACCAACTATTGCCAGCCACTCTAGTAATTGCATTTTTAAGAAATGATTGTAATTTTCGTCATTTTTTTTTCCAGAACCTAATCTTTGACTGCGATATGTCAAAGAAAGATCAACTTAATGTAATATTTAGTTCGGTGTACCATTAAAAAAATTAAAGTTATTCACAATTACTCACTGATAATTTAAATTAACATCTGAAACTTATTATTCTGTAATTAGTCGCAGAACAGGGGTACACTGGGCGCACATTTACATTGCTGTGTAAAGGTGATTTTGAAGGTATGCGGAATCATATTTTTTTGTATCGTTATCATCGGATATATGTTTTTTTTAAATACATACAATATTTTTCAAGATACGTCCTTTATTTAATTAAGTTAAAGATTTTTTTTTCAAAAATTATATCTGTTGCCTTGGTTCAAAGTTTACGTTTTTTTCCAAACTTTTTTCCAATTTTTTGTCTTCAATGCAGTAGGAATAAAAAACTTCACGAGTCTTCACTCCAATTTTAATAGGACATTATTGATGTGTCTTTTGTGTACATGGAAAAAAACCACCACCACCAACTATGGCCAGCCAGCCACTCCAGTAATTGCATTTTTAAGAAATGATTGTAATTTTCGTCAATTAAGGATTTAAAATATTCGTATAGGGTGAATTACGCTAATTACCCCCATTATAAAACTGATTTTCCCCACTGTCTGCTAAATCCTAAGTATTGTTGCTATTTACGTCAATTAATTTTACGTCAATTAATAATGATGTGTCTAATGTATGGGTTTCTCCTTCTATTTTTATCAGGTTCGGTGTCATTAGAGATTTCAATAAGTAAGTTAACGTTAATCACCTAAACAGTTTTCCCAAATAATTATAAACGTTGGGTTGCTACTGGAAATCACATTTTGTATTTATGTTAAATTATATAATAAATATTTAGTTTTCACTGTATTTTTATTATCTGTTTTTTTCAAAGAATCTTTAAAATACAATACTTAGCGCCCAAGTGACATGCTACTTTTTATAAAAGCATTTAAAATCATTATCAACATTTCAATTAATAAGAATTAATAAAAAATAATTGGTATTTCTTATTAATACTTAAAAAAAACATCATTGAACTGCCAAATGGTCGAACGCCGAGAGCGACGTCGCGCCAAAACATCAAAATCAGCCGCTGTGCATCGGTTTGACACTAAGCGAAACATACTTAACGTCAATGTACTTAGGTGTTAAAGACAATATGGTTCATGTTGAACCATATTGTCTTCTCTAGAAACCTCTGACCACTTACTTTTAAATTTTCGTTGTTTGTATTTTTATACTAAATTCTTGTTGCTTATATTTTTATTTCATTTATATACTTCTATTTCCATTCCTTTGTAACATTAAGAACTAAATATACAATTTGGCTGTCCTGAAACGGGTATCCTTCCCAGTTGGACAGGCAAAGTTTCGTTGTGTAATGTTTTGTAATATATATGCATGTATAAATAAATAAATAAAATAAATAAAGATGTAAATTTTAAATGTAAAAAATCTATATGTAACTAAAATATAACCTGTTGACAAGCCAATTCAATTGGCTTAGCAGGACTTGTTTGTTGATTATAATATGTATTATTTATTCTTTCAATTAAAAATAAATAAAAATTTTAAAATGATAAGAATGTGAAAACCACAAACTAATGCGGTAAGCAAAATGATTATTTTACTCTAAAAATTGTTAATTTTAATAAAATATTACATTCAAATATTATAAAGAAGAGAGTTAAATCAACGGAAGTGTTATGTGGGCCATAAGTACTAGGTATGGTAGACACGCCAAACAATAAGACCGGCCTGACGTCGGTCAAAAATCGTCGCAAAAACCGAGTTTCAGGGTAGAAAAGATTGGCGTGTACTATACGTAGGTTAAATGAGGCATTTGAGATGATTTTGCTATTCAAATTATCCAATTAATATTATCTTTACATAGCGTAAAATGAAGTCGCTCAAGCTGTCTGTGCGCTTAGATCTTTTAAACTACGCAACGGGTTTTCATGTGGTTTTCACCAATTGATAGAGTGATTCATGAGGACGGTTTTGAATTATATAATTTGTCAAGGTTTTGTGTAAATTGGTTGAAGTGTATAAATAAAGGGAGCGGGCTGGCAAGCGGACGGAGTTGATTTGATTTAACAGACGGCGTTGGTTATAAAGGTTGTGTAATGGCGTGGCGTTGTGTTTCGTTAGCCACGTGTGTCCAGGTCTGCTAGTTATTTAAATAAATGTGTCCTTGTTTACTTTTTAACATAAGCTCCACACAGACTTTGAAGAAAATAATTTTCCTACTGACCTATATCGTCTTTGGGGATGCGGTGTGGACAGGGCTGGGCAGTAGCGTGTGTTAATTATTTCAACTTTTAAATTCAGAAACGACCGGGGTCTCAAAAGTTGCGTCTTGCAAAGAAAATTAGAACTGCATTTAATTTTTTTTTTAATGGTTATTAGCCCGCTAAAATGCATTGAAAATCAGAAAACAAACCTAAAAACATTTTTTTTTAAATTTTTAATAAAAAAAAATTCAGTAATCTAACCTTTTAACGTTTGTTTATTATTAAAAAATGCGTACAACTGACAAAAGTGAAAAAAACTATATGAAAACAATTAAGTCAACAAGAATTCTGATTTTATCCAGAAAAAGTGTTATTTTCCCCTTTTATTTTTTTAACCAACACATCGTTTGGTTGTTGTTGATTGTTTAAAAAAAAATTTTTTTTTTGGTTCTTTGTACTGCAGTTATATAACGAAAAATAAGTTTGGTACAACATATAAAATATGAACGCTTTGTTTTATTTTTTTTCCAAATCACGTAATCTATTTTTTTTTCGAAACTTCGGGCTAATAGTGAACAATAATTTCATTTTTTTACGTTTTCGAATAGCTACAGATCATACGAAACTTTTGAGACCCCGGGCGTTTAATAATGATAATGAAAAATAAACTGACATATATAATAACTAAAAACGCTAGAGTCCAGAGTCCAGAGCAATATATTATGTTAATATTTAGAGCTGGCAACATTGTAGGTACGTTATAGCAAGTATCTGGAGGCGTCTACTAATATCTACAGGAATTCCAAAAACTGAAAAAATCGAACTAATATCTACGAGAACCAAAGTGTTGACGAATATCTACAGCTCAAACTGTTGACTAATATCTATGAGAGCCAAAGTGTTGACGAATATCTACAGCACTGGCGGTTGGATTTGAAATTATGTATAGCATATTGGAATAACGTAATATTGCGTATGCAGTTTAAAAAACTTAATTTATGTAAGTATGTATGTAAAAATCCCTAATATCGGACTATTGGACACATTTAGCTGATTAGTCCAACCTACGCTCTGTAGATATTAGTTCAACCAACGCTCTGTAGATATTAGTCAACACTCTGAAGTTCGTAGATATTATTTCAACATATGAGCTGTGAGCTGTAGATATTCGTCCGACATACAGGCTGTAGATATTAGTATCTGGAGTCAAGTATCTTGTCAATTGTTGTTTTCATCGTTTCGCGGTATTTATTCATGAAGATGTGAGTTAATTGATAATTTATAATGGATGATCATATCGCGTCATTACTTTGTATTGTACATTTTTGTGTCATAGAATTTGATCAAGCACTATAGGAATAATTTGACTGAATACTAGATTATTTTTAAGTTAATTGAAGTATAATAACACAAAACTGCCCTATATAAATGTTATGTTATTAATACCGTAGCGTCTGCGTAGTTGAATTTCAGAATTCGTCACAAGATGTCGCCACTTTCGTCAGCAATATGCATATAGGAACGTGTCCTTTCTAGGTATAAGTTTTACGAATTTGGAAAATGGAGTATCTCCCGGATTTCGAAAGATTGACGGTAATACTCAGTTGTATCAAGCGGCTGTATATTATATATACATATGACGTCATCGCCCGATCCAGTTACCCAGTTACTTTGTCGCGGTGACTAGCCATCACTGGTTGACATGTTGACAGTGGATACGAGGAACGGGCTAATTTTGAAACCAGTTCCTATTGGATTTATAAAATGATCACCAATGCGAAGCCGAACCAAAAGCCGGCCGCAGGGCCTAGCAGTAAAAACCTGCGGAGCGGGATTTTAACTGCTAGTAATAATAATTATTATTATCTAACACCTGGGTCTATGTGTCTTCTGAGCAATATGATTGGTCAGTTTTTGCACGTCTCTGATTCACTCTGCTCAGCTTGGCGTCTACGGAAACGCACCCTTACATAAGGGCACTTACGACAATTTACTGCAACCAAAGGTTCTACCAAAACCAAATGTATTTTGTAATTTGTATTTTGTATTTGAATTAAAAAAATGGTTAAAATACTGTATTTTGTATTTGAAAAAAAAACCCTTGAAAGTATTTTGTATTTCGTATTTTAAATACATGCGTAAAAGTATTTTGTAATTTGTATTTTAAATACAGCAAAGCATGTATTTTGCCCAGCCCTGGGTGTGGAGGGTTTATAAAGAAAATTTGTGAGAGCAATCAAATTGAATACCTTATGTTATATAATAAACAAAAATTTTAACAAAACAAAAAACGACTTCAAAAAATGCACCAAAAAGTAAAAAAATAATTTCGTATTCTTCTACAACTTCGTAATCAACTTACTTTTTCTAATCATCAATATGTAGGTACGATTGTTACTTTTGGAGTCGGTGTAACGTAATTATTTTCATGGTAGTTATTCAATCGGTACCTACTTGCTCAGAAGGAGTATTATTAATTTCGGGTGCAGTTGGAACGATTGATAACAAATTCAAATTGCCGGAACGTTGTTCGATTGTTTTTGAAAAAAATAGAAAAAACTGTTTAGAAGGGCGACGTCATGACATAACGATGGATTGGTCGGAAGTTTTATTTTGTAAGGAGTTTTGATACTCCTAAATGATTGTGTAAATTTGCAATATTATGCGTGTAACAGACGTGATGCCTTTACGAGACTGTTAAATAGTACCGGGTCGCGGTACACGCAGGATGTTGATTGTTTTTTCGAGGCGAGGAAAACTTTTATTGTGATGATCCGAGATATCGAGTTACCTATGTAATATTACAATCTAATGGAAGTGTTTATGATGTCTGTGTGCCTGGTACCTAAGGTTGGTGTTCTTATGCTTAGAACTGAGATTCTTGTGCCACGTACAATCCAATATCACCGAGGACAACTTTGGTGAAGACTGCAGGCACTTCTTAAATCACATTTACAGTCTAGAACTGCGGTTTATATCCTTTCAATGCTCAGAGATGGCCATCGGACGCATTGTGACGCCTTTTTGGATGGACTGAAATCTCGGCTCTTTCACTGTGTCATGGACATGCGAAGCGGCAGCTCTGGGGCTCTTCTCCAGCTATCTGGAGCCCTTGTCGCTGAGGCTGGAAGAGGTGCGCCATATTATCTATCGCAAGCTACGAATGATCATTTGGAGTGGATTCTACTAAAATAACTGAATTATCTCTCTCTCTCTCTCTCTCTTTACACCTTTCTTTATGAGTTTACAAAGGTATTTATGTAGATTATGTTTTTGCTTGTCAATAATAACAAGTACATTTTGTTTTATGTGAGTTCTTTTATTTACATCAGATAGTAGCTTTCTTTTATCCCACGCAGGACCCTGAGATGATGTTGAGAGCTCATGCATACGGAATTTCTCTGCTAACTGAGAAAGGTACGTGTCATTTTTGGCGTCCAACGTGTCATTTTTGGCGCCCAACGTTTTAAAGAGGGTAGATTACTCTCTTGGTGCACGATAAGAGGCTACTATCTGTTATTTACTATCGTTACTATCTGTTATTTACTATCGAATTACTGTTATTTACGTTGAATTTTATTAATTGTTTTTAAGCTGTTATAATTAATGGCTTTTCTTTGAATGCAGTGTGCTTGGAAACTTGTATTAGAAGTTAAAAAATATTTTTTTTTTTTAAATATTTCATTATGTTATTTTTTTTGAAAAAAAAATATGGCGAGATATACAAAATTACATCGTGGTCCTCTGCATTCTGCGTACGAGAATCGCAGAAGATCACCGATCATCAAATTAAATACGGACGCGTATATTTTGATGACAATTTTTGGTGAGGATATTAGCCCTCATGTGTTTATTTTAATTAAAATCTTAGGTTACTTGTACATATTTATAGATAGACGTTTATATATAATTAGCTATATTTAGTTACAGGTGTACTTATCTTTATAATTAGTACTATGCGAATATTGTTAGAATAATTAATACTAGTTTTACATAATTAGGTTTATTAAAAAACTATTGTTTTTTTTTAATATTTTTTCTTTTTATGCGGTGGCATGAAGGAATACCAAGCCTTCATACTGCTTCATTTATTTTTTTTCTTTTGTGTGACACTTTGCTCACGTGTCTTGAAGCTTGGTACCTCCAAGGCATGTGCTCGGAGTGAGCACTACATTCTAGTGTACTGATGATAGACTTCATTTATTTATCCTCGTTGGACTAGAATAGGAACATCTCCACAAGAGATGTTTCTCTGATCTTAGTGATCAGTGGCGCCCAAAAAATTAGTTTAGTTTGTAACTAAATCTGTTTTATTGTTTAATATACCTAATTAATTGTTGAATCTGACAATCTGTTAATATTAAGTTAAGTAATTAAGACATTATTCATTAGGAAATTGGTTTTGTCACAAATAAAGGGAAGTACTGCTTCGGCGTGCACCACTATTAAATAATTCCGATCTGGAAATTGACACTCTACCTTTAATACAGGAGAGTGTAGTTTTTCTTGTGCAGTTTTTGTTAGTCGTAAGTATAATTTGTTAATTTTAAACAGTAATATATGCCTAAGTATTTCACTGCTAATACCAGTGCTGTGCTAATACAGTGTTAATACTTTTAATAATACTTTTCCATGTTTTGTTTACAAGTTCCGAAGAGATGAGAGTAGTGTATGCCGCTACCTACTCGTAACGTTTTGAATTCTTCGATCGTTCATCTTCATTCCAGGAGACGGAGTAACTATGGACAGATTGATATGAGAGTCTGTGCCATAGCAGGGCCGTTGCCTGACGTTTCGGAACCGACCAGAGTGAAGACGGAGGATCTGTTGTCTGCGGATGTTTTCCCTGCAGAAGACAGAAGGGCCGTTGTCACGCTGATCATCATTGAACTTACTACAAGTGATAATTAAATCACTAGAACATTCTCAAAAAAAAAAAATAAGTCAAAACATACATAATCCAATCCTATACATTATACTATATTAGACTCATAAAAAGAGCCAATTATTTGTCAAGCCCATATAATCATTAACGAAATAATAAAAAATAATAATAGACATATTTAAGTCTAGCTATATTGTTAGTTGTTGAGATGTATTGTTTTAGGTCTTTAGCTTAGTCAGACATTTAGTTTAATATAAATAAAGGGAGAAGAGAGAGAAAAAATTAGATAATCTTTTTATTTGGTTCTTTATTTTTTCCATTAATAATATCCATGTGATTTTTTTTTTCTCATCTTCTTCAAAGATCTCAAAAGTGGGAGCTTGAGTCCTCCGTACTCACAAGTGTTTCTGAGAGATTGACTCCCTTTGTGTGAGTAAGTGTTTTACAATCTCATTTTGGAGATGAAAAAGTGGAGATTCCATTCTCATTAAAATAAAATAAAAATAAATATATAAAAAGTTATAATAATAAATATAAAATTATAAAATAAAATATATAAACAAATAGGTTGTGTAACTCCAATCTGCGTATTGGTTTTCTTTTTGGGGTTTCCTTGTTATTGTGAATATATATGTATAATTCTTTTGTTTTTTTTTTTTTATATTTTCTGTGTCATTTTCTTTAATGCTTTAATTATTTTTGCTCCTTATGTATCTACAAGTGCAGGAGTAGAGAGGTATTTCATATTGTTTTGGTATAATTTTACTTCACTCTGCGGCGTAAAATTTCTGGGGGAAGCGGGGAATTGTAACGTAATTATTTTCATGGTAGTTATTCAATCGGTACCTACTTGCTCAGAAGGAGTATTATTAATTTCGGGTGCAGTTGGAACGATTGATAACAAATTCAAATTGCCGGAACGTTGTTCGATTGTTTTTGAAAAAAATAGAAAAAACTGTTTAGAAGGGCGACGTCATGACATAACGATGGATTGGTCGGAAGTTTTATTTTGTAAGGAGTTTTGATACTCCTAAATGATTGTGTAAATTTGCAATATTATGCGTGTAACAGACGTGATGCCTTTACGAGACTGTTAAATAGTACCGGGTCGCGGTACACGCAGGATGTTGATTGTTTTTTCGAGGCGAGGAAAACTTTTATTGTGATGATCCGAGATATCGAGTTACCTATGTAATATTACAATCTAATGGAAGTGTTTATGATGTCTGTGTGCCTGGTACCTAAGGTTGGTGTTCTTATGCTTAGAACTGAGATTCTTGTGCCACGTACAATCCAATATCACCGAGGACAACTTTGGTGAAGACTGCAGGCACTTCTTAAATCACATTTACAGTCTAGAACTGCGGTTTATATCCTTTCAATGCTCAGAGATGGCCATCGGACGCATTGTGACGCCTTTTTGGATGGACTGAAATCTCGGCTCTTTCACTGTGTCATGGACATGCGAAGCGGCAGCTCTGGGGCTCTTCTCCAGCTATCTGGAGCCCTTGTCGCTGAGGCTGGAAGAGGTGCGCCATATTATCTATCGCAAGCTACGAATGATCATTTGGAGTGGATTCTACTAAAATAACTGAATTATCTCTCTCTCTCTCTCTCTCTTTACACCTTTCTTTATGAGTTTACAAAGGTATTTATGTAGATTATGTTTTTGCTTGTCAATAATAACAAGTACATTTTGTTTTATGTGAGTTCTTTTATTTACATCAGATAGTAGCTTTCTTTTATCCCACGCAGGACCCTGAGATGATGTTGAGAGCTCATGCATACGGAATTTCTCTGCTAACTGAGAAAGGTACGTGTCATCGGTATCAGTCAAGGTAGGTTTGTAACTACATACATAGTTATAGGTGAGGTGTGCTTGTATCGCACAAGCGACTTGACGAGGCGAGAGGCGAGAGCGGAGCCGCGGCGGCGCGGGGAGCTGTCAAGTGAACCCGCCGGGCCGGGTACCTTTGCTGACACCGACTCCAAAAATAACAATCGTACCTACTATTGATGATTAGAAAAAGTAAGTTGATTATGAAGTTGTAGAAGAATACGAAATTATTTTTTTACTTTTTAGTGCATTTTTTGAAGTCGTTTTTTGTTTTGTTAAAATTTTTGTTTATTTTTTGATTTTTAGTGAATTTGAAGTACACTAACTAATTTGTCTGAATATGGGTAAACCTACTAAACGTACTGCTCATATGAGACAGACATAATTTGACCATAGCGACGTTAAGGTCAAATTAAGAGATTCGGCCGAGTTTCGTTAATTTGTCATGGATCCGATAATCAGAACCTAACCAAACTCTCATTAAATTACCCTTGAAGTACATCCTTTCCAATAAAAAAAGAATCATCGAAATCGGTTGGCATAATATTGAGTTATTCGTCCATTTGTCGCGCACATACTTATGCAAATTTAAGACTTATATGGTTTTCTCATGGATGCTATTGTCGGAACTGGACCAAATTAAAATGGGACCACACGGGAAGCATCAGCTTTCAAATAAAAAAAGAATCATTAATATCGGTTCACCCAGTCAAAAGTTCTGGCGTAACAAACATAAAAAAATAAAAAATAAAAAAAAATACAGTCGAATTGAGAACCTCCTCCTTTTTGAAGTCGTTTAAAAACATCATAAAATTATATTTTATTAATTTTTTTAAAATTAAATGGAGTTCTACAATTAAACACAAAAGCAATTAACAATTAACAGGAAGCTCTGAGAAAAAAACGAGTATGAAAGTTGGGTAGGAATCTGAGGGTTGGTGTGTCCAGGAGAGACGTATGAATCCATTCCTCACGCTGCGTTGCAAGATCCTGCACCATATTATGACTCATTCAGATACTATCTAATATGGTATCGGTATTTATTTTACGTTATACCTCGCAAGAGCGCCTCTGTTGCACAACAGGCCACTTTTGGTTTTAATTAATTAATAATAAATAATGTATTGATGAAGGTAAAAGGGGCCATCAGCGGGTTGGCCGCTTGTAACCGAGCCTTTTTGCAAGTGGAAAATTGCATCTTCTCTACATATTATAAATTAAAGTCCCCCGCGTCGTCTGTCTGTCTTTCTGTCTGTCTGTTCGCGATAAACTCGAAAACTACTGAACGGATTTTCATGCGGTCTACACCAATAGATAGAGCGTTTCGTGAGGAAGGTTTAAGTATGTTATATGTTAAGGATTTGTGTAAATTGGTTGAAACATAACGATAATTGTTAGAAGTGTCGGAAGAATTCAAGCCGCCTGGTAGCTTTCATCGAAAACGCTGCCTAATCCTTTTGGGATATAACAAAACAATGCATGGTGGGATATTCCTCTTTTATAGATCTACAAAAAAGTCCGCAAAGGCATTTATCTATCTTATTTACGGATAGCTTACTATACACATTCTATCTTCTAAAAAAATGGTCACGTACATTGCGGTAATTGAAAAGTTATTTAGACGGATACAGTATTAATCCTTATTAACTTAAATATGTTAGTTACCCCAAGCATTTCATGCACATTATTATAATCTTTCACACCATCTCTACGTATTATAAATGAAAGTCCTCCGCGGCATCTGTCTGTCTCTTCGCGATAAACTCAAAGACGGTGGTGGTTATAAAGGTTGGATAACCATCCAGGAGATGACGTTGTGTTTTATTAGCCACAGCAACGCATGGCCGGGTCAGCTAGCTAGAAATATTTGAAACTCATGCAAAATCAGAATACCACAAAAGATATTCGGAGCTGGCAGATAATTTCCATAAAGTAATGTCTTTTCAGACTATTTCAGTCGATGAGCAATTGTCTTCTGAGAGAAAGAGACAGCAACAGGAAAACCAAAAGAAAATAATCCCTATCGTAAAATTTCTCTACCTATCGTAATTATTTTTTTTCGGTTTTCCTGTGGAAGTGGTGAAGAACTCCAATTTAGCCACAATAAAGAAACATCGCAGCAAGCTGTCCAAATGCTTAACGGGTCATTCCGCGGTTTCGTTCAAATCACATGTTCTCGCAAAAAAGTCATATGAAAGTGAATGTTTTTCAAGAAAATTTTATTGGAAAATGTAGCTATTTAAAAAAGGAAAAAGGAGTATTTCCCACATTAGCCATTTTTTACTTAATTACTTTATGATATACAAAAAACATGCTAAAATTTCATTACCTTCCCCATGAAAATGAGGGACCGGTAAATTAATCTACAAATAAGAACAGTTTACACTTGTAAAATTACTACATTCATTAATCGACCTATATGTACAACTAATTATGCATATTTATTTGTATTTAATTTATTTTTAAAGCTATTGTATCATAGAAAGAATTGAGATTTTGATTTTGTCCAGAGAAAATCGTCGTAGTCTTCCGCGAAAGCGGTAATTAAAATTGTGACCGCGTTTGTCCCTGTTGGTCAGCTGTATGCCGCCCCGCACCTCCGTTACTAACCAGTGTATCACTACAACTAGACGGGGAAAGCCGTGCGTCGCTGAATAAAGAAATATCTGCGATCTCCGTGCTCGAAAACAACTTTGTCACCGACCAGGCATCATTACCTTCCAGCATTTTTTAAAGTAAGTACATGTTTTAAAAATTCGAATCATATTATGTCTATAAACTGTATTTAGTCGGACTATTTTTGATTGAATCATACAGATTTGTAATGTCAACATTAAGCGATTATTGAGAAAAAACTGTCAAAACTTCATTACCCTCCGATTCATTACCTTCCGTATCGTAAAAATTTTTGCCGGATGGTAATGTAGAGGTTTGGAGGGTAATGAAACTATTGTAAGGGTTATTTTTACGAGCATCTGGGACCATGTTTGGGGGTTAATAAAAGCTAATATTATGAATAAATGCAGTTTCTTGCGTTCTGGCGTCGGACAATTTCGGTTTTGGTGAAATACATATTTTCTTTCTGATGTGGAAAAACAATCAGTTAAAATTTACCCTGCTAATTTTTATTTGAAACTTGATTTTTTATTCAATGCTATAATTATTCAAATGTAAACGAATATATTATACAAATGATTTAACTATTCACCCTACAGTCTCAAGATCATTCATTAGTTAGTTGTCTTTTAAAACTGACGAATTTTTACATAATTTAAGTTTCTAAATAAAGCCAAATTTAAACAAAAATCTACATAACTGGGCATCAAGAGTCCAACGTAAATTTCTTGATTAAAAAACGGTATCACTTAACTAGTAGTGATACCGTTTTTTAATCAAGTTTAATCATTTTAGTGATTCACTACTGTTACATTTTAAATCATTTAGGGTAAAAAATTATTAAACAAAGTTATAAAAGTGGTAACATTTTTTGGACTCTCCTGTAAAAGTTACCAAAATGAAATTATCCATTTTTGTTCTTCGACTTCTCACTTAATCCAATACTTACGATAATTTTTCTTTGTTATTTGTTACAGTCTTAACCACTATAAACCACAATGGCAAAGTTAAATAAAAATCTGAAAAATTAAGAAAAGCTATCCAAGGACAGACTACTTAAGCAACAAAAATATGCAGAGATTAAAAACAATCCGAAACTGTACAGACTTCAGAAAGCGAAAGAAAAAAAAAGATACACTCTGCGAAAAGCGCAAAAAAAGATATGCAGCATTGAAGATAATAATTATTTGGATGATTTTCATAGCGCCATTTTCGTGAGAAAGATATGAGTGGAAGAGCCCAGAGAAAGCAAGGACGAAGATGGCGAAAGAACTCTCTAAATTATTTGAAGAAAAAAGAGGAGCAGTGTAAAATAGAAATGATTGTAGTAGAAAATATGCCTCCAATTAGTGACATTGTTAAGGAAGTACCCAATAATGAGCGAAACACTCTAGATCCTGACCTCTTCACAGTCGAGAATGAACAACGAATCACACAAAAAAACATGCATGGTCTAACGAATGTTAGAAAATTAAGGTACAGATCTATAAAAACATTACCAAGTTACAGGATGAGATAAACAAACTCAAGAAAGAGAAAAAAAACGAACAAAAGAAAATGGAGGCGTTGCAGCTACGAAACGCAAACATAACAATCGAAGTACAATAGAGAAAAAAGTAAACGACATAGTTACTATTGACTCGCCTACTATTTTCAATAACATTGATGACAATATGCTATTGAGCGAATTCGACGGCTCCATGTTTTTGGACGATACTTTTGCTTCAACGCCAGAATCTGCTAAAACTATAGAAAAGAAATGTAATGTGAAAATACTGTCAAATGTCCCGTTCGACTGTCATCATTATTCCTTCTATAAAAATAGTGCCCAAGAATTCAATATTTTTGATCAATGTGAGTTCGAGAAGTTCATCCGATCCCTAAGAGTAGAAGATCCTGATTTCAATGAATCAAAACAGCAGTCTCCCAAAATTATGGAAATCCCACACATGGAAATTGACGAAAAGAGCTTATGGAGGCGCCATTCAACTATGACTTCGATGACTGGATAATGGTTCAATATAAAATAAATAACACAACACATCCATTTCATTGGGAAAATTATTGGGAAATATGAGTACACACTACAGTACAAAATATTTTTTTTGAAAAAAGCTCAAAGAAATTCCAAAAAAATTGTCTGGCCAATTTCATTTCATTCTGGAATCACAAATTCTTCAGTGCTTGCAAGATCCATACGAGAATGGAAGAGGAAAATTCACTTTCAAAAATTTGCCGAACTTTAATTTTAAATAGTTTTCGAGCAAAAACATTCACAAGAATAGCAACTCGTGATCTCATTAAAGTTCCTTAAATATCATGTTCCTATTTAGATGTAAGACCTGTACCTACTACGTATTAGTTATGTTGTGTTTGTTTAGTAGTGTTTCTGATGTTATTTTTAACTGCATTCCAATTGAGTTCTGTTCTTTTTTTATTTTAATTATTATTTTTAATATTTAAATATTTCTATTTTTCAAATATTACAATGCTTACTCAGGAATGTAAAAGTTTTGTATTTCTTGTGTCCAATACCCACTTATAAAACTGAATTATAAAGAATTTGACTACGCCTTATAATTTCGGGGTAAGTAGAATAATTAGGGAAATTATGGTGTGCCTGTGATGTTCCAGCTGCATTTTCTTCATTTGTACCTATTTTGATATTTTGTCCATTATTTTTCAACAATTTATACAAATATTGCAAAAGCATAAGTAAGCAGAACTGATTACATATGAACAAATGTATTTCTTGTCTCCAATACTCGAAAGTCTGAATAAAGCTAATCTTTCCCCAATTGAAGTTGTGCAGAGGCTAATAATTAAAATCATATTGAAAAAACCTTCTGACTACCCAACGGATCAATTATTTAAGGAATTCCAAGTACCATCTTTCAAAGATCTATACAATAGAAATGCATTGATTCAAACTATAAAAGAAAAAGAAAAATATCAATTTATAACTGAAAACCGTACTAGACATAAATATATTTTCTCTTGCCCAAAATTAAACACTTCCTTTGCACAAAATTATTATACTTATCAAGGAAGACTTATTTTCAACCGATTACCGGATGAAATTAGAAAAATTAATGATAAAATACAATTAATAAACACCGTTAAAAAATATTTTAAAGATAATATTAAAAAAAAAAACTAAAAAAAAAAAAAACTAAAAAAAAAGTTTCCGACTAATCTAATCTCAAGAACAACTACTTATAACTCAGTTTCCAAGTGATACTCTGTTCTTCAAATAAGTTAAATTTTGTATTGTTTTTAGCAACTATTTACATATCACCGAACTTACAACTTATTGTTTTTTACATTCACATTGTAATTTAAGAACTTAAATATAGCATTAAAAATGTACACTACTCTTCCAGACACAAGCTAATGCTTCCATGGAAGAGTGGTATTAACGTATTTTAAAATGAACATGTACGCAAATTACTACATTATCTAAATGTATATTATATTTTATATGCTAAAATAAATAAATAAAAAAATAAAAAAATAAAAAAAAAGTTTTTCACTATAATATATTTTTCTTCGTTTTTCCTAATCCGCTCATCACGTCAGGTCAAATGATACTTGGCATGATTTGAAATCTATTATATTATTCAATTTCAATTCATATTTCATTATTCACAGAAATTTTAAGAACTTTGAACGTGTTCACTACCATTTATTAATATTTCATTACCAAACTTCATCACCATCCAAATTTATAAATTACCATCCAACAGTTTTTCATTACCTTCCACACCTTCATTACCATCCATCAATTTTCTTCGTATCTAAGAGTCGTAGAAAGGTGCCCTTTTCACCTCTCTACATCTGGTAGGTACAGGAACCCATTTCTATAAAAATATATAGTAAAAACGCAAAAAAAAAATTTCGCGGAATCAGGCAAATTTGAACGAAACCGCGGAATGACCCTAAACACACTTCGATCTTCGAATTTTGTTATGTGCCTAGTGATTCCGACCTCACAACAGCATTTAGCCACGTGGATGATGTTATTATCTTTACAACTTTTCAAATTTATTTATTTACTAGCTGGTTCCCGGCATGCGTTGCTATGCCATTTAATTAAGAAATAGTTTCTCCCTGCATGTCCTTTCCCACTCGTCCCGTTCTCCTTCCACCTCCACTTCCTCTCCCGCCTGTTCCCACTCCGCCTCCTCCACCTTCCCTCTCCCCACTCCACACTCCCCTTTCCCGATGGATTCAGTTTTCAAACAGCTCGCGTGCCACCTATTGCATTTTTTTATTACAAATTTTATAATGCCAGAGCTTACCAGTAGTTTTATATAAACCTTGTCCTGATAATAACGAATACAACAAAAAAAGAATTATCCAATTTGGTGCGGTCGTTCGGAAGTTATGCGAGTACATACATTTCGGCGATTCATTTTTATTTATATAGATAGATAGATAGATAGATTTCCCGGTGGATTCAGTTTTCAAACAGCTCGCGTGCCACCTATTGCATTTTTTTATTACAAATTTTATAATGCCAGAGCTTACCAGTAGTTTTATATAAACCTTGTCCTGATAATAACGAATACAACAAAAAAAAAATTATCCAATTTGGTGCGGTCGTTCGGAAGTTATGCGCGTACATACATTTCGGCGATTCATTTTTATTTATATAGATTTTATAATGCCAGAGCTTACCAGTAGTTTTATATAAACCTTGTCCCGATAATAACGAATACAACAAAAAAAGAATTATCCAATTTGGTGCAGTCGTTCGGAAGTTATGCGCGTACATACATTTCGGCGATTCATTTTTATTTATATAGATTTATTACATGTTACATAATATTACATAATTAATACATTTACTTGGGAAGATACATTAGGTCACCATACTAGGCAGCTGCCTGTATCATGGGGACCAACGGAGGATAGTTATTTTGAAATGAAGTCTAGTAAGTGTAAACGTATTTAAGTAAAATTATTTAAAAAAATTATAATGACAAAAATTTTCTTTTTTGAAAAAAAACAAAGTTTCTTTAAGTACAAACTAAATGTAACATAAGTAAATATGAAGAGAGTAAGTGAGTGTGATAAATAGGCGAGAACTAAGTACGTATACTGGAGCGAATTGAACGCAATAAATATTTTAAAACAAAAACAATCGTTACAATATTATGATAAAAACGGAACTTGAGAATTTGCAGTATATTTTTTCCAAGTTTTATTAGTAGATCACGGGTTACAATGAAAATATTACTGTAAATGTTATTGCTAGTAGATAGTACATGCGTGTGTGGTATAATTGATTCCTGTTTACAATGTGAGAATATTGGGTAATACTATATTAAATAACACATTTTAAGGTTAGTAGGTATGATAGAACCAGAGGAATCTAATCAATATCAATATATATTATAAAAGAAAGTCCAAAAAAACGTGCGGAACGCAAAAACTCAGAAACGTGTGCCGGTACGATCAAGAAAGTTATATGGTATGGTAGATCTCTATCCCCCCTAGGGAATAAGGTTATTCGTTTTTACCTAAAAGGCTTGCTTTTGAAGATATAAGGGCTGAAAGTTCTAGGAATACAAGAAGAGTCTAGAAGATTCCGGAAACTTCTAGAAAATTCGATAAAACTCTGGAATGTTCTAGAAGAAGTGGAGGGGTATGTCAGCGAGTCTAAAAGGTTCCGGAAAGTTCAAGAAGGTTCGATAAAGCTGTAAAAAGATCTGAAAGGAGTAGAGGAGTGTGTCGGTGTGTCTAGAAGGTCCCGGAAAATTCTAGAAGTTTCCATAAAGCTGTAGGAAGTTCTAGAAGGTTCGATAGAGCTGTACATAGTTCTGGAAGGAGTGGCGGAGTATGTCGGTGAGTCTAGCTAGAAGGTTCTGGAAACTTCTAAAAGGTTCGATAAAGCTGTAGAAAGTTCTGGAAGGAGTGGCGGAGTACAACCGTGAGTCCACAAGTTTCCAGAAACTTCTTGAAGGTTCGATAAAGTAGTATAAAATTCTTGAAAGAGTGGCGGAGTACGTAGGTACGGAGTATGTCGGTGAGTTTAGAAGGTTCGGAAAAGATCCAGAAGGTTCGATAAAGTGGTAGAAAATTCTGGAATGAGTGGCGGAGTATGTAGGTGAGTCTAGAAGGATCGGGAAAGTCCTATAAGGTTCGATAAAGCTGTAAAAAGTTCTCGAAGGAGTGGCGGATGTATGTTGGTGAGTCTGTAAGGTTCCGAAAAGTTCTAGAAGGCTTGATTAAGCTCTAGAAAGTTCTGGAAGGAGTGGCGAATGTATGTTGGTGAGTCTGGAAGGTTCCGAAAAGTTCTAGAAGGCTTGATTAAGCTCTAGGAAGAAAGTACGTTGGTGAATTTAGATGATTCCGGAAAGTTCTATAAGGTTCGATAAAGCTGTAGAAAGTTCTGGAAGGAGTGGCAGAGTATGTCGGTGAGTCTAGAAGGTTCCGAAAAGTTCTAGAAGGCTTGATTAAGCTCTAGAAAGTTCTGGAAGGAGCGATGGAGTGTGTCGGTGAGTCTAGTCTAAACGGTTCTAGACAGATCTGGAAGGTTCCCTGTATGCTCTAGGATGTTATGGAAGGCGAAAGTTCTAGAAGCTTTCAGAAATGAGTGGCGGAGAGTGTCGGTGAGTCTGGAAGGCTCTGGAAAGTTCTAGATGTTTGGATTATCTTAATCTTCAATATACATTATTAAAAAAAGTGTAAAATGTGCACGCCGATGAAATTCAAAGACGAGTCCCGATACGATAACGGGAATTATATTGTATGGTAGCCCTCCCCATCTACGAAGAAATTTCCCGTTTTTACCTGAAGGGCGTGCTTTTAAATATATAAGGGCTGGAAGTTTCACCCCCTTAAAATGAAAAAAAGAGCAATTATAACTCCCATTTATAAAACAGACTGTCGTAAAGATCCACAAAGTTACCGCCCGATTTCCCTCCTATCAAACATATCAAAAATATATGAGAAAATTGTAAAAAAACAAATTTGGACATTCTTAGAAGAAAATAAAATAATTAATGATAACCAATTCGGCTTCAAAAAAAATTCAAGTACTCATGACGCGATAGCAAAAATAACTAACTATTTTTATACGGCCCTAGATTCCGATAAAAAATGTATCGGAATATTTATAGACCTGAAAAAAGCTTTCGACAGCATATCACAAAAAAAATTAATAAATAAATTAAAATCGATAGGAATTAATGGGAAAGTCTTAGCATGGATAACTAGTTATTTACATAAAAGACCTCAACAAGTAAAATTACTCAACCAAGTCAGCGATTCAAAATATAGCGACTTTTCAATACCCCAAGGTACAGTTTTAGGACCACTGTTATTTATTATATATGTCAATGATATATTCCATATTTCCAAATATGGAGACATTGTCTCCTACGCTAGCGATACAGTCCTACTAGTAAAAGCAAACACATGGTCTGAATTAAATAAAATGGCAAACACAGATATCAATGCACTAAAATTATGGTTTGATAAAAACCTGTTGACTTTATATTCTAAAATAACCTATTATTTACCATTTTCCATTAAAAAACAAGAAACACCTAAAGAATTAAACATAATTATCCACTCTGTGACAAATACAGAAAACCACAAATGCAATATATTATGTACAAACATAGAAAGCAAGACCGAAATTAAGTACCTAGGCATAATAATAGACCAGCGTTTAAAATGGTCCCCACACATAAATATTCTGAACAACAGAATAAGGAAACTAACATATATATTTAGATGCTTAAGAGATATTTTAAACGAAAAATTACTTAGAACCACATACTTCGCTTTCTGTCAATCAATTATACAATACGGCATTATAGGATGGGGCGGTACATATACAAATCAAACACAAACAATTTACATATCACAAAAACTAATAATAAAAACAATTTTAAAAAAACCCTACTCATATTCATCAGAACTGTTATTCAAATAATTTAAGGTCAGAAAATTACCATGCAACATTACAAAATTTATAAAGATGATATTCAAAATAAAGTTGCACCCTTCAAAAATAACAGAAATCTTAGACAAACATCAATACTTCCTATTCCAAAATGTAAAAAAAAGGACAGTTAAATCATAAATATCTCGGAGTTAAATTTTTTAATTCACTACCTGAAAAAATCAGAAACATGAACAGTAACATAAAAAAATTATAACTCTGCTTAAAACTTATACTGAAAATTTGAACTGAATAAAAAATAATAAATTGAACCAATACCATAACATCCCCCATACACACAAGCCCTGCTTATTTATGGGGGTACATCAAATACATGTATAAAGCAGGGTACTCACCTAGAGTGTAGCATGTAACGTATCTGATACTGTATCAATCTGCAAGTGGGTACGGCTCGTCCACGGTAACCGCGTATCCGCCTTCGTGTTCGCAGTGAAACCGCCGTCGGCGGGTCACTGCGAGCACACTGCGCTCCACGCGCGAGCGGCTCGCAGTAGACTCGTGCCTACGTACTCACTTGATACAGTATCAGATACGCTACAGGTTACACGGTTAGGTGAGTACCCTGCTTTATGTAATTAATTATTGTAAAAAATATATTATAATTTATGTATCTTTTTGTAAATAAATAATTTTAAAAAAAAAAAAATTTCTAGAACAGTTCAAAACATTCCAGAGTATTCTTGAGAATTCCACCACATTCCAGAACATCCCGGAATATTCTGAAGTATTGTGAAATGTTCGGGAATAGGATGGAACATTTAGGAACATACCGGAACATCCTCGATCATTGTGGAACATTCCAGAACACTCCTGAATGTTGTGGAATGATCTGGAACGATTGAAGTCTTTTTTGTATGGGGCTACCCTTGTAGGGTATATAAAGCAAGATCCGTCGTGGATTCGAACGTCAATTTAATCTCACATCAACTCCCTGAGCGAAGCCGGACACCCCAGTCAGAGTATTTGAGAGCATTCTATAACGTTCCAGAACATCCAGGAACATTCTGGAAAATTGTGGAATGTTCGGGAATAGGGAACCGGGAACATCAGTGTGAAACTTTCCAGAACACTCTCAAATGTTGTTCTGAGCGAAGCCGGGTAACCCAGCTAGTAATGTTGAAGTCACACGATTCATTTATATTTCATTTCGTGATTTCATTCCGCCTCTTTCCCTCGAAATGAACAGTGTGAACACGAAAGTGAAGAGAGACAGTGCCGAATGTAGCATTCCAACCAATGTTGGAATGCTTCCTTCGGCACTGTTCACTCGCAACCGGAATTTAACATCACGTGACGCGAATGATGTGTGTGAACACTCAAGTGAACAGTCTTTCACTCGCGAATTAGTCGTATCGGCCGAGAATGTTCTGGCATGAGGACGAGTAGCCGGAGCGGCTTAAACGTTAAAATGCTCCGTTTAGTTCGCTTTTAAAAATAACTCCTACACGTCTCATAGAAATCGTTGTTTCTCCCTTACTATAATAGTGAAAAATATGATCTAAACGGTATTGGAAAGAAAAAATTATGCTCTATATATTCAATATAACAATTAACCACAAAATAATACGAATGTACACTTCGATGGAACCAAAGTTTCTGATCAAATTTGAAAAAAAATTTGTGAAACATTGTGAATTTTTTATGAATTATTTTTATATGAAACGACAAAAAATGAGGTGACAGAAACGTTTATAATTTATTTGTCTAACAAAATAAGTGTGTGTTTTATATATTTTTTGTTACCAGTAACTTTAGTTAGAATGCAAGGAGAGCCATTTTTTAAACTTTTAAAATTTTACATTAAAAATTATTCTATCACCACTATTCACCTTTCACCTATTCACCTTTCCAAAACAGTTTTTAATTTTTGGATACGTTAATAAATATTCCATTTATATGGATTTTATTGCAAGCCGAGGCCTATTTTGGAATTAAAAAATTTTCATGGTGCAAAAATACTGGTAGATATCAGTTTTCAGGTTATTATTTAACCATATGTTCATTTTATGGTGCTGAAATTTATTTACTGTTTACAAGAATCGCCAATTTCTCGTAATTTAGTTCGACGTTATCGGAAATGTCAATTGAAATCGTAAATATTCCCGAACTTAGCCGTCAGCGCCGGACGAATTCCAATGCGCGCCGCCACTACGCTCGACGACTTCGTAGCGAGAATGTCGAGTGAACTCTTCCTTCGAAGGAACCATCTAAACACGCGGTGAAACGAGAATGGAACATTTCATCGAGTAAACCTTCATCCGAGTGAATGGGCTATAAGAAATATAAGAATGTATATTGAGTACACATATAATTATTATTGCTATGACTCGTATAAAAATTTGTTGGGAAAATATTGATAGTTAGATTATATACTTGTATCACAAAATATATTAGAAGAGAGATACTTGAGATTGGAATAAAAATGATTTATCTGTAAGATAAGATTTTTAATACATGTATTAGTTGTGCTTATGATTGTACTAAGAGAGCAATAACACAGGTCTACAACAAAAATGCTGTCTGGATGTTTTCATCTGATTTTTATGTATTTAGGTATTCTGAAAACTAGAAAAATACTCAAAAAATTCCAGAACGTCAGGTTATTTTGCAAAACGGTATACATGGATATACAGATATAGATAGTATTTACAATAGTGAGCTCTGGAAATAAGTAATCATTTCATTGCTAAACCATTCATCCGATTGCGATGAAACTTTGGGGATATGATGTGTGCATGCTCGCGGTAGTTTCTGTATACAATAGTGAGCTATGGCATCGTGAAATTACGAAAAATTAATTAATTAAATAAAAATAAATCGCAGAAATGTATGTACGCGCATAACTTTTGAACGACTGCACCAAATTGGATAATTCTTTTTTTTGTCAAGACAAGGTTTGTATAAAACTACTGGTGAGCTCTGGCATTATGAAATTTGTATAAAAAAATTGCAATAGGTGGCACGCGAGCAGTAAAGACTGAATATACCGGGACTGAATGCATGGAGTGTGGGAGGGGGGAGGGAAACTCGGGTAGGGGGTTCGAGGGAGGGGGGGAGGGGAACTAGGGATCGGGGAGGGTAACCTGAATTTTTAGGCAATAACAAAGACCCTAACTGCAAACTAATCGTTAAAGCATTTCAAGCTTTAGGTTGCCTAATGAGTTTAAAAGTACATTTTCTTCATTCCCACCTCGACTACTTTCCAGAAAATATAGGATATGTGAGTGAAGAGCAAGGTGAACGATTTCACCAAGATATTAAGGAGATGGAAAAAAGATACCGGGGAAGATGGAAAAAAAATTTAAATCAATAATAATTACAACATAAATAAGATGGATGTTAATGTGCACTATATTCATTCGATATAGATTTGATGTAAATATAGATTTGATGTAAACATAATATATTCTCACTAATTGTGTTAAAAACAGATAAGCTTGGTAGATGAGAGAATACATAATATCTCGTAAAATATCTGTAAAATATCATGGTGGTGGTGTGACTAATGAGACAAAAACAATAGATCTAAATAATAATAATAAGAAGAAGGATAGTACATTATTTTGAGTATGTGTTATCTTGTCGAAAATCGTGGTATGAATCTTGAAAGAACCAGGAAAAAAGTTATGATTATAGAATTAACAATATTATAGAATTAACAATATTAAAGTATATTAAAACAATATAATAGATAATAGCAAGGTTAGTTTATCTGTTGGGAATAGTTTGGTGAGATAAATAAGTTAACATAAGGATGCAACTAGATTAATAAGCGAAACATACCATAATGCGAATGGAAAGGTGCAAATGATTTTGTAGAGAGTTTGTTTATCAGATTTAAGTTGGAGTACACATTGAGTATAACAGAATAACGGATAAAAGTATATTATAATACAGACATTAGTATCTATTATACTGTAGTGTGGAGTGGAGTGATGTAACAGCACAGTACTTTGTATCGTCAGTCACTAAATTAATTAAGTAATTGACGTTTTTCGCGGACCAGGTCAGCAATATTATTTATTGAAATTATCTTGGAGGTATCAGTAAAGTTTGTCTCAAAAGTATGCGCCCTCCGGTGGACCAAGAGTGTTTATAATTATTGTCTCTAGTAAATTTTTTTGTTCGAGATAATAAAATTTTTCCTTTTTGAGTTAATTGGTCTGATACGTAAATGTGTTTGGCGGCTTGCGATAATCCTAGGTCCCTTGTATTTATTTTATTTGTCATACTGGTTGTGGATTTCCTGTAGGTTTTGAATTTGGATAGGAAGTCATCCCGCGATGTGATGGTATTGAAAGTCGCTACGATAGGTCTTGGATTTTTATCGGAGAATTTCGGTCCCAGCCTGAAAATTTTTGTTATTACAGAATGCACGTCGGTATTTTCGAAGTTGATAATTTTAGAGATTTTTTTGACAACTTCTGTATTATTTTCAATGTCGGACTCCGGAACACCTCTAATCTCGATGTTACAAATTTGGCTTAGATACTCCAATTTATCAATTTTTTCATCTTGTTTAGAAATAGTATTTAGTAGTATATAATTGTGATTTCTTTTGTGCAGTTCTTCGTTGACTATTTCTTGTGCCTTTTCCAAAACACTTATCCGTTTTCTTAGGTCTTCTTGTTGATCTGCCAAAGATTGGATAGATTTTATTATTTCCTTATTTTGTGAGATGAGAGCTTCATATTTACTTATAAATGAAACAAATTTGTCCTCCACGAATTTCATTATGGATGTTTTAAAATCTGTCAGCTCTTTAATAAATAATTGGGAGGTTAAGAGACTATGGCGCCATCTATATTTTCAGATGGTAAGTTTTCTGTGTCGATTGATTGATTTGATAGTTCAGGTTTTTATTTTTTTTTTATTTTAGTTTATTAAGGAAACAAACAGTTATACATATTTTCATAATTTTTTCATTATTTCACCAAGCAGAATTACAGTGTGATAAATGCAGTGAAATTCGTGATATGTCTTTATTCTTGGGACTAACTCAATCAAACAAGATTTTCAACTTTAACAATCGAATGTTGGATTTAGTGTTTTCAAGTGATTCGAAAATAGTGGTTGAACTATCCGACGAATTATTATTACCGTTAGATCAATACCACCCACCATTGGATATTATCATAACAAATATGCCTTTAACATCTTCAAAAAAAACAAGTGCCCCATCGTATAACTTTTCCAAAGCTGAATATCATCATATTATTGAATACCTTATCCAAACAGATTGGTCCTTTTTAGATGAGGAATATAATATAAATGATCAATTAGAACACTTTTACTCGATTTTAAATACCTCTATAGAACAATTTGTTCCCAGGGTTAGCTTCAAATCATCTTATTATCCGAAATGGTTTACAAAAGAATTAACTAATTTAATTAATAAAAAAAAATGTATCCACAGAAAATATAAACATACCAGAAATCCTAATGATTATATAACATTTACTAAACTACGAAAACAATGTAAAGAACTATCAATAAAATGCTATAGTAACTATGTTAACGTAATAGAAAATGAGGTACGTCATCACAATGTGAAAAAATTCTGGAATTTTACTAAATCTCAGCGAAACGATAACTGTGGATATCCTAATAACATGTATTTTAAAGAAAAATGTGCTGACAGTATCGAGGGTATAGTTAATCTCTTTGCTGACTCATTTAAAAGTGTTTACGACAAAGATATTCCTGTCAATGCAGTCCCCACTACTTCAGTGGAAGAGTCATTAAACCTAAGCCAATGTTTCATAAAATTAGAATCTTTAAAAAGGGGCATAAACGCATTGGATAGTAATAAATCTGCGGGACCTGATGGTATTCCTCCCATATTTTTAATAACTTGCATTGATAGTTTGATATATCCCATACAAAAACTTTTTAACAAATCCTTAGCATCGGGCTGTTTTCCGGCTCTGTGGAAAAAGAGTTATTTAACGCCTATTCATAAAAAAGGAGACAAAAGCGATATATCAAACTATAGACCTATTTGTATTATGTCTGCTTTACCCAAACTTTTCGAGTCATTAGTATTAGATACCATTGTAAAACCTATCAACAATATTATTGTTCCTAACCAACATGGCTTTATCAGAGGTCGATCTACCTTAAGTAATTTAACTATCTATAATAATTACATATCCGAATCCCTTAGTCTGAAACAACAAGTGGATTCTATATACACTGATTTCAGTAAAGCATTTGATAAGGTTCGACATCACATTCTTATATCCAAACTCCGACTGTTAGGCATCAAAGGAAGTTTATTGACATGGATTATCAGTTACCTCAGTAATAGAGTGCTTAGTGTGAGGATTAATTTTATAGAATCCTATGTATTCGAGGCCACAAGTGGTGTCCCGCAAGGGTCCCACCTCGGCCCAATATTCTTCTTAATATTCATTAATGACATTGTAAACATATTTAAAGATGTACAAGTCCTACTTTTTGCAGATGATCTAAAATTGTTTAAAAAAATACGAAATATATATGATTGCCTAATTTTACAAGCTAATTTAGATGAATTTTTTAAATGGTGCGAACAAAATATGTTATTTTTGAATACTGAGAAATGTCAAGTAATACGATTTTCCAGAACTCATTCTCATATTTTACATGAATATAATTTAAATAATGTTAAATTAACACCAGTATTACAAATTCGCGACTTGGGAGTTATATTCGATTCAAACTTAACATTCACACCACATATAGATAATATAACTAATAAGGCTTTAAAGATTCTTGGCTTCCTTTGTAGAACCCTAACTGATTTTAAGTCCTTGGATTGCATGAAAACACTCTACATTTCATTAGTTAGATGTCAAGTTGAATATAATTCACCTATTTGGTCCCCTTTCTATAAAGTACACTCTAACAAAATAGAACGAGTTCAACACAAATTTCTTAGGTACTTAAATTTCAAACTCAAAATTCCAATAGAAAACATTAATTATTTAAGTTTAATGAATCGACTAAATTTAATTACGCTGTCTGACAGAAGAATCATTTCAGACCTAATTTTATTGTACAGAATTATGAACAACCTAATTGACAGTCCTGCCATCGTTTCTACTATTAAACTTCTTGTACCGACAAGGAATACTAGACAAAATATAACATTCTTTTGCAACACATACACAACTAACTATCAATCACACTCACTTACCAATAGGATGCATTATTTAGGCAACAAGTTTGGTGGTATTGTAGATGTATTTGCTGATTCCCTTTACATTCTAAAATGCAATTTAAACCAACACTTTGTTGAATCCTACAAATTATTGTAACAAGGGTATAATATATTTAACGATTTGATTTGTTATTGTAATGTTTATATTATATTTTGTTCTATGTTATTGTTAAATATTACATTGTTTAAAATATTTCACGGGTTTTCACAAGATTATACAAGTGGTTTTTTTTTCTTTAAAAACTACTTGTATATTCTTAAAAGTTTTTTCACTTTTATAACTTTTGGTATAAATTCTATGTATGTGTTATCCTAGATATCTTAAATATTATTTTCTAATCTATGTAAAAGCCCCCACGGGCGTATAACAACAATAAATAAATAAATAAATAATAGAGTAACATATTACATGGTTGCATTAACCAGCGAAGTTTCCGCTAAAATTTATAATATATATTTATAAACATAGATTAAAACATAAAAGAAAACATAAAGTGGTAGAAAAAAAGAAAAAATATATATATGTACAACAGAAATGAAAAAAAATACACAAATTAAAGCATGTGGGATATGTAAATCATCCTAATATTATTATTATTGTTATAATAAACAAAAATTTTAACAAAACAAAAAAACGATTTCAAAAAATGCACTAAAAAGTAAAAAAATAATTTCGTACTCTTCTACAACTTCATAATCATCTTACTTTTTCTACTCATCAATATGTAGGTACGATTTTTATTTTTGGAGTCGGTGTCATTCAAGGAAGGTTTGTAACTACATACATAGTTTAGGTGAGATGTGCTTGTGTCGCACAAGCGACTTGACGAGGCGAGAGCGGGGCTGCGGCGGGAGGGGGGCTGTCAAGTGAACACGTTGGGCCGGGTACCTTTGCTGACACCGACTCCAAAAATAACAATCGTACCTACATGTTAATGAGTAGAAAAAGTAAGATGATTATGAAGTTGTAGAAGAGTACGAAATTATTTTTTTACTTTTTAGTGCATTTTTTGAAGTCGTTTTTTTGTTTTGTTAAAATTTTTGTTTATTTTTGGTTTTTTAGTGAATCTGAAGTACCTACACCAACTAATTTGTCAGAATATGGGTAGACCTACTAAACGTGCTGCTCATATGAGCTAGACACAATTTGACCATGACGACGGTAGGGTCAAATTAAGAGATTCGGCCGAGTTTCGTTAATTTGCTCCTAATAATTGAAGAGTTCCGTTACTTTGTCATGGATCCAATAATCAGAACCTAACCAAACTCTCATCAAACTACCCTTGAAGTACATCCTTTCCAATAAAAAAAGAATCATCGAAATCGGTTGGCGTGATATTGAGTTATTCGTCCATTTGTCGCGCATATACTTAATGCAAATTTAAGACTTATATGGTTTTCTCATGGATTCCATTATCGGAACTGGACCAAATTAAAATGGGACCACACGGAAAGCATCAGCTTTGAAATAAAAAAGAATCATCAATATCGGTTCACCCAGTCGAAAGTTCTGAGGTAACAAACATAAAAAAAAAAAAAAAATACATTCGAATTGAGAACCTCCTCCTTTTTGAAGTCGTTTAAAAAGAAGGAAAACATGCAGCAGGGGTGGAGAGTTCATAATTAACAATTTGTTTTGATTTTTTCTATTATGAATTTAATAAATTGGCCTGAGGACAAATGGAAAATATCAGCGTCGTAAAAGATATCATTGTATTTTGTGCACGTCCTTCGGAGAAATGAATGTTGTGTGTAATTTGTTTTTGAGTGTGGAATGTGGAATAGTTGGTTTGACCTTGTGTTTCTTATTGGACAGTGGAAATTAATGTGTTCCAGAAAATAGTTGTTGTCAACAACGTTGTTAATAATTTTGAATAGAAATTTCTGGTCGGATATATTTCTTCTATCTTCTAAGGTTGATAAATTATGGAATGTTAATGAGTCTTTTAGGCTTTCTGGTGTTCGAAAGGATTTAAAGTCTAGGTGTTTCAGTATCTTTTTTTGAATTCTTTCTAACCTTTCAATATTAACTTTGTATTGGGGATTCCATATGACTGATCCGAATTCTAATATTGAGCGAACAAAAGAGACATACAGTATTTTGGTTACGTGTGGTGACCTGAATGGTTTGGTCACTCTTATGATGAATCCTAGAAGTTTGTATGCCCTGTCACAGGTGGAATTTATATGTGTTCGGAAAGACATTCAGGTTTTGGCGGTTGAGTGTACTGTTTTGCTTGTTTGATAATAGATGGCGGTTTTTGTTCGTTGTTTGATAATATGACATTATTTGTATGCTGGGGTTTGTTATTTTTAGCATTTTTACACATTTTTTGCATTTCCATTGCAAACTCCTGGCTCTGCGGCGTGTCGTTTCAGTAATTTCTGCACGTATAAGATGGTAGTTTTTTCACAGACACCACAGCATATAAAGTCTGATGGATTGTCAATGTTTTTTCGCAAACAATGCACTTTGTATTCATGATAATAATGTTTAACACGATCTTTACGTAAAAATGTGATTTATAAATGGATAGTATTATTATAGGATAGTAATCGGTATCACTTTAGCGTCACTTAGATTTCTTCGAATGAGGCGCTATTTGTATTTTACAACAGTTTATTTTTTCCGGTGAGTAGAGTTTGACACTTCGTGACAGTTTTAAAATGTAGGTAAAAAACACTAAAGCAGGTCACTTCACACGATAAAAATTCGTTGGTTTGACTCGCGGTCTACAGTTCATAAAATTGGAGCACTTTAGACTTAGCTCACTATTGTTTTGTTTGATGATTTTTAATAATTTTACGTAGACAAAAAAATATGTCAACACTAGACTTGGATGAGGTAGGTATAACCTACCTCATCCAAGGATCCAAGAAATGATTTGTAATTTCCGGTTTAGGCAAATATTCCAAGACATTCTGTTTTTTTTTAACCGTATTTTTGAAACCCTGAGGATTTTTTGAAAATTTCAATCCGAAAAATCAGATCATTTTTTATAAACCGGAAAGACGGGACATAATTTTATAGGTATGAAAAAACGATAATTACATAGCCGAAAATCATTTTTAAAAAAAGAACGTTTTCCACACGAATGGCACAGGAGAATAACGAGGCATACCAAAAATATTACATCTCATAAATATTTTTTTCCATAATCCATCTTATTGATCATAAATCATTAATAATAAAGGACATATATTTTTTTAATTTTATCTATTGTTGAAAATGGTATGAACTAATGATATAATGAATGATAACATTTTGTCTGATCTCTTAACACTTTGTTTTTAATTCATATATTTTTATCACTTATTATTTTCTCTGTTTATCATTTTATTTTTAAATTTTATTATTTTGCTTTTACTTAACTGTTTTGCATAACCGATATTTGCGTGTGTTATTTTTATTTTTATTAAATTGTGAAATTATTAACCCCGATACAGGCGAACCCTAGTGGGGTTAATAATTACATGCTAAAAATATATGTATATAAATTGTGAAGAAGCAATAAATAAATAAATAAATAAATAATATTCAACGTCTATATTACTAAATCCAATGCAATATACTTGTAAATAATAATAATAATATTATAAAATTTTATTTTGTTAAAATATCATTATATCATTAAATTATTATATGTACTATGCACCTACCTCTAAAACACGTACCGACTTCTAAAATGTACGGGGTTCTCTTCAGAACATCTCTCAAAAAGTCAAACCAAATGATAAGTTCGCAGAGAACAAACAATAAATCTAGTGAACGAATTCAAAAATTCGCCTGAAATCAAAGTGATGCCATATTAAAAAAAAAAATCAGTGTGGAATTTTACAAAATTAATGGGGACATTTTCTGAGACGGGACATTTTCATGTAGTGACGTCACGAGCCCAAATAATGAATTTATTTATTTAAAAATAAATAAAAAAAACTGTAGGGTAGAGTGGGGATGGTTGAAACACTTTTACTTTAACTATTTGTAGTAATATTTCGTTTGTATTTATGGATAAGATGTTTTTACTAGATGTTCTATGATATATCTAGTTATCAAATTAAATTTATTGGATGGCCACAACTCGTACAGGTAAGCTACAATAACCACTTAAAGACGATGGGGAAATCTGTTTCAATTATCCCCATAGTGTGGACGATTGAAACAGTATGTGGTGATAATTGAAACACTCTAAATATCTTTGGAATAATTGGAGTAATTTTAATGAATGTTAAGCATTTTCGTTATTACAACAGTACTCAATAAGATCATGAATAGTGATTAAAAATATTACAAGTATTTTAAAAACTACAAACATAAATGTCTTGAAATAAAACAACTTTAAATATATTTTTTATTATTTGTGTATTGTGTATTTATAATAACAATTAGTATTTGGCATAATCAACATAGTTTTACTGCGATATTATCGTGGAGCAGAATAGAACGGTATAAAAAATAAGTTTTTTGCTTTCATACCAAAATGCTTGTTTCAACCATCACACTGTTTCAATCATAACAATGTAGAATTTACCTCTGAATTGAGAGCATTTTTTCTGTGTAAAATTCAACAATTAAGAAGTCGAAAAAATAGAAAATAATTGAATTTGTGGTTTGCGATGTGACATCATTATACAAAATAAGGCAATATTTTAGACCAAAAACTTTAAATAATCGGTTAAGGGGCATTAAAATCTATTAAACAAGTAAATAGTAGATATATATTAAAAGAAAAGAAAAATCTGAGCATGCAATTCACATGCGGTAGAAGTGAAACATACAGAAATCTAAATTAGACAAGAGTGGAGAGACTACGAAGCACTTTTTTTATCAATGTGGAGGATGATTTTTTTCAGATTTTCCAGTGCACCTTTTCCTATACATTTGGTAATCTTACTCGTATTTGTGGTTTCTTCTTCAGAGTCGTTAGATGTAGTTTTCTCTAGCCTATTCATTTTGGAATGGTTTGACGATTAAATATTGATTTTACATTTTTTTTTTTATTTCATAGGATTCGACCGCGATGAATGATTATCAAGTTGTAAAAGAACTTTGTGGTCTATAGACGGAATGGTATGGCTTTGAAAATGAATCAGAAATTTGGTAAAATTTTCTAGATATGTTTGCGGTACCGATACTACCAATCGGACCATCTTTTAAGAAATGGCTTAATTGACACGTAGGAATATGAGCATCGGCGGAATTGAGTTGCCAATTACATTTGCTGCTACAGACAGTTACGAGAGTTCCTCGTATGGCACCTACTTGCCGAGTTCCTCTCCTGGCTACAACCCGTTTAGGCTTTTAAACAGTTGTGACACCGATCTCATCTATGTTATAGATGTCCTCGTTCGCTAAATTGTTGAGAATTCATCAACATTATGTCAATTTAAACTTGTTGCTTGTGCCATACTCCATTTTTCAAAAAGTTCCATCCATATTCGCCGTAGTTCAGCGGTAAGGCTCTTGACCAGTACTTCGAAGGTCGCGGGATAGAATCCCGGCGTGGCAAATAAATTTTATTTGATTAATTTGTGGTATTTCACAATTCATTCATTTAAAATAATATATAGTATATTTGCGGCACGTTCCATAGTGGAAGATACTCTCAGTATCGCCCTGATGTAAGACCACCATTCATAATTGAAACGTCGCTTGAAATGGCGTTTGCCGTGTTTGGTGACCAGATCTGAATAGCCAGGTACTTCGTCACCTCCATCTTCCCCACCTCCTTCCCTTCGCCATTACCTTCAGCCCCAAACATACCCCAATTGGGGATGCCATAGTTCCACTGGCTCCACACGGGAACAGTTGGGACTCTCGTGCGATATACATGTAAAAAAATATATGTATATTCAAGATCACAGAAGTACATCTAGTGGGAAGACTTAATGATTTGAATTTCTGACATATGGGGATGCCATAGTCCCACTGGCTCCAGACGGGAGCAGTTGGGACTCTTGTGCGGTATACATGTAAAAATAATATATTCAAGATCACAAAAGTACGTCTAGTGTGAAGACTTAATGATTTGAATTTCTGACCTTTTTTCATTTTAACTTTAAATTTTTCTCTCGATGTGGAGGATTGAAACATGGTTATGATTGAAACGTTGCAATCATCCCCACAAAAAGTTGTTTCAAACATCCCCACGCTACATTTTCTACTTCAAAGTCAAAAATAACCCTGATAAATAGACATTAACGCCACGTAAATGCATTATAAATACTCTAAAATAGATAAAGAAGAGAATGTAATAAAACATTTCGTCAAGCTGCGAGAGTAAAGTGAGTTATAATATTAACAAAAATGTCGTAAATATTTACTTTTTAGTGCGAAATCCAATAATGTCCCCTACGCATGATTGAGTCACTCGCCGGCTAGTGCGCTTTTGTAGAAACCTCCCAACAGACCTGACGGAGTTTCGAGTGTTGTATCACACTCTTAGGTATTATAGTTTTCGAGTAAATTGAGATGTTTCAATCACAACTTGTTTCAATCGTCCCCAGTCTACCCTACATTTCTAAACATTTTTACTAACATTTTCTTAATCTTAGTAAAAAGATCTATCCACATGATTTTTTCCAAGTCGTTATGAAATCCATGCAAGTGGCCTATTTAAAGATAGAGGAACTACCGCCACCCGCTTTGGCTGCGTTGTGAGGCGGGTTAAGATAGGGTCTGTAGGAAGGGATTTATTACTACGGGTCTTGAAGAGGCAGATAAGGGAACGTACCCATACTACGTGACCAACTTTTTGCAATTTTAACCCCCCCCCCCCCCCCCCCCGGTGACCAAAATCCTAAGCAACCCGCCGCTCATTTGTATGGAGCGTGACATTTTGAAGACCCCCCCCCCCCCTAAAAGGTTTCACGTAGTATGGGTACGTTCCCTAATATGAATGAGGAAAAACAGATCCCGAAAATCAAAAATCTGATACTATCAGACTCGATCTGACACCATCTGTCTCTCATTGGCACTATCTGACACTTAAGCCTCGATGACACACGGCGAGTTTACAAGCTACTATCTACTAAGTTTAAAAGCGGGTAAATCGGCGAGTGAGATTGTCATGATGACACACAAAACTGTCCACTCGCTCAGAAGCGTAGGAAACTGAGGCCGCTGCTAGCGCCAGTAACAAGAATAACGACGCCTGCGTGAACTAATTCTTCAGATGTTTGACAGTCGAAATGAGCTGTTTATCGGAAGCCATGTTGGAAACATAAATAAAGCAATCACGAGCAAGCGGAGCAAGCGTGTAGGCGAGTAAAGTTGACGACCTTTCAATTTTTTTTCGCAGATTGTCAACAATCTGCTAGTCGCTGCTAGTTAGCAAGTAACACGGTGACACTGGGCGAGTTTACTAACAGGTAGTGAATTTCCCAGATAGTAGACAGTAGACTGACATCTTCTGACACTATCTGACACTTTCCGACTCTATCTGACATTCTCTAACTATCTGACCATCCGACAATCGGACAAAATCGTAAAAAGGTTATTTTTTTCCTTATATTTAATGTTAATTTCTTTAAGAGGGTAGGTATTACCAGAGAAAACCAGAAATATGTCATTTTTAAATCATATTTTAGACGTATTGGCTCTTTTCCACAAAAAATTATAAATAGATTTCGAAAGATTGTTCTTTTATCTAGCATTCGCATGTTTTAAATTTTGAGAAAAAATGTTTATTTTTAGTATAATAAGGTTATACCATAGGTCGTCGGCAGATTTGTTAAATTTTCAAAAAAGATTTTATATTATACCACACTTATCAATCAATACATTATCTAGGTATCGTATGTTTTAGAATTTTAATTTTAGTTTAAATAAAATCATTAAAAAATATATATTATAGGTACGTACAAGTGTTTCTTGACGAAAATTGGTCCGTTTGTTTATTTGCGCACTTACAAACTAATATATTTCAGATTTATTTTTATATTCTTATTTAACTTAGACATTATTGAAAAATGATAAATACTTATAATAAACAAATAATTACCAAAAGTACATTATTTTAATAGTTTTATCATCACGCCTTTCAGCATTTTTGGATGTAGGTATAAATTAAAGTAAATTTGGAATGAAATAAAATAGATATTGAGTTATAATTTTAAAAAGCTGATACGGAGAATAATTGATCTTTCTCATTGTAACCGCCCTGCACTATCGTAAGAACAACTTTCGAGGAAATGTGGATTTTCGGCCAACGATACGTCAAAACATTTGCAATATGACTGAAACCACTCTTTCTATTGTGTGCATCCTTCATGTGAAAGAATGAGATATCACGTCGAAGTTATCGGTGGTGTAATTAATCCTGGGAATTCTGATAAACATTGCCAATTAAACAACCCTAGGAATTGTCCTTGTATAGTTTAATTGCACCGCTGTTTCAGAGGTTCACAACCTGCGGTTCTGAAGCCAAATTATTTTCCCAAATTTGGTGATGATGTGTGGCTGGGGGTAGAGCGGGGAGAGGAAGGAAATGGAGTAAGAGGTTGGTAGGGAAATACCAGACTATTTAGTTCTGGTCACCAAAAACGATAGCAGCCACTTCAACCAACGCGCAACTTTCAATTCTAAATGGTGGTATTTTACAGGGGCTGTGTATATATACCTATTGAAAGGTCTCAATTCCAAATGAAAGGAAAGATTTTAACTGTGTTTAGTGACCAGATCAGAATAGCCAGGTGGAAGTACCTACCTGCCTATTCAGTCGTGGTAGTCGGCACGTAGCATCGTGTATAAATATATATAATAGGTAAAACACTTTAAGTTGGAAGCAATAAAAATGCTTAGTATTGATGTATTGATCTATCTGTGTGAACGCAAAGCGACGCCCACAAATCCGATAAGGCTCTCTGTCTTGCTTACGCCCACTTATTGTAACTAGTTAGAAGAGAGGCAAGTTTAACGACACCCTTTTGAGGCTGTACTTACAGGATGTCCTATTCATTCGGTTCGTAATTTGATTTAAACATACGTGCATCTGCATTTCGCAAGTGACAAATAATGACAAATTTATAAATTTGAAATAATAAATAGTGTTTGTAAAGTGTGCAAGTTTAATATTTATTACGATATCATGGAGTCCTGTTACGAAACGGAACGTGGCTAATCACTGAATGGACCAAATCGTGAAATTTTAATCCGTATGTTTAATTATTTTACTTATTCATAATGAAAAAAAACGGTGGTCCACTTTTAAGCATAAATGACTTGTATGATTTGACGTCTAAGGCAACTGGAGTATCACAGACTAGTATCTATTCAACAGTTAATCTTTTGTACCTTTGTGTTAGTAATCTGTTATATTTTAGATAATATACGTATAGATAGTTGCTGATGATGACTGGTACATATTAAATAATTAGTGTTGCTGATGATTGCTAACACATAATTATAAAAAATAAATAACCCATAGGCAGCCAAATTTGTAAGCCCAGGTTTTGGAAATCACACTTCATTTCATCATTAGGTTCTTAGTTTAGGTAAACCAAGTAATTCATGCGTATTGAGTTTTAAACGAAACTTTACAAATGTCGAATCCGTAAAAAAAAATGGCGGCAATGGAGATGTTTTATATGGGAAATTTTTAACTTTGAATGAAAACCGAATTAATCTTTTTAAATAACATAATATTTTTTTAACCTTGTTGTTATTTATGAATACCCCTTTGAATTCAATCCTGAAGATTATCGCATTTAGTTAATAATTTTATTTTTCTTCCTAAACCTTCAGTATTTCTATAAAAATGTTGTAAAACAACATTAGTTTTATGTTACCGATTTAAACACGTTTGGATTCGCATTCTCAATTGTGAAATAATTATTAATTGCTTTTTTGTTAAAAGCCCAAAACGAAACACGCTGTATGAAAGTTTTGCATCTGTGTGAGTACTGTGATGAAGTCAACTTAACTTGCGAGACCTACACGAACTAGCAAGACAGTATGGCGAGTGCTCATGCGCTGTGCGTGTACTACGCATATCAAACTCGAGTCGCTTGTAAATATATACATGTACGAATACTACACCAAAACGAAACAATTAATTAATTCCTTCCTATAATCCCTCTCTTAACCCGTCTAAGAACGCTGCCCAACCGGGTGGTGACATAGTTCCCCTTTATGTTACATAAAAATAAATTAAATTAAAAAACGGGTGTGCTTTAGACCACACGACTGAAGAACTTATATCGCCCTCTAAACTTCCGTTCGTCTTGCCCGACCGTTCACCTCGCCCGATCACGCTTTTCGTAACGCTCTCGTCACGCATTCACCAGCTTACTTCCCAAGTCAAGCGTGCGTGAAGAAGTTTTACTTTAAAAAAAACGAGTGTGCTTTAGACCACACGACTGAAGTAAAACTTCTTTAGCTCCATCTATGTGATAGGAGGAGATAAACAAAATATGCGCGCGCACTGCTCTCTCTTGCTCCTATAGTGTGATACAGACAATAGGCCTGCACTGTGTCTTAGATATACGAAACGTAACTGGCTATGAGAGAAAGATGTACGAAACGCAACTCTCTATCTTTCTATATTTACTTATATCTCCCTCTCAGTCTGGCTTTTCGTAATGCCCACGTCACGCATTCACCAGCTTACTCCCCAAGTCAAGCGTGCGTAATGAAGTTTTACTTCAAAAATCGCTGAATATCGGATATCGGGTAAAGCCCGTGTTCGCGCATTTTTATGTGGGATTGATTGGGTATTGCACTCGCAGACATGGTGGGTAGATATGTCAAAATCCTGAATTTATCCCACCTACCTAATCTTTCCTTCCTAAATGTCACCATAAAAAATTTTGCAAGAAAGTACTCAACTTTGGAGAGGTGACAGTGTGCTTTGCTGCTCACTACAATATAACATCTCGCATGTATCGTAACCTCTTGCTGTAAGAATATTGCGAATTTTAAATTAAACAGTGAGAAGTGTACACCAAGACTGGAGATCAGCGAGGCCCCATCTGCAACGGTGAGTCCTATTTTCCTTATTCCAGTCTGGGCTTATCTAATTTTCCAAAAGCCCAGATCTGAACTATCGACTGACTATCCATCATTAGAGCCCTGAAGGAGTAACCATCTGTTACTTATACCAGGGCGGGAAAGCGGTTGGATTACCTCAAGTGACTATCCATCAGGTTTTGCGAGTGTATGCTATTTAATCGTCCCGTATAACTTAGCGATCACGTAGTGTTGGGACTGGTCCTTCGAGGCAGGATTACAATTAGTCAATTAAATCTGCGAAATCAATAAAAAACACTAGAACACAATTTTTCTTGTTTTTGCGCTTGCGAATTTTTTTATTGAATCAGAATAATTTAACCCTTGGGCAATATCATTCTCAATTGATAAAATTACAAGATCTGATAGTCTTTCTTGACACATAGCCGAAGGTTAGTACGTTTTAATTAGTTTTAATTTACTAAAGCTTCGTTGTCCTCTGGCGACAGTTATAGGGATTTTTTTTACATGAGCTCCTCACAGGAGTCGCGCCTCACACGCCTATCATTGTTGCAGTTTTTTTACAGTACTTACTCCATAATGTGAATAAATGAAGTACCTACCCAAAATTTCCAATTAAAATACATGAATGTGCCTATTTTAGTAGTATTTTATTTTCTGTTTTCAGTGGGTTTGAGCACTGCCAGTGGTCCCGCAAACAGGCAGAGCTGGTGACTGCTCGCCAGGCTGCCCTGCTGCAGGGGGGGGAACCTCGAGCCCTCTCCCCTCCCGAGCTGCAGAACACCATCTCACAGATACTCAGAGATAACCCCGAGTATGCGGAAGCTGTAAGATTTTTCTTTTTTTGAATTTTTTATTCAATTCTGTAAGATTTTTTGTTTTATGCAAATATCGCACAAGAGTACCAACTGCTCCCAACAGTCTGGAGGCATTCCTAATTGGGATATGTCGAGAGGCTGAAATGAGAAAATTTTAGATGAAAGAAATTTTTGGTTTTCTTTGTGGTGTAGAATGTAGATTCACCAGTTTTCCGCTTGTACTGTTTCTGTTTCTGAACGTTTTTCTGAACACCATGACACGGTGTTATAACTGTCAGAAAAGAAAACAAGGTGCCATATTTTTTTTTAAATATTTTTCAATTCTTTGATTAGGAAAACTCTGGCAAAAGTCTTGTAAAAAATGGCTCTGATGATAAAATCCTTGAAATAATTAATAGATTTTCTTTATTATTTAGCATTTCTTAAGTTACTTGAACTGCATGCGGTCCCGGGAGCTCTGCGGCGCCATGGACAGTCTTTACAGCTGCTTCGACCGCAGCGTGGCTGGACCACTTCCTGTAAACAACACGGCGGCTCATCACGCCGACAGGAACCGAGTGTTCCGCTACGCATCTCTTAACCTGGCAATACTTCACGCGCAGTTTGGACACAAGTATTTTTTTTTTTAAATAATTGTATTAAACTATTTAACTGTATTATACTGTAGGGTGCCAAGAAATCCACCGTGGGTTTACTAGCAAATCACCGCACTTGCCTCGATTTTATGGTATTTTGAACATTAAGAAATGCTCCTGGCATTGTAAAATAAATTTTATTCACTTGGCAATTAAATAATTTATCTTACTGCGTATCAGTGGCGTTCCGTGAGTTTTCAGTCAGCTAGAGTGCTAAGATAGAAAAATACGACGTTAATAACTCACTGAAAACTCAAGAACAGCCACTGCTGCGTGTTATTCTGGCTTGTGCTTTCGTCACTAGCAAAAATTGATTTTTTATCCGTGTAAAAGCGCATTGCAAATTCCTTTGCCTAGTCCTACGTGTAAAAGCGCATTGCAAATTCCTTTGCCTAGTCCTACGTGTAAAAGCGCATTGCAAATTCCTTTGCCTAGTCCTACGTGTAAAAGCGCATTGCAAATTCCTTTGCCTAGTCCTACGTGTAAAAGCGCATTGCAAATTCCTTTGCCTAGTCCTAGTAAGTACCTACGGTATTTACAGGAAAGTTTCATAATATTTCATATATTTATTGTGAAGAATGCTTGTTTAGCCGAATAATATAATAAAACTCAAGAATATTTTCATATTCTTCTTTATAAATACCAAAAAGTTTTATAATTTTTTTTTGTTTTTTCTCTGAATATAAGAGTACCTACGGTAACTTTCATAATAAATTTTTAGTAAAGATTTTATCGTTCCCTTTATTATCCACAGACTTAGATCATCTTTGGGGATGCTGTGTGGAGGGTTTTTTTAAGGAAAGGAAGGGGGGAGAGTTCTAGGAAGAAAGAGGGTTTAAGGGGTGGGTAGGAATCTGGGGTTCAGTGTGACCCAAGACCTAAACAAACCTCACCCCATGAACCCGGACACCCCTGCTAAATCACCAAACGTAGCGAACCACTTGGGGTTACCTATGGCAGAGGTGTTGGTTATCCAATAAAGGTACCCATTCCCGCCTCTCAAATTGAGGGATGGTCAGCAAAATCCGAAGCGCTGTCCACACATTCGAGAATATATCCTGCCAATCCTTTTTTTATAAGTTGAAGAACTTGTAGTGGCTCTGCTGAGTCAAATTTTTTTTAGTAATGGGTTTAGGCTCAAAAGTTCTCCAACCAATTCGCGACTAGAGACATCACATTTTTCCCCATCGGTTAAAGTGATTTGCAAATCTGCTCAGGCTTTTTCTAATGAAGACTTATCAGGAATTATTTTAATGTTATACAAAAAAGACCATGTATCATTGAATTTAGATAATTGTCCAAACCGAGTAACCAGTGCATTTTCAATCGTATCTATCATAGTGTGGTATATGTAATTATCCATATAGTGGATCATTCGGAAACGTTCGGGTTCCGCCGAACTTTGACGAACGTCTCATGGGTCAGACAGCGGTCTCGTCCGTGGGAGCTCGCCAGAACCATTTTAGCAGCCTTAGTAATCACTCGCTACGTAGACAATAATACAGTACTATTGAATCCATTGTACATTGCAATAAAGACGAAACAACTTACGTGTACATCTCTATTATTATTTGTGGGCTAGTAAGGCCATAATAAAAGAACATTACACATAGGGTAAAAGACGTTAATTTTAAACAGTTCTTCAGGATTTGTTGGTGTCTCATCTGCAGCTTCATATTCAATTAATCGCTTCTTTCTTCGGGGTCGGATTGGCTTAAACGTAGAATCTATCCCAGCCTGGGAAGCTATTTCCTTAGCTGTTATTTGAGCAGACGAATAAGTCCGGTACTGCTTCACAAATTTCGAGCAGTTTTTCAGCAATTGCGATGTGTTTGCTAAGTCCATAGTTTCAGACTGCATAGCTTTACTTACGATGTTTACTTGAAAAAGTATATCGTACCAGGCTACCATTATAACTATGAATTCAAATTGCTCCGTGTTCCGAATCAGCGACAAAGTCTCTGATGCAGCAATTGAGTCATTAGTTTCTTCGTGAAGATTCAAAAGGGTATCACGAACTGAAGAGTAGTTATAGCGAACAGAAGCAAGGCTAGAAACTCTACTCTCCCAGCGAGTTTCACAAACTTTTTTCAGTGATAGTCCTTCTATGTGTTTGGATATGACTTTCCACCTCTTTATTGATCCAGAGAATAATACAAATAGTCTTTGGAGAAATCCAAATAAAGAAACCGATTTAACGGATGATTTAGCTGCATCTCAATCACCAAATTCAAGCTGCGACAGCCACATGGGTTTTAAAGAATGCTCGAGGATATTGGTTTAGAATTCTGGTTTGGACACATTTGTTTACTCCTACCATGTTGGCACCATTATCGTACCTTTGACCTCGACAGTCGTTCATATCCATGTCAACTTCATGCGCAATTTCGTCAAGAAAAAGGCCAGTGACCCCTTCTCCCGACGAGTCACTTACCGGCTTGCTGTGCTAGTACTGGCGCAAGATCCACCGGAGACGTACATTTTTCTACCAGCGTGTAAACTAACCATGTGATTGCTTGGTTGAAAGTTGTTGGAACACACCGTCGTTTTTCGTCGCCGATTCTCATTCTGAGTAGCCTAAATGGCGAAAAATGGCCTACGTTGGCAACACTAATTGCTCCCCGCACCGACCACACGATTTAAGCGCACGATCGATAGATAGTCGATCAGTGGTCGAGTGTTTTCGGCGCCCCCCTTATGACGGCGCCCTGTGCGGTCGCACCGCTCGCACCGCCCTAGGCCCGCCCCTGCTTCGAGGGCTGCATAGGCTCTGCTCTGCAGCACTTACCGCCAATTTGCAGTGGAGTCGCAGTTTCGCGACACCAGCCCGTTATACTGTAGGTATAAAAAACCGCAAATTTTTGATTTCCTGCATAGGTTTCCTACATAGAAAGTGTAATAAAAACCTGAGATTTAGTATTTTCCTTAACATTGTGGTGGACGGATAGATGTCAAACACCGTTATTAATAAACAATATAATTTACCTGTGAGATTTTTGTGAGTGTGACCTTTTCAAAATCGTAGTGTTGTGAAAATAATTATGAACCTATAAAAAAAGTATTTTCTTATAAAGACAAGCGATAAATCATCTGCCTACGTAGGTACCTACCAAATCCCCAAATTTTAATCGCAATCGGATGAACGGTTTAGGGTTCACGGCGAGTTCATCGAATGATCAATTTAGCGAATCGCCAATTCATCGAAAAAAAATGTTTTGTAGATATTTGAGAGAAATGCCGAGCGGACCGGGAAGTTAAAAAAGCATCGGTCAATAAAAGTTGACAATAAATTTATATATAAAAAAATTGATAGGTAATAAAACTTTGGACAAGGAGACTAACCTTACTTTTTTTTCGATGAATTGGTTTTCGATGAACTCGTTTTCGATGAACTCGGTTTCGATGAACTCGTTTTCGATGAATTTGCTTTCGATGAATTGATTTTCGATGAACTCGTCGGTTACCACGGTTTAGCAATGAACAATTTCATGATGCCTATTGTATACAGAAACCATCGCGAGCATACGCACATCAAATCCCCAAAGTTGCATCGCAATCGGATGAATGGTTTAGCAATGCATAGCGGACATACATATACGTATATACATACAAACTCAGAAACAAGCATATTTTGATTTATATATATATATATATATATATATATATATATATATATATATATATATATATATATATATATATATATATAGATGTAGGGTTGCCATATTTTAAATTTGGCAACCAGGACAAGACGCGTGAAAACCCCGGATTTTAGAGCCCAGAACCCGGACATGTCAACAGGTTTTTTTAAACATAGTCAGTGTAATAAAAAACAGTTGAAAATGTCATAAATCACCTTTTTATTTATTTTCAAATTAAATTAAGTCATCTTTTATCATCATTATAAATGTACCTAACAAAACAGAATCTTATTACAGTTTGTTACAAATTGTTTTAATAATCAGTTAGAATTTATTTATTCTTAAAATAAAACACAAATTATTAATATACTCTGTTATGAAAACAAAACCTTATTAAAATATTAAGCCTAACAAAATTCAATTAAATTTTAAAACATAAATCTTAAAAGTACTGAGACCATTTTAGTATTCAGTCTTACAATTCTTTTTAGGTAACTCTTTAACTCAACAATAATTATATCTTTAAATTTTTATCAGCAGCCATTTAAACAAAATATCTCTTAATATAATATGAACTAAATTCAGACTTCTTAAATTTTAAGCAACAAAACTGAACCTTTTTAAAGTTTAGACTTACTGCAATGTAAGTTACATTATTATTTTTTTTAAGCATAAAATAACCAAAAACTATTCTCATTTATATTACCTTTAAGTTTTAATCAACAGCCATATTGTAAATTTCTTTTACGTAATAAAAACCATCATAACTTTAACTACAAAAATGAAAAGAAATTATTGCACTCAAAAGTACATTATTTGATAATCTAGCTATTAAAGCTTTTTCCTCAGCCAACAGCCTTTTTTACTTTTCAGTTTTTTTTTGTATTTATCACTCTTTCTGATAGCTTTTAGAATATCTTCCCTTTTTAAAAGGAATGTGTAAAAATCAATGCAGCTGTATTCTTAGAAATTGAATTTAACTTTAATTAAAGATAAATGAAACAATTTTACTTTGTTTGAACCTCTTTTATATTTGTTTAAAGCCGTCCGGTTTCAGAACGACCGTTCCTTCCTCAGAGCAAACGTATACGTTTGACTTTAATTTTTTTTTTAAACCCGGACATCAAATGAAACCCCTCCCGGACGCTCCCCGGACGCCCTCTAAACTAGGACAAATCCGGGGAAACCCGGACGGATGGCAACCTTATATAGATGATATATGGACCATTAAAATTCAATTTTGAATAATTTTATCAACTTTGAATTTTTTTGAGAGTTAATTTTAATTATTAAAAAAAAATAACCTTACCCTATTTTTTGATAATATAATGAAAAATAAAATAAAAAATTTATTTTCCGAAAACAAGGCGTTTCTTTGGTTATAAATTTTGGTTTGTATGTGTGATCAAATTGCTTTTTGATAATTTTTTTAGTGTTTAGATTTTTTTTTTCAAAATTTTGTTTTTTTTTTTTAATTAATTATTTATTTATTTGTAAGAAACAAACAGCTTTTATATAATTACAGTGATAATATACAATATAAAGTGAACCGAAGTCAAACCACAGAAGTTTCTAATGCTAAAGTTAATTGGCAAAGAAGTTCTATTATCTTAAAATTAATTTTGGGTTATAGGAAGGGTAGAGGAAGAGGGATATAGGAAAAGAATATGAGCTGCTCCTGATACATTCCATACTCTCATATTAATACGCGTTACTTCATATCGGTATTTCTTTAAGTTATTACTAAAAATGTCAATTCTGTGAAATTTTGTATCATATTGTGCACATATACGAGGAATGGGGAATTTTTTCTAATATTTGAAAATAAATCGGTTTGTCGGGTTGATCTTAACGGAATATGAAAATGTATTAAATTGGTAAGCTCTGGTGAGTCCAGGCCATTATTTAGAATTTTAAACAATAGGATTTGATCGAAAATTAGACGTCGTGTTTGGGGTCGTCCATTAATCACGTGATGCTCGAAAGGGGGGGGGGGGGTTCGGAAAAAATCACGAAATATCACGACGGGGGGTTATAATGAGATATCACGTGTATTTATTTTTCGTGATAATATTCTGAAAATTTCAAAATACTTTGTACTAAAAAAAATACACGTGATTTTGGGGGGGGGTTAGTCTAAAACCTCACCACATATCACCAGGGGGGGGTTAAAAAGTTGCTAAAAAAACATCACGTGATTAATGGACGACCCCTTTGGAGGGAGTTTAAATTGTGAAATTCAATGGATTCGGTATAATTTGAGAAGTGTAAGTTAAGTTTGTAATTTATGTGTTTAAAAAAATTTGTTTGAATTCTTTCAATATGGGCTTGGTAAAAAGGAGTCCAGGTCGGTGTACAGTGTACACTGTACAGTGTTCCAAGTGCGGGCGAATATATGACATGTAAAGGGAATATAGAGTGTTTATGTTTCGCAAGGGTTTTGCTATTCGAATTATAAATCGAAATTTAACTGTATCATACTTCGACTAAGAA